>JAROYE020000006.1:38720691-43520691 GCA_029619315.2 Dynastes maya | reverse complement strand
ACTAAACATCGCCAGCGTGTTGCTTATCTCGAAGATATTTCGAAAGCAACGTTGACAAAATAAACTACTACTACACCAGCGCGGTGGAAGTGCTAATCTATTTCACGGAACGTTTTACCTAAGAGTCCTGAAGTTCTATAGCTAGATAGATCACTTTCTGGGAAACTGAATCGTGATAATAGCTTCAGAGTTCAACTTAAGAAATGGAGGAATAGGAAATTATCTTAAGGTTGGCCGTTTTCTTGGAAATTCACTTGATAATAGCAACTAAATATCAATATTGAATTAATTTGTGTAACACTGTGTTTATTAGGTTTTAGAGGTGACCTTTCGCAATAGATTTTGAATATCCAGCAGGTATGAAGTAGTTATGAATTCTTCAACATTACCAACGCAAATCTACTAGTTCCCTCCAATCTGTGTTGGGTTTCAGCCTTTAATTATCAAATCTAATGTAACTTCATCCGCAAAATAATTCTTCTTGGTCATTTCCAAATTAAATACAGCCATTTAACGAGTTATCAAGTTCGCTAGGGACGGTAAACCCTAGCCTAATATTACAGTCTGGAAAGAAATGCAGAATAAAATGAGTTGTACAGGAGCCATAAATTCTTGACCTGGTATAGAAAAAATAAACTTGGTAAAATATAACAATTTTTATTTTTCAATATAATCTCCCATAACTTCAATACATTTATTACAACGATCAATTAATAATTCTATGCTCCTGTAAAAATAATCTAAAGTTTTTCCCTCAAAATGTTGTATTACAGCTGCTTGCAACTCATTATCGTCCTTAAAACACGGGTCGTCTCCACACATGTTTAAAAACGAGCCTGCACACTCGACACGACGTTCACGTTGGAGAGTAAAGAGAAGATGCACTAATCTTATTTATACCCACTTTCAAACGGCGATCCGCTAATACCATTTCTACAATTGAAATGTTTTCAGGCGTTATCAGTTCAATTGGACGAACGGGACGCTCATCATCTTCAAGGGATTCTTGTCCCAAACGGAAACATTTTGCCCGCTTTTTACCGTGGAATATGAAGGAGATAAATCAGCATAAACGCCGTTTAAACGTTGTTTAATGTGACTAGGCGTACGCCCTTCTTCTGTTGAAAATTTAATAACGGCGCGGTATTCAGCTTTCGTTACCTGAAACATTTTCATGCACTAGTCACGTTGTCTGGCTGGCTACTAAAAACTACTACTCTTCGAGCGGTAATATGTATCTAGTGTATTCCTCGCACATGTGCAACTATGACGCAATGGAGTTTGAACACGCTGGAACCTGTACAAGCCTGTCAGGCCGAGATTTTATGGCGCTTACCTCGTATGATGTATGAAGATGCAGTTGTAGACTAATTTTTAAGAATATACTTTTGTAATCTACTTTGAACCACCGTTAAATCCGTAGAAGAAGGAAGCTTTTATTAGGTTTGTTTTTCTTCTATATTTGAACCGTTCAAAATGGTTCACCGATGCAAATCATGGTATAGTTGTATGTGATATTACAGTCTGTATTACTTACAAGAACAACTGGTTTGAGTGGTTCTGAATTAGTACAGCCGTGGAAGAAAAACAAAGCCATTGTGCGAAACAGTTTTTATATTGCATTGATTCATAGAGGAATACGAACACTTTGCAATGCTTTTACTTGTTAAAAAGTATGCCAAAAGTAAGAAAATTACTAAGGCATGCCGATTTTTAATTTTAAAATGCCAGCTTTTGAAAGAAAACAAGAGTGTTGGCGGGACCCAAATATTTTAACTTGTCTTGGCGTTGACAGTAAACTTCTTGTCTCCAACTGATTTAAATTGGGGCAATTATATTCGTTAGCAAGAGCTCTTTATTAATAAAACTTCTTCATTATACTAGGAGCTCATTTTGAAAATGTTCACTTTTGGTGATTGCAAAAAAGAGGTGGCTGGGGCAGTTTTAAAGGTATATGTTGTTTCCAAAGGCTTAGGAAAACAACAAACTTGATTGGTTCCAAATGGAAATGGATATTTATTAATAATTAGATTTAAAATATTTATAAAATATTAAGAGTAAGAGTTATTGAATTATCTGGTTTATATTAGATTCCAGTATGCACAATTTGTGACGACATATTACAAAAAACATTTTTAATCTTTTCTCAATTATTCTGAACAAAACCGATTAAACATTCCATAAATAATAAATAGCTACGTTCCCTCAAGCGGCTAACTGATATCAAGACATCCAACAACCAAGCTAACAACGTCTTCAGTAAAATTACTATGTTGCCTGTGTTATGGCGTTACTTATTCGAGGATAATTTACGAAAGCGTAAATAATGAACCCCCGAGTTTAGAAACAAACTTTACACATGTATAATAAACTAGTTGCAGGTTTCTAAACACAGATTTACAGGCATCTAGACGTCTTGTATAGCCGAGCGTTGTAATCCATTAATTATGAGTCTGATGTGTTCAAACCGAATTTCCTTACTGACAGCTCCCTCGTCGTCTAAATTCCTTTATAGGAAACGATAATGTAGTATAATATTCCAGATGGACTAACAAATTATTACCCAAAGTCTGGAAAAGGTGAAAAAAGAATTACTTTTGAAAATATTAGTTCCCAAAATAACACCGAAGGTAAAATATCAATTCATCAATCAAGTTTCTTCATTTTGAAGAGTTAATAGAATTCAGATGTTTGTTGACGCTATATTTGGACTGATATCTAATGATCAAAAAGATTAGTTGGTGTAAAATCTTAATTTATTCGCATTAATGCCTTTTCTCATGTAACTGGAATGCTATAATCAACAATTGAATTGAACGATCTGCTGGTACTTCAGATTGTTCAATTCAATTGTTGATTAAAATGAAAGGCTAATTCAACACTTTTGATGGCTTATTTGTTTGACGCACAACCGGCATAGCATTGAACAATTCTTTTTGACTTGGTTTTTGGTTTCACTTTTTTAGGAAGAAGTGTCTTGATTTGGCGAATTCAGAAGAAAGGGATAACTTGCAATTCCAAAATACAAAATATCAGACAAAACTCACAGATTGACCCGTTTTCGAGCAATAATTTGGGGTTGGAACGAAGTATTTCAGCTCGGGTTGCATCGGCTGTATCGTGCTTGGTGAAGTGGGAAAGAATTTTTTAGCCCGGGTTGGCTCCTTTCTGCGATTTAATTTTTAGTTTTGTGGTGTTTTTCAGTCCGAGTTGGCCCAAGTTTGTGATTTAATCTGGGGTTTGAACGAATTTTGTCGGCACAGGTTAGACCGTTTTTGAACAATAACTGGAGTTGGAACGCATTATTTCCACTCATGTTGGAACGGTTGTATCGTGTTTGGCGGGGTTGGAAAGAATTTTTAGCCCAGGTTGGTTCGTTTTTGTGAATTGAGTTTGGATCGGGTGCGAATTTTTTAGCCCGGGTTGGTCCAATTATGCGATTTGATCTGGGGTTGAAATGATTTTTTTCGGCACGACTTGACCATTACCTACGATATGCAGAAGGCCTACGCGCTTTGACGTCAGCAGGCTGTGACGTATTTTGATTTAGGCCATATAAACGCGTTTACACATTGAGATCATCGTTTTGAATTGGTTTATCCAAATTATATTGGTTTTACTAAAAAAAAATACTGTGTAGTGATATCTCCGTACTTTGTTGGTGATACCCGCGATGTTTTTCTAGTGTTGTATAAGCGATAAAACCTTTTCTGAAACGATACAAACGAGGTAACCTAACTTGATATGGCGTCGGATGTTTTGTGTGTGAGTTACACTTTGTAAATACAAGAAGATGTTATTTATTTTTCGGCAGCTATAGATTCAAGGACCGGGGAAACTATAGCTGTAAGTTTAAAAAATCCTAGGCTCAAAGAAATGCTATTCCAACTCAATTCCCTAACTGTCCGTCGTATTTGACAGTAAACGTGAAGATGGTGTTGTTCAAATAGTTCTCTATTCTTACGTTATATTTAAAAAAATTATTTTTGAACACGAAGAGATCTTTTTAAATGTGTGTAATAAACGTTCCGTTTTAATACAATATATTCTAAATTATATCACCAAACGTAGCCATTTTGGATATTGTTATATGTAAATGTCATATTCATAGCAGTGAACGTATTGCAACAATTATAATAACTTGTTCTACAAATATTCTACTTAAAAATGATTGTGGGAAAAGTAATCAAAGATTAGGTAAAACACCACATAATAGGAAAGATAGATCAAGTAAAACACCACATAATAGGAAATTAAAAACCCTGGTTTACTAGCATGTCTGTAAATTTTCTCGTGAAATTGCACAAAATTTCAAATAAAATTGCAATTACTGTGTCATTTCAACATTAGTTTCGTCCAAAATAATAATTAACCGAGTAAATATCCACCACAAATACATCTTCTACGAAAACGGTGCTCGGTTACGTGTTTGGTTTTTGCTTTGAAAGTTCATTTTTCCAAAATAAAATCGAATGGGGTGCGAAGAAGGGCTCAGGCATCCTCTTTAAATCGGAAGCACTTCAAAACTCAAAAAAGAAATGCAAAAACGATTCCTTTACCACTTAAGCTTATATCCTGCATGGCGATATATCGCCTAAACAGCGTGATGTCAACCAAGAGCTGTCGGACCTTCTATGTCGGTGGTAATGGCTTGGTCCATTTCCCAGCATTGATTTGGAGTTAAAACGGATTATTTCGGCTTAGACTGGAAAGATTGTATCGTGTTTAGCGTGGTTGGAAGGATTTTTTAACCCTGGTTGATCCGTTTTTGCGATTTAATTTTGGTTCGGTGCGAATCTTTTAGCTTGGGTTGGTTCAATTTTGCGATTTGATCTGGGGTTGAAACGAATTTCTTGGGCATGAGTTGGCCCGTTTTCGAGCAATAATTTGGGATTGGGACGAATTATTTCCGCTTGGTTTGGAGCGGTTGTAAGTATCGTGTTTGGCGGGATTGAAAAGAATTTTTTAGTCCTAGTTGGCCCGTTTTGCGATCTAGCTTTGGGTTGGAACGCTTTCAATTTATTTGAGACAAATCTTAAAACATTTGATGATGATTGGTACAAACCAAAAAAGTGTTTGAAGGGATTTGTGTTGGCAGATAAAAGTTGAATCTGCCACGTTCATCAACAGTGGAAAGTATACGTAGTAATACGTCACTGTCTATCGCCAATATAAATTTCTCTGGCAGTTCATTTTCGCTGTTGAAGGCGATAGCTTAGTCCAGCTTGGTAGTGAAGTGTTTCAGTGATCCAGTGCTATATGATTACATTTACTCCAGAGATATGTAATTACAAATCGATGTTATACAAATAGCTCGTGAAATACACAAAACCACCTTCAAATATCTGAATGTTGTTCATACACTTTTAATCTTGAATTTCCGTTTCAACGATAAGTATCAAGACGCTTACGGATATGAACACAAAGATTAAATAGAAATATATTTCTCAATTAAATGACCTACTTCTACTGACTATATCTCAGGCAGTGTTCACAAAATACACGAATATAATTTGCATACTTTTGAATTACGGAATTAAACCATCTCTGAGATAAAAATGTGGCCCATAATATTTCCCTCCGCTCGCGACGTATGTAGGTATTACCCGGAAGGCAGAAAACTTTCGCAACAGTTGAAACTTTGTTTGCTAATTCGCTAATACTGTTTAACGTAAATTAGCTGGTAATGTTAGCGAGGCAGCGCGAAAGAACAACATCTGCCTGTTTGTTTGTCTATTTGTACGTATCAAAATTACGAAACAACGGCGTATAAACTAGAAAATAAGTTTATCTTTGAATAAAGCAACGAAAACATTGTACCCTACGTAAGAGATGTGCTGCCGCCGCGCGCTGTACACGACGAAGACGACACACGACGAGGCCACGGTTCTTTTGCTATGGAAAACAGTCGGAGATATATGATGGTAATTTTAAAGGAAAATGTACGACTTTAAGGCACGTACAAAAAGGGAACGCGATGTTCTATTGCTTTACGTGCTAAACGAGATGGTTTAGATTTGGTGTTTATGTGTTTGATGTCCGTTTAACTTGTCGAAGGAGATATTTTTAAAAATATTTATTTCCAAAAACAGTTCACAAAGGACAAATGGAATGTTAGGTAATACATGTTCCGGGAGTGTCCCCTAGATACTCTTTTGGCAGTTTAACTAAAATTGAATAGTAAAATAGCGTTTTACGAAAAATAAATTGAAAGAAGAAAAACTAACCTCAAACTTTGACGTTTCGCGCACTCTATGGTAACATTCAGCTTAAGCTTAAAGTTTCGACACCACGCATATCTATATATATTTTTATATCATCGGCATATCCAAGGACAGGGCAGTCAAGTTGTAGGAGCAAGTCATTTATAAATAATATGAAAAGCAAGGGACCTAGGTTCGATCCTTGGGGGACACCGAAAGAAATTATGAACTCATTGGAACAGAAACCATTGTAGCTTACATAACATCTTCTATTTTTCAGGTATGATCGAAAAAGAGTGAGGGCAGTGGAGACAAAACCGAACGAACTCAATTTAGATAGGAGAATTTTATGATTCATTAGATCAAACGCTTTTGAGAGATCTGTGTAAATGACGTCTATCTGTCCACGTCTGTCCAGAACTTCGCATATATACTGAGACAGTGAAGCCTACCCGACATAAAACCATGCTGGTTACTTGAAATAAAGGAGCGCGTTCTCGTACGCATACTTGAGCACAGAACTTTCTCAAATAATTCAGCAAAGTTTGATATTACCGAGATGGGTCTGTAGTTGGAAAATAATGTACGATTGCTCTTTTTGCACTGGCACAATTCTGGTGATCTTCAATTATTGGGAAACACGCAAGTTGATATAGCTAAATTAATAATTATTTTGAGAAGAAAAGCGAATACGTATCTACAGTCCCGAACTAAGAAATTGGGTACAAGGTCATGTCCCGTTGTGGATTTGTTAGGTAGTGTCGCCATATGGTTAATTAATTCATCCTCAGTTACACTTGTAAAAGAATATGGCAAAGGGTTATATATAGATTCAGGGCCACTGGAAATAGGAGGAAATGTTGTATACACCGAAGAGAAAGAATTAGCGAAAGCATTAACAATGTCAAGGGGATCATCGTAACTAGTACCCACATTATCCTTCAGATTGCCTGGTATTCTGGTAGAACGTCCTTTAGAGTGTAGAAAGTTCCATAAATTAGATGGAGCAGTTTTAATGGATTCTTCCATCCTGTTGAGGTAGGAAATGTAATTTTCATTTACTTGCTTTCTAACTAAACTTCTAAGTCGTTTGAATTCATTATAAGAATCCATATTCTTTGTTTTAATCCATTCGTTATGATAGTAATTTTTACTTTTTGAGGTTTCTTATGATTTCAGATGAAAACCAAGGTGGGTAGATAGAATTTGATTTAGTCTTTGGTGGAACGTAAATTGAATATAGGGCATTATATATAATATGTTTTATTTTAGATGTATTTAAGAATAATTTCTTTGAAATAAATCACTGGTTAAGTGTATATCATATTATCATCATAGTTAAGAATGGTATAATTCCTGAACTTCAAAGTTACCATGGCAACTAATTTGTGAGATCACCTTTCCATACAGCAGTAAGAATTTTAGAACATTTAATTTACGCGTTGATAAAGAATCAAATAGATGTAAGTGATTTTTCAGGAAATTCCAAACATAAAGCATGCCAGGGCGTGGTTGCAGATTGTGTTAAATTAAATTATTTTAGATTAATTAAGCAAATTAGGAATTCTGTTTTTAAGAATGTTTTTATACGTAGGATTAAGAATAATGTCAACCGTAACGTCACGGTTAATGAAGCACAAATTGCTACTGGGCTAATAAATACGATTAAGTTAAGTGTGTATATTTTATTTTTATGTACTCCTATACCTTTCCATTTTTTTTCTTGGCTTGATCAAGTGAACTTAAACTTTACAGCTATACTGCATGCAAAAATAATAAAGTAGATATGCATTGAACATTGCATGCACAAAATTCCCTGCATTGTAGCGCACATTTCGAATATGTATGTGCTTCAAATACATTTCATTGTACAGCAGCGTACACAATGTTTCTGACGTAAGACACTGTTTATGCACATAAAATGGAATTATGCGCAGATACGTGTTTTGTTTGCAAGTATTCCGTCCAGTCCATGCACTCAGGCGATATTTATACGTTGCGAAGGAGATGCGGTAGTAGTTTGAACATATTTTAATAAACATGGTCGGTACGATGTGCATATACATATGTATGAATGCAGTTATATTTCCGGTGAATTTATACATACATATATGATGGTTGCTTTACATACATACTTTCCATTTGTTCTAAATTATGTTTGACGTAGATATTTTGCAAATTTGCGGCAAAGTGGTGCAGGTATTAATAATTTAAATTTTAAATTAAAGATATTAGTCGATATATGTATATTTATTGAACCGAAGGTATCAAAGACACTAATAGACCAATGATGATTCAAACTGCGCGGCAAAATTACGGAACAAATTCCTCAAATTTGAAGCAATTTATTTTTCGAAGAAATGCTCGGACAAGTCGATTTCATTTTTTAAAAATAAATATTTTTGCATTAATTTTAACTTTCCCCATTTCTGGTTTGACGTCAACGGCAATTTTTTTAAATGATAACTTCCGTTTTTTTTATTTTGATAGATCATTCAATTCTCTAAATGCTTCCATCAACATGTAAAACCTCACATAACAAAATATATATTTCCTTGGTTTTATCGATGTTATTAAATTAATTACACCCGACACCAGATTCTGGTGGAAAGGTACTTTGATTATATGCTGTTAATGGTCTTCCTACGGGGAATGTTTGATTTATTTTTTGTCCATACCTAGTGGAAACAATTTTTATGAGGTTTTGAGACATTTTGTGTCTGAAACAAAAAAATAACGTTGAAAATAAAGAAAACAAACGAGAAAACTCAAATTTTTCTCTGGAAATCCATACTTGAACTCCTTAGGAGGTCAACGTATGGGGCGGCATCCTAGGTAATCACATTGTTGGTCCATTTTTCATCGACGGTTGGCTAAATGCCCAAAAGTATTTGGAATTGCTGGGAGACGCAACTCTTCCAGCTATTGCCAATATTGGTGTAAACGAATTGGGGTACCACTACATAGCACCAGGGAAATTGCAGAATTTTTGAATAATGAATTTCTAGATGGATGGATAGGTCGTCATGGGCCGTTGGAGTGGCCAGCAAGAAGCACTGATTTAAGCCCGTTGCACTTTTTTGTTTGTGGTTACATTGCAAGGAGGGTTTCTGGCAATATTCGACATCAACTGATTAAGGCAGAGAATAGTGGAAGCATTTAAAGAAATAACAGTAAGAAATCTTCAGAATATGAAACGTCACTTTCAAGAAAGATTATGACACTGTTTAGCAGCGTTTGTTCAACTGTTTGAATACTTGCTTAGTTAACCTATTTCATGATGCAAGTTTTTTCGTAATTTACTTTTTGTTACCTTTTGTACTAAGAGTGTATTTTTTGGTATTTTAGTTTAGGTAGGTAATTAATTTTTGATAAAATTTTGTTTATAGTTGCGTATGCGTTAAGAGTGTATTTTTTGTTTAAATAAATAAGAGCCATTCTGAATTACATGTCTGCTTGTAGTGAATTGCTTGAATAACATTAGCTGTAGCTTTGATTGATACAACACGGGCTGAGATTTCCAGCTGCAAAATTGTGTCTCATTATCCCTGCTAAAAATTCCTAAAATTGCCGCTAAAACTGTTACTTTTTTTTCTTTAATTTCGACATTACACTTTTGTTCCAAGGCATAAAATATCTCAAAACCTCATGAAAATCGTTCCAACTAGGTATAGACAAAAAAATAAATCAAACACTCCCCGTAGGAAAACCATTAACATCACATAAAGGTTTTACTATGTAAGTACCCATGGCCAGTGTTATCTGAAATGCACTGTATTGATATTAGTTCGTACCTGGTGTATACATAATAAATATATGTTAAATATATGATTGTCGAGATGTTACAATACATCTGCAGCCATCTAAACATCTAGGTAAAACAAAAGGATTCGAATCAATAGATTCTGTGGTGTAGTGGTCAGCGCGCTAGTCCGGCAAGCTGGAGTCATAGGTTGGAATCCTACCGGTGTATAATGAGAAAGTTTTATTCTCATGAATTAATTTATTAAATTAATTAACGAGAATAAAACCGATGTTATTAACATCAGTAAAACCAAGGAAATATAGATTTTTCAATATTTGCCGATGTAAGCCACCTATATATTAACCCATATAACAATATTTTCGAATAAAAGTCATTTAAGGAGTGGAAAACATAAATGTTATTAATTACAAATAGCAAAAATAAATGTTGTTATTCAAGAAATGAAATAGTTGTCCATCCATTTGATCATAAATTTTACTACTAACAAAAACCCTAGCAAAAGGTAAAGATAAGTTTTTACAAACCTAGTAGGTATCAATCAAAAATACAGAATAATCGGTTCTAGACTCTATCATATGCCAAATACTCGTTAGCCTTAATAAAAAGCATTTTTAAAAGAAAGTTTGCTTCTTGTCGGATGCGGCGATAAAACCAGAAGTCGGCAAGAAGTGTGCACTTGTTTAATGTGCGAAATATCCGGATAGAAATATTAGCCAATCCACAGTGAGTAAAATCAAGAGAAAATTTAGAGAAACTGGGCATGTCGAACACATTTCAAATGCACGGCGTCCTTAGAAAATGAATGAAGATGAAACTTGATGTTTTATTAAGTCGATCAATTACATCAGACAATGAAGTTTCATAGGAATCCTTACAAAATACAACTACTGCCAGAACTCAATGAAGGTGAACCTGATCGCCGAATGCAGGATTTATGCAAACCGTAATCCACGCTTCATTCGCTAAATTCTCTTTTCGGATGAATGCCTTATTTTGCCTAAATGGAACAGTAAATCAACAAAATTGCAGGTAGTGGAGTGGAGAGAATTCCCACTGGATCACTGATGCACATACTCAATACTCTCGCCTTGGAAGAAACGCTCACGGGGCAGCGATATCTGAATTTTTTTTGAGGATGCAGAAGTTTCCAAATGAAGATCATCCTTATCAAATGGCGATATTTGGTGACAATACCTCCTCACCCTGCATACCCTGTTCGTGAGTTTTCAAACAACTGCTTTCTTAGGAGATATATCGGTAGGCGAGGGCCAATAGAGTGACCTTTCAGATCCCCAGATCTTACCCCCCTGATTTTTTTCTTATGGGGCTACTTGAAATAAGAAATCTATGTTGATATGTTGATAGACCACGAAATCTAGAAGATTTGAAAACTAGGATTAGGAATGAAATGAGTCGAATTAGTCTTGACATCATTCGCAATGTACAAAGCGAATGTGTCCATAGAGTTCCTTGTTATCAAGGCGCCGGTGGCTGGCATTTCATGATTAATGACATTTAACTTTGCTTTTTGTAATTAACAAAATTTATGTTTTCCACTCTTTAAACGGTTTTTATTCGAAAATGTTGTTATGTGATGTATTAAAGTTTTGATTATTATTATTATTATTTATACAATGAAATGGTCTCCCAAAATAAACAAAAAGACTGGGTAGTGTCATTTAAAAACCTCGTCGATAACGCCGTTATTTGAAAACCAGGTGTGGGGAAAGATAAAGTTAATGCAAACAAACAAACTGCTTCAAATTTAATGAATCTATTCTATAATTTCGCCGCACAGTACAATAAAGCTGAAAACTATCTGAGGTTTTTCCTTGCTACATTGCCAACCAAAGTAACATAAGTTGCACAAATAATAAAGTGGTAAGTAGACTTTTACACCATTAGGGGGCAATAAAAAATTAATACACGCTTACATTTATAAAAACTTTTGGATATTTTCATCTACTGCTTCCCATTATATCCCATATTATCAATAATCTTTCAAAAAATGTAAAATCGAACGCTCGGATAAACAATCTACCGTATTAAATCCACCTCGCCATTTTATTATTCCCAAGTCTTTTCAATCTGACATCTTGAGACCTCTTCGTAGAAAAGAGGAGTAAACAACAAAAGAGAAGATTTCCCCAGTTTTATCCAAAATGGAAAAAAGGAGGAAGAAAAAACACGGGAAAATCTGTCAATTCGAAATTACGTATAAAGCAATATTGACTGTCTGAAAAGATTTTCTTTTACTTCGCCACTTTCGCAGGAACCATATATACGTACTACAGCGTACACAATTTAAACTAAACGTGAGGTCCTCCTCTAGAACGAATCGTCCTGGCGTCCATTGTCGCCGTCGTAAAAAGAACAACGGCTACAATTCCATTTCGACCGGCTACGGGGTCAGCAATGTGTGAAAAGATAAGACCTGACTGTCCGGGATGTACCAATACGTGTGTGTATATACAAGCCGTTTCAAATTCGCGAGCCACCTGACATATAATCAAACAAAAGATTTTGACCACTTCCTAAGCCCACGATTTTAAATTATATCTTCTATGCTTTTAGAAGAATCAAGAAATAAATTTGACATTATTATTATTATTACTATTATTATAGTGCTGCTGCGATCTTAATAGATCGATTGTAACAAAATTCCCTTGTGTGTGTTTATAATAGTTGGAAACTTTTAATGAACCTGAATACTACTCTAAG
Organism: Dynastes maya; assembly: GCA_029619315.2. Classification (NCBI taxonomy): domain Eukaryota; kingdom Metazoa; phylum Arthropoda; class Insecta; order Coleoptera; family Scarabaeidae; genus Dynastes; species Dynastes maya. The sequence goes on along the minus strand of JAROYE020000006.1, from coordinate 43,508,001 downwards.
ATCTGCTTCCTTCAGTTCAGTAAGTGCCTACTGAAATGTTGGTGTTGTGTGCGACTGATCGCAACACATTTGCATAGGATGTGTTCTGTCGTCTCCAGATTTTCTTGGCATAGACTTTAAATAAGTGATATTTTAGAGCTACAGGCCTATCAGAAATCCTGCAAGCAATCTAAGATCCCTTTTGCTTAACGATAGCGCTATTTTTGCTGTCTGTGGCGCGCCTGTTTTTATCGTGGAACATTTTCCCATTACGAGGCCCTTTGATTGTCTTCCCATGTCTTAATTGCTTGTTTTATGTTACTCTTTTGGAGACCACAGAAGGGGTTAAGACCAATGAAAGGCTGCTTCTTTGACCAGCTTATCTGCCTTTTCATTTCCTTCGATCCCTTGGTGGCTTGGGACCATAACATGAATAAACATTCTACTTTAACGTATGAGAAGATGAGTTTTTCTTCGATTTTTTTCCAAGATGATCCCGGTCATCTCGTCACCATCTATTTCGACGACAGGATTCTTTGCAACAACTGGTTTTTCAGTTCCATATTGCCTGGTTTGCGTACGAACAAACTTAGAACCGCTGGCTTTTGAGACACTTGGCTCAAGGCTCTACAGAATTTCGTTAGCGTGCCGGCCACACTAACCTCAAAAATCGACTGATGAGAACGGCTTACTTGCAAAGACTATTAATTCAATTTTATTAACTAGGTTGTATTAGCTATTTGTTCGTGTATTAATAAACTTCATACTTTATCCTTTAGAATAAACCCGATCTCCCATAGTGGTCAAAAAATTCTGAACAGCCTGTACACGCGAGGCCTTTCAGTATCATCCTCAACCGACCGCAAAGAACTCAGCATACAAGAGAGAAGCGGGAGGATGGAGCGAAGGGATGAAAGGATATCGAGATTGAGAGAGAGCAGAATGAAATCGCCCCTTCCTCCCATTATGCGCTTTCGATTTTCTTTCTTTCCTCAAGATATTTACCGAGGAACACTCTTTCAAAAGCGGCTGTAGTAGCACTTCCATCTATTCCGATTCGTGATGTCCTCGCAGCCATCGTATAGTCATCTTTCGGAAACGAAAACGGAAAGTTTCTTCTTCTACACGCCGGTCCTTTCCTCTCTCGAGCGATAGCCCCTGATGGTAAGAGGATTGTCACCCATACTCCTTCTTATTCTATTTTTGCTTCTTTCTGTGTGTGCGCCATCAGTATTTTTCGGTGGGGTATAGTGCGATTGTACCCTTTTCTTTACTCTTCCGCATCACACCGATGGAGGACTTCGATCCATGTGTTGTACAACTATTCGATAAAAATAAATTGTCACTGGCGGAGATATTGGGAAGCAGGCGATCGTCGGGCCATCGTCGAACATTTATTGCTATCGCTTAGGCCATTCAAAGGAAATTGACAGGTCGTACGGGGGTACCTTACGGCAGCCTATCGTTTCCCAAGAATGGAGCGCGAGAAATGAAAGCAAGCTCATGAAGAAAAAAAGCTATAATGGAATGCGATTTAGATGATGCAGTAACGAGTTTTTTTGCGTGCTTATTTCTGCTATTGTTACTGTTGTTGTTGTCAGATGATATTTAAGAATTCGGAAAGAAAAAAAATTACTGCAATAATAATTCTCCATTTTTTCGAAGCAACTTCTGCCATGATTTTTATCTAGCTACATTTCTCTTTAATGACTCACCTTGTAAATATGACATTAGACCTTCAGATAATGAATTTGGTTTCTAATGTAATAAACCTGCACGCACAGAAATTGTTTTTTCCAAAAATCAGTATCGATTCAAGAAAATATTTCTATTTCAAGACTATAAAAATGTATAATATAAGAAAATAATTTTCTTGAAATTTTATTTAGATTAAGTAAATATTTTCTTAGGGTTAGAAACTCAAGAAAATCCAAGACAGAAAGATATTTCTTCCAGGTAAATCATTTAGTTTCAAGCTAAGAAAATATTGATATTAATGGTAAATGGTAAAAATGGCCCAGATCTCACAAAGTCCTATTGAGAAATTAGGCGACCGGTTCCGTGTTCAAAAAACACATCATCAGGATATCCAACAAAAGAAAAATTAGAATAGTGGAAGAAAAAACCTAATGTTAATACTTAAAATTGGGAGCAAGTGAATGAACTAATAAAAAAGTTTTTTTTTTATCTTACAGTATAATTAAATTATCTCTTTAATAATGTAATTAAATGGGGATTATTTTTATATAGTTTAATAACTAATGAATTCGTATTTAAGTTTATTCATCCCTTTTTTATTATTATTACTTCTTGGAATATTTTTCTCAGGGGATTTCTGGGAAAAATATGAAATTTTCTAAATTAGTCTAAATTTTTAAATTCTTTGTGGAATAATAAATCGAAATTAACGAATGTTAGAATTAAAAATATAACTAACCTTGAATTCGAATGAAGCCGATGTCATATAAACGCTCTGTTTATAATAACTTCTACGGCATATATGGGCAACCCCCGGCCGCCGGGCCGGATCCGGCCCTCCACCAGCTTCAATCCGGCCCGCGAGAGAAATTCAAATAACGCGCCCAATATTGATCATCTTGTTTCTCAGCATCAAACTCAAGTCTCTCATTGATTTTCATTTGTTTTTTCTATCTTTTTTCGTTAATTTGCTTTTTATATGTTTGATTATGCTATTATAATTATAATAAATCAAAAAATGTGTGAATTTTTATCGCCTTTTTATTCACTACTACCTACTTATTTCTTACCTACGGCCCGCGACCTGATTAAGTCCCGAAATTACGCCCTCAGCTAAGCAAAGGTTGCCCATACCTGTTCTACAGGAATCTGCCTGCTCTAACCTTCAAGCCTTACTATCGAACACTTCAAATTGGTATCGTAGTCAAGTAAACACAAATTGATTCGACGAAAGCTGAATCGAGATTGATTAAAATTTTGGCGTCGCTTATCTTTCTTTTATTTGTAATCGGGAAAGATGGCGATTGTTTCATTCCACGGCAAATGTTGATAATTTAGCTCAAACATAAAATTTTATGATTTCGATGAAATGAAATTATTTATCGAAATAGTATACGAGAATGAATGCAGTGACGCAACCAGCTGACAGAAAGGCAAATCTATGACCTAAGTTCTGTCTGAAAAGGTTTAAACGTGAAATGTTATCAACGATTTACTCAATAATGTTCGGACAAAGATTTAATTTATAAAATGTTTGAAATACCTTTCAATAACCTGTTGTTTGTTTTAGATGACTTTTACATTAATTTTGATGATTTACAAGATTAGGAAAATAAACAGAAGAGTGGATTTGTCCGTGTTACCCTACGATAGTCGTTGTCTGGACTTTATTATTAACTTTATTTTTTAACATCAACGCCCCAATGCCAGTTGGCTGGGGGGAAATGGTGACTTGGAAATTTACATTTTTACCCGCAAGAGGGATATTTCATTACGAACGGGTGATTAACCTCAATACCCTATCCGTTCTGAGATAAATTAGTGCACGTGTTTCATAGTAATAAAAAGAAAAAGAAGTATTACATTAACCGGTGTCTTTTCAAAATGTTTATGAAACGTTATATGTAAGTATGGTATCTGTAAGTAAATGAATGCTTTATTTGAAGAAAATTAAACTTGATTTATGAACAATACTTAACTGCTTTCTGGAATTAAGAAAACTATTTAGTATCCTTAAGAAAAAAAATGTTTTGTGTTATAATGGCCATTTGCTTATATTAAGAATTGCTTTCTTCAAATTATCTGCAAGATTTTCTTGAAACAAGTTAATAAATGTCTTAAACAAAGAAATGCAATTGTTTCATTACAAGTCTATACTTTTCTTATTTGGAGAAAAAGGTGCTAAGAAAGTATGTCTTTTGATTTAAAACAGTTATTGTATTGTAGATAATTGAAACGGTACTCGTTTTGAATTGAGGCGGACAGTCTTAATACAAGTAAACGTTTCTCTGTGTGTGGTTATATTTTCGGTTATTAGTAATGGATTCCTATTTACAATTATGACATCAAGAAAACATCCTATGCGGTTCAATTATCGGTAGTAAACCCAGAAGATGGAAATTCCTAACGCAAGCGAACTTATTAGTTGAAAGATTGCATTAACCTATAAATTGACATTTGAAATAAACGATAGCAGGATTAAATTGTACAGAGAACAACTTTTTGTTCTACTTCTTATAGTTCCACTGCGAACAAAGAAATGATGGTGTTTCATTAGCAGGACAATAGAGCTAATTGGTCTGTTAGTCCAATGCAGTGTGTGTAGAGATCGCTCTAGTTATCTTCTCTGTCAATACTTTCTACCGCCTCTTGTCTCTTGCTATGAAGTTCATTTCTCCCCGCGTAATATTCTCTTATCCTATTTCTTTTAACGTGGCTCTTTTCCTCGTCATACTAAGTCTACCTATCCTCATTTCACCTACTTGGTTGAAATCCAGTGTTTGTCTGGTAAGATTTTCTAATGAAATCTAAGCGTATGACCAAATCCAATTATATTTTCGTTTCGTAATTGTGTGCTTTATGTTTTCAATGTTTGAAATATTCCATAATCTGTAATTACTCATGTGACTGGTCCACACTTATTTACAAATATTTGTAAAGTTTTAATTCTTTGGATGTTTAATGCTCGTGATTCGGAACCATAAAGGCGTACACTTATTACCTTCGTATTAAAAATACGCATTTTTGACCACAATAGGATCGGCAAATACACATATTAATTTAAATAAAAACAAAATTAGACATTAAAGTGTAGATGTTTCTGGAAGTATTCATCGTTTACATGGATCTATCAGTTGTTTCTTCTTTCCCCAAAACCTTTATTTCTCTTATGACAATTCACAAATAATTATATCTTCCAATGGATGTCAGTACTGAAGATATGTATTCACGTTCCACGCTATATATTGCAATGTTGTAAATTTAAAAAAAAATAATCTAATTAAAAGATAACACTCAGTCATAGACTCGGTAATATCACTTAGATACTCTTTCAGTTTAAAAGAGTAAATTACAAAATAATTATGTTTACGTAAATAAATTGATGGGAAAGGAAAATTAACTTCAAATTTTGACGTAGTGCATCACGTAACAAAATCCCGCGTTCGTTTGAATGACCAAATTTAAATTACCTCTGGTCTTGAAATAAAATTTTAACACTTCAGCATTTGAAATTACTTTGAAAATTTTTCACTTAGCCAAGTACTCCTTTTCTCTTGCTTGGCGTCTCTTCGCTTCATTGTTCCCGGTAGCATTTGTCAAATATAAATCACAGCCAATCACGATATGCATTTCACATAGACAATATGTTATATTCTTACAATAACATTTTCAATCAACTAAAATAGGAAAACCTGTAATACGTCATACGAGTTCGCGATCTAACGTCTAACGACTTGATATTAGAGAGTATTAGCGACCGGATTTGATGAAGATTACCAAGCGATATTTAACTTGCGAAATTATGATACAATAGAATTTATTTTGAAGTGTTTGTGGGAGAAAATTACATTAAAAATTAACATTTAGCACCTCAAGAAAATAGAACGAAGACGAGTAATATTGATGGATTATCGTTGGCCGGAGATAGATTTACCTAACAAAATGCCGGGGACACGGAAAGGGGGCCAGAGGCTGTATAAACCGCTGCAAAAACCAAAAACCAGTCAGAATTGCTTAACCCTGACAGATGTTCCCGAAGCGAAATCCGCTGAACGTCACTCATTGCGCTAGTGACAGCGATTTTTCTTGTTATATTTTTAATGCAACATTATCTTGTCCATAATTTTTATGTTACAGTAATACGTATATGCGAATATGCGATCAGCAAAAATCCCAGAATTCTTTCCATAGTTTGATAACCGTTTCTAAATGCAACAATTTGACGTTTGACCATTGTTTTTTGCTATTCCCATAACAAAAAACGCTCAGGTTTTGTAATGAGAAAAATACCTAAAGGAAAGCTCAGAACAAGCAGAGGCCAAATAGTCGCCTATGCTGACGATGCTGACGAATTATTTTTAGTTATTGTTCGATGTTTGGCATTTTGATAATTTATATTATTAATTCTTTATTTCTTAAAAAAAGAGACTCCACTAATATTACTTTATGGGATAATCAACGTCACAAGTTATTTTCAATAATTTACATCTTGAAAATATTTTTTGTAGAAATCACATAAAGTTCATACACAACACACATCGCCTGGAATCCAGCAGTCAAACCTCACAACGTCATCAAAAACATCGGAAATGATTATCGTTAGGCTGACCACAAAATTATCAAGTCGTTAAATTGGCATTCCTGTGATAACGAGTAAACAAGTGGAAATAGAAGATGTTTTTTTTCTGACAACAAACACTTTTCGGCAAAACTCATCTAGAAATTCAATTTAAAAACAATATTAAAAGTATCTGAAACTGTAAAAAGTAAATAAGAAAACACCTTGAAGGAAATAACCAAAAACAAATAAATTAAAGAAGCTAAGGACAACGACTGGAGGGGATTTATTACAAAGGAATTTGAAGCATTAACTTAAAAGGAAGAAAATAGGGTTTTGAAGAAGATCTTAAAACGATACATTAACACATCACACTTTACTGTGTAAATAATAAACAGGACTTGTGATTATCATCTAATTTGATATTTTATTAAAAAAAGACGCCTACTGCCAATTATTTTCTTAAATAAAAATGTATTTTTTATGAAATGTTTCAAATCTCATGGATTTATATCAATATCAATGTTACTAAGGTTATAGTAACTGATCTCAGACACAACTGAAAATGTTTATTGAAAACATCGTCACAAATATCTTCGTTAAATGACCAATTCTGAAATTATTTGAGGAAATTGAACATTTTCTGTCAATCATATTTAACTCCGTGGAAAGTTACAAATTTGTATGTCGAATCTTACTCAATAATCTAACGCGTTACAATCAAATTAGATTCCAAAACACGCCTAACTTCATATTTTTACGTCGAGGGCATTTTTCCGACAACAACTACATTTACAAACGCAATTTTTCCCCTTCCGATGTTTTTTCCATCATCCTTTCGCTTCCTATAAACTTCAACAAACATCTCACGCCGGCGACAACCAACGCACCCAAGGAAAAAATAATAATCCCCTTTTCCAGGCTCGAGAAACGAATTTTTAAACGGCACCCGTCAACATTTGCACGTTCTGCACAAAATGCTCCAGCCGTTAGGAGACGATAGCTAGAGGAAGCCTGTTTTCGTTTTTTTTTATCCGTTCTGCCTTCTCCTTTCTTTTTCGGTGCGTTAAGCAAAAATGATACACCGAACGAAAAGGGAGATGGAGAAAAAAAGAAAAAGTGTACCCCAAGACCCACATCAGATCTTGACAACTGCCAAGCATCAATACCAATTCCTTCTTTCTGTTCTCTCGAAACATCGAGGAAGAGAAGGATGAGTTGGAGAGGGCAGGGTGGGGGTGAAGATGTCCAATGATAGAGGAGATTAGGGGAGGCGAAACGAGGAGCATCGCCAGAAGAACCGAAGGAGACGGTCGGAATCAAATCTTATGAAAAATAAAATGCGTCTAAATGAAATGAAGCGTCCTGCCAATTCTTGTTTTCTCCGTTGATTGGACAAACGGAAAAAATCTATAATGGTGTTACGCGTTGCAATATAAACTGAATTGATGTAGCTGGAATTTTCCGAGGGATAAAATGTTCAATGAGGGCTAAGATTTGCTGACGATCTACAATTTAAATACAATCTATTCGTGTAATTCATTTTTTATAATAATAATAGCAATAATATATTTATATTCGCAATTACACCATTACAGAAAATTGTTAGTCTTTGTTATGTGTGTAAAGAGCACAATTGTCAATTAATTATAAATAGAATAAAAAGATAAGTCAACTATGTATAAAAATTAGTATAACAAACAGTGACATAAATAACTAACTAAATAAAGACAAACAAAACATACACCATCCCAAAAGGTATTGCCTTAACTTTATTTTTAAAATGGGTTAAAGGTAAGGTATTGAATACCTTTAGCAATTTATTATGTAACTTCTTTCCCCAGTAGTAAATTGCTTTGATTTGGTGGGATAGCCATGGAAATTTCTATTTTAGAGAAAGGTTTTTTTTATTTTGGTGGACATGACTGACAGCTGCCAAATGAATGCATAATAGCAGGTTCGGAGGATTTTCTGGTTGATATCCTGGAGTAATAGGGAAGTATCATCAGCGTAAACGCATACCGCAGCTCCATTAATGCTAGCCGGGATATCATTGGTGTAAATTACGAAAAGCAGAGGACCAAGGACGGAACCCTAGGGAACGCCACATGTTATGCTCATCGGCTGGCACTGCAAGTTGTTCTATTCCGTTAACTGCAATCTACTTGTTGAGTAAGATCTCAGTAAATCAAGAGGCATGCTTCTTATTCCATAATATTCCAACTTATTTATTGGAATATCGTGAGTCACCGAGTTAAGCGCCTTTGTTAGCTCCAACATGTTCAATTCATCATATTCTTCTGCATGGAACGCTTTATAAATATGTTCGACTATGCTCAAAAGGCCAGTGGTCGTAGAATGGTCATTTCTATATCCATGTTGACCTGGGCTCAGACACTGCTGCTTTTCGTAGTACCTGGCTAGTCTCCATGCAATTGCTTGCTCGAAAATCTTCGATATCGCTCGTAGAATGCTAATGGGGAGATCATTCTTGCAGTTATTTTAATTTCCCCGGAATAACTGTCTATTTTAAGCAGCCTTGGAAACACCCCTTGTTCTATGCACCTATTAAAAATGATCGCAAAAGATGCGCATATCTCCTCGCATAGTTCTTTCAGTACGAAACAGAAATATTATATACATCTCTCGTGTTCCTTCTTTTCATTTCTTTTAAAATCTTTTCCATTCCTGCAGGTGTAACTGGATTTAAACTAAATGATGTGTTTCCCAAGTGGCCTGTATACCGCTCGCGATCTCCTCACCAATCTGGCAAAATTATTTGTTAAGGACATTAGCGGTTAGCGATATATTGTGATGAATATGACGATTTGGTTGGTTTAATTCTTTGTTGATCACGTCCCACACTGCTTTGGACTTATTACCTGTGATTTGGATGTATGTCAAATTAACTGTTCGTTTTGTAGCTCCTACCTTTTATAAATATTTTCGTTTGACAACAGCTATTGAATACCGCCAAGAAGCCCGTATGGAAACAGTAGATAATAATAATGAAGTAAATAAAATAAGGGAAATGTGTTTCATTGTATCTTTCCCTCTCAAAATTCAAATTTAGATCTAGGTTTTGGATATATGCTTGCGGCCAACAAGCTTGCAACATATTTTTTCCTATTGTAATCTTAAATATTCGTTTGAATTTGTGAAATTTTATTGTCATTGTCAGCTGATACTTCATTGCCAAAATGCCTTATATAAACAGCCTAGACAAGGCAAGAATTGTTACAAAATTGGAATATGGATGAAGTTGCAAAACCGTAGCTAGAGGATTAGGACTTGCTCGCAGCATAGTTCTTGGAATGAAAAGAAAATGGAAAAATGGAGGATTCGTTAAAAAAATTCCTGGTTCAGGTAGGAAAAGGATGTCAAATAATAATGAACCTTTAAATTTAGTAAATCATTCGTTTTGCCACTTGCATTAAAGCAGCAACGGAATTCAATTTTCCTTTTAGTGCTAAAACCGCTAGACGACACCTAAAAGATTATAGACCTAGAAATTACATTGCAGCTCAGCGAATATTTTTAACGAATGAACATAAAAGAGAAAGATTTGAATTTGCCAATCATTTTATTGCACAAAATGAATTAATTTAAATACTTACACCACTGGGACCCTCCCACGAAACAAAGGCCATGCAATGGATTCATAAGGGCTCTCCATCACAAAAATGCGAAGATGCAATTTTCTGCGGAGAAAGTGACGACCACAGTTTTCTGGGACGTGGAAAGGATCCCCTTAATTGAATACATGCAAAAAGGGACTACAATAACAGGGAATGTCTACAAAGGCACAAATAGGAACTTGAAAGCGGCTATAAGAAGGATTCTGTAATGCTTAGGAAACTCAGCTTCTGCATGACAACACCAGGGTGCATGAAGCACGAATTGTTCAAGCAGTAGTCAATGAACGCGGCGATGAGGAATTACAATATCCAACTTACAGTACCGACCTCGCCCCCTGTGACTATTATCTTTTTCCAAAACACAAGAAAAATGCCTGAGAAGGCGTCGCTTTTTATCTAATGACCTGAAAAATGCTGTGGGTCGTATTTTGCACTATTACCAAAGGATTCTTTTTCGAAGGCATGACGTTAGTGTAGACACTAAGGCCATAATATTTTAAGGAATTTATAGCATTCTCCTATAATATTATTTGCAGTAACGTATTTCAATTATCAGAAATCTCATCTGTAGGATATTACAATCGTTCCCTTTCTTATAAAAAGAGTAATATTGCTCCAGACAATATCGGCACTTTATAATTGTATTTCAAAGCAATAACGATAAATTTGATACCCTCTTGTGTAACAGAAAACAGCAAGATGTTATCACCAATATTCCCCTTTTTGTCACCCACAGCGCAGTCGGCAACGTCTCCGCCCATCCGACACTAAAATTTAATTTAACCGCAGCATTCAATACGTCCATATTCGGAAATTAGCAAAAACTTTAGCGCGTTGCTTGCCCGAGCTAACGCCTCTCGATGGGTATCTTAGAGAGCCGGGTGCCATTATCGCCGTGCCATTTTCAGATTGTTGCACTTCTATGCGCAATTATTTTTTACGAGCAGGTTGTTATGGGCCTTTATGGGTCGTATAAACGCTCTCGCGGGATTCCTATGCTAAAATTACAGTTCCGGATAACCCTATATATCCGTTGTCGACGCGCTCGTAAAAATCACGACGACCTAATTGATTTCCACGTCAATATATGTTTCTGCGGTAGATGAAAGTAGTTACTTTTCGTGAGTATGAAGTTCCGAGATTGATTCTGTCGAGTATCGCAGTTATGGTTTCTTGATTGTTGCTTTTGTGTGGAGCTGGATCGAGGGCAGGATCGGAATTTACGTTTGCAATTTGTTGACAGTTTGAGACGTAGTTGGATAGTAAAGGTTGAAATGAAGACCGTTGGTGAAACGCAAGAACAATTTTCTTATATAACCCATTATTTCGCGTGTAGTTCATGTTAATAAATTCAATAATAACTTTTATCTTTTTATTATAAGGCAAAAATGTTACCTCGCTAATATGTATAGTCACCCATATAATTTGGGAACCTCTTCTTTTCTCGTAAAATAATTATTCACAGTAATAATAATAATTTTATTTGTTCTGTAAAAGCTTACAAAAACATTGTAAATTTACAATACTCTTCCTCACAAAGGTGCCATTGAGTATACAACAGTAAGTACCTACAGCTATAATTAAAATTCTTGTACAAATATAGTCCGTGTATAAATAAAATCCATCTAAAACTAAATTGGAGTATAAGAAGAAATTGCGTATAAATAAAATCTATGTACAAATAAAACAAATTGTATAAGTAAAAGATTATGTACAAATGAAACATATATACCTACCAGCAGAAGTCAAAGAACTCATCCAGAAAATACAATGCCCTCTTAATTGAGTTTTTTATCTTTGCTTTAAATGCTCTCAGTGTTGTGGAGTTCTTTATTTGTACTGTGAACAAGTTAAAACGTTCGCATGCATTGCAATAACTTTGTTATTGATATTTTGTCGCTGTGTGCATATCTGCCACTAGTGTATAACTCTTATGTCTTGTTTCGTAATTATGTTCAATATTACAAAATTTACCCTTATTATTATACGCGAAACATAAAACCTCATAAACATACAACTACGGAACAGTCATTATGTCAAGGCTCTTAAATGAGTTCTTGCAGGAGTCTTGAGGATGTAATCGACACATAGTGCTGATACCTCGTTCTTTGTAAAATGAAAACGCGTTGCATGTCTGCAGATCGACAAAGTGGCGTACGCACAGGGTACTGCAAGAATTATGGTGTAGTGCGAAAGATTACATAATGCAAATTACTACGACCATTAGTGCAGTGCGACACTATACAGCTGTTAAACTTTGACACTACCACGGCGTTGCGTCAATACCAACTAAGGTAAAGTCAATCAGACCAGGATTTTCACATTTTTTAATGCATATGGCAACAAAGCATAAACAATTAGTTGTTTTCTATTTACAACAGTACAGCCGACGGACGAAGAATCGTTATCCCAGAAGTACGAATTAAATGTGAAGAGAAAGTTTTCCATAAATTATTAAAAATTAAAAAGCAAATTTTTTTTATTTGTAGAATATGTCAAATCAAAAGTTTGCACATTTGAATTTGTGGAAACTAGGCTGGTCTTAATCACTTTAGGTGGCAAAGAATATATTCAAGAAAGGCTGTCTACAAAAGAAAAATTGGAAATTTATTTTTTGTGTGGTTTCTCGCCGAATGTTGTTCGGTTTTGAAGTTAGATTTAAAGCAATTAGCGTTATATGATATTCTTAAGTGAATTATGTTTGCTATGGTGTGAGGTGTCCTCTTATTCCCCCACACAACACTTTAGATAAACGTCAAGGCTGCTAAATATTTTAATTTTCAAGCATTTTATAAACGAGCGCCTTAGGATCGTACAATAATGTTTTTGTATCTGAAAATAACAAATATTGTACCCATTCTATTGTTTTAATGTATATGCGACGAAAATGGATGCTTATGGTAACCCATTATATTAAACAGTAGATTGTCAGCAGGGTTTGACATGATGCAACCTAGAAGAAGTTCCGTGCGATAGAGAGCGAAACATCGGTACACTGGCGCGGTTTCAACTTTGAAACCTCTCTAAAAAGAAAATTCAATGACTGTTTAAAGCGCGCTCAAAGAATAAATGTTTCCTTTTTGTTAATATGGATATCGGAAAGGTTCATTAAATAGCGCTAGACGACCACCGAATTACGGTCAGAGAGACACCAGAGGTTGTGTGCTTCTCGAAAGAACGTGTTTGTCATATATTGACTAAAGATTTGGGCATGAAAAAGCTAACCGCCGTTGGGTGCCGCGCTTCCTCATTCGGGACCAAAAACGCATTCAAATTAACATTTCCAAAGCCCCGTTGAAGCAGTTTGAGTGAAATAAATTGAAGTTTTGGCGTCGATTAATAACTGGAGATGAAGCTCGGATACACCAGTACACTGCTGAAGCCAAGGCGCAGTCGAAACAGTAGACTGCGAAGGGTGAATCGCCTTGGAAAAAGGCGAAGACTGCTCCAACGGCTGGGAAAGTGATGACGACTGCGGGAGCAGTCATGGAACTGTGTTAATCGACTATCTTGAAAAGGCAAAAACAACAATGGAAGCATACTACGCATCATTACTTGACAAGCTGAAGCAGAAATTGGGGAAAACGGCCACATATGGGAAAAAAGAGAGTTGTGTTCCACCAAGACAACGCACCGTGTCACATTTCAGTGGTCGCCATGACAAAAATTCACGAATTGGGTTTCGAGACCACCCACACTATTTAATAAATCATGCCCCAGCGACCCTTTTCTGTTTCCTACGCTCAAAGTTTCGTTCGAAGGACAGAGATTTTCCTCTACATTCGTAAACGCCTATTTTGCAGAACAAAATGCCAACTACTATTTGAACGGAGCTGGGAAATGTATAGACTCAAAAGGAGACTATGTTAAGAAATAAAACTGAATGTGGCAAAAAAACATTTATTTCTGTGTTAGGCTGGAAACTTTTCAGACTACCCTCGTGCAACACACAACCCATTTTCCTCTTTTTGAAACAGGTTGGCTTGTTCACGTGATTTCAGGAATTCGTTCCATAACCCGTATTTTCCGAAAAGGTCTTTATGGTAGTACACAGACATGGTAATTCAATGACAATTTTTTGAAAAAAAAGTACATTTGTTTCAAGAGCGATTACTAATTTCTCTTCAATATCAGTTCATGATGAATAACTGTCCAAAAAATTTATTAATTTATTTGCCCAAAAAGATTGCGGGCACCCTATCTTATTCATATGCTCCCTAAGAAATGTAACAGAAAAAGATCAACAGCCGGTTAACAAAAATAATCTACTCCAAGTTGGATTGGATTGTGTTCGCGTGTGTCTCTGTTTGCTACCCGAACTGTTTGTTAACTAATCAAAACAATAAATTAGTTCTAAGGGTCCAAAAGTTGAAATGAAAAATTGTGTAATATCTTAGTTAATTTTAATCACTTTTGGATTTCTTTGTTTATGTAGCATTAAAGAACCAGTCCAATGATCACTGGCATTGTCGTTGTAAAGATCCTCAACTCTATTAATCTCAACCTATTTGGGATCATATTTTAAAATCGTTGTTCTGACTTCCTTTAACCCTCTCAAAAAGTTTTAATAACAGATGCCGGCGTTCGTTATCCGAACATATGTCGCCCAAATACAAACATCCTTCGTGGAGGTGTTCGTTATCTGCTTTGTTCGTAATCCGGATTCTCCGTTAACCAGTCACCCGCTCTATTCAATAATGTTGCATTCCACCAACAAATAGTCTGTGACTATTTTTGTTGTTTATGTTGTTAAACGAAATTTAATATTTTATTATTTGTCTTATCATCCCCTACTATCTTTTATCCTAAAAATAAAACGATTTCAACTTGATATAGCCGTCCTATTCGCCCATTTTATTTAACACTGTTTTTAATATCCATAAATCTACTCTAAAAACCACCCCATAAATAAAAATCAAACAATTTTTCACCTATCTAACCTCCGTCTAACGGTCATATTTCAAACACTCGACTCTTTCTAGCGTCGCGCAAAAAGCAATAATTCACCGCTGGTATAACCTCAACGCGTGTAAAATGAAAAGCTCCAGTTTTCAAAAACTCTCTGCTCGCTGACAATAAATAATTTCGGGCAAAGTTGATATAGTGAGTTCCGTCTGCATACGTTGCAGACGAAATTATTTCTGTTTATTTATGTAAACCACACGTGCCGAGGTGTGAGGGGAGAACGGGTACCATAGCGATAATACAGGAGGTGATATAATACTTCACGAGGACGTTCGGTTGATAGAATTTTGCACGTATGAAAATTCAACAAATGCCAGCGCAGCAAATTGCATGCCATCAGAATTATCGTGGAATATTTATTGAATGGCAAACGCTACGGTTCACTTCATATTTTTCGAAAATAGGCAACCAAGTGACTTACTTCGGATAATAAAATTTACTATGCTTTCCCAGGTTACCGAATACGTTTACAGTAATTCGATGTGTTGATATTATGAACACAGAAGATGCTTGGAGCATTGTGCAACAAATAGATAACGTAAACACGTTTAAAACATCCCAGAAAAATGGCAATAAAAAGATGATCCTAATCAATATTTTACAATAGTTTTTATCCAATTCCATATAGTGTAATATAACTCGTTGTTAGCTGAAATCAAGTTGGAATCTTCCTTGATTTTCTCTATTGTTACGTGGCTTGATGTCGACAAGACTACCAAAAGAAATTTGCTTTTAAATTTCAACTATTACTTTGCTTTATTTCAAAGTTTCATCAGAATTATGACATGAATAAAATTAACAAATGTTAGATTATTGAAAATGTAACAATTAAGATATAACTTACAATGAGTTACCATTAGATAGCCAATCTTCTGAATTGGAAATAGATGTCAATACAATGTAATAAATATTAGGAGCTTCGATTGATGAATGAGAAAATGCATGCACATCATTGTAAAAGAAAAATAAAAGCAACGACACTTATTGGAGACAGGTGTGCATTAAATTTGAAAGGAAATATGCAGGTTGAAAACTGATAAATTGAAACAAAACCCAATAAGATGTTAAAAATGCAAAGTAAAAGAACGATAGTATCGGACCCAACTAATGCCACCCAAAAAAAATTCTTAGCCACCGAATTACGAAATCAAAATATAATTCTACGTATTGATTAAATGCTTATCTTTATCTAAGTCAAATAAATATGAACAATTATGCTCACTCCTTCTATGTAAGATCTGAAATTCATTGTGTTACATTAAAAGTATCAATAAAAATACTTTTATTTTCAACAGTTACAAATGCCCAACAACAGAATATACACAAAATGAAAAGTGTATACAAGATGGATCTAAACAAAAGATAGAATTAATAAACTTAAAATTAATGCATATCTACCCACAACAGCGGATCCGACTCTATCGCGCCCTGCAGAGTGCCAACTCTAGTGATTACCGTAAAACTTAGAATAATAACCAGAGTTATTCACTAGCACCACCGGGCAGTGGCGTAGGTTTGATACAACCCTCAGTATAACTGTGAATCTCAACCAGATCTGTTGTGTATACATGTACGCTGCCGTGAATACTATTTCGTAGTTCAACATTTGTTTTAAAAATGTTGTCTACGTAGCAAAAACGACCAATGTTGGATAAAGTTACAGAATTTATAGTAGAAATGCCTGACCTAAATTATGGTGGCGTTAAAATTCAATGTGTAGTTTGTAATATCCCTTTAATCTTTTGGTCCAAAAGGGATTGTCTACGTCACGTAAATAGTAAACAGCATTCTTAAAAAAAATTGCACACGATACTATGACAAATTTAAATTTAATTTATGTGTTACCTTTACTGCATGTAATCTATCGTTTAATTTACTAGAGAAGGAAGCATATGTCTTCTTTTGGAATAAATATTCGGATCGCAAATTACCAACTCGGGCATCGTTACAAAGAATTGTGCCATCTGCTCGTGAAGATGTTGAAAGAAGAATTAAATCGGATCATCTTCAATTCTGTTAGCTTCCAGACGAGTACAACAATGTACTGCCGAAGTAATTTCAAAGTTAGTGTTAAATACATTGGAAAAGTTTGAACTTTCAACAAACCAACTGTTGATGTTTAGGAGTGATGGTGCCGCAAACATGCTTTCTGTAGGCCGGTCTCTTAAAAAAACATTGTGCTAACTTGTTACATATTACGTATAAAATTCATGCTTTCAGTCATGTGGCAGATAATATTAGAAAATGTTATCCTGAGGTAGACGCTTTAATAGCGCATACAAAAGCAGTGTTTGTCAAATCCCCAAAACGTATTCGCAAATTTCACAGACTGTGCCTCCGTATGCCTGAGCCACCAGAACCTATTTCTACACGTTGGGGAACATGGTTACAGGCCGCGTTTTATTATCATAAATATTTTGAGAATATTGAGAACGTAGTTTTACAATTCGATCCAAAGGGAGCTGCGGCTATCAAGGAAAGCCAGTCGAAATGTCAAGATAGGTTAAAACGTGTGTGGAGGCAACAGAAAAATTATAAAATCCTTTGGTGTCGTTAGCGGAATCTCTACAAATAGTGCAACATGTTCACGCACAGCTATGCGCTGTAGAAGACGCAAAAAATGTTTGTGTTCTAGAAAGGTTTGAAAGTGTTTTAGAGAAAGATTCTGATTTTGGCACATTAAGACAAAGTTGCGAAGGTGCGTCAGCAGAAACGTTAAGTTGTTACAAAGATTATTTTAATTACGCAAATATAACGTCACTAGATGTAGAACGTTCGTTTTCTGCATATAAACACACTTTTTCCTCACGCCGCACTCGGTTTGCCGAAACAACTGTGGAAACATATATGATGTTGCAGATATTTAACAGACATTATTCACTTTGTGATTTCACGGAAGACTCTTAAGACGATAAGTGTTTGAGCACGTATTATATTTTATTTCTGACCATTTATTTTGTGTAAATTTTTATGGCTCACCACTGACTGTTGGCGCAAATTGAGCAATAATAACCAAAATCATGAAAAGGTATAATAAACTAGATCGGTTTCAAAAGATTGCTAAGCCGACGATTTTTGGACGAACCCTATATGTTGACTCATCTTCATGAAAATCTAACGCTGAACCTATACATTTGCATGATACATAAAAAAATTGCTAGTATTTTATTACAACGTGTTTAATGGATATTAGGATCAATATTTACAGTAACAGTTGTTGTGGTTGTATCCCTATTTTGTAGGGGAAAATAGATTAATGATTGAAATTTGCTTTCAAAAATTATTTCTCGATGAAGGCTGCACATTTAGCATGCTTTTATTGGAAAATAATAAACATTGCAGTTATTAAAACGAAGGAAAATTTTATTTTCAGTGTTATAATATCCTGTTTGTTTGATATGTGTATCACGAAAATGTTTACCTAAATCTGTATTGATCTTCTGTCAGATATTAGTTTAGAACAAACGAAAAAATTGCGTTAGCCAATTACAAGCTCAAAAATCGCCATGGGCGTAATACAAGGGAAGCGGTGAATGTTGCGCTTTAGCCTGGCGCGAGTTTGACGACCTCTGGTATAGACACAATGGAGAATCCAGCTTTTGCCAGTTGTTAATACTCCCAATGTCTGTTAATTAAAATTTGCGCTGTTCAATGAACAGAACGCCAACACCCAAACATTATTTAATCCCCCTCCCTTCGCTCCGTCGATAGAATCTGTCGCCGTCTTTCTCACTACCATCGCCAACACATTCCCGTCAAATATAGGAGTTGAAAGTTAAACAAACCGGGGGAAAACGTTCAAAGTTTGTTTATTTGTCGCGCTGGTACGCGCATACGGCGATAAAACTGTATGAGAAGCTGCAATTTAGTACCATGTGGTGGTTCTAAACTAATAACACTAAATTCGGCGACATCGCAATAACAAATTATGTGTTCTTTGTACCGTATTCGGCTGCATGAACTGTTGACGCACCGCTGCAAATTCCATGTTTGTGTTTGGGAAACAAACAAATGCATCTGAGGGTTTTCTAGTGTTTAGAAAGAAAATACTGCCACTATGGGACGCTCATAGCAACGGTGTACACACATTACAGGCACGTCGGATATTAAACTATTTATTTTAACCACTTCACCTAAAAGGTTGTTATACACAGTGTTCTACGAATCGCAAGATTTTGTAATTTTTTGTCGTTTAACTCTTCACCCGAAACATGCTTTTATCAACTTTAATCTTTGAAATATATGGTCTACGGGACCATGGTTAACAAAAATAGAAAATAAATAGAATGAAATTTGAACTTTATTAACGGTAGTTAAATACATGTTATGCAAATTTTTCTGCTACATTCCAAACAGATTGGTTTTGAGCAACGAATGCATTCATAATTTGTCTTCCTCATTTTTGAAAAAGGGCGTATATTGCATAATTTTCTTTTGGATTGCTTGTCATTTAGTATTTCGTCTCCCTAATTTCGAGTTGTGTTGATCCCAAGAACAGTTTCAATTTGTCTTTTCTCAAACAAACCCTCCATCCAACCGAGGTAATACATTATTTTAATCATATTTCATTAGGTGTATGCTTATAGATCGTTATCTTCCACATTTAGGGTTTTTTGTTGCGTTATCTTTAAGCCCATTTGCCGAAATCTACCAGAGAGCTTTTGCTGGCTGGGTGTGTTCATATGCCCTATTCAACTCAGGGACACGACAAGCGCCGATTTACCGCTGTTCTGCCACGACGGCACAGTAAGCTCCAGTTGAGCATGGCCTAGATAAGTGGACTTACCGTTTTTTTGTTTGTTTCGCCTCACAACCATTTCCTTTTTCTTTAATTTTGTCTAAATTCTAACTTGATTATTTTTTTTTTCTTTTAACTTTATTTTAAGCAATTTCATTAACGCATGGATATACTTTAGGAAACTTTTACTACCACTAGATTCTTATTTAAAAATTTACTTAATTTTAGGCAATTTACTTTTTTTTCCTTACTTTTTTTTTAATATTCTCCAATCCATATTTGTTTTCTTTTTTATTTTACCGCAAGTTACTTTAACAAATATAATTTTCTCTTTTTTATTTGTACATTTTATGTGAAGAATTTGAATGAGTTGCGTTTGTATGTATGATCGATGTTAAATCGAACGTAGTGGCCACCAACGTCGATCTCTTAGTACTATTATCGTTCTTAACGATTATAATTTATTTCTTTTTTTTATTTAATATTATTTACATTAAAGAAGTTGTGGCAATAACTTTTCTTTTTCTACTTCTGTTCATGCTAGCGGGCATTTAATAGGGGAACTATGATCAGGTAGGTCTATAATTCCTTTGGTTGTTCCTTTTCTTGTTTCCCACTATTTCTGTTGGGCTACAAGTTATAGATCATTTTCTCGAAGGCAAAGGTACACATTCAGACTACTAACTGTATTTGCTATTTACAATAGTGCAAAAGATTGCTGAGGACGAACGCCTTGTTCTATGGTTTGCGCTGTAGTTGGCGCACCTCATATTAAGCACATCCACACCTGATTCAGTATGATTTTGATATTTAATTATATCTGGTTTTCCATGAATATTGTCTCTGAAATGATGCGTAGAGGAAGCTAGCAACACAGCTCTATTTTTTAGGCACATAGGAAATCAATGTACGATCATTTGAGAAACTATAAAGCGTTGTACCAATATTTCTACTTTTATCTGGCTGAAATTCCAGGAACTTCGTGCTTGTTTTTCTTTAGCGTCCCTATATAGGTTAAATCGCGTTTTTTTTTAATTGGTCAACTAACTCCAAAGAAGAAAAATAATTGTCTGCTGTAACAAGTCAAAAATTATCAGAATCTTTTCCGATGTATATAAATATATATATATATATATATATATATATATATATACCGGGTGATTCATTTATCTTGAGACGACCGAATAGCTCGGAAATAAAACAAAATTTCAGATAAAAGTTATTTGTTTTTTCGTGTATAATAACATACTTATTAAAGAAAATATAGGTTTCCATTTGGAAAAAACCTAACTTAACACCCGAAAGACATTGATGGCACAGAAGTTTATTGAGCATATAAATACGGAAGCGAGAATGAGCCGCAGTGAGATCAGACTTTCTTTCTTCTCGATCTGCACTGTAATCAAATCCAAGACAGGACAATAAAATTTCGAAACGTTTTACAGACGAAATCATTCTAGAAATGGGCCGACACCGACAGTCTTTGGAAAGTAAGGACAACTTACTTTCATGTCAGAATTTCATGGTAAAGGACAGCACAGAAAGCTCAATCAGAGCTTTTATCTCAATTATACTTGTGTTTCTATAATTTGAAGTATTGGTAAAATTCGATAGCCCTTCTATCATAAGGGGCCCACTAATCGTTATCGTTGGGCCTAGGAAACGAGTAAATTAGTAGTGTCTTTGCTGCTGATTGATATGAAGTAAATTTACCATTCCTTCAAAATTGAACCCCTTATATATTTTTAATTAAGTTGAAAGATAGTTTATTTATAGACTATTGTTTTGGAATTAATATTAAGAAAGTTACAGTGGCCCCCACTTCCTAGTAAAGATACATGTTTGCAGTTTAATATTTCCAGTAGGTTGTAATTCTATGTGAAACCATATAGTTAAGTTCTGAATGCGTCAAAAAGATACATTGCATAAATTTCTTCCGCGTATGATTGTTACATTTAATGGCAACACTGGCTCTAACGCCCAGTTTACAGAACTCTCTTTAATACTGAAATAAGTTAATCTCCATGTAAAATTTTAATTCCTGATTAAATTAATTACCGTTTACATACCTAGATATCTTGGGCAGCTTTGATTCGTGATTAACTGGAATTAAAATGACATTTTGGTCGATTGATAGCACAAAAAGGTATTAACTTGTGTTAACGAAAATATTCAGATGATTATCTGTTCTGTTTTATATAAATTATTGCTAAAATTATGCAAATAATAGCTATTTCCTTGGTATTCCACGTTTTTGGAGGTTAATATTGACGGACAGCAAGGTGAAATTTGCAGTTAATCACGAATTAATTTAATCGATGATTAAAATTATTTAGTTGCGATTGGTGACGTCACAAAATTAAGTTAATTCGACATTAAAGTGCTAATTCATTATTAAGCACCTAATTCACTTTCTATAAACCGGGAATATTTCTTGCAAATATGACACAATGTTTATTTGGTAAAATATTGTCATATTCTTAAACTCTTGTTCATGTTCAAAATTCAGTTGTCTATGGGAATTAATATTGATACCTATTGTAAGGCTTTTTTATGAATGATTTACTTCTTGAGATAGTCCTTAGACATCGTTATTCATAATTTTTAAAGAATCTAGTGAACAACAAATATCGCATAAATGTAAGTTTTATTACCGTGTAATTTTAATTTCATTTTCCTATATCAACTTCATACATTGTTATACTTTTGTGACACTAAAAATTTGTTTCATTTTATTTTAATTTTAACAGTAATAGCAAATGCTATAAAGATTCCACTCATGGTCAGTGGCACCAAGATAAGTTAAAGCTTAATCTCAGATTAAGTCAGGTAGAATGTGACAGTCTTTCTACTTAATTGACTGCAATTGTCACATTCTACCCGTCATTTTAACTAGTAGTTCCTTATTTCCCTGAGAACATTTTTAAGATACTTGCCATTTCATTACAATGTATACCAATTCTTTGAAAAATTAAAAATATCGATATTTTTTCATTTCCGATACATTTTTGCCATCCCTATTCAACCGCGTTTGCAGTCACAACATTTTGATATTCCCTGATCAATCTTGTACCCTATGGATATTCAGCGGAAGTAAATGTGCGGAAACGCTTATTCCGACGTCAGAACTTTATCTCCTCAGTTCCAATAATCATAATAATTACAATACGAAATGTGTTTGTGTAAGTAATGCGAGTTTTATTGCTAGTGTGCGCGCAACGTGCTCCTTTAGTACGCTAAGTGAACACGGCAATTAACTTAGGATGCCATCTGTGTTCTATACAGCGAAGGTGTATATACTTCCCTACTTTACAATGCAGCACACTCGTGGCTATAATATTAGCGCAAATATACGGCGGAGAGTCGATCGTTTCGCTGAGTAGGAAGTTTTCTCAGACCGCGCAATGGTGGAATACGCGTTCGCTGTTTTGAATAACGCGTTTAATACATTCCTGGTGTTGTTGTAGTTTGCAAAACGTTTCCGGCTGTGTGGCGTAAATTAGTTTTCGATATACAACAAAGAGACATCGATGTATGCATCTTTTTTACTTTTGAAGAAAGCTTTTTAAAGGAAGCTGCTTTTAAATTTGTTTTCTAAGGGAATGTGTTCTTGTATATAGTTGATTACTTTTGTGTCATCTTGCTGGAAACTATCTATCGGAAAATAACACAGTTTCGCTCAACTGTTGAAAAAAAAACTGAAGTACTAACAAAGGAACACCAGGCAGATGTAGCGACTGCACAACGTTGACATATCAAATGGGAAAATACGAGGATAGTATGATAAGTACCTGTGTTAAGGAAGACAACGCAATTGTTTTAGTAAACTTATTTTTCGACATAATGTCTTTGTAGCTCTATACACTTAGTTCAGAGATGTTCCATCTTTTTTATGCTATCCAAGTAATAAGAAATACCGAACTCTGCAAAATGGGCCTCTGTTTCGCCAATGATCACTTCATTTGACGTGTACTGCTTTCCGCCAAGCCATCTTTTCAAGTTTGGAGAAGGGAAGAAGTCAAAAGCGGCTAGATTTGGCGAATATGGTGGATGGGGCACCAATTCGTACTGTAATTGGATTAGTTTTGTTGTCGCAATTGCCGATGAGTGGGTCGGGGCATTATCATGATGGTAGAGATTTTTTTTTTTCGCTAGATGGGGCCCTTTATGCGCATGCTCTTTGTACATATTCACTACAGCAGCACCATGCAAACCGTTGGACAGTACACTTAAAATTCGATAGAACACGAACACGTGCATTCATTGTAAGGCATTATTTATGAATTACAATCAATGTAAAAAATCTATAGTCTATTATTAAACAATCATTTTTATTAAAAACAACAGAAACAACAGAACACATAGGATATTTTATGGACGGTTATAGCGAATAGCCTATGTAAATTATATAACCTAAGTAAATTGACAGTAATATGAGCAATAAACTTATTGCGTTCTGTCTTTTGTTCGTTTGAACAAAATGTAAAGTGTTTGACTGATGTAATCTTGCTCTTTCTGAATAATGCTGTTATGTAGGTGATGTTTTAACTAGGAAGAATTTTAAATTGTCATTCACCGATTTGAATTAAACTTGGCGTATTTATAGGACCCATCGGGTATCATAAACCGTCGCTTTTGCGAAACCTTATGCTTAGAAGATGAAATCTATACTTAAAGTGTCCAGATTTTTAGACTTTTGCAATTCGTGGGGTTTCGCATAAATAGAAAGCGGCGATTTACGATACTCGATGGTTTCTGCAAACACGCTAAGATCCATTCAAATCCCAAATTAATACTTCGAAATCTTCCTTTGTAAGTCTAAATATATTGAAATGCTTTTATTCAGGAATTGTGCTCCCACGTTGGGCGCCAAATTTTGAAATGTTTTTATTCAGGGATTTTGTTAAAAAAAATGTAACCTTTGTAAATTAACTAAATTCTTAAATGAACTGTTGGATTGAGGAATATTCTTACACACTCCTTCGGCAATTTTGATATCAGTAAATGTGAATTAACGAAAGCTAAAATTGAAGAAAAATGCAAACTAACCTTAATTTTACGAAGATGTCATATAAACTCGATGTTCCTTATGACATTCACAGGAAACCTGCCTATTCTAACCTCCAGCCTTCTCTTCTACCTTGAATTTATTCTATAATTCTAATATTATACACATTAAACGGGGAACGCAGCTAAAATACGAGATAATCCGATGAAAGCTTGACCAGAAGTGATGAATTTAATCAGCGTCCCTCTTCTCTTTTGTTTTAATCGCAATGGCAATTGTTTTTATTCACAGCCTATTTTGATGATTTCTATTGTAAAAAGAAATCCCATTCTCACAAGTAGTAACACTATATCATACTCCGTCCGTACCCCCACTAGCTTTCAAACTTCATTTTTTCTCATAGCTACACGGTTCGCACTTGCCCCCGAAACCGTATTTCTCCAGCAAATTAACTTCTGGTACGTGTTCTGTTTACGACACCATCCCTATAAATTTGTCCGCCGGTACAGGTACTACAACCGTTCAGATTTTATCGCAAGAAATACTATCACTTGTCCGTGCCAACGCCAACCCGGATTGTGATGTAAAAGTGTAAACGTGGCATAAAGCCTCGCTTTAAAATAGACAAATGTACTACGACTCCCCAGCCTTCCGGCGAAAGTAAAGCTCAGGGACGTAAACTCTTCTCTTATACCGACCCTCTTTCGAGCCCTTACGTGTTCAGGCAGGAACGTTTCTTTGTTTATCGCCTTTAACACCGGCTGAAATATTCCCTTAAACAGTTGTGCATAAATTAGGAGAACGGCGAGGACTTGTTGGAAGTAATGATTCTGATATCAACATAGCGAGGGCACGAGGATATGTCACGAATCCGTCGCTTCTAGTTTGTTATTCAAGAAGAGGAGCAGTTTTGGATGTGCGGGGTTAATTCGAAAACGTTTGCAGGGTTTATAAGTAGGCGGCTTGGTTGTGAGAATGAGGAGAGCTCAGATAAGTTTGATGAAACAGCAATAGGATCATGTACAAAAGTATACAAGTACATGAAACCTAGGAATTTATTGTAAATTGAACGGGAAGTAGAATTTAGAGACTTTCAAGTACTGCAACGGGGTGATTTGGCACCAGTATTTGCTTTTTATCTTCAAAACTAAATTTGTTAGAATTATTTGATTTTAGGTGTTCTTCTACAAGATTAATATGTTCAATATGGCACTGCCCACTATTATCCAATGCCCTACGATAGTGGTTGCCTTAGACCGGGAATTCACTACTCAATGTAGCATTTATATATTTGATCTACTTGAGTAAATCATATCGTCTTCCATCCATCAAAATCAAAATCAACAGTAACGGCCCTCCAATTGATTACAAGCAAATTGGTAGCGTCATTTATGGCAAAAGGGCTCTGTGCGCCTTTTGATAGCACCTCCTTCGAAAGCACTGAGAGAGCAACTCCTGCCAAAGGTATCCACCTACTGTCTACAAAATGGATTAAAGTCATGTTCCAAAGTCGAAGAATAAGCGCTACGCTGAGATCTGAAACGACAAAAATTAGAGCCAACAGAGGCTGCCCCCACGGAGGGGTCCTGTCACCCCTATTTTGGTGATTTGCTGTAGGTGATCTACTACAGAACTTAACTTCTAACGGATATGAGGTGCAAGGGTACGCTGATGACCTGGTAGTCATAATCCGTGGGAAATATGAGAATATCATACCGCAAGTTATGCAAAGAGCTCTCAATGGCACCTATAAACGGTGTCAAGATCATAAACCCGCAGAAGATTACAATCATTCCTTTTACAAGGAGAAGAAAAGTCTGTCTTAAATCACCCTCTATCGAAGGGAAAACCATTAGCTTCAGTGATGAAGTTAAATACTCGGGAGTTACGTTCGGCAAAGAACTAACATTGAACTCCCACATTTCTAACATACAGAAAAAAACCACTACTGCATCACAAATATGCTGAAGGCTGCTTGGTAAGAACTGGGGTCTTAAGCTCCAAATGACCCTCCGATCATATACAGTAATAATTAAATCCGTGACCACCTACGCCTCTTTGGTTTGGCGGCCAAAACAACCCAGAAGACTGTGCAACAGCAGTTTCAACATATTCAGAGATTTGCATGTCTCAACATCATGGGAGTGATGAGTACCGGTCCCATAGTAGCTCTGGAAGTCTTGTTGGGAATAACGCCGCTTCACATCCACATTCAGAAGCGGGCCCTCACTCTTAATAGAACGAAGGGATTGCAGCATAGGGATCTTAGAGGGCACCTCAGAATCCCAGCATAAATTATCTGATACATATTGCAAAGGACCTTATAAGATGATAATTGAAAGTGGGCATCCAGTGAGCCTCAATGCAAAAGAGATACCCTGGAATGGTACGCGGACGTCTCAAGTGTAGAAGGTGTCAGAACAAGTATAGGCATTAGCGATCCTAACTACCACCTAAAAATGCCTATAGGACCCCACACCGACATATTTCAAGCAGAGATACGAGGCGCAACTATAAATATGTATATTGGGCGACAATCAGGCAGTTCTAAAGCCTATTAAGGCCTACATATGCGAATCTGCTCTTATACCCGAATGTGTTCAAAATCCGAGGCAATTGGGACGCAATAACCACGTTACTTTGTGATGGGTCTCAAGCCACCAAGGGATCGAAGGAAATGCTGGCCAAAGAAACAGCGAACATGCCTTTCATTGGTCCTAACCCTCTCTGTGGTCTCCAAAAGGGTCACATAAAACAAGCAATTAGGACATGGGAGGACAACCAAAAGGCCTCGTACTGGGAAAGTGTTCCAGGACAAAAACAAGCGAAAGCACTCATATCAGGCTCGCCAAAGACGGCAAAAATAGCGTCTTCCTTCAGCAATGGGGATCTTAGATTACTGGCAGGGTTTCTGACAGGCCATGTAGCCCTAAAATATCACTTATTTAAAGTAGGTAAAGCTGAAGATCAAATATGTCGTCTATGTTAAGAAAATCTGGAGACGGCAGAATACATCTTATGTAAATGTGTTACCATTAGTCGCACACGACTCCAATTCTAACGCACATAAGTGCATTTTGTTACAATAGATCTATCAAGGTCGCAGTGATTAAAGGCATATCTGACATGGCTCGAATATAATAATAATAATCCATTATAATGGCAATATGGATGAAAATGAAAAACTTGAAATAATTAGTTTTTACAATGAGAGAACAGGGACTCGACGTATTGGATCAGAAGTGTTTAAATATTCATACTAAAGGGAAACCAAATGATGGACCATGGCGATATTTGAAGCACTATTAGATATTTCACATGCAAACAGCTAGATACTTCTACTAGCCACGTCAGAAGAATCGTTCAAAATGACTCGAAGAGAATCTTCTACGAGTCTAGGAAAGGAATTTATTAGTGACTATGTTAAAAGAACATATACAAAAGAACTGTCAAGAGATCTAAAATCAGTTATAGAAGACTGATTTGGAATTGAGACATTAACACAAGCTCGAGAACCGGGGATCTACAAAAACCTGCAAAAGATGTCACATGTATGACCGAAAGAAAGACCGCAGGATAAAAGCCAGTTGTCATCAATGTGGTAACAACATCTGTATAGAGCATTTACATTGAAAAATAGCATCTTCAAAAAATGATGAAAAAACACGTCTGTCAGAATTTATTAATTATATATGTATTTAAAATAAGAATGTTGATGTCACTTCTGGTGACACCGGAAATACAATTGAACTACCAATAACGGCAAAAGTTAATTGATAAAAATATAAATCGACCTATTTTTTCTAAAAACGCTAGCTTCTATCGTTCAAAAGTTAGCATGGGAGGGGGGGCACTTTAGAACCGCACTGTATATATATGCTCTAAATGTACTGTAATAAGGTTCACAATTGTAAGCCTGTAGAGAATAAATGCATAAAAAAAATTAAGTTGTGGGTTATCAAATACCCCACCATACTGTAAGCGTTACTTGAAACCACAATAATTCTTGGGGCTTAAAAAGTTTTTTAGAATCTCGTGCGAGGCCCATAAAGGTTTTGGTCGCGGTGGTTCTGTTAGTTGACCCCCAAGATCTCCAGACCTCAATCCAATAAGCTATTGTTTATGAGGCTGTTGGTTTAAGAATGAAGGTAAAAATATTCGGGATGCACTAGCTCGACGTATTGGAAGCCGATATTAAGTAAAGACATGAAGCAATCAGGAGAGCAACAGATGTCCTTCGTAAACGAAGCATAAAATTACATTGTAAAACTGTCCTTCTCTGATAAACAATCGAATGAAATTCAAAAGCTTGGGGCACTCAAAAAGAGAATATTATTTAGACCTTTAGCTCAGTTTTGCCTGCTTTCCCCAATAGTTTTCTTTGATCCTGAACGGTGAACTGCGAGTACTCCTTCTCAGCTTTACCACTTTTATTATAAGTAAAAACTTTATCTGGTCTCCGTTTCTGTTTTGTTTCTAGCAAATCCATTACAATAAACGCAACTTAATTACTATAAGAAACAAAACATTCATCGCGCACAAAGCAAGATAAAATTTCAATCAACTTCCCGCTATTGTATTATATTAGTGACGGTATTCTTTTGTTACGACAGAATTTACTTTTCTATTTCACGAAAGCGTCGTGGAATAGCCCTGCTAGGGTATTAAATTACAATTAATAGAGCGTAACAGAGAGGCGGTGTATTATTTCTAAAGACATTTCCGCGGAAGTCGCGACACAATAAAAAAACCTTTTTTTTCTCACCAACTTTCTAGCAACGTCGAACTTTCCTCCAGTTTTCTCTCTCTACGTACATATACACGTATATAGTTTCCTCCCTTTAATCCACCACCGTTCCTTCTAATTGCGTCACAATTAAAAGAACTTAAGCGCGCGAATGAGGGCGGCATCGTACTCATTACGAACAAAACACAAAGACCTTTAAAGACAAAAGACGGAGAGGGACTTGGAGAAAAAGGAAGGGAAAAGGGGATTTTCTTCTCTTTACCTTTGTCGGGAGCGCAGTATGATAGTCGGCTGCGGAAAAACACCCTCCGCGGTGCATTGTACTTTCATGACACCCTGCTCGGACCTCATCCGCTTCAGTATCAGGCTCTTCTCGGGCACTGCAACAAGAATAAAACGGCTAAAATAAGTTCGGGAATTAAATTTATTGTTTTACAAGACGCATGGCATCAGCACGATTTTAGCGCTGTTGTCGGATGTTTTACCACCGATAAGAAACACGTACTACAAATGTAGACGAGCTAAGGGAAAACATTATTATAGCTGCAGCTTCAATTACCACAGACAAACTAAATCATGTTTGCCAAAATTTTTACAACCGCCTAGGGTATTGTTTAGCTTAAGAAGGCGGCTTACTTGAATATTTCTTGTAAAATTTTCCACAAATTTTGTATTATCTTAAAAAGTAGCTATTTCTCACCATTACGACAATATTTTACTATTAGTACAATATTACTATTAAAAATTAAGCAAGATTATGCATTCCTCTTTCGTTGTGATAAGTTCGTTAAGAAATAAAATATTGTTTGTCTACGGTTTGTTTGTATGTTTTGTAAGTAAACATTTTCTAGTCGCCTTGGATATATGGAACAGAATCACTACCTATTAACTTCAGATAAACTGTATATCATAAATTCCTGTGTACTTAAAATATGTAGGGAATACACAAAATTGTCGTTCATCGACTGTCTGTCGTCCGCGCTACGCCTAAGTGTTGCGTCGTTTCTTATACAGTCAAGTCTAGTTAGCCCACAACTTTTCGCAAGAACTTCATTTCTACGGCTTAGGTTCAACTTTGCGCAGTGGCGATATCGTAGCCAATGAGTCTTATCCGAGGTACGACCATTACTAGTTGAATCATGCATGTTAATCTTTTAAATTCTTAGACTCTCGTGAATTTATGACTATGAATCAAAGATTGGCAGAGCTAAACATGTA
The DNA here is from genome assembly GCA_029619315.2 of Dynastes maya. Lineage (NCBI taxonomy): Eukaryota > Metazoa > Arthropoda > Insecta > Coleoptera > Scarabaeidae > Dynastes > Dynastes maya. The sequence continues at coordinate 43,477,452 of JAROYE020000006.1, read as the reverse complement.
TATTTTTCAAATATTACATGGTTTGCTTTCTGATTTGTTTAAGAAATAAAGGGTGGGGCATGGGAACTTCTTTCTCTGAAAATGAAATAAAAAAACTGTACACATTTTAAACATTTTTATTCTTATTTAATCTATCACAAGTTTTCATTCAAAAAGCTCTCATCTGTTGATGTCCTTGATTCACTGAGACTGCTAAAATCTAACGCCTGTGGGATTGACAATGTCGATGCGCGCATGTTGAAGGTTTCCATACCTCATTTGTTGGATTAGGTTATCCACATTTTCAATCATTGCATTAATTCTTCGATTTTTCCCGTGGCGTGAAAATCTTCACTAATAAAACCCATTCCTAAGTCGTCTGCTGTTGAAGAAATGAAAGATCTCAGACCTATAAGTCTACTCCCAGCACTATCAAAGGTTTCCGAATGCTGTCTGGTGAGATAACTCCGCCAATTTGTCAACGATGCAGATATTCTGTCTTTACGGCATTGTCTCACATCGTTGACGACCTTCTCCAGGCTACGGATAGAGGTGACGTCACAGTATTAGTCCTTCTGGACTTCAGTATGGCTTTTGATACGGTCCATTATGACACTCTACTAGCAATTATGAGGTCCGCTGGTTTTAGTCGGGCCTCTCTGTCTTTGGTGAGGTCATACTTGGAAAACAGGGTGCAACAGGTAGGTCTGAACGATTACGTATCGGAAAAAATTAACAGATCTTGTGGTTTGCCACAAGGTGTCATACTTAGTCCTATTTTATTCTGTCTGTATACCAGTAACTTTCCAAATGTGATAAAACATTGTAAATATCATTTGCATGCAGACGACACACAGTTATATTTATCGTTCAAGCCTACAGAACTTCCTGAAGCTTGTGCACGTATAAATGAGGATCTGCATAATTTATCAATACATTGTAATCGCCATCAATGATTTCTAAATCCAGCGAAAACGCAATCTATTACTTTTGGTGCAAAGAGCGTTCGAAGTAATATTCTGGTTGGGCTTGACATTCACATTGGAACCAATGAGATTGTGCCGGTGGATTGTGTAAGGAATCTTGTGTTACACATGGACCCTTTTCTAATAAAAAAGCTATTATAGCTCTCAAATCGATCTTTGTCCATTGTCTAAAGATTATTAGAAAAAAAAGGATCCCCTAAGAGCAATTCCTTAGCCAACACTTTTTTCGTTATTTCTTAGTCAAGTAAGTTAAAGTTACTTAGATGTAAACACCTGCGTATATCAGAGCTATACGGTATCTTTTGCTTAATAAGCTGGACACTTAATTTTTTAGATTATTGAATTAGGTATAGGATTACAGTTTATAGAATTGTATAGATTGTGACCATTACGATTGTACAAAGCAAACATTCTATAATAAATAAAATCACTGATCCTTGTTGGAAAAACAGTTTCCCACCAGCAATTTTTACCCCTTTTATGTTCAACAATTGGCCCATTATTTCATGTATGTATTTCGTCGAGCGGTAAATCCAGTAATCTTCAACCGGTTGTAACCTAATTAATTTGTAAATTACACAAATATTTGATGTTAGCTTCGTGATTCCGGCTTACATCTAATTATTAATGTGCTTATTTTTGCGTACCTACTAGCATTTTGTGAACTCCAAGTTACGCAAAAGGAAGCGAACGTATTTACATGCACATACAAAGGTTTTGAATAAGTTGAGGTTCCTGTACTTTTAAGTAGGCGTCGGTGAAAGAGCGAGAGAGACGAGGCAAGCGTGAAGCGCTTAAAAGGCCGGAAAAAGAGGAACTGATTTAAAATTAATCATTTAAACGCTGGACCAAAGTCACTCGAGCTTTGAAATTTAAGCTCTAGCGCTTAAGCGAACATTTTATTGTTCCGTCGGATTCGCCCGCTTCTTCCTCTTTCCCTTTTGCCTTCTTTTTTTTTTGGTTCTTTTCTATACCGTTCGGCTTCCGCCGTGTTCCGCTTTTAATTGTAATTTATTGCGAAAGTAACGAAAGAACGAGTCGGGCGAAATTACCAACGCGAGATAATAAAATACTTGCAGTTTCTTTCATGTCGGCTAAGGCGAGAAGCGAACACGAGAAGTGTTTTACAAAGTCGAAACATCTGTAAGTATCTTTGTAATGTTGAACTCTATATAAAGGAAGCAAAACGAAGAGGAAATTGAAGTAAAAAGGATAGAATTTGTAGCCGTTATTAATTCGTGTTGTAGGTTTCCTGATGCCAACGGGCGGGAGATAAAATTACAAACTTGCTTACGATTTATTACCTTAAAATCGTAGTAATTAACTGTATGATCTTTAACATGTTTTTTTTTTGTTTTTTCTCTTTAATTTGAGCCATTTATGAATCAGATATGTCAGGCCTATATATTGTGATGTTTCAAATGATGATCTGCGTTCCTTTTATTTTAAGTTTTTCACTTACAGAGATTAAATGTACTACTTACAGTTAATATGTGGGTGTGTTATACGTGTTTGTGTGTTCCCTCTTCTAATGAGTCCTAGTTTTCTTTTTTTCAGCAGTATCAATATCCAATATCCTCTTCTAAAACCCCTTTTATCGTCTTCTCGATGAAATTTTTCTAAATTACTTCGTAAAATTGTGTTGTGTTTGATTAAATACTCTACATTATTATTTGTAACTGTTTCTATTTCACTTTTACAGTTTTTCAATACTTTAAACATAATAATTGTATTGTGGATAATTGAAGGAGTAATTGTCTCGAATTGGGGCGGACAGTCTTGATACAAGTAAACGTTTCTCTGGGTGTAGAGCACATTTTAATTAAACTTGTGAGTAGTAAAGAGAAATTCCGTATTTCTATTTTATTAAAAACGCCATATTGTTCTATTAAACCGAGTCAATAACATTAAAAAAAACCCATATTACTACTACCAAAAATTTTACTTCAAATTTAATAACTGCTCTTCCACGAACTTCCCTCAATTTCCACCAAGTTACTCTCTGCAGAGATATTACTGTGATACTGTAACAGCTAACCTGACTTCCAAATTAATCATCCTCCCCTTAACAAACCTACTTCTTCTAGACTTCCAACCCTCCAAGTAGGTAGCGTTAGGTTACAATCAAGCGATAAGGGTTAGACGTTATCTCAGCGAGCGATAAGCAACGAATAATTCCATTTTTTTGTGCGGAAGTTCGGCAAGTTTTCGGAGTGTTTCGTGCCGACGAAACTGCCGCGGTGTACGGTAAGATGGTGGCTAGATTAACTCGAGAACGACAAGGTCTGGAGAGGTTCGAATTTGGCCCAGTTAGCGAGGCGTGTTGCTGTACTCGGTGTCAATAAATCATAACGCAAATGAGTTTGATAAACGCACAGAACGTTTTTAGGCGATTATTTAGGAGAGGTCTTATTAGTATATCGCTAATTAATGCTGAAATGTGCTAAGTTTCTTAGAACGCTGGTAAAATTTTATCACGAATTGCGCTCGCTGTGGGTATACGAAAGCAGGTCGTTAATTTCAATTCGTTTCGGCGCTTGTTGATTTTTTTTTTTTTCTAAAAAGGTAAACGGTAGCTCGATAGCAACATGAAACGCACATTTCAGTGTATGTACCTATTCGTAACCTCAACGATTTTTTTCTATAGAATGTAACGTTTGGCTTTTATGAGTTGGTTCATTTTGAAAATGGATTCCATCAGCAACTGGGATACTATTTTCCGCAATCACTTATAAAACAGTTGGCGCTGGTGAATATTGTTTACACAAACAAAATCGGAAATGGTTTAGTTTTAATTTAAACCATTTCAATATTTAAAAGCTGCGGATTACATTCTATAGATTTATCTTCCCTTAAAATAATAATGCAATAAATTGATAGAAGACCTGTTACGTTCTCCTGGTTTGAAGAACAATGCCGCCAGTCGTCTGCTTTCTTGCGATTCTTCGATAGCTCAGTACTTCTCGAAATGAAACACAGCACATATCCACAAAAAAATTACTAAGACAGTTCCCCTTATTATTAATAGAAAACTAACCGGTGTCACAAACTAACAGTTTGTTCCCGCATTATCTATACCTTTTTATCTTCCTCTCGCTTCTACTGTCCATCATTTTCATTCTCCGTTACTGTCAATCTGTGCCAGCGTAAATAAGTGTTGTCAGGATATTGATATGTTTACTATTTCTTTAAGTTCATTAAGGGCGCTCTTGCTGGAGACATTTTCAGCGACCTAAGACAATTCTTTTTCCTTTTGTCTATATATCTTTCTTTTTCCTTTTCTTTTCTTTTTACGTATACATTTATTCATAGGGATATGCCTTTTTCTCTTTCATTTTTTTTTAATATTGTATAATTAATAATTATTGTTTATCTTTATATATATGCATATGTATACTCAGTAGGTTTAAGTAACAATTGTACTTTTAACAAATTGTAGATTATCCTGTAATTAGCAACATTCGCTGCTGTTGGATAATAAACTATTATTATTATTATTATTATTATTATAAGTAAAGACCGGATTATATGCAAATGTGCATATTTTGCATATTTCGCATAAAATATGCATTTATCCCTTTTAATGCATATCAAAGAATTTTGTATATTAATGCATAATTTCTGTTCTTTTTGGTTCACATATTTACATAATAAAGAAAGCGTTACATGTAAATTGTGAAATACAAATTACTTAATACATAATCAAATGTAAACAAAATTCTCTGGGCTTTCCCTCCCTGTTACGGGAGATGACAGTGCCGCTTAAAATTTGCATAATTTATTATTTCATTAACAGCGCCGGCTTTTTCTTTCGATTGTGCGACACCCGGGAAGAAAAATTTGGAGGGTGGGCCGTAAACAGCAACTTTCGAATTTACAACCTTTTGTCTAAATAATGTACGAATTCCCAGTTCGTATAGATTGTGAATTGTAGGAATTCCCGGTTTTATTATTTAATAGTAGTCAAATGCACGTGTAAGCCCCAAGAATTACCTTAAATTGGAGACGACAATAGCCACATTGTGTTTACCCCGACCGTTCAAAGCGATAGTGTGGCGTTGTACGCGTTAAAACTGTTTATTTAAGATATTATTCAAGTGCAGTCATTGTATGAAATTTTAGTAAATTGTGCGCCACTCTGTCTAATTTAAAATTTCCGATTTGCATCCAATCCACGGCCATTAAAGTTTATTTGCTATTGCCTACCGTGGTATTATCAAGAAGCTTTTATCTCAAAAGCGGCAGTTCTGCTTCGTTCAGCAAAGACATCTCATAAACGGTTAAGGAAGTTGTACCAAGTTGTATAGTGAAAATAAATGCAGCTTAAGTGTAAGGTTGTGGTTTCATTTAAAAAAGTAAGTCAGTGCCTTCAAACGAGGAGTCACCTAAACAATCGTAAATACGAGTGTACAGTGAAAACGTTCGTTAAATCATGTCGAAAGTTAGTAGTGATACATTGACTTGGATCAAATCTCACCCCAAACTTCGTTTGGATAGCGAAAAAATGTTTTGTAGAGTGTGTTGCAAAATTGTAAGTACTTTTTTTAAGCTTTTTTTATTGTAATGTAAATTTAAAAAAAATACAAATATTTCCTGACTTTTAATTTGCGACTTAGGTGATCTAGTAATCTTGAGTAAAATAACAATGTATCAAGTAAAATTTATGCAAGGTGTCCCCAAATCCGCCTTACAAATTCTAACCAGAGCTTACTGTTTGTTAATTGAAAAGTTCATGGTGGTTAAAAAAAAGACACGGGGGTGTTAAAAGTTTTAAAGAATGTTGAATTTCTTGAAATATTCTTGAGAAAATTCAATTTGACCAACCTGTATATCGGTATTAAGGAATTTTTGACACACCTGGGGATATACTTTTAACGTGGAAGTATTTATTGACACAGCATTTCTAAGATTAATGTTGAAATTTTATATTATTCTCTTCAGATCCCTTGTGAAAAAAAAAATCAAGTAGACCAACGTATCAAGACATCTTCACATGCTGCCAAACAGAAAAATTGTAGAGTAAAGAACCAGTCAATTTTACAATGCATTGAATTGGGAACAAAGAAAACCGACCAGAAATTATTTAATGAAGAGTTATGTCTCGCTTTAGTTAGTGCTGATAGTCTTAATAAGTTAAATAATACAAACTTTAAATCGTTTCTTCAAAAATATTGTACACATAGCATTCCCGATGAAAGTACCTTAAGAAATGGTGAAGTGGGTAGTACTTATACTGACACAGTAAACAAAATAAGAAAATTAATCGGAGACAATCATTTTTATATAGTAGTCGATGAGACAACGGATAATGTTGGGCATTACATACATAGCTCACCTTCTGATGAAATCTTGAAGGAAAATATCTCTAATAGATCATATTTAATTTCATCAAAGCAGCTTGAAAGGATAAACAATGCAACAACTTCAAAATTTATTCAAGAAGGCTTAAGTAATTTAAAACTGCCGAAAGAATGTCTAAGAATGCTTTCGAATCCTACAGTTAATTTAAAAAATTTTCAACAGTTTCCCTAGATTAAAATATTTCCGTACGTTTTATGTTCGCAGTCTTTATGAATTATATTCTTCACAACGTCAATGAAGCACCTAGCACCAATCTAATCAAGTCCTGGGTACAGAAATTTAATGAATGTGGTGCGACTGTCAATATTCGTCCTCCTGGACTCCCAGAAAATATGCACACTAACCAAAACATTGACCGTGTTCGTGGTGCAGTGACACAAGATCCGCGCCGATCAGTGCGAAAACAAGCTTCGGTTTTGCAGCTAGATAGATCTACCGTTTTTCACATCTTCAAAAAGACTTGAAACTATATCTTTTTAAAACTTTTGTCAACCAAATGTTGGAAAGATTTTACGACTTTAACAGAATTTCCTTCTCTGATGAGGCACATTTGCATCTGTATGATTACGTCAACAAGCAAGATTGTCATTATTGGTCGCAAGAAAATCTCCAGGAGGAACATCAAACTTCATTATATAGCCCTAAAGTGACAGTTTCAGCAGCAATATCATCCAGAGGAATAATAAGTCCGTATTTTTTTGAAAATAACAACAGACAAACAGTTACTGTAAATTTTGACAGGTACGCCGCAATAATCCGTGAATTCTTTGGCTCTGCCCTCCAACAATTTGATGCTTTTAATGACCAATGGTGGTTCAAGCAAGGTAGGGCTACTAACCACACATCAAATACTGCATTCCAAACTGTAAGAGAATTGTTTCCAGATAAATTGATAATCAAAAAGGGGTGACATCAACTAGCCACCAAGAAGCCCGGACTTAGCTTCAAACGATTTTTTTTGTGGGGCTATCTTAGGAGTCAAGCTTACAATAACGCCCCAGCAAATTTGATTCAGTTTAAAAATCATATCCAGGAAGAGATTGAAGCCATTACTCCTGACTTATGCACAAGCGTAATGGAAAATCTAAGGCGTCGCTTGGAAGAGTGCCAGCGGCAAAATGGGTGACATCTAGATGATTTTCCATACATGAATTTCCAATAAATGTAGTTTTAAATCCTAAATAAAGTTAGTTGAGAAAACTGATGATAGTTGGGTGAAATTATAAGGAAAAGTGGAAAACTCTCTGAGACACCTTGTATATTAACTATAACAATACCAAGTAAGATGTTACAGTCTGCACTGATGACATTTAAATTGTCATCTACACTCGGAATATTTCGCAGGGTTTACCAGATTCGAACTCTGACTTTAACAGATTCCACCAGCACAATTAACGAGATTTGCGCCTAGCTCCGCAGAAACTACGAAATAATCTCATTACCAATTAATTTCCGCTTCCTCAATAAACTCCGGAAAGGAGAAAAGCAGAATTATGAAAGAAATAAAAGACGAAGCAACTGCTTTTCGCGCTTCTTTTATTCACCTTTCAAAATGAGGAATCTACCGGATTGAGTTCTCCAAAAGGCGGAGTTAAAAGTCGTATTTCAACAGCCACCTAATTATTTACAACTTTTCACTCCATTTCCATTTTTACACGCACACATAGACGCATACAGAGAGCTTGAGGGGGACGTGACTCTATGGTAAAGCGAAAGTCGCTTCCGGAAAAGTGGAAAGTTTTCAGACATTCTCTACGGCCGTTCCTGTAGGCGATTTATCTCTGGTGCTGCCCTCTACCGGTGCGTCGACCAGCGGAAAAATTACGACGTTGACGTTGAAGCCGGACCCGGCCGAGATAAAGTTAAATATATATGAAAACGTTAATAACACGTTTTCGTGATGGTCATAAATATGAACTTTCTGAAATGTCATTGCGAAGGCAAGTACTCATTTAATATGTTAAAAAGCGCTCGTGTCGTGCTAGTCGTAATGTCTATAATATGTATACTTTACGGTCACATTTATTCTGTGATGCATTGCGCCATCTAGATGTTAAATTTGTAGGCATTTATAATGGTATCGTAATGATTCTATACAGATGAATGTCGTTTTTCGTCGTTGGTACGATAACATGTTAACGAATACGTTTTCTTTTAGAAAGCTAGACTGTGACGAGACTGGAATGGTACCTACTCAAAAAAAATAACATTTCAGTAATTTCAAATTTTTTCTACGGCTAATATTAACTTGAATATTTTTGAGTATTGTAGACTTCCTGTTAATTTATCTAAAAGTTAGTTATTCAAAAATAAATTAAAACAAAACATTAATAATAATAATAATAATAATAATAATATATTTGGTCCTATCGATCACAAACAGGATATTGGACAAGTCAGTATTACATCGTGTACATAAAACAGAAATATAAATAATATTGACGAAAGAAACGTACAAGTTATAACAATTAATCTATAAATAAAACCAACAAGTAAGATCAATGTATAAATAAAACTAGTGTATAAATAAAATCAATATATAAACAAACTATTGTGGAATAAATATGGACATATAATCAAATATGTCTATAGAGGAATGGTCACCGAGTTTCCATGTATTCATCAGCACTGTAGAAACAGTGTTCAAGAAGGTATCGCTTGGTTTTATTTCTAAATACCTTAATATTAGTAATATTTTTTTATATTTACGGGTAATCTATTATACATCGCAATTCCAGCGTACATAGGATTGCTCTTATACAGACTCAGTCGATGATTCGGAGTCAACAAATCTGCACCCTGTCTAGTAGGATAAGTGTGGTTAGTTATTTGTGTTCAGTTGATTAATATTTTGTTTAATTAAGTGTAGTACGTTTTGAATATAGAGACATGGCACAGGTAGAACAGAACACCCTTGACTGAAAGCAAGCGCGATAATAAGTAATTAATACATCTTTCGTTACCACCTGGAACAACCTATACAACGCAAAGCACACAGATGACAGAGAAGAAGATAGTGCCTCGATGTGTGCATCCCAACCAACATCGCAGTCCACATGAAGCCCCAGAAACTTTACTGATGTTGCCTGTTCAACAGACGTGGAATTAACTTTCAGCAAATAACTAACATCACGCAGTTTTGTTTTAGGCGTAAAATTTATGAATTTTGTTTTTTGTAAATTTAAAATCAACTTCTTTGCTGTAAACCATCTATTGAACTTGTTCAACATCAAATTAGTCATAAGTGCGATATCCAAAGTCTCCCCGACACACAAGTAGGAAACATCATCCGCAAATAATACTAGATTGCCATTATCACACAAACTAGGAAGATCATTAATAAATATTAAAAAAAGCAGAGGACCAAGAACGGAACCCTAACGCACACCTCTCCCCATATGTTCTGTTGCCGACCGAACGCCTGCGATCTCCATAGACTGCCTCCTACCATCAAGATAAGATGAAAACCAATCGTAGATCACGCGTCTCAAGCCATAGTTTGTCATCTTGAGCAGCAATAAAGAGTGATCGACCAGATCGAAAGCCCTACTCAAATCCATGAATATACCAGCGGTTTTACTTCCACGATCCAAGTGGTGATAAAGAGAGTCAATAAAATGCAGCATTGCGGTATCAATAGAATGACCCCTGCGGAAACCATGTTGTTCAACTGCCAAAATCCCACTCCTACACAAGAACCTATACACTCTATCAAAAACTATCCGCTCTACGACTTTAGACACAGTAGATAATATTGAAATTGGTCTATAATTATTCATGCATTCCTTGTTTCCACTCTTATGAAGAGGAATTACCTTACTAGCTTTAAATACAGCAGGAAATATACCTTGACACAATGACTCATTAATTAAACAGACCAATGGTGGAGTAACACTTTCGACACAAGCTTTTAGGACATTGTTAGTTGAAACACATTAAAAAGTTGTTTTTAAGAAATATCCCGATGAAATTGATAATATGGTAAACAAAATTTCAGTCACATGTAGAAGTTAATATCAACAAATGCTCTATAATACGATAGAAAACAGTTTCATATTTTCAGTGGTGAATGTGAATATAAACGGTTTTAAAAATATACTAAAATATATTGCGATACAGAAATGGGGAACTTCATAATGTTGCCAACATCGTTATATACGCCAGTTATGTTTACGGAGTGTATCAAAAATTATCATGATACAAAAAGGTGCCTATTTATGACTACAAATTCCTGCGATTCTAATGTGACATATTTTCCGTAAACTATTTTAGACTAGGAGACAAATCTGCAGTTAGCAATTGACTACAATTTTTTACGATGAACTTTTTAAGCACGGATTATAGTTTCGTAATGTAGTGTATAATCCTTATTTGTCAACAGAAAGCATAGACATCGTGTAGTACAATGAGTTACAGTTACGAAAGTTAATATAATAAACGAACGAAAATTTATGGTTGAAATATTTTTTTTTGTATTTATATAACATTTTTATAAATAAAACTTTCATGTATGTATGTAACATTTTTGTTTACTATTTACTTTCATCCTTTTCAATCCTGTCTATTATAACTCTGTTTTTGGCTTCAGTTATTTCCCTTAACTTAATTGCAGAATGTAATGAAAAGAGGAAGATTGTTCATTACATTAACGAAGTAGATGCTCTGAAATTCAATGATGAAATAAAAATGGCAAACTGCTTGAGCAAAAGTTATTTATTCTACCCTAATGTGTGTTTATTCTACCCTCATGTGTAAGGTAAGGTAATCGTGTCGTCCCAGCATAGCCGTAACAGCTGGAGCAGCCAACGAAACTCGGCGTGCGCCTGTCTGATGCGAAGCGTAAACATCTACCGGGTGGCAAAGCAGTTCAAATTCGTACACATTCATCGCCACTAACGCGGCGTGTGCGTGTGAATTAAATCAGGCGAGCGGAGTATTAGTTATTCAAGAAAATTTTTAATCAAAAATGTCCAGTGTGCGCAAGGCTAAACAACGACCCCTTGCTGATAAAGTAAAAAACTTTATGTGTGAGTTTCCAGATTTGTTGTACGACGGTGCTAAAATAGATTGTAAAGTGTGCGAGAAAACTTTGATGTGCTGGCAAAAGAACGACTGTAGGAAGCATGTAAATAGTGCAAAACACAGAAATAGAAAAAACGACGCGTCAAATAGAAGTGACTTTATTTTCGATTTACTTGTCATGATGATAACATGTAATTTGTCACTTAACATACTGGATAAGAAATAGTTTAAGAACTTTTGGAACAAATACAACCCTGAGTTGAAGTTGCCAAGTACGGCAACAGCACGTAAGCATGTTTTATTTGTACGCAAAATGGTGGAAAATAAAATCATATCTACATTAAAAAATCAGTTGCTTTGGTTGTGTGTTGACGAGACAACAGATTGTAAAAAAAAATCTATTATACATTTATAGTTCGTGTATTGGATCAACATAAACAGACATTTCCACTGTTACTAGCTAGCAAAAGATTACAAGGGTGTACTAGTGCAGCAATTACGACTGTGATACTTACTACGTTAAAAAACTTTCAAGTCTCAACACGTCAAGTGTTGAATGTTTATGAGCGATGGTGCAGCGACAATGCGTGCGGTAGGCCGTTCTCTTCTTGAACACGGTTGCGACTGTTTACATGTAACTTGTAAAGTGGCACAAACTATTAGACAATGTTATCCCGAGGTAGATGCATTAATATCAAGTACAAAAAATGTGTTTCCCAAATCTCCAAAACGTCTTCGAACATTTCACGCACAATATCCCGGTATTCGTGAACCACCACAGCCGATTCTGACACGTTGGGGAACCTGGTTGCAGGCAGCTTTTTATTATGCTGAACATTTCAAAAAAGTAAAAGCTATTATTCTACAATTCAATCCTGCCGAAGCTACAACTATTAAGGGGAGCCAGCCAAAATTTCAAGATACTTCTGTTGAAACAGATTCACGAAGTATTCATAGCTACTATGAATGCTTACATGACGCACTGGAACAATTACAAAATAGAGCGTTATCGTTAGTGAAGTCACTGCAAATAGAGGACGAAGTACATACTCTGCTACGGACTATGGATGACGCAAAAAATATTCGCGTTTTAAAAAAGTTGGAGAGTGTGTTAGAGATTCCAATGTTATCACATTACAACAAATTTGTAATGGTACTTCGACTAATTCATTAATTGAGTTCAAAGATTATTTTAATCATACATGTATTACATCGGTAGATGTCGAACGATCTTTCTCCAAATATAAACACATTTGTTCACCACTGCGAACACGGTTCCACGAGACAACTATTGAAACATATCTAATGCTATCAATTTTTTACGATTCTTATCCACTGGGTTATAATACTCATGTTCAGTAATTCCAATGCAATCCGCCAGCCTACTTGATTACGCTGCTTAAGAGGGTGAGTGTTTCACAGCCTTACAAATATTATAATTCTTGGCTAGTTTTTTTTATTATTATTCCCTTTATTACTTCTTTTTCGGTATTATAAATATTGAAGAAACCGCACGCCTATGGCGCGACAAACGATTATCTTACTGTACTGTGTGTCTAAACAACTTTTGCTCAAGAACTTTGCGATTTTCACTTCATCATTGTTTATTACATTTAATCCATGAAAAGCCCTACTATCCGAAGTGGGTTTTTCTTAACATATTCGTAATTATGATAACACTCTGACACTGATCGCTCAATTTAAGGTGCTTGTCTACCGTAAGACCCAACGCACAAATGACCTAGTAAGGTTAGATGGATATGTTTTTTATTTAGGTCGGAAAAGGATTGCATTACCTTTGGCGTAGTTTAGAGACAGAGCGTTCCTTGTTAGCCGTTTTTCAATATTCCTAAGATATGAATCGATGTTCTTAGTTATTTCTGCTCGAATATCCCCGTTATCGGAAAGGTTTTATCAGGATAGTTTAACATGAAGCAATTATTGATATTTGGAGCTTCGGCAGTATAGATATCGATAAAATACAGTAAAAAAAAGTAGTCCGAGCCTGAGGAACACCCTTATTTAAGGTAAGAGTTTGTGTGTATTTCCCTAGGGACGTAAAGTAATAATACATTGTTATAGCAATAGGTGTCAATGCACAACAGAAAGTGATTTTCGTAAAAAGACGTTCTGGGCCAGTAGTAGAAAAAATATTTTTGATTTTGCAAACAGCACTTACCTCCCTTGTGACATAAACACTGAAACTTCAAATTAACGGTTGCCCTGTTATTAGTGGCATGTAAAAGTTACTATATGCAATACATTGAGAAAATTTTTGCGCGCAGTAGTTAGAAACGTATTAATGCTTATATCATATGAATAGAAAAAGAGGCAAGTACTTCATAAGTTCCAAGATAGCAAAGACTAAGCCCCGGCTTACAGAACACCTCTTAATCCTGAACTAAGTCAATCTCGAGTTAAAACAATTTAATTTGTGATTAAATTAATGACTGTTTACATATACATTCTGAGCTGGTTTAAAATTGTCATTAACTACGTAGAATCAAAATAACATTTGGGGTGATTAGCAGCACAAAAGTATGTTAGCCTGTGTTTAGTTGATAGAAAAGCAGGTAACGGTTCTTTTGAACCGCTCTCCTGCTACCAGCTCCGCAAGGTTTTGATGACTCGTGGCTAATAGTTCATTTTTGCCTTATATACTTATTGTACATTTGTCACGCTGTTATTGAAATAAGGTACATTATTATTATTATTATTACTATTATAATTATTATTATTTGGTTGGAACAAAGTATTACGACCCCACAAACTTCAGGAAGCAAACAATTAAAACGGGTAATCGGTCTGTGGTGGTCTAAAGAAAAAAGTGCCTCCTTTATTCATTCACTCAATATTTCGTTTTTGATTTTAGAACTACAATGCGAAAACACGGCTTTATTAAAGTAATTCATATAATTTTTTTTTACTTATTATTATTATTATTATTAATCACTATATTTAAATGATTATCGGTTCTATTTTGAATACATTTTTGTTAAATTTACATAAATAACCACTATTTCCCCGGTATTTCACTTTCTTGACGTTAATGTTGACAGATGTCAAACTGACATTTGGATTTGATCTCCGCTTAAATAGCATTTAACAATAAATTAATTTAATCCACGATAAAAATTCTTTAATCGAGATCGGTGACGTCATAAAATTAAGTTAATTAAAGATAACTTGCTAATTCGTGATTAAATATGTAATTCCCTTTCAGTAAACCGGGTTATATGTAGCTTTTGATTGGTAACTTGACTCATGGACAGCCTTTGTGCTCACATTTTTATCAATTGATTAGTAATGGAAAGATAGAAAAGTGTCAAATAATAATACGGAAATAGTGGATTTTAAACTTATTCCGCTCTATGATCTACACTGAAATTCCTTCTGGCATAAGCCGTTTACTCGAAACAAACCCCATACGTTTCCACACTTTGCCGGATGGCATGTTGACGTACAATGAAACATACTCCATATCTCAATCCAATTAAGCTTAGCGCCGTATTAAAAGGAAATGTAGCATGAAAAAGGAAAAAAGAAGAGAGGGAACCAGCGGGTGGAAAAAATGGGAAAAATACGCTTCTAGCGTGCGCTTTAATTCATGACTCGAACGTGACCGGCACCCCTCACACCGTTGCGGAGCCCTTGGCGTTCGCTCTCGCATTCAAAAGGCGCACACGTAATAAATCGATCTGTTTAGAATGACCAAGACACATTTCGCCTTCTTCCGGCTCCTATCTAACCTATAATTATCGAATCTTATCGGCGAAGGAACGACTGCATTTTGCCTTGAAGTAAACGAAGTTATTACTGGTTAGGGGAGGGTTGGGTTATATGGGTGCGAAATTAGCGCATTTTGCATCATTAAGCTTTGAGTTTAAAATGTGAAAAATTACGTGAAAATTGTTGCAGGTCATAGTGTCGAGTAAGTGTCTCCTATAACGTACTGTTAGTGGAGGTTATATCTTCATATGTTTTATAATGGCTTCCCAAGTACTTTTACAACATACAAAACGTTAAAGGGAAAAAATCATCGTTTAAACGGTCCAAAACTGGCAAATGGAAATGTTGTATTTGGTTGATAGGAACTGGCATTCAATAAAAAGAAAGAGCGCCAACTATGTTTATAATAAAGAAAATGTTCTTTTTGTAGCCGTCTTTCAAAATTTAAAATCACAGCTTTTGAAAGAAGAGCATAAAACAAAATTAGAAACTCTCCAAAAAGAAAGTAATAAAAAATATATAAAATATATATTTAATAATTTGTGAAAATATTCATTAATTAGCACACGCCCTACAATGCCATTATTATTACCAATATCTTCATTAGTTGCAATTTCAGGTAAGTTTATAGCAACCACTGGCTACACTTGATTGCATTTTGGATCGTCATTCATTGCATAAGCAACACTGTGAAGGACTGCAGCTGCTACTACAATTCTTTCAATCTTATCAACAGATAGATCTAATGCTAAGATGGGAAAACATTGCTTCAAAACCCCAAAACATCTCTTAATATCTTTGTCCGAATTTGGGACTCATTATAAAGTTGTTCTGGTGGAATAACGAGATTTCCTAATGGTGCCACCATGTGTGATTTAACACCATAACCACTATCGCTTACTGGAAAGCATTTCCAAATTCTCCATTTTCAAACCTATTTTTAATATTTGAATTCCGAAATGTGTTCGAGTCATGTGAAGGAGCTGGTCAACGATGAACAATATTGTCTATTATAATGGCACTGCGAATAACTTAAGTATTAAATGAAAAGGATCCTTTTCGATTTCTACAACATTCTACAAAACTATTACCAGGAGATTGAATCTCAATATGTGTACAATCGATTATAAGCAAGTATAATTTTTAAATTAATTTTTAAGTAGGAACTTACGACAAATTACCAATTAGTTAAAATTGTTATGGGTTTTACATATTTGAAGTTATGAACTGCATTTAACAAAATTTGCTTGGAGAGATAAATTCAATAGATTGCTTTAACCTGGTTCTGTAACTCTCTCATCGTTCAAAATATGCTACCGATAGTTTATTCACATATTCGAAAAAATACACAAATGCATCTCCATAGGTACTAATAAAAGTACCATTGCTTTATTACATTGAAGATAAAAAATGTATATCGCCTATCCATGCATTCCCTTTCAAATTTCAAAGCTCTATATTTAAATAATCGATAGCCATTATTCACCTAATCCCAAAATTTCAATTCAGATATAGATATGGGTCATTAAGTTTTCGATACGTAATATAAATAGGCCATAATAAAAATGATTTATTTTAGGAGAAAAAAAGCCGCATCTGATAGATTCGATACAATAAAATTTTGAACGTATAGGCAATTTAACCTGTATAAAATATCTCGTTTTTCTCCCTATCTCTATATTGGAACCCACTAGCTGAAATATGTATTGGATGGCGGTAGGAAAAGTATAAAATTTATTGCTAATACAATGTCTGAAGATTTTGATTAATGAGAAGGGATTCTTAGTAATATGTGTCACAAACTATTAACAGCTGTTTAATATTATCAATCTGGCAAATATGCAAGAAGCAAATTGAGTAAAGTACCTAGGTCTGACGTCACTTTTCCTAATATTACGAGAGCTTGGGTATAGTGTCAAATTGGCAATTTTCATCATTTAAGCTTTAGTTCTAAAAAATTGTATTTTGCGGTATATTCGTATTCTCCTTAAGTAGTTATCTGTATTATACATTATATAGTTTTTATAAGGCGTGTCCGCAGTATTTACAATACAAAAGTAAGGTAAATAATCATCTGTTAAACGGTAAATGGCAATGGAAATGTTGTATTTGTTGATAGAACGCATTCAATAAAGAGAAGCGCGCCAACCTATGTTTTAAAAGAGTCTGAGCCGTCTGTTAAATTAAAATCACATGAAGAAGAACATAAACTTAGAAACTGCTAGAAGTAATAAAATAATAAATTAGTTTAAACATTTGTGAAAATTATTAATAGACATGAAATGCCTTATATAGTAACAGAATCTTCTATTCATTAGGTAAGTTTATAGAACATGGCTACATGATGCATTTCGGAACGTATTACATTCATAGACCTTGAAGGACTGCACGCTACTACAATTCTTTCAATTTATCAACAGATAGACCTAAGAAGAATGGACAACATTGTTCTAAAACCAAAACATCTCTCAATACTTGTTGTCCGAATTCGGACCATTAAAAGTTGTTCTGGTGGACATAGCGAATTTCTAAGGTGCACATGTGTGCTTTAACACATACCGCATGGAAGCATTTCCAATTCTCCTATTTCAAACCTATTTATATTTGAATCCAATGTTCGAGTCAGTGAAAGTCGGTCAACGATGAACAAATTTTATATAATGGCCTGCGAATAATTAATATTAAATGAAAAATCCTTTTCGAATTTCTAAAACCTTTTTTACAAAACTATTACCAGGAGTTGATCTCATTGTGTAAATCGATATATAGCAAGTAAATTTTCAATTAATCTAAGTGAACTTACGACAAATTTCAATTAATTAAAATTGTTATGGGTTTTACATATTTGAAGTTTGAACTGCTTAACAAATTTGCTTGGAGAGATAAATTCAATAGTTTGCTTTAACCTGGTTCTGTAACGCTTCATCGTTCAAAATATGCTACCGATAGTTTATTCACATATTCGAAAAAATACACAAAGCTCTCCATAGGTACTAATAAAGTACCATTGCTTTATTACATTGAAGATAAAAAATGTATACGCTATCCATGCATTCCACTTTCAAATTTCAAAGCTCTATATTTAAATAATCGATAGCTTTATTCACCTAATCCCAAAATTTCAATTCAGATATAGATATGGGTCATTAAGTTTTCGATACGTATATAAATAGCCATAATAAAATGATTTATTTTAGGAGAAAATAAAGCCGCATCTGATGATTCGATCAATAAATTTTGAACGTATAGCAATTTAACCTGTATAAAATATCTCGTTTCTCTCCCTATCTCTATATTGGAACCCACAAAGCTGAAATATGTGTTGGATGGCGGTAGGAAAAGTATAAAATTTATTGCTAATACAATGTCTGAAGATTTTGATTAATGAGAAGGGATTCTTAGTAATATGTGTCACAAACTATTAACAGCTGTTTAATATTATCAATCTGGCAAATATGTAAGAAGCAAATTGAGTGAAGTACCTAGGTTTGACGTCACTTTTCCAAATATTACGAGAGCTTGCGGTTTATTTACGGTTTGTCAATTGTCAAATATTTCAAATCTCGCTTTTAACGTTAGTTCTCTGTGTATTTTGCTGTGGATATTCGTTTTCTTTAATTTAATTTATATACATTAACAAAGTCTTTTTTAAGGCGTTGTTGAATATTTTCATTCAAAAGGTAATCGTAATATATTCATATATTACTTTGCAAAATTGACGTAAAATCGTAGGCAACTATGGATGAGACGTATGTTCCTCGTCGATCTTTCTCTGAAGAGCCACAACTCGGTCCTTCTGTAACCACAAATACCCAATGTTCGCAGTGGTCAAAGGCTGATGGCATATAATGTGTTTATAAAACATATGAAAACAAACTCTAAAACGCGAAGTATAAAATTAACGTCATCAGAAGTTGAGCGTTTAAGACATTTGTAAAAAAAGACAAAAGGTTATGGACTGTATATTATCGAGGAAAAACCAGATACCTACAAATGGGAAACGACACAAACAGGGAACAACCACATATCAAGATAACGACAGAACAGCACCAGGAGTACGCGTTCGAGAAAGTTGAAGAATTCGAGTACCTTGGAGTAACAATAACTAGTAAAGGTGACGAAATAGATAAAAGAATAACAAGAAGAAGTTGGCCGGCAGGAGTGTTACACAATATATTAAAAGCCAAAAACATCTCATGGGCAGCGTAACTTAGTTGTACCAATCGGTAATATGACCAGCAGTGTTCCATGGCTCTGAATGCTGGATCATAAACAGGAAAGAGGAGGGGAAATTGAATGGTTGGGAACGTAAAGTGCGAAGGAAGATCTTCGGGAGCATCAAGGAACAGGGAAGAAGATGAAGAAGAAGTCAAATTCGAAAATCAACCAGCTATATCAGAAACCAATGATGAGCCAGAAAGTCAGGGCAACTAAAGAACTGAAGAAATTTATATATCTTCCTGGTTTGCGTATATATTAAACTATGATATGAATCCCATATTGCAAGAAATCTTAGCGTTACTGCTAATCTAGTACTAATCGGTATGGACCCTCTGGGTTGTGTCTCTTTTTAAAATACTTGAACCCACCTTTTGTAATAAAATTATTAAATAAAGAAATACTATCACTTCTAATTTCTTGTTGAATATTAAGGCTTTCACAACCAGCACTTACGCCGCAGCAGCAACAAGCAGATTAGTCGGTGCTATTTTCTACTTCTACTACACGGTCTACCCGTGTAGACAGTTCGACGTATACCTCTTTAAAGCATGCTTCAAGTTCAACGCGCAGCATGCATGGGTTAAAAACTAGCTGTCTACAAAAAAGTACTTAAGGGTCCTCCTTTGTTCTAGAATCTAGCTCTTACTAACCACAGTCAATGTAATATACGCTTCGTTCTATATCGATAATTTGTTCTGTCAAATACATAAAGTTATTTGCAAATTTATTTATTAGAAAGGGATTACTGCGATACAAGCTTTTCGTATTGACGTCAATCTTTTTGCCTGACCTACATCTCAAGGAGAAAGGATAAATACCCGAAGCATCCACCTTTTACCTGCGACAACGAAAATAAAGACTGACTTTTCATTAAATTGTCACCGCTGTGTGGTCGATATTCGATTGACAGCCGAAGTATCTCAATTCTGCCGAATGTACAGCTTACCATAGCAGGCATATCTGCGTGATCCGTATATCAGAGAGTAGGCGACCCTGTAAGGTAGGAACGAAGACGTTCTCCTAATAAAACTTCTAACTCTTATCGGAGATTATTTTGGGTAACCTCCGCAATATAAAAAAAGAAAGAAATAGTGACAGATGAGGGCTTTAGGCAAAAGAAAAAAAAGGACACCGAAGAAAGAAAGCGGCAGAAGATGAAAACGAAGAAGGGGAAGAAAGAAAAGAAGAAACAAAAAAAGAGTGCAGCCGAGAAACCTTTAGTAAATTCTTGAAGCGGAAGAGATAGCAACTTCTACTGACTTTTCTCGGCTTTGCCTTTCTACAAGATCGAAGCCGTGGCCTTCGCTGATTACCTATCCTCTCTTATTAAGTTATTTTTTACAGCTGATTGGGAACGACGATAAGAATTCTAATTATCGGTAATAGAAGAGACCGAACCATCTCGCGAATCGGTAATAGTAGCCACAGTAGTACCCTGTCTTATCGGCTGATTAACGATTATGACAATTTGCTGATTTACCCTCTCTCGGACGCAGTTTGAAAGTTACGGCCCGTTGCGCTCGAAAGAAACCGAGCAAAAGTAAACAAACCAAAGGGAAAACTTTCGAAGAGGTGGAACCATAACAAGCTTAGACCCTGTTCTTTCTATTGACGTTAAAAGTTTGTATAATTTAATTGAAGCGCCCGATATGCGGTGATTTAATAAATTGAAAGGATCGCGATCGTATCAAATTATTTGCTCAGATTATCCTAAAGCGAATTATAGACAAAGAAAATCAATTTATACGCCGTTCCATAACGAAAAGGTCCACGAAACCGGCATATTAGGGGTTTATCGACTTTGCGTGGGCATTGAGTAATGGAATTTGGGCTAAGGTTCTTTTGATTTGCGTGAGAGGGACTAATGAATATGGTACTTTAGTTCAAAAACGTTAAGACTTTAGAATTAGTGAAGAAATCCGATTTATCTACTTAGGAATAAATTGCATTCTGGACCAATTTGTCTATTTTTTGATAAAATAACTTAATTAAATACTTCTATTACCAATTATTCGCTTATTTCTCTCAAATCGTTTTTACGAAGAAAATGAAGAGATATTAAAGAATTAGCGTCATTATTTAATAAATTATATTGAACTCAATAATTGTTACTTCTAATGATGTCATCAAAAAGAGGAGAAACAAAGGAGAGGAAGACATTTAACATTTACAAAATCTTTAGTACCATTGACAGATACGGCAGTGCATACACATTATTGGTACAGCATCACACAAAAACAGTTCAACTAAGAAATCCCTTTGTTAACCAATATAGGTAAATTTCGACTTTAGCATTTGTTTGTGCTTCAAATTTTGCTGAATGAGTTTTATTTCCAGAAAATTACGAACATGCCATTATTTTTCAAATTTCTGGGAAATTTCAAAGGAAAAATTAGCTTGTTTCTTAATTTTTTTTTACCAATTTGTCAATTTTCAATGCTCTAGTGCCACCTTATTTTTTCAACTTTTTTTAGTAATTCATTTTTGAATCATTTTAATTAAAACAAGCCCGTATAAAATTCTTTATACGAAAGTCGCAATTCAAATGTAATTATGTTATGAAATAACTTTTTAGGTAGATAATATTAGGTAAGTAGAAATAGGTTAATGAAACGGCATTAACTTCATGCAGAGTTGATTCAGTCTGTACAAATAATTACAAAGCCTCCCCTATTACGATTTTTTATGGAGTAATCAGATACGTGAATGGAACTGTAGAAAACTGGCTGTAAATCTCTCAACAAATTACATAATATCCTGGGAGCTTTCAAAAGGACAACTTTATGTAATAGAAAGAATGAGAAAAGCTCATTTGCTTCTTTTACCTATAGCACATTTATTTGGCCTTGCAGAGAAGAATTAAAACACATCCTCAATACCACTTTCGATCTTCTATCGAATGGCGTACTCGAAAGTTTTATACGACGTTTCAGTTCTTTCTTATTTCTTATCGGCGCCATACTGGGATTTTTTGTATGTACATGTTAATGAATTGTTTTTTATGTGTGAAAATACAAAATTTACATAAACGTTGCAAAAACACACAGTTAATTTACCATTTGTAAAATACTCCATTGATTTTCATTCAAATTCTTATTAACGTAAACATTACGCGGCTCGGTAAACGATCTATTCTCGACCAAGATACACGTTTCTCTGTGTTGATGTACGACGTTTTTTTATTAGTAATAAACGATAATTGAAATGTTTGACGGTTTGAAGATTCATGGTTAGCTTAATCTTAAAATATATTCCTCATCAATTAAAGCATAATATCAAAAACTTTTGTCAACATGTTACATCTGGTTAAAATCAGAAAAAAAGGCTTTCTGACGGTCAAAATCCAAAGTGGCGTGGATAAGAAATAAGAAAGTTGATGATAGTCAGAAAGAGCTGAAACGTTACATAAAAATTCCAAGAACGCTACTAGATAGATGATCGAAGGTAGCCTTGAGAATGTATTTTTAATTTTTCTCTCAAGGCCAAATGGAGGTGCTAGAGGTGAAATAAAAAAAAAACATGGTTTTTTAGTTTTTTTTTTTAATTTTGAGCATCATTTGCCATAGGTCCATTTTATCTTCGGATTCATAACAAACACAGAACTTAGCAACTTTGTCAAATTTAAACCTACCCTCTGTCTTTAATCACAAGATCCAGCGAGATCCCAATGCTAAGGCTTGAAAATGAATCAGCCTGTATAGCCTTCTTGGGCAACTTGGGAAATCAATGATAAAAATTAAGAAAAGGGTCGGTCCAAAAACAGAGCCTTGTGGAATACCAACACATCTCTAGGACTTAAATAATGCAATGCGGCAATATGATTAGTGAAGTTCGAAAAGAATACAGGTCTCTGTCTAGAAGCTTGAGGGACACTAGATGTTGAACAAAAAGGGTCCTATACAAAGCACGACTTTGTTGTAAGATTCAACAATTTGCCATTATTATGCTACCGCCATCAAAATGTCATAATTAAAACATGCTGTACAATGAATCATTCTTTGATTAAAAAATATCGTATAGTAACGCAAAAAAAATAACTGAAACACGTAAATTCAACATTCTTGCCATATCCGCAGCAATAACTTCGACATAGCTAAATATAAATTATGTTTTTTACGACCTAATAAACCAAAAAGAGGCGAATGAACGTAGCGGCAGCTATAGATCGTATATAAGAGTCGAAATTAGGGATTTTAAAACTGACAGTAAAAATACGGAAATTACCTAGTATAAAGCACATGTTTTACGATGTAAAGTATGTAATTTAAGTGTTCTTACTTTTACATTTCAAGTAGAGGGTAGTTTGTTGGTAAAAAAAGTGAATAGCGTGTAGTATTGGGTTATAACTTCGAGTACAGAGCTTGAGCTGACATTGCACCATTGTAGAAAACTATGTACGAATATATTTAATAATTATATGGACAATAATGATAGCCAGGACAGTGGGGTAGTATAGAAAATAATAAAGGTGTCGTTACACCCCGCAGCACACAAAATATTTAATATATTTGGGATATTCGTGGGTTTCCATTGTCAGCCGTGCGACCGAATAATATAAGATTTTTCCCTACTCTAAAAGATATTTTCAAGTACCTAATTTTACTTCCTCCGGCAAACTAAAACCAAAGCAAAAATGCTGGCTTGTACACATCAATACGGATTGGCTTAGAGAACCTTCGTCCATTTCTCGCGAAGAGGTTACGTTCTTAATTAATTTGAGGTTTTTTAATTTAATGTTATGCCGGTTTCGTTTATTGCTTTTCGTTTACACTTGACGATTCAATTCTTCCATAGCGGCAATATACTATATATCCTTTGAATCTAGTGCCCATTTCCCGGCTTGTTTCTCCAATATAGGCTTCACAGTCACAGGTTCCACGTGAAATTTTATAAAATTCCCACCTTTGGTTCGTATCTAGCTTATTTTTCGGATTGTCTAGAAGATTTCTAAGTGTATACTGACGTAGGTTAAATTTTCAAAAATTAATGCTATGCACTTTCCATTCCCTCTATTTCAAATCTTTCACCAAAATAAAAGAATGAATATTATGTAGAAGTGATACATCCAGTGGTTGCACAATTCCTGAATATATTAAGAGAGAGGACTACAAATGCAACTTGTTGCAACTCCCTCGAGCTAGTCGATAAACTCAGATCCATCGCTATTCAAAAAGCTATCAGCATTCCAGATAATTAAACTGTCTTAAATTTCTTTTGAGAAGATTCTCTCTTCGCAACATATTGTTTGGACTGTTTTTTAACCTCAGGAATGTAGTGGCAGATATTGATTTCATCAATAACTACGATTCGATGAAAACTTCAGACTAAATTGCTCCAATAGGGGCTTAAAGGTGGATAAAACTAGTAAAGTGGGCAACAGCTTTTGCTGGCTATTTTGCACAACCTCTAAAAACAGATAGCAAACTTGAAACCGAAAATAAGGTTTATAAAAGGTAGATTTTCTTTATTTAAATGGCATTTGCCGCTGTAGTAAGCAGCAAGATTGATTGGGACTTTACAGGGAGTAGCTCATCTGGCATGTTGTTCAATTGCTAGGATTTTATTTCTTCGCGAAAAGCAACGTATTCTTCTGGTGCATATAATTGCACTACAATTTTATACTTTCTTGGTTCATAGTAATTAATTGTTTCGGTTGGTCTATGCCTAAATGCAATTAATGAAATTTTTTACGCGAATGAGTTCCATTCACGTATGTCTATACTCTATTAGAGTTTAGTTTAGATAATTTCCCATTGGTTTGGAAAATGTGTGTGTTCAAAACATAGTATCTGCACAATTTTGTAATTCTTTCCATTTTAAAACGCAATATACGTTTTGTTCGATTTCAAAACATATATAGTAGGCATCTGCTACAAGTTTTTATACATTTCTCTGTGTATGCCTAAATTGGGTTTTGTGAAGAATACCCTTCCTACAAAAAGTAAAAAATGGAAGATAATGTCTAATCAGCTTCTGCAAGTGAAGAGGAATCGAACTTGCACAAGGTACAGGCCTCGAAGCCTACAGAGGAATATCAACAGAATAGCATCAGTAGAAAATGCCGAAAACGTAGGAATGTGTTCCCTGGATTTGCAAAAAAAAAATCGTACCTAGTATACCTACTTGGAAGCTTCTTATCAGCCATCTTCTAAGATTTAGCTTGATATATTTATTGCGTGAGAAAGAATTGTATATTTAAAAATTACTGTTCTATGTGGCATGAATTCATTACTTGGACAGATACTTGTATAGAACAGAATAAAAGTTTGATACTCTCTGACTACACCTCTGGCTCATTTAGATCAAGAAGTTGGGGCAAATAGTGTTACTTATTACTGCATTATCTAACAAAAGACCCACGTAATGGTAATCATGGTAACATAGAAGGAAAAATAGCCAAAATTTGCTTATTATTCTTATTATTTGATATTATATTTAGACGTAACTACTTTCCATAAGTGGAAAGAAAAAAAGGCCGAAGGAATTTCAAAACATAGCGTAGTTTAAAGGGATTTTTAATGTCATCTTATTGAAGTAATATTTAAGAAAGGAATAATACTTTTGGACTACAAAACTGATTTGAATAAACATTACAAATGTAGGTACAGTCGACTAAACACTTTGTTTGGTGTGGAGTGTACCGATACCTTCAGTATTTGCCATACTACCTCACAGAGTCCTTACTGTTTCTTCAATGTAATGTACAAAAAATTAATTTTGTATTTTATGAAGCTTCACACTCTGTTACACTTGTTTCATGCATTTATTATAAATTTTCAAATGTAAGTAAAAACATCGTGTAATTGCTTTCTAGTAACTTACGTATTTCAACATGAAAAGCGTTTTTTTATATTGAATTGAATCCAAACGTTGAATGCAAGTATCAAACTACTTCTGTGGCAATACCTTCTTTTTTTACATACTACATTTGGATGAAGCAGCCGCTTTGGACTTTGTTCGAATCTAACTGAAATAGGTGACTTTTGCTTTGATCTGACTGCAACATTAGCATTACCTCTGCAAAGCAATCGATATTAAGCTGAAATATAGTACTAAAGAGTTTCCTTACTAGTACTAGCTTTAGTAATATTCCCCTTTATGAATACATAATATGATGCCTTCAATTCTCGATTAATCCGTTCATTATTAGCTAATACCTTACTAAATTGCTGCGATTATTTGCCCACCCACAGAAATACGAATAACTGAAGGAAGTGCTACTAAAAAAAGAATTGTAGTCTTGCATCTAATAAAACACTCTTAAAATAAAGTAATTGATAGTCTTTATTAAATAATAAAATGTATTTGACATAAAATAGAATAAATTTTTGTTTCGTCGGAATGTTCACCTCAACTCTTAATAACTGCCACACACACTTGCGGCATTCTCTCTATCAATTTCATCAGAGTAGCGGGTTCTATTTTAAGCCAGGTTTCTTGTAGTTGTTTCCACAACGAATCCTTGAAAGTTGGAGGATTTATTTTCACCTGCCTATCGAGTTTCTCCGACGAAAGCTCCGTGGGATCAGCATCTGCGCTTTGAGGAGGCCATTTCATTATTTTGATATTGCTTTCGCGTTCCACCGACTCCAAATATTTGCAGTACAGTTTAAAGGTATGTTTCGGGTCATTATCTTGTTGAAATATAAAGTAATCAATCATTATTCCCATTTTAGATGGTATAGCATTTGTTTCTAAAATTACCGTGTAGCGCTCCTTTCTTAAATATTCCATCTATCTTAACAAAGTCTCATGCGGATGCGGCGCCAAAACTACCCTAATCCATTACCGATCCACCCCCATGCTTGACTGTAGGGACTACGCATGATTACGCTGCTCGTTTTCCTTTCGACCTTCGAACGGACGTTCTTTTCTTGGAACAGGAGAGTTCAAATTTGAACTCATCAGTCCACAAAACATTTCCCCACTCATTAACTGTTCAATGTTGATGCTCTCTAACCCACTGCAGCCGTTGTATTTTATCTTGCTTACGTAAGAGTTGTTTACGCAACTCTATTCAGCCAAATAAACCACCCTCTCTTAACTTTCTTTTCACGGTAGTTATTCGCTTTTCACGCTCAATATTTATTTCAGCCGTTATTTCAGGTGCAGTTTTTCGACTATTCTGTTTACTCGTCATAATTATTCGACGATCTTCCACCGGTGTTGTCACTTCCCGTCGTACTGTTCGTTTGCTATTTAATAAAGTGCGAGTCTGTTGATATTTTTTGACGTTATAGTCAACAGTCTGGAAATTTAATTTCAATTTTTACGATATCTCTGTTAATGAAGGATAATTGTATTACATTTCGGGTCTTTTTATGACTCTACCTGGACCCCTAGTTATCGGATTAAGGAGATTCAATCGGTAACTAACTATCAGACGAGATTTTTGCGGAATTATTTAATGTGATATCTTTCTTTTACTTGCAGGTAAATAATTATAGGCCCTAAATAATAATAAATAAATAATTTTCTACAATCCAAGCACAAATGTACGTGGGTAAATAATTATGGCCGGAAGTGTGTATACCGAGAAAACTAAACAAATTTAGATAATACTAAATTACTTACCACAAAAGGACATAGAGTACAAGATACCAATCAAAATAAACTTGTGTTAAATTTAAAAGATAAGTAATACAGACAGTTTGAAAGAAACATATCTTACAGCGACTAATTCTCCAACCACTTGCACGGTTTTCCTCAAAAATAATGCTGCATCACGTCAAGAAAAACATCATACTAACATTTCCCAGCGTACAGCAGTTATATCAAACTATGCGAACTCTTTACGGTAGTTCTAACTTACTCTCTTCTCTCTAACGTTACTTTCTAAACTTTACTCGTGTAATAATAGGAATTTCTCAGCAGTCCCGCGAGATCTAGTCGTCCGTTTTCCACGTGGCAATCATTTCTACTGCATCGAAGTTTATCTTTTGGGAAGTTGGCGTCTCTCGCTTTATGCCGTCGCCCGCTTTTTGCGTGTAATTCGAGTTTAAGCGGTGCGCGAAAGAAGACGGACGATACAGAAAATGATTCATTTCCGGTTTGATCGCGCTACAGCGACGCGGAAAGGAAATAAGAGCGACATCTGGTGGAAATGCGAAAGCGTTGCGGATGATATGTATTTTTAGTCTTTTTAATATCGTGTTTTTAACGTTTAACATATTGAGTGAATCGTTTTTTTTTTTTCATTTTGGAAGCGAATAAGGCGTGTAATCATGGGATTATCATATGTAATCATATAATATTAAAAATATTTTGATTTAATTTAAATTTATATGCAACATTTAATGCATGTTTTGGTATTCTACAAAGGAGCAAGAAATTAGACCTTATTTCAACAGAAAACTTTCTGTAACTGGATGATGGTTACACAGGGTGAGTCGGGAGGAACGGACCAAACTTCAAGAGTGTACTGCACACGTGAAAATAATGTAAAAAGACTCATATGTTCTAATACGATTTTCATTTGTTTTCTAGTTATAGCGTAATTTAAAAATTTTAACTAGCGTTCTTGTAAATGGTCCAAATTTTCGTTTGTTTTCGAATTAATACGTCTTAGATAATAAAAATATCCTTGCATTGACTGTCCATGTAAAACAAAAAGTCGGGTACGCTCTACATTAAAAGTATTTTCGTTTCTTATCACATACGACGTACCGTCCATCTACATCAATCCTTTCCTGGCTAAAAATCATTTCAATAGTTTTGTTGTTTGGATATGTAAAGGTGTCAGTGTGATTTAATGTTTATTTTCGATTGTGTATATTACTTGAGTTACGCTGAAAACAAATGAAGATCGGACAAGAACATATAAGTTCTTTCACATTCCTTTCACGTGTACAATGCACTCTGGAATTTTGGTCCGTTCCTCTCGACTCTCCCTGTAGATAGAAGATTAATCTATTAATACTTTTAGCTTCTTTGCATAGAATCGTTTGAGACACCCCGTTGAAAAATGGGTACTTGCTTTTTTTTCTGCAATATAATACAGATTGAATACATTCACAAGTTAGTAAAATAAAGTCAAAACCTATTACTTCTATGGATGTGTATTTGTCAAAATTTATTTGCATCGCTAGTGGTGACGCACACAGAAACATCAACTTGTTTACCGACCTCAAGCCAGTAGTATCAGAATTGAACTGACCAATAACGTAGAACCAATTACTAGATTGCCAAGTAGCTGAAAGACCACATTGGAAATCTCGGTAATGAAGACGCTAAGAAACTAGAAAGAGAGCTTCGGGCATGACGGTTTACGGCCCAAAATCATCCATTCGATTGCTTGCGTCTGTGCTTTATGAAAGAACCAGAACTACTACCCATAAAAACCTCTTGAAGAGATGGAATGAAACCAATTTTTACCGTACCACTGAGGCTACTTTGAATTTGAAACTGTCTACGAAGAACCTTCACATGGCTATTGGGATTCTGGCTGGAGATTATTGACTAAAACAACACCTCCTCAAGATGGGAGACCTGCCATGTAGAGGATACTGATTTGAAGACGGAACAGTGCAAGCGTCCTACGCTGGCGTCAACTAGAAGAACCATGTGGCGTGTTGAGCGACTTCGTCTTGCCGCTATTAAGATGATACCTCTGAGCAACGTCTTAACTTATGTCAAGACAGTGAGTTGGTAAACGGTCTAGAGCATAGAGAGGGATGCATGATGAGACTAGTAAGGCCTAAAACCTGTGAGATTTATCTCATCCCTTCGATGTTCGCAACACTAACGGTAATTCTAACCATAGCATCTAACTTGCCACAATCATTTATCGTGCAGAATTGGCTTGGATGTCTTAGCTTCCATGGTGTTTCTATTGCTAGTATCTTTGCTAGTGAAGTCAAACTGGCATGACATAATTTTCTGACTTTAAAAAGCATCTCAATCACAAAAAATCGTCATATTCCGAAAATATAAACATGCTTTGAGGTCACACAAATAATTTGTCTACTCCAAAACTAAATACTTCGGATAGAATATTAATGGAACCAGATGGTATAAAATATTCTATAATATAAAAATTCTGAAATTTGCCAAAAAGTAAGAGAGTGGGGGGTTGTTTCTCTAAATACATATTCGCTATAAAGAAAATATTTACGTCGTCAATAAGAGCATGTACAACAGTTTGTATCTTGTCTCAACTCTATTTTGATATCTCTCATAGTTTGTGAATTATTGAGTCAAACAGCGAAGGGTAGTGCTGAGTTTGGGGTGCTTTCCACTCCGCTAGTGAGCGATTGGCTAGCTAAGATAATTACCGATGTTCTTACACTAAATCGGCCTATGAACTTCATATATAAGAATGTTGCGTGGACTAAAACCTTTAGGCAAGAATATTACCTATTAAATGAATATTTTATATTTTGGTGTTTAGAAAAAAAATATACTTCACGAAACAAAGATAACAAGTATAATATTGCTAGATGTAATTTGCATGTTGGAGGATTGTCTCATGCGAGGCTAACAGAGGCTGGTACAAGAAATCTTTGCAGTTCTAAAAGAATTTTGTCAGATTTCTAATCGCAAACATTATTGCTCATTAACTCGTTTAAGGAAATATCAGCAGAGAATAACTGAAGAGTCCTGCTATTACTGGAATCTGATTCTCTTTGGTAATGCTTACCTGATAGTAGTAAACCTGCAAATATTCTTTGATTTTTTTTTCCAAAATGCAATTTAATGTAGTTGGAACCTCCTAAATGCATATATTTTGCAACTATTGTGAAAGTCCAAATAATCACCATAACGAAAATCAAACGTATAGACCCAAAACACTATTGTAATTCACCTAACCACAGCCACTTACCCTAAAATTAATGAATCCAATTAAAATTATTTCAGCCGGGACACATTTAGTAAATATTTATCTTTTTATATCCGGCAAATAGTACCACAGGGACGAATTTCCACCGAACGAGTCGCTCCACATATCCTCCCGCACTATATCCGGCTCAGAACTCGCGCTCTACGAACAAAAAGACAAAACCGCCCAACACGGCCTCATGATTATTATTCATAAGACAGAGAGAGTCGAGGACGATAACTACGACGCGGAAACAGCGTAGCAACAAACCACGCACGAAGATAAGCACTTTCGTAATAAAAAAGTTGTAAATAGAGGAGTACGTTAAGAGTACATTTTTGATGAGGTGATTTTTCATGACAATGTCGAGTTTTATGGACTGCAACCTTTAAAAGTTTTAAAAGTATGTTAAGTAGTTCGTCAAATATTTACTAGGTTATATACATACGTAAAGTTTCTAGTTACGTCTGCTACATCTTCTATTATAGTCGTGAGATGTGAAGTTGAATCTGTAGATATTTTGATTTTTGCTTAAAACCTTGGAAGTGCGCATCCTAAAGGCAAACTGCTATTAACTGCGCATGCTTGTTCAATATACACTACATATTCCTTGGACCTACTTTGCTTCCGTAATTTATTATTTAATTTATTTATTTGTAATTACTAGGCTTAGGATTTTAAGTAAAGAAAACGGCTGAAATATGCACATATACATATATACAGACGTTTTTACGAAAATATGAAGAAAATATACAAGACATGCAGAAAATATGCAAGATATGAATTTAAAATATGCACTATTTTGTAGAAGATATCGTATTTTGCTGTAGGAAGAAAGATTATGTGAAATAATAGAGTATATAAACTTATTTATATATTTATTTTTCAGTTTATAAGTTATAAGTAAAGCTGGCCACGAGCGGTACCGCGCAGTAGCGTAGAGTCGACCAGGCCTCGCGTTCCACTAGAGTTATTCTGCTAATAGAGATGTTTGCTGCCGCAAATAATTTCGCTCATCTTTTAAATAAAAATTAAATAACACGTGCTCAAACACTTACCATTTTAAGAGTCCTCCGTGAAATCACAAAGTAAATAATGTCTGTTAAATATCTCCAACATTAGATATGTTTCAACTGTTGTTTCGGCAAAACTAGTACGGCATGAGGAAAAAATGCGTTTATATGCAGAGAACGAACGTTCTACATCTAGTGACGTAATATTTGCGTAAGTAAAATAATCTTTCAAATAACTTAACGATTCTGTTGACGCACCTTCACAAATGTGTCTTAATGTGCCAAAATCAGAATTTTTCTCAAAAACACTTCTATGAATGAAGGGGAGTTGGATGTAAAATCATAACCTTGCATTTTTAAATCAAGGGCAATAACCTCAAAGCAGATGATAGGATACAAATTCGGCAATTGCGCGTTCGAATCACCAAATAAAAAATACCTGTCCTAGTAAATATAGCAACTTACTGTTTTACCACATGCACTGCAGAACACCTTCACTCCATCCACAATAATTTCGAGATAAGGTTTGATCCACTCTTCCACTTTGGTCATCTTTTTTTTATTATATTTTTAGCAACTGCCCGACTCAAGAACCTTTACTTCTTCAAAATTTGGTGTTAACAATGTTTCTTGAATAACTCGCGAAAAAGGAATGATGCATAATCGAAATTCATCCCTCTATATATACAACTCCATACGGCGTAAATGACGTTCGTAAAAATGTTGAATTTCTAATAAAGATTAAGATTTACTCGAATGCATTTTAAAATCTCAAAACTTTAATGGCAAAGATACCGAACAATATGCCGCTGCAATTCGCAGAACCGACAACGCGGTAAACAGAGCGCCTATAATGCACCGATAATTTCTACGGATACTTCGGCAAACGCCAAAGCTAATAGTCCAAATCTCTTGAATTGTAAATACTGTGATATTTTTGAATAAATATCAATTAAAAATTGTATTTTAATAAATTAAATTAAACAAATTATCTGTCAGGCGATACAACCAGTCTTGAAGAAATACTTCCTAACGTAGTAGAAATTATTTACTTAAAAGATGTAATTAAAAATGTCATTCATATATTTGTAAATGTATTCCCCAAAGCTATTTTGTAATTTCCATACTGCAAATTGATGATTATTCCTGTGATAATGAAGACAACCCAAGCTTAACTTTACCAGAAAAGAAATGGGCGAAATTAAGCCAATACATCCCATAACAAATGATTATTGCAGACAGCAATTACAGCTATTTTTAGCTCTTATTCTCCCGACAGAAAAAAACGTGTAACCGCTCAAACTTCCCCATTAACCATTACGTTACCTCATCTTTCAATTTACACGCCACTAATTCAAGCCCGTGGAGAAGAGGAACGGCAACAAAAAGGCGAGATAAAAAAAAGGAAATGTAGTCAAGGGTAGGGAAAGAAAAATAATCCAATTTAACTCAATGTACCGGCAGTATATGGAACGTTTATTCAAGCCAATAAATGTCCGTGTTTTGTTTCTGCTGGCGGCCACCAAATTGAGAAAAACACCTAAATTCGATGCGAGCGGAAGAAACAGAAAATAAAGAGGAAAAAGACTGAATTCGGCAAGCGGTAGAGCGTATATACAAAACCTGGAGCGGCGAGAAGGTCGCGAAGAGTCCCGAATATCTAAAAAAAAAAGAATTACAATGTTTACGTTAACGATCTGGCGGATGGTGGATGGAAAGCATCAAGTCGATCTTATTTCAATTTCGATGGGCAAGAAAGGGAATGGAAAACGGTATAGAAGAACAACAGCGCGAGGTGCCATCCTTTTTTACTTTCTTCGACGAATTTTAAGGGCGCAACATAAAAAAGAGATATCCGTCGTTTACTGCCGTAGGTTTCGCTGCGCTTTCGACGCTAGGATTGCTCATGGCTTGCATTACGAAACAGCGAAGTTGTAGACGTAAAATTTTTAAGGAATGTAAAGATATTACGAGCTCTGCTTTGTATGAGTAGATGGAAGGTTTATATCTAGAAAACGGGTAAAAGTCGTACATGTGCAGGGTGTTTTTGATGCATAGTACTGGAATACAGCAATAAGTAATTGCAATTTCTTCTTTTTTGAAAAAACTTGGTTTTTGTTCCTCGCTTGGAAGCACTGGAACTCGACTAAAACCAGACACATATTTATTATTATTCTATCTATCTGTAGTCAAATTAATACTGATATAGAGTTGGATTGTTTAGCTGCGTGTTTTGGAAGGACGTATGTGGCATCGGGGGTACGAGTAGCATTTATTTGGGCACCACTTTGTTGGAATACCGTTCCTGGGATCTAAGATCACCTACCTAATCAAATGTCTGAATGTTGACGTTGTATCGCCATCACGTAAATTTCGTTTCAGTTTTCCCGTTCGATTTCCGTTTTGTTAATGTTATTATCTCCTTATACAGCGCCAAGAACCCGTGTGATCACACAAAGTTCCCACTGAACGGCTCGTAAACCACGCTGAGAATTTTCAAGAACCAGTTCGTGATTATGGTCGAAAGCTGTATATTATCCTGTAGCGTTTCAAAATTTTGTTTATCTGCTTCGGAAATAGTATATTCACTTTGTTATTTTATTTTGTCATATCGCTACAGAACGGATCCTTAGGGACATAGTATACAAAGTTCAATTTTGTACAACGTTCAATTTTGCTTGACCGTTATTCCCGCGTATTTCTGGAAAAGACGCTTCATCGCTTTGTTTTGACATCTTGTATGTATGTCAGCCCAAATCGGTCGTTACAGATTGTCATCGGTAGTCTTTACAATGTGCTTCTAAACTTCTTTTGAAATAACAAGCAGAAGTAAGAACAACTAACTCATAACCAAGTTTGATGCTAGTATAACTCATGGTATTGATGGAATTACTGTTGGCAAAAACTATGTGAGAACGGAAAAGTGCTAACCACCAACGTGCATGTTTCTGCCTACCCGGCGTCATCAGCGTCGCTCCGAGCATAATCCCTTTCTCACCGTTGTTATTTGCCTCTCGGGTTTATGCCACTAATCTCCACAACCAGCTAATGACCCCGGGCAGGCAGAAACATTTCCGTTGCCTAACACTTTTCTCTTCTAACATTGTTTTTACCGGGGGTGATTCCATGAGCTATATTAGCACTAAGTTTGGTTATTGTTTCTAGGCACTTTTTTCATGTGTACTTTTAACTAAATCATAATGTAATTTGTACACAGCCCGAGACGTCACATAGTCACCTGATTTAAAATTAAGCAATCCTTGCATACTTTTACAATCCTTGCGATCACCAATTCTATTTCTATACCATGTCATTCTCGCTTGGCTCGCAAGGTTAGAATTGAATTTCTTCTGCCTAATTTTCATTAAGTCTAGTTCTTTTTGCCTTCTTATTTGATATATTCTGAGGAAAAAA
Source organism: Dynastes maya (assembly GCA_029619315.2). Classification (NCBI taxonomy): domain Eukaryota; kingdom Metazoa; phylum Arthropoda; class Insecta; order Coleoptera; family Scarabaeidae; genus Dynastes; species Dynastes maya. The sequence continues at coordinate 43,441,909 of JAROYE020000006.1, read as the reverse complement.
CGAACCAAAAGACATCCTATCTTACTATAGCGTTACACAACCCTGAAGAAATCGCACTAATTTCTTTTTCGCGAAAACGATCCGTAATTATTAGCATCTAGCTCTCACGTAAATTTAATACAGCACAAAGTGTCCGCGAAAGCAACAAGAATTTCATCAGCTTCGTTAAATTACCCTCATTAGATGAAAAGGGGTTATTTCAACCCTTGAACGAGCAACAAGGGGTGAGCAACTCAAGGGTGAGTTACCATTTCAACTTCTTTTTCGCATTCATTTGAGCAGGCACTTCGGACATATTTTTACTGGAAATTGCACGTCGGTAGAACTACTTTCGCTCGCGCTTTGTTTCGCAAACAGCGCGCGGTATACAAACGAATATATTTCAAAGTATCTTGCTCGCTATACCACCATATATTTGCGCTTTTCTCAGTGTGTACGCGTGTAACTTTATAATTACTCTGGCGCGGCGCTTAAAAGCTAAAGTATGTTAAAAATGTCGGCCCCGTTACCGCTTGGTCTGAGGGACACCCGGGCAGGTATTGTTCTGCAGCCGCGAAGTGTAAATTTCCCCATGGCATTCATTCCATTCAAAACTTGGATGTTTCTGGGAGAGGGAAGTTTGCCTAGCGGAGCTATAGGTTCGCTGTCGTCATCGTCCTTCTCGAGAGGTTTATTATGCGTGTTTTGGCAACGTTTGCAGGCTGCAACACGACGAAAGCTTGTTTTTCTTGACAAATGATGACGGTAGGTCATTTGCTTCGCGTCCGCCAAAAATTAATTAGTCTGAATTCGCCCGCCTAAATGAGGAGTTGTAAATTTTCGGTCAATTTTTCGTTTTCAACTCAAGTTGAGTTATGGTTCTTTTTTCTCTATCGTTAGTCGTGTGTTGCCTTCGTAATAAATTTTTCCACGCGATTTTTTGACAAATAAATTTGTTTGCGGGAAGAGAATTTAAATTACTCCGTATTTTATCGCACGAATATTTCCAACAACGATTTGATAAATTTCTGTTTGATTCATTACCCGCTTAACGTTTTAATTTATTTTCAAAAATAGGTAAATACACAAATACTCCAAAAGATTTTTTTGTTGTAGCTTTACGATCGACGAAACAAACAGAGTAAGTCTAAGACGTTGTAGAGTGAAGAAAATGCATTTTTGTAGAAAAATTTGGAGAAAAAGATTGGTTCTGCAGTAGTTCATGTATTACATGTATTTAATATTCTAATAATCTTTATGCTTCGCTGATGATGCAACTGTTGGGTGTCATCATACTCATCATTAGAGTAACCTAAACTTGCGGATTCGCATAGGCGTCGGTATTACGGGTTAATATAAGAATACGAAAAATTCATAAATAAACTTACTTGCTAATTATTCAACAAATTAGAGGCATCAGGATGTGAACTACTGTAAACTTGCATCATTGCATATGTTTCCACAGTTACTTCTTAAAACCTTGTGCGTCGACAAGAAAAAATATTCTTATACATAGAAAACGATCTCTCCACATCTAAGGAAGTTACATTTGCATGTAGAAACTGTTTTTCAAAATCACTTAAAAGTTCACTATTCTTACACTTATTATAAACGGCCTCTAAAGTATTAAAATCGGGATTTTTCCTTAAAACATCTGCCAACTTTTGACTAGCGCATAATCCTGGCGTATCATTTAATGTGTGTAATTTATTTTTTACACTCTCCACTATGTCTAATGATTCCTGCAATGACAATTCAGTACATTGTAGTTTTCTGATGGCATCTAGTAATACTGTATAATTGGTACATATTGTTGTTAAATCTTCTAAAAGTTGAGGAATTTGAAATTCTCTTTGACTTTCTCTAATTGCTTTGGATTCATTCCGATTAAATCGCATTATAACTGATTGAATTTGTTGAAAATGGATCAAATAGTAAGAAGCTGCTGTTAGCCAAGTACCCCATCGCATTAAAATTGGTTCAGGTGGTTCTGGAATACCTGGACAAAATTTACGAAATTCTTTTAAACGGTTAGGAGATTTACGAAACACTGCTTTAATACTTCCAATCATCCGATCAACGTTTCCGTAATGTTGTCGAACAACTTCACCAACTAAATGCAAAGCATGCAGCACGCAGGTTATGTGTATTAAGTTAGGAAATATATGTTTTAAGGATCGCCCAACACTTAACATCGTTGCTGCACTATCTGTCACACAATCATCACAACTTGATCTTGGGCAATTTTAAATTTTTTCAAAGCGTTCATTATCACTTTTTGAATATTTTCCACGGTACATTGTTGAACACGTTTGCAAGCTAACAAATATCGAGATGCTGTGTTCTCGCTAGATAAAACGCGAGCTATTACATTCACAATACTGTTTTTCTTTATATCGGTCGTCTCATTCACGGTAATCCATATTTTTTTGGAACACAAATCACGTTTACACACATTTTCTAGCATCTCTTTCATTCGCGGCAAATGATTCTGTAATTGTGTTTGTGAGGGTAATGGGTACTTTGGAACGTATTGTCGCCAAAACGTTTTAAAAGCTGCTTTTCTCACCAACGACAACGGAAGATTACAAGAGGTAAACATAAGTAATAAATGTATGAGGAATAGCGTATAAGGTATTTCAGTTCTTGCATTTCTCATATGCTTAATACCATTGACATGCCTCTGGCAATCAGTTCTGTCCAATGCAGCCAAACGAACATTGCATATTAAGCAAAAAACTGCACTACCGTCATATTTTAAATGGGGAAAAGTGATACATACTTATGCACATTAGTAGCAAATCTATTACGAGGCATTGTTTTCTTAGGTATGTAAATATTAGTTCTATATGAAACGATACACTAATTATGTACTTGGTATAATACTACAACACACAAAAAACACCAGCTATATTTTCAAAGCGCACGTAAGTACATAACCTTGACCGTTCGACTAATCTCTGCAACAGCTCAACCGGTACTAAAACCACATTTCTCTCAGCGCGGTTTAACATGATTTATATTCAAAGTCGACACTACATGCCTGCTTCTCTACCGGTTTAGTTTATTTATGAATTTTTCGTATTCTTATATTAACCCGTAATACCGACGCCTATGCGAGTCCGTAAGTTTAGGTTACTCTACTCATCATACATAAATTTAGCGGGAAATTTGAATATTAAATTCTATTAAAACAGCAAAACTGTTTGCAAAACCCGGATAAAATGTATGCACGAGCCAAACTTGACTCATAGGTGCTAATTCCACTAACTCCAAATTAAAAAAAACGTCCCTAATAGGGTTTTTTGATTTCTATTTTGAAAGATGTTTATTATACTATGTTATTTCCAAAATTTATATGGACGCAATCTTTTTAACCTCAAATCTTTTGCAGCTAATTTTACTAGCGTAATGGTACGTTGAACTGATTTCTAGTTACCGAAAATTCAAAAATTTACTCAAAACCAATGAAAACTCCGAACATAACGTACTGGGCACGAATTTTAACGAGGATAACGTACGTGTTACGCGTTCTTAACATAATTAACTCGGGCGAATGTTTTTCTTGCGCTTTAATTAAAAATCCGTCCCCGTTAGAAGCCGTTCGGTGTTTCATCGGGGCGCGCTAATTGCACAGAAAGTTTCGGTAACTGCCCCGATGAGAAATGCGCGTAAGTTGTAATTGTAAGTAGCGCTAGTGCGGAAACTTAAAATTTAAGCTGCTTCAAGTTTTGTCATCCGTACCGAAAGAACGGCGGGATTTATGACGAGCTGCAGTTGAAATACAACGGTTGAGTTTACGTCGAAAAGCGTTCTTTGTTCGTTTAGCAGAAGAAAACAAAATAAGTTCCATACGGTGTGCGAAATAATAACTGTCTATTACTAAATTCTGTGATATTATGTGAGATTCAAATTTCAGGTTTGTAAGGGCTATCTTTGATTGCTGAGCCTTTGTCCAGCTCTCTATATTTTTTTATAAGTACGCTACCATCCAATTATTTACGGATATAAATATTAATGAAATAGCAAAAACAAATAGAAGAAAACAAGTAAGCTTCGCTTGCTTTAAGATGACTGCAGTAAAGGAACAAATTAGCTACAAATCAAGGAAGCTTCTATTGTTGTTGCACACATCCTTCCCTGCATTTGTCAGTTTCCTGTGCTTATTAGTTACTTTAAAGCGTCGGCCCAGATTTGATAGTTTGCCAATCGTTATAATTACTTTGCTTAGCAACGAGCTTTTTAGATCAGTCTGGCGTCATAAGGAACAATTTGGCGCTCTTTCCTAGCCAACTTTACGTCACAACAAAAACAAATTACGAAAACCTTTATTGCTACATATTGTCATATTTTTTAAATGAAAGTATAACGTATGTGGTATCGTTGGATTCGCCTTTCGATTACCTTTCCAGAAACGTAAAGATATATAGGATATTCTATTTAAAACAAGAAAGTTGACGTCACTTCTGGTGACACCGGAAATACAATTGAACTGCCAATAACGGCAAAAGTTAGTTCATAAAAAATAGAAATCGATCTATTTTTTTCTAAAAACGCTAACTTCTGTCGTTCAAAAGTTAGCATGGGGGGGACACTTTAGATCCGCACTGTATATGTTTGATTTTCATTAAGCTTGTACCTTGCATCACTTTTATTTTTCGGTTACAGTAAATGAATTAAATTGTTACCACCATCAACCAGTTTATCGAGTAGGAAATTAAAAATATTGAACGTTTTACTTTGACGTGCAGTTTTACACAATTCGCGTACCCACTTTTTTGGTTTGGTATATGCGAATTTTTGTATTTCCGCTATTCGTTTTTACTGCGCTGCCTTTCATTGCATGGTTACGACTTTCACCGGCTATTAATCACTGTTACGTTCATTATTACAACCCTCTTTTTCTGCGCATTGCGTTAGTATTCGAAAATCTCAGTTAACTGCAAAATTTAGGGCGTAAAGTGCGTATTAAATTAATTAAATTTCAAAATCGCGCGTACACGATCCCCGTTTTACCGATTTTATTATTCATAACGCATACGATGTTGTCGGAATAATTCCATTATGTGATCCATCTGCTTGGCACAAACACGAAATTCGTATTATACTATCAGACGTGTTACGCTGCCCACGCAGTCATATTTACGGGTGGGCGTAATGTTCCTTCCTTTGGAGTGAGCTTCAGCATATTAACGTAAATGCTTTTTTCATTTTGAGTTAGTTTCCTGTTTGGTGTTATAGACTTCTTTGATCATTTATAGTGAGCGCAAGAGAAATTTTTTCCATTTTATTACAACCATTAGAAAGGAAAATTAATATAATAATACAGTTTGTAGCATTGTAATGAAAGTTATCAACTTCATATTACTCCTGTAATTGTAATTTTATACAGCGCATCCAAATAATGCGTAGGTGAAAGTAATTTCTTTCCTGATCAATTTAGAGAAAAACTTTTCAAGTAAAAGATATATTCCGAGTGTAAGATCGAGCTAGGTGTCGTCGAAAATGGTTTGCGGAGCCCTAAAAGATATACTTTTTAAATCTACCACTACTAAACCAAAACTTTAAATTGCATCCCTCACCTTTTTAACAAATAGCCCTTAGTAAACGGCTGTAGGCTGTTCGAACAAGAAAGATTCAGATACACGTGGAAAGAATGTAATAACAATAACCAACAATTAATGCTAATATAGCTCATGGTATTGGTGGAATCATTCCCGGCAAAAACAATGTAGCAGAGAAAATAGCGCTAACACATGAACATATTTCTGTCTACCCGGCGTCATCAGCATGGGCAGGAGCTGCCCGATAGGTGGTGGACATCTACACTCCGGTTTGTCTTGCTACCTTCTGGGACGGCGTGACTGTGTTTCTTGGCGATAGGTGTCGCCGAAAGACATATTCAGTGCTGTTTTGGAGATTAGCAGCATAAACCGAGAGGCAAACGCAATTGCAACAGCAGAAGATAGTGCTCAGAATCACGCTGATGACGCCGGGTAGGCAGAAATATGTTCATGTGTAAGCGCTATTTTCTCTGCTACATTGTTTTTGCCGGGAATGATTCCACCAATACCATGAGCTATATTAGCATTAATTTTTGGTTAAAGATCTAGGTAGTTACCTCGATTTGCAAAAATAGTTTACGTACAATAATGATGGTAAGGACTGTGGGGTAGAATGGCAAACAAAATGTTCACGGCACACTCCGCACCACACAAATTATTAATTAACTCGGGAAGGCCTTTTCGAAGACACATGGGTCAACATGGTCAGCCAAGTACCGATTGATGTGAGAGAACATATATTAAATCTAACGAACCCACTTCATTCCTTCTTTCCAAAAAAAAAAAATACAAGTGCCTGCCTTGCCGTTTAGGCTAGAAAACAAGTTAAATAAGGAGAAAAAAGCGGAAAAGATTTGCCAACTTGACAAGTATGTGTAAAATTCATTAAAAGTCATAAATTATGTGCTTTTACTATACAAGAGCGCTCGGAGATTCTACAGTCGCATAAAATAAGCATCTTCATCTAAAAAACATTCGCTAACTTGCAATCAAAGCAAGAAGAAAGTATTCTTAAATGTCAAGTGTCAAGAATGCAGCTTGCACATGTACCCTTTGGTTGTATGTTGTTGTAGCAAGAGAACTACAGCGATTTATCTGCTCGGCAAAGAAAGGATGCTCGCCTGAAAAGCTAGTGAAATCAAGGAAGATAATAGTAAAATAAGAAAACGAAGGTAAAATTAAATACTGTGTTACCGAAAGTGTTACAAGTTCTATTTGTAGGATTTTTCATATGGTGTCAGGGTGTTGAAGAGTACATAACGACTACAGAGATTGCCGCTACCTCAAGTAGAATATTGCATGGAGGTTCCTGACGAAGCAATGCATCAGAGAAGCCAAGGCAAAATTAATGCGCATGGTACCTTATCTTGATAAGTGTAAAACGCAGCATTGAAAGTGTTTTTTTTTTTGCAGGTTGTTTTTATTACGGTTGATGCCGAACAAAACTAAATGTAGTTGAGAGAAATCGAACCAAACTAAACAGGGTTTACGGGATTGATTGGACCTGAGCATAATTTATCACAACCGAATGGAATCGTGGTCGAATGGAACCAAACAGAACCGACTACAGTCGAACATGTCCGAATGGAAACGAACATAACCGAATTGGCAAGACTAGCCCGTGGACTCATGTACAACGTGCAGAAGGGTTTCCGAAGAATATCATGTGACACTATAGGAACGCTCGTAGATTCCTCAGCCGCATAAAATAGGCACCTGCATCTAAAAAACATACTCTAACTGGCAATCAAATGAAGCAAGAAGAAAGTATTCTTAACCTTTAAGTAGTCGCGCGGCGACATATGGCACCAATTCAAGTTTAAAGTTTTATATTTTCTTTAATTTTTTTTTCTGTGAATTATTCCTCAAATAGAGTCTTATACAAATAAGTGAATGTCTAGTTTATTTTTCTGCATCATTCTACATCACACATAAAAAGGAATGCACCGCTCGGCTTCGTACGGCGTCTCGCGCATGTTCGTGCGATCAATGCACTTATATACAATTCTGTAAATATTAGCAAGCCTCTAAAAAGAAGAGAATTTTTGAAAAAAAAGTTGGCAGAATCTTATCAACGAGAGCGAAAAGATGACCCTCATATTCCGCGAAAAATTAGAAAACACCTTACTAGTTATTTTGCTGATGAAGTGGAAGCAGACAACCCACCCCCGGATTTGGCAGAAAATACTAAAAAGCGATCCCATATATATATGTCCTCGATCAAAAAACAAATCGAGCAGGACAATTTGCATGGTTTGTTTGTCAAGAACATCAACAAATTATGTGCACCGAGTGCTATAATACATAAAAATATTTGTCTGTAGAAATTTTTCAATAAATTATGTTAATCCACAATTAAAGTGTTTGAATATATGTAGTTTTATATTTCTATTTTATTTATTTATTATTTTTGATTAAAAAACTGCAAAATATATTCCCAGTTATTCATTGGCGCCAAACGGCGCCACGCGGCAACAAACGTCACTGGATACACGCGACTACTTATAGGTTAAATGTCAAGTGTAAAGAATGCAGCTTACACATGTATCCTTGTACATGTGTTGCTATAATGACCAATGAATCCGTGACTATAGGCCTAGAAATCTTACTCGGTGGGTAAACTGCAGCTGATATCCCTATGAGTATAGACCTAGAAAATTTGCTGGGGGTGGATAAACTGTAGCTGGTATCCCTATGATTACAACCGTTCATCAATCACCGCTTCTCAAATGTACATCGTAAAAGAAAGAATTTTAGTTCACAAGTTCGGTCTATCCACTCAACTCATTTATTGACCCTGATGAAGCTTTAAATAAAAGCGAAATATTGATGAAAATTTAAAAGAGTTACATTTTTTGAAACCTGGTCGTCATCCCGATAGTTTAGAACCAAGTGTTAGTTCCTAACGACCGCCATACTTCTTGGTGACCTATGATTACAGACGTAGAAGATTTGCGGGGGTGGGTAAACTGCAGCTGGTATCCCTATGAGTATAGATCTAGAAAATCTGCTGGGGTGGGTAAACTGCAGCTGGTATCCCTATGAGTGTACATCTAGAAAATTTGCTGGTGAGGGTAAACTGTAGCTGGTATCCTTATGTATGTACTCGATAACTGATCCTCACCCATACCCTTGAAGTTTGGGTTTTTCAGCAAGTGAATTATATAGTCCCTGAATCGGGTCTAGGTATCACCAAGAGTGCTGTGCAATGTGTAATTAATGAGTGGATCATAACACAACACCAATTAAATTTGAACCATGCAACTGGACAAAAGCACAGAAAACAAATGATAGGAAGACCGTCGCAACATCTGACTGCTGACCTGCTTGAATTAAGCAAGATACAGCTTAGGGCAGCAACATGTCTATTAACAGGACATGGCTGTTTGAGAGGCCACTTGCATAAGATGGGGATCTACAAAGATGAACCTTTATATAGACTTTGCAATGAGGAGGAGGAAACAGCGCCTCATATTATTTTCGAATGTGCAGCGTTAGCTCAATGGAGATTCGCTATGCAAAGCGCAATTGATCTACCAATGGATAAAGATTTACTACATAAGCTCTCGAAGGAGCTAACCTGTTCAAGTAAAACGAAACCGAAGCAGGAATGATAGAATAGGCTACTAAGCTTGCTTTGGTAGAAATCAATCAATCATCCGGCGGACCCACCAAAATCTAATCCTATATTGATTTTTTTAGATTGATTAGAGCATACTTGGTAGGCAAGTAAGAACGTTTTCGGGATTTTCCATTAACCTTGTATGCTGCTTACCTTCACAATTTTTGAATTAGGGTTTGATATTTTTTTTTTTAATGTAAGTGTTTGGTGTCTGCTTCACTTATCAAAAAGGTCCCGTATTGTGTGGTTTACGTGATATACATTGAGTTGGTAGGGATTTTTATTTCATGGTGATATGGAATTCACCAGCGTAAAATGTTGGGGCATAGAACCTAAATCGATAATTGAAGCTCTCGTAATGCACACAATACACTATTTTACGACGCACATTTCAACTATCCAATAAATTAATTACCGATTACTACCCACTAAATATTAGTTAATTGCAGCAATACTCTTTTCATAATTCACGTTAATTACCCTAGCACAACAACACGACTTTAATTAATTATAACCGCGTATATTTTGACAAATTATTATTAGTAATGTTAGTTATATTGTATTATACGCGACCAACTAATTAGATTATCGAGCACCTACTCCTATTTTATACATCGTTCCATTCCGGTAATGGATTTTCCGAGAGCCAAAAGTCATCGTAATATGCGGAAAACTTACAATAGTGCAGTAAAAGCGAAATAAATTCGTTTTATTTTAATATAAAGTATTATCTTTGTACATGTATATCTCGTTACTTTCGGCTAATGAATTAAAAAGAAAGTTAGCATGCAAAATTTACGCGCTTCCTAATGAATCCCAACCGTAGTGGTAAACAATTTTAATGCAATTTCATATTCTAATGAGATTTTGCGAAAATAATGCGAAGTTTGCTCGTCGAGAAAAGGTTCTTTTGCGCGAAGAATGAAGAGGATATTTTAAAAAGTTTTGTGATAATATTGCTTTGACCTGGAAAGTTACGTGCAGTGAGTATAAGAAAAGTTAAAGTTGCTCTACTCGGATTCCAGTTATTTGCAGACACAAAGAGTATATGGAGGCATCCGACATAACGTCCACATTATCTTGCATATCTCGAGCAGATTACTTTCGTTGTTGCCGAGGTATGAAAGAATTTTTCTGGGAAAAGTTGTTCCCCTGAGGTTGATGATATTTCCTCCGTTTGTTTTGACCAAGTTAGGTATTTACCTAAACGATAAATGGTCACTGTGTAAATTGTACTCTACGATGGCTTCCGTTTTTATCTTATCGATCTCAAGCTTCTTATTATCCTAAAATCTGAGCTTCACTTTGGGCCCCACGTCAAGCTGATCAACGATAGTTTAATGTACTGCGTTTTAGAGCATCCAGCGATCTAAATCTGAAGACAAGCTGCACTACATTGGATTCAAATACATGCAATTTGAATACACAATAAGAAAACAATGGTCTAGCTCCTCTAGTGTAAGACTTATGGCGTTTCAAAGTTTTGAAAGGAATTTTTTTCTCAACTTTGAGATGCACGTAGCATCTGATTGCTTGCTTTCATGACAGTCGAGATTGAGTGTTCATTGAGTGCAGATGTCTTGTGTTATATTGATATGGATACCGGTCGTATTAACACAACGGAGGCCCGTTTTAATGAAAGTTTATTGAACGCTTTTAAGAATAAGAAGGAAAAATGTGGGATGATGAGTAAAGAAAGCTACCAGAACTTAATTGAGAAAGTGCGAGCAAATTTCATCCCGCTAGCTCTAACCGTTCAGGAGATATGGACGCTTGAAGTTTGCAAGAGACGAAAACTACCGAAGGCAAAGTGTGCTGAATAGTGTTCAATTACATATATAGAAAGAATATTTATTTCGATTGTCCCAACTGTTCGGAAGTGATGGTCATTTCAAGTTAAGAAAAGCGGAAGAAACGTAAAATTATTTATTGTTTGATGTTTTCTTGAATTGCCGATAGCTTTTGTATCTATTTCAGTATAATAAAATAATAATAATGAATTCCAAAGGTCTTGTCTGGTTTCTAGAATTCTCATCATACATATAACACACATAGGAGTGGTTCTGTACTGTTAGATCTATCCGTGATGAATCGAATAGTATCGTTCCTATTTGATGCGTGTAATGCTTGTAGATATGTATACTCCACTATGTCAGAGATGGTCATTGCAGCTAAAACACTCCTGGAATGCTACGTTTGTCACTTGCGGTAGATGTTTACGATCAAACAGGAAGACAAGTGATCCTATAGAGTTGAGTATGTGGCCATACATCGGCAAGACCTAGATCCTTGATATTCCAGCCCTACACACGCTACATGTCTCCTCTTCGAATCAGTATTACTACTAATCTTCTCGAGAGGGATAACCATCAAAGTAAAATCGGTGCTCGAGCTTTGGGCTTTTTATACACGCACATAGTTTCCGCACAATAAAGTATTTATTATCTGGTACTTACAACCCTTTCTTGGTGAATTCCTCTTCTAAGACGTTCACGTATTCGCTACTGTAATAAAGTAAATTAGTAATACGTTAATTTGGTAACGAATAGGGCGGTAATATTTGACTCTCTACCATAGTACATTAAGACATTTCATTACCTTAGATTTAATTAGGAAATAACAATTACGCAAATTGAATACGTTGTTACAATTTAGTTTAGTTGAAGATTAGGAGGCAATTACCAGATAATGTTGACGTCAACTAGATATCTACGGGTTGTGTGTTCTAAGAAAGCGAATCCATTCGATTTAAAGATTTGAATTTAGTAGGAGAAGAAGTTAAGATTACAGTCATTCGCTAAGTAAATTCCATAAATGTGCAAATATATTTTCTTCTACTGCTGACGATTTTAATGTTTTGTAATTTAATAATTACTGATTCAATGGTTGGCCAACCCTAGACCAGTGCCTTCCCGAAAAAAAAATACCGTTGCTAATCCAAAAAGGTAACTTCACATAAAGTTAGATAAAGACTATAAAAACAATGGATACAAATGGCGAAGGCCTTCTACATCTGAAAACTATGTTTCCATGGATAAGCGATCAAAAACTCAAAGAAGGTATCGCTCTTTCTCAAAACACGTATACCACAATACTGAGATGTTATAAAAACGATTAAAAGTACTAAATAGAATGATAATCTGTTGCGTTTACTATTTTTCAGTATATCACTTTGGCGCTAAATGTTGTACAATAGAGTATTTACTTATAAAATAGTTTTCCCTTAAACATCCCTTTTGTGCATTCAATTCTCCCATGAATAAATTGCTTCTAATTTTATTTTGTTCTGTCTCTGATCAGTCTTAGGACAAAAAATGGGATACGAAATCGTCAAAATTTTGAAGTGAGGCTTCGACTAAGGAAAACCACGTACTTGCATGGTCGGTGAAAAAAGACCTAATGATATTACAAACATCAAAACAGGGGTCATTTTTGCTGTGATGACATGCTTAATGGTATTTAAATATGTCACTGGACATCCACGACATCCATCGAATTTGGGAATGACTTCCTTTAACTTGAAGCCAGGAAATAATGTGTTTTAATACTACTTAGTATATTGTTATGTGTAGGTGGTTGTGATTATGCTTGTGATGAATGTTATTTCTCTCCGATCTATTCATTTTGATGATATAATCATTTCTATTTGATAATATTGATTCAGTACCTTTTAGTCTTCCACAACTCGTATGGCTTGCCTTGATATTGTACAGCTTAAAATTAAGCAGTAAGGTTTAGGCAAGTAATCAAATCTGGATATTGATTGAATAATTCGACAAGAATTCGCGCGCGCATCATAAAGATTAAGTATAATAGGTGTACTCTTTATTTTTCGTTTCATTCAAATATTTTGTCTTTACTTATCATTAGTGTGTTACTGTTTGTGTGGGTTTCTCTCTGATATTTTCTTTCACTGATAATTCCTTATAACCTGTCGTCCTTTGATTAAATTCTCTTGATTATTTCTTTAAACTGTTTCTGTTTAGTTTTAACAGTTTTTTCAATACTTCAAAGTTTACAATTTCAGCAACATTTTAATTTTAAATACAATATCTAAATGATCAGTCGAAAATATGCTTTACTCTCAGAATTTTTGTTGCTAACTTCTTGTTTATCGGTTGTCTAGGCGCTGCCAATCTAACAATTTTAAATTTTAATGTTCTGATAATCGATTTTGATACTGTAGATGATGTAAAGGATTTTATGGCTTGGATTCCAAATATAGTATGTTTCGTATGTGTGTTTGTGTGGTTATTCCAACAATCCTATATAGTAGACAGACGTGGACACGAAGAGACAAAAATCAGAAATTAACGGAATGGGAATGAGGAAAACAGGAAATAAAATAGAAGGTACAGAATAAGAGGCGAAACATTTAGACGAAACCTACAAATGGAACCCATCAACGAGAAAATTGTAGAAGTACAGCTCATATGGTTAGAGCGCGTATTTCGAATGCCAAAGATAGACTTACAGAAAGAGAGTTTGAAACGCGAATGCCGAGAAAAAGTGAGAATGTAAGACCAAGAACACGATGGACAAAATCAGAGTGGAAGCGAAGAAGGGAATGACACGGGATGGAACACGGAACCTAGCGCAAGATAGAAAATAATGGAAACAAAAATGCAGAACTCAACTCCATTATCGTTACACCTAAAAGTAAAGAGACTTAGGACTAAGAAGAATGTGATACATTTATAACTAAAAATTTATTGGTTAAAAGGAAGGCCGCGACTATAAAAAATTAGCAAGAAGATAAGGAAAAATTTAGAAATTTGAGAAGAACATGGGGAAAAAATGCATCAAAGGCGATCTACAGGGTAACACACGGGTGTTGGATAATTCCGAAATAATCACTTCTCAATCATTTTAAAGAAATGCTTATATTTGTAAACAATCAAAATCTAAAACAATGCCTTTTAAAAAAATTTTTGGATTTGAAAGATGGCGCCCATACTTTTGGATACAATCCTCCAACCTAATTTTAAAGTCTCCGAACACACTTGTTTTTGTGAAATTTTTCCACGAGTAGTTGCATTCAAATCAAAGCAATAGATCAGATGACCAGGGAAGTCTAAGCACATCGCCGAAACGAGATATCAGTTGTCCAGGAAACATTTGACAAGAAGGTTTATTGATCGGTGTGGGGTGTGTGCTGTTGTGCCGTCTTGCTAAAACCATATATGGTATCCTATATATGGTTTTAGCGTGACGTAATGGTCACCGTAATCCCCTCTTTCTAAAAAAAAGTAAGGCCCGATTATGTCAAAGGTTGAAATTCTACATCAAACTCTGACACGAGTACTGTGCGGCGATCGATGGTGAATAATGCGTGACTTTTCACATGACCAGTAATAGCGATTTTGTTTGTTAACTGTTCCATCAAGATGGAAATGAGCCTTAAAGTCGTTAATGTAATAAATCAGATAAATACGGGCAATGAGACGTTAATTCGATGTTTTTCTCCTTCAAATATTCAACAATTTGACATGCTGCGTGGGAGTTGGTATTACCCATGCGACCTCTTTTCTTGTTATTTACCTCTCCGCGTTAATTTCGCTTTTCCTCGTTCTCTTTCGTGGGCTTGGATGTCGCGCAGGTTTGCTATGTCTACCACGCGGCGACGTCAGTTGTGCTTCGAATTAAGCATCTTCTGACTGAAGTCGCAAATAGTGGCCGGCCTCCTGGCGTGCTCCATTTGTTTGACTTTCCTAGGTAGCTCCCAACTTGCTCCCAGTTATGCCGCACTGATGAGGACTAGTAAGTCCGAAACACGTGTATACGGCTACTTTGTTGCGGGTTTTGCCCATGGAACCTCTTTTCTTGAAGTTGGTATTGTCATGATTAAAGATGATGCGACCTGCGATGCTCCAATTCAAAGAAAACAATTTGAAATTTTCATAGGAGATCTGGACTTGTGTATCAACACCCATATTATAGATAGGGTTGATACTTTATTCTATATTCGGTGTTGACCCAACTTCAGTTGCTAGTTTTTTCAGTCTGTATGCCCAATTTTCCTGGATTTCTCCCTTGTATATAAATCATACAGAGGAGTGGTTAGCATTTTCTAGTGCCAATACCTTTCTTACAAACCCATTCTCTTTTATTTGCAAACAGTGAAGTAGTTTCAACAAGTAATACTCTTTGTTGCGTGCACATACTTTGAAATCAATAATAAAGCTAAAATTGTTCTGTGAATATCAGAGTCCTGTGGAATTCCAATACACAATTTTATCTAATTCCTTGCTAAGCATTACATTTCACATTCAAATGCGTTGCGGGTCATTATTTCGGCTGAAATATCACTTCTATTGTTATGGAAGCGCATGATTTATGTATATCTTTGTCGCGTTATTTATTTAGTGTCATTTCGCATAATTATTCTACATTAAAAGATCCATAATTCTAACGTAATACAATAGAAACGCTTATCGGTCGTTATCCAACGAAAATAAACAACTAATAGCGGGTTTATGTTAACGTTGCCCACGCGGTTCGCTACCGTCCGCAATTTCACCAGTATCGGAAGATTCTATCGGCCATTAACGTGCCCCCTTCGATTACTTATTAATCGAAGTAATATTTAAAACTCATCAGCCGTTATGGGCCGTCCGGAACTGTTATTCGAGAGTTAACGCTAACGATATGTAAACAGTAAATATAGCATATAGAAATCAATCAATTTTCATCGGTGTGGCGACCATCGGAAGCAATTTGCTGGTAAACACGATGCTCTGCTCCTGTTGGTGGTGTGTACACAAGGAAACTTCTGTAAATGGCCAGCGTGTTTGCTTATGAGGACAGCCAATGCAATCAGGTATATAGGTAAATTGCTTTCTCGATTGGTATCGGGTATAACAAGAAATTATCGCGTTGTTATATACATATAGATTGTGTATGTATTTATTAATAAATCATACCTACACCTTCTGTCAAAATAGAATTCATCCTGATTTTGTAGCATTTCCATTGTTTTTGTCAAATTTTTTAAAATCAAATTCAACGGAATAAAACCAAAAATTAGTGCTAGTATAGCTTACGGTATTGGTGGAATCATTCCCAGCAAAAAAAATAAAGCGAGAGAAGCGAAAGCGTTAGCCCTCGGATACGTTTCTGCGAGAACGCTTTACATCCATGTCATCCATATGTAGGGATTAATTTAGATTTTCTTGGATTATTAAACATTTTTGTTAGTGCGTCAACATTAACATGCATTTGTAAAATGAATTAGATTTTGTTACAACGGTAAAGAAACTTAGATCTGTTATCAAGAAATCTGTCATCCACATACAAACTTTAGAAAATGTGACTTGTACCTCTTCACAAGCATTTTCAAGTATGCTTGCATCATTCGCATAACAGACTATTATTAGAGAGACTATTAATTGTCATTTCATTTTCTTGAATTACAGCATTTACCTTAGTTATTAATGGAATTTATGTTTTCCACTCTTTAAATGACTTGTATTCGAAAGCTTTATTATGTGAGGTATTAATATTTTGATGGTACCATTTAGACAGCTAAATCATCTATCGAAATAATAAAAATATTTAGTAATCTGCCCGAAAGCTGAAAATGTCTCCCCACTGAAAAAATGTCCAGAAGCCTAAAGCAAACGTTAGCGACTAATGCATTCTATTCGATGAAGGAGTTCCCCAACTGTTATTATGTATTTAATTGTTAGTTTGTTTCCTCTGTGTTTACAATGTCCATCTATTGCCCATTTAATGTTTCTTTTCCATATATATGCATATCACAGATGGCGATACGGTGCGCAGTGTGCGATAGGAATATCGGTCGTTACGATGAATACGTGTGTTGTAAAGACAAATGTGAAAAGAATTTCATATACAATGTGTTAGTATTGATGAAAAGTTATTAGTGCTGTTAAAAGAAAGTGGCGCAATTAGAAATTTGACTTGTAACGCTGGATAGGAGGTTTTGATGGCATTGATCATGAGGTGTTGATGGGCAAACTGGAGACATGATAATCCTTTTATATCTTACTTAAACGGTAGAACGACTAGAATGTCCATAACAGCAACTGAAGATAATCTGCCTCAAACATCTTATTCTCGAACCATTGAGGTGAAATTTGGCGTTCCTCAAGGATCCCCCTCAGCCCCAACATTTGCTTCAATTTATGTCAATGACTACAACAGTATCTGAAGTTTTTTAAATTTCGCTAAATCTTCCCCCGGGCTTTACCATATGTCGCTTCTAACAACCAATGTTCACCGTTTGAAGTAGCTGGTAAGATGAATCCATTATCTTTGTCATTGAACAAGAAGTTAGCCAGTTTTTAAGAAATAATCCAAATATTGTGATAGTTAAAGCAGATAAGGCAATACCACAGTTGCAATAAACAAACACACGTATATATCAAGATCAATTGAGCTTCTCTCGAACTCTCTCGATACTTACGGAATTCTACCTAAGAGCCCGACGTCTAAGTTCCAAAAAATAAACAATAAATCCTGTCCGCAGCGGACTTGAATTTTTGTTTTTTTTAATTGGAAAAAAAATGAAATTGGTTTAAAACAATAAATGTAATAGATTTTTCAAATTTCTAAAATAAAAAAAAAATAAAAATAAAATTAGTTAATAAATTACAAGGTGACCATGTCAATAATGATATGGCACTTTCGAAATTACATAGGGGTCGCTCCCAAATATTATGGGTTTGTTACAATAAACAGGTGTAAAATAACTAATAAAATATCATTATTATTATTATTATTATTATTATTATTATTATTTTTATTATTATTATTATTAGTATTATTATTATTATTACTATTATTATTATTATTATTATTTTTATTATTAGTATTATTATTATTATTACTATTATTATTATTATTATTGTTGTTATTATTATTAAATACAGACTCAAAACAGTTTTCAATTTTCACAAAAAACCAACAATTTTCAAGTATTTGCCAGTTTTACGCTGACTCCTTTCGACGTAGTATCTCTTTCTACCAATACCCCTTGGAATCTAGTGAAGACCAGTAAAATAAACAACTAAACGGTGATCACCACAAACGGCCACCAAACCAGGAAGAAAGTTCTACTTTCATTATACAGCAGATTTAAAGAATGTCTATATAAAGATGTAATATTTCAACACAAAAATCGTGCAAGGAATTTATTAAACTGATTTGATAAAAACCTCGATATTATTAGAACAGGGCATCAATTCTAACCACAAAAAAATTCTACACCACTGTTTAGTATTTGCGAGGTTGAGTATATTGATATTCTTCAACTTGGTTTATAACTATGTAACTTTACAGAAAAAATCTCTCAATTAAAATGTTTTAATTGATATTTCACAAAAAAAGGCAACAAACTCAGAATATTTTACGGCAAACTCACTACGAACTAAATCAAAGGTGCACGTGGGTCCCGCGTTCAAACTTCCTTTAAATTAACATGGAACAAGTTTGCGAAAATTTGCCAAAGCAAAACTTGTTTGCCATACTAATAGGGTCGAAGTCATAAAGTGTTATTTAGTTATGGATACCGCATTGTATAATAACCGCTAAGAACGAGTTTCAGCGAACTTAATAGAAGTCCTAATCGTTTTAGTAGTTCGCGCGGGGTGGCCGAAATAATTAAAATTTAAATTTCCCGGTGGATAGCGGGCGCAATATTTACTAATTAGCCGTTGACAGGACCCAAACATACCCGGTTTCAATTAGTCGATATCCATTTAGCCTAATTAACTTTGGAGCTGACTATACGCTAAGTATACGTTTTACTATTATTTATCTACGGCGCAGGAAGCATACCGATAGTACGTTCTAAGATGGTGGATGCGAAAAATGTACCGAAGGTGAAGAATATAAAATTGGTCTTTGAAAAATGATAAATTTTATAAATTAGGGTTGTTATTGATTGGGGTATTTTTCAAAATTGATTAAGCAAAACAGAATTTGAAAATTTTGTACCGCTCTTACAGGATGACACATGGGAGTCGGATGTTTTTGAAACAGCCGGGTTGTGCTCGGTGGGTGAGGGAGTGGGCGGTGTTACGAATGCGTCATTCTCTTCCACGTTCAATACCATTTCAGTGCAATGGATACATGGGACTTACATGATTGTATTTTCCCGTACAACGCATATCTGAGAAGCGGTAAATCAGTAGTAATTTTCGAGTGATTTTCGACGGAATTTTAATGTCTGTAAGGCAGGTACAAAACTTTGAAACCAATAGCAGAACAGTGAATAAAAGGTAGCCAGTGCATCCTAAACTGTGCGGAGACTAGAAAATGTCATGGGGATTTAATGGTCGGTAGAAGGAATTCTAGGTGGTCAGCAAGGAAACATGTAGTTGCTTTGTAAGTGAACCAAGAATCAGTAAGGCGAATTTCCCAAAAGGTATTTGAAGTATCTGTATAAGATTATAATTGTGTAAGAGTTTCACGGACAGGATTACACACAACGTGAGGATACAGGTGACCTTACAGGAAGAACCGAATGCTGTGATCACTACGACTAAATCAATATTTTACAAGAATGAACAGCATAAATAAAAACATCTAGGTTTTAAAAACCAGTTTGTAACGGCGCGACACGAATTCATCAACACAATTCTATTCATCGACTTCCATCAACCTATCACCTACCCGTCTTCCTCCTTATGGGTTGCCAGCCTCCTCAGCGAAGACGGGAGGATTCGTAAACAAGACCAAGGTTGAAAATATACTCATATGCGCCATTTATCATCCCATCAGGAGACCACGCGGTAAGAACATGAGCTGTTCAAAGGTATAGTGGAATCAGTAAACGAAAACCCAAACAACAATGTGGTAACAGTAATATCGTTTAATAAAAGAAGAAAAAAGTAAATCCAACCAGCGTTTACATAAACAAGCTAAATAAGTGATATTGATGATTTCAAGTAACTCTACGGCATTTTGTGGACACCTGTATAAAGGATACTCAATTTCCACTAACAAAGTTAACACCAAGAGAATATATCGTAATTAAAGTTAGTTACTAATCAGTTAAATTCATTGACGAAAAAAAAAAAACTAACAAAACATATAATTAAAATTGTCTACTGGATTCAAAATGGAACTATGTTGAATTTAAGAAATTGTTCAGTCAAAATTAGGCAAAATTTACTAATAAGAAAGCCAAAAGTACTTAAAAGTGTCCATCAGTACACATAAACCGCTTAAGTGCTATAAACAATTAGCGTAGATAAAAGAACTATCCGCACTTCGTGTTGGCCAAACCGCAGTACATTTATACCAAATTCATTAAATTACTAGAGTTTAAATTAATTAAATCACTAAAGTGAATGAAGATAATGCAAACAGAAATCAAATAAAGACGAGAGTAATCAAATAAATGTGATATCGATGGTAGCAATCGTACAAGTTATGAATTATTAATTGAATTGCAAAGAAATTAAAATGTTACCAGGTGATTTTTCTATATTGCATCGATGACAGGTGCAATTCCACTTCTAAAGTTCTAAGGTATCCAATATACTTCCAAGGTAGATAAACCAAATCATCAAGTAGTTAACCAACAGAAAATTAGAGAAGGACAATTAAGATTGTAATATAAAATACAAAAAGAAAACCCTGAATGACACAAATGAATTAGCAAAAATACTTAAAAATACTATAAACCACATTTACAGTATTATACTTAAAAGACACAAGTAAATTAGCAAAAATACTTAAAAATACTATAAACTGCATTTGTAGCACTATACCTGATCGGATGAGATCTTCTAAGCAAGAACATTACAGATTTTCAGGGTAACGTTCCCACGTGCATGTAAGCCATTCCCAAAATCGCATAAAAGGTTAAGCAAGATCCAAATTCCAAACAATATCCAACAATCTCGCATCTAATACAAGTTGTGAACCTACAGCCGCTCAATCCAAAAACGATTCCAATATACAACAACCAAATTCCAAATTTTGGGTCTGGTTATACAATTTTATAAGCACACAACACAAGGGAAACGTCTTAACTTGACAAAATTTGACAAAAAGTGCTGCCAAAGCTAGGAATTCACATACGAAGAAAGAAAACGAAACCGAAGTAAGAGTGAGGGTAAGAGGAAAAATTACATAAAATAACTAATCTGATGGCAACTAATAACTTCAATAGAAATATAAGGAGAAACCAAATGAGAATTAGCCATCCAAAACAAAAATTAATTCGCAATAATTCTTAGTGTGTAAATATTTAATAACAGAAATATGCCATCTATGAACCAATAGCCAAAGTACACAACCTAAAATTGTACCAAGAAGGTAAATAACTAACAGAAAATATTAATGGTAAAATTGAAATGTAACAAGTTATAAAGATAGAAGTGCATTTTAAAAATTATATAGATCTAACAAGCCGTAAACCCGAATCATAAATTTCCCACAAATCATTTCCAAACATGAACGCTGCATACTGACGTTGGCTGCGACAGCCATAGTCCATCGTCTAAATCTCCATTGCGGACAGCCACGTTATTAACTTTAATACCAAAACAAAATGTCAGCCGACACGGACAATTTTTCACATACATATACGCCGGCGAAAATTTCACCGCCAACTACGATTAATCTTAGCGAGACCGAGCAGGTAATTAATAGTCTTTACTCTCCTTCGGCACATTTTTCATTTTAAATTACAAAGTAAGGCTAGTAGGCGAACGCCGCGCCCTAACCACTACATGCCCTTGGAGATTTTTAAAACGTAAAATGTGTAATGGTTGCCTATGCTATATTTACATTCGTATGCGTTTAAATACGATATATGGTGGAATTTAATGGATGTGCTAATATAATTAAATGGTTATAATTTATTGTTTGTGGACAGAGTGCGGGTAAATATTTAAATTTATGCCTTAGGAGGATATAAATTCTATTTTCCTTTTTTTAGGCCTTTGGGATCATAACCCATGTGCCTCAATGGGTTTTTAACTTTGTCACGGAATGCTGTCTACCTTCTATTATGTCTCATCCTAGTAATAAGTTCACTGGGGGTGATGACGGTATACTATCTAATTAATCTATATCGGTAGTAATGATAATACACTTTATTTGCAACAATTTCTATAAAAATACACAAAAAAATATTTAAAAAATAAGGAACTTATACAATGTCCCTGTAATTTTAATAATTGTCTTTCACAAGTAATTACTAATCTTCTAAATTCCCTAACGCTATTTACTGATCTCGTAAATAAAGCGTCACAAACGGTTGCATCCCCCTGAGACGCCTGTACGCGAGATGTATGTACGTACGTGGATGCAGAGTGCAGTAATGCGGTAGACATTGAGGAGTTGGGCCTTCGGTTATTTATCGGATTCTCATTGTGTGTTTTGGAAAACATGGGACGTAAGCCTGGTGTACCTCTTGCATCGCATGTGAAGAAATATATTTGGCGTTTCCCTGGTTTGGAATTTACAGGTTCGCACATTCGTTGCAAATTTTGCGGTGTAGGATTGCTAGGTCGCACGACATTTGAATGTAGAAGTCATATGAAAAGTAAACGTAATGCATTGAATTTAAGAAACAATATTCCGTACTGGCAATTTTTGAATGACTTTATTTTCATGTTGAGCACGTGCAACATCCCACAACACCTAGTAGATAATGAAAACTTTCGTCTTTTTTGGAATAAATATGTTCCATCGTGGAAGCTACCAACAAAAAGACAATTGCGGTACAATTTACCACGTGTGCAAAGTACAGTAAAAGACTGTATACAAGACGAGCTGAGAAATCAAAAAATCTGGCTCGCTGTGGACGAAACTACTGATGCTCAGAAACACAGAGTGATTCATATTGTGGCGCGTCCTTTAAAACGTAATGGTCCAGCAGCTTCCTTGTTGTTAGCCAGTAAAAGGATTGAAAGAACTGATGCCGAAACCGTTGTAAACATAATAAAAAATATGTTAAGAGAATTTTGCATCGTCTGAGCCCAAATCACCATGTTAGTTTCTGACGGAGACGCAACAATGCTGAAAGCTGGTAGGACGTTAAAAGTATACTTTCCGACTCTTCTTCACATAACATGCCTCATACACGCATCTCATCTCGTACCAAAAACAATTCGAAGCAAGTATCCTAGGGTGAATGACTTAATATCACACCAAAAAAGTGTTTGCGAAATCTCCCAAACATATCCGCGTATTCAAGCGATTGTATCCGCAAATTCCGCTACCACCTCAACGCGATGGGGAACATGGATCAAGGCAGCATCTTACTATCGCAAATATTATTCCCAAGTGAAAGATGTCATTTTCAAAATTAATTCTTCTAATTCTCAAGCGGTTCGCGAAAGTCAGCAACGTTTTTCCGATATTCTTTGATTCCAAATAATTTGTTATTAATTTTATGAATTGATATTGAAAAGATCTATAATACTTGAAATTTCAAGCCGAATAAATTGTCCTACTTCTGAATATGAAGGAAACCGAGAATTAAACGAAAATTCTAACTATGTGGAAAATAAAAATGAAACAAACAACAATTTTTTTAAAATGATGCAAAAATACTGGCTTTTACATTTATTGAAAAATGTGCTCTCTAAAAGTTGTAGTATAGCCTATAGCCAAGATATGAATTTACGTAATTCTATAGCTAGATAGCGACAATCTCAATTCGTATGCTGGGAAATAACAATTTGCGCTTCATCTTCTAGGCTTACCTTGTAACCCTGTTGGGCCGCACACCACACGAAATTAAAAACAAAATTACTCTATATTTTCAAAACAAATAATCGATGTTTAATGGTGATAATATTCAACAATAACTGATTTCCATTGTTTGCCTTCGCTTAGGTATGATAGCCTTCATAAAACTAGCACGCTACAAAAATTATTAACGGCTAAAAGATCCAAAGCACCGACTTCAGAAAACGCTTGCTATGAAAATATGTGTATATTAGTGACTTTATTGCTTTCCATAAATCTGATCTAGTACTCATAAAAACGCAATATCGTAAATAATTCTTCTGTCAAAACCAATGTTAAACTTTCCTTATCAAACAACTCAAAAATTCCACCGCGTCGCCGTAATAGGAAAAACGCCCTAATAAAGATGTCATTGTCGATACCACCGCCATGAATACGCCGGTTCGCCAACATTTCATTTCGACATTCTCGACCTTATCTTCGCGGCAGTATCGCCAACCAACCGAGCCTTCCGACCCGATAATGTTTCCCCACCTTTTATCTATTAATATGGGCCCAAATAAATGTGCAACATACATGTTTCGAGATCATCAGTTTCTCTTAGCCGGCGCCGGCGGTTACGTCCTAGAATAAAGCTTAGCTGAGGATTGCCCCGTTCGATAGGGGCCCCGGTTTAATACGAGGGTGGCAGTAGCGTTATTAAAGAGGAATCAGATGACAAGATCAATTTTGGAAACGAATGCAGTTAAAAGTGTATTTTCTTTTCTTTTCGAGTGTTAGAATACGCAATAAGTAGCTGACTATTATTGTGGTAGACTCGGTAGATGTACAAACATACTCTAGTGGTGCGTATATTTATCGAGCACGTATAGTGTATTCAGTATGATTCAGATATTAGCTCCTATTCAGAAGCCTTTAGTCCTCCCCGAGCCTCCGATCTTCGAAGCTGGGGTATTAAATAATTTAATTATGTCCAGACAACGACAAATATGGGGTAATGAGGACAAAGCTCCTATTATGTACAATTTCTCCATTTCGTAAATATTGAAAATTAATAAAAAAAGGTTCCCACAACTAACAACAGAGTAAATTCAAATGCATTTCGAGCATAATTCCATAAATTAAATATCTTTCGTAACGTTTTTGTCAAGTGCGTCAGTGAAATTTATTATTGGGTAGTTGCTATTGAAATTCTGGATCACAGAATATCATATTGGAGTCCATCCAGTCGCATCTCTGCACCCATTACATTATGCCAGATTAATAAATAGGTTTATTTATCAGAAATTAAGCATCAAAAATTACATTTGGAAGGGATTTCTCAAAATTTGTTGTAGACAAAACAATCGCCATCGTGATTAAAAATAACGTAGTGAAGGGACGCCAATTAATTTGATTACATTTGGTCAAACTTTCACCGAGGTAACTCGTGTCCCAAGTTTCAAAGTGTGTAATATTCAAATCATAGTAAAAATTCAAGGTAGAAGTCAAGGTTGAAGTTTGAGAATTGTTAGTGGCCCGTAAATCCCGCACAAACATAAAGTTTGTATGATATCGTCTTTTGAGTCCAGGTTAGTGTATTTTTCAGTTTTAATTTTCGTTAGTTTTCATTTACTGAAATAAAGATTCGTTCAAAATTGCCGAAAGAGTGTGTAAGAACACATCCGAACTCCAGTTCATCTAATTATTTAACTAATTTACAAAAATTCAATTTTTTTGCCCTGTTTTAAAACATTTGCTATGGATATCATTTTTTTGTATAATAATAAATTCGTATATTCCATGTTTATATTTATTTAGATATTAAGGAGTATGTATTTAGTGTAAAACCATCCATCTATAAGTTAAGAAACCACGTAAAATTCAATTAAATATTTGTAACTACGAGAGAACTACTGTTAGCCCTTGTACTGGATACAGACAGGCGTTAGACAAGGAACTATCGTAGAGGAAGTACAACTATATACGTAGGAATAAAGGAATACATAATTCTACAACGGGGCGGACTAGCAATGTTGCGTCTCTAGAAAATGCAACGATTGTCATCCGCCGCTACTTTGGCTATTCATAATATAAAGTTCATACATCGCACGAAACTTGGTTCCTGCCATTGTCCCTTCTTTAGGAAACAGTAACACGGAGCACAAGTCCAAAGTTCTCAGCAAAGCTTAGTAGAGAATCGCTTCTTTCTCTTATTTCAAACGAGATTTTTTTAATGCTAATGGAATTATATAAAACTTCCGATCTTCATTCTCAACCTTCCCCTGATTGTTAAACAAAGTTTGATCTATTCATAACGCTTCCTATATGGTAATGCCCTTGTTTTCATGGTATTAACTTCCCTGAACATAATATTTTCAATTTTGCTAATCACGATCATTATCAAATTACTTCAGTTACGTTAGAATCCATGTGAAAACCTCTCGTGTAAGTTACCACTATTTTTTATAAACAATTTATCGAAATTAACAATGTAATTTTATTGCTAATTTAATTTTGATATAACACAGGAAGATTTTCGATACTGCAG
The DNA here is from genome assembly GCA_029619315.2 of Dynastes maya. Lineage (NCBI taxonomy): Eukaryota > Metazoa > Arthropoda > Insecta > Coleoptera > Scarabaeidae > Dynastes > Dynastes maya. Next base: position 43,415,538 of record JAROYE020000006.1, on the reverse strand, counting down.
GGAATACAAGCAGTCCACCTTTCCATTTTTGAAAAAAGAGGTAATGGAAGGTCAAAGAAGTTCATACCTCTTAATTTAAAATTGCTACAAGACTATTGAATGTGTACCAGAAGAATGTGTCCAATTGACATTTGACAATGATTTAACAATTCTTCAGATATTAAAGCACAAACACGAACCATTCCTCCTAAACTCACTGTTTATTTACTATAAAAATTCTTCTTTTAGTAGAAATAGGCCGACTGCTAATGCTACAATTATTTAAGCAGCTTGTACAGAAAATGTGTTGGATAGAGATCAAACCACACCCAACGTATCTGTAGGTTTGGATTATGGCTAATATTAACCAGGTTTCCTAGTTCAACGTAGTACTTCTGGGTACACCAGCTAATTATCTGGTGATTTATGAGAAATCCCCTTCTATACTTGAGTCTTCTGCGTCTACATTCAACTCTAACAAGGATATTATATTCTTTCAGTTTAAAATCACCATGAAGTCTTAAGCTGTTGGTAGCAGAATTTTCCGACAGTTTGAAGGCTTGTTGAAGGCTTCTGATGAACCTTTAGGACCTTTCTTTAATTCAGTAGGTCTTGGAAATGTCCTACTGAAATGTTTGTGATTAATGGCCGCACATTTGCATGTCATCTACAGCTATTCTTGGCACAGAGAACAGAAATGATTTTCAGCTTTTACTAGTTTATCTAAGAGTCTAAGTGGTATTGTAGGGCTACCTCACAACAAGATGGGCTTTATATACTTTACTTGCAACCTAAGGTAATCTTCATATAACCTGTTATCGTTCTGCATAGTTTGCATCATGTAAAAACTACTTCACACCTTACAATATCGATCAATAAAACTGCGCTGGACCACCACAACAAATTATTAGGACCCGTACGACATTGCAAAAGATAAATATGGACCCATTCAGTACATTAAATTTCCCTAGATGTAGTATCGCACCTATCTGTTACATTTTAATTTGTCTATTTCGCACGTCCTTGGGTAGCGTTATTAAAGTTTCTCGTCATATATCGTACAGAAATTAAAAATAAAAACAGAACCAGAGCACATTAACGTCGGAGTAAACTTAGAATTTCTTATGGCAAAAAGACAGACCAACTTGCTATATTAAGGAAACTTCGAACATAGCAGCATATTTAACATTTTCTAAGAAGTTAGCTGCTAAATAAAAACAGAATACCTATAGGACTAGTACGAGGAAATATTTTATAAGGAAATATTTACTTGAATAACGTAAATATACACTTTAGAACGGTACGGTAGTCCAGTGGTAAAAGGTCCAGGGTCAAGTGACAAATTTTGCACCAGATCCATCGGAAAAGTCAAGGTCAGGGTTAAAAAACGTTAAATATACTACTGGAAGTAAAATATTTTAATCATGAAATAGAAGCCAATGCTTAGACTATTAGCAGCACACCGAACTGCAATTTTTAAAGCTAACAAATAAAAAACCAACATTACTACATAATAACTGCAAAAAACTCCATACCCAATATTTATAATTAGTTTCTGCTATTGTTAACGATATACCACAACTGTTAACTATCTATCCATCCCCATTTTCAAATTCCTATTTATTTCGACGCTGCCTACGCATTATTATTAAAAATTGAACGGGTTTTCCTATACAAAAGAGACCGGAATTTGAAATTTTAATCGAGACAAAGCAACCGGAAGCAACAATGGCATTTTTTTGCATATAAATTGCATATTTTGCTTTTGCCGACGTAGATGCAAATTGTAATTTCCAATCGGCGCCCTCTGGTGGTGACGTCATCGAACTAAATGGTCCACGCTTCGATGGCTTGATGGGGGGAAAAAAACATCCAACCGCAAGGATGCACAGGCGAACAAACTTGCCGTCGAATTTGAATAATTAAATCTTGAGCGCCGGAAGTTATTGAAAGTGTATTATACACTGTTGCATATTAAATGTTTTCAATTTTGAACGTGGGAACCAATCATTTGGTACGGGTAATTTCATTGATGGCAAACTAGGTTTAATAGTGGTAGATTATAAAATCCAAAAAAGGATAAACACACGAACTTTCAAAATTAAATCATATCTTGGCTCCAGCATAGCGTTTGATTTTGATGAATTTCTTCTTTGATTTGTTTTGGTATGTATTTAGTTAGTTGATTGAACTACATTTTTCGTTTGTAATAACTAAACTATAAAAATTGAAGAGAACGAAACATGGACTATAATTGTTGCGTATGCACCAAACGACAATACAAGAAAAGAAGAAAAAGATAAATTTTTTGAAACCCTACATTGTGAACTAGACAATGGGGAACGAAATACTATACTAATAGGGGATATGAATGGACGCGTAGGAAACGACAACAGAGGAGTAGAGAGATACATGGGAAGTAGCGGAGAGAAAACAAAAAATGATAACGGCTCTAGGTTAATATATGTATGGCAAACGACTTAGTGATAACAAATACAAAATTTGAGCACAGAGACATCCATAAGTGTACAAGAGAGGTACACAGTAGAAACGAAAAGTCACTCATAGACTGCTTCGTCGTAAATACAAACTCTTGGAGAAAGATCAAAGATGTAAAAGTCTGCAGACATGCAGAAATAGGCAGCGACCACGCATGGAAATTATAACGAATATAGGAAATGTAAACAAGGAAAAGAGAAGAAAAATAATAAAGGAAAAGATAAGAAGTTACAAGTTAAAAGATGAAGATGTCAAAGCAATATACCAACAGAAAATAAAAGACTTATTCGAATCAACTAACTATACAGACATAGAGACAGAAGACAAGTGGATACCCTTTAAAAGGAGACATAGAGACAGAAGACAAGTGGATACCCTTCAAAAGGAATATACTAAAGGCAGCGAAAGAAAGCTGCGGAACAACAAATATAGCAAACATACATACCAAGGAAAGCCAATGGTGGACACCAGACATCCAGTCCAAAGTCAAAGAAAATAAAATTAGGTGGAATCAATAAATAAGAACAAAAAAGGAGGAGGACTACCACCGATACAAGGAATGTACAACAGAAATAAAATAGGTAATCAAAGGTGCCAAGCGAAGATCTTGGGAGGAATTCGGCCAAAAGATGAAAGCTAACTATACAAAAAACCAAAAATTATTCTTCGGAACACTAAAACAGCTAAGACGAAAAAAACCCTAGGGATTAAAAAACATAAGGGACAAAGCAGGAAATACACTATCCGACGAAAAGGATATAATGGAAAGGTGGAAGGAATACTTCAAAGAATTAACAGAACACACACAAGTAGAAGAAGGCAGAACAGAAACTGTGATAACTGAAAATAATGTCTCACAAATAACAGAAGAAGAAATCAGCGAAGCTATCAATTGACTGAAACACACCAGAAATGCTAAAGTTTATGGGGCCGAAGGGAAGGGAAAGTCTCTGCGACCTACTAAATAACATTGTAAATACAAAAATTGTACCAAAGGAGTGGAATGTAAGAATGATACTACCAATGTATAAAAAACGAGACACAAAGGACTGTATAAATTATGGAGGCGACTGTACAAATTATAGAGACTTGTGTTACGCCCTAATTTGCGTTCCCCAGCGAAAATGTATTTGAATTACCTTAAATAGCATTATTTTGGCGCGTAACAATAATTCTAACGAACTTCTATATCCCTAACCGTTTTCAGTAGCGCGTAGTCGTTCCTGCCCATGGATCATCGTATTGGCGTCTGAGATGTATTTCATTGCAATGTTTACTTCTAAATAAAATACCTAATACTCGCATATTTCAAAATTATACGCGGGTAAATACCTCCGTTATACCCTATTCTTACATATGGTAGCAGTTAATTTGCATTGCGTTCATAATTCATTAATATATTCATTAATTAATTGTTTTATTCAGTAACCGAACATCGTACGCATAGTTTCTAGGCACCTGGAAATTTTTATTTCTCCAAGTTTTCAAACAATATTCAGTCTAATAATAATACTCGTCTTGCTCTACAATATGGTCATATTTAAATTGAATTTTATCCGTAGCTAATCGCAGTAATTAGCAATTAATTCGTTTCTATAAGCACATCTTGCTTACGTCATAGCTAATGCATCTGTTCCTGCATTATTATTGGTGTACGAAATATGGCGATGGGAGGAGCCTACGCGATTCGTACAACACATAAAAGAGACAACGATACGATTATTGAGGATTCATCCGATAGCAATCGAACCGTTGGCCGGTTGAGAGTAGCCGTAAGTGGCTAAGTAGTTAAGCAACACCTGTTACCTTGGCGTATTACACATTTGTCGTCTTACATAACCCTGCGGGGTGATATCTAGTACGCAAGGCCTATTTCCTGGCGATCATTTGGTTTGCAAATAGTTTACGTTGAGTCGATCGTCGAGGATACGCACTGAGGCGCGGATTTGAATTTGAATTGTTGGAGATCTAGTTCAAATAAAAATCGCCTTTACAGAAATGGTCATTTGGAATACTGAATGAACTACAATGAGAAATTGACGCAGTGTAATAAATTAGTCCAAAATCTTTTTTTTTTTACATTAATATTCTTATTAAAACCAAAATCTTTAAAGTTTATCTCGTTTTATTTCACCAAGAAGAAGAGGGGCTGAATTGAATTTCGATAGTCTACCTGACTAGGAGCAAAAATTATATTACTCACTTTAGAAAAAGGAAATCTCGAAAGGTTACATTAGTTATCACACGAAGCAGCTTCGTAAGATATTGTAAGGGGTTGTTTCTTTTTGAATTTAACATGTAACATCTTGATTAAACTTCCAAATCAAAAACTAGTTATTTCACGCGGACCCTGTAACCACCCTGCTTTAGCATAATTGAATTTGGGGCTGGAAATTGGTTCAGTTTTCTGACTGCCATTGAAAAATTAGATTAAGCTAACGAATGGAAAACCACCACATCCACTTTAAACCAGTTTAAGTATTGCTGACTGGTGATTATTTAAATTTGCCTTCAAGCAACCTTAGCCGAAAGCGTTTACCAAGCATACTGAAAAGTTATTTACTGTAAAATTGACTGCCGCAGCTGCGCTTTAACTATAATTGTTGGTTGACAAATGATTCATATGTAATATGTTAATGGAAAGGGGTTGCCGCGCAATTTATTGGTACGTTTCAGAAATTAACTGACGTACCCTTCAGTATATCGCCTAAAATAGAATTATTAGCGGCCTATATACTTCTCAAAATGACGTCGAATTACTTCATCTCGTCGAGTGAACGGCGTTGATGGCTGATGCGAGCAGGGAGTAATCCCGATGTCGAAAAACGAATTAAATTCGTATTCGTTCAGTCACATCACATCCACTTCCGATAGGGTGTGAAACCACGGAACGTCAGGCAATCACCTTATCAATAATATAATTGCCAATTTCCCCATCTATCTCCTGTAAATTTTCGAAGTATTCAAGGTATGGGAAATGGATAAGACGCCAGCCGACAGTTTTATCGAATATTTTCGCCTTTCATTCGCTTGCTCGACAGGATTGCAATGTTGTTAGACGTTCTCTAACGAAGTTGAAGTCTCTTAATCCAACGTAAGTAAACGTCTTCTTTCCAGATAGAGATTATATTTGCGGAAATGCGGCCGTTATTAGTTCTGTTCGCAATGATTCGAAAGGAATTTCGTAGAGTTCTAGATTGGAAATTTCGCGTCATCCAAGATGTCTGCATGTTTTATTTTTTCTGGTTCGATAATCAGTTTGACGTCTTCGATTGGATTGCATTATTTCGCGATGGTTTAATCAGAATTTCTAAATTAAGTAGTAGTACCTGCTTGGTGATTCCCATATCTCAAGAAAAATGAGCGAAAGCTTGCGAGCAATATCTAACGATATGGGTGTTGATATTGACTAAATTGATACCTTATGAAGAAGAACAAATGATAAATACTACAATTTCACTACATATTCCTGTATATTATTAAAGAAGTAAGATTACCATATAAAAAAGAGAAAATAACTATTGCTCAATAAATCTACAATGACTGCCCTTTACTTGTATTACTTGAAACGATGAGTTGCAATGATGTGGTACTGAATACATCCCAAGATATGATGAATGCCTTTGCAAGTTATTCTGATTGTGTGTACTTGCAATCCGACGATAATTATTGCAACATGCAAAATCCCTCTACAATTCCGTCAACTCACATGTATACATACTCTATATTGGATTCTACGATACCTAAGAAAATTCAAAGACAGTTTCTTGAGTGGTATTGTTGGTATTCCTAGCTTCATCATCCGTGATTATGCACAAATACTTGTTAACCTTCTATACCATCTTTTTAACCTGATTTGAAAAACCTTTACAATACCAATGGTACGGAAAACTGCTCACGTGTGCCCAGCTTTAAAGGGGGAAGGCCGAAGGAAATTAGGAATTATAAACCAACTTCTGTTCTATGTAATTTCACCAAGGTTTTTGAATCCATAGTACGCGACCATACAAACAACTCCATTAGATTATATATCTCAGCAGCCCCACATGGCTTCATGACCAGACGATCTACAGTCACTAATTTTACCTGCTTCACATAGTATGTGTCTGAGTGTTTAGATGACCAGGGGTAAGTGCGTACCAAGCACACTGTCTTCTAAAAAGCTTTCAACGAAGTGGTTCATTATATCCTTATATGGAAGCTGCAAGCCATGGGGCTTTCGTCATACTAATGACACTTTTCAGATCCTATTTGTTTGGGAGAAAGCAATTTGTGGAGGTTTATGGCAATTTGTGCCTCTTCCGGATTAGCACACTGCTCAAATCTTGGTCCAGTTCTATTCTTGCTTTTAACTAATGAAAATGGGGTCAATTAGACGTCGCATTGATGGTGTACCAGAATCTTTGGCGCAATGCGCAAATAACGCTCGCTGGTTAATTTGTCAGTGATTCTGACTAGAGAACAGACGCCAGGTGCTATTGAACTCAACAAAGAGGGACAGAACCATTCTCGTGTTTAATAGCTGGCTAAATATATTTGAGGTTACATCTTTCTCCTGGTCTTCTTTGGATATACTGCCTTCATTTTGAACCAACGGGACCAAATTTAGGTTTGTCAGTACATTTTGCCCAAGTCCACACTTTGGTGGTTCCGTCTTTGCGCCTATACATGTTTGCAACGCTTTTGCTTGTTTTCCTGAGTGAAGGTAATGGTTATTATTATCAAAGCCTAATTGGTCTGCTTTTCTTGCATCTTGGAACTTTAAATAAGAATACCCTTACAAATAAGAACTTCTTTATGGTTTTATTACAGCTGAATAAGGAAATAAAATGCAAATATAGAAGTACACTACATAGTTACTCCCTAAGATTAATCACAGACTGTCAAAAAGCATATTTTTACATCTTCTAAGCAAATAAAAAAACTGGAGTATTAGTTCACTGTTTTATTTTGAGACTGTTATTTCAACCAACAGTATATTATTTTAGCATAGTGGCAACGACAGTTGATGAACTTAAATTTATCACACCTCGTGCTTTCATAACAAGATCTGTCAACTAAACCTCGCTTCCGGAAATCATCAGCAAACAACAAAGTATTTTGAATATTCTATACCAGAGGTGGGGAACCGGCGGCCTCTAGGCCGCATGTAAGTCTGTGTTGCCTTATAAACAAATTATTTCACAAAAATCGCATTTCTGAGTCCACCAACTCGTGTGGCCTTTTTTACCACAGCCGAAGTTGAATGTGGCCTAACATGGTGAAAGGGTTCCCCCTTCCTGTTCTATACCACCTCCTCTTTTTGCTCGTACTTTTCGTTTTTTGCGATATTAGTAATTTGCGAATCTTTCTACATCATTTCTGTAATTTAACATACAGGAATTGTCTGGAATAATGTAAATGGTACTATACATCATAGAGTATCTTTTGAAATTATTTCCGATCCTTAACGATCACCCTATATACAGTGATCGTTAAGTAGCGACCAAGACACTTACTTTATTTTAAATGGAACGGCCTGTATATCATAACAATTTTAGTTTATAAATCTGAAATTAAATCAGTGTGGTTTCATGTGTCTATTTCTAATAGATTTTGATATTTACAATTTATAATTTTGTCTTCAATAGCTTAAATGTGCCGAATCGGAAACTCATAACGTCTAACGCTTTTGTATAATAATGCATACGTCTAACTTCAAAGGGATACGTACGCCCAATGACAAGTCTTGCATGTGGATGCAATATCGGATGTCACTACTACTTGGTTACCGTGATAACGGTAAACAAAACATACAGAAATTGTTGTTCTTAAACTATTGATTCAACGTTTCCACTCTAAGTAAAAAATAATTAAATAATAATTTATGTATTAGGAAAAAGTGAATGAAATGGGTGAATTTCCGCTAACCGTATAAGCAGCGCTACCCCAAGCGATAAATTCACCTAATACAGAAGTAAAAAAAAAAAATAGTATTAATGAAAAGTTTTAGGGAAAGAAAATCTAAGTTTCAATATATCTTAATATAAATGTAACATTACATACATTATGAACGAACTCAATAACTTTAATAACAATAATTAATAGCTATCTATTTATCATAGTGTAATGGATATTCGAGGTTCGTTCCTTTTTCCTCAATACATTCCTGCGATCATTTGTAAAAGCTGTTCTCCACTTTTCTTAGCATACTAACTGTTGCACTACGAAATGCTTGCAGCTTCTTACATAAGTCATATCTATTAACAAATATTTAAGCTTGAAATTTTATATCAACAGTTTAAGAATGGCAACGTCATTGTTTTGTTTACTGTTGTCATGGTAACCAAACATAACTGAAACCAGATGCAATAGCCAAATGCAAGGCTTGCATTTGACTGTAAATATCTCTTCTAGACATGCATTATTATGCAAAAAGTTAGAAATGTGGATTTCCTATACGTTGGATACGGAAAAACTATATAGTGAACTGTGAAAATCCGTGTTTTTCATTAGTATTCCCGATGTCACCAAATATTTGACAAAATCTCTCCGGTAAGGAATCGAACCTATCATCTCCCGTTTGCCGGACAGGTATGCTAACCACTACACAACGGGACTAAATCACTTTTTTGTACATCTAGGTATTAAAAAGTGATTTCGTTTCTGACATAAGACGGCGTGCTTGACTTTGACAAAATTTGGTATTCAATACTGAATATGCTGCATATTTCGTATAAGGCGTATATATAGCATGTCGAAATAGAGCTAACCCAGGAAGAAATATGTGAAAATAAACTTACCTTTTGGATTATTTGAAAGAAATTGGTATCTCCATATTTAGGTGGCTGAGAAGAAAATTATAAATATCTCGAAATCTACTAGAAATAGATACATGAAGCCAATGTCACATTGATTTGTTTGCAGAAATGAAAGACTTAATGATATATAGGAGATTCCGTTTAAAATAAACTCTCTGGCTCGCTAGTAATAATTCACTTTATATATAAAATATTTTATATGTGGTATTTCATTATTCCAACTGCCATTTTTCTGTTGAAAAGGTATAGTTCTATACCTGGTCTGCTAAATATCAGTTAAATGAAATATTTCCAAACGAATATTAACCACATCTTTCCCAAAATCAACTTAAGATATAATTAAAACTGCTTTTGCTTCCTGAGAAGCTATTATCGTGGCGAAGCCGTCTTCACAGCAGTAATTAAAAATATATTTCTGGAAGTTATTCGAAAACTTTCCACCCCACGAAAAGGGGAGAATAAAATAAGCGAAGTTTATCCAATCAATAAGTCGTTAGTTGGAAGAATCGGATTATGTACACTTTACGTGCCTTCCACCCCCAACAAGTATATATTTATGGCTTTGTTAATAAACGTGAAAATGATATTTCGATCTTCCCGCCTTCATTAGAGATTTAATAAAATAAATTTGCGCACATATGTAGTTAATAATGAAGGAAACGTAGTGCCCAACAGAAAACGTAAAGTTCTTACAGCTTTAATTTTGAATCTCGGTCCGAATCATAGATTTTTATGCGCGACCATAAAAGCCGAGTAAGATTTCCACATGGTCGAAGGCGGCGGCGGATGGTCGTACGTCGTAAAAACGACGCTAAAAGCGTAAATTATAATACAATATCCGTAAGTGTGCGACCGTTGAATTGCATAGGGGCGTCCCCTTGTAAATTGCAACAGGTCAACACGGAAATTACGGGCGTTTCGGTTTGATACAAATAGGAAATGAAGCTCGAAGAGTGGCGCACTGATGGTAGGTTGGCTGCGAAAGATTTTAACGTTCAGATAGAGTCGTTACGCTGACAGTTGTGGTCGTGGAATGGGGATTAAAAAACAAAAGCATTTATAAATCTGTTTACAGAAGGGGAATGTTTGAATTCGAAATTCTCAAATCGTCTTTAGCGTGTTAAATGAACTCATGGACAAAGACTTTTTTATATGATCGATGTTTTAATTGCATAAATATGTTTTACAAGAGTTTCTGTTGATTCACAAGAAATATTTATGTACACTTTTACTTTTTTTCCAAAATTTAAAGAAACCAAGAACAAAATTAACATAACCAACGCAATCAGCAACAAATATTTAATATTTGATACATGGGGAAAAGTTGGCAATGTAGTGTATTGCCTCCTCTTGCCCTTAACGCTGCTTACAGCCTCAAAGGTATTCCTCTAATCAACTTATCAATGAAGTACTCTTGGGGAATTTGATCCCATTCCTCCAATAGAACATTTCTAAGTTGTTGTAGGTTCTGAACTGCAGGGTTTCTGTGCTTTAGTTATCTCCCAAATCTCTCCCAAGCATGCTCTATTGGGTTTAAATCCGAGGACCTTGCTGCCCATTCCAGGGTGTTCAACTGGACCTCTTGCAAATATTGAGTAACCTTGCGTGCAAGAATGTGAGGTCTCGAGTTATCGTGCACCAGAATACGAGGGTAAGTCAAATATTATCTACACTTTCGCCATAACAAGCTTTGAACGTTATCGTAGTGGCGACCGCTTGCGCATGCGTTGAGTTAGCGCCTCTGTGGTCATGTGTGCGGAATTTAATCTGCTAGCACAATTTGTCTGCTAGCTACAACAGCATAAGCATGTCAGCTCCGCTATTAGTTTGCACCAAAGAGGAACAACAAGCAGTGATCCGATTTTTATTTGATACACCACCTCCAGTATCTACTGTTAGAAGGTGCTGTTTCCTATAGAAAGGAGAAAGGTGGAAACCAACAATTGTGCGATGCCTATAGGTTGTATTACGTATAAGCGAAGGAGCAACGGATGGCAATCTATCTAGCCCTGGTCCGCATCTATCACGGGATTTTCGATACAAGCGCTAGCAATAGCCGAGCATCGTACAGATATTCAAATTATTATTAATTTGTGCGCTGCGGATTTTGCTATATTTGCGTATATTATAAGAAATTAAATATATTTTTACACTAAATGTGTACACGTTAAAGTTTTGAGGAATATAAATATGAAACATATGAAATTATATAAAATGTGATAAATGAAATATTGAATTTACAAGAAAATAATGCAAACAAAATGTTGAATTTACAAAATAAAAATAAAACGTTGAGCGTCGAACTACACTGTTTTTCGGTATAAAAAAGCTAATTATTAATTAAAAACGAAAATGTAAACGATATTCTAACATAATCGATATTGAAATTTATATTTTTCAAAGCACAGGTTCAACAGTTCAACTTTACAAATGCTATTATAAAACCTAGGTGGTCCGGAGAAAAAACAGAGGGCAGTGCTTCGCTTTAATATTTTTACCAAATCAATTTCCCAGTGCAGTACAAAAAATTGCTTTTAAATGATTAATTTTTAATGGACTTCATTCGTCTGCTGGTACACTCGGCGCTTTTTGGCGAAACTTGTCTCTCTCACTCTCTCTTTTTTTTGCTTTTTTTTGTAATCCCGCTAGCTGCCGCTGTACGCCGTTTTAATTACAAAGAGTTGCAGGCGAGTAATTCCGTCCTTTAATAAATTTTAAATGAATTCGAAGTATATTCTAACATCATCTCGCTAGCGAATATAGGAAATGTGTGTTATATTATCGAGAGAATAGGATGAAATGAAAAATCATAGCGTGAAAATATATTTTTTCATTAAATACAATTTCGTTTGTTTTAATAAATTATGAGCTCCCTAGAGCTTCGCAAAAAATGAAACTGTTCATTGTGTGAGTGAGCCTTTCGTATGAATTCCTTAGAAAATATCAATTGGGAATGAAAATTGTAATTTCTACATTAATTTTGATTTTAGTTTTTTCAAATGCATCATATTAATAGTGCAGCCGATCATAGTAAATGAATTATCCATTTTAAAGCAAGTTATGTACATTTTTGGCTACATCAAAACTAGAGCAACGCAAACTGCGCTGAAAGCCAGTGGCTGACGCATAAAAGTTTACACAAAATAAACACGGCCGGGACAATTCGGTATAAGCGTCAGTATAACTGCGACTCGAAAGCCGATCTGTTGTGTATGCATCTACGCTGTCGTATACTATATCGTAGTTCTACGTTTGTTTTGAAAATGTTTCCTACGTCGCGAAAACGACCAAAGTTGGACACAATAAGAGAATTTATTGCAGAAATGCCTGATTTAAAGTGTGATGGCGCTAAAATTCAATGTGTAGTGTGTAGAATAGATTTAATGTGTTGGTCGAAAGGTGATTGTCTACGGCACGTAAATAGTGCAGCGCATGTTTCAAAAAAAAATTCCACACGAGATTATGACAAATTTAAATTTAATTTATGTGTTTATTGCATGTAATTTACCATTTCGTTTACTAAGGAAGAAAGCATACGTCTCGTTTTGGAATGAATATTCGAACTTTAAGTTACCAAGTGAGAGAACATTACAGAGTTGTGCCGTCTGCTCGTGAGCATGTCGAGAAAAGAATTAAATCGGAGTTGCAAGATAAAAAACTGTGGTTATGTGTGGACGAAACAACAGATCGTAAAAAACATTCTGTGGTTAATGTAATGGTACGCACAATGGAACCACATCGACCGTCACCCTCAATTTTATATGCTTCCGGACGAATACAACAATGCACTGCCAAAGTAATTTCAATGTTGGTGTTAAATACATTGGAAAAGTTTGAACTTTCAACAAATCAACTGTTGATGTTTATGAGTGATGGTGCCGCAAACATGCTTGCTGTAAGTCGATCTCTTAAAGAACATTGTGCTAACTTGTTGCATATTACATGTCAAATTCATACTCTCAGTCTCGTAGCAGATAGTATCAGAAAATGTTATCCTGAGGTAGACGCTCTAGTAGCACATACAAAAGCTGTGTTTGTAAAATCCCCAAAACATATTCGGGAATTTCGTAGACTATGCCCCGGTATTCCTGAACCACCACAACCTATTCTTACTCGTTGGGGAACATTGTTAGAGGTTGCATTTTATTATCTTAAATATTTTGAGAATATAAAGAACGTGATTTTAGAATTCGACCCAAAGGAAGCTACGGCTGTCAAGGTAAGCCGCTTGAAATTTCAGGATAGTCAAGTTAAAACAGATTTGGAAATTATTCAGAACAATTACGTGGGACTAGCGGATGCGATAGAAAAACTACAAAATTCTTCGGTGTCGTTAGTAGAATCTTTGCAAATAGTGCAACATGTTCACGCACAGCTATGCGCGATAGAAGACGCAAGAAATGTGTGTGTTTTAGAAAGGTTTGAAAGTGTTTTAGATAAAGACTCTGATTTTGGCACATTAAGACAATTTGTGAAGGTGCGTCAACAGAATCGTTAGTTATTTGAAAGATTATTTACTTACGCAATATAACGTCACTAGATGTAGACGTTTCGTTTTCCGGCAACAAAAGACCTTTTTCTTCAACCGCCGCACTCACTTTGCCGAAAAAACTTTGGAAAAACATCAAATGTTACAAATATTAAATAGACATTATCCACTTTGTGTTTCACGGAGACTCTTAAAACGGTAAGTGTTTGAGCACGTATCACATTTAATTTATTTTGTGTAAACTTTTATGCGTTCGCCACTGGCTTTCAGCGCAGTTGCGTTGCTCTAATCAAAACGATACTATGATTCGATCTTCACAAGAACTTCAATAACAAACAAATCCAAAAAAATCTTGCATCAAAATTAATTGCAATATTGTAAACCAGGAGACCTACCGTATTTGTACCTCGAATGCTAAGAGAACCAAAAAGAAGCTACTATATCCTTACAAAACCATCCGAACTTTGCAACTGTCAGCTTTTTACCAACAAAAGAAGCTGTGCTGGTGATTCTGAAACAAGTTTCGGAATCTAAAGCTTTTTATAGTTTTGTGGAATTTGATTTTAAGACCATGGAAAATTATTTGCAAACGGTTAGTTACGTTGTAGCACATACCACCCTAAAGTTCGTGATGACTATTTATTGTCTTTTGTTAGTGTATGGTGTTCGCAGTTTTTTGAGTTCGCTTGATGAAGCTATTTGGTGTTGAAATAATCTAAGCAAATAAGTGTTAACATGGGCTTAAGTCTGGACTAGCAAAATTTGATTTTAGCCAAAGAGGTTCCATAGTTCTTTTGAACTTGGAATTACTTCAGTTGATATCCACGCTGCATTCCGTGTTTTTATTTTTTTTTTACATTTCTATAAGGGCAAGATGCATTCAAATTGTAGTGGGATGTTCCACGTGAAAAGCGTATGTTTAATTGTTACTAAATTCATTCTAATCAATATTATATCAAAATTCGTTAACATTAGATTTTAATAGAGTTTTATGCGGAACTTGAATTATTTTCGATTAATATTCGAGTTCCAACATTTTGATTATTTTTATTAAACTTTTATTCTTAAAAAAAAGACTCAGTTAATGTTACGTTATAGGGAATAATTAAAATTCCGAGCTATTTAAAGTTATTTACATTATTTGTAAACATGATACGTACTCACACAGAAACACACTGTATTTGGAAATAACCGTCAAAATCCCTTACGTCACCTGCGACACCGAATCTTCAAAACATCAAGATTAAATATCAAGTCGTTAGATTGGCAATACCAGGGATGACCGAAAAACAGAAGTTAGCAACGTAAACGTTCTGACAAAAAACAAACCTCTTTTGACTGATGTATTTAGAAATTGTACCTTTAAAATTAAATCTCGCCGAAATTATTAACTCAAATGTATTGAAAAGCTGTTAAAGTAAAGTATAAACAATCACGAACAATTATCAAGAGTATTACGTCAATCAAGAAATTTTAAGAAGTAATCCAAAGAAATTTCATTCAAGAAGACGATCAGAAGGGGTCTAAAACAGGGGGATTTCGGATACCAATATTGCTGAGAAGAGGAAAGAAGAAACCATAAAGATTATATATACACACACATCAAACACCCATTACAACATTAACTGTAAGTAATTCTAACAGATAAATTTCATTTTTGTAAGTGAAAAATTTAAAATAACCGTAGAACTGATTATCTCCCAATTCAAATCTTTTAATCGTTATTTGTAACATCACAGTATATCAAATAAGAGCAGGCATTGAGTTTTCAAAGGCAATATCTACATCGTGGTATTGCTGTAAAAAGGGCCAGTCATTTAAGTGCAAGAATGTTTTTGTTATTTAAAATTTCTGTATATCACGCAAATAGCTACATGGTTCAAAATCAAACTCTATACAAAGTTCTTGTACATACGGTTTCACTTTAAGATTTTCATGTGCAATGATAGCTATCCCAACGTGTGCGGACGTGTTTCTAGAAAAACTACAAACTAGTTTATAATTCTCCCAATTTATAGCTTCTAGAATAGCACAACTACTTCAATGAAATTGGATAAATTGATTTCGTTCAGGTTCAGAATCTTATTCCTTTCGATTGCGAAACTTTTCCGCATCATGGCATCCGTCTCCACCATGTCAATTTCGACGAAACAGTCATTAATAAGGAAATACCTCTTGGATCTAAAATTCATCGTACCTCATACCCCTTTATCCTTCTTCGATGATTGAATATTCAATATGCTCGGGAAATTTGTCGCCGCTAAGTTTGATTAAACAATGACAACATCTTAAACAAAGTTAGTCGATAAACTACTACGATTAACCTGAATAATGTACAAGTGCATGGAGGATTTTGCAGTACGGAAGCAAGTTGCTTCTTGTCTATACGTATACCATTTCTACTCGACTTAAATAGTTCGAGTTTGGAAAGTTGTGAAATAGTTTTAATGAAAAATGGATTATGTAGCTTTAGTACACGCGACTGTAGCTAAGTTTAATGACGTATAAGAAGATGGGAAGAAGTATTACGGTTATTAAAGTTAGTAAATAAGCTAGTAGAAATTAGAACTGTTTTATTTCGTGTATTTCCTAATTTCGAGTCTTATCTTCTCTATTAAAGTTGTAAGATACTCTCTTGCACTAACAATAAGCAATTTAAGTGTAACTACTTCAACGCTGTAAATATAGTTATCGGCAACTTATCTGCTTGTTTCATTTGAGTACCTGTTTAATGTTTCAATGTTTTCTTTATGTCACAATATATTTAATCTGGTGCATGTTAATTAGGCTATACGATTTGATAAAGCGCAAAGAGAAAAGGAATGAGTTGAAAATTCCTTAGTATGTGTTACATTTAAAGATGCCAAAATCTAATTACTCGGAAAACTAAATTATGAATTAAATGATGAAAGTATTCGTGCAAGACGAGGTTTATTGGGGATGTCTCGGGTAAAAATATTGCTTCGCAAGGGTAAAATGAGCTACGCTAGGGTTATTTAATTTCAAAAAGGTTTCCTGGCAAGCTACTAATGAGCTAGGATGCTTGTCTCTCCCTTAGTGGTTTCGAAGGTGCTGAGAAAATTGATTTACGAGTGCACTAAGGTACCTGGTATACACCAAAACAGTGCCCGTGTATTAAGAGAAGTATATAAGTACGCTACAGAAGAATCAAATCCATAACGAAGGGAGAAGGAAGAAAAGAGCCTAAAATAAATCAAAATAATGTGAAATAAGAAAGTAAGAAGAAGAATAAGGCAGCATATCACGCGTTGATTCTGCTAACTAACGAAAAAATATACATTTATCCTCTTCGAAACAGAACTTCTCATATACCTTGCACTACAGCAATTAGCAATAAGTGCAATCCATCAAAAGCAGCAACAACGACCATTACAAAATCCATTTACTGCAAATTAAAAGTAAGGGCTCAAACACGTGACTGACTCTGAAGGCTCGACGTTAACAAGACGAACGCCTAACAAGTGCCGGCAATCAATGTAACACCGTTTGACCAAGAAGGGATAGACAACACACATCAAAGAAAATACCACGGATAGACACTACAATGCAAATTTTACTGTCACACATTGCTCGAAAGAATAAAACAAGTAACTTTCCTCTATTAAAAAATTTACAAAATAAATAATTAATATTAAATGATTTTCTAGAAATTTTAGGGTTAATTTATATTTTCTTTGGTGTATTAAAATTATTGAGTTTTTCAAATTTACCTCTTAAAATATCAAAACGGCGTATACGTTGCATTATCATAGAAATTTAACTATTACTTTAAAATAAAGGGAACTTGGAATTTAACTATGGATGATCTTATGGTAAGATGTTGCATAAACAAATCTTTTTTTAATATCTCCCAGTCTTATTTAACTCTGAGAGCCGTAAAATACCTAAGAACAAGACAGCAACTTCAACAAAATTGAAATTGACTTATCCAAAATTTTATAACCATGTCATCTAAGTGCAACCAGTGACAGCACTTCTAGGAGCTTCTCTATGGTGCTCTCACTTTAGCGCATGTGATTATATCAAACAAGTGAGAGCGGCAATAAAGTCAATAAAGCATTTTTACGGTTCTTTTTTGCACGGCTCGTCATCGGGATGTCCTTTTCTTCGGCGTAATCCGAAGCGGGCTGGTTTTATGCATGCATTTATGTCCCCCAGATATTCCAGCGACGTATTACCGTCCTCGTTGATGTGAAACGGTAAAATATCTCCTAAAATCCGCGCCGTAAAACGTCCGGAATGGTTTTGATTATTAACTCAAACAGATCATATTGTTGCGCCAGCCGTAGGTAACATAGTTGTAAAAGGTATATGGGCCACTAAGTCTCTTTCTCTACCAGACTAATTTAATGCATTTTGCACAATTCGCCGAGGCCCCGAGGGAGTTCCGGAATCACGTATCCGTCGGCAGTAACACATTTCGAATCACAGCGCGGATAAGGAATGGAGAGGTGGTGCGATCACGGACAGTATTATGTCAAACTCACATGAAGCTGGTTTGTACAGTTGTACATAATCACAGACCTCAGTATTGAAATAAGGGTCAATTCCACGTATAGAACCAGTTATTAGTTACCGAAATTACTATTATCGAAATGACATTACAACATTAATTCAGCGGTCCCACCTTTACTTTCTACATACTTGCGGAATTAAAAGTCAGGTTAAAGTCTGTCACGAGAACGTTGCCAACACACGTACTGTTTCGCAGGTATGTGACAGCATCCCTGCAAACATTAGACAAATCTAGAGTAAAGAGAGAAATTACGGAAGACTTTATTCCGAAAGAATTGTGAACCGGATGAAAATGATTTGACTATATAAAACCAGATGATTTATTAGAAAAAAAGTAAGATTGCGTTGCGACATCTATTGGCGAATAACCAATGCTATCTAGGTCTAACCCTAAGGCAGGAAACATTTGGTTCATACATTTAGGTAGGCTTGAATAATTTCCTATCGTTTATATTGAGAAAACTACGAAGTAAGCCGAGCACAATCCGTCTTCGTAACAGAACCGGATCAGGCGCATGGGCCGCGGGTTATAAATACTGTCTGTGTGACTCACAGCCGACAGAAGTGATATTTTTAGATCAATACACCAGTGTAAAAAACAAAAGCGAACGCAATAAAAATGTTTGGTAAATAAAGCGAATATATGCACACGTTGAAATGTTTTTATTGCCATTATCAGTTTTCGTTGTTTGAAAACGGCATTTGTTGCATATGTATTGTAATAACCGTAAAAAGTAAACAGAGTAGTTTTTTTCCAAAATCTGTTGTACTTAATACCGGAACAACAATAATAATATAATAAATAAACGTAACTTCTTAACAGCGTGGATAGGATTCTTGAAAAACTTGCACCATCAGGTATGTTTCCACATTTGTCTCGGTGAAGGTTGTTCGTTCAACATCTACGAGAGTAACACAGGCTTAATTAAAATAATCCTTAGAATTAGTTCATGAATCTGCTGATGCACCACCACACTTATCTTAATCTCGTATAATCGGAATTTTTGTCGAACGTAACGCGACCATTTTTTGCGTCGTTTATACCATGTAGCAATGTATTAACTTCGTCCACTTTTTGCACTGATTCTACTAACGACAACCAAGTATTTTGTAATATTTAAATCTGTTTCAGCAGAAGCATCTATAAATTTTCTGGCTCTCCTTAATAGCTTCATCAGGGTCGAATTGTAAAGTCGCAGATTTTACCTCTTGGAAATGTTCAGAATAATAAAAAGTCGCTTGCAACCATGTTCCCTAACGCGTAAGAATCGGCTGCGGTGGTTCGCGAATACCCGGAAAAAGCCTGTGAAACGCTCGAATCCATTGGAGAGACTTCAGAATCACTTTTTTGTGTTTGCTATTACTGCATCCACCTCCGAGTAACATTCCCGAATAGTTTCTGCCTACCTTTCGAACCGGATACAATTTGTTGAAATTGATGTGGTTAATGTGGACACGAGACACAAGATCAGGTCTTCCCTCTACCACGCAACATTGGTGTAGTGCAGGGATCGGTCCTTGGACCACTTTTGTTTTCGTTGTTTGTTGACGACATTGTTGATTTTCTTGGTGACTACAGTGTGGTGTGTTACGCGGATGATACAACTATATTGGGTACTAGTGATGAGCAGGATATTCGGAGTGTTGCCAATGACATGTTAAGTAGGATGTCCAAATGGTGTTGCGCTAATGGACTTTCTCTAAACTTTGATAAGACTAAGTATATTATTTTTCACACTACCCAAAAGAAAATTAATTTCTATCCAAATCTACAGATTTCAAACAATATTATCAGTCATTCTAGTTGAGCTAAGTTGTTCGGAGTAACTCTGGCTTCGTCGCTGAAATGGGATCTTCATTGTCAATCTTTAACCTCAAAACTTAATGTAATAATTTTAAAATTAAGGCATTTAAAACAATCTTTGAGCATTGACTCATTAAGAATTGTTTATTTTTCGAAATTTCAATCCCGTTTACAGTATGGAATTCTTCTTTGGGGTTCCAGTCCTTTTACCAACCAACTTCTTCTCTGCAATGAGGTGTATTGCTGGTATCAGTCAGTTAACATCTTGTAGGAATTATTTTATATCTTTAAAAATTCTGACTGTATTTGAATTATATGTTCTAGAAGCCTCTTGTTATACTCATAAACACAAGAATAAAATATTAGCGACTAACAATGCACAGCATAATTATGACATAAGAGATCCTAAGATACATTTCATGCAGCCTAACCTAAAACTTACATGAGGTTGTGTTGATGTCCTTGGAATCAAAATCTATAATCATTTTCCAGACAACTGGAATGTTTATAATTTAAATAAATTTAAAATAACAGTAAAATCTTGGTTACTGTCCAAATGTTTTTATTCATTTAAGGAATTTTTTGATTGCCCCATTATTTGATTTGATATGTGTATAGTCACTTTGACTTATTACTTATTAATTTCTTTTGTTTTGTATTTAGTTATTGTATTATTCCCTTTTGTATTGCTGTTTATTATTTGCTAAAGTTTATTATTATTATTATTATTATTATTATTATTAAAGATGTAAAGCATGAACTTTACACAATACTTTAGTTCCATTATGATTCAAATCCGGAAATCCACTGATAAATTTAGTGACTTTATTAGCCAACGGTCATTTATTTTCCTTGCGTACGTTAGACATACTTACATACATATTATTCTCTAAAATTACGACTGATGCTGCGAAGGTTTGATGAGAAACTTTTGCAATAAATCAATAATTTCATTCGCTGAGGTAGTCCGTGCTGAGCGGCAAGTTCACTTCTAACCTGGCGCGAAGCTCTTTGTGCTTGGCCTACTAGGAAGTTTTATGTAAGAAATTGCACACTATCTTGTCATGCACATCTTGACACAAAGATTGTTGGAAACATAATACATTTATGTGAAAAAATACAATTGAAACTTTACCATAACATTGAAGTATTATCTATGACAATAACACGTGATAATTAACGGAAACCCTGCGGTCGGATTATATAATCGTGTTAATGGCTGCTACAATATTTTGCTACACTATTGCACATTCTATCAAGTGACTTTTTTCCGCATAGAATATTAAAATTGACCACATTTGGTTCATCTGAGGAAACTTCGTTACCATCATAATGTCCGCGATGTTACGTCCGTAGAGAATATAGCGTGAAGAGATCTACTCCTGCTCATCTTGTTCTTCTTCCACGAGAGCGTAATAAAAATTTAACAGCTTATTAACCTTTAAATACATCGTTTCTACCATCTTCTCGCTTCCAATGTATCTGTACGTGGGACAGGGTCACGTTACATCGGACAAACTTTATTACCAGCTTCGAACCTTCGAACATAACTTTTTAATTGGCCTGACGTTTATAACGGAATTATTAAATCCCATCGGATGGACGATCCTCCAGCTCGCACACAATCCGATGCAGACGATAATGGTTGGAAGGGAAAGGCAGAGAGAAGTTCACGACTCGTCGAGTCGTGATTAAACTTGACACCTCAATATGTGGGACGTGTTTTGTTAGGTTCTCGGCGCGATTTTCACAATGAGACGGCGATATTCCGCCGTTCTAAGCCTTTAACTACTTTGCTTCGGGTTTAAATTTGCATATATGTCGGTCTCGTGGTGTTATATTTATTATATGCTAAATAAACGTCGTGGGCCAGTTAGAATATAATTGGTTTTCGGTCTTAACGATCAAACTTCCTAATCAAAATAGAGACATCCTCTATTATTACTCGTAGGAAGTATACCAAACTTAATGCACACGTTGCTGTTGTTGGAATTAATTTGCAACAGTAGTTTCCAAGATTAAAGCTAAATTATCCCGATTGCTGAAGCTCATCC
Organism: Dynastes maya; assembly: GCA_029619315.2. Classification (NCBI taxonomy): domain Eukaryota; kingdom Metazoa; phylum Arthropoda; class Insecta; order Coleoptera; family Scarabaeidae; genus Dynastes; species Dynastes maya. The sequence goes on along the minus strand of JAROYE020000006.1, from coordinate 43,393,377 downwards.
TCTAAACAGCATTGTTTGGAATGTTGAAGATTTTGTAGATAAACTTACATATTTGGATAATATTGCTTTACTACTATTGGAATTTGCAGGAGTTTACTTTCAAATTTATAATAAAAAGTATATTTCTAAACTTACTATTCCTTTTACATTCTATTGTTATTCCAGTTGCGTCCCTGAATGGCAGGCATGAAATTTATTATCAAGTTATATTTCTAAAGGTATAGTTATCTAAATTAGCCGCAATTAAACAATCGCTAACGCGAATAAAATATGGGAGTAAAGGGGCGCTAATCAATTTCTCACTTTTAATTAAAATATTTATTCAGGTGTTTGCCTGCGTTCCCATTTTCTAAGTGTTCAGCGTTTAAACTCCACCATAAATACGGAGTAAAAGTCAAGGTAGATGGTTTACGAATGCGTAGGGTTACATAACATATAAACATAGAGTTTATATTGGAACGTCAGAATTCCAGGTCAGTTTTCTTTTTTCAAGTCTTAGTTTAATGTAAATTGCCAAAAGAGTGTCTAGCAACACTCCCGGACCTACAGACCGTACATTTAATTCATTAATTTCGAACAATGATTTTTTTATTTTTCCTTCTTCTAAAACATCACAATATGTCAAGCTTGCTACTACTGCTTTAGAGTCATTCTCCCGTTGTATTCAATTTTTTAAACAGTATTTGAACTTCCAGCTTCTTTGGTGATAATTTCTATACATGATAGGCAGTGGTAAAGCACCTAATATAATATGTTCTTGGTAGATAATAATAACAATAATGATATATTTTATTTACTGTAATAAAAAATTACAATAAAAGTCAAAGCGAAAAAATCAGCTATTGTCCCATTGCTAAGCTTCTAAAATAGCATACCCATAATGTACGAGGGATGATCGTAAAATAAAGTTCCCAAAGCCCTACAGTAGCAATAAGACGCTCTATATACCACTCTATATACGTACCACTTCCGTCTCGATACGCCGCTCCGTGGTGGCTAAGCAGCCGCCCGAGATGGTACTCCCGATCGCCGCTACCGCCAGGTGCGAAATTCGCGCTGTGATACATTTTTTAAACGCGAAAGTGGTTTCACCTATAGACATTCATCGTCAATTAACCGAAGTTTATGGAGAAAAGTGTATAGCTGTTCAACACGTCCGCAAATGGTGTAGGGAATTCACTGGAGGTCGGACGGAAATTCACGATGAAGAGCGGAGCGGAAGACCATCAGTTTCAGAAGAAATCGTTGAAAAGGTCTAGGGCATACTGCTTGAAGATCGGAGGGTCACCATTCGTCAACTCGCTCTTCGGATTCCTGAGATTTCCAATACCTCAATTGAAAAGATTTTGACTGGCGGCAGAGTTTTGCGACATGGGGATACGGAAGTTGGAGCACCGTCTGCAAAAATGCTTGGATAGAAATGGGGATTATGTCGAAAAATAGCTGAAGTTTTTACCTTTAAAACGGTGTGTAATGTTAAGGAAATAAATAATTCTGTCTATTTTTAAAAAATATGGGAACCTTATTTTACGATCATCCCTCGTATATTTTGACATGTTTCAAATGTCCTTTATTAAACACACCGCTGTTCGTTTTTGCCAAAGAGTATCTTATACTTTGCCAATTTAATGTAATTATTGACCCTCTCTATTTACAACTAGCACTACCATTCCAGCTGTGTTGAAGATTCTCAGAGTAATTACAAACAATGTAAACAACTCCTTCTGCTGTGATGTAATTAATGATTGTTTTTGCGTCACCAAGTAAAACATCGCACAGAAATTTTAAATTTTCTTAAAGCAGGTTACTGAAGTTTTAAACAAAAATAAATTAAGATTATCCGCACTCAGCAATTTCTCTAGACCTTTTTCTACGAAAGTAAATAAAAAACTTTCTTTTCAAAGTTAAAAGTTTAGATTAGAGAAACGAGAGACCGGTGACAAGCAGCTGTAAACATTTCCAGCAAAAATAGCTACAATAAATACAAGTTTTTGGTAAGTTTTGATTACTTTAAAAATTTTAAATTGTATATTTTACGTTAAACTTACACTTCTGATTTCTCTCAAGTAAATAAGCTTATTTCATGTGATAAAAACTGTAGAAGTTAATTAATTAATTGAAACGTAATGTTGTAGAAGTTAAATTTAATTAAAACACTTCCAACATGAAAGTTTACCAACCGCACAGACGCTGTAGGAAAATTTTAATAAGAGAAGTCAGTTAAGTTCACATTAACTGGGAATTTTTAGCGAAGTATTGTGTTCACATTTTAATAAATCCTGTTCTTGCTATTGTACAGTTTTTTCTGGAAAAAGCTAATTGCGTTATTCACTTTCTTTATTATGAAATTATTATTCTCCTATACTCAGGATTAAGGTTTTCTGTTAACGAAACAGCTAAGTGTCTATTGCTTAAGAATAAATTGACAAACACTAAAGTATCGGCACACTCCTCACACGGTACATAAGTTACTTGAGTTCCATTGTCAACCGTACGACAGAATGATGCGAGAAAAAGATTTTAGTTCCAGGATGCCCAAAAGATATTTATAAGTACCTACTTTTACCTCCTATATGTCCTAAAATATGTGAAATATAAGAAACTAAAACGAAAGGTACCTATTTGTCTCTAGCTCTAAACATTTGTCTGTTTTACGCCAATAATGGACCCCTTTCCCTATTTAACAGTGTTGCATTGTTTTCCGTATAAATGGTTTCGTAAGCGTCTAATTCTCGGCGAAGTTACGTTCTTAATTAATTTGGAATTTTCTAATTTAATATAATGCTCGGTTTCGTTTATGTGTTGTGCTACACTTGGCGATTCAATCCTTTCATAGCGGTAATGGGCTATAAATTCCTTGTGTCTGGTGCGTACCGCCAGTTTGGTTTGTCTAACATAGGCTTTGTAACAGTTTCTGCATGCTATTTTATAAACTCTGGAACTTTCCTTCGTATTCGGTTTATCTTCCGGATTGCCTATAAGGTTTCTGGTGGGGTGCTGACTGTACAGGGGCAGCGGTGCCTGCTCCAAAATTCTTCATTCCAGAAACGTACAGCCAAAAAGGTAAGGCCACACGTAAATCCAAAATAGGTGGTTCCAAAAAAAGGTAATAATCCAAAAATATTAGACCAAAATCAGGTATTTCCATAAACAAAATTGTCAAAACCAAGTACCAAAACAGTGTACCCAAAAATATGACAGTGTACCCGAGAATAGGAATCTCCAAAACGAGACACCTCAAACAGTGTGCCCGAGAATAGAACTCTTAGAAAGAAATAAACGAAACCCCAAAATTACAATGTGAAATATAAACAAATTAAAAGATTACCATTAAAACAGTAAACAGCATTCTTCAAAAAAAAATGGCACACGACACTATGACAAATTTAAATTAAATTTATGTGTTACCTTTATTGCATGTAATCTACCGTTTAATTTACTAGACAAAGAAGCACATGTCTTCTTTTGGAATAAATATTCGGACTGCAAATTACCAAGTCGGGCTTCGTTACAAAGAATTGTGCCATCTGCTCGTGAACATGTTGAAAAAAGAATTAAATCGGAGTTGAAAGATAAAAAACTGTGGTTATGTGTGGACGAAACAACAGATCGTAAAAAACATTCTGTGGTTAATGTAATGGTACGTACAATGGAACCACATCAGACCAGACGAGTACAACAATGTACTGCCGAAGTAATTTCAAAGTTAGTGTTAAATACATTGGAAAAGTTTAAACTTTCAACAAACCAGCTGTTGATGTTTATGAGTGATGGTGCCGCAAACATGCTTTCTGTAGGCCGGTCTCTAAAAAACAGTGTGCTAACTTGTTACATATTACGTGTAAAATTCATGCTTTCAGTCATGTGGCAGGTAGTATTAGAAAATGTTATCCTGAGGTAGACACTTTAATAGCGCATACAAATGCAGTGTTTGTCAAATTCAAAATGCTCATTATTAATTATAATTATTTTTTAACATAAATAATCTTCTCCTCTTCCTTCAAATCTGAAAAGGATGCTTAAAAAGGATCCTACGACATTAAGGAACGCTAATAATGACTTTGTTACCTTACATATTAGGATTGCCACAGCGCCGCTCACCCTGGGGGCTCCACCGGCAATCAACCGACCACGGCGACGAAATGAAATATGCCAGGAATCTTTTTTATTTACGGTCCGGAAAGCTTTTAACTTTAATTGAGTCGGTTGGATATTAACACGTAAATGGATAAAAAAGAACCAGGGCTCCGGCTATCCCGGATTTAGTACGGCAGTGGTCGCGTAGCCTACCGCCAAGATATATAAGTTAAACACAGATTTATGAAAGGTTATAAGGTGAGCCGGTGAAATATTGCCGCGGCTAGATTAAAAGAGTACTTTTTGCAATAATTTAATAAAAATTCCACACCACTACCACCACCGCCAACGTCGGCGCTTCTGCAAAGCAGGAACCGGATTAGATGTGTGCCGCTGTTCTGTCCGTGCATCCACCGTGCATTATTCGATGTAAAATATCGCTTCCGCCTGCCTGTCTGGTGTCAAAAGCATTCGCCTCTATGTGCCTTATAGCGTTCTCTTTTTCCTCTTCTCTTCTTTCCATTGTGGGACACGCTTTGTTTGATTGATGATAAAATATTGCTTTCGGATGAAAAAAAAGACTGGAAGAAAATAACGTGATATGATACGTATTTAAGTGAATTTCATTTTATTTCGTATAAAAACGTTGACTTTGTTTAGGAATTGTGTATAAAAACACACCCAAAAACACATTGCTTTTAAATTTAATTTAATGCTGCTCACATTGCAGACGTTTTAAGGTTACGAAATAAAAAGGAACAAACGTGTAACAAACAATTAATATATTTTGGTTTCCGTCAGTGAATTATGAAAATTTGTAATTTACTTGGAATTTCCGACCTAATTAAACTCTTGAAAAAATCTCGTCTCGGTAAGTAATCGAACTTGGCACCTCCCGCTTGCCGGACAGGTGTGCTAACCACTACACCACGTTTGTCAGGAACGTTCACTCTTTAATACCAAGTTGTTATTTTATCTGCAAATGTATCATAATATTTCGAGAGACAATTTCCTCTTAGTGGGATGAGATTTTTCAAGGATTTAATTACGTCTGAAGTTCCAAGGAAATTTACAGGTTTTCATAATATTCCGACGAAAGCGAAAATATAATAATTAACTAGTGCATTTGGAATGTAAGAATTAAAATTGTCTGTCGAAATATTATGATATATTTGCAGATAAAATAACAACTAGGTATTAAAGAATGAACGTTTCTGATATAAGGTCCACGTGGAGTAGTAGTTAGCACCAGCGTCCGGCAAACGGGAGGTACCAAATTCGATTCCTTACGGGACGAGATTTGTTCAAATATTTAAAATATTTAAAAGTTGGAAACTCCAAGTGAATTACAGATTTTCATAATTCATCGACGGAAGCCATGTCATGTTTTGATTGCCAAGCGGCTGGTTCTGCCGATAAAGGGAAGTAGGCTACCTCTAGTCCAGGTAAGTCTTTGGTTAAAAATGATTGCGAGATATTTGACCATGGGAGACCACGAAAGACGGATGCATCTTGTTTGCAGAAAGGATATGTTGTCGAATGAGGCGAATGGCCTCACCTTTCGTCTCATTGATTTTGAATTTTGATCTATCGGCCCACTCGATCAAGTCGTCCACCACCCGCTGGAGGTTTCTTATCTATGCCTATTGCAACCGTTTGCATAAACTGCCGTATAGTCGGCAAGAACTACCAGCTTGACTTCAGGACTCCTCGATATGTCGCCCACATTGGGTAAGAACAAATTAAGTTCCAGTAATGACCCCTGAGGAAAGTTCTCACAGCGTACAGAAAAGATCCTCCCGGTAAGGTATGATGCAGTCAGCCTAGTTATCTCAACTCCAAATCCCGCTCAAGTAATTTTAAAAATGATGCCCTTGCGCCAAACAGCGTCAAAAGCTTTGGTGATATCCAGAAACACCGCCCCTATTATTTCTGAGTATTTCAAAGAATCTCTAACTGCTTCGGATAATCGAGCCAATTGCTGAACACTCCACATGCCTGCTCTAAATACGAACTGTTCGTCTGGAATGGGGTTTATGTCTAATGATTTCAGTTCGTTTCTGTACTTGATTAGGATTACTTGTTGGGCAACTTTCGAAAGAGATGATAGCGAACTAATGGAGTAGTAGTTCTTGGGGTGTAGACCATCTTACGCTTGACGATATTAATGACAACGACCTGTTTCCAAATCTTCGGAAAATGTGATAGCCAAATAATACGTTTCTGAGGAGGACTAACTGGTCTAAAAATCAGCTAGTGAACTTCAAGGAGACATACAAACTACAGTGTATTCAATTCGCTGCAATTTCTAAAATAAACACAACCAAAAAAGCACGGTTCATACATTCAACCAGCGCCGCCACCAGAAATAATACACCTAAATCACCGCCTCTTTTTTATAGGTTTTTATTCGCCGACCTCATTCGTTATCTCTTATCCGGGCAACATAATTCACAAAATTATCAGTTGCTCGTATTCAACCACGTTCATATTTGCAAAATAAATATAGCCGACGCGACACCCGTAGTACCCGTAGCGACGCTCTCATTTGTCACAATATTGCAGTCGAGTACTGGGGAGGCTTAACTATGCATGCATGCATGCGAAACTGTCCCACATGTGCGGTTTCATTCCACATCTCTTTGCGCCAGCTATATGCCTCTAATGCATATTTATTTTTAGTACCGTCCGAACGGTGCTTGCTTTGACAACTACTGTTTAATAATTTAATATAAACATTCATCGTGGCAGGAATGTTGACTCGTTGAAACAATAATGAAAGGGTGCCTCGAGGATGGTGAGGGTAAAGTTCAAAGTTTAGATGTAAAGTATGCAGTCTACGATCTACAGTAGTATCCGTCGTCTGGAAAATATACGGACGAGGACAAAATTCCATCATAATTTCCAATAACTTATGTTATGGTACTATTCTGTTTTATTTTTATTTGTATTTTTGCTGCTTGTGTTAATTTTTCTGTTTGCGTTTTGTTGCAAAATATACTTGTGTCGCTTACTGTACAGGAACCCTTCCTCACTAACTTTTGAACAACTGAGGCTAGCATTTTCGGAAAAAGTAGATTGATTTTTATTTTTTCTATGCTAACTTTTGGTGTTATCGGGAATTCAATTGCGCTTCCGGTTTCACCGGAAGTGACGTCAACTTGTTTATTAAAATTAATTTTTATTAAAACGGCAAATTGTCTCCTACGATCCTATAAGATCCCATACTCGTGTAAAAATTTTGTTGCTAGGCAACGCAACAAAATTTACGAGAACGAAAAGGTAATTCTAAGTAGGAAATTAACAATGATTCTTATAAAATTAAACTAAAGAAAAATTAAACCAATAATTATACAATACAAATTGAAATTCTAACAATGTTACTTTATTAAGGGGAAAAATCTCCTGGCAATTTTGAACTTTGTCACTTTTGTATGTCTTGCATTTCAAAATACGCTTCACAGTACTTCTACTAACATCGATTTCGCCTGCAATTTGCCGGTTAGAGCAAGGTTCGCGTATTTCAACCAACGAACAAACCTTCACTTCTCTCTCTTCCCGCTTGGGAGGCATTAGAGGGATTTGAGGAATAGGACGATCCACGTACTCTACAGCAAATAGATCGGCCGTACTTTGGTAGGAATTTCCAGCAAGATACCATGTAATGATTTGTACCTTCCCTGTGGTTGTATAAACTAACACAGTGTATGCGAAATCCACGATCACTTGTTAGAACCTTGTGAACGCATAGGCAGACAAAGAGTGCGTAAGATAGTCCTCTCACAGTTACGGCAGTTGCGCGCGGCGAGGCTGGCCGGCGGAGATAAATGCAAATATGCCAGATCGCGCTACGTACAATTTATCTCGCACCCTGGTGAGACCTGGGCCAACGTGTATACTGATTTTCAAGGAAATCAGATTATTAATCACGTTCTCCTAGACAAACTTGATCAAATAAGGTTTTCACGCGGTTTATTTGATCTTTTTGGACCTTACCCTACCGACAGACTGCATTATGTAGAAAAACATGACACTACTTCCAATATGTACAGTTTAACCTCGGGGGTGGTCCAGGGATCTAGTTTGGGGCCAACTTTATTCCTGATCTTCATAAATGACATCGCTGACAGCTTACACTGCGAATAACTGTTATTTGCTGACGACTAATAAACAGTAGAAGCAACTGCTCTACACTTAAGAATGATCTTGACTATATAAGATGTTGGTGCCAAAGAATTCACATACAGCTCAATGTTAACAAATGTAGAGTTGCAACATATATAAAAAAAAAAATCCACGACCAATACACTATAACTATCTTTTAGAGAGAGGAATGCTTAGGAGATGTTTGATTGATAACATCATTTATTATAATTTTTTGGCGATTTAACTTCAGGGCTTTCACATTTTGCTATTTACTTATTAATACTTTTACTTTACTTTTTTCATTTAATATTACGGTTAACGCCCAGTATGATATTGCTGATCAGGCACGTGACTCAGAGACTACCACCAAAGCCTCAGGAAATTTGTTTTACCTCACAAAACTTGTAGCAGTGTGTAAGAAAACGTTAAACATTAGAAAAAAGTACATATGTATGTACATAACAGGTGCTAAAAAAACATACATTTCTGTTATTCAAATAAAGAATTTCCATTATTTGCTAATGCCTAAAACCTTTTAACGTTTCGATAATACTGGAAATTGATTTGATTCATTGTTTTGTTGCATATTAAATGAAACTAGACTACCTTTTAAGCAATTTATATGCACTGATGTAGCCATCTAAAATCTGTATAGTGTTTCGAATTTTTTCACTTCCATTGTTACTTTTTTCCGACTAAACGGCTAAACGGCTAAACGGTTAAAACAACAAAGCTAGAAACCGCATCAGCTTTAGACATTTGGAAGAATCGCCGTTTTATAGTTTCAACGAGATACGTCCGGTCACGAACATTTCGAATTGAAAAACGTATACTTCATCCTTGCAGAGAAACAATCGAAACGCCCAGACAGCTAAATTTCATTTCTGCATTCGCAACGGTACGAAGCTGGCATTCATTTTCCATCCATTTGCACTGACGCGCCACACCTTTTAACGCGCGAGGTTGATACGGTTGCATACGGCACTGTAAAAGGGCCATCATCAGATGAGAGGCACCATCCGTTGTACGATCCGTAAACCGAGGCATATTTGGCGCGCTCGCTGCAATTTACCAGCGTGTTCGACCTAACGCTGTGCGCATTTTGCCGGCTAAACATCGAATTAAATCCGATATAGGAATCCTTGGCATCGTAATCTGAGTAATAGGATCGATGATTCTGCTCCCATGCACGTAGCAGCTATGCGGTATAACGTACCGCGAGTTGGAGAAGGATAGGTATAAACATACCGGGAGTGCAACGAAATGCACTAAAAATACTATTATGTCATCGTTTGGATTACGGAATGGTTATGTTAGGAAGCTTTTAAGAGGATGTTAAACATAAATGGTTTACATAAAGTTGTAAAAGGATGTTTTCCAGAAAATTGATAGAGAAGAGGTTTTTGAGAATATTATTTATAAGTGTTGCTTGCGAATGATGTTTTCTATGGTTTGGATACTACGTGCGTCAGAGGGAATTTTATCCTTAGTCTATTACCAGTTACTAACAAATGAAGAGGCAAACGAGGAATGATTTAGTATATGCTTTAGTATTTGTATATGCGCATTAAGTGGACACATTTCTTTACATTACTTTAGCATCCGAGAATTAAAAAGAGATAGACTTCCCTTTGTTTATTGAAGTTTGTAAACCTTGATGGAGACATCAACAGTGTAAAATCTATGTCAAATGGAAGCACTGAATAACCCAAAGAGGAAAGGTTGTAACCTCGTGCCCCCAGAAGTGCCTGTCTGGACTGTGTCGGTTTTAAGAACATTTCGGAATTGAGAAAAATGAAATAAATTTTGCTAAAATATTTTTCCTAAATAATTTACCTTGTGATTGTAAATTGTAAGTTAATAAATTGCCTATGAATTATTTTCTTTTTCTTTTATAACTTAATTTAATCCCTGATGTTAGTAGATTTCTGTTATAAGCAACGCTTATAACGTTTATAACGCTTCTCGCCCGCACAATTGACAAGCGATAAACAGGCGTTTATTTACTTTTGTGAGATTAAAATTCGGAAAAATTTCGGGAAGATTTATCACCTTTATTGTGCGGTTTCTTTGTAAATTTAATTCCTTAAATTTGTGTAATCGGAGAAAAGTGAGTTCTGTGGTGTCCTGTAACATGGAGTTCATCAACAATATTCTATTGGAGATAGCTCGTATTTGTCCAGAGTCTTCGAGTAAGAAAACAAGTAAGTTTCTTTGGAACTTCATCTAATTTATGTACATATTTACAAAACGGTTTTAAAATAAAATAAAGGGCACTCAGGTTCAAGAAAGAAAATAAAGTAGAAGGTAATCTTTTCTCAAAATAAAGTTCAGAAATTAAAATTTCGTTTGGGATCATGTACAAGGAACTTTTCGATAAAGTGGAACGTATTTGTCGCAGAAGATCAATCTTACATTACTATGAGTAACAGGCGGTGTCACGGGGATAAAAATTCTAGAGTCGGTAAAATGAGTAAACAATAAAATTACTACCGGTGAGTTACAAGAAATTCGACAGAACAATGTCCGGCTTCCGTTCGTCAAACTTAATCGAAAGTAACTTTATACGGCAAAGTAATTAAATACGGGGAACGATACGATTTTCGGTAATGAGGTTGTAATTCGGCAACTTCAAACGATAAATCTGTCATCAGTGAATCATGAAAACGTCGTCAGAACGGACCCGACTTCCGGTTGACAAGATTCAGCGACATCTCTATTCGGTGAGATAAGTGACTCTATAAAACTCGGTAATTCACGGTAATGAGTTCATTGGCAACTTCAAACTAACACCAGCGAATTGAGAAAACGTCATCAGGACACGCCTGACAGAATACAATTGAAAACAGTCTTATGAGGTATTATACGGGTATGAACTCTTTAAATCGGGAGTATCAGTTAATGAAACTATCACCCAATGATTCAGGATAATAATGATAGAACGAGCCCGTCTTTTCGCTATCAAGAATCAAACAGCAAATCATTGAAGGAGCGGTTAAGAAAAATCTCTCTGTCCATGAATGTAATTTTGGTCGGCTTTATATACAAAATATTGGGATGACGTTTGAGTTTCTTGTACATGACGTAGACGGATAAGAACCATCTAAAAACAATGTTACACAAGTTTACAGTTATCGGTCGGTGGGTTATACACTGATAGTTCAAAAGGTACATATAAATACAACGTCGTTGAACAATAATTGACAGGAATAAAAATTAACGAAACTCCAACAATAATTTAAAGAATGATATTCAAAATTATTCAGACAATAATTTTAATGTTCTCTCGCTCTTGAAAGTCAAGAACCAACTGCGGTTCATCACAAGGTTAAATCGTAAACTTCTGATCAGAACTCAATTAAAGTTGTCAAGCTATCTGTTATTAAGGTGCTTTAACACGATCAATCAAAATTGCTGAATTTACGACAATTCCATATTAATATTCAAAATAAGGACACTGTGTGAAATGATCGTAGGCGTTTGGGAGATTTAAAAAATACTTCTTCTGTGCTTGCTATTAATACATCTACCTCGGGAGAGCATTGTCGAATGGTTTCTGCCACAAGATGTAAAGCATGCACATGTAAACACTAGCAATCATGTTCAAGAAGAGAACGGCCTACCGAACGCATTATCGCTGAGCCATCGCTCATAAACATCAACACTTTATCTTTTGAAATTTGAAATTTTTCCAACGTACTAAGTACAACCTTCGTAATTGCTGCAGCAGTACACTCTTGTAGTCTTCGGTTAGCTAGTAACAGTGGTAATGTAGGTTTACTAGGGTCTAGTATGCGTACCATAATATTTACAATTGAATTTTTTTACAGTCTCGTCAACACATAACCAAAGAAACTTTTTTTTTCAATATGCGTTTCATTTTCTTTTCCACGTCATCGCCTACAAATGCAACATGCTTACGTGCCGTTTTCTCCGTTGGCAACCGCAACTCGGGATTGTATTTGTCCCAAAAGTCCTTAAACGGTTGTTTAACGAATAAGCCTAGTGGCAAATTACAGTTTATCTACATAAGAATTACATAAAAAAATGTACTTTTCGGTGGCATGGCCAATTTTCGTTTTCTATGCTGTGCGGAATTTACGTGTCTTGTACAGTTCTACTTCTTATTTGACATCAAATGTATTTTGCACACTTTACAAACTATCTCACTCCCGTTGTAAAACAAATCGGGAAAGTCAGAAATAGACTTATTTACTATGTCTTGAAAGGGTCGTTTTTTAGCCTTCGACATGTTCACTAAAAACTACAATTAATAACTACGTCTGTATCAATAAAATCAAAAGGCAATACACTAAATTATAACTACAATTAATAACTACGTATATATCAATAAAATCAACGCGCCTTATCCGCTATCCAATGCTAAACTGAACTGAGTGATAAAGTGAGGATGATTTGGCGTGTCGTATCATAATCGACCAGCCCTCCCCGCCCACCTAAACACAGTCGCACCGCCGCTGCGATTGCTCTCCAGTTACCGGGCTCTAGTGATTAAATCCATATTCTTGGCCTCAAATTCAATTATTTATTTTAAAGAGTCTATACTTCTCATTACTTCCGAGCTTATAGATTAATAGGCAATTCGTTTTGAAATGATTGCAACTAATCGTTTAATGGCCACCAGTTTAGAATCTTTACTTTCAAAACTCCACATCCACCTCGAGTATATGAAAATTACAGATACTTAATCGTATAGCAACTCATAAAATTGAGAAATGTACGTGACTAAATTATCTTAATTCGAGTCGGTTATACTTTACAACCGTCTTCATGCTTTTACGGTAATCATTCACATAAATAAGTAACGCAATCGTCCCGAGTCTCTCAACTGCCTAATAGCACGACATAAAATTGCTAGACATGGTTCCCTAATATACTCCAACGTTAGTGGTACCTTATAGCTACCGGTAGGAGGCAGGTTTATTTCTACTCCGTTTAGTCGAGGCAATAAATATAATTGCCGTAATTGTTTTAAGTGCACCGCTAAACGGAGCGAAAGAGGATAATAGAAATTTTATTGGTGCGTGTAATTCTGATGGGGCGCTAGAGGTCGCAAATCAATGCAGGGCGATCGTAAAGAAATCGCGTAATTTATAACGGGCGTAAATTTTATCGCGAAATATGTATCCATAGGTAATTTATCTTTTTACATGAACGTTAACAACAGTAATTATACGCGGAACAAATTTACAATGTACATATGTATATGTAACATAATTAGCTTTGTGGGCAAAGTTAATTGACGGTAATAAAATTTAACTCTTTAGTAATTACATAGTTTGATCCGATATAAACGGACCTGAGTGCGTGTGGTATGTATGGTCAACTACAGAAAATTGCTAATCGCTGGCCCATTTACCACAATTTATTATGAAAAGCATAGCTTTTGGAGAAAAATTTAAAGCCTTGTTTCAAGTACATCAAAGGAAAGCAAGCACTATCAAGCACGTGAGATACCAGATACTGGTTTTATAGAAAAGTACATTGATAAAAAAATTAAAGAACAGGAACAGTGCGGATCAAAACAGTAACACCAAATCATTCCTAATTAGAATCATGTTAAAGGAAAACGGGCAGCATCAAACAGCATTAATCGTTAAACCTTAAGTTGCCGCATTTGCTATAAAAGTCAATACAAAAATAAAAAGTTCAGCAACTTTTTATTTTTGTATTGACTTTTATAGCAAATGCGGCAACTTTTCAATAGTTACAGTAGCGTACTATTTTTAAACGTAAGCAATAACGATTGGGATCTATGACGAAGTCAATAAACAAATTGAAAGAACATTGAACACGTTGGTTATATTTAAAGCGTGACAAACGGTTGCACCCGCAGAGACCTCTGTACGGGTGGGTGTATGAATGTATGTGGATGCAGAGTTCAGTAATGCGGTAGACATTGAGGAGTTGGGTCGTTCGATTATTTATCGGATTCTCATTGTGTGTTTTCGAAAACATGGGACGTAAGCCTCGTGTACCGCATCGCATGTGAAGAAATTTGGCGTTTCCCTGGTTTGGAATTTACAGGTTCGCACATTAATTGCAAATTTTGCGGTATAGGGTTACTAGGTCACACGACATTTGAATGTAGAAGTCATGTTAAAAGTAAACATCATGTATTAAATTTAAGAAACAATATTCCGTACTAGCAATTTTTGTATGACATTATTTTCATCTTGAGCACGTGCAACATCCCACAACACCTAGTAGATAATGAAAACTGTCGTCTTTTTTGGGATAAATATGTTCCATCATGGAATCTACCAACAAAAAGACAATTGCGGTACAATTTTCCACATGTGCAAAGTACAGTAAAAGACTGTATAAAAGACGAGTTGAAAAATCAAAAAATCTGGCTCACTGTGGACGAAACTACTGATGCTCAGAAACACAGCGTGATTCATATTGTGGCGCGTCCTTTAAAACGTAATGGTCCAGCAGCTTCCTTGTTGTTAGCCAGTAAAAGGATTGAAAGAACTGATGCCGAAACCGTTATAAACATAATAAAAGATATGTTAAGAGAATTTTGTATCGTAGGGGCCCAAATCGCCATTTCTTTTCTGACGGAGCCGCAACAAGGCTGAAAGCTGGTAGGATGTTAAAAGTATGCTTTTCGTCTCTTCTTCACATAACATGCCTCGTACACGCATGTCATGTCGTAGCAGAAACAATTCGAAGCAAGTATCCCAGGGTGAATGATTTAATATCATCTACCAAAAATGTGTTGAAATCTCCCAAACATTTCCGCGTATTCAAGCAATTATATCCGCAAATTCCGCTACCACCTCAGCCTGTATTGACGCGATGGCTAAATAACTCGTCTTCGCTCCATTTTCTTCACGTCTTATGGTCTGTCTTTATCAAGCCCGGTAGGAAACGTCCATACGGTTGCTAATACTCGCCAGTATTATATCGTTGGAAAATAGATCGCGAACTCTCATGGCATATTACAGTCTGTAATATGGTATTTAAAAAAAAGGAAATTTTAGTTGATTGAAAATTGCTTGACACTCCCGGATCTACCGATCGTAAAACTTAATCAACTTATTTAGAAAACCAAGAATCAATTTTTGATACTCATATCATTATTAGTGTTGTCGAATTTACTACGCCAATAAACCATTTTATAAACAAATAAAGTATGTCCGTTTCCTGTTTATTCCTTGCTGTTTTAATTTACTCTAGGAATAGTTTAAGCTTATAGCCATCCTCAGCTAGAATCTATTTTAAAATATATTTGATATATGTAATTATAAAAAAAAACTATACAATACTTACAGTTGTAACGAATTTTACAAAACCACGAAATTGTATTCTTAAAAAGTATTAATTTATTGAAATTGATAAAATGTGGAAGTTAATAAAATGTTAAATGGAAAATTAAGGTTAGGAATGATGTATGTATGAAGGGATTGGGATGTTTAAATTTGGAGTATATTTCAAGTTTAAAGAGGAAAAGGGAATCAGGTACAAAGTAATAATTACACACAACTGAAATTACAATAGGTTTGGTTGTTACGAGTTGTGGAGGTACAGGAAGAGAGACAAATATTCTTAAACTAATATCCGGTTTCCGACGGGGGAATTCATGATGAAATAACTGTAACTGTTTCAATATTTACTGAATTTATAAAATTTGTAGGTGCCGCTAAAATAGGTTAACGCATGTATTTGATAGCCTATTTGATCTTAATAAACAACATTGTTGGTACTATTCCTTGGGAAACCTTTGGAAATTATATCGATATCTCTGTTGTGTGTTCATGGGACACCCAGACTTTTTTTTTAACAGAATTACTAAAACAATGAATGTGTGGTGCAGAGTGTACGCTACTAACAAGACCTTAGTCGCTGTCCTTTGAAAGTTATTCCCCCAAAGCGATGTTTCTCGTTTCAGTTATTTCAACTGCTTTTTTCGGGGTTTCCTGGAGGCACGCGTTTATGAAAGCAATTTTCGAATATTCTATTTGTACAAGTCAACAATTTGTTTGAGAAATTGAAAGAATGGTTTAAATACATTGACCGAAAGTTGATTAGTCCTTAAATAACCTAATTTACCATCAATAACTGACAAAGCAGATATAAATAAAGTTCTTGTGGAAACTGAGAGGCAAAGCTAAATTATTTTCAGTTTTTTTATATCACAAGTGCTCATTTATTTTCTTTAGAGACCCAAAACGAAGCTGCTCGAACAAAATGCCGCATGAACTTTATGTACCTACGTGATATAAATTACTACTGTGTGCATTATATTATCTGCTGAGTAAAATATAGCATTAACCAAAAAATTAATGCTAATATAGCTCATGACATTGGTGGAATCATTTCCGGTAAAAAACAAAGCGGCAGAAAAGAGACAGCGTAAACCCGCGAATATGTTTCTGCCTACCCGGCTTCATCAGCGCAGTTCCGTACGTGTCCTTCTTCCTCGCTATTGTTTTTCACCTCTCGAGTATACGTTGCCGTTCTCCACGAACAGAATCATGCTTTGTTTTTTACCGGAAATGATTTCACCAATACCATGAGCTATATTAGCATTAATTTCTTTGGTTATTGTTACTAGGCAATCTTTTCATGTGTAAAACATAGCATATTTAAAAGAACACGAAAAATATCGGTTATTACATTGTTTTCAACGTTTACCTCTGCACCTAAATGAAAATTCATGCACGTCTACAGCTAGGAAGTAGTAGAGGTCATATAAGCCACATAATTTGATTTTCTTGCTCTGATTCTAAGAATAGCAAAACAAAAAACAAAATAGGAATATACTTGTTGTGTATGTCAAGGCTGTGAGGAATAGCAATGTTTGTTAAACTTAATTAAGAACTTAATGAGAAGCGTATGACTAATAAGTTAATTTGGCAACAGTGGTAACAACATATTATGTGAGACACTTAAAAATTGCAAACTTGTCTTTGACAAAGATATAAAGAACGCACAAACAAAGAATTTTAGGATTTGAAGTGAAGGGATGTGTATGAACATCCCTCTTGTTCTGTGGTTAACTTTTGTGTAAGTGGTCCTTAGTATACGGATGGTGTAGTCTTTTTGCTGAATGTCACACATAACTACAACGATTTACATGGCTTTAATAATATGATCATCGGAGCTATGATCATTAGCACTGGAGAAAAAAAGTAAATGAACACATTGAAGTAACTTGCATGCGATTGTGTTCTATCCTTCTTTTTCGTTTTGTATATGCGGTAACAATCCAGCGGGGTATACAAGTTGTCATGCTTGTCATGATCACAGGAGCCTTTAGAGTCTAATTGGTGTATTCTTTGGCTCTGTTACCGTCAGCTTTTCGCCGTAAGGGGTGAAACACCTACCATGAAATGCCACAGCCAGGAGCACGCCCTCTTCCTCCGCACTTCAGTATTCAATTCACCTACTTATCTCAACTACTCTCATTAAATGATTTTTTTTTTATTTTAGATTCTGTGTAAAAAACAAAAATTCGCATTATCTAAATTGAGCAAGAAAAATGTTTTAAAATAGCCGAATGCAATCAGCAACCAAACACTGTCAATCTAAAAAAGAAATATTCAAAATACTTAATTGGAAAATAATCCCGGATTTGGTTACCCAATCTAACCAATTAATTTACGCCGATGTAATTCTTCCCAAAAACCCATTTCGAAAAGTAAACAACAGTTAATTAACGTAATTGTCGTTGCAGCGGTGGTACGTTTTAAATAACCCGACACACCTCGCGCAACCACCTAACTAATTTATCAATTGAACTGCTAACTCGACGACGACACGATCAACGATGCTGGGCCGCGCTACGGAAATCCTACCGTTTCAGCTCCGATCGCAACGCAGAATAATGCTGATTTGGCATCCGTTCGTTCGGGAACAACAAATAGTGGCAGAGGTAAAATAATTGAATTGTTAATGTTCGTCGACGACATCAAAGCATTAATCTGATTCCAATAAGAAGGGGAATAATAATCGGTAAATTGCGAAATTGGGAATTAGAATTCGTTAACCTCTCTGCGTATTCGACGTACTATAGCTAAGTGATGCAGTACAATCTAATTATTAGTATTAATTTATCAGCAACGTAACTGTGTAATAATGAATTGCTTGCCGGGTAGGCGTGTTAATAATTAGTGTAATAATAAATTAGTGTATTTGGCATGTCAAAATTGAAAATTGTCGAAATATAGTGATATATTTGCAGATAAATATAACATCCTGGGCGCTCATATACGGCGGCGCCTTAGCTATCATCCTGAGGACCTTATTCTGTATTTTCTCGAGGACCTGTATGTTGGAAGGCACCGCAGCGCACCAGATGACCGACCCGTATGTTATTTTGAGTCTTAAGAACGAGATATACAACCTTCTCTTCTGCCTCGTGTCAAGTTTATTATTTCGGCATATTATCGGATATATCATGCCTATCGCCCTATAGCATTTGACCCTAATCTGTTGGAAATGCTCGCGCCACAAGAGCTTTCCGTCCAATTGCAAACCGAGATATTTGGTCTGCTCCGACCACGGCAATCTTATCCCCCGCAGAAACAAGTCCCCCTGGGGTTGCCGGATCTTCCTGGTGAATCTAATTGGCCGGGTTCAGCACTAATCGCCATCTCCCACACCATCCGGCCATCGCATCTATCCCTCTCTGGATGTTAATCATATCGTACCTCTCATTCTGATGGGTCGCGTAAATCGCGGTGTCATCCGCGTACGCCGCTATGTTGGCCCTGTGTGAAGACGGTAAGTCTGACATATAGATGTTAAACAATGACGGAGTCAGAAGCGACCCCTGCGGCATGCCGGCCGCCAACCGCTGCTCAGGCGAGACAACATCGCCCACCCTTACCGAGAAGGTGCGGCTAGAGAGATAAGACCTTAATAATAGCGTTAATCGTGGATTGATGCCCGAGTGGGCCAACTTATGTATCAGACCATCGTGCCAAACAGAAAAGCCTTCCTAATATCAAAGAAGACCGCCAGCGTGACCTCACGCCTCTCGAGCCCCTCGACCACATCGTTGGTCACCCACAGGGCCTGTTGACAGCCCCGGTGTTTTATTACAGTCATGTAATAAAATATGAATTGAAATCATTTTTTTTATGATTTCTTTTTTTTATTTATTTATTTTTTTAATGAAAAATTAAAGATTTTTTTTAAATTTCAACTTGGCATATAAAGTAATTCAATTTTTGACATAGTTTAAGTATTTTGGATAGGTCATTTGATTTCTACTACATTCAGTACCCTTTCTTTCTTCTACTTTATCAGTTGTTATCTCTAAATTATGTCGGACCCAATTTCCATGGAGAAGTTCCATCCCTCCCGTGTTCACTAATATTGTTCGGTGTATTTGCTAATATTCAAAATGTTTTAAAAGTTCCAAATTCCAACAAACGAAAAATTCAAAGAATCTGTTTTATTTGCCTGTTTAATATGTTAGTTTAAGGTATAAAACAAATCCTGCGTAAAAGCCGATAAAAAAACAACGCAACTCCGCATTACCTAATCAAAATTTTTATGAAACGGGCATATATAAATAAAAAATGTACAATCGCACCAGACGCGTGACGTTTAATTCAAAAAACGGACACACAAAAATAAAAAAAAAACACCACATATACTATGCCTCAGCATCTGTGCATACACGAAACGTAAATTTTCGAATAAAAAAAAATAGATAAAAAGCCCATCCGTCACTCGTTACGCAGAGAACGCACATCCAGTGGCGTCGGTTAGGGGACTCAGGAGGTTTACCTTTTTTTTTTTATTAATACAAGCCTACGAACGTAATACCCGCTTTTTGCCGCTAACTTTTATAAAATAAAATTCGTACACGCGTATCTGGTTTCCGCTCATAACCTTTTGTTCGACACCCCGACAGAAATGGGGAATGAGAGCAGAAAAAACAAGAACGATACCCACGGAGACAATACGGACAGCGAACAGGATAATTGCGGCTGGAATAAAAACCTGACAAAGGCAGGCATGACCGCGGGCCGTATATTTGATCTTCGATTACGATGGAAATATTTTTAAACAGGAATAATATAATGTTTTCGGGAGTTTTTACGCTTCCCGGTTTTTTCGTGTTCTCACCCTCCTACTACCAACGGCCCCTGTCGTTAGATCGGGGTCAGATAAATGATCTGACGTATTTAAAGCTCGGATTGCTTGTTCAACACGGTAGGAAGGGAGAAGAACTTGAAGGAGGGACCAAATTAAACGTGCTAGGTATTGTTTGAACAAGAGTAAGGAATTTTGACATATGTAAGTATATAGACATGGACACAAAAATAAAAATATATAATGCAGTAACAATCCCAATAATAACCTATAAGGGTGAAAACTGGATACTACGGAAGAAAAATGAAATAAAGATAAAGGGGATGGAGAAACGTATAAGAAGAATCAATAATAAAAAAAATTGAAAGCAAACGACTAAATTGGTACGGATCTATAGCAAGGATGACATGAAAAATAATGGAGAGAGGACATCAACAAACTAGAAACGAAGAGGAAGACCAAGAAGAAAATGGATACACTAGATAAAGCAAACGGGAACAAAAACGGAAAGACTTTAAAAAAGACGAAAGTAATGACAAGCAACAGAAGAGAGGAAAAATAGGTACAAGAAGAACCGATGTGACGAACCGCCATCCGTCCCTGTGAATTTAAAGACATTTAAGACAAAGGAAAATATTAAAATTATTATTTGAATAATTTTGTATAAATTCTTTTGTAAAATTTTAAATTTTGTCATTTTTCAACATCACTACATATAACTTTTGGATCAGCAGTGTATAACCCGCCGATCAATCGCTATAGAGCTTGTGTAACATTTTATTTTTAGGTTGTCCTTATCTGTCTACGACATGTACAACAATAACAAAATTCATCCCGATATTTTGTATATAAAACCGATCAGAATTGCATTCAATAAGAGTTCCTTCCTACCCGACCCTTTTCTGACGGCCCATCTGCTGTCTGAAGGGACTTAGCTTGCTGAATAAAGTTATCGCCGACTGAGTTTTGATAACTGAATGACGGCATTGTACTGTCGATGTTCTCTTGATTTACTAGTGTCGATTTTATTAGTTGATGCTCCCGACTTGAAAGTTCATTACCGAAAATATCCTTTATTTCCGAACAAACGTACAGTTTGTGCGTTATAGGATGGCGAATGCTTCAGATGCGCGGTAGAAATACAAGACTTTATTTTATAGTCGTTTTTTATTATGCTAACATAATTAAAAAAATAAGTCGAGCTACGCCACTGCATGTTGCATTCAAACTTGAATTTTCCCGAACGGTGTCCGACAGTACCTTCGGACAGCGCCGGAACTCGCCATCCTAGAACGCGAGACTTGTATCTCACCATATAGAGCTGTTACCAACTGAGTTTTGTCAAGTGAAAGAGGGCCTTGTTCTCTCGCTGTTCTATTAATTCACTGGCGACAGTTTTATTTGTTGGAAAAACCGTTTGTTTAATATTGTCGACTTATTCCCGTATCACGGTTTGTTTATTATCGTAAATAAGTTTTGCTCTTCCGCGACAAATACATTTAACTTTGCCAACAGTTACTTGTACATGGGCTTAGCCGAAATATTAGATTTTAAATGTTAATGTAAAACTGTGAATTTAAGATAAGAGTTTCATTTCGTTTATTTTACATTGATCCGAATGCCGCCTGTTTCTTTATGTCTCTTGTAAACATATAAATAAATCAATGTATAAAAGAACTTGCCTGTTTTTAATCCTAAGACTCTGGGCGAATCCGAGCTACTTCAGGTAGATTGTCGATGAACCCCCATGCTCCAGGATACCGTGAAACCACTTTTCACCTAGTTCACAAATTAAAACCACGTGGAAACTGTTCATTTAATCAAATTAAGCTTCACTACGATTTTCCGATTAACGCCATAAAAGTAAATATGCACTTGTTTGTCGCTTACAGCGACATCTGTTAGCGAGAAGCACAGCTAAACCCCTATATTGCTAAGGCCGCTAATGTAGAGGCTCTATTAACATCAGATTAAGTTATTTTATGAAAGGAAGAGAAAACAATTCATGAGCAATTTATTATCTTACAATTTACATATACAAAGTAAATTAATCGGGAAAACATTTAGCAAAATTTATATTTTTATATTTCACAAATGCTGAAGTTTTCCTAAAGCCAACGCATAGTTCAGTGAGGGAGCACCTGAAGTGGGTTACACCGGAATCCACATCCGATACCTGAAAGGTACAAGGAATCGAGAAGAAGAAAATCTTCACAAAAGCAATAGCCTCTGCTTTTGATGAAAAGACATAAGTAAATTTTTGTCATCACTCCAACAGTAAATTTGACTAACCAAGGAACAAACACGACATATATCAGTACACTCCGCCCCACCCATGGAATATATGTTAATGAAACTAAAAAAGGATAAATTTAATTACTCCCAAAGATTTTCTGAATCGAAGACATAATTTTTATACAGCTTCTTCAATTACTACCTTGACCACATTTGTCAAAAATACGTACTAAAAGAAGCTACTTTATAAAGACCTTCTTTCTCTTCCCTTACAAAGTCTTTACATTCAATTCAATGGGATATTTGAATCTTTAATTTCAACGAGAATGGGGAAAATTAAGTTATAAGCGCCTTAAAAATTACGAAATCGGCTTCCGACAATAAGTAGGTTGTTTTCAAAGACGCCGCTAGCGCCTCCATCATAAAAAAACTTTTTTCCATTCTGTTCTGTTACATTCACGTACCGTATCTTCCATAAAGGCGAGGGCATCATCAATTATTAATAAACTGGCGATGCCAAAACAGCCCCTTTAAAAGCCCCAACGCTTTGTAGGACGTCTTTTCCTTCGTCCAACCATCCGCATCCACGATATTGTTTCATTGTTTAGATGTGTTTTCCATTCTCTTCGAAAATCGACCGATTTTAAGTTTTATTCAAAATGCAAGTGATGTAGCTGTATGTAAAAAGCGTTTAAATTTATAATTTATAATTTTAATACATTGATTTGCACTTTGGAGGTTCTATACTTCATTCTAGCAGCTCTGTATGCTCTGTAGGTATTGAAAATTATCATTTATTCGGGATGCTTTAAAAAAAGTAGCAAATATTTTAAATTTATGTGAACAAGCATCCAACTTTATATGGTAACAAGTAGGGTTATTGATTTCACATTTTAAGGATTTAATGATTTCATTTCCAAAAAAATTTCTGGGGGTATTAACAAAATATTCTCCTAATTCAGCCGTCATCATTTCAGATTATCTCTCATTAGCCAAGGCCAATATTATTACAGTTGAATTCCCTTAGTTCGACTTGAATACAATTGGTACTCATCTTGAGCAGACTTAGAGATGAATTGTATTTTCTGAAACCGATCCCCGACGAGCAATCTGGATTTTGCGCCGGTGTCGCGCCCGATTTGCAGTTGCTTCGTTTGTCGAAGTTTGTTTACAACGCTTTTGAGCGGTGGGAGACGGTAAAATATTAACACCGTTTGACACAGTTTGACATCAGAATTTGTTACGCAAAAAGGAGAAGGATTGGCGTTAGGGAGAATCTCGTCTTCCTAGTTGGATCTGATCTGAGGGGAAGAACTTTTTCTGTCCGAAATGGCCGAGCTGTGTCATCAAAATGACTCATGGTGTCCAGTGTTCCGCAGAGTTCGCTGTTGGCGCCGGAACTATTCATTATATACATTAGCGATATCCTCAGCAGCAGCGAGGGACTGGTGTAGACAGCTGAAAAAATTTACGAAAGAGGAAGATTCATAATTTCCAAATTGTCTTTGAAATTTGCACACATTTCAGGATCCATTTTGCATGCGATTGTGTCTGAGAACTTAGAGTGCAAAAAATTGTGTTCTCGCTGAATTCGTAAACTGCTAACTGAGGAACACAATAAATTGGAAAGTGCTCTAACTTCATCAACACATCATCGCCAGTCAGAGCGAAAACAAACCGGACACTTTCAAAGCGCAAAATCATGGCCACTGTGTTCTAGGACAGGCAAGGTGTATCGTTAGTTAGGGAAACTGCGTCAAGCCATCAAGAACAAACGGTGTGGAATGTTCTTCTTGACAGTGCAAAACCATATATTGCGACTCAAACTCGAGATCTGATCACCACTTTTGGCTGGGAATAACTGACTACCATCACAAGAAGCAGAATTCTACAAGAAGGAGGATTTCAAAAAACATCTCTTTTCGGAATATACCTTCAATTATCTACTTTTCCACATGACTTCCTTTCCCATTTAAACATTCACCGTAACAAGCTATTACGGTGAATGTTTAAATAGGAAAGGAAGTCACGTGGAAAAGTAGATAATTGAAGGTATATTCCGAAAAGTGTGTTTTTGGGGAATTTTTACTTGCTTCATTCTTATTACAGAACGGACATTACTTAAAAGTAACCCTTGTATATGAAGTCATTCGAAGATTCTTTTCGTTAATTCCATTGAACTGGTAGATAATTTGAGAATGAAAATCCAGAATTGACCGACAAGTCAGCTTCGATGAAGATACCGAAACGTGTGCAAAAGAGCTCCCCACGCAGTTTGTGTTATTAAACGTCGATGATGTAGCAACGCAAATTAGATATAGATTTTCAAAGGAACATCCTATGCGTAACATCTGTCCAAGTGGGCGTAGAGGTCTTAGAACTTGGAAGTTTATGCGGTATCCGTGGTAGCTCTTAGATTTGTTGTACTGTTTCTTCCTTGTGTCACCTCTTTTCGCCCATTTTCGCTTGTGTGATGCCCTTGGGTAAGTTTGTCGATTGACAATCAGGCATCAAAGGATTCTTTTGTTTTGTTATCATTTAATTAGTTTAAATTAATACCGCAATATTACCGCCAATTATAATTCCACTTTTTGGATTTGATAGACATCCATTTCGTCTCTGTCAAATTACATCGGTCCCTCACTAGTATCGTTAATACTAAAATTTAATGACCCATATATAAACTTTGGACATGGCGTTTAATTGCATTTGCTTCGGTTAGATTTAAACTACATGCATATATGGATAATACCGTAGTAAGACCCCTTATCTTTCCCATTTAGTCGTAACACTGCACTGTTTCACATTTCCCGTAAATACTAAGAACCTACTAAGTTTCAAGTTATTGCAGGGTTTTGAATGTACGCCAAATGCATGTATATATCACCCCTGGGAAAATATATTACGCTCGTCGCCGGCAGGACTATTAATAAAAATATCGCTAGCCGATATGGGGAGTACCACAAGGTACGATATTAAGGTCATAATTCTTTCGAATCCAGTTTTATCATATTTTTTCGATATTTTCGCCGACAGAAGTGCGGCTAACCGAGTGGAAAATTGCGAAATTGTTTCCTAAACTGTCTCCGCTTCCGCAGGGAGAGGACGCATAGTTCGGCTGGTTGCGAGAATTTCCCCGGACGCACAAAGGACATCGCGGCGCAGTTTATAATTCCCAACACAATACATCGTTTAACACCTTATTTCCATGCCTTTACGATCGCATAAATCTAAAGCGCTGGAGACAACGGATGGTTCGCCCCATGCGCTCACCCCTCGACTTTCTAACTCGACGACGTTTCTAGCAAACGACACCAGAGCCGGAGCGCGTACCGCTACAATATAATCTATCTGTAGTAGGGCGGCGTGCGCACTTTACAACTTTAAATTTATACACTTCGGGCGAAGTGCGAACGGCAATGCAGGGCTGTCTCGCTAGCAAATAGCTGCGATACGCCATCGGTACATCCCTTTCGCTTTGGAACCGCAACTCTCTTGCCGCCGCTGTCCTGAAATCCACCGCGTTGCCGGTGTTGCCAAATTTATAACCTCCTTACATGGCCAACTACGACCGCGCGAAGCTTAACGTAGCTTTGTCTTATTGCGAGCGAGGTCGTATACTATGAAAACATGCGGCAATACTGATATGCTAATGGAATCAGCATCAAACGATAGAACTAATTAACTTCTCACAATTAATGAATTTAGAAAAAAATCAACTTTTCAGAAGAGTCATTTGAAAGTTTAGCCTTTTTTTAATTAATTCTTAATTGTAGAAAGATAAAGTCATTCGATGACAATTTTGGTTATATGTTTCGTTCTTCCTCATATACACCGTGAAAAATTTTATTTTTCTAATACTTAGTTTTGTATAATTTTTATAAGGACAATGGCCATTTGTAATTACATCTTTAGACTAGCTTAATCCACTTTGGCCTTTTTGTGAATAAACTAAGTGTCCTCAGAGCTAACTTATTCGTACTAAAATACATTTTTATTTCTAAAATGCATGGGTTTTTATTTAATTTTTTTTCTACAAAAGGTTGTAAGTAAAACAACTGCTTACAAAGATTAAACATTTATTGAGGTATACATTTTTGTTACATTTATCAGTAACGCTGGCCACGAGCGGTACCGCGCATCGGCGTAGAATCAGTTCGGACCGAGAGGAACGGTAGTATTACTTCGTCTGCGGAGCAGTACGGACATTTTCGCTGCCGGTCATTTGCGCAATTGTTTATCTGTCCTAGAAAAATTATGATTTCGTCAGCAAAACGACCGCGGTCGGACAAACTTCGAAAATTGATTGCAGAAATTCCAGACTTAATATATGAAGGTGCTAAAATTAAATGTATAATCTGTAAAATCCCGTTAATGTGTTGGTCCAGACAACATTGTCTACGACACGTAAATAGTGAAAAGCATGTCTCATAAAGAAATTGCGCACAAGACAATGAAAAATTTATATTTAATTTATGCGTTACGTTTATCGCATGTAATATACCGTTTGATTTACTAGACAAGAAACCATTTATCTGCCTTTGGGAATAACTATTCGGAGTGCAAATTACCTAGTCGAACATCGTTACGAAGAATTGTGCCATCTGCGCGCGAACATATTGAATAAAAAATAAAATCGGAGTTGAAAGATCAAAAATTGTGGTTATGTGTCGACGAAACAACAGATCGGAAGAAACATTCTGTTCTTAATGTAATGGCACGCAAATTGGAACCTCATCAATCGGCACCTTCAATTCTATTAGTCTCCAAACGAATACAACAGTGTACTGCCGAAGTAATTTCAAAGTTAATGTTAAATACATTGGACAAGTTTGAACTTTCAACAAACCAACTCTCGATGTTAGTGAGTGATGGTGCTGCAAAGATGTTTTCTGTAGATCGATCTCTTAAAAAGCATTCTGCTAATTTGTTACACATTACGAGTAAAATTCATGCTCTCAATCTTGTGGCGGATAGTATCAGAAAATGTTATCCTGAGGTAGACGCTTTAATAGCGCATACCAAAGCAGTATTTGTCAAATCACCGAAACGTATTCGCGAATTTCACAGACTGTGCCCCCGTATACCAGAGCCACCAGAACCTATTCTAACTCGTTGGGGAACATGGTTGCAGGCCGCGTTTTATTATCATAAATATTTTGACAATATTAAGAACGTGGTTTTACAATTCGATACAAAGGAAGCTGCCGCTATCCAGAAAAGCCAGTCAGGTTAAAATGGATTTGAAAATCATTCACGATAATTACTTCGGGCTAGCAGATGCAATAGAAAAATTACAAAATCCTGCGGTGCCGTTAGAGGAATCTCTACAAATAGTGCAACATGTTCACGCACAGCTATGCGCGATTGAAGACGCAAAAAATGTTTCTGTTCTAGAAAAATTTGAGTGTTTTTGAGAAAAATTCTGATTTTGGCACATTAAGACACATTTGTGAAGGTGCGTCAGGCTGCCCCTGCCCGGAAATATGGACAATCTGTTCCCTATTTTTCAAATAACTCTCAAACCAGGATAGTGCTGTACCTCGTATACCGTAGTGCTCCAATTTCTGAAGTAACCTACGATGATCTATACTATCGAAAGCTTTCGACAAATCCGATAAGATGCCAAAAGGAAAGTCAAACAACGCAGTCTCTATACTTCTACCTCTAAGGAAGCCATGTTGGAATCTACTAATGAGCTTATGTTTCGCGAAACAATCAAACAAACGATTAAACACCAATTTCTCAAACAACTTAGAGAAACCAGTCAATAGGCTAATAGGTCTGTAATTACTGGTGTTATTAGAGCAACCCTTCTTGAATAAAGGGGAAACCAATGCTGTCTTAAGATAATCAGGGTATTGGCCATATCAAGTTGGTGTGACATCAGGTAATCTCGGTGGCCATTGCATTGGTCCATAGGTGGCAATTAAGCGGTGGTTAAACGTTACATTCATGTACTGTATGACAATGGAAGCACTATGAGCTGGTGCTCCATCCAACAGGAAGAACAAGATTATCCCAAGGCTAATGGAAAATCTTCTAACATTGTGATTAACTCATTAGTTACGAAAATAAAGACATGTTCTGGCATTCAGACTGTCTTCATAAAAACAAGGTCCTAATAACCTGTTCTCTGTGGCTAATGCTACTCCGCAAAGCCACAAACGAAGGCAACAACAATCTGTCTCCTAGTCAACCGCATTAGACGTCAGTAACACAGACAGTTTGATGATTCGTCTCTCTTGTCCAGTGTGGGTTTTCGTCTAGCCGAAGACGATTATTTTGTTTACTGTACCAACAATAAGAACACCATTGTTGGTAACCTTCGCTTTGTCCTTCCACAAAGTGTATGATTCATTATTAAGCAAACTTAAAGAACGTTAAAGCTACTGCTGCATTGTTCTAGTTTACTAAAGTCATATTTATTGCAGCCACTCCTACACAGAATATTTTTTGTCAAAGTTATAGAATTCCGAATTTTCTGTGGATTCAACATAACTCGAAACTAAACTTTGCAAATAGCATTTCGTTTAATAGCTTGTCAGAAGTAAATTTAATGCCTATCAAATTGTTTCTGACAAAAAGTTAGGGCCCTCAATGCCCCACTAAATTGGAATAGCTCGTATAGCTAGTGTTGACAAAAGAAATGATTTGAAATATGGTAGTTTATTTGCCATGACATCGTATAAATCCACCAAGCGCTATTAGAATCTAAACTTCATAATTTCAGGAATTTACTAGTTTTTCTGATATTTTTCCAAAGAAAACACAGAAAAAAGTCACATATCTCCAATTCCCAGGGACTCCGCATACCGAATAGCGAATTTCCCTCTTTGAAAATATGTAAGCCAACGTAAATACTCAAAGTTCATTTTTCATCATCGAGATAGATTTTCCATCTCGCAATATTAATTAAAATATTAATCACTCGCTTGTCTAAATCAATACGACATAATCCGCGTTTCCCAATCTCGCCGTAGGTGGCGCTACGAGCGTGCGATTTCGAAAGAAGCGTCTCTCAGCATTAATAAAGTGACACCTTCTTAATTAAAAACCTTTCATTTGAATTCGGCGAAAGAAAAACAAAAAGAAGAATGAGAGGAAGAAAGGTATACACGGAGGAATCATTAACAATTTATACATGGCCAGTTATTTCAATTTCCAAGCGGAACCCGGGTGAACCCCGAAGGAGATACAGGGGGAGAGGGCGATGGAAGAAACGGTAGTGGCGGCTCAAATGTCCGCTTAATTATCCGCCATTATATAACAACAACATCGTGCCCGTTATTTCCGCAAATGAACGCGAGCGAGGCAGGCAAGGAGAGTAGAAGAAAGTTTTAATGAAGGCGCGAATAAATAGAGAATATAATGAGGGAAGAGAGCAAGGGTGAACGTTTCTCTTCGTGCGATGGATCCTGGAGTCGCTGTCGAAATGGCGTGAAAGACTAGGTATCATATTCCAATTTCCAAAGGTCCACAAGAAAGCGAACAGGTGCGGTGTTGTCCAGGGTTGTATTTTAGGATTTTGTTGATCTTCTGTAGTTCGCCCTGAAAGTTAGACAAATAGAGAGATGATACGGCGCAATTAAAAAATGTCATCTATTCCTGAAGAAGTGAGTTTTGTATGCAATTATATTTTCATATTAGCCCAACAAAGATGGAATAGTGAGTACCTTTAATTTATTTGTGTTATGTTTCTAATTTAAGATTGTACATTGCCTTGCTTTAAAGAAAGCAACTACCTTTTCTATTTCGTCGGAGTTTAATTTTAATTCATTTGGAGACTTCTTTTGCAACAAGCTGGGCATCCAGAGGATGAACCTAATTCTAGTATGCTGAGTCCAATGGTGCTAACCGTTTTTAAAAATTAATTTGCGTTTTCGAGCAATTTCAATGTAAACATTTTAAGCCCGAAGACCTCAAAAAACGTAACTTTTATCATTATTTGACCATTTATTGAATTTAAATCGACGGAAATCGATCGAACAGTCATCGTACCGACGAATACACATCCAATAGAAACTATTTGAAAAGAATCGACTTTTTTATAATTTTTTTGCAAAAAAAAACATTTTTTTTCATTTTTTATTCTCTGATTACCCTGATTCTTCTGTATCGTCATCTCCTTCTTATAAATTCCAACAAATGTCATCCAAACGAGCATGTAGCTTTTTGCCGCTGTACCAATCTTCGAGCCTCGCCGTCACTTGATGAAAACGCTCGGCATGCTCATCGGATTCGTTTGGTGATTGTTCTGCGAATTTTTCTACATGAGAATGCAAAAAATTAATTTTTAATGACATTCGAGCATTTAAACGGTGAAAAGCAGTGAGCACGTCTTCAACTAGTATGCGTCAATTTTCAAATCGATGAATTCAGAGAACATTGTCAATAACCACTTTCACACAATCACATGCCACAAGCTCCATATCAGTGAGTGCATTTTCAAATCGTTTGTCCCTCATCAAACGACGAATGTCCGAATTTCTGTGAAATAAATATAATACAAAAAAAATTCAGACATCTGCCTTCTTTTATTTTCATCCCACTTAACCATGGAAAAATACGACGAAATTCGTTGAATGCATTTCCTTCTGGATTCAATGCCTTTATGAAATTTTTAACAATTCCTAGTTTGATGTGGAGCGATGGTAACAAAACCTTTTCGATCGGCACAAGTGGAATCTTAATAATGTTGTTTTGTCGCAATCTAAATTCCTCACGTAAATGCCAGTTCCGTTCGTTACATTGGTCACCGGCAAAACGAGTATTCCACAAGCACATGTAGCACATATTTTTGGTATGTATAACTTGTTTACATACCTCTTAAAAGAGCCACCACTTTTAAGTCGGCACAAATTTTCCACTTTTGGTCATTATATTACACTAAATCGATGATTTCCTTTTAGCGATGCATATGTCTTTTTGTATTGCTTAGGAAGAAAATATCAAAAAAGAAAAACAACATCCAAAAATTTACTATATATTTATGGAAATCGTTTATAATATTCTATCAGCACTTAATACATAATAAACTTTATCTAAATACAAAAGAACAAAATATACCCACAACTAGGGTAATTTCGAAAACAAATATTTCCACGTCTCATAACAATTTCACGCTATTTAATACTTCCCAAATGGACTATAGGTTTATATGTGGCCCCCAGTGGCACATATACACACGCGAATATAATAATTCTGCCTCAGACATTATATATGAGAAACAGATACGTGTGTACGTGTCGCGCTCCATTGGAACGAAGCCAAATCAGTTAATTGTTCATTCGGTCCCTCCCTCGCGCTGCAACCTCTGAAAACTTTCAAAACTACCCGCTCAAAAATCGATAGCACCCTTCAAACAGGTAAATAACTGCTCGTCCTAGCATTAATATGTCGCTTTGTGCTCTTGTACAAAGTTTTATGGGTATACAGAGAAGTACGAAAAAGTATTAAACATTAATTCATACATCTATAAAGTTTCTTGTCCTTTACATTGAGTACACACGTTTAACTCTACAATACCCGCTAGAACTTCTGGAACATCGTTACCCGCTTCGGTCTCACAGACCGGCATATAAAAATGTTTTTTTTTACATACTTAATACTCTAATTTGGCCAAATTCACTGTTTTGGTTATATCTTTTATAAAAAAAAATGCAACACATAAATATTTATTAAAAAAAAAAATAAAGAAATACATATATTCTTAAAAATTTTAATCGCATATCACACTTATATGCGTTAGGCACATGAACTTTTCACACTTTTTGCACTTGAATCCCGTTTTTCGGTTAGTTTTTGTTGTGCCTGTTGTTGTCTGGCTGACATTTGCTTCAATTTCTATTTTGCATATTTCTTGTATGCGTAGATTCATTACTTGTGGCAGATTTTGTAATGTAGCCTTTCTTCGTAAATGTAGATGGAACATTGCCATTGGCAGATTTCCCGTCTTACAAATTTTACTTCCGGATTATCTACACAAAATAAGACAAAAGCATTGATAGCCCCAACATTTAGTAGTGAAAAAAATACTACCGTTGGCCACCGGCGAGTATTTCTGGCACAATTGTAGTAGGAGCACAATTTATCTTCGACATCAACTAAACCTTTTGTATGGTTATACAAAGTCATTATTTCTGGTTTATTTCGTTCTCCACTCTCTGGATCAATGGCATCATCGTGATGCATAATAGAAACAAGCAAAACATTCTTTTTCTGGAATAT
This sequence comes from Dynastes maya, assembly GCA_029619315.2. Lineage (NCBI taxonomy): Eukaryota > Metazoa > Arthropoda > Insecta > Coleoptera > Scarabaeidae > Dynastes > Dynastes maya. The sequence continues at coordinate 43,360,611 of JAROYE020000006.1, read as the reverse complement.
ACGAAACTAAGGTGCTATATTTTTGAAATCCAAACATGCTGGAACGTACTGGTCGGTTTGCAGGATTAGAAAATTCTAAGGGCAGAGCTCTTTTGTTTTTCCTAACTGTTCCTACCAAAGTTATTTTTTTCTTTATTAATTTTTCAGCTAAATGAAAACTTGTAAACCAATTATCTACCGCCAAGTTTCTTCCCGAATTATTTATTGGTTCACAAAGTCGTTCAACAATGGCATCTGGAGAGTTACTTACTTTGAAAGGGCCTTCTGGTTGTTGGCCAACATACACTTCCAGGTCACTTGTATAATACATTTTTGCATCTGACAATGCAAAAATTTTGATGCCGTACTTGTTGGGTTTAGACGGAATGTACTGCTTGAAGCTGCATCTTTCCCGGAAAGCTTCAAGTTTCTCGTATACTGTTACATATTCGGACAAACCAAAACCAGATTTGCATTTACTGGCAAACATACTAAAAATGTCTCGAATAGGTGCAAGTTTATCCATTTTTTTCCGTTCATTTCTTGTATTTTTATCGTCAAATCTGGTACAACAGAGTAGAAATCTAAAACGATTCAGAAACATTGTTAAACGAAATATTTTTACTCGTGAACCATCTGTTCTCCATAGATCACCTGCGTTTAGTCGGTTTGCCTTTAGAACTCCCGCAAAATATAATAGTCCCAAAAAAGCTTGAATTTCTAATTTGTCTGTAGGTCTGACATCATTTTTTCTTGAATACCTTCCTGCTACGGAATTTATAAAATTGTTTGTGTTGACAACAATATTGTTTAACAATTCGTTTGAGAAATTGTAGCTCCAAATTTCAAGAGGGTTTTTCATATTTCTGGTCGGTAATCTTGACATTTGAAGATGCACAATTTTATTTTCTGGTCTGACTTTGATTCTTTGAGATGGCACTTGTTTTAGCCATTTGGTAATTTTATATTTACCTAAAAAACATGGCTCGTCTATGTTTACATCAATATCGTCCAAGCTTTCAGAATCAGAGATTTCTTGCTCAGATTCACTATCTTGATTACATTGTTCGCTGTCTGAATTATCGTTAGCTTCTTCATCAAACAGAGTTTCTTGTTGGTCTTCAGCCAAACATTCCTCCATCAATCAGGTCAACCGAGCTTGCTCTATTTCATAATCACCCATGATGGCTACAAATAACTTACAGTAGCAAAAAAAAAACAAAAAGAAACAAAAATACTTTATAAACTCAAATTTATACACAAACACTTTTTGAGACTTATGAAAACACACTTAACCGCTTCGGTCTGGGTAGCTAGAAAAGTAACAACTGTTCACTTCAACGTGATTTAATGCACTGATCTGTCAATGGGCAAATTAGAAAGATACAAGGCGGCACATAACAATCGTTCAAAAAATGACTCGCTCATTTATTAAAAATTGTTGCTTCGGTCTGAGAGACCGACAACGGGTACTGGCGGGTTAAGTTTAAGCCAATTCATTTCAATTAACATCAAATTTTTACTACCAGCTATATATAGTTGCCTTATATACTATTTCGTAAACAGGGAAGTGACTCTTAAAACTATATAATGTCAAAGTGGATTAACGTTTATTGCTGCGATCCAAAATTAAATTGCAGATACCTACGGTATAATTACGGTCGACCGTAAACCCCAATTGATTCCATGCCATATTACTGCTAATGAATGCTATTACTATTATATATAGTTGAGAGGTACATTAATAGCGAAGTTATTTGGTATTGATACCGCCTAGTAGATTAGAGTTAAGGCAGGCGAGATGTTTAGTGGGTTGTATAACGTTGGATTGATTTGATTTGCTTTGCTTTAGTATTAATTAATTCTAACAAATACTAAGCGACATTGAATGGTTTCTGCGTATTGTACAAATGTTCCATTTCACCAAAAAAGAGGTGCTCTGGGGTTGCGATTACATTGCAAAGTGTCTTAAAGTCGAATCTGTTGGCTTCCTATTTTTTTTTTTCCAAAGGCGACTGATTGAGGTAAGAAATTCAGACTTGTTATCTTACTAGACATTTATTTTTTGATTTTTGTTATTAGGGTCCAACTTTATACAAAGAATAGATACCTTACAGTAAATCAATTCGCATGATGCACGTTTTGTATGTGGTACATGATGCCCTAGGGTAGCCCATCTTTATAGGGGGTAAAATTCTTTTTTGAGATCTTTATGTATCGCCCCATAAAAATGTTCTTTTACACCAAAAAATAATTCTACCAAAAATTCACCCCAATTTCAAAATAGGAACAGCTGCCGCCCGCAGCCTGAAGTATTATTCCTACAATATTATTTAAATAGCCCTTGTTTTATTACTCACCAAGAATTTCGAGCCGTCTGGGATATTTGTGCTTCCTTTTTTTATTACTTTCGAAATTGCTTTTTAAAGAACAACCGTCTAACGTGATGTTTACCGCCGATGCATTTCATCACGCACGATGGATGTCTAAAGCAATCTATTGCTTAAAAATATTTTTTTTTCAAGACCAGTTTAAACTTACACAAAAAGAGAAATCAGCTATTTACGACACCTCTTTGTTTCTTGTAATCCTCTACGTAAAGGCGTGGTTTATTGCACCCCCCGCTAAAAGTGCACCATTTCATGATTTTCAGTTTTGTAAAGAGTTAATAAAATATAAAAATATTGATCTCTGATATCTCAAGCTGCTGGTAATAAAATGAAAGATCATTTGTGTTATTTAAATCCTAAAAATATCGCCTTATCCTTTTTCGATGAAGATATATTGATTATTACTAAGAGACAAATGGTTACGGCTAGCAAACAATGATCAAATCAAGAAGGCGTCAAACGGGTAACAATAAGTGAATTAATTAAAATTGAAGATAAGGAAATAATTGATTTTGTATCTGTTAGTACTAATAATTTTTTTCAGAAATTTAATTTTACCACAGATTTTTTTTGGAAAACGGTCCAGGAACTTGGAGTGAAAATGAAAGTTATAAAAAGTGCTACAATATTATTAATGAGCTTAAAATAGTAAACGACACAGCTGAGAGGGTGTTAAACTAATTGATGAATACACAAAAATATTAACTAAAGATGTAGAACAAAATCAATTTTTGCTTCAAGTTGTTAAGAATTATAAAGGTCGTTTTTCTAGATGTTAAAAAAGAAACAATTATACAGATTTTAGAGTAGGATCAGATAGATATGTTTAACGTGTAATAATTTACGAGGGTTACCGGGTACAAATATATTTTTTGCAACTATTAAATTAAACCTAAAATAATGCTAATATAGCACATGGTATTGGTGGAATCATTCCCTGCAAGAACAATGCGAGCAAAGAAAAGAGAGCACTAACACACGGATATGTTTCTGCCTACCCGGCGTCATCGTGGCTACAAGCACTCACCTTTCTACTGCCTGCATTGTATCTACCTCTAGGTTTATGCCCTCAAAGTCCACAACAACACTGAAACTATCTCCCGGCGCGCCCTAGCGCCAAGAAACACAGCCATGTCGTGCTAGACCGCAGCGAGACGCACCGGAGTACAAATGCCCGCCACCTATCGGGCAGCTCATGGGCTGCTGAACACAAGACATAAACCGAGAGGTTGACACAATGCGGGCAGCAGAAAGGTGATGACGCCGGGTAGGCAAAAACATATCCATGTGTTAGTGCTCTCTTTTCTCTGCTCGCATTGTTCTTGTCGGGAATGATTCCATCAATATCATGAGCATTATTTTTGGTTTTGTTACTAGGCATTTTCTCATGTGTATAACTATTAAATTATTTATAATTAAAATGTTTTATTGTATCTATTTCTTCCATGCATAAAACGTAGTAAAGGACAAATTACAAATGATTGTTTCATTTTCTTTGAAGTAAAAACTTTGACAACGATTTTTACAATTTTATCTATTTATTCTCTATATATAATAAGCAGTTATTGTGAAAAATACAAATTAAGAGTAATTTTGGCTTTGTCGATTAATAGGTTTTGAATTTGGACGGCCAAATTTTGGAAAAGAATATTTATTGTTCTATTTTGTACATTTTCTTCCTTTTGTGGATCATAATTAGTTTTCATGATGCATTGTACATACCTACAAACATACAAAAGATATATAACTTTGTTTTTGAAAAAGGTATTGTTTTTTGTCATTCTTATCAAAATCAATTGGCCGGCCGCACCACTTCTTATCATCCGATAAAAGTAAAATTTTACTGAGAATGTTTTTTCATCAAATAGACTGTTTTTAAGGTGTGACATCTTAAGTTTTCAAAAGTCACCAAAGATAGGCCACCAAGGTGCCCAAAAGAAGTAGCATTTTTCGCTTACTGTTTTATCTTTAATATTTGAAGTGGTGTACAATCTAAAAATATGTTTGACTCTACAGAGTGTCTAGAAAGTAGTGCCTACTTCATTATTTTAAACGGAACACTCTGTATGTTATTCCATTTTCTGATTCTGCGCTAAAAAATAACTACATTCCATATAAGCAGCTGTTTATCTATTCATAGGAAGTTCTCTTTCTAGAGAGAGAATTTTTTTTTTTAAATGGCGCCGGTGCAAGGGTCCGCTAAAAATGACGTACTAGCCGTGTGTATTAACCAGATACATATATCAACTTTTGATAATTTCAAGAGCTTTGTAATTATTCCCTGCAACCAGTTTCGCGGATTTTCTCCTTCAGCCAAATTCTATTCAATAGTATATACAACACATCTACTGCTTTATCGGTATGTGCTTTAATTAATTCCGTTGTTATCTGATCTATTCCTGTTGCTTTACCATTTTTCAGGGTCTTGATTGCTTGTCGTACTTCATCCTTACTAAATGTCCCTACAACGAGTTCGATTATATTATTGTAGCGCTGTTCACTTATTTCTTCGTTATCCTCTTCTATTATCGCTATTTTTTATTTGTTTTGTTTACAACTATAGTCTGATTCCAATTTTTCTTTTTCTTCTGCGTTGTCTGTACTTATTAACAGATGTTTCAGTTTTTTTCTTTCCTAAATTTTCTTGTTATTGTTGCCACCGTGAACCATTCCTTGAGTTTCTTATATCTATGTCCTAGAGTAATTTCTAGAGCGGGCCAAGAGCGCCACGCGCCAGGTTCGCAATCAGGCTGCCGGGCGCATATATGTATGTAAACATAGGTAATTTAAATATGTAATTATTAGGACGAGGACCAAAACCACTGTCTATTACGTCGTGAAGACGCGCAAATATACACCTGCAGTTTGGGTGTTCGTTGATAAATAGGGCGTTGTTCACAGTGGGCCACTACAAAAAAAAGTTCATTCATCGGCGGCTACGAACTAACAGCGCGCTTATTCATTTACGGATGACGCGCTCTATTCATCAACAAATGACGAGTCTGCAGATGTTACGTTTGCACCACTTCGTGGCATACTAGAAACAAGCGTCGGTGTGCTCGCTTTAAGTGATTATGTCTAACGTAACTATTAAAAATAAACGGCCATTACCTACGAAAGTTATAAATTTCTTAGTGAATTTGTGGATTTACACTACAATGGGAGTACAATTTTCTGTAAAGTTTGTAAAAAGAAACTACTGGCTGGAGCAAACGTGATTGTGAAGACATATAAATAGCGCACACACCACAGAATAAAGAAATGGTGTGTCACAACAACGTCAATTTCAATTAGAATTGCTTTTAACGTTTATGGTATGTGGTCTACCACTTCGTATACTTGATAAAAAAGCATTTCGAAAATTCTGGGGTACATACAATACCGAGTGGATACTACCATCTCGGACAGCGTTACGGAGAGATATTCCACGAATACGTGAGGACATTGAAAATCGAATTAGAGCCGAATTAAAAGATAAACAGCTGTGGCTATGTCTTGATGAGACGACAGATTGCAAAAAAAATTCTATTTTGAATATAATAGTGCGCGTATTAGATCCTATTAAACCAAATTTTGCAATTCTATTAGCCAGCAGAAGATTAAAACAGTGTACTAGTAAAGCAATTACGGCCGTAGTTCTCGAAACGTTACAAAAATTTCAAGTGTCAACCAGTCAACTGTTGTTGTTCATGAGCGATGGTGCAGCAACAATGTGTAGTGTAGGCCGTTCCCTTAAAGAAAAGTGTGAAGGACTTTTACATGTTACGTGTAAAGTCCATGCTTTACATCTTGTGGCACAAACTGTTCGAGAGTGTTACCCGGAGGTGGATGCATTAATAGCAAACACAAAAAAAGTGTTTCTCAAAAGTCCTAAGAGGACTAGGGCATTCCACAGGTTATGCCCTGGTATTCGAGAACCACCACAGCCCATTCTTACGCGTTGGGGAACGTGGTTAAAAGCCGCTTTTTATTATAATGAACATTTTCAAGAAGTCAAATCCGTTATTTTGCAATTCGTCCCTGCCGAAGCTAGAGTTATTAGGATGAGCCAGAAGGGATTTCTCGATATTTCTGTTGAAACACATCTAAAGAATATTAGCAACAATTACAAAGGGTTAGTAGACGCGATAGAAAATTTGCAAAATTCTGGATTGTCGTTGGTAGAATCAGTGCAAGTCGTGGACGAAGTTAGTACATGTTACACAGTATAAACGATGCAACAAGTGGACGAGTTTTAGCTAAGTTCGATAGTGTTTTAAAAAAGAATCCGGACTACACGAGATTAAGACAAATGTGCGATGGGGCATCTGCAGATTCCTTGACTAGTCTAAAGATTATTTTAATTACGCCTGTCTTACTTCGGTAGACGTGGAACGGTCGTTTTCGAAATATAAGAACATTTTTTCGTCTCGGCGAACATCCTTCACCGACGCAAATGTGGAAACTTATCTGATGGTGCAACTTTTTAAACAAGCCTATCCGCATTATTAAGAAGGATAGAATTTATTTATTATATCTTTATTTACAGTTACCTTATTAAGTACAACAGAATGAAAAAAGCGTTCAGTTTCTCAGTTATTTCCTTATTACATCCCATTTACAACGCATACCGTTTTCAAATCAAATAAAAAATCATAATGAAAATAATAAAAACAAACCTCGCTCTAATTACTAAACATTATTATTGCGTCAGCTTTTATTTTTTTACTCTTGTGTATTAATTTCGAAATATCACATATCTGCTGTGACTCACATATACGCTATTTACAATAAGCGGCCGTTGCGCCTGATTCCGATTCTGTTGGATGGCGCAATTTGGCCCGCCCTAGTAATTTCTTAGAAAATGTCGATCTAAATATAGCAATAAATCCATTAAAGTAGAGTGCTGCCACCTGTTCACCCTTGTAAAGAATTAATGTTATGCCCAGATAGTCTTTTATATGAGCTTCCACTCTCAGTACTACCTACTCCTCATAAATATTTATTACATCCTGATCAATAAACTTAAAACTGCTGCAATATGACTTTCTATGCACTGATATGAATTCTCCTTTCGCGAAAATTAATTTTAACGCACGCCAGAGAGTCCTGTTCAGTATCTTCCCTAATACACCTCGTCTTTTGTTCCGTTCACTTTATTTCCGCGAAGATTTCCAATAATATCGCGCACGTAACGATCTCAAACTTCCCATTCCTACGTAGCGTTCGAAATTAAAATTTAAACGCTTACTAACACGTATCGAATGAATATAGATGGAAGACCCGGCCAGATAGCTAGATGGAATCGTTTGGAATGAACGAAGAGAAACGATTTTACATCTTCCGGAACGTCGAAATATGTGACAGAAATTTTAAACGGGAGGAACGTCAATATCTGTATTGGTTCGGTTCACTCGATAAAACTCAATTTATAACCCAACACTAAACCCAGACAGATTATTATTACGGCGAGATCTGCGGTTTTTACCCGGAGATTCAGCCCTTCCCGTCCCGGTCGGCGATTCTTTCTCTATCCAACGCGAATCCGTCTCATCTCCACCACGTCCGCCCCGTAGTCTATTTGTAAAAGTATCATGCGTGCCGTCGCCATTAAAATCAATGGCACATGACGCTGCTACGATCTTCTCACGTCGAATTTCGATTTTCGAAGCGGCTATTTTTTCAGCGCGCTCTTGGCAGTCGTGCCTTCTCATGCGTCATTAAAGTACGTGTACGTTTCGGATCACCTACCACCGTTTGTTTTATTTACTTTTCCTCGTCGTTTGTTCTTGGAATTTCTATTAAATTCTCGAACGTATCAACGATATTTTATTTATTAAGCACATTTCCATAAATGTACGTCACATTTCCATAAATGTACGCGGGCGCTAATCCCAAGAAGAAGAGTAGTTAAGATAAGAAGAAGTACTTCGTTGTTTCTTGTTTATGATGCACATTTAAACACTTCCATTGAATTTAAAAGCTTTTGCTAGTCTATGAATGTGTAAACCATTTATTCCCCTGTTAATTCACTGATACTAATGATGGGGGTAAACCGAAATCAACCCTACAATGAACACACCGTCACACAGTGGAGCATTTAGTCATATTAGGGGGTTGAAATTATTTCTTCATTTAATAAATTATGTGCCGGCTTGTTACTTAAATAGTAAATACCTCAGTATTTTAAATTTAATAATCTACCTGTAAGCTGGCTACTATAATGTTACAAATATAAATAAAACTTGAAATTTTGGTTTGTAATTCTCCGTCGTGGATCCGGCAGTATTACCTGGATACTCTTTCATAAGTTTAAAGGTTTAAATTGCAAATAACAACGTTTTATAAGGGATAAGCAGATGGAAACGAAATATAGCTCAAAATTTGACGTTTGCGCGTCCTCTCTATGCTAGCACGTCACGTAACAAAATACCGCGTTCTTTCAAATGACCGAACTTGAATTCACATTGGTCTTGAAATAAACTTCTAAGACTACAACATTTGTTACATCATCTCTCGAAGGTGAATGTAACTAAAAGTAAAATTACCGCAAACTATCAAAAATAAATCGGTCCAAAAATATCTTGAAAATCTGTCAACAGCAAATATAGGCCATTCCTTATGAGGAGCCACAAAAATATTAGAAAGGCCACAAGTCAATCCCACCCATTAAAGATACTACTGGAAAATGGGCACGAAACGATAAGGAAAAGGCATATGGTCACACCCGAAATCTGCTATGTAAACCGTCCAAAATCCTTTTACAGTCCGGCCTTTTAGCTGAGCAGAAGGATTCCCTGACGGCACTACGCAATTGGTATTCTCTGACTTTTGCGAAGTTTTGGTGTGATAACGTCGGTATCCTACAATCGTCTGGTTTTAACTGGCTTTTGTGAGATAACGATACCCGTTCACGTACAAATCCGTGTACCAGTTTGTTGCAATCTTGAAATCAAACAAGCTCGTAAAGCGCGACACGTTTTCTCTTCCGTAATTTAGCGAAAAATAGAAATGTAGTTAATCTTTACACAAAGCCGGAAAACCAATGACAGATTATTTGTTTTCTGATTTCATAAACAAAGACCGTGTAAATATTTAATAGTTTATGTCAGTTTGTCATGCTTTCAATGTAAACGCCAGAGCTCTATTCTGTATTTAGTTAGCATTTCCGACCAGAATCATTGTAAATATTGGCAATTCTGGCGTTATTTTCTTTTTCATTTTAAGAACCCGAGAGATGTATCTTATTTTACTATCTTAAAGACTTTTATTTCGATTTATAACATGTAAGTAAAATTGGTTAAATGTAAATACTTACTTGGTCTTTGATGAACCTCTAGACACAGGAGCATATCATTCGGTAGGATTCGTCAATGTGCACTATGCTTTGATTAAGATCACAAATCACGCCCTTTTTCTTAGTCACTGAGTCCGGAAACAACTTTTGCTTCCCTGACTAATATACACGTGATGATTGTTTACTTCTTGACAGCTGATTCTATTCTAACGAGTAAGAATTTATGATGCGCATGGCGACATCCCTTGGTCGAAGTTATATCATAAAGCCAATAATATAGGATTCCTGTCGCCGATAAGCATAAAAGTATATCATTTAAAATAAGGAAAGCTTGTAGCAAACAGTTTGTCTGCATATTTTTTTAAATTTTGTTACTTCACGTTCGACGCTTTGAAGTTTCTAAGCTTCCTCCAGAGAGAGCATGAGAAGCATCACAACGTCACTCCACATGGCGCTAATAACGTCGATCTTTCAGGATGTAATTTTAGCGTAATAGTATATTGATAACTGCATACCGAAAAACATTAAAAATAAAATAACAAGATATAATTAATTACTCAGTTGGAAAGATAAACATTTCACATTAAAGGCCGCTGTAGATTTCATATTTTCCCTCTTTCATTATTTTTTACTATTAACAATAAATCAACATGTTGGCCACGGAATAGTATTTTAATGTTTACAAATTTTACAATAAAAACACTGCTTTGAAAACCATCATAAATTGATGAAAACATGTAATTAATAATACATCCAAAGTAACAACCTATTGAAAATTAGGTAGAATCTGCTATAAAATTTCATGAATAGAAACAGTTTTGTACTTCAATAATTTTGAAATATTATGGCATATTTACAGAAGAAAGATCGTTGAAATTAAGCTCAATCGTATGTTCCAGATGTCAAATCATAAAACCTTTTAATTCATAAAATCATAAAACCTTTTAATTCATTTTTTATTCAATACAGAATATTTGCAATAGCTTCCGATAGAAATTGTACATAAGCATAGCGTTAAAATTACTGTAACTAACTTTTCTGTGGGGTCCTTAAATCATTTCATTATTTTATACAATTCTAGTGTGACCAAATTAATTTCTAGTTAGTAATTTTAATTCTTATCTTGTAAATTCATTTTTGAGAAAACACTGTATACTACTTTTGAAAAACCTCTGTATATTTTTCATTAGGGTCGATTGGAATTACGAGATGATGTGTGGTTACGAGTGTTTTGATTGTACGTATCACGTACAAGGCCGACGAACAGCATAGGACAAGAACGAGTAACATAATGTTCTCAAACGATTTATAAAGGCCACGAATTCGCTTTTCAAGTCAGCTACAACAGTTTCGGCTCTGCGAGGTTGTGGTCGGCGTTTTAGGTACATCACGGCTAAGTTGAGTCTGGAGAAATATTCCTCGGACAGTTGGACTTGTACCGATAACCGGGACTTATTTTCCGAATTAATCTGAAAGTATCCCGAAAGTAGTCGGCGTCAGCACACAATTCCGGAATATCTCACGTAAAATTTACACCATCTCACAACCCGCTAATACCCGTCATTTTTGTATCGATAATGTAAATATTTCCACCTGACTGGAAAGTTTGTAATTCACATTGAATGTTTTGTTATGCTATTTTTGGAATTCAGTACGTTTTAATTATGTAGTTAATAGAAATCAGTTTTGTTATTATCTATTTCTTTCAATCATTAGAACGTACCTTGGTCACCGTAAAAAGCTATTCTGGTCGATGCATAAATAAAATAACGTTTGCAGACGTCGAAATTCTTCACTAAGATCTTTAAAACCGCATATTTTCCCAAATAATCAACGACGTATAAGATAATTTGAAAGAGCGTTTTATCCTTTTGCTCTAAATCATAAGCATAAGGTAAAGCATAAAGAGAATTTTAATGTGAGTCGCTTACTCTCGTTTTATTAGTTACCGAAGTTGTCGAATCTCTCCCGAGAGGGAACATCTGTGTTACATTCGACCGGTTCTTCCGATTAGAGGTTGGTACGAATAATTTTCCCGTTACTTGCTAAAAGTGGACGAACGTCGGCGCAAGTTATCACATTGGCATCCGAAACCAGGGTCTAACAAGCAGAGTACGTTACAAGGTATAGGAATTCTTTAATATTGTCCTTTACCAATTCTTATTGTCACGAACAAAGGATCCTTTTGGAGGAGCTCCCCCATTTTCTGCTTTTATTCTCCAAATCTTAAAAATTTACAAAGGTGCAGTCAAGTTAGGAGACTACAGTAAAGAGATTTATTCTAAGTCAAATAATGAAACATCTAGGCATTATCTGTAGTTGCTTTTACAATTGTGAAGGTAACGGCTTTCCAGGCTCTAAAGACGCCTTAGAATATGAAGATTGAAGCTGGAAAAAGTCTACAATATATCAGTGTTCACCAAATATTGCGTAATTTAGAAATTGTCAGCTAGATAAACCGGTCAATTTCAATCTGTGGTATTTCCAAGCAAACAATATGTTAGTATTATGTAGACTATTCATAAAAACTTCTATTTTATTCCCCCAATAAAATCACCAACTTCATATTCGAAATCGTAAGTCACACCGTTAATACATCATAAATTAATACCTTCTCAAAAGGATTTAGTTCAAAATGTGACAGTTTAGAGTAAATTACTTGTTTCCAACCAAGCATTCTTTTTATTATATTCAGCTTTATTTCCCTTGTGAGTATATACACTTTTCCCAGCAATTCTCTTAGTTCCTCTAAATAGCAGTTAGCATCTCGTTCCGCAAAAAAAATGGGCGTTTACGTCTGTGGTAGCTTCCACATTTCATGAAAATATCTGTTCTTTGGGCAAAACTTTCAGCTTAGGAAACAGAAAGAAGGTTTTGAGACCCAGATCCGGTGAACAGGGCAGGTGCTCTGTCAATTCGTGAATTTTTGCCATGGCGACCTCTGAAGCGTGAGACGGTGCGTTATCTTAGTGGAACAATACCTTCTTTTTCTTCAAATGCGGCTGTTCTCCCGCAATTTCTGCATTCAGCTTGTCAAGTAATGATACGTAGTATACCCCCGTTATTATCTTTCATTTTTCAAGACAGCTGACTAACACAAGTTCATGACTATCCCAAAAAGCAGTCGCCATCACTTTCCCGACCGATGGAACAGTCTTCGTCCTTTTCGGGACCGAATTACCCTTCCCAATCCATTGTTTCGTCTGCAGCTTGACTTCAGGAATGTACTGGTTTACCCAGGTTTCATCTACAGCTATTAATCGACGCCAAAGCTCTTATTTAGCTTAAACTGGGCTTTGGAAATGTTAATTCGAATGCATTTTTAGTCTTGAGTAAACAAGCGTCGCGCCCAACACGCGGGTAGCTTTTTCATGCCCAAATCTTCAGTCAATGTATGATAAACACGTTCTTCGAGATGCCACTAGCCTCAGCTAGCTCTCTAACCTTAATTCGGTGGTCATCTAGCATCATTTGGTGAGCATTTCCGATGTTGTTGGTCGTTGTTGCAGTTTTGGCCGTCCCGAACGTTCATCGCCAACCAAGCTGGTACGACCACGTTTAAATTCAGCTGACCAAAATTTCACTGTGCAAATTATGGTGCAGAGTCCCCGTAAACAGCGTCTATCTTGGCATTAATTTGCGTAGGCGTACTCCTTCCAAAATTCGATCTTTTCCATTTTTACGGCAACATTAAGATCGACTCACGCAACTGACGACTGTCAAACAACAACTGAGCGCCCAACATGACTGACATCTTCAAAAGTATCTTTTAACGCTTGCGCAGTTGTATTAGCAGAACATTATTGTCGAATAACGCCATCTTCATGTAGAAGCTTGAAATTTTTCAGATCACCCTCGTATATATGTAATATTAAGCGAAACGGCGTCCTTTGAAGTTACGAAAATTTATGTATGAAGCTTCTGACTATGAAATTAGATACGAAAATATCCGAACGGTTATTTTTTTTATGTTTGAAGTAACTATGTAGGCGCGAACACAACAAAAACTAATTATGCGAAACCGTTCGTTGAGGAAATAGCTTGCAAAGTGAAACTGTCAGAACTTTTGTGCGAGCGAAGATAAAACACTGTGTCGGTGGTAATTTAATTAATTTTAAATAACTTAAGGACGTTATCTTTCGGAAACAGTAAATTTACTCTTCTACCAGTATTAACGATGAACAGAGGAAGGCAGGGAACTTCTATATTACTTATATAATAATACTTGGGTTAGAGGAAGACGAAGAAGTTCCCTAATCAGCGGCCATACTTTGGAAAAGATAAACGGTTTATATCAAACTATAAAATCTACTAGAACTGGCGCCCCCGCCATTATTTTAACACGTAACATATTAATTTCATAATTATTTTTTTGTGTTCACCATATTAACGGAAGAATAAACAAGACCACAACAATGCAAAAAATTTCAATAACCGCTTTCAACTTTTTCATTTTAAACGGATTGCTATATTTTTATTGATCCCCTTGATAGCTACTTAAATTTCCTTTGCAGTGATATACAGTTATGTGCATTTTCGATAATTACTTTCGGCTACTTTGCAAATTTTGATAAAATTTTGACAGTTACAGGCCTTTGACATTTTAAGACCCTGAAAACAGATATAGTGTCGCGAGTTACTTTATTCTATCAATTTAGGGGCTAACACTTTATACATTTCAAGGTGGTAAAAAGTGAAAATATATACAGGATGTTAAATATATCGTGCAACATTTATTGAAATTCAAACGCTTTTTTTTCAGTTTTTTTTAATAAAACCTATATTTTTGTATATTTCCTGTAATTAATTACCTTCAAAATGGTATCATTAACGTAATACTTATTTCCGGTATTTTTGAAGATATTGCACTTTTATGGAAAATACGTTTGTAATATCGGATATGCAGGCATCTAATACAACTAGGTGGCCATGATTTTCAAACAAAATCAGATATCAAATGGTCCTTTTGATATTGCACATTTGTTGTCTTATTATAAAAAATATTACATTGTTATATTTAATCCCAATGCGTTCTGAGGTATCACAATCTTAATATGTATCACCGTATAGCGAATGCAAGTTGCCAGTGGTACTAAAATCATTCCAGAAATCTTTTATTGCATGCTCATCGGCGTCAGAAGCTTCTTGAGCCGTTGATGCACTAACATATACGGAATCGTACTTTTGAGCAATACGATCGTCTTCGTCGACGGGTTCACCACTATCTAAGTTGTTGCCCGGACCCAAATACTTGTGATACGGTAGCACAGGCATTATAAATATTCTTCAGTGCGGTGCAAAGTTTATATGGCGAAAACCGCGCGCCGCATCCCTAAATCCGCTAAAACTGCGATCCAGCAGCATCTCCGAATCTGCTCAAACTGGGAGCTTGTCGCATAAAGCGTGTACCAGCAGCAGCAGCACACACAGCAGCATGACGTCACTCGTAACTTGGTGATAACAAAATAGCAGAGCTAACGGTTGAGGGCACGGCTCACAACTAAGTTACGAGTGATGTCATGCCATTGTAGGGGGTGTCGTGTAAATAGTTTTTATTGTAGGCCATAGAAACAAATTTGCAATGTGACCTGCCTCTAACCTCCTCCTCCTGCTGATTTAGAGAAAAAAGTAGAAGGTTATGTGAACAGCAGAGGCCGTATGTGATGAATACAAACCTGATGACGACTACTCCCCAACAATTTTCTTAACCTGAACATAACGATCTGGTACGAGATCTGAATTTGCCTGAGGAATCTGCAGAATTACTTGGTTCACGACCTAAAAGTAACAATCTTCTGGCATCAAGAACACATTTCTCATGGTACAGACACTGAGAAAAAAGTTCCTCCCCTTATTCTCACATAACGATTCCTTAGTTTAAACAAGTTCATGCAATTCTATGGAATTGAACATGATCGTCCTCAAGTGATTCGTCCAAAGGGAGTCTAAAAGTCGTATGCACAATGGAAATTTATGTGGCTCGGTCCCTGTAGCCCATTGAGTACAAATGAAAGAGACGTTTGAGGATATGAAGATACTGTTAGACAGTATTCATTATGATGCTATTAAGACAACAAGGTTTCTATGTGAATGGGACAGTCGGGCAAGAGATAGAAATTGGAATGTAAGAGTTCGACCAAGGAGGAAACATTTTGTGTCTGGTAGTGAAAACATTGTGCATGAACGGCATGTAGATCCCAACAAAGTGTTACTTCCACCACTACATGCAAAATTAGGCCTAATGAAACAGTTTGTAACGACCCTACTACAAGATAGGACTTGGTTCAGGTATCTTTCAACAAAATTCCCTTTCATTACACAAGAGAAATTGAAAATTGTTGATACGCAAATTCGCAAACTGATAAATGACAAAAATTTTGAGGACACGATGAATAAGAGAGAAAAAGATGCATAGAAAGCTTTCGGATCTGTTACCGAGAGAATTTTCTGTAAGAAAATTATCTTTGTGTGTAGTGCTGTTTGAATGGGTTTGTGGTTTTGGTACTTAAAATCCTTAAAACAGAAGCCTCTTATTGTGTAAAATTCTGACGTGATGGGTAGAAATGAAAATTATTTTTCAGAATCAGCACAAAAAATTGATTCAAGAACAATTTTCCAGATTTTTAAGAAATCATCTCTTAAAAATGTAAAAATGCAGACTGGTGTAATTTACCTCTTGCTTCCCTACTTCTTCAATGCATCCCGGCACATAAAAGTTAATTTAGTTCAATATACTAAGTTAAATTTTACATATGTACCTTGAACGATCATATTAAACTTAATAAGAAACGTTTTATAGCTATTACTATTTATTTATGAATTCCATATTTATGTAATCCAAACAACACACATCTCCTCCTCGTCCGCATGTATGCGTTTGTATTCACAAACAGAATCCTAATGTCCAATTTACATTTCAATTTTCATAATGGAATTTACAATGAAGCGACCGAGGTACCACGTTACGGGGGACTTTTGTTAAGGACATTTCGTCGCATGGAATGATTAAAATTATGTTGATATTTTGGAATAGGTATCGTCGAATAAAACGTCTAAATTTCTTTGCTTATAAGACAGCCTTAGAAACTAATAATTGGCCAGATTGACATATAAAAAACGTGCTGAACAGATGTTACGAGTACATATACATATCTAGTGATTACGCGATCGTCAAACGTGTCACTAAACGGTTAATTAGATTATAAACGGTATAACTTTTCCATCATTCTTTAAAAGAAATATTGTTCTATACACAAAATACGAATCCACACCACACGACAACCTTCAAATACTTCCTGTTGACCTACCGTATAGGGATACTTTGCAGAACCGATTCTATAAATCTTATGATCGTTAGTCTATAAAACGTTTTCCAACCAATGAGGATTCATTTGAATTTTTACTAGGACTAAAAGAACGAAACCATACTTACTTTCTTAATCAACTTCTTTCGTTTGAATGACAAACTCCCCTTTAAACTTTATCTCGGCTTAGAACGAGAAGTATAATTCATTTTAATGATCTAATTCAATGAGGGGATCGCGCTGAACGAATACCAGACCTTGTAAGGAATTATGACGACAGTACCTCTTCCTCTTAATGGCATGCCCCACAACCTAACTTACTAAAGATAGTAAAAAAGAATCAGCCACAAAACAAAGAAATAAAGAAAAAATAAAAAAAATAAGGAAAAAAAATAAAAAAAAAACTTTAAAAACGCCCTCATTATGCTGATGCAAAGAGAAAGTGTAGAAGGAAGTTTGTTATTGTCGGGTAATTTTCCATTCGTTGAATTGTTTGCTGAGAAATTTTCCGGTTGGATATTTTTTTCTCGACGAACTGCTGTCGGCGAATCTTCCGTCGGTGAATTGCTGCCGGGGAATTTTTGGGTTCCCAAGTAACTTTCTAAAGGTCTGTGAGCGACATGGTCTCACTGGCAAATTATTATCTGTTCTACATTTTCCTACACCTTTATCAACTTTGTTTAGCTTCCACAGCATTGACACAATTTAAGAAAAGGTAAAAACTTTAAAATTGTCAAGGGTCGATTAGAAGCGCTTAAAGCCAATGTTAGTCGGAACAGAACGTGGTTTCTTACACAGTCTCGTGCGATCTACAGATTTACCAAATTTCATTAAAATTGATTATTTCGGGTTCGAAAGGTTACAAGTGTAACATGTAAGCTATCGCATTAGACCTCTATTATTAGCAAAATGTGTACTTTTTTCTCTGCACTAAATTAAAAATGAAATACCATCGATTCAACAACGCGCCTTTTTACTCGCTTAAAATCAGCGAGAGCCACCGTTTTATTTCCCCGTCGTATATTTTTATTTACCGCGTTCGGGGGTTTTGCTTTTTCGCCTCGATTGTTCCCGGCCGGAACGTTCCGGTTTTACATACTTTTTTACTGCGTCCTGCATGCCATATACATTCTAGTGGCCTCTGGTAACGTCCGTCCATACGTACGTTGCCAAGTTTAATGGGATTTAAATACAGAGCAGCGAGTAGATCCGGTGACGTGGTGTTGTCAGGCGAATAATTCTCAAAGACTAGGAGGTAGTAATTATTTGATAAAATTTCATCAATTACCATTAGTGATGTTGAAATACATTCAAGCGATAAGGGACAACGAGGACTGTTCCCGATGATTTCATCGTAATTAGTAAGGGAAGAAGGAAAATTGATTAACAACCAGACTTTTGGTCCGATTTATGGTAGTAGTTGTTCGTAATTTATCCAGCTTTTGTCCCAGTATTTTCTTGTCAGCATTATGCAGTTCCGTTTAGGATATTTCAAGCAAAAAGGTAGTGTAGCTTTTTGAGGATTTTGCGTCAATAAGGTAGATAATACAGATACATTGCTTATGAATAGAAAAAAATGACTAGAATTGGAAAAAACTTTACAAAAAAATTGCAGATGCACATATTCCTTCAATGTACAGTGCCCCTGCACATCGCTGTCATTGACACCCAGCTCTTTTATTGCTCCAACGACGCATTTGTTCTTAATGTTTAAAGATAACTGATCAAACTAATACTGTCTTCATTTGGCGCCAGCCCAAATAAATAAATTCTAGCTCACATCTACTGTAATGGTATATTTATTAATCCATATCTATTTAAAAGGCATTTTTCTGTGGTAGATTTTGTAGTATTAACTAGAGATTCTTTCGGCGATTTAAATCAAATAAATACTTATGATGAATTAATGAAAAAAAAGTAACTAATCTTAAAACTATGGTAATTACGCGCCCTCTCTATGCTAGCGCGTCACGTGAGAAACCTTGCGTCCTTCCAAATTATGGAAAATGAATTAATTTGAATTTGATATGCAATTTATGCGCTACTCACACTGGAAATTACTTTGTGATATGAACACTCAGCTAAACACGTCTTATCTCAGACACAGCTCGACCTATGTAAAAGCGTCTCTTCGCTCTTTTTTATTCTTCGTCTTTTAGAAACTTCCTTTTCATTGTAAACGCATTTTTGCTCATTATAGAAACAAGATGATCAGTAGCAACATTTCAAATTTCACACCGGCTCCTCCGCCAATATATTCGATATCCTCAACCCTATCTCCTTTAATATTGATCTCATCGTTCCTAGTCTACCTTTCTCTACTTTCTTTGCGGCAATAAAAAAAAACAGCAAAACACTTCTTCCTCAGTTCCCATCCTTCTCGTTCGGCTTAATCACGTCGACAAGCAATTAGCTTCCGCGAATTATGCATATATATCAAGCCGAGGTCCCAAATACCGCAGACAGGTACCTTGATACAAACTTCAAACTCAAATAAATTAACAGTCACGGAACGCAATATTTGCTAATTGAATTGCAAGTTTAAACTTGCCGACGACGGCCCAAACTTACCGTCGCAGCACCCGCAGCTTTCTTATTGCTATCACTTTAACGTTTCGGTGACAACTGTACGAATCGTTACGTTATTCCCATACCGAGAGAGAGAACCTCGAGAGGCTAGGAAATCTCCGGTTACGAGCCGAACTGCTTCTCCGGATAGGGTACCTAAAACTGCGTCGATTCTATTTACTATTAAGTAGTGGTAGGTCGAAGTATGCCAAGGAGATTGTCTTCTGTCTTAATTGGATCCAGACCGTGGTTTAAGAAGCAAATAGTGAAACGTAACATCGTCACAATTAAATGCATTGGAATTTCCAATAGGTTTCTCGGGGATTGTGACTTATCTCGCACCTAGCTGAAGGTTACAGAATTCTCACAAGGGTGGCAGCGATAAGGAAATTTGGACGAATTACAGAACGCAATTAAAGAAAAAATGTCCATTGGCTAGTGTTTTCCCACCTCACATTGCATCAGTACCATGAGGAGCTATATTAGCATTATTTTGGTTAAACGTAGTAGAGTCAACAACTTAAATTACTTGTAAAATCACACACTCCTAAACTTAAAACTATTCGTTAGTATTTCGCTATTAAACAAGAAAGGCAACCTTAATTACATCAACGTTACGCTTTGTACACACCCTTCAAATTACACCAAAGGACGCTAAATAAACAAGCCTTCGAAAACGTTAAACAAAGCTTTTGTAGCACGAAAATAATTGCCTTTTGTTGCATCTGCTTCTAGTAAGGTTTCCCGTGCATCGTTAAAGACAGATAAACACAAAAAATGCGTTGTTTTTGTTTGCAATTCGCAACGAACGCACGAGCGCCGCCTTTGTACTTTTAATTGACGCTGATTTCCAACACAAATTACGCTCGTTGCCTCTATCGTATAGACAGAGTGAAATAAGATGAAAGGTACTTTCTCATCATACACTAAGCATGTGGTGTTGCCTTTTTCAATTATTTCAGCTTAGGTTCGTAATTAATGGGAAATGTGTGCTATATAACAATCCATCATTAAAAGACTACATCCAAAAGAAGACACTACCTTTTATTCTCAAATATAAAAAGTACAACTCGTTCTTAGTTGGTAGATACAAGTAAAGTGGTTTTAGATCAATAGCGGCGAATATTTTGGCAAGTATCAGTCGTACAAATGTTTAAAGGGAATTGTATAGAAGTAGAAGGCTGTGTGATGATGGGAGGTTGTTTTTGTTAAAAAAAAACTGCTTTCAAAGGCAAATTTCCATTGCCGAAAATATGATTGATTGGATGGTAATGTCATTAGTAGAGCAACGCAACTGCGCTGACAGCCAGTGGCGGACGCATAAAAGTTTACACAAACTAAATTAAACGTGATACGTGCTCAAACACTTACCGTTTTAAGAGTCCTCCGTGAAATCACAAAGTGGATAATGTCTATTTAATATTTGTAACATTAGATATGTTTCCAAAGTCGTTTCGGCAAAGTGAGTGCGGTGTGAAGAAAAAGTGTTTTTGTATGCCGAAAACGAACGTTCTACATCTAATGACGTTATATTTGTGTAAGTAAAATAATCTTTCAAATAACTTAACGGTTCTGTTGACGCGCCTTCACAAATTTGTCTTAATGTGCCAAAATCAGAGTCTTTATCTAAAACACTTTCAAACCTTTCTAAAACACAAAGATTTCTTGCGTCTTCTATCGCGCATAGCTGTGCGTGAACATGTTGGACTATTTGCAATGTTTCCACTAACGACACCGAAGAATTTTGTAGTTTTTCTATCGCATCCGCTAGTCCCACGTAATTGTTCTGACTATCCTGAAATTTCAAGCGGCTTGCCTTGACAGCCCCAGCTTCCTTTGGGTCGAATTCTAAAATCACGTTCTTTATATTCTCAAAATATTTAAGATAATAAAATGCAGCCTCTAACCATGTTCCTCAACGAGTAAGAATAGGTTGTGGTGGTTCAGGAATACCAGAGCATAGTCTATGAAATTCCCGAATACGTTTTGGGGATTTTACAAACACAGCTTTTGTATGTGCTATTAGAGCGTCTACCTCGGGATAACATTTTCTGATACTAATATGCACATAAAGTTAGCACAATGTTTTTTAAGAGATCGGCCTACAGCAAGCATGTTTGCGGCACCATCACTCATAAACATCAACAGTTGATTTGTTGAAAGTTCAAACTTTTCCAATCTATTTAACACCAACATTGAAATTACTTCGGCAGTGCATTGTTGTATTCGTCTGGGAGCTAGTAAAATTGAGGGTGACGGTCGATGTGGTTCCATTGTGCGTACCATTACATTAACCACAGAATGTTTTTTACGATCCGTTGTTTCGTCCACACATAACCACAGTTTTTTATCTTGCAACTTCGATTTAATTCTTTTCTCGACATGCTCACGAGCAGACGGCACAACTCTCTGTAATGTTCTCTCACTTGGTAACTTAAAGTCCGAATATTCATTTCAAAACGAGACGTATGCTTTCTTCCTTAGTAAATGAAATGGTAAATTACATGCAATAAACACATAAATTAAATTTAAATTTGTCATAATCTGGAATTTTTTTTTGAAACATGCCCTGCACTATTTACGTGCCGTAGACAATCACTTTTCGACCAACACATTAAATCTATTTTACACACTACACATTGAATTTTAGCGCCATCACACTTTAAATCAGGCATTTCTGCAATAAATTCTCTTATTGTGTCCAACTTTGGTCATTTTCGCGACGTAGGAAACATTTTCAAAACAAACGTAGAACTACCATATAGTATACGACAGCGTAGATGCATACATAACAGATCGGTTTTCGAGTCGCAGTTATACTGACGCTTATACCGAATTGTCCCGGCCGTGTTTATTTTGTGTAAACTTTTATGCGTCAGCCACTGGCTTTCAGCGCAGTTTGCGCTGCTCTAGTCATTAGTCCTTATTCCAATGAATATTTATAGAACGGATGGGTTTGTAATATTTATAGAGAAAAACAATTTAAAGGCGTGGCTTAATTTGCTTCTTAATATTAAAGCTTACTGCTATTGTATAAAATCCAACCTTAAACTAGTTCGTTTTATCTTGTGATGTTTTTCAATTCACTTCATGTCATAGGTATAGTGTTTCAAAATGTTCAATATCATAATTAGGATGAAATATTATTTCGCATTTCCAATTTTGTTTTTGTAAATGTCAATGAAGCGACAGCTTTTGATTCTACTAACTGTTCTACGACCGGGGTGTTTAATCTGCCTGACACGAATAAGTTATTCTGTATCCAGACTTTTATTTTACTTTACTATATCATCAGACAATAATAACTACTGACGACTGAATTCAAAACAGTATCTGGCTTCTGGAAGAGTCCTCCTTAAACACACTGGTGGAGGAAAATACTGGTTACCACCAGCATAACCTTTACATGCAATATAGCAAATTAGGTTCCTACGATAGTGACAAACTTATTAACTTACTACTCCGTTGGACCGCTCATCACCCATATAAAAAACAGCAAAAAGTACGAAATGTAACCCAAAAGTTTGTACATGAAGGGACGTAGTTACAAGCAAACGATCATGAAATGAAACCATTGGAGAGAGCGTGGATTACTGCCACATTTTCCAATGATGTCATAACTTTTTTCGTGCCCAATGTCAAAAGGTATTTAGGTAAAAAGGAGTTGAGTTTTAAGATCCATTCCTTAATTGATAATTAAAGACCACCATTTTAGGTTCTCTATCATAGGCGTGTACGAGCGAGAGGTTCCAGACATTGAGACCTCTAGCCGCCGCTCCCCGCGTTGTAAATATCTAGTACATGAGCAGTTGTTGTTGTGTGAGGTTATTTATTAACTCATTTACGACTTTGCGTACGCATAATTCGGCCCGAATGCATTGAAAATGTCGAAAGTTCCTAAAAACGTATCAACTCGCCTGTTTGTAAACAGATTTTTATGGCGATTCCCAGACTTAAAATATAATGGTAAAAAGTGGTGCGTTTAGTTTATGACAAAAATTTATTATGGTGGTAAACACAAATGTGTAGGCAACATGTAAATAGTCCAACACACAAATTAAAAAAAAAAAGGAAAAACGGAGAAAGACCGTATAATGTATTTGTATTTGATTTGACTTTGCTGTTAAATGCGTGTAATACAGTGTTGGCTTTGAAAAAATTTGCCGTCAGTGCGCGAAAGAATTGAGAATTATATGAAAACTAAAGTAAAAGGCTATGGATAAATGAAACTACCGACATAAAGACATGCTATCCTAGTACATACAATGAACCGTCACAGCCTTATTTATTAATTAGCCTGTAGGATTGCAACACTGTATTACGTAAAAACCTAGATTTATAATAATGGTGCTCCAACAGATCCGTTCAATAAATTCAAAGACTACTTTAACTACGCAAACATTACTTCGTTAGATGTTGAATACCCATCCGGATTTTTTATAGATATTTAAGCATATCTATTAAAAATGACATTTCCTTTTAAGTAAAGTCATCCCACTGACGCCACTGCTAGGGAAACTAAATGGTGATATCTGTTGATAATGCACCAAGGTTTTATATCTTTTTGATTCTTTAAAATGAATTATGTGTTGATGTGGTTTTATGTTTTTCGTTTTTATTCATATTTTCGATCTGCACGGTTTAACATGAAAAAACCTAATTCTGATTTACACGGTTTTCTGAGAAACCTTTCCTCCGTGTAAATCGGGGGATAGGTGAATTTCTTGCTACAGTGTAAATGACTTTTGATCCACACAATATTTTGTATATTTCCATACTATAATTAATTAAAATTTGCATTTTTTCGTGTTTTCGAAATTTCACTCTGCAATAAGAAACGATCATGTGGGTGTAGCACAGATAATTTTTTTGCATGGCCTCTTATAGTTTACAGGGCGAAAATGCTAATACTCCAGCACAACTAATCCAGCGAAGCACCTTTCGTCATTATCGCCTATTATCTTTGAAAATATTTACCTCCACGTGATTAACTCCTCGTTACGTTCTCTCCCGCATAATTCCTCGTTAATTCAATCCGACGGTAGAGTCGAATTAATCGCATAATCCACTGGAAACGTGCTCGGGTAAATTTTTAAACGGAATAACAACACACAGCGGTAGATACACTCACACATACACCTATAGACAATTCCCTAAATTATCGACGGTATTCGGAGAAACGAGGTCGACTATTCATTTGTTCGAAACGCCGAGCCACCACTGCCACCGCCACCCGCTCCCTCGCCACTTAAACCATCAGGAACAATTGCAATTTAATTCCGTAACACTATGTAAACAAAAGCGTAATACGTTTAAGTAGCACGCTCAGCTGTTTCGTATCTGCTGTACGTTAGCGACCTACCCATGGAAATTCGTTTGCTTATTTTTTTTCCGCGACGGCTTGCCGGTTTATATACACACGGGCAGATGCAATCTACTTCAACCTTCTAAATTTCCTTTAATCAAATTACTTCGGACGAACGGGAGATAGGAGAAAAACACGTTTGAAGGATGTATTTCGAGGTTTTTCCTAGCAGTACACGTTATACGTTCGTGGTCCACATAAATTAGAACCGTGGAAAGCTCCTCGATAGTATCGGGAATTAGCTTCTCTGCGGTAGACACGCAGTTACAATAGCATTACGTTAAAAAGTAAAACGAAGAAAGAATATTAACATCGCAAAGCACTGAACTGGTATTACATATGTTGATATACTCCAATATTTCAATAGAAAATAACTTAGGATGCATTATTTTTGGGTGTGAGTTCTTCACATCAGTAATTCACAATTTGATTTACAACTTGTTTCAGTGTACAGATATTACTAGAGTCACCAAAACTTGCGGACTCGCATAGGCGTCGGTATTACGGGTTAATATAAGAATACGAAAAATTCATAAATAAATTTACTTGCTAATTATTCAACAAATTAGAGGCATCAGGATGTGAACTACTGTAAACTTGCATCATTGCATATGTTTCCACAGTTACTTCTTTAAACCTTGTGCGTCAGCAAGACAAAATATTCTTATACATAGAAAACGATCTCTCCACATCTAAGGAAGTTACATTTGCATGTAGAAACTGTTTTTCAAAATCACTTAAAAGTTCACTATTCTTCACTTATTATAAATGGCCTCTAAAGTATTAAAATCGGGATTTTTCCTTAAAACATCTGCCAACTTTTGACTAGCGCATAATCCTGGCGTATCATTTAATGTGTGTAATTTATCTTTTACACTCTCCACTATGTCTAATGATCCCTGCAATGACAATTCAGTACATTGTAGTTTCCTGATGGCATCTAGTAATACTGTATAATTGGTACATATTGTAGTTAAATCTTCTAAAAGTTGAGGAATTTGAAATTCTCTTTGACTTTCACTAATTGCTTTGGATTCATTCCGATTAAATCGCATTATAACTGATTGAATTTGTTGGATCAAATAGTAAGAAGCTGCTGTTAGCCAAGTACCCCATCGCATTAAAATTGGTTCAGGAGGTTCTGGAATACCTGGACAAAATTTACGAAATTCTTTTAAACGTTTAGGAGATTTACGAAACACTGCTTTAGTACTTCCAATCATCCGATCAACGTTTCTGTAATGTTATCGAACAACTTCACCAACTAAATGCAAAGCATGCAGCACGCAGGTTATTTGTATTAAGTTAGGAAATATATGTTTTAAGGATCGCCCAACACTTAACATCGTTGCTGCACTATCTGTCACAATCATCACAACTTGATCTTGGGCAATTTCAAATTTTTTCAAAGCGTTCATTATCACTTTTTGAATATTTTCCGCAGTACATTGTTGAACACGTTTTCAAGCTAACAAATATCGAGATGCTGTGTTCTCGCTAGATAGAACGCGAGCGGTCGTCATCCACGGTAATCCATATTTTTTTGGAACACAAATCACGTTTACACACATTTTCTAGCATCTCTTTCATTCGCGGCAAATGATTCTGTAATTGTGTTTGTGAGGGTAATGGGTACTTTAGAACGTATTGTCGCCAAAACGTTTTAAAAGCTGCTTTTCTCACCAACGACAACGGAAGATTACAAGAGGTAAACATAATTAATAAATGTATGAGGAATAGTGTATAAGGTATTTCAGTTCTTGCATTTCTCATATGCTTAATACATGCCTCTGGCAATCAGTTCTGTCCAATGCAGCCAAACGAACATTGCATATTAAGCAAAAAACTGCACTACCGTCATATTTTAAATGGGGAAAAAGTGACACATACTTATGTACATTAATAGCAAATCTATTACGAGGCATTGTTTTCTTAGGTATGTCAATATTAGTTCTATATGAAACGATACACTAATTATGTACTTGGTATAATACTACAACACACAAAAAACACCAGCTATATTTTCAAAAGCGACACGTAAGTACATAACCTTGACCGTTCGACTAATTCTGCACCAGCTCAACCGGTACTAAAACGAAATCCTCTGAGCGCGGTTTAACATGATTTATATTCAAGGTCGACACTACATGCCTGCTTCTCTACCGGTTTAGTTTATTTATGAATTTTTCGTATTCTTATATTAACCCGTAATACCGACGCCTATGCAAGTCCGCAAGTTTAAGTTACTCTAGATATTACCATAAGCAATTTCACAATCTTTTTGGGTCACGGTTACATGTTATTTATTTGTTTTTTCATTGGATCCTCTAGCTGGCCTGATGTGTCGATTTTAGACACTTTCAAGAAAGTTGGCATTTAGACCTTTTTGCATATTGCACACTTCAAATATTTAACAGATAAGAGTAATGCTTTTCAAATATTCTCACAGGAGCATTTTACGTCATATTTGCTAAAAACATTCGCAATTTTGCTTAGCGGATAATATTATTTCACAGGATGGGAATAATAACTTATGCTACCACCCCCTCCACGAAGTCTTACATGCATACAAATACACTTAAGTTATCTTCGTACATGTTCTCATAGAGGTTAATATGTGTAGCACGGGGCATATTCAAGCTATTAAAGAGAAACATGTTTCATATTTTATTGTGAGCGTTGTTTACACGCCGTCGAAGTTGCAAGATATACATTAGCTGCGGTGTTTATTTTGAACTCCGGTCTGGGCTTGTATGCGCACGAATACGTATACATCCGTACGTATATGTACATTCAAATAAGAGGGCGGCAAAGTTAAGAACCCTTAGTGTTTCATATATTAATTATGTATTTGAGTTCGTACGTGTGTTGCGGAGGAATATGTTTGGGCTGGCGGTTGGCGGCATGTGTAGCGCTTCATGCATGAGCATGTTAACGTCTTACATACATACATACGCGTTGGGTGTTTGGTATTCATATTTCCGTAAATTAGATGCGGTAGTGTCTAAGATATTAGACGTAGAGAGCGGCAGGGAACGTATAGTATGGAGAGGGATGTATGCTTAGTGAATTAAAAGTGGATGTCGTACGCGGCTATAACTATCTAAGACATTAAGAGATGGAATGGAGAAAGGTACGTCTTTGCAGAGAATATTAGTAAGAGCTGTATGGTGTTTCAAGCTCTAAGAATTTGGTGAGAAATGCTGCTACTGTTTTTGACGCCTTCAAAAATAACAAAAATACCAAAATAATCGCAAATATCCCCTAATAATTTTCGTAGGACGTCACCTTTATTCAGGGTGCCAATTCTCATCTCGTCGTCTTTAAGCTTGCGACACTCTCATTTCAACAAGACCATGTCGACGCTTGAAAGTATCAACGTCTAAGTACGTATGATATTTCATATTAAGCAGCGTCAGGTTATATAAGTCGACAGAGACACAGACGCGGGTGAAATATTTCAACATATCAAATCTATGGAAAACGCTGAACGTCAAATAAAGTAAATTCTATGATACGAGATTAAAGGAATTTTCCGGGCGCGCAGAACGCAATAAAAATGGTAGCAGGACGAAAAATATACTATGTACATACACGTACCATACATCCAACCCCGACCGGCAGACAGCAAGAGACGTACGTACACACAATTTTCGAAGACGAGTCGTATCGCGCGATGATTTCAACTTATCTGACGCGAATATGCGCACAGATGCAATAAATCCTCTCTCGGAAATCTCGCAGCGAAGACGAACAGGAGATGACGATAAATAGGAATAAGAAGAAAAGGAGAAAAAGATGAGAAATGGTATAGTGGAGAATCCCGACAGATCCGTTTGGAAAGAAGGGAAGGGAAATCATATGAAATTTCTGCCAGCCATTTTTGGACGAAGGAGACGAGAGCATTGCACGTACAGCTTCGAATGTACGGACAGTTCTATTCGACGTACTCACTTTTTCCGTATTTTAACGGGGTATTACCAACGTTGTGCTCAAAAATTCTCCACTGTCATATCCGCCGTTATCTCGTATCTACGGATGCAGATCCACTTCTAACGCATACAGACAATCATACAAATGAAAATGTAACTGTATATCGGATGCTGCTGGTTGCTATTTTCACAACGGATTGATCGAATTGTTAAAATATTTGCGATGCAGGTGTTAGCTGCCGACGTATCATCACTGGTGCATTTTGCTTTAACGCCGCAGGATCGTATTACCATTTATTTGTTTGATTACCTCTTCTTCCGGATATCTAATAACAGCAAATCCCGAAATACGGGGATGGCACCCCAATTGTTTTGCATTATTTCTCAACATAATTCCCTTGTAACTCTGTACGCTTAGTCGCCAAGCCATTTCTTTCGATTTGGGAAAAGAAAGAAGTTACAGGGGGCAAAATCTGGCAAATATAGTTGATGGGGCACCTATTCGCATCGTAACTGGACTAGTCTTGCTGCCGCAATTGCCGATGAGTGGGTCGCGACGTTCTCATGATAGCAGGGAACTTTTTTCTTCGCTAGGTGGGGCCTTCTTCTCTTTAGTTCAAGGTCGAATCTTTAGCGATGAACATACAACTATGTCACGCTATTCCTGTTATTTTATTTGTCTCACTGAAATTTGGTTAAAGTATGATGAATGAAAACATGTCTCATTAACAAATTATAGGTTGGTCAGCTGTGCTACTAGAACTTCTTTTGTTGGGGGAGGTAGCTGTATACTTGCTCGATCAGATGTAGATGTAATTATGCTTGATTTAACTAATTATACACTTGAGAAAACGTTTGAGGTATGCGGAATAAGATGTACTTATTACCCAAAATTTCTAACAGGATACCAGATCCTATCAAAAATTGTAAAACGTTGCGGTCATTTAGGGCAAAGCTGAATGACTACCTTCACCAACACTATTTTTACTCTGTTAAAGAATTCCTTAATTTAAAATATATTTTTTTGTTTTGCTGCGATGTGATTCTCTTTCTTTTCCTATCTGCTTTGTACTCTTTAGCACAACCTTTTCTTACTTTCTTCCTTTTTTCCATTAATTATGCCTTTTGTTATTATATAAGTACATTCTATTTAGATTTACTTAATTTTTTTACTTCTTACTTGTTGCTTGCAGCACATTTTTGTTACTTACTTATTTCTTTTGTTGATAACATATATATTTGCTTTGGTCTTGACGTTTATATACGCACTACGCGTTGCATAAATAAAAATAGAAATACCTACTTACATACGGAAATGTCAGTAAAGGATAGGTTGAAAGCAATGTGGTGAACAATCCTGCGGATTTTATAGCGATTTACCTCTAAATAAATTTAAATTTCCCAAATAAAAATAGCAGGGTTACGCCGAGGATAGTGCTGTACACCGTCTGCGTCCCGGGGGTGAATTTCGTCAAGGACAGTGCTGTACACCGTCTGCGTTCTGGGGGTGAATTTCGCCAAGGACAGTGCTGCACACCGTCTGCGCTGCGGAGATGGGTCTTGCTTAATACAATGCTTAGAGATCATCAGCGTTGCAAGCTGGAGAAGACTCCTGAACGAGATTTTACAACGGTTTATATACCCTGGTGGATGGTGACGTAGCACTTCTTCTGAATGACGTACGCTACATAGAAACAAGACGAGTACGTAGATCGATAGATAAAGCAAATATGCACGGTCATCCAGAAGAAGTCTATACGACTTTCCAACGTAAAAATACAATTAAATATTCACAGAGTGATTCAAAGAATGAATACAAAATTTTTCTTTTAGTAAGAGTCTTTTGATCAGTGACGAATCGCTGGCACACACTTAAGCTCACGGTTGACCGCGATAATCCCGGGTTTACCAACAAGTAAACTCTGGAATTTAAGGGCTCTAAATTTATATTCGTGTAAATATTGTATAATATAAGCTGCCAGGAAACCTAATGGTTACCAGTTCCTCCGAGAATGATATAAAGCAGCTTTTATTTTAACATGTTAAATTTATGGTGATAAACGAAGAACATTTTGCATTGTGGTGTAAAATAAATAGTTCAAAGGAAGGCTATTGTTAATGTAGAATTTAAAAAATAGGTTTGTTTCTTTTAGAAGGTACTAAAGCTGGAAAACATGAATATAGGATTATATTGCATAACAAAAGCGGCTTACGTATTGAAACGAATTTCTTATTCTCTGCTATTCCACGTTGCGGAATATTTCAAATAATAACCGCCGATGCGGGGCATAAAACTACAAATATTTTGTACCTACATTCACGTTTACGTCTAGATACAAAACAGACATATATACGTGTTTGATGGATGGCTGTATTTGGCAAGTGCATTTTATACGAAACCCGAATCTAAAATATGTAATGCTTTTTTACGATTTTCCGCGCTTCGGCTAGACCTTATATTCAGCAATGATCAAGCAATACGAAATGAAGGCAGAATTTTATATACAATACGTCTCTCTCCAACCCGACCGTGGCGAACATTAAAATTTACGATTTGTCTATTTAGGTAGCGGTTCGCAAATGTTTACGTCATAAATATTTGATACGTCACACTCCGAAACACGCGCGCCATCTTACACGAGAAATATTAAACGTAGCCTTTCTCATCCTCGCTTGTACTCTTTTTCTTTCATTGCCTACCTGCCATCTTCAACATTTTAATCAAACTTGCCCTAAAGTAAACATCGAGCTAGCGGGAAAAATAAAAGCAGGACGATGTATATTTATAACCAGAATTAGTTGCCCGGGAAAGTTAACTCAATTATAAAACGTTTACCTAAGGAATTTGATCGAGGACGAAGAACTTTAGTAATCATAAAAGTTAAGATTAATTAACGGGGTAATAAAAATTTGGATCTTTTAATTAACTCTTCATCAAAACCTTCGGCGAACGTCGGCGTGGTGTGCTTTTTGGATTTCTATTTGTTATATCTGCGATATTGAAATTCTAGTGTAACTTTCGTTCATTATCGTATGGTGTGGAGTCTATTGGGAATAAGCTACCTATCTGCCTATTTAAGATTTTGCTATAATCTGTGAAAGTTAGTTTTTAAGCTTTCTTGGGGGGGATTTAATTTCTCTCTTAGATTGTTTGTTTAAGCACTTTTAATGACCATAATTTAGTGCAGTGGTCGCCAACCCGTCGATCGCGAGCTACCGGTAGCTCGCGAAGGCAATTCTGGTAGCTCACAACATATTGTAAAAATCATAGAACCTTCCGTAAATTTCGCAAATTCTCATAATAAAGACAAGCCGCGGCAACACTGCGATGAATGATCTGCCGCCGACGTCTCCACGCTAGAATAGTTCAGAACCGATCAGCGTGCTAGTGTTCGAGGACGATCTGGGTTGCTTTGAAGGGGATATATACGCAACGCGCGGCGACAAGTGGAAACAATTGTGACAGTGTTCGGAACCACGCTGATGACGCCAGGTAGGCAGAAACATGTCCGTGGGTTAACGCTTTCCCTGCCCTCGCCATGTTTTTTTTGCCAGGAATGATTCCACCAATGCCATGAGCTATATTAGTATTAATTCTTTGGTAATTTGCATTATACTAATTCCAAAAGAGAAATATCAAATTCACCTTTAAATACTAGCCCACATGTCTCCCATGCGTAGAAATTTGAAAGAACTAATCTATTTTCATATTAAAGGTAACGCTAATATAATCGCTGAGATTAGAGCTGTTCACCCACGTGCGTTCAGGTACGTTCACACAGAACAGCTGTTGGAGCGACACTAACAATTTAACTTAAGAAAAATTCGGTTGCAAAACAGTAATACTAATGAGCGGTGAAAGTAGTGCACATATTTCTGCATTCTCTAACCATAATTTTTAACTAATTCATTTAAAAGGTTTTGTTTAAATTCTCACAGACACCTTTCATCTAGAGTTTGGTAAACTTTTATAGCGTTGTACCATTTACAACGAGTGGTTGTAAAACACAATACTATACTTCATCTTTCCAAAGATCTTCTTTATTCACCTTCTATAGCAGTGTTTCCCTTCCATATCCCGAATAATGCAACAATTCGTAAAACGAAGAAAAACACCTCGTAAATTCATCGTCCGCTGCACATTTTATTTCATTACACCGATATTCTACTTTACGACGTTACGTTTATGTATACAGTACTTAGATTTAGTGCAGCTGCTTGTCAGAACTGTCGGTGCAATTTCTCTCCTCCACGAGGTAAGTATATTTGTCTGGGCGCCCGACGATGTTAAGTCGTACACATCCAGTTAAGGGAGAAACGGACGGAGTTAGTCGAAGAACCGCGTTCCGAATCGAAAGAAGGTTCCGCAGCGTGCACGGTCGTTACCGAACCTATAGCTGTAGCTAGGCAATAGACTAGCTGCCAGCGGACTAATCTGAAAATCCCCAAATGGATATGGCATGTAATTTGGAATCATCGGATCGGTCCAGCGGTGGTGCGCGCTCTGTAAGTCCACTGATTGAAATAATAATTTACAAGGGGTCACTTTACGGTCCGATGGACGTACTTTTAATTTATCTCGCTTAATCTTGGAGGTTTTCGCAGGAAAAAAAGAAGGCGAGACAGACGCGGTCAAGGCTAACTCAGACGTTGTATTAGTTGGGATTACTTATAGGTAATATGCTTACAAACGTTTAAATCAAAGTAATGAAATGGAACAGAAATGAAATCAGTAGCTGGGAATGTTGTCCAGCTCATTACGTAGGCTTAATATATTTCAAGATATCGATGGTACTATGTTAAGTTGTCAATTTTGGTGTTATAAGTAAGCTGAGCAAAACTATCGACTATACTACGTCAAGACAAGAGGAAATGAATTTCTGGGGATTGCGGCCCACCAAAAAAAGAAGAACCCTTCTTTGTTCTCTGAGCTTTCAACTTATTTAAAATGTTTTTCAAAGAGAAACACAAAAAGTATATACATATGTATATTCCTTAGTAAAGTGTTTTAAATTCTAATGTAAAATATACTAACAAATAGGTGAAAATATAAACTAGTGACATCATCGAAGAACCGTGATATACCAACGCTGCCACACGCTGCGAAAGCAAAGGGCACTAAATATGAATAATTATTATGAATGTACAGTGAAGTGAGAAATTATGACAAAAAAACACCACCATGCAAAAGTCACAGTCCATACCCAAAGATGATCAGGTAATGAAACAATTTTTTTTCATACAAATTAAAATTGTGGAGCGACAATGATAACAACAACAATGCTACACAGTAAGAACAATTTAAAATAATAATGCATCAAAACATCAGTCACTAAAACTTTAATAAATGTTTATAGTCAAACAATGTAATAGTGAAGTCAATAAATGGATAATTAGAAGTCACAACTGTAGCGCAACCGAAATAGAATAGAAGGGAGGGGAAAAAAAACAACAACGATCAAAGAAATTGCAGACCTACCTGAACGTAGTTCTGGTGCTGTGCCCGCTAGCATCAACAGGGGTGAGCTCACGACTAACTAAGAAATATGCGCCACCTGTTTGAAATTAGGGAAAACTACCAGCGAAAAATGGGAACGCGAGGTGGAGAAAGGATAAGAAAAGAATAGTTATTGCTACAACTTCTTTAATATAAACAAAAGAGAATAGTACTCAATAAAAACGAAATATTTGCACGAAACTGTTAGTGAACCAAATTTTAACTAAGGAATCGACGTTGGTGGCCACTACATCCGATTTAACATCGATAATACATATGCAAAAAAGCAATTCGTTAAAATTATTCACATAAAATATACAAATAAAAAAAAGAAAGTAATATCCGTTAGAATAACTTGCGGTAAAATGTTCGTTAAAAAAAATATATGAATTTAAAAATATTCGAAAAACACAAATTACCAAAATTTAGTAAATTTCTAATTAGTATTACAGTAGTAATAAAGGATTTCTAGAATATATCCTTACGCTAATGAAAATTACTTGAATAAAATAAATTAAAAAGAGAAAAAAATGAACAAGTTGGGATTTAGACATACTTTTAAAAGGAAACAAATGGTTGTGAACCAAGACAAAAAATAAAACGGTAAGTCCACTTATCTGGGCGCTGTCCTGGTCGAACGGCAGTAATCAACGCTTGTCTTGTCCCCGGATCAAATAGGACATGTGGACCCACCCACCACTGGCGTGCCGTCGTAAAAAAATAATTAACTATATCCAACAATGTCGGTGATGGTTATTAAAACAAACGAATTAGAACCACTCACGGTACTTAATCATGGTATCTGTGAAAATCTTTTAAATCCTACTTTGCGTAGAGGCTAACCGCCGCAGCAGATTTTCGCAAACGTTCCTTCTTCGTTCACGGTCAACACCAGAAAGAGAGCGGTATTAATTACTAATCAACGAACATCATGCATCCTATTGAAAAGAAAGGAACCAAAACAAAAAAACGAAGAGAAAGAAAGACGTGATGAAAAACGCTCAATAACAAGCCTTTACAATTGAAATCACAAAAAGTAAATAAACCAAACAAATATGTCATTAATCGAAATTTTAAACTCGAAATATATTAGAAAAAAAAGTAACCTAGCGACATCTATTGTAAACATAAAACAACCATTGACAGTAAGAAATACAATAATATATTATATTAATAAAATTTAATAAAACTGGACCAAAGGTAATGTACTGTAATGTTTTATAAGAGGGGAAATTAAAAAAAAAGTAATTTTTCGAAATCAATTAATTAATTGTACGATCTAGAGGTCCGGGAGTGTTCCTAGACACTCTTTCGGCAATTTAAATTAAACTAGATTTAATGAAATTTTACGGGAGAAAGCTAACCTGGAATTGTGACGTTCCAATATAAACTCTATGTTACGCGTTACGTACTGAAACTGGGTATTTTCCAAACAACCAAACTTGACCTTTACTTCGTATTTATGATTGAATTTAAACATTGAACACTTAGAAAATGGAAACACAGCCAAACACGTATTACCTGAATGAATATTTCGACCAAAAGTGAGAAATTGATTAGCGTTTCTTCACTCCTTTATTTCATGCGAGATAGCGATTGTTTAGCCACGCCTAATTTAGATAACCATACCTTTCGAAATATAATTTGGTAATAAATTTCAATTGAATATTCTTATTTTTTTTTAGTCCCTCCATTTCTCTATTCTAATCGCGATAGCGATTGTTTAATCACGGCTAATTTGGAAAACTATACCTCTCAATATATAAATGAATTTAAAACGAATATTCTTATTTTTCAAAATAGCATAATGCATGCCACGCAGGGACGCAACTGAAAGACTAAACGTAGTCAGACTGTGTTACTTTAGAAATAATCCAAATACTAGTCTAAAGGTGGCTAGCTTAGGTCTTAGCATGCCAAGGGTCATTGGGCAATGTGTTAAGAAGAACAAAATTAAACCATTTAAACCAAAATTTCCATATATTCTAGAACAAGGTGACAAAGAAAAGCGCCTGGAATTTTATTTATGAATTCAAGGTCATGACAGACATTTCAAATAATATTTAATTTATTAATGAAGCTACTTTCACAACAAGCGGGGTAGTATTGTCACAAAATATTCGGCATCGAACCACTGAAAACCCAGACTGGGTGATTAACTGCAAAAGGCAGTATTCAGAAACGGTGAACGTTTGGTGCGGGATATTGAACGAAAGAATGTTAAATCCCTTCTCTTTGACGGAATATCAAAGTAGATTTTTTACAATTTTAAAGAAATGGTTTATCGGAAGCAGTGCGTAAACTTCCTATTGCAGCGGGAAGAATTTTACGTTTTCAATTAGACGGCTATTCCGTTCATAATGCTAAAATTATGATGATAATCGTTGTATAGGTCGAGGTGGCGAATTGGCCAAATGACCAGCTAAATCGCCCGATCTGACAATAATAAATTTATTTGCTTAGGCTCTTCTAGTTCAAAAAGTTTATAAAACACGTATAAGGAATTTTAATGTATAATTTAGTCATCTAGTCATTGAATTTTTCGAATTTCCTCCTTAAAATTAGTTAACCCTATGTTAATATTGTTTTCTACTTTACTCCCCCCGTATAACAAATGAAACAGTATATAGCAGGGTATAATGCAGTCTATACTGTAGCATTAAATGTTAATGGAAAGTAAATAGGGTCGATATACTGCTGACATTCTAAATGCGATCGTCTTTCCAAAAATATTCCTCTTCCACGATTTTCTAAGTACCGTACATAATAAATCAGTTAGAAATTGCCTCTGAGGTTATTATACATGATAATTATTTCGATTCCCACAATATGCCTTAATGAGAAATTAAGGCTGAATCTATTTTGGTACACACCAACACCCACATCCCAAAATCAATTTATCTATAATCGACATCTGCGTCCGGATATAATTTGTGACCTCATTAGACATCCACTTCCTTCCCGAAATAAATTTATTTATATATCTATATGCCTCGGAGAAACACACGCTACACATTCCTATACATACATAGATACCAACATTGATTAAGGTTAAACGCATATCTATCCAACTTCTCTTATTGGTAACGTTACTTCCGGCAATCAACTACCTCAATTCTATTCTATACTGTTCGGAATGGGACGCACTAAGCCTCACGGCGGGCACGACGCGGCAGATAATGAAGAATAATTTCAGATGATAAAACTTATTGATGTTGACATATTACTCAACTTCCGAATACCGTCGTGGAAAATATATTATCGTAGCAACCAACGTACGTTCCACTGGATTTCCATTAGTTTCATTAGGGGGCGCTACGAAGAAAGAAATCTGTTGTGCCCGGTCAATATTTACGCGGTGAAAATAAATACGTTCTCATAAAACTCTTTTATGTGTACCGATCTATTGTCGCCGTTTATTTATTTATTCCTTGCGAGGTCTATATTCTGCCAGCCAGGAGGTACATATGACCTATTCAGAAGCCCAACGACGTATTTCTATCGCGTTATTTTTATTGCTTATTGGTTTTCGGTAATGGAATGGGGGCAAAGAGGGAAGTAAAATAAACCATTTATTATTGTCGACGATGAATAATGAACAATCTTTATGGCTTTCGTAAATCATGAAAAAATATGGATAATTTACTGGGGGAGCAACTTTGGCAAAACCATCATGAAACAACTTTTCTTCTCAAATTGCTTGTGATCAAATAGAATTATTTTAAAATATTTAGTAGAAAATTTATATAAGGAACACCAGATGTCCATTCTAAACTTAGATTATACTTTTCGTAGGTATTTATAATAACAATAAAAGTTAAACATGAAAGTAATCCATGAATAATTGGACTTAATAGTCCGAGCAAGTCTTCCAAACAGAAATATTTGCTACCGAAATACTCTTGAGTCAGACACAGGTCGATAAAATTTTTTTCTGATTACCAGGCTGCACTGTGAGCTCTCGAATGGAGAAAGACTTCCTCCAGACTCGTAGCTGACTGCAGAAATTATATTAATATTTGGGTAGGAACAACAAAGCTACTCTCATCTGGACTCTAGGACACTCTGGAATTTATGACAATGAGGCGGCCGATGCTCTTGCTAGGAAGAAGTTGATATATCTTTTAATATTACCAAAACGCATATTATCCATTGAAGTAACTCCACTGGTCTACGACATGCGAGGGCATTTATGGTCCCCAGGGCAGACAGAGCCAAGAAGCTTGGAGAACTTGAAATCGGTCAGGGATCGATTAAGAAAACACCTACACAGAATTGGGCTCGCTCTAGAAGGGGAGTGCCGTCTATGTTTGGAAGAGGAAAACATAGTTGTGCACATTCTCTGCCGCGTACAGAATCACATTTTCTCTGTTTGGTGGAGCTTTTGCAACACCTGAGAGTCTGAGGAAAACTTCGCAAAGTGAATTTCTAGAATTCGCCATAGGAATAAGTCTACTCGACGAACTCTAAAATTACATAAACAAAAAAGCCTATTTTGTTTATGGTTGGTCGGTGTAGATTCGACTTTGCAATTGTAAAATGTAATTGTAATCCACGGACAAGAAGATTTGTTAATTAAATATGATAAGCTCTAAGTATCCTTCTATTCTTGCATTACACTCCCCTAAACGTCGTATGAAATTATCCATTAAA
The DNA here is from genome assembly GCA_029619315.2 of Dynastes maya. Lineage (NCBI taxonomy): Eukaryota > Metazoa > Arthropoda > Insecta > Coleoptera > Scarabaeidae > Dynastes > Dynastes maya. Next base: position 43,321,647 of record JAROYE020000006.1, on the reverse strand, counting down.
TTCTACAACATTTGCTACGGTATTGCACGAGTTTCATTCTGCATAGCTAGTTTAGGATCTTCAAGAATTTATGATTTGTCTCTCTATGCTCTGTGTTTTAGAAAACCACAGAGAAAACAATCATGATCTCGCTAGCTACAGGAAATGGCCATGTTACGAGATTAATCGCCCAGTAAAAGATTCTCGCACGATTTCCATATAGAAGCCATTGCCGTATAAATTGTACCCTCGTTTTGCTGAAGCTTCAAATGATTGTTCAATTCGAGGTACCAAATGAAACATTTCTGTACGCCTTTGTGAAGAAGTCATTGTAACTGACAATGAGAATGAAGAAATAAGATCCAATAATTATGAAGTCATCTGGTATTTCTTAACTTACTTTTTAAACTGTTGTCAATAAACTCTATACTCTCATTTTATTAATAAAATCGTTTGATAACCACCTGCGTATTTTCTGCATTACTGTAAATATAGCACATCAGTTATGATTTTTTTTTAACAAATAAGAATTTTCTACGTAGCTTTTATATTTTTGTGGTATATAAAAATTCTGAAGAAATTTGCAAAAAAAAATAAGGGGGTGGAGGGTTGTTTCCCTAAACAAATATTCGTTATGAAGAAAATATTTACGTCATCGTTAAGGGCATGTAAAACACTTTAAACCCTGTTTTAACTTATTCTTTATATCTCTCATAGTTTCTGAGCTATTGAGCCAAACAGCGAAGGGTAGTGTTGAGCTTGGGGTGCTTTACACCCCGCTAGTAGGCGATTGGGCAGCTAGGTCAACGTTGTTCTTACTCTAGATCGATCTATAAACCCACAAAAGTTGATTTAAGTCGGTGAGATGCATTTACCTGTGTTTCCTTGTAAGCTTAGATAATACTCATACTTTTCGTGATATAAACTAATGACGTCGAAGTTTAAGAAACCGCTTTTCCAGCAATGCAAAACATTTTATGACACAAAAAAAAAACGAAAGAAAAAAGAAAGAGGTGTATGTTAACAAAAATCTGTTCATACCTTTACTATTTCTCCTTTTCTCCCAACATCTACGAAGCTGGAAACGATCGAAAAGAAGTGGTAGCTTCCACAGTATAATGCTCATCTTCGAGAATTTACACTTTGTCAATATTTAAATGACTACGAGTTTTCCGGAACTTTATTGATCAAAAAAAGGTTGAGCGCAAACAGCCGTTGTAACCTCTGATGGCGAACTGCGACGTTACCGGGAAGTCGTTCAAAATTCATTTAAATTTTGGCAATTTTGCCTTAATGAACCTCGTGTAGTATGCAAACTAGAGGAAGGAGGACTTGTATATATAGATATATACATATACATCGTGAGACACAGTTGACGAAGGTTCAATATAGACGAATGCGATCGACTTTTTGATTCTGTGCTTGTAGGAGTTTGTGTAGGAAGAGAATTCCAAACAATACTTCGAGATTTTTTTCTTTCGAAAAGGAAGTGTTTCAATTTAAATATGAACTATAATCGATTGCAAGATTCAACACAATGCTTCTATATACATTTATCAATATTCTAAGGGAACAAACATAATAATACCTCATGAGGTAGAGAATATAAAGATATTACAAAGCAAGTTCAACAAACAGCATTAATATTTTAGTATATACTATGATTTAGCTTCGCATCAACTCTACAAAGAAATACTAAATTATTTGTATTCTGCCAGTAGAATATAACCAACCGAATAACTCAACAAAGCACATCAATACAGAATGTTATTGAGTATTGAATAAATGCATTAAACATTTAAAATGCCAAGAAGATTTTTGTTGCTTATATTTTCCATTAAATAGACATTCCGGTATCGTGTTATTGAAAATTATAACATTTCTATAGGAGTGGAGGGAATAAGGAAATAACTAGTAAGCGTTTTCAGGTACGGGTGTGTTATGACTAGTCTCAGCAAACAGCGGTAACAGTCAGTGTAGTAGATATGTGGTGCGGAGTCGGCGATTATTTATTTCATGCGTTCACAGCATCAGTACTAAATCGATGCTGTATGCGAGTAGTTTTGTGTATATGCAGGCTGCCCTAACTTATTTCGTAATTGTACGCTTATGTTTGCTTTAAAAATGTCGCAGTTAGGTACGTCGAGAAAACGACCAATGGCAGACACAGTTAAAAACTTTATAGTGAACATGCAGGACTTTGATGGCGCTAAAATTCAATGTATAGTTTGTAAAATCCCTTTTAATGTGTTGGTCCAGAACCCATTGTCAACGTCACATCGAAAGCAAACAGCATTCTTCTGCAAAAAGTGGCATACGAGACCATGAAAAATTTACACTTAATTTATATGTTACTCTTATTTTATGTAATCTATCGTTTCGTTTACTAGACAAAGAAGCATTTGTCTCCTTCTGGAATAAATATGCGGACTGTACATTACCTAGTTGGACACCGATACGAAATGTAGTGCCATTTGCTCGTGAACATATAGAAAAAAGAATGAAAACGGAATTGAAAGATAAAAAACTGTGGTTGTGTCTGGACGAAACAACAGATCGTCCAAAACATTCTATGGTATGTAATGGTACGTACAATGGAACCACATCGACCGTCATCCTCTTTCTTACTTGCTTCCAAAAGTGTTATAAATTGTACTGCCGATGAGATTTTAAAGGTGGTGTAGAACTCATTGAACAAATTTGAAGTTTCAACTAAGCAACTTTCAATGTTTATGAGTGATGGTGCCGCAAACATGAGTTCTTTGGGCCGATCTCTCAAAGAACACAGTGGTAACTTCTTACATGTAACGTGTAAAATCCATACTCTAAATCTTGCGGCACAAACGATTCCTACATGTTTTCCACTAGTAAATGCATTGATTGATAGTACAAAGGCAGTGTTTCTAAAGTCCCCGAAACGTACCCAACTATTTTACAAACTGTGTCCTGATTTACCTGAACCACCACAGCAGATTGTTACACGTTGGGGAACATGGTTACAGGCTGCGTTTTACTACAAGGAATATTTTGATCAAGTAAGGAAGGTAGTTTTAAAATTCAATCCGACAGAAGCTGAAGCAATCAAGAAAAGCCAGGAAATATTACAAGATAGTCAGGTTAAAAGAGATTTACAAACTATTCACAACAATTACTGTAGAAGGCGAAACAAATTGGTGTGTAATAAGAAAATTTTAAAGTGTTTTAGAGAAAGACTCCGATTTTCTTATATTAAGACAAATTTGTGAAGATGCATTAAGTTGTTTCAAGGATTTTTTAAATATGCAAATATAACATCGCTAGATGTCGAACGGTCGTTTTCGACATTAAAAAACATTTATTCCGCACGTCGTCCTCACTTGACTGAAACAGCTGTGGAAACATATCTAATGATTCAAATATTTAACAGATGTTACCCAGTTTGTGATTTCACGGAAGACTTTTAAAACTGTAAGTGTTTCAGCACGTTTTATAATTTATTTCTTACCTTCTATTTTCTGTGTAAACTTTTATGCGCTCGCCACGCCTCTGGCTGTTACCGCATATTTGCCCAGGTTAGTTATGACTTAAAATCTATATCTAAATAGAAAGATTTTACGATGCAAAAAGGTGTTACGTCTATAAAAAAAGCGTCATAGATTTTTAAAATTGTTTTCGCGAAGGAAATGGCCATTAGTCTCATAATCCATTCTTTGAAACGTGTTAGTATGTTAAAAATATTCTATTAGTTCCATGGTCCGGAAGCTTGACCCTCATTTCCTACAACTACTATTCTAATAAGGCACTTATTGAAGCTTTAGGAGACGAACACAATTCATGGAGGACTTTTATGACATTCTTTCTACCTTCAGCGTTGTGACTTCATAGAGAGATTTCATGTTTTGGATTTCGGTAGTTCTTGAAAATATTCCTTTCACTTTCCTATTACTTCGTTTTCGCTTTCAAGTATTTTTCCGTTCTTGTCTCTTATGTTGTTTAAATAGCAGCTGTTTTTGTTTCGGAATTGCTTCAATATCCCAAAAAAATAGTTTCTGGTTTGCTATGTATGTTTGTGCCATTTTCTCTCCAAATTCTCTCCATGCTTTTTCTTTTTCCTTTTTTACTAAATTTTTCACCTTTCTCGGTTTTTCGTTGTATTTGTCATAATCTCATATTGCTTTCGTCTGTAAATACTTTTCCCATATTTTTTTCTGTTTCACTGCATCTTTTATAATACCTGTCCACCATTTCGTTTTTCTTTTTTTAATATTTGTTCGAAATTTTTGCCTTTCCACAGAAGATGGTTGCTGCTTCCTTTAATTTTTCTTTAAAATCCTACCATTCTTGTTCAACGTGGGATTTTTTTCCTTGTGTGGGTCTTGTAGCTTTTTTTCAATATATTTCTATATTCTTCTTTCACTTTCTCCTGTTTCAGTCCATATTGTTTCTTTTCTAATTGTTCTTTTTTTGTTCGTTTCGTGTTCATCACTTAGTATTTCCAGAGTTACAAGTGATGGTCACTACCGATTTTCGCACCTCTCTTGATATTTGTATCTTTGATAATGTGCCACAGATTTCTACTGATTATTATTATTACATTTTGTCGCTTGGAACCTGGTAATAGAAAAAAATAAGCATTTTTAGTTTTTTTTTTTTATATCGAACGTTGTTTGTCACTCGTTAATTTTCTCTTCTGGTTCATAACAAACACAAAATTTAGCAACTTTGCCATATCTAAACCTACCCTCTCTCTCCAGTAATAAGCGATATCCCGATGGTGAGGATCGAAAATTGATCGGCCTGTATAGCAAAGAGGTAGCAAAAGGTAGTTCCAAATTTAATTTATTTACTCCCACGCTTCTCTTTCCTGGTAACAGAACCAATCATCAATAATTCCAAAATTTTAGAATTCAACTATTCATTGAAATGCAAATTTCAAGTACTTATCACTTTGATAGATTTAAAACAAATATGAACTATTAACAATTTAACAAAATAAAATTGGCAGTCACAAATACGATTATCTCTCTGATTACGTAGAGAAACACATGCCATTTGAATTCGTTTAATATTCACGAAACAAGTTCCAAATCCGGCTAACAATAGCGGGCGGAATGCTTACCGAAACACATAACAATCACCTTAGAAACGCCCGCAGCATTAATGTCGTGCATAATACAGTAGGGATAACGACAGGAAATAATGGCCTAACCCCCACGAACTAAATCAAGACTTCAAAGGCGACTATGACACGACAAACAGAAATATACAAACCAGAGGCGCTCGTGCTTTCGTGTCTTTGACCATTCCCAATTACGGTTGGATGTATTCGCAAGTATTACATGGGTCCAGGCAATTTAGTTAAAATACTTCGGATAAGGACGAAATGGAAGATAGAGGGAATAAAAATTACACGACACTTACGAGCGGTTTATGGAAGGAGTGCTAATAGACTTTGTGCCAAATAAATGTTTGTTATTGCAAAGATACTAATTTGTAGCGGAGAGAATTTAAACAGTGAGAATTACTTGAGGACAGCGAAAATAATACAAAGACTTGTTGATTACGCAGATATCTACAGATACGGTACTTTTAAACTTCCCACAGTAGACGTTGTGACGAACCATCGGCCGCCCGCACAAACTTAAAGACTTTTAATCTAAAAAAGAATATAAAAAATACACAGACATCTTTTGTAATAATTCTTTAAATTGTCTTTCATTTTCATTAAACTTTTATTTTGTGAAATAATTTTCGAGAACATTGTATATTACTTTTGGGCAATAATATTTGTATCTCATTAATCAGTCAAATTGGAACTTGTGTAATGATATGTTTTGCTCCTACGCGTCACGTCCAAGGTCGCAACACTCCATGAACAAAAAGTGCAGCGTCGTGCAACATTTTGGTATATATGTAACTCCCTCAGACTTTCATTTCGGAGAACTTGTGCGTGGCAAATCGGTATTTTAAGCTAGAAGCTGAACAATAGAAGTTCACCTCCGCGTAGCAAGTCGGCGCTTCTAAGCTGGCTAGAAGCTGAGCAAAGTCCGAGAAATATCCCGCGGGTAGTCGGCGAATAAGCAGACAACCGTCGAATATTTCTCGTAGTCCATGAAGTATCCCATAGGCAGTCGACATATTATACAGGCAACTGCGGAATATTTCTTCCCCCGTTGTAAATATTTGACAATTTACCTTAGAAAACGTAATCGGGCACATATTACATTACTTGCAAATGCTTTTTGTAAATACCGTGCGTCTGTCATTTCAATATATTTCCAGCACATGACGATGTGTCGTCATTGATAAAATTTTTACGAGGGTTACCCCATATTTATAATATAAATTATGTTATTAAAATAACTAAATTAATTTAAGGAACGTTTTAAATTAATCGTTAAATATGGTCTTTCCTTTAAATGGAAATTTTGATCATGGACCTTTCCGTGTGCTTATAAAAAGGCAAATAATAAGTTAGAAGACATTAGAGAAGAATTTCGAATCTAACCTTAAATAGGATTCAGGGCTGTGATCACGATACCGAGAAGTCGACTCGAAACCGCCATTTTTAGTCGAGAAGGTAAAAATATCGTTCACAATACTCGACTCGTTCATTCGTCTCTAGTTTCGCTCGCCCACATGGAACTTTGTGAGTTGTAATGGCGAATGACATCATTTCTCTCTACCGTATTCACCGTCTCGTATATTTGTATAGAAAGGTTTTATTAATATTTTATTGATTATGTCTTTTAAGTTATTCAACAATCTACAGCTTGATCAATATCCTACCTCTAAAATTAAAAAAATATATATTCTGTAGAAACATGAAACTGTCTCTGCATTATACATTAAATAGAAACAAATTTAACTATTTCTTCTATTAGTTTCCTTAATAAAACTGCTGTAATCCCTAACCTAATGCCCAGTATGATTATATTTTTGAAGTCCCAATTGTTTATGGCGTATATAACTGTATGCAACCAACCGCACAAAACTATAATGGACGCGTGATTTTACAATTCGATCCAAAGGAAGCTGCGGCTATCAAGGAAAGCCAGTCGAAATTTCAAGATAGTCAGGTTAAAACGGATTTAAAAACTATTCAGAACAATTACTTCGGACTAGTGGAGCCAATGGAAAAATTACAAAATCTTTCGGTGTCGTTAGTGGAATCTCTGCAAATAGTGCAACATGTTCACGCACAGCTATGCGCGGTAGAAGACGCAAAAAATGTTTGAGTTCTAGAAAGGTTTGAAAGTGTTTTAGAGAGAGATTCTGATTTTGGCACATTAAGACAAATTTGTGAAGGTGCGTCAACAGAACCGTTAAGTTGTTCCAAAGATTATTTGAATTACTCAAATATAACGTCACTAGATGTAGAACGTTCGTTTTCTACACATAAACACACTTTTTCCTCACGCCGCACTTGGTTTGCCGAAACAACTGTGGAAACATATCTAATGTTGCAGATATTTAACAGACATGTGATTTCACGGAAGACTTTTAATCCGGTAAGTGTTTGAGCACGTATTATATTTTATTTCTGACCATTTATTTTGTGTAAACTTTTATACGCTCGCCACTGGCTGTTGGCGCAAATTGAGCAACTCTACTCATAATGTTTTCTCCATACACTTCACAGATCTGACGATGAATGTCGGTCGATTTAATGCCTTTAACGCTAAGAAAACCAATCACAGCGCGTATTTCACAGTCGGCGGGATTCTCAATCGGCGGAGACATTTTAAGTAGTGACAAACAAACGTAAACACGGTCGAATTTTTCTGTAATGTCGTCTGTGGCTCGTCAACAGATGTAGGTACACAGCGCGCAAGCGTAGAAAGCCGCCGCAGTGCTCATGGTAGCAGAATTTCAAAACGGTATTTACTTTAAAAACACGCCTCGTATATAAATACATCAAATACTTTTAAAACTTCTTGATAAGCTTCTGTGATCATTCTAGTTTCGGAATCCACTTGTATCTGATATAGGTGCTGTTTTATTACAGGAAAATTAAAAGTTCAAAATTAATCAAGAGCATATCATAACCTCAAATGTATGCATAGAAATTGACACAAAATTGTTAACTGACATGAATTTAGCAATCGTTTAACGCTATCTGCACTGTGATTGGTCGGTTGTGTTGGTACAACGCCGTGGTAATGCCATAATTTGGCGTTTGCACTATGCTTCTGACATGTTAGTCAACAAACTCTAGTTGACTAATACCAGTAAAACACCATAATGTCGACGCCCCTTTAGGCTTTAGCATTAAGTCAAATACCAAAAACTGACATACAAAAGCATTTTTTTTTTAATATAAATTTAACGAACTTTAATTTTTCCCGAGCATTGTAGTTAAGGAAATAATTTACTTCAGTGGGATATCTACATCATTAGTTCCAAAAAGGATTTCCTTAAAATTGAATTAAGTACATTTTTTTTAAAAGAAGGAGGTCAGATGTAAGCTTTTAAACCCTATAGCTATTTAAAAGTATATGAACGCCATCTCTCAACTAAGGTAATTTTCTAGCACGCGTAAGCGCATTTTAAAAACAAATTATTTATATTTTTTCGCAACTTCAGATAGCACTAATTAATTTAAAATCTTACGCTACCCCATCGTCGTCCCCTCTAGAACTCACGACGGCATTAAATCAAGCTTTAATTAGAGAACGTGCCTCAATAGAACCAACCTCTATCGTCATAAAGCTCCCCTGCAGCGCGAAAAAAACGGGAATCTTAATAATCGCACCGGGGCATCAACGTTCAACAACAGAGCACGACGACGTGAAATGGAAATTCTGCCGCGCCTTCCGCCTTTGATGTCGCCCATCGGCGGCTTAATATGCAACGTAAACACGGATCGCAAAAGAAACACAACGTCGCATCGCATTCTCTTCCTTAATTGGCTGGCGCGCGTTTGTACGCGCCGAAGCAACGCTTTAGCGTCAGGTCCGCTCGAAAGCTAAGGGTTAATTACTTTTTGCGTTTGATTATCAATTAATTAGATAATCTCGTTAGGGAAATTTTAGTTGATCTATAATTAAGACAAATTATTCGCGATTTTCGCTACACTCCCACGTGTATATGCCACTATACAGCGCTATAAGTGTAGCATGAAGGAAGAACTTCAGCAACCGTTTCGTGTAGGAAGAAGGTAGCTGATGTTGACGGTTTAATAAAGCCGGGAGAACGTAAAATATTGTGACATTAATCTGCTCGCTAGAGTAACTTCATTAGATTGGAAAAACGAGTGTTCGTAGACAGATTTAATGTTTGGTCCCCTTATTGGTGTGAACTTTATAACTGCGGGGACTGACACGCCCTATATTAAGTGTTCGTACCTGGATTGTTTACCCTCCATAGCATTCTTTTAAATTCCCAACGACGTACGCTTGTGACGCGTACTCTCTGTCTGGACCTTCTTTCGAAAACTTTAACGTTCGCAAAATGCGAAAAAACAGTTCTATTTATTATTCTCTTAATGACACTTACTTTACATTTGTGCAAGAGATTTATTGGTTGATTTCGAACGACGAAGGGTAACGGGAATGGTATTTTGAAGAGAAGAGTAACTTTTCCCGGAAGCGAGATGGACCGACGGCGTCCGGAGAACGAGGTAGGTTTTGCTCCCGATTTTCAGTAGAATAGAGAGAGAGATTACAAATTCGACGAAAAAATCGACCCCCCGGAATAATTTTCTTCTTCGGACGTAATTTTGGTCGAAAAAGTGTAACTGGAGTACAGAATATTGAGTGCTCGAGACGATGCGATACGGAATGGGAAGGATGGTGGCACCTTCTTCTTCCCTTACATTTCAAGCGAGGACGATTGGCATTTTGGATTTTCGTAGGGGTGCGAAGTATAAATTAAGCAATAATTTGCACTGGAGTCACGATCATGGTGTCTTCGAGTAGTTTAACCAAGATCTTTGTCTAACAGGATACCTTTTCATGTAAAAAAACGCATGCATTGGAAACTGGTGACATTTGATCCGCTGCCGTATACATAGATTGACAGTGTCATTTGGATCGGCCAAAATTTATTTAATTTTACCTTTCCAGGCGTGGGACTTTTGTGAAAAATGTGTAACTGGAGAACAAGGAGATAGTATTAAATGTTAGAGGCGATACATGATTATTTATAATTTCTGATTCTTACTACTATGGATTTTACTTATAGAGAGAAATATGATGCTTTCAATATTTGAAGAATGTCGTCGTAATTGCCGTGCTGTCCGTAGATTATATCAAGAACGTTTTCCCGAGAGACGCGTACCCAGCCAAATGTGTTTCACTAGGCTGGCGATAAATTTAAGAGAACAGGGTTCATTTAGAAGAAAAACTGTCTTCGCGCAAAAAACCGCTACAGATGACAATAATGCAGCGGTTGTTTTAGCTCGTTTTAATATGGATAAAATGACGTACCACCATACAAATTCTATTAAAAGAAAACTTTATTTGAAGGAATTTAAAATCATTATAAAATCGTTTTTTTTTTTCAATTACTTTTTATAAAATGCTATCTTGTAATATTGCGGTTGAAAACAAGCGAAAATTCGGACCATTTACAAGAACGCTGGTTAATTTTTTTTAATTAAACGCTATAACTTGAAAACAAATGAAAATAGGATAAGAGCATATGAGTCTTTTTACATTATTTTCACGTCAACAATACATTTCTGGAGTTTGGCCTGTCCCATTGTATAATTTTACACAACATTATCGAATTTCAATTATAGGTTCAACTATCAACAGAGTTGCCCGGTTTCTGAATTCACTGCTCACATTATTTGCTTCCCTTATTAAATTTAACAATAGTAATAAATAAGCGCGAGAGAACCGAGCATCTGCAACAATTAACAATTAAGTTCATCTCTATTACGGGTGGAAACAGGAATAGGTAACAGAATTTCAAATAATTCAACGGCATTAATCGGTTGGCATTGTTAATTGATCCTTCGGGAGCATAAATACCGCCTGGTAATGCCGATAAGATAATCTGTTGTGGAATGAACACTGCGATTATCTTACGAATTTCTTGCATCAAAAAGCTTATCTTTTCCGTTTCTTAAAATCTAGCTTGTCTCTGGAAACCCTTATTTCTATATACTATTCTGAAATTCAAGCTCGGCTTCATTATGGAGTTCTTCTTTGGGGAACTGCAGCCAAAAGTGTTTTTATAGCTCAAAAGCAAATTATTAGAGCTATTAGTGGCATAAAACTGAGAGATTCATGTAAACCTGTTTTTATCTCACATAATTTCTTAACTCTACCATCCCTTTATATTTTGGAAGCTCTCTGCTACATACATAAAAATAAAGATCAATACCCAAAAAACAAGAATGTTCACGAATACGTGACCCGCCTTGAGCTCAATTTTGTTTTCCTTTTTGCATTTCATTTTATTTTGACTGATTCTATTGTCATTTGACACCTTGAATCAATAAACGTTATTATTATATAATACAGTACGAAAATATATTAAAGTGCGTCATAATGTCAGTAAGCTGCGTATAGTTTGGCTTCGCTTGCAGAATATTTTCAGATACACGTATGCATATCCGTAAAGTAACTTTGAGGTTGTTCTAGGAGGAGTTGATATTGGTGCCAAAAAATATTACGTGTATATATGTATATATAGGGGAAATGGTCGAAAAAGAAACACTTTCCGGATACATCAGCTATGGCCGGGTTCGCTTTAAATTCACTTAAACATCTTACGCTTTTTGCTCCTGCCCAAATTGCTCTTACATTTCCCAGTTTATGCCACTAATCTTCAAAAAACAGCAACTGAAATATTTCCTGGCGCCACCTAGTGCCAGTAGATATAGTCATGCCGTCCTAGATAGTAGCAACGGAACCGGAATACAGATACCATACTTACCCATAACCCTTAACATACAGCGTTTTATAATCTTTTCATTACTATTTACCACGTGTACAGTTTTTTTTTAATATATGATAAATAATAGTAATAAAAAGGGTATAAATAAACTTAAATATTAATTCATTAATTATTAAACTACACAAAAATGATTCCTATTTAATTACCTTATTAAAGAAGTGATTTAATTATACTGTAGCATATAAAAAAAACTTCTTCATTAGTTCATTCACTTGCTCCTAATTTTAATTATTAACTTTAGGTTTTTTTCAATCAATAAGTTGATACGATAAACTAAATGATTTACTTGGAAGAAACATTTTTCTGTCTTGGATTCTCTTGATTTTCTAAAACTAACAAAATATTTAATCCAAATAAAATTTCAAGAAGTTTATTTTCTTGTATTATACATTTTTATAGTCTGGAAATAAAAATAACTTCTTGAATAGAGACTGATTTTTGCAAGAAAATCTATTGCACTGCAGCCGATGCACTAGAATGCAATACTATACAGTGTAGACGTTCTATTTATAATAGTGTTAGTTTTACACTAGTATGAACTCCCCTGAACAAATCGTATTATCTTAGTGTCAAATGGTGATAATTTTTTTTGACTGTGTACGTAAATGTGGAAAAATGCGAATCGAAAATGTAAGTACTCCTTGCTCCCACCCGTATTCTCTGTTCCATATATGTACGTAGCATCTTAACCAGTACGGTACAGGTTTCCCAAATTCGCTTATAATATTCAATACCAATCGAAAATAAGATCGGTACTCGTACAGCTTTGCTCATGCAAGCGTAAGCGTTTGCCATCAACCAATAGTATTTGATCGAATTACTCCACCTGACTGAAACTTATCAGAGTGGTAGGGATTACACAAACCCGGTGTAATACCTTAAGATCGCCGGGCTTGTTTCATCTTCAATTACTATATACTCGGCCGATCTAATAATAGTTTTCAGTATATAAAGCGTCTGTGTTAAAATAAGCCGAATCGATAGTCCTGGCGGAGAGGAGCTCGACGAGATGTAAACCCCCCGTACCATACGTCCTACATAACTTCCTATATGTAAATACGGATTTGAACTTCCCGAAACTTTAGCATGTCGCATGTATTCCGGGTATTAGGCTAGTATTACGCGACTAGGTACATTAAATGCCATCTAGAACGAATTCTGGAAACTAATTTCGGGTTCGGATACCTTTCAATTTTACGTAACGTCGGTTAATATGGGTTGTGTGTTAGTGCTGTTCAGTCGCGACGCAGTGCACACATATGTTATTAGATTTAATTGAATGCGAGTGACGTACAGCACACCCACATGCGTAATTTATATAGATATGTATACATGAAGTTGGTATGCAGGACATTACTGGTCCGACCTGCAACTTTCTGTCTATTACACCAAAACTAGTCAAGCATATGCATGTAACAAACTTGATTCAAAAGGTAGTTGGTAATGATCTATTCCATATATGAAACAGTTCACTAAAACCCTTACCATAACACTTAATTCGTACTGGACGCACGTTTCGATAGCCAAGCTATCATCATCAGCAGCAAGACTGAACTGTTCAGTCTTGCTGCTGATGATGATAGCTTGGCTATCGAAACGTGCGTCCAGTACGAATTAAGTGTTGTGGTAAGGGTTTTAGTGAACTGTTTCAGTGTTCCAGTGCCACAGTTTTAGAGTATCCGTTTATTCCATATATCTCAATTAGTGAAATATTCTACGTTTTATTCTCAACAAGAGCGGCAAATTTAAATTAGACGCCATTTTTGCTATTGTACTTTTACAGGAAAACCATTATGACATTTCGATGGTAGACAATCCGTCATTATTAAAAATTGATGGCTATTCGACACAACATTATTTCTAAAGTGATGAAAATTTGACTGCCACGGTTCGGAAATTGTATCCAATTTTGGCAAACAAAATGTTGCATCAACTGTGAAGAAAATAATCGAAAAATTCGAGAAAACAGCGTCGATAACTGACGTAAGACAATCGATACATGTTCATTCAGGAATGTGGCCGAGAGTCGTCTATTCCGCATCGTGCTCAAGAATTGAACATTTCAAGAAGCACTATGCAGCAAATTCTCACGAATGATTTGCGTTTTCATGTCTACAAAATTCAACTGGATCAACAACTCAAGCCTACAAACCATCCACAGTGAAGAAAGTTTGTCAAATGGATCAGTGTACAACAAGCGTGTTTTTCAACAAAATTATCTCCAACGATGAGGCCGACACAGGAAAAGAAACTTCTTAACTTAAACAAATATGCATTCGGTCAACCAACTCGTAATTTCAAATGGCGGTAAAGATATATTTTTCTAATTCAAAGAAATAATTTTTTTACACCGTTATTTGATTCAAATATATGGTCTCTTGAAACAAATAACCTCAAGTTTTACTTGAAAATTTATCTGTTTGATTTAATACACGTAATATGCTTGATTCAACAATACAGTTTTTTCCTTTAAAGAACTTCGTTGGCTTGAAGCAAATATATTTTTCTTTACCATCTATTTGACTTCACCTTTTAATGGCTAACGTTCTAAAAAATCTAATTTTTATTGAATTAATCATACTATTCGCATAAAATTTGTATATGTTTTAAAATATAAGTTATGGTATGGGAACCACATATTCAGTAGAATGTTATCTTAGAGTCTAAGGTTACATGTATGAGAAATAGTAAAAGGGAAGGTTTAAAACAGTTCCTTAAAAAGTTTTTTGCAAAACAATTCAAGAAGAGTTATAGTATAGCGTGTGTATGTACAAACAACAGTCGTAATATTGTAATTCATGTACCTGTAAATGTGTTGGTGAACCTACAAATAAAGTCTTTGTAGAACAAAAAATTTGTTAAGCTTTTTCCATAACTGAAAAACTTAACTTATACATAGATTTAAACTTTTCTGATTGTTAGTTATAAACAACCAGAATTAACAAGGTAGGCTCTGTTTTGCTTAAGCTAATGACAAATGAACACTGTGGCATTACGTTAACATGTCAGTGTTTAAATTAAATAAAGGAGACTTGCAGATGGCATGCCCAACAAAGATTTTATTTAGGTTCGTTGTTAAGTAAGTAATAGATAAATAAATATTATTATAAATAAATTTTTAAATTTTAAAATTATTAGTAAGATATTTAAAATTATAAAAGGCGTAAACACAACCATTAAAAAAAGCTATACAAATTAGAAACATGTACTACAAACAGACATAATATCCGACAGTGCACGGAATTTACTGCCTTTTAGATTTCTACTCCGCTAAAGCTGGCAAAAGCTCTCCTTACCCTCTCCTCCAAGATTTCCCGAGAATAAATAGGACTGTCGTACACCATTGTTTCTATGCAATCCCAAATAAAGAAGTCAAGAGGAGTTACGTCAGAGGACATGGTTGGCCATGTACAAGGTCCTAATTTCCTCATCCATCGATTATCAAACATTTCCGTCAATTGATCTGTAGCCTCACGTGTACAATGCGCTAGGGTTTCATCTGATTGGTACTAACATGCTTGCATTTCGTCCACATTTAGACCAGGTTTATTGTCTTTTATAGCACAAAATACATTAAAACTAAACTTTTCTTGGAAATCTTGTGGTCTTACTTAACGTGGATTAGTGGTGGCCCAATAATGATTATTTTTAGAATTATACATCCCTTCTCTAGAAAATTTCGCTTCATCAGTTCATATTACTTCAGAAATAAAAATTGTATCTTCTTGTATTTTGACTAGATTCCATTCACAAAATTTACTTATTTGTTTGCCATTAACTTGGGCAAAACGAAGCCTACCTTGTCAATTCTGATTGTTTACTGGTAATAAACAATCGATTTCATGATTTTTTTTTAATAACTCGGAAACGAGCGAATTTAGGTGTAGTAAGTAAAATATTATATATATATAGAACATTCTTAAAGATAGGGGTTTCCATTTAAAAAAAATAATTTTTTTTTAGTTGAATATGTTAGTGTTTGGACTAGGTTTTTGGAACATTATGTATAATGTTTTTGATATGTATTTATAGCAATAAAAAGTATTTCATGTTGCTAATGAAAATCCCAAAACTGGTTTACATGAGTAATACGGAATAAAAGATATTGATATTGCAGTTAAACTCTGCAGTTGTCAAATTTTTCACAAAAAATATAATATCTCCAAGGTGGTACATCCTACACCTATGATATTGTATATCGTTGAACTTGTCCTTGAAGGGTTTGTCTAAAGGATCCGTAATATACAGGGTGTGCAATTTAAAATAAGAAAATTGATATCCGTTTCCGGTTTAATCAAGAATGCCATGAAGTTGAAAATATTTTTAGGGGATATGTATATCATTACCTACAACTTTGCCCACCAAAATTTTAAAAATATAGTTTAATTATTTCCAGAGATACTTTTAATAGGCCATAGTCGTGAATGACCCTGTATAGCTACAAAAATACGTTTACAAAAAATTTTTTAAAAGATATGCACTTTTACATAGGTATCTATAAAAACAATAATATCCATGTATACGTAAGTTTGTAATTGTATACGTACAAGATTACTTCGATGTAGATGACATAACCACAAAATAACTTGTTCGTTGTGTGCACAGATACATATAGGTTTGAGTTATACTTGTACTACTTTTGTTTGCAAAGAATATTACGAAACTCACTACCTCGGTAATCTCGTAGGAATCCTGAAAATCGCGCAAGAGTGACATGGATAACTGTATGGTTAGGTGCTAGAAAGGTGCTAGGTATTATGACAAAAAGGGTAGCAGATACAACAGCAGTTACTTCAACGGACTTGCATGCAATACTTGTTATACCAAAAAAGGAGGAAATATACTAACAATTAGTTACAAAATATGGAAATGGAAAGATCAAAGCATTGTTAAATGTGGGGTGAAATGAATCAAACTGCTTGCATTGGTGCTACTGGCCTTGAAAACGATATCGGCGAGATTTTTGTAATTTTCGCTGATTTTAATACAAACAGGAATTCTGATATTCACCAAACTGTAGCAATTATTTTACTATTTGTTTATACAGAAATGTTAACGTCCATTGTCTTACTTACCTATTATTGTCCATTGTCCTACTTACCTATTATTGTCTATTGTTCTACTTACCTATTATTTCCTTCGTTTACATCTCACCGCTTACGAACCACCATATCACATAACCTTAACTGGGACTTCGATTGCGATTGCCCTGCGTACACACAACGGAAATTGCCGACGACGCTCGGAGCGCACGATTTTAACATATATTTGTTTGACTCAACAAAATTATGTGCAATAAAAATGTTTGCACATTCGAACAAATTCAGCTTGTTGTTTTTAAAAAACGTGCTTTCACTCAAATAAATTGCCGTATTTGGAATGATGAAAACCCACATTGTGTTTCGTGAGAAGAAGATGTATCCCAAACGTATCACTGTTTGGTGTGGATTTTAGGTTGGAGACACCATTAGACCATTTTTGTTCGAAGACGCTGTTGGGAGGGGAGAAATCAAAGAACAAATATAATATAATTTGTCATAATACCACTTAAATTTAAATTAATGTGTAAGATTTATTTTTCCTCGGAAGAAACTGAAGATAATCCTAAGTACAATTTTTAATTTACGTAACTTCCCTACATTTTAATCACATCCTTTTTCTTCAATTTACACCAGCTTTCATCGTCCGCAATCTACATTATAAGGTCGAAGCTCCACCTCCGCATCTCCTTCCATCTTGCAGAGAATAGGACCGTAGTAGTAGACTGCGAGAAACTATTATTTTAAATAATTTCCCAGCCAGCGCTAATGATTTTCAACCCAAGCACCGAGCTAGATCTCCCGTAGCTATTAAAAGGCTTCTCTCCTTCGGTTCATCCTTGCGTCATATCCTCTTCCCACCTCACTCTCTATACCGAGCTCTCCTCGCCATTACAATGATTTTAATATCGCGATGAATATCTATCCGGAGTTGAACGCCACATTTCCGACTTGACGCTGCAATTTTCCCAAGTGACCCGCGCGAGCTCCCAACGACGACGGCAAGTACAGCGGGAATGAATGCGTATATTCACCCGGAGCGCTGTGTGCTCTCTCGCCGACGACATTCGTCTCTCATCTCAGAGACCGGAGGAGCTTTTTGCCACCGAAATACTGTTTCCTCCGGGGCAGACATTAGTCGGTGTAGCCCGAGAACGACGAACGATGGAACGTCCTCAAACGACGACAATATCGCTTGAATGCGCGAGGAAGAAGTAAAGCACACACTCGTAGTTTAATGTAATTCAAAGGAAAGGATATATAGGGTATACTATTTCGATGGCCTGTTTCATGTACCAGTGGATAATGCACGGTCAAAAGTTTCCTAATTTACTGTTCACATTTATCGTGCTCGTTGTAGCAACAAATGTTAACAAGAAAGAAACTATTGTTGACATCCTAGTGCTCATTTAATTTAGTGTAACTCGTGACAAATACATACCGGGTTCTTTCTTCTTTATTACACATACATTTCTCCTATGTGTAACTTTAAAAAGAAAATTGTCAATGCATTAGTGGCATGGTAGGCAACCAGTTATATACCGGTAGTGGTTTTACCCTAAAACTTATTTTTTAGATAATAAAGCTGCTATAAAGGGAAAAAACATTTTTTATTGCGCATATTTCTTTAATATCTTATTCTGACCTTTCGCTCATACATCAATCTCAGATTAAATACATTTTATTGAATAGTAGAAAATTTATTGAAATCATGAACAGGTACAACAAAGATGGCAATGATAACGTGGTACCAGGGGAATAATAATTTATGAAGAGTTAGGGACATGGTTTGTGTCAATTATCCTGAAAGCCTATACGAAATTCGCCTTGTGCGAAAGCTACTCTCAATATTCTTGACAAATCCAAAGCAGGTTGTTGTATTCTAAACTCCTACAAAAAATAAAATAAAACCAGTCACGTTTTAACAGAAGAAAAGAAACTGGATATCCTATGTAAAAGACTGTATAAAAGACGAGTCTCATTCGAGAGATCATTCTCTTTTAATATTCACTTCAAATATAATCATTTTCCGTGCATTTTAAATCATGTTCAATCCATCTATTCAGAAGAAAGTTATCTGCCTTTCTACTGGAAACCCAATGTCATTAACGTGTGCTTTAATCTGACAAAATTATTGAAATACTGAAAGACTGTGCTTAAGTTTGTTATGAAACCCAACATGCCTTTGGGTTTCTCCGTTTTGTTCCCGATGTGGACGTGCATTTACGCAATTTTTTTATTTTTATAGACGTCTTTCTAATTTTTTCACTTTCATGTACTTACAGGGTTAGATAAAAACACTTTACAGCTGAATCTCGCCCTATATCTTACTGTAATTCTGTGCTAACAATAAAGGCTATTATTATTATTATTATTATTGTTATTATTAAATTTAAGATCTCGGAATTGTTGATAAATATAAAACAAAAGCAAGTTCTAATTAAGAATAGAATTTGATCAGTTTTGGGGATCTTGAAATTGGTCAATAAATTGACAGGTGTAAAATCGGATTAAAATAAGTAATTCGTTCTGTGCGTAGATATGCATGCAGCAGTTTGAGTAGATCCAAGCTGAATCCAATGGTATAAAGTTTTATGAGCCAGGCACCATTATTGATGTCAAATGCGTGTATGTTTGATTTTTCATCCAAGTAATCTCCATATCATTTTTGTGGAATATGGAGCGGGCGATAATCCAGCATAACAATCCTAATTCACATACTGTTCGACTGCCCCAATGTGCTTACGTAATGTGTAGGCTTCAGATTTTATGAAAAATGCGTATTTTTGCATATTTACAATTAAAATATGGGTAAAAAAAACAATCTTTTTTTGCATAAGTTGCATATTTCTGTTAATTTTTAGGAAAATAATTCAATTTTTAAAAAATTTACATTTACTTTCACATCTTACGATATTTATTATAACGAACGGCATTAATGTCAGGTAATTTGGAAGAACCATCACATTAGGTCCCTTGGTATTTACTTGTTTACCTATAATGCAATTAACAGATTATCCACTGCTTTTTCCTGGTACAGAATAATGCAGGCGACCTGCGCAGCGCAACTTCGTGTAAATAACTTGCCTAAGACCCAGTTTTTAAAGGAATTGTTGTTGACTATGATGCAGATGATATAACAGACTCGTAATATTTCAGATGAAAGCACAATAAGTGCAGAAATGTTACAATAACATACTTAAGGAAATACGTAATATTACTAGAAATAATTATTTTTATCTTGTAGTTAAAACAACAGACTCTTCTGGTCGTTACATTGCAAATTTGCTTATACGGGTTTTAGACGAAGAATACGCAGCTAAATCATATCTAATTGCATCAAAGGAGTTATCGAAAACAAATAATGTAACTATTACTCGTTTCGTACAAGAAGAACTGTCCAGTCTTTTCTGACAATTGCGAAGCTCGAAAGCAAAAAAATGGTCTTTACTTGATTCAGTGAACTTATTGTTAGTAAATGATTTTGAAAAAAAATACCAAGTGGTGAAGGGCTTCAGTTCTTAATAAGAATATAGGATACAAAAAGCTGAAAAATGTTCCTCAAATTTTTTGTGGTAATTGTAGTGCGAATATCGAACTACATGTAAATCCACAAATATGTCAAAAATTTAAGCATTGTCCTATAGCATCAGTCGACGTAGAAAGGAGTTTTTCTGTGATCAAACATATGTATACCGACAATCGCCGCAAGTTAATAAAAAATTTTGAAAAACATTTAATCGTTAATTACTTCTTGTATTACATTTTCTACTTATTATTTTTTAGTTTAATTATATTACCTTTCTTGTGTAGCTACATAACTTTATGAAAAATAAATGTATGTATGTAAATAGATTTATATACTCTATTTCACATAATCTTTTTTCCTACAGAAAAAATCAGTTTTTATGTTATAATTGTATAAGTTATTATGATATCTTTTACATAATAGTGCATATTTTAAATTGATATCTTGCATATTTTTCTGCATATTTTCGTAAAAACATCTGCACATATATGTGCATATTTCAGCCGTTTTCTTTGCATAGAATCCTAAGCTTAACAATGTGGCATGAGTACCATGACCAACCGATCCACCTCAGAAAGAATGACGCCTTTCGTTCTGGCAAAGAATAAAAGCCAATGAAATAATTGTCCTTAGAGAAGATTTTTTGCAATAGGTATCCTCCATATAATGAACCTTCTAGATATTGGTCTCAGATGTAAAATTTATTATTATCGATAGAAAATTTCTTTGGTATATTGAAGGACAAGTATCGATTTTAGACACCGAGCTTTTATTTCTAGTCTTACTTTATTCTTCTATATCGTACGTAAACAACTAAAATGAAACCAAATGTGATCCTACTTTATCGACTCACAATCAATATCTCACGCCTCTGAAGATGAGCGGCGTCTTTGTGCCATATATTCGGCATCGTCGTAGCTGCTTTGAAGTGAGCTACAATAAGTATAAGTGCTTCCAATTTAATATCTCTTTTGAGTTTCATTGGAACCGTTAATATTAAGCTTTTTACTAGCGTTGGCGTCTCTAAATTTTATTTCCTTATTAAAATTGAAGATGATGAAAATTTATTAAACTACGCTATTACAAAAATATTGTGCAATATACATAAGTCGCTAATATTAATAAATGTCAAGAGCTTTATATTTAATAACGAAAATAGCTTGTGTTACGAAATAAGAAAAAAAAATTATTCTTGTTTCATCTAGTACAGATACGCGTTGATTCTAAATGTATTTCAGCCTATACAAGCTTAATGTTTGTTCACAATTCGCAAACGGTATAAGCAGTGGCGGCTTTGCGAGGGTTAAAATCATATTTTGCGTGCAACCGCAGGGGATAGTAAAAGAGCAGCCGGCCTCTACGCGCCGAAGCACCATTAGTCTTTTTTATATGTTATTCGTCTCCTCATGCCCTCCCCGTACGCCTTTCCCTCTGGTTTTCGTGGTTTTGCGCCATTGTAATGCGGAATTCGGGCTTTGTGCCGCGCCGATCCAACTCTAGGTCGGCTTAGGAGTCTTAGCGAGGTTTTAACGGCGCCCTAAAAACCTATTAATTTTGCGCATCGGAAATGAATAAGTAATCTCGGCAAAGTTGTTATATAATCTTGATTCGAAATCGGAGAGAGCTTTTAACAATTAGCGGAAGGCTGCGATTATGAACACGGTTGTCGAAGTTGTATGAAAATACACCTTCAACGCGAATGTAGAAGTGGTAATTAGGATATGAGTGCTGCAGAAATTATAATTAATCTTAATAGATAAGAGTAACAGTATATACTAGTAACAATGAATCGCTTGTTAGACCTACACTACCGCTCATAAGTATCTGGGTACCCTAGGATTTTAGACTTTTGTATATAAAGAATGTATTTAGGAAATACATTCCAGCATTATTGAATAGTATGCTAATAATCACTAAGATTCACTTAAATTCATTAAATAATGTCGGTCTATTTACTTCTTTTATCTCTATGAGAGGTAATACCGTCATAAAAGCGCAGGTTGTAGCGACAACAAAGAGCGTATTTCTTAAAATTCCAGGAAAAATATAACAGTTGGTAATTTTACTATGAATCATGAAGCAATAACAAAGCATTCGAAGTAATATATTTTTTTAAATTACGGTCAGTTATCGTTTCATATTAGTAGCAACAACATTCCTTAACGAATAGTGTTTATAATTTCGTTTAGAATTTTAAAATATGCCGAAAAGAAAAGAAATTAGTGTTGAAACGCGTGCCCTGACAGTAGCACAACATAGCTTAGACATAAGCAATCGTCAAATTTGCTAGCAAATTACATTCAAATCCATCTACTGTTGATTATAACATCAAAAAATATAGTGAAAGTAGCAGCTTTCTAAATAAAGTACGAAGTGGTAGTCCAAGGGCGACAACAGCTCAATTGAATTTTTGAATTTTTTGATTTTTTGATTTTTGGATTTTTGATTTTGGATTTTGATTTTGGATTTCTGGATTTTTGGATTTTTGGATTTTTGGATTTTTGGATTTTTGGATTTTGGGATTTTGGGATTTTGGGATTTTGGGATTTTGGGATTTTGGGATTTTGGGAAAACTAACCTGGAATTGTGACGTTTTAACTATGTTTATATATTACGTACTGGAACCCTGCGTATTCTTAAACCACCAAGCTTGACTTTGACTTCGTATTTATGGTAGTATTTAAACGCTAAACATTTAGAAAATGGAAACAGAACCAAACACATGTTACCTAGAAGAATATTTTGACTAAAAGTGAGAAATTGATTAGCGTTCTTTTACTCCTTTATTTCATGCGCGATAGTGATTGTTTAACCACGCCTAATTTAGATAATTTAATATTCTTATTTTTTTTTAATAGCATAATAAAATTTACTGACAAACAAGACGATTACTTGACGAACGGTGTTTAATTTTCGAGATTATACTAAAGATACAACTGAATTTATGCTGTTAAAATTGAACTCGCTATACGTGCCGCCAATGACAGCTATGTACGATGTAGTAAATTATAACATTACAATACATATTTTCAATTCTACCTACTTACTTTTATGTAATCCTTTTTCAACACAGAACATATAGCTTCCCAAGTTTCGGGGATAATCCTCCCAGAGCTTGTGCTGAAATTGTTACAGTATATTTTAGATCTTCGTAACTTCTTCTAGTAGCAATAAAACTTGACATTGCAGTAAATCACTCATGGGGTGCGATTGCATCTCTTAATTAAATGTATTGTCGAGCAATTGGTAGTGTTAACAATTCTAAACAAGTTGTTGCGTCCGTACGTGGATAATTATACCAATCTGCCGGTTCCGACCGAAATTTGTTTAATAATTATATTTTCTTTCTTTTGTTCTTGTATGTATGGATAATGAAAACGTACAGTTCGAACCCTAGCGAAAAACCGAAGTGTATGGCGCCCTTAAGAGTATTAACAGGTAATTAATAATGTGGTAAGGATCCAACAATAAGAACATAACGTAATAATCAATTCTATAACAGCTACCTTAAGATACTACCTACAGTACGTCATCATAATTTATGTAAATTCCTTACCCTGTAATTAGTATTTCTAATTGAAAAAGCACAAATTCTGAACCCTTTCTGTTCCCATTGTAATACCTAATTCCCTCTACTTGTTTCCAATGTATGAAACGCGCGGTGTTGTATAATTATTCACGCGATATTAAAGAAAATAATACGCGCACACTTGCATACTACAGCGAGTAATTAGATATTCACTTTAAGCCGAGCACGCGGTGGGATCGTCGCAAGAAAAACCCCGAAAGCTTCCCTTTAATTATTAACACGTTCTCTTTTATATTAGCTTCCAACAACGGCAGGCGCGTTGCAAGAACGCGAGACGTAGCACGAGTTAGCTGCGTAACGGGAAAATCTACCTACCTACCTACCTCGATTCAAAACGTGTACCGTTCGAAATAATAAGAGGTTATTATTTTAATTTATAATCGTCCTGCCGTCCTCCTCTTTTATTTCCTTTCGCGCGCGCTGAGCGTTAATTATTTAAGCCGCAGCTTGCCGCGCAACGTTAACGTTACAAAGCCCGAAACAACGGTGGCACATCATCAAAATGTTCTTCTCTCTATGTCGCGTATTCGAAAGCGACCAAGGAGTAGGTACTATGCCAGACAATTGAAATGTCAGGCGTAAAACTGGGCTTGTAATGATAGCAATGACTGTGAGGTTATATGGCAAATAACACTAATGTATCGGTACACTCCGCACCATACAAGTTATTATTTGATAAATTTTTAACAGCCGTATCGAGAATTTATGATCCTGATTCAGTCATGCGGTTGACAATCAGTTTTAGTTTATGTTATATTTCAACAAATGCATTACTTCGTTTATTTCATTTTGTAAATCCAGCAATCATCATTTTACTTTGTAACTTTTATGTTTCATTCGCCTTACTTGTGTATTAACCGTTTCGTTTGCTTTATTTCTTATAAACTTGTGTATATTGTCTTTAAAATATTGTTTGTGTACGTATTTCACACAAAAACACATTTAAATTAATTTAACATATATAAATCTAACAAAACCATTTACACACAAGGTGAGAATTGTAAAACTGTAGTATGTAATTCAAATAGTCGCAACTTCGGTACGCTGTTATATCGCAAACTTCGAGATAAAACCCATACTCAAAACAGAACCACCGCGGTCAAGCATGAAACAGACAATCACTGCCGAGAGAGCAAGCATAACACAAGTATACGTTTCGTTATCTCGGAGTGCCGGAACTTTGTCGGAGAACGTGGTGTACGGGGTGTCACGATTGCCATCCGTCGCTCCTTCGTATATGTGCAGTGCAGCGTTCGGACCGGCACGATGTTTGGTCTTTGAAATCTCCGCTGCTATAGGGAGGTAGTAGCGAAACGGAGCATACATACAAGAAAGACACCGTAGCAAATACTTGCGATAACTAGAATGTCTGGGATTTCGATTATATTGAGCTCCATCAAGGGTTTGGTGGTGACAGTATTAATGCAGAATACGAGGGCGTATTGAAAACTAATGCCACCATGGCTATAATTTTATTTGTAACGGATATATTGTTTGCATACAAGTGTGAAACGATAGTATAAACTGTCCTCTACCCAATGATATAATCACTTTTTCACGTAATCACCATTGACAGCAATACATTTACGCCAACGTGCTACGAGTTGCGCAAATCCGTCACGGAATGTCGTTTGTGTAATGGCAACATATTTGTATAGTATGTGTTTCCGCCGTCACCTTCTTAACATAGGCGACAGAATTGATCTTCAGCTTTTCCTAGTTTAAGGAAATAATACTTTGGGGTTGCGTGACCTACTAATAAGCCTGCCAGTCTTCTGAAATCCCCTAAGCTGAAAAATAGCACTACCTTCGTGGTTTTCGGCGATACTGATGTGAATGCTTCACATGATTTTGTCCTGGTGCGTTTTGTCAGTACGAGGCTTTCTGATTTTCCCATTTCCTATTTAAAGTTATTTTTATAGACCACAGTAAGAGTTTGGACCGATGAAAGGTATATTCATTGCTTTCTTGGCCAGTAGTTTAGTAGCGTGAGAATCAATGGCAAATGTGAAGTATTCATTAAACCATGGAAATCAAAGATCCTCTAAATCACTGAACGCAATATCTTCAAGAAGAATATAAACTTGTATACGTACAAAATCGTTCCTCATTTTTGGGCAGAATACTTACATGCATAAAAGAATCAAATATCATTATAGCAACTTTTAAAACAACAAAAAATAATTATTTTAATGAAAACGTATACAAAAGAATAATTAAGACATAGAACTTCAAGGATCTGTCTGGGGCACTAAATCGAATAGACCCAAAAGGGCGTTTTCAGGATTTTGATTTATGTGGTTCAGTTGTTGATCATGGTTTTAACTCATTTCACCAAACTGTTATATGTTTGTTGTTGTTGTTCTATTATTGGGTGAAGCGTCGGGTTATGGAATACATCTCGCTTTTCCAGGCATCGATTACTATAATTATTAGCCGACCCTACTAAAATTTTGCCAAATCCAGAGGAGTTCCAACCTTTGGTAGGGATTTTTAACGTACCAAACATAGTACTGACATAGGGCTTATGGTTTTGCTTCATCATCCAAGAAGAAGGCATACTCAGATTTGTATCCGTAATTAAAAACCAACTATCACAGCCAGGATAAGAACCCATATCAAACTCAGTTCCTCAGGAACTTATACTCCGATAAACATAAATGAAATATGAACACTTTTCCTGGTCAATTTTTTTGAATATTTGAGTCAATTCTTCAAGATCCAATGAAAAATTGTTTTATTTCCTATTTTAGGTGATTCTTTGCCAAATCACAGTAATGAAAGAGGTATTCGTTGGTTCTTTGTCCAGATTATCAGCCAATGCAATTCTCTCGATCTCTTAGTGGCTTGGAAACCAACGGTAAACTAATACGGTCTTTGCGTCTCAGCTGCTTTGGATTCTGTACACATTCGTGTCTCTGGCTCGATTCACATATATAGGATTTGAGAGCCTTTAGTACTGCCTGATTCTTTGTGAATATGTTTGTGGTAGCACCTTATACTCCTTTCTTGAGATCCTTTTTAGCGTGCAAGTTTAATGCAAAAATCTACTTGAAATATATTGGCTTGGAGTCCTGTAGGTACTTTTAACAACCAACTGCATCACGCTTTTCTTTTCTTCTGAACAAGTAAACAAGTAGATCGGACATTTTCATTATACCGCATGGTACCCAACCAGTAGAAAAGCTATGCATGCACTAAAAGGTCGGTGAAATATGCGAAGGACAAAATGTAGTAGCGAGATCTGTAGGTAATTAGGCGATGGTTTTCTGGAAGCACATTCAAGCCTTTCACTCATTCCTCCTGCACGAGAAAGCGGATTCGGAATTGCGTTTTCGTGTTTGACATGACTAATTAGCAAATGACTTTCCGCGTAAAATCCGCAATTATAAAGCGGATTCCGTTCTACACACCGGCTTCTTCGTTTCCCCCCATTCTCTTTGTCCCCTCTCTACGCGCTGCTTCCGAAACTTTTCCCCTTAATTGTAATTTAATTTTTAACCTTTTCCCGTGGAAATGTACTCTAACTAGTTCCAGGGCACGTACTTAGCGGACTGTACGGGCGGCCGAAAAGTCGGGAAAAAGCAAACGACAAAAATCGAATTAAACTCTTCCGTTTTTGGCCCAATAGCGCATGCAGCTATAAAGGATTAGGTAATTTCGAGAAGTACGACGTATATTCGAAAATACGCTTTCAGTTTAGGGAGTAGTGTACTTTAGAAACGATGCCAGGCAAAATAAAAAAATATTCTATGTATAGTTTATCGAATGGAAAGTTTTAGCAAATTGTCAAATTGTGGTCTAAGATCAAATTCATTTTTATTAATAGTATAATAAACTGCTCCCTTCTTATGGATACAAATGTCACAAACAAAACCATAACGAGACCAGATTCCGAGAAATTTAACTAAATTTAGCTAGATATATTGCAGATATTTGCTTTTAGAGAATAAAATGGTTTCATATTATTTTCAAATGCTTTCTTTACACATAATAAATTAACAAAAAGTTACCTAATACCAATAATTTCGTCCTTTCAACCTGTTTTTTTTCCTCAAAAATTGTATGCTGTTGTTTCCTCATTATTAGGGTGTCTTTGTATTGTAAGTCCCGTCATCAGACAAAGACACCTTAATTAATTAAGCGACTGCGTCAGTTTTGACCATATTTAATCTCCGAAATATTTCCAATTTCATTGAATACAGACTGACCTTCCCAAACGAGCCGGAAATGGGAAAGCTCATTAGCTACATTTAATATCCGGTAGTACCAATCAACGGTTAATTTCTTATTGGATGTAAAACAAAAACGCAATCTCTATATTTAGACTCAGTTGTTCTGCTGCTTTTACATCTTTCCCGAAGTTACATTGCGTATTACACAGCAACTGTATGAGCATTAGTGTAACTTTTTTACAAATGGCTAGAATCATTCAGATTTAGATCTTAAATTTCTTCGGGAGGTTCGATTATTTTGTCTGTGATTATTAGTTACCCAAGCTTCAAAGATATATGTGTATTATAATGTTAAAAATAACGCTATTAGAATCACTATAATTAACGTTATGACTAGCGCTGTTCAGCCACGTGCATTCAGGTACATTCTCATATGACACCCGTCAAACCAACATTTTTCCGGCCCCGAATGCGACGCTTTATTGGCTTATATAGCTGGATGTCATCTTTTTGGCCTAGTTGTCTACTGTCAGAATAGACGTTAATAGCAATTTACGAATACATTTTATTAAAATTGTTGATCATATGGTACACAGGTGATTTGGCTAAGATATTTATATTGTGTTTATACGTTACGAGAAAATCAACAGACCCTGTGTTATGTGGTGGTAGGCGGAAATCAACAGAAGCCAACAATGACCAAGAGTCTATTTCATTAGATAGTACGTAAATAAAAATTTTGCACTACTTTTACTGTGACGATCTTCCAATGA
This sequence comes from Dynastes maya, assembly GCA_029619315.2. NCBI lineage: Eukaryota > Metazoa > Arthropoda > Insecta > Coleoptera > Scarabaeidae > Dynastes > Dynastes maya. The sequence continues at coordinate 43,292,674 of JAROYE020000006.1, read as the reverse complement.
ATTGAAATTATGTTATTACAACAGTGTCGCATAATCTGAACCACGATTAGGGTAAGTACCGACGACTTTATAGCTAAGATATCTGTGGAATTCTTTTTGAACACGTCCTATAGAGATACCTATGGCAAGGATAACAAATTAATTGAGCATACTCCAATTTAGTCTGAATAAAGGCGTAGTATAGAGTTCTTATCGCCGAGATATCACGGAAAGCACGGCAAGTTCTTATTAGGAAGCCCAAAGATTTAGAAGCAGACAGACATATGACAGATATATGATCAGAGAAGCTTAGTTTTGAGTCAAAAAGTACTGTCAGATCCTTTACTTTTTCCGTTCTTGTAATGAACGTAGACTGAATAGTGTAGTTGAAAGTGATTGGGTTAGAACGTTTGGTATAAGAGACCACTAAACATTTGTCAATATTTAAAGATATGCCATTCAGAGTACAACAGTCATTAATAAGGATGAAGTAAATCTGCGACTTAACGCAATCGATTAACGTATTGATAATACTGTAAATTTTCAGGTCATCTACATATGCTAAGTATTCGCACTGCAATTTATCAAGCAAATCATTAAGAAAGATATTAAATAGCAATGGCCCGAGATTGGAACCACGCGGTACACCAGATTAAGTGAGTAGATGGATACCCATTATAGAAAACATAACCACTCCTGTCAAAGAGATAAGAAGAAATCAAGTTCACCGATGAAGGACAAACGCCAATAGCTTCTAGTTTAGCAGAAAGCAAATTGTGGTTAATGCAATCGAAAGCCCTAGCAATGTCGATGTAGACTACATCAACCTGTTTTCGTTGGTCCAGTGCCCTAGATATATACTGGATGATATTTACAAAGTTGATTAGAGTGGATCTGCCCGACATAAATCCATGTTGATGGATTGACAAATAAGACTTAACATTAAAGAAGATATTGTTACACGGGATATGTTCAAATACTTTGGCAAAGTTCGCTAAAATATTTATAGGTCTATAATTCATAATATTAGCCCGATAACCACCCTTAGATACAAGCACTATTTCACTAATTCTCCAAATTGCCGGAAATATCGATTTTTTAATAATAAAATTGTATAGTATTCTCAGCGGATATACAAATACACAGGTACACTCACGTACTGGAAAACTAAGTATGTTATCATCACCAGATGTCATATCATTCTTAAGTCTTGAAGCACTTTTTAGCACCACATCTTCACACTAACAGAGAAGCACTAAAAGAGGAACAGTTAGTATTTATAGTTCGTTAGGCTAAAATGGTAGCACTAAACGCTATAGAAAAGTGATGCGCAAAACTATTAACGATGTCTTGAGGTTGAGTTAATTGTTCGTCATTGTAAAACATATGCCCAAGAATTCTTGAAGTTGTCCTGCGACTACTAACAAATGACCAGAAGGCCTTAGGGTTAACTTTAATATGCCTAACAACGGAAAGGCACGATATAATTCAAACTACAAGGCTAATTTTCTTTCATTAATTAATTAATCGTCCGTAACATTTCATTTTCCTTTGTGGGCCGAAAAAGTATCAAATTGACACTCTCGAATTCGAGAACAGCTCTTTAGAATTTCTAAATTACAATATAACCATATATAGAAGAAGAAAAAGCTGACATGATAAAATAAAGGTAACAAGACGTACAAGTTCCAGGTCTGATCTTCCCATTCAAGTATCGCCCTAAATCTATCCAAATTAGCTACCATTACAATCTCGTGCAAGTGAAAATTTAAAATATGAAACTTAAAAGCTTATAAATCATAAACTTTTCATGGAACTACGTAAGAAACCGGAGCATTATTAAAAAGTTCGCGGCTGGAAAAAGTTTTAATGGCGTTGGATATTTCTGGCCGAAATAAAATCTACAATTCCGCCATAAATTATGTACACCTTCCTTACCCTCTGTATATATATACCACCGCGTCGCGTTGTTCGTTTATTTGTACCTATTCTGGAATCCCGGTATTTTATTTCCACGTATCTGTATCTGAATCCCAAGGCAATACGTCGTTCTTTCTTTTTCCCCCGACCTCCTCACGGCGTATCTGCACTGTGTGGAAGCTATATTTATACTAAAAATCCTTGTTATTACTGCTTCCTGGATCCAATACCGCAGACATAATACTCCCAGGCTGCTGGTTCTCCTCAACAACTTGATAAACCTTCACGTGTTTTCTTTATAGCTTATTTACTTTCTCTAAGCCGCTTGCGGAGGTAGATCGGACAAACATGTGGATGAAGAAAACGGAGAAGTGGAGGTAAGCTATTTCCCTGTCCAAATACAAGAGGGAAAGTAAAACAAAGTTCCAAGGGAAACAGGAGAGTTCGTACATGTGCCTCAAGATATTTATCGAGGAAATTAAGCAAAAGCTTTTTGTAGTAAGATGGCCTTTTGTTTCCAATTCAACCATCCACGATACAGTTAACAGCAGTAGAGTAAGAAATCAACCAACACGTATCTGCGTAGTTTTTGCGATATTAAAAGAATAAAAGAAGGAAGGAGGAATGTAGATTTCTCTGGAACACTATCGCTCATAGTCACTCATATGCAGAATGCAGAATATCATACAATACAAATTTGTTCAGATTTTAGAATACCTCAGCAACTATAATTACTGCTACATAGAAGAAAGTTAGCATTTGCAATAGAAGGAAGCAAGATTTTAAATAACTTTTTGTTACAATATTAATTGATATTTTTACAAACAGAAGCGCTATACTTTTACAAATATTTCAAAATTTCAAGTTATTTCCTTTATACTGGAAGTATAATTTTACATATCAATAGTTAAAATTGTTTTCAAAGAATCCAGCTTTTTCTCTTAGCAACAATTTTATGAAATATGACAAATAAAAGAGTCTGCTTCCTCCACGCGCATCTAACAGTTTGAAAAGTAAGAAAATTTGGCCGTCTGGTGTATTTTACCATACAAATTTAAAATTACGACGTTATTCTCATCGTGGTCATGGGATACTTTTGGAAATGTGAGAGCTTCTTTTTCAAGAAAAGAAATACGTATCCTTTCAATACTCAAATTCGATAAACGCCGCCTCAATTCCGACATACATAAATAAAGGAAAGACGGCGGTGCCAAGATAAACACACGCACCGAACAAAAAAAAGAAGAAAGATAGAAACCTAAATAGCTGTAGGTTGCGGCTACGCGATAGGGAAAAGCACTTCTCAGTCGGCCGAAAAGTTTTCATTCGATTTAAGTTTATCGTCGTCCTTTTCGCCGACTTAAACGTCTTCGGTCTCGCTTTTTTTTCGTTCCTAAACCTAAATAGCATCTACCTACAGGCATCTACACACACACACACAAATCTTTGAAACACGATTGTGGCAGTGCATCATCTAGGTAGCCTCGATTTAGGTCCATACATCTACAGCGCCCTCTACTTCGAAATCACGTCGTCGCATCAACTTTTTTCTTTTTTCTACAACTACAGCGACTACTTCTTTTTTGTGTGTGTATAGCGGACGGAAAACATCGTTATGAAAACCCTTTGAGATGACAAGTATACTCGAGAAAGATTTGAACCGCCAAATTAGATAGGGACTGTCCTCTCTGTGGGTAGGCGTCAAGTGTCAGCCGTACCTACACGGCGGCAAACTTTCTGGAAGAAGAAACAGTGAAAAAGGATCGCACGTGCTTTGGGTGTGGTGGCAGTAGCGAGCGATAAGAGTTTCCTAGTTCTTTTAGTCGAGTTTTCCTACTTCCTTCTACTTCTTCTACAGATGATTCTTTGGAATCGTTAGAATGTCATAAATTCTCAAGCTGTTATACAACGAGGGTGATAATTTCAGTTTTTTTTTTTTGTATCTTCACTGCATTGTAAGTAATGAATAAAAATGTTCTAGTTTGGAAAATAAAAACTTTTTTAGCTTTATTTGCTTTTCTTTGCGTCAAAATACACAGCTGAGCTTGCTGATTTCTCGCCCTACATCGATTTTTGAGCGATATTTCCTTTTTATTACAGCTACAGCCGAAAATCCGGGTTCGCATAAATAGGTTGTCGCAAAGGGAATGAGGATCCTTACAGCTTTTAAACCCCATTAAACCGAAAGAGGCAAATTTTGTTTTCAGACTGTTGTCGCAAGAGAGTTCAATTAGACTCTCTTCTTCTTGCGAAGTGATTTCTGGTGGAGCTTGAGCACGGAAAGGATCTTGGATCCACGCAAATCCTTGAAAAGGGACAGCAAGTCTTGTGAAACAACAACTTTATTACAGGCCACGTATTGTGCAATTCGGGGAAACAATGTTGAGCGCCATCTTCATTGATTTTTCTTATCCACAATTGCAGCTTTTTCTTAACCGCCGCAACCTTCTCCAAAATTAAAAATGTGCATGTTATTGCCTTGCATAGACAGATTGAAGGTATTCAGCTTGTCAAATATATCGTACAAAACGCTAGTTTCAACAAAAAGTCTGGTTCGGCAACGTGCCTGGAGTTTTCATGACCTTCCTCTTGTAGAAAAGTGTGGATTTCTTAACGCATGGGATGCCACGTGAAAGCCATCGTGAACTGCAGTAGTACAGCAAGACCCTGTGTTCAGCTCCCATGTCCATGCATAGCTTTTAAAAAATCTGGCTTTCAGTGGCCTAGTTTTTATGTAGTTTACTACGCATACGACACGTTCTAATACGAAATTCAATTGAGAGCTCATTGACTTTGATGTAAGTGCTTCCCTATATCATCTATAGGGATGGCAATGGGTCCACATAGCATGCGGTGCTTTGCTGCGAATAAGCGACTGCAATCCTCCATAGTGACCAGGCATTGATCCAGCTCCATCACTGCACATACCGATGCACTTTTCCTAATCCAAATCATTTTCGGTTATAAACTTGTCAAGCATCTCAAATAAGTCTTGGGCCTTTGCGCTTCCAATGATGCTCTCGAGATCTCGCTTTAGCTTACTTGGGAGCATACATTCGGTCGTTGGAACTATTAAACAGAGCACACACTGCGGTCTCTCTTCATTGTTTACTTCTACTGAAGGAAAGTCAAAGCTGAAATAGTTATCATCGCATTTGAGATATTTCCGTTTCTTTGCCAACCCATCACTTGTGGATGCTTGATCATTCTCACTTAAACTGTCGACTTGCGACTCCAAATAGCGGGAATGTGGTTCAGCAACAATGTTATGTTTGGCAATATGATCTTTGGGTAATGTTAAAACAATGTTGAACCGTAGCACGTAATGATAATGATTGAGATTAGGTGGATTAGGTTAGGTTTATAACCCGGTCGATAATATAGCGGCTCTGCTTTGTCGTATTAACTGTAATGATCAATGTAGTTAATAGAGGACGCTAGGTAAAATACAGATTAATTGAAATTAGTGTGTACTGCATTATAAATGATCAAAAGCGTAAATTATTGTGTTAATTAGTCTGTTTAATTGTATAAGTTGGAGGTTGTAAATGTAGCTTTAGTTCTTCCGAATTAGAAAAATATTGGCATAAAGTAGGAAATTACCCACATTCTGCGCTTACATAAAAATCGCCGAGTACGTTATTAAAACCGGAAAAATTATGATATCGTAAGGTACACATTTATCCCGTACAGACCACGTTCCACGCGACTAGCTACGGTTACGGCGAACGTGCAGAACATTAAAATCATCCAGCGTAATTCAGAACAGAAAAGGAACAAAACAGAATTTTTCAATATCCCCGAGAGTTCGCGAATGCGGTCTTTCAATTTCGAAAAACGTCGCCGTGCCGAAAATGAGCAAACACATCATAAAATATAGTAGTAGTCCATGGATGCCCATATATATATATACTCTCTTCCCCGTTTCCCGGGCAATATCCATAAATTAAAACGTACGCTACTAGCTCTCAAACACTCACCGAACACGAGCATAGTTTTCGTCCTCTCGTCCTCGTTCTTCAGCGTCGAAACGGAGCAAGTGTACGCGCCGGATAGGTCCGGCCCGGATTTGAGGATGTGCAAGGCCCTATGGACGCTGTAATTCTGCTCGCTCGCCGCGTACGCCAAGTTCAAGCGTCCTTTCAAGATGCCGAGGCCGACGGGACGCCGTGCTAGAACAGAGAACAGAAAATCATATCCATCTTAGGCTCTGACGGGTTTTCGTACTTTGTGTGAGCGGTGATTCGACGCCGCGCCGCTTTAAACTAGAACCTTTCTCCGGAAAAGTTTTGCGAGTTTGCACACGCAAAGTTTAATTCGAATTTAACCTCCCCATATTATTATGCATGCTTTAGTTACGGGCAGCGCCTATATATTTTAATTCTATTTTTTGTGTGTACCCAGCGAAACAAATTAAAAAGGTAATTAAAATTAGGCTTTGTTTTGATGTATTCTACCCATTTGCATATTTAGATGGACTTTCATAATTCTTTTCCTTTCTTTATGTGCTCAACAACCATATCACCCTTTTGTACAGCATATACTATACATATGTTTGGAACCAAATTCATTAATTTTATTCTATTCACATATTTTTTAAAAAGCTATTACATCTTCAGCCTGCTAGCAATCGCAATTTCAACATATCAAACTTCAAAGTATTAATAAATGATAAACATCATGCAATTATTTGAACATGGCAAGTTATCATTGATGTTCCAATAATGATGGCGAGGACTGTGGGGTACACAAGTTATCTAATTAATTAGGAACAATTGTTTCGCGAATTCGTACGATCGAATGATACAAGAAGAAGATTTTAATTCATCATGTTCCATCTCCACTCCAAAAGATATTTACAAGTACCTACTTTAACCGCCTATGTACTCTAAAACATGCGAAATATGCCTGTAGCACAAAACGAAAGCGTATGCCCGTTTTACACCAATAAATCCATCAAAGCTAAATGGCTAAGTTGACCTTTTTCCGTGTGTAAGAGATATGCATTCTTTTTCGTATAAATGGTTTCATAAGCGTCTAATTCTCGCGTTTTCAGTTAACTTGAGGCTTTCTAATTTAATATTATGCCCGGTTTCGTTTATGCGTTGTAATGAATGTTAAAACTAATGACCTTGTAAAAGAACGACAATGTTTGCTTAAAACTGATGTTAATCAAGTACTCTAAATCTGTGACGCTGGAACACCGAAACAGTAAAACCCAATTCAGTTTTACTGCTAATGATGATAGCTTGGCTATCGAAACGTGCGGCCAGTACGAATTAAGTGTTGTGGTAAGGGTTTTAGTGAACTGTTTCAGTAAAAATAATGTTAATATCTGATCCAAAGCCTTTCCTCCAAAGCAACTTTGAATTATTATTTCTAAACACATTAAATCCACATTCTATTTTTTTTTTAATTTCAACACAATTATCATTGCTAGCTAATGCGTCTTTAATGAATCAAGGGTAAACACAAATATGTCTTAAGTGAAACGAATACAAAGCTAAAGATTTAAGTGAGCGAATTGTTTAAATGAACTGGCCAATTCCTTAACAATGTCCTGTTATACGTTACCTGGTATCCATTGGTAAACAAGAGTTTTATTCTTGTACCACTTCACGACTAATTCATCATCGCCGAGGGGCTCCAGACTGAAATCGCAATCCAGTACGGCCGGTGAACCGTGCCTTATAACTTCCGGCACTTGAAGGTTGTTAATTTTTACGCAAATGCCGCTGCTTGTTAGGGCTGAAACAAACAGTTTATTTTAAGATTAAAGAAGACGTGCTTATTAAATGGTTATGTAACATGTAGCGCTGTTGAAGAGAAAAAGGATGGCAGTATATCTTTCATAAAATTCTAAAATCCACTGTATTTAATTCTTGGAACAAGATAAAATTTAATCAAGATAATCTAACTTGACAGGAAATAAGATAATAACTGATTTATTGATGTTATGTTTTAAGCCTACAAAAACAGGCATATTTTTTCGTACGTCTTAAAAAATTATAAATAATTCAGGATATTTAATTAATAATAATTTGATAATAATGAAATAAATGTCTGCTAATCGTTCTTATTCATTGCTTAAATTAGAAAAAAAATATATATTTTCTGTAGATAATATGACCCTATTTATTTTTCCGTTGACATTTGTCTTATAATCATAAACAGTTACGAGATATAACTAGAGTTGCCCACTAGCGCCAACGGGCAGTGGCGGAGGTTCGATACAATCCTCAGTACAACTGCAAGTCTCAACCAGACCTGTTGTGTATACATGTACGCTCCCGTAAATACTATTTCGTAGTTCTACGTTTGTTTTAAAAATGTTGCCTACGTCGCGAAAACGACCAATGTTGGACAATGTTACAAAATTTATAGCAGAAATGCATGACCTAAATTATGATAGCGTTAAAATTCAATGTGTAGTTTGTAATATCCCTTTAATGTGTTGGGATTGTCTACGTCACGTAAATAGTAAACAGCATTCTTAAAAAAAAAAATTGCACACGACACTATGACAAATTTAAATTTAGTGTTACCTTTATTGCATGTAATCTACCGTTTAATTTGCTAGACAAGGAAGCATATGTCTTCTTTTGGAATAAATATTCGTACTGTAAATTACCAGTTCGGGCATCGTTACAAAGAATTGTGCCATCTGCTCGTGAACATGTTGAAAAAAAAAATTAAATCCGAGTAGAAAGATAAAAAACTGTGGTTATGTGTGGACGAAACAACAGATCGTAAAAAACATTCTGTGGTTAATGTAATGGTACGTACAATGGAACCACATCAACCGTCGCCTTTAATTCTATTAACTTCCAGGCGAGTACAACAATGTACTGCCGAAGTAATTTCAAAGTTAGTGTTAAATGCATTGGAAAAGTTTGAACTGTCAACAAACCAACTGTTGATATTTATCAGTGACGGTGCCGCAAACATGCTTTCTGTAGGCCGGTTTCTTAAAAAACATTGTGCTAACTTGTTACATATTACGTGTAAAATTCATGCTTTCAGTGATGTGGCAGGTAGTATTAGAAAATGTTATCCTGAGGTAGAGGCTTTAATAGCGCATACAAAAGCAGTGTTTGTCAAATCCCCAAAACTTATTTGACAGCAACTAACTTTTAGATAGTAAGTAATTCAATTTTGTACATTTTTTACAGCGATAAATTTCCATATAAAGTTTGTAGATTTCGGCCGATGATGCCCTTGGCGAAACCGGTCCCGATGTATATTTTGTAAATTTAAAGGAATAAAGAGATTTTCCAACACTTATATTATAAAACAAACGGAAAATTAAATAGGGTCACAATACCTGCAAAAAATGTTACTAACATTTTTTCCTCATTTGAGAAATAAAAGAGATAGAACGATTAACAGAAACGTATAAAAATTCGATTTCTGCTCATACCTCAAAAACCCATTGAAATATCAAAAACCTGTTTTGACCAATTAATTTATCTCTCTGTACTTCGTTTTGGTCTAGCTATACTCCTTCAATTTGGACCAGCCTGTACACTGCATCAATACACATTTCTATTTTTGATTGTAATAGTGATTAGACCTTGTTTCCATAACTTGCCTATACGGTTACGTAAAGAAATACTTCTTAAACATCCATTACTAATGGAGTTCGTACAAAATAAAGAAATCTTGACACCTTAATATATACCTTTGCACGCCCTCGAAAGCATTGAAATAACGCCAACTTCTCTCACTTTTTACTAGAACCTCATGTACTCAGGATAATTTTTCTAATATATGTTTTTTCATGCGTGCCAGGTAGCCATTTCTCTAATATCAATAAAATCAAGTCCATATAATCATCATCATCGTAATAGCTCATGACGTAAGCAAGGAAAATCCTAATATTATTTATATTTTCCAACTACCATTATCGTTAGGAGTCTCAACATGGAAATAAGGAAAGTTGAAACAATAGAAAAAGCACAGTAGCCACAAGCGTATTTTCTCCAAAGTATTTGGCATCGTTTGCACACAAGCGAGACCATTAGCTCGAGAAAGTGCCTTTAAAAAGATGTCATTCAAATGTCCCAGTAGGAATAACAGATGGTTCACGTTTTATATATATATACGTATGTATAAGAAATACTTATGTCCTTTGTACATAAGTACACATAAATAACATTATATTATATTAAAGCTCGCTTCGGATAAGGTATATAAGAAAATATGAAGTCGTCCATCAGTGTCAGGGTTGATGGAGTTGAACTTGGGGCGAAGGATAATTAAATAGAGAGACAGTAATGGGTCCTTTAATCTCGGTAAATACTATTCCGATGTTTGGAATCGGGGCGAAACGGGCCTCGGTATCCTCTCTAATAAATACATTTACGGGCGTTTATCTCTTTGTTTAATTAAACATTAATATCGGGTTTGAGAAGCAACCTTCCCCGCTGCGTGAGAAGCGTAGTGTTTGTTTTCAGGTCTCGGTTTTAATGTTGCGGATTGTAGCTAGCGCTTTGCAGGATAAGAAAATATACGCGGCTGAATAAAGGAAAATCTTCACCGGCGTTAGATAAACACGGGTGTCTATTAAAGTACAAGCGGTTGAGATTATTTGGTTATTCATAAATTCTGTTACATTGGGTATATTTAAGGGGATCCTTTTGAATACTTCTACCCACTTTCGAAACGTTTTGTAGAATTTGTTTTGTTTAATTTGTTCAAATACCCGGCTAAAATTTCATGGCAGCTTATAATTGTGAAAATAATTGCGGCTTAGTTTTAAAAGTGACAATGTCCAAAACCAGAGTTTTGTAATTAAATGCGCCGTTGAATTGGAAATTTGTTAAACTATGAACGGTAAAAAGGTACAATGTCTACTATTAAAAATAAAGAAGATACAAACTAACATAGGCCTACACTCTAACCGTTTTTACAATTCGAGTTAACTTTAAAAAGAGCCAATAAGCACATTGGCCTCTTCTGCCAAACAAAATCCTGGCGTAAAAAAGGCCAAAGCGAACATCGGCTCTTCTTGACTGAAATGAATATTACGTTTTGATTTTATTCTGTGGATTTTGTCCAATCAACTGTTAGCTGGATGTGTAAGTATATGTGTTACTCTCTGAATGAGTTTACTTATAGCCATTCAGTTTGTTTACTTTGTTTCAAAAACAAAATAAAGTTATGAAAACCTACGCCGATATGAAGTTAGATGGATTAATACTCTGCTGAGAGTCCTGGCCAAATCCTGTTTTCGACTCCTCATTAAGTGCGAATAAGCTCTGACGTCACCTCACTTATCTACAAGAAGGTCAAAGTGGATTAAGCTAGGCAAAATACCTTTAATGTGCTGGAACAAAGACGATGCAAAAGGCATATAAATTATGTACAGCACAAAAATAAGAAAAATGGCGTGCCACCTCAAATCCTATTTAAGTTGAATTTACTTCTGATGTTTATTGTTTGTGGTCTACCACTTCACTTACTCGATAAAGAACCGTTTCGACAGTTTTGGCGCGTATACAATCAAATAGGATCAAAGAAGAATTAAAAGATAAACAGCTGTCTTGATGAGACGACAGATTGTAAAAAAATTCTATTTTGAACATTATAGTACGAATACTAGATCCTGTTAAATCGAAATTTGCAATCTTATTAGCTAGCAAAAGACTAAAAAAAGTGTATTGGCGTAATTACAGGCATAGTGCTCGATACGTTACAAGAATTTCAAGTGTCAACTAGTTAACTGTTGATGTTTATGAGCAACGGAGCAATGACAATGTACGAGAGACTTTTACATGTTACGTGCAAATAGAAAAAATATTTCTAAAATCTCCCAAACGGATTCGAGCATTTCACAGACTTCATCCCGGTATTCGCGAACCAGCACAGCCGATTCTTGCACGTTGGGGAACACGGTTCCAAGCGACTTCTTATTATTCTGAACATTTCCAAGAAGGAAAGTCTGTGATTTTACAATTCAACCCTGACGAAGCTACAGCTACTAAGGAGAGCCAGAAAGGATTTCTAGATACCTCTGTTGAAGCAAATTTAAAAAGTATTAGCAACAATAATAAACGATTACTGGATGCAGTACAGAAATTGCAAAATACAGCGTTGCTGTTAGTAGGATCAGTGCAAATCGTGGACGAAGTTAATAGATTGCTACACGGTATAAACGACGCAAAAAAACGGTCGCGTTATAGCAGTTCGACAGAGTTAAAAAAAAAAAATCCGACTATACCAGATTAAGACAAATGTGTGGTGGTGCATCTGTGGATTCATTAACTAACTCTAAGGATTATTTTAATTATGCCTGTGTTACTTTCGTAGATGTTGAGCGATCTTTCTCGAAATATAAGAACATTTTTTCATGTTAAGAAGTTACGTTTATTTATTATATTATTTATTGCTACGGTATTAAATACAACAGATTTTTTAAGAAACTACTTTGTTTACTTTTTACCGTTATTACATACATACACATATACAACAAATACTGTTTTCAAACAAAAAAAAAACTGATGATGTCAATAAAAACATTTCAACCAACCATTTTTATTGCGTCAGTTTTTATTTTTTACACTAGGGTATTGATTTCAAAATATCACTTCTGTCGGCTGTGAGTCACACATACAGTATCTGTAATCCGCGGTCCATTCGACTGATCCGATTCTGTCACGAAGACCCATTTTGCCCGACTTACTTATAACCAAAACTTCCGTTGAATAACTTTATTTTCTTACAAACAAAATTAGTTGTTGTATTGGCCCTTTGGCGACATCTATGAACAGGATGCACTACTGCATTCATCTCCATTGCTAATGTCACTAATATTGATTCCTATTAGCATTTGGTGAAAGAAGAATACTTAACCAATTTATCGGTATAAATCTCAGCGATTTATTTTCATCTCTTGCAAAAGTATAAAGTTTTCATGCATTAAGAGGATAATAAATAGAACTGTTTCCTCGCGTTTTGCGAACGTTGAAATTTTCAAAAAGTCCAAAGAGGAAACATGCGTGACAATATACATAATAGAACGTTTTGCTATGAAATTTCATTTAGGGCTCGTTTTTTTTTACACGTAACTGTATTTAAACTACGAAAGCAATCTACATAATTTACGAATATATTCACAATAAAGCCGCTTATATCTGTACGTAATAAAGTCATTTAAATACGATTACATCCGTACAGCACCTCGGTGCCTTCATTTCATATCGAAATAATTAAAACTCGAGCGATATAAAGCATTGTAGTAGTCAGCTTCTAAATAATATGAACGCAAGAAAGAAAAAGGGAAAGGGTGGAATACTAATCCATGTTTTGCGTGCTGCCCTGTCGTACACAACGATCCATGTGCCATTTCGTTCGGATTTCATACCTGCCCACCGAGTCAATTTCCATTATGCAATAATTGCTGTATAATGTTCAGCGCAATCGGTACCCTGTGACAACTGCATTTTCCACTTTGTCGCAGGTGCCGTTACGAGGAAATCTAACAGTTGGAAGCTACAACTGTCCCTATATTCGTATGGTAATTCATCAACGACAACATGTCATGAAACAGTATAAAGGGAGTATATATGTGTGTATGCCTAATATACCTGTAACAAAGATATGTAGTTGCGTAAATTTGATAAAAATAAAGGTAGATATGGACATATATAGGGCATCGATTTTTTTAAGCGATTAGATGTTAATAGATGCATAGGGCTCATAAAAAAATACATACGAAGTATTTATGTATATCAACAATCAATCGCAAACTGTCTATGTCTCCAAGGAACTTATGTATATTTAATGCAGGTTTAGGCACCGCCAAAGTAGCTATTAAATCTTCAAGATGCAGTGAGACAATTACAGGATATGTTTTACTCTTGTAAAATAAATTAGACTTTAAAGGGGCAACTACTAGAAAAAGGGGAGACAATAACTTTAAACATCTTCTCAATAATTAGCTACGCACATCTACCATACGAAGCTGGAGAAACGAGCAGATTAAAGAAGAAAAGTGAAAATGCTAAATACAACACAGCAAAGAGGATTGAACAGTTTACATCTTCGAACAGGAATCAATTGCCTAGGTTACAAACTAAAGGGACCTACGAATTGCAGTGGAGATGTGGCATATTATTGAGGTTCGCAAAGCCGGTGCCACACCATGGGTGTGTAGGGAGGCGCTGTACGAATAAAGGCATTTATTACGCACATACCTGAGAGTGGAGAAATGTAAGAATGGTGTAGAGAATATCAGTTTGTAGATATTCTACGGTCAGCGTGTTTTAGTAGCAAACATGTATGACGAAATAATTCTTCAAAATTATTGCTTGGTGACTAATATTCGAAAGTTTATTTCAAAATATCCAAGGATCTCGTATGAGGTGTTTGGTGTGCAATACGGATTGACGGATTTGGAAACAATCACAATGCGAAAATGTCAATAGCCCAAACCACAAATGGAAAAAGCGTGGTCAGAAACCCTATGCTGAATTTGTAATGGATTTATAGCAGTATTTGCCAAATCTCCCAAACGAATTCGGAAATTTTATGAACAGTGTCCTAATATCCCAGAATCCCCTCAGCCAGTTTTAATCCGATGTAGTTGGAAGCTGCGTTCTATTATTTTTTCAACATTCCATCCATTGCGGTCCCTAATGTTACAATTTAATATAAAGGAAGCTACTGCCACCAAAGCAAGTTAATTGAATTGATTTACAAACTATTTTCAATAACTACCATGTAATAACGAATGCCATGGCAGCATTACAAAGGTCTTTGTTATCGTTAGGCGAATCCTTGCAAATAATGGAAGAGGACTAGAAACCTTAAGTGACGAGAAGGTATCTGTGTTAGAGTAAAGTTTAATAGTGTACCACAAAAAAATACAGATTTCGCTAAAATAAGAGATTTATAAAAACAGTACTCCTGCAGATACGTCTACTTGTTTCAAAGATCATTACAATTATACAAACATTACGTCATTACACGTGGAATAGTCGTTTTCATTATATAAAAGGATTTTCTCACCTCTGCGAACGTGTCTTAAAGAAACGACAGTGGAAACGTACGCCGCAGTTCGGATGTTTAGTCGAACACATTAGGAATTTATTTAGTAGGTAAGTGTTTCTCGATATGTATTATGTTAATTGTAAATTCTTACCTAAACAAGGCTATGCATTTCCCAGTCAGGCGCCTATGATCAGGGACCGTGATTTGCGAACCTTACAAATCATATATTGAACAAACCGAATGCAGTATACAGCGCAGAATTGAAAAAAAAAATACACAATAAGAACACAGTACAAGTCAGCAGTCGCTGGATATCTTTGCCAAGCAAGAGGGTACATGACAACGTCGAAATACCTTTTAAAAGCAACCACTACTACCAACGACTTGTGCGAGAACCACTGGAAATCATGAAGAACATAAACAATTTCAATAAGAAATATGGTTCCAGACTGAACAACAGATGAATGAATGACACAACCCGAGTAGTAATAGGTGCGATCCACCAAACCATAAAAGATACGGTTCAACGGAGCGAAATAACGCCAAGGTACATAATGAAGAGCAGAAGACAACAAATTTCTGAAGAAGTTAAAAGTGTGTTCAGCGAAATGTCAAGTGCATTAGTACACAACAAGCACGGCACCCGAAAGGCACTACTTCATTAAGTAGATCTTACTTGTAGATGTCTTAAAAGTTTCTGTAGTTAGTCTTGTCTCTTCCCGTCATAGGTTTCTCGAGGTCCTTCTTCCTTTGTTATTTATATATTAACTATAGACCGATGTCTACAGTATCTATCTTTGCCAAGATATACGAAAATGCTCTTTATGTTAGTGTCTACAGGAGTACTCATTCACTTATTCCCGCCAATCAGCATGGTTTCATCTCAGGTCGGTCAACAGTTGCTAATTTGACCCCGATATCTCAACAAATCAGTGAAGTACTGAATAGACGTGACCAGATGGATGTCTACATAGACTTCTCCAACGCATTTGATTTGAGTGACCGCGAAATTCAGATCTGTAAAATGGAGGCGTTTGGTTCTATCCCTTCCGCCTCGGTACTGTTATGTGGTTTATAACGAGTTTACTTTTACATCCGGTGTCCCGCAGTGTTCTAATCTATATCCACGCCTGCTTGTGCTATATATTACCGATTTGCTTCTTTAAATAGACTGCTTATTCTTGTATACGTCGTTGACGTAAGAATGTATTCATAAATTTCAATTGGTACTGATACTACTAAACTCCAGAGAAATTTGGACATATTGTCTTCTGTTCATTTCACATCCTAAACCTTCAATTATCTATATCTTCCTACAACAATTGACAGCATAAATTCAGTTGTATCTTCAACATAATTTCGAAAATTAAATATCGTTCAGGTTGTTTGTCAATAGATTTTAATATTGGACAGTTATTGGTGGTGTTAAATGTCATAGGCTAGCATAGATTCAGCTTTCCAGTTGCGTCCCTGCATGATAAGTATTATGCTATCACAAATAAATAAGAATATTCGTTTGAAATTTATTATCAAGTTATATCTCGTAAGGTATAGAATGAAATAAAGGAGTGAGGGGACGCATATTCATCCAAGCAACACATGTTTGGTTGTGTTCCCATTTTCTAAGTGTTCAGCATATAAATACTACCATAAATACGAAGTAAAAGTCAAGTTTGGTGGTTTAAGGATACCCAGTTCCAGTGAGTAACATACAAACATAGTGTTTATATTGGGACGTCATAAATCCAGGCTAGTTTTCTTTTTCCAAGAATTAATACTCGTAAAATTTCATAATTGATATCTAGTTTAATTTAAATTGCCGAATGAGTATCTAGGCACCCTCCCGGACCTACAGACCGTACAATTAATTAGTTAATTTCGAAAATTTATTTTTCGAATTTTTCCCTCGTTGCAATATTTAATGTTACATACTCTTACAATTTGTACATCTCTATATCTGTAAGACAAAATAATACAATAAGAGTAAAAATGTTTTTTATACAAGCATAATTGAGAGAAAAATACATTTTATAAGATAACCAAGTCTAAGGATTTTCATGTCCTTTATGTAAAAACGAAAAAGACAAGAAAACAAAGGAACACAACAATAGAACATTCGACGGATTATGTTAATTAAAACGAGTTAAATCCTCAAAGACATGCTTCAGCCACTTGTCAGACTGCAAACAGAAATTCCATATATTTTCCATACAATTAGGAACAGGGCATTCGTAAATTTCCGAAAGTAGAAAGTACGAAAACATTTTAAATTTTAATTTTCCTTCTCGTTTTTTACCTTTTCCGTTTTTTCTTTTCTCTCATTTTCGAAGAACTACGTAAAAAAGGGAGAAAAACGTCCGTGCACATAAAATAAATTAATTTTTACAGCGCAATAAAAACAAACATACGCTTTTACCCTCCATTTAAGAGAAAATATGACGGACTAAAAGGTTCCGGAATCGAATAAACCCCGTCGTCAATTAGCCTAAAGGGGGCGCTGGCGTAGAAAAAAAGCGAGGCGATAATTAAAATAAGCGCCCTTTATTTGTTTAGTATACGCGCTACGTTTCTCCGGCACCAAGAGGGAAAAAAATCTACCTTTCTTCGGCGATAGCGGCTGGGTCCGTCGAAGGGGAAGGAAATAGGAAGTGGGAATGCGGAAAAACAGCGAAAAAAAGGTGGATAAGGAATCCAGTGGCGGAAATTTAGGGGATTGCATATACCTATTTACCAGTTTTAAAGTTGTAATACAAAAAAAGGAACTTCAGCGAAAGCATTCATTTCGGCCCCGTGAAAGACAACAAAGATGATGCTATATCTCTGGAAAGGGGATCTTAGAATACTGACAGGTTTATAAGCAGGACATGCAGCCCTAGAATGCCAGCATCACCAAAATAATTAATAACAATTGTTTAGTGTTGTAGGAACTTCACATTCAATCTACTCCATAGGTTACCTATGTTCATTCTCATTGAGTTAGCATTGTATTTGTATTAAAAAATACAGATTTTTACGCAGAAAGAAACACCATATAATACACAACTGCAATTGAAAAACTGATAGTCACACAGAAATAAATTCAACAAAAATAACATGATTGCGTGTAGCGATACCTATAAACCTATAGAGTCTATTCTTAGGAATTGTTCTACCGAATCTACCGAATACTAAGCCTTCAAAGATACGTCGGCATCCCTAGTAAAGCTATGATAGCTATTGTAATGTTTTAAACAGGGAAATTGTTTAAAAAAATGAGATTTTTGTAAATTAGTTAAATAATTAGATGAACTGGGGGTTCGGGAGTGTTCATACATTCTCTTTCGGCAATTTTAAAGGAATTTTTCTATCAGTAAATGGAAATCGAATGGATTTCCAAGACGATGTAATATTCGCGGAGAACTGACAATTTTCAAACTCCAGCCTTTACTTCTACCTTGAATTTTTATTATTATTTGAACATTACACACTTTGAAACTTAGAATACACAATGAATGCAGTGACGCAACCGTATGACTCAAATATGATATTCTGTGATCCAGAATTTCAATGGCAACTGTCCAATAATAAATCTCACTGACGCACTTGACAAAAACGTTACGAAAGATATTTAATTCAATGAAATCATGCTCGAAATGCCTCTGAACCCACCCTGTAGTTTGTTGTAGGAAGATGTTCCATTGATTTTCAAGATTCGCGAAATGGAGAAATTGTACAGAAGAGTAGTTTCTTTTCCGAATCACCAAAATCGTCGGTGGCTAGAGTTAATTAAATTATTTAACACCTTCACTCCGTAAATCAGAGGCCCGAGGAGGAAAGGAGGCTTCCGAAAAAGAACTAATATCCACCAGGGGCAATTTCATACTGACCGATTGGCCATACTGAATACTCTATACGTGCTCGACGTTTTCCATATCTAGTTAAATTTTTGACATTTTTATGTTTTCTGTTTAACCCAAGGGATCCTTGACCCTTATTCCCTTAGATTATACTTCCAATCGTAGTGCCGAGTGGGTGGATTAGTCCACCCATCTACATCTACCAACTAGATCTATTGTAGGCCGGTAATGTAGTTTTAAAATTCGCCGAGTGGTCCTATCCTTCTGGCGAATTCCAGAAGTTTACTAAAATCCCACTAATGAGAGAAAATCTGATTCCGCAGACGGCAGGACAGTGACAAAATATGCGCTCAACTGTTTCCTCCTCTTCCAGGCACAGGCGGCACTCCTCCACTTGAGCGAGCCCCATTCTATGTTAAACGAGCATCGTCGGTGAGGAATGCGCTTAGAGCCCAGACAGACTTCTCGTCAAGTTCTGTAAGCTTCCTAGCTCCATCTCGGCTGGGCTACGTAAATGCCCTCGCATGAGATAGACCTGTGGAGTCACCCGAGATTCGAAAGACTTCTTATTTGATCCAATGGCCAACATGTGTTTTGGCAGTCTTGAAAGATGTGTCAACTAAAGGTTGCCATCAATGCCAGTGTGTCTCGGTGTCCATGTGAGTGTTATTTCTACTCTGAATATGAAGATTGCTCCGGGATACAGAGTCACGAGACACGAGTCTGAAGGGCGTCTTTTTTCCCTCGAGAGCTCGTAATATAACCTGGCTACCAGAGAAAATTTTTATTGACCTGTGTTTGTCACATCTACTCAAGAATATCACAACGCCCATACCGTTAGCAAATATTTCCTCAGATTACATAACATGGGTGAAAATTACCCGAGAACATTCTAATTTTTTCTGGCACACAACAAATAATCGAATTAAATTTATGATTTTTTACTATGCTTCTTACGTATAGATTTATTGCATGCTACCACACAAAGGGTCACGTTTTCCATCTTTATCTGTGTGGGGAACCTTACCAATAAATATGAATTTCCCAATGTATCTCAAAGAACTTTTTAGATTTCTACAATTCGCCTCCTTAATTCTTTTAGGCACAAATACCTTCCTATCACAGTTATCATCGAACCATCATTAATATTGGTACCTACATCCTCAATATCCCCAGTTGTTCTCTCTGATTCGGACTCTAATTCGGCCCAAAAATTTTCATCTAACCATTGCAGAGCAATATTCCGAAAATCGCACCGCTCCTCCTTGTTTGCATCGCTCTCTATCTAGTAGTAAAAGCCATCATACCACTACTCTAAAAATATTCATATTTTGAAGTTGAAGGTCGGATTTTTTACAAACAAATGTACCTAAAACAATTTTATATACACCGGTTATTTCAGAAAATAGATGAACTACTTCAAAGATATATTCAGAAGGTCATAGAAATATTTTCAAGAGAAGCAATACTGGGTTGCATTTTTAATGGTGCAATTATTATAAAAAACAATTATCGTTCAATTCACCGTGCTACCTCAGCAGATTGTGAACAAGCTAGGAGAAACATCGAAGCTGGATCGTGATTTTTCGAAAATATTCATTATATTAAATTAAAAATGATTGAATCCCAGACATTTATTAAAGAATATAAACTATACACCACAGACAACCTCCTTGTGCTTTCTCTTCTAGTTCTTACACTGTTTTTCCTCTTTTTTGTGCTATTTCGATTATTCTGTCTCCCATAATCTTTCTCAACCTCCGCACTTTCCTTTTTCCATTACCCTTTGCTTCTGCTACCTTTTTTGTTATCCTCTCTGATGAAATTTTTTGTGTGACCATATCATTTCACTTATTTTTCTTCTATTATTTGACTGATCGACTTTTGATTGATGTAGTCTTCTGTTTTCCACAGACAACCCAATAAAAAAAAAAACTAAAGCTTACGCTCTTACAAAAAATAGGCCTTTAGAAACCGGTTAAAAAGACCGACAAATTCTATTAAAATTATCTTATAAGTTTAAAAAAAACTAATATTGAATACACTGTGCTAGTTGCAAAATGCAAGAAGCTGGGCACCCGGGGGGTAAACCTAATTCGAGTACCCTGAATGCAATGGTGGCAACCGTTTTTAAAAGCTAGCTCGCGTTTTCGAGCAATTTCAATTTAAGAATTTTAGGAATTTAAGAATGAAAAATGAAAAAAATTAAGAACAAATTTTTTTGAAAAAAAATGAAAAATCGACTGAATCGAGTCAATTCTGTTCAAATAGTTTCTATTCGATCTGTATTCGTCAATTTCCAGCGATTTAAATTCAATAAATGGTCAAAAAATGATAAAAATTACGTCTTTGGGCCTAAAATATTTGAATTGAAATTGCTCGAAAACGCGAGCTAACTTTTAAAAACGGTTGTCACCAGTGGATTCAGCTTTCTGCAAAAAAGTCTCCAGTTCGAGTGATATCAATTAGAATATCAATTAGGATACAAAATACCCACACCGCGCATCCTGTAGAGCAAAATGATGAAAGTTGCCCGAACAGCTGCATAAAACGCCAAATTTTCCAACGAGAGGTAATAAAAATCCATGCGCCGCCACTGCTTAATCCTAAACGAAAGGGTAAGCAAAGGGCAAAGGGGGAGGGAGTTAAAGCGATATATATCCTTGGGATGCCGTTAATGGTACGTTCGGAGGGCGTTCGCGAAAAAATTTATACGTCTAACTGCGCCCAACTGCTTGCCAGCTCTTAAATTGGCCGCACATTCCGTACACGTCCTCGTAATAAAACAAATTTTTCGAATTAAGAATGCCAAACCGTTGGAAGCGCGTCGCTTAGCCGCAACGGGTAAAGACCATTTGCCGCTAATTTATTTCCATTTTATACGTTCGGCAAAACACACACGTCGGGGCAAAGAGGAGAGTTCGCGCTCAAAAATAATTAGCACGCTCGAATTAGCGAGCGATATGAATATCTTGTTGGGAAAAACAAGGAAGACGGCGAGAAGGAGAACTTAATGAACAACAACCGGTGTATATGGAGCCATAGTAGAAAAGGAGAATATACGTTTCGCCGGTTGAGTTAATTGGGCGTATTATTTTAGCGTCGACACGAAATACTATTTAAAATAAAAACTGGTTCGAGATTTCGCTAGCGGTTAGATGCAAATTTAATGCAAACCATATGGAAAATCTTGCCCGACTCACACATGTTCCGCATTGATTATAAACCATTGCGGAATCGAACGATTAATCAGCTTCGGCACAGTACAGAACAAATCAGTAACGACGCAGACGATTTTTAGCCGCAATCTTTGATCGTAGCCCCAAAATAATCTTTAAAACTAGCGTAGCTATTGCAAGAAGCAGACTGGAATAGTATATTGTTTAATAGTGCTTTAATTGAATTACATTACTGGAGTGGACTGTATTTTTGGTGTAACCGCTGGCGCGGCTAAAAGGCAACTTCTGTTAAACAAGGTATACATTGTTCGTACGACTAAATAGATCGAGTCCTTGTCACTTCTAGTTGCACGTCACATAAATCACCCCAATCATAAACTTGTCAGTCCTTTGAGAATAGGTCTTTTTAACGATCACCCTTAAGAAGATAATATATTGGTTCTGACACAGAAGTGACAAAGAAATACATATATATGTAACCTAAAATGCATGAACAAATAACTAGAGCCATATGTGGTAGTATGGGTAGTTTCCGTATTCCGTGAATAATTTTCGATGGTATATTGGTACATTTTGACATTAATCTGCTTATCAACAATCATTACACCATAATTGAAATTAATAAAAATTACTCTATTACGTTGTGTATTACAAAAACTCGAATAATTTTGGATATTTGCTAGCTATCTTAATAAATTTTTGATACATACGATCGAATATGGTTCTTTCATATTTCCCTGCGCACTTGATTTGTTTGTTTGTAAAACTTGGCGGAAATCTTATTTCATCCGACTCAGAAACATGTTAGTATCGAAGTTCAGCATTTTACGACCGATATTAATATCCAGAAATTCTCTAAAATATCTCGCTGGCAAAGCCATACAAGAGCGTTATTTATTAAATACAATAAATTTTGCTTTAGATCAAATTAAATTTATTGCCTTTTGTGCGAAACAAAAGCTTCTATGTATAATAGAGATAAGCTCTATTTGATGGAGTTTTATTTCGCGAGGGAATTCTGACAAAGGATATTTATTAGTATTTTATCGATTCTAATATTCTATTTCCGTACAACCGTTCTCATCGCACTGAAAGCTTTTAATACGCTGTAAATAACCGATACAATTTCGTACATGCTGAAAATTTGTACACTATTTTCAGCTTTATATCGCGTGGAATATTTAGAATCGCTTTTAGTTTCACTTAGCGTTGGTTTTCAATGCTTTGAACTCGTGTTGTTCGAACGAGGACAATTTCAAAGTTTATTTCTATTTATAATCGATCAAAACAGCTTTCGATAAGCGTAAACTGCCAATAATAGAAAGTAAAATGAAAGTCAAATATAGTGTAATGTTCAATATTTACGAACAATTACAGCATCCGCTGTCAACCTCTGAACGAGTAGGAGGTTCACGCTTGCCACTCATTGGTAATTAAATATCCCTCTTGCGGGGATAAACGGAAATTTCCCAGTCACCATCTCCCCTCCAGCAAGCTGGTTGTGGAGCGAGGACATTATATTAAAAATATAAGTCCAGATAACGACGATCGTAGGGTAACATGGACAAATCTACTTTTCAGTTAATTTTCCTATTCACGTAATTCCTCCAAATTCATGTAGAAGTTGTCTAAAATAAGCAATAGCGTAAATTAAAAACATTATTTCGTCAATTAAATCTCTATCTGAAAGTTTTAAGAAAATCGTTGGAGATATTTCACGTTTAATACTTGTCAGCCAACTGTAGGTCATAGATATTGCCTACTGTCAGCTGGTAGAGTTCCTGCATGCGTTCTTCCATGCTAATTTCTTTTACAAATAATTTCATTTCATCGAAAATTTGCTGTGGAATAAAACAATCGCCGATCTTTTGCGATTTAAAATAAAAGAAAGAGGAGCGACGCCAATTTTTTCATCGAATCGAGATTCAGCCTTCGTTGAATTAAAGTGTATCTTAACTCCGATCCCAATTTAAAGGGTTCGATTATGAAATCAAAGTATTTATTCGAAGAGAAAAAGGGTTAGTTACATAATTTTAAAATTCGTTAATTTCGTTTTATTAATTTGGAAATTCGTTAGAAAATTGTCAAAAGGATATACATGGATACTCCCGAACTCACTAAGTATTGAAAATTTTAGTTTAAGTTAGAAAATTTAACATTTTTTAAAAATCCCCTGAGAAGAGTGAGGTTATAAAAAATATTGTAGCTCTTTTTCGCAGCCATTTCTTGCTGCGAACATATACTAATAATCTGGAGGGCCAACTGTGAATTCTAAAACGTACAAGAACAGAAAATATAAAATTGTATTAAAAGCATCAGACTGGAATCTGTAAAAAGTGGAGACTATCACATCTACAACCATTAAACTGGGAGTGTCCTCGTAAAGATTGTAGTAAATATCGAAATTAGATAAAATTTTTGTTTTAATTGCTTTATCTTTCAGAGAAAATCAAAATCTCTTCTACGATACATTAAAACAGTTAAGAAAAAAGAAAGAATAAACATGGTAAATATAAAGGACAAAAAGGGAAAAGTAATAACCGGAGAGAGCAAAATAATGGAGAGATGGCGAAAATACTTCTGTGAACTGACGAAAAAAGATATAGGAGTTATAGAAGAAGACCAGGTAATGGAAGAAAGAAGAAATGGTCAAGAAATTGAACAAATAAATAAAGAAGAAATGATGGAAATAATTAAAAAGCTAAAACTAGACAAAGCCACAGGAAAAGATAAAATTACAAGGGAAATGATAAAATTCATGGGAGACGAAGGGTTAAATACAAACTGATAGACGTAATGAATGACGCAATAAAGAATAGAATGATGCCAAAAGATTGGTATACAAGAGTTATATTGCCATTATATAAAAACGGGAATAAAAGAAATTGCAGCAACTATAGAGGATACATGTTATCAAGTATATCTGGGAAAGTGATGGCAAGAGTATTGGAGAAAAGGTTGAGGAGCCTGATTGAAAATGACATCGAGGACACTCAGTGTGGTTTCAGAAAGGGAAAAAGCACACAGGACTTAATAGGTATTCTGCGTAAGACAAACCAGTGAAGAAATTATTCAAAAAAAGGAGGATATCCATATATGTTTTATTGACCTGAAGAAAGCTTTTGACAGAATAAGACGGGAACAGTTGATTGATTGATTGATTGATTTTCTACCAGAGCAGGGCTGGTCTTTACATCCTTAACACTGAAGCTTAGTAGCTTATTGTATTATTCCTGCTTCGGTTTTGTTTTACTTAAACAGGTTAGTTCCCGCATGTAGCAAATCTTTCTCCATTGGTAGTTCAATTGTGCTTCGCATAGCGAATCTGCGTTGAGCTAACGCTGCACATTCGAAAATAATGTGAGAGGCTGTTTCCTCCTCCTCATTGCAAAGTCTACATAAGGGCTCATCTTTGTAGATCCCCATCTTATGCAAACAGCCTCTCAAACAGCCATGTCCTGTTAATAGACATGTTGCTGCTCTAAGCTGTATCTTGTTTAATTCAAGCAGGTCAGCAGTCAGATGTTGCGACGGTCTTCCCATCATCCGTTTGCTGTGCTTTTGTCCAGCTGCATGTTTCCAATTTAATTGGTGTTGTGTTATAATCCACTCATTAATTGCACCACGCACTGC
This sequence comes from Dynastes maya, assembly GCA_029619315.2. Taxonomy (NCBI): domain Eukaryota; kingdom Metazoa; phylum Arthropoda; class Insecta; order Coleoptera; family Scarabaeidae; genus Dynastes; species Dynastes maya. Next base: position 43,267,134 of record JAROYE020000006.1, on the reverse strand, counting down.
ACTCTTGGTAATACCTAGACCCGATTCAGGGCCTATATAATTCATTTTTGAACCTTCCCTCGCTAGCTGGTCTGCAATTTCATTGCCCGCTATGCCCCTGTGCCCTGGCACCCACACCAGTGTGACCTTGTTGTGCTTAGACAGAGCCATTAGGGTTTGCAGGCACTCCCATACTAGTTTGGAGGTTATGCGATAAGATGCTAGTGCCTTTAAGGCTGCCTGACTGTCAGAGAGAATGCACATCGTCTCACCCTGCGGTCGCCGACGCAGACTCTCCCACGCGCAGGTTTGTATAGCATATATTTCTGTTTGAAATACCGTGGTGTATCGCCCAAGTGATACACATACTTTGTATCCCTGGTTTTCCTCATATACACCAACGCCAGATGTAGTGCCCGTTTTGGACCCATCTGTGTACCAGACTAGTGTTCTTGGTTCTCTCCCCTCTCCATCCCTCCATTCTTCCCAATTCAAGAAAACTTTGAAAGGTTTGTCATAGGAGATCCTGGAGATTGTTGTATCACTACCCATATCATAGATAGGGTTTGTTACTACTGCTTCTATTCTGGTGTGCCCAGATCCACTGTGGGATCTCCAGTTGCTAGTATTTTTCAGTCTGTATGCCCCCATTCTGGCTTCTCCCTTGATGTAAATCTCAAGAGGAGGTAGGTTTGGCATGGTTTCCATAGCAGCTGTTGGAGTGCTTTTAATAGCTCCGACGGGAACAGTTAGGGAAGATATTGAAAATTAGAGGAATAGATAGAGAAACCATCGAGGTGTCAAAGCTATGTATATAGATAACAGAAACACCGTAAGAACAAATAACGATGAATCTAAGGAATTTATAACGGAAATTGGACTAAAACAAGGCTATGTGCTGACCCCTTTACTATTCTTCATAGTAATAGACCAAGGAATAAAGGAAGTAAAGAGAAATATGAAACAATTGAAAGTGGGTTATTGGAAGATGAGAGAGACGTATCTATCTGAATTAATGTTGCAGATGATATGGCCATAGTAGCAGATTCAGAAGATATTTAAAACACAACTTAAATGTTTTGAGTAGAGAACTAGGCAAAACCAATATGCAAATCAATACAAATAAAACAAAAGGTACGATAATATCGAATGAAAAGAAACACCATAGAATAAACATAAATGAAGAGGAAATTTAGCAAGTATACAGCCATATATACTTAGGGTCAGTAATAGATAGTAACGGACAAGTTGAAAAAGAAAAGACGAGAAAATGAAGAAAACAGGAAAAGTGTTTAATATGATAAGAAATACATTTCTGGGAAAAAGAGAAATATCCAAACGGAAGTAGTAAAGAAGGTGGTTATACCAACGATGATATATAGTAGTAAATCATGGACCCTATCTGAAAAGTAAAAGTCATGAATAAACACCATGGAAATGAGATTTTTGAGGAAGATAGAGGGTAAAACGTGAAGAGATAGGATACCTAATGAGATATACCGCGAGAAGTTGAAAATCAAACCAATTCAAAACAAAATAATGAACCGGCAGTTGAGATGGTTCGGGCATGTGTGTCGGATGTCGGACAATAGAATAACAAAACAAATGCCACAATGCCTTACACCTCACAGTAGATAGGCACGGGATTAAGTAAGTAGGCACTTTAGCTATATAATTTAAAGCAATCTCCTCCACCTTTATATGATTTTTAACGTCTCTGCCATCTTTCAACTAAACATCTCAGCTTTCCAAGGATAAAAAATAAAGTAGTTTATTCCTGTCATTTTAGTAAAGAACGTTACATATAAATCGCCTATTTGGATAAATAGTTGCCTACTACGCGTCATTACGGAAGGCCAAAATCAATTCCAAAAACTTTACAAATATTAAATTATTTGTGAAGCAGAACTGTGTAATTCCATAAAAAATTCAAACCAACCGACCTCCTACTTTCGTGTGCATCTATAATCCATACGACGACGGCAAACCTAGGGAAAGACAACGTAAATTTTTCAGCAGAAACGACATTGTTCTAAATATAACCGAGGTATAGAGGGACGGATCTCTGGAAAAACTTTGCGTCCGTAGGGCTAAAAAAGGAAGGAAAATGGGATAACCGAGAGGGCGCGGCTGAAAGGGAGAAGAGCGAGGATAAGTGCAAGCGGGCACGATGTTGAGTTATCCGTGAGATAACCTTAGCGTGGCCTGCGTCTCTCTCGCATAGAAGGATATGTGAATTAGCTTAAACTGTCCCCCGTTTGCTCTGCATGGTGGATAGTGATGCCTCCGGGGTCCGAAGAATCGAGCTACATTAACTCCGGCAAACATATAAAAGAGAACCGACCGAGGTAATCAGGATGAATGTATTAGATTATGTAAATACTGGGGAGTTCGCTCGCTTTCCCGCACAGCCTTCAGATAAATATATCACGTGAGTCGTTTCTTTTCGCCTCGATTTTTCCGTCTCTTTCCATTTCTTATGTATACAGAAATTAAATCTTATGGATATTATGTACCAAGTAACCATTCGAACTCAATCTAACGAGAAAATAGTCTGCGAAAACAAATGGCTCTTATTATAAAGGAGTACTCCTTTCCTGTTAAAAAAGGGTTTATTGTTGGTCAGTATTTCATTTAAAAGTACTGTTGTCTAAATATCTAGTTTTCAAAGTTAATTGAACATAGACGAGTAACAGTCCGCAACCTGACATAGAGATGGCGTGAGTATCTCAAAAAGCTGATGTTTATTCGATAGTACCAACCTTAAGTAGTTCTCAGTCAAGATTTCATGACATTTTGTCGATCAGCTTACAAGTTACAATCATTAGAGTTATGCAATTTTCGCTGTTTGAGAAAAAATTGAAATTCCAAAGAACTTCGTGTTTTAATTAAACATTAATCGTAATGGAAAAAACACTGCCCAAGCTAAAGAATGGTCTAATAGATAAACACAATATTCACGGCATACCCCGCACCACGCAAATTATTAATTAACTCGGGAAGGCCTTTTCGAAAACACGTGGGTCATCATCATCAAGCCAAATACTGATCGGTACTTGGCTGGGGAAGAAAATGAATCACCAATAAAATTTATGGGTTGAGGAGGCAGTACGAGCATCAATTCTGCTGGATGAGGGGTACCCGATGCATCGTGTTGCCGGTACGGTAGGAAGAAATCATTCCAGCATAAGTTGCGTGGTTACACAGTAACAAGACGACAATACGAAACAGGACCTCGGATCCGAAAGCCAGGGCCAGAGCGAAAGCAATGGATCAATCAAAGGGATGACCGTTTTCTGAGACAATCCGCTGTTAGAAACTGGAGAATCACTAGCAATGTGTTAAAAAATGAGTTATCAGAGGTTCGTAATTTTGTAATATCGTCTCCAACAATCAGAATGCGTTTAAATGAAGCCCATTTAAGGAGCAGGAGACTGGCAAAAAACCATTACTTACCAGACAGCAGAAAGTTCAAAGATTGCGTTTTGCCAGAAATCATCAATATTGGTCTGTTAATGATTGGAAAAAGGTTTTATTCTCTGAGGAAATGAGGGTTGGCTTAAAATCTCCTGATGAACGTGAGCGTGTCTGGCGAAAGGAAGGAGAGAGATTTGCAAGTTGCAACATTTCTCCAAGAGTCCCGTTTGGTGACGGCCCTATAATGTTTTGGGTTAGCATCTGCTTCGGTAGTCATACAGAGTTGGTCTCTATACGTGTGAGGGCTATGAACACGTAATGCCATTTGTTCCTTTTTGTGGGTCCTAACTTTTTATTCATGCAAGACAATGAACGTCCCAACATGGCCGGACAGCTTTTTGACTACTTGCATGTTGTTGATATTCCGTTAATGGAATGGTCACCTAACAGTCCCGATCTCAACCCCATTGAGCATTTATGGGACCATCTTAAAAAGAAGGTTCGAGGTCGTAGCCTCCCACCTGCCAATCACAATCAACTAGTGGCTGTAGTAATTGAAGAATGGGAGAATACTCCCCAGGATACCATTGAAAATTTAATCGCTAGCAGGCTAAGGCGTATGAATGCAGTAATTACTAGTAGAGGAGGACCTTTCATTTTCAACAAAAGAAGTGTTTAATGATTTAAAATCAGGTCATATTTCGCTGATTTCTTCCTCAAATGATTGCATAAACCCAATTTGTAAGTTTTGATTATAATTTAGCTTAATTTTATTTTCATAGGTGTAATTATTTAAGTTTTAAGGTGGTGCGTTAGTTTTGTCTAGAAGCTTATATTTTTTGGTTTTGTATTATGAGTTCTGTCCTATACGTGGATATATGTACGAGGGTAGCCGCCGAGAGAAACTCTTGTGATTGTTGCTTTCCCCACTCCAACAAACAAGCGTGCTCGGGCCTCGCTGGGACGCTCAGTCTTGGCCTGGCAGCCATTGAGAATGGCCCACACGTTAATCGCACTAAGTTCGTACAGTTATTCGGTTTCTGAGCGCAAAAGTTGCTTAACCGATTGAAATTCATCACCAATTGACGGAAGTGTATGGAGAGTCGTGCATGGATATCAAAATGCGAACATTTTTGTGGTGTAGAGAATTTGCAGCCGGTCGTACGAACATTCACGACGAACAAAGGAGAGGGAAACAGTCAATTTCCGACGAGACAATCGCAAAGATTGAGCAAACCATGCGTGAAGATCGGCGAATCAATCTAGATGATCTCTGCATCTTGGTTCCCGAGGTTTCCCGAAGCACCATTCACAGAATTTTAACGGAAAAACTGCAGTACCAGAAGGTGTGTGCAAGATGAGTTCCACGAATGCTGACGGAAGACCACAAGCAGCAACGAGTTGATTCATCCCGTGAATTTCTTCGCCGCTATGAAAGTGAAAAGGAAAACTTTTTGGACTCGATTGTCGCGGGTGACTAAACCTGGGCGTTCCATTTTACACCTAAGACCAAACAACAATCACGCGAGTGGCAACATTCCTCTTCGCCCAAGCCGCGAAAATTCAAACAAACGCAGCCTGCCGGTAAAGTCATGGCAATTTTGCTTTGGGATCGACTTTGTTCGACTTTATGTCTGCAGGGACCACAATAAATGCCAACAGGTACTGTGAAACACTGGAAAAACTCAGACGAGCAATTCAGAACCGAAGAGAAATGCTGAGCAAGAGCGTAAGCATTCTCCACGACAACGCTCGTCCACAAATCGTCCGTCAAACCTTCGCTCTCCTGCAACAGTTTAAATGGAACATCATCACCCACCAACCCTATAGTCCGGACTTGGCACCCTGTGACTACCACCTGTTCCCTAAGTTGAAAGAACATTTGGCCGGAACGCGATTCATCTCCGATGACCAGGTGAAAGAAGAGGTTCAAAGCTTTCTCAAGGACATGGCGGTGAGCTGGTATGACATGGCCATACAAAAACTGTCTCAGCGTCTACGAAAATGCATCGACCGAAATGGCGATTATGTAGAAAAATAGATAAATGTTCAAACTTTAAAATGATGTATATATTATAGGAAATAAATGGATTTTTGTATTCTAAAAAAACCTTGTTTTTGGGACTACCTTCATATATCATTATATATTTATATATCCAATCTTTTAGCTTAATTTGATAAATCAATCATGACAATATATCGATTACACATTAACAAACATTCTTGAATCAATCTTAAAATTTTTGTGAATCATTGTCCTGTCATTGATATAATTTCCCATTTCGTTTTATGACTATTCTGGGGTTGAAATTGCTTTCAAAAAGATACTATTATATCATATATAATAGTGCTTATAGAAATAAAAATCCGTAATTGTTAGCTACCTCTTAGCATCTACCGCAATAAGCCGAAACCGTTCTCCAACTTTCCTTGCAGATCTAGCGATACCTAAGTGAGCGCAACCATTCAATTCGAAACTCGCTAATAACTTCCTCCTTTCTCAAATAACATTATTTACAATCACTCTAATACTCACTCGTTCCACTCAGTTACATTCCTGTCTCTCTCTCCTCCTTTCCCAAGCTCAGACTTCGTCCGAGCATTTCAAAAGCAGCAAAAAGCGTACCAATTCAGACAGATTCCGACATTGTAACGTCTGCCGCGGCATTAAGTCGGAGAGGAACTCCGCTATGTTGGAGCTATGAAGTATTCTCTTTTGATATGGCGCCGAAGAATAGATGCACTACTGAATATTTTTCGGCTGGTAGAAAGAGGAAAGTTTCCAAATTGATTCTCTATTGAAATTTCTCCATGCAGTTTTGATGAAAGATTTAAAGTTTGCCGGGTCTACATCAAATTGAAGGGTAAAGAGGGAAGCCGCGCACCGTATATGCTACTCGGCGAAATTTAACCCTTTATCCGAGATAAAAGCTTTGTTAGTCCTCTCTAAAAAGAATATTTCAGTATTCGTAAAGCGGCCGGGGACCGACGTCGGTTTTATTTCGTCTATGTAGAGTTAAAACGGGCGGAATATCAAATATAAAAGCCTGTTTAATACTGCAAAATTGCTGTGCCGCATATATTAGTCGTACTTTATTCTAAACGATTTAAAACTCGTAAGGATTGGCATAAAAGTCGGAGGAATGAATTCAGTGAAATACGTGTATCAAGCCTTTGGTAGAATCGCTTAAGCTTTCGTATGTCAGTATACATACATATCGGATTAATATTTCGTTTGCAACTCCACTAATAACTTTACAAAATATACGAAAGAAAACGAATCACCCAGTGAAAATATATATGTTTAAACCAAATTTTGTACAAGCGTTTACTGTGTTGAGAACGACATATTCATTGAAAGATTTGTATCCTTTATAGAGAAAATTTAATAACGATTTGCCATTCCACATGAACAAATACATTCTAGTCTCCGCCTGCGTATGCTTCTAATAAGGTGACCTATGGACTTCTGTGGAAGCTTATTCCAAGCAATTTGTAGAGCATCATGTAGCTGCTGCAAATTCTTTAGAGTGTTAGGAAGCAGACCAATCCTTCGACCTATCATGTCCCAGACATGCTCAATAGGCGACTGGGCACGCCAATTGAGAATATTGATGTTGGCCTCTTGTAAGAACCGCAATTTAACTTCTGCAACATGTAGTCGCACATTGTCTTGCTTGTCCTTCAGTGTATGGTAAAGTAAATGGTTCCAGAACTTCGTAAACTCGAAGGAATACTAAAGGAGTCCTACTTCCCATACTAATTCCACCCCAAGCCATCAATCCTCTAGTAAGTGCAGTCTGACATTCTACGACAGAATTCAAAAACTACCATTTAACTCTTGGAAATCGGACATGCATACGATCATCATGGGCTAATACACTAAACCGAGATTTGTTTGAAAAAACGATATTGTTTCACTCTCCTTCCCAATCTGGTCCTACATTAGATCATTCTAATCAAAGGGGCATGATATCGACTAGTGAAGGGCAGTATCAGCCTTGGATGATAAGAAATCAACCCAAACGAATGAATACGGTGATATATGGAACGTCTTGTTATTTTATGGCCCATCTCTGCCAAAAATACATCTCCCACAGACCTTGAGATACTATGCCGATCCCTAAAAGAAAGCAATCTTAGTCTCCTGCCTTCCCGTCCGGTGGTTCTCCTAAGTCGCCTAGAGCCTCTTCTACGATGTTGCCTACTTTCTTGAGACCAATCTCAATTTCAGAAAATGCAATGCTTGCCTCATTTTGTCCAATGATAAGGGCTTTCAAACTAGCTTAGCTGGCGGTAATTTGAGGGACTTCGAACTCTTGGAATTTTACTACACTCAACTATAGACTGTAACAGCTGAATAACCAAACTAAATTGAACCAAAATAAAGAAAAGAAAAACGACATAAAGATTTATTGCTTTCTTGCTACTTCTTTACCATTTACATCTTTACATTTGGTTGAAAAATAAATACATTTATAGGGTGATTCGTTTTTTTCGTCACATATACACGTATATTTCGAGATGCAGGGAACTTGGACCCACCGGGAAATTGAGGCTTTAGTTTGGTAACGTACTTATGGCTATTACCAGATCTTACATATGCTGATAGAATATTTGTACCAAATTATGTAACTTTTGAAACATCAATGGCTTGCAACTTTTTTAAAAAGCATGTTGGGACACATTTCTACAGAAGCTTTTTCATAACTAGCTTGACCAACGATACAGTAAACACTCTACATGTTAGGGAATTTCACACTGCACTGTTTTAACGACTTTTCTTTCTAGTAATAATCTCCCTAAATAATGTGTATTTAAAAAATATCTTTTGGAAAAGGGAATAATCTATACAAAAAGTGTTGATCATTTGGAAAAATTTATCAAAAATTAATTAATTAAATTAATTTCCACCAAAAACTAACAAAAAAAAGTAAGCGGGGCGTGGGAGAACCTATTCATATTTGTGATATTATAACGACATATTCTTTTCCTGCTAGATTTCTAGTAAATACGTAGAAAAATAGATGTGAGACATCCTCCATATATTTAAAGTGTTGTAATGTTTATGGTAGTTTAAACAGTAGTCTCGGAATCCCTAAATACTTTCCCAGAGTATTTAAGAAATTTTTTCTACAGCAAACAGTTTTATTTGGAACTGAGAGCTGATAATGTGTTAATACTATACAGATTTGACGGATTAAACTTGCAAAACTATAGAAGAATTTTCGCAAGTATAGATAACATTAACTATAAATTGAAGTTAGACACAAAGCGGCGTAAAGGTAAGGCGGTAGCCTCACAAACAATCGTATTTCGTTATATGCAACTATCTCCTTCTGATATGTAGTATGTACACTAGTCGCGTGGAATTTATGCCAAACCAGTACGGCTGAAAGATGTCTGTGGATACCAATACCTCATTAACTACGTTCTACCACATACAAATCATTCTCATACATTTTAAGGCAAAATCTATTAAACTACACAGAGAAAAAAAGTCCTTGACTCAAAGAATTCAGTCAACTAAATCGTAATTTTAAATGGCGTAATTTTTTAGAAAAGAAAGCAATCATGTATGAGCGCATAGGGTAACGATGTGTTAAAAATACACAATTATTTGGAAAACTTTATTAGCATTGTAGATAAACTAACAAATGTACGTAAAGAATAAGTATAGTGCGGAAAATTAATTTCGATTTTGTAATGACGTGGTGCTTTTATTTTTGTAAATAAATCCCAGCTCTCTAAAATATCATTAACTTCCTCCATTACGTCAAGGTGACATCAAGGCCTTCCTAAAGATCTACGTGGTCGCAAACAAAAACGATGAACCCTAAATCTTACAAATTTCCTTCAAGTTTGTTCGAGTTCACTCACATCTCCCAGGACTTTACAGGTTCCTGAGAGATGTGTCAGGATAGTGTCAGGATACATCCAAATCCTCAATAGATTGGCGCAGCCGAGTACAGCACCGTCAATCAAATAAGCGTAATGAACAGCACCCTCTCTCTTTTTAGTTAAAGAAATGTGATTTTATTATCCTTACACTTAACCGAGATGTTATTAATATCCACTTACAGTTTAATGCAATCATATGAGGAGGAGATAGAAAGAGATAATTTTAAATCAAGTGGAAATAGTGGGAACTTAGAAAGATTGTATATGATATTTTATGTCATTTGTGAAAAGCAGACGTAGAATGAAACCCAAATGACTGCCTTGTCTTACGCCGGAGATTAGAGGGATTAGCTTCAATGTACTACGCAGATTACATAAAATTCTCAACAGCATTAATGCCACCTATCAATTTCCTTTTTTGGAGAGTGTCTTCATACCGTAATCTCTAAAATTAAATGGATTACTATTAATTTAAAGTAAAAGCTGCGATAATTTATGTTTTTAATTACTTGCCAGCTATGACAAATTCAGAATACATTTAGAATCGCGTGCTGCAGCAGATAACGGCAATACCGACTTCGTATAACGCACGACTTTATCGTATGTTTCCCAGTCGTAACAATAAAACAACTGTGGCAACAGGTATTGCTACTAAAAGCGTCTTGCCGTTGTTCTTTTTTTCGGTAGTGCAAACATTTCTTTTATGTACTTGCCTGCGACGTAATATGTGCTTACATGTTTTACTGCTCCGCTTCCATCAACTAATGGTACCACTAAACCTACATTTAGTTCGTCTAAATTGTTCGAAAGTAGGTATTGTGCGCGGTATTAAATGACAGGCCTAATGGCATATGAGTTATTATGGTCGTACACAGTCTTTTTTTCCGTTTTATCATGTTATGCGTTTATTTAGTGTACTTTGGAAGTTAATGTTCAATTTTTTTTATCTAAAATCCCATCGATATATTACTAGTACATTTATTTTATTCAAAGCGTATTTACTACTTACAACGTCGATATAAATCTTTACGCTCGAATTTACATAAATTACATTTGACAGCTTAAATAATCGATCGTTAGATGTTATTTAAAGTAATTCCCTTCGTATTGTCCATTTCCGACCTTTATTTCATGCTTGGTTTACCTTTTATTTTGCCTGAAAGGTTTCTGAATGCGCCTCGTGATGTGAAACACACAACAGGAAGTTTCATCATTCAATCAATAAAAGGTTGATTAATTCATCTAAACATGCTCTCCACGAACAGATAATTCAGTAAATTTTCTCAACCGGTAGTTAAGGGTGGATTATCAATACAAGTCTCTTTTAAAGTTTGAGATATTCACTTAAAAAGTTTTAACTACACCTTTTAAAAAATGATCTAGTGAGGTGTTTAAACTGTGTGGCGTTAAGAGCTCTCCAATGAGCAAGTTTATGATAAAAGGATGAAATGTCTATTAGTAAAATTGTAATTCCCTAATAATACGTGGTCTTAAATTATCAAGGTTCAGGTTTTCTTCTATAAACAGTACTTTTCAAGTATCCCCAATAGATATTAATCTAGAGGAGACCATTCAATTTGACTTCTCCTTCCAATCCACCTGTTGGGAAATGCTTCGTTCAGGATATACCGAACTTCTAAGGTAGCATGTGGTGGAGCTCCGTCCTGTTGGAACCTACAATTAAAACCAATTGCATTTTCCATGGCCAGCACAATTTCGTTCCAAAACATTTGCTGATATTTTTCAACGTTTAAATTTCCCTCTACAACAAATGGTCCAATAACCCTAGTATCAAACAAGCCAACTCAGACATTCTCCTCCCGAGGTCTTTGGAAGTGCCCCTCATGCATCCAATGTGGATTTTCTTCGATTCAATATCGCAAATGTTCTTTGTTGACGAAGCGATTAAGTGTGAGGGTAGCTTCGTCTGAAAAACAAATATTATACAGAAATCGTCTATTTTCATTTATTTTCTTCATCATAACTTCAATTCTGCGACCAAAATCAGATAATCCTTGCATTAGGTGTACTTCATAAAGTTTACATTTATTTCCTTTCAATATTCGATGAACCAAAGAATGACTCGCATTACTTTCTCGAGCTGCCATTCGGGTGGAATTATGAGTATTTTCAGTAAAATTCTGCATTATTAAAATATAATTTTTCTCCCTTGTGAAAGATTTTGGACAACTAAATCGTGAACGTTCTTCTACAGTCCTTGTTTGCTCAAATCGCTATACTGTTCTACAAACCGTGGATCTTGAAACAGGCGCACGATTAGGAAAAGTATTGAATAGATGCTCCACTTCCTGATAAGATATTACTGAATCACCATACCCTCTCATCATCAGAACAGCATAATTCGTTCATCTTCAATAAGAAACATAATTCTAATTACGACAAATGATTATCAGGATAACAAGAATGACAATCAAAAATGGAACAAAGATTAATTTTTCGTATTATTGATGCTGAGAGAACATCTTGCAAGTGACAGAATTTAAAAAGGAAAAACATCAGCAAGGATTTTTAAAGTTTAAAGTGATTTAAATTGCTTTATCTAGTTTTATGTTTAATTTTTTACAAACAAACAAAGAAACCCTTTCCAGCGTAGCGGATAAAACCACAATTTTTAAATTTATGTGTTTGCGATGTTGAGGTTTTACGATAAAACCACTTGCTATAGTGACTTGTACCAGCGCCATCTATAATGGTGAAGCTTAATTTTCACGATGGATGTGCGACTGTGTGCAATAGACCCTTAAAACATTTGACAGATCACTTGTAGACCGGTTTTCTCTGTAATTTAGAATGTAGGAGGCGAATATTTACCACAATTTTGAGTAGCTGACCAAAATGTCGAGTATTATCCCTCATTCTACTAACGAATTTTGCTTAAAATTTAATTTTTTCAATTTGGGCCCGAAAAGGGGTTTAAACAGTTTTAAGAGGTAACATATTTTTCCAAAAAAACAATAAATTACTAATTAAATTTTGCATTAAACCTATTTCGTTGAGTTTAACTTTTTAGGTTATATTCCATTTGAGCACCCTGTATAATTAATTCAATTAGAAACACCATAATTGAATTCCTTTGATTAAACCAATTTGAAGTGTATGGAGTGAAGTTTTTTAATCAATGCAGATCTGGAGATATTTTCGTGTACGTTACACAGTGTATATCGTGCCTTTTCAACAATAAAAGTATTTCTGAAAAATTATTAAGGAGCAAGGAGACCCTTAACGTATGTTTATCGCATAACGTTGTTCATAATGCCACAGCTAAAAATTGCAGTAGTATTAAAGCACACCAGGAGTAAAGAATCTTAGCAAAGTCAATATTGACTTGAATATGCATATGAATTTGGTGAGCAGATGACGTGGCCCATGGTGCAGATAACCGGAAGCTGTTGTAGGAACTCAGTACGGAACCGATTGCAAGAAGGCCCAGTAATGCCATCAGCCCCAAATGCATCGTTGATAGGGACTATAATATAATCATTCTAAACAGAGAGATACGGAGCAATAACCTTCCAACCAAAGCTAGATCTATCTGGTACACGAACGCGTCAAAGATAGAGCTTGCAATTGGTGACAGAATCGGATTAGACCAAGGACAGCTAATTGTAGGGCATTAAGCCTAACTCAAAACGATACAGTATCCCAAATTGAAATAGCGGCAGTGCTTCTGGGATGTATTGAAGAAGTAAACAAGGAGGGAGTTAATGATCGATCATTAACTCTATTCTGATAGTCAAGCAGTGCTGAAACGACTGCACTCCATACAAGCAAAGTCAAAACTGGTACGGGACTGCATGAACGTGATAAATAGACTAGGTAACTGGGATAAAGTTACCATGATCTGAACACCAAGACATGAGCCTAATTGAGGGAACCTTAAAGCAGGCGAACTACCTCGAGTAAACTCTTCGGTTGTTGACAAAAACCCGAGGTGCTGTGTGTGCATGGCATACACGGTAATACAAGCAGCTACTAAGCAATGGAAACGAAAGAAATCTCAAGGCTGGTGGAAAAATTGCCCATTGGATATAGGACTACATTAACAGCTGTCATATCAAGCAGAGACACAAAGTCTGCTAAACTTGCAGGCCCTGTTAGACAGAAGAAGAAACATCCACACATTATACGACTACACAAGACTGGCGGAAGTACAGCTCATAAGGCTGTTAGGTCTGGTGAAAAAGTGCAAAGCTGTAAATAATCTAGCAACTGAAGAACCATAATAGATTTGAAAAGATCGCAGTTGGATAAGGCCATTCACATACCCATTATATTTGAAGAACTCAAATACAACCAAAATGTAATAAGTCCTCTTCTGAGGTAAATACGCATCGATTTCACTCTCTTCAATTATATTAAGAAAAAAAACAAACAGAAAAAACAAAACAACGACTGTAATTTATTATTTTTCTTGAAATTCAATTTTCCTTTATTTACTTGCACCCGTTCGAATTGAATTCGGGAATTCCCCAATGCACCAACATTTGTAATTCATCTGTTATTACCAATCCGAACACCCTATTGGATTGCAACAGCTACTCTACATGGAATTGATACGGACAGTTAGTAATTTAGATGAATTTAGAATAGGTTCGCGTCCCGTTGTACGTTGGTAAGCATACATACGCCTGATTACATCTTAGGGATCCATAAATACCGGCTGATACGTTTTGGGAACTGCTGCTCGATACACCATCCGATTCGAATCGATCCATTGTTTATATTCATGTAGACGGAACGGGTGATGAACTAATGTTTAATCCAATTTCGATTCGCCGGTAAAGTTTGTTTAACTGATTTACCAACAATAGTTTTGTACGATTGGACATTTGCCCGGGGATGTGGTGTAATGTATGTCCCTTCTGAGATGATAAAACAGATTACGCAGATCATTGGCAGAAGGAGCTTTGGATTTGGGACGCTAAAAGGATTGCTGATAACTTATAACAAAGCAAATATACGCTGGAAGTTTCTCCAGAGGAAACTTCCATTACGATTTTGTGTTTAAAATTTTAAACTGTTTCAACAAAAAGAAAATAAAAACAAGAAACCATGGTTTGATAAATGAGAAAATATTTAACATTTTTATATTTTTGTGGACTCTCTTTAAAGAAGAAAAATAAATTAGTCGAAGTACCACTGGTATCACTACTTCCGTACTTTAGAGATAAAGAATGGTATCTCCGCTATTTATAGTTTAGAGAAAACGAGATTTAAAGTTTTGATGTGGACGAATTTTGTTTATATATATATATATGTGAAACAAACATAGCAATTTAATTTTTTGATCCATTTATTTAAGTAAGTTAACTGACATCTTTGTATTACAACTATCAATACATGCTGTACCGGATGAAAATTAAGTTACTTGCGAAACAGGTAAAGGGAAAAAAACGTACATTGTAACTCCATATCAGTTTACAAAAGGTTACAAAGCAAAAAGCTAAAATGATTATAATTCACAAATCTCATTCCGTATCAGATTCTTTCACTTCCTGATTGGATATTCTCATACTTCTGTAAAAATCGTGAAACTGGAGAAGTATCCATTCAAGTAAGTTCAATAGATGCTGGTGTTTCTTCACGCCTATACCTTTGGAAGTTTTGTAGATAGTAGGTAACTCGTGTGGGAAAGTTTCTTTTTTCCTGGAAGATCTATTCAAATCGACACTTTTAAATTCTTTGTCGGTAAATAGTGTTTTGTAATAAAGTACGCCAGCACTTTTACAACGCACTTCTAGCCATACTGATGATGAAATAAGAAAACGCTCTTTCTCTGTATTGATTTTTCGATTCACAAATGGGAAATTTGAAGTCGTATACAAAATATCAATGTTTTTAAAATTATTTGCATCCATATTCCAGACTGTGGCTCCAGTTGATCTTATTAACTATTGCCAATCCCATGGTATAGCTATTGTCATTGTAGGTTGTTTCTTCACGGTACTCTCTATAAGAGCATGAATGTGTATGCCCATATGGGTATGACCTCTTAGGAGAAACTTATGTTTTACTAATTTCAAGGAGGTACAAATACTCAGGAGATGGAAATAGTTTACAGCCATCATAATATTGCGATTTTGGCTTGGGCAGTTATCCAACCAAATAATTAATGTTTCTGTATCACAATTCTTGAAAACCTCGTTAATCCATTTTAGTAAGGCCGATGCAATTTCGTGTCTTCCCCTGCCGGCAACAGATTCATCCCATACCATGCAATAGCCTTTTTTTTCTATAACATCACATTTTGAAACAAGTATTAGACGAATTCTCTATAACCATTTGAGCATGAATAAGATTAGTGCAAGATGGGTACCGCATCTTCTTTCTGCTCTCCAAAGTGAACGTGGGATCGAATGTGCACGTTCACTTTTAAACATGTGTGGAGACGACCCGAAACCGATTTTGGAATCCATGGGAGATGAAACAATGGTTCTGTATTATGATCCTCTAACCAAAGAGAAATCGGTGGAATGGCGGCGACCCGATGAACCTCGTCCCAGAGAGGCGAAAGTCGTTCAATCAAGGGAAAAGATGATCGCCACAATATTTTGGATTGTGAAGGCATTTTACTCATTGACTTTAAATAGCGCAATACAACTGTCAACAGCCCATATTATGCGACATTATTTTTACAAGGGTGTAATATTATTAATTATCCTATAATGGCTTCCATCGGTAAAATGTGAAAATCCATGATTTCTTTTGTCGTTTGGTTACTAGTATTTATAATGCAAAGGGAATCATGTGAGTATGTCTGTTGAGAATCTGCGTTTTCAACAATTAAAATTCAGTGTTCAAGTGGTAGACGGTTAAAGAAAAACAACCACTAACACTTCTTTACTCCTAAAATATAATCGTCCATTTTCTAGTATATCAACTATCTGCCTCTTGACAAGGCATTAACGATTGTTTATCATTAAAATACTTGCTATACAGAAGAAAGTAGCGACGTCCCTTGGGCAATGAGAATACAATCAAATGGAATGCGAAATGAAATAGGAAACGACTGTTCTCGAACCAAGGTTCTAGTATTTGCTGCTTGTGTCAAAACAGGTCACTTTACAATAATGTGCTTATTTAGTATCTACAAATTAATTGTTAATGCAAAACTTTTAGTGTTAAATCGAAAATGTCAATGAAACACTAAAATTTCAACTCGGGCCCCATTTCTTCTTGTGTGTAAGAACAACTTCAATAAAGATAACTCTCCAAATAAATACTTGAAAATAATATAAAAATAGAATATAATACGATAGAAATCAATTTCGTGTACATATACTTCACCTGACGTTTCCTATGCGTGATCAGATCAACCTCCACAAGAGACACGATTTTCCATGAAAACCAGTTATTATAGATAATTAATGTTGTAACGAAAGATATATTTTCCGCAGTCAAGTCAATTGTAACCGTCCGCCGTCATTTCGTGTATGTCAAGTTTTCCTCTTACTATTGCTATTGCCATTATTACGACAAAAGCTCGGCCCATCGCATGACAACGTTTAATCATCATAATTAACTGATGCCCGCTGACGTTGACAATGTTTTTAATTATACGATTCAATGTACTCCATATACTATGCCACTAACTAAAACAATAGGTTGGGTCTATGTATGCGAAAAGACGTTTGTGAATGCAAAAATAGCACATTTCACAGTTTAAAATAATTATAATAGACAATACCGCGAAAACTTTTATAAACACGCTGTATTTTTTTGGGTCATATTCGACATATTCCGAATTTTAATTGGGAATGCGAGATACCTATTGTGTTTTTGTTTTAATTTTAGATGTAGCGAAGTTATTCCGCTTGTCGAATCATTGCAACTACACGCTTAGCCAACCAAAATGTGTACATAACATGGAACTTAACTTTATTATCGACGGCTACAGTTAAAACTAAAACTCGAAACATTTCACTTGAAAATACATAATAATTCAGCCATTTTAAGCTTCGGTATTTACGAACAATACGAAATTTCGGAATTAATGCGTTACAAGAATCCATTTTGTTGAATGTGGTAAGGTAAAGCGGCTTACAAGCAAAGTTTACGGGATGTAATTCTGGGATTAGGATAAAACTTATTTGAGTTATGTAGACCACATATTAGGAATATTATGAAATGCTGAAAACGACTATAAAATAATCTCAAATTCCTACAGAAAACATTTTGTTTGTATGTATTAATATCAGAAATTGTCATTTTCACATTCGATAGCTCCGGAAGTGCACCTAGAAATTCTCTGGGCAGTTTAAAAACATTTTAAATTGCAAGTACAGTAAAACCAGTGTTAACGGCCACCTGTCTAAAGCGGCCACCTGAGGTAATGGACAGTTTCAAAGTTCCCCGAATCGACTATAAGGAAATTCCCATACACGAAAACCCGTTATTTACTTCCACCCTTATAAAACGACCTCGGCCAAATAAATCCAAATTTTTACGGCCTATCTTTATAGAAATTTACCTGCCGATATCGGCAGGACTATTTATGATGTATCTTTATTGATGGAAATATGTATCCAATATTATTTCGCATTTGTGCGATGAATGAAATCTCAGTCCCGAACACGCTTCGACAGCAAATTGCAGGCGCAATACGTGCACGTTTATGTTTGATCAAACAGAGATCGCCTTCATTTATACAAGCTTACATATAATGTGGTCTTTCAGTTACTTGCGGTTAGTTTAAAATTCTCTTCGTATTCGAAAGGTTCTTTCGGTTACTCGATTAGTTCAATGTTGTCTTCGTATTCGAAAGGTTTTTAATGAAGTATGTCGCTAAAAAGAAAACGTTTGTCGCTAAAAGACAAAATAAATATAATCGCGGAAAGTGAAAAGTATGCATTAAGTTCACGAAAGTTGGCCGAAAAATATGGGGTTGGAAAAACACAAATTAACGATATTATGAAAAAATAAAGGTGAATTAAAAAAGATGGTTGAGGAAGGTGATAACTTGAAGCAAAAACGAAAATTTCCTCAGTCGGAAGGATTGGCAGTGGATCAAGTCGTCTACAACTGGTTTTGCAAAGCCAGAAATAAAGCAATTCCAATATCTGGGCCGCTTCTTAAACAAAAAGCACTGGAGACAGCAAGCAGTTTATAGATGGAAAATTTCGCAGCATCTAATCGATGGTTGGAAAGTTTCTGCCGACGACACAGTATAACTTTTAAATCAATTTGGGGTGAGTCCGCAGAGGTTAATTTGGACGATGTAGAGGACTGGAAAACCAAGTTACTGTTGATTTTAAGAAATTATTCTCCTCGAGATGTCTTTAATGCCGACGAAACAAGTCTTTATTACCGTGCCATGCCAAATAAGACATTTCCATTAAAAAATGAAAATTGTGCAGGAAAGAAGGCAGGAAAACAACGTTTGACTATTTTACTGTGTGCAAATATGGAAGGTGAGAAAGAAGATCCTTTAATAATTGGAAAAAGTAAAAATCATCGCTGTTTTAAAGGTAATCATGTTGACAAATTACCCTTATAATGGGTTTCTAACAAAAAGGCATGGGTGACAATGGAAATTATGACAAGGTAACTGCATAAATTTGACAATAGAATGTAGAAACAAAGTAGAAAAGTGCTTCTTTTCTTGGGGCTGCAGTTTATAAGGGCCATGCACCTTCGATGACTACCATCAGATACTGGTTTAATAAATTTAAGCGTGGCCGAACATCCGTCTTAGATGAGGAGCGGCCAGGACGACCCATTGAGGTAACTACGGACGATGAGATCAATAAAGTTTACGATATCGTGTTAGCGGACCACCGAGTGAAGATTAGAGAGATTGCTAATATGGTAAACTTATCAATTGCACGTGTGCAAAACATCCACAACATCATATGAGAAGGTATCGGCGAGATGGGTAGCGTCTGCTGAGGATTGATCAAAAACGGAATCGCGTGATAACTTCAAGGCAATGTTTGGGTTTCTACGATATATCACTACACGCCAGAAGCCAAAGGTCAGTCGGCAAAATGGTTTTTTTTTCCCCGGCAAACGTACACCAAAGAAGCCGAAGAGGATTCCATCAGCCGGAAAAGTTATGGCGACGACTTTTTGTGATTTACAAGGCATAATCTTAATTGATTATTTGGAGAAGGGAAGCACTATGCTGATTGATTGAACCGATTCGACGCTGAACTAAAGAGAGAATGGCGCCCTCTAAAAATTCTCCACCATCATGAAAACGCCCCAGTCCACTTATCGGCAATTGCGACAACAAAACTAGTCCAATTTCGGTACGAACTGGTGTCCCATCCACTATATTCACCAGATTTGATCCCCTGTGACTACTTTCTTTTTCCAAACTTGAAAAAATGACTTGGCGGAAAGCGGTTCACGCCAAAGGAAGAGATCATTGCCGAAACAGAGGCATATTTTGCAGAATTCGACAAAGCCTATTATTTGGATGACTAAAACACCGCTGGACTATAAAGAAACAAGGAGATTATGTTGAGAAATACATTTATTAGATGCAAAACAATTGCATTGTCTTCTTTAACACGGGGGCTTATCATATCATCCTCGTAGGTAGGTGAGCCGCTGATTTCTAATTTCTGAAGTCTTATAATTTATATAAAATTATAAAATATGCTGCCATTTTCGCTAAACTAAAAGTTTTTGTGGACAATGATAATCTTTCACTCCTTTGCAAACCTTCTGCTAATACTCAAAAAAGGGGGTTAACCTTTTAAACCAAAATGTGTTGGTTATCCATTTGCAAAATCCAATTCATTTGCTGTGACTGCAATAGGCATTGTGGTCTTTACTAAAGTTGGTGAACTAAAAACGTGGACCAAGGTGAACACGTTTACCTGTATTTATTCATTTAACATTTGTGAAACAATTAATGTAATATTTCAAACCTTTTGCCATTTGGACAGTGATTTTCTATTGTGACAGCTTCGTGCTTTCTCTAGACGAAACTTGGAAACTTTAAGACAGTGAACATGAAGTAACAACTTTATCAAACATTTTCTTAACAAACTTATTCTGAATTTGTAATTGTGGAACATTGACAATTTTCCCATCCAACTTCACAAAAGTTGGTTTTTAAGTGTTGCTCGATTGCATGGTATGGATGTCGTTCAGAGAGGTTCCTTCTGCCCAGTTGGAGGCCGCTGCAGTGAAGACCAAGCTTTGAAATTTTGCAAGGTTTATATACCCGTATCTGGAGTGACGTAGTACTTTTTGTTAATGACGCATCACGACCTTGTACGTGACACATACAAGCAAACCGATTTAAAAGATACAATGTTGCACAAGTTCCGTAATGATAGAAAAACAGCAAGATGCACTCTTGCCCAAAATAATCGGTCCGAGTACTTGAAAAATTGATTAATAAAATAAAAGTCCATAAAGTTAATACATGATTTAACGACTGATTACAAAAGGTAAAAATATAATTTTACGTCCTTTTCCGGATCAAACAGTCTTTAAACAGGATAAGCTACGATGGTTCGTCACACTATATGAGTGAAAAAAAAAATATAAAGATAAAGTACTGTTGCCGTCATTAAGAGTTGTTCGTACTTAAAAATTGTTTTAATCAAAACTTAACCGCTTGCATATAATACTCAAGTCAAAAAGGATGAAAAGACTAAATTTATATTAAAATGTAATTTCCTGATGCAGACCGTGAACTACCGTGCATTTACGCTACTCAACGAAGATATGAAATTCAAAGAAGAAAAACTCGAAATTAACTAATTAAACAAGGCTGTGAACATTCTCCCAGAAAATCTTTAGCGCACTTGCCACATTCTCACCAGCAAGCGCATACCTCCCGCGCTTTCGCTAACTCCCCTCCTAGCCGCGCTACTCCGCTTACATTTTCACGAGAACGAAATTAAAATTTAAATCATAGTTATGTTTACTCTCATTACCGGGAACGTCTTGCGATACCCGACGTTATGCACATACCTTGCTAAACCTTTATTAATTTCGGTTAATACTTTGTAATGGCGTATGGTTTAATTTCGGGCTTATTATTTTATTAAAGCTCACACAGAGACGGGTATTACGTCGTACTCTACTTGGAAGAAGATCTTCTACGTTTTATTTTATACCTCGGTGTGATCAATTTTGATTTTTTTTTTTTTGTCTCTTCTGTTCCGCGCTTGGAAATTAGGCCATCATTTATAAGACAAACAATCACAAAAAACTGGGAGAAAAAAAACTCCAATTAATTTACACGACGCGTCGCATGAGTACATCAGGCTTCTATATGAGGTAGAGCTTTGTAATTACATTTATGTTATGAGAATTTTTAATTAAAATATTCCTTTCCTTAAATTAGCCTCTATCATTTTCCTTCATTCAATTAAATTTCAATCAAGTATTATTATTTTTTAAATAGCATAATGCATGCCATGCAGCCACGCAACTGCAAGTCTGAATCTATGCTACTCTATGACATTTCAAAAATTGTATAGTGTTTTTCAAATTTTAAGTTTATTGGCCAAAATAATAATAATTTCATCCTATTCACAGTAGTTCTTCAAGCAAATACAATGTTCGAAATCCTTTTCAAAACAGATTTAATCGATTGAAAAACTTTGGGTAGTTACGAAATTATGGGACACTCTGTAGTATCCAACATCATTTTAAACCGTGAACTTATTTGGGTCTCATAAAAGCAGAAACACCGTTTTAAAAATCTATATTCAAAAACGCATAATCTTCCGAACCCGCGAAGTTGACCCACTTCAAAATATTTCACATGTAATTTTATTAAATATCTATCCTACAAAGTTAATGTATCAATGTATAACAGCCGATTTTGTAAACGTATCCAATGTTTTCACCTGTTCATGAAGATCTCAAAAGCTTATATTTTATTCCATCTGCAAATATTTCCCTTCATAACTGTGTATGTAGATTACAAAAAATCCTCTCCTAGCGTCGTTGCAAAACAAACAATCATTACATTTAACTACGACCAGGTTATATAACTTTATAATTAAAATGACAATTCCAGGCAGTTGAATACGGTCGAAAAATATTCTAATCTTACTTTCCCGGTAAGCTCATGCAGATACGTAGCACGAGTCTACATAGTGCGATATACAAAATAAGCGTGCTTATGTATATTGAACAGCAGCTGTTTACCTCGTACAAAATGCAAAACCCCCGACGGAATTGTTGTATGAATATTGAAGACTACAAGGATGCAATTACCAATTCTATTCCGTCCTAACTTGAAAGTTAATTGAGTGCTGTAGATATTTTAATTAATAGGGCACCCGGCTGCGCTTTTGTATATATAAACAAAATTAAAATAGAAATATTTAATGATGGCTTCCGGTATACGGCCGTAGTACAATGACGCCATCTCAAAAAAGCTTTCGCGTACAATTTTGCATAATGTGAAGTGTTTGTGTACGCATTCGCAGTGGAGTTGGTGATTGTGTTTATCATTTTCCACGCCAACTACGCTCGTGCAATCACAAAAACTGGAATAAAAGGCAATTTTGTTAGATCCCTTTTTGTGCAAGCTTTTAAAATTAATAAAAAAAGAGGGAGTGTTATTCTCTTCAGTATACTAGCAAAATTGAAGTAGAATAACAATATTAATAATAATAATAATAATAATCACGTTTATTTCAAACAAGTAAGTTTTTAACAAAAAATAGAACTACGTCACAAACAAAACAATATAACATTACGCAATATTACTGTGTAATGAATAATAATTGATAGTGTATGGTTCATTTCCAATAATATCTATTTTAATTTTCATTTTATAAAGACCAAAATTAGTTGTGTCTTTTAGATACCTTGACCATTTATTAAAGAATTTACGACACGTATAATAACCTCCTTTTTCAGTGAGAGCCAATCTATGAATTGGAGAAGTTATGTTGATTTATAATAATAATAATAATAACTTATTTCCTACAGGTAAAACCCAAGTACAGGAGATGTATAAAGCAAATGTTTCACTTTGCGAATACATACATACATTCAAACAAATACAATATTTGTGGAATTTGCAAATGCAAGTGAGTAGATCAATGTCATGTATTTGTCAGCTGTTGTAGGTGAATATCATATAATTATTTTAGATTTTGCTGTTATTTATTTATTTATATACAGTGATTTGTAAACTCATTATATATAAGATACATTCAAAAATCTTCTAGGCAGTTCGAAAAATAAACCGGATATGAAGGAACGGTCGGAAATTTTTAAAATCGCATACGGTAGCGGTGGGAAACCATATACTGGATAAGCGAAACGGACGATAGGCACCAGACTCAAGGAGCATTGCCACTATGGAAGGATTGAATCGTCAAGTGTAACACAACTCATAAACGAAATCGGGCATAATATTAAATTAGAGAACCTCAAATTAACTAAGAATGCACCTTCACCGCCAGAATTAGACGCGTAGGAAGCCATTTATACGAAAAGTATGCAAATCTATTAAAAAGGGGAAGGGTCCACTTAACCACTCAGCTCTGATGGATTTATTGATGTAAGACGGATACATGTTTACGTTTTCTGCTACA
Source organism: Dynastes maya (assembly GCA_029619315.2). Taxonomy (NCBI): domain Eukaryota; kingdom Metazoa; phylum Arthropoda; class Insecta; order Coleoptera; family Scarabaeidae; genus Dynastes; species Dynastes maya. The sequence continues at coordinate 43,243,291 of JAROYE020000006.1, read as the reverse complement.
GGCAAGAACCTTTCCTTTTAGTTTCGTATATTTCGCGTATTTTAGGGTATACGAGGTGTGGCAATTAAACAACCGGACTGGTGCTACAAAACATTTTATTGATCACCGATTACATTACAAAGTTTATCCCCTTCAATGTACTATCCTTGCCGATCCTTACAACGCTCCAAAAGAATTTTCCACTGTTGAAAGCAGTGCTGGAAGTCCGTTTCTGTCAGCTTGTTGAGAACCTCCGTCGCTTTCGCTTTCACCGCTTCCACACTGTCAAATCTTGTCTCCTTAAGCTTCGATTTTACCTTAGGAAACAAAAAAAAAGTCACAGGGGGTCAGGTCGGACGAGTACAGGTGGTCCAACACGGTGATGCCGGATTTCGCAAAGAACGCCTGCACAGACAAGGCAGAATGGGCTGGCGCATTGTCTTGGTGGAGAGGCTTCGATTTCAGCAAGACTCGGACACTCAAACGACGATTTTCGCATATCAATTTACCAATTTTCTGAATGTTGTCGTCCGCTTTTGATGTTAAGGGTCGTCCAGGCCGGGGATCGTCTTCGATCGTTTCACGTCCCTCCTTAAACCTTTTACACCACTCAAAAACTTGTGTGCGCGATAAACACTCACTTCCGTACACTTCCTTTAACATGGCACGAGCTTCTGCAGTAGTTTTTCCCAGTTTCACAAGAAACTTGAGGTTAACTCGTTGCTCGATCTGAACACTCTGCATTTTTCCGACACTAGCGTAAGGACTTCAACGGACGATTGCTACAGCGAGACTGAGCGACGTACAACCGTACCCATCGAGCTCAGGGTGGGGGAAGCATCTACAGGCACAGACATGTTCAAACCTGCTGTGGGGTGCTCGCTGTTTGCCGATAATAGCACCAGTCCGGTTATTTAATTGCCACACCTCGTATAGGCGGTGAAAGTAAGTACCTATAAATATCTTTTAGAGTAGGAATAGAACAAAGCATGTTAGAATTAAAATCTTTTTCTCACATCATTCGGTCGTATGGTTGACAATGAAAATCCACGAATTCTCGAAACAATGGTTTCGAATTAATCAAAGAACTTGTGCGATGAGGCGTATGCCGATACTTTAGTGTTTGCATTGAATACCGGTTCTAATTTTTAAAATGGCGACGGACAAATCTAAAATAAAGATCATTCTAATACGTAGGATCATCCGGCTAGAAAGTTTTTCGAAATTACCGTAAACACACCGTCACAAACGTTACGTATGTATATATGTGAACAACAAACACATCGTACACACAGAACGTAATAAATAACGCTGACCAATATTGCATTCGCCGTAGCGGAGATATTTTCCAATTAAATGCACGACATTTATTTCGTATAGTGTGGGTCGCGTACGCTAGGTGGAGTTCGACTCGGATGCAAAGGGCTATTTGTCGCCGTTACAAAACACGTATACGTGACTTTGCAACGAGTCGAAGGTTCGCCTCTGCGAAGCTCACTAATAGATTCATGGGACGTACAGCTCCGTCCCGGGCCGCCCTATTTGTTATTCCACATATGTCCATTGCGCTCCATCCCACTCGCGTGCTAAAGGTGACGCAAGCATGATCCCCGCCACCCACTCCCAACTATCTCCTCCTCGATACAAGAAAATTCTACGTTTGATGCAACACCGTATATCTATTCTAATTAGTTTACTGCTGTTGCCACAAACTGGGAATGGGATTTGTAGATCTTGTGCGAAGCTAGATTATTCCACGTTTGTAGGTACTCGGATGTAATGTGCTTTAAGCAGTAGGTACGACAAGGCCAGTGATTTTGAATCTCTTACGAAATTAGGGTGCATATTTTAAAGCAAAAGCCTTCAGCTTCAAGGTTATATCTAGTTGAAAAAGAAGGCTTCGTACCAATTACAATTTGCTACTGTAAGCAAACTACTGACATAGGATGTCAATAATATTCCATGAATGAGAAGTAAGACTGTTACGTTCTCCTGGCTTGAAGAACAATGCTGCTAGGCGGCTGCTTCCGAGTATCTTTCTTACAAAGAAAAATGACCAATTGCTTTTGCTTAGATGTATAATACTTTCTTATTTACTCGATAGCTCAGTACCTCTCGAAATCAAACATAGTACGTCGATATGTACAAAAATAAATTTATTAAACGTTTTCTCTTATTATTAATAAGAATAAAAAAAAATTAATATATAGAAAATATGCATATGCCTTAATATATATATATTTTTTTCAGTTACCCTATCTTTGCAACTTACTGCATTTATAATTTATTTTTAAATTTTATCCTAGTTTATGCATTAAACTAACATACTGAGATACTAAAAAATAAATACCGCTGAAAAATATTCATCTATATTAATTTTTAAGAACTTAATCGTTTGATCCACTGTGCCTCATGTGTAGTTCACAGTGGTCCACCCTGGATGGTCACAGTCATGCCATACTCCAATAAATATTTTCTTTTTATTACAAAGAAAATTATAAAAACATCGATCACGGCCTTTCCATGGCACTTTGTGTTACATAAAATAAAAATAACGAAAATAAAAACTCTGGGAAAAAATAAATTAACGTTGAATATTAATGTAATGTCCTGTAATTAACTACACAGTTAATCAAAATAAAACAATCAACGTAAATCGTTAAAGCCATAAAGGGAAATGTTGAAGTTGCGAAACGATTGTTGACGTTTCGTAATACCTGAAAGATTTGGAAGAGGTAATATCGGCTTAATATCTCTTAAGGAGACGGAACATAAATCAGGTATGTCCGGCATATAAATATTCATTCTGGAATGTTTCCTTAGATAACTTACATCCACTTCTTGTTCTCTAGCTCTTAACACCTTAGCAATGTAATATATTTGTCTGTTTTTAACATTAAATTCAATCAGAACGAACTGTCCTTCCTCAGGCAATTTTGTTAAAAGTGTCAGAGTCTGTGGGGTAATTATATTCTCGTCATTTTCACCGTTATTCACGGATAAATCATCATCAGGGTATACACTGTAGCTGTCGCAATCGACACCTTCTTCTTCAGAGTTTTGTAAGACTTTCCTTTCTTTAGATATAGCCTGCTTGTTTACCTTTTCACTTGTTCGTTTTTCTATCTCTAATTTTTCTGGTGTATCAGTTGCAATGATCGATTTATCCTTACATCTTGGTTTATGATTTCCTTGGTCCAGCCTTGGGAAGTCCTCTAAAAGCAAATGGACTTATAGTTGATTGCAAGAAATCATTCCGCATGTCAAAGGATGTGCTTGCTCTAGGCCCATCATTTGTGGTATGTTGGCGACTTTCACAGGACTGAGCAGAGGTTCCTTCAACAGATCCTTCAACCTGAATATTTTGAATTTCCTGGGTTGGGATTAAATGATAAGACATACTGGAGTCTTCGAATGGTCAATCCGTAACGGCAAATGGTAAAAATTGTATATCAGAAAATATATTTTCGTCGTATGGAAAGTGTTTACTACCGATCTATGGTGATCTGTGAAAAATTTCGATAACTTCAAGTGAGGGTCTTTTGTTAGCTATTAGGAAGCAAAATAAATAAAACTTGACAGTTTTGTGGTTCCAGATTTTAATCTAATTTCGTTGCTTTGTAATCTCATTTTAACTTGTCGCCTTTAAAGGATTGAAAACAATTTTTAACCAAATTTTACAAGGATTGATCATCTAAAAAAACTCAATTAGAACAGAATATAAAAATACTGAGAAGTCATCTTCGATATAGATTTTTGATTTTGCATAAACCAGTGGAACAGTAGTATTGCACTTTGGAGCACGAACGAAGTTAGGGTGTAAGAATTTCCTGAAGACACCAATTTCAAACTGCTGGATTATACACGATATCTAAATATATTCCGATTTTCTCTTTGCTACAACTTGGAGAGCCACTTTGATTTATTCGTTTGATACACACACCGGAAACAGTAACCTTTCAATACACTGATGCCATCCCTTTGATTTAGGGTAAAGCAATAGAACATATCCCATGCTAAATGATAATTAGCTGCAGATCCGTATTGTCAATTAAAATATTCCAATTGGGACTGTTGTTCGCGTTTCAGGAGTTTACTAATCTAATCAAATTCATTCATAGATCGCCTGCATGCATACAACGGTAACTTAGATACGAATGCTCGCTCACAGTAATGGAATATATTGTTATCTAATCAACTGGTGCCTGGATTAGTAAATTTGACGTTGCGACCGTAGTCCACTACCATTTCCATATGTACATATAGGTAACGTTACTATGTGCGCAGTTCCGATTGTGATTATGTATAATACCCAGGCTACGGGCACACAGGACGAATCTCAGAATCCGATTCCACATCCTCTGAGGCGAACAACGCTGTTCGCTTTAACGGCGTTGCTAGGAGCTGATGCTTGCTGGCTAGTCGTTAGCGTTCCTACCATTGCATCGTATGTACTTGCTCTCTAATTTTGCATAAGTGGTCAAGCGGGGTTCTCGTACGCTATGTATACTTATGTATATTCAAACGTTTCGTTTTAAGGGGATTGCAGTGATATTGGAATAAATTTAGCTCGGGAACCTTGGGTTTATTTTAAATGAGAGAGGTTTGTGCTAAAGGCGACCACCAGCACAAAGGTATTTGATAAGTCTAAGCGATAGTGGAGAACGTTTATGTGAATTGTACGAAGTAATTCCGCATTATACGAGGATTAAGAATAGAATATGCATTTGAAAATAATATGAAAATCATAAGACCATACATACAGAAACTTGTATATCCCCAAAGGGAATAACAAGGAACCAAATGGACAACATACTAATTAAGAAAAAGCACGCGAGAATTGTTAAAGATGTTATAGAGGAGCTGATGCTGATAGTGTTCATATATTAGTGATAGTGAGAATGAACCACGAAAAATCAGGCATAAATAAAAATAAAAATAAAAGAAAACAGAAAAGATACGATGTAACAAAACTGAAAAATATGGGGACAACAATACAATTCGAACAGTAAATTATGAAAGAACTAGATGATGAATCACAGAAAGAACAAATAGATGAAGAATGGACACAGATTCAAAAAAAAAAATAATGAAGGAAGTTACAGAAAGATCATTGGGAATTGACAAGAAGAAAAGAGCAAATAAATGGTTTGACGAGGAATCCAAACAAACTTTAGAGAACAATAGAAAAGCAAGGCTAAATGTGTTAGACGAAAACACAGAAGAATATCAAAATAAATATGAACAAGCAAGAAAGGTATTGAAATGCATATGAAGAGAATAAACAACCACCAAGGAATAAAAAGAACTATAGAACAAGATCAAAGAAGTCCCTTTTATGTGAAGAACCAAAAAGGGATCCTAGTAGGTGACAAGATGGACAAATTAAATATGTTCGCACAATATTTGAACTAACTGCTAAAAGAAGAGGAAAGGGCAGTGATAATGAATATGATAGAGAGAAGGAGGACTTAGAAGAAGACCAAGGTCTAAGCGTACTAACAAAGGAAGAACTTTAGGAGTGCACATGACGTTTAAAAAATAACAAGGATCCTGGGGAGAACGGCATTACAGCAAAGTTTCTCAAGGAAGGAGGGAAAACAATTCAAATGAGATTGTGGAAACTGATAACGATGATCCAGAAAGAAGAAAGGGTGCCAGAAAATTGGAATAAAGCACTCATAATCCCTATACATAAAAAGGAACAAAGGAAAATGTAAATAACTACAAAGGAATAACACTATTGGATGTGGCGTATAAAGTTCTGGCAATGCTAATTAAAAAACGTCTAGATAAGTATTTCGATGAACAATTAGGAGAGTACCAAGCAGGATTCAAGCCAGGAAGATCAACAATTGACCAAATCCTTATAATGAAATTATTACCACAAAATAAATATGAGCAAAATTTGAGCCTACACATAGTCGATTATCCGCCATGCACTCCATGACCAAGGGCCTAGCGACTATTACCTCTTCCGACATCTGAAGATCTTTTTGGACGTCAAACTCTTCGACACGGACGATGAAGTGAAAACGACAGTGAATAACTGGTTATCATCACAGGAGAAGGAATTCTAAGAGGAGGGTGTCAGCAAATTCGTTCTTCGTCATGATAAATGCTTAAATTACCAAGAAACATAAATGGTTATGTGCATACTCCGAAAATAAATGTGTTTTAGGAACATTATTGGTTCTTCCATTTTTATTGTAACACGGACCTCTCTTAAAAAATAATCCTCGTATAACAATGAGGTCTTTTCTCTATCATTTATTCTTTAAATTTTCTTACAATGCTTTATGGTCCAAATACCTTCAAAAGTGCACTTTATTCAATTTTACTGATACAGTCTTCATGTTTAGTACATCCACTATCCACATCAGTAGTACTATCCTGATCAAGAAGCTTTGAAAAATTTTTCAATCTTTGAGTATGTAGCGACATGAAAGAATTGAAAATTTGTAGTTTTTGTTTTAACACATCTTATTTAACAGCAATTGTTAAAACGCCACATTGTAACCCGTATTTAAGTTCTATTTTGTGAATAATAAGATATAGATGTTTTTCAACTTTAAGAAAAAAATCTACAACTCCATGGGAAAGTTTTTAACAAACTAATAAATTCCTGGTGAAGCAAAACCTTTATAAAGCTTAAAAAATAGTATGTCTGTACTTAACAATTCTTCAGGAATGGCAATTTCTCCTATATTACCATTCCTCAACCATATTAGCTTTTATGACAGGTAATCCCAAAAAGAATGGCAAATATGTTGAAATATTTGCCATTCTTTTTTGTCGGAAGTGAACTAAAAGGTAGCAAGCTATAAATAACATTTAAGAACCGATATTATGCTCAAATTGTAAATATATTTAGCAGTACATATTATTTTCGGCTGTTGAACTCTAGAACTATAAAGATTGGTAGCAGGAGGTATACTAACTTACGCCAAATCCGACACAATCGAACAAAGAACTTTATGAAACGTCTTAAATATATATTTATGAATACTATATAAAAAATGAGAAAAGTGACACTAGAAAATGTGAACATCATTTTCCTGCCTCCAAATGCTACTTCCCATTGTCAGCCACAGGATCAAGGGATTACCCATAAGTTTAAAGTGAGCTATGGAAAATTTCTAATCAGAAGGCTTCTAACATTCATAAAGCTCGAAAGTTCTTTTCCCCAGCGACAATTTCAAAATGTTTTGCAAAAGCAGGATTCTCGGAAAATAACCATCAAGAAAATCCCAGTTTTTACGTTTAATTGTAGCCATGAGAAAAATCATTAATTTTTAGTCAAATTTGTGAAAAGTATTGTAATGTTCAATATTTACAACAACAACATCGGCTGTCAATCTCAGAACGAATAGGGTGTTCAGGTTAGCCACTCGTTTGTAATGAAATATCCCTCTTGCGGGTAAAAATGTAATTTTCCAAGTCATCATTCCCCCTCACCCTAATTCCATTTCATCGAAATGCATCATAAAAATTTATATTTGAGTTTCATTTCATCAAAATTAGCTGTGGAAATAGCAATCGCTATCTAGCGATAAAACAAAGGAAACAACAAGGAAGATAGGGACGCCAGACATTTCATCAATTCTGGCGAGACTTTCGATAAGTTAACTAGTGTTTGACTACGGTCTCGATTCCAAAGTGTTCGACAGTGAAATTAAAGTAGAATTTCAAGAAAGAAAAGGTTAGAGGCTACAGCAGGCAGATTCCTGTAGAGGTTATTATAAACACAGTGTTTATATGACATCAGCTTCACTCGAATTCAATGTTAGTTTGTATGTTATTTCTAAAATGCGTTAATTTCAATTTATTTAATTCAAAATTCACAAGAAAGTTGCCAAAGAGTATCGAGGAATACTCCCGATCCCACAAAGAATTGAGAAATTATTAGATTAATTTCGAAAATTTCATATTTTCCCCAAAATTCCCCTTAGAAGCACATTTCAGTATCTTTCTTCGCTTTGTCTGGCTCGAAAAAGTAACTAAATCTCGGGTTACACTAGAAATATTGTGAGAATGAGAGCTCTCACATATTTCCTTCAAAATCCATTCATCAAAATTCCCATGCAAAAAACTTTAATTTTGGGAATAGTACACTTCTGAAGTCATTTCGACCACAGTGCAATGGGGCCAGTACGCCAGAATCAAGTTAGTATCTATAAGAAATAACTGAGTCTTTTTACTTCAATGGAGAAAGAGCAATCTTTTCCCAATATCATCAATGGGAATAGGAATCTTTTCAATCTCATCCAAGGAGGTTGCGGACACATCGGAATGCTGATGAAGATTTTAAATAAAGCTTTCCCTATCTACGCTGCAGACTACTAAACTCAACAGTCACGATACCCAAACATTATAATTATGGTTATTTCAAACAAAACTTAACTGAATCTCCACTTCTTTTAACAAAAAAGTATTAATTTTCAACACTCTCGCTAATTTCCCTTTAACCATTTTCCGTTTGTGAAACAATGTCAAATTCTCCGTGGCATAGCCGCCAAATTACGGAAATTGCATTCGCTTATGTACACAAAATACGTTCATCCGCTCATCCTCTCCCTGGAAGCCGTTCTAAACGGCTGGGCAGAAAAGAATAAACCAACGCGCCATCGCCACGGTCGGGAGATCGCTCAGCGTTAGCCTCCGCGACCGAACTTATTAAACAACAAACAATTTGCATATTTACATATGGAAATCGAGTCGCCGCGCCATCGCCATGCCATGCTACACGGCATGGCATCGCACGTTCGCCAGAGATAACACGCCCACTCTAATCTGGCTCGCAGATATGGCAGCCAAATTACCGGATTCCGGGATTAAATACGGAGAGAGCCGGAGCCAGGGAGCCACTTCATATACACCGACCGCATAATAATAAAGCCGAACGAACGGTTAAAAAGACGGGCGCTAGAAAGTTGATGGATGCGGCCGGGTACGTATAGTTTGCTTTTCGTGGACGGAACAGCGAGGAGAAATCAGGGGACAGCTTAAACGTAAATAATTAGGAGTAATTTCCCACCCTCGTTTACCAGAGAATTTGTGCGTTGTTATTTTGGTCCGTTTCCCTCCTAAATTTCGGATTGGATGTATGGCACCAAGCGTACTATGTTTGGGGAATTGATGGGTGGTTGGTGGGTGGTGTAAATTGGAAGCAATTTTCGCTTTATCGAAACGCGTATAAGGATCGTGTTTAAGGAATCACTTAAGTGATTTAAATAATGATATAATGACTATGTCGGTGAGGTAGTCAGAATTTCGAAATCTATAATAGCCTCATTGATATATTTTGACTTCCGTCGGTGAATTATGAAAATCTGATTTCCTTGGTATTTCCGACGTAATTAAATATTTGAAAAAATTTCACCCCGGTAAGGAATCGAACCTGACATCACCCGTTTGCCAGACAGGCGCGCTAACCACTACACCACGTGTGTCTATGCCACGGTCTCACCTTATCTAGTTGTCGTTTCATTATCGTCAACGCCCTTCAATCCGTTCGAATTAGGGCGACGCCGGCTGGCGTTTGAATTCCAATTTCTAGGGTGGATTATTCCCCGTCTTCGGTTTTGTTTTCATCTATTACAGCTTCGGATGTGTCTTTGCTGATATTGTTATTTCTTTCCATTTTTTCTGGTCCCTGCATATTCCTCTCCAATCCTTGAAGTCCATAACTTTGGACATATAAGATTGTATAAGGCAAACGTGTGTTGTAGTGGACGGACGCCAAACAAATATTTTGGCTTCTGTCGGTGAGTTATGAAAATCTCTGATTTCCTTAAAACATTAAAAGACAAAAGAAAAAACAAATGAAAACGGAAGATGTAGAAAGGATGAAGGAATCGATATAGCATTTATTGACCAAACAAAAGGAAGCTAACAAGACTATACTTGAGGAAGTTGGAAATTTACCAATGAAGCGTTCGTAGCAGAAGAATAAAAATAAAACAAATAGAAGGTTTTTCCTTTTTACCCTGGCCTAAATACAAAAAAAAAGAAAAAAAAATAACTGAAACTTCTAGGTCAATTATTGTACTTGGCAAGTAAGAATAAATTGTCTGTCGAAATATGTTATATTTGCAGATAAATAACGACTAGTTGTTAAAAGGTGGTATAGACCCCCGTGGTGTAGTAGTTAGCACGCCTGTCCGGCAAACCAGAGATGTCAGGTTCGATCCCATAACTGGGCGAGATTTTTTCAATACTTAATTATGTTGGAAATACCAAGGAAATCAGAGATTTTCACAATTTACCGACGGATGCCAAAATATTTGTTTGGTATCCGTCCACTGCAACACATGTTTGCCTTATACTGTGTCTTCTAAACGAGTAATTTTAAGATTGACTTGTTTTTTTCGGGCATGTACAAATTAAACCTTCAAAATTTAAAGGAACTTGAGGAAAAAGCCATAAGAAGCAGTAACAAGAAACCGGCCTCTCGCTGGGTGGAGCTCCTCTGAAAATGCTCCTGCTTCATTTCCTTTGTTGGTTTTTGATCCGTCTACAAAGAGACATAAGCTGTCTTCATCGGTGTCGATCTGTTTGATTTGTAGTGTTTGTCGTAGACAAAAATGGGTGAAATGTTTTCCCTGCCAGCCTTCAGGATCGACAAACTATTGCAAACGTTCTCCCAAAGCTTGCGGTGTATTTCACCATATCTTACCACATCGCCCTTCGACTACTACCATTGGATAGCAGCCGGATCGTGGTAGTCACCGCTTTTTCTTATACAATCAAATTAAGATGTGGCAGGCGCCCGTGATACTTAGGCAAGCCGCCCTTTGTATTTGCATTAGTTTTTTGGTTGCGGCCGCGTTTCCTCCACTAGGCCACCAGGCGACCGCGCCGTATATTAGCATTGATCTGATGATTGCAGTGTAAATCCACATTATTATTCTGGAAGAGAGTCCCTAGGGCCGTTCCAACATTCTGCGACATTGTCCAAGCGGAATACTAGCTTTGTACATAGTACAGCCTGGAAAATGTGCGTTTGTCAGGTGCCGCAGAGTTTCTTTTGTGTTATTTGTGTAGCTGCCATCATCTCTTTTCAGCACCCTGAAGTTACATTTTTCTTTTCCAGGACTCTCTTTAATCTGTATGGCACTCCTGCGACGTATGGTAGATAGGTGTAAACAATTGTTTCTTCTTTAGAGTTATTGTCTCTCATTTTCCTCATAGTTGTCGCTTTCTGAATTTCTCCTGGTTTGCAACCATTCGTTCCCAATGCGTTCTTCAGGTGCAAAATTTCTGGTGCTCTGTTGTTTGAATCGCTGATCTGGTCTTCCCTCCGTAAGAGTGTAGTGGTGAATGAGCTTTTGTGCTGTAGGTGATGGTGCGATCTTGCATGTAGGTATGTCTCCGTGCGAGTTTGCTACCGATAATGCATTATCGGTGCCTTTCATTATGACTTTCAGAAATTACAGGCATCGGTTTTCTTCGTTTCGACTTCTTCCGCAAATCCTTGCATTTGTCTGTTTAGGTTTATTAAAACCTTTCGTAATACTTCTCTTCCCTGCGGCTAGATAACGAATGTGTCGTCTACATAGCGAGAGGCCAATTTCTCGTTACTGCTTCTTATAGCTTTTTCCTCAAGTTCTTTTGTTTTTTCCTAGAGGCTGGGAGGGAAAACATTTCACCCCTTTTTGTCTATGACAAACACTACAAATCAAACAGATCGACACCGACGAAGACAGCTTATGTCTCCTTATAGACGGATCAAAAGCCAACAAAGGAACTGAAGCAGGAGCATTTTCAGAAGGGCTCCACCTAGCGAGAGGCCGGTTTCTTGTTACTGCTTCTTGTGGCTTTTTCCTTTTTCCTCAAGTTCTTTTAAGTTTTGGAGGTTGACACTGTATAATACAAACAAACAAACATTTGGCTTCCGTCGGTGAATTGTGATTGTGATTTCCTTGGTATTGCCAACATAATTATTTGGAAAGTCTCGCCCACGTATGGAATTGAACCGGATATCTCCCGCTTGCCGGACAGGCATGCTAACCACAGGATTCTAATGAGAGATGTATATAGGGTGCGTGTTCTATCAATTCGAACCCCAACTCCTGAATTTTTGCCGTAGCAATCATTGAAGTGTGAGACGATGCGTTGTTTTGATGGAACAAAGCTTTTTTTTAGATACGGCCATTTTTCCGCAATTTCTGCCTTTGGCTTGTCAACTAATAATGCATAGTGGCCCCCGCTATTGTTTTCCGTTTTTCAAGATGGTCGATTAATACAACACCATAACTATGCCAAAAACAGTCGCCAATAGTTTCCCGGTCGATGGAACAATTTTCGCCCTTTTCGGAGCTGACTCACCCTTCGCAATCCACTGTTTCGGCTGCGCCTTGGCTTCAGGAGTATACTGGTGCATTCAAGTCACGCCAAAACTCCAACTTATATCGCTTAAACTGCTTCAATAGGGCTTTGGAAATATTCATTCGAATGCGTTTCTGATCTTTTGTGAACAAGCGCGGCATCTAATGCGCGGTTAGCTTTTCCATGCCTAAATCTTCAGTCAATATATGACAAACATGTTCTTTCGAGATGCGTCTGCTACTTCTCTAACCTTAGTTCGACAGTCATTTAGCACCATTTGGTGAGCTTTTCCGATGTTATTGGTAGTAGTTGCAGTTTTTGGCCATACCGAATATTCGTTGTCAACCAACATAGTAGGACCACGTTTAAATTCAACTGCTCAAAGTTCCATTGTGGCAAATGATGGTGCAAAGTCCCCGTAAACAGCTTCCATCTCGGCTTTAATTTGCGTAGGCGCATTGCCTTTCAAATGGAAAAATTTAGTGACGGCTCGATATTCAATTTTTTCCATTTTTACAGAAATACTAACATCAACTGGTATAAACGACCACCAACATACTCTCGTATATTTACAGCACTAACGAGTAAGGTGTCGCATTCACTTTTCCAAATTAATCCATGACCTGCTCTCCACAATTCTCGAGCTAAGGGTAGAACAAACGAATCTATTCTTCTCCATTTACATTGTAATCCGAGTAAATCTATAAATTGCGAGATAGTAGCCTCCGCGGACAATCTCTAGAATCTAGAATTTTCTCGCCTTCACCCCTAGACGCAGATATACTTACATTTCCGTGCGAGAAAGGCGAAACACCCTCTTCGTTTTTTACGACGCCCCTAAGAATTGGCCGCATATATATATTTCTAAACGCTTTTAAACGGTTCACAGTTCGTGCGATTATTTATTATTAATAAATACAGAGGTGAGGGCTAAATATAAGCGAAGAAGCCATCGAGAGTTTCCGAAAACTTTTCCCGTATAAAAAGGGATATCCTACCGCTACGGTCGGATTTATAGCTACCTTATTCTGCGCTACCCAACTACCGGAGGGGATGGAATAATTTTTTTTCGACGCCGCTTGCGTTAGTTGCTCTCCCAAGTCCCGAATATAACGTGTGTATGTGTATATGTATAAATGCGGAAGATCCCCGCTGGAACGGCCATAACCTAATGTTTAATTTAAAATTTATTCGCTTGAAATGTACGAACCCGTGTTGTAGACGTACAAGGGTAACAAGTTACCCGTCGTCGGGATTCGTGGGGGTAATTATGGGGGAAAATATTTATTGCCCTCTACAGTAAATGAGTTGAATGTGATGCGGATGATAAATATATTTGAATATTATAAAACATGACGTAGGGAAATTCCGCAAAAGAGTTTAGCGAAAATTTGTTCAAAAACAGTTTTAAGCACCATTAAAATACTTCAAAGTTCTCAGAAAGTATTATCGAAAAACATTATAGTCGGCCTAATTTCAAAACCTCGTAAGTCCGAATGGACAAAATTGAATTACGGGCATTTCATTGTTAAGGAGTTTGAATTCTACATTTTAAAGCCTGGTAAGTTGCTTTCAAAAAAAGCGACATCTGTAAGATATTAAAACATCGCATGATATGATAAGTGGCTTCAAAAAAATGAGACGGTTTGTATGCTCTCCTGTAAAATTGCCTTAACGGGACTTACGAGGTTTTGAAATTAGGCCGACGTTATGCTGTGTAAAAAATGCTATACAGGGTGTCTCACCGGGAACTGCATCGATCGATATATGAAAGAATATACATTGGAAAATTTTTAAAACTTGGTAATATACTACACCCTACATATACTATTAAACTAAAATATTTTTAATAATCTGACACATCCAGTTATACCGGAAATATCTGTCAACTTTGTTATTTTAAATGAAACACCCTATATATTATTACATTTTTCAATTATTCATTCAATTTTAAGGTTTGTTTGATAAAACGATTATGTTGTTATTTCTAGCCATATTTGAAATATTTGAAAATTTTTGACAGATGGAGTGCATGTGAACTATTATAACTGAAAATGTTTAACTTGGAAAATTGAAATTTTGCAAAACTATTACCATATAGTATTACAATCCGAACCAATTTTGCGAAAACATTATACAGCGTGTCCGACAATTACGATTAAAATTTCAAATGGAAAATATGACAAAACAAATTTTTCTCTTACAATGATAAATCTTTTAAAAATTACTTACAGGTAATGCTGTGGGTGTACTATGTATGTGTGGTTGTGTTCTTCTTCTGATAGTTTACTCTTTTTCAGCAGTGAACGTTCAATATCTTCTTGTAATAGCCCTTCTGATCGTCTTCTTGATTAAATTTTCTTTATTGTTTCTTGGAATTGTTTTTGTTTGATTAAATACTCTTGATTATTACTTGTAACTGTTTCTGTTTCACTTTAACAATTTTCCAATACTTTAGAGTTGATAATTTCAGCAACATTTTAGTTTAAAATACAATTTCTAAATTCATCAGTCGAAAAACATGTTTGTTTACTGTCAGAATTTTCGTATCCAACTTCTTGTTTATCCGTTACCTGGGCGCTGTCAATCTAACAATTTGATATTTTAAATTTTGATGTACTGTTGATCAATTTCGATGTTGCAGATGACGTAAGGGATTTTTGTTGATTGATTTCCAAATACAGTGTGTTTATATGTGTGTTTGTGTCATTTTTTACAAATTATGTTTCAAAATGTAAATTACTTAAAATAACCCGGAACTTTGATTATCCCCTGTAAGATAACATTAATAGAGCCTTTTTTTAAAATAAAAAATGCCAAAATTTGAATACTTAACCCGAAATACTTCGAATTCCGCAAATGCTCCATTAAATTCTAATATTTAATTAATTTAAGTATAAAATTGATTGACATGAATATAGTAACGTATAAACGCACACTCTTCATGTGGGATGCCCCACTATAATATATTCAAGCATAGTACTTACAGGAAGTAGGAACTATTTACTATACAACAAATGCGGTTAGCTTTTCAGTATTGTCATTAGATTACCACTGAATTACGATTCAAGCTACTTCTGAATTATACCAGAATTCAGAAAATACTACACATTTGACCTTTTCCAATTTTAAAAATTTGCCATGCCATGTCCAAAATAATCTTAAACCGGTTTAAAGCACAGAAGTCAAACAGAAATCCCCATAAACTGCTACTCGCTGTAAATTTGGAGGTACTTAGAGGGAATAGCGTAATTTATTTTGGTCATTTATGCAGCAAGTAAAAAAGCAGCGAAGAAAAAAGGTCAGCACCATTCATTTAACGATGACATCCGCTAATCCTTCCGCTTTGTTCCATTATTTCCGTTTAATCCGGGCAGTTCGTAAACTGCGTCTGTTTGCTAGGGGAGTATCAGCTTAAGCTTGTACAATCCTCTGGCTGACGTCCTCCTCCCTCATCGATTCTAATTAAAATAAATGATTTTTATTGTTTGTTTTTTACGTATTTCCCTTGCCTGTTCCATCTTTGCCGTAACGGAAGGATGTCAGATCAACAGGTTCCTTAAGGAGGTCCTAAGGGTAAGTTTCTACGAACGATCAAGGGTTTTTGATAGTAATAAAGTAGCAAAAAATCCAAATTTAAAATATACTTTATTAAATAGTTGCGTGATGGAGTAGTATTTCAGCTTTCATTTTTTTTTCATTGTTGTTCTCACAACTGTTCTGATTTTTATTTCCGCTTCGTTTTCTTGTCATTCGTTTAATTTCATCTCTGTATTTCCATATTTTCCTAATTCTTCTTTATAATCCTTTTATCGTTCTTGTTTTCAGAAAAATTAGATGAAATCTTAATCTTCCGATATAATTTTACTTTTCATAATTGCATTTCTATAGCTTCAATCAATAAATTCTCAATTATAGCTACAATTTTAAAAGTATACGTGACCGTCTCGGTGGTCGAATGGTTAGCATACTTGCCCTTTGATCCGAATGGCGCGGGTTCATATACCGGTCGAGACGGTTGTTTTTTAATTACGAATAAAAATCGAAGTATGCCTTCTTCTCAACTAAGGAAGCAAAATCGTAGGCACCGTGACAATACGATGTTTGACACGTAAAAAATCTCTACCAAAGGTTGGAGCACCTCTGGATTCGGCAAAATTCTAGTGGGGTCGGCTAATGATCATAGCAATCGATATCTAGAAATGCGAGGTGTATTCCGTAACCCGACGCTTAACCCAATACAATAACAACAGTATCCGTAAAGATGTTGATTTAAAAAATCATTTCCTCATTTTTAAGACTAAATTCCTTACTTTTCTTAGGAATTTGCGTTTTGGTAATGAAATTTTGGTATTCTTTTTCTTTGTAATAATCAGGAGGGTCTTTGTGCAAAAATGTACAGCCAAGAAACCAAAGAGATTAACACTCGTCGTTTACAGGAGGAAAAGGAAATTGTATTCCTGATATAGAGAAAAATTATTTAAAAAGATTCAGTGAATTAAATATGCAATAACCAAATGCAATCATCAAACGCCAAAACACAAAAGAATTTCTTGACCTTAGTTAGAGCGCAAAATAATAAAAATGAATACTGTAATTGAACTCAAACTATCAATAGGAAAACATTGGGCAGAGCAATATTTTGAGTAAAAAAATTTGCTTGGTGCTTGAATTTTAAGAGCTAAATACGCTTCTTTTGCCCTTTTTTTAGTAAGTGTGCGAGGCTTGCAGCTTTACATTACAAAGTAAAATTTTCCTTTTTAGTAAATTAAAATGTAAGTAAAAACCTTTTCAACATACACGTAAATATGAAATAATTTTTTCAACACATGTGAAACAAAACCTCTTTGTCTCATTTAGGAATACAAACCTTGTTTAAAAAATAACATAAAAAGGTTAATATTTCAAATATTCGAATCGTAGGAAAGTCTGTAGCGTTCAAAATTTATAACAAACATGCCTCGGTATAAATTTTCAACGGAGCAACTGTTTGACAAACAAAATTTTTGAGTTAAAATTGAAGCAGTTAAAAAAATATTTCTATAAATGCAACTATTCTTACGTTTGTAACATAATGCACCTTTTGAAAGAATAGGATGATGATCGATGACGCAGATAAATGTGGATTAATAAACGATTGATAAATTACGATTGTGGAGTATCAAATTAACTATGTCTTTAGAAAAGTAAAAACAGCTTGTTGGACATTGAAACCTAGCAACATATTTACTCAGCCAAACGGACTTACTATCCTATTTTACCCAATTCCACTCTACATAATCTGTCCTACTCTCAGAATCAATTAAACACCAATTTTCGTAAATCTCCTGTGCTTAGATGGTTAATTCCTTATCATTTTAACATTCTTAATATTATCATATTAACCTTTACCTCGATTAAAGAATAGCGTCAAGTTTAATTAAATCGCCAAGAAAAGGGACTCTCCGTTATCACCCTTTCAAGTCTTACGTAACCCGAAACAATTTTAATCCTCCCCCTTTGTAACCGGTTCCTGTTTGAAGCGCGCTTGCGACCTGTTCAAACTTTAATAGACTAGTGGAAAGTTGCTCAGGCGGATTTGTCCTTAGCTCTGACTCTAAGACACTAAGACCGAGAAATAGACTTACAAATAACTGGCAACACGGCCCTCAATAAGCGGCGAGCAAGGATATATTGCTTCGGTCGGACGGATGTGTGAATAGACATGAACCAACTCATCTTCGAGTGTAGTACCGGGATTTTCAGCGGCGCGCGGCTGCATTTGCAGGACCCGAGTATACTATGATGATTAATGGGGTACGGTTTATCCTTGCCGAGTTAATTTATGTCTAGCACGTGTAAACATTTATCTGTATCTTATATAATACACAGACCGTCTTGAAATATATATGGGTCACGTAAGACGCGCTATATTTACTCACTATTGTAAATTACTGGCAGAGGTGGAAAGAAAACAAAGGATCATGTTGAGAAAGTGATAAACTGGCAAGGATACGGTAGATATCCGAAATGTTCCGTCTTGTTAGAAATTTGTTGGTAAGAAATCAAACAGTTGTTTGTACGATGATAAAAAGTATTACGATTTTACATGGTTGACGTTTTGTATATATTTTATAGTAAGTAAGAAGATCGTCTCCATGCAAAAAGAAAATAGGAAAGCGTAGGTGCAAGCTAAGCAAATCAATTCGCAACGTTTTCGTTCCTTTCTTGAAGAGTTCTTCAAACATAGTCAGGAATGCATTCTGGAGCTAGTTAATTCTATAGTTGTTGACCAAAATAATTGATGAGTATAGGCTTTCGTGGCTGCCTTCCATTGGAATGATTTCTTTTGGATGAAGGTGGTATCTCCAAAACCATGTTGCGCAGAACATCAAAGTTGTTTGGAACAACAACCGATTTTGATCGACCTTCACAAATTTCATCACAGACGGAAGAACGAGCACGACGAAATTCTGCAAACCAGTTGTAGACCGTCTTTTCTGACGATGCTTTTCCAAAAAGTTAGACGAAGCAATTCGAGGTATTGTTGTTGTGTTAGGCTTTCACTACAATCGTAAAAAATCAACCAAGGGAATTTCAATTTTTTAAAAAATTGTTCTTTAAGCACTCACTGTAAACAAAGTATTGGGCTGATTTATGTGCTGCCACTACTTCAATAATAACAAATGTCGAATTTTACGAAAACAGTAATGTCAAATCTCAAGAGTGTCATCTAGTGGTTGTTTGTGAAAACTTAAGAGCCTTCCCTCGTAGTTGCCAGTATTAAAATTCCAATCCTCGTTGAAATCCCATAGATAGATGTTTGAAAACAGTATAACAAAATGCCCAGAAAACAAAGTTAAATTCAAAACGTTCGCGACTATTGCTTATCGGAATTGTCAGTTCCAGTATAAAATAGCTCTAAACCATTTAATTTAAAACGATCCGTCTGTGTACGAAAGCACCAAAGCGAAGGCGGATAAAAGAGCAGTAGGTACAAGAGCAGCAACGCACACTTTTTCGTGCAGGCATGCATGGGCGCGAGATGAAGTGCCCCCTTTCGGCATTATTTCGAAATCGCTCGATCGGATTCCCAACTTTTACGTGGCGCCGCTGCAATTGACGATTTATTGGAGAGCAATCGTGGGTATCCGTCGCCTGAAGGCATCTGCACACAGAGAAAGCGATGCCATCACCGTAAATAAAACCAGCCAATGACTGAACGTCTACACACGCTGAGTTAATGTCGAACTGTAAATCAGACTATGTAGCTTCGCTGGATATTCGACTGAAAACACACACCTAAACGTGGGGGAAGTACGGCCGACCCAGGAACGGCATCCAAATCCTCTTTCGCCCTCTTAATGGTGAATGGGAGGGCATCGCCGTTCAAAATTCCTTTTTATTACCTAGCCGATCCTACATTCGCGCGTACCGGTCATTACCGGAAGGATCAATTGCGGTAGCACCAATAAATTTTTTTCGTGTAAGCTTCTAGATGGGTTTATATTATTACAGGTTCGACGAAAACATTGTAGAATTTACGGTCGAAGGAATTTTTTACACGTTACCGGTGCCTATTAGCAATAAAAACAAATGAAATTAGTTCCCATCTATTCAGTTTTGTTGCTAATGGAAATTGGATATATGGACGTGTTGTGTCTTTAGCAAACATCGATGATCTTAAACACTTTTTGAACATTTATGGACCGACAGAAAACCAAACATGGACATGTATGGAAGGTAAAATTCTTATTATTTTGCAGATACAAATCCACACTGGCACTGATGAAGTAAAACCAAACTTTTCACTAATAAATTTATTATAGCTGAGAGAAATTTGTTATACTGTGAACACCATGTATTGATTAAGGAATGTCGGGTAAATGATTGGCATAAAAATAAAACAATTCTTTTATTGTATCTTGAAGAATTGAGCTAAATATTAAAGAAATTTGACGGTTATTAAATTAAGATCAAGATCAGGGAAAATTTAATTCCAAATTCAATTTATGTTTACTTAGAGTACGAAATAGGCACCATAAATTCTCGGCCTGACAGACTTATACAAGTTCAAACGTGTTCAAACTCCGTTGCATCATAGTTGCAAATGTGCGAGGCTTATACTAAATATTGAAATATCTTTCTCCTGGGATTTTGGGAAAATTGTTAAATTTTCTAATTTTAAACTAAATTAATGATTCTTAGTGGGTTCGGGAGTATCCCTGGATACCCTTCCGACAATTTTATAACGAATTTCCAAATTAATAAAACGAAATTAACGAATTTTAAAATTATACATGTAACTAACCTTGAAATTTGAACGGTGCCAATGTTATATAAACTCTCTGTTTATATAACCTCTACAGGAAACTGCCTGATCTGGAAATTTAACCCTTTTCTCTTCAAATAAAGACTTTGATTTCACAATGGAGCACTTTAAATGGAGATCGGAGTTAAGAAACACTTAGATTCAACCAAGGCTTAATAAAGATTGATGAAAAATTATGGCGTCGCTCCTCTTTCTTTTATTTTAAATCGCGAAAGACCGACGATTGTTTTATTCCACAGCCAATTTTGATAATTTAACCCAAATAGAAACTTTTACGATGCATTTCGATCAAATGAGATTATTTCTGTAAATAGCATACGAGAATGGATGCAGTGACTCAACTAGTAGGTTGTATTTCGAGGATTCTATGATACAAAATGTTATTGACAAGATTTAAACATAAAAATTCTCCAACAATTTACTTAAACCTTTCAGATAAAGATTTAATTGATGAAATATTATTTAAAATACCTTTCAATATACGCTGTTGCTTATTTTAGACGATTTCTACATGAATTTGGACGAATTACGTGAATAGGAAAATTAACTGACGAGTAGATTTGTCCACTCGTCGTTATCTGGACTTATATTTAAGATTTAACATCAACGCCCCAAGGCCAGTTGGCTGGGAGGGAATGGTAACGAGGAAATTTCCATTTTTCTCCGCAAGAAGGATATTTAGTTACCAACGAGTGGCTAACTTGACATTTAGTCGTTCAAAAGTGACAACTGCTCTTTCTAACTTTTGTTTGGATGTACATTTTCGAGTACATACCTTCTGCTTTAAAATAGCCCACAAATGTTCTTACACCCCCACATTACTATCGTAACTAACAGCGCGAAACACAATAAGTTCTATTAACTTCCAAACATGCGATATAACTCGGTAATTTCCCGAGGAATATTTAGATATACTATTTATAATTCCCCGAATGATTAAATAACTGCATAGATGGCATTGGTTTTCTAATATAAAAAATATAAGGGGTGCCTAATAATTTTGTTCAAGGCTGTATACGTAACAAACACGCATTTGTTCTGCGCACATATTTTGTTGTCAGAGAGACCAGCAATGATATCAAACATAGCACCATCTTTAGTTGATATTTTCAATTTCATCGTTCCTACGAGCCGCTTACGAAAATATTTCTAACAAATTTTACTGCCATTAAAGGAAGAATAGCTCTATACATACATTGTTTTGATATATTAGAACGAGCTGATAGAGGCGGTACTTATTTCAAAGTTAGTGCTGTGTCTGAGGCAGTCTGTTAGTGATAAAAAAAACCACATCCGCTGTATTAATACTATCTAGTGTAATAGCTCCATCTATACAAAACTAGAGGAAACATAACAATTGTCAAAAAAGATCTTAAATCCGCAGTGCCAAAATTTTCAGTTAGACATTCATCAACTTCATAACAAACAGATCAACATTTAAAAAGATGAGTTCATCCAAAGAGCTAAAAAGTTACGAGCTAATAGTGAAAGAATTAGAAACAAGTATTACAAAGATTGTGGAAGAGGCCAGGCAAAAAGTAGAAGCAGCAGTAGAATGTGCTTTGAAGAAAGCGAAATCCAAAACTACACCTGAGTTGCACGCCAACTTGGAAAACATCGTAAGCAGGTTACGAGAACAATCTACGATACAACTGGAAAATATTAACCAGGGACTAGCAGCCGCTCTCCTAGCTTTGGACAAATATACAAAGTAACTTATACAAATTTAACTTAATAGAAAAGCATCCCAAGGAAATGTTTTAATATATATAGGAATTTATGCACATGATCTTGTAACTTATGTATTTTTCTGTAATATATTGGAAATTATCACATTGCACTTTCTGACAATTACTTTTGACACTTGTGATTGTCAAAATTCATCCGAATAAACACCTTTCCATTTCACGAATCAATTGATCACACGATCCGATAAACCAGTAATTTTTAAGAGATGTCGGCGGAGTGCAAGAAGGAATACGATAGACTGCTGAAAGAATTAAAGGTAACCACCGAGAATATCATGAAAGACACGAAACAGCAGATCGACACCGCGCTGATGAGTACAATGAAGCGAACAGCTTCGGTATGCGCAGAATCGTTCAAAACGCACATGATGGAAACGATGGAAGGATTGAAGAAAGAAGCATCGAAAAATTTGGAGGCTATCACGAAAGAGGTCGATAAACTTATGGAAGATTTGCGTAAAAAATAAAATTTTGGCACGGATAATTTGTTTAATTGGAAATTAGATTTAGAAAGTGAGGCATATTTCCTAAAGAGGGAGTGAATATTGAAAGTTAGAGCTATTTTATGGTCTAATGTTAAGTTAATTAAAGAAAACATCCTTTTATAATTTTCTAAAATATTTCGATAACCGTAAACATTTATTTGAGCTAATCTTCTCAGAAAGCTAACGTTAATAGCAGCAAATTTTGAGTAATAAAAAGAACTTACAAAAGAATTTGAATAGCTTGCATCACAAGCAACAACCATGAAACTCTACAATTACTTTTCTTTGATATTTCGTTTCAATCCTTTTATATTTGTTCAAAGTCATATGGATATAATTTCCAAATGCAAGACCCGCCTTTGGGCTCCACATTTTAAATCACAACAGTTTTGAAATGTCAACGTCAATAACCAAAAATTAATGCTAAAATAACTCATAGTATTGGTGGAATCATTCCCGGCAAAAACAATATAGCAGAGAAAATAGCGCTAACACACGAACATGCTTCCGCCTACCCGGCGTCATCAGCGTGGTTCTGAGCACAATTTTCTGGTGTTACAATTGCGTTTGCCTCTCGATTTATGCTGCTAATCTCCAAAACAGCACTGAATATGTCTTTCGGCGACACCTATCACTAAGAGACACAATCACGTCGTCCCAGAGGGTAGCAAGACAAGCCGGAGTGTAGATGTCCACCACCTATCGGGCAGCTCCTGGGCTGCCAAACGCAAGGGGGCGTTGTGCCTAGGCACAGCGACATCTATACGTGCAAATGATCTCTCAGGCTTACCATGATGTATAAAAATACACGTGGAAAGAATGCCTAGTAACAATAACCAAAAATTAATGTTAATATAGCTCATGATATTGGTGGAATCATTCCCGGTAAAAACAATGTATCAGAGAAAGACATATTCAGTGCTGTTTTGGAGATTAGCAGCATAAACAAAGAGGCAAACGCAATTGTAACAGCAGAAAATTGTGCTCAGAACCACGCTGATGACGCCGGATAGGCAGAAACATAGCGTTACCGCATTCATTCTCGCATGCTATCTCTATAAATAACTTCCTTTCATCGAAATGCATCATAACATTTATATTTGGACAAAATTCATCAAAATTTACTGTGAAATAAAACAATCGCTATCGCGATTAAATAAAGGCGTGTGAGGCGCTAGAAATTTTATCAATTCTAATTCAGCTTAAGTCGAGTGAACCAGTGTTTCGACTGCGGTCAGGCAGATTCCTGTAAATGTCATAATAAACAGAATCATTACGTGACAGCTTCATTCGAATTCAAGGTATTTTTAATTCTAAAATTCGTTAATTTCAACTTATTGATTTCAAAAGTCATAAAATTGCCAAGAGAGTATCCAGGAATACTCTCGAAATCACAAAGAATTTAGTAATTTAAATTAAATTGTAAAAATTCAAATGTTTCAAAAAATTCCCCTGAGAAAACACATTTCAGTACATCTACAATTAAGAGATTCATGACAAAATTGTGAATATCTTGAAATCAATTAGAAATAGACATATGGCGTCCGTCCGTATTACGTTGTTTTATTTCTAGACGAAGAAACTAAAAATGTAATAAAATATATAATGTTCTACGTATTTAAAATAAAGTGTCGCTGCTTATCGATCACCAAGGTAACTCGTGGTATCTATTCACTATCTGAAAATGTTGACTTTCTACCATTTGCAGAATTCTACAATTCCAGAAGATTGGAAGGTATGTAAAATTAAAAGAAAAAGCATTAAACACATGAAATCTTTTACACTTTTGTTCGAACTTACTTTCAAAGTTAGCCGTCCGAGTTACATAGAAAAAGATTTTTATTACGTTGTTAGAACTGAATTATTATTGTAATACATCCAGTTAAATTTAATATAACCTTTTACAGAAACAAAGACCGGTAATTACGTCATTAAACAAACATTGACCTCGCATTTCCAAGCGTAATAGCTCAAAAACATCCCCGTTTCAAGAAATTTTAAAACGCTACCATATTTGTCTTCATTAATCGTGCAACGAAACGAGTCACAACTTCATCCAACTTGAGCCACTACCGCCGCACATAATACAGAAAATAAAACATTTACTACTTCTTTCCGGACATTTATTACATTTCTTCGCGGAATAGAGACGTGATACCCCACCGTGCGGATGCAATCGGTTGTGCAAGCGCGGTGCATCTTTAGAGATGCCTTGTATTCTAAAATACTCGGATTTAATTACGTTCCGGCTCTGCCGAGCGGCGAAGATTAATGAAGGCAAAATAAAAATCGAAGCGCCATCGGAATGAGGGCCTTCCAAGACCAAGGTGGCTCAACGGTTAATGGTATATTAAAACGGACGGCTCCGCTTTAATATATTTTTAATTGCGATTTTTGCATTTTAATCTACCACCTTCGACTCGAAAACCCAATTAATTTGTCACTGTCGCTGCTATTTTGCTCGGATCCAGGCGTGGATGCAATTTACGAGTGGAGAAGTTGGTTCTCCATTAAGGAAGGTAATATATGCGTCTGTGGAGAAAAAAGTTAATGAATTATCCTTGGGAACGTAGACAAATATGAATTAAACCCACAAATTTGATTAAATCATAGGGAGTTTTTAATTTTTACATTCAGCAAATTAAGCGAATATTTTCACGATCTCACTTGCAAATGATATACCGTCATGCTCGTCTAAATCCATGTCACCACAACTTTGATTTAGAGGAGCAGAAAAATCAGAATATCGCTTTCTGGCCGCTGTGGTAATGCTCTATTGGTTTAGACGTCATTTACGGAATGTGTTTAGGCAAATAAGCTTAATTTTGACAGGAAATGACTTGAATGAACTCCATTGTTGTATTAATTCTGTGTCTAAAAATTTCTATAACACAGTTGCTACAGTAAATATTACAGTATTCGCTTTTATGTATTAAGGCAGCGATTCTAAACCTATGATACATTCTCACATCATAAAAAATAAAATATACGCTTATAAGATATTTTTTTCCGGGAAGATTCGGAAGTATTAACTAAATACTCCTTCGGCAGTTTAAATGAGTAAATTGAAATAAATAGCTTTATTTCAATTTACTTTTCTTTTTATGAATGACAGAAAAGAAACTAATCTTAAAACTCTCACGTTTACGCGCCCCCTCTATGTTAGCGCGTCATGCACGAAACTCCACGTTCTTTCAAATGACCGAACTTGATTAAACTTAAACTTGAAATTAAATTTTAATACTAAGTTACTGTCAAATGGACAATTATCAAGATACGTCTTTCCTCAATTACAACTCCAGCTAGAAAGCTTCAATCACTGTAAACTACGATACACTTTTCATTTTTAACTTAATATTTTTACAGTTCTCATTTAATTTCCTTTTCTACTCGTTTTTGTAGTGCTAAATACTTTACTACGGTACTCAATTTAGCGTCTAACGAATTGATATTTGTAAGTATTGGCAACTGTAAAATATGCACGTTCCCTAGCGGACTTGACGTCTTATTAAAAATACATTTAATTGGTAAATTATTTCGAAAACAAAATAGAATGATTTTCCACGGGTTCTCTTTCTTTTAATATATTGTTTTTTACTTTTGTATGAAAGGGAATTGGTTTATTTAATAAATGTAGTGCTCGTTCATACCTACTGTGGTGCATAAGGGAGGTAGTTAGACCTCTTTCTTCGCAAGGAGGATACACCAAAGAGGACGACTGGAGGTATGTGCTCTTTAAACCAAAGGAACATTTTTTATAATCTGAAAGCGATATTAAACTAAAATTTAAACAACTGTGCTTTTTATTTGTTCTAAATTTGAAAGAAAGAAAGCCTCTCACGGACTGTTTATTTTTGACCTTGACGTTATTTAGATAATGTTCCAACTTATTTTCGTGGATGGGGTTGACTAAATATTTTTGGGGTTATATCCAAAGCTAAATTCATGTCACAATAAATTACATCGTCTATATTTTATTTATTGTACAGAGAAGTAATTACGTAACATTTCACCTATAATTTATCGTAATTCCCTGTCGGGCGTGCGAACATGTCGTAGTCAGATTGAAAGTGCACGCTTAAATTATAAATGCAATCGTATTGTTACCGATTAGGATCGACAAATTCCGAATCTGTGACAGTGCACGAGACTCTGAAGTATTCCTCCCGGCCCTGCTCTGCTTCCGGCGACCCATGAATAAACTAGAACAACTGCCCTCAGATATAAAATTCTCCAATTGCCGACGAAAACGATGTACACTACCGCTCATAAATATTTGGGCACCCATGGATTTTAGATTTTTGTATATTTAGGAGATACTTTCCAGCATTATTGAATAGTATGCTAATAATCACTAAGATTCACTTAAATTCATTAAATAATGTCGGTCTATTTACTTCTTTTATCTGTATGAGAGGTAATACAAAGAGCGTATTTCTTAAAATTCCAGGAAAAATGTAACAGTTGATAATTTTACTATGAATCATGAAGCTATAATAAAGCCATTTGAAGTAATACTTTTAAATTACGATCAGGTATCGTTCCATGTTAGTAGTGACAACATCTCTTAACGAATAGTGTTTATAATTTCGTTTAAAATTTTAAAACATGCCGAAAAGGAAAGGAATTAGTGTTGAAACGCGTGCTCTGACAGTAGCACAACATAACTTATGCATAAGCAATCGTCAAATTGCTAGAAAAAAATACAGTGAAAGTGGCAGTTTTCTAAATAAAGTACGAAGTTGTAGACCAAGGGCGACAACATCAGCTCAAGATATTGCAATCGCGGTGTCAAGCAAGCGAAATAGAAGAAGAACAGCTCCAGAAATCGCCGCAGAGATCAATACTGTACTTCCGAAGCCGTTGCTTCGCCAAATTAATAAGAAAAAGAGGTTGCAATGGACACGTGAACATCGAAATTGGACGGCAGAAGATTGGAGTAAGGTATTGTGGACCGACGAATCCTTAGTTCAAGATTTTCGATTCGCGAAAACAAGTGTTTGTAAGGATATCTGTAGGTGAACGTGCACTAGAGCAATGTACAGTCTCTACCGTCAAACATGGCGGTGGTTCGGTAATAATTTGGGGTTGTTTCGCTGGTATATCTGCAGGTGATTCAAAATTCAAGGCATAATGAGAAACGAGCAATACAAACGCCTGTTAGAGGAAAATGCAATACCCTCTGGTGTAAGAATTTTGGGTCAGAATTTTGTATTCCAACAAGAAAATGACCCAGAGCACACCTCAAAATTATGAAAGCAATATTTAGAACAGTTGGAAGAGGAAGGGACACTAACAGTCATGAAATGGCCACCCCAAAGACCGGAATTGAATCCCATCGAGTTATCATGGGAAGAACTCGGTCGGGAAGTAAGAAAAACTGCTCCAACATCAGCAGATGGTGATATGTGGAACAAACTACAGGCAGCATGGGCTCGAATAACTCCGGAAACATTGTTAAAATTAATTGCAAGAATGCCCCGATTATGCGATGCAATCATTAAGAGTAAAGGTGGTCACATAGATGAATCTAAAATTTAAGTCAAATAAGTTTAGTTGTTAAAGTTGTATATTTGTGTATACTTAAATACGAAATACAATGATTTACTCTGAAATTTGAGGTGCCCAGAAACTTAGGAGCGGTAGTGTTTATGGAATTGACGTTATACCAACGCTGGAACATATAATTTCGTAGAACTAATGAGTGTAAGTGCCACAAGTGAAGGTTGAACTGAAAACATGCTTCCATTGGGTATGTTACTTGTTGAGGAAACCGGAAAAACAATAATTGTTGGTTATATTACTATTTACAGATGGTTTTAGATAAATAATATATTAATAAATATGTGTTTTTAATATTAGATTCGAATAAAATCGTTTGATAAAAATTACTAATCAATTCTTCCAAGAAAGATACGCATGAAGCATGATATTATTGCTATTTATGAACTTATAAATTGTTTATTACCTTCAATGCTTGTACAGGTTGTAAAAGAAGGGTAGATTCAGTTGTTGGGGGAATATTTTACATCAACAAAATTATCCAAAGCTAACCTAATGGGATTTAACGGTATAGAGGATGACACCTTGTTGAAGAAATCGCATCATCGTCCATGGGCATGTTGCCTTAGCTTAACGGAGGATATCATGCTGAATGCTGTATGTATATCTCGAATGTTCAACCTCAGACAGGAGTGCCGCAGGACACTATCTTTGGACCTTTGTTGTTCATTGAAAATTCAAATGAAACGTACTCCTTGATTAATACTGAATATTTCCGATATCATGTTTTAGTTATATTTCATATAGAATCAAAAATATAACATTACAGTGTACCGTGTATAAACGCCTAATGGCCGCGTAATATGTCTTCGGCATATAATTCTCAACGTATTCATCGCTTGGTCGAGTTGAGAGTAGCAAAATAGCCAATTATTACTGCAGATATTGTATTTACTATACCATATATGTATAAGCGACAATGGCACGAACCAAGTTTTGTGCGGTGTATGGACTTTACATTATAAATAGCCGAAGTGGCGGCGGATGACTATCGTTATATTTCGTACAATCCAGTTCAAACGGTTAAGTTTGCTCCGTCGAAGTATTCAACATTTGTACTTTCCTTTACACGTCGCATATCGGTGTGCTTTTCTCTTCTCTGGGGCAGTTCCCTGCCTAACACTTATCTCTGTCTAGTCTTGAAGTTTTGCAGTGTAAGTCCTAGCGATGGCTTCGACATAGTTACAAAAATTTAATTGAATTTTACGTGCTTATTACCTATATTAAAAATTCAACAAATATTTTCATTAAACAAATTTACCAGTACGAATAATCTTAATGTTTTTCTTAAA
Source organism: Dynastes maya (assembly GCA_029619315.2). Taxonomy (NCBI): domain Eukaryota; kingdom Metazoa; phylum Arthropoda; class Insecta; order Coleoptera; family Scarabaeidae; genus Dynastes; species Dynastes maya. The sequence continues at coordinate 43,213,584 of JAROYE020000006.1, read as the reverse complement.
AAATAAAACGATCTACATGATTACATTGAAAAATTAAGTCAATGCAAGGGAAGGAGATGGACAGTATTGAATTCAACACCATATTTGAACATATTAAGACGGTAAAAACGTACAGTATATGTGGAAAGCACTATAGCGCAAAAGAACTTATTTCATTTATTTTAATAAAATTATCGTCACATAGTCTTTTTTTAATTTTATTAAGCATATTACATCACTGGTGAAACATCCTGTAATTTTATATCAGAAATGATATGCTAGTGAGTAGTGGTGACAAGATCATATTTATCTACAAAATTGTCGGTTATATTGACTTCACTAGTGAAATATTCCCTTATTCCAGTTACTCTTGGTACAACTCCTAACTAATTTCAACACTTCCACGTAGTAAAGTACACAGAACAATAAACAATCAAGCATAAGATCAATGAAACTACATTTGTTTCGAACAGTGTAATTAATAATGAACATCTGCTTGAAATTACAACCACCTCTAGTGAATACCATTCCTCAGAAGCATCTATAACGTAGAACTACACCGACGACGTTCATTATTCAGTAAATACATGATTCGCTAATAATTTAGATAATGAGATACAGCCATTTCTATTATATTAAACGCGACGTCATATGTAACAATGCTAATTCAATATTTAAATTGGCAAGGAAATATAAGGGGAGGATATACCCAATTGAGTTCCCTTGATGCCTGGAGGCAGAACTTCGCCTCCAAAGTTAAGACGTTGCCGTCTTCTGCCGACATATCACCTTCGCGAGTCATTACGACAGTCGCACATTTACAAAGGCACAAAGGGTGAAGATTTCAATGTTTCATAACGTTGTCGTTAAGTGTTTGATAAGGGACGAGTTATTATTGTTTAAGTTTTGTCACCTTCTATATTTCCCGCCCTCCCCAAACCAACGACGTTTCTGCTCCGTTCGCTTCGCTTGGATCGAGGACGTTGACGTTTTAAAGGAGGTAAAACTCGACTGACGTTGAGAGTTTGGAAGGCGAACGTAGTCGTATTGTTTTTACCACTTGAAATGTCGGTTTCGAAATTTCCGCTTCGTTACAGCCTTTAGATGAATAATTGGTGTCGGCGAATTGAATAGGAACGAAAGCATTCCAGAGGTGCAACGCCCACAATTTGAAGAATTATCCTTGTATTTTGGAATTGGAGGTGAAGCTATTAAGGTGCAATTTATCACTTGAAGCGCGCAGTGGAGCAATTCATTATAAAACTTTGTATTTTCTAATCTCAAAACATGATTATCAAGAATATAAACGCTTAGCTCTACCAAACTAAAAAAGAAGAAAAAGACACCACAGATTTCTACATTGTATAATCAGCAGGAAAGACTTCACCTAAACTGCGTTGACAACAGAACTGCTATAATTCTAATTATAGTTCGTGGTTGTAGGGACTAAAACTAAAGATACATTGCTGTTTATTAAAACTACCATTGAATAGAAACTAAATTCCTGGACAAAATTAACGCACCACTAACACTTTTTTAAAACAATCAGAGATAATGATAACTTTAATATGCAGTTTTATTTTAAAATTGCAAATGTTAATTAGTTACATTTGACCAGAATTGATTTAAAAACCGTTCAGAAACTGCTGATTAAGACAAGCTATTAAGCTAATTTTTGTTATCAATTGTATCACGTATGTGTTTTAAAGTTCATCCATGAATGATACAATGCAGAAAAATTAATCACCAAAGAAATTTATCGGTGGGGGAGGCAGTACAGGCGTCAATTCTGCTAGATGAGGGGTACTCGATTCATTATGTTGCCAGTGTGTTAGGAAGAAATCATTCCAGCATAAATTGTATGATCAGACGATTTAACGAAACAGGATCTCATATTCAAAGACCAGAACAAAGACGAAAACGATGTACCAAACAAGAGAATGACCGTTTTCTGAGACAATCCGCTCTTAGAGACCGGAGAATCACCAGTAATGTGTTAAAAAATGAGTTATCAGCAGTTCGTAATGTTGTAATATGGTCTCGAACAATCAAAAGACATTTAAATGAAGTCGAATTAAAGAGCAGGAGACCGGCAAAGAAACCATTACCTACCTGAGAGCATAAAGTTGAAACATTGCATTTTATAGAAATTGTAAACATTGGTCTGTTAATGATTCGAAAAAGGTTTTGTTCTTTGACGAAACGAGGGTTAGCTTAAAATCTGCTGATGGACGTGAGCATGTCTGGCGAAGGGAAGGAGAGAGACTTACAAGTTGCAAAATTTCTCTAAGGGTACTGCTTGGTGGCGACTCTGTAATGTATTAGGGGGGAATCTGCTTCGGTGCTTATACATAATTGGTCCTTATACGTGTGAGGTCTATGAATTTGCTCCTTTTATGGGTTCTAATTTTCTATTCATGCAAGACAATGCCCGTCCCAACGTGGCTGGACAGCTTATTGACTACCTGCATGCTGTTGATATTTCGTTAATGGAGTGGCCACCCAACAGTCCCGACCTCAACCTCATTGAGCATTTATGGGACCATTTAAAAAAAAAGGTCCGAGGTCGTAGACTCCCAACAGCCAACCACAATGAACTGGTGGATGCAGTAATTGAAGAATAGGAGACTATTCCCCGGGATACCATTGAAAATTTAATCGCTAGCATGCTAAGGCGTTTGAATGCGATAATTAGAAGTAGAAGACGACCTAGAAGGTACTAATGTCACATTAGTTCTATTGCTTTAGATTTTTTCAATGTTTTTCCTTTTGATTTTCGTTTCCATATCTCACTTATTTTCAACAAAAGAAGTGTTTCATGATTTAAAATCAGGTCATATTTAGCTGATTTTTTTCTCAAATAATTGTATAAACTCAATTTGTAAGATTTCATTATAATGTAGTTTTTTTTTGTCTTTATTAATGTAATGATTTAAGTGTAATAAAGTGGTGTGTTAATTTTGTCCAGGAGCTTATTTTGTATTGAAACTTTTAGGATTAAGGTTTGATGCATGTTAATATTTATCCATCACCTTCATTTTTCTTTTTAACCAAAGGATTTTCCAGCATAAACATATTACATCTGATAAATTTAACGGTAATTTCTACTTATTCATAGAACAAATCCAACAGCTACTCAAAACGATTTAGCTACTAACAAAGATAGAAAAGTCAGAAGAAGAGTACGACACAAAGAGATGTTTTTACCGCATTACATGATGGGCGTCGCGTATGACCCGCAAAACTTCCATTCCTTCGAATCTGGCGTCGGAAAGAGGCAGAAAACGGAAATGGGATTTCTTCTTTTAATTTAAAGTTGAAGTCGCTCTTGCGTTTTGACAATGAAAAATTCACTCACGTTCCACGAGAGGACATTTAAAAATTGGGTCGTTGGGGACCGCTGATATGATCATGCCTAGCGTAGCTCCAAGTTGGTCATCATAGCAGAGACGTTATATGCTTGTGTGATTGATGTTGCGTAAATCTACACTGGAACATTATGAATGTGAACCGTTGAGATTTTCTGTATTTTCCTGAGTTATAAGTGAAATTATACCGATTCCAGTTGGGACAACTCTAAATCAAAGCAGTAACCTAATATTGAAAACAACAGCACGCTTTTGTTGCTAAATGGTATTTGCGTTAGCGTCCTACATGCGAATGCATGTATTTATATTTAAACAAAGTAGAAATACAGCGTGTCCTTCTAATCCAGTGGATAATAATTCCCCTCCTAAGCAATTTAGAGAAAATGTTTTGAAATAAACACATATTTGGAGATAAATCCTGCATAACGTAAAATTATATTCAAGTATACAGGTGTCCAGTTTCCGCTGCGTACGATACAACTTTGGTTTTTTAAATGGAACAGCCAGTATATGCCTTTGTTTTTTTCATGTCAACTTTCATCAATATTCTATTGTTTAGTTTTTGAGATAATTGACATAGATTGAAATTTTTGCGAATGTTCTACGCGGTAGGGTGGTGATTCAAAGTTTATTCGGTTGAGTATTTCTCTTTTCATCAAAATTGCTTAGGGAAGGAATTATCTTCCGCCCACGGACCAAGTGGACACTCTGTATAATCAATTCTATAACAAGAGATCTTGTTGAGATTGTATTGTTTGATAACTAAGACGACCATGACTAAATTATTAACTTTATGTTCCTTTATTCTTTCTTGTTACGTAAACGATCTACTAAAACCATTGGAAATATCTATGCACAGTTGGGTTTTCACTGCCTTTGTCTGGTGTAGAGTAATATTCCTAGTGTTGCCTTCTGAAGAAGCTTAATAGCATGAGTAGCAGGACTCCAAAGGCAAATTCAATGACACGGCAACAAGCAGAAGATTATTCTGCAGTATCCATCTGTAACATCTCAACTGATATTATGTACCGTAATAGTCAAGATACAGCTTGTAAAATCACTGTCATTTGCACCAGGAGGAGTGACGTTCAGCCGATTGCGCTCGGGCAACAACTGTCAGAGTTGTACCTTTTCCTTTGTCCCCGGCCTTTTATTAGGTAAATATACCACCAAGCAACGATAATCCTGGAGAAACGATAACATATCTTCTCTTCATTTTGCATTCTTCACAGATTTTATATTATCTACCTAATCATAAAGAAAAAGATTTAGGAAACAAAAAACTAATATTTTCCAACATATGATCCACTAACGGTCACACACTTACTCCAAGGTTTTTCTAGTAAATCTATACTCTCAAAAAAAAGGTATTTGGGTAGGCACCATCGTCTCAAGTGTTTTTTTTTAATTCAGGGAAGAAATAATAGTCGCTGGGTCGCCGCCAAGTCCGGACCATAAAATGGTTGATTTCAAAATGCAAGGTTATAATTTTACATTCAACTCTCCTTCATTTATAGAATGCCGCATTCCAGATTTCTCCCGAAAGAAAATTTCTCATAGAGCAACATATAAAAACACCGGCTTACATACGAAAACGCGCTCAAAATCCAAAAGGAGTTCACGTATATGGACAGCGAACCATTTTCAAATGTGCGACGGACAACTCAAAAAAGACAGAACAAGAAATATTTAACGAGGATTTATGTGAAGCTCTACTATCTGCTGACATTCCGTTAGCCAAATTTCGATCATTTTTGCAAAAACGTTGTGCAAAAAAATATTCCGGATGAAAGCACAATAGGAAAAAGTTATATGCACAAATGTTACAATAACATACTTAAGGAAATACGTAATTTCTATCTTGTAGTTGATGAAACAACAGACTCTCCTAGTCGTTACATTGCAAATTTGCTTATAGGGGTTTTACAATAAAAATGCGCAGCTAAATCATATCTAATTGCGTCAAAGGAGAGAAAACAAATAACGTAACTATTACTTGTTTTGTACAAAAGGAATTGCCTAGTTTTTTTCTACCACAAAGTATTCCAAGTGAAAATTTTTTGTTAATATTAACCGACAATGCTAGTTATATGGTTAAGGCTTTAGGCAGTCTAAAAATTTTTTATGCAAACTTAATTCATGTGGCTTGCTTAGCTCAGGGTCTAAATTTAGCAGCGAAAGGAATCAGAAAACAATTTCCACCTAAAATGATTTAATCAGCAATATAAAAAAAATATTTGTTAAAGCACCTTTAAGAGTTCAGCACTATAGGGAAAAATATCTGCATATATATGTGCATATTTCAGCCGTTTTTTTTTGCATAAAATCCTAAGCCTAGTTATAACATTGTAGTACATTGTAGCAATAACGAAATATTAATCTATTTCCTCTTGATTAGTAACAACAAAGAGCTATGTTGTACTGTAATATACCATTTAAATTATTACTTAACGGTTAGATAAAACGTTAGCTCCCCTTTAAAAGTGGTTCCCGTTTCAGCTTAAAAAGAAAAGGCGTGGAGCGGCTTAAAATTTAAACTTGAAACATCGGAGATTTCCGTTCAGCATTATTACATGACGAGATTACAAGGGGCATACGGCACCTACGCCGATCCAGCGGAAATCTACATGTATATGAGGGTCAGGTCGGAGGCATGGGGCAAGAATTAATTTCAACGTAATACGAACATTGTTCCGTTTATCGAGCCCCAGTGTAAACCATGTCTTTATTGTCGGATCCAGTTTCCGAAAGATTAGGCAAAGACCAGGTTTTAGCGCGGCAGCTCCGAATAGGAAAGTGATATGTAACATCGCATCGCCTTCGCTGCCTTGTCGTGTATAGCGGCCCGGGTTGAGCGAGCATGTTTATCTTGGTGAACACGAAAGCTGCTGCTGCCGTTGCCGTTACCGGCTCTGTGCGCTAATGTAATTTGGCAGTGTAATGTGGAACCGTTCTACGAAAAAGCAATAAATAAAATGCCGGAAGTAATGAGGTTTATGTAGGAACGAATCTTCTCTACATAAAAGGTCGGTGGAGTATTCATATCGGGCGCCCGTGTCGTGCTGATCCCTTTTCAACTTGTTGAACGATTGAAGCCGCTCAAGCTTAAACTTTCTTTGAGCGCGATTGTTATGTATACGTAATATGTATATACACCCTCGCGCACTTCTGCAATTTAAGTTAGTAAACATAAAGTTATATGCATATACATACGTATTCACGCTTGAATGCACCGAAAAACATTGATTCGTAGAGGTTCCCAAAAAGTTCGCATTTTATTTAGCTTTATTTGCAAGTAGAGTAAAATTTCTAATATCGCATCAGTTTTTAAACCGCTCCGCCGCAAAGAATTCAAAAAAGTTTGCTATTGCATTACCTTACAAAAGTTGAAAGCATATCAGTTCGTTACTTTACTTCTAAATTGCATTCTGAGGCACACATTAATTACGAAACTGTGAAATAATTAAGGATCTGTTATACTTTAATCTGCGATCCCATCGAAAATGCATATAAAATGCCTATAGCAGCCTCATTTTAGCCTACAACAACACCATTCCAATGCATCCCCATATTCCAACTGCCTTCAACTGATACGTGATAGTATACGCCCATCAACCATCTTATTTACGTACAAATTGGTCTTGATCTCGCCGGAGAATCCCTATTTTTCATATTTTATAAATTATACGCCGTCCAATAATAGTAGTCACCTTATTCTACTATACCACCATGTTTAAGTTGAATTTTGTCCGCAGGTAATCACATTAATTAGCAATTAATCCCTTCATCTATGCACAGATCCGAGGTTGTGCGAAGTTCGTGCTCGTTGACACTAGATAAACATTAACAAATGTTCGTCTCGGCTCTTGGGCACCGGATATATGCGACGTGTATGTCTGATCGTGTACCAAGATAAATATAACGTCCTGTCCTGTCTCTGGAACATTTCGGTGAACTCAAAATTAGTCAAATTGTGAATTCTTTCTATTTAACTTATCTCATACTTGTAACGGGGATGGACACAGAACGCTGCTTAAATGTTCTGTAAAATAGCATATGTTTGCGGGTTACTGTACCTGCGGGCTCGGCAAGTTAGTTGGTACATCCGCTTATGAATGTCGCCAATAGGGTAAAGGTAATTCTTAAGAACTCTCAAAAATTACTGAGAATATTTTAAAACTTTACGCGCGTGAGTAATGCATAGCTTTAATGTTTACAGTTTAGTGATTTGGACGTATTTTTGTTGCGGTATCAAGCACAATGTCGATATATATTTTCTTTCAAATATCTTGGAACGGGACCGGATTCTCGAATTGCTTCTTTTCACCGCGCTGTAAGTGGGGGATCCCCTACATACAAACTAATAAACCTATTTACAATGCATATATCCTTATTACTACCACTATTGCTGATTTGATCATTATTTGAGTATGTCCAGAGCATGGCTATGCATATATGCCAATTCATCGGAAAGGAAACAGAAGAATTATCTAGTACGTAGGCTTCCACGGTTGTCAATAACACTATACTCTTGGAACATCTTCACGGCTGTGCTGTATACTGACTAGGGACTATTCATTCCGAAAGGGTTTATGTAGGGCTTGTTTTGGGTCAATGGAGCGGGAAAGTTATTGATCAATGAAGCGTGGCGATTGCTAGGAGGTTTAATCAGTTGGGATTTCCACGTGTGATGTGTAAGGGGTAGCCATTTTCGCGATTTAAATTGTTGGGATGTTTGAAAATCTCTATTGATTTACGGACTTTTTCTACTATTATAGTGAAGGTTGCGAGACAAGATGTGGGTAGAGTTAAATTGGATTTGGTGGCCAGTCTCCAGCCTATGCTCAGTCAGCGCGGACCCGTCTACACGCAACAACCGCGTACAACGCTCGAGTGCTGACCGATCGCTTTGTGTCATCGTTGTACACACTATCGCACGAATGTAAAATCTTGTAGACACCAAGGGCTTCCAGATGATTGCGATCTTTGATGGGAAAGTAGTTTGAGAGCTTGAAATTGGGATTGAAGATGGTTTTTATGTTGTTCCTGAAGAGAATCTTGCTGACGCGATCGGTGATACCTTAAATATAGGGTAGATACGCTTGCTTACGGAAATTAGGTTTAGATGAGAGGAGTTACTTTGGAGAAGGGCTGGGATAACGGTTAATGGTAGTTTGAATATCTTTCCTATAATAATTATTGCGAAACAGAGTTTCAGTGATGTGGTTCAGTTCTTGAGGAAGCGAATTGGGTTCAGATAAGGAAATATCGCATCACAAAGATTATGAGAATTATGTTTATGAAACTACTCCTATCGTGTCAATGCAGGTGTGTGCTTATATGTGCAGCATACAAATTTCATTTTGATAAATAAATGAACACGCCCACTATGTCACTTTTACCGGACCTTTACAACGTCATTATTTAAAAACTATTTAATATTAACAACGTTAATATTAAGATAGTTCTATTTACAGTGAGGTCCTAAAGAACAGGCTTTGTATGTGTTACTTTTAGGATGACCTTCGCACAAATTGAAAAATTACTGGGTCAGTTGTAATATACAGCAAACCTGGCAACAATCGTCAACCGGGTTGCTTTTGGTGTCCAGAATTCAATGTCGGAATAAAAATAGATGAGTACTATTTACAAAGTTTTATTTACATATGACTTGTAAGTATTTCTTTGACAAAATAGCTTCGGAGAAGAAAAAGGCACATCAAATAATATAAAATTCTGTTTAGATCACATTTATTTACATCAATCCAAAATAAAAGATAATTTCTCGTGAACAAAATAAACATATATGTATCGGGAAGTGTAACGGTATGAGTTTAAACTATCTATCATATACATACAAAGGGAACGTGCTTTATGGTTGCCTGTCAAATGAATTTCGGACTTATATGTTCGATTAAAATAAGCAAGCGCGGTTCACGTAATTGAACAATTCAAATGGCGGTCTTTAGGGCGGAATCTGCTAAACAGCGGAGGGCTCAAAAATGACAATTTAAACACATTCCTTCCAAATTATACGAAGTGCTTGATTTAATTTCTGCCGGATGAAGTCACAAAAAGCGTTTAAAATGAGAGATTTATTTTACAATTCCCGTGATGGAATGAGTAAATTAACAGTAGTAAATCGGTTGATTATGCAATGAAATCCTTCATTTTTATGAACTTTATTATTGCAACATTTATTGTGCAATTATTGTATATGTATCACTTTGAATTTGTGAACCATTTCAGTGCAAATTGCTACACTTAACTTTCAATACGAAGCAATAACATCCTTAATTCATTTCGCAAAGGAGCATATCTTCATTTAAGCCCCCCATCATCGTCGACGTTAATGGACTTTGACCATATATTTACGTTCCGCTTGCCATTTTCTACATTATGACCACGTCCTGTCCATAGCGTTTCCGTGTCGGAGAAATTCGAGGCTGCCTTAGATAATCGATGCCCCGATCGATCAACCGAGACTCTTTGCAGTTATAATTAAAGGACGCACAATCAATCATTCCAGGCCGCGGTCCGGCACATGAAACACGAGCTCTCATCCTACATAGCGGCCTGCATACCGCCTTCAATCGATTCCCATTCATTTCAACCGCGCACACATATCGATGTATGCCTGTAGTATGGCATCGGAGAATGCTCCGTTATACAAGCTCTAGCAGAGGTCGCGGACGGTATTCATTCAATAGAATTTGCAGACGGTATTTTTGCGATCTTTTCTCTCTTGTCCGATTGAAATTGCTCGCCAATTCATCCTAACAGCTAAAGCTTAGGATGACCGAAATGAACGGTATGTTGGAATTGATTGCTTGTTTTACTTGCAGTGGGCGCTGAATCCAAATAAATTACGGGTAAATGCAACTACGTTATGTGTGCTCGCTATAAAGTTGACTAAGACATTTTGGACGTATTCGAAATAGTCAAACAACCGGATGAGCTTTTGCTATTTGCAGTGTTACAAAGTGGAATGGTCCTAGGTTTGATATTTGCAGAACACCGGAGTAATTTCTTATATAAGCTGCTGAATTAAACTGTAGTGGTGTATATTTACATCGTCAAACGCAGCTGCCATTCGAGCACGTGTAATGTATTCAGTATGGCCACTCGGTCAATGTGAAATTCCCTCTACACGTCCCTGAGCCTACGATTTACGGAGTGGGGGTAATAAATAATTTAATTCAGCCCAGACAACGACAGATGTGGGGTAATGGCGACGAAACCCCTCTTCTGTGCAATTTCTCCATTTCGTAAATCTTGAAAATCAATGAAAAACGTTCCTAAAACAAGCAACAGGATAAATTCAGAGGCATTTCGAGCATAATTTCGTAAGTTAAATATCTATCGTAATGTTTCTGTCTAGAACGTCAGTGAGTTTTAGAACTGTTTGGTTGTCGATGCTATTCTGTATCACAGAATAGCATGAATTGCGTCATGCAGTCGCGTCACTGCATTATGTCAGATTAATAAATAGGTTTGTTTATCGGAAGTCCAGCATCAAACTATGTTTGGGAAAGTATTATCAAAATTTGCTGTGGAAAAAACAATCACTATCGCGATTAAAATAATGGAATCAAGGGACGCCAATTAATTTGATTACATCTGGTCAAGCTTTCATCCGGGTAACTCGTATTTTGACTGTGTTCCAAGTTGCAAAGTGTGTAATATTCAAATCATAGCAAAAATTCAAGATAGAAGTAAAGGTTGGAGTTTGAGAATTGGCAGTTCCCCATAAATCCCATATAAACGTAAAGTTTATAAGACATCGTCTTAGAAATCCAAGTTAGTTTTCATTTTTCCGTTTTAGCATTCGTTGATTCCCATTTACTGATATAAAAGTACATTAAAATTGCCGAAAAAGCATGTAAGGACACTTCCAAACCTCCAGTTCATCTAATTATTTAACTAATTTACAAAAATTATATATTTTTTTAACAATTTTCCTGTTTTAAAACATTACAATACATACTAAATTTGGGTACTTCCAGCAAGAAAATGTTTACAAGATGCACTTATTGATTTGAATGATATTATCAGAGGTGTCTTTAAGAGATCTCAGGCTAGTGAAAGTTTTGTACACGTCAAACTCTTTCGCCATTTGGCTGCAACGACTTCTCATCGATGAATATTCAAATCAGAAAGACATATTGGTCTGCAATTATATTAGATTGGTTCAGCATTACAATAATTAGTATAGAAGTCTTCTGAACAAAAAAAAAACTATTATATCTTAATCATTTAGTGAGAATGCACAGAAGAAGCAAATTACACACACTATATACGAGGGTGGTACTAGCATTATCTTGTTGAAAAATAAATTTCTGCCATAACGTTTGAAAATTTGTCTTTCACCTATTCTAGAAGCTGAATGTACTTTTCTGTATTCTGCCTGCCCTTCAGTATAACTAAATCAACAGGTTCGTTATAGGAAATAGCTCCCCATACCATGACTGAACCAGCATCGACACGTCGTCGTGACAGAATCACTTCTTCTTTACGTAAATCATGATAACAATAAGAAAACCCATCCGGATCATCGAAATTTAACTTCTTTTCGTCACAGAAAATAACAGTTTGCTAGTCTCTTGCCCGCCCCATTTTTGCTTGAGCAAACTGAAGATGTGCAGTCCGCTGAAATTCCTTTAAAGAAGGCCGTCATTGCATTTTGAGACATTCTAGCAATGGGTAGCTCTTCAGTAGCTTCTGCACAGTTCTCACCGATGCATTCATTCCCACGTTATTTGCGATTTGTCTTGCCGTTAACGCCAAATACGATGCTTCGCGTAATATAGCTCGACGTTCTCTCTCAATTGTAATTTTCTGCATCCCTAGTGAAACCGTTCATAACCTGGCGTCATTGATCTATCTTCTTTGGAATAACCCCTGAGGAATAGTCTTCTTGATGGAGCGCTTTTATTTTTCAAATTTCTTCCGCCGTCCCATCGTTGCGCAATACCCTTAATTAGTGATGTTTTAAAGTTATTTGTTTCTCTGGATACACGTTGTGACTTGTCACGCATTGCCTGCTTAATACTATATACTGACGCTGTACATACGTCAGCCAGTACATAATGCTAGGCAATATTGGGCAATAATGCGTATTATTTGCCATATCATATTATTACAGCTTTGCATTACAATTTTAATTAATTAACTGTAAATTTACCTAAAAGCTTGCAACAAATCTGTTGTTGTGGTATTCAAGTGGCGCGGAGTGTATAATTGTAAATAGAATGTTTGCTTATCGGTTAACCGTTGATTTTCTCTATCAAATGGGTTATTTTTTTCAATTTTAACACATTACTGTAAATATTTGCATTTATAACAACATGTATATATCAATTCCTTTCCATTATTGAATATATTTATGCAACGGCACACATAATTTTGTTTCTCATTATATTCTTTCTATATTCAATCCCTATATTTGATGGAAAAACTTTACTAACCACTACTACCGCTCACGTTTATACCGTTCAGCAAATCGCGAAATATTGATTTCGATTTTAATTTAAGCCGCCTCAGTAATATTTATAAATCGCTGAAATACGAAGTTTGCGGTAAATATAGGGCGTTTATTGTAATGGTTTTCATGCTCACAGAGGCTTAAAGCCTCAGATGAATAAATTGCTTTGAATGGTGAGGACAACTGACCGGAAATTCGAGCGGGATATAGTTCGGAATTGCTTTCATGTCATACGAACCTTACGGATAAAAATAATGAACGCGATAACGTTTGTGGTTTATAAATGGAATGTTCTCTTTGAACGGATGATTCAGGATAGATTGCGCAGGTTACTTATTTATATCGGCCTTTTGTAAAGTAATGTTTAATTTGGTACATCTATTAAAATACTGGCGAATATAACGCAAAAAAGTATATCTAGTTTTCTACTAAAAGTCCAGGTTGGGCTTTACTCATTAAAATAGAAAAAATAATGTACAACATAGATTTTAGCACTTAAAAATTAGGAAAAGTCTGATTAATTCTGGAGGCACCATTTGGGAAGTTTTTCCTACATGTAGAGTGCTTTAAAACATTCTCTTCCTTACCGAAGCAACTACACTCTAAAAAAATGAGTAAATTTTACCCTATTAAAGGGGTAAAAATCACCTAAATTAGGAGGAAGTTTTATCTTTTGTAGGGGACAACAGAAAGGGGGGCGATTTTCCCATAAAGCATCAAAATGTAACGTAAATTTCATTCAAAATGAGGTATGTGCGCAGACGCAACTTGCGGAAAGCACAAGACAGTCCTTGTGTAAGTTCTACGCATGCACAGTATCGTACACCGTGACCAGTCCGCCAATGTGTCATAATTTGTTTAGTGATGATAAACGAAGTACAAGCAGTGAAGATCTACTGGTTTAATATCCCTAGGTATTTACTTTGAGAAACTTTACAAAGAAAGGTGTATATATTATTTTGATTGTAAGTTTTGATTCAAAAGGCAATAATGGGTACCAATACCAAACTATCCACAGGGATACCAAGAGTCTAGTGCGTCATCTCATGGCAGCGGTTAGATTATTACTGATTGATTCCCGTCGTCATACGTCGTGTGATCCTCTTATGCCCTTATACCTACATACCTTTATAGCAGCTGCACTAATATTTTAAAACCCGTAGTTATTACTTTCTTATCAAACCTCTACTAACGCATGTGTTACAATTTCGTTAACATGACTATAACGTTTCAATTAATTTTTAAAAATTGCTACAGGTGAAGTATTTTCAACGCATGACATATCATCCATTTGTGAGTATTTAATTCTATTTTTGTTGTAACTATATACATACGTAGCACTGGCTAATAACAACGATAAAAAAAACTCTCCTAGCATGAAAACTGTCGAAAAGATCTGGTGCGTTTCAGCGCTGGTAAATTATGTGTTCGGCAACTTTCGCCTACGCGCGCCGGTACTACTAACTTTCAAAACACTCAACCGGACCCGTACCCTAAACAAAGCCCGAGTTTGTTTTGAATAGAAAACGCAGTAGGCGGTTTTTAAAACCTGAATCCGACACCTTCAAAGAGCGGTACCAACGAGAGGGCGAAATTAACACGCTCTAAATGGGAATCGATTACGCGAAACAAAAGGGGGAACCGGTATTAGATCGAGGCGATAGGAAGAGGAAGTTTTGGGGCAACTTTGTTTGTTGTTACCGTCGTGTTTAAGACACCACCAACGCAAACACCATACTACTACAATGCCGGTATTTCGATAGCGTTTGTGAGGAAGGAAACGCGAAGGGACGGCAGGGAAAAGGGGGAAGGGTGGTTACAAGTCGGGCAATCGTAAATTTCGCAAAACGAGAAACGCGACCCAGCAGCAATGGCGATATATTTATGTCTTTATCTCGCGCACCAAGAAATTAATGTTCGATATTTATTTCGTGTTGGGAGGGGTGAGATCCTAAATGTATTTCTTCGGGCCGAAAAATAGTTGGCCGCTTGTAGCGTGACACTATTTGATTTAAGCGTTGTTATTAATTAGATTAGATATTGTTGTAGATTACAATTTGCAGGTGGAATTAATGAAATGTGATTGGAAGCTTTGCTTATCATCTAAATACGTCACGATAATCATTATTTTGATCACTGAAATTGGTAGTAGAATATTTGAGGGAAGGTCAAAGTATAATTACTAGTTAATAATCGGTCGTCCGTAGGCGCGAAAGAGACGGGAAAAAGCGTCAAAAGGGGGCAAACTGTAGGGGATTTGTGACAAAGGGCGAGCCTCATGAAGGCTTGCGACCGACCTAGATCGAAAGGGCGCTGCCTTTCCTATAATATAGGCGTAATTTTATTAACCAGTGTTCGGTAAATCGACGCCGTAGTGAAAAAAACACGCCGAGCCCGTGTCCATATCTGGGTGAAACGTGAGATTTATTACTTTTTCATATTCTAATTAATTAATCCTGTTTTCTTATACAGATATTTCCTGTTTTTATTGTAACATAAAAAAAGCCAATGTAAAAAAAATCATCTGTTTCGATATTTAGAAGCTTATCTGACAAATTAGGAAACACAAAATTATTTTTTTAATTATACAAAATCTACTTGACACTCGCCGCCATCTCGCTGCAGAGCGTAGAAGTCAGAAAATAATCTCTCATCTGCATCTGCAAAAAGCACGCTCATAAAAGAATCTCATTATTTGTAAGGCGTGATGGCGGAGTGGATAGAGCGGAAGCTCACGGGCGGGAAGATAGCGGTTCGATCCCGTGTACGGACATCCTTTTTCTTTCTATTATTTTCATCATTTTTTAAAATATTATTTTTACCTTTAGAGTGTGAAAGAAAATAAGCATTTGCTTGATTCACATATTGTAGTTTTCCATCAATATTTACTTCATATATTTAGTACTACATTTATTTAAAACAAAATTCGTTATAATCAAAGGTAATAATATCTAATTCTTTGATTAAACTAAATAGGTTAAAAATAGTGAAGAAAATAGTTGATACTACAAAAACTTCCTCATTTTTATATCATTCTAGCGTTTAACTGCAAATAAAACAGCAACTAAAACGTTTTAAGGACAAGAAAATATTCATATCATGGCAGATGAGCGTATCGCTTATATTTTCCTGTTATGTAAAGAAATGATATATGTAGTTCTTTCACAAGAGGTTTCTGTCGGTATAAAAAATCAGATACATGCTATTTCTTCTGGTGTCTAATGCATTAGCAGAGTTAATATTGAAAAAATCCTTCGATGACTTTTTCGGCATTTTTGGCAGGAATCCGTCATGACACTAACCCCTTACTTCAATTGTGTGACTTCTTTTCTATTTTTCTTTATAAGGAAAAAGAAAAATAGAAAATACACGTAAGGAAATGTATTTTCTACCTGACACCATGTTTTAATATATTGTTTATATAAACAATATTAATCTAACGATAACTTTATTTAAAACTGGAGGTAACAAAACCTGGTTACATGATTGTTACAGAGAGCCATCAGAGATGAAATGGGGAGAACCCACGCTTATATAACTATTGTGTCTAACGCAACATACACAACGGTGTCTAATGCAACATGCATATGTAACACCTATGTATTGTACTACATATATTATAATGCGGTTTCCTTACTTGTTTATGTACATTTTTGAGTACGTATTTCTATGTATATTTGTATCAATGTGTCTTCGGTATATAATAAAATCGCAACGTTTGTATATGTGTCTTAAATTCGCAACGTATATAGCTGCTTAAAGGGCCGGGTGTAAGACTAGTCTAGTCCGTCTCGTGTTCAAGATGTACGCGACGGACCATAAGAATCGGATACGAAAGCTGTTGCACAAGTTCCGCAGGTATTGAATTTACATAACAATTAATACGCTCAACATAAACGGTAACATAAATTAGGTACACCTACGCTCAAAATATTCGGTCAGGTTCTTTGAAAAATAATTAATAAAAATGAAATAAAGGTTTAACAATGCGTACAGGATTTATAGACTGGTGGTAAAGATCAAAATAAAATATAAATTTTGTATCTTTCTCTAGATTAACAGTCTTTAAAGTATGACGAACTTGCTCGTTCGTCAGAATGTATATGTGTGCTATGCTTTCTCTCTCGGCGATGATTCTTTGCTTAATGCTCGACTGCGGTGGTTCTCTGTCTCGCGTCCATCTTATCTCAAGATTTGCAATATAAGAGCTTGCCGAAGTTGCGATTATTTGATGTAATAGTACTTGACGACGATTTTTACTTTGTATGCAAATAGTTCTGTTACATTTGTGTATATTTAAAAATGTTTTTGTGATAAATACGTACACATACAATATATTAAATATATTCATTTAATATATTGTATTGCAATATATATGAGTTTATGAGAACTAAAACAAATAGAATTATGAATTTACAAGCAACGCGAATAAAACATTGGGGACATTTGGCTTCAGTAATGCTTTAATTTCTTTGTTTCCTTCGTATCTAACTAACTGAATCCAGTATGTATGCTACAGTGGTTATAAATTAACTATTTGACGCCACATCTGGAGCTCCACAAGATTCCAATTCAGGTCCTTTGATGTTTCTACTATTTACAAGTGATATAGCAGAACAAATCAACTGTAATAAGTGTATCTTCGCCCGCGATCCGAGAACCTTCACTTCAGTACCTATGGAAACAGATTGTATCCCATTACAACTCTGCCACATGCAAAATTGTAACTTATACTATGAAAGATAATCCCTTAATCTTCAGTTACTTTATTAATGATGTACTTCTTTCTCAGGTTTCGTTGATTAAGGATTTGGGTATGTACTTCGACACACCCCTTATATTTTCTATGTATAGGGACAGTGCCATATCTTCAGCTACCAAAATAGTAGGATTCTTGGTCAGAAACTCTTCTTCCTGTTATATAAACACAATAAACACTGTACTTTGCATATGTACACATGCAAGAAATAGATTGGAGTATAGATCTTTAATTTGGATTCCTTACTAAGGTATCTATAAATTGTCTGTGGGAAACATACAGAGAAAGCTTCTAAAGTATCTGTTTTCTAAAGAAGAATGTACAGGACCATTAACTATTGCTGCAAAGTTCAATGTTCTTTCACTCGGAGTAAGATGACAGGTACGCCTTAAACTTTGTGCATAGTATGTGCAGTGCATAAGTGTACCTTATTGAAGGCACATTATGAAGCAGATTATGTTATGTTAAAGTAAGGGTACACTTTAATGACACTCTAGAGATGTGGCGGTAAGAAATTCAACTAGACTATTTAACTTGTTCTCCAATGACAATAGTTCATGTATTAACATACACAAAGGTTTACCGGTGGGACATTTTGTGTTGGGATGAAAAATTTGGAAACCCTGCAAATTGCTAAAACTCCTTGTTCGCCAGATTAATGCAATATCGGAAAAGGTTTGAGATAAATGCATAAAATAAATGTTAATGGAAACCACGTTAAAAAGCGATACTTTTATTCTATCTCAAGATGTTTTTTTTATCATCTGAGTTGATTGCGATAAAATCTCCTCTGATATATATAACGCCGCGTGAAGTTTTCGTGTTTTAATCTTTCACGTTACTGTCAACAATTCCCAAATATACATACTATTTACATTCTATATAGGTAGGTTAGCATGCTATATGGGAGATGATAAATTACCATGGGCCGCATTTTTCGTAGGAACGTGTAATATATAGCGACAATATTTTTAAATGTATGTATGCATACAACACCAGCGTTATTCCTTATACTGTAATAGTTACACACACCGCGTTTTACAGCACCCTTGTCTCTCTCCTTTCCAACACACGTACATACCTACAAGATTGTTTCATTTTTCTACCGGGTTTCCTTCTATTTCTTCCTTTCAGTCAAACGCGAAACAATAAACAGCCTTTCAGCGCAAAGTAGCTTTCAGTGATGATAAATTATCTCCTTATTTTTAGTCGTCCGACGCTTCCTTCTTCTTTTTTTCAGTTTCCCCCTCCTCGCACTTTCCCACTGACGTAACCCGGTCTTCCCATGTTTACGCACATTCTTTTTATCGCCTTCTACTTAATTCATGTGTATCGATTATTGTTTTTTTCTTCTCTTTCCGCCCGCCGTTGCTGCTGACGAAAGGAGAATACAATGAACGCGTGGAACACGAGAGGGAAGTAAAAAATACGTCGGGGGATGTTTGAGAAATGAGTTCTTTTATGGTAATGATAATGATGATGATCATGATGATGATGGCGCGTGATTGGGGTTTCTTTTAAAAGTTGAATGGATTGATTTTTTACGCATTGCATGCAGAATTCATAGTTTTGAACGTGCTTTTAAGGGAATGTTTTTAAAATTATTTTATTTATAAAATTTTTAACCCAGAAAATGATTTTTCTCGTCAAATTTGAACAGTCCAACGTGTGTACTGATAATAGTTGTATTTTAGTCATCAACATGTGTGACGAACCATTGACCGTTCGCACAAATTTAAAGACTTTTACGCTAGAAAAGAGTATAAAAATTGGAACTTGTGTAACGATTGTTTTGCTTGTACGCGTCACGTACAAGGTCGCAATACGTCATGAGCAAGAAGTACAACTTCATCCAAAATTTTGGCATGTAAACTCCTCCGATTTGCACATCAGGGAGCTTCTGCGTGGCAAGTGGGCACTTTAAACTGGCTAGAATCTGAGCAACAGAGTTTCACTTCTGCATAGCAAGTCGGCGCATTTAAGCTGGCTAGAAGCTGAGCAGAGTCTGGGGAATACTCCACGGGTAGCCGGTGATTAAGCTGGCAACCGTTGAATATTTCTCGAAGTCTGTGAAGTATCTCATAGGCAGTCGGCTACTATGGAATATTTCTTACCCTTTCCGTTCTACCAGCCTTCAGCTGTTTGACACGCGCCACCGCGAGCAACACGGCCGTTAAAATTGTTTCGGTATGTATTTTGACTTGCACCGTTTCACCCGTTGCAAATATTTGATAATTTAACTTAGAAAACGTCTGAGTCCGTAACCCGACACATATCGTCACACTGATTGTAAATATTTTGAGAATTTATCCCTTCCTTTTATAAATATCGTATATTTGTCATCGTAACAGAGTTTATTTTATTTTCTTTTTTGTTCTTAACGATTCCTGTCACTTGTTTATTTATTCGTTATTTGTAATAATTACTTTTGCTTTGAAATTTGTAAATAAAATTGTTTACCTCCGGTGGATTGTTGATGGACGTCATGCTCGACACCACGGTAAATTGATTTTTAAATCACTAAGTCCGCAATCAACATGACCCTACCTATAAGCCACGTAGTGATTGGTATAATCTAAATATTTTGGCTGTTCTTAAAATTGTTCCCCTTTGGCGACATCTATGAGCAAGATTCGCTACTACCTTCATCTATATTGCTATGGTCGCTAATAGATGTTATTACATGTAAAGAGATCTACCAATTGAAGAAAATAACTGAAAAGCGTTTGATTTTTCACTTTTGCACAATACAAAGTAGGTTCATTAGATATACGAGTTCTTCGCTTACGAACTGATTTCGAAAATCAGAAAAGACCGTACACATAGAGTTAGATGTATCTTTAAATGAAGTTTTAAACAGTAAAAACTAGATTGAATACTTGTGAGATGCTTAAAACTCATTTGAAACAATAATAGAATAGTTATAACGTTATTCCACCAGGTGCACACCCGTGCAGTTCTAGAAAAAACGTTAGACATGACAGCAAGATGAACAGAAGCGACCGTATCAATTTTAAAAAATAAATAGTACCAAATGTCAACGTTCAAACACTGTATAGTTAAGTGAGTATTTTCTAATGGAATGTTTGTGTCACTACAGAACGAATTTTGAAAATGTATCTATTTCTTTTTGAAACGTCCGAAACGAAAAAAGTTGCTGACTCTCGGAACGTTGAGAATTAAAGAATTAAGTTTGAAAATACATCTTCATTGGAATAATTTGCGAAGTAAGATACTACATCGATCCATGTTCCATACATCATACAGATGAGGTGACAAGGTGAAAAAGAGTCGAAATCAAACTTTCTCTAAGCACTTCTGCTACTAAAGGGATTTCTCTACGCGAAATGTTTTCTAACAATTTTATTGTACAACTTGTCATCTAATTCTTTTACGTACAACAAGGAAGTAACGTTTTAGACGCATCACAATTGAATCCGCGGTTTGAGAATAAGAGATTCGTACAGTGACAATTACAACTCAACATGGGAAAATATTTGCGAAAGTATCATACTACTTGTAATCACGTGTCCAATATCATACACCCATCATATTGTTCTTCATACATTGGGTTTACGACATTCAAAGTCGGCGAAATGCAAAACCGTTGTAACATCCAACAGCGTTTTTTCAGCGTGCATATAACTACTTACGTCCCAAATAACCGAACGATCGAATTCCTCAATGTCTACCGCATTACTGAACTCTGCATCCACATACGTACATCCCCCCCCCGTACAGGCGCCACTGCGGGTGCAACCGTTTGTCACGCTTTAGTCATATTACATTAATATGCAAGTTTTATCATACAACGTAATACTAGAAATTAAATAAATCGGACAATAAATGCTTATAGAAGAGGGTTGATATAACCTTCAGAAACACCTTAGCATCTTGTATTTTGCTCTAATATCGATGTAACTTGGCGAACTGCCAACGAGGAACAACCACCAAAACAAAATATTTTGACTTCTTTTTCTTTGAAATACACGCGATATGTATTCCGAAAATATGCATGTATACAAATACATTAGAGTTTGTGCGGTCAATGCTTCTCTTCGCTCGTGTTAACTTCGTTGTTTTTTGACTTAGGAAATTTCTTTATTTCCCGGTGTGTGTCGCGCGGTATCGCATGACAGATATACAGATTAGGCAAACGGTGTCGCTACGTATTTCGGCGCAATTTGCATAAGTATAAACTATGCTTCGGTTTACGATAAATGCCCCGTTTCGTTAATTTATGACCGACAAATTAATCAAAATGTCATTGTTTATTCGCCACGACCAGATCGCAGATAAAAGGATAATGAATAGCGTACAATTATTTTTGTTTATTAATCATTGGTTCTCCCTCCGCGAGCTTTAATAGAATTAATGAGCTACTCACGTGAATGAAGATGTATGTAGATAATGGGACAAAGAAATTAGGTTAATAGAATTGAAACTTTGCCTATTAAAGATTGTAAATTGTAACTAACAAAATTCAATTTTATTATACTCATATTGCTTTCAACATAGACACTTCAATTATGTTAAAATTTCAAAATAACTCTTTATTAAAGAATATACACTGACAATTATATCTAGCAGAAAGAAACATCTGTACCTACTACAAATCTAAATAATATCTGAAATATTGTGAAAAGACAACACTCTCTGTTTCCGAGTTGGAACAGCGTCCTTGTCCCAGCTTCTGCCAACGTTTCGTCCACACTCTTATGGAACATCCTCAGGGCTGTTACTGCACACTGACTGGGTACCATTCATTCCGGAGGGGTTTATATAGGACGTATTTTGGGTCTATGGAACAAAAATGTTATGCATCAATGAGACATGGCGGTTGCTAGAACGTTTAATTAGTTGGGATTTCCACGTGTGATGTAAGGGGTAGCCATCATCGCGATTTAAATTGTTTGAAGATTTCTATGGATTAACGGATTTTTCTGCTATAATAGTGAAGGATGCAAGATAATATACGGATGGAGTTAAATTGGATTTGGTGGCCAGTTTCCAGTCTAGGCGCGGCCAGAGACCACCCGACTACACCCATCAATCGCGTACAAAGCTCATGCTCCGTAATACGAGTGCTGACTGATCGCTTTGTTTCACTGATATTGTTTGTTTCACTACCGCACGAACATGGAATCTGGTAGACACCAGGGGTTTCCAGATGATTGCGGTCTTGATGGGAAAGTAGTCTGAGGGTTTGAAATGGGGTTTGAAGATGGTTTTTATGTTGCTCCTAAAAAGAATCTTGCTGATGCGAATTGAGCGTTCCATCATTAACTTTATTAAAACGTCATCTATCCCTACCGATACCCAGAGGTCACGTCTACCTAGAGATCCTTCAACCCCTAAGTTACACGGACTTCCTAAAATTCACAAATCTAATATCCCCAGTTGTTAGCATTATCAATAGCTCTACTAATTATCCACCTTTCTAACCCTCTAAAACCTTACGCTGGACACAGCGAATATTTCATTCAAAATTCCCAACATCTCGTCAAATGTTTGAAAGAGTTGAGGTAGATCCTAGTGATGTCGAATCCTTATTTACCAAAGTTCCCACACCGTTTACTGCATCCATTATTAGACAATTCCTCATCTCAAATGACCAACCGGATGATCTAGCTGACTTGATTGAAGCTCGTCTTTCTTCTACCTATTTCCAGTTTTATGGTAAATACTACGACTAAGTCTCTGGCGTAGCTATGGTATATTCTCCTATCGCCATCAACATCTTTATGGAAGTGTCCAAACAAGCCCTATTATCTTACAACGTTAAGCTGAAATGTTGGCGTAGGTACGCTGATGACACTATTGTCATCTGGTCTCATGGACACAAATCTTTAAACAATTTCCTATCGTTTCTGAATTCCCAGCATGGTTCCATACGCTTCACCATAAAGGTCTAATCGAATGGTTGCCTTCCTTTCTTAGATGTTCTCCTTCACCGGCGTCCTGTCACCGTGCGCTGAAACATTCCGTTTACCGAAAACCCACGCACACGGATAGATATCTCAATGCCCTCTTACACTATCATCCACCTCAAAAGACGAAGGAGACGCTGTAAGGCACCATAATAGATGAGTCAAAAAAAGGTTTTGAATAATGCGAGAAAAGATTCGACAAGTGTATTATCTCGAATGGTACTTTGAATGGAATTAAAGAATTCTTGTAAAAAAAAATTAAATAAACGTATTTCAGCGCGTATTTCGGCGTAGAGCAAAAGTAAGAAAAAATTGCTCTATTACTCTTTTCGTTTGTCCAAAACACACTAATTTTCCAAATTTTGAAGCATTCTGCCTAAACAGTTAGAGCTAAGAGGTTGCGATCTCTAAAAATCTACTACTCGTCAACATCTTTACAATTAGAACCAAGCAGTTCCATTCTATTCCTAGTCAAGATAAAAATTTGAAGTGATATTTTGTCGCAAATTTTGGAAATCAAAAAATTTCCCCGTTAGCCCATAAATTGTGAGCCACTGAACATCCTCTTTTTTACTTGCTATCAATAGCTCTAACCGGTTTCGAACGGCGAAGTAATGAAACTAGAATTATCGGAAATTGCGTTTTCTTCACCTTGCCCGCTAACCAAAAAGTTATTATCTGTTGTCATCCCTTAATAACTGTCTATCTGCTTATAGCAATAATTTTGGTCGGTTTTCTTTATCATGTCTTAAATAAGTAAAAATGAATGTCTTTTAGGTCCATTTTATCCTACGGTACTACAGAATCACCCGGTATACTTAATTTTGCGTTCCCAAGCTCCGTCTCGATTTCACATTAGAAACCATAATTATGATTTTGTTTATCTCGCCACCAAACGCTGCACGATAATCGCATTTTGAATGTGCTGCGAAACGAGCTTTCCTTCGAAGGAGATACGTTCGGCCTGCGACCGAATCTAATGGCGACCATAGTCCGAAATATATGTGTATGCATAACGGGCGTTAGGGTAGCGCAATTATACGCACTTGCCGAAATTGCAGAACTCCTCGGGACCACAATAAAATTATCTAAATTAGTGGGGTCAGCGAAAGTCGTTCTACCCCCAAATAATGAACCTTCGGGGTCCGACCGACGCTAACACGCGCGACGCCGCGCCGTCTCAAATCACTAACTAACCTCTTCCGATGTATCCGGGGTTTCGCCATTACCGAGGTTTGGTGCGGACGAAGAATTCCGACTAATTGCCACGCGAAGGTCTCGATTTCGAGATATTGAATTTGTAGAAATGGACACATAATAATCAAAGAGCCCTAATGATTTAATATTCCTATAAATAAGGCTATGATAAACTAAGACGTACTAGAGATTATTAATCTTCTAACAAAGTGTTGTAAGTACACAACACCTCATATACACCTTTACCCCGGTTCCTACTACAGCATTCCTTAAGTAAAGGTTCTTTGTAGGAGTTATGTCAGGATATGTAGTCAGAAAATAATAGCTACAATGCTGAAATTAATACACTTATTATTTACTTAAGGTGACAAACACGAAGATGTTGCTCTCGCGATAAAAAAAAAAACACGATCTCACTATATTTTCGTAAGTTCTCGAAAAATACAGATATAAATACGAAAGAGGAAGGGATGCAAAGCCTACTGACATTCTGGAACTGCAAGCAGTTATTGGATTATTGTATCTAACCTCTGTCTTAAAATCTGGCCGTGTAAATGTAAAAGAACTGTGGGATCATTCTGGTTTGGGAGTTCAAGAGTTTAGGCTGACTATATCTAGAACTAGATTTCACTTTATTCTTAAACATCTTAGATTTGACGATATTGCTACTCGTGAGGAAAGGAAGGCTATTGATAAATTAGCTCCTATAAGACGTGTTTAGTCAGTTTGTAGAAAACTGTCAAAGTGCATAACACCTTTTGAGAATCTTACGATTGACGAGAAATTGGAAGCATTTCGCGGAAGATGTAGTTTCTTGCAATATATGCCAAAAAAGCCAAATAAATATGGGTAAAAAAACACACGAAGGTGGCCTGTGGTTATATTCTATTCTTTACTGAACATGGCTGGCATAAACTCCTACGTGATTTTTGCTATGAACAATCCTGATGAAAGCAGAAAGAGAAGGATATTCTTACGTGAGCTAGGTTATCAACTTATTGATAGTCACTTGCGAAGACGTGCAGAGAACCCCGGAACACCAAAACTAATTGCATCAAGAATAGGGCAGGTCTTGCAAATTGCAAAACCGCAAATGGTGGCGACTACTTCAAACACCGTTGGACGATGTTACTATTGTGACAGAAAAAAGAATCGACCCACACGGTATTCCTGCGGACTTTGTGGAAAGTGAATGTGTTTACGGTATTGCAATTTTATTTGTTTACAATGTAAGCAATACGAAGACGTAGAAGAAGGAGAATGCTGATTTTCAGTTATCTAATTACGTTTAATGCAACTAACAAATAAATGGTTAAATATCTCAATAACTAAACAAGTTCTTTAAACGTAGTCCAAACGACATAGTTATCCCCCAAAGGAGGGTATAATCATGTCGAAAACTTACTAAAAATCATACTTCTGCGTACATAAACTACATTTTGATTATCTTTATTACAATCTACACAAACTTCCCTTCTTAATATCCACATTAACCTCGTTACCCAATTTCCTCTCTCTACAAACAGGAAGAGCTCGGCTCCATAGCAATTCATTTGTACTCATAATTTGTTCCCGTTCTAAGATATCTAACACCGAGCATCTTCTTCGGGCATATATTTTACGTTCAAAGTACCAGTTCGCGCCCTAAATTACGCCGATTAGGCTGAAACGTTGCTCCCAAGATTTCCATAAATGTACAAGTTATGAGTCGGAGGGTTTCGATAAATTTGACTTATTCAAGCTGGCGCTAGCGGACGGTTCAAGGCGAGACATAGGACGTAGTTGACCCGAAAAACGTGGGTCTCTGGAAGGAGCTCGTGTTTGCTAGGATTTCTTTTGCGATCGAACGAGAAGAAGAAACTTGTAGATTGGAGTATGGAGCAATTTGATATCCATTTGAAAAGAGATTTTGGTGGCAGTGCTCGTTTATGTAAAGATAGACGTCGTTGGAAATGTGTTTTGCTTGCATTCTGATTAGATATTGGATAAATGGTAAAAATACGGATTAACATAAGGTCTTTCTAGCATTGGATATTTTCGCTTGCACGAAATAATGTAGTGGTATAGTGTTTAAAACTAGTGCAGGTATTGCAAGAATCAAAATAGAATATGGTTGTTTGTTTAATAGTATTTTAATAGATTAACATTACTGGAGTGGACTGTATACTAGAATGTTCCCGCTTACGCGGGTAGCACTCAACTCTCGTAAAAAAAGGTATACGAACACTTTTGTTCCTATAACTAAATAAAAAAGGTCCTTGTCACTTCTAGTCACATAAATTACTCTAATTGTCATAAACTTGACAATCCGTTGAGAATACGTCTTTTTTAACGACGACCCTTAGAAAATAATTTATTAGTTTTAACAAAAGCGATTTATATAGATACATATAGATCTACCTAAAATGCATGAGCATATAATTTGCGTAAGTAATGACATCCATCCATTGTAAAGATTAGATTTGTTTCATATCTAACTTATGAGTGATATCGAGGACCTGAAATTTTGTATGCGAATACATTGAATGAGGACTAATACACGGAAGCAGTGGAAAATATACGCTGGGACACTCTTCACTTGCTTACCATTTCTTTTTAAATTTTGAGTTTCTACATACCTAAAACTCAATCCTTCTTCTGATATATTTTATTTGTATATGCCAAATTTTATGTATGATATCTTTTAATATAATGTCCTCAAAAACCTATGCTATTCTGAAGTTGAAATTTAAATTACTTCTTCTTCTTAAAATCGTGCCGATTTAAAATCTCATCATTTAATTAATAGTTATACAATTTCTATCTTCACGTAAACAACCAACGTACTTAGAATATTTTGCCTTGGTTTTCAGGCAACTTACCAGGTATATACTGTAAGTTGGATTGTTGCTGTGGGAGACAATGAATTCCATATTCTTGCCTGCGTTGTGTATCTTCGGTATAGAGTGAAGAATTTCCTCTCGTCTTACTCATGTATCTGATAGAATACACCGCATGATAACTGTTTGTCACTATCAAGATGAACTAAAGCGTGATTTTCTGTTGCAACTTCTCTCATTGGAGGGAGATTTACAAATGGAATCTTCATGTCACTGGAAATAGTTATATTGAGTCTCTTATTTCATTTTCTAGAAAAGGTAGAATCCTTAATATCTAAAGGTGTTTCTACTGAAGATCTTCTTCGTTCTGCTGGTGATTTATTTAAGTTCCAAGCTTGGATATGGTTTTACATCAACCCTGCCAAACTGCACAGCTGGGTGTTGGTTATCAAACTCAAGGAAGACTTTTTACCCCATCATTACGATGATGTTTTGGAAGAAGTTAGTCATAGAACGCAAAGTCCTGATGAGAACGTTTCGCTTTATATCTGTTCTATGGAAAGCCTCTTTAATCGATTATCTAAAAAACCGGATATAAATCTAGCTTATAAATCACTTATACGATTCTTTTCTTTAATTTGATTAATTCACTTCATGCAAACACTGCTTATATCAGATTCCATTTAGTTTTTTTTTTATTTTATTAATTTTAATGAGTCAATTTTAAATTCACTTACCTATTTTCATTTTCAATTTCATTTTTCGGCTTCAATTTAAATCTCAATGAGCCTGACCACTAATTTTTCTGTACTTAAAATCAGCACTTACTTTATATAAATTTATTATCTCATTTTTCTTGTAAATAAGTCGTGAACGGGTTACTGTTCTTTTTTTGTTATTTTCCAATCCTTAGCAGGCCGGATATTCGACAACTGGTCAAGCAACATTTGCACCCCTGAAGGACCGACCTCGGAGTATCCAACCACTTCCAGGAGACCAACCCAATTCCCAGTAATAAGAATCCAAATCTGGATACCTGATGAGATCCATTCTCATTTAGCCGCCGGATCATCATTATTTGTTTTTTTTTATTTTCCAATGTCAGTTATACATTATGGTTAATGTACATTTGTTTTGAAAGAGTTGCGTTTGCTTTTGATCGAGGGCAGCAAGCCTTGAGGACGGTTTGTTCTTTTTTCTAAGAAATACCTAGCGCCCTATTCCTTTTGATGGTGACCTTCGGTCTCCATATCGCGTTTCACTAGCTTTTCAATACTCAAAGATTGCTATCCTTATTCTCCCCAAATCTCTACCAGACCCAGCGCTAATTTTTTCTTCTTCGGCTTACAACGTTATAGTGTGATTGGATTTTGGTTTCGTTTTCACCGTCGTACGCATAGTTTTCCTTTGAGATTTAATTCTAAAAAGTCGTTTGTGTATATGATGAATAAGGTTGGGGCTAGGTTGCTTCCTTGTGGTAGACCATGTTCTGCACACAACGGATCGCTTTCTTCTTCGTTTATCTTCGTTGTTTGTTGTCTGTCTTTTAGGTAGGTTTCCATTAAGTTTAATTGGGTTCCTTAAATTCCCAGTTCATTTGAAATACGATCAATGGAACGACAATGCGGTGTTGAAACGATTATCGCTATCTAAAATGACCACAGTATTACCTTTGTCTGATTTTAAGTAAAAACAGTAATTGCCTTTGAGCAATGTTCTGTTCTTTACGTGCAGAAATTTAGGGATGCAGTAACCCAACCTACTTCGCTTGATTTAGGAAAACAAAGACTCAAAATTAAACTTCATTTCAGGTTAGTAAAGCGTGACTCAATACAAAATCAATAATAACTTATCCAGGCGCAAACCGTTATTGTTCTCTCTACAGTCTAAAGTCCTGATCAGGAAAAGAGATTTGGACTTTAGACATTTCTTTTATTGTATCCCTGTGAGTCTTCCTTGACCTATCCATTTGGATCCTCTACGTATAACATAATAACACCACCTAAGCTATTATTTATCGTGAAAGTAATAGCGCCGATTGTTGATCCTTTTCCTGTATTTTTTTTTATTCTTTCCGTTCTTTCATCCCCAAGTGAGGAGCTTTTCTAGACACGGCCACCTATTCTCGACTTCGTACATATTTATTTCTGGTAGACAAAAGGACGAAATTCGTGACGACGGAGATGAGAAGATTATTTGAAAAGCCGGGCTCATTTTGTGGGGTCCGATCACGTTTGCAATCTAGCGACACTTTGTACTACTAAGGCGAAGCCGGCACCCTCTACAAAGGGACAAGAAAGAGCCGACAGAGGCGACCGGGTAGTAGAAGCATAGGTGGAACAACTGTAGCGTGTATGATAAAACGGAATCAAATATCGAACCACGTCTGTCCTTTCATCTTGATTTTATCTCTTAAATTTTTAAAATCGTCATCGACTTTCACGAGATTTTCCATTTGAAAAGGGCCGCTCGTGAAATTGTAATTATGGTAAACGTGTTTCTAATTCAAGTACGCAAATCGAAGCAAGGAGAAGAATCTAGAGAAAAAATGTGATTCCTCTGAGTGTCTTTAAGATTTCAATCAATTTTATTTTTTCAAATAAAACAAATATCAACAATGCATGTCAAACTAAATTTGATTCTTACACTCTTAAACGGTGAGCCACACCCCATTTTATTCTTTGGTGACTATACGGAGTGGCCCGACCTTCTGGAATTGTGAAATTGTGCCCATTGTGTGAATGGTACGAAGCTAAAATTCCCTGATAACATACGAGGGATTATCGTAAAATAAGGTTCCCAAAGCCCTACAGCAGCAATAAGGCATGTTAGGCGAAATCCGACAACATTGGCGTGTGCAGCAGCTCTCCTACTCTACCGCCGCAGAGGAAAACTGACTGCAGGTGTGACGCTTCTTCACGACAACGCTCGGCCCCACATCTTTCGTCAAACCCAGGAACTACTGACAAAATTTGGCTGGACTGTCATGCCCCCCCCCCCCTACAGTCCGAACTTAGCTCCAAGCGATTACCACTTGTTTCCAAAATTAAAAGAACACTTGGGTGGCGTACGCTTCGGGACCGACAATGAAGTCAAAGAAGAGGTTATTATTCGATTCTTGAAAGGACTGGCGGCAGAATTTTACGACATGGGGATACAGAAGTTGGAGCAACGTCTGCAAAAATGCTTGGATAGAAATGGCGATTATGTCGAAAAATAGCTTAAGTTTTTACCTTTAAAACGATGTGTAATGTTAAGGAAATAAAGAATGCTGTCTATTTTTTTTTAATATGGGAACCTTATTTTACGATCATTTCTCGTACATTTAGGTGATTGAAAACAAAATTATAAATATTTTCAAATCTGCTAGGAATAGACATATGGAATCCAGAAAAATCGATATTTCCTTAAACTAACGACATCGGTAAAATCAAGGAAATACCGATTTTTCAGTATACGTCACCCAAATATTTAGTATATAAAGCCGTGCAGAATTTCATTCTGCAGAAGTTCTCCCCTAACTGACCCCTTCATGGTATTCATATTGCCTGAAGGCGCTTAGCTCACCGACGGTGTTCTTTATATTGAGTTATCTTAATTCACTAACTAAAATTATTACCAACTGAATTCTCTTAACTTTCTGACGGTAATTTTATATTGTCTAACTTCCCTTAATTCACTAGTAATAATTTTATTGATCGATTTTACCGACTTGGGAACTCATTTCCGAGACACCGTTTATTTTCCCTTGTAATTTTATAAGAAGGAAAGAAAGCAATTAATAAGCAATTTATTTTCATCCGATTTACAATTAGAAAGTAAATTTATTGAGAAAATAATTAGCAAAATTGTTTCTTGACATTTTGCATATTGATGAATTTTCCTAAATCCCATATAGACAGTCCAGAGAAGAAGCACGTATTATAGCCCGCAGGTACCTATTTACCACTATTAAAATCAAATTTCAGAGCAAAATACTGGTATTTTTATTTGTGTTATGTTGATAATATTTAATGATTATCACGTTGATTATTTCCAGAAAGACACTTAATCGAGAAGTCTGAAAGAGTTCCAGTGTCCAGGCTGTTCCTATTTATAAACGACCTGCTTACTATGACGTCAACTGTACACAAATTACGAATTTAACAATTTAAACGGATTTTAAAAATTAGAGGTGCCCGGACAAAATCCGTCTCTTCTTCCAACTTTTCATTGATTCTTAAGCCGTAATTTCTCGGGAATTATTAATTCCGAAAGCGTCTTTTCTGACGTTACGGAGGACGATAAATTCTCATCAAGAAAAAGTAGCGTTTAATATTTTCGCTGACGGTTTTTCCTCTCATTTTTCACCGGCACAATATCACATACATATCTCAGTGAAACGCGCGCATAGATCATATCATGTGCTCGTATGTATTTCCCGCAGCGTCTTCTTTGTGCCTCGGCCGTCTGGCCCGTCTTCAAATTTAATTAAAACGAATTCCGTCTTGGGCGAAGGGAGAGAGGTCAATTGCCAGCGAGGAGATGCGGCGATGCGCGGTGCGGTCTAAACCAATAAACACGTGTAATACGGTTCCGTGGTCGGAGAGAAAAAAGTAATAACTTCAAGCATTATTTGAAAGGAAATAGCGCTGGGAAAACTTATTTATATTATATATCTATAGTAGCGGCGGCAAAATAAAGGGAAGATAAGAAAACGAAGCGGAAAACTGGAAAAAAATGGAGAAAGAAATCATCTGCGATATATTCGGTGGATATAACGCTATTTTCAGTATATTCGATTCTTTTATTTTATCAGAGCTGCAAGGTGCCTGTTATGTATATCGATCATATTACAAGCACAAGTTCAGTTTCAATTGCATGGAACCAAATTTGTCCAACCATTATAAACCACTTACGGGACAATATAGAAACAGTTTGTGAAGTTATACATAAAAATTAATCACGTATGCAAAGAAAAAAAAGTTCTTGAGTCAAAGAAATATGCGTTCAGTTAATCAAATCGTAATTTTAAATGGCGAAGATATATTTTTATAATTACAACCTTTTACAAGCTGTTTAACCACAGCAGCTATTAAATCAGAAAAGAAATGTTTCTTTGAATATAAAGAGAGAGATCTACTAGGAACTTAAGAAGATTTTTTAAGAACGTGGGTTTATGTAAGCAAAAGCAACGATTATTACCCGATCATTTACAAGACCCTGAGCAAATAAACAATTTTCCTTGAAAATGCCATTCCTAAATCTTTTTTGAATGATACTTTGTACAACTTATATTGCACTACAAAACTGAACGATAATACATTTCAGATTGCTTCTATTGATGAAAATACAATACACAGAATCATATTTTCTATTAAAAGCACAGCTAGTGGTCAAAATGGTCTCAATATTGGCTTTATTCAGTTGTGTAAACCCCATATAATACCTTATATTGTGCATATAGTCAATTTTTGTTTGAAAACGGTTGCTTCCCTGATTACTGGAAACGGTCTCTGGTTGTACCCCTCCGAAATAAACCCAATCCAGGCGACTACGGTGATCTTCGACCGGTAAGCATTCTCCCGGTTCTTTCTAAAGTTGCTAAGAGAGTTATGGAGGAGCAACTCAAATAATACGTTACTAGAAATAATATTTTGCCTCCTACACAATCTGGATATAGAGAACATTTTAGCTGTGCAACGGCACTACTTGATGTTATCGACGATATAGAAAGGGAAACGGATAATTTACCGTTGTTCTGTTTGCTTGATTATACTAAAGCATTTGATGCAGTTAATCACAGATTAGTGTATGCTATCTTATCTCATATTGGTTTAAAACCACGATCAGCCACGTTGATCTACAACTATTTGATTGGAAGAAGTCAGTGCGTTGTGGTCGGTGGTCGTCGCTCTGCGCCTGCAGCTAGTAGTTCCGGAATTGCCCAGTGATCCATTCTTGGACCACCTTCATTCTCTATCTACACCTTTAACATGGCGGGGTGCTTGCGTCATAGTAAAAGTCATCAATATGCCGATGACACTCAATTATATTATTCTTTTCCGGAGTCGGCGGTTGAGGATGTGTGCGCTCGAATAAATTTGGACATCAATTGTTTGAGGAATTTCTCAGAGCAAATGTCATTGCATTTAAACCCCAAAAAGACTAATCTAATTTTATTTGGCCCGGAAGAAAACGAGGCAATAATTTCTTTTGCGACAAAATTAATATTACCGTTGATAATCAAAAGGTTGTTTTAAAGTCTTGTGTAAAAAGTTTGGAGCTTTTGTTGGATTCTGTTTTGAAATTTAATGAATGTCTAGTCTCGGCAAGCATATGCATCATTGAAATTTATACACTCTAATGGAAATATGTTAAATTTGAAAGCAAGGAAGCTACTATGTGAAAGCTTAGTTTTATCTTAAACAAATTACTGTGACGTACTGTGCGACTCTTTTATTTCAAATATTTGTATCCGTAAATTACAAAGCTTCAAAATTCATACATTTGACTGATCTTTTGAATTACCAGCTATAGTAATATACCCACACAATATAAGCAAGCTCAAACACCAGCATTATTCAACGTGAAAAAAAGCATACTTTGAATTCATAACTCGTGGATGATGTGATTCCTCCATTTGGCAAACTATTGTAAAACAATGTACTATAATTTGTTCGAGAATATACGACTAGCTACAACTTGCGCCAATTCCTACTACTCTATTGTGGTTAGCGGATTGTATTTCTATTAAATACATTACTGTTGTAAAAATGTAGTCAATGATCTGTTACAAACGTTGCTACAACAGTGTACAAGTTGTAGTTACACACATTGTAAAAAAATTGCAACAATATTGCTCTAAAGATTGTAATGCATAATGCAATATTAATGCAGTGTTCTTATAATTACAATTATTAAAAGGAACAAGTAAAACGCAATGACAATAAGTATCCTTATGTTTTCGTATCGCCAACAGCTTCCCAATTTACAGGGAGCCATTGGTCATCCACGAGAATGTTACCATCACCTATACTGTTTCGCAGGTATGTTATACCATTTCTCCAAAGATAAATTACGAAAGACTTTATTCAGAAAGAATTGTGAAGCTGATGAAGATGGTTGGACTATGTAAAACCAGATGATTTATTAGAAAAATATTAGGTTTCCGTTACCACATCTATTGGTGAATAACCAATACTATCTGGGTCTCATTCTAAGGCAGGAAACATTCGGTTCACACATTTAAGTGGGCCTAAATTTTGCTCAATTCTGAGGGCGAAAAATATATTTATTCTAGCGTAGTGTATATCAACAGTTTCATTTCTTCCTAGCGAAATGAACATTTACATTACTCTTAGAACCTTAAATAAACTCAGCGAAAAATTTCGTTGCGAAGGCCCGTATTTAACTAACTTACAATACAAATATAGTTTCGAAAATAGGAGAAAAAAGTAACTAACTAAAACCATTTTCTAATTTATAAGTTTATTACAAAGTTACGTAACAAAATGAGGACGTGAATGCTAAAAAATACCTCCAACCTCCGCCAACCCGACGTACTTAAGAATTCAACAGCGAAAAACATCGGTGAAATTATGGCAGACGCGCCCGACTGGACTGATTTAAATATTTCATATTCTGTCCTTTCGTATTACGACATAATGCCGCATTTTAGGATCTCATTTCTCGACGAAGAATTTCTTTTATTTGTCGGGTACAAAACGGTAGCTTTTCTCTTCCTTCTAGGTTCTTCGCTGAGCGAAGTGGAAGAGTACACCATGCTTTAAAACGTTAACGTTTTGTTTGTTGACGCGCTCGCCCTTAACGAATTCTTTAAATTTTAATCAAGGCCTTATTTACATTTTATGAAGATCTCCAGTTTTTTCCTTTAGAGACGGAAGCGACACTATGGAATTTCTATGTCTGAATTTGCGATTAGCTGTCTTTGCATCTTTTGTGAAATACGTTCGCCTTTTATAAAATATTAACCTGTTTATATACTTATATTATTATTAGATGTCAGTGGTTCTTCAGTGTATCTATTTTTATTTAAAGGATATTTCGAATTAAAGAGCTGATCGCGGTAATTTTATAAATAAGAAAACAACACTTCTACGGGAAGTAAAATGAAATGCTTCTTCTAAAAAATCAGTCAATTCAATACAGATGTAGGTACTATATTTTGAAATGAATATTACAATTTTTTTAAATAAGAATATGGCATTCTAAAATTATGACACGTATATTCTCGAAGAAGAAATTCACCACCAGAAAACATTTTGCTGAAGTTAAATAAATATTTACTTGCGAACACGCAAAACAGAGATTCCAAAACACTTATTTAATTCAAGAGTGCATTTCTCTGCGTACACTTGCGCACACTATTTGAAATAACCGCTTTCAACTATATTTGACAATTGACAAATCAAAGGACATGAAACCTTAACTTTAAACATTATTTCCTTCAAATACTACTCTCTTTCTATTAATAAAATTACTTTCAACAGCAAAAGCGATTTTGTTTGATTTATTTCCAGTAAAACATGCTCCAGTCATCCAAGATTAAATCTACTTTCCATCTTGCCAATTTCTACTCCAGAATGAGCTATGAAATTCTGTGGTGGGGTTTAAGTACCGCTGCAAGTAGAGTTTTCACTTTGCAAAAAAGAGATCTTAGAATATTGTGCAATCTGAAGTATAGAGAATCTTGCAAAGAACATTTTAAATCCAATGATCTACTAACATTTTATGATCTTTATATTCTGCAAATGTTGTGTTTTGTTTGGAGATTTAAAGCCAATTTCACACCCAGCGTTATTCATGGCTATGATGTCAGGAAAACTGACTATCTGCTACCACCTCCACATAAAACAGCTATATTTCAAAAAAGCATATATTATTTGGGTTGTAAATTATATAATAGTTTACCAGTATAAATAAGAACACTTACAACCAAGAACGAATTTAAGACGTCGGTCAGGGAGGTGCTGTTCCAGATCAGTTGCTACTCGCTAAATAACTTTTTTGTATCAATGCTACTCAACATATAGACAAATGCGCATTTTCAATTTGATGTATATATTTAATGTTTGCTTTTTAGTAACATCAATATAATAAATATTTTGTTTTGTATGTAAATTGACATATTTCTGAAAGAAAAAGAACCAGAAATAAAGTAATTATCATTATTGTTATTATTACATTGATCTCCAGTCCTAACATAATTTTGAAAATCATTTTGAGTGTTTCTAAATCAACTAGTTAACCATCCTACTGCCTTGTGCTCCTTAGATATCGGTTTTTAGAATTTCGAACCCCAAGAAGATTATCATTTCTGCTTTTGTTCTTCTTAATAGGCTCCCTCTTTGCTCCTCCTGTTCTGGATCGCTAACATAACACGGACCAAGATTTTTGTTTTGATTACATATTTTTGAAAGTTTTAACTCTACAATATTAGAATATAATTATAAGAAAACGTAATCAAGAATGCTATGCTTTTTCTTGAATTATTTTTTATATTAGTTGCTACTATATCTGACCGTTAAATCCAAGATTGAAGTTTCAAATTACGTTCGATATTTATTGACAAGTTTGACAATTCAAATTACATTTGATGTTTATTGACGTATCTTGTAAATTTGAAGGCATATTTACTACAGATCACCATACAGATCATTGAATGCTGCTTTCGTAATGAACAAACGCAACAGAATATGCAATGGTCTTATTCTATGCAACTATATATCAATGAACTTTGTCTTCAGTTTCGAAGAATAATTCTTACCTATCGGACGTTGCCATGGAGTACACTACAAAATCAAGTTCTTAGGATGACTGTTGACGACCCGTGGTTTATCAGGAACGTCCAGATCAGGGAGGATCTATACACCACCAGTTTGGAGTTGACCAGGAAGACGTGGAAACGAGTCTAGGATGTGGAGAACCCCTTATGAGAGCAGTGGTAGCCCTTCAGGATTGTCCGCCACAGAAGGCCAACTTAAAAAAAATTGCTGACATTGTTGACCTGGAGACTGAGGAAGCAATCCCAGAGACCAGCCATTGAAAAACTTCATTCTAGCAGTGTGGTGAGATTGTGAGCAAGGAACTTACAGACACCCGTCTTGCTCCAGCAAGAGGAGTTGACCATAACAGTATCGTAACAAATTGTGCACTGCATTGCTAAATTTCATGAAACTGGTACAGTAAGTAACTCAGTAGTGGTAGACACAAGAAAAGAACTGCTGAAACTATTACGGATGTCAGGAGACGTATAGATCGTTCACCTAAAAAGTCAATTAGAAAGCTTTCATAGGAAGTTAATTTGTCATATGGTGTTCGGATTCTACTACAATACTCATTTTGTTCTTGTGTTTTTTAAGGTGATTGTCACTGCACTAGTTCAAATAGTTTTATTCGCTTCAATCTTCTAACCAAGCCATCATTGTCCAGGAGCTGGAAGGCCTCAACGTTGACATGCTGATGAAGCCGTTGTTCATGACTTTGCTAATTGCTTGATTGCATTGTCGACAGTCTCTACTTTTAAGTCCTTATGTAGATTCTCTTTACGGATATACCATGGGGTATTGACGATGCCTCGGAGTACTTTATTCTGAAAGCGTTGGATAATGTTTCTGCTGCTTTGGCTGGTACGACCCCAAAGTTAGATACCATAAGTCCATATTGGTTTAAGGACTTGTTGGTAATGCTTATTATACATTGAAAGCGCAGAGCATTTTTCTGTACTTGACTTATAGCTCTGTACTACTACTTGAATGTTTAATTCTTTCTCTCCTTCATCAATAATTATGATGTTTATTACAAAATACATCACTCAAAATAAAACATCTCTTTCTGTCTCTGAACTTTTAATGTTGGTACAGATATCAAACAAATAACGAATTTAGGTGTCAAAGAACATTCTTTTTCACCAGGATATTTTATCACTGGATTAAATTTGGACATCCATCAGCATGTATTACGTGTATATTGTAAACGTACCTAATACAGCTCTCGAAAACAACAATATTACATAATCATACAGGATACGGTAATAATTAAATGTTACAGTCGATTTCGTTGTTAATATTCGTCAATACACCGCCATCTATCATCTATCGCATTAGTTCAATTCCAACCCCTACTTTATCTCTGCTATATATAACTGATAAATTCGAAAAACAAAAACAGTAAATCGACGTTTATTTCCAATCCAACGGAGTCGATAGAACTCGCCCAGATGAGGATAGTTTATTATTTACGCTTCTTTTTCCTCTTCTTCAGCGACGAGACCATCATTCAAAGAACTAATGACGGTATTGATTGCTTTTTTGTTAAGTTATCGCATTTCCTCCCGTCGCGGAATAATGACAGATTTTATCCATCCTGACATGCCCGTATTCATTTGGCGCGATAGCAAAAGGTATAATAGCCTTTCACATTTGATTACCGTCGCGTCGCGTTCTACCTACCCCAGGCACTAATCTAAAAGTACGGTTTCTATTGAGAGAACCTCCGAGAATAGATGAATACACAAAAGCTTTTACATATATCATAAGTGCGGTATATCGACCGACATTATTTCTTCATTCTATGCGGCCACGTAAAGTTCACAGAGTTGTAATGGTGGTATTACAATTTTATCTTGATTTGGTCTACGTATAAGCTTCAATGCGGCAGACATATCAAGTAATTCAGTATTCAATTAGAAGTTACAATGTACTGAGTGAAAATATCGATTCACTAAATACAATAAAGCTGGAACGAAAGGATTGGCAGTTACCACTAGATATTATGGAAATATTTTATTAAATAACTCAACAAATTAATTATTTCGTCTTATTTTATTGCTCTTTTTGAGTTATAAACCTTTCTTTATATACAAGGCACATCCGGCAAACAAGTTCCGTTTGTATTTATTGCCGCTGCAACGTTGCAATCCCAGTTCGGCACATACGCGGTAGTTGCTCTGAGTAAAGGAGAAGGAGATGACGCCATTTCGAGATCGCTGTTTGTTGTTTACAGTTTATAGTGCTTAGTTAGAATGGCAAAGTTGATTGAAAATCCCGCTCCTTGTGAGATTAGATCTGTAATTCGTTTTCTAAATGCGACGAACACCAAAGCAATCGACATTCATCGACAAATTTGCGAGGTTTACGGAGAAAATGCGATGTTTCAGTGGTAAGGAGATGGGTCCGACAGTTCAATGAAGGACGTGATCAAGTCACGATAACGAACGAAGTGGGCATCCAAGTTTGGTTAATGAACAATTGCTTCGAGCAGTTGAAGAACTCGTAAAGGAAAACCGTACACAGTTACAGTATCTTATCTTTCTACGAAATTTCCGCAAATTTCAAGAGCACTTCTTCGTGAAATTGTTTCTGAAAAACTGAATTTTCGAAAATTGTGTACTCCTTGGGTGCCGAAAACTTTTACAGAGCCACACAAAAACAGCGTCAGAGCAATGCACTTGATTTTTTGACACGTTAAAACAAAGATGGTGATGATTTTCTGAGCAAAATAGTGACCGGGGATGAGACCTGGGTCGCTTATGAAACGCCTAAATCGAGGCGATAATCAATGGAATGGAAACACACTTCATCACCAGTAAAGACTAAAGCCAAGCAAATCTTGACACCTCGGAAAATCATGTCTTTTGGGATAGACATGACATTCAACTGATGCATTTTTTACCGCGAGATAAAACAATCAATGCAAATGTTTACTGTGAGACACTTAGGAAACTGCACCGCGCAAAGCAGAATAAACACCGAGGAATGCTCACAAACGGTATTGTTTTGATTCATGACAATGCCTAACCTCACACGGCGAACAAGACACAACAACTCTGACAGGACTTTGGCGGGGCCCAGTTTGACCACCCTCCGCACAGCCCTGACCTCGTCCCCAGCGACTTCCATCTCTTTTTGCACCTGAAAACGTTTCTTGGTGGTCAAAAATTCAACAACGATGAGGAGCTCAAAGAACATGTTAAACGCATAGCTGACAACATAGGCGGCAACGTTTTATGACGAAGGCATACAAAAACTTGTGCAACGCTACGAGAAGTACCTACAAAATGGTGGGGTAGAAAGATAGCTTAAGGCTTGTAGTTTTTTTGCAATAAATAGCTTTTCTGTATCTGTACTCGCTTTGTTTTTATTACCAAAGGGAACTTAGTTTCTGGACGTGCCTCGTACATAAATTCGTTACCAAAAAAATTACACTTTAACTTTAGTAAATATTACTTAAGGATGTTAGGCGTGCTATTCAACACTTGAATTGAAAAAAAATATTATTGCTTATTATCAACAGCTTTTTTCCAGTTTATTTTCTTGAATACCTTAAATTTGCTTTGAAATTAGAATTTCCAATTCATCGAGAGTCATCAAGGCACCACGTTGGGCACCAATTCAATGTTACCGCTGTCGGTGCGGGTTATAATTTAGGCAAACTTATTTTAAAGTTCATTAATTTATTACACCAAATTGTTCTGAAATTCTTGTTTGTGTAGTAAAATTCGAATAGGAGTTTGTACTTACTTCAGTTATGCGCTTAGTGACGTACTTACGTGAAGCCTGCTTATGGCTTTGTCCGTACCTGTTAATAATAAAAAACACCTTCACTTCGTTCGCTTACGTTTATAGAATCACACGGTTTTTGTTTAAATAGTTTGCTTATGAGGTTCGGGACATAATATTTAAAATATTACTTACATAATTTACCACATGTACAATTTTATTCAACTCAAAAATATGTGCAATAATTTGATTCTCTAAACTAAACTTAATTACTTCATTAGAAACGGAACAGGAGGTAGCAGTAGTATGTTGAGGAAAATTACTAAGGCCACGGTTGGGTAAGGGCTCACAAACACAGTCAGGTTAAAATTTCATGCCACCAACCATGCGATTTTGGGGAAATCGACGAGAAGATACAAGGTTTAAATGACCAGAACGATTGTTGAGGGGTTTGCAATAAACTTTGGAAGCACGGTGTTTTTCGAGCGGAGGCAGAAGCGGGGAATAACGCATAGGATGGTAAAATTGGTATTTGGTAGTACAGGGGAACCTTGACAACTAGGAAACTGGACGGTAAAATTAGATGTTGTATATTTGGAAAATTTTACGGTAAAAGTTATCGGCAATTCAATACTGCACATGTAACTATTCGCCGGGAAATTATTTATGAAGATGATATTTGCTATGTTATTTGGATAAATAACGGTACTACTGGATCAGATTGACGGAAAAAAGACGGGTACCATTTACTTGCATTGTTTCTAGAGGCTCGGGACTGGTCCGCGTAGAGATTGACTCAGAATCTTGATTAGGGAGGTCTTCGTTTCCAACCCAATTTACTTAATAGGGCAAATAGCAAAAATGGTGCCATTACTTACAATTTGCGCCTCCACCAAACTGGCAGCGGATGATAAAATGGTAAAATTCGCCGATTTCAAAAATCGACACGGCGAAAAAGATGCGGGAGATCCTTTTGAATCTATTGGCGTTGAAAAATTGAAAATCTCACGGCTCCCAGAGGAACCATGCGAAAAAACACAAAACGTGACGTGGCTTCGCTTTGGGAACTTGGAACGAAATTTTTAACATTTTTCCGGAAAGAAATTAAAATTTTTCTCCAACTCCGTAAACTTCAAACAGAAGTTGGGAGTTACACTGATACATTTTTAAGACTCTTTTAGGAATGTCCCAAACCTCAACTCAATTTGTGTCTTTCCGGCAAATTTTTTCACTAGCAACATAACCAGCTTTTTTTTAACTTGTACATGACTCTTCTAAATGGCTATAGAACCACTTGGAAATCAGGAGGATGAATCAAATATAGACCGGAATTATTTTTTTTTAATTTATTGGGACATGATAAAAATACAAAGACTTAAAATTATTTTTCTACATAATCTCCTGATTTCATGACACATTTTTCCCAACGGATGGGTAAGTTTTTTATCCCGTTATCGTAAAATGAAGATGGTTGCGCTATAAGCCAATTGCGCCCGAAAACTTCAACTGCAACACCGTCATCAAAACGTTGTCCTCCAAGAACTTCTTTCAGCGGTCCAAACAGGTGGTAATCGCAGAGCGATAAGTCCGGACTGTAGGGAGAGTGTTCTAGTGTAGTCTATGACAATTCTTCAAAATTTTTCCGCGTTAGGGCAACTGTATGGGGCCAGGCATTGTCTTGCAGCAGGATAACGTCTCTTATGGTGAAGTCGCGTCTTTTCCGACGATATGCATTTTTTGTCTCGTCTAAAAGTTGGCAGCAGTACGTGGCATTTACAGTTCGACAGTCGTGGAGAAAATCAATATGTAAGACTTCTTTGAAGTCGAAAAATACGGTCGCCAAAACCTTTCCAGCCGAGAGACGACTTTTGACTTTGACAGGTGCAGATTCGTTCTTCTTTCGCCATTCCATACTTGCTTGTTTCGATTCCGGGGTGTAATGGTGCACCCAAGTTTCGTCACAAGTCGCTATCCGGTGCAAAAAAACCCTTCCCTTTAGCCGCATAGCGGTTCAAATGCCATTGGTACACTTCCATACAATTCCGTTTTTGATGTTGGATGAGAAGACGAGGAACCCACCTTGCGGACATTTTCCGAAACCCAAGGTCATCAGTAATGATCGCGTGAGCACTTCCAAAGCTGATTCCCACCTCAGAAGCAATTTCGGCTACTGCTCATCCTCAAAAAGTCGGCCAACAGTATGAATGTTCTCCGCTGTCACGCTGGTTCTTGGTCGACGCTGGTGACCTTCATTTTCTACGACTTCTCGCCCTTCTACAAATTGTTTGTGCCATGAGTACACTTGTGTCTTTTTAAGTGTCTTATCCCCGAACTGTGCTTCAAGCCTTCTCAAAATTTCTGATGGTTTTACGCCTTCTTTCGTAAGAAATTTAACTATCCGTTGCGCAACGGACGACGGTACTTCTCGCTACGACATCGCGATAGTTACTGACTAGGTGGTAATGTGACGTTCCCTAGCGGTAGAATGTCCTCCAGACATCCCCTTCGATAAACCTCAGAACCCACGTCCCTCTTTGTTCACCTCACCATCAGTATGAAAAGCATTCCGGTTTATACTTGATTCGCCCTCGTATTTCCTTGTTTTTAGATACAATGTTATGAACTGACCTTTAACCTTATGTGTGCTCCATTATAGAGTAAATTCTAAACATTATATTGTGCGAGTACCTTTCTTTACCGTATATAGTTTTATCTTTTATCTTGTATAATGGGTGTTAGTAATAAACAGTAAACTAATCACCATTACATCACAGTATTCAAAAGAGGATTCCATAAACATTTTATTTGAAAATTACATTTTTGAAACAGCATCCTTTCACATAATATTTCTACAAAGGTTTCCTTTTGCGGGTTAATACAAAACAACATTTGCCTTATTCCATGCGACTAGGTACTGACACACATGTTCAAAACACAATTCTCAGCGTTACAACGAAATTATTTACACCTCCGTAGCTGAACAAATGAAACTGCTATAAAGCCAGCTCGCGGTTTTACAGACAAATAACACATCGTAAGTAAGCGCAATAGTAAAAGCGCAAATATTAAACAAAGGAGAACATAAAATAATTTTGTGCAAACTGTGTAAGAAAGGATTTTCCGTTGGATGATATAACATCAAAGTGGTTTACGAGTACAATGTCTGTTGGATGCGGAA
Organism: Dynastes maya; assembly: GCA_029619315.2. Taxonomy (NCBI): domain Eukaryota; kingdom Metazoa; phylum Arthropoda; class Insecta; order Coleoptera; family Scarabaeidae; genus Dynastes; species Dynastes maya. The sequence goes on along the minus strand of JAROYE020000006.1, from coordinate 43,169,368 downwards.
GCGCTGCACACAGAGAGTATATGACTACGTATGGATTTTTGAAAAACGAATTTGTTACACACGGATGGAATACTGTACTACGCTAAATTTAAGATTTCTGAGTTTGAACATTCACAACCATATATATACAACGTGTGTCAAAAGGTACGTACCAGATGGGATTTTTTTTGTTATGGACTTTTATAAAATTATAGTCATTCAGAAAGTTTGAGCACCTTATAGAACCAACATGACACCCATTAATTGCAATTTATCTTCTACTGTATGATGTAACATAATTTAATGTACAGGGTAAGGCACAGGAACCAAGTGGTTTTGGAAGGGGTATTACTCTCTCGTTATAGAAAGGAAGGGCATGCGTTAGGTGGTGTTGCATTCCTAGGCTCATAGCATTTCACTGTCAGTTATCATCATGGAGCCGTAGACGTCAGAACATCGGCTGTTTGCGTACGATTGTTGTGTTAGAAATAACGAGTCAGTGACCGCAGTTCAACGTGCGTTTCGTCGTAGATTTAATGTTCATCGAAATAACTCTGTTCCCTCGCGTGACACAATCTTGCGCACAGTAAGACGAATTTTGCATAAAGACTTACAATTTCACCCTTACAAGTTAGCGATTGTACAGAAGCTAAATGGAACGGATTACCCCCAACGAGCGCATTTTGCACAGGAAATGCTTGCACTTTCTGAACAAAATGAAAACATTATGGTGGCGATGAATGATGAGGCTCATTTCCACCTTAATGGAGCCGTCAATAAACAAAATTGTCGATGTTTGGCTGCGGAAAATCCCCGACACTCCCACAAGAAACCGCTGCATACCCCTAAGGTTATAGTTTGGTGCGCGATAGGAAAATTTGGCACCATCGGTCCCTATTTCTTTGAATAAAATAGGGTTACCGTTACCGTAACAAGTGAGAGTTACGTTGACATGCTGAACACATTTTTCATCCCTGAATATTGATCGTCAGCATTTGTGGTTTCAGCAAAATGAGGCCACGGCACACACCGCCAGAGCAACAATGGCTGTTCTTCGACCCCTGTTTCCTAATAATCTCATTTCGAGATTTGGTGACGTGTTGTAGCCCCCTCGGAGCCATGACTTGTCCACATGTGACTTTTTTATATGGGAATACCTGAAAGCACGTGTTTACATTAACAAGTCCCGTATATTAATTGACTTGAAAGAGACGATCCGTCAGCAAATCATCGAAATCAATAGAGACCTGCTGGAAAAAATGGAGCCCAATTTCCTTCAACGCCTTCAACAGTGTGTCAATAGTAATGACCATCACATGCCAGATCGCTATGTACTTACAAAGATTTTTTTACTAATAAATTTCTTCTACAGTAAAATCTAAAAATTTTATAATTAATTCAAAATCACTTGATTCCCGTGCCTCATCCTGTATTTCTGAGTTACAGTTCAATATTGTTATAAGTTTTGTTTATTTTTTCTTGCTAATGTTGAAAAATAGACCATTTTCTCCACAAGGCTACCACTTATTCCTTCATAAGTTTGAATACTATCGAATAACTGAAACCCTTAACGAAAAAAGGTTATAATTTGAAATATTACATATGTTAAAATATGTAGCACCGTAGGTTCCGTGTCAATACGATGTTTGGCACGTTAAAACTAGTGTTGGGCATAATCTATATATTTCAATAATCGAATGAATCGAAATAATCGAATGATCATTCAAAATCATCATTCGAAATTTACTAACGATTTCGATTATTTTCCATGATTATTTGACAGAATCCGAGTGACTAGTGAATTATTTCGAAACCCGAAACCTCGAAGTTTCGAATACAGATCTTGAATCGTAATCCGTTTGTGTGCTCCTGCGCAGTCGAAACGAATAATGAATGATTTCTGAACCATAATCGAATGATCGATTGTTCGGGTATAATCGATATATCTCGATTATATCATTCATAATCGCCCAACACTAGTTAAAACCCCTACCAAAGGTTGGAACACTTCTGGATTCGGCAAAATTCTAGTAGACTCGGCTAATTATCATAGTAATCGACTCCTAGAGGTGCGAGGTGTATTTTGTATCCCAACGCTTTGCCCATTAATACAAAAACAACAACTGACCATAACACATATCAGAACAACAAAATTATTGGAATGATTTTGAGCCTTGAAAAGATCGATTGAGATAGCCGATACGTTATATGCAAAGACGAAAGTCAGTTAGGATCGAGACGTGGCTTAGCAATGCGTCCGCCTTAGAAGGGGCAGAGAGGGGACATCGCATGTGCATTCTGTAGTTATCTAAGACAACGATAGAATGATGTAAGTGACCTAGCAATGCATATGCGATGCCGCTCTCTGCCCCTACTAATGCTGACGTATTGCTGTGGCGCTCTCAGTCATGCTTCGTTACTAGCTGATTTTCGTCTTTGATTCTATGTCATAAGAAGCGAAAAAAACCAACGTATCTGAATTTTTGGTTTAGATTGGTAATCAATGTGAGGATACTTTTATGTTATTTAAGACGTATTAACTCGAAAGCAAGCGAAAATTTGGACCATTTACAAGAACGCTGGTTAAAATTTTTGAATTACGCTGTAACTTGAAAACAAATGGAAATCGGTACAATACACTCCTAGAGTTTGGTCCGTTCCACTCACCCTGTATTTTTTCTACAACTACTTAACAACCTCCAGCATGAATATATTTTGTATTCCAATGAGGTTTTATGCATAAATTTCCAGACAAAAGGCTCCCGATATATGCTAATAACGTTACCCTTTTTATACACAATATACTTTTAATCTTAATTTAATATCTATCAGACTATCCGAGAGTAATTACCCGACAACGCCGAAGAGGGCCAACAATGCCTTGATGTAGCGATGTACACAGCGGCAAACGCTAGGAGTGTTTGTGGCATTTTTAATTAGTACCATGTCTCCCCTTCCACAGGATCTCCTCTCCTTTTTTTTTCCTGCCGCAGCAATCTCGACCAGGATTACGTCCTTTGTTCGAAACACTTCAAAGTTGAAATTTTATTTCGAATAACAATGTATCCGATTCAACCTGTTTAGTCAATAAGTCCTCTAGGCAGGCTGAACACGGAAAGAGGACGGATTTCAAAGGGGAGGAAACCTCACGTTTTTCCTCTTTGCCGCGAAAGGCGGTAGATACAAAGTCTTCTTTTCTCGTCGCATGTAAGTGTGGTCAAATCGTTTTCTGGAGCGCTTTTTATCTGAAATGGGGAAGCGTGCAAAACGGGAATGAAGGATTTATTGAATGGGAAATGAAAATTATTACTTTTAAATTAGCTTTCCTAAGCTCTAAAGCTCTTAAGCAGCTTAGTGATTTATTAATTTTATTATGGTCTATATACATATAGTGTACGTTTACTTTATCACTAACAGTGTCTCATTTTCAAAATAATGTTTATTGCTCTTTCTTCAATGTGAGTTTTTTCAAAAAATATAACTGCAGCTTTATCTAAAACTAAACTGGACAACAAAGAAATGATGGCCAGTGGCGTCCGCCAAAGCCATTTAATAATAATAATAACAAAGAAATGAATTACATTTATAATTTATTTCTAATCTATTGTATGCCCGTTAGATTTTGGAGCTAACACGATGGGATGTACAAAAGTTTGCAAGTTATTAAGAGTAAATACTTTTATCCCGATATTTACTTATTTCTTGTCAATGACTTTACAGCTAACATAGCAATAACTTAGCTATACAACCCTATTAACGTATGTGAATTTGTAGTAATAAAAGAATACGTTTGACGAATAACACAAAACGTATGTTTGTCATTATGTGAAAATGATTGACTTTATCATGAAGGATTTGCTCACAGGAGAGGTATTGAAACAGTTACCTAAAAAAGCCTGACCTGTCCTTTACTTGCTATATACTTCTAGTATGTCAGAAACAAATGCAAAATTGGCAACCTTTTCCGCCAATAGCAACTGCAGCACTGTTATCTGTTGGAAATATTGTAGAAGAAGCGACTAGGAAACTTTAACAAGGAACAACGAAAATATACGAAAGGACTAGAAAACTAAGAATAACCCTATATGAAAGTAAATGAATTTTACGAACAAAAGAATTGTAAATTAGCCCATAGTCTCTAAATAACGTAGTAGTACCGTACGCCAATACAGCTAAATATCTGGGAATGAACCTAGATGCAAAACTGAAAGGAAACAGCATGTAAAGAAAAAATCTAATACGTAAATGTGCTAATTGTTTCACTGTACCACTCACTCGAATTTTTAACTTATCTGTTAAAACAGGAGCATTTCCAAAGTTATGGAAAATTGCCAGAATAACACTAGTCTTTAAAAATGGCGACCTAACTCAGGTGGAAAATTACAGACCGATTGGTATTTTATCAGAGTTTGCAAAGATTTTTGAGCACTTGATATACACTGAAGTCTCCAGATACGTCAAGCCCTTTTTATCACCATTTCAACATGGATTTCTTTCGGGTAGATCCACTATTACTAACTTAGCGACGATTACGCAATTTGTAAGTGAAGCATTGCATAAGAGACAGCAAGTCGACGTAATATATACAGACTTCTCCAAAGCTTTTGATATTATAGATCATACATTGCTAATTAAAAAACTTGGATGCTTTGGATTTTCAAGTGGCTTGATTCAGCTTCTGTCTTCGTACCTCAACGATAGATCTAGCTATGTCTACTACAACGGATTCTCGTCCAAACTATTTCAAATTCACACCGGTGTCCCTCAAGGTTCAAACTTGGGACCACTCTTATTTAACATCTTCGTCAACGATCTGTTATCCTCATTAGACTGTAATGTGTTGACGTATGCGGATGACTTGAAAATCTATAGACAAATAACGAATATTGCTGATGCAGATAGTTTACAAGATAGTCTGGTAAGCATACATAAGTGGTGTATGAACAATGGTATATTACTAAACGTAAACAAATATGCTGTTGTATCATACTCTAAGGTACGGAATCCTATACACAAAAATTACTACATAGGAAACAATCTGGTTTCACGCAAATTAACAATGAAGGACCTAGGGGTAATATTTGGTGATTAACTTCTCTTTTCGGAACACATTTTCGCAGTATGCAACGCAACGTCTAAAACCCTAGGGTTTTTGTTGAGATCTTGTCGTTCGTTTACTACCACAGCTCCGCTAAAAACATTGTTCAATGCATTAATAAGAAGTAAACTGGAATATGCATCGGTTGTGTGGTATCCGATTTTCACGTACTTAAACCTAACATTAGAAAAGGTACAGAAACGTTTTCTGAAGTATCTGTCGTATAAATTAGATGGCACTTATCTTGCACGAAACTCAGATTACAACCAGCTATTACAAAGGTATCACTTCACATCGCTTTCTAGTCGTAGAGAACGTTATAGTGCACGATTTCTTTATAATCTATTAAATAACCAAATGGATTCATCGCATCTATTGGCGCTTATAGCAATAACAGTACCTGAGCATAACACCCGCTTAACTGATCTTCTACGTATTCCTAGTTATAGAACGAACGCACTTCTTAAGGCTCCTCTAACGCACATGACACGTAACCTTCATAAATACTATCCTGATCCTTTCCACTAACACTTTCTTCCAGCTTTTCCTTCACTCACTCTTTCCTTTTCCTTTTACCTGTTCACACTTTCTTCTTACTCATGTATATGTATATTCAAATAGTAGCTCTGTACTTTTGAATATTCAATGTATCTATTATATTTGTCCTGTAATTAGTTTTTGACTGTTGGACAATAAAGATGTATTATTATTATTATTATTATTATTATTATTATTATTATTATGCTCTACAAACAGATATTAAAGACGATAAGAGCTTATAGTATTCAACCGTAAAAATAAAATTCAAAAATTCCAGAATAAAGTGCTACGGGCAATAATGGACGCGCCCTGGTATATTAGACATCCTGACCTTCATAGGAACCTAAAAATGCCCACCATTAAAGAGGAGACCCAGAGCTTTGCCGGAAAACACGAACAGAGACTTTACGACCATATAAATAATGGGGCCCTCCTCCTTCTAGACAACGGTCAACAAATAAGAAGACTCAAAAGGGTGAAACCTCTCGACCTCTCGGAGAAGTGAGTGAAAGCAGAGCGAAGGTGCTATGTTGTGCCGAGTTGTGCAGTGTAGTTCCGAAAGAATACCCAGGAAGCAAGGGACTTTACACCAGCGAGTGAACTCTTAGCAAGCAGGCTTAGTTTAGGCATATTGTAAAGAAATTTGCTGGTTGATTGTAAACAATTAGGTGCAATTCATAAAGTAATAAAAAAAAATAATGAATACAGTAACAAAAACGAAACCAAATGGCCATTTTACGAACAATAAAAATTAATTATATTTAATCTAAGATACGTTCCCAATATTATTTTTCCTTGTACTAATAATGATTTTCTACATTCATAAATGTAACAGGCAAATTGATCGATAAAAAAAACAACATCATTAAGACCAGAAAAAAAGGTATAAAAAATTTTATAGCCTTGTTCGAATATTTCTTTTCGGTAACCTCAATGTATACATCTGAATTTCAGCAATTCGTTCCCTTTACACACACTTCGTCCTGTCGGAATCCTTTCGGTAACGCATAAAACATTTTTTTTACAATCACTAACCGTTCTTTTTCCTTCGCTGTCATCCGACATATCAAACCATTTATCTGCCGCGTATAAATTTTCGAGCAGTTTACGTTTATTACCGAGTCCATAATTCTCTCCTTAGTCTCGATATCCGACGTCAACTGAATAGAGAATCAGGTCGGGTAGCAGAGAGGTAGCTGATGGCCGGGGGTTGTACTAGGGATCGATGGGTTAGGTTCGTAAGGGTCGCCATGTAGCAAAACAGATTGGTATGGGTGAAGGTCACAGAGACACCGCGCGCTACCGCAGTACCGCTACGGTCGCTATTCGACACCAGCTCCCTCTTTCGACGATCGAGAGGCATTGCGAGCGAAGCCTTAAGGCTGGCGTTGACAACGATAAGGGAAAAAGAGCAAAAAGTATTGACATTATGGCGGCAAACGGCGGAGGAACCGTACGATATATACATTAGCTCTCCATTAGTGTTGAAATCATGCGGAAATTTTGGCTTTGTGTTCTTGTTACGAGTAGCAACAACACAAAGTCGGGAAAACAATACTTAGTTGCGCGAGGAGAAGACGTTAAAAGACGTCGATTCGTGTAGATCCTGTCGTAGCTACGTCACCCTGTAAGTCTTTTAGCGCGTTAATTAGGTTATTCGATCCCTGCCGAGCGTATAAGGATACAAGAGATAAGTTTCGGAAAAATGTGTTTTAGATGAGGCAAAAAAACAAACAACGTAGCGTAAAAAATAATGCGAAGATATGATGAAATAACAAAGTATCGAGATAACATTTTAAAAATAAGGAGTACAAAAGGGAAATATTAGCTGTAGTCTAGAGGTGATGTTTTATCAGGAAAAAGGTGAAAATGTAGCAAAAAAATTACATTTGCAATAATGCCAATGAAGATGTACTTTTATTTCAGTTCTCTTTAAGAATATTCAGTTTCTTTAATAAAATTACGTGTAACTGTTACAAATTCCCAAATATTTTCCTTATAATAATAATAATAATAATAATAATAATAATAGTAATAATAATAAACACTAGGGTAGTCTGAAAAACTTCCTGCCTAACAGAAACAAGTACTTATTTTGTCAAATTCAATTTTATTTCTCAACATAGGCTCCATGTAAGTCTATAAACTTTGATGGTACAGTTTCCCCGTAAACAGCGTTCATGTCAGCTTTCATTTGCGTAGACGTATTGCCTTTCAAATGCAAGAATTTAACAACGGCTCGATATTCGATTCTTTCCACTTTTACGAAAACACTAATATCGACTGGCACAAACGACTCTTAAGCAACAACTAAGGTTCTAACTTGGCTGAAATATTCAAAAGTATCTAGGACGAGTAACGCCATCTTCGTGATGAGGCTTGAAACTTTTCAGAGTACCCTCGTAATATGCAGGTTATGTGCCAACCTGCCTGACATTTATAGGTACCTATTTCTCTCAAAGAATTCAAAATGCAAATATATTTTAATGTAGATTCTTACAAAGTTAAATTGCATATTCTGGTCTATCTAAACATGATATGAAAATGTCCTTTAAATGTACAGAATGTTCACCATTGAACACAAATTTTGCCGAATTCAAACACTGAAAAAGCCATTCTTTTAAAAAACATAATTTATCTTTTTTGTTCATGGTATAAGAAATTTATACTTCCAACGTTTTTGTATAATTTAGAGTAAAAGATATTTTGGATGTTTTGGATATTACATCCCGGCAATTTCTGTCCTTAGTATTGTTTGGTTACCGTGACAACAACAAACAAAATACACTGGCGTCTTTAAACCGTTGATTCAAAATTTCGGACCTAAGCAACTACTTACGAGGAAGTACCCAAAAGAAACCGAACTGGTGTTGTGGTGGGCAGAGTTTTTATAGTACCGCGTTCTGTCGCTATGAGCGTATAGAGCCACCATTCCCGAGTCAGTATGTCAAGCGTCGCCGCTAAAGAAGGTTTCGTTAGGCTTGTGCGAATTTTTCAGTGACACTTATTTTGTGTGCTCGTCGTTTTTGCAATGACTGATTCTCATGAAGAGCGCGCGGCGGAAAAGTTTTGCTTCTTGCTCGGAAAAATTGGCGCAGAAACTAGTGTAATGTTAAAAACGGCCTATAAGGATGATGCTATTGGGAAAACTCAAGCGTTTGAGTGGTTTTCTCGTTTCAAAAAAGATGAAATGTCAATTGATGACAATCCTTGCTCTGGTCGTCCTTCCACGGCCTGAACCGATGAAAATGTTGAAAAAAGTCACGAAATCATCCTGGAAGATCGACGACGGACCATTGAGGAAGTTGTGGAGCTGTCTGGAATGACTTGGAGTTCAGTTCAGCGAATTTTAACGAAATATTTGGGGATGAAAAGAGTGGCTGCCAAATTCATGCCTCGACTGCTGACTGCTGAACAAAAACAAGGTCGAATGGAAGTATGCTGTGTTTTGAAAGGAGAGTTCTAAAATGATCCAAACTTTTTTTCCAATGTCATCACAGGTGACGAATCATGGTGCTACGATTACAACCCCGAAACGAAGTAACAATCAGGCCAATGGAAGACTTCAAGTTCGCCTCACCCTAAAAAAGGTCGTCAAGTGAAATCAAACGTCAAGACAATGCTGATTTGTTTTTTGTATGTGAGAGGAGTCGTCCATTTAGAGTTTGTTGCACAGGGTCAGACAGTAAACCATGCTTTCTACCTGGAAGTTTTGAAAAGATTGCGCAACAGTTTGCGGCGGAAGAGGCCTGATTTGTGGTAGTCAGGCAACTGGTTCTTCCACCATGATAACGCTCCTGCTCACACAGCTCTCTCTGTGTGACAATGTTTGACCAATAATGCCATGAACCCTGTGCCTCATCTCCCCTTATTCACCCGACCTTGCCCTCTGCACCTTTTTTTATTTCCCCGAATGAAGAGAGACATGAAAGGAAAGCATTTTGCCGACGTTATTGAGGCGAAGAGAAAAACGACGGAGGCGCTGTCGGGCGTCACAGAAGACGAATTTAAAAAATGTTTTGAACGATGGAATAAAAGATTGGACAAGTGTATTAGCTCCAATGGAGAGCACTTTGAAGGGGATTGAAAGATTTTTTTTTCTTAATTAAATAAATATATATTTTTTTTAATTGCTTCGGTTTCTTTTAGGTAACCCCTCGTACAATCGAACGTGAGTCTGGATATTATATTTGGCATTCTCTCGTTGTGCCCAACTTTTTAGGTTGTATCCATTGTAAGTTCTCTTCTTCGTAATTTGGTAACATGTATTATCGTTCTCCCTATTAAACTTATCGGTGCTCTTTCATTATTTTCAGTGAATCTTTCACCAGCTGATACATGATGCTTCACAGTAATGTGACATCGCCATATTCAATAGTATGCTTTCGTCTTGGTGGAAAATATTCTGCAACTACAGACGTATATCTTTATACCTATAATGCATCTGGTTTGTCTAATATTTCTATATGCTTTTCCGCATCAGCACTACAGTTCGTAAAATTCTCTCGTTTTTCAATTTTGTGGAATAATTTTTGGTTAAAGAGGTTAGTTCTTCTTTCATTTTTACTAAATCTCTTCCAAGTATTGATTGTGGTTACAAGCTAATGAGATTGACAAACGTTGATCATCGTCATCATCAACTAGCATCAATTTAGGATTGGATACAGAAGTGAAGAAGATCTGTACAACGCTGTAGAAAACTATGTATTGATTTTAAAGACGCAAATGAATGAACATCCAACCATCAGAAACCTTATGAAGACGCCCGCCCGTTAATATTGGTCCCACAGAATTCTAAATTATCTTTCAAGTCAACCATAATTTCGGCAACATTCCACAATCAATGTTTTCTTACACTATAAGTGAGATTTTCACCATGGAATACTCTAACCATTTAACATTTTTCCGAAAAATAAGCTAGATATGCTTTTTTTTTGAAACTAAACAGTGTTTGTTGTATTACTCTCAATACGTGTGGTGATGTGCTGGTCAATCATTCTCCCATAAGGACGAGCGTTCCTTTAGCCATTTTCTGACAATTGCAAACAATAATAGCACTCCTTTCATGCGTTTTACGTATTAGGAGTCAATGTCCGGAGCAGCACAGAGTTAGCGTGCAACTGGCCAATGAGTGTTCGCTGCCTCTTTCCATAACCGTGGTTACAGAGATGCAATGCACAACGATTGTCTCATTTTGCTAATTCGCTTTTATCGTTTATCGCAGCTCCACTATAAACGTACCTTTAAACACGTTTAAAAGGAGTAGTATGTCAAACAATATTTGATTTGACATTTAAGCGTCATGGCACGAACTTAAAACTAACTTCAAAAGTATAGCATGCAACTAATGTTAGTACTAGCGGAGAAGAACGAAAGCAGAGCTTTGTTTATCCGGTTTTCTTCCACTATAATGAAAGGAACACAGAACGTTAAGTACTTAGGTTGTTTGGAACTATTCAAGTTGTTGAATGGAAAACCACTAATAAAAGAGTGGCTCAAAGCTACTAAGTTTGTTTGCAAACGCGTTACCAGAGTCACTGGCGTTTGTCCAAAGCACTTCAATAAAGCCCAGTGTAGAATTTTGTGCGGTTAACAAATTTAATTATTCTTTTACAATAATTATGCAAGGGATGCACGATCACATATAAACCGTTATAAGGCGCACGTCACAAAATATTAGCACAATCTTTTTGGACTTATCTTAAATAACTATGTCCCTTGAGGTCGCATTCACACTGCAAGAAAGTACTTAATTAGATGATCCTGGCTATCCTAAATAGTACAAAATCAATAGCAAACACATACATACATCTCAATAACGACAACATTTCCCCAAAAAACTCCCTCGAAACACGTACACGGTACCTTTTTTTCGTTCGATGGATGTTTCGTCAAATTCAAACAGACATCCAAATGGATTCGACGCGATATAACGTGGAACAGTGATAAATGTCAACCACAATGCAGATTGTCAAGTCTGTTTGTCAATTTCAAGAGGATCCGTTCAGCCGATGGATATTCGGTTCGTTTCGGGGCCACGAAACGCCCATCCTCCGAAACGGATTGAAAAGCGAATGCGACAAACGACTATACGGACAGATTCTCTTGGAAAATCCATCGAAATAAATCAGGAATATTAAGAGCCTTTAGGAGAAAGGTGGAATACGGAGCGAAGCTAGGCGATCGTGCGAGAACGAGGCAAGAAATATGACGATGTAAGGGCCGTAGCGAGGAGAATTTGTGAGGAATATTTATACGGATAAGTCTCTGTCGGTAAAACAGGAAAATATAAATTTGTTTCGTTCTTTAGAGTAAGTTCGAACGGAGGAATGTTGTGATATTTTTTTTTAATAAAATTATTGTTGTGAACCAAGTAATTTTAATTTAAGTAGATTTATTCGTCACTTAGCACGGAGAAAACTCCACAACTGAGATGGACACGTCTTAATGGAATTCTCTAATCTACGCAGATAGAGATTGTAACAGTGATGTTTTTAACGTTTGAGGAGGGTCCTCGTTCTCTTAAATTCATCAAGAAGGATTAGGTTTTTGGTTTTCTTCCACTTCTGGTTATAACAGTGTTTTGTTTTGATGTTCGTGGTGATCATATGAGAGAACTATGGCAGATAATCAGAATTTGGCTTGGCTTTGTAAGGTACATACAGATCCAAAATAGAATACACGAGATTGTAAAACGCATCCAGTGCATCATTCACATCACTATAATTCAGCAGAAAACTCCAGTCAGTATAGAGGAAATGATTGTATACGGCTTTCCAATTAGCGCGTCAGAACTTTTAGGTGAGATACAGTAATAGCTACAAGCGATAATCCTTTAATCTCTATTTTATTTTGAAGAACAATTGATGTCATTACATTTTTAAAATAATATCGTTTACATGCCCTCCTCGACTTCGCCTGACTGAATGCATTCTGAAGACTTAATTTGCAACTATACTCACGCATATTACGTGGTACATTTTTAATGGTAAATATTCCGTTTAACGTCGAGAATTGTTTCTTTGTTTTGTAAACAAGAGATTTCACATGACCCCATAGGAAAAAGTCCAAGGGCGTGAGGTTGCATGTTTTTGGTGGCCACTTAACACTAGCATTCTTTGAAATAACGCGTCCAGGAAACTGCTGTTGCAATGAAACAATTGTCTGACGAAATGTGTGACACGTCGTGCCGTCTTATTGAAAGTAAAACATTGTTTGTATCAACATTTCTCAGTTCAGGCCAAAGAAGTTCCGTTAGCATATTCCTGTACCGCTCACAATTAACAAATCACACGAAATAGGGTCCGATCATGCCTTTACCCCAAAAAACTGCACCACCCAATAAATTTCTCAGGAGAAAGAGGTGCTTCGTGAATCCCTGGAAGATTTTCCGCAAAACGTGGATCGGCTTCCAACTGCGAAACTTCGACGCAAATGATGATCATTTGGCTTCAGATCTTGAGTAATTTGAACTTTATAAACCTGCAGATGGAGATCTACATGTAAAATTCTCCACGTCATTTGAGAAAGGCCGTGTTATTGAGAACAATGTGGGATAGAGAGGCTCGGATCATCTCGTACAATTTGACTTACAGCAGCAATATTGGCCTCTGATCGGGCACCTCGATAACGCACTAATGTTTACTTTTCTGCAACTGTGCCAAACTTTTAAATTAAACGATAAAGAGATCGTTCGGTTGGTGGATTATGTTGACCATAAACTTCTCGCAGCGCCCGAAATGTCCGGCACATAGAACATGCACTTTGATGATAAATACGAATAATTTCTAAGCGCTGTTGAATCATTAATCTGTCCATATTACCTTGGCGCAATGTATTCAACTCATTTGTTACCAATGTTTGAAATTTACTTTCCAAAGCTATCTTGTTTTTGGCATTAAAGTTCTGACGCGCTAGTTGGAAAACCCGATATAACGAAGGAAAATCAGCTTTATAGAAATTGTATCTCAAATTATCAGCGAATGGAAAGCATTCCAAAGGTGTAGAATGCAGCGTTTCATCTATCGTACTAACCATTTCAGTGGAGAAATAATACCAACAGAATAATATATTTGTCAAAATAGCAGCATACTTTAAACCACAAAAATACTTTGTTAAACAAATACATGTTTATTTAACCTTTTAATAGGAACATACTAAAAAATCTAATCTGACAAAATTTGCTTATTGTTTCCTCTGTCTGCCCCAGGTTGTTCATATGCCTTTTGAGCGTACAGTATCCTGTTAACAAGCCCATTATTGTTTTGACGAACTTCTTATATCTGCCAATCAGGTTAATTGTAAATTTAGGCCTCTATCGAATTAGAAATTGTTTTGTCTGTCTCTGACCTGGAAAATTTTTCCTGCGGTCTCGAGATTTATTCTCTTGTCATTGTCTAGTAACGGATTTAACTACCATGCGTACCTAACTAATTATTTAACTAATACGGACCTGTACATCTTTTACTATAACAAAATGTTAGACAGCGGTTACACGTAACCTCTTCACGACTACATACAGCGACACAAATGCCACAAAATTTAACCTGCGAACTCTCTTACCGACTTTGTTTTTTTGCCGACTATGCGGTACTACTAAGATGTAGCGCATCGTTAACGCTTTGTTCCTCGTTCGCTTCTAAGAGTTGTAACTTAGGTTCCTGAGTTAAATTCGGCGCGAAACCATTTAAGGAGGAGCGTTTTTGTGCGGCGGATTCGAAGTTTTAGTAACCGGTTGTTGGCTCGTCGATTGTCCGCAATGGCGTCATCGTCTTCTTTGGCTCTGGCTGTACACGATGAGTTCGCTTTTCATTTGGCGAATAAGAGGAAGAGACAAAGCGATTTTTGTTCGAGCGAAGTTTTCTGGTAAATAAGTCGCTTTGCGGACGGGAAATTTGCGTTCGGAAGTTCGAGGTGACCTCTCGTTAATGAATTCTGTCGTATTATGTCGTACTATACGCCGATGAATTGATTCGGAAAGTTAAAGTTAATAATTGAGGATTTTCTGTCTCATTAACCGCAAAATAGAGGTGTCGCGTATGCTCGATGGTATGCACATCTTCGGAATTACAAAAGATTCCCTTCATTTTCCACTTTCTAACTTATAATTCTACCGCAGATTACAATTTTGAGATAAAAAATGTCCTAGTCTTAGAACTGACTGTTAATATCTAAGTCCTTAGTCCGAAATTATCAGTCCTTAGCCTATCAAATTAAGTACGTTGAACATTTTTATATGTTAGTAATTCTAATGAGTAATTTGAAAATTATCCTAATCAGTATTATTTTCTTTCTATTTGTACATTTTTATATGGGAGTAGTTTTAATGAATTTCGTTTCTATGTATGATCGATGTTAAATCGTACGTAGTGGCCACCAACGTCAAATTTTGTTCATTATTGTTTCGTAAATTTTCGTCTTGTTCACATACTTGCACCTGTTACACTGTGGTAGTAGTTTTCTATTTGGTTGACATTAAAAATGTTGTAGTAATACTACACTTTTGCTACTCTCCTCCACCTCGCGTTCCTGTTTTTCGCGGTTAGTTCTCCTTAGTTCAAATGGGTGGCACATATTTTTAGTTAGTGTTGAACTCACCCCTGTTCATACATATTGGCCGAGCAATGGTCTGGGAAGCTTAGCATTTCAATGAGTAAGAGTGTACATGACGTAGATATGTGTACATGTTTCATATTCCAGAAATATTAAACATTCTACTATTAATTTTTCATAAAATAAAACGAATACTAATAAAAAACGAAAAAGAATAAAACCAAGCTTGGAATTCTAATAAACAAATAAGATACATTAATTGTGAATAAGGTATAAATAAAAGGAAATTCCAAGGTCATTAAGGGAACTATAAGAAAAAAATAAACTTGAAATTCTCAATCACTCATAAGAATAGATTCTGAATAATATAAATTTTAAGGAAAATTAAACTTACAATTCTAAAAATAGAGAAAAACAGGAAATTTTGAATGGAAATATAAAAGAAATGAAATTATTTAATAACGGATTCGAAGATCCCCCCATTCTGCAGTTCGCAATAACCTAGCCTGTCATAAAATTCTGATACACAGCTCATCCAATGTTTGAGGCCTTTCGTGCTGATGTCTGTAGATTATTTCTTTTAAATAACCCCCAAGGAAGAAGTCGTTGGGCGCTAAGTCGGGAGATCTATGTAATTGGCCAAAGTACGTTGCTCCACCTACTGATGACATGCTGGGAGAAATTAAAATTAATAAATTCCTTAACGTCCCTTGCGTTATGAGCGGACATCCATCTTACTGTAACCAAACATCCTCAAAATTACCAGTCATGTTACGTAGAGTAGAAATAACGTCATTTTACAGAATTTGCAGTTACCTTTCGCTATTTAAATTACCATTCAAAAAAAACGGTCCTATAATGCGATCACCTAGAATACCTGCCCAGACGTTCAGCTTTCTAGGATACTGTGTTTTTGTGGCTATAGTTAGGTGTTTATTTTCTTGAGACTAGTAGCTAATGGCAGACGAAGTGTGGTGTCCATGAAGTGGAAATGATGTCCGTGAACAAAATATTTTCCCAAAAAATTTCGTTTCTGTCAAATTTCTCTCTCATACCCTCACAAAATTCTTACTAGATCCTGGGGAAGTTTATTGACTTTTTTTCAATTTGCAACATTTATATTTATTTCTCCTTAAAGTATCCATAACTGTAGTCTTTGGAATATTCACAATTTCTGAAATTTGGCGGCCCGAAAACGGTTCATTAGCTTCCACAAAAACCACATACCCTGACATCCTTTTCCATTCATTCCTCAGCAAGTGGCCGTTCCTGTCGATTGCTATTATCACCTTTTGAGCAACCAATAATACAACCTGGTTTTTCAAATTTATGAACAGCATTTTAAATTCCTCACTGTGGACGGTTTCTTTCAGTAATTAATTACCTTGGAAAAATTCCAAGGAGAAATTATAGTTTCATAATTACCGACGGAAGCCAAATATATTAATTAGCATTTTAAATTGTTTGATTACCAATAACTTCTTCTGCGCTTTCAGATGAATAGCACCACTTAATAATGGTTATGCATTTCACTTTGTGTGTTAATAAATCAAATATTACAGGGAATTAGGACAAAACATAAGAATGAAACGAGTTTCAAATAGATCATTCCGAGACTGTAAGTGAACTGATAATGTAATCGGTTTGGCAACGTCCCTATAGTTGCCACCATCTTACCTATACATCAATTTCCTAAGGTTGCATTCGGCATATGTGTATACAGCTTCTAAGAATAATTAGTAGAGGAAGATGTCCAGCCAGATCATTATATCTTTAGATAACTAAAAAATAAAATATTTCATAGACTCCATAGTATTGAAGAACTTGAAAATGCTTTTTTATTGCAATAAATAAAGGTCTCTGTTCAATCCATTTGAATATTTTCGATTGATGTAGGAAGCGAATTGGCGCACTCAATGCGATAATGCGAACTTGCACGGCTCACCTTGTACGAATATAAATAGAGTTTACCTTTCGCACAATATGCGAACCGCCGGATTCATGCATATCCTAATCACTGGAGCGGTCTCATTACCCTATAGATAGGTTCGACATTACGCCGCGGTACGGGATCAGAAGCAGGGAGTAATTCGGTGCACATCTGTTCCTCGACAGAATTAAATCCGCATCTGATTTATTAGTAATCGATCAGGACACGACTTTACTTCCTCATTAATATGGATTAAGTTACGTCGAAATAGGTTCAATTACCTTACCTAATTACTATCGATTCTATAAGAGGTAATAATTCAAATCACGTCACTTACGAGCTAATGCATTGAACATGTCAGCGTTTAAAAGCATGTGTTAGGTGGGCAGTATAAATAATTGAGATAATCTCAAATGAGTCAAACAACTCCTCAACGTAGAATACTAAATCCTACTGACTGCGCCAAAAGTATTACCCCATGATCATCTGAAAAGGAACACAAAAAAACGCTCCTTGTATACCGGAAATAAGTTCATTCCCAAAACGTTCCCTCCCTTATCATTACAAACAGGCCCTCATTAATGCACTTTTTTAATTAGCATTTTTTAAAACGGTTCTCGAAAACCACCTTCCCATCAAAAGCTACGGAAAGCTCTCCCGCCATGCTAATGAGCCGACGTATCCTAAACTTTCCGCACTAAAATTACCCATTTAGATTCCACGTCACACTTTTCAATTTGCAGTTTGTTATTCAACGCTTGTAGCGCGCCAACCTTCCGCTAATTAGATAACTTCGGCCAGTGCGGTAAGATTTTTCGCTCCCGAACAACCACTAATTCGCTAAACACGGAAAGAAAATAACCGGGGAAAAACAAACTAGACGAAAGAATAGACGAGTCTATAATAATATCCTAGAGAATAACGTTCAAGACTTGCGTTGGTTGGCAATATGTGGGATGTTATTATATTCATCTAACACTCTGGTTTTAAAAAATATTTCAGAATTCCCCTGTATGCTCAAAAACAGCTTTTGAAGCATTCATTTAAACATCCTAAATCATTAATAATAATAATAATAGTAGTAATAATAATAATAACAACAACAATAATAACAATAGTAATATATGAAGAAGCATGCACTGGAAAATTCTGAAAACTTGGCAATTTACTAAAGTCTAAGTGTACTATTGAATCAAAATATTTTCAATTAACTAAGGTTTCTGATGTAATAAGGCGCGTTTCTCTGCTCGCGGCGCCAGAATGTAATAAGATGCCAAATTATATGTGACGGACTCGGTTCGCTCGTGCCATCTCTGGATGATAATACGGGAGATTGTAGCGCAAAGAATATGTAACGGTTTTACTTTTAGACAATAATTTTAATCAATTTGATATGATATACAACATTAACTTCTCTTATTTTAAACATACTTAGATCTCATACTTAGTGAACAGGGGAACTATATTATTAACTTCATAATATAGTCTAATTTTCTGTTGCTGGAATGTCGCTAGTCGTCACATATATCAGATTTATAGCATGTATTTTAAGTGGTTTAATGTTTATTTATGTTTTAAAATAAAGTTATTAAATGCTTGCTGCTTTTAGTGATTAAGAAAAGTTAAATGAATATCGGAATTATTGACACCGCGTGCATAGACAGCCTTATCCCAAGGGGTAGCGTTAAAACTGCTAAAGGGTTCAGTTAATCAGGAAAAGATGTGAGTACAATGACAATACTTTATTTACATAACCTCATTAAACAAAATAAAATCCCCGGGTAAAGCAAAATAAAGTTCATATACAAATATATACACAACGAGGTAAATAGTTAATTGAAAATAAATTGCTCTATTTCTTAGTAACGAGCTCGGCAGAGTTTAAACGGGTCCTTAAGCTTTATGTCGCGGTAAAACATTTACAAAATTCTCGGTAACATACTTTTAATGATCCAGCCGTCGAGACTTCGCGATAGATAGCTTACGCCACGCTATCACGAAATATCGACGCATACGATATCGACGGAACGGACTTTGAATAATTTCGGTCGAAATTCCACAAAAGATAGCCCAAGCCACGCTATCATGAAACATATCTTTGTCCGACCTTCGCGCGACGCAGCCAGCGGCTACGGAGAGGCGAAGTCTGGGCAGTAGGGGCTCTCACAATGCAGCTCCAACAGAGAAGTTGTTCCTTCGCAGCGTGAGCCAGCAGAAAGACAAATGTACGCCGATTCGGGCGCCTTTTATAGCGAAATATACTCGTTTTCTGTTTATCTACGTAGTGTGACCTTGCATGTAAACGGCGCGCGCTCATCACAGAGCCCATAACTATCGTGCTTACGCAATATGCGCTAACGTACATCATAAGTAGTAACATTCATAGAGTATACTGGAGGACAAAATAAATGATTCTAGAATTTAAAATAATAATTAAAAAGAAATGTGAATTTACAATTTATAACAAAGATTTAAAGACTAAATGGGACAAGTAAAAATTGAAGTAATAATTTTCTTCGTTCTTTCCAGAATTAAAGTCTTTAAATTTGGCAAAACGGGATGGTTCGTCGCACTGATTATAGCGGAAGTAGCTGACAACTTTGCTATTTTAAATAGAACAGCCTATTTATTATTCCGTTTTTGAATTCCCACTTCAATTTTAACGTTTATATGATGAAACAGCTATTTCTAATCATATTTGAAATATTTACACTTAAAAAAAAAAATTGACAGATAGACGAGTGTGTGTGAACTTCTGTAACTGTGAAAGTGTTTAACTTGGAAAATTGAAATTTTGCAGAACTATTAACTGTACACATGGCTCGGTAGTATGATGGACAAAGACATTGCAGGTGGAGGCTGTAAGGCGGCTAAGTGGCATACAAAAACTTGTATGTGCCACGGCGGCCACGAAAACCACGCCACCAGCTACCTTGAAGATCATCCTTAACCTAAAACTACTACATATACACATTGAAGGAGATGCTAAGCTAATAAGTTACAGAATAATGAATGGCCAACCTCAGTGCAGATGCAGATCACCAGAAACTATTAAAGGAACTCAAGGCGGAGCCGATAACAAGCGGGCACAGCGACGCCATTAATCCCAAATACAGCTTCGACAAGAACTGCAATAACAGATAGAGAAGAATGGAAAAGAGGACCACGTATTAAAGCCGAATCTATCTGGTACACACTGCTCAAAAATAAGTAGTCAATATGCCTAATTCAAAGCGCCACAGTATTTCAAGCCGAAATAATAACAGTGCTGCGGTGTATTAAAGAATTAGATAAGCATCGATCTATTGCTATCTACTCAGACAGTCAAGAAGTGGTAAAAGCACTGGACTCCACCCAGGAGAAGTCAAAACTGATGTGGGGCTGCATGAATGCGCTCAACAGGCCGGGACACGAAGAACATCGAGGGAATGTCAAGGCAGACGAATTAGACCGAATAAGCTCGTCAACTGCTGACAGAAACCCAAAACATTCTGTAGGCAGGTGTTTCAAAAGTTTTAATTTGTATACTACTGTTTTATCACGTATTCTATATACTGTAAAAAGAACAAATTAATTTACATTACATTATATTTCGACTGGTAATAATAATAATAGTTTATTTCCAACAAAATATTACAATAACAGAAAAGTAATAAAAATGAAACTATTAATAAATGTTGGAAAACACAGGGTACATTTTAGTTGTGCTGAAATAGCATGCCTATTCCTCCTACATACCCAGAAATGAAACATACGTACATAACAAAACGAAAACATGCCTAAAACTAAACTTAGGCTAATATTCTGTGATAAATTTGTTAAACATTTCATCAACACCTTCTTCAAACACCTAAACAGCTTTTCTTTTTCTATTCGAGAGACATATTCACATCCGTATATCCATAATGTCCAGCTTTTGTTATCTATCGTAATATTACCAATAGTAGAGAAGTAGTACAAAAGAATTTGCACCATTAGGTACACTCTGCTATTTGAAGAAGTGTTACATTACGATACATTGGTGAATTCAACAAGTACAAAGCATCCCGCACTAAAATCGTTGAGCAAAGTGGTATTGATTGCATAAATACAGTGCAGGGAAACATCTGCTTGCTGGAGTCATCAGAAAGGACCTATTACAATATGTATTTACTTCTACCTACCTCAATTTTAATGAAATGTTTTGTCAATACCAAAATAGTATGAGGTACCTTAAGCTTTTCAATTTTTCGACATTTTCAAATAAGAATTTAATTGTGTTTTAGGAAAATAAGTTGCAGGGTCCTTCCAGAAGCGAGAACTCCACATTCGTGTACAATTCTGCTGTAGAATTTTTTAAAACGTTTGAAATATTAAATTACACCACCTCATGCATCTAAAACGCGGCCGTATTTATGCTCAAAGCATTATCCAAAAAAGCAGAAAACCCAGTACTTGCGGTGATTTTTCTCTTTCATCCACTTCTCGGTTTGCATCCCACCGAGGTGATAATTTGATAATTTTAATTAAACGCCATTCGTCAAGTTCTTGTAAGTACAGCCGGCCGCGATAACAGACTGGTAGTATGGTGGCAGCTCAGTTTCTCCTTCCCGCACAAATTACTTTCGCAACGTAATTTTTCCTTCTCTCCGGTTTTTCCCATTTTATCGTCCGGTGAATCGAGCGGCTCGCGACCTCTCAGTCGCTGCTTTAGGTCAAAGATTTTTATCGCGCATTATAACGACCTCTTGGATCGAAAAATTTAACTTGTTTGGTTTATTCCTATCAAAATTTAGATTGAAGATTCTTCTTTTCGGGTGTTATGTGTGTTTTTTTTTTGATCTCATGAAATCTGGTTTTTTATAGAAGACGGATTGGTTCGTCGAATTTACACTTCAAACAACTCTATATAAAGCTAAAGTAACTCTATATAAAGCTAAAGTAAGCTGAAGTTCAAAATAACTTCGAAATATATATCAGAGAAAGCACTTATTGGAAAAAACATAATATACTACAAGTAGACACTGTAAATTCTATGTATTAGATATTTGGTAGAAAATTAAGCATATATAGGTTCATTTTAGACCTTCACCATGGGAATCTCGTTTATTATGTTTGTTATAAATCCGAAGGGAAAATGGTACCTTGAGGTTAAGATATTGTCGCATATCTAACATAACTGCAACATTTCTTCAAGTGTAAGTCCTTCTATTTGATCAAAAACCGTGGCGTCACGGGAATGGACAAGCGATAGAAGGGGGGCCACAAGGAGCAGCACTAGCATTTATGTGTATTAAGAGTATATTAATTATTATTACGTCTATGACCATTGTAAGAAAAACTAATAAATAGAATGTATGCGACAAGGTGTAACTATTATTTAATTACAGCCCACAAAACCCTATTCTTCACAAATAGTGGAGGTGCCAGGGTCTGACGTGCTAGAAAAATTCTGGGTTCGTATTTGGAATCAGCACTAACAACAAATCCACAAGAAATGATATGTTTCATTCAGATGACAACAAAAAGGTCCAATTTTGTTGAATCGTGTAATGGAATTCATAGTCTACACGATTATGACTTCCATTCTCACGTCGTAAGGATCCAGTTTAAAGAGCCTAAGCTATTTATAATGAGCTTAACTGAATGGAGATACAGAAATAGGCAGGAAGATGGAATTTGGTCCCCTACACAAACATTTATTTGAAGGAAAAATGTGTCACAATTTGAACCCTGTCGTCTATATCATGGTCTAGTGATTAAGAAACACTGCAAAGACGTTGCCTTCAGTTGTTAGAACTACATGAGAGCACATTTCTAACACATACTATTTTAAAGGACGAGGATCTTAAACTAACTCTTTGAGAAAAGATGTTTACAGAAAAGTTGCTATTACAATAATTGTTATCAGAAGAAGAAGCATCAAGGTCACGAGAAGGTAAGATATATGCTACTTATACAAGTTCATGTTAGCATAAAAGGTCATATTTTTAATAAAAGAGACAGTGTGAAAAAGAACTTTAAAAAATCTGAATTTCACTTCTTCCGCTGGATAATTGAGGAGGCAAATGGATAAGGGAGCTAACTGTTTCTGAATAAATTAGGTTTTAATACGGTTAGTTGGTATCTTTTATTGAATAATTATTTTCAAATGCAGTTTATTTGATTAGTAAGAAGGAGTTGTGCTCGAACATTTGAGTTTTCATGAAACATTACAACAGAAAGTAAATTAAAAAAAAAATGTGGCTTAACCTCTTCATCCACGTGCTTCTTCAATTGTGACTAGCTCGTAAACTAGTTCTGAATAATGCTATGAATTCTCAATTGGTATTGATTCATGATCATGAGCAACAGATGGGAATAATGATATATTCCTACAGTTTAGAATGTTGAATATACACCTAAACTCTAAAAAATTAACTCTACAATTCACAATACATACAAAAATTGCTTACAACCAAGCCATATCATGATATAATATAAAATGGATTCCAGAGATACAAATACGTACATTATTTCCAAACTCATAACTAGAACTATTAAAAAGGCCTGGTTGTTTTCAGTCATTGTGAATGACAGCAATATATCAAGGTTAGTACACTTCTAAGCATGCCTAGAATCGAAAACAGTTCAGCATGATCAAGAACAAATTGGATGATTCTGTAAAGTAGCATTCACATAGGGTACTGCGAAATTAACGCAAGAATTAGTGCGAAATGACAGCAATCACTTGCTTCGTCATAATATAACTCAAATTTAATAGATCTATCGTATTCGATCGTGCAGTATCTCGTTTTAGATCAGATATACCATAAACTCAAAGGTAGGCATCGAAATTGACACGAAATTGACAAACTAATATGAATTTAGCTATCAATTACCGGCTTACCACTGCCTGCACTGCCATGAATCGGTTGCATTGCGGTGGTGTTAAAATTTGACGTTTGCTTGGTCTCGCGCCAAACAGGTAAGGTGCCACAATTTAAAATATTCTTTGGGGTCTTAATAGCCACACCGACTTTCTCTTATAAATTCACTTAAAATCGTCTGCGATGTTTACTGTTATATTATTTTAAAAGATTATTAAAAATAAACACCTTTTTATAAGAAATTTTGGATTTTCGATTATCAGGAGCAGGCCGTGATGGGTTGCATATGTGCCCCATATGTAGGCCAAGTGCTGCTAACTATTTTAAACGAAGCCTATATCGGACAAAAGAAAAGAGCGATAGGCACCAGATTCAAAAAACCTATAGCTCATTACCATAGAAGAATTGAATCATCAAGTGTGGTACAACGCATAAACGAAATCGGGCATAATATTAAATTAGAAAATCTCAAATTAATTGAGAACACAACTTCGTCGCGAGAATTAGAAGCTTGCGAAACCATTTATATCAATGCAAATCTGGAAACTGCCCTAAAACCGTCTTTTAACAAATTGTTCAATGGCACCAACTTGGATAGCGACCATTTTCAGCATCACAAGTCGCGAGTGGCGATGAAGGGGTTCTCAGATAATGAGGTTGAGCTCCTGAATTGGCCTCCCCAGTCACCGGACCTAAACCCCATCGAACATCTTTGGCCAACACTGAAGCTCAAGGTTAAGGAGCACTCTATCACTTGAAAGGAGTCACTAAAAGATGTTTTGATTCAGGAGTGGCAGGCCATTACTCCACAATAATGTCGATGGTTAGTATCAAGTTTACCAAAAAGAATAACTGTAATGTTCTTAAATGAAAAGGTTTCTCTACAAAATGTTAATTTTTATTTGATCCGAATGTAAAGCAATTTAAAGTTATTGAGATTTCACATAGATGGCAAATGATTTTGGCCAAGGCTGTACAATGTAAAAAAAAACGAACGCAGTCTAATAGTTCATTCTGCTTTTGAAACATCATTTCTATTTTATAAGTTATCCTGTGTCATTTTAAAAATAAATCCGTTATTTACTTTGCTACATAAAAACTATTCATGTTTTTTTCTCATATTGTGTAAAAAAGTCAACGCATTAAAATCCAAAAATGCATAAGTCCATTGAGATACCTTTATTGCATCAAACGCGTATAACATAAAATACCTCAGGTATTAACATCGCAAAATGTAATATCAAAATTAACAGGTACCAAAATATTCACCGGATGTAGAGCACATAAAACCCGACCATAATCGATTTATTGGGGTTATTATCGTTTTACCTCCCGTTCCCGCGATAGCTTTGGAATATCCCATATATACATACGTAGATTGGTCGGGTACATATTCATATATTAAATCTTTAAAACGACATGCGACTTGTTTTATGCCTGTCAGCCGCACTAGCAGTAATTTCGTTAGGTTAATGCACCATCATCGTCGCCCCGAAATGATATAGGGATAGCTGTATCGAATTACAAAAGGATAATATCCAAAGCCATCCCTGTATACTAAATACAAACACTTAATCGGGTTAATTTCCGTATCACGTGCTCGCTTGATAGAGCCCATTGTCATTGACGCGGTGATCCGCTGCAATTGAAAACAAACAAAGCGTTCCTACCGCTGCGGTATTGTTGTCGCTGTAGAGTACTCCATACCTTTGGTTCGCGTAAAATGAAGCGGATCGAAGTTGTGTTTGCTCTTGCGAAGTAGGTATATAAATTCCAGCAATCATGGAAATAATCAGAAGATAACAATACGACAATAATTGTCAAATGGTTCTCTACTACACTACGCATGCACTGTTTTTTCCGTATTAGAGTTGACAACCAACTAATATGACGGCTCAGACGATGATAATGAGAATTACGGTACTGTACTTTTGATTCAAATCCTCTTAGTATTTTTCAAAATATTTGCTATTAAGATCTATATGCACTTTTGCGTTCGAACCAATCTTCGAAACATTCTTTCCACTTTGAAGGTAGTATCTTAAAAAAATGGCTTCTGAAGGCTTCAACAGCTTCTTGGGGTGATAAGAATCGTTGTCCATGCATTTTGTTTGACACTCAAAAACAAAAAGGAGTCGCTATGCGATAAATCACACGAATACGGGCAATGGGACATTAATTCCATGCTTTTCTCCTTCAGATAATCAACTGTTTGACGTGCTGTGTGAGAGCTGGCACAGTCATGATGAAGAATGATGCGACGTTGGCGATTGTTTTTCCTGATCTCATCGATTACTTTTGGCAAACAAATTATTGTATCCCATTCAGCATTCAGCAACCACTTTCTTGGACATGCTTCGTGAACGAACAACTTTTGTTGGATTTGGTTCACCTGGGAACACCCAAACAGTTGATTGTTGCTTAATTCCCGGCTCGTACGAATATATCCAAAATCATAATGGGTCAAATTATGCGGAATCCATCAGGAACAGATCTTTTTCACACCTAAATGTTAATGTAGAATCGAATGTACAGCAGTCTTCAACATGTCCAAGGATGCATCTATCTCACGGTAAGTCACATACCAATCCTCTTCAATCATGTTGCGCACGGCATCAATGTTTTCTGAAACAACTATCGATTTTGGTCGACCTTCACAAAATTCATCACTAACAGCAGCACGACCACGACGAACTTCTGCAAACCAGTTGTAAACAGTCTTGGTGCTTAATTACCAGGAATGTTTTCCTGTCACATGCTATTCCTTGCTGGTCCTCAACATCCAATTGTGCTAAGTCTTTCTTCACTGCTGTCATCCACTTTCTTCTTGGTCTTCCCACTCTCTTCTTTCCACCTTCTCCAGCTCTTAATACGCCTTTTGCATTTTCTAGCATTCGTATCACATGTCCTTAGTATTTCAACCTCTGGGCTTTGATTACCTGCGACATCTTCGGCTTTCCATACAAGTTCATTATTTCTTGGTTTGTTCGTCTTCTCCAGCCTGTACCAGCGACTTTTACTCCTCCCAGAATCTTCCTCAATATTCTCCTTTCCCATATCTCCACTTCTGTCTCCATTTGTTTGTTAAGGATCCACACATTACACTCATATAGTACTGCTGGCCTAACTATCATTTCGTATATTCTAAACTTTGTTTTTCTAGATATCTTCTTAGATTTCACCATTGTTCTAAAGACACCTACCTGCTGCCCTTTAGCAATCTTTTATTTATTTCTTTTTCTTCTTTCTGATTAGTTTTTGTTATCGTTACTCTTAGATACGAGCAACCTGTTACATTTCAAAAACAGTACCCTTCACCTCCTTCACCAAAATATTTTATCATCTTTTCTTTTCTCCTTATTCTGCCCCTCATTTCCATATATTTAGTTTTTTTTTGGTTTATTATTAACCCCCATTCGCTGGCTGTTTTCTCTAGTTTTTAAACATTTTATCTAATTCTTTTCGTATTCTTGTTACTAATACTATGTCATCTATATAGGCTATACGCTGCTGTTTGTTGTTAATAATTAGACCATTTCTCTGTGTTTCACATTCTCTAAGAACCTTTAGATAACAAATATCAAATTTTACGAAAATAATAATGTCAAATCTCAATAGCGCCATCTAGTGGTCGTTTGTAAAAAGTTAAGACGCAACACTCGTATATCTACAACTTTGCATAGAGACTCATGAAGGTATATCTGTTCTATTCTCTGGCCAGTCAACTTCATCAAATCTTTTGATTTTCAAGATTAGTTCTAACTTGTAGCGTACGATTTGCTAGAACTAACAACTTATGCGCTCATCTTAACCCTTTCAAAAATGTGTGCCAAATATTTTGCAAATTTAGAAGACCAAATGACAGTGAAATTAAAGAAAATAGCATCCCAGTCTATAATAAAAGAAGCTTTTTAGAGAACAATTGGGAAGCCAGACTTAGATATGTAAGCCGTATCACAGTCCCACACTCGGTATATAAGCCATAGCAAATATGAAGAATGCATTGTAGTTAGTTTAAGAAGTAGTAGTAGTAGTACCTAATTCTTATTTGTAGAGGCTATTGCTTTTAGTTCCATAGCATAAGTAAATATCTTAGGAGTTTCTCTATCGTAATAGAACTTCCGGTTTAACCCATTGTAATTCCAACATGAAGATTTCTAATGAAACACCCTGAATATTAGTTTGGTTTTGAACTAGGATATCCTATTACGAGTACAAAAATATGGGGCTCGATATCTTTTACTTTACAGTTAATCATGATATTAACTAACAAAAAAGTAATTTTCAATGCAAGGGCTACTAAGATCTAGTAGTCTATGAAACTTACTGTACCAATGACAATAGTTACTAAAATAAGTTGTGTTTCAACTTTCACGCAAAGAATTCCTGAATTAAATGAAAGAGAAAGAACCAATGCAAATGGTGATTTGATTTGGAAACAGAAGAAGAACGCAGGAAAAAGTGTACAATCTCTTTAAAAATATTCATCACTTGTTGCAAAGGCTTTGCAAAGCTAGAACACAAATAGCACAGTCAGTAACTTACCAAAAAGTGGACGTACAAACACCGCCACAAATATTGCTTTATCTTTAGAGCAAAATTATTATTTGTCTACTTCTAAGTTCCCCAGTATGCATAAAATTAGCCGTAGATCATTCAGAAAGACAGTAATACGAAGAAAATTTTACCCGCATAAAATTCACCTTGTTCAAGAACTCTCTGTCGACGATTTCGACAGACAATTAAGATTCTATGAATCAATAATGGATATTTATAACTTTGACAATAATATTGTAAGAAATGTGGGTGTTTTCTGAAGAGGCAACGTTTTGCTTGAACAGTACAAAGAAAATCACCTCCCCATTTATTAAACACACAGTTTGGTTGCGGATGCCGGCATGGCAATAGATACTAATAGCATTGATTACAAAAGCGCATTGTCCACAATTGAACATTACCTTAATACCCTATTATTCCGTTTTATTTATTTTCTTTTTTGCTATAGTTTATATTTCACATTCTATTCTGATTATTAAAACTACGCAATAAGGACTATGCACCTTTTCATCAACACCAAACATTTTAATAGTGAAGCTATTCAGGGACTTTAACATTAAAATAAAATTTAAACAACCTCTCATGATGAATAGGTACAAACAATCTTTTGGGTGTAAAACAAAAGAAGAATCAGGGTTACTCTCCGATTTTTTTTTAACTCTAAAATCTCCCTACAGAAACACAATAACAATATTTAAGGGCATTCTCTATCAGGTTGTAGAATGGACTGATGGCTTTTCAATTTTTTCCACAATACAATCTTTGAACCTTCATCTGCGACTGCACCGGTTATTTTTACAAGACTTCAAGTCCTTTCAAATGTAAGATAAAAAGCTATTGATCTTAATTTTTAATGTAATTGGAAAGACGTGAAAAATTAAGCCGGTGCTGTCGTAAGTTTCAAGATTCAGAATTCAATATATTTTATTTCATTCAAATGTATTGAGAAATAATTAGGATCTCTGGGTGCAGTAATTGATACATTTTCAGAAATTAAAACTTTATGACGTGTGTATAAAATATAAGTGGGATAGAGTAAATGCAATAAATCATCTCGAATTATTACATGGATAGAGTTACAATTTTATCTAACGGCTTATTGTGGTATTTTAAAAGAAAAGATTTGCCTCAATTCAGTTACTATACTTACTGAATTGAGGCAAATAGTTTCTTCAACCAAAGCAACTGACTTTTTAATGCACATTTGATTTTCTTTTTCACATCCTCGCGTACACGTACGAGCCGTTTTGTAGTTGGTAACTTCAACTCGAGGTTGTTCTTATACCAAAAGTTCTGAAACGGTTCCTTTTCGAGTAAGCGAAGTGACAAATTACAGGTTACCTTCATGACAAGTAAATCGAAGGCAGTTCTCGGTGGCACGCCCTTTTCTCTATTTCTTTGTTCTTCGGTATTTACATGTTTGTTACAGCCCGCCTTGTTCCAGCACATCAAATGTTTCTTGCACACTTTACAAACTATTTTAGCACCGTCGTAGAATAAATCCGGAAAATCACAGACAAACTTGCTTACTGTGCCAGAAAAGGGACATTGTTTAGCCTTGTTCACATTACACATTTTAAATTAATAACTATATATTTATAACGAATAACACGTAACACAAAACACAACGCACGCTCTCGTTTCCTAAACTGAAGGAAAAATAAACAAGCGGACGTGACAAAGCTAGAATCGGTTTTTGAACACAGCCCGCTACTCCGGTGAAACGCCTATGTATTATTCTCTCGCCATAACTCTCGCTACCCCATGCCTTTTAATAATGTTGTCATACATCAGCTTCAATCGAAGGAATCAGGGATCGTGCACTAAGCACAAGGCCTAGGCTAGAGAAGAGCCTTAAGTATGCTTAAAAATCACTGCCCCGAATTCCATCTATTGATAAGTCTTTCTCGACTCTCTAGACTAAATACATTTTTTCTGACTTTTTTATCAATTACCCTTCGAAAAATTCAAGGCATTTTCTCTGCAATTAAACGAAACGAGAATTTCGAAATATGCATCTCCTATAGAATCTTTCCTTTTCCCAATTTCCCGATTTTAAATGTTCCCATCAGCGTCGAACTTATTTAATTGTAACGAAGGCCTTTATTGGAAGAGATAGTACGCAAATGAACGTAGAACGGAGGAAAAATGAAGCGAGGAATAGAATCTGCAGCGATCGCTTAAGTGGAAATGGGGCTAAAAAAAGAATTCAAAATAAATTACAGATCTGATATTAGTGTTACTGCCACGGTCGTCTGTTGGAAATGACGAGCTCTTCCTATTTTCCCGCATCCCTTCACCTATAGAACGAACGAACGGGAAGAAGGGTAGAAAGAAAAGGAGAAGGATGAATGAATTCACTTCAATACTTCACCGGAAAGAGATGGAAACAGTCTAGGTATCCTTGGACGGCAATAACGAAGGCAGTTGAGGCTTTTGTTTGCTCTTTTTTCTGCATAAAATGTTTTAGAATCTAACCTGTTTTTTTTTTATTATTTGCCGTTCGTCCCCGTATCAGGTCACGCGGCTCGTTATTCGGTAATGAGGAAGATGAGAACACTGTAGGTACGCAAGTTCTCCCAATGTCATCTTGCAGGAGGCAGGCAGCGACGTTATAACTAGATTTTCAATGGATGAATAGGACCATGTTCCGTTCCACTTTTAACGTTTTCTCGTTGTCGCTTCTGCTACTGGGTTAGTGGATGCGGATAATGATAAGTTGATGTCGCTTGAACTGCTATAACGATGTATTGTAAATGTTTACATTTCCAACATGCTTCTCTTGTAATGCATGGCGAATGAAAAACGTTTTTAATGAGATGGAAGGAAGGCGCTGCAGATTGCGTCTATTTCGGATCGCATTTGAACTACTTACTGAAATATGTATCCAAGGAAAACTAATCCGGATACTGAAAAAAAGAACTTTAACTATTAGCTTGCTTTCTTAATTTCTTCCCCAATTCTTGAATTTTGATTTTCTCTTATCTAGGGAATTTATGAAATCACTTTCATACGTCGTACGAAGGCAGTTTGAAAAGCTTCAAGCTTCAAGATGCAGGTGGCCAAAATATTCTGGTTATATTTGCGCATATGTTGAAAGATACTTTTGAAAATTTCGGCCATGTTGGACACTCATTTGTTGTCAGTGTCAGTCGATGTTAGTGTGATTGACGATGAACGTTTGGGACGGTCAAAACCTGCAACCGCTACCGATAACATCGTAAAAGTTCACCAAATGGTTCTAGACGAGCATCGAGTTAAGGTTAGAGATATAGCAGAGGCTGTAGGCATCTCGAAAGAATTTGACCGCATTTGAAGAAAATAAAGGTTGTGTTCCACCAAGAAAATGCACCGTTTCATAGTTCAGTAATCGCCATGGAAAAATTTCACGAATTGGGGTTCGACACAAACACCATCGGGTACTTCACACGCCGTTTTAGAAAGTTAATAGACGAAGACGGTTATTCCATGGACCAAATTTATAATTGCAATGAAACAGGTATCAATTTTAAAATGAGGCCGTCTAAAACATTAGCGTCAAGGACTGCGTGTAACCATCCTTCCTTGCAATAATGCATGTGTTAGACACAACTGATGTTTATTGGAAGATCTGCTAAACCAAGAGCATTTAAACACACTGTTACGAAAGCTATGCCAATGTATTACAAACAGCAACCAAGTGCAGGGATGAATGGAAGCTTGTTTAAAACGTGTTTTTTAAAGAAATTTATGATCAGCATTGAAATATTTTTGAAAAAAGTGTGGACTTCCAAGAAAGGCCATTGTTCTTGATTGACAATGCACCGTCTGATCCAAACGAGAACGAACATGTGTGTGGGAATATTAAAGTATTGTTTCTTCTCTTAATGTAACTTCACTGCTCCAGGCCATGGACCAAGGTGTTTTAGAAAACTTCAATCGCAACTACAGGTGAATATTACTAAAGTCAATTTTGGAGAAAATAAATGAAAGAGATATGGTTTGATTGACAATTTAAAACAAATAAATCTTAAGGACGTGGTGTACGTGGTATACTGTGCGCAGATTTTTGGAATAAAGTAAGACTCCACGATCCAAAAGTCAAGACATTTCAGATGAAGATGTGAATGACGATCATAACACCATGCTTGGATTTCCCCAGGTACTAAGCAACATTTCACCGAATGGTGGGATGGTGAAGAAAAAGAGGAACTGACAGCCTCGAATATAATAAATCTGGCCACAATGGACACCATGGAAGAAAATAACAACGCCAGTGATGAGACTGCTGAACCACACAAAATGTCACACGATGCAAACAGGCAAGTTGTGGAAAAGGCTTTGGACTATGTGGAACAGCAACAGTCAACACTCGAATCTTTTATGATAAAGTTGTAATGCCCATACGTTCATATCTTATGAAAATATATAACGTTGTATATTTATTCAAATAATAGAGATGCAACATTCAATTCTTCTAATTTTTCTCTCAGTTGTTCGGAAAATTCGATTTTCCGAAAGAGGCTCGGTCCACATTATTCCGGATAATCGAGCTTCTACTGTACATATAATACTGTTCACATCTCTACGTATGTAGATGATGGAAAGAAAGAATACAAGCGCGGTGTGCGGCATTCATGCTCCAACCGTATTCCCCGTTTCATATATTTACGTAGCGGCTTGAGCAGTACGGTATATTATACTAAACATAGCAGATCGCAATCCCTACCAACGACCCCGCCCGTATTTCCCACCTATCGATGCGTACACTCCGAGTAGCAAATGTTCATATTTGCTATCTTAGCGGTAGGCAGAAATCGCATCCCTGCTTATGACTAACTGCACCAAAGCGAGTAACTCCCAATTTCTGAGTATAAAATCGACCCCGTCAAATATATCTTCATTTCTATTACGATTTTCTTTGGAGTTACTTTAAAAAAATACATCGCCAGTAAAAATGTATTACTGTTCAACTACCATAAATAGCACTATCGCTCGTGATTTATATAGCGAGCGTAAGTAAACCCTTTTAAACGATATTTTCCGCATCAAGAGCTTCCGCCGATAAGAAGAGGCGCAAAGGAGCATTGACGCGAAGTATTAACCCGCATCTAGCTCGATACCGCCGTTCAATTTTTCATGCAAATTGACAGACTCCGTCCCCTTTGCCCTTCCTACGCGCGCGCGCTCAAACACAAACACCTCGCGTACTATCATCATAAGTTTACGTAAATATATATATATATACACATATCTCTTCGACCCATACAACACTCGCCATCACTGAGTTCAGCTTGATAATCTACTTAGTACATCTTCAGCAAGACGTGTGCAAAATACGATATCCCCACTGCGCGCTGTAAGGGAAATGTTACAGCAGCGACAGGGCACGACGTGTCGCGTAATATAAGCTCGTTTTAGAGCAAACGCTAAGTACACTTCCCGTATACAGTAAGTAAAAGGTGGTACATAATATTCTATAAGGATAGAAGGTGTTCCGGATAAAATGTGTTGCCGTTTTATGTTCGTCTGTTTTCGGGCGATATTAAATTTCGTGCAAGGTAAGCAACCAACATTGTGTAGCTGTTACCAAAATAGGGGATCGCGTATTCGGAATTGACACTGATATTATACAATAACAGCATTAACGAGGTTAAGCTTTACGCTATTTCAGCAGATATTAAATGGCAACACATTCCGGGAACTTCGTAGGTTATATGTACTAAGCGCACATAAAGCATTATATAGTGTTACTGCTTAGAGTTTAGACAATGAAAACGCCAAATGTTTGACGTCGGTTTGAGATTTCATTGCCAATTTAACTTGGACCTTCAACATTGTCTACGTTAAACGAAAATTCCCATAGTAAACGTAATCCTTTCGTTAAATACAGAGAAAAATAATTCTTAGAAGCTTCCTTGGTGATATCTTTATCTTATTTTGCTTTTCCAAATATAAGATTGCGATCATTGAATTCTACGTAGCATTATCTCTTCCTCGTTTCTGCTAGGAAGATCAGGAATTTTTCTGGATTTTTCTTTTCTGTTTCATTATTAACTATTCAGGATAGAAGGAAAATCTTAGAGAAATTTAAAACCTCATCCCTTATATCTTATCAAATTTTACGTCTCCCTTAAGATTAACACATTGTTATCGATTGTAGAATTTGTAGAAATAGACGCATCTAGTCACGGATCTTTAAGATTGTCTACTTGAACCAGCTGTCACTTAAAATATTGTAATTACATATCAAGAACGAATTGCAAAAAAAAAGATGATCAAGTGCTTATAGTATCTATATTTTAATAACATCTAGAAGTATTAGTACAAACGATTTAACACCCAAGCACCACATCAAGTAGAAATCTTAATCAGAGTACATTTTTTATGAATGTCGTATACTTAACTATCCAACTTTTGGGATTCTTTGTGTATTTTCATTGTCGTACACAAATATCTCAGTGGAGGATTGCTATTCATTAATTCATTGCATTAACTTTAAAAATAATTGCAGATATTATAAGAGCCTCCCAGGAATATTTTTTTCGCAAGAAGTTTGTGATGAACCATCGAAGATCGTCCGATTTACAGACTGTTTAATTTAGAAAAGGACGTTAGATTATGTATTCATCCTTCGTAATCAACCATTGAATCGAATATCAACTTTGTAAGCTTTTATATTATTAATTAATTTTTCAATACCCGAACCGACTATTTGGAGCAAGAGTGTATCTTACCTATATTCTTATTTTATACTGAGCTTAAGTGTATATGTCATGTAAACTTAATCATTACGGAATTTGTACAAGGATGTATTTTAAAACTGTTTTGCTTGTACGCGTCACGTACAAGGTCGCGATGCGTCATGAACGAACAGCGCTACGTCACTCAAAACACGGATATATACTGTAGCGGCCTCAAGATGGGCAGAAGGAATACCTCTGGACGGCGCAATTGGACGGCATTAAAAGTTGACTTTTACAAAGCTGACGGAGATTCTTCCATATTCCGCAATTGAGCGACCTTAAAGCTAACTTTTGCGAAGTATGATGAACAATTTGTCCATGTTCCACAATCGGGCGGCATCAAGCTGATTTTTTTGAAACATTTACATCCGAACAAACGTATAAGTTCGTATACCCTTATTACCGATAGCCCAAAACGTTTAAGTCCGCAATTCATAACTTATCGTTCCTTTAATGATTCCAAAACCGAAAATGGTACTACACATTTGAGAGTTTATGTCAGATTCTAGGCAAATACCGGAATCGGACTTAGTTTATTTTTCTGAACCGAAATGGTTGTGAATATTTGAGAATCTTGATAATTTTATGCAAGCACTGAAAGCTATATTATTTTACTGCCTACAGAATTTTATTTTGGTTTATTAATGTAAATAAAATTAGTTATTATTACTTACCTTTTTTTTATTTCCATTGTTGGACCTCTGGACATAGAAGTTATCACAGGTAGAGTTGTTAGTGTACGGCATTCTTAATTAACAACACAAGTCACTAACTTTTTCTTAACCACTGAGTATGTATCTTTTGTTTTAATTGACAAGAAGAAGAAAAATGCCATATAACTCACTGCTACGCCGAATTTGAAATATTTGTGTACATTACAGGGAAGCTTCCATTTCAAATGGGTCACACTGTACAATCCTGCATGGGCTGCGATATTATCGAGTGGATGCACTCGGATACGGTTGCAAGACTTTTTTCTTTGAAAAAAGGCACTGAATTACAGAAATCACTACAAGCGCGTTTTTCTACTTTAAGTATTACTACATTGCCCTAACTTTATATCCTTTATTGTCTGTTTTAAGTAACTAAGAATATATCTCAATATAACGAAGTGTATGATTATTATACAAGATCCAGTAGTAACATCCGACTTAATTATAATCGTGTTTCAAAAGCTCCAAAACCTGGGACGTTTTATTTGGATTCTAAAATGGACAGCATGTTTCTTAATTTTGTGCTGTAAATCTATATACTTTGACTTGTGTTAGCTGACGGAAGAACACGAATAAAATATTATTAGATATTTGAACTACACAATGAGGTATTAACGTTGCGGATAGTTTCCTGAGGGAAATTACTATAACCATTGAGCAAGGAACAGACAGAAAACTGAAAATATGGCTTAGAGAATAACTGAAACGAAGGCATCACCATAAAGAATCTCTCCCTATTTTGAAAAAAAATATTCAAAAGGATGCACAGGAATACAACTATGTTTTGGGATGACTCCCGAGAGCTTTCAGGCATTGCGCTGATGACTCCAAAAATTCAGAAACATAACACGCAAATGACAGATACAATAGCACCACCAACAAAACGCAAAAAGAGACGCAATGTTGAATTTTAAGTCCAGGGAGTAATTATAGAATTCTACACCATTTTTTCAAAATGTCCAACAATTACTGAATGTGGAAACAGCATTTCTAGATGTACTTTTAAATGCTAAATAACGAAAATACCAAATTGACGAAGAGGTGGGTAGAAATAATTTCCTGTACAACCAATTATTCTTCATTTACTTCATTAGTCCTTTAAAGAATCTTTCGCTGTCAGATTCTTATATCCTCGTAGTTGCTGCATATTAAGTAATTGATGTATGCCTCAAAATATAGAATATTAATTCATTTTTCTTGCTTCTTCCTATAATGAAACTAGTAATTACACCTTGCAGTTGAAACATTTGTTAACTTCAAGGAAAATTAATAACTCACATTACCATTACATTTAATCAAAATCGATTTCTTGACAAAGGAGGTCATGCTTACGTGATATGCTTCAATAATTACAAATAAACAGAGGCATACGATAATTTAATAATGTAATGCAATTTTAATTCCTGTTGCCAATAATGCATGAAAAAAAGTCCACAATTTCTCCGGGCTCCCACTCCAAATTTACAATACCACAACTGATCGATATTCTCAATAATCTCAAAAGAAACTAAACCAATTTATATATTACTACAAAATACACGAAAACATCCTTAAATTCTATAGATTTCGAAGTGTAGAGGGCGCTACTGTTGCCCGGGAGACGATTTTACCGTTTAATAATAATTGCCGTAACGGTCAATAAACCTGACACTTTGCATAACGCCATCGATGTGATGAATTGCCGAGATAATGGCTGCGTATGTAAATGGGAACAAATTACTTTCTAACAATAACAATAATTCTACTGGGAGCTGTTGCACGCGGCGCAGTTTTTTCCTTGTTGGTCGTTCTCGTAGGTGCTATCGTTCCAATCTATTGTTCGTCGTAAATTGTATAGCTTCAACGTACACGCGCCATTATAGGATTAGTTTTAGTTTCGATAATTTACGCTTTAAGTTGTCACATTATGCTAGAAATACATCGGGTAAAATGGAAAAGAAATAAAAGAAACAATGTTATGTGTCAAAGCTTCGCGAACACATACTGAAGTTTTTGAGAACAAAATTATCATTTTTTAATGTGAGAGACAAAGGAACTCATTGTATGAGAGAATTCGAATTAATAGTTAAGACAAGCACTTAATAAAAGAAATGTTCAACTTACAATTTGTGGAAAGAGGGTCAAAGTATGTGGAGAAGGCTAATATAAAGGCTGGTCTTGACTTAGTTCCCCTATTCAAATAAATAAGGCTCAACAAACAAAAATATAATCTTAATATACCTAATAGTAATAAAAGCAAAATTTCGAGACGACAATTTGGACCATACACAAATTATGGCAGAAAAACAGCATTGAACTGAATATAATTTTTTTGTGTCTCAAAGTAGATCACCAAAAGTAAATCTTTTAGTGTGGTCCTTTTTAACTGTCGCACTTCTTTCGAGCTCATTTCACAGGGTCAATTAGAACATTTATCAACTTGAATGGAATGTTATTTAAGAATGTCCATGTGTACAGTTCTGATGACATGAAAGGACATGCCGGTAGCATTGCTTTGAAGGATCGAAGCACAGTTAATGCTGATTGGTATACAACAATTTATTTGCCAGAAGTCATCGATGAAATCAGAAGAAAAAATTTGACATCGTCGCATCGTCCTTCATCATGACAATGCCAGTTGTCGCACAGCATGTCAAACAATTGATGTTTGAAGAAGAAAATATCGAATATGTTTTGAACCTTCAGAGTGGAAAAAATGTTTCGAGAACTGATTTGAACGCATGCAAAAGTGTATAAGTCTTAATGGCGAATATTTTGAAAAACAATAAAATTACTGATACCAATAGAGTTTTTTTCTTTTATTGTTTTTATAAAAACTGAAAAGAGTATTCCACGTAATCACGAAATCGAAGAGATACACAATGCAGTAAGGCGATGGTACAAATTACTTCTCCACATAGTCACCATGGTTGTCGAAGCATTTGTTCCATCGATAGAGCAACGAATCAAAACTGGCATAGAAGAAATCAACGTCAAGGTCGTGGAGCCACGTGAAGACGGCTTGCTGAACTTTAATAGTGGTTCTCAAACACATACCTCCCAGGTGCTTTTTCAACGGTCCGAAGAGATAAAAACAACTTGGTGCGGGCTATTGGGACCATCTGAAGGCGCTGCTGGTTGAATTACTCATCTGTGGAGCGACCGTGAATGCTACCCGTGATTGTCATCTCATCGAACCGTTGAAGAAGCACATGGGAGGTCGGTGTTTCAGAATCGATGCATGAAGTTCACCAAGCCGTCTCCACGTGGCCCCATGACCTTGACGCTAATTTTCACTATCATGTCATGTTCTTGGTTATTGGAATCATGTCACATTCAACAAATAAGCAAAAATGGAAGTACAGTACATTTGTCTCTGAATATTGAATCAAAAACGAATGCTGCGGTTTGCCAAATAGTTTCGAAGAAAATTCTAAATGTTTTAAAAATAATGATAAGCCTAAAAGTGCCGACATCTTGTACACCACACCATACCCCCAGATGGTGAGGCTCTTTGGTCTACCAATAACGAAACATTTGCTTATCTACGAATAATCGCTTTACAATCACGATATACTACTAAAAATGTTTCTGATGCCGAATACTTAAACGAAGAACGTGAAATCCTAAAAGCTCCAACAATTCCTGAGCAAGGAGCATATTGTTGATCAATTTGTAAACAAATGAAATCTGTGAAACAACTCTGCGATGGGCCAATGAATTACAATCGAACTCTGATAGCATTTCGCTGTACGAGTAATTATGAGGCAAAAAACGAAATGAGTGCGACAGTACAGTGTTTTTAGAAACTTTCTTTAAACTTTCTCTATCATTTCGTTATATTTTACATAACCCGGGTTCCATACTATAGAGCAATATTCAAGCTTAGATCCAATAAATGCGTTAAAAAAACTTATAAGCACATTATTTCCCAAACATTTAGTGTTTCTAATAAGGAATCCAAGCATTTTTAGGGCGTAAATACATATGACATAGACATGTAAATTGAAAGTTAAAAGAAGTCACACCTTTCGAGAGAAGAATTATAATTTCTATATGGAAATGTTATTGTACCCTGCTTTCGACTAAAGATCATGCATTTTCATTTGTTCGTATTGAAAAATAACATATTGTTCGAACTCCATCTCTCGAGAGCATTTACGTCGCTTTGCAACAGTTCACAATCCTCAACACTTTCGATCTTACGAAAAACTTTTAGGTCATCCGCATATAACAAACAGCGAGATGAAATACAGTTGGTTATGTCATTGACAAAAATTGTAAAAAGTAGCGGTCTTAACACGGAGCCTTGAAGTACGCCAGTTCCGTCATGTATACTCGCAAAATATAAAGGCACAGCACTCAACATAATTGGTACGCTCATATTAATATGATCGGAAAGGTTCAATCCGATCTGAAGAAACACCAAAACTATTTAATTTATGTAAGATTAAGTCATGCTGAACAGTGTCAAATACTTTGGTGAAGTCCGTGTATATTGTGTCAACTTGATATTGTTCGTCCAAGACATCAGATACAAAGTATACAAAGGATCATAAAATCATGCTGGTGAATGGAAAGCTGATTGACAACGGGATTATAAATGGACTTATAGAGTACAACCTCAAATATTTTCGCAAAATTACAAATAAAGGATACTGGTCTATAATTTTTAATTTCGTTTTTGTTTCAAGATTTAAAAATAGGCACAATTTTAGGGCGTTTCCAGCAATCAGGGAACTTCTTTTCAGTACTAAATCGATGCTGTATGCGAGTAGTTCTGTGTATATGTAGGCTGTCGTAACTTATTTCGTAATTGTACGTTTGCTTTAAAAACGTCGCAGTTGGGTACGCCGCGAAAACGACCAATGGCAGACACAGTTAAAAACTTTATAGTGGACATGCCGGACTTAATTTTTGATGACGCTAAAACTCAATGTCTAGTTTGTAAAATCCCTTTAATGTGTTGGTCCAGAAGCCATTGTTAACGACACATCGAAAGCAAATAGCATTCTTCTGCAAAACGCAACAAACTGTGAAAAACGACTCATATTTAAGTCACAAATCCCTTGTACAGTCCTGTACTTCTTCGCAGACTCGTTTTATTCTCGAAAACCGCCCAACAAGAACGAGGAAGACCGTTTAGAAATTTCTATTTATCGGCGGCAGCATTTTCCACCGATCTTCCTCTGTGTTTTATTTATGCATTTGCCAAATAATTTATCGGCAGGAACGGGGTCGTTTCCATGCGATTTTTCCATTGAAGAACAGCGTGTCGATGGTAGCGACCTCTTCTTTTCCCCATAGCAACGATATCCTCGTAACGTAGGTGAAATTATCGTTTGTTTTTATCACCGCCGACGTGATATATTTTGATTTAGTTCTAGTCGGCGAACGATTTAGTGCGTAGTGGCGCTGGGGCTAGGATTGCGAGTGGCGTCCTGTATACACAAGGAGCGCTTCGCCGGTAGGGCCGCTGCTGCTCGTTCCTTTCTTCGCCTCGTCCGGTACATGCGCAAAAATTGAATTATAGTGTCGTTGCCTATGTATGCGCGCCTTTGTAGAGGTGAGAGTCTAGATGTATGTGTCGGCAGAGAGAATAAAAGCGCGCTTGTGTCGGGAACATAAAAAAAGATTTGTGGGTATAAGGTATAGCCGTGAAAAGTAAATATGCTCATGGAAAACAAAGTGGAATTATCCGCCCACCGTATCAATACGTGTGTTGTGCAAGATTTATAGAGGACTCTGCGTAGAATCTTGGTAGACGTTCTATCGCGTATAGAAGTTTTTCTTTCGAAAACAATCTTTCGTGTTGAGTTATGATTTTATCTACTTTTTCTATTCGATTTTTTTTATGATTGATCGAAATAAGAACGGAATAAAACAACGTCAACGTAAAAAACTTATTGGATCTTGAGCTGTTTAAAAAACAAGTGAGATACGTCAAATATATTATATTATAGTGGGTGCTAGGTGCTAGCGCCTTGAAATTACAAAAGGAATTGAATAAAAAAAAAAGGAATCCAAAATAACGAATTTAATAAATAGTGAATCCTTCATTCAGGGTGCCAGCCTGCTCGTCGGCGAGGGAGTGGTTTAGTACTACTCACCAACAGAAGTAACGGATAATTTTCATGGCGCTACCTACCTGAATTAACCCTGTCAGGTGATCGGAGTAAACAGGAACCTGTGAGATAGTGATTAAAAATTATAAGGGAAAAAGGCAAAATTTGGATTAAGACAAAGACCCACAAATCTAACGTTGAAGGAATAAACTCCTTTAATGTTACACATCAAGTACGATTACAAAAAAACAATATTTCATAAAAAAAGTATATGCGAGTAATAATACTGGACCAGTGTACTACCTTAACTTATCAAAAGTCACAATAATAAGGTTAAGAAAATTACCGATCGCTATGGCCAACGCGCTACGGTTTACAAAATGCAAACATTCCTTATAGGAAATTCTGATCTAAGATAGGTAAAAGTTTTCCAGTTTTAAACCGACCAAAGAATAAATCAGATAAGTAAAAAAATAAATAAATTAACTCGCTTAAAATATACTGATGTTTTCATCTAAAACAATACTACTACAAACGTCGTATCTGTTAAATTACACTGTGCTCGAATTGTAGACTTTTTTTTGCAACAAGCCGCGCACCCTGGAGGTGAACCTAATTCGAGTATGCGAATCCAATAGTGTTAACCGTTTTTAATAGTTAGCTCGCGTTTTCGAGCAATTTCAATTTAAAAATTATAGGCCAAAAAACGTAATTTTTATCATTTTTTGACCATTTATTCAATTTAAATCGATGGAAATCGATCGAATGGACATCGTATCGAATATACATCGAATTTGAAAAAAATTGAATCGATTCAGTCGATTTTTCATAATTTTTTTTTGCAAAAAAAAAACATTTTTCTTGATTTCTTTTCATTTTTCATTCT
Source organism: Dynastes maya (assembly GCA_029619315.2). Taxonomy (NCBI): domain Eukaryota; kingdom Metazoa; phylum Arthropoda; class Insecta; order Coleoptera; family Scarabaeidae; genus Dynastes; species Dynastes maya. The sequence continues at coordinate 43,126,496 of JAROYE020000006.1, read as the reverse complement.
CTAATTGCCCTGATCCTTTTGTATCGTTATCTTCTTCCAAACTGCTTTTTGACGAATCGATAAACAATCGAAAATGCTCGAGATTACATTAATTTTGCATCGTTAAAATCAAACCATAGATGTCAGTGCAATAAGCAAGTGAATCATTGTCTATTGACAATAACTTTTCAAATCTATTGATTTGAAAAATTCGTAAAACGATTGATTGCTCCATATATCCGAACATCTGCTGCCAAAATGTTCGTTTGTTTCAAGTCCTTTGCCAAAAGAATAGATTGTCGCTGTGATAGTTTCAGGCTTCTTATCATGTTATTCAAACGGGATTGCGTGATTTCAATGTGATTGCATGGCGCAATGACATTTGATGGTTCGTAGATTGATACGCCTGCTTCTTCGGTTTTCATGGTTTCTAATGCTGATGGCTCAGATTGTTCTGTTGAAATTGGTGTTGTTGGAACAGGAATTGTATTTGAATGCGGCTGCGGCAATTGAGTATATGTTGTTGGAATGTATTTCAAAGAACCACTTTTCCTTCCATTCATACCGCCAATATAATTCAGGCAAGCATAACATTCAGCCAAATCGCATAGCGACTCCGGTTTTTGTCCATTTATTCAAATTCAAAACGCATCAGTAAAAACATTTTGTGAGAAATATTGTTAATACAAATCAGCGGTTTCAGCACTCATTTTACGCCGAATGGTCTTAATTACAAATTTTCCACACACGTAACAAAAGGTATTCAATTTAGAACATTTATCCATTTTCGATATTTCAAATTAATTAATTTTACAAGCCAATACAATGAACAACCTCGAACTTTTCACTTTGGTTTGGCTTATTTGCTTTAATATTTAGATGCTAACACTTTGACTTCTGAAAACAGACTGAGCTCTGAGCGGTTAACAGCGCCGCTTATATTCCCATTTGACCAAGTGGCAGTAACGGGGATGGAAGTTTCTAGAAGGTTCACGAATGGTCCATGAACGGTCCATGGAAGGTTCTCGAAGGTTCCAGAAAGCTCTTCGGCCATTGATCGGATTTTCCAGAAAGTTCCAGCATGTTCCAGAAGGTTCTTTGGGCCTAAAGCTTTTAAATTGAAATTGCTCGAAAACGCGAGCTAACTTTTAAAAACGGTTTACACCAATGGATTTCGCGTACTCGAATTAGGTTTACTCCCCACCCAGCTTGTTGCACTTTGCAACTAGCACAGTGTTATTTATGACGCTGCTGAAAATAAATTGGAAACAGACATTTCTCAATTGGGAAAGAAAATCTTTCAACAAGTTTTAATATTAAAAGAGCAGTAGACAGTAGGGTGGTAATAACATATTAAAATAAGTTTTTGCTTACTTAGGTAAGCTTTGGTGCTCATTATTGTAGAACCTAAATCACATATCAGCACTGAATCAATTCATATTAGTCCAGCAATTGTAATACGTCTCTATTTCAGTTACTTCTTCTCAGAGGTGTCCTGGATCTTTTGTGGCTACTTGAAAATCTCAGTGACGTTCTAAACTTCTGGATTTTACCTTACCTACCGCGTTAGTTTAGTGCAATCCTAAATTTGCAATTAATTAATTAATTCACACTGGCTTTGCAACCCAATAATACAACAGGAGTTTATGATATACGGAAAAAGTAGAATTCCTACATAGTAATCATGGACGGGCCATATAAAAGGAAGATGGAGATATTGAAGACCAAGGTAAAGATGTATGTGGAAAATGAATCCTAAATTATAATTCTGATGTATACCTTTTTGTTCAATCCAGGTATTTGTAACTATATCCATAAATCACCTTTTACAATATTTTCAATTAATATAAGCGTCCCCAAAATTACTATGCTTTGATTCCCCTTGAAAAAGGAAGAAAACAATACGATAAAAATATAAAAGCCTGTCCGGCTCATCGACGACGACGACGCATCGAATTCAATTACCGGGCATGATTGATAGAATTGTTGAACGCCTGATTGCCGTCAGAGAGAACCTTTCTGTGTCCGAAGCTGCGCTGAAAAGATTCCCTCTTTGTTTGAGGACTGTGTGGATCTCTAGCCCACCATGCAGCTCGTGCGAGCAGACTTAAGCTTACAATTGGCTTTGGAAGGAAGCCAACTCTCTAAATTAGATCGCATCGCAAAATCTATCTTTTTAAATCTTCGCAGTGGCTGAAGAAAATTTCTCTAAGACGCCATAGGTTGAAGCGAAAGACTTTTACGTTTACTGTAAGCACTTGAACCTTTAGTCTTAGTTTCGTTTCAATAAGAAGCGATCGAACGTGTTCTGTGTCTTGAAATAAATGGGATAGACGTGTGTTACAAAATGATTACGAATTTTAACTTTAGAATATTAAATATTTTGAAATTGTCAAAGGGTATTTGTTCACCACTAAAAGTAATTAATATGTTATCCTTTGAAATAAAACGCAGGGGAGCTGATTATTTATTAATTTGATTACTAGGAATACCCTGCTTCCGAAAAGAAAAGCGATTATAAAAGAATTTGTACCTGATTATTTTAATTGCTTTTGAATTTATAAATTTGTAAACCTGCCTTCAAATACGTAAATGAATTCGTCTTTTGGAGTTCATTAGTCCTTGTTGCCCCTTCCTTTCACTATTACGCTTTCTAACCTATCCTTCTCCATAATTCCCTGTCTCCTGCTTCGGGTTACTAATTTTTGAGATCTTCTGTTTTACCTGTCTCTACATCAACGTTGTTCTCATCGTTAACTCTTCTGCTCTCCATAGTTTATCCTATGCTACATTATTTTTTTCAGTTCAAAATTCATACTACTTCTATATTCAACTGGTTCTAATCATCAAGTCGTGCAATCCTTAGGATTATGGCTAACGCTTGCGCGCTTAAAATCCACTTATTGGGGTGGATTAATCCCCTCATTCATTTTTCATTTTAAAGATTTTTGTGGGTCCTGGCTGTTTCCGTAATTTCCTTCCATTGTTTTCGGTATTTGCACATTGTTTTCTAGTCTTTCCCATTATTTTTAAATCCTCTTCCACGTCATCGCTCCATCGGTTTCTTGGCTTTCCTCTTCTTCTTGGTCATAGGGGTACCCATTGTGTTATTCTTCGTATCATTCCTCTTGGTTTTCTTCTCATTATGTGATTTGCCCATTTTAATCTTTGTGTCTTATATGCCTCCCAGTTGTTCCTCTATCTCTGCATTTGTCTTCAATCTTGGTTCTCCATTTCATGTCACGTTTGGTCCTAATATCGTCCTAATATCGTCCTCATTATTTTCCTTTCAATTATTTTTAGGTCTTCTTCTTCTCTTTTGTTTCTTACTGTTGTTTCTATTGCGTATACCATAATTTGTCTTATCAATGTCTTATATATGCGTATCTTCGTTTCTTTGCGTAGGACTTTGCTCTTCAGTAACGTTCGGTTTCTGCCATACGCTTGCCTTTCATGATTATTTCTCTCACTCGATCTTCTCGTTTTTCCAATTATTGTCCCAGGTAATTGAAGGAAGCAACCGTTTCAAATTTGTGTCCCTGTGTTTCTAGATAGGCTAGTATTATTATATTTTCCCTCCCAATGTATTTTGTTTTGGATTGTGTGATTTCTAATCCAAAATGTTTTGCTTCTTTTTCCAGTTGTTCCGTTGCTCTTATTAGGTCTTTTCTCGTATTTGAAATAATGGTTCTCATATTGTTCTTAATATCTGTCTACAATTCTTAAATCTTCATCGTTTATCAATATCATAGTTTCAGCTGCGTCGTGTTTTTATCAATTTTATCAATTAGTCTCTGTTACATTATAATCTAAAAAATAGCCGTAAAACGTAACGGAAAATGCGCTACCGCAAACTCTGTAGTATACTGATATTGGTCTTAAGTTGTCCTAGATTGCTGTGTATCCGTTGTAAAGTTTGGTTCAAAAGATCTATAGTAACGAAGTAAATCTTTCGAACAATCTACCAAGGAAAATACCTCAATTTTCCCTATTCTCTAAGAGGAACATCTCGAAAGAGATACGTGGAGCAGCAATATTAGCGCCTAGTAATACGATTTCCTTTCGGAACGAAAGGTAACTTCAACGTTAATTGTTAAAATCTAGACGGACCACGTCGACCGCGCAAAAACCAGCCACTAACCGTAGAGAAGCGGGAAAAAACCACTAAAAAACGTCGGTTTTCACAAATTTGCTAAATTACCCTCTAAATACGTGATTCACCGCTACGTCCTCGAAACGGTAACAACGGTTAGACAGTAAAAAAGTAAAAGGCAAAAGAGAAGTGAAGACCGTTGTAACTGCACACGTCCGACGACTCGAAGGAGAAGGCAAGAAGGAAAAGGAAGAAGAAAAAAAAAAGCACTCCACCGCACACCGGTAGGTACTTCGCCACACTCTCGCCGAACTACCCCGGCTAAGTTTCTCAACCGGCTAGGCGGATGGGTGCCGGTGGACGTGACCTTTTCCGCACAACAAACCAACCGACGACTGTTTTACGTCCTCGGGTTAATGAGTGCTTAATTATCGACTCCCGAAAAACGACTGTAACACATCGAGGAAACGGTGGAAGGCTTCACTTTTACGTAAAATGGAATTATGGGAGTAAGTAAAGGGGTAGAGGGAAATGTTTTTGTTCCAAAGTGAAATGACCGCTATTATTTTGCTGTTTTATGGTCAATTTGTTCGGTAATTACTTTCTCGTCGTTATATGATCGAAAATATAGATCTTAATGGATGTTTTCGTATCGGTTAAGCTTGATTAAATGTAGAAAATTAATTGGCTGATAGCATGTAAATGCTACGTTAAGTGCATGCAGATTTAATTAGTGTCTACAAAATGAAATCGTTATTTGAAGCCCAAAAAATTACTTGTTAATTAAACTGAATTCTTAAGTTGATAGGTTCTCAGCTAAAATGCTGTGTTTAGTGTTTTATTGAAATTTTGTCTGTCCACCTAATGCGTCAGCAGAAGATAATTAATTTCCTCGGCAATTTAGAGAAAACATTTTCAAATCAAGAATATTTGGAGAAGTTCTACACAACAGAAAATTACGCCCAAGTATGTCGGGCGTTCAGTTTCCGCTACAAATGATGCAAGTTTGGTTTTTTAAATGTCAATTAGTCCACAATTTTGTTTACAAATTTTAAATCAAAAGGACTATTTCAATTGACGAGGAAATAAACAAGACAGAAATGAAGTGACAAACGGAAAAGATAAATTATCAAAGTACTTACTGTAATGTAATAATAGTAAACAAGGTGAATGATTTAACAAATGCGGACATAACTCTACGATGTCAATGCATTAGAGAGTAATGTCTGCATATTGAACTTTGGCATCAACAATCGAAGACGCTTACCTAAGGAAAAGGTAAAACGTAGTGAAGGAAAGATTAATTGGATTAGTATACAGTTTGATATAACTAGTAGATGTAAGACAACACATATATACACACTTCAATAAAACACCTTGAAATGAATTATTGAAAATAATTCATTGCCTGCCTTGAAAATTTATCCATTTCATGGCGATCCTGCCTGGATGGCATCAATGGATGCCAAGATATGAAGAATAACTGAAGCCGAAAGAGTAGCTTTAATTATAAATGTGAGTTAAGAAAGGATAATGATAATAATTTTTACTTGCGTGCCTTGTGCTACTGAATCTGGAAAAGTGTAAGAAAAAAAAAATGCAATGGGAACAAATCAGTCTAAAGAAGAAAAAGAGGTGATAATCGCACAAGCTAGCAACAGTGGTGGCACAACCGGACTACAAAAACTAATACTCAATTTCTGGGAAGTAGTTGGAGTAATATTCACCCTGCGAGGAATTGGATTTATTGTTTGGCGCTGCAGCAAGAAGACCACCAGGAAGTTAATTCGCCAAGAGCTAGCTAAGAGTCAGGAACTAATGGTAATCGGTACAAGCTCCAAATCAGATGTCTAAAGAAAAGATAAGATACCCATGCTGAAAAGTGTTAAGTTTATTCATGGAAACGATAGAGAACTTTAAGGCGCTGTACAAGGTTATTAAGGTATTTAAAAATAATAGAATTAAGGTTAACCAAGATAAAGTATTACTACAAAAGATGACTGTATAATGTTCATACTCTTTTCTAGCTTAAAAGTCTTGTGTCTTTGTGCAGACGGTCGATGATTCGTCACAGAGTTGATTGAGATAATGTAAGATTTTGGATTTCTTTAGCGTCCAATATCTTAAACGCCTTACAGGCTAGACCGATGATTCAAATTATATTTAATCGTATGTAGACGATATTTTCGCGATCTTTGATACTAAGAAAAGTGCTATTCCGGATTTCATGGCGACACTTAATTCAAAATTAAAACTATTAAATTTACAGTAGAAGAATAAGTGAACAATCAACTCATATAGTTTAGTAATTAGACACAACAATAAACTGGAAATAGTCATCTATAAAAAGAAAACAAAGACTAATAGAGACATTATGATCGATTCTAACCATTGAAGACAACACAAAATGGCTGCGATGAATTTCTTAATAAATAGATCGGCGTAATTTCCTTTAAGTAAAAGTAGATACAATAAAGAACTTAAATTCATAAAAAATGTAGCTATTTAGAATGGTTACTCTTCTATAGACATCGTTTGTATTCTTAGGAAAGTCCAACATAGACATTATGTAAGAAATTTCACGACCTTAATCCCGGCAGAAGCCTCTCGACAAGAAATTTGTTAAGTTTCCCATCCACAGAATATCGAAAGGTATTAGTAAAGTTTTTAGGGGACAAGATATAAACGTATGTTTCAGTTCGCGAAATACGCTCAAAAACCTTCTTGACAATCCGAAAGATAAACCGGCCTATATTGCTCAAGCGAAGCGAGCGATAGGTACTAAGCACATCAGATGCTGCAGATACGGGAAGATAGAAGCGTCAAGTGCAGCACAACACATAAACGAAACCGGGCATAATATTAAATTAGAAAACCTGAAATTTATTAAGAAAGTAACTTCGCCACGAGAATTAGACGCTTACGAAACTATTTACATAAAAAGGAACACGAATTTGATGAATAAAGGGAATGGATCGCTATCCTATTCAAGTCTTTTTAATTTATTAGAGTAAGGCGGACACCTGTTTTACGTTTCGTGCTACAATGATGTCTATTTTTCCGTATATTTCGCATATCTTAGTTTTAGGGCGTACGTACTTGTAAATATTTTTTTCTCGTATCATTCAGTCATACGGTTGAAGATGGGGACCCACGCATCCTTGAAACAGCTGTTCCGGATTAATGATTAACTTGTGTGAGGAGGATTGTGTCGATACTTCAGTGTTGTTTGTCATACTACCCCACAGCCCTTGGTATCACTATTGAAATTTTAACATTTTATAAAGGTAAATTTCATCGTATCTCTTTGTTTTTCAAGCTTCATTTTCTATCGAATAATTGGGAAATATGCAGGGTGTTCATTAAAAAAGAATAAGCAATTCAAATTAGCGCTGAAATGCGATCTACAATTTTTTTATCAAGACCACTGTGACCAGCGGAAAAATCACTACATCTTTTGTAATTTACCCATCATCGTAGCTACAACAATAACAAAGTCAGCCAATGTGCCTCGATAACTTTGAACAAGCTGTATAACTTATCTATATATTTAATAAATAGCTTTCAATACCGACATATAATTCGTATTAACCTAATTATTTCGTATTCAAGAGAAATTACTGCAGAGTAAAATAAACAATTCAATTACGATATTGCAAAACCATTACAAACTGTACGACATAGCGTATTGTCGTAAACGGAGAATTTACATATGAAACATTTAGTCTATAATATACAATGCCCATATACATACACTTCCCGGTTAGCTCGGTTTTTTGTTCTTACCTCACTCGCCAGGATATACTCGCAAAATCCCAATATCAAATCCACGTACGTTGCATAAATTACAGATACAAATGTACTACATCTGTATACAGAAGATTTAAGCGACTCACAGGAGTTGTATATATATGTGTATTTATATACATATATGCAGGTAGCTATATCAAAAATACATAACCGCGAAGCGGCGTTCCAGTGGTCCACGGTCATCTATGCCTCTGCATCTGACAGATTTAATTTAAATAATTCCCCCAGATTATATGCGATGAGATCGGATTTTGTCGCAAATTTACCACACGACCAGCTGTTTCGTTCAATATGTTAAGTAAAGGGATTTCCATCTTTCGAAAATTTACATAATCGCTTCGTTGCTATTGCGCAATACCAGACAAGGACATGCGCTTTTTTTCCTTTTTTCGCTGCTCGAGATGTGAGTATGGTTTGTTTTACCCTATCGAAAGAGGTTCGCCACACAAAGATCTCGAAAAAAAAATTAACCACGGAAATGTTGAAATAATCGGATTCAAGGAATAAACAGGACGATATTAATGAATATCACAGGTCGTCATCAATTCCACTTCCTTGATTACAAGCAACAAAGAGTGTTTTTCCCCATGATATGGGTGTTACTATCTCCTAGGTTGAAGAACAGATGCCGCTAGTCGTCTGCTTCGGTATATCTTCCTTGTGAAGAGGAAGAATCAATTACCTTCCTTAGTTGTATAAAATATCTCATTAGTTGCTCTCAAAATTAAATACAATAATTATGCATAGAAAATTAAATTATTAATAGTAATAATATAATAATAATAATAATAAGCACACGACAAAAGTCTTGGTACTCCAGGATAACATTGCTTCACTCACTAGGCCACTTATGGCTAGTTGATACGTTAACTTCTGCCAAACGACTCATTCCTTTAATAGGAAAATGCCTCTATTTATATATTTTACGAGAATCCAATGGGATCGGGAGATGTGAATGGACCAATGCGGAAGCAGAGATATAATGACGTATGCGAGATCGGTGTTTAGCGACGTATTTGTATGTTTATTGAACTGGGTAATTTCTAATTACACTAATTAGCTACGGATGAAATCTAATTTAACTGACACCAAAATGTAAAGCGGAATTTATACTATCTGTTGACAAAGTTTCATTTATGCTCTTCGAAAAAAGCTACGGGGCTTAAAGAATTGAAAGAAACGGGAATGATTGGTTCCTAAACAGTTAATTACTAGATATCTCATTAGCTTAAGAATGTAACTCAAATTTATTGTTATCATATGCAAGAAGGGTTCATAACAAAAAATATTAGCGGTGTAGAATTTTGAAATGACGAATATTAATGGTTTTATTAAATGATAAAGATGAATACTTAGGACAAATTAGGGGAATGGGTTTAGCTAAAACACACGAATACGCATTATAGACGCGATGAAGTCATCCTTCGCAGGTGTTCAGTTTCGTTATATATTGAAATACAGGAATTAGCGCGATTGGAACAATGAAATGTTTTAAATATGGATTTAACTGAATTTGCAAAATAGGGTGTAACAAACGCACAAGCGTTTTTGTACCAGAAACGAAAAATATGAAATGATTTGCAATTTTATAAACAATCCGCCTTTGTAGCTTCGAATAACTAATTTAAAATATACAACAGAATATCTAAAGCAAAATATCTATACATAAAGAAAACAAAGTGAAATCAATAGATGAATTTTCTCCTCTACTATGTAATTTCTAATTTGCGGTTTGCCGGACAAAAATATCTACAATAGATACGATCTCTTGAAAATAAAAAAGCAGCAAATGGAAATCTATGTAAAATAAAAGTACCGCAAACATATATCCGACAGTAAAAATATTCAGTGCACTCCCGCTGAACCAGCATTTTCAATATTTACGAGGTCAGGCAGCAGGTTGCTGGGGCTAGATATGAACAAATCAGGTGGAAACCGTTCGGCATGCAATTGACATGCGATTTTTCTGCGGTGCTCTCACGTTACATATCCGACCTAGAAAACTCGCACATATTGCTGCCAACTTAAAAACAATAAAACATTTAATATTTTCCGGTCAATATTCGAAATATTTTAAATATGTACGCGGTACTGGAATTTCGATTACATCGATCATACCCGCTACGGGCGCATTTATAGCCGTTTCATGTTTAATAACATTGTAGAGTTTACTTATACACGCCGTAAAGTTGCCTTTCTCTCCCATCGGCGGTAATTTTTCTAACCTAACGCGCTTCAGGCACGACTCGTACGAAACTTAAATACGTTTTGTAACTTTATTGTTTCGAAAGTTGGCAGTAACCTACTTTTTGAAATTTATAATAAGATTACGCTAATGTAGTTCCTCTATCATTACGTCGGCATATTCTAGATTAAAATTTCTAAATATCCATTTCCTCAGGGAGAAGATTAATGTTCACTTCTTTCGCTTACCCAAAAGGGAATACACAAGCAAGCGGGAAGCTTACAAAATACATTACTTGGGGTTACGTTATCGCCAATTTTCACGATAGAAAAGAAGCTAATAGAAATATTCATTGTGAATACTAAAATGGTTCAGGTTTCGATGGCTTTTATTTCGGAAACCTTTTAGGAAATGAACAGAGTACTGACACTAATGGATATTGTGCTGGTAATCAATACATTATGTTTCGTTCAAACCTAACTCCAATAAGAAGTGTACAGAATTACAATACTATTTTCCTGAAAGGATATGGAATTTCTTAGACTGGAAACTTGGCGAATGCGCACAGCGAAAAATAAAAGGTTTCCCAATAAGAATGATATGTTTCCAAATGTAAATAACAGAAAAAAAAAGATAATCCAATTTTTTTTTTTATTTGAAAGTTTCATCGATAGCATTTATGTTTTAAACAACACATCACTTAAATGTCCTCCGCGACTACGAATGCAGGAACGAATTCGATGAACCCAATCAGTTACTTTATGGAATAAATCCGTATTAATTTCACGAAAGCAGCGCTCTATGTTGGTTTTCAAGTCCTCTACTGTCTGTGGTTTGTTCGCATAGACCAATGACTTAACGTAACCCCATAAAAAATAATCCAATGGTGTTAAATTAGAGGCCAAGCATCGGGTCGAAGTTGTCCAATTCTTGCATCAAAAGAAATCAATGTTTCAGGAAACCTTTCTTTCAATAAATCAATGGTTTCACCAGAAGTGTGACATGTGGCACTGTCCTGTTGGAAGAACATGCCATCCAAATTCATTTCTTCCAACCGGGACCACAAAAAATCCGTTATCATCGTTCGATACCTTTCACCGTTCATTGTAACCGCATTTCCTTCCTCATTTTGGAAAAAATAAGGTCCGATGATGCCACCATGCCATAAGCCACACCAGATAGTGACTTTCTCTGAATGCAAAGGCTTCTCAAGAATCTCATGTGTATTATTTTCACTCCAAAAACTACAGTTTTGCTTGTTTACATAATCATTTAGCCAAAAATGAGCTTCATCAGAAAAGATGATTTTCTTAAAAAAAAATCAGGATAATTTTCAAGTTTCTCTTGAGCCCAATTGCTAAACAAACAACGCTTATGATGGTCAAGTGGCTTCAGTTCTTGAGTCAGCACAACGTTGTAAGGGTGTAAACCCAAGTCCTTCCTCGAAATTCGCCAAGTTGTCATCCTTGAGAGTCCAACTTCTTGAGAACGACGATTTACCGACACACTTGCACTCTCTGCAACACTGCCTCTCACAGCGGCAATGTTGTCTAGATTTCTTGCATTTCATTGTCGCTGTGGTGTTTTTTTATCATATAGAGTAAATTCACCTTCAAACTTTTTCACGATTCGACGAATTGCAAGCACCGTAGGAAGATTATTTCCTCCAAAATTTTCACGTAACGAGCGACTGGTTTGGACAAAAGATCGATTATTTTGATCAAACTTTTGAATAATAAGGAGACGTTCTTGAGGCGTGTATCTGGCTATGATGAAATGCTAAACTATACTAAATACAACTATCAAGAAATGACATTTCTTTTCATTTCCAAAATGGCCGCCGTGGCATTTCGAAAACATATCATAGCTATTGGAAAACCCTTTAGTGGGCATGTGCCGGGCTTTCAGCGATTTGAGATCACAAGTCAATCGAGCCGTCCCGTCCTCCCCTCCTGGCCCTGCTGGGCGTAAGGCGCACATTTTTTTCTGTATACATTCGCTTTACAAGATCTGTATATTGAGGTATTACAATGAAATGTAAAATTGAAAATAATCTCAAGCTATAAGCGCCCGTGTGTGTGGTGTTGGTTATTAGAGAGTTCCTCATCTCGAATAACCAACCGGATGATCTGGCAGACTTGGCTGAAGCTCGTCTTTCTTCTCTCATGTTTCATGGCAAATAGTACGAGCAAGTTTTAGGCGCAGCTATGGAATCTCATCTGCCTTGAGCCAAAGTGTTGGTACAGGTACGTCGATGATACATTTGTCATCTAGCCTCGTGGACATGGATCTTTAAACAGTCTCCTATCGTTTCTGATTTCCTAACATGATTTCATATGCTCAACAATGAAAGTTGCATCGAACGATTGCCTTCCTTTCCTAGATGTTCTCGTACACCGGTGTCCGGACGGTGCACTGGGACATTCCGTTACCGAAAGCCACACGGATAGATATCTCAATCGCCTCTCACGCCATCATCCAGCCCAAAAACGCGGTGTTATCATTTCTCTTATTCAAAGGGTCACTTCCATATCTGAACCCAATTCACTTCCTCAAGAACTAAACTACATCACCCAAACTCTGATCCGCAATAATTATCCTATGAAAGATATTCAAAGTATCATTAACCGCTGCACCAATTCTTCTCCACAGCGACTCCCATTATCTAACCCTAATTTCCATAAGCAAGCGTATCTACTCTACATTCAAGGTGTCACATGTCAAGCTTTAAGGCTTCAAAGATGCCGAGTCTTAGTAAAGCGGTACGCTAACAACGAACACCGCCGTATCCCATTTTCCGACGAGAAGATCTTCAATGTTGAAGAACAATTTAATCAGCAAAATGATCGAGTATATACCTCCAATAGTCAAGAAACCGATGTGGTCTCTCCCTGTGTTCAAAGGGGTCATCGTCCATCCTCAGTAATGATTTGGTTAGGAGTATCTTATTTTGGACCAACTGAAGTTCATTTCTGTGAGAAACGGGTGAAAACCCAAGTCTATCAAGAGACGGTCCTGAAAAAAAACCTCTAAGCCCGAGCTTATTCAAAAACCAGGAATGGGTCTTTCAGCAGGACTCTGCGCCTGCTCACAAGGCCAAAAGCACTCAGTGTTGGTTACAGGTGAATAACATCGACTTTATTCGGCATGAAGATTGGCCATCTTCTAGTTCCGATCTTAATCCTTTGGATTATAAAATGTAGCAATCCTTGGAGGAGAAAGTCTGCGTTAAACGCCATGGAAGTTTGGACTCGCTAAGGGCATCTGTTAGGAAGGCAATCGCGGAGATAGACATGGAAATGCTGCCTAATGCGATTAATAATATGTAATTGAGAACAGTAATTGTTATGTTAGTCTATTTAATCAATAAAATATTCTTACTTTCCTTTCTGTTTTGTTTGATATAATGATAAAAGCTGTGACAGAATTAAGTGACCGACTAATTGTAAGTATACAATTTGGCCAATATTCCATTCACTCCAATACCCAATAGTTTAAAGATCGAAACCAGGTTTTGCCACGTATGTATGTATGTTAGTAATTGGAGGATATTTGAATGAAGACATTCAATTATCAGCAGGAAAAACTGGCGTCTCCAATTGTACTTTTTGAAAAACACAGTTTAGTTTCTAATTCCACAATTGCAGAACTGTTTTCCATCAGCAACCAACAATACTCACGCTGCGCTCTCTAAGATGTACGTCCTAATTTTCAAACTATTTTAATTAAACGTCTTACCGAAAAGCCACCACTACCGTGGAGTAAATTCTACTTCTAGTTTAGAATGCACGCGATTCTCGTAAAATAACGCGGAGCACACGGTCCAAACCTTTTCCTAATCTCAGTCCGCCAAGTTGGGGAAACGTCTAGCAATTTTCGAACAACTTTTTGGCATGTCATCGCCGTTAACGCTTTGCACTTTGCTCGAGTGAAGCGTATCGTTCGCGTTGCACTCTCCCCTAAACGTTTCGGTAATCAAGTGTTTATGGTAAACGTATGCATGCAGTGGTACATACAGGGAATATATAGACCGAAGGTTGGGAGTGCACAACTGCGGAGTTAAGTGAGTTGCATTGCTGATGGCGTTTATTATGTTTGTTGATAAAGTAGGGTACTTTGTACGCTCGATTTGAGATTTTAGCGACTATGAATATACATACCTGCAATGGTGGAGTTGAGACATGTTGGCTGCCAGCAGGATTTGATGGTAGTTCATATAGAATTGTAGTACTCCGAGCGTAATGAATGCCCAGAATTGATTAGTTGATTAAAATCGCATTTTCAAAACAGATATGTGTAACCCCCCAAAACCTATGACTTTTTCTATTTGGAAAATCGATCTATAACTTGCAACAAAAATTACAGCTTCAAACCTTCTTCTTAAAATTGAGATGTTATCTGATCACGATGAGAATTCCGAGATAAACAATTATCAAATTACTAGCAAAAAGTGTAATTATGGTCTAATTCTCACAATAACTTTAATAACACAATGCTACCGGTTCCAAGCCAACATCAGCTCATCCTCGAGCAATGTTATTAATGAGCTATTGCGAGAATTAGATCACTACACCTCTTCCTATTTATGGGTCACCCACACAGAGTCGGCTTGAATCGATTTAATTATCAAATGACATCCCCGGATTCGTCCAGACATTACCTTTTATTGATGACATATTTATACTACAGTTAATTTGAATTTGTTTTATTATTATCACTTAAAACAACACGTAATACGTCCTTTGCGGTCTTATAGCGATTATAAAATGTAGTTGAGAATCTTCTTATTTCAACGTTTTTATCGTTTACGCAAGTTTTTTTGTTTTATGTGCTTTTAGGTTCTTCTAAGCAAAGAAATTAAAACAACTCTTAAGGTAAACCTCACAATGTGAAGCTCTCATTCATTAAAATTGAATCATAAGAACCATCAAACTAAAATACGAAAATACAAAAAAAAAATTAAATAAATGATGAAAACCTTCAACGACAAGTAAGTTAATGTGATGGACGAGCTTGCTGATTGCCGCACATTTTTTTAAAACGCGGAATATGGTTTGACACTGCCACTTCCATTCATCGCTCCACATAGATTTTTGAACGACATTTGCTTTTTAATACAGCTGCAGCTGAAAATCTGGCTTCGCATAAATAGATTGTCGCAAGGAGAATGAGGATCCTTACAGCTTTTGAACTCAGAGCAGAATATCCATTTTTGATTTATATCCAAAACTCCACTAAGTCGGAAGAAGCAAATTTTGTTTTCAGGCTGCTGTCGCAAGAGAGTTCAATCAAACTCTCTTCTTCCTGCAAAGTGAATTCTGATGGAGCTTAAGCACGAAAAGGATCTTGGATCCACGCAAATTTCTCGACATTGTCTTCCTCAAACTATTTTGCAAACCAGTCAGTGAGCTTTGGGAGGTGTCCCTTGAAAAGGGACAGCAAGTCTTGTGAAACAACGATTTTATTACAAGCCACGTATTTGTGCAATTCAGAGTAACAGTGTTGACCGCCATCCTCATTGATTTTTCTTATCCACAACTGCAGCTTTTTCCTAAACACCGCAACCTTCTCCAAAAGTTTCAAAATGTGCATGTTACTGCCTTGCAGAAACAGATTGAAGGCATTCAGCTTGTCAAATATATCGTACAAATACGCTAGTTTCAGCAAAAAGTCGGGTTCGGCAAAATACCTGGAATTTTCACGACCTTCCTCTTGTAGAAAAGTGTGAATTTCTTGACGTAGGTGGAAAGCACGGGATAAGACGTTGCCACGTAGAAGCCATCATGAACTGCAATAGTATAACAGGGCCGTGTATTTAGCTCCAATGTCCACGTTCTAAAACGAAATTCAATTGAGAGCTAATCGACTTTGATGCAAGTGCTTCCCTATGGACGATGCAATGGGTTCACATAGCATGCGGTGCTTTGCTGCGAATAAGCACCTGCAATCCCCCATAGCGACCAGACATTGATCGAGCTCCATCAGTACACATACCGTTGCACTTTCCCCAATCCAAATCATTTCCGGTTATAAACTTGTCAAGCATTTCAAATAAGTCTTAAGCCTTTACGATTACAATGATGCTTTTACAGAACAGAAGGTCTTCAACGATAACACTATCATCCAGGAAGCGTACACAACAAACAAGATGTGTGTCTTTGTTACAGTCAGAAGCCTCATCAAATTGCAGGCCAAATTCCATGCCTTTCATTTTCTCTATTAATTGATCATTGAGATCCAGAGCTATATGATGGATTCTTCGACTAATAGTGTCGTTGGACAAAGGTACCTTTGAAATTAATTTTCCCACCGATTCTCCCAGCATAATATTAACCATGTCAAGAACAGCCGGTAGAATAAGCTCTTATGCGATAGTGTGGGGTTTTTTGCACTTCGCCACTGTATATGCGACCTTAAAAGATGCTAACAATGCGCTGCTTGGTACCGAGGCCTGCTCAGTAAACACACTTTTTTGCTTTTCTAAATCTTGCAACTTGCTACTAAGGAATTCGCGAGATTTTTCAACCATGTTAGCGTGATTGGTCTCGAGATGTCGTTTTAGCTTCCTTAGGAACATACACTCGGTCGTTAGAACTTTTAAGCAGAGCACACACTGTAGTCTCTCTTCATTGTTTACTTCGACTGCTACCACTTATCGATACTTGATCGCTCTTACTTGCACTGTCGACTTGCTTATTTAATAAAAACCTTTCCATTTTCCTACAACTTTACGAAAACACAAAGCAACACACTGAAACAAAGCGGGCGCTCCTTTGGTAGAGGGCGTCTTAAAACCGTTTACTTTTCTTCTCAGATGTTTACTCTACGATCGTTATCGAAGAACTGAACTGATTCGCCAAAGTGGTACCGCATTTATACTAGCCGTCCCATCTATTTAGAACTTTCGCGAAACTTCGACAATGTCCAGTAGTATGCTATATGAGTCTATCTACTAGAAGGTTCTATTAACTTCACAAAAGTTCCATACTTTCCTGGAATATTCTATGTGCTTGGCACTTTGGTGAAGTTTCGATGTTATCAGTAGAGGTTACAATTTTTGGCCGTCCCAAACGTTCATCGCCACCCAAGCTGGTACAACCACGTTTAAATTTAGCTGTCCGAAATTTCATTGTAGCAAATGGCACCACCATTTGGTCCCTGTAAACTGTGTCCATCTCACTTTTAATTTGCGTAGACGTATTTCCAATACAAGAACTTAATGACGGTTCCATAATCGATTTTTTCAATTTTTACAGAAATACTCATATACACTGATACAAACGGCTGTTAAACAACAATTGAGCGTCCAACATGACAAATTTAAAAAATTTTATTTGTCATTAAGATACCGACATCAATAAAATGATCTAAAAACCTAGTGCTTGTCAAAAACTTGGGAATAGGTAGAATAAATGTATTTTTAATAACGGCTAATGCTTATTGACATTAATATGAATATTACAATTTCAAAAAGGGAACCGGGAAAATTAAAGCTATTTTAATTTGTGAGGTTGTAATTATTCCGATGATATTCACCAAAATAAAAGTGGAATGGGTAGGATTTAATTTACCTTTCCAACGAATTTTAATATCTATAATTACGCCGGTGTCTGCCAGTTTCAAGAAAGCAATCGTGTCACGGATAGAATCAATATAATCTCAATTATTCAACACTTATTCAGCAATTACTGTAAAATTGATTACGCCTATAATTTATTGCATTAAGTAAATTGAATTACAAAAAGACTCTAGATTGGATCGAATAATGCAACGGGTATAACAGCGCGCTGACGACAGTGTAGCAATTCAAATAATTTATTTTGATTCCATTCTCGTTAAGCATCCCGTATACTCTCGTGTAGGATGGAACCATAACGCCAACTGGTAGATGGACACGGTGTATGTGTCTACAACCGGATGCTTAAATAACTTATGAGCACTAATGTATGAAATTTATTGGATCAATATTAGCTTAATTACATAATTTAATGGAATCGCTGTTATGTTTTAGAAACTTTCGACATTAATTAAGTAAAATAATTATGTCATCCCACACGACTTTATAGATTACAAATTTCCGACAATGAAGATTATACTGCGAAATTCATAACAGAATTTGTAATCGATTAATTTAATGAACTACAATGTGCAAATAATTTGATATAATTCCGTATGTCATAGAAATAAAATAGTAAATGAATTGTCACGTTTACAATAAATGAATGTAAAATAGTAATAGTTTTCTTTTTTGATTTATAGTTTGAAGTATTGTTCCATAACGAAGGTTACATAAATTGTATTAATGCGTGAGTTAGTCTTAAAACATTATTTTATAATAAATAACCCTAACTGGATTTATTAGCATTTTTTTATAACGTCTATGAAGTTTACAATCTGTTATTTGCAAATAACAATTAGCAATTTTGATGATTATTTGATAATGACACGTAGAATTTTAGCCCAGTGGTTAAAATTCTCTTCGATACTACTATATATTAAGTGAGCGTGTTGATTACTAAAATTTAAATTAAACTTCACTTACTGATCTAAAAACACAGAAAGGTGGTAAGGAATACATTATGTGAATCTATGGCGAAGATCTAGAATGTGGGAACATTTAGTCGTCGTGTTTCTTGGCTACTGTCAAGTGGATTTACCGCAAAGTTGTTAAGGTACCACTATTTCTCGTTTGACTGTGGGGATTTTTAGGTCTTTACGGATTATTTCATTTGGAACGTACCATGGCGCATTGACGATACATAGTTCTTAAACTTTGGACTGGAACCTCTCCAGCATTTCGATATTGGAGTTACTTGCTGTACCCCACAGTTGTATACCGTAGCTCCAGACTAGCTTGAGAATAGCTTTATATATCAACAACTTATTTTCTAGCCTAAGCTGCGAGCGACGTCCAATCAGCCAGTACATATTACGTAATTTCTGTCCGAGTTGCTTTCTCTTAGACCATATATGTTTTCCTCAAGTGCGCCTTCGATCAAAGTGCATTCCAAGGTACTTCACGTTGTCAGCTTGAGGTATTAAGGGCATGTTTCTTTACAAGTTGTGAATGTAACGTGGGCTGATTTATTTTCATTTACGTTGATTCGCCATCTTTTGAACCACTGTTCCATCTCATTTAGATATGTCTGTACGTGTTTTGATGCCGTCTCAGGGTTGTTGTGAGAAACTAATAACGCTGTGTCGTCGGCAAACGTTGCGATTGTTATTCGGTAAATCGTGGGTATAGAAAAGGTATAGCACAGGTCCCAGGACGCTTCCTTGTGGAACTCCTGCTGTAATCGAGTGTAGAGAAGAATATGCGTCTTAGTGTTTGACACGAAAGTATCTATTGGAGAGGTATGAATTTAGAATTTCGTAGTATTTGTGTGGGAGGTCGCATTTGATTTTGTGTAGCAGTCCGGTGTGCCAGACCTTGTTAAATGCCTGTGACACGTCCAGAAAAGCGACCGAACAATAGTGTTTATTTTCAAGATCTTCAGTTATTTTTAATACTACTCGATGTACTTGCTTTATTGTCGAATGTTGTTTGCGAAAACCGAACTGATGCTCGGGGATGAGATTATTGGTTGCTGCAAGCGTTTCTAGACTTATTGCATAGCTACAATTTTCATGATACAATCGACATTCCAACAAGAGTGTTTGGTAACTCTTCTTCTTGCCTAGATAACTTTCTGGTAAATATTCCCACCTCAATCTTTACCGTGTCATGTTCCGATAATTGTTTATCTGATCATTTTAGCCAATTTATTGAAATAAGGCAGATGTTACATCCGTTAGTTAACGATTGTGTTCTTAGACGCAAATATTGCACCAATTCTGTAAATCGATTTCATGATTTATTAAACAAAGAAACCTGGTTACAGGTTTTTGAGTGCTCAGATCTAAGTGACAGTTTTAATATGTTTATTAATATATTATCTTACTACATGGAAATTTGCTTTCCTCTCGTGAAAGTTAGTAATGTCACCCATAAAAAGTGGATTGACGAAGATATCCTTGCTGCCAGAAATAAATTATTATTTCTGAAAGACATTTATATTAAGTATCCTTAGTTTAAGAATGATTATATTCGTTATGAATCCTTTTATAAAGAACTTATCAAATGTAAAGAAAGGGAAGCAAATGACCACTTTATCTTAAATTCGAAAAATAAAACTCAACCTATTTGGAAGATAATTAATAGAAAACGATCTAATCACTCCCATAGTACAACTTTACCGGATTCTATAGAAAACATTGCTTACGAATTCAATGATTACTTTGCGACGCTTCCTACCAAACTTTTGTCAACATCTCAGTTCTCTGGTATTGACTTAGGTAAATGTACCGCCTCTCTGATTTGACAAGAAAAATCTTTCTTTATATCGTCTGTAACTTCAGAAGAGATTAGACTTGCCATCGCCAAACTCCAGTCGTCTTATACGTCGATTGACAATAGCATATGTTCTTTTCTTATGAAAACTTGTTATGAACCTTTAACTGATCCTCTTCTCTATTTATTTAATTTATCCATCCAACAAGGCATTTTCCCTACAGTGTTGAAAGACTGTATAATAACACCCCTTTTTAGAAAAGGAGATCGTAATAATTTCAGTAACTACCGACCAATTTGCCACTTGTCTATATTTTCCAAAATTTTTGAATCCATTATTAATAAGAAATTATTTAATTATCTTCAAAATTATAATCTACTGTCACCGTTCCAGCACGAATTTCGACCTAACCACTCCACAGGTACCGCCTTATTTCAATTCTTAAAAAATATTCTTCCATCATTGGATGCAAACGCCCCTTGTTTGGCTATGTGCATCGATCTCTCCAAAGCGTTCGATACGATCGATCATAATATATTATTACAAAAGCTTCAGTGTTACGGTATAAGAGGCCTTTCGTATGATTGGTTCAAGTCCTATTTACTTAATAGAAGACAGAGTGTGGTATGTCACAATACCAAGTCAAATCCCCATACTGTAAACATCGGTGTTCCTCAAGGATCAGTCCTGGGTCCAACCTTGTTTCTGTTATTTGTTAACGATCTCCCCAATTTTATTGATTCCTCTGTAAGCATTTCTCTCGACGCTGATGATATTAACATTATCATTAGATCAAACTGTGTATATAATTTATTAAACACTACCAACAATACGTTTAATGATATTAACAATTGGCTAAACGCCAACAAGCTAATAATGAATGTCGATAAAACAAAATGCATCTTATTCCACAATAACGCGAAATATAACTTACCTGGATGTTTACTAAATGACACTTTTGTGAATTTCACCAATAATACAAAAATTCTAGGCCTAGATGAGAAATTGGATTGGCCACAGCACGTCAATGACGTGTGCAGTGCTCTTGCACGAACCTGTTATGCATTGCATAATCTCAAACATTAATGTAATCTTTTTGTTTTAAATACATTTTATTACTCAAATTTTTACTCTAAGGTTCGATACGGCATCATATATTGGGGAAACTCAAAGGATGTCAATAGGGTGTTTCTAATGCAGAAACGTGCAATACATATTATATTCAGTTTGAGTTGGGAGAATCTTGCAGGATGCGTTTAAAATAACAAAATATTGACAGTCTATGACATATTTATTCTAGAAGTTATCTGTTTTGTTTATAACAACCGAAAACATTTTGCATAAATGCTTCTCACGATCACAGCACCAGATCTGTTGCTTATTTACTTCCTGCGCCACATACTAAACTCATTTTCAAAAGAATTTATTGTTTATGGGTTGCAAGCTGTTTAATAAACTCCCAGATGAAATCAAAACGATTTACAGATTTTCATTATTTAAATTTAAAGTGAAATCTTTATTACTGAATATAAATTGTTACTCAATCGAAGACTACTTAAATTATTAGATGGATCGTTTTCTTATTAATTATTATTATGAACTCTAAGTATATATTAGTAATTTGTCAAGCATAGTTTTTGTTTTCTTTATCTATTTGTACCTAGCTGGTACTCATTGTTGTTGACATGTTTCATACTTATTGTATACTATGAAATAAAGGTTTATTATTATTATTATTATTATTATTATTATAGTTTTAAGAATTTATATCATACTTTGTTTGTTGCTCGACTTCTTTTGATCATACATTGTACGTATAATATCTATGCTACGTGTTGTGTATGTGCTCGAAATAAAGCTCTTTATTATTATTATTATTATTATTATTATTATTATTATTATTTTCCAGGTTTTGGAATTAGTACTATTTGTGCTACTTTCCATTGCAGCGGGAAATATCTTAATCGCAGGATGGCATTGAATAGAAATGTAATAAATGTATAAACTTTTTCGCTTAGTTCTTTGAGAACTCTACCCATGACCAGATCATAACCTGGTGATTTCTTTGGATTTAGATCGTGGTATATTATGGATTTAATTTCGCTGGTCCGAGATTAGCAATAAAATTATTTATTTCCGCAGCGATTTTTCTGTATTTGCAATGTTTAAATCACGTCTCTGTGTGACTTTTTAATATTGAGCGACTATTCGATGTAATTCGCCTCATTTCAATATTTTTTTCATTACTCTGTTGAAATTGAATCGAAAAAAATAAAACTAATTTTTACGTTTCCTCCCTATTTCCGCACTAAAATTAAAGAGCACTATTTTTACTATTTTTACGCTATTTTTACTAAAATATTAATGGTGCAACCAAATATGAATTGAAAACGAATACGTATAAAATATAATATATTTTTAATTCAAAAAAAGCTGAAACAAAACCTGGGGCAATGTGGCATTTACAAATGCAACCTAACCCAAATAATTTAAATGCGCGCAGGTAATAAAACGCTGGAAATATGTGACAGGAACTAATGCAAACGGATATTTTGCATTCGCGGCATGAAGCTCCGGTTACAAAACGAAAAAAAATGCACAAAATTTAAATGGATAAGCATCAACCTTTATTGAAATTACGATTCCGCCATGTTTAGGTTTGCTTCGCGTTTCTTCGAATGTTAATTCCATTAATTAAATGCTATATTTAAAGACGCTTGCGGTAACAGTTTACATATATCTTGGCTTTGCCGTAGATCCAAGCCTGTCACGCGATTCGCTGAAATCCTAACCTTCGCTTCTGTCTCGAATCAGTTTGTAAGTTCGGATCGCCTGAAGGAATTCTTAATCTCTGCATTGATGAATAATAAACATGGAGAAATTCTAATTCTGCAGGAATTCAATACATTTTCTTTATTAATGCATAGAAGTTAATTTATAAAAGCCTCTTTGCGCTGTCAAAATAACATACACACCTAGTTTCTATGTGATTTTTTCTAAAACCTTTTAGAATAGAAGTATTGGCTAAGCTCGATAGAACATGAAATTATAAAAAATGATACGAAAAATTAAAATCTAATGAAATTTTTGGTATGACTCGAAAGATTTATTTATGGAATTAACATATGAAAATGATTTCGGACATATGGCCACCGCGGCTGTTCTTGACGAAGCGTATTCTGGACGACCAATTTTGGGTCACTCTTTCGAGCACTGTTGACCGTATGTCACGAATAACACGAACAATGTTGGCTTCCAAGGCGTCAATTGTTGCTGGTTTATTGACATAAGCCAGTGATTTTACGTAGTCCCACAGGAAAAAAATCGAGAGGTGTCAAATCGCAAGACCTTGGATGCCAATTGACAGGTCCATTTCTCGAAATTAACTTATTGTCAAATTTTGATTTCAATAAGTCGATAGTTGCCGTCGCTGTATGGCACGTAGCGCCATCCTATTGAAACAACATCTTGTCCTCCACATTTTCAAATAAAAAATCATTAATCATGGTGGGCTAACGATCTCCATTGACGGTAACGTGAACTACGGCCTCATCTCTTGAGAAATAAGAGCCAATAATGCCACCGGGGTGTAAGCCACACAAAACAGTGCATTTTCCTGGATGTAATGAAGTTTGTAGGGTCTCTTGTGGATTGGTCCCACTCCATATGCGGCAATTTTGTTTATTCACAAACCCGTTAAATCAAAAAGAAGCCTCGTCACTGAATAAATTTTGCGATAAAACAAAGGGTCAGTTTCCAACTGCTCTTGAGCCCAATCGACGAAAAGACGACGCAGATGATGGTCTTGTGGCTTTAATTCCCGTACCAGCTGGATCTTATACGGATGCAGATCGAGATCTTTACATAAAATCTTTCACGTAGTGGACGGACAGATCCCCAATGATTGTGATCGACAACGAATGGATAAATTGGGATCTTCTTCCACACTTTCGTTTACAGCAACGATGTTCTCTTCAGTGCGCACATTCCTTCGACGTGTTGGTGTTATTATCATGTAGAGAGCATGTGGTACGAAATCTATCTGCAGTTCGGCGAATGATTTGCTCAGAAGAACGATTATGTTGCGCGAATTTGATAGTGTTGTTCAAGCGTGAGTCAAGAGTGAATGACTTGCCACAGGATACTGATCATAAATGCCAAAAAGTGAACGCAATATGACAGCTCGTTTGACAGTTAACTTTTCCATAAGTTCTATTTAAGCAAAAAAAAAAACACCCGCTATAAAGGGTAGAATAAGTAGTAGGGTAGTATTAATAACTATTAATGTATTGTACTGCAAAGTACATGTCTCCACTTCTATTTTACATAATTATAATTTAAATTTGTATAAAATTTCGACATTATATTTACAGAATTTGAATAACCTAGTGTTGTTATTTTATTTCTGGCATTCTAATGATTTATATCATTAATTCTTTATTCTTAAAACAAATCCGCACCACCTCCAGAAAAAGATTTACATCTATGTATTTTGAAAAGCAATCATTTGTTATCTTCCATTCATGATTGTATTACATAGAACAAAGTAGCTGGGTTCTGGAGCTCCTTGGAGCCACTTGTTTTCTCGGTTAGCTGTTTCGCCGACTACGTCCCAGAAAAAAAAAACATTTTTTGGAGTTTAGAGATAATGAAACAGATGTAAATTATAGTTATTCGGGAGATTAGAGACACTTACCCCCTTTAGATAAAGAAACACGTTTTCACGGCACACTTTCCATAGCTATCAAGTTAATTTCGAAAAAATGTTGAGATAATACAGCTATCAAAACATAGCATCGCGTTTTAATGTAACTATATACTACAATAGATTTTGTTCCAATTTTGACGTTGGTTTCCACGCAAAAGTATACAAACCCAGTCTAGCATATATGATAGGTTGGGTCTGAGGAAAATGAATCACGATTCTTCTTTCGATTTTTCTTTCAGCCATTATGTTAACGTCTGAAAGAATAACTTCTACAGTTTAATTTCAAACCTCTGCACCACACGTCTTTATTTTAACTTCACTTTTATTTAACTTTCAATTGTTTACATGTTTTACTTCCAACGCACAAGCTCTTAATTACACAAAGTAGAGTAATGTCCTGAAAATACCCTAATCGGCACCACCACAAGGGCCTCTCCTAACTCTCCTACACATAACTCATTTCCTGTGCGTTCCACTTCAACAAACAGGAAAATAAAACACCCAGTTCAGTTCCTTGTCATAACCGCTAGGTGGAGAGTATATCGTCTTATTTCCTTTCTCCTTCTCTCTCCCACTATTGTCTCTCTCGCGCTCCCTGAGTTATTTCGCGGTGAATACGATTTCGCCAAGCTGAGTCGGTGATATTAAACTATGCTAGAGTTAGGTTATTGTAGTAAGTGGTATACACATAAGGCCTTCCACGCTTGCCGACGAGGAACTGGAACTGGAACACTTCGGGCTTGAGAGGAATCGAAACTACAGCCGCCCACTCCCGCGATATTACAACATAATAACCGGAAACGGACCATGAAGAGTCCGGAAAAGCCCTGGAGAAAACGCCGCCCAAAATAATCTGAATGTGGAAACTCTTTTGTTCGGCGAGGTCGTACGTTATGAAAGTATAGTATTATAGCTACCACTGAGAAAAGTAGTTGACTCTGAGAATCTGCAACGGTGCATAGGGAGTTGATTTGTTTCAGTGCTGGAGAATATGCATATAGAGAGAAGTGCAGCGCGGAATTGCCGGTAATCCAGAAAAGTATCCTAGTATGAAAAGCATCCCGGTAATTTCGCTTAATGAAGAGCAACTCAGAGTTGGAAGACCCTCGTACGAGAATAATTTAATTTCGCCTTTGATGGAATGCGAGGAAGACAATCCAATGATATCGTAAGTAATATCAACTTATGCATACTATTATAAATTTAACTTTCAAGTAATGAAAACTTTTAAAATTATTCAGTTGAAAAATTTATGATTTTAAGATGTGTCGTTTTTCCCTCAACGGAGCGATATTTGCAGAGTGTGTCACAATACACATTTTCTTAAATATCTTGAAAGGTATGAAAGGTATGAATATTACATTTTTTTGCTTTTTTGTAAGAGCAATTTGATAAGAAAGATAATAAGTAGTTGTATTAAAAAAAAATATATTGACACTTTTTCCATTTGAAAGTAATTCTCGCACATGTTGGCCAAACCAAACGGCCAATCAATGTTAAATTTAAAATATAACTAAACTATCCTGAAGGCATAGAAACAAACAAGTTTTAATGAATTCAGATGTAGGACCTTTAAATTCCAGCCATTGCTAGTTGTTAAATCGGACATGATTTTAAAATATACAAACAGTGAAAATTTGCCTTAGTTCATTAGTTTAGTATTATTGCTGAAGATGATGAACTTAAGACAAACAGCACAAAGCATCGGCACACCAGACAAAATATTAATTTATTGGGAACAGGTGTTTCGAGGGTTCTTTGAGCCTTCATTCTCAACCAGATTACCGAATAAATTTGAGCGAAAAACAAAAATAAACCTAATAGTAGGGTCAATAAAATTGGTCAATTACTCACAAAAATTCGTTGGATATTCAAAAACAGTGCTACCAGTTTCGAGCAATGCTCATCCTCAGGCACAAATTTTAATATTAAAAACAGTAAGAATTTATCGAAAAAATAAATGTATAAACTGGACTAACATGTTAAAGATATGAAAATATAAAATAATTTAAAATATTTATAAAGATGAACTATCACAAATAATTTAAAGCCTGAGGATGAGCATTGCTCGAAACTGGTAAACTGGTTTGGAATATTAAACAAATTTTTTTGAGTAATTGACCAATTTTATTGACCCTACTATTATGATGAACTCGCAACGAGTCACAATTGAACAATTAAAAACAAACCCAATTCTACCACGCTTGTTTACAAGTAGCTACTTTTTTGCCGTTTAACAAAAAAATGCGAAATATATACGGAACGAGAAGGTCCCTTGTTATTGCCTAACACGTACCCTTCCGCCCTCATAAAATAGAGCAACGATAAGATTCCTTCTCGTAAAATCTGTTTTTCTTCCGTCTATACATTTTAAATCTAAACCATTCAATACGACGACAGGGCCTTTTGTAGCACGTTATTTAAGCCATATGTTCGTTTTATACTAGTAAATCAAAAAGACAAGAGTAATAAGGAGGCGGGTTGTCTCCGTTTAACAGATTGGTGTTCCTTTTTTTATATAGATGGTTTCAAATGCGTCAAGTGCATGAAGCGAGGTTACGCTCTTAATTAATTTCAGGTTTTCTAATTTAATATTGTGCCCGGTTTCGTTTATGTGTTGTGCGACACTTTACGCTTCTGTTTTGCCGTACCTGTAGCACCTACCACCTTTATCACAGTCATTACATACAATTCTATAAATTCCCGACCTTTCTTTCATGTCCGGTTTATCTTCCGAATTATCAAGAAGGTTTTTGAGCGTATTACAGGAACTGAAACATGCGTTCATATCTTGTCCCCTAAAAGCTTGACTAACACCTTTCGATATTCTATGGAAAGGAAGTTTCACAAATTTCTTGTCGCGGGTTTCCACCTGGATCAAAGTCGTGGAATTTCTTACATAATGCCTATGTTGGACTTTCTTAAAAATGCGGTCGACATCTATAGAAGAGTAACCATTGTAAACAACTACATTTTTATGAAATTAAGCTCTTTATTATACCTACTCTTATTCAAGTGGAATTTCACCAATTTATTAATTAAGAAAGTAATCGCGCCTGTTCCCAGTTTTTTGTTGTTTCTAGTTACTAAACTATCCAGGAACGGTTGTTGATTGAATTTTGAATTAAGAGTCGCGAGGAAATCCGTAATGGTACTTTTCTTAGTGTCAAAAACCGCGAAAATATCATCTACATACCTAGGTCAAATTCTATGGAATTATACGGTGTCCTTTTTGCAAGCACGTTTCAAATTTACTCATGAACAAGTTGGCTATGAAAGGGGACAGCGGATTGATACTTTGTGTGTTGAGAAGTGTCCCGATACTTTATGTTGTTTGCCGTACTACCCCCCAGTCCTTGTTATCATTATTAATGATAAACTTAGTTATCGAAATGTGTGTCCGGTTTTATTGAGGTGTTGTAGATCAATAAAAAAATTAATAATGAACTACAATTTTACCCAACAACGTTCTGACCTAAAAATCGTACGGACACATTCCGAAAACCATGATAATCAACAGCATTCTAACACAAATACCAACGCGGAAAATTGGACGGGTGCTCAGGTATACATATACCAACCTATCAATAACTTTCGGTTTTCAAATGCGTACACACCCTACAACACCCGACGTAATATACCTATCATTAAAATTCTGTTAATACCGCAAATTTTTAATGGATTTCGACACCCCAAATTCACCTGTCGTTATTAATGTATTTTTCGCCCCGATTTATACTTCCATCATTTTTCGAATATATGAAAAATAGATCGCATGTCAATATATAATGTAGCTGCTTTTATATACCTACATGTATATAGATATATCAGCGACTAACGTTCGATTTATTTTCCATTTTGCGGTTAAAAAAAACGGAATGATAAATCATCATTTTCTAGAGTAGATGAATCCGTTAATAAATTATCATTTAGCGGCAAGTTTATTATTTTGTTGAATTGATTGTTGGTTCATTGCTAGAGTAACCAAAACTTGCGGACTCGCATAGGCGTCGGTATTACGGGTTAATATAAGAATACGAAAAATTCATAAATAAACTTACGTGCTAATTATTCAACAAATTAGAGGCATCAGGATGTGAACTACTGTAAACTTGCATCATTGCATATGTTTCCACAGTTACTTCTTTAAACCTAGTGCGTCGACAAGAGAAAATATTCTTATACAAGAAAACGATCTCTCCACATCTAAGGAAGTTACATTTGCATGTAGAAACTGTTTTTCAAAATCACTTAAAAGTTCACTATTCTTACACTTATTATAAACGGCCTTTAAAGTATTAAAATCGGAATTTTTCCTTAAAACATCTGCCAACTTTTGACTAGAGTATAATCCTGGCGTATCATTTAATGTGTGTAATTTATTTTTTACACTCTCCACTATGTCTAATGATTCCTGCAATGACAATTCAGTACATTGTAGTTCTCTGATGGCATCTAGTAATACTGTATAATTGGTACATATTGTTGTTAAATCTTCTAAAAGTTGAGGAATTTGAAATTCTCTTTGACTTTCTCTAATTGCTTTGATTCATTCCGATTAAATCGCATTATAACTGATTGAATTTGTTGAAAATGGATCAAATAGTAAGAAGCTGCTGTTAGCCAAGTACCCCATCGCGTTAAAATTGGTTCAGGAGGTTCTGGAATAGCTGGACAAAATTTACGAAATTCTTTTAAACGTTCAGGTGATTTACGAAACACTGCTTTAGTACTTCCAATCATCCGATCAACGTTTCCGTAATGTTGTCGAACAACTTCATCAACTAAATGCAAAGCATGCAGCACGCAGGTTATATGTATTAAGTTAGGACATATATGTTTTAAGGATCGCCCAACACTTAACATCGTTGCTGCACTATCTGTCACAATCATCACAACTTGACCTTGGGCAATTTTAAATTTTTTCAAAGCGTTCATTATCACTTTTTGAATATTTTCCGCGGTACATTGTTGAACACGTTTGCAAGCTAACAAATATCGAGATGCTGTGTTCTCGCTAGATAAAACGCGAGCTACTACATTCACAATACTGTTTTTCTTTATATCGGTCGTCTCATCCACGGTAATCCATATTTTTTTGGAACACAAATCACGTTTACACACATTTTCTAGCATCTCTTTCATTCGCGGCAAATGATTCTGTAATTGTGTTTGTGAGGGTAATGGGTACTTTGGAACGTATTGTCGCCAAAACGTTTTAAAAGCTGCTTTTCTCACCAACGACAACGGAAGATTACAAGAGGTAAACATAATTAATAAATGTATGAGGAATAGCGTATAAGGTATTTCAGTTCTTGCATTTCTCATATGCTTAATACCATTGACATGCCTCTGGCAATCAGTTCTGTCCAATGCAGCCAAACGAACATTGCATATTAAGCAAAAAACTACGACACGTAAGTACGTAACTTTGACCGTTCGACTAATCTCTGCAACAGCTCAACCGGTACTAAAACGAAATCTCTCTCAGCGCGGTTTAACATGATTTATATTCAAGGTCGACACTACATGCCTACTTCTCTACCGGTTTAGTTTATTTATGAATTTTTCGTATTCTTATATTAACCCGTAATACCGACGCCTATGCGAGTCCGCAAGTTTAGGTTACTCTATTCATTGCTCAACTTATTTATATAGGGTGAGTCGGAGAGAACGGACCAAAGAGTGTATTATACACGTAAAATCAATATAAAACACCCATACGTTCTTACGATTTTCTTTTGTTTTCAAGTTATAGCGTAATTAAAAAGAAAATAACTAGCGTTCTTGTAAATGGTCCGAATTTTCGCTTATTAATACATCTTAAATAAAACAAAAATATCCTTGCATTAACTACCCATGCAAAACAAAAAGTCAGGTATGTTCGACATTAACAGTTTTTCTCGCTTCTTATCACAAATGACGTACCGGCTATCTGAATCAATCCTTTCGGGGCTCAAAACCATTTCAAGAATGTTGTTGTTCTGATATGTTTCAGTGTTTCAGTTTATTATGACAGTCATTTAACGTTTATTTTCGATTTTGTGCATTATTTTGTTAGGAAAAGCCTCACATTTATTCAAATTTTAAATATGCAAGTATGGTGTTTGTTTATGGTTTTTGTAATAGTAATGCTGCAGCTGGTGTTGGAGAATATCGTCAAAGGTTTCCACATCAGAGAAATCCTGGTAAAAAAGTATTTGTCAGAGGTTTCAACAAACTGTGCGAGACCGAAGTGCTTCCCACTGGTAACATAACATCTGAACGAGCTACTCGAGAAGGTTTAGAGAAGTAGAAAATATTCTAGATTTAGTAGAAGAAGATGCAACGACCAGCCGCGAAAAATTGGTATTCCACAAAAAATAAAGTAATAAACACAGACCACGAGCTAGGCTTTTACATCTATACAATATTCAGCGTGTACAGCACCTACAATCGGAAGATTATACTAAGCGAATGGAATTTTGTCGGTGGATAAATAATAATCGTCGTGTTGTATCGGATGAAGCACCATCCACCACATGACGGCATTAATAATACTCAGAACTCTCATGTATGGTCAGACGAAAGTAATTTTCAGCACCAGTTTTCGGTAAACATGTGGTGTGATATGGCCCATTGTTACTTAATTGGCCCCCTCATTTTAGAGCATCGCCTCACGGAAGAGCGCTACTAGAGGATGTTTCTCATGTTGTTAGCATGATGGAGCTCCTGCACATTTCGCTCGTCAAGTCAAGTAACATTTGGACAATAGGTTTCCAGAGCTTTGTATTGATCACGATAGTCCTATTAGTTGGTCTCCAAGATCTCCAGACCTCACACCACTAGACGAAGCACCACTGGACGAAACATAAAATGTTTAGAGGTCAATGATGGTATTTTTGAACATTAATTAAAAGAACGCTATGATTAAAAGAATGTTAATTTATTTGTAATCAAAATCGGTTTTTTTACATTACTTTCACGTGTACAATACACTCCTGGAGTTTGGTCCGATCTTCTCGACTCAGCCTGTATAGTCTGTCCACGGATGAACCTAATTTTATGAACTTTCTATTTTTACAGAAAAAATTATTCTTTATAAAAAGTTTTACTTATTTTGAAAACTCTTTTATGATAATCAGAATATTGGTTAAATCTACAGGGTGATTAAAAATTAAGAAAACAGTAGTAAAGTACCAATTATTTAAGAGTAACTTAAAAGTAGAATAAGTAACAAATATTGGGTCATCCCATAAATAATACGGTTTTTCAATTGCATGGACTAAAGGTCGGAGAGAAAGGGAATAAACTACCTGCGACATCTTGGTAAAACAACAGATGGTGCAAGTTTTGAAGAGCGCAATTTGGTTTTTAGTTAATTTTTCAAAGTTATAATGAGGTGACATATTCGGTATATATTTTACCTAATGGGTTCAATAAAGGACCCAACACTCTTAGAGTACCAGGGTCTTGAGAAAGAAGAAGAAAAGTTCAATAAAGGCACCGACGCCGCGGAAGGAACGAGGAATATTAACGCAGCAGGTATGTGGGGATCAGACAACAGGCGTAAGCCAATGCATGGCGTCAACGGTAGTTCCAAAAATTCCGAGCTGGAAACTATAGCCTAGAAGACGAGACTCGTCCTGGAAAATCTATAGAACTCAAGGACGTCCTGCAAACCCCATTGGAACAAAATCCCATGGTTACTGTTAAAGAACTAGGCAAGAAGCTTGGATTTGGTCATTCAACCATTCGACATCCGCGCGCCATCGGAAAAGCCATCAAATTGGGTCAGTGGGTTCATAGACTTTCCGAGTTTAATCGCAGGCAGAAAGTGAATATGTGCTCTTCTTTGCTGTTACGTCTCAGAAATGGGCCTTTTTTTGTCCGAACAGTGACTTGTGACGAGAAATGGATTCTCTACCAAAATATTAAGCGGGAAGGGAAAGGAGAAACACCAGCACGTCAGGCTAAAGAAGGTCTTCACGCACCTAAGATGTTGTTATCCGTTTGGTGGGATATGAAAGGTTTAGTCCACTTTGAATTTTTAAACCCTAATCAAACGATAGCGGAGGAAATCTACTGCGAGTATCTTGAGCGGCTTAAGTCAGCGCTGAGAAAAAACCGACCAACTATAGTTTAAAGACGAAAGGATGACATCACAAAGGCTGGAGGGGTTTGGATTAGAAACAATGCCCCACCCACCATATTCGCCGGATGTTACCCCACCAGATTATCATTTACTCCGCAGTGTTCAAAATCATTTGGACGGAAAATATATGAATTCTATGGACGAGGTCAGAACAGTACTGGAGGAGTATTTTTCGCCACGGATAAGTGAACCTTGAAAGAGGGATATTGAAAGTCTAGCAGAAAGATGGACATTGTACAAAGTGAAGGAGAATATATTTTAGATTAAAAAAGTTTGTGTTGTTTATCTTAATTTTGACAAATAGAAGAAGTGTAAAGAAACCGCATTATTTATGGGATGGACTAATAGTTTCAGATGTCGCTAGAAGCCCAGATATGAAATTGGAATATTGTTGAACTTTCATATTAACAAGCTTTTAGCCTACACCACTTATTGTACTTATTTCGAGCCCCGGGCTCGCTACTTTCAAT
This sequence comes from Dynastes maya, assembly GCA_029619315.2. Classification (NCBI taxonomy): domain Eukaryota; kingdom Metazoa; phylum Arthropoda; class Insecta; order Coleoptera; family Scarabaeidae; genus Dynastes; species Dynastes maya. The sequence goes on along the minus strand of JAROYE020000006.1, from coordinate 43,092,783 downwards.
CTAAAATGTTTCGTAGTTTTTCTTACTCCAAATTTGACGAATGTTGAGGGTGAACATCTCAAGACGCTCATCAAGCGTAATAATAACATATACTCGGCTGAGGCCTCCTGTAATTGATGCAAGCTCTTAATGGATGCGAAGACAAATTAGTATTAATAGGCAAAAATATGGATAATAATGAACAATATCCAAATTTTATATTTAAACTTCTAAAAGAACTTCGCCGCATGCTATTTTTAAGTTACTCTTAAATAACTGGTACTTAACTTCAAACACAGATTCCTATCTTCATAATTTTTAGTTACCCTATAAATTTAATGTTTTTTCTATGAGAATGAAAAATACAAAGATTATAATAAGTATATTTATTTTCATTCATAAACATGCCATATCTAACAAACAAAGAAAAAAAAAATTAAAAATAAGGTTCGCTGTCGGTTCTTGTGATCTTTTATATGCAATTAATGAACAAGGATAAATTACTATAAATACAAAAATGACTTTTTAAATTAAACAAGATATTGTTTTATCACAAAACAAAAACAGTAGTATATTTATTTGAGCATAATATTGTTTAAAAACCCCGAGTTCAATGCAATGCATATGTTAATTCATTAAATCATTTTTATAAAAAAACGAGATTATTATTGTAAAATGATAACCAGTTGATTTCCACTATAGGTTAAATCATTATATTGCTATTTAAACGTGTTCCTACTGCATACAAGGATGAATCTTCTTCTTTCTAAACAAGTACATTTTCCTTTGCATTAAACCGAATTGGAAGTTTACCATCTCTTGATAGTAAAAAAAAAATTAGAATGGCCTGTCCTTTTATCTTGCTGCTCTACAATTTCCTAAGTATGGTTGCATTTTCACTGTCATTGTCGAAATCTTACAATAGAGCATCTTACTCAGACTTTATTGAAGCCTTTCTAATCACCAAAACACTTACGTCGATTACAAATACATATTTTGCAATTTATTAGAAATAATCTTGTTCTTCTTCGAAGGATTTCAACTAGAGCCTTGTCTATTTTCGAAACTAATCCAATAAAATAATCATTCATTTCTATGCAAGTACAATAAGAATCGAGCACATGTAAGAGTATTTTTCTCTTGAAAAGTTGATAAGGGAAAAATCATCAACAAGTAAGGAAATAGTTAAAATGTTAACAACTAGAATTCTTATGAAAACAAATAAGTTCAAAGACATTCAAAAATGTTATTAAATATAGGAGTATAAAGTTGCGTGAAATCAGAATACATGCTTTAAATATTTTACCATTTATATTTGACAAGTTTATTTTAGTGCGTCAACGTTTTTCTTAGATTTATGATTCCTGGGTTATAATTATATTCAATATGTTGCTTTGACTTTCCTAGCTGATTTCATTGTTCCAAATTTTTCAAAGACTAATATTTATAATTTTATTGTATATCTTGAATTCTTTAGGTCACATTCTAGAAGACTACATCATTCTAAATTATTTAGCATGTCCAAAGGTATCTATGAAATTTTCTACATTTTCATATATTGTGCTACTGCACGACTATTGTGGAACAAATTCTGATAAACCTTGAATCTGTCGGTAGTAAAGATAATTAGTACTATTTTCCCATCAACTAGCCTGCTTTATTCTAACATTTTATGATAACGATAGGAAAATTAATAATTGTTTTGGTGTTTAGAAAGGTTTCAGCTAAATCTGAGTAAAAAACTTTATATTATATTTATTATAGCTTCCCAGAATGAGGGTCAAAATGCAACCATACTTAAGAAACTATATTATAAAAGAGGAGACCACCCCATAAGCTTTGTGTATACCCTCAAACGATAATAAAAAAATATGACTTGCTCTAAAAAATATTGCTGTAAAAAAGATACGCTGTAAATAAAAACAAGAAATTTAATAATAATACAACTATAATAATCAAATTTGATTTTGAAAATGACTTTTACAACTATACAGTCTTGGCCAAAAAAAACGAAACACTTAAAGATTTTCACAAATGTATAGAAACTACTTGTAATTGTTTTAATATTGACGAAATGTTATTCTGCGAATTACTCTAAAATAGCATGCAGGTATTCCTCTGGGAAATTAAATAAAATCGAGACACCAACAATTCTATAAAACAAAATTGACCACGCAAACGTGTTGCTTCAATGTTCAGTAATATTCGTGCTACAATTGCGTACGGGCTGTAAAATCAGGCACTAGCAAAAAAGTAAATGTTTTTCTATAAATATTCACAATTGTTATAGTAAAAAAGCTACAGTTAAGTGAAACCAAGAAGACGGAAATAGCCATTTTGGGTTCTACAAGAATTAAAATTACTCAAAAGTTAGTGTTAATATTCATTTAGCCATAAATACCATAAATAAAAGACCACTGAGTGTTATAAAAATAAACCAGGAATCGGCTGTTCCAAAATAACAACAACCATCCATTAGAAAAACTTTCTCTTAGGGATAGGAAGAAAACTTCTTTGCAGCTGTCTGCAGAAATTAGTGGAGAATATGGTATAAAAATTTCAGCCACAACTTAAATAGTGCAGGATTTTAACCTTTTAAGGTTGTAAAGCACGAAAAAATCCGGTATTATGCGAGAGCAACAGAAAAACCCGTTTAGAAGGGGTAAAAAGACATCAACATTGGACAATTGGAAACTGGAAGAGGGTGTTGTGGTCCGACGAAACGAATATACAGATAATTATTAAGATTTTGCCTGAATCATCATTATAATGCTAATTTTAAAGGATAAATATTACTATTCATAAATAGAGTACATCCACAGTTCCTTCCTCAGCTTTTTGATGCCTTTGGAATTTTTTAAAGATTGTGTTATTCCTACTCTTAAGCACGGAAGTGGCAACATTATGATATGGGCATGAATGTCATCAGCAGCCGTTCGGGAAATGTTCACATACCCCGGCTGCAAGGATAGCCAAACGTAGGTAGATTCTAATAAGATATTAACCCCATCGTATGCAAAACTTTCTTCAGAGGAGCTTTTAGAAAACATTTTTTTCCAACAAGAAAACACTCCCTGCCGCAGAGCTCGAAAAACTATAGATTGAATATACAAAAATTGATTCTATCTTCTGGATTGGCTGGTTCAATCTCCAGACCTAAATCCAATCGAGTATTTCTGACATTTTGCGAAAACTCAACTAAAGGGTCACAAACACTTTACAAAAACACTAGTTGAAGCCAAAATAGAAGAAGTGCGAAAAAATATTGCAACATAGAGTGTAATAAAACGTGTCCAAGTAGTCATCAGAGCCCGATGAAGCCATACAATACATGACATTAATTTAAATGTAAAATTTCATAATGTAGTCACCATGTCCAAATTTTAAGTTTTGCAAAGTTTAAGGTGCTCCGTTTTATTGACCAAAGATGTATATATAATAAGAATGCATTGCTTATCACAATATGACCTGGAGATCACAAGTAAATCTTTCCATATTTGATCTTGGTGGCAGTTCTTTTTCGCTACCATCATTAGAAGTAAGTAGTCAATGTTGAACTTGTTGAATTCTTATAGAACCTATATCAATTAACCAAGCGAAAATAAAGAACCTTATAGCAAATATACTGTCATCCTTTAATTCCACCTTTCCACGTGATTTCTATATCTCTTCTCGTTAATCTTAAATCCGTAAGAACGGCAAACACAACGCCAACACAAAACTTACCGATAACGAAAACTTGAATGCACAGTAAACCTTGAAATCCCCGCATTCTACTTTCTTGTTGTTTCTTGCTCGCAGAGAACTCTAAAGTGGAGCAGCTATTTCCTCTAATATTTCTTCCAACACGCTCTCACACCATATTAGAATTTTCCTCGCGTCGTAAACGAAACACAAAGAAGTAACAATGGCACAGCGAAAATCCAGGCACCGCAGAAAAGAAAAAAGACGAACGTCAACTGTTTTCAATTAAACGCCGCACAAATTTCCATAGAGAGGAATTATTCCGTACTAGCTGAAATCAATGCGTTTCACCGTTGGAAAAAGTTTTTCTCTTCAAATTGAACCTCCCTTTTCGCCGGAATTATTAATTATCTCCGGTTGCTTTGTTTTTTTTGCTTTTTAAAAAGGATTTAGGAAGCTCGGAATGTTTTTTTTTCGATAGTTTTCCACCAATCACCGGAAACAGAAACGGAAAACTTGTCACCCGGATTCAGAGTCTACCACGCAAAAAACAATATTTATCAGACGGAAAAAACTGAGTAAGGGCGGTACGTATCTGACGGGATTTCGAATATTTTCCGTTAATTTTTTTCTCTCAAGCGGGTGTTTCCGGATTACAAGGCCGAATAAAAGCGCGAAATCGCGACCGAACCCTTCAAGAATCCGACGCACATGCGGGCACGTGGCTGCGTAAGTGGAGCCGGGTAGTAGGGATGCTCGAGCACACCACCGCTTCCGACAAGTCGAAGCTTGCAACTGATAGCGCTTGACGATTTCGGCGCTGGCTTGGCAGCATCGGGACGCTTTCCAAGTCTGAATGTATCGCGACATGCGCTTTTGTGCATTGTTAGTTTACAATCTTTTTTTGTCCTTCTTTTCGGCGCGCGTTATGTCTTCTTCTTATTTCCTCCTCGGTTTTCGACGTCCTCGGTAAATTTTACTTGCTTTTTCGTTATTTTATTTCCGTATTCTTCGTTACTTATATTACACATCGCTGTTCTCTTTCTTCATTTCTCACAATTTTATTTTTCATTTTCTGCAGTGTAGCACATCCAAATGTACAATGACGTAGAATCAAAATTGTACACCACGCATACTAATGCTTTCAGTTACTAGGGAACACCACCAACCCAAAAATTCAGATTCCGATAAAACTCTATACGCTGTAAAAAAATTCAGGAATTTTACCTCTACAAGCTGTAATTATAACGTAAAAATGGTTGAATATTACCTAAAATTTGAGGTAAACAAAGTTTTCACCTAAAAATTATGTAAAAAAACAAACCTTGGTACAAATTTACCCTTATAAAATTAAAAATCTCAAGATTTTTTGATTTATTTTCATTTCAATTGTTTGAATTACTAGTTCTTATATATTTTTTCACTTCTTTAGTTTTTTAACTACGAAATATTAGAATTCCTCATTGTTAAGGTACATTTCTCTTATAGAAATAATGTTTACCACCAGAGGGGCTCGACTGTTAGTAGAACTACTGGCGAACGAATATATTTTTCGATGTATGGTTTTATTGTGTATGTGGCAATGTTAGGGGCGTGATAAATAGGCTGGGCACAGAGAGCTTCGCGCCAGGTTCGAAGTGAGATTGCCGCGCCCACGACGCAACGTGTGTATGCGGATGAATCAGCACGGCTACCTCAGCGAATGATGTTAATTTATTGCAACAGTTTCTCATCAACCCTTCGCAGCGTTAGCCATAATTATAGAGATAAATATATGCATGTAAATATATCTAACGTACGCAAGGAAAATAAACGACCGTTGGCTAATAAAATCACTACATTTACCAGTGAATTTGCGGATTTGAACTATAATGGAACTCAAATATTGTGAAGAGTTTGCAAAATAACTTTAATGTGCTGGAACAAACGCGACTGTAAAATACACAGTACAAATAGTGTACAGCACCAAAATGAGAAAAATGGCGTGCCACCTCCAACCCAATTTAAGTTGTATTTAATTGTGACGTTTATTGCATGTGATCTACTGCTTCCCTTACTCGATAAAGAACCGTTTGGACAGTTTTAGCATAAATACAATCCCGAATGGAACTTACCATCATGGACAGCGCTACGGAAAGAGCTACGTAAAAATATCGAAAATAGGATAAAAGCGGAATTAAAAGATAAACTGCTGTTGCTGTGTCTTGATGAGACGTCAGATTGTAAAGGAAATCTATTTTGAATATTATAGCACGAGTGCTAGATCCTGTTAAACCGGAATTTGCAACCTTATTAGCTAGCAAAAGACTAAAAAGTGTACTAGCGAAGAAATTACGGGCGTGGTTTAGTGGTAAATAAAAAACTGTTTTAGGTAATTGTAAAACTTTAGGTTTTGTGCTTTGAAAAAGAAATAGATTTCACAACATGAAAGAGTTTTTACATAAGATGTCAGAAGCCTTACTGGTCATTGATTGACGCACATTGATAATTGTCATTCTAAATTAATATCATAAAACAATAAAACCCATAAAACTATTAAAATTGCCAAGTATTATAAAAAACATTTCAAAGAAATAACATTCATGACGTAATCTTATTGGTATGGATTAATTATAAACACTAACTTTAGATATCAACAAACTAAAAATACGCATATTATTCTGTCATGTAGACCGTTATCGTAATGCTTAAATAGTGTAAATCTGGAGAATTGGGAAATATTTTGTTTGGTGGATACAAATTAATATACCTAATGTGTTGAACGTTTCACTTACAACGTTTCATATAGCCAAAAGTATAATCTGAAGGAATCGAGTTACATGATGCGTTGGAGTATATGATTGTAAGCGCTGAAGAAGAAAGCATGTTCTCTTTGGAATATGTAACAGGAATGGAGTTTGAACGATTAGAAGAACCATATGAAGCGCAATTTGTGGAAGATGTAGCAGAAGATGAAGAATAAAATTCCTGAAGAAGAAAGCAGTGTTATTGACCTAGATTTCAAAATTGAAGCTGTAGGATACAGGAAAAGTGGTAAAATCAAGTTCAAAAGTTCTGTCGAAAATGTGACAAATTCCGATTTAATAGTCAGCGCATACAAAGACCTAAGTATAAGATTGAAAAGCGCCTATTATCACAACTAAATATAAGTTGTTAATGTTTTGAATCTGAAATCCTTGCAACTGAATATTTAGGTAGACTAGAACGTAAAATCAAATGTTTCTTTTGAAGGTTTATGGCAATTTCAATAACCTATAAACCTCTTTGGACCGCTCACCGTACTTACAAAAAGACATGTCAATTTATATACTTCTCATAGTCCACTGGATACTGCAATGCTATAATTTACAACATCGAACGTATCGAACGGATAAATAACTTGTCTTCTGCTCATTTTCTTCACATCCTAAATCCTCCATTTTAATGGAATATTTTCCTACAATAATTGTTTGTCAGTAAATTTTATTACCGTACAATTGTTGGTAGCATTAAATGTCATAGAGTAGCATAGGATTCAGTCTTCCAGTTGCGTCCCTGAATGGCATACATTATGCTATTTTAAAAAAATAAGAATATGCGATTGAAATTTATTATGAAATTATATTTCGAGAGGGATAGTTATCCAAATTAGCAATGATTAAGCAATCGCTATCGCGTATGAAGTAAAGAAGTGAAGGGATGCTAATCAATTTTTCACTTTTATTCAAAATACTCATCCAAGTAATACATGTGTGTCTGTGTTCCCATTTTCTAAGTGTTTAGCGTTTAAATTCTACCATAAATACGAAGTAAGAATATTCAGGGTTCCAGTGTACATCACATATAAACATAAAGTTTATATTGAAACGTCACAATTCCAGGTTAATTTTCCCTTTTTTTAATACTTGTCAAATTTCATGAATCTAGTTTCATTTAAATCGCCGAAAGTGTCTAGGAATACTCCCGGACCTACAGACCGTACAATTAACTTTTTGGAAAAATATTTACTTAATTTTTCCCTCGTTTAAAACATCACAATATATTATTAGGTAACTTGCTTTGCCCGCTATCATAATTGACAAATGCTTTTGGACGAACACAATTTGTATTTGCATGATGTTACTACATTTTCCGCGAAAATTGTGCGGATGCATTTTATTTATGCAGCTGAAATTAACAATCGTAAAGCGTTTAAAATTCCATATTCGCAACTCTTTATCAGAGAAAATGAGTCGGTGTTTGAATATTAAGAAAGAGCACTAAGTTATTTCCGCTATTCCATGAATGCAAAGTAATATCCGTATTTGTAAGCATCTAAGAATGTGTAGCGAAGAGCAAAGGTTCCTAAACAACATAGAAGATGGTTTTTTGTCCGTAATTTCGAAAACCTTTAATAAAAATAATCTCAATTCCAAAGCCGCTTACCGGAAATAAGAGTAAAGCAATAATAATGTTACAGTACCAACGTCGTTGATTTCCTGATCTTTAATTCGTATATTTTTATTCATTAATGCACGTTAATGCAAGTGAATGAATAACAAAACTGTCTATTAATGGAAGTACGTGAATTGAATTGTTTCCCTTGCATAATCATGTCAAATGGAAACTATATATATATTTGGTAAAGTAACATTGTCTCCACATTAGTATATACTCGCATAATACTCAGAAGGAAAACTGTTTGACCGGTTCCTTTTAAATACAAAAACTACATCAATAATTTTAAGGAAGCACTTATCTACTAAATTAGTCATTGGACACTATACCTAAACGGTGTTATTATTTGTGTAAACGCAGGATGTAATAAATTACTTCTTGTCGCTGAATAAATCATAATAATATTAAGAATAATGATAGCCAAGTATAATGTCAACAGACCTAGTAATATGTTGAAAAAGAAATCATCTTACCATAGCAAAACCTACTGCACAGGAAAAAGAAATATACCAAGGCTTTCAGTGTGTTCTTTCAGTTATATATTGAGTTGCTACAAGTTTGAATGAAATATACAATTATTTTCAACGATCTGCTTACAATAAAATTAGAAAACTACTTACAAGTGTAAGTCCCGTGTATGTAGTATATGTGTTTTTGTAAAATTCTTGATTAAGATCATCTTCCCTTCCTTTATAAATGTTCTAGGCCCTTTTCGATGAATCATCTGGTGTGAAATCCTCTTTAACTTTGCTTTGACTGTTCTTTGGTCCTATTTTTTCTTTTTCTCTATTCCAAACGATTTTAAGTTTGTTTTAATATTGTTTGATGGTCAAAACATTCACTATATTTGTTTTTAAAATAACTTCTAGATAAATCGGTTGTTCTTGGTTTCTCCGACATAATTAAATTTCACTAATGAAATGAAATTTCATTTTGATTCCGATTCAATACTTGTAAAAACATTTCCAGACACTCCTTAATTGTAATAAACTATTTCTGCAGTTACGAAGGTGGGTCAATATCTCCGTGACTTTTTGAATGAGAGATGTTTTTTTTTGGGAAAAAAACGATTTACTTCTCAACGTAGTCTCCTTTTAGCTCAATGCATTTCGTCCAACGTTTCTCCAATTTTTTGATCCCAAGTAATAAGAATCATCGGGGCTCCCAAAATAGACGTTCGTTTGAGCGATGATTTCATCGTTGGTGCCAAATCTCTTTCCGCCGAGGCATTTCTTTCAGATTCGTAAACAGAAAATAATCACTGGGGGCTGAATCCAAAGAACATGGCGGGCGGAGGTGCAATTGATCCTCCAGTTCATGAAATTTCGCCATGGCGACTACGCACGTGCATTATCTTGATTGAGGAGCACCTTTTTCTTGGTCAAATGCTGTCGTTCTTTCTTCAAATCGTAATTGAACCTGTCCAATAATTTGCCGTAATATTCACCATTAATTGTTTTTCCCTTCTGAAGGTAATCTATGTGGATTATGCTCAAAAACTGTCTCCGTAACTTTCTTGGCTGACAGACCCACCTTGGCCTTCTTCGGCGCCAATTCATCCTGATAAATCCACTGTTTCGACTACTGTTTGGTCTCCAGTGTGTTGTGGTGTAGCCATGTTTCGTCAACGGTTATGAAACGACGCAAAAACTCGTCCGAATTACGGTTAAACAACGTCAAGCACTCCTTCGAAGTTGTAACACGATCGCGTTTGTGATCAATTGTTAGCAAACGCGGCACCCATCTTGCGGATAGCTTTCTCATACGCAAGTGATCATTCAAAATCGAAACCACTGAGTCATGCGATGCGTCTATGGCTTCTACAAACTCGCAAACTTTCAGTCTCCGATCAGCTAATACCATATCGTGGATTTTTTCGATTGTTTCGCGTGTAGTGACCTTAATTGGGCGTCCAGAACGTTCGGCATCATTAGTGCTTACACTACCACAACGAAATTCAGTAAGCCACTTCTTTACCATTGATTTTGATGGTTCCCAGAGTATTTATCAAGCTCAGCCTTGGTTTGAGTGATGGTTTTCATCTGCAAAAAATAATGCTTTATGAACATACGAAGTTTACTTTTTTTCCATTTTCGCCAAAATGCACTACGTTGTCTGCTTTTAATGGCTGACAAACATTAACTAAATGACGTAGCTTTCTCAAACTTGCAGTGTTGCTTTTCAATTTGCAATGCGGGGAATACAAAAAGGCAGGGACACATTGACCCACCCTCGTATCATATAAAAATTACACTTAACAACAAAATTTACGCTAAACAAATGCCACAGTAATAAGTTGTTCATTCTCATTTAGCAAACAACTAAATGATAATGAAAAACCTATTACTGTGGCATTTCTTCAGTCTTTCTAAATATGTTTACCATTAGTTTTCATAGAATACAGCTAACGGACATTTTCAGTTTGTATTTAACAAATTCAGTGTTGATCTGTTATTATTAAAGGCCGAAATATTTGCAAAAGCTCAAAATATGCGCATAAAGATGTAGGTGTTCTAGCCTAAATGTGCACATTCTCATGGAAAATATACAAATAAAAAATACTAGAAATAGGAAAAAAATGCATTATTGAAAGATACATTTCCTTGTGCTTATTGTATGTTTATTTACAACATTTTTACAGCATAATTATTTATAGAAAAATTGTACCACTAAGTGTTTCTCAAGGTTGTCTATTGAGAAATTGTAAGGCTTGTCTGAAAATATATGTTTTGTTCAGTGAAAAGGTGCTGCTTGTAGTAGTAGTGCTTTATTCGATATTGGTTCACGGCATGAATACATATATGGGTACATATCGATTGGGAAAATGAGAAATTAGCTATATCGGTATCCCCTCCTCGCTCTCTCGCCGTATATGTGAGAGAGTGTGGAGGAGACTGAGTGAAATCCGAGCAATTCGATACGGGACATGCTAGTACACTTTGAACAATGTCGGGATGTAGACCTACTGTGCGAAAAGCGCACGTAATAATTTGAAGTCAAGGTCGCCTGAGAATGGGAGCTTCGTATACTTATTTTGTTGCTGCTACGAAATTTAGACGAAATTAATAAGAAGTTCTAAAGACCAAAATAAAAAGAGATTCTGATGAAATGAAAGAAAAGAAAAATAAATACTCCAGAAATTCTCTCACATACTGCAGTTTACCTCGTAACTAACCACATCGGTAACCTTGAGCCATCGACTGCCTGAGTATAAGTCGTATAAATAAAAGTCATATACAAAGACATCTTCTACAATGTTACAACAATAAAATAACAAAAACAATCACTTCGGCGATGCAAATGTAGAACATAACAATTTCGAAAACATGCACCAGAACGATCCAAAAACTCGCCCATAGAATAATAAACATTATTAATTAAAAAGCGGTCACTTTAAACTCATTCCTACCCCTTATTTTCCTAAGTTTAGAAGGAACTGAATTACATATTCTAATAAGCATAGAAGCGTATGAATGCTGATGTAATGTAGCTCTCGAAAGCGGTAATCTCAAAACACCACCTCGTCTTGTTCGATAGTTATCGTTATTACTCTGTAATGAATCTATATTTGCACGAACGTACAGAAGACATTGATATATGTATGTACTGATTAATTGCATTCATAATTCTGAAATCCTTAAACAAGGATATGCAAGATTCCCTGCTTCCTACATTGGCTTGCTGTAGGAGCATTTTTAAAATTAATAATGCGTTCTCCTGCCAACTCACTATTTTCTAGTAAATCACCACATAAAATTCTGGAAATATTCTTTAGGTTTTTAGAACCCTCATTCTTTTCGACTACATTCATAAATTTCCATACACGGTGTTTCTCACTCTTCCTTTAACTTCGGAACACGACTTTTCAAATTTGTTTATTATCTCAATGCTTCCAATTAACGGCATAAACTGTTTTTCCAGTTGCAATATAGAATTCGATATGAAACCGTTATTGGCTTTAACAAACGCCAATTGCTGAGGCACTTCTTTATTCGAATATACCTTTCAGGCGTCTATTACAGACTATGCATCGCCATTAAGATCCATAATAATTGTTTTTATTTTTTCGATTTACATGAAAAATAGCAGCTTCCAGCCTTGTACCCCAGTTACTGGTTGAAAAGGAAGCGAAACACCAGGTGAATTTCCTCTAAAGAACTGAATTCGCAATGGAGCCTTCAAAAACCATTTTTTTTAACACTGCTAACAGTGTTTACTAAAGGAAAATGATCTCTGACTTCATCTGCAACACGATTTAGCCCATGTGCCAAGCAAGTTGTTTGAATTAAATGCGAAATATACAACATTACTACAAAATATGTAAATAATAATACGAAATGCATATTTTATGCATAGATATGCAAAAATGCATATTATTCCGGCCTTTAGTTATCATATTTATCTTAATTGTTAAAAAAGCTTATATCAAATCTGTTTATTTGATACTCCTACTCACTTGAAAATTATATTCAACTATTTTATTTATGTTGAGTACATCTATCACTGCAGGCGAGGTACCATTCTCATATCTGTCGCCTCAAGTCACAGGCTCGATTCAATTCATGAGATCGTTCTATTTACCAAATTCAATTTACATTTTCCAATTTCTCGCAAATTGCTTTTAATAACTTAATCAATCATATATCTCCACATGGAATATATCTAAAGACAATCCAAATCCGCTTGCGGCAAACTCAAATCTCAAGTCTTCAAACCTTTGACAAATCATATATATATATGTATACCCAACCTTACAGTGCTGTACGAAAGAAATCGGCACTGGAATGAGTATCCTGAAAGCAGACATCATACTTTGGTTTCATCAATAATAGCAATGACTGTGGGGTAATATAACCAATATGAAATGCATCGGTACATTCCACACCATATAAATCGATTTTCATGGAAGTCTCTAGAGGAGCAGTATTAAATTTACTGAAATCTTATTGCAACGGAAGATGTCAACGAGACCTTAGTACATGCGGTAAAACTAGATATCCTTTAACATCTGGATGGATAACAACTACCAAAGGCATAATACAAAGATCGACTTTGGGTCGTATTTCACAAATGCTATATGCAAACGATTTTCCCCACGCAATAAAACATCATGCAGTGGCTTGTTCGCTGACGACGCTTCAATAATCATCGAGCAAAAATCAATGGCTTTATTAAAACATGAAATTGAAGTTTGTTTTTCCTTGATAAAGAATTCGTTTAAAAAAAATAATATATGCTTAAACGCATCCAAACCTCACTTGTTAGCATTTTCCCTCAAAAGAAATGATCCAACTGAGATCAGATATAATAACATGCTTACCTCTACACAAGAAGCAAAATTTCTTGGGGTCGTTGATCCACAGTTGACCTGGAATAACAACATCAAAACACTAACTGCTAGACTTTCCTGCTTTGTTTATGCTCCGCAGAGAATAATAATGATAGTTCACGAAAATGCCGCATTATCCAGTTATTATGCATATGTTGATGCCAGAATAAGGTATGGAGTCATTTTCTAGGGAGCTTCCTGTTACACAGACAAGGTATTTAAAATCCAAAAGTCCTGCATCGTAAGTATGCACACACTAGAAAGAATCGAATCGTGTGCTGATATATTCAAACCAAAGGGCATCCCAACCATGCTATGCATTTGAATTTATAAATGCCAGCGTTTTGTATGGAACCATTATCCAAGTTTATTCTCCGTCTTTGAGCAAACGCATACATACAAAGCTCGCTGTAATGAGGGAGCTTTGTTAAAGATTCCACAAATGACGTCATCCCAGATCCATCGAATTGCCGTAATCCAAGGAATAAGGATTCTTATTCGTTTACCTGACAATTTTAAGGTATAAACTAAAGAGCATTTCAAGAATACGTTGAAACAATTTTTAATTTTAAGTGCTTTTTATAGTGTACCCGAGTTTTTCACGCATAAGATGAATATGTGATAAATACTTACCTACTATTTATTTGTTCTGCACAATTCATTTTCAGATATATTACATTCTTTCTATGAACAAAGGTAGGATAAGTCGTATATACAGGACATACATATACAATAAAATAAAATAAATATAATAATGATTCGTATAGTATAGTCACAGACACGCTTCAGATTAAACGTTCTTTCAATTTACTTTTGAAGAGAATTCAATTCGAGCTGCCGGCGAGTTTCTCAGCAGCTTATTGAAAAAGTTCACGCCTGCTACTATAGGTGATTTTGTGTGAAAAGAATGGTTTGGTCTAACATAAATCAATCTACTGTCGTTCCTAGTAATATACCTATGGTTATCAGCCAGAGTCCTGAGCTGATTCCTGTTGATATATATAGTAATGTCAGAATTAGAGAGAAATTGTTTTCTAAACGAATAAATTAGATTTTTCACGGTCGACAGGTCCGGGAGTGTCTCTTAGACACTCCTTCGGCAGTTTAAATTGAAGAAATTAAAATAAATAACAACTACTAACGTTTTATCAAAATTAAACTGATAGAAGAAAAAGTAATCTCAAACTTTGAAGTTACCCAAACTCTCTATGGTAACGCGTCACGCACTGAAATCCACGGATTTGCTTGAAAATAGAACAATAATACAAGTAAATAAATATATTGACGTAAAGTAAGTGCATACGAGAAATACTCCTACACGACACGTGATATGACATCCTTTACTTGATCCCAAACCAATATGTTAAAGACTATCGTTCCAGGACCGGATTAGATCCATAGCATTTTTTTAAAGAAAAGAAATTCTTGAAGTCTTGGAGATGTTTGACTATAGATTTTTAATAGGCAAATAATGTTATGACATGCACAGAAAAGAATTATTAAATATAAAAACAGAATTCCTATTTATCCCGTAAAAAAATTATTTTAAAATGTGCTCTAGTACTGGTTTCGGTTTTTCACCATCATCGGCTGGAATTTACAGTATTAAATAAATTAAAATAAAATGAAAAAGGTTAAATTTAAAATGTGAAGTGAAATGTGTGAAAAATCGACGTTGATAGAAGGATACTGATGAAATTTCAAATTGAAAAAATTATTTTAGATGGTAACATTAGATGGTAAAAGGTTGAAAAGAGTTGAGAATAATGAAAATAAAATCGGAAAAAGAATAATTAAATCTCGATTTTAAATTAAATGTGTAAAAAGGGACAAGGAATAATACAAAGTCCCCCTAAACTAGCCATAACATGTATACTTATGGCTAATTTAGGAGGAACAGAACGTGGGTAACGTGTGACAATGTCTTTTAACATTTTTATTTGTACCCAATTTCCTATTCCTTTTCACACTTCCAATTTAAAATCCCAATTTAATTATCTTTTTCCCGATTTTATTTTTATTATTTACAACCATTTAAAATAATTTTCCAATTTCAACTTTCGCCATTTTACACATTTTAAACTTCACATTAACAAAATTGATGAAATTACTTACCAAGTGGATTTTTTATTTTATTTTTATCATAAAACAAAATAAAGATTTAACTAAAAATAAAATAAAAAGCCACTAGGTATTAACTTTAACATTTTACAGTGTGATTTCTCATATGAAGCTTTAATTATTGACTGTCCCAGCTTTCCTCGGCGTATCTCGATGATAGTTTGTCCTACCTGGCATAGTAAGTCGGCAAAATATATCTCATTTACTGTAGTGTTGCGTTCTTTAAAGTCGATTAACAAGATACCTTCGCTGTCCCAAAAAAATGCAGCCATCACCTGTTTTGTGCCTCTTGTCACTTTGGCCTTCTTAGAGATGGATTCACCTTTCCGATGCCACTCCATCGCTCCTCTTTTAAATAAAGGATCGTAGTATAAAAGTCATTGTTTCATCCCCCGTCACTGTTTGGTTAATAGTCGTGTCGTCGGCTTCGTACAGCTCAAGAAACTTTCGACTACATTCGACACGTTATTCTTTCTGAACCGCGCTGAATAGTTTTGAGACCCATCTTGCGATAATTTCTGTCATACCCAAATGCTCGTACAGGATGTACTCCTTAGCCTCCGGCCGTCGATCACTCAATACGACTTTCTCGACCAATTTGATTGATTCTGGCCTTCCTTCGCGTGGGTCATCAACGGAACAACTTTGACCAACGCTTAATTGTGGCATACGATGGTGCAAAGTCTTTATGAGCTGTATACATTCGCCCTTTGATTTCGGACAATGTCTTTCCTTACAAGATGTTCTATTTTGGACATTTTGAAAATTTACCATGCACTGCTCAACTTCTTGTTGTCTCACTTAATTGAGCAATGGCTATAAATTGCCAAATTATTATTTGAATTTCAACTAAAGACAGATCTGTTAAATGGTAGCATTTGTTTTTGATTACTTTCTTACTGGAGACGTAAGGCTTAAAATACGTGGACTGTACCTCACGATTACTTTTCCATTTTATATTGATGTATTGAAAATCGTAGTTTCTAGCTGATGATGGCGAAAAGCTGAAACTAGTACCAAAGCGCATTTTCAAATAAATTTTGTAAGAAGTAAAGAGGGGTACTGTTTTTCTATTTAATGTTTCCGAACCTTACAACATGGGGTATCTACAAATATTCCAGGAAAAAAGAAATTATAAGTCACGTGCTAGCTTCTTTTGCCCGGAATTGTACATCAAACATACTTCCACGCATTCCCCCAACTGTACCGGCATGTGTACCCAAGTACATTTGTACAAACAAACCGGAGTTAGATATTCATTAGAAGTTTTAGCCTAGGTAGGTAACGTCAATTTTGGCGCATGCTACCACGTTGATTAACGAATTTAGTATAAACTTAATCACGAACTAATATAAACTGCTTATATTACCTGGATCGCAGTTAAGCGGGGTTCCCCGGCACGAATTATCCATTTCTCCTCGGTTGGCGTTGGTTGGCTTGCTTCCTTGCCTCGTTGCGACTATGAATTCTCCTCCTCATCCCGGTAATTTACCAAGCCAATTCGAATTTCTAATAATCTGTTCAACAATCCCGAACATTCATTTTGCTCGCTCGGTTTGGCGCCTGCCTCTGAGTAGGTTTAAGCCTTGGTAGAATTAATTCCGCGTTCGCCGTCGGAGGGATTTTTGATCGGTATATCTGTACTAAGAAATATCAATCTGGTGCCCTATGAATGGAGCTACGTACGTTACAATTCTAAGCTAAATATTTAAGAAATTATAGTAAATTTATCTATTTTTAAGTATTTGTCTAACGATTATTGAAAAACTTTTGGGAAAATTATGAAATGAAGATATATTTTGGTAACTAAGCCCCTGCAAATACGAGTCTGGTTCGTCCTTTGTTGCTAAACCATAAAATCCTTCAAACACCTCAAACTGATTCTCAACAGCAATATTCTCGAAGCATTTTAATCTGCAGTTACATGGAACTCCAATAGATTTAGAAGCAACAATGTTACCTTTATGTAACGTCTTTTGGTTCTTCCTATATGACAAGAAATAATTTTAGATTGTGCCACTAATGCATTGCCACATCCTGTATATAAATTTGAATAAATTTGCTGGCTGAGTAGCTAAAGAAGGAGATGTTGTATATTTCTGTTTAATGCTATGTAAACAACTTGAGTTTACGTATATTGCTCCATTATTTATGTCCTGAAAATGGAAATTTTTATACTTCCCCAGACGATCCATAAACTAGGAAGTTAGCGCTTGATGGGCAAACTATGTGTATGTTACTATAGCTGCCTTGGATACAACCTTTCATGATTCAACAATAACATTAAATTTTAACTACAATTTAAATTATTCAATGAAGGGTTATAGATTTTACATTTAAACTCTTAAGCTATGTACTTGCTTGCACTAACGTAATACCCATCCACCTACGATCACCCAATTTTCCCATTTCGTTCGTCAAATATTCAATGAGGCGATTTTTAAAGCTCCCATACCCCGCCTTTTTGAACAGTACCAAAACAATATCGAATCGTGCTATTATCAGTAACGTGCCGACAATACAACATAGTTTCCCATTCCTTCCCTTACTTACGTACTTTCAAGCACCCAACCCGATGATATCATTCAAAACGTGTGCATTTCTCGGCCGCATTTCCTTTTGATGCGAGCACCACCACCTCTTTATATCCTCCACGGGTTTCTGGGTGAGCTACATGGCGAATTCCTCGTATTCGAATCGTAAAGAATACATAAAAGTCGAATGTCGCGTTTGTTGCAGCGTATATCGATATTATCCCATAAGGGTTGCGAAAGACGGCGTAGTGTCGGCATTGCAGGAAAGATGCTTATGCTTTTCGGAAAAAAAACCCGGTTTACGTGCACACGGTTGAAAATGGAAAAGCGTATGTTCCTTTTAGATCGGGCGGCGAGTGTGTTAAGTATTTCAGATGACGTATAATAGGGCTTTGATGCTTGGAATGTGTTTGTAGAAAGGGGACGTTTCCTGGCGGATACTACTTCCTTTTGCAGTGCAGAAATCAGCAGAAAATGAATGATTTAAGATTTAAGATCATGAAGAAAATAAGCCGAAATTGAATCGAAACTTTTTATATCAACCAGTAACAAGATGCCCAGTGAAATCGTTGCTATGCTATTTCAATTTTTTTTTTAATGCAGCACTGTATATTTCTCAAGAAACTCATAGATAAACTGTTCTAGATCTTTTTATAAACATCCACCTATACCTAAAATGTATCATTCTTTAGTAAATTGAATATGAAGCTATGCAGATAAGTTTTTCGTTTAAAAATATGGAAGTACGGCGACAAAATACTATAAACTTTTGTTTCGATACAGATATTGAATAAAGCTAAAGTGTAAACCTTATATTTTTCGGTAGAATTCGAAGTAGCCACCATTTTCCTATCTAAGATTGTCTAGCAAGTCAACATGCATGAATACACACGAAAAAATGCCTAATAACAATAATAATTTGTTAGTACAATAACCGAATTAACAGAGATATCGCAGGAAAATTGAAATGAAGTCGCCGAACTGTTGACTATAACGTTAAAAAATATCAAGAGGTTGGCACATTATTAAATAGAAAACGATCAGAACGACGGAAAGTGACAGCACCAGCGGAAGATCGTCGAATAATTATGACGAGTAAACGGAATAGACGAAAAACGGCACTTGAAATTACGGCTGAAATAAATATTGAGCGTGAAACACGAGTTGGTTGAACCACTGTGAATAGGAGGTTCAGAGAGGGTGGTTTATTTGGCCGAATGGCGTTGCGTAAACCACTCTTACGTTGCAGTGGGTTAGAGAGCATCTACATTGGACAGTTGATGAACGGAAAAATGTTTTGTAGACCGATGAGTCCAAATTTTAACTCTTCGGTTCGAAGAGAAAAACGTAACTTCGAAGGTCGAAAGGAAAAGGAGCGGCAGAATCATGTATAGTACCTACAGTCAAGCATGGGAGTGGATCAGTAATGGTTTAGGATCACTTTGGCGCCGCATCTGTAGGAGACTTGGTTAAAGTAGATGGAATTTTAAAAAAAGAGCGCTACCGGGAAATTTTGAAAACAAATCTGGAATGAGAATAATCGGTGACTATTTTATATTTCAACATGATAATGATCCGAGACACACCTCCAACATCTTTAACAGTTAACACTTCCTTTATTTACGCGTATTTCGTTGGGTGGGTAAATAATTATGGCCGGTAGAGTATTAGCAATGTATTTTAATTATTCACAAAACATCTTAAAATTGTTAAATTATGTAGCTTAAGTCAACAAAGTTGAACAAACACTATAATATCAGAACAGTCGGCACCACACAAATTATTTGACTTGTTCGGAATAATTGTCTCGGAAATTCCTGGATTCCCATTGTCAACCCTATGACCGAAAGAAATCGTAAGAAAAAGATTTTAATTCTAACATGCTTTGTCCTATCCCTACCCTAAAACTAAAACATGCGAAATATTCGAAAGAATATAAAATAAAAGGTTTTCATTGTACTGGGGCAAAAGTGATAGTGGAATTGAAGTCCAATATCATCTAGGCGGCTTCACCTCGGTAAAACAAAACATAAACCACCCCTCCTACGCTCTCGACGTAATTAAATACCCTCAAATCCTATCCTATTTTATTCATCATTACGCGCCCTCGTAATCGTAACAATCCAGATTTTAATTAAATATCCTATTTTTCATCCCTCTCCCATTGTTACATCCGAAACTTATTCTCGAATAACCATTAAATCTCGCAGCGTTTATCGCCAATTAGAACAACAAAGGAAAATCATCCGCAACCGTTCGATAACACTTCTTTTATCGTCCGTTGCCATCCGCCTCGTTAATTATTTCTTCTTCTCACATTCCGGCGTTCTGGCGCAGTACAGTAGGATCGTCGCGTAAAAGCCGGTTTGACTAGCTTGGCTAAAGGCGGTGGTGGTGGTTCTTTTTTCAGCTTTTTCATCGACGCCATGCCATTGCCAGGCGTTGTCGCTGTCACGATGATCGTCACCCCTAACATAGAGGGCGCTCTTACTTTGAATACCGACGCCGGCGTTTTATTTGCTGCACAAAGGAGCTTTCGACAGTTCAGCTGTCATTTGGTCGAGTGTCAAGCGGTGGCATCTTTTATATTCGACGACCAGCGAAAAGGTTTTTGAAAAAGATCGCAGTTACCTGCAGTGATATATTTGCATACGTATACGCCGCGACAGCAATATTTTCGTCGGGACCACAAACATTTCTGCGAGGGAAAATGGAATAAAATGCATATATGAAGCGCAGTTGACATGGCAAAAATATATTTGTCCATATTTAACTTGGCTTGGTTTATGTCTTATGCACACCCTTACCAATCCAAGCAAATATTTTGCAGGCTATTTTATGTTGATATTTTTTAACGGAGAATGTAATTTAGAATAAAATGAAACGAAAATTCTCGTTAGCATTATCGATGATGCAGATAAATATTTTCCCGATATACCCGAAGGTAAATCACCGATTGTGATGAAATTTTATCAGTTTTTAGAGCCCACCGGGAGTTGCCCAACTGCATCAGCCGCTGCGACAGAGATGCTATTGAAATTTGCCCTAAATTTTCCAAGATAGCTTCCGAGTGGCTAAAGATATAAAGAAAGTTTCAATAGCAGACCTGCACCATTTAAGAAACTCTTTCGGCTGATGTGGGTCTTCATATACAGGGTGTTACAATAAAGACGAAGCAACGTGTATTTCAGAAAGCGGTTATAATGGTACTATTTTTATTAATTTGTTATCCGTAGGTGATTGACATAATAATACGGGATATCCACAAAATCTACAAATGTTACCCAGTTGCATTGTACGTTAAAAGCCAATCTAATTTCATACGAAGCACTAGATACCTTTTTGTGATAGTTTGCAAGAGATTCACATTTAAATGCTCGGTAAAATCGGTAACAAAAATTGCTCAGATACAATTTCTTCTAAACAGGATTCATTCTAATCTACATAAAACGTATTTTCGTCGAAAACCTGTAAGTAGCATCTAAAACTCTTCGTACTTTCTAAGAAAGTTTACAAATTCAACTATCAATCTTGCACAACTTGCGTCTCGGATTCGAAGCCAGTTCATATATTCTCTAAATTCCTAACTATAGACACGCTAAATTAATTCACATAAACTACTGTACACACAACCAACGCAACCCCGGAAAATATCAAGGATATGTTGACGTGGAACTTGAAGAAACTTCGAGGAACGAGAACGGCTCACACCCGCCCGGGTTAAAGGTAATTCCTCAACTTCGCCAGTTAATAAAACATGGATTTTAAGTGCGCCATACGTTGTATTGTATGGAAAGACTTGTAAGAATAACGACAAAGTTTTGTCTAAGTAAGTAACATATAAAGGCGGACAATATAATGCAAATGGATTCCAACAGAAACGCACAATTTTCTGTTTTCTTAGAACAATATTAACTTGAAAATAGTAAATATGGTTTCTTGAATACAGACAATGCATTAACATTTATAATTCAAAAGTATATTCATTTTATACTACAAAGGTCCCATAATTGATCCTTTAGGAAGACTTTCAAGATAAAAATGAAAGACTTTTCTAAAGAAGCATAGATTTGTTGTTGCCAATTCAAACCAATACCACAACTGAATCGGAAGACAAGTAACTAAGATAATTTAGGCCAGCTACTTAAGTCAAATATTCTGTAATCACATTTTTAAAGATAGAGCTACTTTGCTGGTGATCTGGTGAGAGCTCCTTTTTTAAAAGGATCTTAGCTTTTGGAGGACATACCGCAGCTCTCACAATCTAATATTTGGGTGAAAAAAATATAAAAATAATGGAACATCTACCGTACTCACGTGATTTTGCAACGTGTAACAGTTTTATGGCCTTAAAAAGTATTTGCGAGGTAGGACATTTTCGTGTGAGGAAAAGATTGATACGGCCATCAATATTTTCCAGGTATTCCAAAGGAAAATTGATTGGGGGCCTTTAAGAAATGTAAGAAGAGGGTGGTAGAATTTACTAATGCTGAAGGAAATTACTTTGAATATAAATAATGATAGGAAGGTCTGTGGGGTAATATGGCAAGCAAGACAAAGTATCGGCACACTGTGCACCACACAAATTATTAATTAATTCGGAACAGCCGTTTCAAGGGCTCATGGGTCCCCATCGTCAATCGTATGACCAAGTGATGTGAGAAGGGAACAGAAATATGCAAGAAAATATTGTCTATAATAGTTGTTTAAAATGCCCTCCTTAAGCTCGAATATAAGCATGACACCTACGAACCATTGAGTCGTAAACACACAAGGGATTTACGTCGGAAGATCTTGGAAGCCAAGTAATAAAACCTCTACGATCAATCAATGGTTCAGAAAAATGTGCATTCAACCATTGAATTACGTATCTACCGGTGTGAGCTGGAGCGTCATCGTGTTGAAACCACATTAATTAACAATCAAGAAGCGGAGTGTATTCGATCTTTTCAAAAAGCGTTTCACCTAGAGAAGTTAGATAATGTTCTGCATTTACCCTGTGTGGTAAAACTTAAAATTCAAGCAGTTCACCGTTAAAGGTACCAGCGCAAATATTCAAACTAAAACGATATTGAAATCGCGATTGTCTAACAGCATGTAGATTTTTGAGATTCCATAAATGGTAATATGAGTGCTATTGACACGGTCTCTAGTAAATAGAGCCTCATCTGTCCATAATATTCTAGTTAAAAATATCGAATCCTCGGAAATTTTTCGTAGCAACCAAGTACAGAACACTACACGCTGACCGTAATCTTCCAGTTGTAATACCTGGATGCGTTGAATGTGATAACTGTGCACAATGTAGTGTTTGCCATACAAAGTTTTGAGAAAGACGAAACGACGCTGCAACATTGCATCAGCTACATTTTCTTCGTTATTTCTCTCTAGCGTGATTACCTCGATTATTACGTGAAACAACAAATGACCCAGTTTCTCCAAGTCTTTGAAAAGTACGCTCAAAAACTCTGTGAAAAGGTTGACATCTATCAGGAAATCTTCGACGATACCCTCTAGATATCTGAAGTCCGCTACCATCACACATAAACAATATCTGCACTAAACTAATTTATTTTGAAAACTGTAAAATAATTTTTTTCACAAATTATGTTGTTCGGCTTCTAAACAAGGACCACTACAATACCTAATCTAAACTAAAAGCTGCACTAAATGCATTCATTTTGAGAACTGCCAATTTCATCTTTTCAAATTATGTTGTTCAGCCTTTAAACATGGGCTACAAGATAACTTAATCTACATGCATGCAATAATAACATTAATCATTCCATCAATAAAAGAATAATAAGAATAATAATAAATAAAAAAAATAGTACCTATGTTTACATAACAGTTTTTGGTTTAAATGATTTCCTGAACAAGATGTCAAGGTCTTTCACACCTATTATAGATCAGCCTGTATAGCTATATCAAGTTCTAACTTCATCCTTCATTGAAGAATAAACAGAGTTTGCCAAACCGTTGACTCACCCTGTATAATTGTTTATTTATTGCATTTATAGGGAATCATATAGTATTCTACCCAGAATTATGTACCTGCATTATTTAATATTATTATTATTACCATTAAATGCGATTTACATCCAACTGTTCACAGCATAACGTCCATTATTCTACCTCAAACGCTAAATGCTTGATTACTCTATCCCCATAGCGTTTTTAAGTATTAAAAACGCTCGGTTACAATTTACGTTCCGCCATACGCGCGACGATTGAATAAACATCTGTCGTGCGCCGCCGCCTCGCTCGAGCAGCTCTTAGATCTTGCAAATTGAATAATATTTTCAATAAAACTTGTCTAAGTGCAACGGGGAATTCGCCCCGTGCGTCACCGGCGCCGCCTGCAAATAAAATACCCTTTTCTACCTTACTTCTCTTGTTCGGAAGCTAGGAATTCGATGCCGCCACTTCGTAGAGAGACTCAAGTCGTCGGAATTGGAAGTTCATTCTTCCGCATTCGACGGTATAAGGAAGCGGTCGCGGCAGTGACGGCGCAAGAGACGCCCTTTAACCTCTACGGATCTACACGTGTAATGAAAATCCATAAACTTAATAAAAGACAAATAAGGAATGCCCAAGGAGTCTTCGGGTCGCTTAAAACGACTTCTCCGCTGCACGTTTGTAGGTATTTCATTCTCTTTTACCTTCTCGTTTAGTGCAGATTAAGGTTTTCCTCTAAGTTCCAGGATAAATTAAATAGCGTGTACAAGAGGAGACTTTAGCTTTGTAATTTCTAGAAACTAAAGTAAATTACGTAACTACACAAAATTCTTTCATATGTCAATAAATAACCTAATATCTCTAAAAAATAACTACTTACAAAAAACTAAAAATACACATTAAAAGCATAGTTAGTTGTGGTAGTATTTCCGGCGAAATATGTGTATGTTATGCAACAAACATTGAGTAACAACATTTTCCTTTGAAACAGGCCTTCAAGGATAGTAGTAATTCCTGCAAAAATTAATAAAGTGCCTGATGTTCTTCTTTCGCAATCATTTATTGAGTTTGGTTACAAAACGTCAAAATAACAATTTCAAGAGTGGAAGCAACGCAGTGGTTTCCTATTTAAAGGGCCAAACATTGTGGAATTTTAGATTACTTTTTACTGATTACTTTACAAGGAATCTAATTACTAATAGGCCCTATGCTGTCCTTAAGAAAAGCAATTACGGAAAATGCTCGGGAAGTCTCATTCTATGATTCTGTTCAGAGTAACCCAGAAACTAAAATTTATCTTACAGCCATTGTATTCAATAGACTTGACTCCATCGGACTTTCGTCTGCTTCCCAATTTTAAGCCTTAGTTCTTCGTATTAAAAAGAATCTTAAAACAGATAATGAAACAGTGAACCAATATTTTGAAAACTTCCATGACAATCTTTATAAAACGGGAATTAAATCACTTCAAAAATGTTGTTTCGAAAGCATTAATCTACAAAGGGTGTACACGCAAAAATTAAAAGAAATATTGCTATGATTTTTCAGCCTTCGTCAAAACGTTCTTGTGCATATATCTTAAAAATGTTCGCTCCGATGTGGTATCAAATATTTAATTAAATAAACTAGTAAAGGTGACGAAATAAAGGAAATAGACAAGAGGATAGCAGAGAGTAGGTCGGTAGGGGTGTTACACGATACACTAAAAGCCAAAAATATCTCATGGGTAGTGAAACTTAGATTGTACCAATCAGTAATACAACCAGCAGTGTTATATGGTTCTGAATGCTGGATCATGAACAAGAACGAGCAGGAGAAATTGAATGCTTGGGAACATAAGATGCCAAGGAAGATCTTCGGGTGTATGAAGAAACAGGGAAATGAAAGGAGGAGAAGGACAAATTCGGAAATTAACCAGCTATGTCAGAAACGAATAATAAGCCAGGAAGCCAGAGCAACTAGATAACGATAGCTGGGACACATATCAAGAATGCCAGATAATAGATGGGCGAAAGGAGTACTGAGCAGAGAAGGCGGCAGAAGCAGGAGAGGTCGACAGCGGAGGAAATGATTAGAGGCATACGAAAGAGATCTAAAATTTCTGTGAGTGGAAAGACGGCAAAACTTAACCAAAGACAGAAAGAGGTAGAGAGAAACAGTAAAGAAAATTGAACCCAACAGCCTTTAAGGCCTGTAGAGCTGATATACAGTGTGCCCCTGGATTAACGCATGGATAGGTAAGAGAGACAGGAAATTATCAAGTTGAATTTTCATCTTTTGGGGTACAGCCATGCTTACACACTAAGTACTAGCATAATGTATTACTCTGAACATTGTTTTCTAATAATCCTATTATCGTATCTCCTATAGAAAATACATTTTACTAATTGAAAAAATTCTTTTTTTTCTAAATTTCCAAGATACACTTGATTTTTCGGCAGTAAAATTATGGTATAAATTATTTACTATTCAAGCATGGCTGAACCCCAAAAGATTAAATTTCAACTCATTAATTTTCTGTCTGCCTTACCTATCCATGCGTTAATCCGGGGACACGCTGTATATATAAAGCATTTCTGGAGGGCCGAGAAGCAGCGGAAGACAAACCTCGCTCATGTAATCCTTCAACATCGAAAACTGATGAAAATGTGGAACGAGTGAGGACTCTTATAAGGTCAGACCGTCGACTAACATTGAAAATGATGAGTAGTGAATTACATTTGAATTGTTTTACCCATAATCAGATTTTGACCCAAGATATGGGTATAAGGAAGGTGTGTGCCAAGATGGTGCCAAAAAACCTCACGATTGAACAGAAAGACTAAAACCCAAAAAAAAAATAATATTTGATTAATTATTCGGATAAATATTATAATTAGCTTATTTGCAAAACTACTGCAATAAGGAAGACGCTTAAATTGGCGGCTATTCAGTATTTAATAATTTCCTGGTCTCTCTTTAAATCCTTGCGTTATATTGGACAAAATTGTAAATCTTAATAAAATATTCTGTATTTCTGAATATTTTCTCAGACAATCCAGATCGAACTAGGACATTCCACTTTCACACACTTCAAATAGTCATAGCTAATACATATTGAAGGGCATGTTATGACCAGATATTAAATAAACCGTAGTACATTTTCTATATTAATTTATCACAAAGTAATGCTTTTAAAGAATCGTACGTATACCTAACTTAACATGTCATAACAGCATAAATTTATAATGAACCAAATCTGACTTGAGTAACTATAGACGTTACAACTAATCCATAATTCATCGTTACTCCTAAATAATAAACGACACATTAATGTTTTGATTGTTGTCAATATTTCAACGCCTCAACTCTTTATCTAATCAATTCCCGTAACTTCCCTTTCTTTCACAGAGGCGAATTCCATCTTCCCCTATAAATAATTCCGCCCGCCGTAGTACCGAAAAAAAGTCCGCCTATATCTATATCAATATCGCGTTGAAAGAAAATTCGCTTAAAAAGTTTATAGCGCGCGAAAAACGTTCGGTTTTTAGTAGTATAGGAGAAACGGATAGGAAGGGAAATGAAGATCAGGGGCGAACCGACATAAATCAGTGTTCCGCGGGGCGAAAATGACATTCATTAAAATTCAGGTCGCGCATCGTCGAAGGGGCGCATCGGAGGTGTTCGGAAAACGGAAGGTGTAGGCGTGTAGATGCGGATACGGCATGCAGGACGTACTCGGCGGACCGGAGTTGATGAAAAAGACATAAAAACGTCTTGTGCGGTGCACCCCCTTATCTACGGCACTTATTTACGGCTCGGGTGTTATGTAAAACGTCATTCGAACACCAGATGGAACTGCGCAATGTTCTCGTTACTACTAAAGCCATACTACCGCCAAGACATCGTGTGCCCCGTTCTATTTATAGGACAGTGGCGTGTGGTTCAAGGGGCGATAAAATGATTTCACGCAAGATAATTGTTTTGTTTACAAATTTTTACCCAGACAATAATATTTTACTTAATCAATGTTAATTTTACACTCTTGCAATTTAATTCACTCTTTTGAAAATAAAGAACGATTGCTTAACAGTTTCTGAGATGAGAAGTATTAGGTAATCATTCGGTATGGAAAAGATTAGTAGAGTGTAAATTGCATCTGACTATCTTAAGTAGCGCCTCAATTTTGTAACTTGCTTTATGTATTACTGCTTACTCTTGGCCATCGTTTCGTCTATGCAGCAGTTGTAATAGTTGTAATAGCTCATTGTTATCACTTTTAAGAGCGTGCTATTAAGGTGTTGGTTTAAGGTTCATCATTCTCGCCGTTCAATCACTTCGCATTATGGCTTTACGCTTTCGCGCGTAGTATTCCTTCTGAGGTGGATTAGTCCTCTTTTTCTTTCTTGTGGTTACAGCTTATTGTGCGCCTAGGCTGATTCCGTTACTTGCTTCCATACTTTTCTATTTCTGCATTTCTCTTCCCAGTGTTTTATTTTCATTGTTTTTAGGTCATTCTTCATATCATCCCAGCAATAAGTTTTCGGTTTTCCTCGGTTTCTTCATTGGTTTGGGGTCCATCTCGTTACTTTTTTTATCATCTTCGTGGGCAGCTTTCGCTTTATCTATCCCATCCATTCCAATCTTTGTGCTTTAATTACTCTTACTATATTTTTATGTCGTAGTTCCTTTTTCATCTTTGTATCTTTTCAGTCTTCTTTCTCCGTCTGGAGTTGATGTCAGGTCCTAGAATTGTTGTCATTATTGTTCTTTCCATTCTTCTTAAGCTTTGTTCTTCTTTTTTATTCATCACAGTTGTTTCCATAGCATACGTAATTAATGGCCGTATTAGTGTTTTATATATCTTTGTTTTTGTCTTCTTGCTTAGTTTTTTGCTTTTTAGCATCTTTCTGTTTCTTCCGAAAGCCTGGTTACCTTTGGTTATTCTTTCTTTTATTCTTTCTTTTCCTGTTTTTCTTACTCTCACTCCCAAGTAGTTGAAGGTCGTTACCTTTTCAGATTCAAAGATCTCGGTCCGCAGGTAATTATCTTTGTTCTATTGCCTTTTATTTACTTCCATATACTTTGTTTTCTTTTCATTTATGTAGTCCATATTTCTTTGCTTCGGTTTCTATTTCATTAGTTCTCTAGCTGTTTTGTTTCTTCCGTTGTTCTTTGGTTTTCAAAATTTTTTTCTTGCATTCTGTTCTATACAGGTTAGTTGAAGGCATTCCTTTTGTTACTCATTGGTCCCGTGTAACTTACTCTTATTTCTCCTTGATTTACTTCAATCTTGTTCGTTTATTTAGGTCATTTTTATCAGTTTTCTCAGCTTCTTTGATATTTGGAAATTCTTTAAAGCTTTCACCAACTTGTCTCTTTCAATTCTGTCAAAAGCACTTTTGAAGTCAATAAATATAACGTGTACTACACTATTCCCATGATTTTGCTAAAATTTGTTCCAGTGTATGTATAGCATTTATAGTCAATCTTTCTGGTCTGAATTCGTTTTAGTAGCCACCAAATAGTTTCTCTGCACAGTTTTTGGTTTTCTTGTTTATTATGATTGCACATACAATTTAGGAATGTGACTGTTCTGTAATTTTCGCACGATTCTTTTGATATTGTGTTTTAAGCCCATATCTGTTTTACTAACTGATATATTTATTCGAGTAGTTCTTCTCCACCATGTTTAATCAGTTCGTATACAATATTGTCTTCGCCGGATGCTTTACCATTCGTTGTCCTTTGTATTTCTTTTTTTATCTCCTCTTTTGTTGGGCACCTCGTTTCTTCTTCCTCCGTGTCGCTATTCTCTTATTCTTCTTCCCTTTCACTGGTTTCTTCATCATCCTCTTGTTTTCTCCTTCTTCCTTAGGACTGCGCGGAAGTAGTGTTTCCATATTTCCCCTAACTGCTTCGGTTCGTATTCCGTTATTCCAATATTGTTCTTCATCTCTCTGGTTCTGGTGGTTGGTCTGTTATTTCGTATTCTTAGTTCTTTATAGAATCTCTTTAGGTTGTTTCTCATTCCCGCCTTTTCTATCTCTTCTGCTTCTTTTTCTATCCATATATTTCTCTTTCTTTTGTATATTACGTGTGTTTGGTTTCTTGAGATTTTGTATTTTGTCTTGTCTTGCTTTTTTGATCTTAACCATTTGAGTATTTCTTCATTTCTTTTGTTTTTAGGCTTCCTCGCATTCTTGACCGTACCATCCTTTGTGACTTTTCTTGCTCTTTTGAGTCCGTACAGTTTCTTTTGCTGCATGTCCTATTTGTTTCTCTATTTGTTTCCACTGCTCTTCTGCCTCTGTTGATGTGGTAGCTTCCCTGTTTTTGTTTATTTCTTGATTGTATTTCTCTTTTTTATCGGGTCTTTTTAGAGCTTCCAGATTCCACTGACTCATGCTTTTTCCTCTGTAATATACTCTTTCTCTTCCTATGTCCTTCGTTGTTGCAATCAGCATGTAATGATCTATGTCTGCATTCACGCCTCTGTAAGATCTGGTATCTATTGTCTTTTTATTAATTTCATTTGTAGTTTAAGGTTAGACGTGGAAAATGTCGATGATATTTAAACTAAAACATTAACAGGAAGTGAATTTTGTAAAAAAAAAGATGGGACGGCTATACCAGTATATTGAAACAGGTAAGTTCTTTTTGGGTAGCTTATTTATACGGGATATTTGGATCGCTCTTTCTTAATTTGCGACAAAGTATGGTATGTGTAAGATGACACATTTACAGTATCGTTTATAGACGAAATATTTATAGTATATTTCAGTAAAAATACAGAGTTAAGAGCAAAATTTATTTCTGTTTTGTTTACACCCAAAATATACAATGTAAAGCGTACATTTTACAACCAGTACATCATTTTAATACAACGGCTTATAAATAATTCTACAAGAAATGATATGTTTCCTTCAGAAACCATCAAAGAAGTCAAATTTTGTTGAATTATGTAACTGATATGACGAAAAAAAAAGTTAAGACCAAAAAGACAACAAAATCCATCCCACACCCTAAAAGTTAACAGCGCGCCACTGCTGCCATAGCGTCAGGTATGGAATGTATATTTCAAGCACATATTCAATATCGTCAAGCGACGCTCCTCACCCCGTCCTCAACTATGTATGTAGATCCGATCGGCAGAAAGAACTCTCTTGAATATGCAGGAGCGTCTGTATCGACGAAAATTTGATTAAGATGTCAGTAGTAAACGACATGTGTCTGACGGTAGGTTATGTACTGCCCGGGTTCGTAATACGGTTAGGAGCTGAATTTTGATTACCAGATGCTACTACTGCGGCTGCTGCTAGCACGACGCCGGTGAGTTTACGATACTGCCGTACGATGATGAACTCGGCAGCTCGGTAAAATTAGAGCGGAATGACAAGAGATTTAATAATCTGTTTTGGACGCTTCTTCCGCTAGTTTTCCGGAAAAATGTGTGTGCCTGGGACGTGGATGCAACCGTTTCAATGAAGTCATTTAGGCGAAGGTACATCGTAACGGGTTAGCCATAAAACTAAATCGTACTTTAAATTAAGTAGAAGTCGGGTAACTTAAAACAAAAATAAGTTAGCATCAGTGTAATTATATGTCATAATTGCACTGCTATAAAGTGTTATTACTTAGTCTTTCTATTAAATTCTGTAAGTATAAAATTTCATGATATAAATATAAAGTTATTGCGGAAATTCCTTAATAACTTTTATACTTGACATAAAGTATTTACGATCAAAAAGCCTTTCATCTCCTTTTTGTTTGGGTTAGACGAGCATCAATTCTGAAAATAATTGTTCGTATGCACAGCAAGAAGCTGTATTTCTGTATGTAAATGTATCTCCAAGATATGAACCTGCTTCTCACATATTGTTTTTGTTTTTCCGTCCCACAATTTACACGTAGTAATAACTCACTTCAGGTCAAATTACACAAAGTTAACAAATGCCAGCAAGTTGTATAGATGTACGTACGCATTGTAATGTTATAATTCACAACATCGAACGTAGCTGTCATTAGCGGCACGTATAGTTCAGTATGTCCGCTCGTTCAACGTCAAAATCTCTCTAGCGGCTATGGGCTATTTTTCAGTATCTCCAAGTCCTTTTATTGCTGAAGCGGGGCTGGAATGAATAAGTAACTTGTTTTCTGTTCATTTTCTTCACATTCAAAATCTTCCACTTTAGTAGAATATTTTCCTACAACAATTGATAGTATAAATTCAGCTGTGTCTAGCCTAATTTCGGAAATTAAATATCGTTCGTCAAGTAACCGTCTTGTTTGTCAGTAAATTTTAATATTGTACTGTTGTTGGTGGTGTTCAAAATCATAGAGTAGTATAGATTCCGTTTCCAGTTGCGCTCCTGCACGGCATGCATCATGCTATTTTCAAAAATATATAAATATAAGAATATTCGTTTGAAATTTATTATCAAACTATGTTTCGAAAAATATAGTTATCCAAATTAGCCAAGATTAAACAATCGCTATCGCGATTAAAATAGAGGGATGGAGGAACACTAATCAATTTCTCACTTTTAATCAAATTATTCATTTAGGTAACATGTTTGGCTGTGTTCCCATTTTCTAAGTGTTCAGCGCTTAAATTCTCCCATAAACACGAAGTAAAAGTCAAATTCAACGGTTTAAGAATGCGGAAGCTTCTAGTGCATAACATACAAACATAGAGTTTATATTAGAACGTCACAATTCCAGGGTAGTTTTGTCTTTTCAAGTTTTAATACTCGTAAAATTTCATTAATTGATATTTAGTTTAATTTAAGCTGCCGATATAGATTCCGTTTCCAGTTGCGTTCCTGCACGGCATGCATCATACTATCTTCAAAAATATATAAATATAAGAATATTCGTTTGAAATTTATTATCAAACTATGTTTCGCAAAATATAGTTATCCAAATTAGCCAAGATTAAACAATCGCTATCGCGATTAAAATAGAGAGATGGAGGAACACTAATCAATTTCTCACTTTTAATCAAATTATTCATTTAGGTAACATGTTTGGCTGTGTTCCCATTTTCTAAGTGTTCAGCGCTTAAATTCTCCCATAAACACGAAGTAAAAGTCAAATTCAACGGTTTAAGAATGCGGAAGCTTCTAGTACATAACATACAAACATAGAGTTTATATTAGAACGTCACAATTCCAGGGTAGTTTTGTCTTTTCAAGATTTAATACTCGTAAAATTTCATTAATTGATATTTAGTTTAATTTAAGCTGGCGAAAGAATGTATAGGAAT
This sequence comes from Dynastes maya, assembly GCA_029619315.2. NCBI lineage: Eukaryota > Metazoa > Arthropoda > Insecta > Coleoptera > Scarabaeidae > Dynastes > Dynastes maya. The sequence goes on along the minus strand of JAROYE020000006.1, from coordinate 43,059,515 downwards.
ACTCCCGGACCTATAGACCGTATAATTGATTAATTAATTTCGAAACATTATTTTTTTTAATTTTTCCCTCGTATAAAACATTATAGTGCACGAGATATGATCAAAATCTATCCGCATTGGTGGCATAAGTCTGGTGTCGATGGAGACAGTTGGTAGTAGAGTGACATATGTTGACCTTGGAACACATCGCGCATGTGCTGCGAATCACGGCATCCTAACTCGTCTGGTTTGTACACAGTAGCGTTTCGTTGTTACGTCTGAGTCGTTATTTTCTTATTATGACATATGAGGAGGAATGCATGAGCCGTGCCCAAATTTACGAGTGGTATAAACAATTCAAAGATGGCCGAGAGAAAGTGTTGAAAGTGATGCGCGTTCTGGGAAGCCCGTAACCAGCAAAAGTGAATACAATGTGGAAAGGGTGCGCGCAGCTGCGTCAGCAAATCGCCGAATTCGTGAGTTATCTGAAGACTTTGGTCTTAGTTTCGATTCAGTGTAGTCGATTCTGACGGACGATTTGAGCATGAGACGCATCTCAGCCAAATTTGTTCCAAAATTGCTCTCCGATGACCAGAAACAGGCCCGTGTCGACGCACTCAGGCAGGTCACGAGAAGCTGGTGACCTGCCTGAGTGCGTCGAAAACTACGAAAACTTTTTAAAAACTACGATTATTGGTAATGAGTCGTGGGTTTACGGGTATAATACCGAAACTAAAGCTCAGTCTTCACAGTGGGAAAGCCCAAACTCACCGCATCCGTAGGAGACTTGGTTAAAGTAGATGGAATTTTAAGAAAAGAGCGCTACCGGGAAATTTTGAAAACAAATGCTATACTATCTGGAATGATAATAATCAGTGACTATTTTATATTTCAAAATGATAATGATTCGAAACACATTTCTAAACTGTACCACAGATATTTAGAATCTGTGGAATGCGAAAGCAATATCAAAATAATGAAATAGCCTCCTCAAAGCCCAGATGCTAATCCCATACAGCTTTTGTGAGAGGAACTCAATAGGCAGGTGAAAATAAATCCTCCAACTTCCAAGGAATCGTTGTGGAAACAACTACAAGAAGAAAATAGAACCCGCTACTCTAACAAAATTGATGGAAGGAATGCCGCAATTATCAATAGTCGATGTGGACATTTCGACGAAGGAAAGATTTAATTTTCTTTGTGTCAAATAAATTTTAAATTGAGAGACAATCAATTTCTTTGTTTTAAGAGTATATTATTAAATGTAAAACTATAATTTATTTTTCAGTTAACACTTCCTTTATTTATACGTATTTCTTTGGGTAGGCTAATAATTATAGCCGATAGTGTATATCCACTTTTAAAAATTGTTCTAGAGGCTGGTATTCTTTTTTTATAGAATGAATGTCTACGACGAGAATTCCCTTATATAAAGAATGAATAAACAATTTGAAAAATTATTTTTGAAAGTATATAGCGTTTAATGGAACACAAATATCAGTTTAACTTTATAAATAATAAATACTACGGTGAAGGAATTTTCTAGCAGGTGCTAGAAAAGCATTTAACCTATTAAGTTGCACTTAAAACGTCTTTTTAAATCAACTATACGGAAGGTACGTCATCTTTCTTGGCGCAGTGATAAGATCCCCTTTCGCGGAAGCGTCCAACATTAACATTCAGATGTAGGTCGGCGAGAGTATTGCAAAGGGAAACAGTGATGATACGCCGCGACAGATTTATGCATTTGCACCATACCGAACGTCCGCGCGAGCAGTTCGTGAAATATTGAATTTCATTGGACGGTCGGCTCTCGGTAAGTAAAGCAGTTACTCACACACTTGACACGATGTTAACTACTTTATTCCCATTATCGTGTACTTCTCGGCACGAACTCTATTTCCCAGCACACTACTGCAGTTACTGCGAACGCAACACAATCGTATACAGGTCTGCCCGACTTCATCGTTACCAAACTTTATTTTAAGTATAGGTAACCAAGAAAAAACCTGGACGTTGAAGTTAGGTCAAGAAATGTGCTTTGTAAGACACAAAGTTCAGGACCTGTGTATCCGATTTTTACCAACTCTAGTTTAACTTCTGCATCCTGGGTAGTATTACAGTTGGATGGTGTAATCTGCTTGAAAATTAGTATGGGCTATCAAGGAAAGCCAGTCGAAATTTCAAGATAGTCAGGTTAAAACGGATTTAAAAACTATTCAGAACAATTACTTCGGACTATAGCAGCAATAATAGAACAGCGGCAGCGGCAATAGAAAAATTACAAAATCCTTCGGTGTCATTAGTAGAATCTCTGCAAATAGTGAAACATCTTCACGCACAGCTATGCGCGCTAGAAGACGCAAAAAATGTTTGTGTTCTAGAAAGGTTTGAGAGCGTTTTAGAGAAAGATTCTGATTTTGGCACATTAAGACAAATTTGTGAAGGTGCGTCAACAGAACCGTTAAGTTGTTCCAAAGATTATTTTAATTACGCAAATATAACATCACTAGATGTAGAACGTTCGTTTTCTGCATATAAACACACTTTTTCCTCACGCCGCACTCGGTTTGCCGAAACAACTGTGGAAACATATCTAATGTTGCAGATATTTAACAGACATTATTCACTTTGTGATTTCACGGAAGACTCTTAAGACGGTAAGTGTTTGAGCACGTATCATATTTTATTTCTGACCGTTTATTTTGTGTAACCTTTTATGCGCCCGCCACTGGCGCAAATTGAGCAACTCTACTGATGACACGCCAAGACAACATGCCAACTTCGTATATTCTTTTTTACGTTTCCATTAACTCGTCTGGCACTCCATACAAACCAGCCACCTCCCTAGCTCACTGCACGTCGGAGAGCCTCAATTATTAAGCGGTAGAGAGTGCGATATCGCCCGATTCGCCCCGCAGAAAAACAGACAATTACCATTTAATGAAGTTCTGCAGTGTCCCGGCTATACAAATATATGCATGCAATTTACGACGTCGAATCGGGTGAAATGGAAAGGTGAAGGCGGTTAGTGGTACCCCTCAGATGAGGGGTCGGACGAATGGTGAAGAGGGAGTGGAGAGGTGCTTCGGATAGATTTATCGCTTACGTAATCGCCGGTAGGTGCCCCGCTGAACCACCGGCCACTACTTAATTGCCAGAGAATTTATTTCTTCATTTGTTATACCACCAAAATCGTTAGCGAAACTAACTGCATTTACGAAAATCATGTACGAAGTGTATGAGAGATATTAAGTCGGTGAGTGGGTCACGGAGTTGAAGAATTACTGGCGCTTATCATAGGTCATCCTTCGTAACTGCGAATGAAACGGTTGAAGATTTTAGATGTGATTCATAAAGAGACCATTATTTACGGAATGCTCAAATGTTCTCATCAGAAGCGCATCGGAGATCCCAGTGCCAGTTTTCAATAAATTACCCTCTTTGGAAATACGGGAATACGAGTCTGGTGAAGATCAATGTGAACCCAACGATGAAGATTTTGAAATTTTGAAATTAAAGATGATTCCGTTCGTAATGGATTTGACCAGCATGAGTTGAATGATTTAGTACTATCCAAGAAAGCTTCAGAGCTCTTAGCATCAAGACTGCACGAGAAAAAGTCACTTGAAAAGGGAGCTAAGGTATCCTATTTTCGATCAAGAGAAAGTGCGTTTCTACAATACTTTCGAAGTGATGATGGATTTGTGTATTGCCATAACGTACATGGTTTAATGGAAGAGTTAGGAATTTCAGCCTACAACGCAACTGAATGACGACTGTTTATCAATAGCTCAAAGCGGAGCTTGAAGTGTGTTCTCCTCTACAATGAAAATTTATTGGGGTCAGTCCCGATAGGCCATTCAGTTCGTTTGAGTGAAGAATATAAAGACATAAAGAGAGTCATTGATTTGTTGCAATACCACATGCACCAGTGGATCATTTGTGTTGACCTTAAAATGGTTAGCTTCCTTCTTGGCCAGGAACGCGGATATACCAAGTATCCCTGCTTTTTGTGTATGTGGGACAGCAGAGCTCGTGAGAAGCATTGGATGCAGTCGAATTGGCTGCCACGATCTGACCTGAAACCTGGTGATCCAAACATTGTACATCAGCCACTTGTCGACAGAAAGAACATTATATTTTCACCTCTGCATATAGAATTGGGTCTCATGAAGCAATTCGTTAAAGCTTTGCCAATTGAAGGAGACTATTTCAAGTATCTCATTTCGGCATTTCCTAGCCTGTTATTTGAAAAGATAAAGGCCGGTGTTTTTGATGATCCACCGATTGGGCAGAAATGGAAAAGAATGCTTGGTTGGTATTCAAAAACATTGTTAAAGACTATCTTGGAAATACACGAGCACAGAATTACGCCAAAATTGTCCAGCAACTCTTGGAGAGCTTCAAACTGCTAGGTTGCAACATGAGCACCTAATTGCATTTTTTACATAGCCATCTTGCTAACTTCCCGGAAAATCTTGGTGCAGTCAGTGATGAGCAGAGTGAGCGATTTCACCAGGATTTGAAGGTCATGGAGGCGCGGTATCAAGGTAGATGGGATGTATGTACATATGATGGCTGACTATTGTTGGAGCATCAAGCGAGAATGTCCATAGATTAAACATTCCAGAAGAAGCTATAAGCGAAAATTTTTGCCTTAATATGTAATTACCGTTCGATAAAAAAACTACTATTTGTATGAACACAATTTAACTTGCAGTAACTATTATAGCCTTTGTATGAATAAAATTATTCTTTATAAACAGTATATTTGGTAAGCTTTTTCTTTATTTTCCTTTATATGCACAATTTGTATGACTTTTGGAGGTATCCTGTAGCTTAAAAAGTTGACGTGATTGACAAAAACTGCGGTTATTTTTGGATCCAGAGGTGAAACGTTAGTTGAAAACAAGTTACAGATTTAAGACAACGAAATTGCTGTTCCCCAGTGTTATTAAACTACATACAAATAATCCCTATTTAATTACATTATTACAGAAATAATTTAATTATACTGTAACATATAAAAAAAACTTTTTCATTAGTTCATTCATTTGCTCCTTATTAACTTTAGTTTTTTTTTCCATTATTGTAGTTTTTCTTTTATTGGATATACTTATAGCTGATCTGATGTGTTTTTTTAACACGAAACCGATCGCCTAATTTCTCAATGGATTTTATGGTCGGAAATAAGATTATTTTCTTGAATAGAGACTGGTTTTTGCAAAAAAATCTATTTTTTATGCAAGAAACCATTTCTCTGGGTGTGCAGTAAATTAATTATTAACTATAAGAATGTTTTCAAAGCTCTTTATTCTAATTAATACGCCTTAAAAACACTAAAATTTCCCAGGATCTACTGATTAAAATCGAAATAAAGTGTCCTCATAGGAAAGCTTTTAATCTAATAAGTTAAAGACACGTGCATTAGAAATAATAGTACCGCTAATTGAGGTGGAACATCTAATTAAAAGCAGTCTTAAATTATTTACAACGAATTACATTAGGTGTTGTACATACATATGCAATGTACACAAACTAGCTCTATATATGTATGTAATTGTAGTAGGAAACAGTATTAACCGACCAGGCTAGTGCGGAAGTTTTAATACTGCGGGTAAATGAATTATTTCGACGTAATCTGCTTGATTAAAAAACGATACTAACTTTTATAAGTGCGTAGATACGGGTATGTTTGTATTATTGCTACGGTCCAATATTGTACTTTCCCGCACCCTACATTGAACTCCACATCAAATTGAGCAACAGTTTAACATATGATTATTTTAGTCGAGTCAACACCACTTTGTCACAAAGTTCTTATTCAAAATTATCAAAAAATCCTTTGTCTAAAATGATTACAGAAACCAAAAACACCATGTTAGAATGTAAGGCTGTCATTAGCGACAATTTAAGATTTAGACTAACGGTATCAAACCCAGTACTACCTAGGATGTATTGTTTACCTAAAATACACAAGCCCGGAAAAAGCATGAGACCCATTGTTTCGAATATAAAACAGTCCAACTTACTTACTTTCCAGGTGGTTATCTGACAAATTGAACCAGTTACCTGTACAATTTCCCGAATTTGGCTATTAAAAATTCTTACGAGTTCATTGAAAAAACTAAGGACATTGAGCTTACTGACAAAGAAATTTTAGTATCGTTTGACGTAAGTTCATTGTTCCTAGTGTTCCAGTTGATTTAACTTAGAATATTTAGAAACACTTTTGTTAGATAACCAAATGGATAGAGAGGAAGTTACTAGCTTCATTTCTTGACAAAACTTTGCATGAAACAAAACTTTTTCCAAATTAACAACACTTTTTATCAACAAACGGAAGGAACAGCAATGGGTAACAGCTTATCTCCGTTTATGGCTAACCTCTTTATGGGTAAATTTGAAACTGACCTGAAGAATACCTTCGCTTATTTCCCTCGGTTTTGGATCAGATACGTCGATGACATTTTTTGCATCTTTGACATCAGTAAATGTTCAATAACGGATTTCATAGAACAACTTAAACTCAAAATTTCCCTCTATCAAATTTACCCACGAAGAAGAAAAAAGACAACGGGATTCCTTTCCTCGACATGTTAGTAATAAGAAATAAAAATAAGTTAGAAATAGACGTATATAGGAAACCTATAGTAATAATAGATTATCTTACAGGATTCTAATCACTCATATGAACACAAACTTTCGGCTATTAACTTTTGGTGAAACCGGTTATTTAATTTTCCTTTAACGAAAGATAGATATCAAAATGAACTAAAAGAAATCATCAATATTTCTAACTTTAACGGATTCTCTGAAGATGTCGTCTATAATACTATTAGGAAACATAAGAATAGATTAAGAATTAGAAATGTAAGCACATTAGAACGCATTGACGGCCGTAATAATAAGAAATATGTTAAATTACCCTTTTATCCATGTTACACCAAGGGTCTTCAAAAAATCTTTTCTAGGATTGACCGCAAGATTGTTTTCTCTTCGAGCAATAACCTTAAAAACCTTTTAGGAAATTCCAAAGACCCAGTGTATAACATGGATAAATCAGGAATTTACAAAATTTCATGTAAAGATTGTGATCAAGTGTATATTGGGCAGACAAAAAAGATCAATCAAAATTAGGTACAAAGAACATTTGGCTCATCTAAAATTTCAGAAGGTTTGATAAATCTAGCTTTGCCCTACATATGCTTGAAAAAAAAACCATAATGTTGATAATATAAAGTTAATTAAAAACGTAAGGAGTACTTCTCAATTAAATTGTTATGAAGGCATGGAAATTTACAAAAACAAAACTCACTTAATGAATTCAGATTTAGGACCACTAAATTCCAGCCTTTATCTTTGTTACATCATGTTTAATCATTTATAGTTGTAATTTTAACCATGTGCAATGAACCGCTTCATTGTATTCTAGGATAACTCACGTCATTCGGATCATTTACCTTTAGGCTATTTATAGTCCTGTGCAATGAAGCGGCTCATTAAATTTTACGATTTTAAATTTACATATTGCATAATTATTTTCCTTATAAGGTTAGTTTTTCACTTAGCTTGTTAGTTCAGTCTTGCTGCTGATGATGATAGCTTGGCTATCGAAACGTGCGTCCAGTACGAATTAAGTGTTGTGGTAAGGGTTTTAGTGAACTGTTTCAGTGTTCCAGTGCCACAGTTTTAGAGTATCCGTTTAATATGCATATACATCAATACACTTTAATAACACCAATGCGGTGCCCAACTGGAATCAGAATCTTAACCTAATTAAGTTAATGGTTAAACATATAAATAGGTACGTTAAAGCCCGGTTACACGGTTCGTGATTCAACGAAGTTCGACGAAGCTTGACGAACCTCGGGTCGCGGACCATATAACATACGTCGTTGCCTTAGTAAGTACATAAAGCACGTAACTCCAGTTTTCATCCAAAATGAGATTTAACTGCTATCTAATAATAACTGAAAAAAGGTTTCCAGAATTATTTTTTCCCAAAAATCATTAAAGTTATTCTACAATACTCTCTAAAAGAGAAACAATTACATTGTGATATATTAAAACCAAACAGTTCCTTTGGTCCTCTGGAAATTTCCTTTTAATAGAGCTACGCGCTTTTCTCGCTAAGGCAACGATGTGGTTCGATGTGGTTTTGAAATTCTTGCCTTATTGTTCCTTAGCGTTCCTTATGGAATGTTTCCGCATTCGTTGAGGCTTATAAACTACTGATTTCAAGTGGCCCCAAAAAAAGAAGTCAAGATTTGCCAAGTCCGGTAATCGTGGAAGCCAATCGATCGTTCCACGTCTACCAATCTAGTGATTTGCAAATCTTCCTGCTGGAAGAAAAGCTGAAGCGTGTCGAGCATTTGATTACCTCCTTCATCGCGCTGGTTTTCAATTTCCTCAGTTATACATAAAAGAAACATATTGAAATATACGTCACCATCTAGCGCTTCCTTAATAAGTATGGGCCTAACTGTAGAATCACTCAGTCTTCCTGACCAAATATTAATTTTTTGTGCCTTCTATGTATGCCCTTCTCTTATAATGTGGGGAGTTGAGAAATCAAAAAATCTGGCTCACTGTGGACGAAAGTACTGATGCTCAGAAACACAGCGTGATTCATATTGTGGCGCGTCCTTTAAAACGTAATGGTCCTGCAGCTTGCTTGTTGTTAGCCAGTAGGAGGATTGGAAGAACTGATGCCGAAACCGTTGTAAACATAATAAAAGATATGTTAAGAGAATTTTGTATCGTAGGAGCCCAAATCACCATATTAGTTCCTGACGGAGCCGCAACAATGCTGAAAGCTGGTAGGATGTTAAAAGTATGCTTTCCGACTCTTCTTCACATAACATGCCTCATACACGCATGTCATCTCGTAGCAGAAACAATTGGAAGCAAGTCTCCTAGGGTGAATGATTTAATATCATCTACCAAAAAAGTGTTTGTGAAATCTCCCAAAGATATCCGCGTATTCAAGCAATTGTATCCGCAAATGCCGCTACCACCTCAGCCTGTATTGACGCGATGGGGAACATGGATCGAGACAGTATCTTACTATCGCAAATATTATTCCCAAGTGAAAAATGTCATTTTCAAACTAATTCTTCTAATTCTCAAGCGGTTCGCGAGAGTCAGCAACTCTTTTCCGATTCGAATGTTCAAAAAGAAATAGATGACATTTCCATAAACTATCCTATAGTGACACAAACCATTTCGCAGTTGGAAAATACTCACTTACCTATACAAGACTCATTAAATAACAGCAACAATTTAGCAATCGCTCTAGAAAGTTTGACGGATCCTATAGTTCTAGATGTCGCGCAAAAATCCGGATTTAGAAGAGGTTCGATCTAGGGTAAGTCAAATATTATCTACACTTTCGCCATAACAAGCTTTGAAGGTTATCGTAGTGGCGGCTGCTTGCGCATGCGTTGAGTTGACGCCTCTGTGGTCATGTGTGCGCAATTTAACCACGATCGCGTCATTTGTCTGCTAGCTACAACAGCATAAGTATGTCAGCTCCGCTGTTAGTTTGCACCAAAGTGGAACAACGAGCAGTGATCCGATTTTTGTGGTCAGAAGGTGTGAAAGGTGCTGAAATGTTCCCTCTTTTTGTGTTACGCTCGTGCGGCCACATTTCGATCAACAAAAAAACGCTTTTACGAGATAAAGCACTGTCCCTGTATTGTGACAAAAGTCTCCGGTGAATTTCAATTAGATAATAAAAATCTACAACCATGTTTCGCACGATATTAAACGTCTACCTTTTAACCAAGATCAGATTTCTTCTTGGTCAAACACCAATGTATAATATAGATGATTTTTTTCTACCAATTTTGTATTTGACTAAATTTATAACTTATTCTAAATGTTCTATTTGCCTTATATGTTCGATATATTGTTATATATTAGTTTTGACGCTGTTCGTACACTTTGTAGAATGGTACATAGAATATATTATCATTATTATTATTATTATTATATTATTGTTATTATAATTTTATAAAAGTCCATAACAAAAAAAATCCTATATAGTGCGTATTTCTGGCACACGTTGTATAAGAGTAGACGAATTTTAAGAAAAACATTTTTTAAAGAAGTACTAGCAACGTAATTTTACCTGTCTTTATTTTTCATGTGGGTTACTACCCACCATATCTTTCTGCGTTTGTTTACTTGTCTTTTGTAAAAATATACAACATATACAACACAAAGAAGGAGCTGCTATACTATGTTGCTTTGTATCCAAGGTGTCGAGAATTAGCAAAGTTCCGAAATAATGACGATCCTGTGGATGACAAATTGCACAGACCGTTTTGACACTTTGACTTCGTCAACTGACGCACCTTCAATCAAAAGGACAAATTCCGCGGTCTCCTGAACTACGGACCGTGTAACCGGGCCTTCAGGGGAGCGATTGGAGAAATTCTATTGTACATATGTACAAAAATACATAATACATATTGATTTAATGACGATAATGAGATATAAAAAAGTCATGTTCTGCATAATGTAAGAACTCCCAACGAATTACTATTTCGATAGTGTACGAGGATGTGTATGCTTACGCGGTTAGTAGGGAAAATGTAGCCACATTCAATACGCGCATTAGAACTCTATTGATTCCCAGCAATGCGTAGTACATATTTGTAAATAATTAGACGGAAATTGTGACTTTTACAAGGCTGGTTATATTTGGAAAGGTACACAATAAAGTAAACAAAAAGCGGACGTTATTAGGCAGTCATAATGAGGACACATTTCCATTGTGTGTGGATATCACGTTTTATTGGGAAATGTTCCATTAATATGTCGAGATAATTTGCTCGTGAATCGATTTTGTAATACAAAATACAATCGTATCAATTATTCTATTATCTATTAACAACCACCATGAAAAGCTTTCAGAGTTATTGTTAATAAATTAACTAGAAAAACGTTTAAATTTAAACTTTTCGTCCAATAATGTAACAGGGAATTATAATTGTAATAATAATAATAAAGTTTATGCATCAATGCCAAAATACATGGTACGTCATTTGCAAGTAAGTATATATGTAACATAAATGTGTGACAATTATAAAATTCTTCTATTGAGTAAAAACAATTTGTTAATAAATGTTGTTTCAGTTTGTATTGAAAATCTTTTGTTATATTATTTTTATACTTAAAAGGAATATAAGTGTAGATCTTCATCACTTGGACAATTACGCTTCTGTAGATACTCGATTACGTAGTTTGTGGAATCCTCAGACGATCAGCTATTTACACCTTGTACTACGAGGGATGATCGTAAAATAAGGTTCCCATATTTTTTAATAATAGACAGCATTCTTTATTTCCTTAACATTACACATCGTTTTAAAGGTGAAAACTTAAGCTATTTTTCGACATAATCGCCATTTCTATCCAAGCATTTTTGCAAATGGTGTTCCAACTTCTGTATCCCCATGTCGTAAAATTCTGCCGCCAGTCAAAATCTTTTCAATTGTGGTGTTGGAAATTTCAAGAATCCGAAGAACGAGTTGACGAATGGTGATCCTCCGATCTTCAAGCAGTATGCTCTCGACCTTTTCAACGATTTCCTCTACGAGGGCTATGGGCCGATTGCTATTGAAATCTGTCTTTACTCCTTTGTTTATAAATTGGAACAACATTTGCTTTTTTCAGCTGTTCCGGAAATACTTCTTTATCAAAACAATGATTAATGATTTTTGAGATTGGTATTTTGAGTACATCTGCGCAATTAATAACTTTAGCAGATATATTGTCTGGCCCTACTGCTGCGGTATTGTTTAGACTAAGAATTATATTACATATTTCGTCTGGTGTAGTGTCCGCAAGGTACATTGTTTCTACATTACTTCTTACATACTTATAATTATTTGTAATACATAATTATGTAATCGCAGTAATTAAAGGTACAACCGAAGTTGACGTCACTTCTGGTCACACCAGAAATACAATTGAACTGCCGATAACGGCAAAAGCTAGTTCACAAAAAATAGAAATCGACCTATTGTTTCCTAAAAACGCTAGCTTCTAACGTTCAAAAGTTAAAATCGAATATCGAGTCGTCATTAAATTCTTACATTTGAAAGGCAATATGCCTACGCAAATAAAGCCAAGATGGACGCTGTTTACGGAGACTCTGCACCATCATTTGCCACAGTGAAATTTTGTGCAGCTGACCTTAAACGCGTTTGCATCCTCTTGGTTGACGAGGAACGTTCGAGACGGTCAAAAACTGCAACTATAACCGATAAGATTGGAAAAGTTCAACAAATGGTCCTAGGCTATCGTCGAATTAAGGTTAGAGAGATAGCAGAAGCTGTGGGCATCTCGAAAGAGTGTGTTTGTCGTATACTCGCAGAAGATTTAGGCAAGAAAAGCTAACCGCGCATTGGGTGCCGCACTTGCTCACTCAGGACTAAAAACGCATTCAATTGAACATTTTCAAAACTCTGTTGAAGCAGTTTAAACGAAATAAGTCGGAGTGTTGGCGTCGACTAATAACTGTAGATAAAACTTAGATACACCAGTACACTTCCGAAGCCAAGGCACGGTCAAAACGGAGGACTGCGAAGGGTAAATCGGCTCCGAAAAGAGCGACTGTTTTTGGGATAGTCATGGAATTGTGCTAATCAACTAGCTTGAAAAAGGAAAAACGATAACGGGGACATGCTACGCATCACTACTTGACTACTGGCCCTCAGCGAATTTTTGCTGTTTCTTAGTCTCAAAGCCTCGCTCGGAGGACAGAGATTTTCATCAAATGAGGAGCCTATTTTGCAGAGCAAGATGTCAACTCTTATTTGGATAGAACTGATCATATTCGTAAATCTGCCAGCCACTATCTATTTTTATCTGATTACTACTATTATAAATGAAAAAATATCACAACACCCAACTTCATTCAGCAACCGAAATAGGCAACTGAATTACTTACTTCAACATTACTTCGGGAGAATGACATCCGCTAGCTGACTATTCAGGCCTCTTCGAGCCACCGTATTCGATAATCTTAAAACAAATGCGAAAGGAGCATCAATTATAAAGTGCTATTACTCGTGTCGTATTGGTAAATTTCAACTTTCCAAAGCTATCAATTTAAATGACGACGAACAAATCCGAGCGGTAAATATGCAAGAGGCGAGTCGATAAATAGAAATGCCACCAACAGCGCTTTTTCACCGTCTCAATATCTCACTTCATTCCGCGCCTGATCCCTCCTCGGAGCTTCGTCGGCTTCGACGTTATAAAGTAGTTCGGCGAGCGACTTTCAAAGAGGGAGACATACGAATCGGAATGGTGTATAACTCAAAAAATTTATCATAAGTTTGCCGATTTAGCGCCCGAATAACTTCTACACTAATACGGATTTACGAGACGCTTTGCCGACGATTGACAGGGTTCGCTATAAATTTTATATTCTTCGATAAAGTTTTAACAATCCTTTTTGAAGGAGTCGCAAGACGAGACGCTTGTTGATAAAATCTATCCGATCTGATATACATAAGTATACTCACGACAAATCGTACATTAACAACATCCCTCTAAGAAGCATGCGTTAAAAGCTAAAAACTAACGACACCTAATTCTAGTTTATTTTACAATTTTGTTAGATCATTGCAATCTTAAAGTAATCACCTTTCACAAACTCGTTCTGAGAAGTTATAAAATTGTCGACTTGGAACTTGCCGTAATTGTACATATTCAAATGCAGGACTTTTTATGGATATCCATCTTTTTTCCCAGAATCTTTTCAGGCCAAAATATATTCTGGTTACTATAGATATTTTGCTGGCATTTTATATTACGTAATGTTACAGCGTTATCCCCAATTATTACAATACTCCAGATTCTTACTTTTTCTGCATTCACTGTATATGTAAGTTATATCTCTAACGTATTTATATGATGATGCATATGTCTAATATTCAAACTAAAACAAATACTCACAGCTAAACGCCTAAAGTCCTACATTTGGATACTGCATCCAAATGGTTTTTGGTGTTATTATTATTTGGTTACGATGACAACAGTAAACAAAACGTACTAACATTACTGTTCTTAAGTGTTGATTTAAAATTTTAACCCTAAGTAACTATGTGCAAAATGAATTACATAAAACAGTGTTAATACATATGATTTATACAAAAGGAATGAATTTCCAGCGTTCACCACAAATAGATAAATAAGTAGATATTTATTAATTATTGCAATAAAAATTACAATAAAGATTGTTAAGTTTATTATCAAGCAAGAACTAGTTGTGTTATTTCATACATTCCAGATTTATCCAAATTATTATTGTTTTCAATTATTTATTTGTGCTTTAAGGAACGTTAACTACATTGAATTTAGTGAAAAGATTTGGATTTTGATCTCTGCCATTTGAAGATTGTTCTTCACAACTTACAGTGTCAGTCATAATGTAACATTTAGATCATGTAATCTACTCGCAGTTCAAACAATGTACACAAATCAGATATATCAAATATAACAAACTAGATTTGCGAAAAACATCTGTACTGACTTTATTGACTCTAACAAATGACGTATGTAACTACATACAGCGTGTCCCCGAATTAATGCATGGATAGGTTAGACAGACAGAAAATTACTGAGTAGAAATTTCATCTTTTGGGATAGTAAGTAATTTATGCCATAATTTTATTGCCGAAAAATGAAGTATATCTTGGAAATTTACAAAAATATAATTTTTTGAATTAGTAAAATGTGTTTTCTATAGGAGATACGATAATAGGATTATTAAAACACAATGTTCAGAGTAATTCATTATGCTAGTACTTAGTGTGTATGCATGGCTAAACCCCAAAAAGATTAAAATTCAACTCAATAATTTCCTGTCTGCCTTACCTATCCATGCGTTAATCCAGGGACACACTGTACGTACAAAATTTTTAATACCCAAATAAATGCAAGCAAATGTACGCGAGTAGGTTTTGGGACGAAATAATTTCTCCTATGAATTTCACCAATTCGGAGAAACGCCGATTTGATATAAATTTCTATCCAAACTGACAAGCTGTCGTTTGGAATAAATCAAACGGAATGGAGATTTTATGTTGTGTGAATTATAGATTGTCGCTACATTTTAGTTCTCGGCACTATCATATACGTCACGTGAGTTTTCCTTCCAGTCTAAAATAAACAAAATGAAATATGTATTTATTTTTTATTGATTAGCTAAATGGTAGTTATTTTTAAAACTGTATTGTTAGTTAAATTGAACCAAGGTGCAACACATAAAGTGTGGATTTTTGCATTGAAAAGAGAAGAACAAGTCAGTGCTCCTTTGTTTTATTATCATATTTTTGTTCAACGGGGATCGGCTGAGACCGTAGGCGTTAATGTCATGTTTGCTGGATTATATATACAGATATTAGTCCGCGTTTTCATCCAAAAAACCTTAAATATCCTGAGTTCAACGATGATGATGCAGACCCTGGCCATCAAATTAGGATCACTTAAAAATATTGGGTAAAATTAAAAAAAAACAGTTGGTAATGTTGGCAATATTAATATCTAATTATACAAGGTGACCACGAGAAACAGGGCGTTTTTGGTTGGGACTGTACTCGACAGGGGAAAATGGGAGAGAAACGGGGTTGACAATGGAGCAGTGGACGCTACAACACCGCGTATTTGCGTACGATAGTTTTGTGAAAACCGGTGAGTCAGTGACAGCAACCCAACGTCTTTTCCGGTGTCATTTCAATATTGAGCGACACGGTGCGGTCCTTCCCCAACCGAAAAACGATTTTGAGATGGGTCGACAACTTAAGAAGAACAGGATCGTTGATGAAAAGAAAACCACCTGGGTCTGCTCGGACAGTAAGGACGCCAGAAAATGTGAAAAGGGTAAGAGCAGCGCTGTTACAGAGTCCGAGTCAGTAAATTCTGAACGCTACACTGAAATGATCAGAAACTTTTTCCTAGGAGAGTTGCGTAGGAGGAGGAGGCTAAACACAAATGAAATTTGGTTTCAACAAGATGGTGCAGTAGCCCATACTGCAAGAATATCTATGGACTTGCTTCGGCGTACCTTTCCCGGTCGTCTCATTTCCCGGTATGGAGATGTGCCTTGGCCTCCGCGTTCTCTAGACCTCAGTATGTGTGATTTCTTCCTCTAGGGTTACTTAAAATCTCGTGTTTATGCGAACAAACCTCGCACATTAGAGGAACTTAAAGATGCGATTCAACGTGAGATCCAACTGATTGATCAGCAAACATTAGAAAGAGTGTGGGAGAACTTCAAAGGCAGAGTGGAAGAGTGCATCGATGAACGGGGCAAATATCTCTCAGACATTATTTTCCAAACATAACCTCAATGGTATGCATTTTACTACATTTTTATGTCAATAAATAATTTTTCGCTTCAACATTATTTTTTTTTAACGCCCTATTCCTCGTGGTCATCCTGTATATAACATGCAAGTAAGTATAATCAGGACATATGTTTACTAATAATATTTGCTTATTCCTCCTCTGTCTTTTAGTATTTCCTCAATCCTTTTTGGCATACTGCCAATGCAGCTTTTTTATTGTTTTTTTTTTTAAATTTCGTCGCTTTTATGCCATACATCTTCTATATGTTGTTGTAATTCTTCCTATGTAGTTGAGTTTCGAGTACTTACGATGTTTTTCAAGACATTCCACACATTTTCAATTGGGTTTATGTCTGGTGAAGTAATTGCATAGCCAAGGTAGTACACACAGATTTTTAGATTCAAGGTATCGCATTACACTTTTTGCCTTATGACACGGTGCATTTTCTTGCATGAAAGTATATGGTCCTTGAGTCGTATCTAATGAATCAATATAAGATATTAAATAGTTCTGTAAAACTCTTTTATATTGTTTTTGTTCCGCAGTTCCGTTAACGAAATATAGTGGTCCCGGTCCTCATGTAGTAATACACGACCAAACCACTAGTGATGGGGGGTGTTTAATAAATTTACATAACGCTCTGGAGAACGTTGACGAACAAATTGGCTTAGCCCATTAAAATCGTGTCACTTTCATTTTAGATGTTAGTCTTGGCTTCTTTGCCGGACGTCTCCATTTCAAGCCTGCTTCATGAATACGTCTACAGACTATTCGGACTGATATTTCTATACCTTCTCCACTAAGAATTTTATGAACACCTTTAGTGGATAAAAAACGATGTTCTGTAGTCACTTTTACTCTCATCTCTCACAGTGTTTTGCGTTTGCCGGCACGGTATGTTTTGCTACTACTTATACTAAGAATATTCTTCTTAATTAATTTCGCGATTCTCAGAACAGTTTGATGTGATACACCCTCTTTTTGTGCACCTTCACGTTGAGAGAATTCTCCCGTCTCTAAGAGACCAGAAATTCGTGCTTTTTTCTCTGTTTTTATTTATATTTGCAATGACACTAACGAAGGTTCGACAAACGCGTGCTACGGCAGAGCCGCCGAGAGGGGATTTAGGTAATGAATCGACAATAGAAGCGTTGCTTATGTTGCAGTTTTACGCGGCTTACCGGGGCGGTAGTATTTTGTCGCAGTGGACATCAGGACGTCAATAAAAGGTAACAATATACTCTCTGACGTTGCACTCGTTTGTCGCACCTTACCAATGAACGACGCAATTCACACTAAACATAATTATTGTACGTACGAATGGCTAGAGGCGGGATCTCCCATACTCGACAAGCGCAGCGAGTTAGCAAAACGAACCAACCAGTTAGCGTTACACCTTTCCGCAACGCGTGCCGATTGGCCGGTTTTGCTAACTCGCCGCTCTTATCGAGTACCGCAGCTCCACTATAAATGCACCCTAATACGTTTGCCATCAGTAAACTTGGGTACAGTAACAACATATGGTAGCCAACCTGCACAACGCATTCTCATAAGTTAAAGCAGATTCAGCGTAGGTTCTTGCAGTTCATAACTTACCAAATAATTGGTAATTATCCCATATACGGTTCCAACCTTAGCCTATATATATGATGCTGTTGAACAATAAAGTTATATTCTATTCTACGCTATACAATATGAAAATTGTTTGAAAAAGAACACAAGACCAGGAAATTTTCATCAAACATTACTCTGGATTAATGGCAGATTATGAATGAAGTGTGGAGCAGGTTAGCTTTTGTATAGGTCGAAGCTACAATGCAGTCAGATTGAACAAGGCTGTTATTAAAGAAATAATTCTCTAAGCAATCTCAACTTGTAACCGTACTAGAAACTATAAAACCGAACCGGAAATTAAATTCTTTCAAACCAAACATTACTTTCCGCCATTACTTGAACATTGGTTTCCTAAATTCTGCACGGCGTACACTTTACGATATTCTATAGGAAAGACCCTAGATGTGTACATTATTATACGTTCTGAATAAAACACATAGGCAGCTAGCGCCAAAATTATTGCCCCTCTTAGGCCTTGGAGGTATTAAGTTCAACAGGTCTGATAAAATATGCATTCACCTCGGCATTATGTCTTGGATTGATCATTAAATTTGCGTTCTTAATGCCTTCCATTTCTCCATTAATTTTAATAAAATATTACAAAAGCCAAGCGAGAGCTGCTGTCTTCCCTCATATTCCTTCAGCTAGGTATTAAGGTTACCGTAGGCGGTGCCGATATGTGAATATATACAGGTGTCTCACAAGGAACTGCATTGATTGAAATATGAAAGAGTAATACGAGGCACGTCAAGGAACTAAATCCGTTTGGTAGTAAAACGAGTACATATACAGAAAAACTATTTATTGCAAAAAAAACTACAAACCTCAAACTATCTTTCTACATAACTCGCCCCATTTTGTATGCACCTGTCATAGAGTGTCACAAGTTCTTGTATGCCTACCCCATAAAACGTTGCCGCCTGTGTTGTCAACCATGTGGTAACATGTTCTTTAAACTCTTCATCGTTGTTAAATTTTTGACCACCAAGGAACGCTTTCAGGTACAAAAATGAATCAGAACAATATCGTTTGTGGGTATTCCTCGGTGCTTATTCTGTATTGCGCGACGCAATTTCGATGATTTTTCGAGATGTCAAGATTTGCTTGGCTTTAGTCTTTGCTGGTGACGAAGTGTGCCTGCTTTCCATTGATTGTCGTTTCGATTCAGGGGTTTCATAAGCAACTCAAGTGTCATCCTCGGTCACTATCTTACTTAGAAAATCATCACCATCTTTGTTGTAACGTGTCAAAAAATCAAGTGCACTGTCTTGACGCTGTTTTTTGTGTTGCTCTGTAAGAGTTTTCGGCACCCAACGAGCACACAGTTTTCTAAAATTCAGTTTTTCAGAAACAATTTCATGAAGAAGTGCTCTTGAAATTTGCGGAAATTTCGTAGAAAGATCAGATATTGTAATCTTACAGTTTTCCTTTACGAGTGCTTCAACTGCACAAACCAATTCTTCATTAACCAAACTTGGACGCCCAATTCGTTCGTTATCGTGCACTTGATCACGTCCTTCATTCAACTATCGGACCCATCTCCTTACTATTGAATCACTCATCGCATTTTCTCCGTAAACCCCGCAAATTTGTCGATGAATGTCGACTGCTGCAATCGAAAAAAAAAGAAATAAACATTTTCTCCGTTTCGGTGATGGGGCGGCAGGAAGGAGGTGGCTTTTTCTCAGACCAAATGCTAATGTTTGTGCGTAGTTCAATAGCGCTCTTTTAACGCAATACATTCGCATACACCAATATTTTTTATCTTCAGCGATTGTGGAATAATTTAGAAGAAAACAAAATCATCCCTATTTTCAGTGCCCCGATTTACCCCCTTTAAGACTTTTTTAGCAGAAACGGACAAGGAGGTTTTCCGTAGTTCAACAGAATCTTCACTTTAGCCAAGTTTCATTCAAATCGTCTCCGGGCTAGAACAGTTTCCTTGTTAGTTAATTTAGAACCGTATTCGTTAAACGAATATTTGAATACTTAAAATTATTTAGTTTTATTGATTTTTCTTGTATACCTACTTTTGTATACTTCTAAATAAAATATTATTATTATTGTTATTAATATTAATAATGAATTTAGGCTACCATCATCCACTATGCGCGGACGAGCGTTTCGCCGTTAAACGGCTCGTGAGCGTGCCCTTGTGGAAGGTGGAAGCCAATCGACGAATGTAGCTCATATAGTTCTTTACAATGTCACCTATCTTTGAAGATATTTATAGGTTAGGTTCTATCTAAATATTGCATTAGAACGCCTTCTAAATATACAGGATGTTCAGTATTGAACACCAAACTTCGCCAAATTCAAACATTACAAACCACCATATATTTTTTCCATATCCACCATATGGGAAATTAATAGCTCTACTGTTTTTGTGTAATAATGCAAATAAAAGAGATACTTACAGTTAAACGCGAGTTTTACATTTGAATATTGCACCCAAGAGGTTTCTGGTGTTAGTATTGTTTGGTTACCATCACAACAGTAAACAAAACATTTTTGCACGGGAAGCTTTCTTCTATTATCAATAGTAAAGGTGTTTTCGAAGAATTTTATACTATTGCCCTAGCTTGTTTATAGTCGTACATTCAACGAATTATTCCTACTTCTTACAAAAGAGTCTTCTAAATTACCCGTTGAGCATTCACCTATTAGAAGTTGAATAACGTCACAGATCCAACCGGATTAAGAAACAATATTCACATAAAATTTAATAACTTGCCTCTTATATACGTTTTCTTTTGTGTTAATGTTCTCTCACATCTAACTACCTGATTGGAACAAAGTACATACAGACAGTAACAATTTTCAATCAACTTTTCTACTAGACATATCCACATTGATAATACCTATTTTCCTCTATTAGCATGGCCGCGAATGTAACACAATTTCCATTTCATCAGCCGAGTTAATTTGGCATAGAGACAGTAGTTGTTTTTGGAACTTTCGTGTTATATATAATAATAGAGTTTATACAACACGGGTTACCCATTAAAATAGAAATTATTAAAGCAAACGACACCGACGCGACGGACGTGAACAGATAATAATCGGTATAGTCCGTAAAATTATCCACCTAATGCAGTGGAACGCTTTTTCATCAGGTTCCGCATGGTTATCGGAAAATGTAATTCATCGGGGTCGAAATGTTATTTAGATAGCGAATGTTAGATTTTACGCGCAGCTGGAATATATTTTGCGTTCGAAATTAATATGGAATCGATAGAACGGATAGGATTTAGATAATGAAAATGTTTTGGGAATTTTGAAAAAAAAATGTATCTAATAGGAATGGACACTTTTTCCATATCCAACGGAAATCTGCAAAAAAAAAAATACGCACATTTAAAGATTTTTGTGATTTAAAAATCGAAATATCTAACCAAATGCTTAATTAATTAACACTCTGAAAGTTTTAGCGTTAGATGTTGTGCGCCTGCATACTTATTAATAGTAAAGTAATTTTCTCTCAAATATCTCTTCTGTGAATTGTACTTTCCCGTATATAAATTGTTTCTGATTCTGTTTTGTTCTGTTTATTCTGAGCAAAATTTAGGGAAGAATTAGTATCCGAAATCAGTAAAGCTTTGAAATGATGCTTGAATAACAGAAAATCAAGTACTGCCATCATCAGTAAATGAAGATCTGATCGTTTGATCGCATTGGACGTCCGTCAAATTTCGGTATCAATTGTTTGAGTTTGAAACCAGGAAAAGGACTTGATCGACTCGAACTACGTTACTCACAGGTGGTATAGATGATGACGACATGTATTGAAGCTGCATCACGTTCTGAATTTTGATACCAGTTCCTCTAGTTTGTTTGATATTTGATGTAACATAACTTTCATGTTCTCAATACAATCTCCTGAATGAATATGACTTTTTGCCATTTCAATAACTTAGATTATTTTGCTTAAAATTGCTCAAAAGTTGTCTAAAGGCCTAAATATGAGTCAAAATATTTAATGAATTTAGAATTTATGAAAAATAGAATATTTCGAAATATCTTGGCAGGATCGCCAAATTGGAATAAAACTATGAATTTGAGAAAATTCTATTTCCTTTGCGCGTCAAATGAAGTGGTTATTGCCGAAACAGAGACCTATCTTGTACAGATCGACAAATTCTATTATTTGGATGACTTTAAAAAGTTGGAACATTGCTGGACTAACAGAACTGACCCCCTCCGATTTCGAAGAAACTTGATCCCACCATCAAAAAGTAAAGGACGCGTATTTTTTTATCGGCTGATATTCACCTTAAGGGGGTGAAGGATTCGTCTGAAGTTACCCCAAAAAACGCATTTTTCATCATAACTCCGGAACCGCGCAAGCTATCGAGATAAATGAAAAACCAAAATGTTTTACTTCAAAGGGGCTTTCAAATGGACCATAGATGAATGGCTTCCCCTCCTTAGTGGGGCAGGGGCAGAAAAATTTCACACTTTTTCCACCACCCTGGCTACAATTTTCGCCCTAGACAAATCAAAATTTTTTTCTACAAACTACATTTGAAAATAAAAGCTGCCTCTTTTTGTATTTTTTCCTCGGTTACATATAATAGAGGAAATAATTTTTATAATGCGCGACCTCGCACATATATATATATTCCGTTATTATACGTATCTGATTGGTCTTCCGTTTACTGTTTATGTGTATTTGGCATTTACTATGAACGATCTATTAGAGAATAATAAATTCTACACCTCAGTTTACTTCTAACAACGAGAAGTGACTTTAAAAATCGCGAAAAAATGAAAATAGAGAACTTGTGATATATATGGTATATATGTTATACAATGCAGTACGAAGATATATTAAAGTGCGTCGTAATGTCAGTAAAATGTCGTCTATCTTTTTTATAAATGACTGATTTACTGCCTATGGCCTTGGCTTTGTTTTCAGGATATTTTCATTCACGTATTCATATTCCTAAAATATCTTTGAAATTTTTCCAGAAGGAGTTGTTATTAATGCAAAAAAAATACGTGTATGTATGTATATAAAGGTGAAACTGTCGAAAAAGAAACGGTGTCTAGATACATCAGCCATGGCTGGGTTCAGTTTTTTAATGAGGTTGTGAGTTTGCATTATTGATTGTAGACACCACAGTTGTGGTACTTAACGAAAAAATATTTTATACATAAATATTTTTTATACCATCCGCACCTGATTATATCTGGTTCTCCACATTCGCCACAGTGGGACATTTTGGAAACCTGGAAAGAGAATTTTAATGGAGTCGCGAATTCTGCAGGACGCTCCACGAGGTATCCACTTTTATACCAGGCATATTTACGTATCTCCTTGTATCGTGGTGAAGAAAACTGCAAATGGATTAGCCCTTGCAAAAAAGTTCACGTCAAGAGGTTGAATGATACCTGTGGCACCATTTGGAGTGGTTATAACTGTAACTTGAAGGTCAGTAGGCACAGCTGCAGAAATGTCCTCAGGGTTTTGTCTTGACCAAGAATCCATAAGCAGAAGTGTCTTCTTGCCAACGTATAGAGCATATACGTCTTTGGCCCACTGTGTAACCAACTTTTTAAATGGTTTTCCGGATTTGTAGGTAACGATTCAATTGGTGCCATATACTTGTGATTGTGATAGCGCCTAAAAGCTTTGAATATCTTTAAAGAAGTGAATTTTCCACAATTCTGCGATTTCCTCTTTTAGGCCATCAGGTCAATCACACCAGTCTAATAGTTTCCACTGAAAATATAGGTACAAAGGCCATCATAAATAAAAATAACTGAAACGAAATATGAATAGGCCACAAAATACCTTTGTAATAAGAGAAATGTTAATAGTACTTACCAGCGCAAATTATTATAGCGGCAACGAAAATACCAAAATGAACGCGATATATTCGTCGGCAGTCCTTCATTAACGCGATTTATGAAGTTATCGCCGATGTTTCGTTCTGGCACAAGGAGGAAGCGGACGAAGAAAATGACGCATCGGCCGTCACATCGAACCCGAACGAAAATATAAATCACTAAATTATTTAGGGCATATATCTTTCGGGCACATAAAAAGGGGCGAAGAAAGAAAATGGCAATCGCGCACGAGAGAGGGTGCTGGTCGCCTTTGTTGAGAAGCCACTTTATCGCGGCTAATAGACGTGTCACTTATGTGTGCGGCGGAGGTCGACGGGGGCCGCCCATTATTGTTCAAGATATTGAGGATTGTAATATAATATATAGCGAGCGAGTAGCATTATTAAGAAAGATGCGACGAGGTGTGCGTCTTGGATAAGCTTTATTGGTCGCCTTTATGTATAGTACGTAGATACTTAATCATGAACTAAAATAAATGTGCTTTTGTCTGTTTAGAAATATTCTACATACATACTTCTCTTTCTGGTTTGTATCATTGCATACTGAACTTGTCTCCTTTAACCT
The DNA here is from genome assembly GCA_029619315.2 of Dynastes maya. Taxonomy (NCBI): domain Eukaryota; kingdom Metazoa; phylum Arthropoda; class Insecta; order Coleoptera; family Scarabaeidae; genus Dynastes; species Dynastes maya. Next base: position 43,035,131 of record JAROYE020000006.1, on the reverse strand, counting down.
TTTACATGAAATTTGCCTTATTGTCCATTATTCAATATCTAGATCAATAATGGTCTTCTGTTCTAATTTAGATTACGATGCCGAAGTGTGACGTGTGCTCTCAAAATGTGTCTCGTTATGATGACTCAATTATGTGTCACGGGTCATCATGTGCTACTGCATTTCACACTAAATGTGTAAATATCGCAGAAGAACCGGTGATATTAAAAACTGGCTGTGTAAGCAGTGTAGTGAAAAACACAATGCGGTGGTTATGGAAGTACTGTCAACAGAGATGAACGTAATATCACCGGAAACATTGAATCTTGACGCAACTATAGCGTCAAAGGAAAAATCTGCTATTAATAAAATAAGTGAAGAAGTGATTAATATCTTGAAAAGTGAGGTTACTAAATTGCATGTTAATAACTCCAACTTAGAAGCGCAAATCTGTAATCTACATGTTGATGTTAACAAATTAAAGACAGTAAACCTTGGCTTGGAAAGCAGGAAATCGGCAAACTGCAAAAGCTACATGTTTAGCTTCCACAAAATAAATCACCAAGTCTGTAATTACTAAACCACCCACCAACACTAACCGAAGCAAAATAGCAAATGTGGAACATGCAACAAACCAAAGAATCACAAAATTGTGGAGAAATTTAGAAGGACTTTTTTAAGGTGAAAATTTACGAAGACTAAACTTAGAAGATCAAACAATTAAAAACAAATTCATGCCCAGTCTATAATTTCTTCTATCGGGGGCTTATTAAATTTCAGGTTGTATTTCAAACCTTTGTTTAATAAGTGGATCTCTTCTTTGCTAAAAGATTCCGATGACTCATTTTTAACTAATTTATTTGAGGTAATCATCTCGGCAGGTTTCGGCTAGCCAGAGGTGACTAATTTGGAAAACTTTTTCATGAGAACTTTTTGTTTATCTGAAACTTTCTTAGCAATAATGTCTTCAATCCTGTTGCTATAATGAATCCATTCAAAATATTCTAAAATACATAGGTTGTTACATAGTTTTAAGTGCAAACTATATGCTTCTAACTCTAGTTGACTAATTCTAAAGTACTGATAATTTCTGAATTTAGCCAACACCTTTTAGCCGAAGAAATAGCTCTATTTGCCGAACTTGATTTACTCTTGCACTTAATTTGAATGAAATTCGGAAAAACATTAAATTTTCTACAATCTTTCAGAAATTTAATATCAGCATTAACTAGACTAATCTTACTTCTTACCTTAAACAAACGGTTGAGTAAACTAGACCGGGAAGCCATCACACTAATCGGGTACCCTAAATTTGTGGCATCCTTTAGGGAATTCCAAAGGCCCAGTGGACAACATGAATAAATCAGGAATTTACAAAATTTCATGTAAAGATTGTGATCAAGTGTATATTGGGCAGACAAAAATATCAATCAAAATTAGATACAAAGAACATCTGGCTCATTTCAAATTCAGAAGGTTTGATAAATCTAGCGTTACCCTACATATGCTTGAAAATAACCATAATGTTGATAATATAAAGTTAATTAAAAACGTAAAGAGTATTGTTCAATTAAATTGTTATGAAGGCATGGAAATTGGCTATGGAAACGTGCGTCCAGTACGAGTTAAGTATCGTGGTAAGGGTTTTAGTGAGCTGTTTCAGTGTTCCAGTGCCACAGATTTAGAGTATCCGATTAATGAAAAATGATTTCTTAAAAATATTGAGATAATCGAAATCTGGAAAATAATTATTATGATCGAGTTCAGGTTTTGGGCGAATTGTGTGCGTTGATTCTCTCTTTTCCCCGAAAAAAATCGTCAGTATCGTGATTGAATCTCTTTCTCTTTCGAAGACCGCGTGGCCGCAAATTCCCGCGCAGAAAGAAATCCATTTACCAACGAAAATTACTCAATAAACCGCTTTATTTAAAACCCATTTCCTTAATAGTTTTTTGCGTGCCCCACCGTCAAAAAAGAAATATCGCTCACGTGCCCGGCCCTCTCGCCCGGCTCCGAGGCTTCCGAGTCGGTTCGCCGGTCGAAAGTGAAAAAAAAAAAGGAAACGCATTTTTCAGTTCGTATTTTTACATCTCGCCGAACTTTCACTAGCAGCCACGGATCCGGAGATTTATAACTGCGCGCGCCCCCGCCCGGAAAACGCAGGATTCCGGTTTTTCCGGTGACGGCGCGACGATGGTACCTACTACCTACGGCGTAGAGGGCGCTGCGAATCGATAGAGTGCTCCGGTGTGTGTGCGTTATCATATGGAGATTTATCAGTTTTGGCTGCGACGTAAAACACATTAGGGGTAAATAACTCGAACAGGTGGCAGCGCTGCCTTTCCCCGACGTAGACCAATGACGGGGATCGAAAGTTACAGATGGCTCCGTGCCGCTACGCGGACGAGCCGAAATAAGTCCCCCGTGACGCGAACAGGCACTCCAACTAGTTGGAAAGTGATGCATGAGGCGTTGAAAATAAATTTACATTATTGGGATAAAGTTTTTTAACGTTGGCGTTTGTGGTGCCGCGTTCGACTTACCCAAGTCGTTTATCTCACACTTTTTGATCTCCAATAAAAAGTACACGGTATCAAATTATACGCTGCTATTAGTCACGGCAAACCTTAGTGTTACATAGACGAAAAAGCGGAAAGAAAATGTCTTTTCATTATTTTTTGACATCCCAATTTGGGTCTTCGCCTTAATGTGTCGGTTGAAAAAACTAAGTATATTGTCTTAAAAAAAATAGGTTTACTATCCCTAATATACTGAGTCGGTCACTAAGATCTGTCACAATATCATTATATTAAATAAAACAGAAAAGAAAATAAGAATCCTTTATTGATTAAATAGACCAATACAGTGTTCTCAATTACATATTTTAAAAGTATTCAAAATAATCCCCTTGTTTTGTAATACAGGCACTTAATCTGCGAGACCAGTAATTAACCCCATTACGTTCCATTTCCATGTCTACAGTCGTGCCAAGCTCAGAAAAGCCCTGAGTGGGCGTGTCCGAGGGAGCTACATGTTGACAAAATGCACTCACAGCGATAATGTATTCGGTGGGATATTTAAATCAAATCAAAGTAGGAGTTACTATAAACAAATGACCAAAAACGTGTGAAAAACTTAGGAATTAAGAAAAATAAAGAATCTTTGAATGTTTTTCTAATTTGAAATAAAGCAAACGTTTATTTCAACTTCAAATACAATTTAATTACAAAATGTTTTACAGTATGTATTACAATGTGTATTCATGGTTTTTGTTATTCTAGTGATCATATTCATCATCTGAAGATATTAGTTCGCATATTTTCCGGGGTCCTTCTGAGCTTGAAGGCACTGTATCTCATCCACTGCCTTCTTAACAGATGCTTTTAGCGAGTCGAAATTCCTATGGCGTTTAGCGCAGATTTTCTTCTCCAAAGCTTGCCAGATTTTATAATCCAGAGGATTAAGATCGGGACTGAAAGATGGCCAATCTTCATGCCTGATAAAGTAAATGTTATTCGCCTGTAACCAACACTGATTGTGAGTGCTTTTGCCTTGTGAGCGGGCGCAGAGTCCTGCTGGAAAATCCTGATTTTTGAATAAGCTCACTCCTTTCTCACAGAAATGAACAGCAATTGATCACACCTGCTTCTACACTGTTGGAGGCATACACATTTGCCGATTAAATTGTTCTTCAACAATGAAGATTTTCTCGCCGGAAAATAGGATACGGTGGTGGTCGTTGTTAGCGTACCGCTTCAATAAGACTCGGTATCTTTAAAGTCTTAAACCCTTCAGACGTGCATTGAGCAAGTGACCGAATTTTCTTCTGAAAGCACAAAGGTCTTCATTCAGGATAAATTTGATTATGTTTTTAGTTTCACCCATCTGCCACGACAATAGTTTCTGCTTTCGGAGAGGATTTTGTTTGATGCGTGCCTTGCTTCTCAAAAATTATAAAGATAATACCAGACATAAAGATAATGTCTATCAAAACATCAAATAGTTTAAGAACATAAATAAACAAAGGATTAATTCTGCATTTAATAAGTTTGTTTCTTGGAAATAGTCTGATTGGTGTCAATTCTTTATAAATGAGTCTGCTTCCACTTCTCCTCGTAGAGTTTCATGTGGTTGATAAATCGTATACATTGATTCAAGTTTGATTACATATGTATACGTGAAACTAATGCAAAAAGCACTTGCTTTCCATGTCACACCAATAGTAGACTTTTCAAACTATAAGCCTTTAAAGCAAAAAAGACCATTTATATTCTAGACATCTTAGAATACAAAAAAAAAGGAAGGCGAACATCCCGTACATTTACCGGACTATAAAAGTAACAGCAAACAGCGGAAACCAATTTTCTCCCGAATGCTGTAAACAGTTTGTAGAATCGTGCGAACTATCATAGCAATATCCGATTCCGAAAGAACCCCACCGAAACAAACGACCCGAATCAGATGGTATGGCAGGATTTTGCGTCCGAGTAGCCAGTAGTAGCACCCGTTGTCTATCTAATTCGATCCCTCTTCGTCCCCCCGGACTTCTCCGCAAGTGCTATCTTCGTAACTCGTCGCGGTCAAAGGGAAATGTTAGGATTGATGGACTGACGGAACGTGTTACACTCTAGCAGCGTAAGAAGAATAGGAGACGAATTACTGACATCACCTTAGCGAGCTCTCTAAAAGATTGTTTCCACGGTGGAAGGACAACGGTGCGGTTGCCTTTTACGTTTTCCATTTCGTTCTCACACCCTCTACCGTTTCCAGTCTTCAGACACATTTGCCCCAACCGATTCGTATAAAAAGCAAATCTGCCCTCTTTCTTTTCCACCTTTTTCTACTGTTCCTCTTAATGATCGCCATTTTTGATGCGGGGTTTCGTTGTCTAACGCTACCTTTGAGCGGGACAAGATTTATAGATCGCCGACTACTTTTAGTCGTTACTGACGTATAACGTGATTTTTTTTCTTTTTTGGGGGTTTGAGTGTTTCGAAAAATCAAACAGCTGTTTAGGAGTGTTCCATAATAAATAATTCAACCCTTCGCGAGCTGGAATTCTCTCAACTCATTTCCCAATAAGTATGTATATCACCTGCTACTGGCTTCACTCCACGCAAAGATTTAAGGTATTTTGATGTATTTAATAGCTCTAAACAAAGAGCTGTCGAAATAGAAATTGGCCAAATTGTCTTTCTCTATGACACCAGTCATTAGAGACTTCCACAGTCTTATCTCGTTGGATTAGGATTTCAAACAAAATATAAAATTAATGCAATTCTGGTTTTTTCATGTCAAATCCTCGATATTTGCCATCCCGTTTACCGTGGCGTGCTAAATGATATCTTTAAGGAGAACCTTTACTTTCCTTCTCTTACCAATTAACTTGGCTGCCAGTGGCGGGCATCGTTTTCCTGGTGGAAATCTTGACGCAGGCTGTAGCAGCACACTGACTTTAAGATTGTAGACAGAATCATTAACCTGTTTACCAACATAGAGAAATTAGTATCGGCTCTGAGCCTACTAATGACGTCGAACCTGTTACTAGACTGCCCTAGTCTTTGAAACAAATAACATCATCGTAATATCGTGGAAGGGCCACAATGGAAGTCCTGGCAATGAGGAAGAGAACAAACTGGCTACGAGATGTTATGTCGCAGTACCCTCCATTCCATCGCCTGCAAAGACTGCCCAAAAAAGGCCTTCGTGTGGTTGTTGAGACTCTAATTGAATATTGATGGTTAAAGAAGCCGTTCTTCAGGATGGGACTAACCAGAGACCCATCATCCAGGAGCTACCAAGATGAAGACGACAGTAGGACACTTGGTGCCCTATCGACCATATTCGTCAGATTTGGCCCACTGTGACTTATTTCTTTTTCCAAATTTAAAAAAATTGCTTGGCGGGAAGCGGTCAAATGAAGAGATCATTGCCGAAACAGAGGCCTATTTTGCAGAACTTAACGAACCGTATTATTTGGATGGCTTGCAAAAGTTGGAACATTGCTAGACTAAGTGTACAAGGAGATTATGTCGAGAAATAAATTTACTATGTATGGATAAAAGACCACTCAGAAATTCATTTTAATGAAAAAGTAGATATTTTAGCTAAGAACGCATGTGGGGAAGATATTTCCGAAGAGTGCCTTATCTCACACACGGATATTTTCGCAATTTTGAAGCAGGAGATGCATAGAGATTGGCAGACATTATATACCAAATCCTATATAAACAAAGCTAGAAATTATCATCTGCTCTTCGCCAAAATCGGTGGACAACGATGGTATAATAAAATCCATGTCAAAAAGAAAATGCTTGCTCAAATTCTAAGGATTCCATTTAATCATGGGAGGTTTCCGATCGAACTGCACAGAATTAATTTGTCTGAGAAAACGACACTTGTAGGTTTTGTCGAAAGGAGTGTGGAAACATTAATCATCTCATTCTGTGTCAGATAAATTAAATTAATGAACAATAGATGATCTAGTAAAATTGAACATGCAACTTCCACTGAATGTTAACTACCCAACTGCCCAAGAAAATATCAATGTATATTATAAAATGTGTAAATATATGCTCGACACCAATATTACGTTTTAGAGTTTGATTTTTAGCGTCTTTCCTGTGTGGGTTTCTCCTTTTTCCGTTGCTTACCTGTCGTTATGTTTGACATGTTAGTCACCTGATCGGCCCCAGGTATGAAGTGTGTGTTCTGTTTGTCCTGGTGTCCGTTCGGGTGGCTAGGAAAGTATGTATGTGGCTAATGCTTTCTAATCGAGGCCAATAATAATAATACTAAATACAAAACAATTGCGTTATCTTTCTTAATACACAATCCACCTACAAGCAAATACCCTAGTGTAAAAAATAAAATCTAACGCAATAAAAATGTTTATTAAATAAAGCGAATATATGCACACGTTGACATTTTTTATTGCCATTATTAGCTTTTTTTGTTTGAAAACGGCATTTGTTGTATATGTAATGTAATAACCGTAAAAAGTAAACAAAGCAGTTTCTTCAAAAATCTATTGTACCTAATATCGTAACAATAAATAATAATATAATAAATAAACTTGCACCATCAGGTATGTTTCGACATTTTTCTCGCTGAAGGTTGCTCGCTGTGATGAAAAAATGTTCTTATATTTCGAGAAAGACCATTCAACATCTACGGAAGTAACACATGCATAATTAAAATAATCCTTAGAGTTAGTTAATGAATCTGCAGATGCACCACTACACATTTATCTTAATCTCGTATAATCGGAATTTTTTTTTAACATTGTCGAACTTTGCTATAACGCGACCGTTTTTTGCGTCGTTTATACCGTGTACAACTTGAGATGCAGACTGGCATGGGGAGATATATCGTGATTCTGTTCGTGGAGAATAGCAAGACATATACTCGAGATATAATAATACATCATGATAAGCCTGTAGGAACCGTTTAAAAGTCATGCCATGCCATCTTGCGTTAGGTAGCCCAGGAGCTGCTCGACAGGTGGTAGGAGTCTGCATCCCGAGTTATTGTCGCTATTCTCTAGACGGCATGACTATGTTTCTCGACGCTAGGTGGCGTGGGGAGATATATCGTGATTCTGTTCATGGAGAATGGCAACATATACTCGAGAGGTGAAATGGAACCGCGCTGATGACGCCAGGTACGCAGAAACATGTTCGTGGGTTTACGCTGTCCCTTTCCCTCACTTTGTTTTTTGGCCGGGAATGATTCCACCAATACCATGAGCTATATTAGCATTAATTTTTTTTGTTATTGTTACTAAGCAATCTTTTCATGTGTATCTTCACGTATACTTGGCAGCTCTTTCCGTAACTTGGTAACGCTGTCCGCAATGGTAAATTCCACTCGGGAATGTATGTACTTACGCCAAAATTGTCGAAACGGTTCTTTATCGAGTAAGCGAAGCGATAAACCACAAACAATAAACATCAAAAGTAAATCCAACTTAAATTGGATTTGAGGTGGCACGCCATTTTTCTCATTTTTATGCTGTACACTATTTATATGTCTTTTACAGTCGCCTTCCAGCACATTAAAGGTATTTGGCAAACTCTACACAATACTTTAGTTCCATTATTGTTCAAATCCGGAAATTCGCTGATAAATTCAATGTCTTTATTAGCAAATGGTCGTTTATTTTCCTTGCGTACGTTAGACATATTTACATACATCTATTTATCTCTATAATTACGACTAACGCTCTGAAGGGTTAATGAGAAACTGTTGCAATAAATCAAGAATTTCATTCGCTGAGGTAGCCCGTGCCAATTCATCTGCATACATACGTCGTGTCGCGGACGCGGCAACCTCTAACCTGGCGCAAAGCTCTCTGTGCCCGGCCTACTGATAAATATCAAGAAACCCGTAGAAATTCCAATATCCAAAATGTTACAATAGCTAATTGTTATGCATTTTGGTCACCACTCTTAGAGATACAATACTCGCTTGTAACCAATATCCAAACTAAATGCGAAACGATTGAGAAATTCATCAAACTTTTCTTTTTCAAAGCCAAACATTCTTATGAAAAATAAGATATTTATTATACAAAAAATAAATGCCCTCTATTAGCTTCTTAACTACTTTTAAATCTAGCGATACAGACTTAATAAAAGCACTAGCTCTCTCTAACATTGGTTTCTTAATCAACAACGAACCAGGTTCGTAACTTATAAACGTGGGAGTTTAATAGCTTTCATTTCCAGCTTGCCTACTTTTTAAACCCAGCTTTTTCTCGGTATAATCCACTGCGAACAGTGCAACTCGTTTGAAATATTACAGTTAATACTGATTAGCGTATTTCGAAATAACTTCCATCGTATTTCTACTTGACTTTACTTTATTCCGCTAACTGTTTCTACCATAAAGCTGTCTGGATCTCCAGATGCATAACCTCATCCGTTTATTAACTTCGTAACAGGTTTGTTGTTACTTCAGCGTAGCACCTCACATCGTGCTAATAAATATTCCTCGGCAAGATAATATGCAGCAGTCACAAGGTTACAGCTGCGCATTTCGTTAGAGGTATATCTACAATAAATAGCTTTTATAGTTTCAGTCCATTACGCAGCAACTATAAACTTCATAATTAATTAAAATTGCTTCAAGGAAAACCTGAGGAAATGTATTCATGTTGAACGAGAGCCTTTTCCCTTCGCCATTGTTTAGGAGTAGTGGAGTTATTGTTTCTCGACTGGCTTTTGTTTAGAGGAATCTGTGTAAGCTGATTAAAAGAAGAATTTTGAAATAGGTACTGCTCTTAGAATGATTTCTGTAAGTTTCTCCTTAGCATAAATTTATTTGGTCAATATGCACATGCATATGTACTAAAAAACTAGAGTACTAGAAGCAGGATCGCATACTAGTCGCTATATGATGAGTAGAGCAACGCGAACTGCGCTGAAAGCCAGTGGCTGACGCATAGAAGTTTACACAAAATAAACACGGCCGGGACAATTCGGTATAAGCGTCAGTATAACTGCGACTCGAAAGCCGATCTGTTGTGTATGCATCTACGCTGTCGTATACTATATCGTAGTTCTCCGTTTGTTTTGGAAATTTTCCTACGTCGCGAAAACGACCAAAGTTGGACACAATAAGAGAATTTATTGCAGAAATGCCTGATTTAAATGTGATGGCGCTAAAATTCAATGTGTAGTGTGTAAAATAGATTTAATGTGTTGGTCGAAAAGTGATTATCTACGGCACGCAAATTGTGCGGGGCATGTTTCAAAAAAAAATTCCACACGAGATTATGACAAATTTAAATTTAATTTATGTGTTTATTGCATTTAATTTACCATTTCATTTACTAAGGAAGAAAGCATTCGTCTCGTTTTGGAATAAATATTCGGACTTTAAGTTACCAAGTGAGAGAACATTACAGTGCCGTCTGCTCGGGAGCATGTCGAGAAAAGAATTAAATCGGAGCTCCAAGATAAAAAGCTGTGGTTATGGGTGAACGAAACAACAGATCGTAAAAAAGATTCTGTGGTTAATGTAATGGTACGCACAATGGAACCACATCGACCGTCACCCTCAATTTTACTAGCTTCCAGACGAATACAACAATGCACTGCCGAAGTAATTTCAATGTTGGTGTTAAATACATTGGAAAAGTTTGAACTTTCAACAAATCAATGTTGATGTTTATGAGTGATGGTGCCGGAAACATGCTTGCTGTGGCGATCTCTTAAAAAACATTGTGCTAACTTGTTGCATATTACATGTAAATTCATACTCTCAGTCTCGTAGCAGATAGTATCAGAAAATGTTATCCCGAGGTAGACGCTTTAATAGCACATACAAAAGCTGTGTTTGTAAAATCCCCAAAACGTATTCGGGAATTTCATAGACTATGCCCCGGTATTCCTGAACCACCACAACCTATTCTTACTCGTTGGGGAACATGGTTAAAAGCTGCATTTTATTATCTACTCTATTTAATATTTGTAACGTTAGATAAGTTTCCAAAGTTGTTTCGGCAAAGTGAGTGCGGCGTGAAGAAAAAATGTTTTTGCATGCCGAAAACGAACGTTCTACATCTAGTGACATTATATTTGCGTAAGTAAAATAATCTTTCAAATAACTTAACGGATCTGTTGACGCACCTTCACAAATTTGTCTCAATGTGCCAAAATCAGTATCTTTCTCTAAAACACTTTCAAACCTTTCTAGAGCACAAACATTTTTTGCGTCTTCTACCGCGCGTAGCTGTGCGTGAACATATTGCACTATTTGCAGAGATTCCACTAACGACACCGAAGGATTTTGTAATTTTCCTATTGTCTCCACTAGCCCGAAGTAATTGTTCTGAATAGTTTTTAAACCCGTTTTGCCCTATCTTGAAATTTCGAATGGCTTTCCTTGATAGCCGCAGCTTCCTTTGGATCGAATTGTAAAACCACGTTCTTAATATTCTCAAAATATTTATGATAATAAAACGCGGCCTGTAACCCTGTTCCCCAACGTGTAAGAATAAGTTCTGGTGGCTCTGGCATACGGGGGCACAGTCTGTGAAATTTGCGAATACGTTTTAGGGATTTGACAAACACTGCTTTTGTATGCGCTATTAAAGCGTCTACCTCAGGATAACATTTTCTAATACTATCTGCCACATGACTGAAAGCATGAATTTTACATGTAATATGTAAGAAGTTAGCACAATGTTTTTTAAGAGACCGGCCTACAGAAAGTATGTTTGCGGCACCATCACGCATAAACATCAACAGCTGGTTTGTTGAAAGTTCAAACTTTTCCAATGTATTTAACACTAACTTTGAAATTACTTCGGCAGTACATTGTTGTACTCGTCTGGAAGCTAATAGAATTGAAGGTGACGCTTGATGTGGTTCCATTGTACGTACCATTACATTAACCACAAAATGTTTTTTTACGATCTGTTGTTTCGTCCACACATACCACAGTTTGTTATCTTTCAACTCCGATTTAATTCTCTTTTCAACATGTTCACGAGCAGATGGCACAATTTTTTGTAACGATGCTCGCCTTGGTAATTTGCAGTCCGCATATTTCTTCCAAAAGAAGACATATGCTTCCTTGTCTAGTAAATTAAACGGTAGATTACATACAACAAAGGTAACACATAAATTAAATTTAAATTCGTCATAGTGTCGTATGCAATTTTTTTTAAGAATGCTATTTACTATTTACGTGGCGTAGATAATCCCTTTTTGGACCAACACATTAAAGGGATATTACAAACTACACATTGAACACATGGTCTATAGACCATTTTTTCATTCCTACCTTTAAGATGAATATTTTCTTAACTTAAAACTAAATGATTTACTTGGAAGAAACATTTTTTCTGTCTTGGATTTTCTTGATTTTCTAATCTTAAGAAAACATTTATTTGATACAAATGAAATTCCAAGAAAATTATTTTCTTACATTATACATTTCTGTAGACTTGGAATAAAAATATGCTCTTGAATAGGCACTGATTTTTTGCAAGAAATCATTTCTCTGCGTGTGAATTACATTCAGAAACATGTAAACAGTGTAAATACTTAATGAATATGCAAAAATAAAATTTTGTAATACATTATCTTTGAAATTTATTTCTGTGTTCACAAGGCAACGTATAACTCGAATAATGGTTAATCGGTAAAAGACGAGCGTTTTGCCTTTTCAAACTATAGGATACGACACAATAAATTTTAAATAATAATATCAATTCGTTATTTCACACCTTTCAGTTACCTACCTTTTTTATTGAAAAACAATCCAATTCCCTAGCTTCAGAGTTTCGAAAGCTTTCAAAATAGTTAAAAGCATGGATTCGATTTACAACCCGAACACAACAAATACATTATGTTAAATGGAAATGGCGCCTATTTTAAATAAATAATATCTATTAAGTAAATACGATGGGCCGCGGAAGTAAATTACACAACAATTCACGCCAAACACGCATGAACAACGTGTTGTTCTACAATGCGTGTATGTCAAATAAAGTTTTGTTAGTAATGGAATGTTAGGGTCGTATTTTGGAATCGTAGAAACCATTGCCAACCGTTAAAAATATGGGGTTTTTAATTATTCCCAAATTATAAAACTAATTATCGGCCAAGGGGTGGCCTTTTTTTTCTTATATTGAAATTTAGATCCTCCAAAGGAAAAATTTGCCCAAATTGTCGTTTGTTCGTTAAAATCGTTTTTTTTCTCTACCCTTCCTTTTTTCTTTTCCCTTTTTTTTTCTTTTTTTTTCCCCCTTCTCCCCCCCCTTTTTCCCCCCTTCTTTTTTTTTTTTTTCCCCCTTTTCTTCTTAAAAAAAATTCCCCTTTTCCCTTTTCTTCTTTTTCTTCCCTTTTCCTTTCAAAAATTTTTTCTTCTTCCCCCTTTCTTCTCTTTTTTCCCTTTTTCTCCCCTTTTTTTTTTTTTTTTTTTCCACTTTTTTTTTTTTTAAATTTTCAAAAATAAAAACATATAAAAAGCAAATTAACAAAAAAAGATAAAAAAAATTAAATAAAATCAATGAGGACTTAGTTTGAAGCTGAGAAAAAAGAGATCTTTTGGGGGTAAATATCCTTCCCATGCGCAAAGTGTTTTCTAAGTTAACTCTGTAAGCCGAGTACGATGCTTATTTTTTTTAATTTTTCTGATTGAAAAAACTGCTCACATTTATACGTGTTTTTCCAATGTCAAATTTTTTTTTCTTCCCCCCCCCCCCCCCCGAAAAAATTATGGGGGATTATTTTTTTTTGGGAAAGGTATGTTCTGTAAAATTCGCTTATTTTCCCATCATCAAATTTAGACTTCAAATATGAGTTTCCCTTGAGGCTCGATCAACTCCATTTGTGGGTAAAGCGGAGCATCTTCCACATTACATTACAGGGATTTGCAAAAATATTGAAAGTGCTATACATATTCCTCAAAAAACATCATGAATTGCTTGCAGTAGTTTCAGTTCTTCGCATGGCGACCGTAATAAATGTTTTGGGGACGGGTAATGTTAAAAAATGAAAACATTTTTATTCCATTTGTTTTCCCCCACAAGGAATTTTTTTTTTGAAAAGTTTTAAGATGACTGTACAGCTGATTTACCAATTGCCCTTTTTTTTGAAGCTTCAAGTTCGGGTCTTTTAAGTGTCCTGTGAGTTTACCAGATGCCAAGTCAAAAAGCCATGTTGGACCCAAAAATTTGGGGAAATGTTTCTCTTTCATTTCCATAAAACAGCTATTTCTTTTCAAGGTCAAAAAATTTTTTTAAACATTTTGTTTTTGTAGCCCCCTAAATTCGCCTGATGTCAATCGTCGTGTACTAAAGAGAGTTCATCCAAAAAAGCTTTAAACTGGCGTGGGACCCGCGGGTCTAAAAAAATTGTGGTATTTTCTACCCATCCTAATGTTCTTCAGTGAAGGCTTAAGCCAAGTTTTTTTGGGAAAAATGCAAAGCAAATTATTAAATCACATTCTTTCACATTCATAGCGGTTGCTCTTTCCTTAGAATTCCGATAAAACCTTTTGTGACGACCATTGAAAGCGCCCTCTGTGCCCTCCAACTAATTTTCACCACTGCAAACCCCTATTGTCAAAAATACTTTCACCTCGCAAAAATATTTTTCATATATCCCCTTTTAGCGGTCGTAAAGCCGTAATTTCCCTTTCACTACAAATTCTTCATCAACCCTCGTATAAAAAAAACTAACTGGGTTGTTCAAAAACTGTACACTCATCCAAAGCAACCGAAAATGCTTGAAAAAAAGCCATCTACAGTCAATTTTTTTTTTGATATCACTCCCTCATATCTATACGTCGAAAACAGTACTCGCGATAACTCCTTTCTCAAATCTTTTTTTTTTTTTGGAACAAAAGTTCTGCAACTCTACTAGGCACTCTTTAAAAAACTTCCCCTCAGAAAAATGACTTCGATGTTTTCGCTATTTTGGGAAAAACTATAAAACTAGCTTTAACAACACTGTCTAGATTTGATCTTTGTGAATGGAACATTTCTTGCTGTTTCCCTAAATCGGTAATGAGCTTTTTAATTTTATCCTTTCTTAACTGGCCCGTAAGTAATTTATATTGAGCGAAATGCTTGCTGGAGTAATGCCGCTTCATATTGTATTCTTTTAAAACAGAAATTGTTTCATTGCACAGCAAACACATAGGTTTACCACTGTGCATGATAAAAAAGTATTCTTCAGTCCATTTGTTTTGGAATTGACGACATTCTGTGTCCACTTTCCGCTTTTTTAAACCAGACATCTTGATAGATTTTTTTTCTTCTGAGCTGAATTTGCTTGAATATTTCCCGCGTCTTTTCTTATCAGTTGTTAAGAAGTAATGAGTTGACACGCGCGCTGAGCGGTTTATATATTACCCGCAATAAACAACTAGAATACTCTCGATCGTACGCAAATATGCGATGCTAGCCGCGTTATGAATAACAGTCGGCTCTGGAGCGATTCGAGGTCATCGGGCGGCTTCCCGAATGTTTATCAGTTCGTCTCTTTGTAACGACTATTTCTGACTCGATCTGTGGCGTTCCATTGCGTACGCTTAATAATATTATTTATCGATTTTTGTCTTTATGATTTGAATAAATACAGTTTTAGGTTGGTTGACGGTAATTACAAATAAACTATGTGTGCTAAATCTTTAATTTGTTTGGCGCGTTATTTGAATTTCTCTCGCGGGCCAGATTGAGGCTGGTGGAGGGCCGGATCCAGCCCGGGGGCCGGGGGTTGCCCATATATGCTATAAATAATTCGGAACTACAATAAAACCTCTAAATAGCGGCCACAAAAATTTATTGACCGTTATTGGGAGGTGGCCGTTATTGAGAGGTAGTCAGGAATAAATAAAAAGTTATTTTTGTGTTTTCTTTATTTTGAAAAATTTAAATATCAAAAATTAGCTTAAATAATAAAAAAAATAAATAAAAATATTTTACATGCATTATTATACTTTTTTCAAATATTTTTCAATTGAGTTATGTTTTAAGTTTTTAATTTTTAATTTAAAAAAGAAAAAAAAATAAAATTAATTTAAATTTCATTCTTTTATAATAGTTAACATAAGTTATGATGTATTATTTGTTGTCAAGTTAGTATCTAATAATGATATATTTTTACTACATAATGCCTCTTTGGATTCTTTCCCACAACCGGTCGCTCATTTCCATTAAATTGAGTTATTATGACAAAGTGGACTTTTCTTTCAACCACCTTTACTTTTTAATTTTTGTTTGTAAAACCTGAAATTCACATTTTGCTAAAATTTGAGCAATTTGTACAATTAGTTCACTTTCATCATTACAAAATAAAAAACTTTGTACATCTCTTAGTTTTTCACGCACTATATCCATATCTTTAATGTTTGAATTACAAATGTCAGATTCTTCCACATCAATTTTCACTGTCTGAATTACAGTCTTGATTATCAATTAATTCACTGACTATTTCTTGAACGTTAAAACTAGGATTTTCGGTCAAAACATTGCAATCAATAGATGCATAATTTTCTAGGCTTACACTACGTAATACAGGAAGAAGCTGGGCCAGTGGAATTTCATCTTCTTCATCGAAATCTTTTTCTTGCTGGTTATTTTCCGAGAATTCTGCTTTTGCAAAACATTTCGAAATTGTAGCTGGCGAAAAGTCATTCCAAGCTGCTGATATCCAAATTAAAGCGCTGGTTAAATTAATACTTTTTTCTGCATATTCAAAAGAACTTTCGAGGTTTGTGAATGTTAGAAGCCTTTTGATTAGAAATTTTCTAGCTCGTCTTAAACTTATGGATAATCCCTTGCTCCAATGGCTGACAATGAGAAGTGGTGTTTGGAGGCAGGAAAATGATGTTCACATTTTCTAATGTCGCCTTTGGATGGGACGTGGCGTTATCCAGAAATAATAAGACTTTTCTATTTTCTTTTCTCATTTTTTCGTCAATTTTTTCAGCCAGGAACTCATAATCTCTGTTGTCATCCAAGCTTTTTTATCAGATACCCATTCTAAGGACAGTTTGTCGATATGATATCATTTAAAGCATCGAGGGTTTTTACTTTTCCCAATGATAAATGGGGTTTCCTTTGCACCTTCCATATTTGCGCAAAATAATATTGTCAATCTTTGTTTTGCAGTTTTTTTACCGGCACATTTATCGTTTTTTAGAGCGAACGTCTTGTTGGGCTTTGTAGATAAAAAGTCCGGTTTCGTCAGCATTGTACACATTTTGTGGTGAATAGTCCTTCAATATTACTTGTAGCTTTGGTTTCCAGGCTTCAACATTGTCCAAATCAACATCAGCCGACTCACCTCAAATTGTTTTAAAGGCTATATTGCGCCTTTTACAAAATTTTTCTATCCATCCATTTGAAGCTTGAAAACTCGTCAGTTTTAAATTTTCGACTACTTTCAAAGCTTTTTCTTTTATTTTTTCCAGATATAGGGAGATTTTTTTTTTCTGGTTTTACAGAGCCAATTGTAAACTACTTCGTCAATCGCCGATCCTTCGGTTTTTGGAAACTTTTTCTTCTGCTCTAAATTGCAACCTTCTTCAAAGCGCTTCTTTAGGTCGCATAAGTTTCTTATAATTTCATTAACTTGTGTTCTTCCAACACCAAACTTTTCAACCAACTTTCTAACACTGGTACTGAACTTTTCATTTCCCAGAATAATATCAATTTTGTCTTTAAGAGACAAGCCTGAAATTCGAACTCGGTACCGCGAGACTGCGTTTATTTAAACAATGGTAATAAAGTCGCTGAAACAGTTCACTAAAACCCTAACCACAACACTCACAAGTGTTGTGGTTAGGGTTTTAGTGAACTGTTTCAGTGTTCCAGTGCCACAGTTTTAGAGTATCCGTTTAATGGTAATAAAAATAGATATTGCACCCTGTATACGAACACCAAAATCAGATTAAAAATAAAGCTTAATTATATATTTCCGTTCATTCATTCAGATACGAATAACAGATTTACCGACTCGCAAAAAAGTATTTACCCGCGGTAAAACGCGCGCGCAAGGCACCGATCCCAGCGGTCAGCACGGCAAATTTCCCCGAGTTCATTTTAAAAACTAAAAGTATCCCATTTCCCGGCGGATTTGGGCCGGACAGGATGGTATATGGCATGGCGCGATGCTTTTTTGAACAAAACAACCAGATAAAACCACTGCCCGCATCAGGTGAAATGCCCGCGCCTCAAACATAACGCTGGATAGCCGCTTTCGAAAGCTGTGCGGATTTAGCATTTTCGTGCGAAATTTACGTTCGTAATATTATACGGTTAATCTATCCGAGATTATGGTAGGTATTACTATGTTTTTTGGGTTAATGTACAGTACAGGACGATAGGATAGGGCCATTGTACCTTACCGATTGGTTCCGGGAACGGACCGTTAACTCAGGGGACTACCATTTCTTAATCGGGTAACCTTCTTAGTTAACGATCCGTTCCTGACATCGTTCTAAAAAGCACAGTGGCCCTATGCTATTGTCCTGTACTGTACATGTGTACATTAACTCAACTTAGGGCTAGTTAAGGCGACACCATCTCGTTTAGAAATTGTTTTTTAGCCTTTTTAAAAAATAATACAGGAAAAATTACGGGTACCAGGCATTGAAAAAATTTCTTGTTTTTTTTAATGCCCTAGATTGAACATACTTTTATACACACGCTGCTATTTCTAACCATATTCGATATATTTGCATTGCTTAAAAATTTTTAATAGGTGGACGAGTGCATGTGAACTTTTATAACTGTGAAAGTGAATCATATAGGATGGGATTAGAAACTTAGAATCCGAATGGATTTTTTCATTTGAAGTTTTCAGAATTTTCCAATGCGTATTATTATTATTATTATTATTACTCTTACTCGTACTCTTACTCTTACTCCTACTCCTACTGCTACTCCTCCTCCTACTCCTCCTCCTGCTCCTGCTTCTACTCCTACTTGGAGTCTTTCTCTAAAACACTTTCATATTTTCGTATTACACACCAATCTGTTTCGCCTTCTACAGCGCATAACTGTGCGTGAACATCATTCACAATTTGAACAGAATCCACTAGCGACATCGAAACATTTTGTAATTTTTCTATTCCCTCCGCTAATCCGAAGTAATTGTCGTGAATAGTTTGTAAATCTCTTTTAACCTGACTATCTTGAAATATTTCCTGGCTTTTCTTGATTGCTGCTGCTTCTGTCGGATTGAATTTTAAATCTGCCTTCTTTACTTGATCAAAATATTTGTTGTAGTAAAACGCAGCCTGCAACCATGTTCCCCAACGTGTAACAATCGGCTGTGGTGGTTTAGGTAAATCAGGACACAGTTTCGGGGACTTTAGAAACACTGCCTTTGTACTAGCAATCAACGCATTTACTAGTGGAAAACATGTAGGAATCGTTTGTGCCGCAAGATTTAGAGTATGGATTTTACACGTCACATGTAAGAAGTTACCACTGTGTTCCTTAAGAGATCGGCTCAAAGAACGCATGTTTGCGGCACCATCACTCATAAATATTAAAAGTTGCTTAGTTGAAACTTCAAATTTGTTCAATGAGTTCAACACCACCTTTAAAATCTTATCGGCAGTGCAATTTATAACTCTTTCGGATGCATGTAAGAAAGAGGATGATGGTCGATGTGGTTCCGTTGTACGTACATTAACCATAGAATGTTTTTGACGTCCACACACAACCACAGTTTTTTATCTTTCAATTCCGTTTTCATTCTTTTTTCTATATGTTCACTAGCAAATGGCACTACATTTCGTATCGATGTTCGACTAGGTAATTTACAGTCCGCATATTTATTCCAGAAGGAGACAAATGCTTCGTTGTCTAGTAAACAAAACGATAGATTACATAAAGTAAGAGTAACACATAAATCAAATATAAATTTTTCTTGGTCTCGTATGCCACTTTTTGCAGAAGAATGCTGTTTGCTTTCGATGTGACGTTGACAATGGCTTCTGGACCAACTCAGTAAAGGGATTTTACAAACTAGACATTGAATTTTAGCGCCATCAGAAATTAAGTCCGACGTGTCCACTATAAAGTTTTTAACTGTATCTGCCATTGGTCGTTTTCGCGACGTGCCTAACTGCGACATTTTTAAAGCAAACACAAGCGTACAATTACGAAATAAGTTACGACAGCCTACATATACACACAACTACTCGCATACAACATCGATTTAGTACTGACGCTGTGAACGCGTGAAATAAATAATCGCCGACTCCGCACCACATATCTACTACACTGACTGTTACCGCTGTTTGCCCAGACTATTGATAACTTCAACAAGCTTAAATAGTCTTTAAGGAGGTTTCTTATTATTCAATCGATGAGTTATTTTCGTAAATTCATAGGGAAGGTATATTGAGTGACTCATGAACGGTGTGGACCAATCCACGTAGCGGCGTTTAGTTGTAACTGCGTCCGTTCACGCGCGCAATTCAAAGTCCGGAAATTGTTGAGTACCACTTCGTATGAATCCAAAGAAAATCAGCAATACAGTAAATGTATAGTTTTCTCCTTCATAGTTTTGTCACAATTACAAATTCAAGAACTTCTCAATTTGTGATTTATGTTTGCACACTTGTGAAGAAACCTTTCCAAACGATCCAAATGTGACGTTCTTGTCGATTTGCTTTTTGCTCCCTAGTGTACATAGCACAATTTCGGCGTTATTGTTGCCTTACTATAAGCCGACAGCGAATAATTCCTGCCGCGTTTTCGCAAACAGGCGAAATAATATTAATACTAATTTATGCTTTATGGCAACAAATTTTATAAAATCGCCTACACCGCCACCCGACAGTAATGCCATGAAATACGCGAGCCATACAACATTAAATTAATAACACCGTATAATTATGATATATTTACTAATCGTATATTTAACAGGGCGCTTTAGTAACGTAATTGCACCAATCAGGGTGATTTAGGACTGACTGAAAAATTCCACGGCCGGGTTACTTTTATATACGGCGCGACCATAAATCCCCCTGATCTTTCCCAACGGACATCAGGTATTTGTTTAAAGTTACTGCCGTTACGAGGTTACGTGAGACCGTAATAGTGGGGTGGATATTGTAGCTTTAAATTCTGCCGTTTTTATTTTGTATGATTAAGGAACCGAAAAAGGTGTGAAATTGCTTTTGAAGTAGTTGTTAATATCTGTATTAATACTTACTACAAAATATTACTGTGCAGGATAACAACATGCTAAAGCAAGTTTAGTAGATGATGGACAGTTTAATGGAATCTTTGTAGCCATATTAATTTACTTTGTATTTTCTTTTGTTTTCTATTCAAAATCAAAGATATTCGCGCCCTTTTTCATCATTACAACTAAAAATGTTTTGGTCCATTCGAAAGAACGTAAAGGAAATTTTGATTCAGCTTTGATTGTATAATACCGCACTATCTTCTGAATACACGAATTTCGATGTGTTTTTAATACGTAATGGTAAGCCTGTCAGAATCATTTACACATACAGGTACCAGAGTACTTATGTGCTGCCATCTCGGGGGTAGCTGCCCAGGGGCTCCTCGTGAGTTGGCTTGCCATCTGTATCCAACCTTTTGTCACTGCTTGCTATATCTCTTGGCACTAGATGGCGCTAGGAGATATATTTTTTGCTGTTTTTGGAGACTAATTACATAAGCTGGAAGATAAATAGCGGTGTGACGTAGGGAAACATTCGAAGCAACGCTGATGAGAGTGAGTGTGCTGAAACTTGTCTGCTAGATCGGGAGATCCTGGGGGCCAAGCAATAAAATCTCTACGACCAATCCATTGTCCAGGGAAATGTGCATTTAACCATTGAATTACGTTTTGCTCTAGTGAGTGTACACGCAGAATTTACTATAGGGATTTCTTTCATTTGTTAACTCTTAAATGGATAAATGTTGTAAAGCAGACTTTGTCTGAACCTCACCTTGTGATTTACTAGTATGCTGTAATGTTCAATATTTACAACAACGACAACATCGGCTGTCAATCTCAGAACGAATAGGGTGTTCAGGATAGCCACTAGTTTGTAATGAAAAGTCTCTCTTGCGGGTAAAAGTGTAATTTTCCAAGTCACTATTTCCCTCTCACCCAACTGGTCTTGGGGCGTTGATGTTAAACAATAAAGTTAAGTCCAGACAACGACGATCGTAGGGTAACACGGACAAATCCGCTCTGCTGTTTATTTTCCTAATCTTGTAAATCGTTAAAATTAATGTAAAAGTCATCTAAAACCAACAATAGGGTGAATTGAAAGGCATTTCAAACATCATTTCATAAATTAAGTCTTGGTCCAAACATTATTAAGTAAATCGTTGGTGTATTTCGTCATGTTTATGTTGTCAGTCAGAATTTAAGTCATAGAGTTCTCTAAATTCAACCGCCTGGTTGCGTCACTGCATTCATTCTCGTATGTTATTTCCATAAATAACTTCATTTCACCCAAATACATTATAAAAATTTATATTTGGGTTAAATTATCAAAGTTTGCTGTGGAATGAAACAATCGCCATCTTTCGCGATAAGCGACGCCAATATTTTAATCAATCTCGATTCAGCTTTCGTCGAATCACTTTGTATTTACTTGATTACGATGCCAATTTAAAGTGTTCGATAGTAAAATTAAAGAATCTATTCAAAGAAGAAAAGGTTGAAGGCAAGTGGAGGCAGTTTCCTGTAGAAGTTATTATAAACATTCATTCGAATTCAAGGTTAGTTACATTTTAATTCTAACATCCGTTAATTTCAATTTATTAATTTGAAAATTCACCAGAAAATTGCCGAAAGAGTATTCAGGAATACTCCCGATCCCACAAAGAATGTAAATCCCCTGAGAAGAATATTTCAATACTTACCTACAATTTATAAATATTTAATGTATGTAATATGTACGTTGTAGCAAATAAAGATTGTATTATTATTATTATGATTATATATGAAGCTTTAGTAGAAATTTTCTAAATCCTAATCTAATTATTTAGCTTTTAAGGCTCACATATTTCTTTCAAATTTAGGTTGTCAGCGTCTTCTATATTACATAGAATTTATTCATCCAACTAAAAACGCCGGGCGCGTTATTCAGTGACAAATGCTAGCAAATCTTCTAAAGGCGCGCATATTTTACATCTTCATAATAATATCGCGTCATCTATCATCTTATCTAGCGCGCGACGCTTCTCGACGCGACCAAGAAATAACAATGACCGTATTGTGTTTGTGCGGAACAGACGAATATGTCAAAGTAGCAGTCGCAGTTCGCCGTTTTCCATTTATCGACCGCCAGCGCATCGAAAAGCCGCTATTTAATCGGAGAGAGCGTCCGATATTTACATTTTTACGAGAGTTTCGACAATAAAAATCTATGCAAATTTTAATACGTCGCTTTGCATAATGCCGATATTATTAAAATTGGAAGAGAATTAAGGGAAGTGCATCGAATGCTTCGGTAACGTCGTTACGTACGAAGTTTCGTAGTGCCCGTTACCGAAAATGTGAAACGGTAGTATGTATTATGCAATAAATAATAAGTGTCGAAATATGTATGTAAATATTGTAACAACGAACCATATTGCATTTATAGGTTATGATCTTAACTATGCAAGTACCGACTGTATTGTACAGTGCTTTTTTTTATTAAAGATTAGCCATATAGGTTTATGTTAACTTTCTTTTCAAACATCTTACAAAAAAAATTTTAATCAGAATTTACCAGAAGCTTTACTAGAAAAAAAAGAGTTACAAAGTGGCTCCTTAAAAGTAAAAAAGAAATTTAAGAAATTGTATGGGGTGAAACTCAAACCTAGATCTCTTATGTTCAGGAAACAAAATGCCACTATGTTATCTTTAAATTGGACTCTCTTTGAACGTGGTGTAAGAGCGGATTCGAAATATACAGCATTGAACACCAGATTCGATCAAATTCCTTCCACACTACAGCTAACTTATATTTCTAACGCTTCTGTATAACAATGTACATATATACCTAATATTCAAAGTAAAAGAAATATTTAGACTCGAAGGCGAATATTTCATTTGGATGTTGCATCCAAATGATTTTTGGGATTAGTATTGTTCGGTTACCTTGAAAACAATAAACAAAACATATCGATGTCGCCGTTTTTAAACTGTTATTTCCAAAATTTCAGCACAACTGGTTGCTTACAAAATGATTTTTATAAAAAAGTGTTAGTACGTATGATTTACGTAGGAAATTTGCGATAACGCGAGCATTCCGAAGCGCAATAGCTAGTATTCTAAGAGAAGTGTAAAAAAAAGTTTCGGAAATTTATCGAAGTAGGAGGCAAGAATATACATATAAATAAGTAGATATCTACTAATTATTGGAATAAAAATTACAATAATTACAAAGTTATTAAGCTTGTTCATAATGCATTTACATTGTTATATGTTATTGTTTTTTTTGTTGTTTTTTTGTTTTGACAGTAAATTTAAGCTGATATATTTATGATTACATCTCTTATTATTAGGCTGTATTACTTTTTTTTAAGAGTTGTTTCCTTGATTCCTTTTCGCTAAAAAGATGCCCTATTTGTACATTATTAGAATGAATGCTTCCAGCAGCATAAAGTTATCGCTTCATTTGGACAAATGTTTGGGCAATGTGAATACCGTCGGTGAAGGGTCGGTCAGGAGAGAACACCAGCAAATAGAAATTCTGCACGGCTTTATATACTAAATATTTGGGTGACGTACCGTTTCTTGTACATGACGAATGGAGATACGAACAATTTAAAAATAGAATGTTTCACAAGCTCTAGAGCGATTAATCGATAAGTTATACACTATCGCTCCAAACGATATATACAGCGATGTTGAAAAATACGTGACAAAATAAAAATTGTACGAAAGTGAAAAATAATTTAAAGATTATAATTTTAATATTTTTGTTTATTTTAAGAGGCTTTAAATTCATACGGACGGACTACGGTTAGTCACAAACATATTACGCCTTTTACATAATGAAACAAAGTCTAACCTAGTTAACATAATATTGTAGTCAAGCCCTCTTTCGCGGCAAACTCCATCAATTTTAAATAGTAAATACTACCACAGAAACGCCTTTGAACGGATTCAATATTATTTTATGAGTTTGATAAATTGGAGACCAGACCAACGATACGTATTCCAGTTTCGACCTAATATAACTGTAATAAAGCAGTATTAGACATCTGCTGTTATTAAAATCACGGGAATTTCTTCAGATGAAACCATACGTCCAGTAAGCCCTCGCAATTATTGCGTTTACATGATTAGCAAAAGTAAGTTTACTATCGAAGATTACCCCCAAATCTAGTCTAATAGTCTGAAACCGTTGGAGGTCATCATTTTACTTGTACGTGAAACCTATACAGTTGTTGCTTCTTATATACGACACAGTTTTACACTTCTTAATATTGAGTTGCAGATGATTGTGCCCACACCAATCATTAACTGCTGCTTTACCTTTTTGCAGTTTAATGCAGTCTTCAATAGACCTTACTTCCCGAAATATTTTCAAATCATCGGTAAATATTAAGTGCTCGCTATTAATTACGTTGATGATGTCTTGTATAAATTGTAAGAATAAAATTGGACCAAGATTGGATCCTTGTTGCAAACCAGAAGGGACTGGCAAAATATGTCAGGTCTCACATGGCAGTATTCTACAAATTGTTCTCTCCCAATTAAAGATGATCTAAGCAGTGCGTCATGTAGTTTTTTGTGCATCAAATAACATAACACCACATGCGACATGGCCCCACATCACATACAGATTGTTGTTCCTACCACAAACTGGTCTACAGCAAGATTTGTAAGAAGCTGGCAATATAACAAACAAAACGTTGAAACAAATGAACATTACAAGTAGATAGAATTGGCCGGTTCTGGATCACCACACTCCACACTTTCCGACTAACGTGTTAGGTATAGGAGAGCATTATACATTACATTTACAGGAATTACTTCCTCCACTTTGTTAGTTGGGGCCGCCGCCACCGAGGGAAAAGAGATGGCACGCAAGTCGCGAGCGTACTTTAAAATTACTGATTTCGCATCAGGATAACACCCTGTATATTAAAATACGCTCGCGGCTTACGCGCCAGCTGCTTTCCCTCGGTGGCGGCAGTCCCAACTAATAAACTGGAAGGGGAAATTTCCAACTGCTCTGCTATGCCTCACACATTAGCGGGAAAGAGTGGAGTGTGGTGATCCAGAACCGACT
The DNA here is from genome assembly GCA_029619315.2 of Dynastes maya. Taxonomy (NCBI): domain Eukaryota; kingdom Metazoa; phylum Arthropoda; class Insecta; order Coleoptera; family Scarabaeidae; genus Dynastes; species Dynastes maya. Next base: position 43,009,412 of record JAROYE020000006.1, on the reverse strand, counting down.
AATTCTGTCTACTACTACAAATTAATTGCGTCGGTGAATTATTTAATTATGAAAATCTGTAATTTTCTTGAAATTTTCGAGGTAATTAAATATTTGAAAAAATATCGTCCCGGTAAGAAATCGAACTTGACATCTGCTGCTTGCCGGACGGAAATATTGTGATATATTTGCAGATAAAAATAACAACTAGGTATTAAAAAGTGAACGTTCCTGACATCAAGGTCTCCGTGGTGTACGAGCACGCCCGTCCGGCAAGTGGGAGGTGTCAGGTTCGATTCGTTACCAGAACGAGATTTTATTTAATTACTCCTGAAATTCCAAGGAAGTTACAGATTAACATTACAAATGTTTAAATGTAATTTTCTCTTGACTGTCTTCCATGGGACGTATTTAAAATAAAAAGCACCATAGTGCTTATCTAATTACGGATTCTATTACAATAATCGTGCGCAAGAGAAAGGCATAATCTAATACGTCCATTAGGAAATTACACTCTAAGAAGCGACGGTCATTATTTGAATATTAAACTTATTAAGCAAAACGATAGCGCCGTCGGTGTTATCTTTTATCTGCGGTAACCGCGGACGTTTCCTATCGCAACACAAGGTTGAACTACTTTAGCTAATGCAAAGTCGTCGACGGCGAACGAAACGAAGGCGAACGAACGATCCTCCGGGGTTCCGAGGACTCCGGGAAGGATCTCCGTCATTTCGCAAAAAGGTATATAGTTATTGATAAACCATTGCGGGAGATAAAGCCGCCCGTACAGAATCTCTTGGCTAAAAGGATAGTCGTGTTATTGTATTATACGTTCAGGTAAATTTGCCAGCCGAGCGAGGCCAAGGAGACAGCGAACCGAAAAAGGATAGATGGATATCGACGTCGTATCGTCCCGTCCTCTTTCTGTCTCACATATATCACGCAATCCGCATATTATTTCCACTACGGTCTATATGTATGTATCGGGGCCTCTTCCTCAAGTGCTTTTTTATTAAAATTAACTCGAAAATATATCTGCGATTATAATGATATATCGCCGACGTTCTCTGATATTTATGCATTAGCTTTCCGCAGGACGTTGATTAATATAAATTTTGATATATATAAATATTATAACCGGAGAAAGTGTAGTATGAATTGTATGGGAGAAATATTAACGCTATTAGTCATTCTTTTCTTTTGTACGTGCCCCTTACAATTCGGAAATAACTCGGATAACGTGTCATAACTTAATTTTTATGTATTCCTATGCTCTCTCTTTCTAACAGTGAAAGTGTCATGGCATTGTTTATTAGTTCGTAATTCGTAATAGGATTATTTGCAGCTGAGAATCAGGGGCGGTGTACCCATAAGGCCACAAAGGCGCGCGCCCTGCCTGATATATCGTTCAAAAATGTAATTCTATTCATAAACAAAATTATTCAAATTTGTATTACGCAATTCTTGCGAAAATACAATTTGAATATCCGGCGGCTAAGATGAATTACATCTTATAGCTTTAGTTACAACGTGCAATAAGTTGAAATGAAATATTTGGAACGCGATGAAATCACGGCTCTGATTGCTATAGCAACAGTACGACGCCTGACCAAACAACCAGATACAGTCCAGCCGCTGTATATGCATTTGGGACGCGTAATTTCCGCGTCCAACCTTATTTTAGCTACGAGAGGGAATGTTGTCGTTTAGTATAGATTTTTCCCGCGCTTTGATATAGTGATACATTACTAACCATAAAAATAAAAAGGATTAGTGTAATTTTAAAAAGTATCTTTAATAGACTTCATCTGAATGAAAAAATTAAAATAAAGGTTAGATAAGCCATTACCTTAATTAAAACTAGAACAAAGAACGGAAACAGAAGCCAAAAATAGAACGTTCACACGACGTTTTTCAATGGACAGGTCAGAGTTCCGATTAACGGGCAGTGGGTTATCGATTTAAATGGATTCTAACGGAAAGCTCACGTTTAGCCGAGTTGAAAATGGGCCTTCTTTTTTTTAGGAGATTAATTTAAGGTACCTAAAGATAAAATATACCATGATATCATTTGCAAATAAAATAACTAGGTATTAAAAAGTGAGCGTTCCTGATGTAAGGTCCCCGTGGTGTAGTGGTTAGCACACCCTTCCGGCAAGCAGGAGGTGTCAGATTCGATTCCTTGCCAGGACGAGATTTTTTCAGTATTTAATTACGTCGGAAATTCCAAGAACCAAAACAAAAAAATAAAGAGAAAGAAAAACGTGATGAGAATTGTTCAATACCCAACTTTTACAATTGAAATTACCAAAAGTAAATTAACCAAACATTAAATATTATACATTAATAGAAATTATAAATTTTCAAGCATATTAGAAAAGGTAACGTAGCGTACATCTATTGTAAACATAAAACAACCCTTGATAGTAAGAAATACAATTATGTTGATAAAATAGAATTTGACACCTTACAAATTTGATAATAGATTTCAAACGAATATTCTTATTTTTTAAAATAGCATAATGCATGCCATGCAGGGTCGCAACTGGAAGACTAAACCTATGCTATGACATTTAACACCACCAGCAATTGTACAATATTAAAATTTACTGACGAACAAGACGATTACTTGACAAACAATATTTAATTTTCGAAATTATGCTAAAGATACAACTTAGTTTATGGTATCAATTGAGAAGGAAAATTTTCCATTAAAATTTAGATTTAAGATGTGAAGAGACTGAATAGAAGGCAAGTTATTTATCCGTTCCACCATGACCGTCCTTGACAGCACTTAAAATAATCTCCTAGCACCCCCGCTTCAGCGATAAGATGCCAAAAAAGGAGTTGAAGCTGGTGAGGAGCTGCTAGTCGCCAAAGGGCTTTTGATGTTGAACGAGTGAACATACAGAACTCGTTGAACTGATATTGTAAACTAGAACATTACAGTACCAAGTGGAAACTTCCTTACAACTTGAAACATATCCAGTAAAAGAACTAATTGGAAAGCGATATTATTCACTATTAAATTAAGTATGTTCTATTGCTTCCGCATCGCATTTAAATTACCCCCATTTATCTTGCTAATGCAATCTTCTAATAGCGATTTCAATCTAGAACACACTTTCTACCACTGTTAAAGCGTATGCCATTACGTATTCAAAACGTAATTCCATACGTATCGACAAACGAACTCTTTTATTCCGTTCCAACAGCAAACCAGCTACCATTTCCATATTTTGCGCCGTTTTACTACGAAATAAAGCGCTATTCCCCTCGAAGCTATGATTATAAATCAGGAAATCCAATGGATAATTTCATTTAAACGTATGTACCCTCGGCAGCTCTAATCCTCCTCTGTTGGTCAACATTGACGGTTCCCTGGCGAAAACAAAAAAATAACGAGAACGTCTAATTCCGATAGCTTCACGTTAGAGAAAATGCCGCGAAAGCTTGGCTGCTCGAGTTCGGTCGGTTGCATGTCGGGTGAAATGGTCACGTCATCGCGCGTTCTACTGAAAGCCTCGCGTTCACGTCAACGGCAAAAAGCTTATAAATTTTAAAATTATGTAAAACTTCCGGCTGAGTCGATTGTAATATGAAAAGAACGAGGCGGAGGTGGGGGCGGAGGTCGAGCTCGAGTGCGAGAAAGAGAGCGCGCCTCCGGTTTTGTTTCCGGTTTCGTATTTTTTGTGATTACTGCTTCCGAAGTCGGCGGGGTTATCGAAAAAAGTAAAAGTACAATAATCGCCAAGAATAGTTTTTTACTTTTTTTCGTTTTACAGGAGGAAATGAATATTGTTGCCGTTTAAAAAAGTTTATAGATTTGCTGTACAAATACTTTTTACAAATGATTAAATTTCCTTAAAAAGCAATCGAGAAAAAGGATCAAAGGTAACAACGCTCAAGTACGGGATACAATCTATAATATAGTGTTAATGTAATTGACTACAAATAAGCAAAAGCACATATCTACAGATTCGAGGCCCCATGGAGAATATTTCATTACCAAATTACGATTGTATTTACTTTCAACAAGACGATACAACTATTTCTAATGGTTTTGAAGCTGCGAATTATCTAAATAGGATTTTTCCAGCGCTGGTCTATTTGAGACTCTGACACTTTCACCTAGAAATCTCACCCAAGAAACAATGTTGGACTTTTAAATATTTAAAAATGTTATACTATTAGACAAGAAGGCGATGCTTTAGAACAAATATGTAACTTAATAAGAACGTCATAATTTTAAAATATGAAAAATTCTACGACGATTTCTCGAAGCACAAACAACATTAACCAATACAATTTACAAGAAAGTAGGTATGTCCCGACGATCATTTTAGACCAAAATCAGTATCAAATTTTTCTTTTTCTTCCTCTTTTGTGAGGCGTTTCGCCTATTGATCTAGATTTCGCTTTTGTCCATAGGTTTTATTGTTGCGATTGTTGCTCTCGTGATGTTGGGGATCAACTGACACACAATCCTTATAAGGTCTTCCAGGTGGTCTTTTGTTCCTTGATTTTACGTTTCACACTATTTTGGCCATTCTTAGGTCACTCATTCTGGTGACGTCGTCTTGCTCGCAACCACTGATTTTGGTTGTATTATTGGTGTTTAATTTTCTCATTAAGGCCAAATACTTCTTCGGTACTTCCTTCTATTCTGGAAGGATCTGCAAAGTGTCTTTAAGCTCAACATCGTCAGAAGCTTTTGTTAGGTCTACAAAATAGATGATTTTTCTGCAATCTGTCGTAATATGAAAATTCCGATTCCTTCTGAAACTCTGTTGTTCGTCGTTCACCGAGGTGAATTCAAATACCTGTGTTCCCAGTATGCTCATAAACAGTTTTATTGACACGCATTAAAAATGTGATACCCCTACAATTTGCTGGATCTTTTAGGCCTCCCTTTCTTAGACAATTGCATTATTATACTGGTGTTCCATGCTTCAAGTATAATGCGACCAATTGATATTTTGTTAAACAGTTTCATGATTTCCTTGACAATTACTTCACCGCCGAATTTCGTCATTTCGTTACGTATCTGATCTCCGCCTGGTGGCTGCCTATTTTTAAGTTTCTTTAAAGCTTATTGAATCTGATCCTCTGCCAATTGTTTTGCTTCATAATTCTCCTCCATAGTTACTTCTCTAACTTCCTCCAGGTTAGTTTTCTCGAACAGTTGTTCCTTAATGATAGCTTTTAATATTACTTCTTCTTGTTTTTCATACTCGTTTTTAGGAGCCATACATATCATGTTCGATGTCGATGATGAAAAGAATCGAATTAAAATTGCGTAATGACCAGTCAATAAACCCACAACGTCTACGATAGTGTTGTAACTTGAATTCTTGAGTCAAGACAATGTTAACATCGAAGACTGGATTCGTGGAAATGAAACTGGTATGCACACTTTCAAGCTATTAAGGACTCTTTAGCTATTTTGTTTATTTGACAAAAATAGAAAGTAACTTTCAGCATTGTTGCAACTCCATCAATAACTAACATTGTGACTTGGGCTCCTGTGATACAAAATTCTCTTAACGAATCTTTTATTATCTTCACAACGGTTTCAGCATCACTTTTTTCAATCCTTTTACAGGAAGCTGCTGGATCATTACGTTTTAGATGACGCGTTACAACATTAACCACGCTGTGTTTCTGTGCCTCAGTTGTTTCATCCACCATTACGCAAATTTTCTTATTTTTCAACTCGTCTACTATACACAGTTTTTTACTGTAATAAAGTGTATCGCAATTGTCTAATAGTTGGTAGTTTCCACGAGGGAACATATTTATTCCAAAAAAGACGAAAGTTTTCATTGTCTACTAGGTGTTGTGAGATGCTGCACACACTTAGCATAAAAATAAAATCATACAGAAATTCCCAGTACGGAATATTGCTGCTTAAATTCTGCACATGACATTTACTTTTAATATGTCTTCTACAGTGAAATGTATCGCGACCTATTAACCGTATATTACAAATTTTGCACTGAATGATAGTACTTGTATATTCCAACCCAGGGAAACGGCTAATATATTTATTCACATGCGATGCTAAAGGTAAACCTCGCTTACGACGATCCATGTTTCAAAGGACACACACCGATACACCGATAATTATCGAATGACTAAACTCTCCACTGGCTTCGCATCGACCTACATCCCCTCTCGACGGCTCTGCCGTAGCACGCGTTTGTCGAACCTTAGTCATGTGTCTGATTTAAAAGTATTATTAAAAACAAAAGAATGAAAACATTCTGACGGATAAGGAAATCGATTTATTATAACGCATATATGGTGATATTCAGAGTAAATATCAATTTGATAAAACGCTGCTGTCAGAACTAAGTAAGGCAATCACATTAGAGTCTCCATATTCATAGAAACACTACGAACAAATAAGTAATTGCAAGTAATCGCTCCATAAACGTAAATATCAGTAGGGAGCCGTATGTTTTATATTGTTCTATAAATAACAATGATATTATTCGAGTTTAACTTTTACAAAGGCCCCGTTTTCTGTCAATTGTTGTGGTGCTGCTTTTCCTTTATTTTTATATACACCATTGTATACATGAAATATCTGACTTCAGTTTATATTAACTTAAATTGCATTCTGTATCATATATAATATCGAATGAGTCAGTTATAAATCAAGCAATCAATTGATTATCGGTTGTCATTCGTACTATATGACAGCTACTAACTTAACGATATTTCAATTGTAAAAGTGCCATCACCTGAGGCTTACCAAGTCATTCTCTTTGTATTTTTCTTTTCAATTTGTAAAACGACAGCTGAAATATAAAACAAGCATGTCATACTATTTGCTATTACTATTAGTGTAATATACATCCAACATATTTCTAATATGTCCCAACAAAATCAGCGCACTTCGTCTGTACAAATATATTCTTAAATAACCCGCCATCCAAGAGTTTATTGCCATGACGTAAGTATTATACGAACGACCACTACTGCCACCTGTGCATCCCCAGAAAGAATAATTGTAATATATGGCCCGAAAATTTTCTTGTTCTCCTTCATTTTATGGTTCTTTTATAGGGGTTACAACGGCGGACCGTTCGCGGAAAATAAATTAGGGCGGCCTTGATCCTAGTCAGCACATAGACACCTATGTATTACTGTATATACTATCGTTCAAAAGAATTGACTCTAACATATCGGAAGACATGGAGGGGTTTTAGGCGAGAAAGCATTTTTATGGAATTTAGATTTAATATTGATGTATTAATAACATCAATTAAAAAAAACTGTTTTTCAATTCTCAATTCTTTTTTCCATCGGTACAGATATTACAGTTACAATTACCATAGTAGGGCTGGGTCTACATCCATCCTTCTGGTGGATTCCAGAAGTTCACTTAGTGAAGTCTTTCTCAGCCTCTCAGATATTACAAAAGCCCCATCAGCAGAGAGAATCTGATTCTGCAGATAGCGTGGCAGTGGCAGTGGCAAAGTATGCTCAACTGTTTCCCCCTCTTACAACCACAGACGGCACTCCTCCTCTTGAGCGAATCCAGTTCTGTGTAAGTGTTTCCTTAATCGGGTATGGCCGGTAAGTATAGCGATTAGAGAGGACAGACTTTTTGTCAAATTCTATAAGCTTCCTAGCTCTCTCTCGGCTGGACAACATAAATGTCCTCGCAAGAAATAGACCTGTGGAGTCACCCCGGCTTCGAAAGACTTCCTGTTCGGCCCAGTTTTGGCAGTATTAGAAGATACGCCAAAACATTCTGGAACCAGCGGAGTACTTAGTTCCCATTCTAGCACGAAGTACTGTCACATACAACCAATACATTACCTTGGAGAATATTTCCCAAGTCTTGCCACAAAGCTTACGATGTGTCCAAAGAGACATTTTCGCTTTGTGAATTAGTTTATCCAGGTGAGAATTCCAAGATAGTGTCTTGTAAAGCAAAATCTCTAAATATTTTGCTTCTAGAAAAAAGTAACTGCTCACCGAGAAAGGTTAAAAAAATCAGCTTTCTCCTCCTAGTGAATGGAACGATCATGGTTTTGTCCGGTCTAATTGTTAAATATTCATCCTTGTACCAGTCGTAAATAACCTTAAGCACCTTCTGCAGGGTAGTTGTTAGACTAGAAGTTGTCAGCGTACACTTGTATTTCAGTCCCAAATGCCTTCACGACCACTATCATATCGTCTACACGAAGCAACCAAGCAAGGGGGAAAGTACCCCTCCTTGAAAACAGCCTCTACCCAGCCTGAGCCATATGGCATTACCGGCAAGAACAGTGCGAGCAGAGAAAGGAGAACGTTAACTCACGGACATGTTTCTGCTTATCCGGCGTCATCAGCGTGGCTACGAGCCTCAACAGCACCGAAAGTATTTTCCGGCGCTCCCTAGCGCCAAGGAACAGAGTCATGCCGTCCTAGACCGTAGCGATTTGTACGTGCAGTTGCCTAAGCGCTTAGGCGCAACGGCACCTTGTGTTCAGCAGCCCATGAGCTGCTCGATAGGTGGCGGGCATCTGTACTCCGATGTGTGTCGCCACGGTCTAAGACGGCATGACTGAGTTTCTTGGCGCTAGGCTTTCAGTGCTGTTGTGGACATTGGGGGCATAAACCGAGAGGTAGACACAGTGCTTGCAGCAGAAAGGTGAATGCTCGTAGCCACGCTGATGACGCCGGGTAGGCAGAAACATGTCCGTGTGTTAGCGTTCTCCTTTCTCTGCTCGCATTGTTCTTGCCGGGAATGATCCCACCATTATCATGAGCTATGTTAGCATTAAACTTGATCTAATTATCCAAACGATAAACATCTTTATCGCTTTTCGTTTTCAACACCCTATAAGAATCTTTGCGTTTGGAAATACTTCTTAGTTTTAAAATCATTTTCTATTTTCCTAAATTTTTATGGAAATGTGAAATTTTGCATAGTGGGCGATCTTTTGGCATTGTGGGCAACACTGATTCAATGCAGTTAAACGGAAACAATGTAGAAAAATTATTAATTTGACGCAATTAGTCGAATGTTGTAAACCAGCATCCATTTGCACCAAAGGTTGCAATATATTGCATAAATAATGAACAGAATCTTTATTTAATCTATAAACATTCTTAAATATTTTTTCCTCCAACAAAAAAAGATCGCTTGCGTCTCTCAAGTTGCTCTTAAAAACATTGAATTCGTTTCAAAAATAAAAAAAAAACGGTGTTCCTTATTCCATAACTAGGTATTCCATAACATTGGTGGAAATGTTTCCTGTCTTGAATTTTATATTTTATCTTACCTTTCTTCAACTTCCTCCTGCTCTTCAATCATTAAAGCATTTATAAAACCAGCCATTACAACACAAAAAATGAACAAAATACAATAAATTATGAAAAATAACTTTAATTTAACGACCGCAAACGGCATAAAATAAAAGTCGTTTAGAAATGACAGTTTTAGCGATAGGATAACGATAAATGTCGTTAGCATTTGCTTACAGAATCTGCATAACGATATTTTTACGGAACAACTGAACGAGTCGTTAAAATTGTATAGAATCGGTCCCTAACTACAAAGAGATTATGTTGAGAAATTAATTTACTGAATGCGTTGTTTTCCTTAACACAGATGTTTATCAAACCATTCTTGTTTGTGGGAGTAGAGCTACATGGTATTCTATCAAATGAAACAAGAAGTTTAAATAATATTCAGAATTGAAAGATGGAATAGAAAGCATTCTGCAAAATCAGGTATTTTACATTTATGAAGAACATCTAAGTTATGTTGATGTATCTTCTAGCATCTACGAGATTATCTGGTTGTGTTTTTGAATGCAGATTACTTGCTATTCTTTTCTTCAAAAATATATATATTTTTTATTTATTAATTATTTCAATATTGTTTTATTCTTTGGTTCATAAATATACTCTGTAAGTGTAGCTGACCATATGAATGATACAGGACATGTAATCAAATTAGAAAACCTCAAATTAATTAAAAACGTAACTTCACCTCGGGAATTGGACGCATTTGAGACCGTGTATATAAGAACACATTTGAATCTCTTAAACAAAGATAATGCGCCACTTTTCAGTCCACACTTGACAAAGACCGAGTCTCCGTGTTTTGCAACATATGTATTGATTTGTATAGTATCCTTAGAATGCGTAGATAGAGAATTAGCGGGAAGTAACTTCCCTTTCGTCTCGCTCTATTCTACGAGGGCGGGATGAGACAAGACCCTTCTCCGTTTCACATATACTCAGCATGTTAGAGTTAAACGATAGAAAAGTAGGTATTCGTAAATAGATATACACAGATACGTACGTGTTTAGAGATATTTGTACAAATATACCCTTCCTTTTTTTCTTCGAGAGGATGGATAGACAAGCATGGTAGAATCAAGAAAAAAGATTTTAGTTTTTCGTTCAGATCGGTAACTCGTTTGAAAATGAGGACCCAGTGAGCCTTTGAAACAGCTGTTCCGAATTAATTAATATTTTGTGTGGTGAAGAGTGTGCCGATACTCTGTATTGTTTGTCATACTCTGTAATGTAGACTTGCGTTTTATCAATATTAGTCTAACGGACAATAAACTAAAAAATGTATTATTATTGTAATAAATGAAATACATGAGTTTCGTGGCCTTATTCTTTTACTTAAATGTTGTTTAAATAGTTAATACTTTAAACATTTTTTTTTCTTAACGTTTCGATGCAACTATCAAAAGGTTTAAAATTTCGCAATTTTGCTTTTTTTTCTGTGTCACCATTCTTCTTTAGCGTTCTTTTAACTAATATTGTTAAAGACAATTTTAAAATAATGTAAAAATACATAAATTAATTTTAATTACAAAAGCCAAAATATTAATAAAGAAGAATGGGGACACAGAAAACATAAGTAAAATTACAATTTTTTTACAACTTTTGATAAAGATGCCATATTGCATCGAAACGCCAAGAATTTTTTTTTATATATATATTAACTACTTAAACAAAATTTAAGCAAGAGACCAAGGCCAGGAAACTCAGGAGTTTTATATATTAGAATTGTCATTACTTGCCAAGAAAAAAAAAATAAAAAAGACCAAAGGAAGATTGAAACAAAATTCATGTATCAGCTATTATTATTATTAACTACGATCTTCCTATAACAGTATAGGTCAAACAGTTTGCAAATAATCTCTCTTAAAAGAATTAAATATAAAAACAGATCTCTACAGTAGACAACGACAGTGACGTTCGTTAACTGATTGAAAATAATCTACCAACCACTTCTCGTCCGTCAATCAGCATACAGGAATACAAATTTAATCGCCAGCTGCGCTTTCCAGACTTTCCACCGGCACTATATCTACTGTAAAAGACTGACCGTCGTTCAGACAGCGTTTTCACTTGTTTTATGTACCTTAGTTATTCCGACGGCGACGGTCCGCTCCGATAAACGTCCCTTTCGGTGAATTTACGACATGCCAATATATTTAAATGTAGTGCCCACTCCGGCATCGTTTAATACGTTCGGCGTACGCCGCTAGGTGGGTATTAAAAGTATTACTGTCCGACGCCCTCGCCTGCTTTATTGGACGAAGGGTCCATTTGAGGCGACTTTTATACGATCCGCGCGCACGATCGGTAATTATTTATAAATTATTCGATTGAGATGCAAATGACAGCAACACAGAGCCCCCCAAGGGGGGTCAAAGGGAACGCCGATATATGAAAGCAAGGCGGCTATAAATTAATTTCGGGTATTTGCGAGAATGTGAGGTAGGTATGTGTTTTTTTGCTTTTTTGTGGAAAGTTACGGATACGTGAACCGGCGATAATAAATAAGTTTGTAATTGGACCACCACCCGAGCGGTCGAACGGTTAGCGTGCCTGCTTGCCTTTGGCCTAAAAATTTTCGAGTTCATATCTCGGTCCAAGAGGTCGATTTTTAATTGCTGATAAAGCTAAAATACATTTTCTTATCGGATAAGAGGCAGAATTGTCGACATCATGTCAAATCATATAAAAGACCACAAAGGATATTAAGCTGCACAAAATTTCTCATAACAAATAAATTTCATTATGACAATTTCACTACCGATCCACATAAAATCTCATGGTTTCTGATATTGAACTTAAGTTATCCTTCCTTAACGCCAACATTTTAAACGTCTTAGATGAGCATGTGCCTAATAAAACATTCATATGCACTCAGATAACGCACTACGTAGGTGTCGGAAAACTAGGGATCCTGTGCACCTTGCTTATTGTAAGTCTTTAAAGAACGAAGTAAATAGAGCAGTAAAGCGTGAAAAAGCGGCTTATTTCCGACAACGGTGCTCGTTGAACTCCGGTAATAGAAAAACCTTTGGAAGGAAGTAAAGAAACTCAATCTTGACCGTTCTAGAAGTCCAGATATTCTCCATCATCTGAAAGACGTAGAAATTTTAAATAATCATTTCCTCTTTTCTATTACTACTCCTATCACTAATATACTAAACGCTGATGGTTTTCATTTTTCTCCGCTTATAAGACCTGCTGTTTCTTTCAAAGCTATAGCTTCCGAAGATGTGTTCGCATCGCTACGAGCAATGCGATTTGCACGGATAATATTAATGCACCTGTTTCGGAAATATGTCCACCTTTACTGTTAGGCTGCATACTTTATATTTTCAACTTTTGCGTCGATAATTCCATTTTCCGTCCAACCAGAAACCTTGCACTATTATCCCACTGCCTAAAGCAAAGAACATTCAAAACATTAATGACCTTAGACCTATTAGCATACTTCCTGCTCTAAGTAAAGTTTTCGACAGATGGGCACGAAACTTCTGCAGCTCTTTATGAAAGTGACATGATTTCGACAAACAACAGTACATCTTTGTGAACTACAAAACATTACAATAACCAGATCAAATGGACAGCTTTCTGCGGAAAGGAACCAACTCACAAATCCTTATTTTTCAGATTGCAAAAAAGAGTTGATCTTATGGTCGGATTCTTGCAGCGGCCAGAATCGCAATATAAAGATAACACTTATGCTTAAGGCTGCGCTGCAATCTAATTCCTCTTTAAAAATAGTACGTATGCGTTTTCTTCTATCGGGCCATAGTTTCTTCCCAACGATTCGGATTTTTCGGACCTCTTTACCTGCCAGACGACTATATACAAATCATGATAGACTGTTGCAAAAAAAAAGGTAAATTTGATGTTTTACGAATACTCTCTACAGAGTTCTATGGGGTTGTCGAGCTAGAACATCTGATAGTAAGCAGGAATATGATAAGGAGAAACTATTCTCTATTTTTTTTTAAACAAATTTTGATAATGACTCGTATGCTGACGTAGATATAAGGAAAAATCGAAAAGGTCGGCCAGCGTTATTTGAAGATTTACTAATAACACTGTGGCCCGAAGGAAAAAACATATCTATTCCAAAAATAGAAGACATCAAATCCATCATGGACTTGATTCCAGCTGATTGCAAACCATTCTATGAGACAATTAGTGGCACAGAATCCGTGGTCGATGATTTGGACGGATTCACGGGAGGGCCAAATTTTGAAGTGGAACCCCTGCTGGAATGATTTGAATGAGCTATAATGTTTTATAACGTTTTGTTCCTTTAGTTTTTGAAACAGTAAAGTTCGTTTAAACAAAAAAGTGCGAAATTCCATTTTTCTGAAAGGAACCAACCCACAAACAATTGAATTTCAATGCCAAAAGTTTTGTCACTGCAATTTGTTTGTAAATATATTGTATGTGCACCACCTAAGTCAAAATTTGTTATTAGTCAAAGTGTCTTTATATGCATTAATCATTTTTAATTTATCGTCCAAATTCAAATACTGATCTCTCAATATTTACTTCTTGGGGTTGGCTTCTTTCTGCAGACAGCGTTTCATAACCCTTAATATCAATTACTGCTTGGCACCTACGGGCCATCAGGTCGATCAGCTTGTCGAGCACTGATTGCGGAATTTTGGTCCACTCCTTCTTCAGTTGGTCGAACTTCTCCAACGCATTTTTTACCCTCTTGTGTGCCAGTAGTCTCTCCAATCCCTCCCACACGGTTCAATTGGGAACATTTGGAGCTACGCTTGGCCACGCAATGACGGTGCACTTCTTCCTGTTGAACCAGTCCTTGACATCCTTGAAGGCACGTTTCAGGTCGTAGTCTTGTTAAATGATAAATCCACGACCAAAATTTGCCTTTGCAAATGGAAGCACAATCTTCTCCAATATGTTTATATAAACTCTCCTTCAGTGGTTTCATCTATCTCATGCAAGAGACCGATTCTATTTCCGCTAAATACAACCCTCGCCATGACTCCTCCTCCGCCATGCTTCACCGTCGGCACTTGGAACTTTGGATGGAATCTTTTGCTTATGGGCCGACGAATGTATTTTGTTCCGCCAGTGCCGAATAAAAGAAAATGTCGATTTCAGTAATTTTCGAAAGTCACCCGTATTTTACGAACCGGCTATCGGAATTTGAATCGATCCATTGAGTGTAGAAAGAGTTATGTTGTAAAAACATAAAGTTTAAATTTTTTTGACCGCTACTTTAATAGTCTGCGATAGAAGTCGTATTCGTTTTAAAATCTGGTCAAATTCTTACACTGTGGCACAAACATATTGCCGTATCATCTATTGGAGAAACCACTATAAATTGATAACAACATAATACACCTTAATCATGTGGAAAAATGAAAGTCTTTGAGAAAGAGGAAAACCCATTTACTATAACCGAAGAAAACTCAAAAATAAATTACATTTTGAAAGCACAAATTTTTACAGTTATATGAAAAACAACAGATATTTATCAGGAAGGAAAATCAAATAAGAATGTGTTAAATCAGCTTATTCCATCAGTCCCAACATAGAAAAAATTGCACTAGAGTGTTTCTTTAAACAACACTTTGTAATATCTCTTTAGATGAAATATTTCAAGCTATCAGCAACCGTGGCGTTAGATAAACTACCTTATTAAATAAGATGGATACATATATAGGAGTATAGAAATGACATAATGTACTTACTTTTGAAAAAAAATACAAGCTAACCTCCAAACTAAAGCAACAGGTGAAATGGTAGAACGGTGGCGTACTATGAAAAATGTTTCACTGAACTTTGCGGAAGCAGCATTTGATTCCTTAACTATGCCGGAAAACCGGAATGCTCCAAGTCAGACTCAAACATTTGCGGTTAATTTTGAATTTTTCCTGATATGAATTTTTTTCAAGAAAGTGGTTCATTCTACTTTTGGGTGTTGTTGATCTTCTTCTCTTGTAAGCAAGCCAGTTACAATGATCTAAAACGCGATTAGTACTCACTAACTCGAGATAAGCTTGTAATATCATTTAAAATGCAATACAATGTTGTAATTCTTTCAAATTATATCTTCCATAAATTTATTCAAGTAAAGATAATTAACCCCCAAATGGAATTATATTTATTAGGTCTTTTGTAAGTTAAACGACAAAGGAGTTTATCGATATATCCGTCGAGACTATTGTTGTAAAGATAAAAAGATATGTTCACCAACACATCTTAATAGAAAATATGTAAATTGGAAATTCTTTAGAACTTTCAGCGCCCAAAAAGGTCTTCATCCGAGTAGAGAAAAAAGAAACCTCGCGAAACCTTCCTCACTTCCATCCATGCCATAAGTACGGCGTTATTATTGATTCTTTTGTACGCGACGATAAAAACCGCTGCCACTCGAATAACTAATGCCTTCAAGCGCCGAGAGGGAGCACCTCCTTTTGCGACGGCAGATACCTAGGGCCATAAACTTGTTAGACATATTCGCGACATTAATTCACATTCATAGCCTTCTAAATTTAATATTATGTCACATCCATTTAAAAATAACCCGTCCGCCTTTTACCGCAGAAGATACTAAACCATATCGCGGCTGCCATGAATCCAGCGTCTTCTTAGATACATATATCTACGCGGTTTTATGTATATATAACATATACATCGTCTATGACCTCGAAAGCAGTTCGCCCCGCTTCAAAATGCAAGCCAAGAGAAGAGGGCGAGCAAGAAGAAGGATATCTTCTACAACATTAAATCGTTATGCATTATGACGACTCTACACCGGCTGTCGAGAGATAGCGACGACTATTTGCATTTTTGCACGGTACCGAGCCAACTTCGATCGTTACTTTTATCCATTTTCGGTAATAGAAGTCTTTTTATTACCCGTGTCGCCGGAGGTGGGTATAGGGCTCTCGTCCCCGGATAAATTATTGAGGTTAACATCAATCGTTTTTTTACGTGCTGCAGCGGCGGAATATCGAAAGCGTTCCTAAAAATTTTACGGCGCTAGTTGAATAAAGTATGAATTTTGCGCACGATCGGAATATACCAACCATAATCTAGCGGGGAGCTGTAAATTATAGAGCTAGCTGCTCGGTGCGATTCGAAATGGGAGAATTTGATTTTCGCTTACGAATCTACAATATAAACCTCGATTCTAATAATTGCAAATTTAGTTTTTATAATCTAGTCAAAACGTCTTCTAATGCAATTGGGATGGAAAAACCACGGTAATTTACGGAGATGTTCATTACTTTGGAAAGTGCTTACCTATAAATTGTCAATTGTCAAGTTGAAAACGCTTGTTTTGGTGTTGTTGCAATGTTTTACCTTGTGCTAACAATTTCGTACAAAAATGCTATTACAAAATAAATAAAATTACCTTGTTTATGAGCAAAAAATTGATCTAGTTACAATCGGTCAACTATCCCCACACACACAGGTGAGTTGACCAGCACAAAATGGAAGAGATTGCCATAGTTAACTAATGCTTTAAATTCATTGCAATATAGAGCTGAGCCATATTCTTACGCAAACACACTACACTCTTGTTTTGTTCTTCTTCAGTGCAATTTTGCTGCATATTTTGCAAGCGTTTCCAAATGAGGAACAATTTTTATGGAACAACTTTCTATATACTAAGCATTCCCACCAATCTTCCTCCTTTCTTAAAGTGTTATAGCTTTCTCCACATCCTACACAATCAGTTTCATTACAATCTTCACACAAGCATGCTATTTTCCTGTTGAATGTACGCATGAGGAAATCTAATGAAAATATCCACATTTGTACATTTTTGGCGAGTTGATTGCTGCAAACGCCTCTACAGAACTGAACAAATCATATTGTTCCAAATTCTGACGCGACAGCAGTCCTCGACTACTGGCTTAAACCGCCATAGACGCGTTTCGCTGTTTACAGCTCGTCAGTGTGTCTCTGTGGAAGGTAATGGCATTTCAATATTTTAAATCGTATATATACGAAGTAGATGTTTACATGTACGCATGAGGAAATCTAATTAAGATATCCTCATTTGTACATTTTTGTCAAGTGCCTCAATTAATTAACTATGGCGGTTTAAGCCAGTAGTCGAAGACTGCTGTCGCGTCAGGATTTGGAACAATATGATTTATTCAGTTCTGTAGAGGCGTTTGCAGCAATCAACTCGACAAAAATGTACAAATGAGGATATGTTAATTAGATTTCCTGATGCGTACATGCAAACATCTACTTGGTATATATACGATTTTAAATATTGAAATGCCATTGCCTTCCACAGAGACACACTGAAGAGCTGTAAACAGCGAAACGCGTCTGTGTATTGTGAATAGGTGATGCCTTTTACGATTGAATGCTACTTTCCTCTCCACAATGTACTGGATCCTCCTCATCCGAACTGGACGAAGGTAAGCGCCTTCTTTTTTGAGCATTTTTATCTTTTGTAACCTTTCGCTTTATCAATGTGTTCAGGGGACGTTAATATAGACCCAAGATCCTTTGCTCTTCTTGTTGCAGCTGTCGAAATTTTAGGCATTAGATTAATTTGGTCTAACAATTCTGCAAGGATTTATACGTTTTATACGTTTCGACTGTTTGCTAGTGCAAAATCTGAGGAATTGCTTGTTATTTGATCATTTATTTGGGTTGCTTTGGTGTTAATTGTCTGAGTATTTAAACTCTGAACGTTTGATAGATGGATATTTTCTACAGAAATAGTACTTTTCCCAATCTAAAAATAATTGGTCATCTGCTCCTATTTGTCGGCAGCCAACTACACCGAAACCTTGGTATAGATGGCCATGGTTAACGAACATAACATGTTGTATAGTTTGGTAATTGCTGTAGGTTATAATGTCTGAATAGACATAGTACTCACTTACTTTCCCGAAAACGGCAATAAATTTAAAGCGCTGTGTTTACAATACTATGTAAAACCCACCAATGATCACATTTTGTAAGAGCACAATAATGATTTCATTATTTTACTAACAAACAACACGTTTAGTGAAGCTTATTTCACAATACAGTGAGTGACTCAAGCGCAAACAACAATCTGTAAACGCTATCGATTGATGACTTATCCAACTTTTGCTTGTTGATCAGCTATCCCACTTGGCCATCTTTCCTAACTTTACCCTATGCCTTTCATATGTCCAAACCCCTACTGTGTTCTACAAAAGAGACGCCTAAAAACAAGAAATCAAGAAAGTCCTTGTACTGGGAGAACATATCAGGACACATATCGCTTATTATACTTACCTTTTCCCATTCTCTTCAATTCAATACTATCAACTGCTGCTTTCCACGATTTATGGAAATGTACTAAGGTGTGTCCGATACTAAGATGTGAGTAGCCTGATAGTGTTAGAAACTACAGGCTAATTTCTATCGCCAAATGTTGAAAAACGTACGTTCAAAACGTTGAAATAAACATATTTGAACTATTAGCTTGATGGAGAATTGATGTCTAGAAATTCAACTAGGACTTCGACATCTTTTTCGATTGGTCACTCACTCTAGCATAGAGAGCAGATCGTGTCTTCCTCAATGAAAACTTTGGACTTTCTAATTAGGAATTTTACGCACTTTCATACTTCTTGATATCTCTCAGGCTTTCGACACGTTTTGGCATATGGGAATCGTCTGCACGATGATCAAGGGTGAATTTGGGACATGAAATTGGTCGCATCATATCTCCTGGGAGGTCCTTCTCCGTGCGGTGTGACGGCTGTCTCTCCTCCGGGTGGCCTATCAGCTCTGGAGTCCCGCAGGGACCGCTATTGGGTCCGGATTTGTTCTTGTTATATGTGAGTGAGATGGCAAGGAGGTCTACGATTTGTCTCAAAAATGTAAACAATTTAAAAATGTGCCCAACGACGTGAAACCCTGAAATACGCCTTTTTTCGAAAATTAATTTTTAGTAGGCAAATCTGCTACTAATATGATGAAATACTAACCTTAATACATCATTAGAAAGTACAGTTAATGGACTTTACTAAACCGTTACCGTTTTCGGAATAATTTGTACAGGATACGAATAAACAATGAACGAAAGTGGATATGTTCGAGGAGATTCCAAAATTTTAGTTAAGGTTTTAATTATTAACAGAGCTTTTCCGAGTGAATCTTTTTATTGCATACAATAGGCAGCGATGTGCTCTATGAGGTAGCTTATCGGCGTCTTCTTATTGTTAGTCAAATCGGCTAGTGATCTTTATTTTGAGTTCTTCCCTTAGAATGAATTCTTTAAAAGCTTTACATCACATTAATTTCCACACCCAACACTACATGACTCACACTGTGTAAAATACGCAAGAAGTAAAGCTTTTGCACCTAATTTCCCTATCAACACCATCTACGTTGACTAAAATAAAGATCATCAATCTATGTACAGAACCGTGGCTTACAGCTTACACTCAAAGTTGGCCCAAACGACATAAATTATGTATTTTATTCTGTATCAACAACTCCACAGTGTTATAGAAATAAATATGCTACAAAAAGCTACACTTATTATCCCCACATGTACACATGTCTAGGTTAAAACGAAGGTCGACCTCGAAGGAAAAATCGTACAGTTTAGGCGCCGCCGCCTTAATTTAACATGTGCCGTCATGCCTTACGCCTTAAAAACGTATTTGGGGAATCGTTTAGATGTCAATGGAAAATAAATTCAGCCCTTTTTAGGTCGATTTCGATCCCGAAATTGATTAAGTTGACAAAGTGCAAATGGCAAGTTGTAAATAAAGTTGCGATGTTTGATTAATGGTTTCGACGCCGAGACATGATATTTTTTAGTTGGTTTATAGGAATTTTTTTATCGCTAAAGATGCGAGTTGCCCGCGATAACCACCTAACAGTTTTTCATCAAGTTTTAAATTAGATAAGAGAGTTATTGATTAATTTCGAACACCATGAAAAATGTAAGAGAACCACTATTAGGAGAGCTGTAGGTACGTGCAAAAAATCATTCAGCAAATACTGTTTGCAACAGTATAAATGCCATTGCGTATTATGTTTTCGGTAACCGATACTGCCGCGTAATACTGTATGCTTTTCTCTGCTTGTACTCAATTACACAGCATTGCTGCATTATGGACAAAAATCGCTTCAACAGCGGAGCAACCGATAGTTACTCCGCGGTGCCAACAAATTGAACTTAATGGCTTCGAAAATGATCCCATATAGTGTTCACTAGATCCAGAAAACAGCCTCTTTAGACATATTCAAGAGAGAAGTATATACAGTGTATTCATTTGAAGATTTCCTAGGCGGCCTACATTCAAAACTAATAAAATTATTAATTGTATTAATTCAAAGACAGGTAAATGTTGTTTCGAGGGGGAACCATTTTGATTAATATATCATGTTACTAAACTTACCCCCTTAAACCCTCCCATTCCCAACATAAAAACCTTAAATGGGATGACACCATTTGTGACACATCATTGGAAAGGTATTTTCATTACGAATTCAGTAGAATATTTTACTTTGATATTTGGTGAAGTTCTGGGGATTGTAACAGAAAAAATATCATCCTAAGCAAGAATTGTAAAATTATAAACTATTATCTTATTAAACAAAAGAAAACGTCTAGAACTTCTAGATAGGAAGTTTACATTTATTGCCTTTGGTAAGTATTTTGAGAGCTAAGAACATTATTAAATGCTGACAATTTTTCTTAGAATGGATGCGTTTTAAGTATTATCTAACCTGTGCTGAGCAAATTTTACTTTCGAATATTTCGTCTATCCGGGTAATCAGGTTTCAAAGATCGAAATCTGGAAAAATCTGTTAGAAAAACCTTTCTTTGACTGGAGTATCTTCCAACTCTATATTTTGTTCTTATCTCTAACCTCTTTAATTATTAGCAGAGGTTTTTCGAGTGGATCCTTTTATTGCATATAATAGGCAACAATGTCCTCTAAGAACTACTGAAGATACAAGATATGTTTTTATACCTTTTAGCAGTGCAGTTAAACAAATTTAACAATATTTATGTCTTATTATCTTTTGTGACAAAGTAGTGGAAGCCTTTTGAAGCCCTAGCTGCACATCTGAAATTACTAAGGTTAATGAAGTGGTAGATTGCATATTATCTCACAAATTTTGGCATGTAATACAAATATTGACCTACAAAAACTTGTAAACAAGTATAATTGGTATTACATGTCTTTCATTGTATCTAATTCATGGCGTCTACCTGTGCCCAGATCAGGTTTCAAAGATCCAAATCTCAAAAAAAGTTGTTTGAATGACTTCTTTGATTGGGATATCTTCTTCTTTCTTCATCAGTACTATACAGTGAGGGTCTAAAGTATTCTCCCCTCTCCCCTCCCCCATACTTGCTTTCGAACGACAAAAGCTAGCGTGTTTCGAGAAGAAACCATCAAAACTTTTATTGCTGCATAGCGTAACATTTCTTTAGTTAAAGTACTATATGTGTAATATCGTTTTATTCGTCTTTCCATTATTTTTCCAGAAACATGGAAATACACAGGACATTCCATTTAAGATAAAAAAATATGGCATAACTTCCGCCACATCAGAAATGCAATTGCTGATAACACCAAAAATTAGTTCACTATAAGTAGAAATCGATCAGTTTTTTTTTTTCTAAAACGTCGTTCAAAAGTTAATATAGGAAGTGGTACTTTAAGATTTCACTGTATAGTTTTTGACGTGTACATAAGCAATGCCTAAAGGTTTTAGGTATGTAAAAACTACATTTTGACACAAATGTATGAAAAGTAATTAATTAATTTTCTCAAGCCTCAAAACGATTCTCTTGTGACCTTTTCAAAATGTCGAGAAATTTCTTGGACAACTATCTGTAACAGTAATAGTTCGCCCACGCATCAATGTTTAATTGCTATTAGGGGAAGCTAATCATAGAACAGCAAGCCTAGACTAAAGGGTGGAGATGGCAAAAGTTGAACACCAGTCGTGTGCATTGTCATGATGGAACAAAATTTATTTCGGCAGTTTGCAAACAACAAGGTTCTAAGCCTTGTTGTTCTAATTCTAAAGTAGAACTCCATCCTGATTTTTTACTAATGATTTCTGACACATCTTTTACTAATTGTTACACCTATTTTGATTTCATTTTAACTGTATGCAATGCTCATATCTCACAAAAGCGAAAGCTGTGAACACCTTTGCACTCAATTATTACCTACATTTCTGTAATATATTCCCAATAGATCCTGTACTTTTCCAAAAAAAATTCTTGTTTATCCTTCACCTTATATCCCAGAATATATTTTGCTTGAAGTAGCTGCCTGTCGTCATTTTCTTTTCCTGCAACGCAAATATTTTCCGCTTCGCATCAAAGAGTTATTGTTAATTGCTTCGGAGCGTCGGAATCCAAACGATTTCTTAATACCAGCCAATTACAGACTAAATTCTCGCAAATTTTCCTTATTAAAAATAAATATAAGTTCGAAAATTTTCGACGAAATGATAATTAATTTGGCAGTCTGATGCGGGCCGGCAAAAAAAGTTGCGTCCCAACGCGACCAAATTAAAGGTCGCTGGAGAGGGGGCTATCGGGCGGCGGCGGAGACTCCAAGACAAAAAGTGATTTCAATTAAAGTTAGGAAAAGCAATTATTCATTTTGCGATGAAAATAACTGCCGCCTTAAACTCAATCCCATCGAGCAGCCGCTTGCTTGCTGGATTCGTCCCCACTGGCCCCTTACTCCGCCTACTTTTGCTCTCTCCTCGATGCCCTCTTTGCCCCTCCACTTCCCTTCACTCGCTCTTATTGAGAGATGATTTATGTTTTCTCCTTTTTTAATTCCCGTAATGAAACACAGAAAGCAAATTATGATTTATTCAATTCGTTATTTTGATAGCCGTTCTCTTTTCACAGATTCTTTCTTGAGGATCTTCCTCAATTTCCACGCGATGTTCTCCTTGATTTTTATAAAGAACCAAGAAAAAAGAGACAATCAAAACCCTATTCATACATATGGATTAGATGGTCTTTAAAGTATTTAACTGTCCAAAAGATTTTTAGTTTTCATTTGAGTGCTACTTTAATTTCTAATAGTTTACAAAAGAAAGGCCATTGAAATGTAATGTAATAGTACAGGGTCTACTGCTTCAGCGATTACTAAGCTGATAATTTGTGGGTGTCCAAATAAATGTCAGTGCTTTTGATATTATAGTTATGGGTAGGATTATTGATCTTTGTGAAACAATATCTATTTTTGTGTATATAAATTGGTGTCTCGAGAATGTACAAGCATACAACAGTTAATAGCTTAAATATTGGAAGCAGTATTGCCACGGAAAGTTCCACTATCACCATCTAGATCATCGGCCGATGCGCCGGAAGTCAGATAGACGTTAAGACAGCATGCGATGTGTCTTCTAGCGTGTAGATCGATGAGCTAGGGAGTGGTAAGTTAGAGTTAAGCGAGATAATATACATACAAGACAGTTCTGTACAAGATAAATAAAAGTAAAGTGAAACGTGTATTGGAGTATCTTTGTAACAGCTACTCCCCAACCCTCTCGCAAAGATAAGTGATAAGTTATGTATACAATTTATTTAAGTTAACGATTTTACGTGACAATATTATGACTGTTGCGACAGTCTTGCCAAAAATCTAGGATCCCAAATCTCAAACGAAATTCCACATCGCTAAAATAAACTGTTGACAATATCTTTTAGATGCCTACATCGATTTACATATTTTGGAATTTAGGTCCGTAATGTGCACTTTGCCCAACGTCTCACCAATGAATGAATTCCATCTCTAAAGTGCGAACCTGGAAGATCTGCAAAATAGCTATCCACGGCAGTTATCGCCTCTTCATTTGATCCAAAACGTTAGCCACAAATTTCTCTAGATTCTCTAGAATAGGTGGAAGTCAGAGGAAGAAATCTGGTGAATAGGATAGATCCTCCGACAATTCCTACTTCAAATCTTCCAGTTTCTCCATAGCCGAACCACTTTTGTGGGTCGGTGCCTTGTCCCAATGCAAGAGGATTCTTTTCTTTTGCAATCCACGCCTCTTCTCACAATTTTTTCCAATCGAGTTGGTCCAGAAGGTTTGCGCAAAATTCGCCAGTTATTGTTTTACCCTCTTAGAGGTAATCAATAAAAAGAATACCTTTCCCGTCGCAGAAACACTGGTCATGACTTTTCAAGCAGATGCTATCGACTTCTCCTTTTTGATACAGTCACCGACTTGCACCCACTGCTTTGATTGCTGTTTGTCATCGATAGCAACAAATCAGCGCACAAATTCTGTTGAATCCTTTTTAAAACGATTGAGAACTTCGTTTTCGCATTTGCTTTTGGCCTGCTTTAACAAATGGGAAACTCTTCTTGCACTAAGCTTTCTCGTATTTAATTTTGCCTTTCTTCTAATATGCCTAGGGCCCCAGATATCACACATACCTTTAATCTCCGATTATCCAATACCATATCATGCACCTCCTCAATGTTTTCACTGGTGGTTGCAGTTTTTGGTTGTCCTTCACGTGAGTCATCTTCAACGTTTTAGGACAACATTTGATTTCAGCTGCCGATTTCTTGACTATTAAAAATAAAGGAGTAGACTTCTTAAAAACCCATACCAACGTTGAATGAATTTCAGTTAGCGACACACCATACAAAACGAGAAACTTTAATACGGCGTAGTATTCCAGTTTATCAATTTCAAGGAAACGCCCAACACGTCTACTTTCAAAAGCTGTATAAAAAAACTATCTCGCAAATCAACTTGACACTTGACATACATTCCTATGACACATGTACCAACCTCACAAATAAATTTCATTGATGGCAATGCCATCTTTGAGCTAGACTGAGAACTTTTCAGCTTGAACTATTAGCGCTCGACAGATAAAAATTGCAACACTGAGAAATACATTGCAATGCGAATGCTATCTCTCTTGTTCTACAACATTTCTCTATAATGCATACTGTATTTTTATAGCCCTAAATATGTTCCCTAATCTTTTACAAAACCTGTATACACACGAAAAGCTGCACGTATGATCGTGAAACAAATAATAAGTTTCTGTCGGGAACCGGATACACTTATAGCTCCCGTTTTGCATGCTTACAAAACTTAATAATAGTGTAGCTGATGGAGGAGTTCCCACGAGATGTAATAACTTTATTTCTGGCGGAATATAATTTTGCCAGTGAAAAGCAGTCCAAAAAAACCGTACGATGTGACAGTTTACTGAAATTAGAAAACTAGGTAGTCATTGTATCCTAGATTTTACGTGTTCTTCTCAAGAAATATATAACATAATCCAAGATTTTGATACCAATGTAAAATTACCATTAAATAATCTTAGAACCATCTAAAATAAATGAGGTTTCAACTATCTAACCTAATAATTAATCCATATTAATAATTATTATAGTTAGGTGAGATATACAATTGAAATAGTATCGTTCGGATTCGTGTTTGTTGCACTAATGTACTTGACGTTTTTCTGAACATAGGGTTTTCTAAATACTAGTGTTTTCGTCTTCTGCTCCGCTGAACCATATCCGTGCCGGTATGGTAACCATATCTGCGACTACTTGGATTGTCTCTATCGTAAGTTATTATTTTGGGGGTTTGCAATCATGTATTGCCAGCCTTCACGTGTTATTTTATTTAGTCTATAACCTTCTTACCTATTGCAGTTGCTGTTCATCATTATTTCCAATGACTCTCTTGCTATTCGCTCGTAGTAGTGGTTAATTTTAGCAAATACCTTGATGTTGTGATTTGCCACATCTTCACTGCAATCCATAAATTGTTTTAGTTTGTCACACAGGTAATTGATCCTTTTTTGAAGATCCAAACTGTATAATCTTCTTTACTGTTTTGTATTTAACTTTTACATCTTTTTCACCAGGACGTTCTTTGGTCTATCGCTCACTGCAGCGATTAATGATAGATGGACGTAACAATTGTTTCTTCTTTAGAACTATTGTCTTTCGTCCTCCTAGTGATTACCCTATCTGAGTTTCCCTTGGCTTGCAACAGTCTTTCTCCAAAGCGAAACCGCTGATTTCGTCTGTCCTTCGTAAGAGTGTAGTGATAAATGATCTCTTGTGCTGTGAATGATAGTTCAATGTGAGTTTTCTTCCTATATACAGCATACGTGTTTCACTAGGAAATCCAGAAATGACACCCATTCGCTTTTTTCAACTTCCAACGGAAAACAATCGCGAAAGCCAACACTCAAGATTTATAACGTTTTGAAAAAGATATAACGTCTCTGATCCGAAATTACTGGACAATGGTGTAGGTTTTACAATTAGCGTCGTAGTCATCGACTAATGCAAGGGATATATTCCGCGAATCGAAGACGAAAAAGAAATCATATCTAGAAGTGAAATCGACTGTATATACTCTAACTTTCCTGCCTACCCCTTAATAAAGAAATCCGAAAATATGATTTGTATGGGCTTCGCTTAATGGGACGTACACTTTCCGGCCCGGTAATGGGATTTCTGACTTATATCTTACCTTGTTCCACTTAAGAGTTATTTACTACCGACATCGGTGACACCTTCGCGAAAGGTTATCCGCTTGGGGAATTATGCGAAACTGAGACAATAGCAAGGGATGAATAAAAGAAGGATTAAAAGTAATGAAAGAATCTGAATGATTTTAATTAAAATGTAAAGCGTTTGATCACTTATTTTCCTTTAATAATAGATATGATAAGTAACAAGTAGTAAATTCTGATCGATCCCAACACTGACAAATGTCTTTGACTCTGCGCATGATTACTACTGATTCATAGCGGTCCTCAAACTCACCTCAAATTAGTTATGTGGTTGCAGCTCAATTAAGTGAATTCCAAAAAAGCTACCCAGAAAAACATGAGGAAATCTATTCTGTGTACTACCACGCAATTGCACCCTGTAGAAAATTTTATTTTATAAAAAAAGGATGAAGTATTTTGAAATTTGCTTTAGACAAGAATTTTGTAAAGAAATTGTCAAATACTATCGTTTATATTTTTCTACAACATTAAACAAACATAAAGTAAGATCTATGATCCAAATTTTCTTCGATTGAATATTCCAATGGTACGTCTTTCTTTAGTAAAAATTAAATTAAATTTGAAAAATAGAACACCTTGTATATTTTTCGAGAATTTGATTGAGAAATTGTTCTTTTTATAAACATGTCCCTATATCTAAAATGTGCCGTGACGAAATACTATAAACTTTTGTTTTTCTAAAGAGACTCATTAAAAATGATCTGTAAAATTTGTTTTATGCTTACAATTTCAACAACAAAAAATTGACATGAATTTAAGAAAGGCATCCATGCAGTAATATACAGAGTGTTCCATTAAAAAAACCAACCTGCAATAAAAACTGAACATCCTGTATATTTGAGTGTAATTGTATTTTGCGGCTTATTTCTAAATTTGTAGGTAAAAATTTATTTGTAGGTAACCTTTCTTTCTAAATGAGTTAGGGAAAGAATTATCTTCCGCCCACGCAGTAGATAGATACGCTGTATAATTAGAAAATATCAATACGAACTAGAGGGTGGATCAGCAATTAGGGAGTCTACTGAAACAAAGCAGCACTAGTAAAAAATGTAGTTTGTTTTGTCAGGTTGGCCATCCTTCAAAAAATAACTCAAAAGATGCGTTCTTTCCGATTGTAAAGACGCTCATCATTTGAATAGAAAGTGGATTATTTTTAGTCTATTTTGAAACATAGAAAAAGTGGAGCTGGACCAATCAGTGATCAAGTTCTTCTCTTTAAAGAACAAAATAAACAATGAAATCAAAGCTGAGCTGCTGTCTGTTTACGAGAACCAATTTTCATCGATTGAAGCCGAATTCAGACGTGGCTAGGCCAGTACATTTGATGAACAAGACATGAATACTCCAGAAATGATTAGAGAAGTCTATTATTAATGTTAGATGACTGTCAAATAAAAGTGAGTGAAATAGTAAAGATTCCATAGATCTCATATGAATCGGTTGTTTCGATTTTGCATAATGAATTGTGTATGAAAAAGTTATGAAAGATGCCGTGTGTGTTGATGATTGACCAGAAACGAGAACGTATTTCAGCCTCCAATTTAGCAAAGATGAAACATGATCCGAAAGACTTTTAACGCCGAACAATAACGGTTGATGAAATACAGACATATCATTAGTAGGTAGGCTCTGAAAATTTTGGGCTACCTCAAGGTCACGCGTAGTTCCAAAAACGGTCACCACAGAAAAGCAAATGGCATGCAAGTCGCTCTCAAGGTCGCGAGAATAGCATTATACGCACGGTGTGATTAAAATTGAATGCTTTATGGTGGTTGCCAAAGAGTCCTAAGGTAGACGACTATAGCTGCCAAAATAGCATAGGTTGCCAAAAAGTCCGTAATCAAGATGGAGTAACGGTAGCTGGCACAAAGTCGTATAATATATTTATATACTGGAAGCAGGCATAATAATGGTCTAAATTCTCACAAAACTCCTTTAATAAATCGATGCTACCGATTTTGAGCAAGTCAGCTCATCATCAGGCAGGCTGAAAGTCATCCAATGATGCAAGTTGCAATATATCAAAAATTAGGTAATAACATATGTTAAAATTATCTTTCTTAAACATTGTAACTAGTTAAAAATATAGTCTAGATTTGTAATTTTTTTGTATAAATGTATAAAAGAAAATTAAAAATTGTAGATATAATTAATGTAAATAAATATCAGTAAAAATAAAAGTTAATAATCTATAGTGTAAACTGCAATACAATTAATTTAGATTAAACAGAAAGGACTATATACATATGTAAAATTCTAGAAAAATAATTTACTGCAGGTAAAAGATATCTCAATATATGATAAAATATTACAATTCAAACTGGTCAATTATATTTCGTATAGAATAAAATCACTTGTAAATCAATGTAAAAATGTAAAAATTGTATTGTAAAAAGTGGACATGTACAACAAATTTATATAATAATAAATGCCTTAGACACTCCTCCTGGGGATTTCACCGCTTCAGATGAAGGTGAAGATGAGGGATCTAGAAGATCCCTCATTAAGGGGAGGATCAGTCCTTGTTCCTTCATATTCCACTCTTTCGCATATTCTTCTCCACTCCGTTCTATCTTTAACTTTTTCTGTTGCCTTATCGATCTCTATCCTCTTCAAGTCTTCCCTCACTTCACTCATCCAGCTAGATCTAGTTCTTCCCCTCCTTCTTTTTCCCGATGGCTCCCAATTTGTTATTATATTTAATATCTTGTCCTCTTCCGCTCTCCACATATGCCCCAACCACTTTGCTCTTTGCTGTTTTATCTTCTTAACTATATCTTCTCCACATTCTTTCGCTACTTCCTCATTTGTTCTTATCCTATATTCCAAATTTTTCATTCTAACTGGTCCAAGTATTGATCTCACTATTCTTCCCTCCGCGACTCCTAAATTTTCTTCATCCCTTTTTATCATTGTCAGTGTTTCCGCTGCGTACATTATCACTGGTCTTATGGTTGTTCTATAAATTTTTATCTTTGTATTCTTTGAAAGATTTTTGCTTCTTAGTAGGTGTTTATTTATATGTAGAGCTTTATTGGCTGCCATTGTTTTCTCCTTTATTTCCATTTCTCTATTACCATCATTTGTAATGGTGACTCCCAAATATTTGAACTTGTCTACTTCCTCAAAGGTATACTTCCACACTCTAATTTTTCTATTGCTCAGGTCTTTTCATATTCTCATTATTTTTGTCTTGTTCTCATTTATTTTCAATCCCATCCTCTTACCTTCATCTACTATTTCTTTTGAGATGTTATTCATTATCTCCCTCTTTTTTGCCACGATTACTACGTCATCAGCGTACACTACTAATTGTCCCCCTCTTGTTCTTACTGTACCCTTATTGACTATCCCCTTGCCTAACTCCTTTATTTATAGCAAACTCTTCAGTTTCACCTTTACTTGTTATTACACTAGCTTTTGTTCCATGCATTGTCATTGCTACAAGTCTTCTTAGTTTTGTTGGTACTTCTAACTCCTTTATCGCTAACACAAACATATTTCTATTTAGAAAATCAAAACTCTTGCTGAAAATCTACGAAAAGCAGTTCGAGGTTTATATTATGTTGATAAGTTTTTTCTACTATTTGTTTAACTATGTGTATTGCGTCAATTGTCGATTTCCCCTTTGTAAACCCGCATTGATATTCTCCTATTTTATTATCCGTTACCTCTCTTATTCTTCTCTGTATTAACGTAGACAAAACCTTGTAGGCGGTTGGTAGTAATGTAATTCCCCTATAGTTATTACATTCAAGCTGACTTCCTTTCTTATGTAACTTTATTACTTGGCCTATTTTCCAGTCATTCGGCATTCTCTCCTTTTTCCATATATTTAATATCAATGCGTATATTTGTTTTTTCAATTGTTCGCCTCCATATTTCAACAACTCCATGTTTATCCCATCCTTTCCAGGTGCTTTTGCGTTCTTGGTTTTGTTTATAATTTCAGTCACTTTTTCTAAGGTTGGTTCCTTTACATCTATTTCATGTCTTCCTTTCCCTTCTCCTCCTTCTTCTTTCTCTGTTGTTGAATTTTCTTGTTGTTGATCGTCATTTAATAATTCTTTGAAGTGTCTCATCCAAACCTCCTTGATTTGTTCATTTTCTACTATTTTTCCTTCTTTGGTTTTTATTCCCCTTATTTTAGGTTTATATCTTCTTTTTTGTTCCTTAACCTTTTGATAAAATTTTCTACTATTTCTATTTTTGTT
Source organism: Dynastes maya (assembly GCA_029619315.2). Taxonomy (NCBI): domain Eukaryota; kingdom Metazoa; phylum Arthropoda; class Insecta; order Coleoptera; family Scarabaeidae; genus Dynastes; species Dynastes maya. The sequence continues at coordinate 42,978,380 of JAROYE020000006.1, read as the reverse complement.
GTCATCTTCGATTTCTTCTATTGTTTGTTATCCATTCTCGTTTGCTTGTTCTTATTATTTTTTTACATTCTTTTCTTATCTTCTCATACTTCTCTTTGTCTTCTCTTTTATTCGTACTAATCCATTTTAATCTCGCTTCTACCTTTTCTCCATACCTCTTCTACATTTTTCTTCATACCATTCCTTTTTATTCCTCTTACCCTCCTTCCCGATGATTTTGTCGGCTGCTTGATTCATTATCTCCTTTATCTTACGCCATCTTGCCTCTGTATCTTCTTCTTCTTCATTTTTTTTGTTCCATTGTCAATCTATTTGTCTCATCTTCAACATATTTATATACTATTTTTATAATGCTACATCTCCAATGAAGCAATAATCAAAACAATGGACTGACTTAATGCAAGCGCTCCAAAGGAGGTGAAGGCCGTATACTAGACCGGAAAAGTTATAGCCTCTATCTTTTGAAATTACAATGGGATTTTTTTTATCGATTCTCTTCAAAAGAGTAAAACAATAACTAGAGAATACCATGCACCACTTTTAGATCATCTGCATGATGCAATACAACACAAACGGCCCCACTTAAAGAAGACACGTGTGCTTTTTCTGCAGGATAATGCACGACTTTACACTTCTATTGTTTCAATGGCAAAACTACATCAATTACACTTCAAGCTGCTTCTTCAACCGCTGTACCACCAGATTCACCAGATTTGGCCCCTTTCAACTATTTACTTTTCCCAACCGGGAAACTTGGTTTGGTTCAAAGAGATCTAAGTCGAATGTGGGGGTAATCACTGAAACTAACGCATATTTTGAATGGTTTGATAAAGCTTAATTTTCTGAAGGAATGAAATGACTTGAATATCGATGTAGTAAATGTAATGAACTACAAGAAGAATGACTTGAAAAATACCATAATGTTTTGGCTAATTATTAATCCATCCTCGTATTAAGGTATTAAAATAAAAAATTACAAACCAAGGATATTTGAACAAGGAGAAAATCCAGCTGCCGCAGCATAGTTTCGCAATTTGAATTCACAAAAGCGTTCCACTTTCTAAATATTCAAACAGGAATACGGCGAAATAATGACAAGGTTTCTTTTAACGTATGCAGCTTTAATTATCGAAAAAGGTGTACGCGGCGTAATTAGCAAAATTATGTAACGAACTCGCTACGAATCATCTCCTTTTGTATCGGTCTTTATATGAAATTATCTCGAAAAACTGAGGCGTACTTAGGCGGAATAAAACCGGAACTTTACCCATTAGAAACAAAGGGGCTGCAGTTTGTCTGGAAAAATCCTTCCCCTAGCTACATTTGTATCCGCTCTGTGCAGCGGCAGCTTCTACGTTATTTTGTTTTCTCCTCTCTTCTTTTGAAAAAGATCAAAGGATATCCACACAACTGACATAATAGCACGATTCCGTCTTTGATAAAGAATACTTAAACAAAGGAGAACAAAAGTAGCTATTTACCTCCATGCGTTTTTCTAGACCGTATACGTTTTGTAGAGCATGTATGTTTGCACATATGTATTGAAGCGACGGTATACGAGTTGCTAGTCGTAGAAAGTTAATTGAATTAAATGTAGAAATTGGAAGAATGAAAATTTCATACGGTCAAATGCATTTGCATTTGAAGTCAGGCGAGTACGGTGAATGAGGAACAACGGCTATATTGTTTTTCACCACAAATTACTGTACGATGAAAGCGGCTAGTGGTCTGGTGTTATCATGGTGGGGAACCAAGTCATGTTTTCATGATATAACCCTGCAATAATCGTCTGATCTAGAGATAGGATTCGGGAGTATTCTTTAATACTCTTATGGCAATTATTTACGAATTTTGAAATTGATAAATGGAAATCAACAAGTATTGAAATTGAAAACGTAAACTAACCTTGATTGTTAAGGAGATGACATATAAACACTATGTTCCTTATGCCATTTACAGGAAATCTGCCCTTCTAACCTCGAACTTTCACTTCTATTTTGAATTTACTTTCTAATTTCTATACCGAACACTTTAATTTGAGACCGCAGCTAAACTACTAGTTAACGCGACTATAGCTTAAGCAGGATTAATTAATTTATTGGCGTCCCTCATCTGCTTTATTTTAATCGCGATGGCGATTGTTCCTTTCCACAGCAAATTTTGATGATATCCACCCAAATATAATCTCACAAAGTATTTTTGATAAATAAAGTTATTTTTGGGCGCAGCATAAGAGAATGAATGTGGTAACGCTACTAGATGACTCAGCTAGGCGACTCTATGCTCTAAAATATAACTAACAACATTTAAATACGAATTTTTTTCTACTAAAACAAAGATATCTTAACGAAACATATTTAATGTAGGAAATAATGTTAGAATTTACCCTGCTGTTTGTTTTAGGAGAATTTTTTCATAAATTTTGAGGAGTTGCGAAATTAGGAGAAATAAAAGAAGAGTGGTTTTATCTTTGTTCCACTAAGATCGTCGTTATCTGGACTTATCTATTGTACATAATGTCTACACTCCAAGGCCAGTCGGCCTAGGGGGAAAATTGTGGCTTTCGAAATTAGCTTTTTCTCCACTAGAGGGAATTTCATTACTATCGGTTGTATAGTAAGTATAGAGTTTACTGCTAACTGTTTAAAAAGTACGTTAAGAAATACATTACGACGCATATTGCGTATACATAGTAAGAATGATAGGTAATCCGTGTAGAAATGTTGAAAACGAAGGAATTGCTTACACCATGCACCACGAATAAACGCAGGCTTGCCGCAAATACCTCGTTGTGTATTTTGTGCATCCTTCGGGAAGCAGAATCTTACAGGATCTTTAAAATATGGTAGCCGTTCGGCGATGTATCCACTTTTGTACCATGCGTATTTAAATAGATTGAAAAGCATCGTCCTTAAATGCACCCTCTAGCATGTTGTATGTTTTTGCAGCAGCCTTACCGAGTTTAAAACAGAATTTCAAACAAGTACGCTGTTCCTTCAAAACGCAAACACAGACAGACGCAGCAATGAAAAATTGTTCACCAGCAAAGAACGTTTCCACTTACAATTACGCCACTTGGTACGTCGACTCACAAATGGTGTATCCAACTCCACGTAGCGGCGTTTGAATGTAACTGCGCCCATTTACGCGCGAGTTTCAAACTGAAAGAACTTTTGGGTACAACTCGTATTTGAAATTTAAAAAAAAAATGATTTAGCATCAGGAGAAATTAAACTTGTACATAACCTAAATGTTATAAATGGCAGAAGATTCCTACGTGATATACCGGATATACAAAAACAAATGTTTACTTTCGAGATTTTCAAGACAGTAAGAATATTTTTTTAAATACAACCTCTGTGTATTTCTACCAGGTAATACTGTATCATATTCTGCTGTGGAGTTGCCTGAAATTCGGAAAACTCCTTCTTCAACCCAATGAGCAACATGTGTTTTACCGGTGTTAAAAGATAAACTAAAAGTTCTGGGCCCAGCGAAGTGAGTTCAGCTCCTTAACATTCCACAAGTCGATTGTCGAATCTGTCATATTGTGGCTCTCCTATCTTTGGCGCTATTTAAAACATACCGTCCCTTCTATGAGACCAACCAATGCTAGCCCACCAGTTATACTTGCAAGAGTTATGGCAAACTTGCTTACGTAATTTCATCACTCGAGATGGAAAGCATTTAAAGAGGACTCGATTCAAAAATGATCACTTCATAAATATTGTACCAAATGACCAAGATACGCTTTTCTAAACTGAATTCTTACGCACAACAATCAAACGATAAGTTTACTTTACAAAATAGCGACCTCATGAAACACATCATCTGAATTCGTAACAGTTTTGCGACGTACGACCGACGGCAGCATCGAATACAATCTCATTAGTTTTCTCATCGAGCATCTGATGGATTAAACCGTGAATTACCGCCGACTAGCAGCTTCGTCCTGTACACAGAAATCTCGTCCGCGATAAACAAAAGCCGCTGGCCGTATAACCGTCGAAGCGTTGCGTAAAATACGTTTGCGTACAGGCGGTATTAAGCGGTACACAGACATCAGATCGGGTCCCGATAACGACGTGAACAAGCTCGAACGAGCCATCCGTCGGTAATGAACTGGATTACATTTCAATTCTTGAATCGACGCGTCGTTCAATCCGTATAACCATGCATGCATCATACAAGTACTGTGAATAACGTGTTCGATTACCTAATAGCTGCGAAACAATGACGGAAACTGTATAACAAGTTCTAATAACTATAACGTTACGTAAAAGAGCGCTGATGATGCAGAAAGACGTGATTGGCGCTTAACGATGAGAAGACAATGCAAGGATAACATAAAATATATAAGTTAACCAATAAGATTAATTACAATTAAAACATATAGTAATTAATTTTCAAACTCCGTAAATACAAATAAATTAAGCAGTACTATGTTGAGCACTTCTCTTAAAAGGTGCACAACGGGGAAGTGTATTTTTAGTGAACTAAATCGGGTAGTAGCTGAAGTTCGTCACGTCAACCAATCGCGCTTTAGACGAAATGCCGATCTGCATACACATGAAACCCAAAACCGCGACAAATTTGTAATTGCCCATCATCGGTTGAAGGTAACGCAACAAGCCGTGGATTACTGGGGTATAAAAATGTACAACCATCTGCCGAACCAGCTAAAGACTCTTAGTAAAAACCAATTTGCCAAAACCATGAAGTCCCTACTTTTAAAGAACACTATTTACACTTTAGAAGAATTCTTTAAAGCGTCAGCCTTCTCCTGACTACATTTTTTTTAATATCTGTATTTTGTTTCATGTCTATTTATTTATTTATGTTTTTATATATACACATTTTATTTATACAATTATTTTAAACTATTTATATACATATTTTTATTATATTACTATTTATTCACTGTTTCGTTTTCTACGTGTTTGTCTTGTACTTATGTATACTGTTTATTTTTTTTTGTTTCTTTTTTACAATTTTACTTTTCTTTTTGTATATATGTACTTATATTTGACCTGTCATGTAAGTCTTGATGACAAATAAAATCATCATCATCATCATCAAGTGTATGGCAACTGCCATTTGTAACAGGAAATTTCTTGTTAACAATTGGGAACAGTGCAATGAACCTACACAAAATAAAGAAATATGAAAGAACGTGGCACTTCTCATAACGTGGCAAGCTTCTCAATGACTGCAACCACAAAGTTGCTGCTTCTTTGAGCTCTTCAGCGTTTTTGAAATGCCCTTCCTTCATCCTCCCTCAAAAAAAAAGAAGAAAGACGCCTTAATTTTCGAAAAATGATGAGTCACTTGGCGCTAACTCGGTATATAGGAGGAATGCCTGAAAACGTCCCGCGTGATAAACTGCAGTTTTTTTCCACAGCTGCATGAGGCCGATCACGATCCCAACAGACATCTCTCCACGTTATTGTCTCCCCTCTTGGCATGAATTCAACATACAGTAAACTGTGGCGGTCCCAAAAGGTAGTTGCTATCAGCTTCCCTTTGATCGGAGATTCAGCTTTTGTTTCCTAGATCTTAAAGGAGAACTTATTCGATGCCCATGTCATCTCCTACATAATAATAATAACAATGATAATAATTATTTTCAATTCCTTGGGCGGAATCCAAAACACGATGCTGAAACACCTGAAAAAAAAAATACTGAAGAAAACAAACATGCACTGTCAGATTCAAAAGCAGGTCATCTTCGGGTCTCTCGGGATTCTACGAGCCCATGGAGCTAGTCATATCCAGGGCTAAACCAACCATTTGCTAATTCTACTGGCGAAGCGTGCGGAGAACCTTTGATGCACCAGTTCAGCGAAACCCCGAATAGCTAAAAGATTATTATATATTATAAGGCATTATAAATTTCAGCAGTAAGTGGGGGGAGGGTGGAATTGGGCAAATAGAGAAACAACTAGAGAAGGCACAGAGTGGGTTTAGGCCAGACAGAAGCACACGAGATCACACTTTTACATTAAGACAGATGAGAAAACATCGAACAGAGAAATCTACTTGGCATTACTAGACCTCGATAAAGCTTTTGATAGAATACCAAGGAGGATAGTATGGGAAAGTCTAAAACGAAGAGGTGTTGGTGATAAATTGCGGAGGAAATTGAAAGTATCTACCAAAACAACACAAATTAAGTAAGAACAAGCAACTTGCATATCAACACAGTTTGCAATTAACGAAGGATTAAAGCAAAGAGGAGTACTGAGCCTGATTTTGTTTATATTAATAATGGATGGTGTCTTAAAAGGACTTAAAGCAAAAGTACATAAAATCGATATAGGTTACACGAAGCTAAGACCGGTTAAACTAGTGGATGCTGATGATTTGGCGATATATGCGAACAGTGAGTCTCAATTGACAGAAAATTTGAAAATGTGACAAGAGGAATTGAGCAAAAAATATGAAGATAAATGCAAGCAAAATAAAAGTGATGACAAAAGGCGAAAGGTAAAAATAGTAAAAGTAGATTGTTTTAAGTACCTTAGGGTAACAGTAAAAGTAATGGAGGAATGGAAGAAGAAATAAACGAAAGAATAAGCTGCGCCTCAAGAATATACCACGCTCTCAGCAAGACATTTATTAGCAACAAGAACATAGGTAAGGAGACAAAGATGACTATATTCAAAACAGTGTTTCGGCCAGTACTAACGTTTGGGAGTGAAAGCTGGGTACTGAAAAACAGTTTAAAGAGTAGACTTCAGGCGATGGAGATGAAATATTTGAAAAAAGGTGTAACAAGGAAAGGAAATTAGAGAAGAGTTAAACATAGAGCCTCTAGCAAAAACAATCGAGAAACAGCAGCTGAAATGGTTTGGTCATTTAATAAGAATGGAAAAAGAAAGACACCTGAAAGCTGTATGGGAGGCGAGAGAGATGACAGAAAGAACAAAATGGAGACCCAATAAAACGTGGAAGAATGCAATAAGGAATATATTGGAAGAAAGACACATGCAGTGGAACAAACCAAGCATGTTGGCAAGGGAGAGAAGAGAGTGGAGAAAAATAGTGCAACAAAACTGAATAAATATTTACCTTTTCTGCACTGTTGTAAAAACTCACCTTTATTATCTTTCCAAACACTTACCTTACCCTACTTAAAAAAAGTACCTAATTCGGAAAATATGTAAAATACCACCAGATTGCTGTTTGCGTTTACTATAACGCCCGCTACGTAATACTAAATATTCAATCAACAGTATTATTCGGTATTAGTGAAGTAAACACCATTCCTCCCGGAATATGAATAATTCATAGTGGAGCCTCGCTTCGGGAGGACGCTGATTGAAACATGGGCGTCGCCTCTCGAAATAAATTAACATACATTCTTACATAATTGGCGTCGCCGAAGTCGCCTTGGTTCACCGCTTTTTTTTTCGGTTTCTTTCCTTCACCACAGACGTATATGCCACAAGAAAAGATCACCGACAGGTCAGTGATAAATTATCGAAAGGAGGAATGTCGATTATTCTACCTATTTCTCTTTTTTCTCCTTCGCTTGCTTGCCGCTTTGTCGGACCAGTAGTAAGCGCTATGAGATCCCGCAGAGAGGGGACGAATTAATAAAGTTTTTAATTTAAAAAAGTTGGAAATTTTTTGCGTACCTCATTCGGTAAAAGCACGCGCATTGACCGTAATATCCCGCTCTCTGGCCCACCAGCGCCATCGTGCGGTCTATTTTGAATTTATATTGGTGGAAGTCGGACGGAAGAATTCCGGATTAAAATTTCTCCCTCTACGACGTTCCGGTCGGTCCGTTCCGCTTCTTTCTGGCGAGAGGAGGCGCGGCGTAGCGTTTTTCTTTTGTTTCTGGCTTCTTCTTTTCGCTTTGTATTAATTACCCGAAACTTCCCTTCGGTATTGTGCGCAACACTGTGTTCCTTGGGACTTAATTAGAACAATGGAACGAGATATAGGAATTTTTTAAAAACAAAAAGAACTTTTCGTACCTCATATACTTCATCATATCGGAGAGAAAAATAGAAAACGTTTTGTATTGTTTTTTGAACCGGATTTATTCTTTTTACATCGTTATAATTCAGGGCAATTTAAAAAGTTTTATGCGATTACTTTTTATATTATTAATATCACAAAAAGATATCAAATAACCACAGAAAACATAGTTTGAAACATAAAATTTCAAGAAGAAAAATTGCAAATATGGTCTGTGTTACATATGCATGTTGCATTAGGCACCTTTGTATATGTTGTGTTAGACACATTAGAAATAAGCGTGGGCTCTCCCTACCTCATCTATCATCGCGCTCTGTAACAATGTCTGTAACAGTCATGTAATCAGTTTAAAATAAAGTTACTGTTAAACTAATATTGTTTATATATACAATATATACAAAACCAATAACAAGACAGCCTGCACTCTATTTTTGAAATTAGTTTCTTTTAGAGCAGTCTGACAACATTTCCAAAGGCTTCAAAATAACCAAGCTTGCATTTTATCGAAGGAATAAGATTGTTTACAGAACAGTAAGAAAAATTCAGAAACCATCAGATGTATATGCACTCAATCCAATTTTCACCAAACTAAAATTACAACCCATTATTCGCAGTGTTTTCAAATTGCAGTTGGAAACTCTTATCAAACTATCAGAAGAATTTATTTCTATTTCTTGATTTTGTGTCACGAATATAATGGATTCGGCGAATACTTGTTTCAGAAATGTTCGACACCACTGCTATTCCTTCCCTTTCACACGGCGATCTGCTAATACCATTTCTTCAATAATTGAAATGTTTTGAGGCGTTATCAGTTCAATTGGCCGACCGGGGCACTCATCGTCTTTAAGGGATTCTTGCCCCAAACAGAAACATTTTGTCTACTTGTTTACAGTGGAAAATGAAGGAGATAAATCATCATAAACGCAGTCTAAACATTGTTTAATGTGATTAGGCGTATGCCATACTCATGTCCGTTGTATCCACTGCACTCTTTGTTTTATTGTAGTGTAAAATGATGTCCGGTTTATAATCAGTTTCACACTGGGATCCTATCGTTTCCTAGGGTCGGTTTTTTGAAGAAACCTTAAACCCTTTTGTCCTTTAGCTAACTTAGTGCAGCACTATCACGCCGTAATGGAGGTAGGTATATACTAGGGAAAATGTTTTCGTCCTAGTGGGCTAAAAACTGAGTTTAGCTTTGAGGAAGAAGTCTTGTTTAGGAGGTGTTTGTCGTTCCTTTGACGGGAGTGACTCTCAGCGAAGGTTGAAGTCCGCTGGTCGTCTAACGTGAATCCTGGGAGGGGGCCGATCTTGAGGAACGACTACCTCTTGAACGCACCTGTTGTCGCTCGCGCGGATCCTTTCCCAGGCGGCGGTGAGGATCTTTTCGAGATATTCGCGGAGCGTCGGCACTCCCAGATCGCGATGAATCTGTGAATTCCTTACGAACCAAGGGGCTCCAGAAATTATCCTTAGTCTTATTCTGGAGGCGCTCTAAGGATATTATGCGGGTAAAGGCCATAGCGCCGTAGGTCAGCAGCGGTCCGAGGGTCGAGGTGTAGAGAAGCAAGGGGACTCCTACGCCCTAAGAATAAGAGCAACGAATTACAGGCAGCGAAGAACTTGGACTTTGTCTCCTGCATCTGTTTCTTCCAGGTGAGCTTCTGGTCGAAGTGGACTCCTAAGTACTTAACGTCAGGGCACCACGGCAAGACAACGCCGCCCACACGGACGAACTCTCGCGGTTCGCGCAAGCCCCTGGTGAATCTAACTGCTACGCACTTAGATTCGTTAACGCGGAGTCTCCATCGGGCGGCCCAGCGCAGGAGGTGGTCGGTAGCCAGTTGTAGCCGTCTAACGACGAAGACCTCTTTCCGGCATGATGTGCAGATGACAGTGTCATCCGCATAAATTGCCAGTTCCGTGCCAGGCTCCCGGGGGAGATACGACATAAACATCAGGAATAGTTGCGGCCCGAGGAGAGAGCCCTGCGGGACGCCGGATTTAAGGCTGCGGATGCTCGACTTCGTGGATTGGTACTTGGTGCAGAAAGATCTGCGTTGCAAGTACGACCTAATTAGTCTAACCATGGAGGGGTTTAGACTTAAATATTAACTTCGTTAATATTTGTGTTTTTTTGCGAATTAGTGTAAGGTCTAAGAAATTAATCATGTTGTTTTGTTCGTTTTCTAAGGTAAATTGTAATTTGGGGTGGAACGTGTTGAACTTAGGAAGTAATTTACTTTGTCATTCGGTATACAAGGCATGCAGTCATCTACATATCTTTTAAAAAAATTTGGTTTAAAATCTAATCCAGTTATAACTTGTTCTTCTAAATCTTGAAGGACTAACGGTGCAATTGAGCTTGATATCGGAGATCCCATTGCGCAATCATAGATTAGTTTGTAAAATTTATTCTGGAACTGAAAATATGTTGTTGATAGTGCTAGTTTTAGTACATCCAGAAATTCATTTAGGGGAAGGTCAGTATGATGTTGTAATTTGTTTCAATTTTTTTCCACAACATTCACTGCGTAATCTGTCGGAATATTTGTATACATAGAGACAACATCTAATGAGATTAGTTTTTCTGAATTTTTGATTTTTACACTGTCAATAAATCCTTTAAATTCAAATTAATTTTTTATGTAGTGCCCATTTTGACTTGTAATTTTTGAGTTTGAATTGGCTAAATATTTTGAGAGTGTGTAGAGTGAGCTCTAGACACAAGATACAATAGGTTTAAGAGGAGCATTTTGTTTGTGTATTTATGGATAGAATGGATTATGAACACAAGATGCACAATCTACTAAAAGATCCGAATACACATACCGAAATTAGAAAGGATCCAACAACAAAAATATCAAAATCATCTAAACTACAACAAAACTATTAAATTAAATTTAACTGAAGCGGTGATAATCAATAATCACTAACAACCGCAATCAACTATCGAGTGATAATTTTATACAGGATGTATTTGAATTGCTTGGCCAAACTCTACCAACGTGATCTATGGAACAAAACTGTAAAAAAAGTTCCTATAAACATGTGTCCAAATATGCTTCCTTAAAAAGTTACACGCGAATTTCAAAATTGCGAATAATCAGTAACAATTTTTATTAAGGCAGCGAGAACAAATTTCATATGTATACGATTTATTATTAACACGATTAAAAAATTTGAAATTTTATTTATGTCACTTAATTGCTAAGAAACAAAAGAATAATATCTAATTCGACTTCAGCACATTTAAAAAAACTCGGAATAACTGTTGAAATAACAACCTTATTAAATATTTGCTTGTATGCGCGTAACTTTTTGAGGGAGCATTTTTAGACACATGTTTATAGGAACTTTTTTTAGAGCTTTGTTCCATACATAACATTGGTAAAATTTGGCCAAGCAATTCAGATACATGTTATATTTACAGTACGCGCCCTTAACTTCGTCAGAAAACATCATTGTCATTTTGACAGATGTGAAAATACAAATGACAATGACACATAGTTCATTTCTTTGTTACTTTTCTTGAAAAAAGTATCTTTCACTAAGACAGCATAATATATGAGGAAAACCAGAGATACAAAGTATGTGTATCACTTGGGCGATACACCACGGTATTTCAAACAGAAATATATGCTATACAAACCTGCGCGTGGGAAAGTCTACGTCGGCGACCGCAGGGTGAGACGATTTGCATTCTCTCTGATAGTCAGGCTGCCTTAAAGGCACTAGCATCTTATCGTATAACCTCCAAACTAGTATGGGAGTGCCTGCAAACCCTAATGGCTCTGTGTAAACACAACAAGGTCACACTGGTGTGGGTGCCAGGGCGCAGGGGCATAACGGGCAATGAAATTGCAGACCAGCTAGCGAGGGAAGGTTCAAAAATGAATTATTTAGGCCCTGAACCGGGTCTAGGTATTACCAAGAGTGCAGTGCGTGGTTGCAATTAATGAGTGGATCATAACACAACACCAATTAAATTGGAAACATGCAGCTGGACAAAAGCACAGCAAACGGATGATGGGAAGACCGTCGCAACATCTGATTGCTGACCTGCTTGAATTAAGCAAAATACAGCTTAGGGCAGCAACATGTCTATTAACAGGACATGGCTGTTTGAGAGGCCACTTGCATAAGATGGGCATCTACAAAGATGAGCCCTTATGTAGAGTTTGCAATGAGGAGGAGGAAACAGCCCCTCATATTATTTTCGAATGTGCAGCGTAAGCTCAACGTAGATTCGCTAGGCGAAGCACAAGTGAACTACCAATGGAGAATGATATACTACATAGGCTCTTAAACCTGATTGCGGGAACTAACAAGTAAAACAAAACCGAAGCAGGAATAATACAATAAGCTACTAAGCTTCAGTGTTAGGGATGTAAAGACCAGCCCTGCTTTGGTAGGAAAATCAATCAATCAAGACAGCATAATCTTTACAATGTAAATATTGATATTTTGTTACATTGCAACATTTTTACACTATATCCGCATCAATATTCCAAAACCCAAGATGGTTTCATTCTTGCCTATGACCCAGCAATCATTTTTTAAATTTCGCGGACAATTTAAATTGATGGTAACGACAATAGCAATAGATATAGCTTGCGTAAATGGTATTTATTGTCAGAACTACCAACTTAATCGTACCATACACTACAATTTCAGTAATTTTTTTTAACGTGTGCTGACGACCCTACGGAATACATAAGTTTTGAAGCTTGTCATAACTTCAAGAACCCTTTAGCAAAGAATATACAATATGCATCCATTTGACTATTCTGCCTTAAACATTAATGGATAAAAATGTTAAAAATTCTAAAAATATTTTAAATCGATTTTCTGTAATGTTTCCCGTTTTCCAGCTTTGAAATTCGTCTTTACGTTATTTCTTTTAATTGTTAACCTTTTCAGAGCATTACTTTCACATGACCATGATTAGTTTTTATACCAACCATCATATACATACACGAACTTCGAGGAATAATTATCCCGTTTAATAAACAAACGTCAAATGTACTTGTGCACGCTCACAACAGACGTACGTAAATGTATATCTACTATTAGCATCGGTTAATTAGCGGATGTTTTGCAACACAGCCATCAAACGCAAAATTATATGTCAGCTGTTTATAAGCTCTATTCCAGTATTTGATCCCAAATACCGCAACGTTTACCATGCTTAGAACTGCAGTGTTGATTTTGTACGCTTGTTTTGGCCAGAACGAAAGTGCTTCAATCGTAAATGTAAGTATACAGGTGGATAATCCAGTAGAAAATAATACGAGTGCATTTTATCGCTTGGTGTGCAGTTAAGGTTTTAGAAATGGTGCACGCTTCTAGAATTGTTTCAAATTGGTGGTTGCGGACATGGTTTTGGTGTTTTTGAAATCAATAATTAAGGACTTCCCAAAGACCTGGATTCCTTTTTCGTCATAAATCCACTTTTTTCCAAAAACCAAATGATCTCTGCATTCAAGCAGTAGATTTCGTTCCATATTTATTGTAGCCTTGATAGTAGATGTAATACTACATTACGCGGCACTTTTAATAGTATCCTGCCTTGAATTACTATTGCTATTACTCTGTTGTTGTTCTTTCGTTCACATTTTTAGCGACGTGTATAATTCAGTTTGGTATTCATATTAAGCACATGAGTTCTTATTCTCTATTTCCCTGTTCAAATTCTAATATCTTTGTGTGCAGTAGTCTACATGCAATTATCTGTTTAGCTTATTAGCAAAGTGACAAAGCAGAAACGAATCGTTTGACATAATCGTAATTTAATGCTTTTGGAATAGAAAAGCTCCATGACTGTACACAAGTAGTACACAGTACACTTGTCCACAATTTTGACTAATAACAATTAGTAATTTTTGAGATTTTCTCCCAATGTTAATATAATGAAATGAGAAAAACAACTAAATTTAAAACAAAGGCAACCCATGGAGTAATTCTTGAATTAATGATTTGGGGAAATACCAATTTTTAGTATATAATATGTAGTTCTTTAACACCGGATCTTCACAACCAACCACAATCACTTCCCAAACAGCAATTCCCCGTTTCGCTAATACCCTTCCAAAAGAAAAAAAAACCGTTACATAACTTATAAACAACTTTTTCAATTCTCCCACCGCATTTCTGTATTCTCCCTGCACGAACGTTATCCACTATTATTCCCAACATCCTCTTTTTCTTTGGCACACATAGGAACCTCGATTTGAGGAAGGAAAAAAGAACCTGACACACCGTAGACGCGACATTATCGTACGCACTTTCGCGCTGTTTACTTTTAAAGGGTTTCGGCAAGCCGATTGAGCCTCCCCCAGGAGCCTTTCCCTTTCAAGCGGGCCTCATGCAGCTACTCGACGATAAAAAAAGTTATCATACCTTCTGCGGAGGCAGCCTAATTCACCCGGAGTGGATTCTAACGGCAGCACACTGCATACAGCTAGACGCCGAATCGCCGGCCATGAAAACGTAAGATAATCTTCGCTTTTTTTCCGGAGTGAATATGGAAGGATATTAAAAATGAATGACCTCGAGGGTGACATTATAACTTTCTTTCCCAGTATCGCTGGTTAAGGAGAGATATTTCGAAAACGTGAATTTATTTTTAATATTGGATGTTGTATTTAAATTTTCGCATGAACTGAAGTATAATTCTCAATAAAAGCGCTAGATGTCCTCAGGGATTTGGAATTTCAAAAGTGAAAAACAAAATATATGTTAAGTGTTTTTAACAATGTTTTACTACAAATTAATACTCCTTTGAAGGTAAAATGTGGTATAGTAGAAAATCCAAACTTTTTCGGTAGAACTACTTACCTAGACAAAACAAAATTAGAAAAATCTACTGAATCAGGTACATTGATAAATTGGAATACCTATCAGTTGTAGATATGAAATAATTTTTACACCTATGACTTATCCTTTTCAACCAAAGACAGAATATATTTTTATTTTTTGTTCTGTAAAAACATCAAGTACGGAAACAACGAACTTCGGATATAACAAAGGAATTTCTAATATCCCTTGATTACATTTTAGAATATGAAATTTCTACAAAATTACCTTTTTAGAATCTTTAAGTATATTTAAAATTAACAACGATATGTTTTCCTAGAACTTCTTTCAACATCGATAGTGACTTGAAAACGAAGCAAAAAAAATATTTTACGCCTTAAAAATCGCATTGACGCTACACTTCTGGTTTCGATCTTAGAAGAAAAAACACTCTAGTTTTTATAGATTTTTATAAATTGTTGGCCAAGTTAATCCTATTCATAAATTTCGTGATAGAAGAAACAGAAGAGTACCTCTTTAACATCTTCCCCATTTTTATATTTTCAAGAAAGGAAAACTACTAGAACGAAATAAAAACCTAGTTATAATTGTGAAATTATAAACAAATACTATACTCCTAATTGATTTTATGCGCTCATATACACTCTAAGCTTTCACAAAAAGTAAGTTATTATTAATGGCAATGACTCGAACATATTAATGTATTCAAACTCTGTAGCTTACTATGATACTTAATTAATTCATTATTGATGAGCTACCTAAGTAGAACATAATTAATTTTTAATAAAGAAACCAAACACAATACAATATAATGACTACTCAATGTCGCTTTTATTTATAATTATTTTAGAACAGAATAAATATAGGTATGTATACATTCAACGTTAATTTACGAAGAACTAACTTTAAAAATAGCCACGTTGTATTCTCATCAAAAAAATAATTAAATTTAATGTTCTATACTTTATAAATTGGATGTACTTAAGAATTTGTGAGTTACATTTTTATGGACTTAATGAGCAAGTAGTAAACACATCGATTCTAAAAAACAACAGGATTTGATAAAAAAAAGTAATTTGACATAGCAACATAGTTAAAACGGATTCAAATTTGTATTGTATATATAATAATACTAATTTTATGTACTGACATACACTTACATATCAATGCTAACTAAAGAAATATGAATTTCCATTGTGGAAGTGAATCCTTGCGGAACAGTGAACATGGACATCGTAATTACTTTTTTCTGTACAAATATCCTGATTATTTTTATTATTATTATTATTATTATTATAAAATGCTATTAAAATCTAGCAAATACGAAAAATAACAATATTCCAGTAATTAAAACAAAAAAAAATTAATAATTAAGAAAACACATTTATTAAATGTTTTATAGACAAATAAAAACATGTTCTTAGTGCCAGAATTCAAAATCAAAAACCCAATTCCAAGAATGTATCATTATTTGGAAAATGTTACATATATTCAGATAAAAGATGTAAGAATGTTTCATTTAAAACTAGCCTACTCTCAAAATATATCTTCAAACGGAAACAATGCTATTCGAATTAGATATGAGCATTTTAAAACTGGTAAAATGACCGCAATATTATTATTTACTTATTTGAAAGTTATAGTCCAATTCCGAGTAAACGATTCCGATTCCGAAACTACCATCGCACCCTCTATGTAGGTCCCTGCGTAATTACTTTGCTTATTTGATCACGATCACTAGAGTTACTCACTAGCGCCAACGGGCAGTGGCAGTATAACTGCGAGTCTCAACCAGATCTGTTGTTTATACATGTAAGCTGCCGTAAATACTATTTCGTAGTTCTACTTTTGTTTTAAAAGTGTTGCCTACGTCGCGAAAACGACCAACGTTGGACAAAGTTACAGAATTTATAGCAGAAATGCCTGACCGAAATTATGATGGCGTTAAACTTCAATGTGTAGTTTGTAATATCCCTTTAATGTGTTGGTCCAAAAGGGATTGTCTACGTCACGTAAATAGTAAACAGCATTCTTAAAAAAAAAATTACACACTACACTATGACAAATTTAAATTTAATTTATGTGTTACCTTTATTGCATGTAATCTACCGTTTAATTTACTAGTCAAGGAAGCATATGCCTTCCTTTGGAATAAATATTCGGACTACAAATTATCAAGTCGGGCATCGTTACAAAGAATTGTGCCATCTGCTCGTGAACATGAAAAAGGAATTAAATCGGAGTTGGAAGATAAAAAACGACCCGAGGCGGACCAAATTAGAGAATTTTTAGCCGAAATTCCTGACTTAACGTATGATGGCGCTAAAATTGAATGTGTAGCATATAATGTCCCGTTGATGAGTTGGTCCAAAAGAGACTGTGTACGGCACGTAAACAGTGAACGGCATGCTTCAAAAAAAACTTGCACACGAGACTATGACAAATTTATATTTAATTTATGTGTTACTTTTATTGTATGTAATATACCGTTTAATTTACTAGACGAGGAAGCGTTTGTCTCGTTTTGGAATAACTATTCGGAGTACAAATTACCAAGTCGGACATCGTTACGAAGGATAGTGCCATCTGCTCGTGAATATGTTGAAAAAAGAATTAAATCGGAGTTGAAAGAAAAAAAAATATGGTTATGTGTGGACGAAACAACAGATCGTAAAAAACATTCTGTGGTTAATGATACGTACAATGGAACCACATCAATCGTCACCTTCAATTCTATTAGCTTCCAGACGAGTACAACAATGTACTGCCGAAATAATTTCAAAGTTACTGTTAAATACATTGGAAAAGTTTGAACTTTCAACAAACCAACTGTTAATGTTTCTTTTCTTTCTCTTTCTGTAGGCCGGTCTCTTAAAAAACATTGTGCTAACTTGTTACATATTACGTGTAAAATTCATGCTTTCAGTCATGTGGCAGATAGTATTAAAAAATGTTATCCTGAGGTAGACGCTTTAATAGTGCATACAAAAGCAGTGTTTGTCAAATCCCCCAAACGTATTCGCAAATCTCACAGACTATGCCCCGTATGCCTGAGCCACCAGAACCTATTCTTATACGTTGGGGAACATGGTTACAGGCCGCGTTTTATTATCATAAACATTTTGAGAATATTAAGAACGTGGTTTTACAATTCGATCCAAAGGAAGCTGCGGCTATTAAGGAAAGCCAGTCGAAATTTCAAGATAGCCACTATTCAGAACAATTACTTCGGACTAGTGGAGGCAAAAGAAAAATTACAAAATCCTTCGACGTCGCAAATAGTGCAACATGTTCACGCGGTAGAAGACGCAAAAAATATTTGTGTTCTGGAAAAGTTTGAAAGTGTTTTAGAGAAAGATTTTGATTTTGGCACATTAAGACAAATTTGTGGAGGTGCATCAACAGAACCGTTAAGTTGACGCAAATATAACGTCACTAGATATAGAACGTTCGTTTTTTTGCATATAAACACAAACTTTTTCCTCACGCCGCACTCGGTTTGCCGAAACAACTGTGGAAACATATCTAGTGTTGTAGATATTTAACAGACATTATTCACTTTGTGATTTCACGGAAGACTCTTAAGATGGTAAGTGTTTGAGCACGTATTATATTTTATTTCTGACCATTGATTTTATGTAAACTTTTATGCGCCCGCCACTAGCTGTTGGCGCAAATTGTGCAACTCTAGAATGATACTTGACCTACCTGTGAATTAAATCTGTTAACCAATTTTGATGACCTTGAAACACTAGTTTATTCGTCTCATGAGAAGGGGTCAGCGTTGCTTACCGGTTTCTTCCAGAGTCGACAAAACACGAGTCTAACTAGTCGTTTTCAAAATGTATTCGTTTCCCCTATCTTAGCCATAAGTGCCTTGAAACGCTATTGATAGCGCCACGCTCATCCTAAACCAATGGAAAACAGTTTTCTGCCACCACGGACATTTCTGCCGCTATGCGCATTTTACTACGTTTTGAAAAATTGGCTAACTGAAAACGGTTGAGTGTGATTATTATATTCTCCCTACACTGTGCTTTGATCGCATTCAGTGTTGCCAATTTAGTGAAAATTCCACTAAATGTAGTGGAATAAATTTTTAATTAATGAAGAAACTTTTAATTCAGAAATTGGTGGACTTCTTAGTAGGTTTATTATATTTTACGAGCTTGATATTTGACGTCAATATTGTATTCAACACTTATTGCCAACTTAAACCGTAAAAATTAATAATGTGTCGTGTAAAAGAATCGGTTTGGGCATTGTGCAACATTGCAATAGTATAGATGGTATTGTATACACTTTACAAGGTTTCCTAAGTCAGTATTATTTTAGTTTACATTTACTTTTGGGAATTTTCACTACTTAGAAATTAATGAATTCGTTGTGTTTAAAATTGGATAAACATAAATACAAAATTAACTGATAAAATGTAAGAAATATTGACTTAAATTTAGATTTTTATGTATATACTATGTCATAGTGAAAAGTAAAACATTGAATTTTTTTACTAGAAAAAAAATGTGCAGTGGAATTTTACTAGTTAAACGATGATCGTTTAGTGAGCTTCGGATTTTGGGATTGGCAACATTGATCCTATCCCATTTCACTAGTCTAAACAAATATTAAATGAGAGGTTGGACCGTTGAACAAATTATTTTTGTTGTTAAAATTTCGAAATGAAAATGCAAAGGCTCATTTATGAAGGTTTCTGTTAAGTTAGTGTAATAAATTCTTTGTACGCGGCTTTTGTGTTTAAATGTTACACCTTTATACAGAATTTTTTCAAATCTTAATTATTAGAAACGACATACCGTAAAACTCGAACTTGAAAGGAATAAATTCAATTTGAGGTTATCCGTTAAGTTTTGTTATCCGAAGGTGTGGATTCAAGTTCATAGTGGTAAGTTATAACACGGTCTAGAAAGTCATTACCTTCCGTTAAAAACCGTCTGAGTTCAGAACAGATGCGAACGCAGGTGTCTTTATGGACTTAAGTCAACTGTCTTGGATCCCACCTCGGACACGTTTTGTGATAATTCAGCTTGTCATGAATGATTGAATACACAGTTCCAACACTAACATTACACAAATCAGCTATTGTCACGATTTTTATGCGCCTATCATCCAGAATAAGGTAATTTATGCGAATTTACAGGGCGTCGGTCGACACTTCAACCGGTCGTCCGGAGGGATGAATATCGGTGACACTTGTTCTGCGCGACTTAAACTGTTCAATCCACTTACACACGTTTCCGCGGCTTAAATACTTTTCACCGTACTGTTTCAACGTTCTCGAGTAAATTTCAGCCGGCTTCAGACCTTCGGAAAACTAAAATCGAGACGAGCCCACATTTTGAAATTAACAAAAGAGGTTATGTTTGCTTTTATTTCTTTGAAACAGCTGACTTAATTTGTGCCCAAGGTTGCCAGCTTGACATATAGAAAGTTTCATCTAATAATATTCGGTAGTTTTCTCGCTAATGCAGTTTGTCTCGTTAATTACTGAACGTCCCTTGTATATCAAGAATAACAAAAAACAAGAACAACAAAACAATCTTTATAAAATTTTCCAATATACAGTAAACATCCCTTATATAGTTGACATTTTAAGCTAGATATTACCTTGCAAAGTTTTCCCTTTCAATTTTCTAGAAACGAGACATTCATAGCGGTTGGCAGCGTCTACAGGAACGGTAGAGGTGGACAAATAATCCGTGCCAAGGGCTATAAAATCCACCCGGATTACTTATCAACCGGATTTAGCGATATTGGTTTGATTAAACTAGTGAAACCGGCAAGATTGGGTATTGTATGTACTAAAAACATGAAACCATGCGATACTAAAATTTGAAATTCTATCCTTTAAGGAAACAAAGTGAAATTGATAAAATTGCATCTCAATAACAAAGAATCTCTCATTGGAAAAACGGTGTATCTCACCGGATTTGGAATTATCGATGGTATGACCTTTATTACAGATAAAAAATTACCAAAATAATATTTTAATGGATTACAGATTTCTACAATACCGCCGAAAGATTACGCAAAGCGACAATGCATATAAGCTCATATCAAAAATGTTTTAGCGATCAAGAATCTTCAAAAACCGAATTATGCGCAACATCTACAGTTCAAGAAGGAAAAGCTTGTAAAGTAGGCATACTTACATTCACAAATAGAAAATGATCTTCTTTTGCAGGCTAATTCTGATTTTTAAGGGCGATAGCGGTGGTCCCCTAACTTTGAAAAAGAACGGAACTTTCTATCAAGTCGGGATAACCAGCCATTTAGCCTTATTACCGTTTTGTCGTATCGGATTCAATCACTCCATGTATACGAAAGTGGCTGCTTTTATATCATGGATTTCAAGAATAACCCGAATTAACTTCACCAAATACAATAGATCCTAGTATGTTTGAACTTGATGTTTGAAATGATTTAGTTGCCCCATCTATTAGTCATATATTCAACTATATAACATTTTCCTCTTTTTCCTAAAAATATATTTTTAAATAAAATTATACCCCCTTTTTTCTTAAAATTGCTACTACAGGTTCAATTTAGTATGAAAATTACAGTAGTACAAACAGCATAAATGATACATTTTTACATAATTAATTTCTTGTGCAATGAATTAAACAGAGCCATCTATGAATAACTAACTGAATTTGAATAGTTGGCTGGGAAGATTACTGGTATTTAGATTGAAAACTATAAATCTATCATAAAAAAATGTTCTGTTAATAAATATTTCTTACGTCAAAATTAAATACAATACAGCAATTAAATATAATGAAAAAAAATACGACAATACAAACAGCAGAAGTATAAATTTTAATATTACAATGTTAATTTTTAATGAATCTTCCTAATGCAGAGTCATCTATAAACAGCTAGCTATATTTGTGTTGTTAACTCGAAAGATTACTATCATCTTGACTGTGAATTTGAAATTAAATAAAAATGCAATTGAAGGGCCTACGTGAAAAGCGCCGTGGGCGTAACAGGAATTAAACATGTAAATTAGTTATACTTTTGTAATATAAATGGCTCTGGGTTTTATTTTAGAATGTATTTTCTGGATGAATTGCTTGTTCCATTTTTTTATCTCAAGTCAAAATTATATATACCTCTTTCTTTGAAGTTTACCATCGTAATTAAAATAAAACATATCAATGATAATATCGTTGTCTGTTACCTTCTTTTAATAGTGTATACATACATACATACATACTATAAAATATTTCATAGTATCTTATCATATTTTATTTTTAATACTGTACGGTACCATCTATTGACAAAGTGCTGAACTATTATCAAGTATTCATATTTTACAAATATATAGAAATCTGTAATTCAATAGCATGATTTTACCATATTTTTCATTTTTTGTTCTCCAGAATGCATAATATTCAAAATTTTAAAAGATCAATCGTCAACTTTTTCAGTATTCTAGGGCACCTCTATCTTTATTTACATAATTCTTTAAATATTTTTGAATTACATGATATCGTCTTCCATCATTTCCTACAGACACTGTGATACAACATTTTAGTAAATCTACTGTCGATATGGGAAAGGCACATCGCATAAGCTCTGTAGTTATGTTTCATCTATAATTTATATACAAGTTTATATCCTAAAGTATTTATTTACTTCAAGAAACAAGAATGAAAGAGCCGTCCTTTTAGATGAATTCTTTTCCCATTTGTTTTCCAAACGCGGCCTTAATTTTCTTACTATTTAATAAAATTCTAATATTTTATCACGTTATTTTAATAAATCTTAAAAAATATTTAGAACTGCCAGTGAATTGCAATATAAGTATTTTTCATTTTTGAGAATGCAGTTTGTAGTGATCAAAAGCTATAATTGTTATACAGCTTCATCAAAGAATGGAAACCGCGCGATCTATATATCTATTCAACCAATATTACACTGTTGCCCGCCTTTATAGTGAAATACCTAAATCCATAAATCAATACATCAGATATCAGGTACCAAGTTACTACCGCTTTTTAAATCAAATCTAATTATGTATGTTGTTTTAATAAGAAAGTATTTAATGATTACCAAATTTCTTTCAGATTTCAGGATATGTGAATAATTATTACTCAATATTATAGACGTATCAATGAAGAAAAGAAATGAAAACTATCTATAAATAAATAATAAACAGTAAAAAACAATAAATAAATAGCTACAATGAAATTTTTAGGAATTATTCAGTGTGACAAACCTCTAAAGTATGCAACCAACATTACAATTAAATAAAATGGTCAGGCGAGTTCCATTCTTTGATGGAGGTACTATATAAAAACGATTGCAGCTTTTCGGACGATCGTTGTCAAAAATATTCTTATAACAAGTTCTAGTAAACTGTATATATGATAAAAAAAAAAAAACAAGAGACATAAAAAGATTTATTAATAATAAAAGTACTACAATAAATGCTAATAGTTCCTAAAAAGTTGCTCAATGTACTTTGGTAGTTCCGCGACAAGTACCTGTTCCTATAAATATAAAATTAATAGCAATTCATAAAAAAGTGTGAATAAGGAAATACTTTCAAAGTTGTGTCTCGGCTTCTTAATTGCGCCTTTCCATCTGTCAGGGTACTTTGATTGAAAAGAATATTGTACGGAATTCCCATTTGGTCGTATTGATTCCATTGGGTTTCTAAAGTTGCGTGAGATGATGTGGGTAAAAGCAATGTGGAAACATTACCAGCACGCAACTGTTTACATATATACAAACTTAATTGAATTAGCTCTTCTCTTACAGAGGTTTCTGAAAGATAATAACAGTAGAATGCGACACCTACTTCTATAGATTGATTTATCAAAACCTTTGACTTTAGGTAGCGCAAAACTCACTTTGTAAGGTGAGAGCTTGCGATGAAATCGAAACATTAAACGGCCATCACCTTTAGAGTCTGGTTCTTCATAGGCATCGCAAAGCGTGTTTAAAAGCATTGCACTTGTTGATATGGTGTTTGTTACGTAATGAACTGCTTCTGTATTGCGACCAACTTTGCACTAGGTAGAAAATTAAACTTTTTGCAATAAATTTTTATAGCAAAAACAATTAATCTTAAGAGCTATCGTTTATCTTACAACTATTAATTAATAACATACTTGTAAATGATTCTGATCAATTGCATTATGATTGACAGTACTAAGCTTAATAGATTCGATAACTTGTAATCCCCATGGATAATCGGCATGAATATCTACATACTGATGCCCTACTTCAACACGTGCATCCGATAAAGAGTATCTGCTTGGTAAAGCTGAAAACTAAATAGACGATATCAACTGTATAAATAACGTTCAACAAATTTACAATTCTCCACCACGTCCTACGCTGACGTTGCAACTGATGAAAAAATCTAGTAGACTCGCTGCTGGGAAGAAAGGTAACACAACTTAATATCATATCATTTTCTAATATTTGCTTGAAATTTATTGGATTCTTAATATCTGTAGAATTCGTGATCTCTTTGTTAGATAAAATTTCAGCAATACCAAATGGAAATTTATTTGAGCAAAGATCTTTAGCATATAAGAAAGTGTCTTTGAAATTACTGTTATTAAAAAATACTGAAAAATCGCGATTTATTATCGTAATATAGAACCATTCTCGTTTTAAATTTTCTTGAAGTAATGCACCGATTGGCCCAGCTTGGAATACATCGGCAACTCGTTTAAGGAAACCATGCTTCTCGCATAAATCTATGATATTTTTAAATACTAACGTACCTATAAAAAAATAAAAATTCTAAATAGAAGTTTTTATTAATTATTACAAAACACTTACTATTAGTTATGCTCTTCATGAAGAGGATTCTTTCTAGGTTCCAATGGAATATTTCCAGGAGGTGCTACAAAATATTCTTCTTGCAAAACCGATGCATTTGATAAAATAGCCTCTCTACAATTGCCTTCTGTTACTTTATCCTCACGAACTTCCAGAGGTCTAACAATTAATAAAATACTAAATAAACAGAAAAAACATCATTTAAATTGAACTCGCCTATCTTCTAACACAGTTACTAGAGGCTCTACACCTGCAGTATCGACTTGGTGTATTTGATCAGCAAATTCGATAGCTGCTTCTAAAGTTTCTATACCTTCTCGGTTGGCACAATCAACCAGAGACAATCTCTCAAGCAATGTGATGGTTGCTGCATCGATACGCGTCTTCGGCGGTAATTTGCTATGGTCTATCTTTGATTTTACAGGCGTTTGTGGCACTAGATGCTTACGTTTAGGCTTCTCAAGAATTTGTTTTGATGTACAATAATGTCTAATGATTTGGAGCTTGCATAATCGTTTATTCCAATTCATAGCAATTCAAATTGAAATAATTAAAACACTTGATAAGCAAAACATTGATCTCAATAACCAAAAATGATGCGGTACAAGGTTAGAAATTAGGTTATGTGTTTCACTTAGCTGGTACTGCTACGAATGCGTTCATCTAAATTTCCGAATAAGTTTTATGCTGATGTTCATCGAAAATAAATTGCTAATAACATATTAAAATTTACAGGATAGGAAATATTTTAAGGAATAAATAATACAAAATTCAATCCCAACTCTTTTATTACAATTTACTTCTCACATTCTTCAATTCTGAATAAGTAGGTGGATCTCCTACAAAAAAATCTGGAAAAATGTTATCTTTATGTGCTGGATCAATAGCATATTGATCCATATTCCGTATCCCGCCATATTTTAACAATACATCGTCATCAATAAAGAAATTTCCAGTAACAACTTTAGGATCTTGTATCAAAATAGCGTAGGCGGCATCCGCCATAACTTCAGGTTTTCGAGCATATCGTTTACTTAAGTCACCAGATAACATTTCCGTGGCTGCTGTATACACCACTAGAAAAAATATTATAATAATTACTACAAACATTACATAACAATTTACTTTTCTTGGGCCACAATGCGTTGACACCAATTCCATACGGTTTAAATTCTTCATGCATCCCCAGTACACACATTGACATGCCATACTTCGCCATAGTATAAGCAACATAATTACTGAACCAAAGTGGATGCATATTTAATGGAGGTGAAAGATTTAGAATATGAGAATGTTTGCTTTTTTTCAAATAAGGCAAACATTGCTTTGTTCTAAAATGAAAAAAATATCTAATACATTGCTACAATAAATATTTAGCTTAATACACTAAGAAGGTTCCTCTTGTATTAATATTATGCATTAAATCATATTTCTTCATTTCCGTGTCTTCTGTTGCAGTTAAGGAAATGGCGGAAGCATTATTAACTAAAATGTCAATACCTCCGAATCTTTTAACTGCAGCTTGAACGGCTGCTTTAACTTGTTCTTCACTTCTTACATCTACAATACACGGTAGAGCTTTACCACCTATTTCTTCAACTAAAAAAAGTATATCATATAGTGAATCCTTTTTAAATTTTAAAAATACTAACTTTCTTTAGCTGCTGTATATATAGTTCCAGATAATTTTGGATGTGGCTCAGCTGTTTTCGCAGCAATAACAATATTAGCACCATCTTTAGCAGCTTTAAGTGCAATTGCTTTTCCTATCCCTCGGCTTGCACCGGTAATGAAAATTGTCAGTCCGGCTAATTTTCTAGCAAAATAAAGGTTACAATTATGTATTTGACTGAACCACCAGTAATAAAAGAATCGCTCTTATGGGCTGAATGCATGATGTTTTTTTTACTATTTACTTAATGTATTGACTTTTTTTGGGTTGTAATAGCCCAGGAATATATCAGAATTCTTAAATTTTCTATACATATTTTGTACTTTAACCTCAACAAAATAAACTTTGCAAATTACATACCCTGTGTTATCCATATGATACGTTAAAAACAAATTTTGGCAACAACAAACAGCACCTTTTGATAGAAATTCAAAGTTCAAATGTATGTGTGTCGCCTGTTGTTTGATATAATTCATTTAAATTACATTAAATTATCGAAAATGCAAAGTCATTTCAAATGACTCCGTTAGAGAAGATACTGAAATACGCTTATGAAATACAATTATTCATTTTGTTTTCTCTAAATTATATTGCCACTAACAATTAATTTTATGTTATTTTCACAATATACAGTAATTTCTTATACTCATCTCATCATGTCGATATGTGGTATAAGCAGATAATGTTACTATATAGACGGGATTTCTAAAATCCAGGACATAAAGGAGAACAAAATCAAGAGATGTCATTTTTCAAGTTATTTAGGTTGTTTGTTTTTCAGAAATGAAAGAAAATATACACATGTACAAGGAACTTTAATTAATAACATTAATACAATAAACGAAAAATAATTGATTTTAATCTTTAAGATTGTTTTAATTTAACAAAAAAAATTTAACAAATCAGATGTACTTTTCAATTTGGTTGACCAGTCATAGATGAATGTTTGGTATTGGTTGACCAACCAGAAATTTAAGGGAATTGGAGCAAGCCCACAGTTATTAGCTGCCACAAATATGAAATAATAGGAATGTTTGCATTGGACGCGCAACCAAATTTAAAAACATAGATACCCTGTAGCTATTACACTTTAACAATATAATTTTTTCAGTGTATTTTGTTTATTAACAATAAACAAAACATTTTTGTAAAAATCATGTAGTATTAGTTAAGGAATTTCCCGCTCTCATGTCAATAAGGCAGAGAGCGGGAGCTATTTTTCTGTTTATGAAACATCATGTATTATGTCCACTTATGAAAAGCCCTACGCTGTTCTCTTATGTTAAATGAAAATTAAGGCGGTAGATGTTAGTTTTTATTGAAAAATAACACCGGCTCCTATAACTTCAGAAGCGGGATACACAAGTGGAAAGATCAGAAGATGAAATAATAACTCCATTAGCAAGATTATTGGGATTTGTCCCAAGCACGCGGTTAACCATTCATTATGGCGGAAGGCGAATATTGTCAATTAAATACTATTAGAACTGCAGAACAACAATCATTAAATGAACCAATTACGGTAACGGATGATACTGGCCAATTTGCACAAACATCAGTTAGCGTGAAAGAACTTATTGCAGCTACTATTGAAAAATAGGAAATTTCCATCAGGAATCGCTGCACTCATTCCGGATTACTTTTGCACCGCTATGGAAGATATCACCCAATGGTTGCAGCGTATAGATACTGTCAAACGAATTTATGTTATAGCCGATGAAGTACTTGTTTTAATTATTGCCAACAAACGAGAAATGCAAAATTGTGGTTCAATTCACGACCTGAACATGCCGCACTAACGCTGAGCAAGCTAAAAGAAAAATTACTTAAAATGTTTTGTAGTGGGCAAGATAAGATATCGAGGTCCATATCAAATAAAGAAATTGTTAGATAATAATAGATATTGAATTGTAGATGTAGAAGACTTTCAATTAACCCAAAAGTCGTTCGAAGAAGTATATAGTCCTAACCATATGAAGTTATGGTTGCGTTATTTTTTTTAGTTAAGCCGGAATGCCCTTACGTTAACACATTTTTGTGTATCATATAACTTGCGTAATAATATGTACACAATTGTTTGTAATATGTTCCTTTCATATTCCTTCATTGTCCGGGACGAACAAATTGTCAGGTTGACCGAAGTGTAGTATTAGTTAAGAACTTTTAAATTTCCCGCTCTCATGTTGATAAGGCAGTGAGAGGGAGTTATTTTTCTGTTTATGAAATATGTATTATATACCCTTATGAAACGCGCTACACTGTTCTCTTATGTTAAATAAAAATTAAGGCGGTAAATGTTGGTTTTTATGAAAAATAACACCGGCTCCTACAATCAAGAGTTTTATGTTGATATCGATAGATCAGAAAAAAATTGGGAAAATCAGGAGGACTCCTGATGGGAAAAATTAGGCGATCTGGCAACGCCGCATATGTTTATTGTCGTTTATAAGAGTTTTGTTCCAAAATGCATTGGAATCAGTTCGGAACCATATGATGTATGCGCAAAGGAGATTGGTGTTCCAACAACCCTAGAACTAGTTCCGAATCAATTCCAAGATCGTTCGAATAGACACCGTTTTGGCCTAAGAAAAGGCAATCTTAAAGATCTTTTTTGTACATGAAAGGTTGTGTCTATTTATATTTGATTCCTTCCCAAAATTAAAAATTTACCACAATTATAATAGGATTTAAATACAGTAAGGTTCCAGTGTCCCCCTTCCCTCTCCTAACTTTTGAACTAAGTTTTGCTGTTATCGGCAGTTCAATTGTATTTCCGGGGTTACCGGAAGTGACGCCTGCTGTCTTATTTTAAATAGAACGTCCTATATATTTTTATGTTTTTGGAAAGGTAATCGAAAGACGAAACCAACAATATCACATATGTTATACTTTAACTTAAGAAGTATGACAATATACACAACAGATTACCAAGTAGGTAGTCTGTTTTTGTTGTAAACAAGATCGGCTAGGAAAGAGCGCCAAATTGTTTTTTGTGATGCGAGACTGATCTAAAGAGCTCGTTGCTAAGCAAAGTAATCATAACAGTTGTCAAACTGACAAATCTCAATTCTAAAAGCGTAAATTATTCTTGTTGTTTATTGTTATTACATCCTGCATTTGTTATACGTTCCTTCTTTGTTTTCGTTATTTTCTCTCATTTTAACTTGTTATTTCCTTACTTTATCGAACTTTATTGCAATGAATTAATTATGGTAAAAATAAAATCTAGAAATAAAATGAAAACTGATATGAGTGATATGGATATGTTAAATTTAAGTCTAACAGTTAGAATGCGTTTGTACTCGCGAGATATATATTGCAAAGAATTTAAAACAACAAAAACTATGATACACGGGTGAAACGTATCCTATTAGAAAAGAAATTGCGGAAGATATTAATCGACTAAATGTTTTAGAAGAGAATTTCATTGAGGAAGTAGGCTGAACAATATACATACACATATAGAAAAAGCATCACATTATCGGACATTAATAAGAATTTTATAGGAATACCGATAATTTCATTTTGAAATATTTGTCTTTTTGTCGATTATTGAATTTGTGATGTTAAAATGGCATTTTTTACTTTTTTATTTATTTGTTATTGCAATATTTATAAGAGCTTTTATGTTATTTATTTAATAAATGCAATTTTATACTCATCTCTTTCTGAGTTATTTTATAATGTCATAAAAAGTATTTTTATTAGCTAGTTTGAAACCTACAAATATGTACATACGTTCCATAATAGAATGGCCTTCGTTGCACCCATTAGCAATCTTTTTTATGTTGGTGACTTTTACCAAAGAATATGGCGATTTTTAGTCTAGAAATACTGGCAATACTGTGTTTAATATTCTTTAGCAGTTCACATACAGATCAGATATATTGCACTTCTGTAGTTACGTAATAATTAATAATGTATGCAACATCCATATCCATGCTACTCATTAAGAAAAAAGAAAATTATCATATTTCTGTAATAATATATATTTATAGTATTTATACCTCAGAGTATATAAAAAAATTATAATAACCGTTGGACCGTTGAACTTTGTAATTTATTTCTAGGTCAAAGTCTACAAATGTGTATATGAACATTTTATGCACTCTTACCTGCTTTTACATTATCATTTACTGTATGATTTACTGTTAGGATTCCGTTGAAACGCTACATATACGTACGCACCAGCACGCACATTACTAGCAAATATGATCAATTCAGGGTAAGCAAAAATCATTTTTTTGAATCAAATTTGTTGCTTAAATTTCATTGACATCATGATTGCAGAAAATTAGCTGGTCTCACAGTATTTATAACTGGTGCTAGCCGTGGTATTGGTAAAGCAATCGCCCTGAAAGCTGCAAGGGATGGAGCAAATATTGTAGTGGCTGCGAAAACAGCTGAACCGCACCCAAAATTACCTGGAACAATTTTTACGGCAGCACAAGAAAGTAAGAATTTATTACTAATTAATGCTCGTAAGTACGCATTGAATTTATAAGATATTTTTATACAGTTGAACAGGCAGGAGGAAAAGCATTGCCTTGCGTTGTTGATGTAAGAGACGAAAACCAAGTCAGATCGGCAGTCGAAGATGCTGTAAAGAAATTTGGTGGTATTGATATGGTAATTAATAATGCATCTGCAATTTCATTGACAGGTACAGCAGAAACGGATATGAAACGGTATGATTTGATGCACAGTATTAATACAAGAGGTACCTTCCTTGTGTACGTATTTGGAAATATTGTGAGAGTTAGCGTTCAGTATGCCATGGTTTCAGATCAAAGGAATGTCTTTCTTATTTGAAAAAAAGTAAACATGCTCATATTTTAAATATTTCTCCACCATTAAATATGTTCCCTGGTTGGTTTAGTCGACATGTCGCTTACACCATAGCCAAATATGGAATGTCAATGTGCGTCTTAGGTATGCACGAAGAATTTAGACCTTTCGGAATTGGAGTTAATGCATTGTGGCCTCGGACAGGTAAGCCATTGTTATCCTACTAAACGATTAGGTAATAAAACTTAAATAGATTTGCATTATATCTCGATTTTAAATATAATTTCAATTTATCAGTTATAATTTGTTACCCACTGATATTAATTTTTATGTTATCTTTTACACAACCTTTAGAATGGCATTATCGTTATACTATCATTGTTTTAATATTGTGAGTTCGGTCTTCGATCTGGCCGGTTGATTTTTAATTGCGAATAAAAATTAGAAAACCCCTTCTCAGATTAGAGCATTAATTCTATAAAATTTTAGTGGAATTGGCCGATCATAAAACAAAATAGTAACCTTCCAGCAATATGTATTTATTAGCACTTGTTTAAAACTAAAATATTGTTCATTTTATAATTTAACAGTCTCAATGTTTAAATTAACAAGTAAATTCGTAATATTTATAATTTTAATGCACACTACGGCGCATAAGTATCTGGGCACCTCAAATTTCAGTGTAAATTATTTTAAATATTTAAATGAAAATATTAAAATATGTATTTCCTATTTAAGTATACACAAATATACAACTTTGACAATTAAAATCATTTATTTGACCTAAATTTTAGATTCGTCTGTGACCTCCTTTACTTCTAATGATTGCGTCGCATAATCGGTGCATTCATGCAATTAATTTTAACAATGTTTCCGGAGTTATTCGAGCCCATGTTGCCTGTAGTTTGTTTCATATGCCATCTGCTGAAGTTGGAGCAGTGTTTCTTATTTCCCAATCGAGTTCTTCCTATAACAGCTCGATGGGATTCAAGTCCGAGCTTTGGGGTGGCCATTTCATGATTGTGAGTGTCCCTTCCTCTTCCAACTGTTCTAAATATTGCTTACATAATTTTGGAGTGTGTCATTATCTTGTTGGAATACAAAATTCTGACCCAAAATTCTTACACCAGAGGATATTGCATTTTCCTGTAAGATGCGTTTGTATTGCTCTTTTCTCTTTATGCCTTGAATTTTTACGAGATCACCTGCGGATGTACCAGCAAAACAACCCCAAATCATTACCGAACCACCGCCGTGTCTAACGGTAGAGACTGTGCATTACTCTAGTGCACGTTCACCCGCAGACCCCCTTACAAACACTAGTATTCGCGAACCGAAAATCTCGAATTTAGATTCGTCGGTCCATAATACCTTGCTCCAATTTTCTACCGTCCAATTTCGATGTTCACATGCTCATTGTAACCTCTTTTTCTTATTAATTTGGCGAAGCAAGGGCTTTCGCATGGCAATTCTTCCGCGAAGGCTGGCTTTTTGCAGACGGCGTTTAACAGTGGACACGCTAATCGGCCTCGGAAGTACAATATTGATTTCTGCGGCGATTTCTGGAGCTGTTTTTCTTCTATTTCGCTTGCTGGACACCACGATTAAAATATCTTGAGCTGATGTCGCCTTTAGTCTATCACTTTTTACTTTACTTAGAAAACTGCCACTTTCACTGAATTATTTGATGTTATAATCAACAGTAGATGGATTTAAATGTAATTTTCTAGCAATTTGATGATTGCTTATGCCTAAATTATGTTGTGCTACTATTAGAGTACGCGTTTCAACACTAATTTCTTTCCTTTTCGGCATGTTTTAAAATTTTAAACGAAATTATTAACACTATTCTTTAAAATATGTTGTCGCTGCTAACGTGGAACGATAACTGACCGTAATTTAAAAATATTACTTCAAATGGCTTTATTAAAGCCCTTTATTAAATTCTCAAAAAGTCAGTTTTGTAAGATAATTTACTATAAAAGTGATGTGAATAGCACTGGTATACTATACAGGCTGTCACACAATTTGCAGACTTATTTTATTCAAGGGGACGCACTTTTAGAAAATATCACCACATCTTTTTAATTTCTGGTTTCGCCAGAAGTAACGTAAACTTAATTTTCTTAAGTGGATTGCTCTAATGTTTATAAAATAATTGAATTCAGCAATTAATTTGAGGTAAAATATTCACTCGGATTAGCTTAGGTTGCTTCGGTTTCGGTTACTTAATTCAAACTATCCATATCATAATCGCCGGAAATTTTTGAAATTTATTTTCACTTTAAAATCACTAAACAAACCGTAGGTACTTGTCTGATACTGCGTTGGTATTAAAACTGCAAAGTTAGCGGAAAATCGTCAAAAAATCGTGGCCAAAATAGAACATGTTCTATCCAATTCAATTAATTGTTCAAGAAATCTTACAGAATCTTGCTGTTTTACACGGTACGATAAAATTGAAGATCAACTTGTTCAATTAATTGACCAATAAATCGTGGCGTGTAAAACAGGCTTAACGTTGTTGCTGCTTTTAGAAGAGATACAGTCGGGCTGGAATAAAAATATCTTGTAGCACCAATCTCAACAATTTCGACGTCAATTAATTTATTTTTTCAGTTTCAGTTGAAATGGTTCACTTTCGAATTATTTGCAAATCATTTGAGTTTATAATCACTTTAATTATTTCGTAAAAGGAGGACGCCTTAGATTACGAAATGTGCGATATATTAGGAAGATTACTAATACGCTATCGAACTGTCGTTACAAATACATAATATATACGCTAAATCGGTGACGGACGTTCATAGGCACATTTCGAACTTTTGATTGTAATAACATTAATTGAGAATAATTACCTAAGCATTCATCTTAGGTCTAGGGAAATGAAATATCATTTGATAAAGGGCGTTCTACTTAAAATTACGTAGATATTAATGTTTGAAATTTAACATATTTGATTGATAAATACTAACAGCCTGTATAATTTGCACAAACATGAGAATACTTTTCACTTACCAATATTTATAGCTTACTAACTCGTAACAAGCATTCATCAACATTCAATTGTTTCATAAAAATTAGGGCGATACATTTAAGAAAATTAAGTTTACGTTATTTCTGGTGAAACCGAAAGTTGAAAAGATGTGTCGGTACTTTCTAAAAATGCAAATATTGAAGAAAGTTGGCATGAATTGAAGAGAGGCATCCAAAAGCATAATAATATAGGGGCTGTCCCATGTAAAGAACCAAATTTATTACAGTAAATATAATTTTATGTTGTGTTATCTATGAATATTTTTTACTGGAAAAATAAATTGCTCCAGGAAGGAATTATCTCCTGTCCACGGACTATGCGAATACGCTGCATATTTTTCAAATGAATATCTTTTTACAGCAATCCACACCGCGGCGATTGAAATGCTACAAGGAAAAGACGCTAAAGATTACAGCCGGAAACCCGAAATCATGGCCGATGCCGCTTATGCAGTTCTAATTCAAGATCCGAAAAAAGTTACCGGGAATTTTTTTATAGACGATAACGTTTTGCGAGATAACGGCATCACCGATTTAACTCAGTACGCTTGCAATTCAGAATATAAAGACCAATTGACGCCTGATTTCTTTTTGGATGATCCAGCGGATGCATTTAAGAAATTCGAATCATCCCCAACTGCGCCTACTGCAACTGGCTCAAGCGAAGCAAGTAGTAGTAGTGATAAAGTTGGCAAACTATTCGATAGAATTCAAGAATCTCTGAACGAAGAGTTAGTAACGAAAACTCAAGCTGTGTATCAATTCGTCTTAACTGGGGAAAATAGCGGAAAATGGTATGCTAATTCCTTCTATTTTATATTATTTCTATAAATAAAATAAGTTTGGCTATTTTCGTATAGGTACTTAGATTTGAAAACCGGATCTGGCAAATATGGTGCAGGGGAATCACCAGTTAAAGCTGACGCTACCCTAACGATGGATAGCAAGAATTTCTTCGCGATGTTCGAAGGGAAATTAAAAGCAGCCAACGCTTATATGATGGGTAAGCTGAAGATCGGTGGAAATCTACAGAAGGCTATGAAATTGGAAAAGTTAATGGGGAAATTGAAGAGCAAGCTGTGAATCTTTTACGATATATCAACCAATTATGATTAAGAGATGATTGTATTATTATTAATTAAGAAGCGTATTTGAAATTTTTTATAAATGTTTTATTTACTATTTAATTCTTATTTTTCAAACAAAACGTTTATATTATGAACATAATCGACAATAAAGTATATATATATTTGTGATAACACATAGGTAGTTTTTTTGAGTATGATATTCGATTATACATGGTTCAAATATTATTTTGAAATTATACTCATACAACGACAGCGATCTATAGATCTCTTAAACTTGATTGATTCCACTAAAATTCTTATTGAAACGTTGACGCTTGAAAAATTAACGAAGTTTTGCCAGGTTTCACGGTCACAGATTACGCCCAAACGACGCATACCTTTACCAAGTCATGCAAAATTATAGTAGAGGGCGCATTATCCAATTCCCGCCATATTTCAAATAATTCTATTAGAATAGCTGGACGCAAGCCCAACGAACACTGGTTACTTGAAGTAGTTAGTGTAGGCCGAGCGAACAAAGCTCTAGTTCTAACAGAATTAAACAAAAATCTACACATATTTAGGCATGCGGCTTACTGGGGCAGTAGTGTTTTGTCGCAGTGGACATCAAAACGTCAATAAAAGGTAAGGATATGTATGTTTAGTGGCTAAACGCCCCTTGTGGGGTTGCGCTTCCTCTTTAGAGTATTTCTAGATCCATTTCACGGGGTGGATCAGTCTCCAATGGTAAAAATATATTATTTTTTAATCATACTGTATCTCATGTACTTACTTTTGCGCGATACGCCTTTGACGTTGCACTCGTTTGTTGAACCTTAGTAATGAGTTTTAAAAAACAATGATTTATAGCATTCCAATAATTCCCCTAAAAAGAAACAATGGAACTTCGTATACACAAGAAGATAATAATTTTGAACATACTATGTATTTTATTATATTGCCGCAAAATTATTGTATTACAAAATTTGTTCATAAAGCTAATTAGCTTAACAATATTAGTTACATTTACATACAAATAATCCAAATATACGGCATCTTTAAAGAAAGAATAGAAAATGAAACGAAGATAGCATTTAAATTGTAATTTGAATTGGGAATGAAATATTAGTAAATCATGATTTCATCATGAATTTTCAATTTCTTGTGAAAGGGCAAACCAAATTTCCCTTGCCGTCGTCGCTGGGTAAAGGCAAGGTTGGTAGAACGTATTTACTCTAAAGCTTGTCTCAGTTCCGATCTTGCAATACTTGACCGAAAGTTTGTTGGTGGAGGGGTGAAGGATGCATATTTTGACGTCAGTGGTGGTAATCTATAGATATACTTGTTCGTAGCAACGTTTAAATTGATGGATATCATATGTTCTATATTCCACCACCACTGACGTCATTTCGCAGGCTATTTTTAAACTGAGACCACCTTTGGAGTAAATGTATTCTACTAACTTTGGGGTACTGGTAATAGAGGTGTGGTTGTATGCTTTGCTGCTGTCCTGATTCAAGAAATAACGAAACCACTCAGAACGATAAATGCAACTGATTTATTGAATTCTAAACACAACTAATAAATTTACTCACAAACAATTAACTTAAATTATCAGAAAAATAGTGGAGGTTGTTAACGCGACAAAAGGATGACGGCTGGCGCTTTTTTTACTCTACTGTAGGTAACATTTTTTTTGGGTATTTACATGCGCACCGCAGAGCTAATGATCATGTGACTTCTATTACCCTGAGTGATGGATGCTGGAGTGGGGTGAAGTTTGGAATATTGTTAGTTAGGTTAGATTTCAGTATTTGGAAATTTGTTAATTCTATGCTCTCTATAATTTGATATAATATGGATTTGCCAAGAAAAAAGAGGGTTGTAATCATTAGCACATTGGCTGCATGTTTTTTCTGTTCATATTAAAAGTTTTTTTCTTGTATACCTCTATGTTTACTTTTTTATTTAAATACAGCGTAATGCTTATTATATTAACTACTTATATTCTTACAGAAACATGTACTTTACAACAAATACCCTTCCACATATATCCTACAAAAGTTTTGTTTTGCTTTTTTAACGAATAAAGTAACATTGCAACGGGTAATTCTTCCCGACTTCCGGAAGTCAGTAACATTTGGGTAGCAGTGGAGCATCTACCCGCGTTCGAAAAGCAGGGTAAACATTGTCCAGAGCAAGTGGGGACTTCCTATTGAATTTTCGAACGCGCCCCAGTGGGCGCATACGTAAAACCATTCCTACTCAAAAATGATTAACCAAAATTTGATTTTAAGGTTTTCGGGTGGTCCTAAAATGATTTTCACAACTGTTTTTGCGATTAAACAAGGCCATGTTTTCAATAGTAAGTTTTCTAATTATACAAATATTTCATTAAAAGAATACCTGCACCTCATAAAAATACAGAATCAATTGGCTTACCAATAATAAACATACAGGTGTGTCAAGCTGTTAAGTGAAACATACTGTATAAGAGAGTTAGAAAATAATTCACAACGCTTAATGTAAGTATATGAATATAAAATATTTTATTTTTGATATAAGTATTAACATTTTCTATAAAAATACAATCAATTATGTAAAAAGTAATAAAATATTGTACTATTTTCACTTATAAGCTAATATAACAGAAAAAAGTTTTAAACATCACAGTGACTAGTAACAAAGTCAAAGACTACATTTTGCTCTTCAAGTTTGCCATTAATTTCTCCAATTTCATAGCTTTTTGCAAGCTGCCGCTGATCTTCAATCTGCCTAGCATATAGGCATTGGTAGCTTTCATTTTCCCGTCAAATAATGCAAAAAAGTTTTTGCTGTCCATAGTTAGGGTGGCATCCGGTTTAGTAGGGGAATCACCTGAACCAGCTGCTCCAGGACCATTCTTCAAATCAAGATACCTATGGACATTTTTTGCACCGAGAGTGAAGTTTTCACAAAACATTTCCTATTACACTTACCATCTTCCACTATCTTTGCCAGTGAGATTAAATTGATAAACGGCTTGCGTTTTCAATACTAAATCTTCATTTAAGGATTTCCGAATACCAGCAAAGAGCTGGTCGACTTTATTTCCTTCTGAAGCTGCAGGGGCTGCTGGGGTCTTGGAATTTTCGGAGGTCCCCGAAAGACCCTTGGAGGTTACCCCAAAATTTTTATAAAACTCCGATGGTTCCTTATCCACAAAAGCATCAAGCATTAATGAGTTCTTAAATTCTGGATTACAAGCATATTGATCAAGATCAGTAACACCAGCTTCTTTTAAAATATTGTCATCTATGAAGAAATTTCCGGTAATGGTCTTAGGATCTTGAGTTAAAACTGCGTAAGCAGCATCAGCCATTATTTCTGGTTTTCGGCTATATTTTTGAGCATCTGCTCCTTGCAACATTTCAACAGCAGCAGTATGAATTGCTATAGGAAAAATTTTTAACAGAATTGATATTTGACTGTAACTGAATATAGAAACAATTCACCTGTTCTAGGCCATAATGCATTAACACCAATACCAAATTGTCTAAATTCTTCGTGCATTCCCAAAACACACATAGACATTCCATATTTCGCCATAGTATAAGCAACGTGGTGGCTAAACCATCCAGGAGCCATATGTAGTGGTGGCGAAATATTCAAAATATGAGCGTGTTTACTTTTTTTCAAATACGGCAAGCATTCTTTTGATCTAAAACCATAAACGTATTAAACTACATTTCCTACTCCATATTTAAGCACATACGCTAAAAATGTACCTCTCGTATTGATGTCATGCATTAGATCATAACGTTTCATCTCCGTTTGTGCAGTTCCAGTCAAAGAAATTGCAGATGCATTATTAATTAGTATATCGATACCACCAAATTTTTTTGCAGCTTCTTCAATTGCCGATTTCACTTGATTTTCATCTCGAATATCAACAATGCAAGGTAACGCTTTTCCACCAGCTTGTTCAACTACACAAATATGAAGTATTACACTAATAAAAAATATCTCTACATACTTTCCTGTGCGGCAGTGAAAATTGTACCGGGTAATTTTGGGTGAGGTTCAGATGTTTTTGCTGCAATAACAACGTTTGCACCATCCTTGGCAGCTTTTAAAGCAATCGCTTTGCCTATACCTCTACTAGCACCAGTTATAAACAGTGTTAAACCACCTAACTTGCTGTAAACAAAGAAATATGTGTTGTAATAGAAATCAATACCTACGTAATACTTATTTCAATACATACCCTGTATTAATCATATTTATCTTGAGTTAATGTCTGATGTTACTACATGTATTCTAAGAAGGAATTTAATGTGAGATAAACAAAACTATTTATTTGATGATGAAGTTTGACCTATATACTTAAAATACATTCCAAAGTACATGCATAAAACCAGTTGTAATTCATTTTGATGGAGATATGAACATTTAATATGAAAATTACAATAACCTTCGGATTTGTTAGGATTTACTTCTGTTGAAACCAGTTGAAACATTGATGCTTTATTTGTAAATTAATCTATTAAATTATAAACATTGTGGAGATTTAACATTTACATCTATCGTATTTATCTTTTAATACAGTAGCAAATAAATCAAATAAATAATAATAAATATTGTTGAAAAAGGCAGTGGTTACTTTATCGGTAATACAGTATTCGATATTTCTGCTTCTAAATAGTACCGTTGTTAGTAATTTCTTCGCTAGAGGGCACCCCATTCAACCGAATAAAATTTAAAATACAAAATAAAATGAACTAAAACTTAAATTAATCAAAAACATTTTTGGTTTTGTAATAAAACACATCATAAACTGCGATGTAGAATACCATATTTTTAAATAATCGCAAATGAAAAAAGTGTACGGGAAACTATTGTTTCATAGCAGAATGGAATGTGGGATTAATATAAATATTTATATTTACACCGTCCCACTTGGAACTTAATTTCGCGGATAATTTAATTTTATAGTTTTGGCAATAAAGATCATATTCGGATGCATTACGCTAAGAAATTTGAGAGTATGTGCTTTATTGCTGGTGCAATGAACTTAAATCATCCACAAAATTGAAAAAATGCCAAGTAACATTCTAATTATTAATTCAGGCTTTAATGTATGAAATTAATACCAAAAATATTTATTATTATATTGTACAAGTTAATTTATTGCTTTATAAATTTGGTTTTTACCATTTATATTTCTTTTTACCGCTTGTCATTATTTTCTGAGAAACCGCAAAAAGGGATTGTGACATTAGAAAATGTGTTTGTTTTGGTTTATTTACATGGAGACAAATGTTCTAAATCACCTTGCGTATAGCAAATTGTCAATGAACAGCAGAAAAAACTTCGGTTGAGTTTGGCATTGAGACATCTATATGGCTTCTATGCTTACTTCATTGAAAGTCTACAGACGTAATTTCGTAAATGTCACGGTAATTATTTTGCATGCATTTTAAAACGTACTAATTGGCAATTTATCCATGCAAGGACTAGCATGGGTGTTATTTAAAATGGTTGTGTACTTAATTGCACGATTAATTCGTTTTCAATGCTTAAATTCCAAACAACTCCTAATTATCTCCAGCTATATGAATCTACTCTAAGATACCCGTGAAATTAAAAAAAAAACTTGATTACAGTTTATTTGTAAACGAATATTATTAAAGGAGTGTTCATATCAAATTTGATTTTCTTCTTTTAAAATAATCTTAATTTACACAATATATATCATATATTTTTCTAAAATACTATAGAATAACTTATTTATATAACTAACTTTTATCTTAAGTAC
The DNA here is from genome assembly GCA_029619315.2 of Dynastes maya. Lineage (NCBI taxonomy): Eukaryota > Metazoa > Arthropoda > Insecta > Coleoptera > Scarabaeidae > Dynastes > Dynastes maya. The sequence continues at coordinate 42,937,387 of JAROYE020000006.1, read as the reverse complement.
AAAAGAAATCTATTATTAGAAAATGTGAGGTTATAATAACTATTTTCACGGTGACGTGGCAATAAGGTTACACTTGCATCATGATGTGACAAATAATGATGTTCAAAGTGAGTAGAAATTTTCAATTTCAATAAATTAATTATGCTTTCCTTAACCGGTATTATTCTCCAGAATTTACATACATAATAAACATTAAGTAATTGATAAACTAAACACGTACGCGTATAATGGTTTCAATGTTAACAACAAACAACTGTGCTTTTTTATCCGAAATGACGTCCTTATGTTCAAAACAGGTATTTCGTGTCCATAATAAACCCGTGTCACTATATATGAAGACTATTTTGCATACGTAAGTACATATATAATTATTTTGTTTACCCATCGACTTTATTTAGAAGGATGAGTATGACATGCTATCAGTATCGCAGAATTTATATCGATGTATTTACAGTATTAATTATGTGCATTCCAAGTAACTGTGACACCAAAATGGAAAAATGTAGCTTCTTAGTGCCTATCTATATTTTTGTGTAAAAGTGCTAATGTGAATGGTCTCTACTCTTTACTTTTACATATGATATTCTATTAATATGTATAATGGATAAGTAAAATCATTTAGAAAGTGTTTGGTTTCATATTTGGGTCAGTTATTACGTTTAGAGAGGGTATGTTAATTTATAACATCTATAAAAAGAAACTGTTAATTGCATTCTTTAATTTTGTTAGATCCAAGGAAAGAGAAATATACAATGAGATATTTATTAACAAAAAATGTTATGTATATACAGTAAATAAAATAACAACATTACCTCGACATACAAAATATGTAAATTGCCATTAACGATACGTATTCTTAATATTCCATTATCCATTTTGATATGTAAATATTTATATTATGTACATTTTAGAAACCCGCAATATACACCTAAATTCACAATACTCACGCAAATATTGCTTCACTTTGTTAAAAGTGTGCTTTCAAAAGAACCATAATCACCAGCGTTAATAGAACAGCAAATAAAAATACCGCCACATACGACAAATATCTCCAGGGCATATCTGGCCTATGTGCCAACGCCAGAGACAATAATTTTCTCTTCTTTTCCGAATACGGTGGATACCTTATAGTCTCCACTTTTTCCCACAGATTGCTTTGAGGCCTTATGAAGACGCTCTTTTCGTGAACGAAAGAATCGAAGGTTTTCTTACCGTGGTAGGACCCCATTCCGCTTTCTCCTACTCCGCCAAAGGGAAGACTTTCGCAAACTATGTGCATTAGAGTGTCGTTAACTGTTACTCCTCCAGCAGATGTGGATTCCAGCATCAGTTTAATTTGGCTCCTGTTTTTTGAGAAAATGTACATAGATAATGGTTTTTCTCTAGCGTTTATAAAACTGATGGCCTTTTGAACGTTATCAATGTTTACAATTGGTAATATTGGCCCGTATATTTCTTCGTCCATTATAGCACTATTTGGATTGACATCGGTTAAAATTGTTGGCTGGATATATCTTTCTTTCTTATCAAATTGACCGCCTAAAGCAACTGTATATCTTTCTAGATAAGTTAGGAGTTTATCGAAGTGTTTATCTGTGATGATTCTAGCAAAATGTGGGGAAGATTTTGGATCGTCCGTATAGAATTCTTGCAAAATCTTTTCGGCAGCCTTAATGAATTTCTTTTCCACGTTTTTAGTGCACAACAAATACTCGGGACCAATGCAAGTTTGACCAGAATTGACGCATTTACCCCACATTATCCTTCTGGCGGCTATTTCCATATCGGCGCTTTCATCTAAGTAAACAGGATTCTTTCCTCCCATTATTAAGGTCGTTGGTGTTTTGTAAATAGCGGCAGCTTTCGCTACGTGCGTTCCGAGGTACTTTTGCCCGGTATAGAAGATGTAATCGAATTTCTCCTTCAATAATTCTTTGAGATCCCCCGTATAGACTTGATAACATTCTTGATCGAGGTATTTTGGAATGGTTTCTACGATAAAGTTAAATGTATGGGATGATTTCGGCGCTGGATATAAAATTACACAATTTCCAGACGCTATAGCGCTAGCTAAAGGTAGAAGACTTGCTTGGATTGGATAATTCCAAGCTCCGATCACTAAGATTACTCCAAGCGGATCTTTGTAGATTTTCACGGAATCCAAGAGGAAGACGATCTTTTTTTGCACATGTTTCGGCTTCATCCAATCGCGGAAATTCTCCATGACGTTCTTGATATCGTTCTTAAGAAAGTCTATTTCGAAAGTTTGCGATTCCTGCTTGGGTCGGTGTAAATCATTGCTCAGCGCCTCCACCATTTTATCTTCATTTTCCGTGTACATTTTTGACAATTGTTTCAACTGTTTTTCGCGGAATTTAATCGTCTTCGTTCGGCCCTCGTCGAAGGCTCGCCTAGCGACTGTCACGCACGTTTTTCCACTTTTCGGCTTCAACATTTCCACCGCAACATTTTCGTTTTTCTCTGATTTTTCCGATAATTTCGCGCGAGGTATCATGTTATCGCGCTGTATTCGGGGACACGACGCGATTGTCCGAAGGTAAAAATCTTACTGCTAAAATTGCGTTGTTTTCGACGACTCCAAGGTATTGAATTGCTCGAAAGCGGTTTGCCTTGTTTGCTGCGATACGCGAGATCAACGAAGACGAAAAAAAAACTTCGCATGTCCATCCCACCGTTACGTGAGTTTGATACAGTGAAAGTTTGATAAATTTGATGTATGGAGCTAAGATGTTACGTTATTAAATGGGTGTTTAAAACACGTATACATAGGAGTTTCAAATTAAGCGTTTTCTTGGTTTTGTATTGTGTAATAGTTGCAATATTATGCCGTTTATGCGGAAATAAATCGTCTTATGGGAAATATAATACGTTCCAATACGTTTACGGAAAGGACTAGAATATTTAACTGCATAATATGGCAGTGAATGCAGTATAAATTTTGCGTTAGAAACTGCTATTATTACCTAACGCGGATGGTAACAGAAATAGGGAAATTGGGGAAAAAAATGAGTTGCTAAAAATATTTTTGAAATTTAATCAAAGGATTAATTAAATGTCTACACATTAGGTGATTGTAAATACATGCGACAAATATAAGTGTTAATTTCTTGGCTTATTTTCATCACAAAAGTTAGTATGAACATATGTCCAAAATGGCTTAGGAACGAAGGACGTTTAATTTTAAATAAATGGTCTAATCTAGCTGGCCCTGCGAAAGGAATCGTTTATTTATTTGTCATTTTATATATTGCAACTTTTCCGGTTTTCGTTCCAGCTGCTTTTTGAGGTGTGTGCCGATTTCACTAAGGTGCCATTTTGCGTTGAATTACCACCTATAATAACGAAAAAGTGCATAGATAAATCTGGTACGTAGGCTTCCGCACTATACCCTTGGTTTCCAGGTTGGAACCGCGTCGTTGTTGTAACTTCTGCCCAGCCAGAAGCTACGAGAATTACGTGGTTTCAACTTCCAACCCGCAAATCAAGAGTGTAACGCATACGAGGCACGTTCAGTAATTAACGAGACGAACGGCTGTGGAAAAAAAAATTCATTCAATGACAATGAAATTTACACTACTTTTCAATGTAGTCTCCACCAACATTTAGGCACTTTTCCCACGCTTTGTGAGTTTTCTAATTCCAGTGCTGAAGAATTCTTGACCTTGGTGTCTGAGCCACTTGTGTACAGCTTGTTTGACCGCTTCGTTGTCTTCGAACTTGGTGCCGCGTAAAAACTCTTTGAATGGGCCTAACAGATGAAAATCGGACGGTGCGAGGTCGGGACTGTAAGGAGGATGTGGCAACACCTCCCAACCCAAATTTTCGATCATCTCTCGCGTTTTCTGGGCAATATGGGGGCGGCCATTAGCGTGCAGTAGAGTCACACCTTTTGATAGAGCACCCTGGCGTTTTCTTCTTATCGCAGGTTTCACTTTGTGTTGAAGCAAGTTACGATAATACTCACTGTTCACAGTACGTTGTCCTTCGAAATAGTCACAAAAAATTGGGACTTGAGAGTCCCAGAAGACCGTTAACATCACATTACCGGCAGACGCTAGAGCTTTCAATTTTTTCTTAGCGGGCTTCCATTTAAGACTTTGCCGTTTGGGTTCAGGTTCATAGTGGTAAATCCACGTTTCATCGCAAGTTATAACACGGTCTAGAGAGTCATTACCTCCCTTTAAAAACCGTTGTTTGAGTTCAGAGTAAATGCGACCACGGACATCTTTATGGACTTGAGGCAACTGTCTTGGAACCCACATCGAACACGTTTTGCGATAACGCAACTTGTCATGAAAGATTGAATACACAGTTCCAACACTAACATTACACAAATCAGCTATTACCACGATTTATACGCTTGTCATCGAGAATAAGGTCATTTATGTGATTTTGTAGCGCGTCGGTCAACGTTTTAACCGTCGGTGACACTTGTTCTACCCGATTTAAACTGTTCAATCCACCTATACACGTCTCCGCGGCTTAAACACTTTTCACCATACTGTTTCAACATTCTCGACTAAATTTCGGCCGGTTTCATAGCTTCGGATAACAAAAATCTTATCACTGAACATTGCTCTTCCACCGTACACATTTCGAGAGGAGCCGATATTTTGAAATGAACAAAAGAAAATGTTTGCTTTTATTTCTTTCAAACAGCTGACTTCATTTGTCTCCAAGGTTGCCAACTTGACCCACAGAAAGTATCATCCAATAATATTCAGTAGTTTTACCGCTAATGCAGTTTGTCTCGTTAATTACTGAACGTCCCTCGTAGATATGTCCCTGATCTTTATGAAGCATTGATATTTCAAATTTAGGGGAAAAATGGGGGTTTGAATCTGTTTAGTTTTGAATTTAAAGAAGTAAGAATAGTTTTGAAAGTTTGAAACGCTTCAACGTTCAATCTGGTTTCCCAATTTGATCTTATAACGCTTCTGATTGTCAAAATATGTATGTTATGGGTGGAATTATTGGTGTAACTATTTTTACCTCCATACTCTCCAGAGATATGATCCTCGCTCGGCCTTCCTGAATGTCCGCTTACACTCCACACCCAAACTTGGATAACTGTACAAGCTACCGCGATTGGTACATCATAGTGTAGATCGTCTGTGTTAGCAGTGGTGTTTTTGCCATGACTTATACTGTAAATTAATTGGTAATATATGTAGCAATCTTCTGGATTGTCCGGAGATTTCCATGAAACTCGAATTGAATTAAGGAGTTTCTCAAACTCGAGGGTTGTCGGAGAAGTGACCTCTATTAAAAAAAAAACGATAATAATATGCTTGCGTAGTCAATTTATTATTTCCTTCACTGTTTACTTCAGTGGTTAAGTATGAAATGAGGGCACATACTATGCCGTAACTTTAAACAATTTTATTTATTTAACTTTATTATGCAGTAAATGATTTTATGTCAACTAGTGAAGACGTAGAATCTGAAAACGAATATTAAATGTCTAGTAATAGTACACAGAAAGTAGAAGATAAGTAGTTACAAATTATTTAAAAGTTACAAAGATATAGACTTTCGTAGCCATTCTAAGCTGAATGGGAGTAAGACCAAAGTAAGTTAAATACTTTATTTAATAAAAAATGCATTTTTCCAGGCTCGCATTCACTATAACCCTAATGCAAAAAAATGTAAAACTGTATTAATTTTAGTTGCAAACTAAGAATATTTTCAGAGCATCGTAAACAGATTTGTTTTCAGCAAAGATAATTGTCATCAAATTGCGGTGAAACCTCTTGAAGTTCTTTACAATTCAAAGAAAGCTATACGGGATGTTTCAAATCTTGGAAGAAATTATTGAACGTATGATACAAACTATTCGTCAAATAAAAGTCTATTTAGAAGAAAATATTTGCATAAGTTTCATACTAACTGGGAAATAACGTGTGTTCAATCCATCTATGTTCCAACGAGAACGTGATCAACAGCAAAGGTCAAATATTTGAACACAAAACAATAATAACTAACGCTGGCCACGAGCGGTACCGCGCATCGGCGTAGAATCAGTTCGGACCGAGAGGAACGGTAGTATTACTTCGTCTGCGGAGCAGTACGGACATTTTCGCAGCCGGTCATTTGCGCAATTGTTTATCTGTCCTAGAAAAATTATGATTTCGTCAGCAAAACGACCGCGGTCGGACAAACTTCGAAAATTTATTGCAGAAATTCCAGACTTAATATATGAAGGTGCTAAAATTAAATGTGTAATCTGTAAAATCCCGTTAATGTGTTGGTCTAGACAACATTGTCTACGACACGTAAATAGTGAAAAGCATGTCTCAAAAAGAAATTGCGCACGAGACAATGAAAAATTTATATTTAATTTATGCGTTACGTTTATCGCATGTAATATACCGTTTAATTTACTAGACAAGGAACCATTTATCTGCTTTTGGAATAACTATTCGGAATGCAAATTACCAAGTCGAACATCGTTACGAAGAATTGTGCCATCTGTGCGCGAACATATTGAACAAAAAATAAAAACGGAGTTGAAAGATCAAAAATTGTCGTTATGTGTCGATGAAACAACAGATCGGAAGAAACATTCTGTTCTTAATGTAATGGCACGCAAATTGGAACCTCATCAATCGGCACCTTCAATTCTATTAGTCTCCAAACGAATACAACAGTGTACTGCCGAAGTAATTTCAAAGTTAGTGTTAAATACATTGGACAAGTTTGAACTTTCAACAAACCAACTCTTGATGTTAGTGAGTGATGGTGCTGCAAACATGCTTTCTGTAGGCCGGTCTCTTAAAAAGCATTCTGGTAATTTGTTACACATTACGTGTAAAATTCATGCTCTCAATCTTGTGGCGGATAGTATCAGAAAATGTTATCCTGAGGTAGACGCTTTAATAGCGCATACCAAAGCAGTATTTGTCAAATCACCGAAACGTATTCGCGAATTTCACAGACTGTGCCCCGTATACCAGAGCCACCAGAACCTATTCTAACTCATTGGGGAACATGGTTGCAGGCCGCGTTTTATTATCATAAATATTTTGACAATATTAAGAACGTGGTTTTACAATTCGATACAAAGGAAGCTGCTGCTACCCAGAAAAGCCAGACGAAATTTCAAGATAGTCAGGTTAAAATGGATTTAAAAATCATTCACGACAATTACTTCGGGCTAGCAGATGCAATAGAAAAATTACAAAATCCTGCGGTGCCGTTAGAAGAATCTCTACAAATAGTGCAACATGTTCACGCACAGCTATGCGCGATTGAAGACGCAAAAAATGTTTCTGTTCTAGAAAAATTTGAAAGTGTTTTTGAGAAAAATTCTGATTTTGGCACATTAAGACACATTTGTGAAGGTGCGTCAACAGAATCGTTAAGTTATATGAACGATTATTTTACTTACGCAAATATTACGTCACTAGATGTAGAACGTTCGTTCTCTGCATATAAACGCATTTTTTCCTCATGCCGTACTAGTTTTGCCGAAAAAACAGTTGAAACATATCTAATGTTGCAGATATTTAACAGACATTATTCACTTTGTGATTTCACGGAGGACTCTTAAAATGGTAAGTGTTTGAGCACGTGTTATTTAATTTTTATTTAAAAGATGAGCGAAATTATTTGCGGCAGCAAACATCTCTATTAGCAGAATAACTCTAGTGGAATGCGAGGCCTGGTCGACTCTACGCTATTGCGCGGTACCGCTCGTGGCCGGCTTTAATAATAACCAAACCAATGCTAATATAACTCATGGTATTGATGAAATTACTCACGGCAAAAGCAATGTGACGAGAGAAAAAATTCTGTATTTTTAATACATCATGGTAAGCCTATCGGAACCACTTACATGTGCAGGTACCGCTGCGCTATCTCGGGACCAGCAATCCAAGAACTGCTTGAGAGATAGTTTGGAAATTGCGTATACATAAATAATTATTGTTTTTTTAGATACCTATATAAAACTGCATACCTTTTATCAAATTTTTTGTCCATGTATTTTTGTAGCTATATATTATAATAATTTGGGCATACTATGTCTGTTTAAAGTTATCAGCGCATTATATTTAACTTTGATGTTATTAATATTGTTAAAATGAGGTAACATCTTAGACATCGAGACCTAACCTAAACCAATCAGATTCAGGATTCAGGATCCTGGGAAATGTGAGTGTCTTTGCCGCCATTTAAAATTATGATTTGCTTGACTGAATGCATATTTCTTTGAGTCAAGAACTCTTTTCTCTGTGTATTTTTACTTAAAATATTATTCATATGCATAAACCGGATATGTTGTTAGTGGAATGCATTTTACAACTTGACCGGGTAACAATTTAAATTAGAGATAAGATAATAAAGTAATGTTACTCACCGGTACAAGTAGTTCTAAAATACTTAATTGTTATAACTATAAATATCATAATCGTGGCTGTCAGCATGAGAGACAGTAGGATAGTTTTAGCTGCAAAAATAAAAAATGTATATATTAATCAATAAATTAATAGCTTAGTAACATGTGTGAATGGTGAATGGGTTAGAGTATTCGATAAAGATACTCTCACTGCATGTTTCTTGTCGAACTAATTGTTAAACCGCTTCTAAAAATGCCATTGCTCCACATTCTGGAACGGTAGCAGGTGACTACTGCTGGCTTGAACCGCCATAGTAAATTAATGAAATTGTAAAAGCCATCACCTACCCACCGCACACAGACGCGTTTCGCCGACTACGGCTCATCAGTGTGTCTACGTGACACCTGTGGGTGATGGATAGGTAGTTGCTTATATTTGACTGTATTACTTGGTTACTGGAGTTTGTGACCCAAATGTTTTCTAATGCAATTATATAGAAAGTATATTAATTGCTATATCTGCAACGGTCTTATGTGTGCTTTAATGCTGTTGGAGAATGTGTTTTGGTCCTATTAACTGAATTAATGGTTGATTAAACCATATGAATACTTTTATATCCGTCCTTGCGATTGGGGATCATTGCTATATTGAAGCTGTTTATACATCTTTTAAATGTTCACAGACTTACCGATTCTTGTCACTTGAGGCAGCTTGAGTTCGCATTTCCTATATAGTGTGTTAATTCGTTTTTGAAATGATTGCATCACGTCAATTGGTGAACGACTCAAAGGTAGCTATTTCCCAAAACATGATGCGCTACCATATGCACACCTAGTAATGTTTATGATTGTAGGAGTTTGGAATAGTTATTGGGAAGATGCAGATGATGTTTTCCTTTGATATGCTGCAAAATGGGATATCGGACGAAATCGTACGTAACCCAAAGATTATTCTAGGAGAGGATATAGAATTGACGCACTAAATGTCAGTTTTGACAATTTAGAACTTTTTCCACATCCAAGTCTTTGGAGAAATGAATGAAGCATTTCGATAATTTAATGTTGTTTAAAACACCAAATAAGGGCATAAAAATATACAGTAAACCTAATAGTAAATATAATGGTTAGTTGGGAATTAGTTATTTATACAGCGTGTTTCAAAATTTCCACTTAAAAATTATTTAACATATGAGTGTTTCGACAACTTCTTCTCCTTCCAACGGCGACGCTGGTTTTATCCTAAATACAGTTGTCGGACAGAACTCGCTCAGGACTATTCCGCAGGCTCTAGTTCCTTGGCATGTTCCTTCTTCAGAAGTAGCATTATGCATAGCAGTTACTTCATATAAATTTTCACAATCGGTTATGAAGGAGGAAATACTCCAAGATACGTTGACAGACGATGCAGCTTTGTCGAGAACAACATTTTGAACTGGTTCTAATGAAGTGGGATATTCTGAAAGTGAATTAAAATGGTGGGGACGATGCAGCAGTTGAATGCGCATTTCGTTACCTTCTGGAATTGTAACAATCCTTTCCTCGCTTGTAGCTCCGTCTCTACGAAGCGTTTTAACAGTTCCAGTTGCGTTCACACAGTAAAACCGTTGAGTCTGTATATTAGTTGCTGTGGTTACAAGTTGATACAGTGACCTATGTTGAAAGGTTACGTTGTACCTCAGATCACAGCGTTCCTCTAAGAGATGTCTCCACGTTAAAGCTATTCTATTAGAATTTGTCAATACGGTTAATTTTAAATCTTGCACAGGTTCAACAGCTAAAAATAGTAGTGTAAGTTCAGATATAATTTTGAATTGTGTACATTTTAGTGAGTTTACTATATGTCGTTCTTGATTCGCCGAGAAATGTGGTACTTGCAGGCATGATAAGATGTATTCTAGCATTAACAGTGAAGCAAAAAAAATCTCTAGATAATACAGCCATTGGATCTTGAGTGGTTAGTGTTAATTCACCCAGCTCTGTAGAAAAGAGGATCTGGTAGGTGATGATGCATGTTCCAATTGGTCCTATTGGATCCCATTCGAGTTTAAGTTCGTGCTCTTTTAATGTCGTGTTCACGAATGTTATATGCCCAATACTTGTAATACCTGGGTCTGCAAAACATTTGTGAGTAATAAAGCTATTGTTTAGTATATTTTCTTCTTACATTGCGTTGCATCGACTACAGTGGCAGATTCAGCTGAAAGGAGATTATCATCATCTGGATTAATACCCCGAATTGTTAAAGAAGCGGACGTGCAGTATACAAAGTCAAATTCCACCTCTGGAACTGTTACGTTAACAACGATATTGTCAAAAGGAGTTTCATAGCTGACCATGAACGGTAGCAAACACCATCCTTGATTAGGATGCGTCCATGTTATGATTAAGCGAGAAGAATTTTCCATTGGAATGGAAAATAGTACGTCAAGCTGTTGTGCTGAAAAGTTTACATATTCAGATCATCCTTTTGTTCATTTGATTTAACTTACGATCGTGAAAAGTAGCTGTTCCGGATGGCAAATAGGAATCACCATTTATTGGTCTGATTCTTATATCAAATTCGAAGCAAATATCTTGATCAGGTATGATGATATTTTCAGTTTGTGCAGTAGTAATAATTGTACCTCTACGGGAGGTATAAATTACTTCATAGCCTTGATGGCATGCACGATGTCTATCCCACGTTACCAGTACATCTCGGGTACTAAGTTGTGTGAAAATGATTCCTGTGACAGGGAAATGATTGGCATCCACTGAAATTTCATAAATTAAAACAATCCTATATAAACAATCATTAAATACAATGTTTTTCTAACTTTATTTTTCAAACAAAGGGATAAACTTTGGGGATTATAAGTATTTAACATCTATTTTGATTAGTAGGAAATAATCTGCGTGTTTGCCTAAGCACTACTTACGCACACAATCATATCGGATACGTATGAATACTGTTGATAATATGATGATTATTCCAATACATCCAACGAATAGAAGTATCAGGAATACTGTAAATAACAACAAAGTATATTGTCAATTGAATAATTTAAATAATATTATATCTAATTTAAAATCCCTTCTTTTTAATCAAACGTTTGAAGATTTAAAGTGTTTTTCTTGTATTTAGCTTGAATTTAGATTTTATATTTTACTTTTGCTTTTCGTTTCATTTTGGGGAGAATGAAATTTACTTACAATTTTTCATTATAATACTCCAGTTTTTAATTCACTGGAAGAAGAAATAAGATAAAGACTGTTGAACATGAAATGCTTACCTGTTTTTAATGGAGTCATCGCTGGTTATCGCTAATCAATCAAAACAGTAATTCAGACACCTTACACATAAAAAATAACTTTGACTTAATAATGAAAGTAAAGCTGCGCTCTAATACCACACATTCCAATTTAAATGAACCGAATGCGGAAGATTCAGCAAATTTGATTTCAGCTGATTCTATGACGCTGATGATGATCTTGATGGATTAGAGTTAATAGATAAACTCAGAGATATGGAGGAGATTAGAATAGGCTTCAATCTGCGCGTAGGGGATAAAATTCAATACTTTCGTTTTAAAGAGTGCTAGGCGCGGAAAATTTAAATTAAAAATTTACGTCCGGGCATGTGCAGTGCAAAGGAGGTGTTCTTAGGAGGTGTACCGTACCTGGAACGATAATAATAATGTTCCAACTTAACTTTGTATTGTACAAGTACTAATTGATTGATTAATTGATTGTTGCCATCAGCAGTATTGGTCTTTACATCCTTAACACTGCTGCCCAATGGGCCTATTGAATTATTCTTTCTTTGGTTTCGTTTCACTCAGACAGGTTAGTTCCCTCGATCAGGTTTATGCAGTAAATCTTTCTGCTGCGCATAATGAATTTCCAACGAATATTTTTATTTTTAAAAGTAGCACAATGCATGCCATGCAGGGACGCAACTGGAAGACTCAATCTATGCTACTTTATAACTTATAACACCACCAACAACTAATGTACAATAATAATATTTACTGACGAACAAAACGATTACTTGATGAACGATAATTAATTTTCGAAATTATGCTAAAGAATTTACTGAATTTATGCTGTCGCTTGTTATACGAAAATATTTCATTAAAACTGAAGATTTAAGAAGAATATGAACAGAAGACAAGTTACTTATCTGTTCCCCAATGTTCGTCGTTAAATGGACTTAAAATAACTTTCTCGCACCCCCACTCCAACGATAGGAAGCCGTAACAGGAGTTGAAGCTACTGGAAAAGAGCCGCCAGAGGGATTTTGAAGTTGAACGAGTGAACATACTGAACTCACCATACAAGCCGCTAATGGCAGCTACGTTCGAAGTTGTAAATTATAACATTACAATATACACATCGCATTTGTTTTGAAATGCTATGGGCTTTATCGAACTCTTTCTAAGGACAGTCTTTAGAACCTTGTTACTTACAGTTGTTGGGGTTATGGGAATACAAACAAATGTCTTAGAATGTGTTTTTCTTTTTATTTATTATTAAACAACTGTATCAAAATAAAATATATCTGCATTAAATGAGTAAATTTAAGTACTACGGATCTAATTTAACATGTGAGTGTTTGTAAAACCTCTTCACCTTCCAATTCCGCCGGTTTTATCCTAAATACAGTTTGGGGACAGAAGTCACTTAAGAATATTTTGCAACCTGTAGTTCCTTGGCATGTACTTTCTTCAGAAGTTCTATCGTTTCTAGCAGTTACATTGTATAGATCGTCGCAATTAATTACAGAAGTGGAAGTTTCCCAGGATAGTAAGACAGATGCTTCAGTTCTATTTAGAGACAGGTTTCGTATTGGTTCTAATGATGTGGGAAATTCTAGAATTTAATTAAGATCATAAAAATAATTCAGAGATCAGGTAAGAATACTATACCTTCTGGATTCGTGACAATAGTTTTCTCACTTGGATGAAATTGGTTACGAAGTACTCTAACGCTTACGGTGGTGTTAACGCAGTAAATCAAGTCAAAGGTTATATTAGGTGCTGATTTTGTAAGTACATTCATGCTGTTTCCCCGTTGAAGCGTTATTTCATATTTTATACCACATTCAGTGCGTCCTCCTAACGGCTCACTACTCCATGTGGCTGTTATTGTACTATTAGCACTATTTACGTTTAATACTAAATCATCAACGGGTCCGATACCTGAAAAATTTTAGTGAACGTTTTAATACTGTTTTTAAATTGTATATTTTTCCAATGAATTTACCGTAGGTGATTCCTATTTGCTCAATATCTATGACCTTTTTGCCTAAGGCAGCTTGTATAATAGCTTTTACACGAAAACAGAAGAACTCCCTCGAAAGTGTGACACTTGGTTCTTCACTCTTTAAAGTGAATCTACCTAAATCTGTGGAAAATACCGTCTGATACGTAATGTTACATGGTGCTATAGGTTCTACTGGATGCCATGAGGCCACCAATTTGTCGTCCATTGATTCGGAACGGGTGAATGGATCATGTCTAATTTTTTCTGGATCTATAAATAATTTTTCATAGATTAGTCAGATGGAAATCACAAAATTACTATTGGGTTATAGAGAAAGGACTGAAATAGGTTGTCGTTAAAAGATACAAAGTCTGATAGATCTGGTATGCTTTTAATTAGAAGATACTCATTATTTATGAATTAATTCAGTGGGGGTTGATCTTAATAAAAAGAATAATGCATGTTTCCCATACACAGCATATACACAATATTTTTACACTACTTACATTGTGTAGCATCGACAACCGTTGCAGAATGAGACGAAAGAAGGCTATCATCTCTCGGATTAATACCTCGAATTGTTAGACTAACTGGTCTGCATAGTACGAAACTAAATTCTACTTCTGGAGCTGTTACCTTGACGACCATATTATCGGAAGGTGTACGGTAGCTAACCATGAATGGCAGCGAACACCATTCTTGATTCGGATGCGTCCAGGATGCCATTACCCTAGAAGAATTTTGCGTTGAAGTGGAGAATCGTACGTCAAGTTTCCGTGCTGAAATGTTCACGTATTGAAGTCATTATTTTCTTGATTTGGTTTGACTTACGATCGCGGAAAGTGGCCTTTCCATACGACAATCTGGAGCTAGCAGTTATAGGTCTAATCGTGATGTTAAACTCGAAACAGATATGAAAATCCGAGATGGCGATATTTTCAGCTGGTGTGGTAGTGGAAACCTCGCCCTTAATCGAAGAATAGGTTACGTCGTAGCCTTGATTACATGTTTTCATTTTGTCAGGTCTATCCCATGTCACCATCACATTTTTATCAAGTTGTTTAAAGGTGATTCCTGTGATGGGAATTGCATGGGAACCCACTAAAAATTGCTAAATTAATTTATACGATTTAGCTGAACAATTGAAGTTCGTAGGTAATAATTAATAGCAGTAATTACACAGTGCGACATAAAGAAAGTTTCCAATATCAAATTAGTTTTTTCTGAATCTGGTTTTTTGCAGATCATAAAACTAGCATAAGACCAAGCAATGTTTATCAATAAATGATCCATCATCTGAACCTTCCAAAACAAATATCTGCAATTATATATTGCTTAACAGGATTAGATTAAATGATTTAATTCGTGTTTTAGAACTGAGTAAAGCAAAATTAGAAACATCGATCTCTGAACTTAAGGATTTCAATTTAGTAAGAAAAGAAGTTCAGACTACAGCTGCTCGCTCTTGATCCCATGAAGTAGCAAAATTACCTTAAAAAGTGAGTATTAAGCTGATACATGGGGAATGTTCACATATACATCTAAATAGACATTAAAAATCGCACTAGTTCATAAAGGAAAAAGACTGGCTATTGTTTCCTGTGTGTATGGATCAGTGAAAAAATATTATACAAATTTCTATTGGTCGGTCCGACAGCAGTACGTTCCACGAACAAAAAATATCATTGCTAATCCATTGGTTCCAAAAGAGAGGAGGTTATTGCAACCACTTCACATCAAATTCGGTATTGTCAAAAACTATATAGAACCAATGGATAAAAGTGGTGAAGAATTTCTATATCTGAGAACTGTTTCCATGGACAAGTAATCAAAGATTGAAAGAAGGTTCTTTCCGAAAACATGAAGTATATAATAATATGCACTTTTTTTCCCTTTTTTAGGTATATTTACTAGCTGGAACATAAGGACCTTAACGCATGATAACGTCTTTGAAAGTAAATTAATTATGAAAATTAAAAAAAAGACTCCTTTTTTCTTCAAACCACCACAGACCAATTACCTGTTTAATTACTTATTTGCTTCCTGACGTCGTACGGTCGTAATACTTCTTCTCTAACTTATTATTATTATTATTATTATTATTATTATTATTATTATTACCAACTGTAATTTGTTAGTCGGAATGGTCTTAAGGATGTAGATAAAAATATGCAAGTTTTGTCGTTCCGTGTAATTATTTAAGGTTCACTTACGGTAACAGTCATATTGCTTGCTTGTCAAAACTATCGATAATATGACGATACATCCAAGACATCCAATAATTAAGAGTGTCGAGAGTACTGGAAGGGAAAACGAAATGTATTAATATCGTACACTGTCTCTCGGGCACATATTCTGGGAACACAACACCTTTTTGTGATAAATTTTTCTTTCAAAATGGTATCTATAAAATGTATCAAACATTATTTTTCATGACGTAAAGCTCTACAGGATGTACCTGCTATTTACCTAGATCAAGATTCTGGACTTTTGCGGAAAAATTAGCTTAACAAAATGTTTAATATTTTATATTTTGTAATTTTCCAAATAATTTTGTGCATATATGTACTGAAATGTTTTAAACGTGGTATATTGTTGAAAAAATTTTCGTAAATTAATTAAATAATTATGTAATCTGAGGGTCCGAAAGTGTTAATTTAATTTAAACGAATTTTAAGATCAACAAATGAGATTTTAAAGGATATGGAAACTAAAAATTAAAACTAACCCGAATTTTATGACGATGTCAATATAAACTCTAAGTTTGTATTACATTAACGGGAAACCTGCCTATCCTTAACCACCAACCTTCACTTCTATCTTGAATTTATAATACGATTTGAAATATTAACACTACCTCGATGAAAATTTGACTCAAAGTGAGAAAATCAACTGGCGTCCCTCTTCTGCTTTATTTTAATCGCGATGGCGATTGTTTTATCCACAGTAAATTTTGATGATTCCTTTCTAAATTTGTATTTGGACCATGGATTTTCGATGAATAAAGTTATTTTTAAACGTAGCATTATGAAATGAATGTAGTGATGCGACTAGATGACTCAAAACATTATTCTATGTATAATAAAACTTACTGATATTTAATTTACGCAATTATGCTAGATATACCTTTGAATTCACACTATTTGTTGTAGGAACATTTCTCATTAATTTTGAAAAGTTACGAAAATAGGAAAATTAACTGGAGAGGAATAACTTCACCGCTCGCTCGACTACGTTTGTCGTTGGCTGGCGTTAAATTAATTATTTAGTACCCTCGCTTCAAACATCGGAGGCTCGGAGAGAAGTAGAGGCTACCGAAAAAGAACTAATAGAATATTTCCGAATTCAGAATACGTGTTGGAATGACAGCTGCGTTCGACTATGTAGAATTTACAACACTTCAGTACATTTAATATTGACAATATGATACGAAGAAAATAATATTAAATTAATTTTAAATTAGATGTTCTTACGAGTCTTTAGTGGTACCATCTCTTGTGTAATTAGTTGCAAAGGAAATACAGACACGTTTTGCACTGAATAATATATCTATAACCTTAACCTTATACAATACTAATAAAACTATGCTGGTGTAGTTCAGGTGATCTTGTTATAAATATATAGGTTAACAGAAGTAGTTGTTTTTACTGACTATTGTTTCTACATACGCAGGTAGACCTCACAAAACTAAGTTTTCTAGATAATACCGGTGTAAAAGATTCACCAGATTGTAATGCGCTCGATCCTACCTATGATCTTTTTAGTAATACACTCTTGTACCGATTAAACAAACAAGGTCAACAATAACATCGTTTAGTTTAACTGGTTGGTCCAGAATTCCTATTTGTTATTTTATTGAAGAAACTTGTAGGTTGTTCGACTACATTGGGAAGTTCATTATTACGTAAAAGTTATTAGAATTGTGACGCCGTCATTTACAGTAAAGATTGATGCACCGGTTGAAATGAAACTGGCGCCTCTTCGTATTATACAGATCGTTTCAGATTCGCGAGACACTATGGGAAGCATCGATGGTTTTTGGAACAACAACTCCCGTATTTTCAATATCTATGGCCCGTCTACCCACAACAGCTTGTATTACACCTGTCACGTCGAAGCAGAAGAAATCCCTCGAAAATACGATATTCGGCTCTTTAGTCGCGAGTGTGAACTTGCCACGGTCTGTGGTAAACACCACTTGATATGTAAAACTGCATGTTCCTATAGGTTCCATTGGATTCCATGACATTTTAATTTGGTCATCACTTGATGTCGTATTCATGTTTGTTATAGGTGCAACTGTTTCGGGATCTACAAACAATTTTTTTTTGCTTACTTAGATCCGTTGCTCACGATCAGCGTCAGGAGAATATTATTTTGTATCGGAAAACTGTAAATATTTCTTTGATTGCCCCGTAGAGACTAGTCAAAGGTGTAATGTTTAACAGGGATATTCATAAAATAACTGAAAGAAGGTAAGTGTTTCTAAAGATAATACATGAGGTCTGAACTGCGGTATCACTTATTGTTCAAGAATGATTGACGAAGAATGGATTATTTTCGATCAACAGGGTGGTAGCTTTAACACTCCAATTGCTCCTGAAGCCTTCTGGAGACATGCACATATATATAGTACCTTTCACTTACATTGTGTTGCATCGAGAATGGCTGCGGACGGTAGCGACAGAAGGCTACCATCGTTCGGATTAATTCCATGAATTGTTAGAGAAGTTGGTGTGCAGTATACGAAGCCGAAAACTACTTCATGGGTTGTTATGTTGACAACCTGATTGCCAGAAGGAGTTTGATAGGTCACCATGAACGGTAGCGAACACCAGTCTTGATTTGGATGCGTCCATGTTACGATTACCTGAGAAGAATTTTGCGTGGGAATGGTGAATTGAACATTAAGTTCTTTTTCTGAAAAATTTACATGTTTACGTAATTTCTTTGTTCGTTTAATATAACTTACGATCGTAGAAAATGGCTCTTATGTATGACAAATCGGAACTAGCAGTTATAGGCCTTATAGTTATGTCAAACTCGAAGTAGGTATACAGATCTGGAATGGTGATACTTTCAGTGCGTGTGGTAGTAGTAGTCCTGCTCTTAATCGAGGAATAGATCACTTCGTAGCCTTGGTGGCATGTATTCATTTCAACGGATCTATTCCATGTTACCGGCACATGTTTATCCAATTGTTGAAAGGTGATTCCTGTGATGGGAATAATATCGGAACCCACTCTGCAAATTCGTAGGTTGAAAGAAATTTTTCAATTCTAGTTAAAAACTCTAAGGTTGACTCTCTTTCTGCAATGATCTTGTATGCATATATTATATATTTATGTAAGTATTACTTACGATATCACTCATAGGGATTGCGTGTCAATACTATCGATAGAGTAATTATTAATCCAATACATCCGATGACTAGGAGTACCAACGAAACTGGAAGTGAAAACGAAATGTATTAAAAAGTTGCAGATCTTCCACTGTCAATAGCAATGCTGCAGGTTACTAACTGCCAAGCCGTTCAGTGCTTTCGCCGTTTTTGCTTTTACCTCTTCCACGCACTGAAAATGAGTTCCCTTCAAGACACTTTTCACTTTGGGGAAGAGAAAGATTTCACACGGGACCAGATCTGGTGAATATGGAGGACATTCAAGAACTGAAATGCGTTTATCACCCGAAAAGTCCTTTACAGGAATGGTGTTGTGAACTGGTGCGTTGTCCTGATGCAGAGATCTGACCGCTTCTTCCTCACTCGTCCTCTCGGTCTTCCCAAAACCTCGATGTGATAGTGTTAGTTAATTATTTGATCCTCAGCTACCCATCCAATCATAACAATATCCCGAGTATCGGAAATTATGGCAACGTCTCAACTCACAACGCTATTACTATGAAGAAATTTATGGCTGATAAACGCATTCCATCTCCCATATTCCCCAGGTTTGGTCCCGCAACTTTTTCCCGAGGTGAAAAGTGTCTTAAAGGGAACTCATTTTGAGTGCATGAAAGAAGTAAAAGCAAAAACTGGGTTAACACTTAAACAGCGGAAGAAACGCATGGAGAGATGTATAGATTAAATAGGGCACTGCTTTTAAGGCGATTAAATGAAGTTGTAAGATTCTCGCAATAAATAACATTTATGACAACAGTCCCGTTTATAAATAGCCACACTTCCTAAGATAAGTTATTTTTTTAACATTGTATTTGTAAAACGTGCCTAAGAGAGTGTGGTATTTAAGATGTAATACAAATTAAAATATAAAAATAAGTATTGGTAACCAGTTTCTTTGGGATTATTTCCCTGATTCAAGACTATGGACTATTATACATTATTTTGCACCATGCATGTCTCACTCCATGAAATTAGAATCAAAAAAGTGAAAGACCAAAGGGAAAACTGCTAGGAATACTTATTTTTTAGACTAATAACCACATTTCAAAATATTATATGATTAAATTCGAAAAGGTTGTAAATATTAAATCCTTACAAATCTTTATTGGTGTCATCATGTGGCACCCGTCATTGGTTAGAAAAGAAACACGGTAGGTACTGGAAAGTAATCTTTAACTTGATACAGTAGGAATAAAACTGTACAAAAATAATTCCCTTTACTGATTATTTTATTTGCGTAAGTGGATTTAGATAAAATCTAGCTTTGAGGATAAAAACTAATACAGTAAATATTTCATTTAGAATGCTTATACGATTGCGTTGGATAGCGAATGCCGTGTAAAAGAATATAAGTCCGAAATAAATTTTATTTTATTTATTATTTAGCCCGCTTGTAAACTTAAGACGGACGATGCCTTTGATAGGGTTATGTACATACATAGAGAGCAATTTTTTGAAAACAATCCACCTGAAATATTCCGAAAATAAAAATTTCGAAAAACATATTTTACACGTTTATACCAGAAGAATATGCCGCCAAACATTTTAAACGGATTTAAACGGATTTTAAACGGAATAACCCATCGTGCAAGTATCTAATTTTAATGTTTGGTGAATTTGACAACAATTACCGCGAAGTGGAACATAATGAACACTGCTCTTGTATAGCCGGAAATATTTGAACTTTGCGCTAAGTAAGGATAGTATAAAACTTCCAGAGCGAATTACTTTAACAGAAGATAATTTGTCGCGCAATCAAGACAAGTAAGGTGATAATTGTTGCCAGATTACATAATATTAAAATTGATCCAATTTTACGTGGTTCGTGCCGAAGCCATCATGAAAGTAACAACACAGAAAATCTAAAAAACAGATATATTGTTCATCAGAAACTTTCAAATTTAAACACACTTACCATAATTAATTAATTGCAATTACGTTCGATAAAGTAAAGAAGAAGCAACAATTAACAAAACAAGTTAAAATGAGAGAAAACAACAACGAGAACAAAGAACGAAAGTATGACGACAAATGCAGGACATAATAACAATAAATAATAAGAATGTATCCTTTTGGAACTGAGATTTGTCAGTTTGGCAGTTGTTATGATTACTTTGCTTAGCAACGAGCTCTATAGATCAGTCTGACTTCACAAATAACAATTTGCCGCTCTTTCCCAGCCAACTTTGCGTAACAACAAAAACAGATTACCAAAACCTTTATTGCTGCATATTGTAATATTTCTTAAGCTAAAGTATAATGTGTATGGTATTGTTGGATTCGCAATTCGATTACCTTTCCAAAAACGTAAAAATATATAGGATGTTCTATTTAAAATAAGAAAGTTGACGTCACTTCCGGTGAAACTAGAAATATAATTGAAATGCTGATAATGGCAAAAGTTAGTTCCCAAAAAATAGAAATCGACTTATTTTATGTAATAACGCTAGCTTCTCTCGTTCAGAAGTTAGAGTGGGGGGATACTTTAGGACCGCACTGTATATGTAAATTCTACGTAGCTAAGGGGGTAACAAATATACGTCATCGTTAAGTGCATGTCAAACAATTTAAATCTTGTCTTAACTTTTTTCTGTCTCATAGTTCATGAGCTATTGAAAAGCGAAGGATAGTGTTGAGCTTGGGATGCTTTACACTCTGCCAGTGGACGATTGGACAGCTAAGATAGTTACCGTTGTTCTTACACTAGATTGGTCTATAAACCCGCAAAGTTTCATTTAAATCGGTGAGATGCACTTAGCGGTGTTTCCTTGTAAGCTAATTTATTCCACAGCAAATTTTGATAAAATAAATCCAAATAGAAACTTTTATAACATAATTTCAATGATATGATGTTATTTATGCAAATAGCATAGAGAGAATGAATGCAGTGACGCAACGAGGTGGTTGTATTTTGAGGATTCTATGACTCGAACTATAACTGACAAGCTTTAAACGTGAAAATTCTCCAACGATTTACTTAAACCTTTCAGATAAAGATTTAATTGATGAAATAATGTTTAAAATACCTTTCAATTTACGCTGTTGCTTGTTTTAGAATAATTTTCCATTAATTTTGACGAATTACGAATGGAGAAATCGACCAGAAGTATAATTTTAATTCCCCTACGATCGCCGTTATCTGGACTTATATATTTAATATAATGTCCTCGCCCCAAGGCCAGTTGGCTGGGGGAAAATGGTAACGAGGAAATTGGCATTTCTTACCGCAAGAGGAATATTTAATTACCAACGGGTGGCTCACCTGAATACTTTAATCGTTCAGAGGTTGACAGCCGATGCTGTAGTTGTCTTAAATATTGAAGATTACAATATATATAATCACAACCTTTCTACTACGTTGGTGTAAGGTATATATAATTTTTAATTTACACGTAACTTATTATATTATATAGAAGACTAGTTCATTCTTTTCTGTTCTTCGCTTTCATTTTAGCTTCTGCTCACGTCATTTTCTTTTTCTTCAAAACATCTGAAACTACCTCGTTCCATGTTTTCCTGGGTCTTCCCCGTCTCTTGCCTTTTGTTACTCCTACTTCCCATAATCTTCTCACCTGTCGTTCCTCACCCATCCTACACATACGTGTGGTAATTAAATAACCGGACTGGTGCTACAAAACATTTTATTGATCACCAATTACATTACAAAGTTTATTCCCTTCAATGTACTCTCCTTGCCGATCCCTACAACGCTCCATATGAATTTTCCACTGTCGAAAGCAGTGCTGGAAGTCCGCTTCTTTCTACACTGTAAAATCTTGTCCCCTTAAGCTTCGATTTTACCTTATAGAATAAAAAAAAGTCACAGGGGGCCAGGTTGGGCGAGTACGGTGAGTGGTCCAACACGATGATGCCGGATTTCGCAAAGAACGCCTTCACAGACAAGGCGGAATGAGTCTTGGTGGAGCATCCAGGATTTGCTCTTCCACAAATCGGGTGTTCTTCTGTAGCAGTTTTTCCCAGTTTCACAAGAAACTTGAGGTTAACTCGTTGCTCGATCTGAACACTTTGCATTTCTCCGACGCGACGCTAGCGTAAGGACTTGAACGGACGATTGCTACAACGAGACTGAGCGACGTACAACCGTGCCCATCGAGCCCAGGGTGGGGGAAGCATCTACAAGCACAGACGTGTTCTCCACCTGCCGTGGCATGCTCGCTGTTTGCCGATAGTAGCATCAGTCCGGTTATTTAATTGCCACACCTCGTATGTCCAAACCATTTCGTTTGGTTTCTCTCAATTACATCGATGATAGGTTCTACTTGTAATTCTCCTTTAACTGTACTCTGTCTCACTCTATCTCGTCTTGTTATTCACATCACTTTTCTCTGGTGTTTCATATCTATTGCGTTTATTTTACTTCTGGTTGGGTTTGTTAAGATCCAACTCCCGCTTCCGTGGTCAAAATAGGTTTGAAGATAGTTTTGTATATCGTCATTTTTGTCTTCTTACTTATTTCTCTCTTCCCTATGAACGTTTTGTTTAGACTGTGGTATATTCGTGCTGCTTTGCTAATTCGTTCTTTAACTTCCTCTTCCATATTTCCTTCCCTTTCTATTACTACGCCTAAATATTTGCATGCGTTTGCTTGCTCCAGTTTTTGGTTGATTACTATAATGTCTAAGCTTTTCTTTGCTCTCCTTATCATTATCACTTTTGTCTTGTTTATATTTGTTTTCAGTCCTCTTTTCATTAGATCTTCTGTCCTTATTTTAACGTTTTGTTGTAATTCGGTTTCTTTTGTTGCAAAAATCACTAGGTCATCAGCAAAAGTGCACACTGACAGACCTACTGCGTATTATGTCCCTTTCTGAAACCTTTTTGTGATTCTGCCAGTCGTTGTTCTACCTTTTCACGTTATCTTTTCTCTAATAAATGCTCATATGTTTTCAATACTGTGCTTAGTAAGGTAATGCCTCTATACTTTGAACATGTTTTGGAATCTCCGTTTTTAAATATTAGCGGAATAATGCTAATTTCCCAGTTCCTTGGTATAGCTCCGGTGTTCCACGCTTTATTAAAAATTTCTGTTAATATTCTTATTCCATTTATTCCTAGGTTCTTTAGCATTCCCGTTGTTATCTTGTCATGTCTGGCAGCTTTCTCTTTTTTAATCGTTTGAAAGAGAACTCTTATTTTACATTTGAAATATTTGAAATTTTAATCAAATTAATATTAGTTAGATATCATCTTTGATTCAATAGTACGTACTATTGGAGTCGTTCTTTAAATTTTATTACTAACATTAAATACTATCTTTCATTATTTGTGAGTTTATTTCCTCTTTCTCGTAAGATAATGACTAACATTTACTAGCGTTGGAAAGGATTAATTTATACTAAACGGGTACTCTAAAACTGTGGCACTGGAACACTGAAACAGTTCACTAAAACCCTTACCACAACACTTAATTCGTACTGGACGCACGTTTCGATAGCCAAGCTATCATCATCAGCAGCAAGACCCTATCAAATTTACCCACGAAGAAGAGAAAGACAACAGGATTCCTTTCCTCGACATGTTAGTAGTAAGAAATAAAAATAAGTTAGAAATAGACGTATATAGGAAACCTACTAGTAATAATAGATTCATCTTACAGGATTCTAATCACTCATATGAACACAAACTTTCGGCTATTAACTTTTTGGTGCACCGGTTACTCAATTTTCCTTTAACTAAAGATAGATATCAAAATGAACTAAAAGAAATCATCAATATTTCTAACTTTAACGGATTCTCTGAAGATGTCGTCTATAATACTATTAGGAAACGTAAGAATAGATTAAGAATTAGAAATGTAAGCACATTAGAACGCATTGACGGCCGTAATAATAAGAAATATGTTAAATTACCCTTTTATCCATGTTACACCAAGGGTCTTAAAAAAATCTTTTCTAGGGTTGACCGCAAGATTGTTTTTTCTTCGAGCAATAACCTTAAAAACCTTTTAGGAAGTTCCAAAGACCCAGTGGATAACATGGATAAATCAGGAATTTACAAAATTTCATGTAAAGATTGTGATCAAGTGTATATTGGGCAGACAAAAAGATCAATCAAAATTAGGCACAAAGAACATTTGGCTCATCTCAAATTCAGAAGGTTTGATAAATCTAGCGTTGCCCTACATATGCTTGAAAATAACCATATTGTTGATAATATAAAGTTAATTAGAAACGTAAAGAGTACTGCTCAATTAAATTGTTATGAAGGCATGAAAATTTACAAAAACAAAACTCACTTAATGAATTCAGATTTAGGACCACTAAATTCCAGCCTTTATCCTTTGTTACATCATGTTTAATTATTTATAGTTGTAATTTTAACCATGTGCAATGAACCGCTTCATTGTAATATTAGGATTTAATAACTCACGTCATTCTGACCATTTACCTTTAGGCTATTTATAGTCCTGTGGAATGAAGCGGCTCATTAAATTTTACGATTTACTTTAAGATTTTAAATTTACATATTGCTTAATTTTATTTTGCTATATAAGGTTAGTTTTTCACTTAGCTTGTTAGTTCAGTCTTGCTACTGATGATGATAGCTTGGCTATCGAAACGTGCGTCCAGTACGAATTAAGTGTTGTGGTAAGGGTTTTAGTAAACTGTTTCAGGATTCATTTATAAATGATTAGAAATAAAAGAGAGGTTTTTCATAAAGACTGTTCAAAAGGACTGTTAAATTTCCTAAAGAGCAAATGATATGAGGTTGTATGTTTGCCAGTGGTTTGGGCCAATTGGAATTGAATGGGGGTAAGGTGAATGCTGTATCAAGAAATTTTGCAGGAGAGTTTGTTGCCCAGGCATTGAAAAATTGCACGGAAGAAACACCGATTTTATTTTGCAACTGTATGGAGTCTCAAACCGCGCGTTCAACCAAACAATGGTTTACCCAGCAGAATATAAAAGTTTTGTCTTGGCCCTCAACTTGCCTGGACTTAAATGTCATCTACTTCATTTACTTCATTTTCTAGGATGTTGTCAACATTTTCTTCTGGTGCCCGGTTTGTGGTTTCCTCTACTGTTACCTTTGGTTGATCGTTTGTATTTAACAATTCCTGGAAGTATTGTCTCCATCTTTCCATAATCTCGTTTTCTTGTGACAGTATTTTGCCGACATTTGCTTTCACCTGTTTTAAATCTTGCTGCTTATCTTTTCTTAACGTTTTCAGCACTCTATAAAATAGTTTTTGGTTTGCTTTACTGTCTTCCTTCATTTTAGTTCCAAATTCTGCCCAAGTTTTTCGTTTTGCTTGTGTTACTATTTCATTGACTCTGCTACAGTGCACTTTATATATTTTATAACTGTCCGCTGTTTTGTTTACTATATTATTGTTACGACTTCACCCTAGTCATTAAGATATAGAAACCGCCAAATCCCAAAAAGAAACAAAAGGATGCAATGAAACCTAATTAATTACTAACCTAGAAATTTAGTAGTCAGGAACAAATGCGCAATTATCAACTACTTTTAGCAATCCAATATCGAAAGCGTCACGGTAAATGTGTTTGGAAAAATTTGGATTCCATTTAATTAATTTTTTGTATTGTTTACATTTTGCTGATTTGATAAATCTAAAGTCATAAATGAAAATATTACGATAATGCTCTAAATAAGTCAATAGGTATTGAGGATGTTAGTAAGGAAAGCTTTTTTTGGAATAGGAAGACTGTTGTCCCAGTTGCTAGCTCAGATAGCAAGAACGATAAAAATAAAAGTTGTAGTTTTGTCCAAGTATATAAAAATATAAATACAATATATAATTCAAAAGTAGTTATTTACGTAATACACATCACTTAAGTAATTAATCTAACCTTAAAAACTATGGATCCGATTCACAGGTGATTGTTTCTATGACCTCTTCACCCTCTAAGTTCGGTGCTGGTCTTATGCTGAATATAGTTGTGGGACAAAAATCAGGTAAGGATAATTCACAGCCTATAGTTCCTTGACATGTACTCTCCTTAGAAATTGCATTATTCGTGGCAATTACACTATATAAGTTATCACAGTTGAACACAAAATTGGAAATTTCCCAGGACAGTACAGCAGACGTTTCACTAATACTGATAGATACGCTTTGAACTGGTTTTATGGAAGTGGGATATTCTAAAATGTAATTGAGATCATAGAAATAATTAAGTATTTGAGCACAAATTAAATTACCTTCTGAAAGTGTGGCGGTCCTTGTCTCGCTTCCAACACCATTTAAAGGAACGGCATTAACGGATACCGTAGTGTTACCACAGTAGAACAAATCAAAGTTTATATACGGAACTGATGTTCTATGCATAGAAATAATTTTGTTGGCGAATTGAAATAGTGCATCGTAAACTACTCCACAACGTCCCACCAATACATGACTCCACGTGGCTCTTATTGTACTATTATCGTTAAATACGTTCAACTCCAGATCATTCACGGGTGACATACCTAAGAGATAGTAGCGAAGGTTGAAGTTGCGTTTTAAATCATAAACATTTTTGATAATCTTACCATATGTCACCCTTGTATTACCAATATCTATAGGCCTCCTACCTCCAACTGCTTGTATTACAAGTTCCAGCTCAAAGCAGAAGAAATCCCTTGAGATAAAAATATACGGTTCTTCAGTCGATAATGTGAACCCGTCGAGATCTGTAGTCAATACTACTTGATATGTAAAATTGCATGTTCCTATAGGTTCTACTGGATTCCATGAGATTTCCAGTCCATCGTCTCTTGCTGTTGAACTCATGGACGTTATAGGTTCAAGCTCTTCGATATCTACAAACACAATTTTTATTAATTTAAATCCGTTGTTTTTAGAACGTTGTTTATAGTAAAGATAAGAGTTGACAGGAAAATATCTTGTACCAGAAAATCGCAAATGTTTTATCTGTTCCTGCGTACAGATTGGATGGAAGATTTAATTAGAAGCAGATAATAACACGTGAAGGATGAAATTATTGTTTGCAGCATGACCTATTGTTTACGGATTGATTCCGTGGGAATAACTGTACGGGTGTTTGGTTTTGGCATTGCTTTTGATGATGTATTTGAGCAGCAGCTACAGGATTCGAGACAAGCTCATGCTCAGGCAACAAACTTTGAATTTAGAAACAGCAAGAATTATGTCAAAATTCAAGAATGCAGATACTGTAGACTGGATACATTTGAAGTAACAAATTAAAATCAGTAATAAATTAAATATTTGTAAAAACAAGGACTATCACACACGCTTTAAAATACCGACATTGTTTGCAATTGATCAGTTAGATTAAAACACTCCAATTGGATCATGAAACCTTTTGGGCACATGCATACATAATACTTTTACTTAGATTGGACTGCATGGATAGTCGCTGAGGAGATAGAAGGCGACAATCATTCGGATTGATACCACAAATTGTTAGAAAAGCAGATACGCACTAAACGAAATCATACTTTACTTCTGGAATATTTACGTGGACGACCAGATTGTCGGAAGGAGGATAAATAACTTACTGTAAACAAGTGGCGAACTTGATATGCATGTAACCTAGTTATGATTACCTGAGAGAAGGATTTTGCATGGGAACTGTGTACTGTATGTCAAGTTCTCATGCTAAAAGGTCCACAGATATAGAACTTTTTTAATAATAATAATATTTATTAGTCCTAAGTTCAATAGTGAACATATACATCGTCAGTAGATGGTAGTAAATGGTGTAAATGTTAATTTAATAAAACCAATAAACAATAATATGTGAATGTGTACAAAATCATGTAAATAACGAATAAGACGGAAAGACAAATAAGACCAATAATCATGTGCATATATCTAAACTGTACAGGCCAGTCTATATACACCAACAAGTTGTCCCCTGTGAGAACACAGCCAAACACAGCTAAAGAGAAAACAAGAAGAGCTGAAACTCAAGTACAGAAAAATGTATTGGGACGTTGTTCTGCCCTTTCAGTATATAATAAGCTCTTGCTTTACCAACAAGTCCTTAAACCAGTACGGACTTATGGTATCCAACTCTGGGGTTGTACCAGCCAAGGCAATAGAAACATCATCCAACGCTTACAGAATAAAGTACTCCGGGGCATCGTCAATGTCCCATGGTACGTACGTAATGACAGTCTACATAAGGAATTAAAAGTAGAGACTGTCGACAATGTAATCAAGCAATTTGCTCAAAAACATGAATAACGACTTCATCAGCATGCCAACGTTGGGGCCCTCCAGCTCCTGGACAATGATGGCTTGGTTAGAAGATTGAAGCGAACAAAACCATTTCAACTAGTGTAGTGACAATGACCTTAAAAGAACAAAGTGACTCTACTATACCAGGACCTGAGTGACTATCGTAAGATAAGCACTTAGTTTAAGAACCGTAGTAACTTAAGTTAAAAATAAATAGCTCATTAGTTATTAACTAGATTGCTATATAAGCATCACCGACTGGGTGGCAAAAAAAATATATATATACCTAAACAAAAAAAAATCATATTGGAAGTTTTTAAAACGCAAATTCAAATGCCAGTTTTCCAGCAGCTAGGTGAAGTTGTTAAACGACTGGGGTTGACTTTGAAATATTGCCATTTAGAGAAATAAACAGATAAAAACACCGTCACCCTGTGTAAAGGCTACTGTCATTTTAGCATGTTGTGTTCGTCCCTTTTTACACCAAATTTTATAATATTCAACATTATCTCTACAATAGGTAATTCTCTTAGTCCTAATAAAGCATATTTTACAAATTTAAGTTTTAAAGTTTTATTAAATTTGACAAACATTTGAAATTGAGTCGAAACCGGCAGCAAAGTATTATTAAAGAGTTTTTGTGAGATTAGGACCATCATTACGATCTTTTCCTAGTTGCAAAGAGATAAATTGGACAATTCCATATTAGCATAATTAAGCTAAAAAGAGAATCAACATATAAAATTATTTGATAGATATTAAATACTTTTAGAAGAAAATCGTAAATACATTAAATTTTTTAATAAAAAAAAAAGATTCCTTTTTATTTCTGACATAATGATATCAGTAACGAATAAATATGTTAGCTAATTAATTATAGTAGTCTTGTCTTTATTACAGTAGACGCCGCTTATTAGAATCAGCATATATGAGTCAATTAAGCGGCGATTCAAATAAGCGGCCTTTGCAGAAAAATCATACTAGAGGTTCTATATATGATGTCTGTTAAGTAATATGTAAGTGGTAATTTATTTATAATAAATACATAAGCATTTAATTTGGATGTTAATATATGTATATACATACATATGCACTACATATTAAGAAATAATTTTATGTAAATAAGTAACAAGAGTAACTATTCTTGATTAAAATACGATTTAATTGTGGTTTGACGATTGGGTATCTTGCAAATCGCGCTTTCTTCAACCTTATAAAACCATCTAAGTCTTCTGTGGGTCCTCCTCTTAATTCCAAATTTCTTTTCAAGATTAGCAAAGCTGCACGAATTTCCTGTGATGTTGGAGCCGGACCACTTTCAAGGTTATCAATTGTTTTTTCTAGATCTTCACCCTTTTGCAACTGCTCCTTTTCCAAAAAACTTCCCACTATATATTCTTCGGAATCATTTTCAACAACCGACACAGTATCATCTATATCCACGCAATTACTCAATTCATCATCCAAATCAGTTTCTAAAAGCTCATTATTCTCTTCTGAGCGGGTCTCATTTTCGTTGTGTACGAAGAAACCACCTTTTCTAAAACAATTCACAGTTGTTGAAATTTTTACATTTTCCCAGGTTTTTTGTATCATATGGACGGCAGTGATAAGTGATATACTTTTTGCAACATCTTTGGCTTGCTTTTGGTTATCCTCGTCGATATGTCTTTAAAATGTTTATTATTCCCTGATCAACTGGTTGGATCAACGATGTTGTATTACTTGGCAGAAAAAACAATTATATGTTGCTCAACACAACATTTGGATAAGAGGTACAATTGTCCAAGATCAGTGCAATTCTTTTATTTTGTGCACTAAGCTCCCGATTCCATTCTGTTAAAAACAAAAAATATTTCGCTTGTCATCCATGCATTCGAATTATTTTTGTATGTTATTGGTAACGACTTCTCGGAAACATCGTGGGTTTTTAGATTTCCCAATCACCAATAAGTTCTTTTTATCTGTTCCAGACATGTCACACGTGACCAACACTATGATAGGCTTTTTTTGCTTCTTACCAGCGGCATCAGTTTCTTTTTTGAAAACTAAGTTCTTAACAATTTATAATTATTTAACTTCGGATTTTCAAAGAGTGAAAAAAGAAGCTAACAATGGATCAGAAATATGAAAATGGCTAATTGTCTACCATCACAGATTATGCAGCAAGTATTTCAACGAGCGTTACTTTTATAGAACTGAAGTAAAAGTAAAACGACTGAATGAAGCAGTTCCAATAAGATGGGACCACAACAACATGATTCAATTCGAAGTCAGCTAGTCAAATTGATTATACACGTTGGTCCATATTCCCGTCGACCAGCCTCGCCGCGCGCAACTGCTGTAGCCTACCTGACGCACTCTTTGTCTTTCTGTGCGCTCGTAAAGTTCTAACAAGAGATCGCGGATTTTGAATACATTATGTTAGTTTATACAACCGCAGAGATGCTACAGATCATTAAATGGTATTTTACGAATTGCCGTAAATGCCAAGAAATAGACGAACAGCCTCAAATTCCTTTAACGCGAGCAGGAGGAGGGAGAAGTGAGGGTTTGTTCGTTAGTTGAAATGAGCGAGCCTTGCTTTAGCTGAAATTTCAGACGAAATCTATATTAATAGAAGTACTGTGAAACGTATTTTGAAATGCAACGAATACAAAAGTTACAAAGTTCAATGTTGCCAGGAGATTTTTCCCCTTAATAAAGTAACATTTTTAATTGTTTGTATTTTCATTTTATTAATAAAACTTGTTCAATAAGTGTCAATTTAATTTCTGTTTGGTTATGTAATTTGCTTTTTTATGTATTTTTTTTTTTGCTTTGCGTTATGTCTGTTGTAACTAGTAATATTACTTGCATATTTCCAATTTTTGTTTTCATTTCAAATTACTTGAGTGGTCATTGCTACTGCAGACAAATATTTGTTCATTTTTTTTTATAAAATAACACTTCTTAAATAAACAACGGAAATAATGACAAAATGTGTAATTCCTTGAAGCAAGGCCTGCATGAGGTTATCTGGGTAAGTCCAAGTATACATCAAATATTTTTTTTTGTAATAGGAATAAACAATTTAACTGTGTAGAGGACCCCCAAAATGCTAAATCGTAACGTAATAGCGACTCAACGTTTGTAAAGTAGAACATCCTAATAGAATTTATGTTTATATAGCGTTTCACAATTGACGTACACGGAAGAAAGCTGAATACAAATCTCGTTCCAAGCAATAATTGTTTTGCCTTTGAATAATAATGCAAAAACTGGAAGGAACAAGTAATGAAGATCCAAATTGTAACAAGTACGTGTTTTGAGAGTTCAAACCAGGACCCCAATCATCACACCAGCGCCTCATTCTCTCTACCAACGTGACACCTCCTCCACACTCGAACCCAGAACGCTGTAAGCATCAGCATATTGAGAAAGAATATGACTCATTGAGAGGTTTAAATTATTAACGTGAAGTAGGGGGAGAGACGGGGCGAGAATGGAGCCTTATAGAACACCGCACTTCAAACACGCATATGACGAAAGACAGGATCTACTAATGCTCCATACCATTCATGCAAACGTAATTCCTGCAGTTAGTCAGAAAAGATTGGCATAATCGTTTGGCAACACACAATCGGTTGATGATGAACAATGTCGAACGCTCTAGTTAGATCAAAGAAAACACCTATCATAAATTTCCTATCAGTTGCCTTATAAACATCTGTTGTACATTTTGCAGGTAGGCGAAATTAGATTGTTCATTTAATGTGACTTAGGATCACGGAAATTAGCTTTTCTTTATGACAAATCGGAATTAGCAGTTATAGGCCTGATCGTTATATCAAACTCCAAATATATAGCTTATGTGATAGTATTTTTTCATTCTCAATCGAGAAATAGGTGACTTCGTGGCCTTGGTGGCGTGTATTCATTTCGTAGGGTCTATTCCATGTTACTAGGACATGTTTATCAAGTTGTTCGAAGGTAATCGCTGTGATGAGAATAAAATCAGAACTCACTGAAAATTCATAAGTTGGAAGAAACACAATTCATGCTAAAATATCCTGACTTTGTTTTTCCGA
This sequence comes from Dynastes maya, assembly GCA_029619315.2. Lineage (NCBI taxonomy): Eukaryota > Metazoa > Arthropoda > Insecta > Coleoptera > Scarabaeidae > Dynastes > Dynastes maya. The sequence goes on along the minus strand of JAROYE020000006.1, from coordinate 42,904,121 downwards.
CAAAAGGGTAATAATCTGATATGTTTATTTAAGCATTACTTACAATAACAGTCATCGTGTACCGTGTCGTTGCGTGTCAATACTATTGACAGCGTAATTATTAATCCAATACCTCCAACGACTACGAGTAGCAGCAATACTAGAAGTGAAAACAAAATGTATTAAAATTTGTTAATTGTCTCAAAAGAACGTTAAAAGAGAAGTGTTATTTTTTTGTAAGACATACCTACGTTAGTGTTTAATACAGTTAGGGCCTAAAGTGACCCCCCCATTGTAAATTTTTGAACAACAGGAGCCAGCGCTTTTAGAAAAAATAGGTCGATTTCTATTTTTTGCAAACTATCCTTTGCCGTTATCAGCATTTCATTTGTATTTCCGGTTTTACCGGAAATGGCGTCAACTTTCTTTTTTTTTAATAAGACATCCTATATATTTTTACGCTTTTGGAAAGGCAATCGAGAGACGAATCTAACGATACCACATATGTTATACTTTAACTTAAGAAATATGACGATATGCAGCAAAATAGGTTTTGGTAATCTGTTTTCATTAGCTGAGTTGGGGTGTATTCATTCGGAGCGGATCAAGAGTACAGAGCACGTGGAGGGGACCCCATACTCTTAAACGAATGGATAGAGTAACTCTACGACATTCCCGAACGCAAAAAAGCGCGAGTTGGGTATTTGGAGTAAATTGAGTTATTCCGAACGAATACCCGAACTATTGTTACGCAAAGTTGGCTAGAAAAGGGCGCCAAATTGCTTCTTGTGACCCCAGACTGATCTAAAGAGCTCGTTGCTAAGCAAAGTAATTATAACAATTGCCGAACTGTCAAATCTCAATTCCAAAAGTGTAAATTATTCTTGTTATTTATTGTTATTATAATCTGCATTTGTTATACTTTCGTTCTTTATGCTCGTTATTATTTTCTCTCATTTGAACTTGGTTTGTTAATTGTTGTTTCTCCTTAACTTTATCGAACTTTTTATTTACTTTATCGAACTTTATTGTAATTAATTAGTTAAGGTAGGTTTGATTAAATTTATTAGTTGTTGAGAGGCAATGTGCTTAAGTTTAAATTTTTTTATGTTGTTGATGTTGCAATGGCCTCCGCATGGATCACATAAGATAACCATCAAGTACCTAATTTTAATATTCGGTAAATTTGGCAACAACTACACAAAGTGGAACATAATGAATGCTGCTCTTGTACAGCCGGAAATATTGCTAGATTTACATAATATTAAAATTGAGCCAGCAATTTTGCATTGTTCGTGCCGAAGCCATCATAAAGGTAACAACACAAAAAGCCCAAAAAATAGACATATTGTCTATCAAAAACTTACATATTTAAACAAACTTACGACAATTAATTAATTGTATAAAGTAAAGAAATAACAACAATTAACAGAACAAGGTAAAGTGAGAGAAAATAATAACGAGGATGAAGAAGGAACATATGATAAATGCAGGATATAATAACAATAAACAACAAGACTAATTTACGCTTTTGGAATTGAGATTTTGGCAATTATTATGATTACTTTGCTTAGCAATGAGCTCGTTAGATCAGTCTAGTGTCACAAGAAACGATTTCGCCCTCCTTTCTAGCCAACTTTGCGTAACAACGAAAACAGATTACCCAAACCTATATTCCTGCATATCGTCATATTTCTTAAGTTAAAGTATAACATATGTGGTATCGTTGGATTCGCCTTTCGATTGGCTTTCCGAAAACGTAAAAATATATAGGGTGTTCTATTAAAAAAAAAGAAAGTTGACGTCACTTTCCGGAAATACAATTGAAATGCTGATAGCGGTAAAAGTTAGCTTACAAGAAAAAGAAATGGACCTATTTTTTCTAAAAACGCTAGCTTCTGTCGTTCAAAAGTTAGCATGGGGGAGGGGTCAGTTTAGGCCCTCGCTGTATGAAATATATGATGAAAAGAAATTACAACGTAAATATAAGGATTGAGTTAATTTAAGGCTTCGGACATTAAAATAAGAAAAAGTGAAAAATTCGAAAAATCTTTTAAAAATTCTTACGAGTCTTCAGTGGTGACATGTTGTAGCGTCAGGAAAGGAGCACAAATACCGTAAGCACTGAACAATAACTTTAGTTTGTCACAATAGGAGTAAAACTGTATTTGTCTTCGTCAGGTAACTTCCTTAAAATATAGTTTATGACGAAATTATTATTTAGTATTTTTGCTGATTATTTTAGATGCGCAAATGAAATAGATAAGACCCCGCTTCGGAGATAAAAACCGCCATCGATAATATGTACATGGTATTGTAAGCCATTAATACGTTGGCATCCATCCAGATAATGATAAGCTCTTAATCTAGAGCAGGTATATTTACGTTGGATCGAGAATGTCACGTAAAAAGTGAAAGACCGAAATAGACAAGTGATTCATTATTTTGCATAAGGAATGACGCGTTTCATAGACATATTGTTACGAAAATTGTCTGACCAGTTTCAAGCCTCGACATGAAGATGGTCAAAAATATTCTGGTAACACAATTGCGCAAGTGTTGAAAGACACTTTTGAAAATTTCATCCATGTTGGACGCTCAGTTGTTTAACAGCGGTTTGTATTAGTCAATGTTAGAGTTTCTGTAAAAATTGAAGAAATCGAATATCGAGCCGTTATTAAAGCCGAGATGGACGCTGTTTACGGGGACTGTGCATCATTATTTGCCACAGTGAAATTTTGACTATGAACGTCCAGGACGGCCAAAAACTGCAACCACTGCCGATAACATCGGAAAAACATAAAAAATAAATAAATAAAAAAAAAAAAAAAATATAAAAATATAAAAACAATATAAAAATAAAATAATATAAAATATAAATAAATAAAAAATAAAAAAATAAAGAAAATCAGAAAAGTTTATCATCTTTGAAAATAAACTAAGGTTTATTTGAGTGAAAGAATATTTTTAGGAACAACAGATTGAATTTATTTGAATGCATAAACGTTTTTATTTGATATAATTTTGTTGAGTCAAACAAATATATTGTTGTGATATTCGTTTATCAAGTTGAATGTATGTTGAAGTCACAATTTGAATAATGTTAGTTCATCACGAGGCGAAGCAGTGTTGTAGACCCCTTCCCTGAATTTTCCCCTAGTGCGGTATAATTTTATCTCTGTCTTACATAATAAGATGTATTTGAATGCAACTGGAAGCTGTGATATTTCATAATAAGTTTATATGCGCTTGATCTCTGACAGCAAGAAAGAGGAGATTTGTGTATTGGTTCTGATTTATAGTTTACTAGCTATGGATACTTTACAATTTGAATCCTAAAATTTTACGTCTACTTTTTCTATACGTTTGTACGAGGGTCACGCTATATATTTTGAGATACAAGAAAACTACAAGTCTTTTTACGAAAATGATTTTATTTATGTTCAAAATAATCTCCTCCTGCATCAATGCACTTTGTAACCGAAGTTTCCACAACGTAAAAGCGTGAAGCCAGTCATCTTTTGGAATGCTCTCAAAAAATAGATGAATTGCTTCATCTATCTCATCCTCCGTCGTGAAACGTCGACCACGTAAATGTTTCTTTAGGTTGAAGAACAACCAGAAATCACACATGGCCAAATCAGGCGAATAGGGTGGATGTTCAATGACTTTTACCTTATTTTCACGTAAAAATTCAACTGTCTGCTGTGCACTGTGTGACGATGCATTGTCGTGATGCAACATTAACCCGCGAATGTTGGCTGACTCAAGAACTGCAAGTAAACATCTTGTGGTGTACCAGTTTGCTGTCACTGTACGTTCATTTTCCAGCTTCATTGCTTTTACTAATCCGGTACTACGGAAGAAAACTGCGTACATAACTTTCTTGACAGCCCTTTGCCTTTTGGCCATTGTTGGTGTTGGTGCATCTTTGTGGTTCCACACGCGGCTCTCCTGGCGGGTAGGAATATCGTAAAATGGGATGAAAGTTTCATCACCTGTTACTATTTTTGATAGAATGCGATGTCCACCATTATTTAACGTTTCCAATGTTTCCTGAGCGATTCTTACTCGCTCTGCTTTTTGGAAATCGGTAAGCGTGTGTGGCACCCAACGAGTAACAATTTTTTTAATCCGAAGATGATCATGTAAAATTGAATTTACTGTTGCGGATCCCAAAACCAAGAGTTGCCTCAATCACTTGATAGGTGCATCTTGGATCTTCGTCGATCATACGTCTCACACTCTCAATGTTCCAGCGGTAACTGAAGAACAGGGCCTACCGGTACGTTCCTCATCACCAAGCGATATCCGTCCTCTTTTAAATTCGCTTACCAGCGAAACACAGTTGCACGTGAAGGACTTTCATCACCAAATGCGAGTTGCAATCGTTCAAGACTTTGTTGTTCACTTAAACCGACCTTAAAATCGTAGTAAATCATTGCGCGTACATGTTCTCTTGAAAAGTCCATGTTTCGATGACAAATCGTACTTATCACGTTTACTCTATGACAGCAGCGACTCAACGGACAGTCAGAGTTTACTACCTAAGGATGGTGGTATTTAGAAATGTAATGTTGCCAGCTCTAACTTCTCTACTTTTGTGGCATCTCAAAATATATAGCGTGTCCCTCGTATACTCTAATAAGCAGAACTTTTCTTTTACAAAATTGACACACTCCGTCAAACTCAAAGAAACCATGATAAAATCGTATTTTTCAACCATAAATTGTAAATGTTTTGATTGGAATATGATGTAGCAAAGAGGTATCCAGCAGCCAGCCTAATCCAATGCATTTTATAAAGCTTTCTGGTTGTATTGTGTTTGAAACATTTCACTAAAGCCCTTACCACAAAACTTTGTGGTAAGTTTTGTGGTAAGGGCTTTAGTGAACTGTTTCAGTGTTCAAGTGCCATAGATTTAACGTTTGACTAGTTTGAAATTTACAATTTAACAACCTATGTTTTCCCTATGGGCCCTTCTAACTTGAATTATTCGTCCTTCCGTACTCTTGATAAAACAAGTTAATCATTTCTTCATGCAATCTCTCCATTCCTACTACATCTGGCATGTTTTGAATAGTAGAAATACTAAATGACCCAGATTCGTTCGCTGGAATTTATGTTGAGACAATATGCTGGTCCATTGTCGTTATATCTACATACTTGATATACATAGGCGAGTTACATATCAAGCCGTATGTGGACCAGCATTTCCGGGATCGCCGGTCGAAAAATAACAATTCCGTCATATCATGGCGAATCGTTTTCCTTATAATTATTTCGTCTGCAGTAATATTGCCAAGGAGGTCTCTAATACGTACATTATGTCAACTACGTTCTTACTTCATACCTAGTATTGAAATCCCCAGATTAATGTTGATCTCATTTTACAATTTAATTGTTAATAAAATGCTTTGATAATAGATTTCGTGTTAGTACGATTTACTTCTGGGTAAATGAATGTAACGAAACGCAATTCCATTGAAAATGTTCATGAATGTTGATAAGCTATGCAGTACTTACGCTTGTTTACGTATGAATAAACAATAATAACGAATTATTTTTGGTTTTTCAAATATTATTATCTCTGTAAACAACTTTCAGCACATTCTCGATATTCTCCTATAAGTTAGAAAGTTACATAGTGTGGTAAGAAATCCATATGATCTCTGTGGTTTTTTTTTGGTGGTAACAATACCCGTGACATCCAATCTCCCAGACCAGTGTTGGCAAGGCTTTCGTCAAAAGCTTCCCACCGGGATTTCTTTGATTTTCTAGCGTTCTCGGATTGCCAAAAAGTGATAAAACTGATTAAATCTACAGGGTGTTAATGAACGGCGTCAGATTTATCCAATCCAACCGCGTCAGTTAGTAAACCTTGAACTCCAGCTTCTTACAGTTTTTGAAAAATTGGGATTTGAAATTTGAAAATCGAGAAGATAAAATGAAATCTATAATTTTTCTTGGAATTTCTGAAGTAATTAGTCAATTAAATTAAAATTATGTCCACGGTAAGGAATCGAACCTCGTATCTCCTGTTTGCCGGATAGGCGTGTTAACCACTACACCACGGGGACTATGCAAAGATCAGTCACTCTCTAATACCTAGTTGTTATTATTTTATCTGCAAATATATCGTAATATTTCGACAGACAATTTTTTTTTTAATTTTACATGCCAAATACACTAATTTAATTAATATATTTTGGCTTCCCTGGGTGAAATATGAAATTTATAATTTTCCTTGGAATTTTCGATGTAATTAATTAATGAAATTAAAATGATGATAATTTAATAATTAATCAATGAAGTTAAAATTATCATAATTTTAATTTCGAAAATTTCAAATTACAGATTTCATAATTCACCAACGGAAGCCATAATATATTAATTAAATTGTTGTGCTTGGCATGTAAAAAAAAATGTCTGTCGAAATAGAAGGAAGAAAAAGTAGGCGTGGATAATGAGTCTGAATTTTAACGGAGTTACCGATGACTCGAACCGCGAGCATTCTCCAATAACGTTGCGTGATATTAGCGAGGTGAATCTACAACAACTTCAACTCCAACTCGGAATGGTGGATTAGATAGGATCTCTTGATGGCATGGAAAGTGTGGATAGTTTGTTTAAAAACTTCTTGTATATTTTTAACTCGTTTTATGATTTCTTATGTCCCCAGACACAAGCAAAAAGGAAATTTTCCAGCGGAAATAATAGTAGGTGGATAAATTCACACCCAAAAAAAGATAAGGAAGGAACTTTTGGATTGGTCCATATTGTCTCGAACATATCCGGAATTGAGTAATCACTATAAAGCAAAACAAGTCGAATATAACAAAAGTTTAGCTGAGACAACAAAAAAAGTACTTCTCACAGCGCATCGGGAATGCTAGAAACGTGTCGCGGGAATTATGGCGACGTGTTGATTCCCAATTGGGTCGAAATGACAAGAGGAACGCTATTAACGTAGACAATGCGGTAATATCTGATTCCTCACAAGTGGGTACTATATTTTGCAAATTTCTTACTAGCTTTCCATATTTGAATGTCACCCAAAACTTGGGTACGGTTAGACCCGACAATTGCACGCTATCACCGTTCCTACAAAATTCTATTGCTTTTTGTCCAGTTACCCCCGATGAAGTTGCAAATGCGATAAGGTCGTTAAAAAATAAATATAGCACCGGCATGGATGGTATACACACGAAAACCATCAAGTATATTGGGGATGTGTTTATCGAGACATTAATGATAACTTTCAATAAATCAATAGCATCAGGGGTTTCCCCTCGCAGTTAAAAATAGATAAGACCATTCCAATTTTCAAAAAGCACGATCCATCTATTATCGCAAACTACCGCCCCATAACAATATTAAGTGTATTCTCGAAAGTGCTGGAATCTATTGTATATAAAAGAGTAGTCGACTTTCTTAACAAATTCAATGTTTTCACGGCTGCCCAGCACGGTTTTCTTAAATCGAGGTCTACCGAAATAGCTTCAATTGAGTTTTTGCAATTTATTTATAGAAAAATCGACGAGGGCAATTATGTAGCTGGAATTTTCTTCGATTTATCACAGGCGTTTGATAGTTTAGACTTGGGACTTTGTGCGGGAGAAACTGTGTGCGGTGGGTATCAGGGGAAAGATATTAGACTGGTTTTCTTCCTTTTTGACGGCCCGGACGATGGGTCTAGTCGTATCTGATACAGTTTCGCCATTAGAACCTATTTAATTGGGTGTAACCCAAGGTTCGCTTCTGGGTCGTCTAATTTTTCTTATATTTGCGGACGATTAGCCTGAATCTTTCACCTCTGCGCGTGTTGTGGCATATGCGGATGATACTTCCGTTGCTGTCTCCGCCAAGTCCTTGACCGAGCTAGAATTTAAGATAGCCCGTGCTGTGGACGAGTTCTCTAACTGGTGCTGTAAAAACGGATTGGTTATCAATCGCGATAAAACGGTGTTTGTGCATTTCAATCAGCGACGACTTGTCCTTCCTCAGTTTAGCGTTAATCTTGGCTATAACCTTTCAAACAGTGTCAAATTGCTCGGGATAGACATTGATTATAACCTGTCTTTCGATGAACAAATCAACAATATTTGTAAAAGGCTAAATTTGACGTATTACGCAATTGTACAATTAAAAAACAGTTTGAGTACAGAATTACTGCTGACAGTATACCATGCCCTGGCTTACTCGATTTTTGCGTATAATATTCTAATATGGGGCCGTGCCGATTACCAACGCGTACTGATTTGTCAAAAAAGAATTCTTAGGTTGATCTTTGACAAATCCTACAGAGAATCATGTAGGTCCTTGTTCATCGAAAAGACCTTATCAACCGTTCCATCTTTGTACATATACCGCGCGGTAGTGTACGTCAGGAGCAATGTGGGCCGGTTCAAAATGCCTCCAAATATATACAACACCCGCAGGGCGGACTTATACATTCAACCGCACAAAACATCTCTATTTGAAAGATCGCCCTTACATTAATTTGTAAAAATGTATTCTGCACTATTTTGACAAATATTCCTGAACTAAATGCATTTAAGAGTGCAATAAAAAAGTTCTTAATTTCTAAAAGTTATTACTCTTACCAGGAATATTTTACTAACAATTCCGGTGGGCATTCCTAATTGTTTTGCTGTTTTAAATGTTTTTTATATTGTGCTGTCCATTTTATTACCTTTATTTTAATTTTAATTAAGCCGTTGTCAACACTTATTGCGAAAGACAATAAAACATTATTATTATTATTATTATTACTATATTACCATATATTTTCAGATAGAATAATAACAACTAGGTATAAAAGAGTGAATGATCTTTGCATAGTCTTCATAGTGTAGTGGTTAACACGCTTACCCGGCAAGCAGAAGATGCGAGGTTCGATTCATTGCCGTGGATATAATTTTAGTTTCATTAAATAATTACGTCGGAAATTCCAAGGAAAATTATAGATTTCATAGTTCACCGACGAAAGCCATTGAACGGACAAACTCAGTTTTAAATTTGAGAACGTATTACTAACGATTTTATAAATAAATTTCTGAGAACTATAGTTAAATAAAAGTACATTTATTGCTGAAAACATGAAAGATTGGCATACATTGGCATTACAAAACAAATTCAAATACTTTATGACTGTACGATCCAGAAGGGGCGTAACAAGGACTTAATAAAACAACGTAGTTATAGCTTTAGTAAATTTTCGCTGAAGGTATGGTCTGCACACGCACGGATTCTTCACGACGGCGACGATCCTGTATTCGAACTCCAGCTATTCTACTACCGAATAGAATTCGTATTTTCGAATAAACTATTTACATTTTCGTGAAATTGGCGTAATTTTTTTTTGACGTAAAATCTCTAGAAAATTTAAATTATGTCTCATTGTTGTCTTACTTCACCTTAACCAATTACAAAAATTCCCAAAAATCAGCGAAAAGATGCTTTACTTGCGACATGTATTCTTAACAATCCAACATTGAAAACATTATGGTCAATGTATTTGGGAAAATTTGAAATTCATTTAACAGTAACCGCATATAAAATAAATGAAAAATCATTTTCTGGTGGTATCTAAACTTCAGTGGCGGCTGGTAGTGACGTAAATGGAAGGTCAACGATAACGCTTCGATTTCCTCGCATATATTTTTTTGTCAGGTGCAATGTACACGATATCCAACGGAAATACCAGGCACGTCCAGGAAATAAGTTCCCTTTGTATTTATTGCCACGGCAACGCTGCAATCACAGTTCGACACATGCGCGGTAATTGCTCGGAGTTAAGGAGAAAGATATGACGCCATTTCGAGATCGCTATTTGTTGTTTACAGTTTATAGTGCTTGGTTAAAATAGCGAAGTTGATTGAAAATCTCGCCGCTTGTGAGATTAGATGTGTAATTCGTTTTCTGAATGCGAAGAACACTAAAGCAGTCGACAACCATCGACAAATTTGCGAGATTTACGAAGAAAATGCGATGAGTGATTCAATGGTAAGGAAGTAGGTCCGACATTTCGATGAAGGATGTGATCAAGTGCCCGATAACGAACGAAGTGGGCGTCCAAGTTTGGTTAATGAAGAACTGGTTTGTGCAGTTGAATAATTCGCAAAGGAAAGCCGTAAGATTACAATATCTGATTTTTCTACGAAATTTCCGCAAATTTCAAGAGTACTTCTTCATAAAATTGCTTCTGAAAAATTGAATTTTCGAAAGCTGTGTGCTCGTTGGATGCCGAAAATTCTCACAGTGTAACACAAAGAACAGCGTCAGGGCAATGCACTCGATTTTTTCACACGTTAGAACAAAGATGGTGATGATTTTCCAAGCAAGATAATGACCGGGAATGAGACTTGGGTCGCTTATGAAACCCCTGGATCGAAACGACAGTCAATGAAATGGAGGTACACTTCGTCACCAGGAAATACTAAAGCCAAGCAAATCTTGACACCTCGAAAAATCATGTGCACAATCTTTTGAGATAGACACACCATTCTACTGGTGCGTTTTTTACCGCGAGGTGAAACAAGCAATACAAATGTTTACTGTGAGACTCTTAGGAAACTGCGTAGCACAATACAGAATAAGCGCCGAGGAATGCTCACAAACGGTATCGTTTTGATTCATGACAATGCTCTACCTCACACTGCGAACAAGACACAACAACTCTTACAGGACTTTGGCTGGACCCAGTTTGACCATCCTCTGCATAGCCCTGATCTCGCCCCTAGCGACTTCCATCCCTTTTTACACTTGAAAACGTTCCTTGGTAGTAAAAACATCAACGACGATGAAGAGCTCAAAGAACATGTTACCACATGGTTGACAACAAAGGCAGCAACGTTTTATGAGGAAGGCATATAAAAACTTGTGTCATGGTCTGACAAGTGCATACAAAATGGTGGGAACTTTATAGAAAGATAGTTTACTACAATAAATAGTTTTTCTGTATCTGTACTCGTTTTGTTTTTATTACCAAACACAACTTAGTTTCTGGACGTGCCTCGTATACGAGGGAATCTAAGTCTTGTCATGGACCTCCCATTTACGTCACTACCAGCCGGCACTGCCAAATTTAACTGATTTGATAAATCTAGAGTCGTAAATGCGAATATGGCGATAACATTGTCAATTAATTGGTATGATAGTAGTTATGGAAACCATTTGTAAAATAGAAAGAACCTGGCTGTATACAGTTGTTAGGTCAGGTAGTAAAAATGAAAAAAAAGTTATAATTTCATATATAAAAATATATAAAAGTTAATAATAAATACAATATATAATTCTAAAGTAATTATTTACACAATACACATCGCTTAAATGAATAGACCTTAAAAGCTACGTATTCAATTTAACATGTGAGCATTTCTATGACCTCTTCACCCTCTAGGTACGATGCCGGTTTTATTCTAAATATAGTTTGGGGACACAAATTAGTTAAAGATATTTCACAGCCTGTAGTCCCTTGGCATGTACTCTCTTCAGAAGTTATATCGTTCCTGGCAATTACATTGTATAGGTTATCACAATTGGTTACAAATTTGGAAGTTTTCCAGGACAGTACAGCAGACGTTCCATTTCTACTGACAGTTACGTTTTGAACCGGTTCTAAAGAAGTGGGATATTCTGGAATTTAATTAAGATCATAGGAATAATTCAGAAGATAAGCACAAATTAAACTACCTTCTGAATTTGTAACATTGCTTTGCTGGCCTGCACCACCATCTGCACGAAGTGCTCTAACATTTACGGTAGTGTTAACGCAATAGAACAAATCAAAGTTTATATACGGAACTGATCTTTTAAATATGTAGGTTGTTCCCTTGCCAATAAGAAATGATACTTCATAATTTACACCACAACGTCCGTCGAATGGATGACTCCACGTGGCTCTCAGTGTACTATTAACGTTAAATACGTTCAACTCCAGATCATCTACGTCCTCTATACCTGAAAGATAGTGGTGAAGGTTGAAGTAGCGCTTTCAATCGTATACGCTTTCGATAAGCTTACCGTATGTCACCCCCGTGCCACCAATATCTACAGCCCTTCCGCCTGCGACTGCTTGTATTACAGCTCTCACGTCAAAGCAGAAAAAATCCCTTGAGAATACGATACGCGGTTCTTCAGTCGCCTGTGTGAAAATGCCGAGATCTGTAGTAAATACTACCTGATATGTAAAATTGCATGTTCCTATAGGTTCTGTTGGATTCCATGAGATTTCCATTTCATTGTCTCTTCCTGTCGCATTCAAGTATCTTATATATCCAACTTTTTCAGGATCTGTAAACAATGTATTTATTCATTCAAATCCGTTGTTTTAAGAAAGCTGTTTTCATTATAGATAAGATAATTACAGTGACGGAAATGTTTTGTACTAGAAGGTCGCAAACGTCTCTGTTGTTGCATAAATTTTTTTGCATAAATTTTGGTTAAAAGGTTTAAAGTGTAATTGAGATAATAAAACAGTGTAGTTGGAAGAAGCTAATAAAGCTTTTGTGGATAACATGTGAAGTATGAACTGCAATAACACTTATTGTTTATAAATTGATTTCGTTGCATGTTTAATGTTGTACTGAAAAATTATCGGATCTCGGCGCCTTATGAAACTGATTGTAGAGCATTTTTCCAAGTTCACAGTTATATTGATCAACGTGCAATAATCTACAAATCCATTTAGATCTTTTTGTAATCTAGTATAGTCATTGGTGGGATGATATTACCGAGTATATTTTTAAATCGTCTGCATAAAGCAGAAAATTGCTGAATTTGCAACATTGATCGACGCCATTGATAAAAATTATGAATAGCAGTGGTTCCAAATGGGATCCTTGAGGAACACCAGATGTTACTGTATACATGTTTGACGTGTATCCGTGAACTGATACATATAACGTTCTCCGTGCTAAGTATGACTGCATGCAGCTCAGAACTGCACTGCCGACGCCAACCCAAGAGTTCCTTTAGGAGCAACCCGTGACTGACTTTGTCAAAAGTTTTGGTAAGGTCTGTATATATAGCATCTGTTTGTATGTATTTGTTCATCTATGTTATCGACCTACTTTAAAAAAAAGCCATGTTGTTTAGGCATTATTGTACTTTCATCAAAGCTAAAAAGGTATTTGTATATGGCAGCCTCAAAAACTTTGGCAAATATGCAAAGCAAACTTATCGGTCTGTAATTGGTTACCTCGGTTTTATTTCCCTTTTTAAATATAGGAACAACGTTTGTTATTTTCCGTTTGCGGGGAAATATACCAGAACAAAAAGATTGATTAAAAATAATCGTCAGCGGTAGCGATAAGCTTACGTGAAGCTGCCTAATAAGGTAGCTTGGGACACCGTGTGATCCAGGAACCTCTTGACCATTTAGAGACATCAGAATCTCATTCACTTCGGACAAAGTCAAAGTTATTTCGCACAAGCTGTTCGAAAAATTGAAATTATCATCTCTAATACCATGGTGGGGTGAGCTATTCGATAAAAAAACGCTTTGAAAAGATTCCGCGAACAAATCACTAATACTCTGCCCATTTGAAGCTATTTCGTTGAGGTATGACATCTCAGATGGGATCTTTACGGTTTTTCCTGAAGAACCATCGCTGCATATCTCATCGTGAACATGCAGTGTAATCGTCCTGTATCATTCTTTTCAAACGCGAGCGCAGTAATTGAAATGTGTTGTAATCATTAAAGTTATTATACTGTTCCTATTTTTTATGGAATTTGCTCTTTTCTTTAACTGTTTTAATTGTAGCCATGGAGAAACATGCAAGAAACCGATTATTTCTGTTTAATTTTCGAACGTGCCTCTCGATTGCAATCGCCAGATGATCATACAACAAGCTGACGTTATGATCAACATTATTATTAATGTCAATTTTTCTCCACCGGATGTTTGTCAAAAAAGCATCGATATTAGGATAATATTTTTACTTACATTGTGTTGCATCAAAAGTTGCAGCCTGAGGGGATACGAGGCTACCATCATTCGGATGAATACCGCGAATTGTTAGAGAAGCAGGTGTGCAGTATACGAAATCAAATGTTACTTCTGGAACTGTTACGTTGACGACCAGTTTGTCGGAAGGAGTTTGATAGCTAACCATAAACAATAACGAACACCATTCTTGATTTGGATGCGTCCACGTTATGATTACCTGGGAAGGATTTTGCGTGGGAATGGTGTACTGAATGTCAAGTTTTCGTGCTAAAAGGTCCACATATTTACATACATCTATTGTTGTGTTTATTTAATATGACTTACGATCACGGAAAGTAGCTTTTCCATATGACAAATCGGAACTAGCAGTTATAGGCCTGATCGTTATATCAAACTCGAAACAGATATTTCGATCCGGAATGGCGATACTTTCAGCTGGTGCGGTAGTAGTAACTTTGCCCTTGATTGAGGAATAGGTTACTTCGTAGCCTTGGTGACATGTGTTCATTTCATAGGGTCTGTTCCACGTTACTAGGACATGTGTATCAAGTTGTTCGAAGGTAATCGCTGTGATGGGAATAATATCGGAACCCACTGCAATTTTATTATTATTCAATTCGAGCTAAAAGCTCCTAAGTTTCTTTTTTGATGAGGTGGGTGTACTCTTTTCGTTAATAAGCAATAAACATCGTATGTGCAAAATTTATGTTTTGCAAATTTCGGCATATTTTGATTCTGATATCCTGTCTAAACTATTATAACTTGAAAAAACAGCAAGATTATTGAAAGAAAATTCAGAAAGGCAAATGAATTTGAGTTTAATTATGAATGTTGTTTCAACCACCATTTTCTACAAACTGCTCTAATTACACATACGGTGTTTTTCTATCTGATGGCACTATACGTGTATATTTATCCAAATACTACTTACAATAACAGTCATATCGGTTGCGTGTTAATAATATCGATAGCGTGATTACTAATCCAATACATCCAATGGCTAGGAGTACCAAGAATACTAGAAGTGAAAATGAATTGTATTAAAAATTAGCAGATTAAATTTCCTTTTTCGAAAGGGTATTTGTAAAACATGCCTAGTAGTATGTTATATAAAACATAGGATGTAATAGAAATTAAAATGTAATTACAATAATGGGTAACTAGTTTCTTTTACATTATCTACTAAGGTTTCCGACTTTTGAATTGAGGAAATAAAAAATTAAACGAGAAATTGCTAGGAATACTTATTTTCTAAACCAATAAAAATATTTCAAAATATTAAGACCTTACCAATCTTTGCACGTGACATCTCGTAGCGTCCGCAATTAGTCAGAAAGGAATCACAAACTCAGTAAGCACTGAACAATAACTTTAGTTTGTCACAATCGAAATAAAACTGTACCTTCCCTTCACTAGGTACTTTTTATATGTAAACCTTATAACGTTGTTTATGACGAAGCGAGTTATCTTTACTGATTATATTACCTGCGTAAATGAATTGGATAAGATCTAACTTCGAAGATAAAAACTACCCAGAATATTCGCTAAATTTTAGTGCTTTCGACACTATACGAAGTGTGATCAAAAAAAACGGTGAATGAATTTTTTGTAGCAGCAATTGCTTCATTTGAAGTAATAATTCGATAGCCTGATTCTTTAAGATAGTCAGTGTCAAGCTTGAACAACTTGTGACTTGTCAGTCCAAAGCCGGAAGAGGGAGGTCGTGCTTCGTGATTTCGAACAACGCGTTAACATTAGGTTTTAAGTTGCAAAAAAGTACCAAAGAAGCTCATGAAATGTTAAAATCGGTGTATGGCGATAATGTGGTGATTCTGGAGATTGTTTAAAAGTGGTATGAGCGATTTAAAAGTGGAAATGAGTCGGTTGAAGACGAACAACCGTTGGAACGTCCTTCGACCTCAAAAACAGACGAAAACGTGCAAAAAGTGCCAAAAATGGTTGGTTCAAACAGGCGGGTGGCTATTCGAGAGCTTACCGAAGAACTAGAACATCTCGTACGGATCCGTGCAAAGCATTTTAACCGATAATTTGCAAATGAGACGAGTGAGCGAAATTTGTTCCTAGCTTTTGGTTGGTGAACATAAGGAAAATCGTGTGTCAGTTTGCATGGAATTGAAGGATGATCTTGAAGCAGATCCGGACTTGATGGCCAATATTATAACTGGAGATGAAAGTTGGGTGCATGTATATGACACTGAGACGAAAATCCAGAGTTCCCAATGGAAAACGAGTAGCTCTTCTGACCCTAAGATGGCACCTCTGTCAAAGGCGAACGTCAAGGTGATGCTCATTGCTTCTTTTTTGATACTTAGTGCATAATGTGATCAAAGTTTGTTCCAAGGGGAACAAGTGTAAACTTCTAATATTATAAGGGCTTATTGCAACGTTTGCGAAGTGATGTACGGAGAAAGAGACCCGAAAAATGGGAAATGGCTTCCTCCTTCATCGCGACAACGCGCCGTGCGACACTTTGCTTCTATTTCGTCTTACTCTCCGGATTTAGCACCACGCGACTTCTGGCTTTTTCCAAAAATAGAAACCGTGCTAAAAGGAAAACGTTATGACATCATTCCCGACATTGAAGATGCCACGACGGAGCATCTGAAGGCTCTTCCGACAGAAACCTTCCAGAAATGCTTCCAATTATTGAATCAACGTTGGGATAAGTGCATCGCTAGCCAGGAAGAGTACTTTGAAGGAGATTAATTCAAATTTGACGTAAGCTTATTGCATTTCGTAATATAATTATTCACTGTATTTTTTTATTACACCTCGTATAGTATTGTAATCTATCTATACGTTCGAACAGTCAAACATACCGGCAGCGATAAGCGCTTAATCCAGAGTGGCTATACATAGAAGGTGTGTTGAAACGGAGATATCACGTAAAAATATAGAAGTCGAAGTAAACAACGACTCATTATTTCCCTCGCTTGTAAACAAGAAATTTTTACGTAATCAATGAGTGATTCATTTAATACACATTTGTTTGTATGTGTAGATTATTTTGTCTAGCCGAGTGAGAATTCCTAGTTTTGATTGAACTACGTTTATTTATGGCAAATATCTGAATGAGATGGAAACCGATTTCAATGCAACTTTAAACTGCGATTTCATAACAGGTTTCTATGTAGAGTACGATTAAAATCTGGAGGAACCTGCGTAGAAACCAGATTGCGCGCAAAAAAGAGATATCAAATCTAGTGAAATAGATGTACTTTTCTCGTGTAAATCTCTACCTAAAAAGATTGTTTGTCGATTAGCTGTTCATTTCTAATTATTGTATGAAATTCAAATTATATTTCTTAAAAATCGAAAATATGTAAATGTATTTGGACAGGCAAATTGCTATTTATATGCAATTTATGAATTTAAAGCAACTTTCTCATGGTAACCACATTTAATACACCACACCTGGCACTATCGTATATGCAAAATTGAATTTCGTATCCAGGGATGAAAAGTCAAATTTATTTATTCAAAATAGTTAACTAAGGCTTTGGATAACAAAAGCAATCAGAGACAGAATAAACAAGTTTTCAACAAACAGCAAATTTCAACATTCTTCGCAGTGGCGTAGGTAGGGGGCTCGGTAGGTGCGCTCCGCACCGGGCCCCTGGAAAGCAATAGGCCCATGAGGGCCCTAAAATCACAGGAAAAAAAGACCCAAACATTTTTTTTCAGGGGCCCACAGATCTGGTTCCGCACCGAGCCCGGAGAACTCTTGCTACCCCACTGATTCTTTGATACTTTTATTTATATATCGAATAAATATGAAACTGTTTAAATAAAAACTGCAGTACATCGTCCAATAAACCCTTTTCGGCATATAATCTGAAAATTTCGAAAAAGGACACCGAATAGCTGTTTCGCTGAAATTCTGCAACAGTGTGCAGGTACAGAAAATTAAATATAACTGCAAATCGACTACTATGATAGTAGTTTGTAAAATAGAAGGAAGTTGTTAGGCCGGGTAGTAAAAATATTAAGAAAAAGTTGTAATTTCGTATATAACTATATATAAAAGTTAATAAATACAATATGTGATTCTAATGTAGTTATTTACATAATACACATCGCTTAAACTAATTGATCTTAAAAGCTACGTATTCAATTTAACATGTGAGCATTTCTATGACCTCTTCACCCTCTAGGTACGATGCCGGTTTTATCCTAAATATAGTTTGGGGACACAAATTAGTTAAAGATATTTCACAGCCTGCAGTCCCTTGGCATGTACTCTCTTCAGAAGTTTTATCGTCCCTGGCAGTTACATTGTATAGGTTATCACAATTGATTACAAAATTGGAAGTTTTCCATGACAGCACAGCAGACGTCCCATTTCTACTGACAGATACGTTTTGAACCGGTTTTAAAGAAGTGGGATATTCTGAAATTTAATAAAGATCATAGGATTAATTCAGTAGATGAGCACAAATTAAACTACCTTCTGAATTTGTGACATTCCTTGGCTGGCTTGCACCACCATCTGGACGAAGTGCTCTAACATTTACGGTAGTGTTAACACAATAGAACAAATCAAAATTTATATTCGGAAGTGATCTTTTAAATATGTAAGTAGTTCCCTTGCCAATAAGGAATGCTACTTCATAATTTACACCACAGCGTCCCTCGAATGGATGACTCCACGTGGCTCTTACTGTACTATTAGCGTTAAATACGTTCAACTCCAGATCATCTACGGCTGCTATACCTAAAAGATAGTGCAGTAGGTTGAAGTAGTGTCTTTAATCATATATATTTTGTAAAAGCTTACCATATGTCACCCCCGTGTTACCAATATCTACAGCCCTTTTGCCTGCGACTGCTTGTATTACAGCTTTCACGTCAAAACAGAAGAAATCCCTTGAGAGTACGATATGCGGTTCTTCAGTCGCCTTTGTGAACTTGCCGAGATCTGTAGTAAATACTACCTGATATGTAAAATTGCATGCCCCTATAGGTTCTGTTGGATTCCATGAGATTTCCATTTCATTGTCTCTTGTTGTCATATTTGTGTACCTTATATATTCAAGATTTTCAGGATCTACAAGCAAAGTACTTATTCATTGAAGATAATTATAACGAAGGAAATGTTTTGTACCAGAAGATCGCTAACGTCTTTTCTGTTGTTTCATAAATTTTGATTAAAAGGTGTAAAGTGTAAATTGAGATGATAAAACAGTCTTCAAAAAATATTAAAGAATGTGTTGCGGTTTCGCAACGTTAGCTTTTAATGAATTAATGACAATTTTTCTCCACCGGAAGTTTGTCAAAAAAGTATCGATATTAGGATAATATTTTTACTTACATTGTGTTGCATCAACAGTTGCAGATTGAGGGGATACAAGGCTACCATCATTCGGATTAATACCACGAATTGTTAGAGAAGCAGGTGTGCAGTATACGAAATCAAATTTTACTTCTGGAACTGTTACATTGACGACCAGATTGTCGGAAGAAGTTTGATAGCTAACCATGAACAGTAGCGAACACCATTCTTGATTGGGGTGCGTCCACGTTATGATTACCTGAGAAGGATTTTGCGTGGGAATGGTGTACTGGACGTCAAGTTCTCGTTCTAAAAGGTACAGAGATTTAGATAGTTTCTTGCTTATTTAATATGACTTACGATCATGAAAAGTAGCTTTTCCATATGACAAATCGGAGCTGGCAGTTATAGGCCTGATCGTTATATCAAACTCAAAACAGATGTTTCGATCGGGAATTGTGATACTTTCAGCTTGTGTGGTAGTGGTAATCTTGCCATTGATCGAGGAATAGGTTACTTCGTAGCCTTGGTGACATGTATTCATTTCGTAGGGTCTGTTCCATGTTACTAGGACATGTGTATCAAGTTGTACGAAAGTGATCCCTGTGATGGG
The DNA here is from genome assembly GCA_029619315.2 of Dynastes maya. Taxonomy (NCBI): domain Eukaryota; kingdom Metazoa; phylum Arthropoda; class Insecta; order Coleoptera; family Scarabaeidae; genus Dynastes; species Dynastes maya. Next base: position 42,884,279 of record JAROYE020000006.1, on the reverse strand, counting down.
AATAATATCGGAACCCACTGCAAATTCATAAGTTGAAGTTATTCAATTCGAGCTAAACGCTCCTAAGTTTCTTTTTTGATGAGGTGGGTGTACTCTTTTCGTTAATAAGCAATAAACATCGTATGTGCAAAATTTATGTTTTGCAAATTTCGGCATATTTTGATTCTGATATCCTGTCTAAACTATTATAACTTGAAAAAACAGCAAGATTGCTGGAAGAAAATTCAGAAGAGTGAATGAATTTCAGTTGAATTATGAATGCTGTTTCAACCACCATTTTCTACAAACTGCTCTAATTACACATACGGTGTTTTTCTATCTGATGGCACTATACGTGTATATTTATCCAAATATTACTTACAATAACAGTCATATCGGTTTCGTGTTAATAATATCGATAGCGTGATTACTAATCCAATACATCCAATGGCTAGGAGTACCAAGAATACTAGAAGTGAAAATGAATTGTATTAAAAATTAGCAGATTAAGTTTCCTTTTTCGAAAGGGTATTTGTAAAACATGCCTAGTAGTATGTTATATAAAGCATAGGATGTAATAGAAATTAAAATGTAATTACAATAATGGGTAACTAGTTTCTTTTACATTATCTACTTAGGCTTCCGACTTTTGAATTGAGAAAATGAAAAATCAAACGTGAAATTGCTTTTTTAAACTGATAAACATATTTCAAAATATTGAATCCTTACGAGTCTTTGCAGGTGACATCTCGTGGCGTCCGCAATTAGTTAGAAAAGATTCACAAACTCGGTAAGCACTGAACAATAACTTTAGTTTGTCACAATCGAAATAAAACTGTACTTCCCTTCACTAGGTACTTCCTTATATGACATTATAAGATTTACATATAAGGAATCTTATAATGTTGTTCATGACGAAATGAGTTCTCTTTACTGATTATATTACCTGCGTAGATGAATTGGATAAGATCTAACTTCGAAGATAAAAACTACCCAGAATATTCGCTAAATTTTAGTGCTTTCGACACTATACGGAGTGTGATCAAAAAATACGGTGAATGAATTTTTTGTAGCAGCAATTGCTTCATTTGAAGTAATAATTCGATAGATTGATTCTTTAGGATAGTCAGTGTCAAGCTTGAATAACTTGTGACTTGTCAGTCCGCTTCCAAAGCCGGAAGAGGGAGGTCGTGTTTCGTGATTTCGAACAACGCGTTAACATTAGGTTTTGAGTTGCAAAAAAGTGCCAAAGAAGCTCATGAAATGTTAAAATCGGTGTATGGCGATAATGTGGTGATTCTGAAGATTGTTTAAAAGTGGTATGAGCGATTTAGAAGTGGAAATGAGTCGGTTGAAGACGAACAACGGTTGGGACGTCCTTCGGCCTCAAAAACAGACGAAAATGTGGAAAAAGTGCAAAAAATGGTTGGTTCAAACAGGCGACTGGCTATCCGAGAGCTTACCGAAGAACTGAACATCTCGTACGGGTCCGTGCACAGCATTTTAACCGATAATTTGCAAGCGAGCCGAGCGACTGCGAAATTTGTTTCCAGAGTTTTGACTGGTGAACAGAAGGAAAATCGTGTGTCAGTTTGTACGGAATTGAAGGATGGTCTTGAAGCAGATCCGGACTTCATGGCCAATATTGTAACTGGTGATGAAAATTAGGTGTATGGATATGACCCTGAGACGAAAATTCAGAGTTCCCAATGGAAAACGAGTGGCTCTCCTGGCCCTAAGAAGGCACGTCTGTCAAAGTCGAACGTCAAGGTGATGCTCATTGTTTTTTTTTATGTTAGGGCATAGTGCGATCAGAGTTTGTTCCAAGGGGAACAAGTGTAAACTCCTAATATTACAAAGGCGTACTGCAACGTTTGCGAAACGATGTATGGAGAAAGAGACCCGAAAAATGGGCAATGGCTTCTTCCTTCATCGCGACAAGGTGCCACACCTTGCTTTTATTTCGTCTTACTCTCCGGATTTAGCACCACGCGACTTCTGGCTCTTTCCAAAAATAGAAACCGTGCTAAAAGGAAAACGTTATGACATCATTCCCGACATTGAGAGTGCCACGACGGAGCATCTGAAGGCTCTTCCGACAGAAACCTTCCAGAAATGCTTCCAATTATTGAATCAACGTTGGGATAAGTGCATCGCTAGCCAGGAAGAGTACTTTGAAGGAGATTAATTCAAATTTGATGTAAGCTTATTGCTTTGTTCGTAATATAATTATTCACCGTAGTTTTTGATCACACGTCATATAGTATTGTAATCTATTTATACGTTTTAAGAGTCAAACATATTGGCAGCGATAAGCGCTTAATCTAGAGTGGCTAAAGGTGTGTTGAAATCGAGATGTAGTAAAAATATAGAAGTCGAAGTAAACAAACGACTCATTATTTCCCTCGCTTGTAAACAAGAAATTTTTACGTAATCAATGAGTGATTCATTTAATACACATGTGTTTGTATGTGTAGATTATTTTGTCTAGCCGAGTGAGAATTCCTAGTTTTGATTGAACTACGTTTATTTGTGGCAAATATCTGAATGGGATGGAAATTAATTTACTGTTTATTAGAATTGCAACGTCGTCAAAATTTTTGAAATCGGAATGCGACTTTAAACTGCGATTTCATAACAGGTTTCTATGTAGAGTACGATTAAAAGCTGGAGGAACCTGCGCAGAAACCAGGTTGCGCGCAGAAAAGAGGTGATATTATCAAATCTAGTCAAATAGATATACTTTTCTCGTGTAAATCTTTATCTAAAAAAATTGTTTGTCGATTAGCTGTTCATTCCTAATTATTTTGTTGTGGTGTAATTTTTCTAGATATTATTTTCTCTAATTATACTGTGTGGTGCTTGGAATGTAATAAATACGTGGAAGAAACTACGGCTATGAGATGTAGGTATACACGTCGGTCTAGATACGAACGGGATATTGCCTTTGTGAATAGCAACAGAGCATTCCAGTCTCACTGATAGATCGCATCCATCATAAAGCGAGCAACGGTACGCACGCTTGTCCGCTCAATCACGTAATATTATAATTCAACGCCTTCTGACAAAATGTGCTAATACAGAATTACTGCGTAATTTTTCTGTATTCTCAGATTATGCTAGAAATTACAGTTTCTTATGTTCATTTTGTTGCTGCTATGCGATGTAGGAGGACGAGAAAGTAATTCTAAGTAGGAAAATAAACGATTCTTATAAAATTAAACTAAAGAGAAATAAATTCGATAATTATATAAAATAAATTGAAATTCTAACAATGTTGCTTTATTAAGGGGAAAAATCTCCTGACAATATTGAACTTTGTAACTTTTGTATTTGTTGCGTTTCAAAATACGTTTCACAGTACTTCTACTAATACCGATTTCGTCTAAAATTTGCCGGCTAGAGCAAGGTTCGCCCATTTCAACTAATGAACAGAACCTCACTTCTCTCTCCTCCCGCTCGGGATGCGTTAGAGGGATTGAAAGTGTTCGTCTATTTGCAAGCATTTACAGCAATTCTCAAAATACCATTTAATAATTTGTACCATCTCTGCGGTTGTATAAACTAACATAATGTATTCAAAATCCACGATCTCTTGCTAGAATCTTACGAGCGCACAGAAAGATAAAAAGTACGCCAGATAGGCTACAGTAGTTGCACGCGGTGAGGCTGGCCGGCGGGGATAAATGCAAGTATGCCAGATCGCGCTACGTACAACATCTTTCGCACTCCGGTGAAATGTGGACCAACGTGTATACAAGCAGTTACACAGTTTGTTTTGTTTCTAATAAATTCATATACGTTGTAGCATTCCATCGCAATCATTTTTTTCCATTTCTGCTTTAAATTTATCTGAGGACAGTGTTTTTAATTCGGATAGAAGCGCGTTGTAAAGCTTGATGGGTAGGCCTGGCACAGAGCGCTTCGCGCCAGGTTAGAAGTAAGGCTCTGCCGCCCACGACGCGACGTATGTACATAGACCAATCGGTATGAGCTACCTCAACGAATGAAATTATTGATTTATTGCAACAGTTTATTCTCCAACATTCGTGGCGTTACACATAATCATAAAGGTATTGCTGTGATATTTATTTACCTTGTTTAATAAGTGTTTCTCTGTCTTACACATGGAAACAAAGTATTTTCGTTAAAAAAAGAGCACAATGAGCAAAAAACAAAGTCAGAATCTAATTTTACTAACGGATATTCAAATTATATTTCTTAAAAATCAAAAATATGTAAATGTATCGTATTTGGACAGGCAAATTGCTACTTATATGCAATTTATGAATTTAACATTTAACATTTATTTATAAACATTTATTTTTTCCAACAGGCATATTGCCCAATAACAGGAGAAATGTGGGTAAGTATATACACAAAATAAAAACACAATGCAATACATGAAAAAAAAATAAAGAGTAAATTTTTACATGTTTTACTTAAATAAGTCACATTTATTAGCCGCCCTGGACAAAGTATACGTCGGCGCTCGTCTCATTGTGTTAGTCCTTGCGAATGGAAGAATGAAGGCACCATCAGATCTTGAATTCAAACGTGGCACAAGAAAATTCATTCGTTCCAGTATGCATGGACAATCTATGTCATTTCTAAGCAATTTCTGTAGAAATTTCTCGCAGATGCCATCCCTCCTCGTACTCAAAGCCAGCATGTCGTGCCTTAACAGAAGTCCATCCTGTGGAGTACCTCTCTCAGGGTAACTTCCATCAATCTTAAATGACAGGAATTTAAAAAATTTCCGATGGATACGATCTAGATTTAGAAGGTCACAAGCATATAAGGGATACCAAATTAGAGCGGCATACTCCAGTTTACTGAGTACAAAGGCAAAGTATAACGACTTTAATAAAGAAGGATCATTGAAGTATTTAGAGACACGCATCACAAACCCCAGAGATTTCATGGCTTCAGAACAGATACTGTTAATGTGAGCTTTAAATGTGAGAGTGGTATCGAAGTGTACACCCAGATCCTTAAACTCAAGGTTACGTGACAAATTGGTACCTCTAATTTGGTAGGATAATAAGTACGGTGAACAAGAACGCGAGTAGGTAAGTACACAGCATTTATCAACATTTAACTTGAGCCCAAAAAGCTCACACCATTCTACCAACATAACAAGACCATTTTGCAATTTCCTCATGTCATCAACGGAAGATATTTCCGAGAAGATTTTAATATCGTCTGCATAAGCAAGGGTGGGAAGGTCAATTTTCAAAAGCAGGTCGTTAATATAAAGCACAAACAGTAACGGTCCCAGATTTGATCCCTGGGGGACGCCAGAGGAAAGAACAAAGTTACGAGAGCAATATCCGTTATAAGTTACATAACACTTTCCCTGTTTCAGGTAGGATTCGAGGAGACTTATCGCCGAAGGAACAAAACCGAAGGAGCTCAGCTTCACTAACAAAATTTCATGATTGATCATGTCAAAAGCCTTGGACAGGTCTGTATAAATCACATCAACTTGACCACGTCTATCCAAGACTTCACTAATAAATTGGGACATGCTCGCCAAATTCGTAACTGTAGATCTCCCGGGGATAAAGCCATGTTGATTTAAAGCAATAAAAGAGCGAGTGCTATTATAAATGCTAACATATAATACCTTCTCATAAAGTTTAGCAAAATTGGGTATTATGGAAATGGGCCTGTAATTAGATAGAAGTTCACGATTGCCCTTTTTGTGCACTGGGACAATTTTGGCTATTTTCCAACGTTCAGGGAAAGTACAAGATGAAATTGAAAGATTGATAATGATTTTTAGAGGAAATGCAAAAACAAATCTACAGTCACGTATCAAAAAACTGGGTAACATATCATCACCTGCGGTACATTTGTTGGGAAAAGTAGCCATTAGTGCAACAAGTTCATCTTCGCTAACCAATGGAAAGGAGTAAGGTAGGGGATTGTAATCAGAATGAGACCAAGACATGCTATCCTCTGAGCTATACACTGAAGAAAACATATCAGCGAAAGCATTAACAATATCATCGGGATCAGTAAAATCATTTCCGTGGTCGTCACATAGTCTGCAACTTTCTCATGGTAATCACATTTGATACACCACACCTGGCACTACCGTACAAAATTGAACTTCGTATCCAGGGAAGAAAAGTCAAATTTATTTATTCAAAATAGTTAACTGAGGCTTTGGATAACAAAAGCAATCAGAGACAAAATAAACAAGTTTTCGACAAACAGCAAATTTCAACATTCTTCGCAGTCGCATAGCTAGGGGGGTGCGGTATACCTAACTTGATAAAAACTATTGTACTTACAGTTAATCTAAATGTAGGAAGTATTGTCAAATTAATAAATAAATACTACTAACACTCTCTATATAATTTTCAACAACTATTGGATTGCTTGTAGTATGATTGAAGTCAGTAAATTTAAAATCTTGTAAACTGGACAAACACAACATATTAAAAACAAAAACTCCTTCTACCTGTGCAACAAATAAACCGGTGTCTTTTATTGTAATGTTATATTGAAATAAGTTATCGCAAAGATGATGTTTAAGAGAATGGTTTTAATTTAGTGTCCTCTCCGAATTGAAAGAGGAACTTGAGAAAATTGAAAAAGACATCATCTATTGAATAAAATCTGAAAGGTGGGCGTAAAATATATTAATTAATTAGTGTACTTGGCATGTAAGAATTAAAAATTGTCTGTCAAAACATTATGATATATTTGCAGATAAAAATAATAACTAACTAAAAAGTGAACGTTCCTGATATCAAGGTCCTCGTGGTATAGCGGTTAGCACGTCTGACGTCTCCACCATACAAAGGTAACAATCACTTGAATGGAGTCTGGGCTCTCGCCAAATCATAGGTATACCAAATGGAAGTTTATCACGTGTTCCCTTGGTCCACATCCGTAAATCCTCAACACACTGCTTACATACTTTGTGAGGGGCCCATGATTTATCTTGATCACCAATTTTCACTTTAAAATAGGCAAAATAGACTTGCCTGACAAATGTACTGATGTTTGTCCTTTGACTGGGAATGGTAAAACTGCCACATATGTAACAAAACGAATCGGGGCTGTTTAAGCACTTACGACGTGAACTAGCAAAGGTAGACATAAGGAAAAGTTTCAGTTCATATATAAATAAACACTAAACACTGCTAACCTTGTATATAAACAAGATCTCAGATTCCGCGTCGGAATGGGCTGCACCGTTTCAGGGCGACACACAACGTCTCACTACAGTATCTCAGGCGTAACTGAACAAGTCCAGACAAGTATAAGCCTCTCGCTGTTCTCCTATGCGTATAAAAGGCGCCCATCGGAGAAGGTTTGTGTCAGCCAATAGGAGAGCAATAGTGCTTCCTATGATCCATCCTCGATTTCGCGGAGAGTGGTCACATTCTCATAAGGTGTAGAGATAAAACTTGACGTGGTAGAAGAAAACTAACTACAGTTTTGAAACCAGCATGCCTAATTAACTATAAAACAGCTCAACAAACCAAACTCAACAGAAATTGTGTTACAAATTGTTCCCCAGTGTAATGTAAATCACCAAAATGCCACTTCACCCTAGCTATCGGGACGTAAAAACCCCTTAACTTGCAATGAAATATAACTATCTCAAGAAGTAAAACACTTTTACCAACTTCTCGTATTCTTAACAATCCAACATTAAAAACGTTACGCTTGATGTGTTTAGAAAAGTTCGAATTTCATTTAATCGATCATTCAACAACCGTATACAAATTGTAAAAAGATACCATAATTGCAGTAATTAATTCTTTGGTGTTATTTAAATTCAATTCATTTGATTGATAAATTTAGAGCCATAAATGAAAATAAAACGACAATACAGGAAATGAGTCAATCGGTAATATTACTTAAGGAAACCTTTTGCAGACTAGGAAGAGCGTTGTTGTTCGTGATTGCTATCTAATGTAACAAGAATGATAAAAATAGTTACAGCTTTGTTAAAGTATATAAAAATAGTAAATATAATATATAGTTCTGGAGAAGTTATTTACATAATACACATCGTTCAAATTAATTAAGCTTAAAAACCATTCAATTTAACATGTGAGTGTTTCCATGACTCCTTCACCCTCTAGGTACGATGCCGGTTTTATCCTAAATACAGTTTCGGGACAGAAATCACTTAAAAATATTTCACAGCCTGTAGTTCCTTGGCATGTACTCTCCTCAGAAGATTTATCATTCCTGGCGGTTACGTTATATAGATTATCACAAGTGATGACAGAGGTGGAAGTTTCCCAGGACAATACAACAGACCTTTCAGTTCTATTGAAAGATACGTTTTGAACTGGTTCTAACGATGTGGGATATTCTGGAGTTTATTAACATTATAGGAATTATAGGAATGATTCAGTAAATGTGTACAGATTAAATTACCTTCTGAACTTGTGACATTCCTTTTCTCGCTTGCACGACCATCAGGACGAAGTGCTGTAATATATACGGTAGTGTTAACACAATAGAACAAATCAAAGGTTATATTCGGGACTGATCTTGACAGTTTGTCCATTCTGTTGCCGCGTTGTACTGTTATTTCATAATTTACACCACAACGTTCCTCCAATGGATGACTCCACGTAGCTCCTACTGTACTATTAGCGTTAAATACGTTCAACTCCAGATCGTCCACGGGTGCTATACCTAAAAGATAGTAGCGAAGGTTTAAGTAGGGTTTAAAATCGTATACATTTGCAATAAATTTACCATATGTTATCCCGGTCTTAGTAAGATCTATAGTGCTTTTGCCTACGATTGCATGTATTTCAGTTTTCACGCTAAAGCAGAAAAAATCCCTTGAGAGTACGATATGCGGTTCTTCAATCACTAGTGTGTACTTACCACGATCTGTGGTAAACACTACCTTATATGTAAAACTGCATGTTCTTATAGGTTTCGTTGGATACCATGAGAGTTCCATTTCAGTGTCTCTTGTTATCGTATTCATGTTTATACCTCCAAACTGTTTGGGATCTGTAAAGCAATTTTTTATTTGCTTAAGTCCGTTACTTCGCTAAAGTTGTTCCATGTCAAGATTAGTATAGGACAGGAAGATATTATTTTGTACCAGATTAGATTTTTCGTAAAGGCAGCCCAAAAAGCTTAAACACTAGGGTATCGATACACTCCGCACCACACAAGTTATTTGATTATTTCGAAACAATTGTTTTGGAAATTTGTGGATTCCCGAAGCACTTGCTTCGAATTAATCAAACAACTTGTGTGGTGTCGATACATTGGTATTTTCCACACTACCCCACAGTCCTTGATGATTTTTTTCAAAAATTCATCATATTTTAAAGATGCCTTAAAATTTTACGAAACTGGATATAAAATCGAAAGAAACATCTTTTCCAACATCTATCAACGTTTGACAATTGTTAACATTTTATTCTTTAATTCAATTTTTTATTGAAATTCCAAAAGTTTCACACTTTCACACTAGACACGCTAGACAACGAAATGTTGGGACGGCAGGAACATTTTTTTAGGTCGTCATGGAAAACAAAATTGAGCACTCATCTGTCATCTTGTTGGTAATCTATTATTAATGTCAAAGCCAATAAAAGTATTAAATTTTTTAAAAATAGTTACTTCACAAAAATTTCGCGAAATTATTGTCTCAGTATTGTCTATGAAAATCATTAAAGCAAATCACCACTAAATCAAGAATGGTAAAATCTCCAGTGAAAAATATTGTTAAACACTACAGACAAACTAGAACTATCGAAATTAAAGGAAAGGTTACTGATAGACCTAGAATTATAACCGAACGAAGCCAAGAAACCTAGTCAACATTTGTAAAGAAAATCGCAGAAGCGCGTGAGGGAAATTATGGCACTTTAGAATCAGCGCGATGGTTTTAATGTGGCCCGGGAGTGTTGTTGGAAATATATAAATAATATTGAGTTCGGAATTTGGAAGGTATTTAAGAATATTTATATGTACATAGGTAACTTTGATAAATAACTTATTGAGCCAACGGAAAACCTCTATTAACAGCTGTTCAAAAACGAAACTGGTTGATTCTGGTAAAATCAAAAGCAACTTTTGGAAGAAAGTTATTTTCAGTTATGAGTTCGATATATGTGTAGGGGATAATCAAAAACGGGCGATTCGAAATAAAAGAGAGGCTTTTCGTAGAGACTGTCTTAAGAAGACTGTTAAATTTCAAAAGGAGCAAATGATATGGGGTTGTGTGTCTGCCACTAGTTTGAGTCATTTGGAATTGATCGAGGGTCAGGCGAATTTTGCAAAGTATGAAGAAATTTTGCAGGGCAGTTTGTTGCCCAGTGTTAAAAAATTATACAGAAGAGGTGTCGATTTTATTACCAGGCGCTGGTGTCATATCGCGCGTTTAACCAACAAAATACAAAACGTTTTGTCTTGGACCTCAAGTAGCCTGGGCTTAAATGTTATCGAAAATGTATGACACAAAATGAGAAAATACCCAAGGAACATTCCTTGAAGAGCAATTGCTGATTTAATGGGTTACCTCCAGTCATAAATTTTGGAAAAATCGATTTTGAGATAATGTCACCATGTGAAAGTATAGTCCTTAAACTATTCAATTCCAAAATTATAAATCGATATGAGAGTAAGAACTTATTTTTTCCGACCGCTGAAGCGAACGCTGCATTTCGTTGCGCGGTAACCGTAGCCGGCGTGCCAGCTGCTCAGACAGAAGCTGTTCAGCAAAAATAGTAGCAAATTAACATATCAATGCAAGATTGCTATATGGACCCGGAGCAGATGACTACGTAAGTCTATTTTTATGAATGTTATATACATTTTATTTCGTTCTAAAACTTTAAAGCCGTTTTTCTCGAAACGATATTTGTGAAGTCGGTGCACACGATTACAGATAAACTTCTCAACGGATTTCAATGAAACTGTGGAATTATAGTCGATAGAATTGTCTTGCCCTTGAAGGAATTTCATTTCTGATCAAAATTAATACTTTTTATGAACGTAGAGCCAAATTTTAGGCCAGAAAAATCGCCTTTTTGTTCAGACGGTCGCCATTTTGTTTACAATCACCGTAAGTTAATTTCCTTCGTTCAAGGGCAAGTTTTTTCAATGTGTTATCAATATTAATTGCATGACCTCCGATCGGAGGTCATGCAACAAGCTTGTAGACAGTATGCCATCACGTATTCGCGTGATTATCAAATCAAAAAGAGACATCACAAGTTACTATCGTTATTTGTTACATTAATTAAATTTTGCGTCCCTACCTTTAGTTGTTAAATTTTGCTGTTCCTTTTTTTTAATTTAATTATTTATTGCAATTTAAAATATTTCTTCCGATTCTTGCATATAAGAACTACTTAAGGGACTTCGTTCTTTCAAAGTATGACTAGATTCTCTTTCAACCAATCATATGTTAAAAACATTAATAAAATAATATAGAATTATGACACTGTGTTCCAACATATAGTTATTAGGGCTCGTATGTATAGTACTTCTACTTACACTGCGTCGCATCGATAGTCGCAGACTGAGGTGATAGAAGCCTGCCATCATTCGGATTAACACCGTGAATTATTAGAGAAACAGGTGTGCAGTATACAAAGTCAAATTTTATTTCTGGAACTGTTACGTTGATTACCATATTGTCCGAAGGAGTTTGATAGCGGACCATATACGATAGCGAGCACCATTCTTGATTTGGATGCGTCCACTTTACGATTACCTGAGAAGCAGTTTGCTTGGGAATGATAAATTGAACGTCAAATTCTCGTGCTGAAAGATTTACGTGTTTAAGTATTTTCTTGTTGGTCATTTAATGTGACTTACGATCGTGATAAGTAGCTTTTCCGTATGATAAGTCGGAACTAGCAGTTATAGGCCTGATCGTTATATCAAACTCGAAACAAATATCCAAATCTGGAATGGTGATACTTTCAGTTTGTGCGGTGTTTGTAACCTTGCCCTCAAATAAGGTATAAGTTACTTCGTAGCCTTGATTGCATGTGTTCATTTCGTAGGGTTTATTCCACGTTACCAGCACACCTTTGTCCATCTGTTTAAAGGTGATTCCTGTGATGGGAATGACATCGGAACCCACTGCAAATTCATAAATTAACACAAACCATTTAATTGAATGACTTCTTCTTTAAATTTATTTTTTGAAATTTTATCATCAATAGGTAATAATTTTGTATGTGTATTCAGCGTTTCCATTTAATGCGGAAACGGAAGACAAATTTTTCTCTGGGCAATATAGAGGAAAAATTTTCAAAAGATGTTCAGTTTCTGCTGTAAAGGATACAAGTTTGGTATTTCAAATGTAACATCTGTATATTACTTCATATTTGAATGCCCTTCTACAATTCATTTCGTTCTTCTTCAACGTTCGTTGCCAAGTTTATTTCGTGTTATTTTTGTTTAACAAGCACCTATAAATAGCAAATAGCGAAAGTGAGCAGTTGATTAAAGCTGAACATAAAACCACTAGATTTATTTAAAGCATCGCACACTAAGTTACTTAAGCAGTAAAAAAAGAAGATACTGGGGATTGTTTAAAAAATTAGGCAAATTTACCTAAACAGAAGTGTTTATGAAAAAAATTTCCCGATGAATTTCGTAACGCAACTTGAATATTACGTAGAATATTCACCTCGAAATATTGATAAATCTTCAACAAAATACAAAAAAATCACATTTTTAAGTTTGTATGCAAGAAAATTGTAATCACTTCAAATAGATGTTAACATTGTAGGCGTAAAATAAATGTTATAGGCTACTTTTAATTAACATCTTTAGAAAAACAAAAATTTATTGTGTTTCCCCGAAAAGTACAACAGATAGGTTGGTAGGAGTTATAAGAACAGTTATCACAAATATGTTGCAGATTCCAAAAATCGAATAAAAAGTAGGGTATTTCATTTTACAAAAATAAATTAGGTAGCGCTATTAAGCGGTGACGCATTTAACTAAAAAAAAATTATCACAAAATATGTGCCGCTAAGTTACCACCCAGAGAACAAGGCCTAAACTCTCTTCGATGACATCACGCTGTTTAGGTGATGTATCGCCATGCACGATATTAGCCTAAGCGGTAAGGGAATCGCTTTTTTGCATTTTTTTTTAAGTTTTGAACTGCTTCCGGTTTAAAGAGAATGCCAGTCGTCAACTGAACCCTTCTTCGCATCCCATTCGATTTCATTTTGGAAAAACGAGGTTTCAAAGCAAAAACCAAACACGTAACTGACCACCGTTTGATATTTAATCGACTAATTATTATTATTTGTAATTGTACATGTATTTCGACGAAACTAAGGTTGAAATGATACAGTAATAGCAATTTTTTTCGAAAGTTTGTTTTTACGAGAAAATTTACATGCTAAAACGCTATTTAACCAGGGTCTTTAATTTCCTTTTATGTGGCGTTTTACATAATCTATCATTACTTTTCCCACAATAATTTTTAAGTAGGTTATTTGTAGAGCAAGTTATTATAATTGTTGCAAAACGTTCACTACTGTGAATATGACATTTACATATATCAGTATCCAAATGGCTATGTTCGGTGATATAATTTAAAATATAACGTAAGAATATAAAACTATTTGAACAATAACATCTTCACGTTTTTTGTCAAATACAACGGACAGTTAGGGAATTGAGTTGGAATAGCATCTTTTTTAAGTCTAAGATTTTTTAAACTTACAGTTTCACCGGTCCTTGTATCTGTAGCTGTTGAAAAATAAATGATATCTTCTTTTATAAAATGTAACTCACAAACCCTAGTATACAATGTTGGAGTAAAATTTTCCTTATGCAGTGCACAGACCCATTTCTTACATATCTGATGATCAGAGGGAAAACCGAATGTGCGAACTTTCGGTCTATTCTTATAATTACCGTGGCACTTAGGTACGCACTAGGTATACGGCATTGTTATAAACACGTTATACACAAAATACCTTTAGACAGCCGACGGCATAGAACACCTGTAAAGGGTCGGCTAACACCTACAAACAAAACAGCTGACGCGCGAATCACGCTTTTACGTTACAGAGAAGGTTTTATCGCTTATACAACACTAGAAGAACATTACAGGTATCACCAACAAAGTACGGAAATATCACTACACAGTATTTTTCTAAATAAAACCGGTATAATTTGGATAAATCAATTCAAAACGCAAGAAACGGTCTGAACGTGTAAATGTCAAATCTATAAATATGGCTGATCAACTACCTAATGCAATATACGTCACAGCTTGCTGACGTTAGAGCTTGTCTGGTCGGTCTTGTTCTCTCGGTGGTAACGGCCCCTATCATACATTTAAAACAAAGTTTTCAGAATTTTAAAAACTTCCTTCGTTCACGAGATATCACGTTGTCTCATTCCTCGTTGAAGACGCTGTATAAAAGAATTTTTGGCATAGTACGATATATTTGAATATAATTTTATGGTTACTCTATATATATTTATTTAAGAATTACTTACAATAACAGTCATAGCGATTGCGCGTCAATACTATGGATAGTGTGATTATTAATCCAATACATCCAACGATTACGAGCACCAACAATACTGAAAGTGAAAACCAAGAATATTAAAAATTGTATAGTCTTCAAAGATGCATAACACCCTTCTCTTAATACGAGGGACACGCTATATATTTTGAGATGCCACAAAAGTAGAGAAGTTAGAGCTGGCAACACTGCATTTCTAAATACCACCATCCTTAAGTAGTAAACTCTAATTGTCAGTTGAGTCGCTGCTGTCATAGAGTAAACGTGGTAGGTACGATTTGTCATTGAAACATGGACTTGTCAAGAGAGCATGTACGCGCAATGATTTACTACGATTTTAAGGTCGGTTTAAGTGAACAACAAAGTCTTGGACGATTGCAACTCGCATTTGGTGATGAAAGTCCTTCACGTGCAACTGTGTTTCGCTGGTATAGCGAATTTAAAAGAGGACGGATATCGCTTGGTGATGAGGAACGTACCGGTAGGCCCTGTTCTTCAGTTACCGCTGGAAACATTGAGAGTGTGAGACGTATGATCGACGAAGATCCAAGATGCACCTATCAAGTGATTGAGGCAACTCTTGGTGTTGGATCCGCAACAGTAAATTCAATTTTACATGATCATCTTCGGATGAAAAAAATTGTTACTCGTTGGGTGCCACACACGCTTACCGATTTCCAAAAAGCAAAGCCAGAAAGAATCGCTCAGGAAACATTGGAAATGTTAAATAATGGTGGATATCGCATTCTATCAAAAATAGTAACGGGTGATGAAACCTACATCCCATTTTACGATATTCCTACCCGCCAGGATAGCCGCGTGTGGATCCACGAAGATGCACCAACACCAACAATGGCCAAAAGGCAAAGAGCTGTCAAGAAAGTTATGTACGCAGTTTTCTTCCGTAGTACCGGATTAGTAAAAGAAAAATCAAACGAGAAATTGTTTCGTATATTTATCCTTTTTAATTAATAAGCATATTTCAAAATATTATCTGCTTAGATGTGAAAAAAGTTCTAAATTTTAAATTCTTACGAGTCTTTAGTGGTGACATCTCGTGGTATCCGTAGTTAGTCAAGTATAGTTAGGAAGCACAAACACATTAAACACTGAAGAATAACTTTAAATTGATATAGTGGGAATAAAACACTACTTTTCTTTGGCGGACGACTTCCCTATGTTACAGTTTATGACAAAAATAGTTTATTTCATTGATTATTTCATCTACGTAAATGAATTAGATAAAGTCTAACTTCGAAAATGAAAACTACGCAGGAAGATCCGCTAAATTCTAATACACTCGACACGATATAGTGTTATAATTTACTTCTATTAATACATTCGCATTCAAGGTTAGTAATAAAGATTCAATATGGGTGCGTCAAATCGCGCATGTCATGCAAAAAAGTAGTAGTGCAAAATAAACAAACGACTAATAATAAGGAACAGTTGTTTATATATAAAGATATCGCCTATAAATTTAAGAAATTTTGCGGACCGTAAAGACTCGGTTTCACAATCTGTATGGTTCGGCAAACCACGGAACTGGTCCGTTCGATTGAAAATTCGTCAGTTGACGAACGTGAGGCTCGCCGTCTACAAGCTCATCATTTTTCCGGAAGCTTGATAATTTAGCATAGGAGCTGCTTGTGCATGTGCTGTCTATAGTCTATTTTTGGAAAAAAAGCTAAACAAACGTAAAAGAGATGATAAATAGCATTATACAGGAAAAATAGAGACTGGTAAGTCTACGTTTTTAGTACTTCTTAAAGGGTGACGTTAACATTCTTATTTTAAATAGAACACCCTATATATGTTTACGTTTTTAGAAGGTAATCGAAAGGCGAATACAACGATATAACATATGTTATACTTTAATTTAAGGAATATGGCGATATGCAGCAATAAAGGTTTTGGTAATCTGTTTTTGTTGTTACGCAATGTTGGTTAGGAAAGAGCGCCAAATTGTTTATTGTGACACCAGACTGATCTAAAGAGTTCGTTGCTAAGCAATGTAATCATAACAATTGCCAAATTGTCAAATCTCAATTCTAAAAGCGTAAATTATTCTTATTGTTTATTGTTATTATATCCTGCATTTGTCATAATGCAGGATATAATAACAATAAACAATAAGAATAATTTTTAACTTGTTTTCTTAATTATTATCTCCTTACTTTATCTAACTTTATTGGAATGAATTAATAATGGTAGGTTTATTTAAATTTGTTAGTTATGTCTTTCATCATCATTTTAACGAACTTCAATATTTCCCACCGTTTAAGCTAAATCTGAGTTTTATTGTTTATTTTTTCAATAAAACACTTAATGTTTGATATTTCAAAATTCTACCCGGCTAAATACCTCCGTTATATTTTATTCTTGCATATGGCAGCAGTTAATTTGCATTACGTTCATAATTCATTAATATATTAATTAATTAGTTGTTTCGTTTGGTGACCGAACGTCGTACGCATAGTTTCTAGGCACTTGGAAATCTTTATTTCTCCTACTTTTCAAACAATACTCAGTCTAATA
The DNA here is from genome assembly GCA_029619315.2 of Dynastes maya. Lineage (NCBI taxonomy): Eukaryota > Metazoa > Arthropoda > Insecta > Coleoptera > Scarabaeidae > Dynastes > Dynastes maya. The sequence goes on along the minus strand of JAROYE020000006.1, from coordinate 42,867,240 downwards.
ATAGTACTCGTGTTGCTCTACAATATTTGAATTGAATTTTATCCGTAGCTGATGGCAGTAATTAGCAAGTAATTCATTTCTATAAGCACATCTCGCTTACGTCATAGCTAATGCATCTATTTCTGCATTATTATTGGTGTACGGAATATCGCGATGATAGAAGCCTACGCGATTCGTAAAACACATAAAAGAGGTAACCTTCCCACTAAAATGATCATTAATCCGATAGCAGTCGAACTATTGGGCACTTAGGAGCAGCCATAGGTAGCTAAGTAGCCGAGAAAGCCCTGTTACCTTGGCGTACTACACATTTGTCGTCTGACATAACCCTTCTGGGTGATATCCAGTACGCAGGGCCTATTTCCTGGTGATCATTTAGTTTGCGAATACTTCACGTGGCGTCAATCGCCTAGGATACGCACTGAGGTGTGGATTTGAATTGGTTCTTTCTTCTACCCGACGGACGCCGGCCAGACCTCTGCACTAACACGAGCTTACTGCCGTTGAGAAAAACTTCAGCCCGCCGGAACGCGTCCGATCCTCACAGACCTCCACAGCGTGTCACAGCCGTACTTCCATGAGAGTTAATCTTAATCTTTTTATTTTGTGTAACATTACGAACTATAATTAATATCTTTTGCTGTCTGTTTGAGTCGTTTTGTATGACTAGTTGTAGTCATTTAGCGTGCGTATTTACTTATAATTCGTAACTTTTAAGTATTCTCAATCGAGGAATTAGTTTTGTATTTAATTTAAGAGAATTTGAACTGCCCTTCACGCAACTACTGCTAAATATTTTGGAGATTTCTTGGTAATGTTATTTATTCATTCTTATGTGATATTTATATCCTACTTGAATAATTTGGCGCATTTACTTATTATAATATGCTAGTAACGAAAGATATTTTAGGTATTTCTGTCTCACATTTGCCTGAACTTGTATTCATATTTTACTTTTTCAATATTAAATTTGCTGAATATTTTAACCCACTTTTGCTGAATTATTTTCGAAAATTCGTACGATTCCTTTCTTCCCTCTCCTTGAAAACTCTGAATGGTTTTCTCCGAGCATTTCAACATCGAGCGAGACGGCAAATTAAACACATTCAGTGGCGTCCTATTGAACATCGACTTATTTACCCAGGAGTTCGAATCCCGGGTCGTCGTAATCGTGAAGAAATGTGCGAGTGTCACTTACGACTTCAGCAACAGTCTAATAAAGTTACATTTACATTGTTTTATTACATCCTTGGTTTACCTTCCTTATCTATCGTACAGCCATGGAGTAAAATTTTGAGCTCCATACTTTACACTTATTTTTCTTGCAATATATTTAATAGTTAGAATTTGTTTGTACCATCTATGCTTGTTAACCTCTTTTCTTTATCTCTAACAATAAATGTATTTTATAGTAAACTTTGTTTTCAGTTTTATTTACTTATTGTCTCATGCTCCCTATTCAACTATTAAGACACTGCGCTAGCCCATTCGTCAGTAACCACTTTGCAAACTGAAACTATATCGCTCTTTGTATGTTTTTTTAATTTTGAGTTGCTCATGACATTTGGCGATAATTATGCAACGTATTCCCTATACCTAAAGCTGATCGTTTTAAAGATATTTTGCATTTTGTCATGCTTTTCAATTATTCTTTACCTCTTCAAACATATAGTGTTTGAGCTGGTTTAAAAATTTCTTAAAGAAAGAAATCTGGCTGTCTACGAAGACACTGTCCAAACTTTGAGTATATGATTTAGAATTCTGTAAGATGCAAAAGGGTCTTAATAATCCACATTGTACGTCTCTACGATAGTTTAGTGACAGAATGTCAGGCATCTTAGATTATCGCCATCATGTCACTTTAACAGATTTTTAGTTTTCTTCTGAACATTCCCATGGTAACAATCGCATATAAACCGCATTTGCGAAAAGTTTAAAACGTTTGCTGACAGAAGAAATTGTTGTATTAAAAACAGACAGTCCCAAAGCATACATTAATGTTTGGAGATTGCATTTTAAAGCGCTATGTATGTGTATCATGAAGTAATAAATCAGACAAATATTACTAGAAAAATATATTTTTACCAATAAATAAACAATACTGATACTTCTAGTGTAAAACAGTAGCTTATAAATAAATTGGGCATGGGATCGGTTCTGTCAAGGCCGGGTCACCTGGTAGAGATGTTGGTTTGATAGTAAATTTAGTTTGAGGACAAAAGCTATTCAAAATTATTTCGCAACTACTAGTTCCATTACAAGTGCTGTTTTCACCGGTAACTTCGTTTTCCCCAGTCACAGTATACAGCTCAGTACATTGGCTAAGGTATAAAGGCACATCCCAGGACACAAATGCAGAAGCAGTATTTATGACCACTTTTACATTTGAAACAGGCTCCAAAACGGAAGGACTGCCAGCATCAGATGTTTGAACAGCTTCTTTACTTTCTCTGTTACCATGAACTGTCTTGACATGTACAGTTGTTGTGGTGCAATAACCTCTTACAATACTTACGCTAGTCTGGTTTGTGATAAATGTTTCGTTTATAGATCCATACTCATAAGCAACTATATATTCTAAGCCACACTGTTCTTGTAATCGATGACCTTTCCAAGTAACTGTCAAAATGTTATCTGGTATTGATGGATTCAATTGTAGATTTTCGATCGTATCAATTTCTGTATAGAAGGAAGAACGTAATAATTTCATCATGTAAATATTTTAGTGAGTAATCAAGTACTCGAAATCTGTGACACTGCGACACTGAAAACTCTTACCACAATACTTTACTCGTGCTGGACGCACGTTTCGATAGTCAAGCTATGATCATCAGCAGTAAAACTGAATTAACAAACTAAACTAAAGACTAACCTTATATTGGAAATAAATTACCCAATATGTACATTTTATTACAAAACGATGCAATTATTTATTTACCTTTCTACTTAAATGTTTCTTGGTGAGCCGCTTCATTGCACAATTCAAAGGTAAGCAATCCCTAAATTAATATGAAAATAGTCAAAATGACGTCAGTTTTAAGATCGATGTTTTGCAATGAAGCCCTTCATTGCACATGGTTATAATTACAGTACGGTAATGAACTGTACATGATGTAAAAAGGATAAAGGCTGGAATTTAATGGTCCTAAATTTGATTCATTAAGTGATTTTTGTTTTTGTAAATTTCAATGCCTTCATAACATACTCCTTACGTTTTTAATTAACTGTATATTATCAACATTATGGTTATTTTCAAGCATATGTAGGGCAACGCTAGATTTATCAAACCTTCTGAATTTGAGATGAGCCAAATGTTCTTTGTACCTAATTTTGATTGATCTTTTTATAAAAATTGGGTCATTTTTACTATTTACATATTAATTTAAGGATCTTTAGATCTGTAATTTGAAGCATTATAGCCATGTGCAATGAAGAGGCTCATCAAGAAACACTTAAGTAGAAAGATAAATAAATAATTGCGTTGTTTTGTAAATAAGATTTACATATTGCGTAATTTATTTGTTATATAAGGTTAGTCTTTCGCTTAGTAAGCTAATTCAGTTTTACTGTTGATGATGATAGCTTGGCTACCGAAACGTGCGTCCAGTACGAATAAAATATTGTGGTAAGGCTTTTAGTGAACTGTTTCAGTATTTTGGCGAGCTTACCGTATTCGATTATCTTTTCAGCGGGTGGTCCTGTAACTCCATCGATAGCACGGTGAAGTCGAGCTCGAATTTCAGTTTCTACAACGAAGCAATAGAACTCCCTGGAAAATTCGATAACCGGTTCGATGGTCTCGTTTGAAAAATTCCCCAGTTCCGTTGAAAAACCTATAAGATAACTGAAACTGCAATTCCCAATTTGCTGAAGTGGTAACCATTCAATCAGCAAGGCATCGTCTTGCTTTTCAATACCTGCGTACTGAACAACTTCAATTTGCTGAGGAACTACAATGAAAAGTTTTAAAAATTATGTTCACGAAGGAGCGTTTAGTTAATTTAAGTACATTGCGTGATGTCAATTAATTCCCTTCTTCCAGTGTAAGCACCACCGAGGGCGATAGGTGCAATTAGCATGAATACCGGCGCGCAATATGAAAAATTAATGCTTGCTTCTGGTTTTGATGTGGCAAAGGAGTATTCTATTCCGAAAAATGTCACGTTGTACGTCATAAAACATAATTCTTGATTAGGGTGCTGCCAGGTAATATTCAGGACATCCGGCTGTTCGGGAGGTATCGTAAACCTGAGGTTAAGCTTTCTAGCTGCAAAAATATTTCTATAATATCAATCAAGTTATATAATAAGTCTCACCAACTTTCATAGAAGACCTCCAAGTCACTACCGGTTTCCGAGAAACCTACCACATTGGCGACTCTTATCTCGATCGTGAAACAAAATATATCTTGAGGTACGAGGATAGTTTCGATATCGGTTCTATTTGAAAAGTCACCGAGTTCTGAAGAATATCGCACATGGTAGCTGGTTTGACATGGTTCTAGTACTGCTGGTTTTTTCCATGTGACTACTACACCCTCTGGAGTTTCGATAGATTCCAAATTGGAGACGTAAGCATTGAATGGAATTGCTGGAATGAAATTGGGAGCAATGTAATTCGGACGTACTTTCAAACAAGCATTTGTTGCTTGCAATGATGAAAAGTGGATATGGCGAAATTTATTGTCGGGGGTGGAATACTGAAAACAGCATGGTATATTACCTTGCTCGCTGAATATTCTTAGGGTAAAGTTGCCGATATGACACCAGATCATAAATCACACCATCGTTAATTTACGTAAAACTATTATAAGCACGTACTATCTGGCGTTTCTTTTGGAAACTACAGAGTTCTTTCAAATCACGCAGAAAATTGCGAGTTGAAATGTCGAAATGGATAAATGCTGAGAGAAGTACTATATTTGAAAAAAAAAACTGTTCAGGCATTTAAGAAGTGAGGTAAAAAGAGTAATAGTTTTTAGAGCACGAGGTCCTTTGAAGTATTAGTATTCCACATTCTAAAAATGTAGGAGTTGATTATGACAATCATTAATAATGATAGCAAGGACTGTGGGGTAGTATGACAAACAACAGAGAGTACCGGCACACTCCTCACCACACAAAATATTATTAATTAATTCGGAACAGCTGTTTCAAAGGCTCACTGGGCCCCCATTTTCAACCGAGTTACCGAATAAATCTCTGAAAATATCTGAAAGCTTCTGAAAAATTTAAAAATAGGGGGGTACGGGGTACCTAGTCCCCCGTTATTAATTTTTCCCGAAAGTGATTCGCGCCATCCTTTAGACTATGGAATATATTTTATTTGTAAAAAATAAAGAAAAAAAATTAAAAAAGGGGGGGGGGGTCCCCAGTCCCGCGTTATACATTTTTTCCGAAAATAATTCGCGTCATCCTTGGGACTATGTAATTTACTTAAAATTATATTCTAAAAAGAAAAAGATATCTATTATAATTTCCGAAATATTTACACAAATAGAAAAAACATAAAAATCTTTGGAGGGGGCTGTACCCCCAAATCGGCGAGATACACTAGGTATGAAGAAAATGGTGTTCTTATACCAAGGTACTCTTTCAGTCTGTGCAGTTTCATTGAAATCGAGAAGTGCGGGTTGCCGGTTTAAATTTTATAATTTTTTTTCTTCACATGGTGTATATAATTTCAAAACAATTCGAGATGTTTCTTATTTATAAATAAACTAAGATTCATCACAAGGTACTATTATTATAAGTATGATTAAGAGCTGGATACGCAATTGATTTCTAATTATGAGATCTGATTGTATTGACGTGATAACGTTGGCAATGTCTAATGGAATTTCAAGGAATTTCATCGCGTCATAAAATCTATAATTGTAATTAAGTTTGATATAGACTTGCTACAACTTTATATAAAAAAAATTGAGTAATATAACTTCTGTTTTTCTATTAAATGTTTTATACCCGTTTGGAATATGTCTAAATGATTAGAAATAACCAGAAATCTTAACAGAAAGGGTCAGAAATCTTAACAGAAAGGGTCAGAATTTGTACTAACAGTACGTCTTTCTGGGCTTGTAAGCCGTGGCCTTAAAATAGTGTAGTTTAACGTTTCGCCAGACAGTGCGGCTGGCATCTTCGGGACGATGTTGAAAATTCCTGAAGATACCATTCGCAGTGTCTGGCGAAACGTCGAACTACACTATTTCAATACCATGACTTACAAGCCCGGAAAGACGTACTGTTAGTACAAATTCAGACTCCAGCCGAGAAAGCCTACAGCTATTTAGAAAGGGTCAGGTTCCCATAAAGTATAGAACTCCAATTTTTTGTTTCTTGCCTGTATAATTCCGTTCCAAACGCTCATCGCTTAAATTTCCAGACTCACTGACAGTCCAAAATGATAAAATTACATCGGAACACAAAGACACGTCTTGTATTTTGTATGATAAACTCGTTGTGACTATTTCAATTTCCTCCCCACCATTAACTGAATATTGAAACAGGTAACTATTGTTGCAATTTGTAGACAACACTGGCTCTGACCAGGTTACCACAACACCGTCACCGTCGTACGCGACAGAGAGCCTTATTGGTAGAAACGGTGGTCCTAGAAAGAAATTAGGGTATATTCTCTTTTCTATGATTGATTATAATTATTACTTACTCATGCAGGCGCTATTAAACGCAAATATTACTAGGAGGAATACTACAAAAGCTATACCGAAACAGAAAACACCTATCCCAAGACCTGTGGTGCAAGAAGAACAATTTAATTATTAATCTAGATTACACCATGATCAGGTTATGTACTGTGATAGGATTAAACTGGTATTAAACTGATATAAACGATTAGCTGTAGATAAAGTCTAATTTATTCACTTACAAACTTTGGGCCGCCATAACATCAACTCCATTTTTATAACTAAAGAAATCACACGTCAGTAAACAGGAATATTGGAAACATTAAGCATCCATCAATCGACTTGATAATTTTTGAGTTATTTAAACATTTTTTCCATTAGCTATTACGATGCAAAGAGCTTATATGTATATAAATATTGCTATCAATAGCGAGATAATCAAATTATGTATCGGTGAGATACGAAAAAAGTCGTTAGTAATAGAGATGTCTCTAAATACATTGATATTCAAAATTATATTTACAATTTAATGTACGGAATAAGTCTTGGTCATTTGTCAACAGGTTTTTTTATAAGACTCACTTCAATTGCATCCGAACTTAGCGGTGTCTACACTTATGAGTAGTCTGGGCAAACAGAGGTAACAGTCAGTGTAGTAGATATGTGGTGCGGAGTCGGCGATTATTTATTTCACGCGTTCATAGCGTCAGTACTAAATCGATGCTGTATGCGAATAGTTCTGTGTATATGTAGGCTCTCGTAACTTATTTCGTAATTGTACGCTTATGTTAGCTTTAAAAATGTCGCAGTTAGGTACGCCGCGAAAACGGCCAATGGCAGACACAGTTAAAAACTTTATAGTGGACAAGCCAGACTTAATTTTTGATGGCGCTAAAATTCAATGTCTAGTTTGTAAAATCCCTTTATTGTGTTGGTCCAGAAGCCATTGTCAACGTCCATTGAAAGCAAACAGCATTCTTCTGCAAAAAGTGGCATACGAGACCAAGAAAAATGTACATTTGATTTATGTGTTACTCTTATTTTATGTAATCTATCGTTTCGTTTACTAGACAAAGAAGCATTTGCTTCCTTCTGGAATAAATATGCGGACTGTAAATTACCTAGTCGGACATCGATACGAAATGTAGTGCCATTTGCGCGTGAACATATAGAAAAAAGAATGAAAACGGAATTGAAAGATAAAAAACTGTGGTTGTGTGTGGATGAAACAGCAGATCGTCAAAAGATATTTCCGTTGAAACAGATTTAAAAAATATATAAAGGATTAGCTGACGCAATAGACCAATTACAAAATAGATCGTTATCATTATTGGAGTCTCTGCAAATTATGGATGGAGAGCATACACAGCTACTGACTATGCATGACGCAAAATATAATCGCGTTTTAGAAAAGTTGTGCTACAGAAAGATCCGATTTTAGCATACTAAAACAAATTTGTGATGGTGTATCGAATAATCCACTGAGTAAGTACAAAGAGTATTTTAATCATGCGTGTATAACATCGGTAGATGTTGAACGCTCTTCTCCAAAATATAAACTCATTTTCTCACCACGGCGAACACCGCTCACCGAGACAACTGTGGAAACACATCTAATGGTGTCAACTTTTTGCCACTTTTATTCATATGATGTTAATACTGATAATGGTGCTTCTAGTTTTAGTGTTCCGTAGCCAAGCCTGCTTGAGAGGGTGAGTGTTTCACTACTTTTCACATACTATAATTATGTATTAGTTCTGTTATTTTTTTTTCTATTTTCTTACTATTGTTTTTGTATACTAGGCAGGTACGGCTATGGCACAGCTCCCTGTTACCGGGCTCTAGTGATAACTAAAATGTTTTGCTATGTTTGCGAACGATCAATCTTTATCTCTACAGTTGTTCCAAGCGGCTTTGTATTCCTACGTGCTCTTAAAGAGATAAGATAAACGATAAGTATCGATTAGATATGCATTGATAGGAATTTGAACTGTCTGTTCGGTAAAATATTTTATAGTCAATACATGTAACACTTCAGATAATAATATCTCGCATTTTAGTTTCAAATCAGTGCCGATTTTATTAGTTAAAAAGAGGTATCAATGTCTTAGTCGCTGGAACTTTGTGGATGGCAAATATTAGCCTTTATATACACAGAGTGTTTTGAAAAATGATAGTATATTCTGTCTGCGAATAACACTCGTTGAAGGAAATAGAAATATGTTGAGGAGTATAGATCCGTAAACCTGTTGTTTTAAAGATAAACTTAATTTTGTATTTTGGGGGTGAAAGCTGATATTGATTTTGGAGCAAATAAAAGGAAGCAAAAAAAACAACAAAAACAATTTCTAATTGGTTCAGTTAATCTGCTTTCTTTTAAAATACGTAATTCATTAAATACGTTGTGGAAACTAAACATCCTGTATGAATACTAGTATGGATGAGAGTATCTAATTAAAGATACTCTAATCACTGAAAATGTCGAAATTAATAGCTATATCAACCTCCACAGAAGTGAGCAACTCGTAATGGTCCACGTTTTCTGTGAGGGTAACAACTCGACTAGTGGCTTAACCCGCCAGAGGTAATTAATTAATAATGAAACCAACTACCAACAGCCACCATGTACGGATGCGTGTTTTGGTGTTTTACGGCTCATCAGCGTACCTCTGTGGAAGTTGGTAGATGTTGGTGTGTTGGTTTCGTTATTAAACACCCTGTATATTTGAGTATAATTTTATGTTGAGTAGCACTTGTTTCCGAATATTTGTTATTGGAAAGCTTTTTACTCTAAATTGCTCAGGAAAAGAGTTACCATCCGCCCATGCGCTACGTGGACACGCTGTATAGATGGAAAATGTGGTCCTTATTACATTTCATGTGCACGTCCAGGTAAGTTTCTTCCAGTTACGACAAATACATATAAAAAAAATATTACTGTATAACTTTATTGATAAGAGGATAGGGGATACACCTTATTAGATTTAGGAATTAATATACTATATAGAAGAGAGTTACCAGCAGTCATACATTATAATACTAGGTTCGCCGGTTATTGTTTCTTCATCTAGGTAACTTGCTGTAATCACCAGTTCACTTGGGCAATCTGCGGACTTCAACTCACAATTTGATGTTCCTATGCACCACGTGGCATCATCATTTATATCAGTAACAGTATACAATATATTACATTGGCTGACAGAACGTGGTATATCCCAAGATACTAAAAGAGTGCCATTCTCTGTTATGGACGTTGTGATATTTTGGACTTTCCCTACAATATCCGGAAATTCTAAAAGAATAAGGTTTATAAATTTTTTGTATGATAGATTATATTTGTTTATTTATCTATTTATCTAGGTTGCAATTTACTTAAAATATTTTCAGATAATACGGAAACTAAGGCTGAAATAGTCTATCGGGAACCTTTGTCAATTGGTAATGTTTCTAGGTCAATCGTTTCTTAACTTACTTTTATCGGTAATATTATTTTTTACACCAACTGAACCACCTCTAACTGCAGCGACTTCTATAAATGTATCAGTGCAGTAAATAGTATCAAGAGTAATAGAGGATTGATTGGTAGTAAATGTTTCAATGTAGGATCCATATTGATATGTTACTTTATAGCTTAATCCGCACATCTCTTTCTTTGAGTGTTCGGACCATTCTACCAATGTAGTATCTGCTTCTGCTGTTGGTACGAATTCTAAATTGTGAACTTGCTGCAGACCTACCAAACAAATGTATCAAAAAAATATTACTTTACCACTTACAAGGGAACATCCCGAACCCGTAAATTCCAAAAAAATTTAAACTTTGTGGACAAGTAGTTCTTACCCCAAGATGTTCGAAGCCATTTTCCTTATCGGCCCAATTTCGTTTTAAGACTGTGAAACCACCCCTGACATTTTACTTGATTTTCGGTTTTTTGAAAATAATTCGATAACGGTTGGACCAAATACATCAAAGTTATATATCAAAGTAATCGTCTCTTTGAGCTCTATTACATAGGTGAAAAAAGCATAGTATTTCTATTTAAAAATTTGGTGGTGCCTTCCCCAACCCCTTCACGAATGAACTTATTCAAATGCCATATTGTGGATGTTATACAGTCCTTCAAGCAGTTTCAAAAACGTACTTCACTTTTTGTAAAATAATTATTAGAAAAGGATAAAACTTGCCTCACGATACGTCGCTTTATGTAATTGTCAATGCCTGTGCAAAACAAAGATATTGTTAAAGGTAATCCGCAGATATTGTGTGAATATGTATAGAATTGTTACACGGTTATTAATTCTCTAAATTCGATAATAATGTGATGGAATAATTATAAAGACAGATTTATGCTGATGCTGTACAAAATTATAATGACCCAAACGTTCGATAATATGCACTTTGCTGAAAAAGTAATTCTTAATTACATAGTTAATGTAATGTTTATATTTTGATGGTTGGATAAATACGGTATATAGGTGCAACTTTTTTTTTTAAGCATCTGCTGTGAGAAATAGATTATCGTTCAACAATTATAAATAATTATACGTGTATATATTATATATACACATGTATATTACAAAATATGCCATAATATGTATTTTATATGTTAGTTTGAATAAATTTTTCTACCACTATGAATTGTAATATCGACATCCGAAAGGCATGCAATATTATCATATTAGTTCATTTTTATCTATATTTCTGTTTTCTAAAACATATCTATCTAAAAACATCAAAATTTATCTTACGAGGGCGAATCAAATATTAACCGGACTTTTGATTTAGAACATTTATTGGTACAGTAAATACAATTTTGAATACACCTTCTTTTTCTATATAATCTCCTCTTTTATTCACACATGTTTCCTACCGAATAGGAAGTTTTTTAATTCCGCCACCAAAGAATGAATGTGGTCGCGTCTGTAACCAATTGCGCACGAACGTTTCTACACCTTCGTCGTCGTCAAAGCGATAACCTCCCAGTTTTTCTTTGAGTGGCCCAAACATGTGGTGGTCAGACGGCGACAGATCGGGACTGTAGGGCGGATGTTCCAGTCTTTCCCAATGAATTTTGTCCACGGCAAGACGGTTTGCTTTCTGATCTTGATGTATTTGGTTCAATCGTTGTCGAATTATTTTCAAAAAACCGAAAATCAAGTAAAACTTCAGGGGTGGTTTCACCCTCTTAACACGAAATTGGGCCGATAAGGAAAATGGCTTCGAACATCTTGGGGTGAGGACTACTTGTCCACAAAGTTTTAATTTTTTTTGAATTTACGGGTTCGGGATGTTCCCTTGTAAGTATATTTTAGAGTAGAAGTCGTATATGGTTCAGCTGTTTAAAGCGATATTAACGTTATATGAAATTATATATCGTCCTGTGCTTCGGTATAAAAATGGCCAGTCTCATATTGCTATTGGACCTAGAAATGCACATCAATAGTAAAAACCATAGAGACTTCTACATATATTCAAACATTAATTTTTGAATATAATCTTTATTGTGCTCATAACAATGTAGATCACGTGACTTACTTTCTAAAATTTTACCCGTCGATGAGTTGACTTGATGTTGCCCAATAAGAACTTGTAATTGTATTTCTAAAACTGAGCAGTAGGTTAGTTTTGACAATTCTATAGGTGGTATAGCATCTGAATATGTAACATTCCCAAGATCGCTTGTAAATTGGGCACGATACGTGACGTTACAAGTATTAGTTGTCGATGCTGGCAGCCATGATATAACAGTTACGTCTTCTTGCGACACATCGATTGTATATCCTTGAATTTCCGTGATGTTTCGAGGATCTGTAAAATAAGCAATACACCATGGTCGTAACATTGATTCTAAACAATCTGTCTACCAATCATTCTTACATTGTGTCGCATCGAAATTTGCAGTGGGTCCTGCAACAGGGCCTTGATAAATAACAGTAAAAATAGTAATGGTGGCACTCATGCAGTAAACAAATCGGAACCTCGCCTCTCCTTTGCCTGTGACAACAAATTGCAATAGCGCAGGATCATTGGCAGAATATCTAACTTCATAGACTGATCCGCACAGCATTTGATGAGTGTCATTTTTCCAACTAACAATTAACTCTTCGGGATCTTCAGGAGATATCCTCTGCTCAATATCTTCGAGAGTTCTATCTAATCAAATTAAAAGATTATATCCGGTTATCTTTCATTTCGAAAATAAATTTACTCACTATCTATATGATAAAAATAAAGTGTGTCGTAATTAAGGTTTCTATTTGCCCAGGAACTGATCCTAATATTTAACGACGCGCAGTATGTGTACCATGGTATATACATGGAATTGATGGGTACAATTTCGGAGTACCAGTTACCGAGTTCTGTTTTCACTGTGACTCTATATTCCATCTTGCATCTGTGCAAGGTCGGTGGTTCCTGCCAGGTTAACGTTACTCCTTCGGCTGTGTCGAAAGCCTCTATATTCACAACAGGTTGCCCTTTCGGAACCACTACAACGGTAACTATGTTAAATGCGATACCTTCTTAGTAAATATTATGGTGTGGTAAAAGCGTATTATATAGGCTGTCCCAAAACTTCATAAAGTTATTTCGACAGCTAAATAAAAATCAATTTTTTAGAAGAGCGAAGAATATTTAATAATGTTAATGTATCTTGTTGCTGTTGTCTTTTGAAGGGCAAAACGTAGAAGGCGATTTTGACTCGATTGACGTTCGATAAATCTTACGATATGTTCGACAGTATTATCCGTACTCATTTCTCAAAATATTTTCCATTTATTCCAAATAAATCTACCAAACGCGAAAGTAGAACATCTAACGGGCGCAATTTGCCTATTGAATAACTCGTTCAGGGTGAAAGGCTTTCCATATTACATAATTTAAGTAGCCGATTTTATTTTATAACAAATTTATGGACAGGGAAAAGTTTAACGAAGAAATATTAACCTCTAAATATAAAAGTAAAGCAACGTGAAGGATTACTAACAAGGGTTTGATTAAAGTTTTTGAAAGATATTAAAATGAAAGCTTGAAATCATATTTAAGAGAATTAGTGGTGACAGACGAATTTAATAATTACTTGCTGAAATGAAAAAGATATCTGGAGCTAATAAAATTTTAAGAATCAACTAGATCAACGATTGTTTTTCTTCTTCACTGGTCAGTCAAAATAATATTAAAAACGCGATAAAGTTACTAAAAATTATTGCAATTTCTTTTTGTTCCCATTAACTTCTCGTTCTCTGAGGGTGCATTGCCGACACTTATGAAACATGCACGCATTATCCCGATTCCTAAAATGGTCTAAGAAAGGTATTACTGGCAATTACCGGCCAATGGGCTTCCTATCCAGCTTCTCGAAACGGTAGTTAATGAAAAATTAATTAGTTTTCTTGATAAGCATACGACCTAGGGATGGGTCGTTGAGACGAGCAGATTTCATTTTTTCTGTTAAACGCTGCTTTTTTAGAGGTCTTCGGCCCATTAGGCGATTTTCGCGCAATCGGCGCCTGACAGTTCTGCTCGAAATCTCTATTCCTCTCTCTTTAAATTTTTTTGAATCATTTTAATTGTAGCAAATCTATTGCTCAAAGTCTAGTGAACAATTTCAGATCTCTTCGAAGTTTTCTTTCGAACGCACTTTGCCGTCTTGTGTCGATGTGCTAGCTCCTTCGTTTAAGTTTTAGCTAAACGCGAAAAGAGAAGGAGATACTTTCTGTAATTTTGCAATTCTCGTGTGAATGTTTTTTAATATAGAAGAGCGTGTATAGCGGCTTTTCGTTCACTTGTTAAATCTTTCCCGGCATTTTCTACAAAAACCCAATATTTCATTTTTTCAAATTCCAAATATTAATTATTAAGAGAATGAATAACATTTTATCTTTGCAATAACGATATATCACACAAAACACTTAACGATACTCCACAACTTAGCTTCTATATGGTTATGACGAAATATTTTAAAATATCGATGCATCTCTAAATTGTGAACCGCTAAATGTAACTGATAACTGAATATTTATATTATCATCTTGTACTCTTCTGAAATATCATTCTTGGTATTTTAGTAGATACAATAATTAGTCCCATAAGCGACCGGATTCAAGCAAAAGATATCACGTAATAAGTGGAATTCGCAGGTAGATGATTTATGACATTTAAGCATACGGCTAGCGACTGTACTTAGTTTATTAACGGATTGAAATAGAACGATGAGATAACTCGGTATGCAATCCTATTACGATTGTTAGGGTGTTCTTTTGTTGTATGCTAACTAGCGCTATTAAAACTTTTAATAGCACAGACCCCGCGTAATTTCTGAGCTATTATTTCCTCAAAATGGATGTTTATACGACGAGTGATGTTGGTTTTTATATATAATAACTTCATGATGTTTTGGGACATCTTGTACATCGAATAACACAACCATATATAAACAGATTTTTAAGATATCCTGCATTTTGAAACAGTTCACTAAAACCCTTACCACAACACTTAATTCGTACTGGACGCGATTTCGATAGCCAAGCTATCATCATCAGCAGCAAGACTGAACTAACAAGCTAAGTGAAAGACTAACCTTATAAGGAAAATAAATTATGCAATATGTAAATTTAAATCGTAAATTAATGAGTCGCTTCATTGCTCAGGACTATAAATAGCTAAAGGTAATGAGCCGAATGACGTGAGTTAATAATCCTATTACAATGAAGCGGTTCATTTGCCATGGTTAAAATTACACTAAAAGGTTAAACATGATGTAACAAAGATAAGGCTGAATTTAGTGGTCCTAAATCTGAATTCATTAAGTGAGTTTTGTTTTTGTAAATTTCCATGCCTTCATAACAATTTAATTGAGAAGTAATCTTACGTTTTAATTAACTTATATATCAAATTATGGTTATTTTCAAGCATATGTAGGGCAACGCTAGATTTATCAACCTTCTGAATTGAGATAGCCAAATGTTCTTTGTATCTAATTTTGATTGATCTTTTTGTCTGCCCAATATACACTTGATCACAATCTTTACATGAAATTTTGTAAATTCCTGATTTAATCCTGATTTTATCCTGCATTTTATTTGGATCTTACCGGTGTAGTTGTATTCGGTGAAATGCACAGTGGCATCGCCAAATTTATTAACAGCTCGAATGCGGACTTGTAAAAAGGAACATGCTTCTAAATCACTTATTACCAGATAATATCTTTGAACATAAGTGATCACCTCGTCACCTCCATCAATAGAGTAGTCAATACGGTAAGTAACACCACACGCCGGATTGTCGTATGGTTCGTTCCAAGTTATGGTTAGGATATTATACATGTCATAGAATGAAATATCAAATGGCAAATCCGGAATAGCTAAAAGAAGGTTTGCGTTATCGCAAAAGGACATATTTTTCAATGTATTCGTTTGACCTACGTTTGCACGTATCTTCCCGTATATCTGCGGGTGCTGGAATTAGTAATACTACGATGAGAGCAATGAGCGCTATTCCCAGAATTATCAGCACGGAATAAGCAGCTGCAATTTATGCCGCTAGTTATGCAGGCAATTATGAGAAATGTACATGTTCACTCACCGATTTTGGTTGTAAACCCTTTGGTTATTTTCGACATTTTCTAAGGAATCACAATGCAACTCATATTAAACTGGTTCTAGAAATGCTATCAAACAATTGCTATTCAAATATTATATGACGACAAATCTGATCTGGTCACACGACAATGTGTAGATAAAATTCTGTTGAAGTACTATATCAAAGATATAGAAAACATGATGCTGTCGATAAAGGAATTATGTACTCTAATGCATTAGAAAGAGTCAAGACACTGTTGCATAGTACATACACGTTACCGGCCTAAAACCAAGGAAGACCTTAGCAAAATACGTTTCATTACACTAAGAAGAAAAGTAGTTGAAGAAGATGCATTTAACAAAGCATAAGATTTAGTACTGTTCACCGAACATCTAAAAAATGTTAAACTATCGAGTTTAATTGCACAATGTTTGGTTTCTAATCAACAATGTTACGGTTTTGTTCTAATGAGGTACTAAGCCTTTGGTGAGTGTTACGGAGCGTTAGATAAATATTCAGATGTATGAAACGTACGAGGGTAGTCTGAAATTAGAAAAGAAGTACTGGCTGTACACATTAGAACAACAGTTTTAGAAGATGAAAAGAAAGATCTTGGGGATAGCAGCCGATCGGAATAAAATTCTCTTTTATGACAAACAGCACAAAGTATCGGCACACTCCTCAAAATATTAATTAACTAATCAATCGAATGACCGAATAAATCTGAGCGAAAAACACAAAACTCTAATTCGATCATGCTTGTTTATCTCTACTCTCAGGATAAGAGTAATAAAGGGGTGAGTGGTCTCTGTTCAGCAGATTTCCTTCTTTTTTAAATAGATAGTTTCAAGTGCGTCTAGCTCACGAGGGGAGGTTCAGTTCTCCATCAATTTTAGGTTTTATAATTTAATATCATGCGCGGTCTCGTTTATGTGTTATGCCACACTTGACGTTTGTGTTTTGCCGTACCTGTAGCATTTGATATGTTCATTGAATCTAGTACCTATCGCTCGTTTTGTTTGACCAATATAGGCTTTATCATTATATGCAATTTTAAATTCCCGACCTTTCTTTCATGTCCAGTTTATTTTTCGGATTGCCAAGAATGTCTTTAGTGTATTAGGTGAACTGAAACATACATACGTTCATATCTTGTCCCCTAAAAACTTTACTAATTCCTTTCGACATTTTGTTGAAGGGAAGTTTCACAAATTTCTTGTCGCGGGTTTCTATCGGGATCAAGGTCGTGGAATTTCTTACATAATCCCTATGTTGGACTTTTTTCAGAATGCGATCGATATCTATAGAAGAGTAACCATTATAAATGGCTACATTTTTTATGAATTGAAGCTCTTTATTGTACCTACTTTTATTCAAAGGGAATTTCGTCAGTCCATTAATTAAAAAATTAATTTCAGCCATTTTGTGTTGTCCGCAGTGGTTAGAATCGGCCATAATGTTTGTTTAGTGTTTGTTTCCTTTCTATAGACGCCAGTTTCAAGTTTTTTGTTATTTCTAATCATTAAACTATCCAGGAACGAGAGTTGATTGCTCACTTCTTCTGCTGTAAATTTAATAGTTTCGAATTTTGAATTAAGAGTCGGGAGGAAATCCAGAATGCTGTTTTTCTTAGTATCAAAAACCGCGAAAATATCCCCTTTTATTTATTCTCTTTTGAGATTCTAAGCTTTCGCATAGTTTATTTACGCTTAATCAATGAATGCCAGCTGAAATGGCAATTTAACTTGGATATCGTACATAGTCAAATCCATATGTTACTTACATAGAGTGTAATAATATCCAACAAACAATAAAGCATCAGAATAACATCGACAATAAGTAAACATAACGTTATTTATATAGAATTACACTAAATTTGTATTAAATTAATCAATTTGTTAAAATGCCAAATAAGAAGGTTGCACTGCATCCCTCGATGCGAAAACGAGGTTATGATACGTATTTGGCAGCAAATATACTTGACAGACTAAATTACCAAAAGTAACTGAACAAATATATAGTTACCAACCACAACCGACTAAACTGACATCTAATACTAGTGGGATAAGTTGGTTGTATATAATATATATTGATTTCAAATATAAAGATCGATTGCCCCCATAAAAATATCAACCTACATATATTGAAGAGAACTATAAATGTCACCCAGATTATTAATATCAGTTCTAAAGATAACCGTACGGTTAGTGGTCTTTATACGAAGGACACGCTGTATATTTTGAGATGCCACAAAAGTAGAGAAGTTAGAGCTGGCAACACTGCATTTCTAAATACCGCCATCCTTAAGTAGTAAGCTCTGACTGTCAGTTGAGTCGCTGCTGTCATAGAGTAAACGTGGTAGGTACGATTTGTCATCGAAACATGGACTTGTCAAGAGAACATGTACGCGCAATGATTTACTATGATTTTAAGGTCGGTTTAAGTGAACAACAAAGTCTTGAACGATTGCAACTCGCATTTGGTGATGAAAGTCCTTCACGTGGCAACTGTGTTTCGCTGGTATAGCGAATTTAAAAGAGGACGGATATCGCTTGGTGATGAGGAACGTACCGGTAGGCCCTGTTCTTCAGTTACCGCTGGAAACATTGAGAGTGTGAGACGTATGATCGACGAAGATCCAAGATGCACCTATCAAGTGATTGAGGCAACTCTTGGTGTTGGATCCGCAACGGTAAATTCAATTTTACATGATCATCTTCGGATGAAAAAAATTGTTACTCGTTGGGTGCCACACACGTTTACCGATTTCCAAAAATCAGAGCGAGTAAGAATCGCTCGGGAAACATTGGAAATGTTAAATAATGCTGGACATCGCATTCTATGAAAAACAGCAACAGGTGATGAAACCTACATCCCATTTTACGATATCCCAACCCGCCAGGAGAGCCGCGTGTGGATCCACGAAGATGCACCAACACCAACAATGGCCAAAAGGCAAAGGGCTGTCAAGAAAGTTATGTACGCAGTTTTCTTCCGTAGTACCGGATTAGTAAAAGCAATGTAGCTGGAAAATCAACGTACAGTCACAGCAAAAAGGTACACCACAAAATGTTTACCTGCAGTTCTTGAGTCAGCCAACATTCACGGGTTAATGTTGCATCACGACAATGCATCGTCACACAGTGCACAGCAGACAGTTGAATTTTTACGTGAAAATAAGGTGAAAGTCATTGAACATCCACCCTATTCGCTTGATTTGGCCATGTGTGATTTCTGGTTGTTCTTCAACCTAAAGAAACATTTACGTGGTCGACGTTTCACGACGGAGGATGAGATAGATGAAGCAATTCATCTATTTTTTGAGAGCATTCCAAGAGATGACTGACTTCACGCTTTTATGTTGTGGAAACTTCGGTTACAAAAGTGCATTGATGGAGGAGGAGATTATTTTGAACATAAATAAAATCATTTTCGTAAAAAGACTTGTAGTTTTCTTGTATCTCAAAATACATAGCGTGACCCTCGTATACATGTAAATTCTACGTAGCTTCTATATTTTTGTAGTATATAAAAATTCTGAAATTGCAAAAAAAAGGGGAGGTGGGGAGTTGTTTCCCTAAATAAATATTCTTTACAGGAAATATATTTACGTCATTGTTAAGAGCATGTAAAGCAGTCTAAATCTCGTCCTAAGCCTTTTTCTTGATATCTCTAATTGTTTCTGAGCTATTGAGTCAAGCAGCGAAGGATAGTGTTGAGCTTGGAGTCCTTTACACCCTGCCAATGTGCGATTGGGCACCTCGTTGTTTTTACACTAGATCGGTCTATAAACCCATAAAGTTTTAATTAAATCGGTGAGATGCACTTACCTGTGTTTCCCTGTAAGTCTGGGAAATTGATGAGTTCACCTTCCTACTGCGAAGGAAGTAATTTTGCAAATTGTTTAATGTGATATAGTTAAGAATTTATCCTAAGAAAAATTACGAAAAATATCATAGTGGTAATTTCTTATATTCATTTACATTTATGTACAGAAAATATATACAAATCTCAGTAAACGCAAGGCATCTATAAAACAACAGTATTCGTAATATACAAGTTACCAACAGATATACGTATTTGTGTTAGCAACTCCATCTACTGGGTCTTCATCTAAGGAACTCGCCGCGATCACTAGTTCAGTACTAGGACAAAAGTTGTTCAAAACTATATCACATCCCGTCTTCCCAGTGCAAGTAGCCATTTCTTCAGTATTATTCGCTCTAACAGTATATAAAACGTCACAGTAATACACGGAAGTAGCGGCTGTCCAAGATACAGGCAGAATATTGCTCGATGGTTCATCAACTTCGATATCTTGAACGGGATCGACTAGAATTGGTTTTCCTGAACAAATAAAGCATAATTATTTTATCGTAAATCAAGAAACCCAATTTTATATACATATATTATACAGTGAGGACCTTAAAGTATCCCCCCCTCTACAAACTTTTGAACAACTGAGGCTAGCGTTTTCGGAAAAAATAGGTCGATTTTTATTTTTCCTAAGCTAACTTTTGGTATTATCGAGAGTTCAACTTCATTTCCGGTTTCACCGGAAGTGACGTCAACTTTTTTATTTTAAATAGAATATCCTGTATATTTTTACATTTTTGGAAAGGCAACAGAAAGACGAATTCAATCATACCACACTTATTGTACTTTAGCTTAAGAAATATTACGATATGGAGCAATAAAGTTGGTAGTAATCTATTTTTGTTATTATGAATGTCTCCTGTGACACCAATTGTCGGTCTGACAATTCTCAGTTCTATAAGCGCAAATTATTCTAATTGCCTAGTAACAAGATTTTTACATGAACATAAAATCTTAGGGGACAATTTGCAGTTTTTCTTTTAGCCTACTTTTCTCACACAAGTACAATTTATCGATGTATATCGGGATATTTTTGAATGAAAAGTATAGCGAATGTGGTATCGTTGAATTCGTCTTTCTATTGCCTTCCCAAAAATCTAAAAATATACAGAATGTTCAGGTGAAACCGGAAATGCAGTTAAACTCCCGATAATACTAAAAGTTAGCCCAGAAACATTAAAAATCGACCTACATTTTCCGAAAACGCTAGGCTCAGTTGTTCAAAAGTTAGTAGGGGGGGGGGGGATACTTTAGGTCCTCACTGTATGAAACTTACCTCCGTTATATGTAACCATGCTTTCTTTACTTTTTATGTCACCGCTAACTGCTGTAACTTGAACATATATGGTAACACAGAAAGCCAAATCTATAGTTGCTGCAGTTTCGGTAGTGATGATGGAATTGATGGGGCCTGAAGAATCGTACTCGTAAGTCACAAGGTACTGTATTTTACACAATTCTTGCTTCGGAAGATTAGTCCATGTTGCTATTAATGTATTGGGTGTAGATGATGGTGTTAGTTCTAAATCTTCGACTGGATCTAATCCTATACAACAATGTTGCGATTTTGTATATAGTCCAATAACCTTGTGGCTTAAAAGGGGGAGTTACTTTATATCAAATCTGGTAGTTCTGATTTTTTTCTGAGTTATTTATGATGCTGGCCCAATGAATATTCCAAGTTTTCGACTTTAGAAGCCTAACGCAACTTTACAAAAATTCCAGAAAACGAAATTTTCGACCTTTTTTCGGTTTTTGTTGATTTTGATCTTAAACGACTACTTTTTCGATAATAACTTTCTAGTACTTCTTTAAAGTAGACTGAAATGCAAATTGAGACCAAAATGGTCTCTGTAAACCCAGTAGTTTTCGAGGTACAGCTTTCTAAAGGTTTCCAAGGGGAAGGGAAAGTTGTCTTTGTTATTTCGCCTTGGACAGCTGCGGGTTGAATGACCGACTGGGATGCATATTGACATACTGTACAGTCGTAAAGCCATAGTGATAAATAGCAGCTTCTCATTGGTTGGCAACTGCGCATGCTCAATCCCTGCACTCTACTGTACTTCTAAATTAATTTATTTGACAGTAATAACAGTTTGGTGATAATTGTAAGCTATCAGCGTCTGATTGATATAAATAATATTCTAATAAGAATAAGAAGTAGATAATATCAAATGTGTAATATAATGAATGACAATAACTATTGTAAGTAACTTAAATGGATTCCACCTGATCACGAAGTTAAACATTTCTAACACGGCCAAAATTTTGCAACTTCATCACAAATGCATACTTATGATTAGAGCGGGCCAAAAGTGCCTCGCGCCAGATTAGAAATTTGTTTGCCGGGCCCATGACGACACATATGTATATATACAGATGAGTCGGCACGGCATTCAATTTATTGATTTATTGCAACAGTTTCTCGTCAACCCTTCGCAACATTAGTCGTACTTATTATAGATGAATATAATTTATATATTCATGTCTAACGTACGCAAGGAAAATAATCGGCCGTTAGCTAGTAAAGTGACTAAATTTATCAGTGAATTTCCGGATTTAAACTACAATGGAATCAAAATATTGTGTAGAGTTTGTAAAATACCGTTAATGTGCTGGAACAAACGCGACTGTAAAAAACATATTAATAGTGTACAGCACAAAAATAAGAAAAATGGCGTGCCACCTCAAACCCAATTTCAGTTGGATTTACTTTTAATGTTTATTGTATGTCTACCGCTTCGCGTACTCGATAAAGAAGCGTTTCGACAGCTTTGGCGCACGTACAATCCCGAATGGAACTTGCCATCACGGACAGCGTTACGGAGAGATCTACCGCGTATGCGCAAGGATATTGAAAATAGGATCAAAGCAGAATTAAAAGATAAACAGCAGTGGCTATGTCTTGATGAGACGACAGATTGCAAAAAAAAAATCTATTTTGATTATTATAGTACGAGTACTAGATCCTGTTAAACCGAAATTTGCAATTTTAGTTTTCAAACAAAAAAAAATAATGACAATAAAAATACCTCAGCGTGTGCATGTATTCTCTCTATTTACCAAACATTATTATTGCGTCGGCTTCAATTGTTTACTCTGCTGTATTGATTTCAAAATATCACATGTCTGCTGTGAGTCAGATATACGCTATTTATAATAAGCGGCCCATGCGTCTGACTCCAAATCTGTTGCGGGGACCGATTTGGCCCGCTCTACTTATGTTACTTTAAAATGAAAATACCTAGGCATTATTCAAGCAAATAAAACATAATAATATGGTAATAGCAGCTGGATCAAAATGCCATGGCGCATTTGAATTCTTTCTCCTATTGGACATGAAGATCTTACTGTCCACTAGGTGTTGGTTCTTTTCGCAAAATAATGAAACCGAGTGGTTTACGTCCTCATGATCGTTACGTCTTCCATACATTTTAAATGGCTTCTTATAATAACATTTGTATTTCCACTATTATTTACAACTACATCCTCATATTCACTAGGCAGAAAAATGAGATCGATATGTTGGACAAACACAGTATAAAGTAATTTATTTAAAAACTTGTAATTCAAGAAAATTGCAAGCAACCGTTACATAAATAACGAGTGCAAGGGAAACATAATACCTTACAAGACAAGACAATAATAATATTGCAGGCAAGGGAAGAGAATGATCATACGTAGTTTGTATAGTACCTATTCTCAAAAATGTTAACTTACTTAAATTCAAATAAAGATGGTTTGTTCATACTTCGGATTTTGTTTTTCTAAGATCTCCACATCTGTGAAAGGTGATAAATATCGTAGTTTTCAGAATTTTCAAATCGGAAGTCCCCTTCCCATCCGATTTGAAAATTCTGAAAACTCATCTCAGTCATCTGTGTGTCCCCTCAGATCTATGTCCAGTCCATTTAAAGAGAAGAGGGAGGTAATTTCCGAAAAAAGTAGGCCTCCAGGGTCAAAATTCGCTCAAAATAGTATTGCTAAAAATTACAGAATTTGAAACAAATTGGAAATTCTGAAAGGCCGTATCTTGGAAACTATTAGGCTTACAGAGACCACTCTGGTTGTGATAAATATGGTCTACTTTAAAAAAGTTATTATCGAAAAAATAGTCCTTGAAGGCCAAATCGACAAAAACTGAAAGGTAGAAAATTTCCCGGTTTTTCTGGATTTTTGACAAAGTTGCGTTCGGCTTTCGAGGTCGAAAACTTGGATGATTCATTGGGCCAACATCATAAACAACTCGCCAAAAAAATCAGAACTACCAGATTTGATGTAAGATTCGATGTACAAGGTTACTGGATTAATATCAATTTGATATTTAATTAAATTTTATATTTAACAGAAATGTGAAAATGTGAAATGTGAATGAAAACAACACATGAAAAAAATACCTAGTAACAATAGCTAAAATAATGGTAATATAACTCATGATATTGGTGGATTCACTCCCGGCAAAAACAATGTGAGAAGAGAAACATTCCCTTGCCCACCACTACTGTTCGCCTTTCAGTTTACGCCACTGATCTCCGCAAGCTACACTAAAATATACTCCTTGGCGCCACCTACCGCCAAGAGATATAATCATGCTATCTAGAAAGTAGCAACAGAAACCGGAGTACAGATGCCAAACCACCCAACAGTTCTTGGACTGCTTAACGCAAGATGGCATTGCGTCTGAGCGCTACGGTATCTGCACATGATTCCTCAGGCTTACCACTCCCGGTGAACAAGGAAATGTGGTCGGAGCAACGCCGGGTAAGCAGAAACATGTCCGTTGACTTTTCCGGATTTCTCTTCTCACATTGTTTTTGTCGGGAGTGATTTCACCAATACCGTGAGCTATATTAGAAACGTGTTGGTTTGCTTTAATATTAACAAGCACATCTGCAGTGCATTTTGTTAGAAAAAAAATACATTTACGTTATATGCGCCGCGAACAAATTTGGGTTTTAGCATTTCTGTTGCTAAGCAACAGATCTGCTAACATCGAAGGCGGGCGTGTTGCTTCACCGTCATTGCAATTGTATTCGGTATTGAGGTTTGTGGGTTTAATTCGTTTTTGAACAGTCATATTTCAATGATGTAACGTACTTTTTTCTAACGAAATGCACTGTAAGTTTTTTTACTTTCATGTTTCAGATTGTCTCTTGGCTTGTACTGTAGGTTAAACGTTTCAAACAAGAATTGAAAAGGGGGATAAAATTATAAAAAGTAACGAAAATAAAAACGATATCAAACAAATTTATATTTCCTTAATCGAAAACACTCAAAATAAAATACATTTTGACAATATCAAGAACAAAAGGCACTAACCAATTTGAAATTCAGCTGTAACCTTCTCTCCAACCAGCAGCCCCACAGTTGCTTGTATGTCAACTCTCAGCAGGAAGCAGCATGAGTCTTTTGGAAGTGTAATAGGTGGCGCCGAAACACTATAGTTGAAGCTGCCTATATCTGTTGTAATACTAACGTTATAATTTACTGTGCAAGTTGGAACCAATGATGGCATTGTCCATATTACAGATATCTGATCTTCTTCTTCAATTCTAAGGTCTACGATACTCGTAGCATTTTCTGGATCTAAGGAAGAAACGTGTGCAATCGATTTAGTACTGTCTGCATACTCACATTGTATGGCGTTAAACAAAAGCACTGGCCCTCGATGTGTGCGTCCGAAGCCATAGGTTCTGATTATAAGAACCGCATCTGCGCAATAGATGAAGTTAAATCTCGCTTCCGGTTCGGTTACGTTAAATGCTTGATCTGCCAATTCATCGCTGTAAAATTCTATTTCGTATTCTAACATGCATTGTTCTTGTTTAAGGTGCCTGTTCCATGTTACTATCACCTCTTCTTGATCTTCAGGCGATATGGCAAAATTCACCTCTTTAACAAATTGAACTGAAATACATATGTGAATTATGTAAGATTAATTGTACAGTTGTTAGCAAAGTTACTGTTAGTGTAGCTGGTGGACGTATATGAACTAAGATATGTTCCAACCCAGGTTCCTATCAGCATATCGTAGATATGAAAACAGAACGTATCATGAGGAATTACAACGCTTTCCGTATTCGTTTCTAAGGTAGACACTCCGAATTCAGCCCTGTATACCAGGTCGTAATGCACATCACAACTAGCCAATTCAGTTGGCTTTTCCCACGTCACCAATAAGCCTTCTTCCGTATCAGTGAATTGGATATCCGTAACATGAGCATTGGAGGGTATTTCTGTGTAAAATAAACAATTAGCTTTAAGGGAAAGAAAACCTAGGGTGAATTAATACATCGAACAAGGTACTATACAAATAAATGTCTTGAACAGTAAATATATCCAGCAAAGTCTTATATGTCCCAAAAACTAAGGAAAGTGGTGTAAATTTCGGACAACAAAAGGCTTTAATAATATCCACAATATTCATCAGGGTTAGTTGAACGTATCGAAACACCGAATTCTTGACTGAACAAATAGTTGAAGCAAAAAGTAAATTTAAAAGTTTTTCTATAGATTTTTAAAGTTTTGCAGTGGTATACCGGTTACCCCAGATTCAATGTTAGAAGCGATAACTTCCTCATTTGTAGAGATATAAGATCGGGGAAAGTGCCGTCGAAAATGGTTTGCAGATTCCTAAAAAACATACTTTTTAAAACCACCCCTAGTAAACCACCCTCTGAGAAACCTCCCCTAAACTATTTTCTTTTCAAATTGTACCTCTCATCTTTTTGACTTTATGATTGAATTAGGAAGAGTTTGGAATACAACGATATAAACGAAAATTGCATTCAAGAAATATTTAATATAAAATGGTCATATCAATAACAACAAAATTCTTACAAAAAGTTAAATAAACATTAAATACATTAATAATTCAAAATTAATCACAGATATTATTCAAAATGACCACCATTCGACGCAACACACGCTTCAAATCGGCCAATTAATTCCCTGGCAGTTACTACTGTGATCATATTCATTGTAACGGAATTACATTCACGCCGAATGTTAAGCTTCAAATCGTAAGTTCGTAGGCGTAGTGGAATACACAACTTCCTTCCAAATACCCAAACAAAAAAAATTCCAGTGGGCTTAACTCTGGCGAATGAGTTGGTCATTGAATAGGACCGTTAGTACCAATAGGTCATTTAAATGCTTTACAACCAACCGCGAGTTATGGGGCGGAGCACCATCCTGTTGCCACCGCAAATCAATGCGCTCTGCTAATAGAATATCTTCCACTCGAGAAGGTCATTATATAAAAAATGTTGCCCTGTCAAAGTTCCTTCGAAGATGTATTGACCATTAAACAGTACGCATCAAACGTTGACACTCCGTATTACCTGAAAATGAGTCTCGCGTATCCATTGAAGATTTTCCGGAGCCCAGTAATGTCAGTTATGGCGATTCACCATCCCATTGTTTTGAAATCGTATTTCGTCAGTCCATAAAATGTTATTGGAAATCGTGGGATTATCGTTTAACATTACAGCAATGAATCCTAGTCTCCGTTCAATCAAAATCTGTAGGCCTTAATGCTTGCAGCAACTGAATTCTAAAAGGATGATATTTATGAAACCTGAATACCCTCTGTACTGTTGATTTATTTATCCTTATGTCTTCTACCACAGTTCTAGTTAGCTGAAATATGTGGATTAAATCCAGCAAAAGGCTTCTGTTCTAGCTGGTGCTACATAATGAGAATGTTTTTAATTTGATGGAAATGGGCCCGTTCGTATTTTAGCTTCAACACAAGGAAATGCCATACGTGATGGTACCACTCTGTGAGGAAATCGCTTTCCATAAAGTGTTGTTGCTTCACGAGACCTTTTATGGCACTCTCCATAAATTAATATAATATCGACATATTCATTTTTAGAGAAATTGGAAGGTATTTTAATGATTAATACCTTCAGGTTGTCATAATTACATCCCTTTACTCTGCATTAAAAGCTTCTACCTGTTTGACTAATGTGACTATTCCAATCAGTATACGTTCATCGTGTGTAATTTTGGAAATAGATCCTTGTTGGGTGGAATCACTTGGTCTGTTCTTCTAGTATACGGTGATATTCTTCTTCCCTAGTATCTTCTTCAGTTTACAACAACAACCTGTCGGTTGATGTTGTGGATCCGCCTCTTCCCTTTTCCCCCCTTCGTGTGTGTGGTCCTAGAAGGAACATCTGGCAGCCTACTTTGCAGGAATACCGATAAAGTAGCCATACTATAACGGGAACGGCCAGACTGGAGTAGATAAGAATAAATACAATAGAACCGAAATAAGGAGCATAAAACAACAACATCAGCCTTTAAAAACGTTTCGAAAAAGCTGATAGCGTGATCAACGTCAAGAGTAAACTACACGACATGGCAACACCCAAAAGATTAGTACTTTACTTTTAATAGATGCATTCAACTTTTTTCTGAAATATAGGACCCAGTCCTCGACCTCATTTATAACTTTGTATGTTGTATACGAGGGCGATTCGTAAAGTAAGTTCCGTTTCCGCCTAGTGAGCAGAGGAGCGGGGATATCGGCGCGATCGCAGCGCTGCGGTGTAGTCTGGTTCATTGTGAGTTTACCAGTGCTAGTGAGAGAATCGTTCGGACATTGTGTGCAGGTGAAAAGCGGAAATTTCCTCAGGCATCATCGCAAACATGATGATGTGAACTTTGTTTCATTTATGGTGAACGTATGAGACGAAAAGAGGGCCAGTCGAAGCAGTGAGTCGCTGTAAACTGATCACTGTGAGGACAACCTTTAAAGTGGACCGAACAAACAATTCATCTTTCTCCGTAGGAACAGGTCATGGTCCCCCTTTGTGGGGTCCTTTTGGAAACAACAAAGAGGGTCACTTTCTGAGCTAGACTTTATGGAGACCAGGACCACAATATAACGGCTGAATTTGCAAACAGTAAAGGGTCCTTTACGCAAGGAAACCTTAAAGTGCTATTTCGCAGAAATCGGCACTCCTCCCATCTACTAATTTGAACTCGAAGCATCGAACAAGCGACGTGAATTATCGGGCATCGTTTTTCCTCATGACAACGCCCGCCCGCATACCGCCGCTCGCACGGTAGGCCTGCTGGACAGTTTTAAGTGGGATGTGTTTGAGCATCCTCCCTACAGCCCTGATTTGGCCCCTAACGACGACCATCTCTTCTTTAACATGAGGAAATGACTTGGATCACAACGGTTTGAGAGCGATGAAGAGCTACAGTATAATGTTACAGCATGGCTTAATTCACAGGCAGAGTTCTACGAAGAGGGCATTAAAAACTGGTTCATCGTTATGAAAAATTTCTCAATCTTAATGACAACTATGTAGAAAAGCAGCTGAAAGTAGTAGCTTTAAGTTGTATGTAATAAAAATCTCTTCATGTATTGATGTTTTTTTTTTAATGACGAAATGGAACTTGCTTTATGACTCGCCCTCGTATTTAACAAGATACCTAACGAACCTACTAACCAAAACAAAATACTAAACTCCAAAGATCTTGCGATATTTTCGTAAACTAATTCGGAAGGGATTCCATTACAACAAACTATGGACAAAACCAAATGAACTGCATAAGTTGAAACAATATTATTGTGCAAATTTACAGTGTGACAAAGGGTATTACTAACCGAATGTTAAACAGCTTCAGAAAGTCAGCAATTGTTTTTAGATTTGAGAAACGCCTTTCCCAATATTTAGTATAAAAATCGCTGTATGTTACCATAATTTGAAAATCGTTTTGGAATGATCGAACTTTCAACGAAATGGAACGCCAACATCTCGGTAATTTTGAGACATCTACATAAATTTTCGAAGCCATAATCTCCTTTCCAAATTTTTCTCTGTATTGTCACCATTCTCTTTCATAATTTAAATGAAATTTACCTCTATCGTACATGACTACGGTTTCTTCACTTCTTACATCACCACTGACTGCGATAACTTGGACAAATATGGTAGCACAAAAAGACGATCCCAAATTGATCGTGGTCTGATTTCTCGTAACATAATGGCTTTGGTTGTGGGCACTGTCTCCATAAGTTACAAGGTATTGTATGTTACACGGTTCCTGCTTAGGAAGATTGCTCCACGTTGCTATTAGAATATTAGGTATCGATGATGGTGTTAATTGAAGATCTTGCACTGGGTCTAATACTACACAACAAAGAATGTTGAGTATACTTTAGAGTAAAATGAAGAAGTACTAACCGATTTGGAATTCGGCGGTAGCCTTTTCGCCAATGACTTCTCCTAAAATTGTTTGCATTTGAAGTTGTATTAGGAAGCAATATGAGTCTTCAGGAAGTATGATGCTCGGTGGTCCTGTAATATTGAATGTAACATCGTCTACGTCTGTCGTGATGTTAATATTATAAGTTACGTTACATGCTGAAATTAGCGAGTCCCACCTTATTAAAGTCCCGTTTCCTTCTTCTACTATTCTAATATCCGTGATATTTGTAATATTTTCTGGATCTACGGGAGAAAGAAAAACGTTTGTGTACGATTGATGTGACCGCTTTTGTACCTACATTGCGTTGCCTCAAACTCATCAATTGGTCCCGTAATTGACCATCCTAAACCGTAAGTTCTGATTGTAACGGCAGCTTCTATGCAATAAACGAATCTGAACCTAGCATTCGGTTCAACTACGACATGTGACTGTTCTTCTATGTCGTTAGCGCTGTAATAGCGAATGTGATACTCTAACCTGCATAATTCCTGCTTAAAATGTTTTGTCCACGTCACTCTGAGCTCTTCTAGATTTTCAGGTAATACGGAGAAATTTACTTGTTGAACGATTCTATCTAAAATTGGTAAGTGGTTGAGCCGCGATTAATTTTGCTAATTGCTAAAACTCACTGTCTCTGTAATTGCTAATCTTAGATGAACTAAGGTAGTTGTTAACCCACGAATTTATGAAAATCGGAAGTAAATCAAAACAGTATTTGTCGTGAGGAATTAGAACGCTTTCCGTATCCGATCCAATGGTGTACCGTCCAAATTCTGAAGTATATTCCAGGGAATAGTACACGTCACATGTAATCAATTCCATTGGTGCTTTCCAGGTTACTAATAAACCTTGATCTGTGTCAACATATTCGATGTCCGTCACGTAAGCGTTATCTGGTATTTCTGTACAAAGTATTTGATTATAAAATGTTGTGTAGTTAAGGAAATTGACTGTAAAAGTTTGGACGTTGTTTTACCAATATACAAGAGGTTCCGTTAATTGGCCAAATTCACTGTAGGGACAACTGACACAATTTTATAACAGCATCCTGTATAAATGAATACTTCTACGTACATGTAATCAATCTAACAACAGGACCTTCTCTTATATATAGAGCGGGCCAAATTGCGCCATCCAACAGAATCGGAATCAGGCGCAACGGCCGCTTATTGTAAATAGCGTATATGTGAGTCACAGCAGATATGTGATATTTCGAAATTAATACACAAGAGTAAAAAAATAAAAGCTAACGCAATAATAATGTTTAGTAATTAGAGCTGAGGTGTTTTTATTTTCATTATGATTTTTTATTTTATTGAAAACGGTATGCGTTGTAAATGGGATGTAATAAGGAAATAACTGAGATACTGAACACTTTTTTTATTCTGTTGTACTTAATAATGTAACTGTAAATAAAGATATAATAAATAAATTCTATCCTTCTTAATAATGCGGATAGGCTTGTTTAAAAAGTTGCACCATCAGATAAGTTTCCACATTTGCCTCGGTGAAGGATGTTCGCCGAGACGAAAAAATGTTCTTATATTTCGAAAACGACCGTTCCACGTCTACCGAAGTAAGACAGGCGTAATTAAAATAATCTTTAGACTTAGTCAAGGAATCTGCAGATGACCCATCGCACATTTGTCTTAATCTCGTGTAGTCCGGATTCTTTTTTAAAACACTATCGAACTTAGCTAAAACTCGTCCACTTGTTGCATCGTTTATACTGTGTAACAATGTACTAACTTCGTCCACGACTTGCACTGATTCTACCAACGACAATCCAGAATTTTGCAAATTTTCTATCGCGTCTACTAACCCTTTGTAATTGTTGCTAATATTCTTTAGATGTGTTTCAACAGACATATCGAGAAATCCCTTCTGGCTCATCCTAATAGCTCTAGCTTCGGCAGGGACGAATTGCAAAATAACGGATTTGACTTCTTGAAAATGTTCATTACAATAAAAAGCGGCTTTTAACCACGTTCCCCAACGCGTAAAAATGGGCTGTGGTGGTTCTCGAATACCAGGGCATAACCTGTGGAATGCCCTAGTCCTCTTAGGACTTTTGAGAAACACTTTTTTTGTGTTTGCTATTAATGCATCCACCTCCGGGTAACACTCTCGAATAGTTTGTGCCACAAGATGTAAAGCATGGACTTTACACGTAACATGTAAAAGTCCTTCACACTTTTCTTTAAGGGAACGGCCTACACTACACATTGTTGCTGCACCATCGCTCATGAACAACAGTTGACTGGTTGACACTTGAAATTTTTGTAACGTTTCGAGAACTACGGCCGTAATTGCTTTACTAGTACACTGTTTTAATCTTCTGCTGGCTAATAGAATTGCAAAATTTGGTTTAATAGGATCTAATACGCGCACTATTATATTCAAAATAGAATTTTTTTTGCAATCTGTCGTCTCATCAAGACATAGCCACAGCTGTTTATCTTTTAATTCGGCTTTAATTCGATTTTCAATGTCCTCACGTATTCGTGGAATATCTCTCCGTAACGCTGTCCGAGATGGTAGTATCCACTCAGTATTGTATGTACCCCAGAATTTTCGAAATGCTTTTTTATCAAGTATACGAAGTGGTAGACCACATACCATAAACGTTAAAAGCAATTCTAATTGAAATTGACGTTGTTGTGACACACCATTTCTTTTATTTCTGTGGTGTGCGCTATTTATATGTCTTTCACAATCACGTTTGCTCCAGCACAGTAGTTTCTTTTTACAAACTTTACAGAAAATTGTGCTCCCATTGTAGTGTAAATCCACAAATTCACTAAGAAATTTATTAACTTTCGTAGGTAATGACCGTTTATTTTTAATAGTTATGTTAGACATAATCACTAAAGCGAGCACACCGACGCTTGTTTCTAGTATGCCACGAAGTGGTGCAAACGTAACATCTGCAGACTCGTCATTTGTTGATGAATAGAGCGCGTCATCCGTAAATGAATAAGCGCGCTGTTAGTTCGTAGCCGTCGATGAATGAACTTTTTTTTTGTAGTGGCCCACTGTGAACAACGCCCTATTTATCAACGAACACTCAAACTGCAGGTGTATATTTGCGCGTCTTCACGACGCAATAGACAGTGGTTTTGGTCCTCGTCCTAATAATTACATATTTAAATTACCTATGTTTACATACATATATGCGCCCGGCAGCCTGATTGCGAACCTGGCGCGTGGCGCTCTTGGCCCGCTCTACTTATATACCCTAAAGAATGCCACGAAAATTAAGAGGCAAGTATCATCCTTTGTGTGGGAAACAATAAATACCCAGAAAATAGGATAGAATTACCTCAAAATAGGGTATATGCGCCGACGTAAAGAACTGTCTATATACGAGGATGGTGTGAAAAGTACCGGTGTCTAGAGAATCTGCGTTACCAACAGTGAATACTATTCTTTAGTCGGCGTCTGTCAAAATTTCGGAGAACAATTTCGGTGAAATGTTGCTGTTTTTATTGGCTAATCGAAAAACAACAATATATCACGACAAATTGATAAAATGCAAAATGAGGGTCTCCATTAAAATAAATAAAGGTAATTTTTTCACCAATTACAGCGCCATCTACGAATTTAAGAAAAGAATATTTCCGACAAAAGTTATTTACTTTTTGGCGTAGAATTGCAATAAAAAGTAGGGGTTTCCACTTAAAGAAATAAAGCTATCCAATTTTCACCGATTACAGCGCCATCTATGTTGAAACTAAAATCGTTATTTTGTGGCCCTTAGTGAGGCGAACAAAAAATGGTATGACGAACTTTTTCGTAAGATTCATATGTCTCGAGATATTCCTCTGTTAAGGTTAAAATGGGCACCCGATATACAGTGCGCGCTAAAAGTATGGTGTAATGAAATTTTCTTCTTTGTTGTCAGAATAATCAAATAACTGTTTGACACGTCAAATTGGTTTTTTACATTAGAACCAATTTGCGATTATTTTTAATTTTCCAATACCGTCCGTTTTCGGGCAATGACGTCATCGATATCTTTTATAATGGCTAACTCCAATTTGTTTTATATTTTTGGATAGATTATGGAATTTCAATTTAAGCAATGTATAACATTATCCCCTTCGGACCAGTACTTTTTGAAATATTAATGTTTTAAGATCGGAAAAAAGGTCTAGTTGTAAATTGATTCTTCACCAAATAAACAAATTTTTATTACCAACGATACTAAACTGGGTAAACAATGTTCTTAAAAAAAAATCTAAATATTTTACAGGAAATGTTCAAAATGAAGACCATTTTGTTCTTGGCAGACCGTCAATCGTGCTCGAAAATTAAATCAAACATCATGCAAAGTGTTGTTCGGACCAATACTTTGCGGGCATAATGTTATACATTGCTGATATTGGAATTCCATAATCTATCCAAAAATGTAAAAAAAAATGGGATTAGCCATTTAAAAAAAAAATCGATGACGTCAAACACTTTTTCGATTATTCTGACAACAAAGAAGAAAATTTCATTATTCGTATCATATGTATTGAATTACAGATAAATTGCATTCTAATTTTCTATTTCTATATTTTAGTTAGACAAATTTATTTGTCTTAAGTTAATTACCCAGCAAATGTTTGCTTTATTTGCAATCTGACGTACTTATGAAGTTCTCTTTGGAATTTTGCAGCGATGCTTATATTTCTAGTGTAAAATATGCACCTTCATGCGGGATAATTTTTCCTTCAAGGAGTAAAATTCAACAGCAGGTGTAAAATCACTCCAATTATAGGAGGTACAAAATCATTTCTTTCATTTTTTTTAGGGTATACTTTTATTACTATGGAGGGAAGTTTTACATTGAAAGAGTCAAATTCAACTACGAGTGTAAAATTACCCAATTATATAGGGGATAGAAAAATTACCTCCTACATTCAAATAAAAATAGATAATACAAATATGAGAAATATGCCTTTTAATATATTTAAAGAAGAGGTATAACGATATACCGCAGTGCTCACGTCTCTACGTAAATGAAAAGAAAGAATATACACGCAGTGTGCGTCACTCATGCTCGCACCCGTATTCTCTATTTCATATATTTCGTATTATCGATTTCATATATTTATGTTGCAGCTTGAGCAGTACGGTACACTGAAAAGCACGTACCAGACATTAAAAGGTAACATAATTGTAATAAAGTTTATTAAACTCACTTTTATTATCTGTTTGTATTATCCATTTTTCTGAGTATGCTTGCGGGTTAGATTTGCCTCGTTCTTTTAAGATTGATAGCAAACGTATCAAATCACTGCAAAATCGTTAGTTTCGTAAGCTTAGTCTTCTTACCTGTATAATTTCTTGTTATATAACCAGGATTCACATTGCCAACAGTACTGATTGCAGTTAGTTGTAAATACAAAATAGAACATGGCTGTAAGCTGAAATAGTAAATCGTGTGTTTGTTGCCGGTGGTAGTCACTTCAGTTGTGTGGCCAGCTTCGATTCGGTATTGCAAAGAATAGGTGACCCCACATTCTTGATTGGGCCACGGTTCATACCAGGATATAACCAAATTGCTTTCGTCTCTTTGGACGGAAATACTTATAGGTACAGATGCATCTATAGAGATTTAAAAAGTTAGAGGTCGTATTAAAAATACATATTTTCGTTCAGGACGAAGACAATCTGTTACATATCAATTAGTATTTGATAATTTGATATTTATCAGTAGGGTCCGGCGTTTTTCGTAAGTTGGCGTTTTGGGGTAGAGCTCAGAGCGGCGCGCTGATTTGTGTGACTGTAAGTCCTACATTTTCAGCTGCATATTATATGACACGCTGTAGGATTAGTTCCGTGTGGAGAACAATAAGTGGAGCGAGGTAATTGTCTCTGAGCGGAGTAAACGCGAAAACGACCAATGGCAGACACAAACTTTATAGTGAACATGCCCTAAAATTCAATGTCTAGTTTGTAAAATCCCTTTAATGTGTTGGTCCAGAAGAAGAAGAATTGTCAACGTCGCATCGAAAGCAAATAGCATTCTTCTGCAAAAAGTGGCATACGAGACCAAGAAAAATTTACATTTGATCTATGTGTTACTCTTATTTTATGCAATCTATCGTTTCGTTTACTAGTCAAAGAAGCATTTGTCTCCTTCTGGAATAAATATGGGGACTGTAAATTACTTAGTCGGACATCGATTCGAAATGTAGTGCCATTTGCTCGTGAACATACAGAAAAAAGAATGAAAACGGAATTGAAAGATAAAAAACTGTGATTGTGTGTGGACGAAACAACAGCTGGTCAAAAACATTCTGTGGTTAATGTAATGGTACGTACAATGGAACTACATCGACCGTCATCCTCCTTCTTACTTGCTTCCGAAAGAGTTATAAATTGTACTGCCGATGAGATTTTAAAGGTGGTGTTGAACTCATTGAACAAATTTGAAGTTTCAACTAAGCAACTTTTAATGTTTATGAGTGATGGTGCCGCAAACATGCGTTCTTTGGGCCGATCTCTTAAAGAACACAGTGGTAATTTCTTACATGTAACGTGTAAAATTCATACTTTAAATCTTGCGGGACAAACGATTCCTACATGTTTTCCACTAGTAAATGCATTGATTGCTAGTACAAAGGCAGCGTTTCTAAAGTCCCCGAAACGTATCCGACTATTTCACAAACTGTGTCTTGATTTACCTGAACCACCACAGCCGATTGTTACACGTTGGGGAACATGGTTGCAGGCTGCGTTTTACTACAACAAATATTTTGATCAAGTAAAGAAGGTAGTTTTAAAATTCAATCCGACAGAAGCTGCAGTAATCAAGAAAAACCAGGAAATATTTCAAGATAGTCAGGTTAAGAGAGATTTACAAACTATTCACAACAATTACTTCGGACTAGCGGAGGGAATAGAAAAATTACAAAATGTTTCGATGTCGCTAGTGGATTCTGTTCAAATTGTAAATGATGTTTACGCACAGTTATGCGCTGTAGAAGGCGAAACGAATTGGTGTGTAATACGAAAATTTGAAAGTGTTTTAGAGAAAGACTCCGATTTTCTTTTATTAAGACAAATTTGTGAAGGTGCGTGTGAAGATGCATTAAGTTGTTTCAAAGATTATTTTAAATATGCAAATATAACATCGCTAGATGTCGAATGGTCGTTTTCGGCATTAAAAAACGTTTATTTCGCACGTCGTACACACTTGACTGAAACAGCCAATGATTCAAATATTTAACAGATGTTATCCAGTTTGTGATTTCACGGAAGACTTTTAAAACGGTAAGTGTTTCAGTACGTTTTATAATTTATTTCTTACCTTCTATTTTATGTGTAAACTTTTATGCGCTCGCCACGCCTCTGGCTATTACCGCATATTTGCCCAGGTTATTTATCAGGCTTATAGCACACTTTGATCTGAGTATGCCAAAAATTCTATCCGGTGCAAATTTCGTCTGTTCTAAACTTTAAACGCGTCTTTCTCGAAAAATGACATTTAATCAGAACCCCCTTTTCCTCGGGCACGCCCACATTTATATTAGGGATGAATTTATTAACATTAGAGTATTATTTCAAATAATTGCGGGCATAGTTACCAGTAAAATTAAAATCGGAATACACCTTAGTCCTCTTGGAAATATTAAAATACTGTGAGTACATGGAAATCTAACAATTACTGATAGTGATAAATAAGTGATTCACTTTAAAGATACAAGATCAATCTAGTAACAGGTTTACGTGGAAAACATATACAGATTGTTAAGATTAAACTTAGACATGAATATTATATGTGGGTCGATTTTGCATAGTAACTAAGAAATAGAGGTAGTGCCCTTGAGGTTACATAGCGACATGAGACCCAAGTAACGGAATAATAGGTACTATTAGTTAACATAATAAATATATGTAAATTATGAAGATACCACATTTGGCACCAAATGTTTCATGAAATCCTAACTGTTGTAAAAGGAGGTTTCTTTGGATGATAGACTACGGCTTTGTTGGGTATTATTTGAATATCTAAAGCAAAAATCTCGGATCTATAATGTATCTAGTAGCCAAATTTGATGTTAACAATCTGTATATAGGATAAATAAAAAATGGTGATAAAATTTGAATTTACATAAACTTCTGACTCATTTTATATGAATTTCATTGTAAATTTAACTTTGTTGCTAAATTTTGCTAAAGTGTATTCCGACTTTAAAAGTGTTTTACATAGGTTACCTTACATTCGCATCTATCGCTTCCCGAGCTTGTCGTTAGAGTTACTATTGTGAATGTCAAGATGCCAATAGCTGCCAATGTTAGCGTTGTACCAATTGCTATAAATGCAACGAAACGGTTATTTTAGTATATAGAAGCAACCATAACAACACTTAGTAGTTATCCTCACCAACTCTCACTATGGTTTTCATCGTATTTATGCGAACGGTAGTGATTGTTACACTTTTAAAACTAACTTACATTAACTTTAACCTTACTGCTATATACCTACATACATACATGTAAATTATACTGATAAGTAGATAAGAATGTACTTTATAGATATGAAAAAATTGTTTGATTTGTATATATATACATAGCGTGTCCACCTAGTGCGCGGGTGATTCCTTCCATGAACAATTTAGAGAAAAAGTTTTCAAGTTGAAGTTATCATGAATAAGTTCTTCCCAATATAAGGTTACACATACATATACAAGGTGTTCAGTTTCCGCTGTGCATAAATTTTATTTTTTAAATGGAACATCCTGTATATTATTGCGTTTTTAGATGTTCTGTAGCTTCTCTCAACGTTCTCTATACCCATATAATTTAGTTTTTAAGGTAATTCAGACAAGTTGAGATTTTTGCGAAGTGCTGTTGTTTCTTTAATGATGGATATCTTAAACACCTTCCAATCTACGAGAGGTGATTTAAATTTAATATTAAAATGTTTTTTTATATCAACTAGATCCTGCAAAATGGCCATCGGAATTGATTCATTTCCTTTTAATTTTTTTCAAATAAAACATCTTGTACATTTTTCCTGAATCTCGTAGAAAAGCTCTTTTAGAATTTTTTTTATAAATATCTTCCTGTACCTAAAATACATCCTTCTTTAGTAAACTAAATGTGCAACTATGCAGACAAGCTTTTTGCTAACATGCAGTGCTATGACGAAATACTATAAACCTTTACTTTTCTAAATACGAGGGTGGGTCAATATGCCCCTAACATTTTGAATTTCCCGCATTGTAAATTGAAAAGCAATATTGCTCCCGTCAATCACCATCTATCAATACACTACTGTCAAACAAACGGCCCTTGGTGGTCAAAAATTCAACAACGACGAGGAACTCAAAGAACATGTTACCACATGGTTGACAACACAGGCGGCAACGTTTTATAATGAAGGCATACAAAAATTTGTGCCACGCTATGACAAGTGCCGACAAAATGGTGAGAGCTATGTAGAAAAATAGTTTAAGGTTTGCAATAATTAGTTTTTTTACATATGTATTCGTTTTGATTTATTACCATACAGAATTTAGTTTCTGGACGTGCCTCGTATTATATTTTACCAACATCAGAAATAAACGTGCATTCGACAACATTACCTTTTTGTAATTAATGATAGTGAATTTTGTAGTAACATTTATTTATTACTCTGCTTAATAACAAATCTTGCCAAAATTTAATTCATATTACTTTGATCATAAATTACGAAGGTGTGATTAATTGACACTGAAAAAATTAATTCGTTGGCTTCGTTTTGTTAAAGCAACGAAAGAAATTCTTATAGTAACAAATAAATTTATTACAACAATGAACTACATTTATCAAATTAGAACCTGTTTATCAATATAAATAACCGGACGGCAACAGAAAACATGCATCAATAGTAATACTTCTCAATTTAAACATTTAGATTCTGGGTCCACTAATATATTCGATATATTCCTCATTCTTGTTAAAAGACCGAAAAGTTTGTAGTTATCGTTAGAGTTGTTCACTAGCGCCAACAGGCAGTGGCGGAAACTTGATATACTGAGTCTCAATCAGATCTGTTGTGTATACAAGTACGCTGCCGTAAATACTATTTCGTAGTTCTACGTTTGTTTCAAAAATGTTGCCTACGTCGCGAAAACGACCAATGTTGGTCAAAGTTACAGAATTTATAGCAGAAATGCCTGACCTAAATTATGATGGTGTTAAATTTCAATGTGTAGTTTGTAATATCCCTTTAATGTGTTGGTCCAAAAGGGATTGTCTACGTCACGTAAATAATAAACAGCACTCTTCAAAAAAAATTGCACACGACGCTATGGCAAATTTAAATTTAATTTATGTGTTACCTTTATTGCATGTAATCTACCGTTTAATTTTAGTCTTCTTTTGGAATAAATATTCAGACTACAATTTCCAAGTCGGGCATCGTTACAAAGAATTGTGTCAACTGCTCGTGAACATGTTGAAAAGAGAATTAAATCGGAGTTGAAAAATAAAAACCTGTGGTTATGTGTGGACGAAACGACAGATCGTAAAAAACATTCTGTGGTTAATGTAATGGTACGTACAGTGGAACCACATCAATCGTCACCTTCAATTCTATTAGCTTCCAGACGAGTACTGCCGAAGTAGTTTCAAAGATAGTGTTAAATACATCGGAAAAGTTTGAACTTTCAACAAACCAACTGTTGATCTTTATGAGTGATAGTGCCGTAAGCATGCTTTCTGTAGGCTAGTCTCTTAAAAAACATTGTGCTAACTTGTTACATATTACGTGTAAAATTCATGCTTTCAGTCATGTGGCAGATAGTATTAGGAAATGTTATCCTGAGGTAGACGCTTTAATAGCGCATACAAAAGCAGTGTTTGCCAGATCCCAAAAACGTATTCGCAAATTTCACAGACTGTGCCCCCGTATGCCTGAGCCACGAGAACCTATTCTTAGACGTTGGGGAACATGGTTACAGTCCCTGTTTTATTATCATAAATATTTTGAGAATATTAAGAACGTGGTTTTAGAATTCGATCCAAAGGAAGCTGCGGCTATCAAGGAAAGCCAGTCGAAATTTCAAGATAGTCAGGTTAAAGCGGATTTAAAAACTATTCAGAACAATTACTTCGGACGAGCGGAGGCAATAGAAAAATTACAAAATCCTTCGGTGTCGTTAGTGGAATCTCTGCAAATAATGCAAACATGTTCATACACAGCTATGCGCGGTAGAAGACACAAAAAATGTTTGCGTTCTAGAAAGGTTTGAAAGTGTTTTAGAGAAAGATTCTGATTTTGGCACATTAAGACAAATTTGTGAAGGTGCGTCAACAGAACCGTTAAGTTGTTCCAAAGATTATTTTAATTACGTAAATATAACGTCACTAGATGTAGAACGTTCATTTTCTGCATATAAACACACTTTTTCCTCACGCCGTACTCTGTTTGCCGAAACAACTGTGGAAACATATCTAATGTTGCAGATATTTAACAGACATTATTCACTT
The DNA here is from genome assembly GCA_029619315.2 of Dynastes maya. NCBI lineage: Eukaryota > Metazoa > Arthropoda > Insecta > Coleoptera > Scarabaeidae > Dynastes > Dynastes maya. The sequence goes on along the minus strand of JAROYE020000006.1, from coordinate 42,825,437 downwards.
TGTGATTTCACGGAAGACTCTTAAGACGGTAAGTGTTTGAGCACGTATTATATTTTATCAGTTATCATACGTATGCTCCTGATGTTCAGCTTTATTATCCATTTGATGCTAAGCAGGTGGATGTGAGTATAGCATTAATAAGTGAGGACCTTCAGACTGTATTTGATTTTTCCTCGGCACATGGACTTACTATTAATTCCAATGAAACAGCTGTCCTAGCATTTGGTCGACCTGGAATTCGTGATAAGGGTTTTAACAAAATTCAGTTTGGCTGTTATAACGACATTCCGGTTCCGAAAGCGACTCGGTCAAAGTTTTGGGGTTGGTTGTGGACGGAAAGTTAAAATATAATGAATATCATAATCAATCTTAATCAACATATTTCCTATACATTGGCGTGAGCAGGTTGGTTGAACATGGAATCGAGAAGAAAATTACATTTTGCTTGATTTTGCGTTAACTTAATAGTTTCAAAGATACCTTCACTCCCCCCAAAGGTACCCTCACTCCTCCCCTGTACAGTACTGCCTTCTTTACGCGATCTTTTTCTTATAACGTTGCTACTGTCTACAATTTTTCGGAGCTTTAAATCGCTATCTTTTACGGATTCTAAAAGTACCTAGATATAAAAAGTATTTATTAGCCAAACAATTATGATCTTGTCTTTTTAGTTTCTTTTTTTCGCTCTATGTTAGTCTTTGGCTCAGCATTCTGGATGTGTGCCTTTGCTATTCGGCGTTGACAGTCGTTTCACCTTTTAACATTCGTCACTTTTACTGTAAATTACATCCCCTGTGAGTGTGATGTTAATGTTATTTTGTTAGTGTGTATATATTGCACCTTAATATTTGATCTTTTTTTTTTGTTAACGTGGACCAGAAGGAAGAACATTACTCAGATGATTCTGGTTCTGCTTTAACAGAACTTAAGCATGGCGTCGTATGTTATGTATTTGTATTATTATTGTTATTACTAGAGCCCGATAACTGGAGAGCAATCGCAGCGGCGGTGTGACTGTGTTTAGGTGGGCGGGAAGGGCTGATCGATTATGATACGACACGACAAATCATCACTCAGTTTAGTTTAGCATTGAATAGCGGATAGGGCGTGTTGATTTTATTGATATAGACGTAGTTATTAATTGTAGTTTTTAGTGAACATGTCGAAGGCAAAAAAACGACCCTTTCAAGACATAGTAAATAAGTTTATTTCTCACTTTCCTGATTTGTTTTACAACGAGAGTAAGATAGTTTGTAAAGTGTGCAAAATACATTTGATGTCAAATAAGAAGTAGAACTGTACAAGACACGTAAATTCCGCACAGCATAGAAAACGAAAATTGGACATGCCACCGAGAAGTGCATTTTTTTATGTAATTCTTATGTTGATAAACTGTAATTTGCCACTAGGCGTACTCGATAAACAACCGTTTAGGGACTTTTGGGACAAATACAATCCCGAGTTGCGATTGCCAACGGAGAAAACGGCACGTAAGCATGTTGCATTTGTACGCGATGACGTGGAAAAGAAAATGAAACGCATATTGAAAAAACAGTTTCTTTGGTTATGTGTTGATGAGACAACAGACTGTAAAAAAAATTCAATTGTAAATATTATGGTACCCTAGTAAATCTACATTACCACTGTTACTAGCTAGCGAAGACTACAAGAGTGTACTGCTGTAGCAATTACGAAGGTTGTACTTAGTACGTCGGAAAAATTTCAAATTCCAAAAGATAAAGTGTTGATGTTTATGAGCGACGGCGCAGCGATAATGCGTTCGGTAGGCCGTTCTCTTCTTGAACATGGTTGCAAGTGTTTACATGTTACGTGTAAAGTGCATGCTTTACATCTTGTGGCAGAAACCATTCGACAACGCTCTCCCGAGTAGATGCATTAATAGCAAGCGCAAAAAAAGTATTTTTGAAATCTCCCAAACGCCTACGATCATTTCACACAGAGTGTCCTGGTATTCGTACACCACCGGAGCCAATTCTTACACGTTGGGGAACATGGTTGCAGGCAGCGTTTTATTATGCCGAACATTTCAAAGTAGTAAAAGCTGTTGTTGCACAATTCAATCCTGCCGAAGCTGCTGCTATTAAGGAGTGCCAGTCAAAATTTCAAGATATTTCCGTTGAAACAGATTCAAAAAAATATTCGTAGCTACTATAAAGGATTAGCTGACGCAATAGACCAATTACAAAATAGATAGTTATCATTATTGGAGTCTCTGCAAATTATGGACGGAGTGCATACACAGCTACTGACTATACATGACGCAAAGTAGAATCGCGTTTTTGAAAAGTTCGAGAGTGTGCTACAGAAAGATCCCGATTTTAGCACACTAAAACAAATTTGTGATGGTGTATCGAATAATCTACTGACTAAGTACAAAGAGTATTTTAATCATGCATGTATAACATCGGTAGATGTTGAACGCTCTTTTTCAAAATATAAACTCATTTTCTCACCACGGCGAACATCGCTCACCGAGACAACTGTGGAAACACATCTAATGGTGTCAACTTTTTGCCACTCTTATCCATATGATGTTAATACTGATAATGGTGCTTCTAGTTTTACTGTTCCGTAGCCAAGGCTACTTAAAAGGGTGAGTGTTTCATTACTTTTCACATATTATAATTATGTATTAGTTCTGTTATTTTTTTTTATTTTCTTGTTTTTGTATACTAGACAGGTACGGCTATGGCACGGCTCCCTGTTACCGGACTCTCGTTATTACTATTATTGTCATTATTATTATTATAGATATGAAATGCTTGACTAGATAAGGACTGAGTGTTTGTAGTAAATCAGTGTGAAACTGAAATTTCCTTTTGTCGGTCTCGGCAAAATATCATAAAAAAGGACGACAGCATTTAAATTTCCTTCTGTCAGTGTCAGCAAAATATATCATAATTCATAAAGTACTGACCGCCATACGCTTTTTTTGTTTTCAATACCATCAGTTAAACATATGAATAAATATCATTTATTTTGTCTTTTTATTGTAATAGATATTCATAAATGTATTCTTTTGTATCAACAAATCCGTTTGTTGTATATGATGTATATGTTCATTGATACAATAAACAGCTATTTATTAAAATGATAAACTCGTTCTTTGGACCAACTTTGATAAAAGATTGTTATATTAACGTACTTTTTTATTGTATTTACGTATCTTCTTCATTCAGTGCATTCATTAAACATTTTCTCGAATTTAATCGTAGCAGGTTTGTTAGGAATACCAGCAAATAATATTATCCATAAAGATTCATTTTAATATTTATTATTTATAAATAATGTACAAATTTCAGTAAATCACAAATTAGTAGGTACGTTTTATATTACATCTAATACTGAAATGTATTCCAATTAATAATGTTTAATAAATAAGCATTCTAGATTATCATTTTCTTATCTCAAAATAATTGTTTTTGTTATATCTTATAAATTAGGTATGTCATTTGAAGGGGTACAATCATATTCCTCTGTCGCCACCGATCCACTTAGGGGTATGCTTTCAATAGTTGCTATAATGTTAATTGTCATCGGACAAGTTTCTTCAACTGTACAAGATGTTTCTGAAACCCCGCAAGAATCCTGGTATCCAGTGTCTTCTTCATTTAAAGTGGTCACATCATATCGGAAAGTACATCTCTCAAGACCCTCGGGTGCCAACCATTTAATAATAACCTCGTCTTGTTGTTCTACTTCAGTCTCAATATTTCGAACAAGTCCTATTGTTGTTGGCATAACTGTAACATAGACATGTTTTTAATATTAAATGTTTTATGAGTATTTGCAATAGATGGAAGATACGTATCTAAGCACATCAACATATATTGTACATGGTTTATGTTTAATTGAGTCAAATGTGAATCGAATTCAAGGAACACAACAATTATCACTGGACAACAAATTTTAGTTTATTTGTTATATCTTGTTTGAAAAGTGCATTTTTTTTTGTTAATTTTCGGGCGCTGAATATAAAAATGACAATGACATTAAAAACTTAGGTGCAGTTTTCAAGAACAAGTTTTTTTATTTTATTTTTAACAAAATAATAAAAAATAGATACTTTTACACTTTTAGAGTCACTAAATGCGTCGTCTTTTTGCTATTCTTTTGTGAATTGTTTCTGGAGCATCTCTAACAAGACTTCAACAGTAGTCGGCAAGCATGGAAACATTCCAATTTCCCTGATACCTTTTCTCCATTGTTGATATATCCTGATGGAAGCGTTCGCCGTGCTCATCACTTGCAGCTCCGCAGTTTCCAGGAAAAAAGTCCAGATGTGAGTGTAGGAAGTGGATCTTTAGAGACATATTGCAACCCATTTTTTAATACGATGATAGCATATTTGCAATAAGAGTAAGGTAATTGTCAGCTTTTTTATTTTCCAATAAATAAGTGACCACGAGGCGAAAGTCATTCCAAGCATTTTTTTCAATATCTGTTAGAGTGCTGTCAAAATGTTCGTCTTTTAGAATATTTCGAATCTGTGGCCCAACAAAAATACGTTCTTTAATTTTTGCTTCACTTAGTCTTGGGAATTTCTATTCTGTGCCTTAACAAAGTTTTTCATTAGGCCCAATTTGATGTGCAGTGGTGGCAACAAAATCTTTCTAGAGTTTACCAATGGCATATGTTGTACATTCTTTTGACCTAGCTCTAATGATTGTCGAACAGGCCAGTCTTGTCTTTTGTAATGAAGTGCCTTTGCCCGACTGTCCCAATCACACAAAAAACAGCAAAACTTAGTATAGCCTAGCTGCATCCCAAGTAAAAGTGCAACAACCTTTAAGTCGCCACAGATCTTTAACCCGAAACCGGTCGCTCTTTCCTATTAAATTGAGTTATTGTGAGAAAGTGGACTTTTCTTTTCTTCCAACTTCATTATGTATTTCTGACACAGAGCTGCATTAGATCAATTTTATTTTTTTTCGTGAAAGTTTATTTGTTAAATAAATATTTTCTCAGGATTAGAAAATCAAAAAAATCCAAGATAGAAAAGTGTCTCTTGCAAGTAAATCATTTAGTTTTAAGTTAAGAACTTATTCCTATTAATAATAATAATAATAATAAATAATAATAATAATAATAATAATAATAATAATAATAATAATAATAATAATAATTTTTTTATATGTTGTAGTATAATTAAGTTATTTCTTTAATGATGTAATTAACCAGAGATTATTTGTATGTAGTTTAATAATTAATGAGTAAATTTTTAGGTTTATTGATCCCTTTTTATTATTTAAAAAAGCTATAGTTAAATTGGTAATCCGGAAGAAAAAAATATTATATTAACCGGTATTTTTGGGAAATGTTTTATCAATGTATGGCTTTTATATTAGTGTGTCTGTCGCCACGCTTTAGGACTACATCATACATAGGCGTTTGATGACGCTGCGAAATTATCTCGATTATTTCTTTTTTCATGTGTGATTCTATAGGTTTGTTCGTTTGTTTTGCTCGCGTTAGTTCTAGAGTGTGATAGGATTATGATCACGTGATCGTTTTGATTGCTCAGAACTATTCTAAATGGGTACAAACGAACAGTACAAATTGGTATTTATATAGTATACATAACCTAGAAGATTGAGAATGGTGGCAATTGGCAATCATGATAGCATTAAGAAATCCTTATTATTTATTAATTGTTGTATTTTACTTTCAATGATTACAACGGATTGTCATTTTGTAGGAATATGAAGTAAAGTTGGGTTAGGCAAATACTGGAACGACAGCTGCATTGAACTGCACGAACTTACTCCACCTCCTGAGAAGGTGTAAGTTTGTGCAGTTCAAAACTGTCGGAAGCTGCCCAACATATACAAACAAACATCGGATTGTCAGTTTTTTTTACAAACGAACGCGCAATTTAGAAATTGAGCTACTCCGTATTGCACTATTTGACAAACGAACAAACCTTATATTAAGTTCACTTTTGTTTGAACATTATACTGTTACAAGCATGAGAATAATTTACTGCACTATGTACGGATATGTCGTACTGTTTTAAACAAGGCAAGTGCAATTAATAATGCAGATATAAAATACAATTATTTCATTACACGTATATACTTCTCCTGAGCGGAGAAAAAAAGGCTAAGAAAATATTTCTTTTGATTTAAAACAGTTATTGTATTGGGGATAATAGAAATGGTAATTGTCTTAAATTGAGGCGGACAGCCTTGATATGCAAGTAAACGTTGCTCTGCCTGTAACACTAATGTTTGTTCAACAACAATATTGCATTGTATGTAACCACAGCAAGTAACTACAAATATTTAGTTTTCTTCACTATGATATGTCACTCATTGCCATATTGTTGGTAACATCTACTGAAACTTGAACCACAAAAAGATAGTTTATGTTGCGTTTATTGTAGTAATATCTAGATATATGTTTGTTGCGAGAACCATAAATGGGGTGGATACTACCACAACACGTTAACTGTATGCTTTACCACTACGTTTCTCTCAGTGCGGTATCTTGAAAATTTATTTCATTGATTAAATTTAATTGTAACGGTAAAATCAAGGAAAACCCGATATTTCAGTATTCGCCAATTGAAGCCCATATATTCCAGAAAGTTCATATCCGTTTCCGCAAAAGTGCTATGAAATTGCAAATATTTTTAAAAGATATCCACAACATCGCACACTAAAATTTCGAAAAAGTATAAATAATAAACTAACATTAAATTTTTATATCACCTTTACTCAATTTTCCCTTGTAAAACTCTTTCAAAATAATAAATCCTTTTTTGTTTATTGAAAACTAATACTTACAGTATTTACCATTATTTTAGATAGATTTAGGTACTTACTGATTGCGTGGTCTCTTTCGTCTGAAGCTGTCGGCGGCACAGCAGCTGCAAGAGCTACTGCATCAACGGTTACAGTTCCAGCTGTACAGTAGAACATATCAAATTTGACACTATCGGTGCCTACTGCAGTGATTGGGTTATCATTTGTTACATCGTCATAGGAATATTTAGCTGTGTATGCAATACTGCATTGATCTGATTTCGCATGAGGCGTCCAAGATACATGAAGGGTAGTACCATCTGCCTCAATGTCTAGATCTTCTATCGTAAAGCCTAAACAAAAATACATATTTCGTGTTTAATTTTCGTTAGACAACAATGACTTTTTAGTACAAAGTGTATTGGGATGGATGGTAGTATTGTGTTGTTGATTTTTTTGCGTATTTAATAACAATATTACTAATCTTTATTTTACTTGTTGGAATTACAATATTATCTGTCACGCATCTACCTGCTCAAAAACCTAATTAAATATTATACATTTTGGAAAAAGCAGACGCAAGGTCTTAATTGTGAAACATACGCATAGACAAGAAACACGAGAAATTTGAAAAAAAAAAGAGTTATGGGTATCATTCCATTCTTTGATGAATTCTTCTCATTTTCAAAGACATTTTAGCTTCAAGTGGCTCTAAAGAACATGAATATGCGTGTCTAAAAACTGGCCTGCAATTCAAAATACGACATATCCATTGACATCTCATACTTTAGGTAATAGTTCTTGAATATTCTTAAAATTATACATCCAATAAGTTTGGAAACGCCAGAATAAAAGTGTAATTAATAGTTTCTGGGCAAAATTATAAAACAAGGAATAAGTTATAACATCATCAACTTTTGTTTAATAATTATTCCTTCGGTTTTAGTTAAGCTCTGTTTTCTCTAAATGACACCTTATTATTTTGCATGGGGGAACTTGTGAAAAAATCAATTTAGAACAGGGAAGACTCGTTTTCTAAAGTCTTTGCTAGTTTAAAGAGTAGGGAAGTTGCAAGAGCTTTTATTTGCTTTAGAAGTTATATGTAATAACTGTTTAGGAGTGTTCATTCAAATTTCGCTATTTTAAGAGAAAAACGCTTTCGAAAATCTGTAGAATTCAAATTTTAATCACGTGATTTAAAACGCGCCCACCAATGTGTCGCCGTGTGACGTCATCCAGTTGCCGACGGACCACTTTCCTTTGTCCGTAAATATCACAGCGAATTACTTCATTTCGTTTGCTATAGATATATTCCCTTTAGAAGGATTTAGGATTCAGCTCTTCCTTTCCTTTCAAACACTATTTAGGCGAAAGTTGTGCAGAAAGACGTGAGAATTAAGTTTAAAAATGATGCTGTTGTTATACATGAGCGTCATCAAACCAATGATAACATATCGGCTCGGTGGTATGGTGGACAAAGACATTGCAGGTGGAGGCAACAAGGCGGCTAAGTGGCATACACAGACTGGCATGTATATGTGTCAAGGGGGCCATGAAAACCACGCCAGCAGCTGCTTTGGAGGTCATCCTTAACCCAGAATGACTACATGTACATATTCAAGGAGAGGCTAGGCTAATAAGTTACAGACTAATGAATAGCCAACCTCCCATAATTAGATCGCGCGATGCAGATCACCAGAAACCGCTAAAAGAATTCAAGGCAGGGCCGATAACAAGCGAGCCCAGCGACGCCATTAGTCCCAAATACAGCTTCGACAAGAACTATAAAACGGTAATACCAGATAGAGAAGAATGGAAAAAAGAACCGCCTATTAAAGCCGAATCTATTTGGTACACAGACGATTCAAAGACGGAAACTGGAATCGGAGTCGGAATTTGCGGGATTAGACCAAAAATAACTAAATCGCTAAGCCTAATTCAAAGCGCCATAGTATTTCAATCCGAAATAGTAGCAGTGCTGGGGTGTATTGAAGAATTAGACAAGCAAGAAGTTAATTATCGATCTATTGAAATCTATTCAGACAGTCAAGCAGTGATAAAAGTAATGGACTCCACATAGGAGAAGTCAAAACTGGTTTGGGACTTCATGAATGTGCTCAACAGGCCGAGTAGACGAACTGAGGTGATTCTGGTATGGGTACCAAGACACGAAGATCATCGAGTGGATACCAAGGCAGACGAATTAGCCCGAGTAGGCTCGTTAACAACTGCTTAACAATAGAAAGATAAATCTGAAGACTGGTGGAAGAGCATTCCAGGTCAGAGACAGGCCAAGCAATTTCTGATTAGATACAGGCCTAAATTTACAGCAGACCTACTAAGTAGGGATAGAAAGTCCGTTAGAACAATAGTAGGCCAGCTAACAGGACACTGTATGCTCAAGAAATACATCAGCAACCTAGGCCTGTCGGAGCAAACAACATGTAGATTCTGCCAGGCGGAAGAAGAGCCTGCCGTCCATGCGCTGTGCGATTGTACGGCACTGACAGGAATACGGCTCTCTGAAATGTGGGCGGAATGTCCAAAAGCCGAAACCTACGTAGAGGAATCACTCGCAAGGTTGCTAGGTCTAGCGAAAAAGACAAAACTAACGTAATTGACCCGATCATAGAAGAACCACGATAGATCTGAAAAGGTCACGGTGAGATAGGTCAAGAACCACCTCGAGTACTAATCTAATCCGATCTAAATAATTTCAACATTACGATTCCATTTAATTACCATAACTATAATAATAATATCAAGCACATGTTTTACAGATCTGAGCTTTGCAAAATGAACATACTCTTTCGCTCTGCGTTTAAATTAGTCTTTAATGTCAAAAATGACATACAAATACACTTCTACCAATGTCAAATAATGAGGCGTTTGATTATCACGGCCCGGTGTCGTCACAAAAAGCGTCTGCGTTTCGCCTACGTTTGAAATGAGTTGTTTTTCAATCTTTGTGATGGAAGTAGAATGTTAATATCAGTTTATCATATATCAAAATTCTTGGTTTTTAATGTATTTTCTTATCATCATGCAAATTCTCTATTACATCAGAAAGTTGTCTCATTTCATTACGCAAATGGAAATTTTTAATTTTCGCAGACAATTTAACACTAGAACCGCCGCACCGGTCAATTTGCCCGTCGTTCAATTTTACCTATCACCAGAACTAACAATAAGTGTTAAAGTAATGCATAGACTGTATCTACAAAAATTCGAACCTGAACAGTGTAATTTATTGGACAAGCCCGAATATAAACCCAAAGTGACCTACAGCTATTACAGGCGAATTTTTACAGAAAATTTTAGTCTGACCTTTGGACACCCGCGGACTGATACTTGCAAAGTATGCGATGAATATGACAACAAAATAAACTATTTTGCAGCCGATCAAGAGAAAAGGAAAAAAGTAGGAACTGCAAAGACGGTTCATCTAACAAAAGCTGATACCTTCTACAAAGATTTAAAGACACATACTACCCTAGCAAAATATGCCCTTGTCTCATGTGCCTTCAAGAGACGCTTTCTATAAAAGCTTTGGTTTTATCCTATCTGTATACACAAAGCTAGCATTAGCAAGAGCTACTTTTATGTATATGATGAAGTTACAGGGAAAAAATGTCCAAATGAAATTATTTCTTGTCTTCATGATTTTATTAAGAGCCACGTTGCAGAAGAAGTTGAAACTCTCTACGATTACAGCGATAACTGTGCCGCACAGAACAAAAATATGGTTCTCATGCAATTTTGGCAAACTTTAGTATTACAGGGTCGTTTCAAAACAATACGGCACCGTTATCCAGAACCTGGCCACAGCTTTTTGCCTTGTGACCGCTCCTTTGCTATTGTCGAAAAAGAGAAGAGGAAAAGGGAAAGAGTGTATCTGCCAACAAACTAGGCTCGAATGATAGGACAATCGAGCAGAAAGTTCGAAGTTAAGGAACTCCACCAGGACATGATACTAAACTATCAACACAAACTTGCACCATTTTTTAAAAAGAGCAATATTAAGTCCAAGGAAGGCCTCAAATTCCTTAATCAAAATACCGAAAATAATTCATTACTGAACATAAACATGAAATTATATGTCCTGAAACTGCAAGTGGTGTGTTGGCCACCAACTTCAGGATTTTAAAAAAGTTGGATATTCCACCCTTACCCGGTCCAGAGGGTAAACTTTACTGTGGTCCATTGCCTGTAAAAACGGAGAAACTTAAAAATGTGTTAGTAAAACAGCATGTTGGGCAAGCCGATGTGGTATTACAACAAACTCAAGCCTGTAGAAGAAAAAGAAAAGTGAAAACGAAACCTCCGAAACAGATTAGGGTATCGTACATATTTTGCCAATTTATTATTTAGTATTCAATGTCTTTAGTTTGTAATAACGTTTTGAGCTTACATCAACAGTTTTTCTAACAAAATAGTCAATAAAGAGTAACCAAAAATTCCTTTGTTCTCATTTTTTTGGCAAAAACCAGGCAGCTCCAATAATTAAATATTTTTTAGGTGATTTGTAAAACTTGGGGATTCAAACTGAATACACAAAAACATCCCCACATGCTCTAATTTACTACACCTATGCACAGAACCTCATATCTGCAGTGATTATTTTTTGAAACAGTTTTTTTTAATTTCCTAATAATTTACTAAAATGGGGTTACCTGGTACTTGCACTCACCCCTTCAATTAAAAGACTTCCTGATTTATAAGAACATAACTAAAAAGAGAAGTATTTCACAGTATAACTAGGAGATACGAACAAAGCAAATCCAAAATAAAGGAGCAAAAGATGGAGAGAGGCAAGAATAATCAATTAAAGAAATAAACTGGGGTGTAATACATAACGGACTCTAGTGCGATCCCCTCGTAGAAGTGGTTACATTATTACTGATTGATTCCCGACATCGCGCATTGCGTGACTTCCCGCTCGTATGTCAACGCGCTTTTATAGCGGGCAAATTTTGCAACAGTGCGGCCACTACGTCACGGAACTTTCTATCGCGGTATAACGGTGGTATTATGGAAAAAACCATAGACCATTTAGAGAACAACATATGTACGATAACAATTTTTTACACCTAAAATGAGAAACATTTGTAGTGGGAATAGACACGAGTTACACTTTTTGTGCCTTTGTTGTAAAGCTAAATAATATAAGTATTCGGATCTAATAATTTTCTGTGTCTAATTTTGCGGTCAGTTCTAATAAAAATGTACTCTTACTATACGTAATGAACTTAAAGTATTTAAATTTCAACAATACATTTATTTTGGATCCAATGTACCATGTTTCCGTCTCATATATGACAGCAAATTACATTTAATTTCAGTACATTTATACTGATTTCTATTATAAATTTCTCATCGTGAATGTATGTATTGTGCAACTTAGTACCTAAAAACCCTTATAGATCCTTCTTTGGTTAAATTAACGTTTCAATGTATTATTATTGCTAATACTAACCGTCATTATGTAAGTAATCTCTCTGACTTCCTGTAAAAGCATCTATCGATGGTATAACCGCCACGCTGAAGGAGAAACAATAATCAGGAACCAAGTATTTTGTTTCTGGGGTGTCATCAATGTGAGTGCCAAGGTCTGTCTCGAAATGGACTTTATAGTTTACAGTGCATTTACCAACTTCCGACGCAAGAGCCCACGTCACTGTCAATTCGCCGTCTATATCTTCAGCGCCAACATCTGACACGACGATATCAGTTGGAACTAGTACAAAAAAAACTTAGGACGCTCTTCGAAATGCCGGCTTCAAGGTGTCTTACCCTCCGCATCTACGGTATGAGTAGCAGGAGCACTCTCAATTCCCCCAGATTTAATAGCGACAACGCTGACCTCACCAGTAACGCAATATTCTTTGTCGAAAGTAGCACTTGTTGTAGATACTTCATCTTCATAGTCATTTGCGTCGAAAGCAACTCTGTACGTGAATCCTCCGCACTGACTGTCTCTAGGATGAGAAGTCCAAGTCGCGGTCAATTGATCCGAGTTGGAAGTCGATGTGTCTACTTGGAGATTTTGAACGGTAGATGCTGCAAATATTTGCGTCAGAATGGTGTATTATCGACGGAAAATACCAACCATCTGTGTGAGTAACCGAAGTGGAGTCGGCACCCAGTGTGTCTCCGACAATCGCTTTTACAGTTACTTCGAAGGATAAGCAATAAATATCATCAGGTACTACAAAAGGCGATTGTGACGCATCGTAAGGTAGAGGGTTGCCAGTATCTGTGATAAAGTTCACTGAATACTTTAGTTCGCATTTCCCAAACGATGCGATTTCTGTCCAAGATACGGTTAAAGGGCCTGTATTTACACCCACGCCACTAATAGCTCCAACCTCAGTAGGATCTGATAGTGAAACAAAATAATTGTGGATATCCTGTCTTCATGTAGAGTGAAAGTTGAGTGTTGTAATATAATATGACATATTACATTCAAACACTCCATCATAGAACTTTGAAACGTAAAAAAAATAGCCGGATAAGCATGGTGAAATAATCCTTAAAGGTAATTGCTAAAAGAACTTTCCGTTTTATATTTTTTTATAAAAAATGCAGTATGTTCAGCGAGGAATGAGACAACGCGATATCTCAGGAACGAATGAAGATCTTTACTGTAAATGTCCACTGGGACATATTCTTTAGTAATGAAAATAAATTAGATAAGTCACCGCGAGGTAGCGCTACCTAACTGTTTCTTTAATCGAACGCCCCTGTTTTTATTGGATTTTTGGAATCTGCTACACATCAATGATAGCTTTCCTTATAACCACTGCTAACCTATTTGTTGTTCTTTTCAAAGAAAATATCATCAGGCTATTATGGGTAGCTGATGCGATGAAAGTCTCGAACGAAATGGAATTTTAAAAACGTGACAGTTGCGGTTAACGGGGCGGAAAGAAGGATTATAAATTAGAACTTAGGTATTCCATCGTATCGTAATCGTATGCTAGTTCATTCCGATGACCATAGGTGTGCGGGAAAGGAAGGTCACAAAAGTGCAAAGGACGGATGAAAACGAGAATTGAAGAAATGTTTGGAGTGACTCCGCATAGGTGCATTCCCGTATGTAGCCATGAATGAAGTGAAAAAAAACTCTTTCAAAAGCTTTAAAGAGATTCTGCAAAGAAACTTTACCAGCTCCCGAAATTTATCGCCAGGAAATGGGACCACTTTTTAATCAAGTGCTCGATTTCGTCGATACTGTCTCTCTGTGTTCTTCTGAGAAACATGCACTGAAACGTGCAGGCAGAAAACATTTTGGAACAGGAAAATAACATGTGAATCAATCGACGCAGATTACAATAAAAAAAGGAATAAAAATGACCTACGGCGGCAGTTTTTATTTATTAACGATATAACGACGGATGACAATAGAATTGTCGTATTTTCAACCATAGGTACAAAACAAACTCTTGTATAAAACTCGCATTATTTTATAAATGAGACATTTAAAAGATTCCCAAAACAGGTTTACACACTTCGTGTTGACGTCGGAAGTACGACAATAACTAGAAATAATACTCCAGTGCGGTGATATTTGTTACCAAACAAAAAAGTCGACCTATGAAAGATTATTTTCCTTGATTTTATCAGAAATTCTGGAACGGAGTCCTACGAGCATCACAATGGACTTTCAATAAGTAGAAGCCGCACTGAATTTAGTATTTTCAAATACGCTCGTATGTGGCTGAAAACTTTCATTTTAACCGGTATTTGTGGCGAAACGTTCAACGTCTAGTTTTGGCCACGGAGTATAGGAATGTGTGCAGCTCTAACGGATATCCTTCTCAGCAACACAGATGAAGGATGGCCCATAAGACAAGCTGAAAAGCCTAAAGACCAAAAGCTAGAAACATTATTCAACTACTTTGTAGAAAACTAGCCAGAAAAGCCAAAATGTCCAACCAAAATGTGGAATTGTTTTCGACAGATAGGTTGGTAATAATTCTGAGGAAATCGATCACAAGTGCGTCCCAAATTCCAAAATTCGAATAAAGAGAAAGTCATTCGATTTAAATGTATTAAGTTAGAGTGCGTCACCTAGCGGTGATGATACGTCATTAATATCCGTTAAAACCAATAGAAAAGAAAACTTAGGACGCTCTTCGAAATGCCGGCTTCAAGGTGTCTTACCCTCCGCATTTACGGTGTATGTAGCAGGAGCACTCTCAATTTCCCCAGGTTTAATGGCGACAACGCTGACCTCACCAGCAATGCAATATTCTTTGTCGAAAGTAACACTTGTGGTAGATACTTCTTCTTCGTAGTCATTTGCGTCGAAAGCAACTCTGTACGTGAATTCTCCGCACTGATTGTCTCTAGGATGAGAAGTCCAAGTTGCAGTCAGTTGATCCGAGTTGGAAGTCGATGTGTCTACTTGGAGATTTTGAACGGTAGATGCTGCAAATATTTGCGTCAGAATGGTGTATTATCGACGGAAAATACCAACCATCTTCGTAAGGAAACGGAGTGGAAGTGGTACCCGGTGTGTCTCCGACAATCGCTTGTACAGTTACTTCGAAGGATAAGCAATAAATATCATCAGGTACTACAAAAGGCGATTGTGACGCATCGTAAGGTAGAGGGTTGCCGGTATCTGTGACAAAGTTCACTGAATACTTTAGTTCGCATTTCCCAACCGATGCGATTTCTGTCCAAGATACGGTTAAAGGGCCTGTATTTACACTCACGCCGCTAACAGCTCCAACCTCAGTAGGATCTGATAGTGAAACAAAATAATTGTGGATATCCTGTCTTCATGTAGAGTGAGAGTTGAGTGTTGTAACATAATATGACATATTACATTCAAACACTCCATCATAGAACTTTGAAACGTTAAAAAAATTTAGCCGGATAAGCATAGTGAAATAACCCTTAAAGGTAATTGCTAAAAGAATTTTCCGTTTTATACTTTTAACAGAAAATGCAGTATGTTCAGCGAGGAATGAGACAACGCGCTATCTCAGGAACGAATGAAGATCTTTACAGTAAATGTCCATTGGGACATATTCTTTAATAATGAAAATAAATTAGATAAGTCACCGTGAGGTAGCGCTACCTAACTGTTTCTTTAGTCGAACGCCACTGTTTTTATTGGATTTTTGGAATCTGCTACACATCAATGATAGCTTTCCTTATAACCACTGCCAACCTATTTGTTTGTATCGTAATCGTATGCTAGTTCATTCCGATGACCATAGGTGTGCGGGAAAGGAAAGTCACAAAAGTGTAAAGGACGGATAAAATCGAGAATTGAAGAAATTTTTGGAGAGACTCCACATACGCGCATTCTCGGATGTAGTGACGAATGAAGTAAAAAGAAAGCTCGTTCGAAAGCTTTAAAGAGAGTCCGTAAAGAAACTTTACCAGCTCCCGAAATTTATGACCAGGAAATAGGACCACTTTTTAATCAAGTGCTCGATTTCGTCGCTACTGTCTCTCTGTATTCTTCCGAGAAACATGTACTGAAACGCGCACGAAGAAAACATTTTGGAGCAGGAAAAAGATACGAACCAATCGACGTAGATTTCAATAAAAAAAGGAATAAAGATGACCGACGGCAGCAGTTTTTTGCTTATTGACATAATGACGGATGACAATAGTATTGTCGTATTTTCAACAATACGTAGAAAACAAACTCTTGTGTCAAACTCGCATTGTTTTGTAAATGAGACATTTAAAAGATGCCCAAAACAGGTTTACGCACTTCGTGTTGACGTTGGAAGTACGACAATAACTGCAAATAATACTCCAGTGCGGTGGTAATTATTACCAAACAAAAAAGTCGACCTATGAAAGATTATTTTCCTTGATTTTATCAGAAATTCTGGAATGAAGTCCCACGAGCATCACAATGTACTTTCAATAAGCAGTCGAAGCCGCAGTGAATTTAGCATTGTCAAATACGCTCGTACATGGCTGAAAACTTTCATTTTAACCAGTATTTGTGGCGAAACGTTAAACGCCTAGCTTTGGCCACGAAGTATAAGAATGTGTGCAGCTCTAACGCATATCCTTCTCAGCGATATAGAAGAAGGATGGCCCATAAAACAAGCTGAGAAGTCTGAAGACCAAAAGCTAGAAACATTTTTCAACTACTTTGTAGAAAACTAGCCAGAAAAGCCAAAATGTCCAACCAAAATGTGAAATTGTTTTCGACAGATAGGTTGGTAACAATTCTGAGGAAGTCGATCACAAATGCGTCGGAGATTCCAAAAATCGAATAAAGAGAAGGTCATTCGATTTAAAAGTATTAAGTTAGGGTGCGTCACCTAGCGGTGATGATACGTCATTAATATCCGTTAAAACTAATAGAAAAGAAAACATAGGACGCTCTTCGAAATGCCGGCTTCAAGGTGTCTTACCCTCCGCATTTACGGTGTATGTAGCAGGAGTACTCTCAATTTCCGCAGATTTAATGGCGACAACGCTGACCTCACCAGCAACGCAATACTCTTTGTTGAAGGTAGCACTTGTTGTAAGTACTTCTTCTTCGTAGTCATTTGCGTCGAAAGTAACTCTGTAAGTGAATCCTCCGCACTGGCTTTCTCTAGGATGAGAAGTCCAAGTCGCGGTCAGTTGATTCGAGTTAGATGTCGATGTTTCAACTTGAAGATTTTGAACGGTAGATGCTGCAAATATTTTGCGTCAGAATGGTGTATTACTGACGGAAGATACCAACCATCTGTGTGTGTAACCGAAGTGGAGTCGGCACCCGGTGTGTCTCCGACAATCGCATGTACAGTTACGTCGAACGATAGACAATAAATGTCATCAGGAATAGTAAAAGGTGAATGTGGCGCAGTGTAACTTGGAGTGTTGCCGGTATCTGTGACGAAATGCACTGAATATTCTATTTCGCACCCAGTAACCGATGCCATTTCTGTCCAAGATACCGTTAAAGCGTCTATATCCACACTCACACCACTAACAGCTTCAACATTAGTAGGACCTGGTAAGGAAATAAAATAATTGTACTCTGCCCTCGTGTAGAGTTGAGTGTTGTCGTAATATCATATTACGTTCAAACACTCCTTCTAAAACGTTAAAGGATCTAGCCAGAAAGGCATGGTGAAACAATCCCTGAAAGGAATTGGTAACACAATTTTTTGCTTTATATTCTTTATAGAATATACATTGTGTTCAGCGAGGAACAAGACAAAGCGATATCTCAAGAACGAATGAAGATCATAAAATTTTGAGAACTTTACTACACTCAAAAAGTAGATAATACCCAGGTATGGGAAACGCACTCTTTAATATAATTTATTATACCTTTCATTATTTGGGGATGACCAGGTTTTTTTAATAACAATATAAAGTTATTTATTTACTCAGGTTAGGAAGTGTTTTATTTTGATAGTTCAATAGCAGTGTTGATGACCTCTTCCCTCCAATCTCCCACAGATCTATTTTTCTTCTGTATCTTACACATGTAGAAAAGGAGTATTTTAGTTAAAAAAAGGGTCCAGTAAACAACTTTTAGTGGTAGAAACGAAATTTACTAACGGAAACCACATTTCTTCGCATCAAAATTATGTTGTTGTACCGTATTTTGAGAGGCATAATGCTATTCAAATGTATTAATTAACATCGTTTTCATGGCAACAATTCCAATTTACTGCACTTAACAATACCGTAGCTGAAAATTTGGCCATCACCATGGAAGCGAAAGGTATTTTCGATGGATTTCAAGGTCATCAAGCATGTAGCTTTGTATAATTCAGACAGTAAACTGGGGTTATGAATTAAAAAAGAAACAAAAGGGGATAGGATAAGCAAATTTTTATAAGACTTGCTTTCATAATTCCTCGATAAAATATTATAGTTTCAAATTAATATGAAACTACTTCAACGAAAAGCTCAAGAACACTAAATAAATTTATTTTGACCTTAATACCAAAATTATTATTCACGAAAGAAGATTTGAAGAAAGAAATATTTGGATGTGAATCGGGTACTGCTTCGAACCCAAAATATCAAGAACAAACACTGAAGTACTTCAGTTCTCTGAAGAACGTCAGTGTGCAGTTACCGAAATTTAGTATTTGGCCAAAAAATAAACGAGAAAATTCAGTTCAATTTAATTTCTTTTAAAATTCAAAAACAAAGAAATATATAAAAATGTTAGTATAGCTGTTCGTTAGAGAATGCGTCGGTTAGGGATTGTCTTAGAAAATTCAAAACTTTATCAAAAGAAGAATAATTTTTTGAAATTTAAAATAAAATACTGTATCCCTTAAACACTAAAAATTCTTTAATTTTCTAGCAAAAGAAAATAAGTAAATCCCACACATCAAGTAATTTTTACAAATCGTTAAGCTTGAGTTATTAATTTTTTTTTATTTAGTCTGATAACAATATATTAAAAAGCACATACCAAAGGTATCAATTGTAATAAAGCTTATTAAAATTGTAATAAATCCTATTGGCATGGTGATAAAGGTTGTTAACTCACTTTCATTATCTAGGTTTTATTATCTATTTTTTGTGTGTATAAATATCTATTGCGGGCACATATTCTCTAGTATTTTTTAAATTAGATGCGAGACCGATAAGTGGCGCCACCTAACTTAATTATTTTAAATCAAATGTCTCTGTTTTTAGCCGTTTTTTGAAAACTGCTACACATTAATAAGAACTAATCATTACCAACTTATCTGTTGTACTTTTCAAGGAAATAATCTTTATAAATAATGCAAACATTAATTCATCAAAAATTCTAATAGATCAAGTTCAAAAGGTAAATAAAAAAATTGGGCTCTATTATCTATTTTTTCAAGTCTCATATTTATAAAAGTTAGTATTTGCGTGAGAAGTACAACAGATATAAGGAAAGCCATTACAAATGTGTCGCAGATTCTAAAAATTAAAAAAAAATAAGAGCATTCAATTTTAAAATACTAAGTTAGCTATCGCCACCTAGCGATGACGACACGCCACCGGTATCCGTTGGAACTAGTAGAAAGAAAAACTTAGGACGCTCTTCGAAATGCCGGCTTTAAGGTTTCTTACCCTCCCCAGTTACGGTGTAAGTAGCTGCGACACTCTCAATTCCCTCAGATGTAATGGCGATAACGCTGACCTCACCACCAACGCAATATTCTTTGTCGAAAGTAGCACTTGTTGTAGATACTTCTTGTTCGTAGTTATTCGCGCTAAACGCAACTATGTACGTGAATCCGCCGCACTGGCTTTCTCTAGGATGAGAATCCCAAGTCGCGGTCAATTGATCCGAGTTGGAAGTCGATGTGTCTACTTGGAGATTTTGAACGGTAGATGCTGTAAATATTTGGCGTCAGAAGTGTGTACAACCGACGGCAAATACCAACCATCTTCGTAAGGAAACGGAGCGGAAGTGGTACCCGGTGTGTCTCCGACAATCGCTTGTACAGTTACTTCGAAGGATAAGCAATAAATATCATCAGGTACTACAAAAGGCGATTGTGACGCATCGTAAGGTAGAGGGTTGCCGGTATCTGTGACAAAGTTCACTGAATACTTTAGTTCGCATTTCCCAACCGATGCGATTTCTGTCCAAGATACGGTTTAAAGGGCCTGTATTTACACTCACGCCGCTAACAGCTCCAACCTCAGTAGGATCTGATAGTGAAACAAAATAATTGTGGATATCCTGTCTTCATGTAGAGTGAGAGTTGAGTGTTGTAACATAATATGACATATTACATTCAAACACTCCATCGTAGAACTTTGAAACGTTAAAAAAATTTAGCCGGATAAGCATAGTGAAATAACCCTTAAAGGTAATTTTCCGTTTTATACTTTTTCCGTTTTATACTTTTAACAGAAAATGCAGTATGTTCAGCGAGGAATGAGACAACGCGATATCTCAGGAACGAATGAAGATCTTTACAGTAAATGTCCATTGGGACATATTCTTTAATAATGAAAATAAATTAGATAAGTCACCGTGAGGTAGCGCTACCTAACTGTTTCTTTAATCGAACGCCACTGTTTTTATTGGATTTTAGGAATCTGCTACACATCAATGATAGCTTTCCCTATAACCACTGCCAACCTATTTGTTTGTATCGTAATCGTATGCTAGTTCATTCCGATGACCATAGGTGTGCGGGAAAGGAAAGTCACAAAAGTGTAAAGGACGGATAAAATCGAGAATTGAAGAAATTTTTGGAGAGACTCCACATACGCGCATTCTCGGATGTAGTGACGAATGAAGTAAAAAGAAAGCTCGTTCGAAAGCTTTAAAGAGAGTCCGTAAAGAAACTTTACCAGCTCCCGAAATTTATGACCAGGAAATAGGACCACTTTTTAATCAAGTGCTCGATTTCGTCGCTACTGTCTCTCTGTACTCTTCCGAGAAACATGTACTGAAACGCGCACGAAGAAAACATTTTGGAGCAGGAAAAAAGATACGAACCAATCGACGTAGATTTCAATAAAAAAAGGAATAAAGATGACCGCCGGCAGCAGTTTTTTGTTTATTGACATAATGACGGATGACAATAGTATTGTCGTATTTTCAACAATACGTAGAAAACAAACTCTTGTGTCAAACTCGCATTGTTTTGTAAATGAGACATTTAAAAGATGCCCAAAACAGGTTTACACACTTCGTGTTGACGTCGGAAGTACGACAATAACTGCAAATAATACTCCAGTGCGGTGGTACTTATTACCAAACAAAAAAGTCGACCTATGAAAGATTATTTTCCTTGATTTTATCAGAAATTCTGGAATGGAGTCCCACGAGCATCATAATGTACTTTCAATAAGCGGTCGAAGCCGCAGTGAATTTAGCATTGTCAAATACGCTGGTACATGGTTGAAAACTTTCATTTTAACCAGTATTTGTGGCTAAACGTTGAATGTCTAGTTTTGGCCACGAAGTATAAGAATGTGTGCAGCTCTAACGCATATCCTTCTCAGCGACATAGAAGAAGGATGGCTCATAAAACAAGCTGAGAAGTCTGAAGACCAAAAGCTAGAAACATTTTTCAACTACTTTGTAGAAAACTAGCCAGAAAAGCCAAAATGTCCAACCAAAATGTGGAATTGTTTTCGACAGATAGGTGGGTAACAATTCTGAGGAAATCGGTCACAAATGCGTCGGAGATTCCAAAAATCGAATAAAGAGTAGGTCATTCGATTTAAAAGTATTAAGTTAGGGTGCGCCACCGAGCGGTGATGATACGTCATTAATATCCGCTAAAACTAATAGAAAAGTAAACTTAGGACGCTCTTCGAAATGTCGGCTTCAAGGTGTCTTACCCTCCGCATTTACGGTGTATGTAGCAGGAGTACTCTCAATTTCCGCAGATTTAATGGCGACAACGCTGACCTCACCAGCAACGCAATACTCTTTGTTGAAGGTAGCACTTGTTGTAAGTACTTCTTCTTCGTAGTCATTTGCGTCGAAAGTAACTCTGTAAGTGAATCCTCCGCACTGGCTAGCTCTAGGATGAGAAGTCCAAGTCGCGGTCAGTTGATTCGAGTTAGATGTCGATGTTTCAACTTGAAGATTTTGAACGGTAGATGCTGCAAATATTTTGCGTCAGAATGGTGTATTACTGACGGAAGATACCAACCATCTGTGTGTGTAACCGAAGTGGAGTCGGCACCCGGTGTGTCTCCGACAATCGCATGTACAGTTACGTCGAACGATAGACAATAAATGTCATCAGGAATAGTAAAAGGTGAATGTGACGCAGTGTAACTTGGAGTGTTGCCGGTATCTGTGACGAAATGCACTGAATATTCTATTTCGCACCCAGCAACCGATGCGATTTCTGTCCAAGATACCGTTAAAGCGTCTATATCCACACTTACACCACTAACAGCTTCAACATTAGTAGGACCTGGTAAGGAAATAAAATAATTGTACTCTGCCCTCGTGTAGAGTTGAGTGTTGTCGTAATGTCATATTACGTTCAAACACTCCTTCTGAAACGTTAAAGGATCTAGCCAGAAAGGCATGGTGAAACAATCCCTGAAAGGAATTGGTAACACAATTTTTTGCTTTATATCCTTTATAGAATATACATTGTGTTCAGCGAGGAACAAGACAGAGCGATATCTCAAGATCGAATGAAGATCATAAAATTTTGAGAACTTTACTACACTCAAAAAGTAGATAATACCCAGGTATGAGAAACGCACTCTTTAATATAATTTATTGTACCTTTCATTATTTGGGAATGACCAGGTTTTTTAATAACAATATAAAGTTATTTATTAACTCAGGTTAGGAAGTGCTTTATTTTGACAGTTCAATAGCAGTGTTGATGACATCTTCCCTCCAATCTCCCACAGATCGATTTTTCTTTTGTGTCTTACACATATAGAAAAGAAGTATTTTAGATAAAAAAGAAGTCCAGCCAGTAAACAACTTTTAGTGCTAGAAACGAAACTTTAACTATATTTCTTCGCGTCAAAATTATGTTATTGTACCGGATTTGGAGAGGCATACTGCTATTCAAATGCATTAATTAGCATCGTTTTCATGGCAACAATTCCAATTTACTGCACTTAACAATACCGTAGCTGAAAATTTGGATATCATCACCATGGAAGCGAAAGGTATTTTCAATGGATTTCGAAGTCATCAAGATTGTGGCTTTGTATAATTCAGATAGTAAACTGGGGTTATTATTAGAGTAACCAAAACTTGCGGACTCGCATAGGCGTCGGTATTACGGGTTAATATAAGAATACGAAAAATTCATAAATAAACTTACTTGCTAATTATTCAACAAATTAGAGGCATCAGGATGTGAACTACTGTAAACTTGCATCATTGCATATGTTTCCACAGTTAGTTCTTTAAACCTTGTGCGTCGACAAGAAAAAATATTCTTATACATAGAAAACGATCTCTCCACATCTAAGGAAGTTACATTTGCATATAGAAACTGTTTTTCAAAATCACTTAAAAGTTCACAATTCTTACACTTATTATAAACGGCCTCTAAAGTATTAAAATCGGGATTTTTCCTTAAAACATCTGCCAACTTTTGACTAGCGCATAATCCTGGCGTATCATTTAATGTGTGTAATTTATTTTTTACACTCTCCACTATGTCTAATGATTCCTGCAATGACAATTCAGTACATTGTAGATTTCTGATGGCATCTAGTAATACTGTATAATTGGTACATATTGTTGTTAAATCTTCTAAAAGTTGAGGAATTTGAAATTCTCTTTGACTTTCTCTAATTGCTTTGGATTCATTCCGATTAAATCGCATTATAACTGATTGAATTTGTTGAAAATGGATCAAATAGTAAGAAGCTGCTGTTAGCCAAGTACCCCATCGCGTTAAAATTGGTTCAGGAGGTTCTGGAATACCTGGACAAAATTTACGAAATTCTTTTAAATGTTTAGGAGATTTACGAAACACTGCTTTAGTACTTCCAATCA
Organism: Dynastes maya; assembly: GCA_029619315.2. Classification (NCBI taxonomy): domain Eukaryota; kingdom Metazoa; phylum Arthropoda; class Insecta; order Coleoptera; family Scarabaeidae; genus Dynastes; species Dynastes maya. The sequence continues at coordinate 42,801,236 of JAROYE020000006.1, read as the reverse complement.
TCCGATCAACGTTTCCGTAATGTTGTCGAACAACTTCACCAACTAAATGCAAAGCATGCAGCACGCAGGTTATATGTATTAAGTTAGGAAATATATGTTTTAAGGATCGCCCAACACTTAACATCGTTGCTGCACTATCTGTCACAATCATCACAACTTGATCTTGGGCAATTTTAAATTTTTTCAAAGCGTTCATTATCACTTTTTGAATATTTTCCACGGTACATTGTTGAACACGTTTGCAAGCTAACAAATATCGAAATGCTGTGTTCTCGCTGGATAAAACGCGAGCTATTACATTCACAATACTGTTTTTCTTTATATCGGTCGTCTCATCCACAGTAATCCATATTTTTTTGGAACACAAATCACGTTTACACACATTTTCTAGCATCTCTTTCATTCGCGGCAAATGATTCTGTAATTGTGTTTGTGAGGGTAATGGGTACTTTGGAACGTATTGTCGCCAAAACGTTTTAAAAGCTGCTTTTCTCACCAACGACAACGGAAGATTACAAGAGGTAAACATAATTAATAAATGTATGAGGAAGGTATTTCAGTTCTTGCATTTCTCATATGCTTAATACCATTGACATGCGTCTGGCAATCAGTTCTGTCCAATGCAGCCAAACGAACATTGCATATTAAGCAAAAAACTACACTACCGTCATATTTTAAATGGGGAAAAAGTGACACATACTTATGTACATTAGTAGCAAATCTATTACGAGGCATTGTTTTCTTAGGTATGTAAATATTAGTTCTATATGAAACGATACACTCATTATGTACTTGGTATAATACTACAACACACAAAAAACACCAGCTATATTTTCAAAAGCGACACGTAAGTGCATAACCTTGACCGTTCGACTAATCTCTGCAACAGCTCAACCGGTACTAAAACGAAATCTCTCTCAGCGCGGTTTAACATGATTTATATTCAAGGTCGACACTACATGCCTGCTTTTCTACCGGTTTAGTTTATTTATGAATTTTTCGTATTCTTATATTAACCCGTAATACCGACGCCTATGGGAGTCCGCAAGTTTAGGTTACTCTAGTTATGAATTAAAAAAGAAACAAAAGGAGATAGGATAAGCAAATTTTTATAAGACTTGCTTTCATAATTCCTCGATAAAATATTATAGTTTCAAATTAATATGAAACTACTTCAACGAAAAGCTCAAGAACACTAAATAAATTTATTTTGACCTTAATACCAAAATTATTATTCACGAAAGAAGATTTGAAGAAAGAAATATTTGGATGTGAATCGGGTACTGCTTCGAACCCAAAATATCAAGAACAAACACCGAAATACTTCAGTTCTCTGAAGAACGTCAGTGTGCAGTTACCGAAATTTAGTATTTGGCCAAAAAATAAACGAGAAAATTCAGTTCAATTTAATTTCTTTTAAAATTCAAAAACAAAGAAATATATAAAAATGTTAATATAGCTGTTCGTTAGAGAATGCGTCGGTTAGGGATTGTCTTAGAAAATTCAAAACTTTATCAAAAGAAGAATAATTTTTTGAAATTTAAAATAAAATACTGTATCTCTTAAACACTAAAAATTCTTTAATTTTCTAGCAAAAGAAAATAAGTAAATCCCACACATCAAGTAATTTTTACAAATCGTTAAGCTTGAGTTATTAATTTTTTTTTTTATTTAGTCTCATAACAATATATTAAAAAGCACATACCAAATATGAAAAGGTATCAATTGTAATACAGCTTATTAAAATTGTAATAAATCCTATTGGCATGGTGATAAAGGTTGTTAACTCACTTTCATTATCTAGGTTTTATTATCTATTTTTTGTGTGTATAAATATCTATTGCGGGCACATATTCTCTAGTATTTTTTAAATTAGATGCGAGACCGATAAGTGGCGCCACCTAACTTAATTATTTTAAATCAAATGTCTCTGTTTTTAGCCGTTTTTTGAAAACTGCTACACATTAATAAGAACTAATCATTACCAACTTATCTGTTGTACGTTTCAAGGAAATAATCTTTATAAATGTACGTAAAGCCAAGGTAGATAACTAAAATCAGTTAGAAATAATGCAAACATTAATTCATCAAAAATTCTAATAGATCAAGTTTAGAAGGTAAATAAAAAATTCTCAAAACAAATTTGAAAAAATGCATTGAACGCTTAAAACTTGAAATGCACATATGAAATCAAAGATGGCCAGTGCACATAACTTTTTTGGAGTATATTTAAAGATGTAATCTATGATACTCCTTTATATACGATACCTCGCTTGTGGCGATATAGCACCAAAAGCCTTACAAAACGCGATCTTAATTAAGCATCGTCAAAAATCTTGGCCGAAGTACACTAAAAAAATATATAATATCAGGTATGAGAAATATAGTGTCTTTTAATATAATTTATTATACCTTTCATTATCTAGGGATAGCCAACCTTATTATCTGGGCTCTATTATCTATTTTTTTGAGTCTCGTATTTATAAAAGTTAGTATTTTCGTGAGAAGTACAACAGATATAAGGAAAGCCATCGCAAATGTGATTCTAAAAATTAAAAAACAATAAGAGCATTCAATTTTAAAATACTGAGTTAGTTATCGCCACTTAGCGATGACGACACGCCACTGGTATCCGTTGGAACTAGCAAAAAGAAAAACTTAGGACGCTCTTCGAAATGCCGGCTTTAAGGTTTCTTACCCTCCCCAGTTACGGTGTAAGTTGCTGCGACACTCTCAATTCTCTCAGATGTAATGGCGATAACGCTGACCTCACCACCAACGCAATATCCTTTGTCGAAAGTAGCACTTGTTGTAGATACTTCTTGTTCGTAGTTATTCGCGCTAAACGCAACTATGTACGTGAATCCGCCGCACTGGCTTTCTCTAGGATGAGAATCCCAAGTCGCGGTCAATTGATCCGGGTTGGAAGTCGATGTGTCTACTTGGAGATTTTGAACGGTAGATGCTGTAAATATTTGGCGTCAGAAGTGTGTACTACCGACGGAAAATACCAACCATCTTCGTAAGGAAACGTAGTGGAAGTGGTACCCGGTGTGTTTCCGACAATCGCTTGTACAGTTACTTCGAAGGATAAGCAATAAATATCATCAGGTACTACAAAAGGCGATTGTGACGCATCGTAAGGTAGAGGGTTGCCGGTATCTGTGACAAAGTTCACTGAATACTTTAGTTCGCATTTCCCAACCGATGCGATTTCTGTCCAAGATACGGTTAAAGGGCCTGTATTTACACTCACGCCGCTAACAGCTCCAACCTCAGTAGGATCTGATAGTGGAACAAAAGAATTGTGGATATTCTGTACTCTGTCTACGCTGCCGTCGTGTAGAGTGAGAGTTAAGTGTTGTCGTAGTAATATTATACCGCACCTACATAAGGTTCTGGGTCACCAAAGTAATTTTTGAGTGGTTTGAAATATGGGATTGGAAATTATCGAAATACAATGGCATCACAAAGTCTATTGTCTGCCCGACCACAAAGGCACCTACCTCCACACTCACGAAGGACGTAGGAGGAAGGGGGTTAAGTGAGTGCTCGAAAGCGTTTTCCGATGCGAAAACAATTATAATCTTTTGAACATTTCTATTGATATTTTGGGATGTTAACGACCCACGATGCCAACGGAAGAAAGGCTTCACGCGGACACACGCGTTCCTTAGTGTGCGTCTGGCCAACCAAATACCAGATTTTATTTATTATGAATATGATGTATTGAGCAGATGAGAATCCACATTGGACGAGGGAGAATCGCACGCAGTATCTTCAGAAGGTTAACATGTGCGACGAAATAATGCTTAATAATTCACAAAACTATTGCAATTTGCCAAGAAACCAAGTGATATCGGCTATTCAAGATATTGCTGGAGAAGCTTTTCACAATGTTTGGTTTCAGTAGAATGGGGATCCGGCTCTTTTTTCTCTGGAAACGATGTTTCTTCTGATCAATGGACTGGTAGAAGAGACACAATAGGGTGGCCACCGAGTTCATCAGAAATGGCCCCGTTAGACTTATTTTACTGGGGGCATTTGAAAACAAAGATCTATGAGACTAGGCTCGAAAATTTAGAAGTGCTGCGGAAAAAAATTGTGAACGTTTCAAATTCAATTACACCCGATTTTCTAACTAATGTTATCAATACATTTTACATTCGCGTAAGACACAATTGTGTTTTTATTCCTTCATATACACCAGTGTTCCTATTTCGCCTTAGTTGGCCGGACACGTTAGTAGTCTTGTCTTGATTGGCCGGACGCGCACGAACACACACTCAGGAACGCGCGTGCCTGTGTGAAGCCCCATCTTTCTTTCATTGTCGCCGTGCGACGTCGCTATTGCAAAATCTCAATAGAAATGTGGGGTGTGGAGGTAGGTGTTTTTGTGGTTAAATAATAGACTTTATGATCCCATTGTATCCCTATAAATTTCAATCTATATTTCAAATCATTCAAGAATTAAATTGGTGACCTGGAACTTTAGGTAAGCACGGTATATTACGTTCAAACACTCCATCGCACGTTAAAGGATCTAGCCCAGATAGAGGTCATGAAATAACATTTGAAAGAATTGGCAAAATATTTTTTCTCGATTTATTAAAATGTTTTCTCTCCATGTTAATTTATAGATTTGTGGTATAATTTTTCTACTGAAGAATAATGTCGAAATGTTAAAATTTTGAGGTGTTTATTATATCTTAATTTATTAGAAGAAAAAGCCGATTTTTGCAAAAAAGAATTGAATTTTGATATAATTAAGATGAAATTCATGTAGTTTATTTCTTATATTATTATTGTGGTTAGAAAAAAAAACAAACAAGCTATAAATCAACATATAATTATTTTTGTTTCATTTTCCTATACAGTGTATTTCGCGAAACTCGTTAGAACTTTTAATGATGTTATTATCAATGGAACTCTGAAATTTTGATATAAATAGTAGCATCGGGCCTGTTAATTTAAAATATTTTCGCCTACAAAGCACTTCTGGTTGAACAGAAAGTGGTTCCCAACATTTTTATTTTAAATACAATAGTATACTTCGAATCAGCTTAATCGATTATACACATGGCATGTAAATAATTTTAATTAGGGCACCTCACCTCTAAAGTCAACTGTTTTCGAGATATTTACATGTTGAAATTTTAGCATTTACACCTTTTCTGTTGAAATTAAATATTTGAAAATGTCATGATGATTAAGATATTTACTTTTGTAGGAACGAAATGGAAAATCATGCGTACCACACCTCATCGTTATCGTTACTAAATTTAATACAGGGTGTTCATAAGCTGTTTCCAAGTATAGATATTTTCAAACTGAAAAAACTCGGTTTTTTCAAATGGACCGTTGAATCGTTAACTACACTATTGGATTGAAAAGGAAATTCCACATCGTTCAATTTAAGGTTTGATATACCTATTTTTAATAGTTTTCAAGATATAAATAATTCCTATTTTTGCCGCCACTTTATGCGCATGCTCTTTGTACATATTCGGTACAGCAGTACCATGCGAGCGTTTGGATAGTACAGTTAAGATTCGATAGAACAAAAACACGTGCACAACATTTTTATTAAACAATAAACAAAATTTTTGGTCCTTCGAACCGGATATTCCACGTTATTCGAAGACGGTAGCGAATATTCAACCAACGCATACAACGACGCCACAAAGGTAGATCTCCAATGTTTCATTTTAAAAATCCTTTTTTCCTTGTGCTGCTCAAGTAATGGCTGATTTAAGAAAACTAAAGTTAAAAAAGGCTTCTTTGAAATGATATCTCACTAGAACGTCGAGATATATAGACCAAATTTCTGAAGACCCTGAACAAGATATCAGTCTAATTAACCTCAAAGTTCGTCACGCTAAAATTCACCCTTATATGGAACAATTCGACGATATTCAGGTAGATATCGGAGTTCTAGAAAACATAGACTATCAGGAAGAAGAACGTATTGAATTTGAAAGAATTCGATTTAGATGTTCTTACGAGGGTCGATTGACAAGTTTCCGGAATTGCTGCTAGGGGGTTGCTTTTTTCCAAATAGTTTATATCGTTGTATTGGCTACTCTTTCATATCAATTAACTGCAAATGTCAAATCGATCTGTCAAATAGCCTGGTTGTGGCAAGCATTGAAGTCAAGTACCTTTTTGTTTTCTATTATGGATATAAAATGAGCAGTCATCAAATTTTTCTATTTGAGGGAAAACCGAAACGGAAATCAAATCATGCCGTTCTTGGGGATTCATCCCCTTCATTTTCCACCGTGAGTTTTTGGCTTTCGGAATTCAAGCGTGGCCGCACGCACACAAGCGATGAACCACGTTCAGGACGTTCGAAAACGGCTACCACACCAGAAATTGGCGATAAAATCCATGACATGGTTTTGGCAGATCGTCGAATAAAGGTGCGTGAAATTGAGGAAGCCGTGGGCATCTCTCATGGGCGAGTAGATCATATTTTACATAATCAATTAGGAGCAAAAACACATTCGAGCTCGAACCTCAACCGATTGTTTGGATGTGTTTACGAGAAATCCAACGGATTTCAAGAGACGATTCGTTACCATGGATCAGATCTGGATTCATCACTACACGCCAGAAATAAAAATGCAATCAAAGTGGTAGATTGGACGCGGCTGGAAAGGTGATGGAATCGTTTTTTTGGGATGCAAAAGGAATTTTGTTAATTGATTATCTTGAAAAAGGAAAAACTGTTACTGGCCAATAGTATACAATCCTTTTGGACAAATTGAAAGCAATTCAGAAAAAACGTCTGGAAATGGTAAAGAAAAATATGTTGTTACACCATATGTGTCACGGAACGAGTGGTATAGCATTCCTTCTGTAATCTACACTTGAAAGGTCGCGCTGTTTGACAACTACTTGACAGTTATTGATGGCAAATATTCATATTATAATGCCACTTAATGCCATGGCACAAGAAAGAATCATTACTAGAATCATGCCAGGGCCGTTTTTCAGATTGAAAATATCTATATTTGAAAATAGTTTATGAGCACCCTGTAAACAATTTAGTAACGGTAATGATAAGGTGTGATACGCATGACTTTCTATTTCGTTCCTCCAAAACTACCTTAATCTTCATGACATTTTCAAATATTTAATTTTAACGAGAGCGGTGCAAATGCTAAAATTTCAACATGATCGTAAATATTTCGAAAACAGTCGACTTTATGGGTAAGGTACCCCAATAGAAATTATATGTGAAGTGTACAATCGATTAAGCTGATAAAAAAAGGAAAGTTTGGAACCACTTCCTGTTCAACCGGAAGTGTTTCGTAGGCGAAAATATTTGAAATTAATAGGTCCAATGCTGTAACTAGCTATTCCAACATTTCAGAGTTCCATCCACAATAACATCCCAAAACTTCTAACTAATGAGTTTCGTGAAATACCTTGCATAGAAATATCCATTAAAAAAATTGCAACATCGCGTCGCGTCGCCGTTGCAAGTCATTTTGTCAATTAGTTCAAAGACAATTGAATATTCTATATGTGTTCTTAAGACTTGCCAATGGCCGTACATAAACCGTTTCACCATTTTTTTCCTGAGGAGCTACTTCACTTTATTTATCCGGCTAGACCCTTTGTGCTCTTTTTCGAAATTTACTACGTCAAGACTAAAAACTTCATTCAGCACGAAGCGCTGAATCAGTAAAATAATTACGCTAATATCCCTTACTTTCTTCTGGTATATCAACAATAACTGAATCGGTTGAAATGTCCATAGCCGAGTTACTGGCGATGACGCTGACCTGGCCCTCTGTACAGTATTGTCTAGGAAAAGTCTCCGTTAGCGTTGTCACTGTTTTTTCATAAAATGTTTCGCTTCCAAAATTGTAAATGATTTGATATTCCAAAGAACATGCAGTCGCTCTGGGATGTAGATCCCAGCTTGCAGTGAGTAAATTAACATCGGTGGATGGAACAACATTGAGACCGGTCACTGGCCCTACAATTTTAAGGTTCCCTCATATTTTTTGTCATATCTTCTTTGCAATTACGGCAAACATTTGGGAATCTGGTGATTTGATGTCATATCAACATATTCGCTTATTCTATAGAACATTTTCGAAGGATTGAAGTTTATAAAAGAAAATAATTCAGCACATGACAAAAGCACCAGCGAAGTATAAAGTAACCACATTAATGAAAATAGCTTCGTTAATCAACATATTTCATGCGCAAACAAAACATAGTTAAGTATTTTGATGTGCTCTGTATGTAGAAAATAATAGGGTTTCTAAAAAATTCCCAACATTTTGCCGTGGTTACGATATTAGAACCTGATATACATTGTGTCTCAACCTTCTAGAATCGCATCTGTTGTATAAATATGCGGAAATAAGTTATATAATATGATAAGATAATGCACGTCATGTGAGTGATCAATAAACAAGTCAGGCACCTACTTTGCTATTATAAACAGAACGCCATGTATAGTATTACGGTTTTAGTTTGTCCATCATCCATAGGTCGGTGCAATATAGGTCTTATATGTCTATTTCCAACAGATTTCGAGATATTTATTATAAATTATAAAATGTCGCAGTTAGGTACGTCGCGAAAACGACCAATGGCAGACACAGTTAAAAACTTTATAGTGGACATGCCGGACTTAATTTTTGATGGCGCTAAAATTCAATGTCTAGTTTGTAAAATCCCATTGTCAACGTCACATCGAAAGCAAACAGCATTCTTCGGCAAAAAGTAGCATACGAGACCAAGAAAAATTTACACTTGATTTATGTGTTACTCTTATTTTATGTAATCTATCGTTTCGTTTACTAGACAAAGAAGCATTTGTCTCCTTCTAGAAAAAATTTGCGGACTGTAAATTACCTAGTCGGACATCGATACGAAATGTAGTGCCATTTGCCCGTGAGCATATAGAAAAAAGAATGAAAACGGAATTGAAAGATAAAAAAACTGTGGTTGTGTGTGGACGAAACAGATCGTCAAAAACATTCTGTGGTTAATGTAATGGTACGTACAATGGAACCACATCGTCATCCTCCTTCTTACTTGCTTCCAAAAGAGTTATAAATTGTGAACAAATTTGAAGTTTCAACTAAGCAACTTTTAATGTTTATGAGTGATGGTGCCGCAAACATGTGTTCTTTGGGCCCATCCCTTAAAGAACACAGTGGTAACTTCTTACATGCAACGTGTAAAATCCATAGTCTAAATCTTGGGTCACAAACGATTCCTACATGTTTTCCACTAGTAAATGCATTAATTGCTAGTACAAAGACAGTGTTTCTAAAGTCCCCGAAACGTACCCGACTATTTCGCAAACTCTGTCCTGATTTACCTGAACCACCACAGCCGATTGTTACACGTTGGGGAATATGGTTGCAGGCTGCGTTTTACTACAACAAATATTTTGATCAAGTAAAGAAGGTGGTTTTAAAATTCAATCCGACAGAAGCTGCAGCAATCAAGAAAAGCCAGGAAATATTTCAAGATAGTCAGGTTAAAAAAGATTTACAAACTATTCACAACAATTACTTCGGACTAGCGGCGGGAATAGAAATATTACAGAATATTTCGATGTCGCTAGTGGATTCTGTTTAAATTGTGAATGGTGTTCACGCACAATTATGCGCTGTAGAAGGCGAAACAAATTGGTGTGTAATACGAAAATTTGAAAGTGTTTTAGAGAAAGACTCCGATTTTCTTATATTAAGACAAATTTGTGAAGGTGCGTGTGAAGATGCATTACGTTGTTTCAAAGATTATTTAAATATGCAAATATAACATCGCTAGATGTCGAACGGTCGTTTTCAGCATTAAAAAACATTTATTCCGCACGTCGTACTCACTTGACTGAAACAGTTGTGGAAACATATCTAATGATTCAGATATTTAACAGATGTTACCCAGTTTGTGATTTCACGGAAGACTTTTTTGTTTCAGCACGTTTTATAACCTTCTATTTTAGGTGTAAACCTTTATGCGCTCGCCACGCCTCTGGCTGTTACCGCATATTTGCCCAGGTTAATCATCACTATTCGCAATTCGTATACTCAGAGAAAATGACGTGTTTCAATGTCATGTTTCAATACATGCTTTTATAAAGCATGTATTGAAACACGGTTGCTGTATGGTATAATTGCATGGGGGCATTTTACAAAAACAAAAAGAGGGAATTCACCGACGAAAGCCAAATATACAGAGAGTTCATTTGAACACTTCCCAAGCAGCCTACATCCGAAACTAATAACATTATAAATAAATGCAAAGACAGGTCAATTTTTGTTTCGAGGGGAAGCCATTTTGATTAATATATCATGATACTAAATTTACCCTCTTATCGAGCAGGCACATAGTTATTTTCATTTATTTTAACGTTCATTGTGAGTTAGTCAATCACAAAATAACAGAATGCGATATTTATTCTTTTTGACAATATGGTTTACACTTTCGAAATGCGAACGGAACTAGTTCTTTTGTATGGCAAAAATGATAATTGTGCAAGGCGAACGGGTGTTGAATTTAATCAAAAACATCCTGATAAAAACGCAAATCACAGATACGTATTGCACCTCGTTAAAAAAATTCTAGAAACCGGTTCTGTACTCAACAAGAAACACATCGGGAATAAAATGGGTGATGAAGGTAGACGAATAGAAGTTTTAGATCATTTCGGAGTAAATCTTCGTGCATCTGTTAGGAAAATAACTTGCGCAACGCAACTCGCTATAGGTTCTGTGCACAAAATTCTGCAATTACATAAATTCCATCCTTATAAGATGCAGTTCAGCAGCTCAATGAGGATGATTTTGATAGGCGAATGGAGTTTTGTCTAACGATGACAAAGAAAATTAATAATAATAAGATAAGGTTATTCGAGATTTGTTTCAGTGATGAATCAACATCCTATCTAAGTGTTTTTGTAAACCGCCAAAACTGTAGATATTGGGACAATGAAAATCGTCATTTATTCAAAGAAGTTCACACGCAAGAACCTGACAAAAATGACGTTTGGCCTAGTAAACTTGGAAATGTTTTCATTGATCAAAATTTTACCGGCGAACTATACTTCGAACTATTACAAAATATAATTAATCCCTTAATAATACAAAGTTTGAAAAAACAGCAAGATGGGGGATTTATTAATTAATGAAAATTACCTTTTCTTCCAAAAAGATGGCGCGCCCCCGTATTATGTCGCGCCGGTTAGAAATTGGTTGGATAATTTTCCAAATTATTAGATAGAGCAGCGAGAATCAATTGAATTTCTTGCCCGCTCTCCAGATTTGATCCCACTTGATTTTTTCTCGTGGGGTTACTTGAAAACGGTTGTGTACCAAACGCAACAGCTTCGTATCATGGTATATTAATCAAAATGGTTCCTACTCGTAACAAAAATTGACCTGTCTTTGCATTTCTCAATAATTTTATTAGTTTCGGATCTAGTTTTCAAATGAACACACTGTATATATTAAAAAGACATGTTACAAAAAAAGATTCTGCGTGCAATTTGTGCGTTGGACATACAGCACTTTAATTAACATAATATATTAACTTTAGCCTGTTTGTATATACCGTACGAGCGAGCGTACCATGTCCACCCGAATTTACACGAACTCGTTATAAACGGCATATTCGTTCACATACACGTGTAAGACACGACTTTGCTGTCGCATTTCCGAAAAATGCCGATTGTGGTGGCTGATCATAGTACGCTCGCTCTTACGGTATACGAATGCGCCTTATATACAAAAAGGAATATAGATATTTTTGCATCAAACAACCAGTACAACCTCACATACGCGACTCGTGGAGCTAGAAACCTTAGTATACCACGTCACAATACAAAATTATTTGAAAAGTCCCCTTATTACAGCTGCTTCAAAATTTTTAAGAAATTGCCTGAGGTCGAAGTATAGATTTATTTAAGAGTAGAGACTATGAAACTGACTAACCTCACGTCTTTTATGTGTACATTTTTTTTTGGACAAGGCACGCATTTACAGTTGTAAATCCTTATTCCAATAAAATTATCCATCTATCCCTCTACTTAGAATATTCGAAGTGTTCTATTTAAAACAACAAAGTAGGTGTCTGATTTACTACTTATCGATCACTCTGTAGATACGGAAATATTTTCAGAAGGTACTTTATGATGTCTATTAAATTATCTGAAAATTTTGGCCTCCTACCATTTAAACGACGCAATTCTGCAATTCCAGAAGGTTGAGACACCTACACATATATTGTGAATCGTGTACGTATACCTAGATTCTCCAAATTTACGAGACTGTATTAGGAAGTGGAATATCTAAGAAAGTATTTTATGATTTTTGTTTCTCTAAATTACATTGATTGATTGATGCAAACAGAACAGCTTTGTAATTTGTACTGTAGAAAATTAATGATGTTAGTCTTTTTTGTAAATTTGAAGAAAACTCATACGACTTGTAGTAGGTACCAACCGGAATCGAATGTATTAGTCATAGGATCACCATCTACCCCCCCTTGTGAAAGAGTCACCCAAACTTGTACCCGAAGGCAATAACGATCGTTATCAATTGTGAACTGTTGCGCGTTGCTAACATCATTGTAACTATAAAGATCGGTTTGAATTTCAATTTTGTACGTTGAGGTACATCCGGTTGGTGGAGCACTCCACGTTACAACTAAATCAGTTCCTTGAACGAATTGGATATCAGAGACACTGCCCACTTCGCCGGATTCTGCAAGAATAGTACCATTGGAACCGATACGGCAAGAGGATTGATATTAATATCGCTACCTTCATAAGGTACAGGTTCCGAAACAGACTCCAAAGATGTCCTTTCATTCAAGACGGTGACAGTGACAACACCGTCAGCGCAGATCTTATCGAATATGAACGATGGTGTATCAACCTCGTCAGAATCTACGACATTTTCCTCAGAGGTAAATTCAACATAATATTTGAAGGAGCACATAGTTTTCCTGGGATGAGGTATCCAATTGGCTTCCCATTGATTGATATTTGTTGTGAGTTCAGTTACAGCGAGACCCTCGATAACTGGTTCTATAAAAATGCGATTCATAATCTTATAGTACATGCATTGATGGTACATAATTAGAGAATATGGAAAGCATATGGCATCCAGGAAGCTTAGCAACGATATTTCTAAAGAAGCGAAATGCTATTGTTCAGAAGGTGATTTATGAGAAATCTCGCAGACCATAGTAAATTGAAAAAGCGCATGGTAGCCACTCGATGTAATGATGAATGAATGCGATGTCCAGGATGGTTATGGTACCTACATATTGTATGATTGTAGAACATTTCCTTACGCGTCAGTTACTCAATTCAATATCCAGTTAAAGAAAACAATATAATCTCCAAGAATATCGAAAGTTACTGAACAAATAACTATTATTCAAGGTGCTTAAATAGTTGTCTCAACGCAACTGATTATATATAACACAGAATATCACCAAAAAAGCATAAAATGCTTTTTCGATAGCCAACAACTTTTACTGAAAACATCTTTTTGTTTGTTATAAAAAATGAGACGCATAAGAGTTAGGCGTAAACGTATCACGCGTATATTGTACGTGTATGTTAATCGCATATTCTAAAAAACCCTTAAGTATGGTACAATATTTGTATTTATTCTTCTTTCCTTCTTCGTTCTACAGTTATATTAAAAAAAACCTTCGAAGAGATATTTCCTCCCTTCAAAGTGAACTTCAGCAAATAAAAAATTGCTATGAGCATATTTTGATACGCTCAAGATTTCCAAGTTTCATTGAAATCAGAATTTGTTTCACGTTTGCGTTGGTATTTGCGAATATGTTCACAGTTTGAAATATTTGCATTTTAAAACATTTTTGACAGATGGACTAGTGCGTTTGAACCTTTATACCTGTGAAGGTGTTTTACTTGGTTGACCGTATAAGGTAGGATTAGAAACCGTATTAATTTTCCTAAAACATTATACAACGTGCCCGAAAATTGCGCAACTTTTTTTAATACAACTATCTATTTTTCTCTGGTCTTACAAACAAACATATATATATATAAAGAGTACCTAGCAATGAGAATGTAGCTGGTGTAGTTTTTTTTAAATGTCATCCAACTTTGGAGACATCCAAGTTAGTTGACCATTAGGAAACAGTCCTAGCATTGAAGAAATGTGAAATTTGCCAACTCTCCTGGAAGTTTTGCTTTCTCAGCAATATATCGATCATCATCATATATCGAATTCGAATTGCTCCAGTAAATGAGAATTGTGCCGGTTAAGCAGACAATTTCTTATAAATTTGTTGGCCCAAATAAATTCATGCTCTTGAGGCTATATTAAAACAAATTCGCAAAAACTATGTTTTTGAGTTTTTGCCTTGACCGATCCGAAGTTTTTCAAATTCTGTGTTATTCGCTTAACTGTGTTTGGCGACGGCTTCTGTTTTTGTGGATTCCGAGCGGCGAAGGTATCGCATGTTCTCGATAGCACTTTACTGCATCTTCCATAAATAATAAATAAATAAACTTTGTTGGTGTAATTTAAATGGTCTGAGATTGTTAATAATTGAAAATTAAGTGACATAGGTGTGTATTTGAAACAGTTCACTAAAACCCTTACCACAACACTTAATTCGTACTGGGCGCACGTTTTGATAGCCAAGTTATCATCATCAGCAGCAAGACTGAACTGAACCAACCAGTTCAGTCTTGCTGCTGATGATGATAGTTTGGCTATCGAAACGTGCGTCCAGTACGAATTAAGTGTTGTGGTAAGGGTTTTAGGGAACTGTTTCAGTGTTCCAGTGCCACAGTGTTAGAGTACCCGTTTAGGTGTGTCTTTGTCATTAATGCTGAAGTGTTTCGTAATGGTCGTATAATGGATCCTTCCAAACTTAGATTACATTTTAGAAAAGATAATAAGCTGCATTTTGATTGCTGGGTACCCTTTTTTTTTGAAGAAAATCGTATGAAAAAACACATTTTCCTAAATATATTGAAACGTATTAATTTTGGATACGTAATAAATATTTCTTTGTAAGAGCAATGTGATAAGAAAAAGAAAGTTTAATAGTAATTGTCGGACACGCTGTATAATGTTTTCGATAAATTCATTTATAAAATTTCAATTTTCCAAGTTAAACACTTTCACAGCTATAAAAGTTCACATGCACTCGTCCATTTGTCAATTTTTTTTTAAATGCAAATATTTCAAGTATGGTTAGAAATTGCAACATAGTCGTTTTATTAAATAAACCTTAAAATTGAATTAGCAACTCAAAAATGCGATAATATATAGGCTGTTCTATTTAAAATAACAAAGTTGACAGTTACCTTCGGCATAACCAGTTCCTCGTGAAACACTTGCATAGTAGTGTGCAAAGGATTTTTATGATTAAAGAATGTTAAATGTTCTTAGTTGTTCTCTCGGAAATTAGCTACTAAAATCCTGTGTGATGATCAATGAATGTTGGCGAGATAAATAGCAAAATCCCATTTTCATTACTCATTTTATCATTTCGGAGACAAAGAAAGTTTCAAATACAAGGTTTATGATTCTGCACTGCACCACTATGTAAACGGCTGTATTAATTTGCATTGTGCAAACTTTGGCATTACACCTTAATTCTTACACTAATTTCGCACTACCCCATAAGAACACAGCTTAATTCTGTAAGATCGGCAGGCGAATTTGAAATTGTGTAGTATCAGTTGCTTTGACTGGACTGGTTGTGGGCTCATTCAAATTGAGCCTCAATTCATTATAAGCTTACGATCGGGTAACGATCGGCATTTTCCGCCTCTCTTACGGCGTTCTACATTATACGACCATTTGGCGCCGGGGCCTCACATTTGAAATGTCCACCGACAAGTACATCTGCCTATTGTACGTGAAGAGGAGAAAATGTAATTAATTTTAAAAGTATATACATTTTTATAATTATCTCGTTAAATATTTCTTCAGAAGCAGGTAAATTATAACGTATACAAATTTATGGAGTACTTAGAAAGAAATGTAACAAAATGTTTTCAAATGACAATGGTTGGGCGGTTCGAGCGCTTGAGCCTCTAAATAAGAAGCCGCCACTGGTGGTCCTTTGCGTGGATTAACACGAATTCAACTTTGCTACGTCAAGTAGGAAAAAAAAAAACTGCAGTTAGAAGAACATAATACTAGGAAAATTTAAAGTAACCAGTTTGCTGTTTTATATTCGGTTGCCTCGACGAACCGTTTTGATTTAACGCCTTGCTTTCTATGAGGATTTATATTTATATTTATATGAGCAGGTAAGCTTTGACAAAGATAGTACAGTAATACCACATAAAGCTTGCTTTACAAATAAGATTCTGCGATATCCAGGCAATAGACGACTGGTAACATTTACATTGTGCATGAAGGTGATTCTTGATTTACTACATGTTTTAAGGTCGTTCATATCACCACAGCCACCTTATTTTATTGTCTTTGATTTTTTAGTTTTATGAAAGTAGACTTACCTTCATCGTGACGTGCAGTAGGATTATCAGTGCTATAAACCAACTCACTAAAACGTGCCATAACTTGTACGACAAAAAAGAAACAGTAGGACGAATCAGAAATTGCGAATGTAGTCTCGGATGTGTATTCTTGCCCACCACCACTGTCAGAGGTGAAATCAAGCACATACGTCAAAGAGCATTTTTCATATGGTTCTAACAACTTCCACGATATGATCCCATCCTTAGCTTCTAATTGGTCTACAGGATCTATGGTAGTAGGATCTGCAAAAGACGACGTATTAGTTTCGAAACGAATTCGCAGCCTTGTCACCAATTTTACTTTTTGGTGCGATGGTTATTGTGGTTCCGGGAGCCTCGCCATTTGTGTTAACAGCGGTTACCGTTACCTCACTTCCAAAGCAGTAGTAAAACGTGTCAAAAGTGATGGTGTTCTCAGAATGAGGCAGATCTACAGGATTTGCTTCCGTGTACGTAACCCTATAACTTAGTGAACAGGTATCCGCTTTAGGATGATGATCCCAACTGATAACCAGTTTTTTATCAACTATTTCTTCTTCAACATTTTGTACACCATCTGTGGAAATTTAATTTTCGATTAAAGAAAGAAGGAGTGAATTCGATGATTATTATGTAAAAGGAAGTGGGTAGCGTTTCAACTCGAGATCCAAATTGGATACCGACTGACGTCATGCGATGACGACACTTTTTGCTGGATCCTATTCGATCCCGATTTTAAATAGTTTAAATGTAATGTAGAATTTCTACTTTCATCTGCTACCGGTAGTATATTGTCCATTTAACATTACAGCAAGTACAGCAGAGAACAAAAGAGTCTGGCAATATTATTATAGGCATAGCAAAGTCAATAATGTACAAAGTCGCGAAGGAATATAAATAAAAATGCCAACTTATTGCGCCTAAAGACACTCCCGGCTGTCATTCCAAATTGGAAACATTTGACGAAAATGCGAAAAATGCTGTACGTCGGATAGTGCATAGCTTCTTTAACAAGAATGAACTGCCAGCGCTAAACAAAATCATGGCAGAAATAAATGCACGGAATGATGTTCTGAAAATGAGCCATGCAAGATAAATTTTTAAAAAGTAACTTTAAGTAAGCTTCAATAAAATTTCTTGCTTAATTATATTATCAACTATACATTAACTTCAGATACCGTAAACGCATAAATTAATAGAAAAAGATGCGGTTACAAGATGAAGAGAGGATTATTTGATAGCTATAAAGCCGATTTTATACCTGTCAATTTATTCATCAATTTCTAGAACTAGATGGCATAACTTCAAGTTATGTCAATTTCTAGTTCAATTTTAAGTTCTAGTTAACTTAATTTTCAAGTTATTGACGTAATACTTGACAGTTGTCAATAAATTGATCAATTATAAGAACTTTGCCAAGTTGTAGAAATTGATGAACTAAAACATGTTCTATTTTTGTATCAATTTTTCTTCCATTTTCTAGTTGTCATTGTCACTACTGTCATTGTATCACATGAAGAGTACGTATACGTAGATTACCATTTTGTACATACAATGACAAAGATAAAGTCAAAAAAAGAAAAATAAAAGAAGCAAATAACAAATTTGAAAAAGTTTTGTTTTCTCTGCTGTTAGCCAAGATAACTAACATAACAAAATCAAAACGACCAAGATAGCGGGTTAGACCGTGGCTGAAACCAAAAAAAGGCAATTTATCATTAGTTGCATCAGAATTTGCAACAGATCCAGAACAGTTTAAGAAATACCTTCGAATGGATGAAGATTCTTTTAATAAACTATTGAATGCAGTCGACAATATGATTTCAAAACAGGATACGTTCTTCAGAATTACTGTAACTGCGAAAGAGAAGTTAAAAGTTACTTTATGAATAAAATGAAATAATTCACAAATTCAAATGCTGTTAAAGAACAGGTAACTATCAAACACCAGACGTCGCTAGACAAAACTTATGACTAGAGCCCGGTAACAGGGAGCCGTGCCATAGCCGTACCTGCCTAGTATACAAAAACAATAGTAAGAAAATAGAAAAAAAATAACAGAACTAATACATAATTTTAATATGTGAAAAGTAGTGAAACACTCGCCCTTTTAAGCAGCCTTGGCTACGGAACAGTAAAACTAGAAGCACCATTATCAGCATTAACATCATATGGACGCATACTAGACCCTAGTAAACCTACATTACCACTGTTACTAGCTAGCCGAAGACTACAAGAGTACTGCTGCAGCAATTACGAAGGTTGCACTTAGTATGTTGGAAAAATTTCAAATTTCAAAAGATAAAGTGTTGATGTTTATGAACGATGGCGCAGCGATAATGCGTTCGGTAGGCCGTTCTCTTCTTGAACATGGTTGCAAGTGTTTACATGTTACGTGTAAAGTGCATGCTTTACATCTTATGGCAGAAACCATTCGACAATGCTCTTCCGAGGTAGATGCATTAATAGCAAGCACAAAAAAGTATTTTTGAAATCTCCCAATTCTTACACGTTGGGGAACATGGTTGCAAGCAGTTTTTTATTATGCTGAACGTTTCAAAATAGTAAAAGCTGTTGTTGCACAATTCAATCCTGCCGAAGCTGCAGCTATTAAGGGGAGCCAGTCAAGATTTCAAGATATTTCCGTTGAAACAGATTTAGAAAATATTTGTAGCTACTATAAAGGATTAGCTGACGCAGTAGACCAATTACAAAATAGATCGTTATCATTATTGGAGCCTCTGCAAATTATGGACGGAGTGCATACACAGCTACTGACTATACATGACGCAAAATATAATCGCGTTTTAGAAAAATTCGAGAGTGTGCTACAGAAAGATCCCGATTTTAGCACACTGAAACAAATTTGTGATGGTGTATCGAATAATCCATTGACTAAGTACAAAGAGTATTTTAATCATGCATGTATGACATCGGTAGATGTTGAACGTTCTTTTTCAAAATATAAACTCATTTTCTCACCACGACGAACGTCGCTCACCGAGACAACTGTGGAAACACATCTAATGGTGTCAACTTTTTGCCACTCTTATCCATACGATGTTAATACTGATAATGGTGCTTCTAGTTTTACTGTAGCCAAGGCTGCTTAGTTCTGTTATTTTTTTTCTATTTTCTTACTATTGTTTTTGTATACTAGGCAGATACGGCTATGGCACGGCTCCCTGTTACCGGGCTCTATCATTACATTCATTACAATTAGATTAAGGATTAAAATAAACGTTCTCTGGCGGTATTCCAACGCGTAGTGGTGTATATTGTAAATTTTGCAAAGAACATGTACAGGAGAATTCATGAGGTAGTTTGTGTTGGCTACATCGCACATAAAAATCTGTGAGTTGCGTGTGTTGAATCGGGGAATGTAAAAGTTAAATCTTTCTAAAAACACTGCGTTGTCTACCATACCGTGGATAAGCTTGAACAGATAACTTAACGCAGCCAATTTTCTGCAATTATCCAACGATTTAAAGCTAAATTCTTCAAGCAGATTGGCATACGAAACATCAAAATTAGGATACTGTCTATGCTTCACGTACTACAAGTATATTAAAAATCTTTTTTGCACCGATTCCAATTGATCTATATATATTTATTATACATGGGCGATCACACAATTGGACAATATTGCAGTTTGCTTTTTATCATGGCACTATATAGTGTCGTGATGGTGTCGGTATTTGTGAAGTCCCTGCAGATGCGAACAATAAATCCTAATAGTTTGTAAGCGTCTATGCAAATATTAGTGATATGGTGACTAAAAGGCAATGCAGAATCAAATGTTAGACCAAGATCTTTGGAGGTTGTAACACGCTCAATTTGGATGTCGTTAATGAAGTAGTTGTGATTAATTTTGATATTCAGTTCCAAGCTATTTCTGCTACACCAACTCGCAAGACTATCAACGTTCTGTTGCAAAGCATCACAATTCATGGAAGATGTTACTGTCGAGAAAATCTTCAAATCGTACAAAAGCGTACAAAAGATACTCGCAATCACTCAAAAATACCTCAGTGACATCGTTGATATACGAGTTGAATAAAAGTGTACCAAGGTTTGAGCCTTGGCTCACGCCACTGCTAGCATTGTATATTCCTAACTTAATACTCTTCATGAAACCATGTTGATTGCTGTGTATCAATGGTTTAACGTGGACAAAAATAATTTCATAGAGGATGATCTCAAAAAGTATACACCGCCAAAATATGACGCGAATGCGTTTACTATATCCGACGGTCTGGAGAATTCAGGATCGTTAAATAACAGCTGAGCAGGGATCCTGGTGCATTCCCATTTCGGATTTACGAATGACCAAAACTGTTTAGGATCTAATCTCATAGTTGATTCCGTTTTTTTAATGAATGCACGATACGCGGCCTTGATGTTAAATTTAATTCTGCTACGAATTATTTGAATTCTGCTTCTGTAATATTGACTCCTATACCTCCTAAATAGTTTCATATAACGATGTTTAGATTTAATATCCCGAATAATATTATGTGTAAACCAACACGGGTATAATCTTGTGCTATTAATTCTTTTCTTAGGTAC
Source organism: Dynastes maya (assembly GCA_029619315.2). Classification (NCBI taxonomy): domain Eukaryota; kingdom Metazoa; phylum Arthropoda; class Insecta; order Coleoptera; family Scarabaeidae; genus Dynastes; species Dynastes maya. Next base: position 42,780,163 of record JAROYE020000006.1, on the reverse strand, counting down.
AAAAACATCAAGCACCTCAAATATCTTTGTATATAAGCAATCACATATTTCATTTACATTCAGCGAAAAATATTCACGAAGAAACTGGTCCTAGTCGATGTTTAGAAAAGCAGAATACAATGCATTGTAATTCACGTTCTTAAAATTCTAATATGATATAAACATTTTATATTCTTTTATTTATGACATGCTAGTGTGTTTTACTATTTGAATAAAGTAGAAATAGTCAAAATTGTACAGTTCTACGCCGATATTCTATTAACACTTAGGTCAGGAGCGACTTAGGATCCCACAAGAAATGACGTTATCGTATGTTGTCAGGGACCGAATTTGGATTCCAAGGCGATAGCTACCGCCCTACTAAAAACTATTTGCTAGCCATACATGAGCAGTTTAATTATACTGTTTTGTTTAAAGGGTCTAGCCAAGCAAGTGAAAAATGCACCAATGTATATTTAATTTACCAACTGTTAGCTTTCTCGTATTGGTTCTCATTCAAAACACCCGCACGTGGGAAATAGCCCCCAAAATCAAAGCCATTTTCCTTTAAAATCATGAAGGACATTGAAATAAAACAAAAATTAAACATCAGAAATCATTTTTCCAGGTCGTTCCTGTAGGTGCCTATATCCTACGTACATACTGGGTAATTCATCAAGACCGGCGACCGGCGATTTCTCGGTAACTGTTTGTGGTAGAAATTAGAGAAAAAAAAATAAATATAGTTATGAAAAGATCTGTAAAAATATGTTCGGTAGTCTGAAATTGCGACCAGATGGCATAATTTATAATTAAAATAATTGTCTATTATTAAGAAACGCAAAAAATAAACGTAAAAGGGCGCCTACTATTAAGTAGTCAGGCAAACACACTTTCTATCAGATAAAAGTCCCTGTAACCTTAGTGAATGTCAACTGCTCTTGAAAAACGTGGACTCATTGTGAAGAGAACATCAATTCAGTTAAGAAGGTATATTAATAATATTTACTTTGTTGTTTTAAATGTAAACTAGATGGCGTTGTGTGTCACTGTATCCTATTTATGCGATTTTCTCGAAAAATTAAAATGGAGTGGTATAACTATAATCAATCCAGAAAAATGAGAATGCAATGACCGATTAACCTGTGGAAACCACAAATTGATATGTTTGGCGTTCCATGGATATTTCGATTGTTTTTTTAAATTTGGCTCACCCTGTAAACTACAAAATATTATGAGCGTTTTGACGTATGATCTACAAACAAGTGTCAGAGAAACTGCAAATTTAGGTTGTTCTTTACTGCTTCTATTGTAAAAATAAATCATTTCCATTTGTTTTTATTTGATATTTTTGTAAGAGTTAAGCGCCAGTCTGCATTTTCAAATATTTTACGAGATAATTTCTTAAAAATAGGTGTTATTTAATCAACTTTTTGCGTTGATTCTGAAAATAATTTTCATTTTTGCCTATCACGCCAGAATTTTACACAATAAGAGGTTTTCGTTTTGTGGATTTTAAGTAATAAAAACACAAGTGCATTCAAGCAGCACTACACACAATCATTTTCTTACAAATACATTTTTGAAATGTTATAAACAATTGTCGTAATAAATTTGGGACTTCTGTAACACAGAAACTGCGTTAATTTTCAATTTTTCTCTTATTTGTCTAACTTGCGTATTTTCCTTTGTCTTTATTGTCCCTCTTTAACATTTAACAGTAGTAGGCCATCATTGCTTCATTCCATCTTCCCTGGTACCTCTTTTCCATTTCCTTAATATCTTGTGCTCTTTATAAATATTATGATTTACAAACGAGTGTCAGAGAAACTGCAAATTTTGATTGAGTTATTATTTGTTGTTTATATTGTTAAAGCAAATCACTTCCATTTGTTTTTATTTGAGAATTTGTGGGTGGTGGGGTGAAGGACGCATATTTTGACGTCATTGGTAATAATATATAAATATACTTGTTTAAATTGATAGATCTCATATGTTTTATATTCCACTACCACTAACGTCATTGCGCATGCTATTTTTCGGACTGAAAACACCTTTAGAGTAAATGTATTCCATGGTTCCTTGGCCACCCCCATTTGCCTCACCGGCAATATTATGATACATTTATCACCATTGGAAGAAGTACTGACGATCATTTAACTCCAGTATGGCATTGTAAATCATATTAGATCACTAATTTATCAACTTTTTTTTTCTATTTATCATATTCTTCGCATCACTAAAATATACATCTTCATAGGAGTTACATCAATTATTACCCTGTATTAGGCAGCTAACAGGAAATAATTCGCGATACTTTTAACGGACACATCTCTGATGGTTGATCCCAAAGACGACTTCTCAAAATATACTTTCCGTCCCCCTCAGAATTAAGCAAAAATTATAGAAGAAGTATATAATAAAGAATTAATATTAGGTCATATTTAATTTTTATTTTATTCCCTCGCGATTTTAGAGAAATACGACTAATTCAAATAAGGACCAAAACATGGAAATTAAAAGGTTAATAAATTGATGTCGGTGCATTTTTCTTTTTTCTCATTGTGCCGTACAAGTAACCTCTGAGTAAAGCATCTACTTACCAGTGATATAATCTTTGGGAAAAGCTGCACCTTCCACACCATTACGTATCGGTGTTACTACAACGTTTACCTCAAAACAATAATCACTATCTGGGACTGGGTAAGTGAACTCGTCGAGATCATTAGATCCATCGCTAACACCTGTATCAGTTTCGATCACAACCTTGTATGTTTCGCCGCATCTGTATGTTGGAGATCTCCACCTTACAAGTAAGTCGGTATCACCCGTGAATTCGATATCGGAGATGCCAGCTATTTCGTCGGTGTCTACAAATATAAAGCCATTAAAAGATTGCAAAACGACCAGGTTAATATTGGTACCTTCGCGCGGTAGAGTATATGAAATAGATTGCTGTGATGTTACCTCATTCGATATAATGACAACAACTTTACCCTCAGCGCAGTATGCTTTATCGAATGTTCTCGTCGCGGTATTCGATTTTGTGGAATAGTCGACGGTTTCTTCAACAATAAATTCAACTTGGTATTGGAAGGAGCACATATCTTGTCTTGGATGAGGGTCCCAAATAGCTAACCACTGGTTAGGATTTGCTTCGTCTTCTGTGATTGTCAGACCTTCGATAACAGGTTCTAGAAAAATTTTCATTAATTACAGCTTGTTATCTGCCGTACTATTTTCAAATGTATCGTATTTGAGGTAACGGTTTAGAACTAGAGAATATAGAATGCGATATCCAAGAAACTTACGTTTGCAGATATATTCCTTCAATGGCAACTCTTAGGTAAACAAATGATTTTCATGGAAAATGAGAATGAAATATGCAGATTATATAAAGAAACACACCCACACCCTGAAGATGTCCTACAATCTACTAAAAGCAGCATCGAACAAAAATGCTATTCCCAATCTTGGTTTACTAGAAACCAACCAGAATCAGGAAGACAAGTAAGACAGGCAATTAAAGAGGATGTTAAACAGTTCGCTGCAAACGATCTTCATAACGCAATGCGAGAATTAGCCGTAAAATATCATTGTTATGAAGTGTATCTTATTTCTAGGTTAGCAAGGAATGATTTGATTATCATTATTAGGAATGAGTCCAACAGAAACCCATAGTTTATCAAAGAAAACGGACAATACAAAATGGCTGCGATTAATTTCCTATTTAGTGGATTGGTAAAATTCCCTTGAGGCAATAAAGAACTTAGATTTATCCAAAATGCGCAGCTATCTATAATGGTTACTCTTCTATAGATGTCGATCGGATCCTTAAGAAAGTCCACATAGGTACTAAGTAAGAAATTCCACTGCAATTCCGGCAAAAACCCGTGGCAAGAAATTTGTGAAACATTTCTTTCACAGAATATCGAAGGGAACAAGATATGAACGTATATTTCAGTTCGCGAAATACACTCAGAAACCTTCTAGATAATCCGAAAGATAAAGCAGATACGAAGGAAGGTTGGAAATTTATAAAATTACATGCGGTGACTGCAATAAAGCCTACATTGAACAAACGAAACGGGTGATAGGGGCCAGATTGAAAGAATATACAGCTCATTGCTGCTATGTAAGGATCGAATCGTCAAGTATAGCACAACACATAAGCAAAACCGGGCATAACATTAAACTAGAAAACCTAAAATTAATTCGACGCGAGAATTAGACGCTTACGAAGCCATTTATATGAAAAGAAATGCAAATTTGCAACAGAAAACAGGGATCACTTAGCTATTTAGTTTCGATGAATTTATTCGGGTAAAGCGAACACATGTTTACGTTTTGTGCTACAGACAAGAACCTTTTCTTTTAGTTTCCAATGTTTCGCATGTTTTAGTTTTAGGGTATATAGGCGGCAAAGATAGATACTTATAAAATAAATATCTTTTGGAGTAGGGATAGAACAAGGCATATTAGAATTAAAATCCTTTTCTCACATTATTCGGTCGTACGGTTAATAATGGGAATCCACAAATTCCCGAAACAACTGTTGCAGGGTGAGCCGATATGAAGTTCTATAATATATCCCTTACTTTATGATATGTACTTCAAACAAATACTGTTTGTTATCAGCGCAATCATTGTTATTAAAAGTAACGTTCGATGGATATATTTTGTATTTGGGTTGGAAAAGAATTACATTAGTTTTGATATAGTTTAGAGACAAAGCATTCCTTGTATCCCCCGTTATCAGGAAGGTAGTATCATCAGCATAACTTAACATTAAGCAATTATCGATATTTGGACCTTTGACAGTATAGATATCGTTAAAATACAATAAAAATAAAAGTTGTTCAAGTATACTACCTTGAGGAACATCTTTATTTAAGGTAAGAGTTTCTACTGTGCTTTGTACGCAAAAGAACTGATTGTTGACGGCATAAAGGGTACGATTCAAACTATGTAAGAGCAGTGCTTCTTATTACGTAATTCTCTAATTTTAGCAACAGGACACCGCAGGTAATCTCTTTTTGTTCCAGAACTAACAAAACTGTTTTAATGAAATCAAAAAGGGCAGTCTCAATATTTCTGTTCTTCAAAAAACCATGATGCTTATCTAGTATATTATACTTAGTAACAAAATAGTTAAAAAATAGGAAGATGAAACTATCTTACATTAAAAATAAAAATATCTATATTAACTTAAGAAAGATTTTTTTAACTTGAAGAGATTTCATCTGTCAATAAAGATGATGAAGAGAAACAATAACACATTTTTGGAAATTTGATAAGTGTAATATTTTTGAATTTTACCACCGGCATCCGCTTCTGATTTGCCAACAGTGACGTCTCCACTGACACTGGTATTAACAACTTTAATTAAGGGAATAATTACGTAATGCAATATTTTAAATTTTAAGGAAATGTGTCAAAATAGCATGTACGACTTTTTATTGGCAGCTGTACATCTTTACGGCACAATACTGTTCAGAAGAGCATATCACTTGAATCTACGTTAAATGCGTTCTACAATGGATGTTTAAGATGACGTTTGTGGAGGTGATGGAGGTGGAGTGATTAGCTGATATTGACTCTAGACATTGGTTCTTCACATAATCGTATTTACCTTCATCGTGACGCGTAGTTCCGCTAATGCTAGTAACGCTAGCGCTGAAACGCGCCTCGACCGCCACAGTAAAAAAGAAGCAGAAAGGCACCTCCACCGTAACTTGGAATTCATTTTCTATGGTGTTCTTTTGCGATGGATTAGCATCACCATCGAAGTGGAGTACGTATGTCAAAGAACATTTTCTATAAACGTCTGGTGTCGTCCATGATACGACTAAATCGTCGCTGATTTTTAAGTCTGTTACAGGACTCAGTGTTTCAGGATCTTTAAGAAAAAAAAGTGATTTTTGATTAGAAATGGATTAGTAGTTTTCTCGCTTATCCTTCCTTACCAACCGCTTCGACGTCCTTGCTAGTTGTGGCGGAATAGCTATCATCAATAAACGCGGTCACCGTCACTTGGCTGGGGGTGCAATAATAGAAGGTTAGGAATGTCACGGTAAGTTCGTCACCAGTCGATTCAATCATATTCTCGTCTTGTCCGTCAACGGTATAGGTAACTCTATATTGTATTTCACACAATGATGCTTTGGGATGGGCGTCCCAGATTACATCTAGCGTTTCTTGTTTTTTTTCCGCTACAATATTCTCAACACCAGGCCCTAGAAGACAAATAAGATATCCACTTTCAATTTAAGACATGATGCAATGTTATGATATATATAAGATCATTAAAAAAATAACGGTAGACCTATTAAACTCTGACTTTTTTTTGATTAAACGACTTTATAACATGTTTCATAACAAAACTACTAAATTCATTTTCTTGTTTCTCATTTGAAAGGCTGACTATAAGGAACATATTTTGTGCAGAACTGGTTTTTCGTCGATTAGGGTTTAAACCCATTTCATGAACAAATATTTGTAACTTCGTAGAACAATTACCTAACTTACACGCTGAATGATAAAGATGCGTAAATACAATAAAAAATACGTTAATGTAACATTTTTTTTAACAAAATTGATCCAACGAACGAGTTTATTATTTTAATAAATGGCTGCTTATTATAGGAGGTGGAACACATGTTTTCGTATATACATTGTATACAATAAATGGATTTATTGATATAAAGAATACATTTATAAATGTCTAATGAAAAATCCCTAAAGATTGTTTTTCTGTTTTAAGTTACAAGAGAAAGCTAAAAATCCTAACTAATTGGGATATAAATGAACTTTATTAACATATGTATTTAGCTGATTGTACTGAAAATAAGAAGGACGTATGGCCATCCTTCCTTTATGATACATTTTACCGACACTGACAGAAGAAAGTTTAAAGGCGACCGTCCCTTTTTGTGGTACGTTTTGTCGAGATCGATAAGAGAAAATTCCAGTCTCACACCTTTATTTACTACAAATAATAAGTCCTTAGTGGTCAAGCAGACAAAGTAGTTCACGGCTCTAATAAATTTATTAGTTAATATAATAATTCTTTTGTTGGTAAGATGATGAATGTAGAGAGATAATAGAAAAACGAAAAAAAGTAAGAATAAAACTGTCAACATCCGATACAACAGAAAACAGAGGGTATCATAATCAATGCAGTAAAGAGGTAAAGAAAATTTGTAGAAGGAAGAAAAGAGAGCAATTAGACAAAACATTAGAAAATATGGAAAATGGCTATATAAAAAAACAAATGAAAGAATTCTATAGAGATGTGAAAAAGGAAAGACAAGGAGCACAAAATAATATGCTTTTTTGTAAGGATAAGTATGGACTATTAATTGATGGGGTCAAAGAGGACTTACGCAGATAAACAGAGTACTTCGAAGAAGTATTTAGGGAGGAAGAAAACGGCATAATGGAGCAAGAGACCGGAAAAACCATAATGAAGATGGACGATACACCAGACAGAGAGGAAATAATACAATAATACATAATAAAAACTCTTAAGAACAACAAAGCACCAGGAGAGAATAGAGTGGCAGCGGGAATGATAGCAAAGGGGGGAGATAAGCTAGAAGAAATATTATGTAAGGTTATACAACAAGCATGGAAGGAAGAAATAATGCCTAAAAGATGGAGAGAAGCTGTAATTTGCCCGATCCATAAAAAAAGGGATGTATCAGAGTGCGGAAATTATAGGGGCATAGCGTTATTGGATGTAACTTATAACATACTGGCAATAGCTATAAAAAAAAACTGGAGGAAATAACTGAACAGAGATTGGGAGAATTCCAATGCGGTTTCCGGAAAAACAGGTCGGTAATGGATCAAGTCTTTACCCTTAAACAAATTATGGATATCAGTGTCGATCAAAAGCTGCCACTCCATATGGTCTTTATAGATTTCAGACAAGCCTATGATACTGTAAAACGAAATAGGGTATATGAGGCAATGGAAAAACTGAAGGTAACAAATAAACTGCTAAGGCTAGTGCGAATGACTTTACAAGGAACAGAATGGGCATATTTCGGGAGGTTTTAACGTCAGAAGAGGACTAAGGCAAGGGGATCACTTGTCAACGACATTGTTTCATATAGTACTAGAAAAAGCAATTCTTGACAGCCAAATACCAACTGGAAGAACAATATATAGTCAGCAAGTACAAGCCATGGCCTATGCAGATGACATAGTGATTCTTGCCAGAAATAAAGGAAATATAATAAGAGCAATAAGAAAGATTGAGATATCAGCAAAGGATAAAGGATTAAGAAGAAATGAGGAGAAAACTAAATATATGGTTCTAGAAGGAGTATAAGGAAGAATGCAAGGGACAACACTAGAAGTAACTTCAGAAGATGGAACACATTATGGTTTCAGAAAAGTAGAAGAATTTAATTATTTAGGCGTAACAATAACGAATAAAGGTGAAGAAGGCACAGAATACAAGAACGAATTGCAAAGGAACAAAATGTATGGCGTCACTGATAGTCTTAAGCTAAAAATCAGATTCAATCGAATCTATGAAACGATTATAAGGCCAATCGTTACATATGGAAGTGAATTATGGAAGTTAAACCAAAAAGAAAAATCAATGTTGGAAATTTGGGAAAGGAAAGTACTAAGAAGAATATATGGAGCCAAAAAGGTCGGAGAATTGTGGTTCAGAAGAACGAATAAGAATCTGGCAGAATTATATAGTGAACCGTCAATAACAGCTGTGGTCAGAGCGCAAAGAATGAGATGGCTGGGACATGTTCGAAGACTGCCGGAAGAGAGAGTTACAAAGCAAGTGCTGATGGGAGGAGTCACTGAAAGGAGGCGGAGAGGACGACAACCACGCACAGGATGGTTATAAGCTGTGGAAAAGGACCTGCGAAGATTGGAAGTTACGGACTAGAGACAGATGGCGAGGGATCAGAAGAGATGGAGAAATTTATGCAACAAGGCTATGGGCCTACTTGGCCTGGAACGCTGATTTTATATATATATATATATAATTCTTTTCGTTGCTTTAACTAAACGAAGCCAACGACTCGATTTATTGAATTAATTTTTTTCAGTGCGGTGAGGCGCAAGTAAGCATTTTTTTTTAAATTAAAACATCCTATATGTTATACTATTCTTACATTCTGCACTGCATTTCTGATTATTTTTCACTACAGATACATAAGTCTAATAACTTAAGGGGTATTTACAATTTTTAAGAAAATCTTTATTTTGCATGTGTTTACGGAGTTCCTTATACCCAGGACACTAAACTTTTTCGGTGCCTAACTCAATATATTAAGCGTACACAGTTATTGGTTGTAATCGCGGTACTGCGCCCCTTCCGTCACTATATTCGTCAGTTTATAGATTCAATTACAATCAGCATACAAGTCAGTCGCTACTAGTTAATGGTAGTGAGCATATCGCTGTGCTTTATTCCAGTTCGAGATCCAAGAGAATAGCGAAAATCTGAGTTTAATAAATAAAGGAATTAACTTTAAAATATCTACAACCTATAAACTAAAAAATGATGAATTATAGAATTATAAAATAAATAATCCTGCCTAAAATGAAAAACTTAAATGTTAATAAATGAAATAAAAACACAGAGTGAGAAAGTAAACAAGCATTTGTTATTACTTAAATCTTACTATCCAAAATAGGAATGTCTAGTTTCCTATTTTGGATAGTAAGATTTCAAATAAAAACTGTATTCTACAATAAAAAAATAAAATTAAAATCGAACTATATCATTCACCCAACAAAAACAAGAATATCTGGAACTATTATTATGAACAAACAGTAAATACAAAGAAAAATTTGCTTCATACACAAAACTAGAATTTCTAAGGGAAGATTTTTGTTTTCATTACAAAATGGAATTTCATAATAATGCTTGGGCACATGATACTGTTTATATTACATATGTCTGTCTAACTTTACATGCCGCTAATTATGTTCAGGGTGGCTTTATTATTACTTTTGTTACTAATCATTCTGCTACTCTATGTTAACAATTTATCCTGTTTAACTAATAATAATAATAATAATAATAATAATAATAATAATAATAATAATAATAATAATAATAATAATAATAATAATAATAATAATAATAATAATAATAATGTTTATTGTCCAACAGGTTTTAACCCCAATTACAGGACAAATATACACATTGTGAACACAATACATATTGATTTAAAACATTGCATAACTATACAAAAAACTATTAAATTTCATATATCATGGCGCCAACTCTCCGGTGAAAATATCACTAAATATCTTCTCAGTGTTCCTGATCATGTGATAGATTGGTGACCGCAAACGAAGATTGGTCCTCGGTGTCGGCATAGTAAAGGTTGGGGCATAACGGGATGCTATTCGAGGTACGTTGAATGTTATGTGGGAGACCAGCTGCATACAGTCGATCCTATCATTTAATAATTTGTGTAAAAATCGGGCGCTATGGTAATCACGACGGGATGACAATAAACGAAATTGATGCGATTCGAGAAGGGTATTGTAAGAAGTATGCCAAGGCGGATATTCGCCATTAACTTTGAACGACAAGAATTTCAGGAACCGACGCTGAACACGTTCAATTGGAGCTTGATGGGACATATAAAAGGGATACCAAACAATAGAGGCATATTTCAATTTCGAGAGTACAAATGCAAAATAAAGGGATTTTAACTCTAGTGCGTCATTGAAATATTTGGACGTTCTCATAAGAAAACCCATCATTTTAGAGGCAGATGAACAAATTTGTTCAATATGTATGTTAAACGATAAAGTTGGATCAAAAGTGACACCTAGATCTTTAAGATTGGTAATCTTGCGGATGGAAATATCGTTGATTTGATAAGTGGAGATATATGGGCTTGTTTTTCTCGTGAAGAACATAAAATTACATTTACTAGAATTTAATGTCAATGTATTGGATTTTGACCACTCAGTCAGTATATTAATGCTCGTCTGAAGACTCTCGATATCTTGTTGGCAGTTAATATTACAAAACAGTTTAACATCGTCGGCATAAGCGAGGACATGGCAAGATAAGGATATTAAAAGGTCGTTTTTGTATAAAATTTACATCAATGGACCAAGATTGGATCCTTGTGAGATACCGTTGCTAGATACAAATTCAAACGAATTAAATCCATTATAAAATTCATAGTTAGTTCTTTTTACTAAGTAAGATTTAATTAACAAGGAGAAGTTGGGAGCTAAACCAAACGAGTCCAGTTTATATAGAAGTAATTCATGACTGAGAGTATCAAATGCATATAAATTGTGTGAAACAGGCCAGGTTTGTTACTGTTGAGCGTCCCTTCACAAAGCCGTGTTGGTAAGTTGCGATATGTGAGCAAGTATTCCTGTATATCGTAGTATATATAATATGTTCAAAAAACTTTGCAAAGTTATTAAGTATAGAGATGGGCCTATAATTTCGAATTTGAGTATAATCTCCCTTCTTGAAGACAATTCGTGCACGTTTCCATCTATCCGGAAAAGTGGAGGTCCTGATGGCAAGATGAATAATCTGACATAAAGGTATCGCAAAGGCATTACATAATTTCCTAACACAGAAGCTCGGCACCAAGTCAACGCCTGCGGTGGCCCTATCTGGAAAGGCAGCCATAATTTTAACCAATTCGTCTTCTGTTGTCGGAACTGGACTAAACGATTGTAGTTGTGGTAGATTGGGCGGAGGGTCGGTGACGTTGGATAAAATATAAACTTCAGAAAATACTGCTGCAAAGGCGTCAACAATTTGTTGAGGATCATCGAGAGCTACTCGAATGTAAGTAATTCTTAATTCGTATTCTTTTCATTATTTTGCTAAACTTTTGTGCTAAACTTTTCACTTAACTTTTTTGTCGAATTTCAAATTTAAGCATCCTTTCAAAAGAAAAAATTGTCAATCATTACATGTTATAGTATTATAGTTACATATTCTAGGCAACTGTTATTATTGTTCTTATTACATCAAATTCGAGGTTAGTGTTGCAAAGCAGCTTACGCCGAACTCCGCCTCGTGATTGTCTATGCTGATATTCTATTGATATTGCAACCTGTAACGCATTTATTAGGATTTGTTGTTATTATTGTTACTGTTTTAATCGACAATAAAGGCATATATTATTATTATTATTATTATTATTATTATTATTATTATTATTTATAACTTCAACAAATGCTCAAAAATCATCTTATTTTTTGTTGACATTGTGTTAGGCACCGAAAAAATTTGATTTCCTGGGTGGTATTTCATGAAAACGTATATCAAGGACAGTATATTGTGGTGGGCAGTCAGTACGGAGCATGTGCCGTTACTATCATATTGAAATGGCCTGCTTTTATACAGGATCTTCTAAATTCGAACACATGTAAAAGTGTACAGATCTTAATAGCGAATATTTTTTTTCCATTGTTTTTGTAAAAACATAAAAGGTATTCTTTGTATGTTATACAACTATTCCACTTAAAATGGGAAAGTTTATACCAATTTCCAAATTAATCAAAAGATCATGAAGTTGAAAATACTAAAGATACTTTAATAATTTTCAGAGGTACATCATCGTAGATGACTGCGTTTCAAGCAGTCTGCAAAAAGAGCTTACCGTGGTAAGTTGCGGTTTCTGGAGCACTGATAATTTCGTCATCATCTATGTTATACACTGCTACTATTGAAACACCAACGCTCAAACAGAACTCTGTTTGTGGTAGCGTATGGCTTTCTTCCGTTTTTGATACTTCGGGTAGTTCGTCCGAGTCGATGGTAATCGTAAGACGGTATGAAAAACTAAGCCCCTCCATATCCGGTTTGGACCACGTTATTTCCAAATTATCTTCGTCCTCATCACTAAATTGTATATTAGTAGGAGCGGGAACTGCTTCCAATGGAACTGAAAACAAACATACTAGTTACAAACGTAAGCCCTCAATAAACAGTAGTACAGTAAACATAACGGGCGTAAGTAGAGTCTAACAATCAGGTAAAATAGCTCACAAGGAAATACCGATAACACGGGGATTCCGATTTCAATAAAACTTGGTGGGCTTGTAGACCGATCGAGTGTAGGAATAATGGTGATATTTTTAGGAGCCCCAATTCCAAATGGAGGTGTGTAAGGCGACTTAAGTTCTCATCACTACCTTTCCCAATTCAACTTAATAAATTAAAAAGATAACACAAGATTTCACGAGATATTTTTCCCTGAGTAATTCATGTTAACTTTCTTTAACGTTCCTTATATCTATCTAGCCTAGTTTTTGGGAAAATTGGGATAATTTGATATTTTGGTGGAATGTCGTTGTTTATTTGGCGAGCGATGCTTTTAAGTCTTTTTCTGATTAAGTATTTCTTTGAGTTTTCCTTTATATCAACTAAATTCTACAAACAGGTCATCTAAATCGTTGCCATGTTTGATTCATGTTATTCCGATTTTTTCAAATGGCACACCTACATATTTTCCAGAATCTGATAGAAAAGCTCTTCTAATAAATTTTTATAGGCATTTCGTAAAATTGTATTCTTTAGTAAATTAAATATGAAACTATACAGCTAAGTCTTCATGTTAACATGCACAGAGTACTGCGACGAAATACCATAAATTTCTTTTGTTATGCGATCACAATTCTCCTGTATATATAAAAAAATTCTCGAAGTGCTTCACTACCAGATTCCAGAAAAATATACATGTAATAATAAAAGGATCATAACTGGAATATGAAAGACGTAAAGTTACAAGAAAATATTAAAAACATCTCTACTTGAAAATTATAATTTTCAAGTAGAGATGTTTTAATATTTTCTTTCACAGGTCTACAGTCATCTTGCTGTTTTGAGTTTTTGAGTAATTTTTAAGTCATTTGCATTTCCTGATACCAAAGCTGATACCCATCAAGTCATATCACACACCACTTTCCTTTTAACCGCAATTTATTTTTTTCTTATAATAATTTCTTTGAATTTTAGAAAAACCCATTTTTGTTACAGGGACATTTGTTGGACTTAACTGGGTTAAATTGAGGTGTTGAAACATTTTACCTAGATGGCAGTACTTCCGATACATCGTTTTAGCTAGATGACAGCACTTCATGTGGTGACTGAGTTTCTTTAAATGCCTTTGTGATGTGAATTAAATGACCAGTTAGATTTCCAAACAAAGAAGTATATACTTTCAATATTCTATATTTGCATTCTACAAGTATGGAAAGGCACCAGTGTTTGAACAATCCAAACGTATTTTATTATATTTGTGGTAGTTTTGTGGTGAAAAAGCAGAGAAAAAACATAACCTCATTTGTTTCTAAAGCTTATTATGCTTATTTTGGACTAAAATGAGCAGATCAATACAAGTCACGGGCGCCTCATTCAGTGTGCAGTATTTCTATTGAAGATTTGAGAGATTGGACAAAAGGTAAGAAACACGCACTTCGTTTTGGTATACCTATGGTTTGGCGTGAACCCACAGACCACAGTAGTGACTGCTACTTTTGCACTTGTAAGCTCAAGGATTTTAATGCTAAGAATAAGAAAGGCATCACATATCCCAACATTCCATCTGCTATCAGACCAATGCCTCATTGCCCTAATATTCCAGTGCCCACGCCTCCTACAGACATTACTATGGACGAAGACTTTGGTTCAAACAGCACTGAAACATCAAATAGATGTGAAAGTGACTTTACTTCTGAAACATCTAATGCACCAGAACTGTTCACACAATGCCAGCTGGGTGACTTAATAAGAGATTTGCATCTCCCCAAAGATGCAGCTGAATTTCCAAGTTCCAGGTTAAAAAAAAATTACTTGCTCGTGGTACTTCAGTTACCTTCTAGCGAAACAGAGAAAAAGATCTTGCGCAGTATTTTAGTCATGAAGAGACACTGGTTTATTGCAACAATATTCCAGATCTAATAAACAAATTAGGTGTTGCCACATATGACCCAAACGATTGGAGGTTATTTATAGATTATAGTAAGAGAAGCCTGAAAGCTGTATTACTCAACAATGGAAATGAGTTGGCTTCAATTGCAGTAGGTCACTCAGTTAATTTCAAAGAGAGTTATGACAACGTGAAGTTCCTTTTGAATAAAATACAATATAACAGACATCAGTGGATGGTCTGTGGAGATCTGAAAGTTATCGGTATTTTATTAGGTCCTCAACAGGGATATACAAAATTTCCATGTCATTTGTGTGAATGGGATAGCCGGGCAAGAGACGAGCATTGGACGTAACAAAATTGGCCTAATCGAACCACTTTAACTCCAGGATGTAAGAATGTAATTAACAATAGCCAAGTGGATTTTAACAAAATACTATTACCACCTCTTCACATCAAGCTGGGGGTGATGAAGCAGTATGTCAAAGCTCTCGATAAATAGAGAGATTGTTTTAAATATCTCTGCAACAAGTTCCCTTCTCTCTCAGAAGCAAAAATAAAAGAAGGAATATTTGTGAGACCACAAATCAGACGTGTTTTCAAAGATACGCATTTTGAAGCTACAATAACTCCAGAAGAAACAGAAGCATGGAATGCCTTCAGAGATGTAACTGAGAAGTTTTTAGGAAACATCAAAGATCCAAACTATGCAGAAATAGTAGCCAATATGCTTGAGAAATTCGGAATTCTTGGATGTAACATGAGTGTTCTTTTTTCGCATTTGGATGAATTTCCTGAAAATTTGGTGGCGGTCAGCGAGAAACAAGGGGAACGCTTCCATCAGGATATTTGAGAGATGGAACGACGGTACCAAGGACGATGGAGTACATCAATGATAGCGGATTACTGCTGGCTGTTCCAAAGAGAGGATTCTGCAGGAACTCACAACAGAAAATCTAAGAGAAGATCACTGAAAGTCAAACCAAAACGTTATTATTGATACAATGACATCAGAGTAAACTAACATACACAACCAGTATTTTCGTCACAGTTCTAATAACATTCGTAATATACCTGTATCTTCCTTATAATAAACATTGTATTCTTCATTCTAGATTTGTGAAAAATCGTAATGCGATAGGGAAAAATTGATGACATTTTTTAAAATGCAGGTACTCAATTGTACATAATCACTTGTCAGAAGTGAAACAGCTCTCACAAAGTTTCATTTTGTAGACCTATGTTATTTATATCTATACGTTACAGTACTTTACTAATTGAAAGAATAGAAATGTTATGAGATGCAGTAGCGTCTTTCAATCACTATCTTCTATTTTCACATGGTTATACTATTTTATCAACAGTTTCAGGAAATGAATCTCCCGTCTATCTTATGTTAACAGAAACAACAGGTCAGTTGGATAATTGGATACCGACTAACGTCATGTGATGACGACATTTTTCGCTGTATCCTATTCGACCCCGATTTTAAATAGTGTAGAATTTCTACTTTCTTCTGCTACCGGTAGTATATTGTCGATTCAACATTACAACAAGCACCGCAGATAAGCTGTGTGAGAACAAAAGTGGCTGAAAATATTATTGTAGGCATAGCAAAGTCAATGGTGTACGTAGTCGTGTAAGAGTATAAAGAAATATGTCAGCTTATTGCGCCTACGAACACTCCAAATTGGGAATATTTGATGAAAATGTGAAAAATGCTGTACGTCGGATGGTGCATAGCTTCTTTAAACAAGAATGAATTGCCAACACTAAACAAAATCATGGCAGAAATAAATGCACGGGATGATATTCTGGAAATGGGCCGTGTAACATCACACAAATTTGTATAAACCATCATCTTTAAGTAAGCTTCAATAAAATTTCTTACTTAATTGTATTATCAGCTTCACATAAATTTCAAATATTGTAAACACACAAATTAATAGAAAGAGATGAGATTACAAGATGAAGAAAGGATTATTTAATGGCTATAAAGCAGTATAGAACGGAAGGCAGAATAATGTCTGAACATCAACATAGTAAAAAAGAAGCAGAATTGTGAGAGTTTGACAGATTAATGGATGATGTAATCGAACTTTTTATAACTAATATTATAGACAGACCTTGGCAGTAATATCGACGACGTTCCTGTAGAATCTGGTTGATATGAAAAAATGCTCAATGTGTTACCGAAAACTCCAAGAAATTCTCCATCGAATAAAATTTGAATCACCGCTCTAGCACGTCAGGCGTTTAAAATATATGTCATAAAAGAAACTGCGGTATTTCGCAAAAATCTCAAATGATGTCTATTATCTTAAAAACTAAAATAGATGGGTATCGGAAATATTGAAGAAAGTTGACATGAATTGAAGAGAAGCTTCCAAAAACTTCATCTAGCATTTGTCTCTGAATATTTTTTATTTGAAAGTTTTTCTCTAAATTGCCTAGGAAAGGAGTTATCTTCCGTCTACATACTAGGTGGACACGCTGAAAAATGGAGCATTAATATATAGTAATATTTAAATTCCAATATCTCTTCACGATTTTAAAGAAGAACGACTTTGATATTAGACGTTTCCTCCTTCATACCTCCGTGTACAGGTAATTCAAATGAGGACCAAAACATGGGAATTAAAAGGTTGATAGATCTATGCAGGGGCACTTTTCTTATTTCTTATTGTGCAATACAAGTAACTTCTGAGTAAAACATCTACTTACCAGTATATTCTTTGAAAAAGCCATCACCTTCCGCACCATTAAGTATCGGCGTTGCTTCAGCATTCACCGAAAAATAATAATTACTTCTTGCGACTACGTAAGTGAGCTGGTCGACATCTTCAAGTGCAGCTGCAAAATTTCTATCAGTTTCGACCACAAAATTATATGTTTCGCCGCATCTGTATGTTGGAGATCTCCACCTTATAAGTAAGTCGGTATCACCGGTGAATTCGATATCGGAGATACCAGCCATTTCCTCGGTATCTACAAAGATAAAAGCATTGAAAAATAGCAAAACGACCAGATTAATATTGGTACCTTCGCGCGGTAGAGGATATGAAATAGATTGCTTTGATGTTCTCAACTCATTCGATATAGTGACAACAACTTCACCCTCAGCGCAGTATGCTTTATCGAATGTTCTCGTCGCGGTATTCGATTTTGTGGAATAGTCGACGGTTTCTTCAACAATAAATTCAACTTGGTATTGGAAGGAGCACATATCTTGTCTTGGATGAGGGTCCCAAATAGCTAACCATTGGTTAGGATTGGCTTCGTCTTCTGTGATTGTCAGACCTTCGATAACAGGTTCTAGAAAAATTTTCATTAATTACAGCTTGTTATCTGCCGTACTATTTTCAAATGTATCGTATTTGAGGTAACGGTTTAGAACTAGAGAATATAGAATGCGATATCCAAGAAACTCACGTTTGCAGATATATTCCTGCAATGGCAACTCTTAGGTAAACAAATGATTTTCATGGAAAATGAGAATGAAATATGCAGATTATATAAAGAAACACACCCACACCCTGAAGATATCCTACAATCTACTAAAAGCAGTATCGAACAAAAATGCCATTCTCAATCTTGGTTTACTAGAAACCAACCAGAATCAGGAAGACAAGTAAGACAGACAATTAAAGAGGATGTTAAACAGTTCGCTGCAAACGATCTTCATAACGCAGTGCGAGAATTAGCCGTAAAATATCATTGTTATGAAGTGCATCTTATTTCTAGGTTAGCAAGGAATGATTTGATTATCATTATTAGGAATGAGTCTAACAGAAACCCATAGTTTATCCAAGAAAACGGACAATACAAAATGGCCGCGATTAATTTCTTAATTAATGGATTGGTAAAATTCCCTTGAGGCAATAAAGAACCTAGATTTATCCAAAATGCGCAGCTATCTATAATGGTTACTCTTCTATTAATGTCGATCGCAAGTAAGAAATTCCACTGCAATTTCGGCAAAAACCCGTGGTAAAAAACTTGTGAAACATTCCTTTCGCAGAATATCGAAGGGAACAAGATATGAGCGTGTATTTCAGTTCGCGAAATACACTCAGAAACCTTCTACACAATCCGAAAGACAAAACGGATACGAAGGAAGGTTGGAAATTTATAAAATTACATGCGGTGACTGTAATAAAGCCTACATTGAACAAACGAAACGGGTGATAGGGGCCAGATTGAAAGAATATACAGCTCATTACTGCTATGAAAGGATCGAATCGTCAAGTATAGCACAACACATAAGGAAAACCGGGCATAACATTAAATTAGAAAACATAAAATTAATTACGAACGTAACTTCGACGCGTGAATTAGACGGTATATAGGCGGCAAAGCTAGGTACTTATATAAATATCTTTTGGAGTAGGGATAGAACAAGACATTTTAAAATTAAAATCCTTTTCTCACATTATTCGGCCGTACGGTTGATAATGGGAATCCACAAATTCTCGAAACAACTGTTGCGGGGTGAGCCGATACTGTTTTTCTAAAGAAAATATTATCTTCAGATGATTTATGTGTACATATTAATCAGCAAAGCACTTGCTATTAGTTGGATGAAAAGGACCACAGAAAATTAACGTTATTCTTTACCAAAGTCCAATAAATACACCTTTAATTTCGCTTTGGTTCATCGTTTCTCTGACATCCATTTTCAGAAATTTAGACAGTAATGTGGGTAGAAATGGTTTCGAGAGGACTGTTTATGTGTCTAGATGTATGCCGATGTATGTATGGACGAAATTAACTTGTTTCAGAGCTTCGATTGAAGTAAATTTTACTTGCATAGGTATCTGACCGTTCTCTGCAAATTGTCACGCCACGTATATACCTCTTGGGAATGATTAATGAAGAATGCAGAAGTAGAACTACTGAAATAATTGAAAAATTGTTGCATATCGGAATCGGGTTCTATTTAATTATTGCGAAAGTGCTTATTAATAGTAGACGATAGTATACAAGTGCTTTTATAAATCAAGCTAACAATTGGTAAAAAAATTTTGACCGGAATCCATAATATGGTGTGACAAAACTTGGCTAATAAGTCATTCTGAAAGAGTTGAGGTATTGGCAATGTTGTAAAAGCAAGTTCTACATACTAAAGCAGGTGGTTAAATAAGTTGCATATATGTGGTTGTCACAAAGTAAGGGATATACAAATGTTTGAATCATTTTGAGAACTCCAACGTTATTTATCAATTTAATTCCAAGGATTGTCCAGGTTGTTACATTGGTCAAACGTCCCAAAAATTAAAAAAAAAAAAAACATTTCGGGACACAGAAGTGATGTTTGCAACAGCTTACTAGAAACGTGTTACATTAATAAGCATCCTGACTCCATCAATTGTAGGAAGGAAATCGAAAATTGAAGTTGTATTTACGCAGATTTACTTCATTAAGTTTCATTACAATATTTTGTTTTGCTTTGAGATAACCTTGTATGTCAGGTATATCATTCCTTTAAGAATCTGGAACTCCATATATTTTACTATTTACATCATTTTAAATACGTTTTTTTCATAATAGATAGCGCTTTAAAATATATTTGTTATATATAGAACTTAATGTTAATCATTTCAGTATTTTCTGTTGCTACACATGTATTGCTATTCTCAATTATTGTGTTTTGTGTGCTTCATCACATTGTCAGTACAATAATTATTTTAAAATGTTTAAATATGTAAGTTAATTTTTGTATTTTGAATTCATGTTTTGACTGTAATTGTTTTTGAATAGTGTGACCCCGATAAAGAGTGAAAAAGCACTCAAAGAATTGTCGTGTTTCAAACAAAGAAAATAACAGCATTATGCCTTTCCAACTCTTTTTGCCTTTTTAAATTTGTGGAGCCAGTTAAGGGTGTTATTTTTTATTAGTAAGGGAGATACTTTAAGTTCCTATACAGTTTTAGGAAATTAAAGTAATTTTGAGTAACAAAAGCTTCGTCATGACAACTATTGTCACAAGTGTCAAAACAAAGCGATTGCATTTTGGTGTTTTATTCTCAAAATAAAACGGATCTTAAGGTACATTCAAATCTTAAGAGATTAAGCAATTCAACTGCAAAACGAGAGTGCAATTGGAAACAACATTTTTATGCAGGATGCAGAACCCCAACACATTTACCGACCAGTTAAAGGCTTGCTAACTGTTGTCTTTCAAGGTCGTGTTATAAGGGGGCATTTTAAAAAGTCATGGCCACCAAGATCACCTGATTTGAATTCGGCGGATATTTTGCTTTGGGGTTATTTAAAAAATGTATTGTTTGGAATACGACCAAAAACGTTGGAAGAGTTAAAAGACAGTATTACGCAGCAAATTGCTGCAATTCAACCGGAAATTGTGTATAATTCGGTGTATAACTTGGAGAAAAGGTTGGTGCTGATTTTTGTTGTTGGCTTAATTTATTGAAGTTGTATAATATATCCCTTACTTTATGATATGTACTTCAAACAAATATTGTTTATCAGCCCAATCATTGTTATTATAAGTAACGTTAGATGGATATATTTTATATTTGGATTGGAAAAAAGTTTCATTCATTATGGAGACAAAGTATTCCTTGTATCCCCCGTTATCAGGAAGGTAGCATCATCAGCATAACTTAACATTATAAATAATAATATATCCCTTTCTTTATGATATGTACTTCAAACAAATACTGTTTGTTCAGCGCAATCATTGTTATTAAAAGTAACGTTGGATGGATATATTTTGTATTTGGGTTGGAAAAGAATTACATTAGTTTTGGTATAGTTTAGAGACAAAGCATTCCTTGTATCCCCCAGGAAGGTAGTATCACCAGCATAACTTAACATTAAGCAATTATCGATATTTGGACCTTTGACAGTATAGACATCGTTAAAATGCAATAAGAATAAAAGTGATTCAAGTACACTACCTTGAAGAACATATTTATTTAAGGTAAGCGTTTCTGACTTATATGTAGAGCGGGCCAAGAGCGCCACGCGCCAGGTTCGCAATCAGGCTGCCGGCCGCATATATGTATGTAAACATAGGTAATTTAAATATGTAATTATTAAGACGAGGACCAAAACCACTGTCTATTACGTCGTGAAGACGCGCAAATATACACCTGCAGTTTGGGTGTTCGTTGATAAATAGGGCGTTGTTCACAGTGGGCCACTACAAAAAAAAGGTTCATTCATCGACGGCTACGAACTAACAGCGCGCTTATTCATTTACGGATGACGCGCTCTATTCATCAACAAATGACGAGTCTGCAGATGTTACGTTTGCACCACTTCGTGGCATACTAGAAACAAGCGTCGGTGTGCTCGCTTTAGTGATTATGTCTAACGTAACTATTAAAAATAAACGGCCATTACCTACGAAAGTTAATAAATTTCTTAGTGAATTTGTGGATTTACACTACAATGGGAGTACAATTTTCTGTAAAGTTTGTAAAAAGAAACTACTGTGCTGGAGCAAACGTGATTGTGAAAGACATATAAATAGCGCACACCACAGAAATAAAAGAAATGGTGTGTCACAACAACGTCAATTTCAATTAGAATTGCTTTTAACGTTTATGGTATGTGGTCTACCACTTCGTATACTTGATAAAAAAGCATTTCGAAAATTCTGGGGTACATACAATACCGAGTGGATACTACCATCTCGGACAGCGTTACGGAGAGATATTCCACGAATACGTGAGGACATTGAAAATCGAATTAAAGCCGAATTAAAGATAAACAGCTGTGGCTATGTCTTGATGAGACGACAGATTGCAAAAAAATTCTATTTTGAATATAATAGTGCGCGTATTAGATCCTATTAAACCAAATTTTGCAATTCTATTAGCCAGCAGAAGATTAAAAGAGTGTACTAGTAAAGCAATTACGGCCGTAGTTTCTCGAAACGTTACAAAAATTTCAAGTGTCAACCAGTCAACTGTTGTTGTTCATGAGCGATGGTGCAGCAACAATGTGTAGTGTAGGCCGTTCCCTTAAAGAAAAGTGTGAAGGACTTTTACATGTTACGTGTAAAGTCCATGCTTTACATCTTGTGGCACAAACTATTCGAGAGTGTTACCCGGAGGTGGATGCATTAATAGCAAACACAAAAAAAGTGTTTCTCAAAAGTCCTAAGAGGACTAGGGCATTCCACAGGTTATGCCCTGGTATTCGAGAACCACCACAGCCCATTCTTACGCGTTGGGGAACGTGGTTAAAAGCCGCTTTTTATTATAATGAACATTTTCAAGAAGTCAAATCCGTTATTTTGCAATTCGTCCCTGCCGAAGCTAGAGCTATTAGGATGAGCCAGAAGGGATTTCTCGATATTTCTGTTGAAACACATCTAAAGAATATTAGCAACAATTACAAAGGGTTAGTAGACGCGATAGAAAATTTGCAAAATTCTGGATTGTCGTTGGTAGAATCAGTGCAAGTCGTGGACGAAGTTAGTACATTGTTACACAGTATAAACGATGCAACAAGTGGACGAGTTTTAGCTAAGTTCGATAGTGTTTTAAAAAAGAATCCGGACTACACGAGATTAAGACAAATGTGCGATGGGGCATCTGCAGATTCCTTGACTAAGTCTAAAGATTATTTTAATTATGCCTGTCTTACTTCGGTAGACGTGGAACGGTCGTTTTCGAAATATAAGAACATTTTTCGTCTCGGCGAACATCCTTCACCGAGGCAAATGTGGAAACTTATCTGATGGTGCAACTTTTTAAACAAGCCTATCCGCATTATTAAGAAGGATAGAATTTATTTATTATATCTTTATTTACAGTTACATTATTAAGTACAACAGAATAAAAAAAGCGTTCAGTTTCTCAGTTATTTCCTTATTACATCCCATTTACAACGCATACCGTTTTCAATCAAATAAAAAATCATAATGAAAATAAAAACACCTCAGCGTGTATATATATATATATATATATATATATATATATATATATATATATCCGCTCTAATTACTAAACACTATTATTGCGTCAGCTTTTATTTTTTTACTCTTGTGTATTAATTTCGAAATATCACATATCTGCTGTGACTCACATATACGCTATTTACAATAAGCGGCCGTTGCGCCTGATTCCGATTCTGTTGGATGGCGCAATTTGGCCCGCTCTACTTATATGTACTGTGCTTTGTACGCAAAAGAACTAATTGTTGACGGCATAAAGGGTACGATTCAAACTATGTAATAGCAGTGCTTCTTATTACGTAATTCTCTAATTTTAGACATAGTGGCCTTAGACAGGGCCAACAGGACACCGCAGGTCTTTTTTTGTTCCAGAACTAACAAAACTGTCTTAATGAAATCCAAAAGTGCAGTCTCAATATTTCTGCTCTTCAAAAAACCATCTTGATGTTTATCTAGTATATTGTAACAAAATAGTTAAAAAATAGGAAGATGAAACTATCTTACATTAAAAATAAAAATATCTATATTAACTTAAGAAAGATTTTTTTAACTTGAAGAGATTTCATCTGTCAATAAAGATGATGAAGAGAAACAATAACACATCTTTGGAAATTAGATAACTGTGGTATTTTTGAATTTTACCACGGGAATCCGCTTCTGATTTGTCAACAGTGACGTCTCCACTGACACTAATATTAACAACTTCAATTAAAGAAATAATTACGTAATGTAATATTTTAAATTTTAAGGAAATGTGTCAAAATAGCATGTACGACTTTTTATTGGCAGCTGTACATCTTTACGGCACAATACTGTTCAGAAGAGCATATCACTTTGAACCTAGGTTAAATACGTTCTACAGTGGATGTTTAAGATGACCTTTGTGGAGGTGATGGAGGCGGAGTGATCACCTCATATTGACCCTTAGACATTGGTTCTTCAAAAAATAGTACTTACCTTCATCGTGACGTACACTATTGCTGGTGCTAGTAACGCTCGCGCTGAAACGCGCTTCGACCAGCACAGTAAAAAAGAAGCAGAAAGGCACATCCAACGTAACTTCGAATCCATTTTCTATGGTGTTCTTTTGCGATGGATTAGCATCACCATCGAAGTGGAGTACGTATGTCAAAGAACATTTTGTATAAGCGTCTAATGTCGTCCATGATATAACTAAATCGTCGCTGATACTTAAGTCTGTTACAGGACTCAGTGTTTCAGGATCTTTAAGAAAAAAAGGGATTTTTGATTAGAAATGGATTAGCAGTTTTCTCGCTTATCCTTCCTTACCAACCGCTTCGACGTCCTTGATAGTTGTGGCGGAATAGCTGTCATCAGTAAACGCAGTCACCGTCAATTGGCTGGGAGTACAATAATAAAAAGTTGGGAATGTCAAGGTAAGTTCGTCAGTAGTCAATTCAATCGGATTCCCGTCTTGTCCGTCAAGGGTATAGGTAACCTTGTATTGTATTTCACATAATAATGCTTTGGGATGGGCGTCCCAGCTTACATCTAGCGTTTCTTGGACTTTTTCCTCTACAATATTCTCAACACCAGGCGCTAGAAGACAAGTAAGATATTCACTTTCAATTGAAGACATGATGCAATGTTTCTTTTTGGAATAGTAAATTTCACACACAACACATAGGCTACCTTGTAAAACATATACAGCGTGTCCCCAGATTAACGCATGGATAGGTAAGGCAAACAGAAAATTATTGAGTTGAAATTTCATCTTTTGGGGTTCAGCCATGCTTGAATAGGAAGTAGCTTACCCCATAATTTTATTGCCGATAAATCAAGTATATCTTGGAAATTTACAAAAAAGGAATTTTTTAAATTAGTAAAATGCATTTTCTGTGGGAGATACGATAAAAGGGTTATTAGAAAACAATATTCAGGGTAATAAATTATGCTAGTACTTAGTGTGTAAGCATGACCGAACCCAAGAAGATGGAAATTCAACTCGATAATTTCCTGTCTGCCTTACCTATCCGTGCATTAATCCAGGGACACACTGTACAAGATCATCAAGAACATAAATATTAGATTATGGCTTTCTTTTGATTACGCAATTGTCAGCAGCGAGAAAGACTACACACATTTGATATTTTAAGCGACTTTATAACTTGTTTCATGAGAAAACTACAAAATTCATGTTTTGTTTTTCATTTGAAAAGCTGACTATAAGGAGCATTTTACCGATAAAATACTCTATATATTACATTATTTTTATATTCTACAATACATTCCGAATATTTTTCACTACAGATATATTGGTCCAATAATTTTAGAGATATTTGCAATTTTTAAGAAAATTTTTATTTTGCATGTGTTTACAGAATGGTGCCTAACTCAATACATATCGGATTGTAACCGGGGTGCTGCACCTCTTCCGTCGCCATATTCGTCGGTTCATAAGTTCAATTGCGATCGGCATACAAGTCAGTCGCGACTAGTTAGTGATGTCGTATATATCGCTGTGCTTTATTCTAGTTCAAGATTCAAGAAAATATTTATTTTTTGTAATTCAAATAATAGCGAAAATCTGTGTGTAATTAATAAATGAATTAACTTTAAAATATCTACGATCTATAAACTAAAAGTATTGAATTATTCAAACTTAAATGTTGTAACCATTTGTTACTACTTAAATCTTACTACCCAAAATAGGAAACTAGACATTTCGAATAAAAACTGTATTCTACAATAAAACAATAAAGTTTAAATCAAACTGTATCACTCTCCCAGCAAAAATAAGAATAGCTGGAACTATTATTATGAACAACCAATGAATACGAAGAAAAATTTGCTTCATACACAAAACTAGAATTCCCAACGAAAGATTTATACGAATAACTTAAATCAAATGCTCAAAAATTCATCCGTTTTTTGTTGACACTGTGTTAGGCACCGAAAAAAATTGATTTCCTGGGTGATATTTCATGGCAACGTACATCAAAGATTGCATCTTGTGATAGGCAGGTGGTATGGAGCATGTGACGTTACTACCATATTGAAATGACCTGCCATTATGCAGGTGTTCTAAAATTTTAAAGGCGAATATTTTGACAAACAACAAAAATAATTTGCACTGTTTGTTTTTCGTTCATTGTTTTTGTGAAAACCCTAAAAGGTGTCTCTCGTATATTATGCAACTATTCCACATAAAGTGGGAAAGTTTATATCTATTTCCACATTAATCAAAAGCCTGGTAACAGGGAGCCGTGCCATAGCCGTACCTGACTAGTATACAAAAACAATAGTAAGAAAATAGAAAAAAAAATAACAGAACTAATACATAATTATAATATGTGAAAAGTAGTGAAACACTCACCCTTTTAAGCAGCCTTGGCTACGGAACGGTAAAACTAGAAGCACCATTAACAGTATTAATATCATATGGATAAGAGTGGTAAAAAGTTGACACCATTAGATGTGTTTCCACAGTTGTCTCGGTGAGCGATGTTCGCCGTGGTGGGAAAATGAGTTTATATTTTGAAAATGAGCATTCAATATCTTCCGATGTTATACATGCATGATTAAAATACTCTTTGTACTTAGTCAGTGGATTATTCGATACACCATCACAAATTTGTTTTAGTGTGCTAAAATCGGGATTTTTCTGTAGCACACTCTCGAACTTTTCTAAAACGCGATTATATTTTGCGTCATGTATAGTCAGTAGCTGTGTATACACTCCGTCCATAATTTGCAGAGACTCCAATAATGATAACGATCTATTTTGTAATTGGTCTATTGCGTTAGCTAATCCTTTATAGTAGCTACGAATATTTTTTAAATGTGTTTCAACGAAAATATCTTGAAATTTTGACGGGCTCCCCTTGATAGCTGCAGCTTCGGCCGGATTGAATTGTGCAACAACAGCTTTTATTATTTTCAAATGTTCAGCATAATAAAAAGCTGCCTGCAACCACGTTCCACAACGTGCAAGAATTGAATACCAGGACACTCTGTGTGAAATGTTCGTAGGCGTTTGGGAGATTTCAAAAATACTTTTTTTTTGCTTGCTATTATTGCATCTACCTCGAGAGAGCATTGGCGAATGGTTTCTGCCACAAGATGTAAAGCATGCACTTTACACGTAACATGTAAACACTTGCAACCATGTTCAAGAAAAGAACGGTCTACCGAACGCATTATCGCTGCGCCATTGCTCATGTAGTCTCCGGCTAGCTGGTAACAGTGGCAATGTAGGTTTACTAGAGCCTAGTATGCGTACCATAATATCTACAACTGAATTTTTTTACAGTCTGTTGTCTCGTCAACACATAACCAAAGAAACTGTTCTTTTCAATATGCGTTTCATGTTCTTTCCACGTGATCGCGTACAAATGCAACATGCGTACGTGCAATTTTCTCCGTTGGCAACCGCAACTCGGGATTGTATTTGTCCCAAAAGTCCTTAAACGGTTGTTTATCGAGTAAGCCTAGTGGCAAATTACAGTTTATCAACATAAGAACTACATACAAAAAATGCACTTCTCGGTGACATGCCCAATTTTCGTTTTCTATGCTGTGCGGAATTTACGTGTCTTGTACAGTTCCACTTCTCATTTGACATCAAATGTATTTTGCACACTTTACAAACTATCTTACTCCCGTTGTAAAACAAATCGGGAAAGTCAGAAATAAACTTATTTACTATGTCTTGAAAGGGTCGTTTTTTAGCCTTCGACATGTTCACTAAAAACTACAATAAATAACTACGTCTGTATCAATATCAAAATGCACTACACTAAATAATAATTACAATTAATAACTACGTGTATATCAATAAAATCAACACGCCCTATTCGCTATCCAATGCTAAACTGAACTGAGTGATGATGATTTGTCGTGTCGTATCATAATCGATCGGCCCTCCCCGCCCTCCTAAACACAGTCACACCACCGCTGCGATTGCTCTCCAGTTACCGGGCTCTATTTATGAAGTTGAAAATACCAACCACATTTTAATAACCTTCAGAGGTACATCATCATAGATGACTGTGTTTGAAGCACTCTGGAATAAGAACTTACCCTGGTAATTTGTGGTTGCTGGAGCACTGACAATGTCCTCATCATCATCTGCATTATATACCGTTACTATCGAAACACCAACGTTCAAACAGAAAACTGTTTGCGCTAGCGTATGACTTTCTTCCGTTTTTGTTACTTCGATTGGTTCCCCCGAGTCTGTGGTAATCGTAAGACGGTATGAAATACTACACTCCCCTACATCCGGTCTGGACCACGTTATTTCCAAATTATTTTCGTCCTCATCACTAAATTGTATATTAGTAGGAGCGGGAACTGCTTCCAATGGAACTGAAAACAAACATACTAGTTACAAACGTAAGCCCTCAATAAACAGTAGTACAGTAAACACAACAGGCGTAAGTAGAGTTGTCTAACGACAAGGTAAAATTACTCGCAAGGAAACGCCGGCAACACGCGGATTTAGATTCAAATGAAAGTTGGTGGGTTTGTAGACCGATTGAGTGTAAGAACAATGGTGATATTTTTAGGAGCCCTAATTCTCAATTGTGGGGTGTTAAGCGGCCTGTGACCAACACCACGTTTCCCAATTTAACTTAATAAATTAAAAAGTTAAGACAAGATTTTAGCTGTTTTACGAGATGCGTTTTCCTTGAGCAATTTAACTTTCTTCGTTCCTTATATCTATCTAGCGTAATTTTTGAGAAATCGTACAGTTTTTTGATAACCACCAAATTCTACAAACAGATCATAGAAATCTTTGCTATGTTCGACTCATGTTATTCCGATAGCCACGTACCAATCGGTACGTGGCTGATGATGTTGACCCAAGTGTCTTCGAAAAGGCCTTCCTGAGTTAATCAATAATTTGTATGGTGCTTAGTGTGCTGTGAATATTTTGGCATTAAACATTTCTGCAACTTTTCTGCGTGGAGTATTTTCCCCACACAAGAAAATAATCTCAACTTTGTCTTCCTTTGTAAGCAGTAATAAAATAAACAACAACTACGAAATACTTGTTTATCAAATACAATTACCTTCTGTCAAATATTCGTTTGTTGTCAAAGCCAAGTTTTAAAAAGACTATTCTAGAACTTCCACAAAACGAATGTAATAAATTTGCGTTGAGAAATCGTTAATTTTTTAAAGTTTAACCAGTAGGTACTAATAAATGTTCCTTTCTTATTACAAATTTATTATTTTGGGCAATTTTGTTTATTAACAAAAATAAAAAGAACTTTGCACCAAAAAAATCCACATTTTTTGTCGCATTTTAAAAAAATTACTTGAGTTAACCCTTTAACGTTCAGTGGCAATCATAGAAGCCACTTCCAGTACCGGCTATGTTTATAGGTATATGTATACAATTTTTATCCTTATCACTTTGCATCGATGTTCAAAACGCTCAGCGTCCCCTATAGAAGCCACAAACTGCTTCCCGAGGAGATACAGTATAAGTGGCTCCGATAGATGCCACTAACCGTTTTAGTCAAATACATTATTTTAAAATCAGTTGTAGTTTGTTCACGTATTAGCGTTTTTTTGTGAAGTGTTTAGCAACAAAATAAAAGTAAGTACGTTATTTATTACTATAATATTATGTTGTTAATCAGTATTATAGAACATAGCGATAAATTGTTGCGCTTAGAAGATTTAAGAAATAATTTTCGGAATTTTCTCCAAAGATGTGAGATTAGGAAATGAAATAAATAAATATTCTTTTTTTTTGTAGAGTATGGCTATAAATCGACAAAGGTTGGATATAACTAAGCTAGAACAACTGCCTGCGAGCAATCTTTATGATCTTATTGATTCTATAACTGACGATATGGCCTTACATTCCGATGTCGGTGGAGATAGCGAAGCTGAAGATAATGTCACACATTCTACATTGGCTTCAACGCTTAAGTGCTCAAGAACTACAGGAAAAAAAATTACTAGGAATAAAGTAATTGTCAGTTTAGGTGAATAATCCTCAGATTTCGACTCAGATGACTCCATAGCTGACAAAGATTATGTTCCTCAGAAGAAACGGCGTTCATCGCAATGTACTGTTCACACAACGCAGTTATCTTCATCGAGTTCTGATGATTCCCATCAGGAGGAGAATGATTTACCGAGATTAGAGGTTCTTCAGCAAAGAACAATATTTTCTGAGGAATTTCAAGTAGTAGAAGCAGATGTAAATAGCGAAAAAGATGAATCCCAAGATATTGACAATTTTTCTGGAAATAGAAGAATGGAATGGAGTAAACGATCAATGTTGCCGGAAAAATATAAAAACCTATAACTTCACAGAAGGGTTTGGCCTCCAAATTCCCAACATAAATGAAGCAACTCCTATGCAAATATTTCAATCTATATTTACAAAAGAATTACTAACAAAAATTGTTGATGAATCTAACATTTATGCTCGCTAAAGAAAACAAAGCTTTACTATGGACATAGAAGAACTAAAGGCTTTTACTGGAGTTCTTATTGTTATGGGTCTTCACGAAGTTGCTAGTATAAGAATGTACTGGTCATATGATCAAAATATGAGCTTGAAACGCTTTTTAGGAATTTTCCGTTTTCTACACTTGAATGGCAACGAAAAAATGCCCCAGAGAGGTTCAGATTATTTTGATAAATTGTACAAACTGAGACCGCTAATTGATCATTTGAATAAAAAATTTAAAGAATTATTTTTACCATCCAGAGAACTCTCCATAGATGAGAGTGTGGTAGGTTTGGGATAAATGTTATGTTTAGGATAAATGTTGGATTGCATCTCCCTATTAAAGGCAAATATAGAAGATGCGCTCGTTGTTCAACAAAATCAAATGTAAAAAGGTCAAAAATAATTTGTTCACAATGCAACGTAGGTCTTTGCTTAAAATGTTACTCTCCGTTTTACAAAAACGATTGACTATTTTTATTTTTTCTTATTGTACTATAGAAATATATAAATGTAATATATTTTTTTAGCGTTTTCAGGAATAAAACTATTATAAAATGATGTGATTGTGTATTATTATAAAAACAAATGTAAGTGGCCAAAATATAGGCCATCAAACACATAGCAACCTTAGCTTACCGGAACGGTTGGTGGCGTACATAGAAGCCACCTAAAAAAAAAAATTTGGAAAGTTGTGCAAAAAATATATTTCACATTAGGTATTAACACTATATAAATGCAAATTTAGAATCAAATCCAAGAAAATAAAAATAAAATAATTTGCGCGTTAAAGGGTTAATATAACATTTGGCCAATTTGTAATATTATCAACTTTTTAAATAAAACGTTATTTACATAATGTCTTTTATTTATCGCTTTAAACAAATTTTGTTTTTTGAAGACGATATTTGAAAAAACAGGTAAAAAAATAAAATGTGACTTAGGTGACCATAACTTTAAATTTGGGTATAATTTTTAATGCTAAACAACTTCTTCAAATAGCATTTTTCGATATTTTTAAAAATAAGGATACTTTACTCTTGGGACAAAATCAAGTTTTTAGGCGTACCTCGTATAATATTAGAAATTTTCCATATTTTATTTGCACATGTTTAATTTTAGTGGATGCGCAAACTTTTATCAAGAATAACTTTTTTCGAAAAATCCACAATAAAAAAGTTTCCCATATGATGCGTACTTTACGGATGACACTGTATAAAACAGTTTAAATCTTTTATAGTTTCCGTGTCATTAAGCCAAACAGCGAAACTGTTCTTAGACTTAACCGATTTATAAACTGTTCTTATTTTTAAAATACAAGGGTTTTTTCTCTATGCACCTACATAGATTCGTCTAAATTGGAATCTCCGGGATACCCGTGATCCCTTGTTTGTATACTTATTCAAGACAAGTCAATAAAGGCAACTTAAGTTAGATGATTGCAATTTGAAAAGAATTTTTTGATATGGTGATATAATTCAATTTCAAAACTTTCATAAAAGGAAAATATTCATTCATGTTTGGAATGTCGTTTGAGCTGTAGTCTAGATGTAGACATCAGAATTATTACCATTTGAAATAAAAGAATAAGAAATTTATTCATTGTTAAGCGAAGAAGGCTTCCAACAATTTACTATTTGGTCAATCAGTAACGTTTCTCTTAGAGGAAAAGAAGCCCTGTCTAAAAGAACACATGCATAAATTATTCTTTACATTTTTTTACCTGTAAATTCTCCTACATAATGGTCCTCACTTTCTTCGTCGTCTTCGTTTATCGGAATAATGTGAAACGTGATTTTAACACACGGCGCAACTGGGCTGATCACATACCTAAGTTGCTCCAAATTATCCACAACTGTTGAATCGTTATAGTGTTCGCCTCCTAAATCGTAATCGTACACAAACTTGTAGGAGACCTCGCAGTCCACGTCATCTTCGGGAACCGCCCATTCTACTAACACACCGGCGTCCGTATAAGCGACTGTGACGTTTACTGGTTGTGTGGCGTCTGTTCGAAATCAAAGAAATAAGCAATGTTTTGATTTTCTTATAAATGATCTCTTCACAACTTACCACCGGAGCAACCACTAGAGCGAGTTCCTAGGACAATACCAACTACTAGGGCGGTAACGCATATTGCCGTAATTATGCCAGCAATAACTGTAAAAGAAAACGGAAGCATGATTTAGTAAAGTAAGGGAAATACGGTCACATTGGTCTAAAGGGTACAGCGAAATAGGCTACATAACATGGAATTTGCAACACCAAGAAGGAGTGCGAATTTTTCTTAGCAGAAACGTATAACTATTCAAAGGTAATAATTTATCTCTTCTAGCACTAATGTCAGGTCTATTTCTTGATTTTGAATTTTCATCGTTTTCTTTTGTCATGCTTTTGTTTAACGCATTTTGAGGGTTTGATTATGCATGGAGTGCGTAAACGTGGAAATTACCGCCAGCTGAACGAATTCGACAGAGATCGAATTGCTGGCTTGCGCGAAGGTGGTTTTTCGTTCAGGAAAATTGCAAATCGCCTTAACCGGAACCAATTCACCATCATGCGCTATTATCAGTTATGGACTAAGGAGGGCTAGGAAAGTCGCCAAAGAGGAACTGGGGCTCAAAGAAGAACTAATGAGGTGCAGGACCGCCACCTTTGCCTAACGATTAATACTAAAGGACAGATTCTACAGTACCAGGTCAATTGCTGATCTATGGTTAGATAACAAAGGTTGTTCTGTGACCCTTCGAACCGTTTATCGCCGAGTTAGGGCTTTCGACTTGCAAACCTATGGACTACATCTTGTGTTAAGACTTACGACTCAATACCGACAGCAACGTTTGGAGTGGTGTAGGTTGCGAATGCATTGGAACGTGGACTGGCATAGGGTGGTGTTCAGTGATGAATCCAGATTTTGTATAGGGATGTATGATGGTCGCATGAAGGTCAGACAAAGACGTGGGAAACGCCGCGATATTTTCTGTTGAAACGCGTGTGCATCGAGCCGTGGGAATTATGGTATGAGGTGCTATAGCAGATGGGAATAGGTTTCCGTTGGTGTTCATCCGAGGCACCATAAGCACCCAGCAGGTGGAGGTTGATGAGCAGGTGGAACCTCGAAGCTCGAAGAGTCATTTTTCCAGTAGGATAATGCCTGTGCCCACGTAGCGAGAACTTCTCTAAACCGGTGCAAAGAGGCCCATGTTAATGGGCCATTCAGATCACCCAACCTCTCGCCAATCGAACACGTGTGAGACATTATGGGAAGAAAATTGAGGAACTTAGCGAATCCTCCGCAAGCACTGCAAGCTCTCCAGCATGAATAGCAAGTTGCTTGAGACACCATACCCCAAAAGGACATCGGTCACGTACTGGAATCAATGTCACGAAGAATGAGGGCGTGTAAAACTAATAGGGGTAGCCCAACATATTATTAATAAAAATAAAATTAAATTGTGTTGATCTTTTGTTGTTTTTGTGTAAAAAAGGTGTATTTTCTCTTCTAATAAAGACCGAAATCCCAACAATTAATACTCAAATAGTTACCTAAATTGGGCATAAAACAACCTAATACACACCCCTTTATGTAGTTCTGAAATGTTAAAAGGATGCCCGTAAGATTGCATTGAGTTGGTATGACATATTTTTGTTAATAAGTATTTTTTAATACTGACATTCTAGACAAAAATTTACTAACATCTCAGTAGTCCAAAAACAACCATTTTCTCGTTAAAACGAATCTCAATATTTATTTTATCAGTGTGCCATGGCAGAAACATTGGAAGAATTAATTAATATGATGACATTTAATAATAATTGTATTCACAACAAAACTACGTACATTCTTAGAATTCGGAAGTGTTTAAAGTGAATGGTCATGCGTTTGAACATCTCTATTTGCAGCCATCAACATAATTTGGTAAATTACTATTATTTTGCGTTACGAATGCAATTTGGACCACTGTGCGACGGACGAATGCTGCGGGGTCCGTGCATCGGTCACTCTCTAATTAATTGGCCATGCCAAATTAATAAAATAGGGAGCTCTTGACAAACTACTCCAGGGAACTACCCGAATGTATCCTGGTCTACCCTATATTTTCAGAAGATCCGTTAAAGTTTCCAATTTTAATGATTTTTTTTGAGTTCGTTTTGAAATATGTCTTTAGTTAAAGGAAAATTAGGCAAACGATGCACTAAACTTTTATTCAAGTTACACGATTGGCCTTGATTAAATCTTTTCTAAAGATGATGGGAAAATTGTTTTTTCAACAAATAATAACTTCAAAAACATTTTAGGAAATCCTAAAAACTAAATAGATAACATTGATAAATGAGGAATTTATAAAACGTTATATAAAGATTGTGATCAAGTATATATTGGGCAAATAAAAAGATCAATTAAAGATGAGTTAGATACAAAGAGCATCTGACTCGCCTTCAATTCAGGAGGTTTGACAAATATAGTATCGCTCTATATACGCTTGAAATGAATCATAATGTTGGTAAATTGTAATGAAGGCATGGAAATTTACAAAAACAAATATGTTTTAATGAATCTATAGATAAGACCCTTAAATTCCAGTCTTTATTCTATGTTGAATCAAGCACTTGATATTTTGGAGATGTAATCTAATGTTAATTGCGCATCTTTAGAAAATATATTCCAATATACTGAGTGTTTAAAAAAAAAAGGTGGCACAGTAAAATGAAAGATCGCTAACCACACTCCGTTCATCCCCATATTTTAAAAGTAACCTGTTTTGTGGTTTTCGAGTTACAAGTGTTTCTGTTAAAAAAAATTAAAAATCATACATCCCAAAGAAAGTATTCCTACGTCCAAACGCTTTCAAATTTAGCAATAAAATTTATTACATGGATTGGTTTAGGTTAGATGACGATATCAGTAAATTGTTTTTATCACCGGATGTACAGTGGTCATCAGAAAAGTATTGATTTTACCAATTTTAAAATAATTTTTCTTGATTTTGTTAAATAGAGCACTTTGTATATTATGAAGTAATGCAGATTTACATCCTGTATCAAACCATATTTGGTTTCCCTATTTTTAGCGGTTTTAAAGTTGTTAGTAAAGTTAATTTAAAGATTATCAAATTAGCGTCTAAACTAATAACAAACGAAACAAATGGTAAGGTGCCAATCACTGAAGAACGTTTGCTTTACATAAAAATGAATTACACTAAAGATGATATGGTAGATATGATTTTTATACTGGGCGAATGTGGAAGGAATCATTTTTCAGCCGGTAGAATTTAGGGAACTGAAAATAAGATCTGTGTCGCAAAAATTCCAAGAAAGACAGCTGGGATGGCTAAGACATGTGTAGACAATGTCAGAGGAAAGGCTTGCCAGGAGGATATACGAAGCCAGGCCAATGGGCAGAAACAAGAAAGGCAGACCTAGAAAGAGATGAGAAGGGATGAAGCGAGGGAGGCAGGAGAAGCGAGGAACATTAGCTGGGAGGAGATCAAAAATATGGCACGAGGTAGCAAGGAATGGAAGTCAAAGATTAATTCAACTCCCAGTCCGACACCGAGTGGTAGAAGGACGCAGTCTTAGTAATTAAGTAAAAATTTAGGAATCTTTAATAATGTGAAAATATACAGTGTGTTCCATTTAAAAAAGTAGATTTTACTGTGCCACATTTTTTTTATAAAAGATAGTGTATCGGAATGAATTTTCTAAAGATGTACAATTAACATTGTATTACATCCTCAAAATATCAAATTGCTATCTAGCATACAGCCCAAGTAATAAAAGACGAATATACTATTTTTGTACCCTGTACATTATTCATAATTCCAGTATTTGCAATAGATAGTGAAGAAAATTGGTAAAGTATTCATTAATGCCAAAAGCCAAAATCCTAAAACTACTCATAGTAATAAATAATAATTATTATTATTACGCCTGCGCCCGTAGAGTGTCTTAAGATGTTCACCTTCAACATTCACCAAACTTGGAGAAAGGAACACTATGGAAAACCTTACTCTTAGAACTGCGGTCACGGGGTTTGAACCCAGTACCCCGAGACTGATAGCCCAGCGCGCTAAGCACTGCGCTACTAGTCCCACATCAAATAATCCAAAAGTTGTAGCCAATATCTTTACATAACCTAAAATTTAAAGAGTGCAATTAAATTTTAGGTTACGTAAAGATATTGGCTACAACTTTTGGATTATTTCCAAACAAACCAATGATAAAGGTAAATTTTTGTTTCTCATTGGTATTCGTATCAATAGATCTTCATCTACAAAACAAGATACAAGCTTAATTATCTCCGCTATTTTCTCAGAATTCCATAACCCCAAATACTAACCCATGACGAAATTCCCATTCGTTGAATACCCTTCGAAATTTGTTATTATTGACTTGATTCTCGATATCGATTAAATCAACAACGAAATTCACTTTCTTTTTTTAATTTCGACGTGCTCGAGAGCTTTCAGTTATTGCAAAACGCTATTAAAATAGACGATCCTTATCGCAGCACTTGTTATATTTCTAATAAACGATATCGGGAGACGAACATAACGTGTAGATAAAAATTGCACAACCATCTGTGAACGCATAATATTTTTCACCTAAATTTGTTGCTAATCCAGCATCATACGTAACTTCTTTATATTGCAAAAGGTATAAGAACAACGCAATTTTTTTAGCGACTGGATCATCCGATGTCGGGATACAGCCCCTTCCAAGAATTTGCACGATTTTTAAATTTTTGTAAATACCTCGGAAACTATAACAAATATATATATATATACAGTGTCTTTCACTTTACAGCTTGACACCCCCGTGATTTCAAATTTTTATGAGGTATAGAACTCGAAATTATTGTATAATTGGAAAACTGACAAACCTATTAGATGCAAAAAATCGAAAAAAACATAGTAGACCTTGTTTAATCGTAAAAAAAGTTGCGAATATGATTTTAGGACCTTCTGAAAACCCCAAAATCAAATTTTAGTCAAAAAATTTTGAGTAGCAATTGTTCTGTACAATATTAAAGTTAAATTAAAATTATTTCGTTTTTACTTTTTATTTTATACATTAGTACAGTGCTTCTGTATAAAAGCTATTATGGAAGCTGCTCAAACACATGGCTGTTTATATTTTTATATGCAGTCAAACTGTTTATTCCATACTTTATTTTAAGTTTGTGGTTATTGTGTTGCGAAGAATGGCTGAACGGTTTTTATCGGTTGCTAGAAAAGTAGAATTAGTTCGTTTAGTGGACGATAGACATCCGTATAAAAATGTTACCTTTCAAATAGTTGCAAATATCTGTTTAATGTTTCTGGTAGTTTTTCTAAATCTGTACCTCAACGTTAAAATAGAATTAATCCTTAATTAGAAGAATACATTATTATCTATGGGCACAAGAAGGTTTTTTAAATAACAGGGATTTTTTAAAAACCACGTTTACGGATGAAGCCACCTTTACAATTAATGGAGTTGTTTCATCACTAGTCTGGACAAACAGCGATAACAGTCAGTGTAGTAGATATGTAGTACGGAGTCGGCGATTATTTATTTCAGGCGTTCACAGCGTCAGTACTAAGTCGATGCTGTATGCAAGTAGTTCTGTGTATATGTATGTCGTAACTTATTTCGTAATTGTACGCTTATGTTTGCTTTAAAAATGTCGCAGTTAGGTACGTCGCGAAAACGACCAATGGCAGACACGGTTAAAAACTTTATAGTGGACATGCCGGACTTAATTTTTGATGGCGCTAAAATTCAATGTCTAGTTTATAAGATCCCTTTAATGTGTTGGTCCAGAAGCCATTGTCAATGCCACGTCGAAAGCAAACAGTATTCTTCTGTAAAAAGTGGCATACGAGATCAAGAAAAATTTACATTTGATTTATGTGTTACTCTTATTTTATGTAATCTATCGTTTCGTTTGCTAGACAAAGATGCATTTGTCTCCTTCTGGAATAAATATGCGGACTGTAAATTACCTAGTCGGACATCGATACGAAATGTAGTGCCATTTGCTCGTGAACATATAGAAAAAAGAATGAAAACGGAATTGAAAGATAAAAAACTGTGGTTGTGTGTGGACGAAACAACAGATCGTCAAAAACATTCTGTGGTTAATGTAATAGTACGTACAATGGAACCACATCGACCGTCATCCTCCTTCTTACTTGCTTCCAAAAGAGTTATAAATTGTACTGCCGATGAGATTTTAAAGGAGGTGTTGAACTCATTGAACAAATTTGAAGTTTCAACTAAGCAACTTTTAATGTTTATAAGTGATGGTGCCGCAAACACACAAATTGAAAACTCGATTAGACATCCCTGGTGTAGCCCTTAGGTTACACTTTTTGATTGCCCTCATATCTACTATAGTTCATCCAATTGTATATTTCAACTAATTTATTGGAATTATGACAAATAACAATTTAATGTTTTTTTTTCTAATACCTAGTTAACCAGGCGGCATTTCATTTCATTTCAACCCAATAGGGCAGCGAACCTGACATCTAAAACAATTTTAATTAAATTTACTAAATTAAGAATTTTTTGGGGAGCAGTGGGAACGTTCCTGGCATCAAGGTCACCGAGGTGTAGTGGTTAGCATGCCCGTCCGGCAAGCGGGATATGTCAGGTTCGATTCTTTATCGGGACGAGTTTTTTTCATTACGTCGGAAATTCCCAGGAAATTACAGATTTTTATAATTCACTGGCCGAAGCCAAAATATATTAACGACAACTTATCGTTTCAACGCTTAAGTTAATAATAAATAATAATAAATAGAGACGAAGTTTTAAATTTTTCAGTAAACTCAACAACCTACACTTGAAACATGAAAGGTATCAAAAAGAAATCATAGGAAACAGCACTTATCCGAATTTAAAAATTAAATTTTAGGAACTAACATTGAGCGATTACCTCCAAAATAGATTTATTTCTTTTTAAATAAATCAGATAAACTATTAAAACCCAATCAATTTTGACCAAATGATGTAAGTCACGTTTGAAATAACGTTATCATAAATCAATACATTGTAACCTTTCTTGTTATTCTTTTAGAACAATATTACGTATTTAATAAACTAAAGAGGACTTTTTAATACCTCTGAAGTGCCTTGTTCAGATAAAAGATAATATCACATTACAGGTGATTGAGGCGAAACCTAGCGACTTTGCCATGGATAATTTTGTAATTGTTTCATACATTGGACAAAAATTCCCGGGTAGAATTTTAAGCCTGGCAGATGATAGACCGCCTGTTGAGTGTGTGGCAAAGAGGTTGAAATTTTGGCGCTGGCTAAGGGAGGCGATATTGTATGGCGTATAGTTGTGACGACGTACGTAGCAAAATCAATCCTCCTAAACTTGCTTCAAAGAGAAATCAGTTTTTAGATCCATAATTGGACATTTTTGTATCTTCTGATTATTAATACTGTATTCGTTTGATAATTTTAAACATGATATGAGGTGCGGTGGACGTATTCTACGACTTAGGTATTTAGTAAGAAGGTAATCAAAAACAAATGCTACCTCAAATTTTAATAATTTAATAATTTAGCAGTTTACACCCATTGTTCAGTTAAGTGAGACAATCAGAAGTTGAAAGGTGACCAGAATTGAACATCATGCAGTGGTGAAACTTCGAGGAAAATATACCGTCCGAAATTAAAAAGCGAATGGACATGGTTTGTAAAAACTCTACACGATTGTATACCATATTTGTCGAAATTGTTTCGTTGGGGCAGAGAATTCTTTGAAGATGTAGGACCCCTTACTGTAATAACTCCAGAAAACGTCAAATTGGTCGAGGAAGTCGTATTGAGCGATCGATTGATTAGGCTGAAGGCTAAGATGATAGAGGAATAAAAATTTCCAAAATTAGTGTTTTGAAGATCCTGAACGTCGAGTATGACAACAATTAGTGCAAAATGGATCCCAAAATTGTTCAACATGGTTCAGAAGCAACAATGTGTTGATTGTAGCTTTCTGAAGCTGTACGAAGCCGACAACACGTCCATTAACGAAATAGTGTCTGGGGATGAAACAATGATTCTATACCACGAATCTTTGTCTAGAAGAGAATCGATGGAGTAGCATCGGAAAGATGAACCCATCCATAAGAAGGCCGAGATGACAAAAAGCACGAAAAAGACGATGGCTACAATTCCTTGGGATAGCGAAGGTATCTTGTTAATCGACTTTAAAGAACGCAGCACTACAGTAAACGCAGCACATTATGCCAACTTGCTACGCCAGTTAAGAAAATTCATCATCGAGAAACGCCGAGGAAAGCTGGGACGAGGTGTCTTGCTCTTGGTCGACAATGCTCCCCTTCACGCAGCTGCAATTTCGAAGACTACTCTGTGCCAGTTCACAACCCTGGCCCTGCCTCAAGTTACTATTTTTTATTTTCAAAATTAAAATCAAAACTAAGAGGAAGAAAATTTAACACCGATGACAAAGTCCACGAGGTAGTTTTAGGGCATTTTGTGAACAAACAGCCACCGTATTTTTATAATGGCAGTGAAACGTTAACTAAACTAAAAAGTATATTGAAATAGCAGGAGATGACATTGAAAAATAACAAAAAGATTTTTCTTCTACGCGCTTTCCTTCTGTGTTAAAATTAATAAATAAAATGAATTGCTTTTAATAGTACAGCGATCTCTTTTACTGCGTACGGTATCCACTACTTTATCTCTTATTTTCAACCTATTTAAAGGAGATGTGAACCATAAACTGGGTTAAATCCTAAATAATAAACAGATATGCTTTGCTATAAAGGAAAGCTAGGCTAAATATGCAGATATGTTTGTAGCCAAAGTTTTCAGATGGTTTGTCATTGGCCCAAGTTATGCAATACATTGCAACTCTAGATTTTCAATTAACGGGATAAAGCTATCCCAATCACGGGTAATCTTGGTCCAAATGTTTAATTAAAAAAAATAGAACAAGCCTTTTAGGGAAAATATTTAGTTACATTGTAGGTCTATGTTTTATTTATAACATAAGCAACTTACAATGTTAACTTTTCTATTTTTCAATAGCTTTTAGTATCGAAGACTCTAAGGAAACATGGAAAAGTGAGACAAAGTTACCCCAGCTGATGGTACTCAAAATTGTTTGTGTAATTGGAATCCACGAAACAGTTGGATTAATTTATGAATTATAAATTATAAGCTTTATACATATAGTTTGTTTACCACTATTATTTGATCAAAATATAAACGCTATCGTGATATTAATTTATTAAGGTCTGTTGTATTTGTTTGATAAACTGGGCAATTGATGTCAAATGTAGCAATATTACAAATCTAGGAGATCAAAACGGAAAAATAAAAATATTTCCACATCCACTGTAATATGAGAAGCTTTAGAATAGAAATTGTAAAAGTCCAGGAACTTTCAAGCTCAGAAAAAATAATCTGAAAATCTCTTTATTTAACTTTAAAGTTGAATAAATCGTAAAAAAAAAATCAAGCGCAAAAGCAAATTCGACTACAGACTGTACAATTTTCAAAAAATTTTCTTTAAAGACAAAAACTACCTCTTCAATTCATTTGAAAATACATTGCCTTAAATTCTTACCAATTGTTTTTGTGGATACCATATTACTTTACTTTGTACACGGTATACCATGAAGCACTTGCATCTACCCCGGTCACTTACGAACTAAATGATTAGGCTTGATAATGCATCAATTATTATATATATCGAATTCTTATTTTCACACACTGTGACGGAACTCGATAACTAGATACGTTATATATCGGCTAGATAGAAGATAAAAATCGTCAATACAGCGAATTTCAATCAGAGCATCCGCTTTGCGTATTTTTGCAATGATTACTCACAGTACAGAATCTCGATGAGATGCCTGAGTCAACCACGTCAAGAGAAATGAATAAAACAGTATTGAAGCTGTTTTGGGATTATTTGAACCACTTAATTATTTTTTCTAATGGAGTTGACGTATACAGGTTGTCCCAATCTTCTGGAATTGTAGAACTGTGTACTAATTGTGTTACAAGTGGAAGAAGCTCAACATTTTCAGATAATGTCACCAACGTTATATGGCTTTCATATGTCCATATTTAACAGATTTCAAGATATTTATAATTTAATATTTTCAATTTTGTCTTCAATTACCCAAGTACCATTAAATTACAT
This sequence comes from Dynastes maya, assembly GCA_029619315.2. Classification (NCBI taxonomy): domain Eukaryota; kingdom Metazoa; phylum Arthropoda; class Insecta; order Coleoptera; family Scarabaeidae; genus Dynastes; species Dynastes maya. The sequence goes on along the minus strand of JAROYE020000006.1, from coordinate 42,736,727 downwards.
ACGGTACAAAATAATAGCCCAGAATCAATTTGGTTTTATTAACTTTAGATCTATACAAGATGCTCTTTTTAGGGCTTTAGACATCTACAGTCTTCTTGACGGCAGAACTTAGGTTGGTGACCTGTTTTTTGATTTTACACCAACGTTTGACTCTGTAGATTATGAACTCCTGCTTCAGAAACTTACAACTTGTGATATACAGGGACGCTGTAAGCAGTGGGTAGCATACTACTTAAACGGCGGTACCCAGCATGTGTCAGTAAGATGTGATGACTAGAGTTGCTTACTAGCGGAGGTTCGATACAACCCTCAGTATAACAGCGAGTCTTAACCAGATCTGTTGTGTATACATGTACGCTGTCGTAAATACAACTTCGTAGTTCTTCGTTTGTTTTAAAAATGTTGCCTACGTCGCGAAAACGACCAATGTTGGACAAAGTTACAGAATTTATACCAGAAATGCCTGACCTAAATTATGATGGCGTTAAAATTCAATGTGCAGTTTGTAATATCCCTTTAATGTGTTGGTCCAAAAGGGTTTGTCTACGTCACGTAGATAGTAGCATTCTTAAAAAAAAATTGCACACGACACTATGACAAATTTAAATTTAATTTATGTGTTACCTTTATTGCATGTAATTTACCGTTTAATTTACTACACAAGGAAGCATATGTCTTCTTTTGGAATAAATATTCGGACTGCAAATTACCAAGTCGGGCATCGATACAAAGAATTGTGCCATCTGCTCGTGAACATGTTGAAAAAAGAATTAAATCGGAGTTGAAAGATAAAAAAACTGTGGTTATGCGTGGACGAAACAACAGATCGTAAAAAACATTCTGTGGTTAATGTAATGGTACGTACAATGGAACCACATCAATCGTCACTTTCAATTCTATTGGCTTCCAGACGAGTACAACATTGTACTGCCCAAGTAATTTCAAAGTTAGTCTTAAGTACATTGGAAAAGTTTGAACTTTCAACAAACCAACTGTTGATGATTATGATTGATGGTGCCACAAACATGCTTTCTGTAGGCCGGTCCCTTAAAAAACACTGTGCTAACTTGTTACATATTACGTGTAAAATTCGTGCTTTCAGACATGTGGCAGATAGTATTAGAAAATGTTATCCTGAGGTAGACGCTACAAAAGCAGTGTTTGTTAAATCCTCAAAACGTATTCGCAAATTTCACAGACTATACCCCCGTATACCTGAGCCACCAGAACCTGTTTTTACACGTTGGGGAACATAGTTACAGGCCGCGTTTTATTATCATAAGTATTTTGAGAATATTAAGAACGTGGTTCTACAATTCGATCCAAAGGAAAGCAAGTCGAAACTTCAAGATAGTCAGGTTAAAACGGATTTAAAAACTATTCAGAACAATTACTTCGGACTTGTGGATGCAATAGAAAAATTACAAAATCCTTCCAAAGGATTCTGATTTTGGCACATTAAGACAAATTTGTGAAGGTGCGTCAACAGAGCCGTTAAGTTGTTCCAAAGGTTATTTTAATTACGCAAATATAACATCACCAGATATAGAACGTTCGTTTTCTGCATATAAACACACTTTTTCCTCACGCCGCACTCGGTTTGCCGAAACAACTGTGGAAACATATCTAATGTTGCAGATATTTAACAGACATTATTCACTTTGTGATTTCACGGAAGACTCTTAAGACGGTAAGTGTTTGAGCACGTATTATATTTTATTTCTGACCATTTATTGAAGGTAATCAAAATCTTCTAAATGTCTAAATATTGCAGATTAAGGGAATAAGAAAGCCGATTTTTTACTTTTGAAACGTTCTATACTCCACCCGATTAACATATCAGGTAATTCAAGAGATAGGAGAGATACCCAATCAAAATTACAGAACAACCTGAGATTAGTCAGCTTTACCTCCGCGGCAATGATAGATGCCATACCCATGCTGTGTGATGATACGTATTGGTACCGTTATTACATAAATTAATCATGGTATTTCAATCGATATTGCCGGTACCAAACGGAAAAACATCTCGCCATAAAGATAACTGCGATAATAAAGTTATGTTATAATCCCTGATTGTAACCTTAAAAGCCTCAATAAACGATATGTCAGGAATCGAGGTTGTATCAGACAATACGATCTAATTAACGTCTTTAATTGCTTCTAAATGTACAAATAATACGCTAGGCCAACTATTACTTAGCTACGATTTGATGAACATGTTATTTTGTATGCTCAGTGCGGGATCGGGAATCATTTTAATAGGAATTAATTGGATCAGATAAATGAACTCTCACGGGCAGTTTGTGAAATCAATACGAACAAAATAGAAAGGTCGCCGATATTTATATCCCATTCCTATTTAAGGTTAAATATTAATGAGCATTAGCTTTGTTTATTTATGCCTTACGAAACAAATTTCATGGATTATAACTCAAAAATAAATTCTCAATCCACTTCAAGTCAATGTACGATTCATTTTTATCTTGAACTAGCGTCTAACCCAATTTTAAAATCTCCAAACCTTGAGTAATCTAGAATTGCTGGATATACAATGTGATCAAAAAGGAGCGATTGCGTTGGCAATTCGGAAACAGATATTGGCCTTGGAATCTAGACTACATTTCCGTGATTATTGATACTAAGAAAAGCACTATGCCAGAATTTCGCGCGATACTTAATACAAAATTCGAGATTATTAGATTTACAGTGGATGAAAAAGTGAACAACCAGTTCCTAGATAGTTTAGTAAATAAAAAGAACAAAAAACTGGAAATAGACATCTATAGAAATCTAACGAACTCGCTCTATCCCTACTTTTCAAGAAAAATATGTACAAGTACCTACTTTTACCTCTAGAGGCTCTATGTCAGAAATTTCACGACCTTAATCCCAACAGTACCCCGCGACAAGAAATTTGTGAAATTTCCCTTCCATAGAGTATCGAAAGGTACTAGTAAAGTTTTTAAGGGACAAGAGATGAATGTGTGTTTCAGTTCGCGAAATACACTCAAAAACCTTCTTGGCAATCCAAAAAATAAACCTGAAATGGGAGAAAGGTCGAGAATTTATAAAATTGCATGTGGTGATTGTAATAAAACCTATATTGGTCAAACGAAACGAGCGATAGGTACTAGATTTAATGAACACATCAGGTGTTACAGGTACGGGAAGATAGAAACGTTAAGTGTCGCACAACACATAAACGATACCGGACATAATATTAAATTGGGAAACCTAAAATGTACTATTTACATAAATAAGAATGCAAACCTAATCAATAAGGAGAAGGGACCTTTACACTTTTCATGTCTTTTCGATTTATTACGGTAGAGATCATTTGATTTATGGTTGCGCTAACAGAGACGTCGATCCTCTCATACATTCCGCATGCATGTTTAGTTTTTATGGGAGAGACGGAAAGAACACAAATTTGACGAACAGAAAGAACATAACCGTTGTCTCACTCGATTTTTATTAGGGTAGGATGACCACATGTCTCGGTTCGTGGTGACAGACCTTTTCCACCTTTTCTCCTTGCTTTCTAGCCTAAACGGCAAAAGTAGGTACTTGTATATATTTTTCTTGAAAAGTAGGAATAGAACGGGTTCGTTAGATTTAATATATGTTCTCTAACATCAATCGGTACGCGGCTGAAGATGATGACCCATGTGCCTTCGAAACGTCCTTTCCGAGTTAATTAATAATTTGTGTGGTGCGGAGTGTGTCGAGAATATTTGTTTGCCATACTGCCCCACAGTCCTTGCTATCATTATTGACTTCTATAGAGTTTTCTTTAGGTGTTCAGTGATATAAGGAGCACATCATATTATTTGAAGTACGAAAATTTCTGAAAACGAAATAATTCTGTATTGCTTACAACATTTACGCAGTAATATAGAAAAATTTTAGTTAAGAAGGTATCCTGTATAGCTAGAGGCTGGAAAAATAAATTCTACAATTGATACCTCTACCGTCAATTTAATTTTATATTACAAATTGATTTGGCCATACAACCTAAATTGCATGTATGAGGAAAATATAGAGATACATACATACCCAGCGAATTTCTAAGAACAGATATTACAGATATTTTTATAACAGATTTTCGTGATAATTGACGATATCGATATGGCACGTTTCTCATGGCATCGTTGTTAAGAAATTACAATAACGTTATCTAATTATTTCACTTTTTATTACGTGTCTGTGATCGAACAAATAACTCGTACCAACTAATTTGCTGGGATGGATTTCGACGTTGCATTTAATTGCGTAATAGTCTCCTGCTTTAGTTAAGTGGTGTTCACATGGGGTAGTGCGAAATTTGTGTAATTCGAAACTATACACATGTCACTTAGACAGTACCACGACGCTGCATCAATACTTTCTACATTTGTTCTTGAATTTGTATGTCATAATTACTACAGAAACTGCTAATAAACATACCACATAACGTTTCTGTGTAATTTCGTGAATTACAAAACAAATGTTAATATCAACAGATAAATTTTGATTAGGTTATGACTAGAGTCTGGATTTTTAGTTACCAAAAATATGAAAAAAGGCACAGTAAAAAGAAAAAAAAAGGAAATAAGTTTTTAATTCCTTAGATATTGCTTTAGCATAATATACATAGTGTAATAATAATAAATTCTAATAATTTTATAATAATTACATAGTTACATATTATTAGTCTCTCTAGATTAAAAGACAAGAGTTGCTATCTTCTGTCAGATAAAATGTTTTTGTACACAGAAAACGTTGGTGTGATGTCACGTGACGTGAGTGGAGCATATTTTAAAGCGCATGTTTAACTGACAGCTGAACCACCCGAATGGATTTTTCCTACTTCTATGAGGATATTTAGATCAGGTTTTTTGCCAATAACATTTTGAAATTTAGTCGCTATTTTTTGGCCTATTACTCCGGGAATTTTCCGGACAATTATTTTTACTCTGTTGAAAATTTCTAAAGATTCAACAATGTTGATACCACTTTTTTCCAAATTCTTTATTTCATCTTGTATGTCACCGAAGTGTGGGTGGATAAAAGCTAAACCGTTTTCAACTTCTTTGTCATTAAAATAATTTTCAGATTTCTAAATGTACAGAGAATTATTTGCTTCAAAACTGTTAACAACATCAAAGATATTTATAAAAGTAAACAGCTATTGTTGAGTATAAAAATAAACGAGGATTATGTACTTCTGCCAGTGTTTCCACATTTTTTGCATAAAAACTACAAGCTGAATCCGTGTTCTCCATCACGTTGTGGCAGATTCTGGAGACAAAGGTAAATTAGGAAGCTTCTTTTTATAATCAGCAACGCGTAACGGAGCTTTAAGTATAATCTAAAGAGAAATTGCAGCATATTATTTTTAATATATCATTAACCAGAGTTTAAAACAAAATGTTGATGTCGAAGGTCTGCTGTATGAAGGACAACCAGCGGCCACATTTTTAAATAAAAATTGTTGCGTAGGTTTATTTCTAAAATTTTTAGTAGTATAATAAGTATTCCACACGTCAGATGTTGAGCGACGTGGTACTTCTTTGTTGCATTAATCTATAAGAGATATACACTGTTTAAACAAATTTTACAAAACAAAGAATCGTTATTCACTTTTATCTAATTTTGCCCACTCATATAAATCGTTTTTGTTAATTGGCGGCATGTTAAAATTTCTTAAATAGTAACATTTAAACTGCAACTAAACTCCAACACCCTTCTCTTGTATGAGAATCACTTCAAGTTGCTTATGTTCTCTACTTTGCTCTACTTTATTTACGCACCAAGAGAAACCAAAATGCTTAGTCAATAAGACTGAAACAAGAGTGTTTAATTCTATTGGTTGAATATGAATCAACACAATCATTTTAAAACCGAAACCCTAGATTTATAAATTTTGCAAGATTATTCCACAGAGTATACGGTAATTCAATAATACACAATGTTACACGTTTACAAAAAGTCATAAATATATCTGTTTATGACTTTTCCAGGTATATCCTTTTAAACATTACCTAAGTATAGGGAAACTTGTATGGCAAAACACATGGTTTATTACTTAAAATTTCGTTGAAAACAGCATTGTAAACGCAAAATCTTTGTCCCTTTAATATATCAATACTACAGTCTCTGGCCAAATTACTTGAAACAGTCAATATTTTGTAGTTTCTTCATAATAAAATATAAACTATACATGTATTATATTTTTTATTTATAAAATATATTGTAGAAATATGTAACATATGTATATTAAATAAGTAATTAATATTTAGTCCATCACCCATAATTTTTAATAACACCCTTAATTCTTCGGGGCATACTTTCAATGCAAGATATGATTGTCTCTTTTATATCTTCATCGTTCTCCCATACATCCTTTATATTCTTCATTAATATTTCCTTTGTAGGGTTTTCTCTTTCATATACCTTACTTTTTAGTCGATTCCATACGTTCTCGATGGGATTGAGGTCGGGTGAATTTTCGGGCCAACGTAAAAGAGGTATGTGATTGAATTTCTTAACCTTTTTTTTTACATGGCAAGGAGCATTATCTTGCATAAATATACGCCCTGTCGGTATGCGACGTCCTGGCTTAAAATACGGTAATAACGTGTTTTTTAACACATTTATGTACTGCTCTTGACGCATTGTACCTTCTGCAAAATACAAAGGGCCGGGTCCGTCTCCACTAATCACTCCCCAAATCATTAGCTGCGGAGGGTGTTTTACAGTTCGAAGAACCGTGGACTCTGTGAGACATTCGCCAGGTCGTCTACGAACAAATTGTGCTCGCTGCAGTAACACACAGAGCAAGCACTCGTCACTAAAGGAAACCTATTAAATAATGGAAACATTAATTCAGTAAAAATCATGTTGTTAAGTTATTCACTTTTTTCCAATTCTCGTCTGTGAAATGTCGATATTCTCTTGCAAAGTTGAGACGAGCAGATTTCATTTTTTCTCTTAAACGCGGCTTTTTTACAGGTAGAGAGAAATAGAGATTTAGATATACATGGATTATTTTTGAATCATTTTGATTGTAGCAAATCTATTGCTCAAAGCCTGATGAACAATTTCACGGTCAGATCTCTTCGAAGTTTTTCTTTTCCAACCGCACTTTGCCCGTCTTTGCGTCGATGTGCTAGCTCCTTCGTTTAAGTTTCTAGCTAAACGCGATACAGAAGAAGGAGGTACTTTCTGTAATTTTGCAATTTCTCGTTGTGAATGTTTGTTTGATTGTAGAAGAGCTTGTATAGCGGCTTTTTGTTCACTTGTTAAATCTTCCCCGCGCATTTTCTACAAAAAAACTCAAATATTTCATTTTTTTTCAAATTCCAAATAATTAATTATTAAGAGAGAGATAGAATAACAATTTTACCTTTGCAATAATGATATATCAACACAAAACACTTAGCGATACTCCACAACTTAGCTTCTATACGGTTATGACGAAATATTTTAAAAAATATCGATGCATTCTCTAAACTGTGAACTCGCTAAATGTAAGTTGATAACTGAAATATTTATATATACGTACTTTACTCTTCTAAATATCATTTCTCTGGTATTTTTATTTATTGATACAATAATCTAGTCCCCCTATAAACGATCGGATTCAAAGCAAAAGAATATCACTATAATAGGATGGGAATTTCCGGGTAAAAGGGTTGATTTATGACATGTTTCAAGTAATATGGCCAGTGACTGTATACAACACACTACTGTCTGAGATTTGTCATTATATAAACTTTACATAATAACCGGATACAGAAAGGGCATGGAAAATCACAAAATCTAGGCGAAAAGGCATTTTTTTCTCTAGAAAGGCAAAAATCGTGGATATTACTAAAAAATGCAAAGAAGGCAGACAGCAGGCATTTGACTAATATCCGGACTCTGCTTATAACAAAGCAAATTACTAGTGGCGGTTGTCAAATTCTTATACTAATTTCATCCTACTCTATGTGAACGCAACCTTAATTTTTTGTCCCCAAGTTATGCAATAATTTCTCTGATCTGATCGCATCAGTGTAAATATATATGCATTGTTCAATCGTTTAGAGATATTAAATGACTTATATTCAATTATTTATAAATCTTCCCAATCTACACAAGCGAGCAGATTTTAAACCGTTTGGGTTATACGTCGAAAAAGTTGTAGCAAGAAAGGATAATTGCAAATAAGGTAGTTTGAAGCGATTTAATTGAGAATTTCGGAAGACGGTTTTATTATCGACGAAAGAATCTAGTAATTCATAATAAAATATTTCAGATCTATAATCTCATGTCACCTAATATATTCGAATGAGCGGATGAGAGGCTAATTGATAACGATAATGTAGTATTTAAAGGAAATATTCCTGGAAACTGTTTGATGATGCTATACTTAATATTATGACAGAAAATATTTTGGAGGAAGATTGTAACTTTGCAAACTTTCTCTTCTTTAAGAAAAGAGAGAATTGAGGAGAGAGGAAGGAGAAGAAATATGAGAGAAGAATTATTTTTTATGTGCTTTAAAGAACAGAGAGAAGAATCATCCTCAGTAAGTTACAGTTGTGTAAATAACCTTTTACGGCACATAATTAACCTTCTATTTTACCTAATTATTACATCGATTATTACATGAACGAGAGGGTTAAGTTTATCTTGGAAAGATAAAGTACGTATTTTTCATTGCAAAATATGGTTTGTTTTAATTTTTAATATAGTTATCTACATAATTTTCAATTTTATTTTCAAAATTTATCATTCTTGTAAGTAGAGAGGATATGCCGGTTTTGGACCACTCTCAACTCCCAAACTCTGACTGTGGTAGACACAGGAAATTACCCTCTCCACTTTGTTAGTTTGAACGGTGGTTACCGAGGAAAAGCAGATGGGATGCAAGTCGCGAGCGTATTTTCATATACAGGCCGTTCTCCAATGTCCAATATGTATCCCTACAATAACATGAATATACAATTTAATGATCAGAAGTATACAATAGCATATTTGGCAATTAGGGAGTTGAGAGTGGTCCAAAACCGGCATATCCTCTCTACTCTTGTAAATTCGTACATGAGAGGGTTAAAACAGGTTAAAACAAACAATTTATTAATAAGTCTATAGCAGTGTTGCTGCCTCTTACAGCCATGGGGAGCCAGATTGATGGAACATCATTAGTACGCTTGCGTGGTGGCATGTACTAAATTGTTGGGTTGCCCTTTTATCGTGGGAAACCATATTTCGGCGCTTTGTTCAAAGTTGCGTTCATTGAATTACGCCTTGTTCAAGCTTAGGTGTTGCGTTAACGTTGTGAGTCACCTAATCTTTTGCGTTGCTTTATTATTCAGAAACGACCAGTACGCACCACGTTTCATTTGGAGAGAACTGCCTTCTGCCTACCCATATTTAATACCAATGGTTTAATGTCATTGCCTTCTATGTCTTTCTATGAATGTGCATGTTTGCAACAAAGCGCCATTCTTATTTCACTTTAAATGAGGATATAAATACCGGTACTAGACATAAAAAAATACTCATAACACCTTATTATATGAAAAGAATTCAAGGTATGTATGTATTAAGGCATTTAATAAAGTTGAAATTTAAAGAAGCTGTAAGGGATTATTTTACTGAGAACTATTTTTATAGCACCTCCGAATACCTGGACTACGGCTGGGGGGCGCTGGGTATCTCGAAACTGTTGCATTGAGTGTTGTATATTTGTTTATATACCAATTTTTATTTATATTCATATGTACACTTTACTGTTTATATTTAATTGACGAAGTTTATATCTGTAAGATCTAATAGCAAATAAAAAATACCTTTTTTATGAAACCATAGCTGACTATGGTTTCCATTAAAAAGAAGACCATACCTCGAAAATTATATCTTAAATGAAAAGTTCGATTAGGCCGTCTCATTAACCACATACCCACAACTTTCTCCTTTACTCTTTTTTTCTAAAGTCAATAATAACAGAACTGTAGGCACCGAACGAAATAACAAAAAAAGACTATTAAGGCGGATTAAACCATTCGGGACAAAATACATTACAATACTCTTCAAAAAGCAAAAAAATGTTTCTTTAATTTCAAGTATTGTAAAACCAATTGTATTACATTGGCAGAACCAGCATTAGTAGAATTAGTGTACTAAAATTAAACGCTGTATTATCAGTAACGCTGGCCACGAGCGGTACCGCGCATCGGCGTAGAATCACTTCGGACCGAGAGGAACGGTAGTATTACTTCGTCTGCGGAGCAGTACGGACATTTTCGATGCCGGTTATTTGCGCAATTGTTTATCTGTCCTAGAAAAATTATGATTTCGTCAGCAAAACGACCGCGGTCGGACAAACTTCGAAAATTTATTGCAGAAATTCCAGACTTAATATATGAAGGTGCTAAAATTAAATGTGTAATTTGTAAAATCCCGTTGATGTGTTGGTCCAGACAACATTGTCTACGACACGTAAATAGTGAAAAGCATGTCTCAAAAAGAAATTGCGCACGAGACAATGACAAATTTATATTTAATTTATGCGTTACGTTTCTTGGAGGTAATATACCGTTTAATTTACTAGACAAGGAACCATTTATTTGGAATAACTATTCGGAGTGCAAATTACCAAGTCGAACATCGTTACGAAGAATTGTGCCATCCGCGCGCGAACATATTGAACAAAAAATAAAATCGGAGTTGAAAGATCAAAAATTGTGGCTATGTGTCGACGAAACAACAGATCGGAAGAAACATTCTGTTCTTAATGTAATGGCACGCAAATTGGAACCTCATCAATCGGCACCTTCAATTCTATTAGTCTCCAAACGAATACAATAGTGTACTGCCGAAGTAATTTCAAAGTTAGTGTTAAATACATTGGACAAGTTTGAACTTTCAACAAACCAACTCTTGATGTTAGTGAGTGATGATGCTGCAAACATGCTTTCTGTAGGCCGGTCTCTTAAAAAGCATTCTGCTAATTTGTTACACATTACGTGTAAAATTCATGCTCTCAATCTTGTGGCGGATAGTATCAGAAAATGTTATCCTGAGGTAGACGCTCTAATAGCGCATACTAAAGCAATATTTGTCAAATCACCGAAACGTATTCGCGAATTTCACAGACTGTGCCCCCGTATACCAGAGCCACCAGAACCTATTCTAACTCGTTGGGGAACATGGTTACGGGCCGCGTTTTATTATCATAAATATTTTGACAATATTAAGAACGTGGTTTTACAATTCGATACAAAGGAAGCTGCCGCTATCCAGAAAAGCCAGTCGAAATTTCAAGATAGTCAGGTTAAAATGGATTTAAAAATCATTTACGACAATTACTTCGGGCTAGCAGATACAATAGAAAAATTACAAAATCCTGCGGTGCCGTTAGAAGAATCTCTACAAATAGTGCAACATGTTCACGCACAGCTATGCGCGATTGAAGACGCGAAAAATGTTTCTGTTCTAGACAAATTTGAAAGTGTTTTTGAGGAAAATTCTGATTTTGGCACATTAAGACACATTTGTGAAGGTGCGTCAACAGAATCGTTAAGTTATTTGAAAGATTATTTTACTTACGCAAATATTACGTCACTAGATGTAGAACGTTCATTCTCTGCATATAAACGCATTTTTTCCTCATGCCGTACTAGTTTTGCCGAAACAACAGTCGAAACATATCTAATGTTGCAGATATTTAACAGACATTATTCACATTGTGATTTCACGGAGGACTCTTAAAATGGTAAGTGTTTGAGCACGTGTTATTTAATTTTTATTTAAAAGATGAGCGAAATTATTTGCGGCAGCAAACATCTCTATTAGCAGAATAACTGTAGTGGAACGCGAGGCCTAGTCGACTCTACGCTACTGCGCGGTACCGCTCGTGGCCAGCTTTAATTATCAGTAAATAGTAGTGTAGTGAAAACAATAATAATTCATAATGAACAGCATAAAATATTTTCATAAAACCTAATCAAATCGTGACGAATGTATACCATTTAATAAGACTATTTCCAAAATTTTAGGTTAAAAATTTGATATATCAAAGGATTAGAAGTATGCAAGTAATCTCCCCAATTAAGCAATTACGGTAATCTCTCGGCTTCACACAAAATAATAAATTTTCGACACGAGATCGAATTAAAATAATTTTCTAAAATATTTAAGATTTTACGTCAACTTTACCGATAATGGCGAAAATTTCCAAGAATTTTGATGGTAGTGATAACCGCTCAATTTATTCAGTACACAGATCATCTTTTCGTTGCATGCCTCTTCTACATAGCACCTATCTCTCTTGGCTCAATAGTCATCGCAGATAATCGTTTTGTATACGCGACTTGTTTTTCACCTGAGTTCCTGTTACTGATAAAGTGCACAACTTTTTTAGATAAACTTCATTTAAATGGCGCTGATCAGGACGAAACACTTAAGAAGTACATAGTACACTAATTCGTCATATTTGTAAAAATAACAGCATTGAATAATATTAATTCGGAACAATAGAAATTGCAGATAATCCATCATTTGCTTTTTGAAAAACATTTTGCTGATGTTTACGTCAAGTTACATATCAGACAGAGAAGATTTGTGTCCCCATTGTAAAATTAAAGGATTTATATGTTATTTCCTTTACGTTTCTAGGTACTCAAACTTGGATTAAAATTATGTCGAAATGTTATTAATCATTTGATAGTGCAATAACATACCCGTGCACGTATTAAGCTTCACGAAACAAATAGATACTCTGAAGCAAAAAAGAATTATGTAGAAAAAAATGCTTATCGTCGCATTTTAAAAGAAATAAATTGTAATGTCAAATGTAAAACATATATTGAGCAACTACACTCCTGGACAAAATTAACGCACTAGCAAATACAGCAATCAAAATATGTATTGTATTATTCACCTTTCGAAAATCCACTTGTAATAAGCAATGATAGAGCTATTGAGTCATATTGAGCCCATATTCAATTTCATATTTAAATTTTTAAATGTTCCGATTTAATTCACAAAAATTGGCAAATATAATCACTAGAGTAACCAAAACTTGCGGACTCGCATAGGCGTCGGTATTACGGGTTAATATAAGAATACGAAAAATTCATAAATAAACTTACTTGCTAATTATTCAACAAATTAGAGTCATCAGGATGTGAACTACTGTAAACTTGCATCATTGCATATGTTTCCACAGTTACTTCTTTAAACCTTGTGCGTCGACAAGAAAAAATATTCTTATACATAGAAAACGATCTCTCCACATCTAAGGAAGTTACATTTGCATGTAGAAACTGTTTTTCAAAATCACTTAAAAGTTCACCATTCTTACACTTATTATAAACGGCCTCTAAAGTATTAAAATCGGGATTTTTCCTTAAAACGTCTGCCAACTTTTGATTAGCGCATAATCCTGGCGTATCATTTAATGTGTGTAATTTATTTTTTACACTCTCCACTATGTCTAATGATTCCTGCAATGACAATTCAGTACATTGTAGTTTTCTGATGGCATCTAGTAATACTGTATAATTGGTACATATTGTTGTTAAATCTTCTAAAAGTTGAGGAATTTGAAATTCTCTTTGACTTTCTCTAATTGCTTTGGATTCATTCCGATTAAATCGCATTATAACTGATTGAATTTGTGGAAAATGGATCAAATAGTAAGAAGCTGCTGTTAACCAAGTACCCCATCGCGTTAAAATTGGTTCAGGAGGTTCTGAAATACCTGGACAAAATTTACGAAATTCTTTTAAACGTTTAGGAGATTTACGAAACACTGCTTTAGTACTTCCAATCATCCGATCAACGTTTCCGTAATGTTGTCGAACAACTTCACCAACTAAATGCAAAGCATGCAGCACGCAGGTTATATGTATTCAGTTAGGAAATATATGTTTTAAGGATCGCCCAACACTTAACATCGTTGCTGCACTATCTGTCACAATCATCACAACTTGATCTTGGGCAATTTTAAATTTTTTCAAAGCGTTCATTATCACTTTTTGAATATTTTCCGCGGTACATTGTTGAACACGTTTGCAAGCTAACAAATATCGAGATGCTGTGTTCTCGCTAGATAAAACGCGAGCTATTACATTCACAATACTGTTTTTCTTTATATCGGTCGTCTCATCCACGGTAATCCATATTTTTTTGGAACACAAATCACGTTTACATACATTTTCTAGCATCTCTTTCATTCGCGGCAAATGATTCTGTAATTGTGTTTGTGAGGGTAATGGGTACTTTGGAACGTATTGTCGCCAAAACGTTTTAAAAGCTGCTTTTCTCACCAACGACAACGGAAGATTACAAGAGGTAAACATAATTAATAAATGTATGAGGAATAGTGTATAAGGTATTTCAGTTCTTGCATTTCTCATATGCTTAATACCATTGACATGCCTCTGGCAATCAGTTCTGTCCAATGCAGCCAAACGAACATTGCATATTAAGCAAAAAAACTGCACTACCGTCATATTTTAAATGGGGAAAAAGTGACACATACTTATGTACATTAGTAGCAAATCTATTACGAGGCATTGTTTTCTTAGGTATGTAAGTATTAGTTCTATATGAAACGATACACTAATTATGTACTTGGTATAATACTACAACACACAAAAAACACCAGCTATATTTTCAAAAGCGACACGTAAGTACATAACCTTGACCGTTCGACTAATCTCTGCAACAGCTCAACCGGTACTAAAACGAAATCTCTCTCAGCGCGGTTTAACATGATTTATATTCAAGGTCGACACTACATGCCTGCTTCTCTACCGGTTTAGTTTATTTATGAATTTTTCGTATTCTTATATTAACCCGTAATACCGACGCCTATGCGGGTCCGCAAGTTTAGGTTACTCTAATAATCACTAAATGGATATTAATATCAAATAAACATTGTATCATCATCAACGCTGGCTACGAGCGGTACCGCGCATCGGCGTAGAATCAGTTCGGACCGAGAGGAACGGTAGTATTACTTCGTCTGCGGAGCAGTACGGACATTTTCGCTACCGGTCATTTGGGCAATTGTTTATCTGTCCTAGAAAAATTATGATTTCGTCAGCAAAACGACCGCGGTCGGTCAAACTTCGAAAATTTATTGCAGAAATTCCAGACTTAATATATGAAGGTGCTAAAATTAAATGTGTAATCTGTAAAATCCTGTTAATGTGTTGGTCCAGACAACATTGTCTACGACACGTAAATAGTGAAAAGCAATTCTCAAAAAGAAATTGCGCATGAGACAATGAAAGATTTATATTTAATTTATGCGTTACGTTTATCGCATGTAATATACCGTTTAATTTACTAGACAAGGAACCATTTATCTGCTTTTGGAATAACTATTCGGAGTGCAAATTACCAAGTCGAACATCGTTACGAAGAATTGTGCCATCTGCGCGCGAACATATTGAACAAAAAATAAAATCGGAATTGAAAGATCAAAAATTGTGGTTATGTGTCGACGAAACAACAGATCGGAAGAAACATTCTGTTCTTAATGTAGTGGCACGCAAATTGGAACCTCATCAATCGGCACCTTCAATTCTATTAGTCTCCAAACGAATACAACAGTGTACTGCCGAAGTAATTTCAAAGTTAGTGTTAAATACATTGGACAAGTTTGAACTTTCAACAAACCAATTCTTGATGTTAGTGAGTGATGGTGCTGCAAACATGCTTTCTGTAGACCGGTCTCTTAAAAAGCATTCTGCTAATTTGTTACACATTACGTGTAAAATTCATGCTCTCAATCTTGTGGCGGATAGTATCAGAAAATGTTATCCTGAGGTAGACGCTTTAATAGCGCATACCGAAGTAGTATTTGTCAAATCACCGAAACGTATTCGCGAATTTCACAGACTGTGTCCCCGTATACCAGAGCCACCAGAACCTATTCTAACTCGTTGGAGAACATGGTTACGGGCCGCGTTTTATTATCATAAATATTTTGACAATATTAAGAACGTGGTTTTACAATTCGATACAAAGGAAGCTGCCGCTATCCAGAAAAACCAGTCGAAATTTCAAGATAGTCAAGTTAAAATGGATTTAAAAATCATTCACGACAGTTACTTCGGGCTAGCAGATGCAATAGAAAAATTACAAAATTCTGCGGTGCCGTTAGAAGAATCTCTACAAATAGTGCAACATGTTCACGCACAGCTATGCGCGATTGAAGACGCAAAAAATGTTTCTGTTCTAGAAAAATTTGAAAGTGTTTTTGAGAAAAATTCTGATTTTGGCACATTAAGACACATTTGTGAAGGTGCGTCAACAGAATCGTTAAGTTATTTCAAAGATTATTTTACTTACGCAAATATTACGTCACTAGATGTAGAACGTTCGTTCTCTGCATATAAACGCATTTTTTCCTCATGCCGTACTAGTTTTGCCGAAACAACAGTTGAAACATATCTAATGTTGCAGATATTTAACAGACATTATTCACTTTGTGATTTCACGGAGGACTCTTAAAATGGTAAGTGTTTGAGCACGTGTTATTTAATTTTTATTTAAAAGATGAGCGAAATTATTTGCGGCAGCAAACATCTCTATTAGCAGAATAACTCTAGTGGAACGCGAGGCCTAGTCGACTCTACGCTACTGCGCGGTACCGCTCGTGGCCAGCTTTAATCATCATGTTTTATTACATTTACAAAATCATTCTTTTAACATTTTTTTTTAATTAATGGTTTTTATAATTTAAAAGCACTTAATTGATTATGGCTATTATTAAATTGAAACCTCATTCATTAGATTTATCATTTTTCCGAGAAACAGCAGTAGGATTAAGCTTGCATTGAATCATCTCTATTATCGTAATTGCAATTTTCAATCTTTCAGTATAACTCAGTTTGCTAGAGCAAAAAGAATTTTTAAAAATGTAAATTAAAAAATATAGAAAAAATATCCAATATTTTTCTTTTTTACCACGCAATAATTTAGCCAAAATTTAGATACAACGGGAGTCAGGTTGGACAGAGTCGAGTGTTTGCTAATTTATCGGAATATATAGGACAACTAATGAGCGATATTATCTAGAGATTATGAATGTGCGTGTGGTCATGAAATTTCCTATCAATGCTTTAGTGGTTCCCAATAGTGCGTGAATTTTTGGCGATACGCGCAAATTGAATTACATACATTGAATTGTATTAACACTTATGCGAAATAACTGTGCAAGCTGAATGGGATTCTGTTGATAGAAGAAACATTTTTATGCACACTTTTGGATCTTTATTTTTTGCTGATACTAAATGAAGTGCTTAAAAACTTTTTACTACTGTATGAAAGATTCATTGTAATTTTTAACTTATTTGCAAAAGTGAAGACAAAGAGTATTTACCAAAGTCCTAAAAATGAATTCAAATGAATAGTTATTTTATACATATTGACAGAGGTAGACGCAACATCTTAGCCTTTTTGTATACAATTCATGTCAAAAAAAGTATTTTTTGTATTACGTAGAACTGGTTGAGTGTTCCTGGAACACAATCGAAATGCGGGCAATGTATAAACAGCTGTAGGACGATTTATTCTATGATAATTTTGGCAATAATTGCAAAGGTTGATTTGAAGATGAAGTCATTGTATAAGCAAAGTGCTCAGATGTTATATACAAAATTGTCAATACTTAAATAAATAAAGAAGTTCACATGCCGAAGAATTGACAAAATGCAGGTTCGTTTACAAAAATTAATCAATAAGACACTGTGAATGCTCGCCAAAAGAAATTTCACTAGGGGTGAATCGAATGGTTCCTTGTTCTGCGTTTATTAACTATCCCAGCTTCGATCAATGGTCATCATTCCGTTTATACACAATTGCGTTAATCGTTTTATTGCCGAAGAATATACGAGGTGGGCGCCATAAATTCTCGGCCTGATATAGAAAAAATAAACTTGGTAGAATATATCAATTTTTGTTTTTCAATATAATCTCCCCTAACATCAATACATTTATTGCAACGATCAATTAAATAATTCTATACACTTCTAAAAGTTTTTCCCTCAGAATGCTGCATTACAGTTGCTTGCAACTCACTATCGTCCTTAAAACGGCGTCCTCTTGGATAGAGAATCGTAATACGAAACCAATGTTTTATCTCCTGTGACAATGGACTCCAAAATCGGTTTCGGGTCGCCTCCACACAAGATTAAAAACGTGTGCGCGCATTCGACTCGACGTTCACGTTGGAGAGCAGAAAGAAGATGCGATACCCATCTTGCACTAATCTTATTCATACCCAAATGGTTATGGAGAATTCGGCAAATACTTCTTTCAAAAATGTTAGACATCACTGCTAATTCCTTCACTTTCAAACGCCGTTCTGCTAATACAATTTTTTTAATAATTGAAATGTTTTGAGAGGTTCAATTGGCCGACTTGAGCGTTCTGCTTCATAATGCATCCTATTGAAAAGATATCGCCAATAGATCATTCTAGCGCTATAATAGAATATAGACGATCGCCTCATAAATAGAACTACGAAAGTTTTGCTCATAAACAATATTATTACGACTTTCCTACTGTGTGTTAGTATGTAAATACATATGTTATATGTAGAACTGCTCTTCGGTAAAAGTTTCAAGCAATTGTTCTTTCAATAAACCAACGTGAAAGATTTATTACACCAGATACCGAGACGTTTTGATTATGAACTGATTTTCTATTGACACAATTTTGAAAGTTGTTTCATAAGTTTCTATTCACTCTTTCAGGATGTTCAAACTCGCCATGTAGCACCAAACATTATGACTTTAGTTACATAGTGGTACAATGCATAGGTATTACCACCAACATTATTTGTTAAAAACAATAAGTAAAATACCATCTGCAGTATATATTCCATTTATATTTCTGCTTCTTTAAATCAAGGCACTCCTAAATATATCTTCTTTTTTGCAAAAATTGATTTTTTACTTAATATTTTGACATACCGTTAGGAACACGAAAGTAGTCGCCTAAATTCCTAGTAGAACTTTGTGAAATCTGGACCATTTTTTCATTCCTACCTTTAATATGAATATTTTCTTAACTTAAAACTAAATGATTTATTTGTACTTTCTTGATTTTCTAACCCTAAGAAAATATCTATTTAATCCAAATAAAATTTCAAAAAAATTTTTTTTTGAATAGAGACCGACTTTTGCAAAAAAATCTGTTTTCTTGATTGAAGAAATCATTTCTCCGCGTGCATGAGCTAGTCGAGAGGTGGTTTGACATCTGCACTCCGGTTTCTGTCGCTACTTTCTGGACGGCGTGACTATATCTCTTGGCACTAAGTGGCGCCAAGATATATATTTTAGTGCTGTTTGGAGATTAGTGGCATAAACGCAAGAGACAAATAACAACGGTGAGAAAGGATTTTGCGCTCTAAGCAACGCTGATAACGCCGGGTAGGGAGAAACATGTCCGTCGGCTAGCGCTTTTCCTCTTCTCACTTTGTTTTTGCCGGGGGTGATCCCACCAATACCTTGAACTATATAAGCATTATTTTTGTCTCTGCGTCCATAATATCTAAAGAAAGATATATTCTGTTCCTTTCTTTGATTTCGCCAAAGATTAACATAAACACACACATGATTTGCTGTGGTGATTTTCGCATTCGCATACCTCAATCCACTTACACTCATTTTCTTACCTCCACGGCGCTAAGTCTGGGAATGGGTTTGAAACTGGCGATCTCAAACTCAAGTCGGCAATGCGCCATTTATATCTTAGACCCAGCAGTGGTCACGCTGATTGTAGTCCGTTAATGATTTTCCATTAAGGCTTTTTTATATGACGCATAATCGTATACAGTGCGAAGTTTTTGCACGGCCGTTTCGTACCTCCGTTATCATATCTGCATCCGAAGAGAAACGCTTGCCCTTGAGATGTTTCTTAAGCTTCGAAAAGAGGAAAAAGTCACAAAGCGCAAGGTGGATGAGGCAAAACGTCATGAAACCCAAGCTTCTCCAGTGCTATACGCGTTCTCTGACTTGTGTGAGGCCGAGCGTTGTCATGATGCAGAATTTGCACTTTTTCTGGACGAACCCTACACAGCCTTCGCTTCAGATTTGTAGTACAGCCACGTTTCACAAATTCAATATGAACGATGCCATCGTAATCGTAGAAAACGAGATCCGTTTTAGCAGGATTTTCGTCTATCACAGTCCTTACCCACCTCCCAACAGTAGTCACATCAACGCATGCATCACGGTACACGGTACTCAAGCTTCGATGGATGTCAATGGGCGCTACACCCTCTGCAGTAAGAAATTCGCTGACAGCTCGTTGCTTTAACCGCACGTCCATGCCGGTCGCCATTTTTAGAACTGTCGTGCGCAAACGGGATGTTACTGAGAAATTCCCCTAGGGAGGCTTATGTACCAAGAGTTAAGGTAAATGGCAAACCACTTTTGACACTGTCTGGCCCATCATTATAAATGTTATGGCCATGGAGTTATCAATGCCCTGGTATTTGGCGCTCTTTCCTAGCCAACTTTGCGTCATAACAGAAACAGATTACCAAAACTTTTATTACTGCATATTGTCATATTTCTTAAGTTAAAGTATAAGATATGTGGTATCGTTGGGTTTGCCTTTCTATTACCTTTCCAGAAACGTAAAAATATGCAGGATGTTTTATTTAAAATAAGAAAGTTGACGTCACTACCTGTGACACTGGAAATACAATTGAACTGCCGATAACGGAAAAAGTTAGTTCATAAAAAATAGAAATCTACCTATTTTTTCAAAAACCGCTAGCTTCCATCGTTCAAAAGTTAGCATGGGAGGGGATGGAGGGCTGCGCACTGTATATAATTATACATGGCGCATGCGTAATTGTATTTTTGAATTCTCTATTTGTCAGGAGATCATTTAATTTTGTGTGCCATGCAGAAATCGTGTGTAAATGCCCGTATAGCTCTTCTACAACTTGGCCTGGTGTTGGATTGCTGATTTCTATGTGCATAATTTTCTGTAATACACAGAACCGGTGATAAAATTCACAATTCATGAACAAATAGACACGTTTTCATAAACCGACATAGGAATCTGAATTACATGTTTACGACGTTAAATGATTTGTGAGGCAGTAAATTATGTGCTCTAAATTTGAAATGTCAGGTTCATCTTGGATCTTCTTATCGCTAACCTAGCTATGGCCAAAAACTGTAAACAATTAATGGAAAAAGTATTAAATCCGCTCTAAATACCGTACTAAATTTTGGTTCAACTTCCTACGAATTTATTTAGAAAATTTAGACAATTAGGGCGAGTTTCGATAGCAACAAGAACAACGATCTGTCAGTTAAGTGTATTTTTGACATGATACGTTGTATTTTAATTTATCCGTTCAATTTTTGTTTGATTTTAAAGCGAAAACTTGTACAAAATGGCTGCCGGCAACGTAACACTTTCCTTGCCGCAGATGATCGATTTAGCTTTGAATATACCCGAGGTAAAGTACTAAATAACAATTTCTAGCTGCAATTAGACCTTGTAGATGATTGTATAGATAAAATTAGTAGCACAAGGATTACTGTTTTTGAATCCCAAAGTAAGTAGAATTCGAAAAATGTATGTAAGAAAAGCGTCCTGCGTAACCTTTACTTTCCCTTGTACTCATCATGGACTCCGTTCATGTAATTGATAATTTAAACACGCTGGAAATAAACTGATAACAAATAAGTGGTAATCGATGAAAAAATATTTACTCAATATTTGCATATCGCAGGAACATGCCTAATTACTAATATGCGACCAATCTGTAATTACAACGAATAATACACTCTATGTCTATATGTGGATAGATCCGAATGGTATTGTGCTATTATCGAAAAGTAAAAATCACGTAAATGAAATTATTTACACCAATAAAGCATTAGCATGATACCTTTAATGATCGATATGCTTTACAAATAAATATACGGTGTGTTTACTTAAGTTGGCTGCATATGGAAAACTTTTTTATTATTTGTTTTAAGGAAAACTCTTTATAAAATGTTTTGCTTTCTGAGAAAATTATATTAACACATTTAAATTTGAGGTAGCATCGGTACGTTGCTAAAAATGTTCTAATTTTGAAATTTTAACTTTAGATTCTTAAAGATCATAATAAAGTAGTCCTCTAAAGTAGTATTCAGTTGTCGAGATATTCGATTTCGACGAATTTAGGTAGCGAGGAAGATTCGGAGTTCATATAGGTAAAAATTACAAAATCATATTTTTAACAACACAAGATGCCCTACAAACTCCATTACATCCAGAAAAATGCACTGTTTGGTACGGTTTACTTGCCGATAATGCCTTTATTTCTTCAAAAATGAGGCCGGAGTTTGCATTACCGTCAATGGAGTCAATCATAATACTAGGGAGTACCTCTTCATGATTAAAATCTAGCACTATCTCGTCATATAACAAAGAAATCACAAGGTCTAGTCAAATAATCTTGAAGAAATAATCCCTAAAAGAAACCATTGGCAAAGCATAACAGGGCCATTTCACTATACTACTAATCTGGTCTGAGTCTTTATGTCTGAATCTTCGAGAACCTAGAAATATCTATTTCCTTTTCCATTCTCACCGACTTGATGCCTTTTTCGCTTGTTTATTACAGCATGGCTCGGTTAACTTCAATTTGCTACAAACAGTACTTCACGTCCTCGTTCAACAATTGGAACTGATGCCATGCCAAGTAGAATTTCGAGGCAGAGATGGAGAAAAGATACAGCAATTGTTGACGGTACTCAAGCCTGAACCTGCAATTAAAGTAACAGAGTATGTCGTTAGTCCGCCGCAAGATGCTGGGAAAGTGGTTCGTAAAAAACCACCGAAAGGTACGGTATCTCGGCAATTTCCTTACTTTAATCGTGATTTTTCCTTGGTTGAAGTCTAAGTTTACCAATTTAGACATCAACCAAGGCAACGACAGCGAAATTCCAGACTTTGTACATTAATACGTTAAAGTTGTTCAATAACAAATTTAATCTGTAAACGATAACAATTCGATTAAATCTTCTTTAAGAATAGGTAAGTGATATGATATGTACACACTTCAATATGAATTTTATTCTAACCACTTATCCTAATCAGCAAATAACGACTCTACAATTCACACAGCAGCTATGTTTAATAACAATTAAGGAAGTATATCGGATAGGTGATGGTGCAAGTAGCATTGTGAGACAGAATCGGACGTGAAAGTTATTTTAAATTTGTTGATAGCTGTAATAATATAAAAAAAGCAAATTTTGGATGTTTGTTATTTAAACATATACATATGTATGTATTTGACTATAACCTGATGGATATTTGGTCATTCGTTCAGTGTGAATGGAAGAAAAACGGAAGGAATAAGATTGTTTTTAAACAGCACCTGCTCTAGGGATGACCCTTTCCTTCTGGAAAGATTTGCGAACCCCAACAACTACATGTTGGGATGCAGTCTAATATTTCCACATTATTTTGTTAATGTTCTTTACACATGATTGTTTGAAAGACAATCTGCTCATACTTTGCAAGAAACATGTTTATTAACCTTTGTGTGATTGAAATAGTACCTTGGTACTAATTCCGTCTCTAAAGTGTAATACTTTTTTATTATTTTTGGAGCACGCATGGCTGGAACATCTCGAAATATATATTTTTTAATAGATTTCTGCATATTTCAATTTATTGTTACCTCTGGCTTTTACAGAAAAAACTTTACTCCTTTTAGCGAGAGAAATAGTACGCAGGTACTAATACAGAAAAAAATGTATATAGAAGCTTTTATTGAAAAGGACAAGTTCAGTAGTAATATATAAAGGTTTCTGATTGAAATAAACAAACAAAAAATAATAAAAAATAAACTAATTTGTTATATTGTTGCATAAATCGCACAGGTTTATTGAGTGTTCGTTGCAAACAGGTTTTGTGCAAGAAGTGCATGCTTTTTGAGTTTTCCTTTGTTTTCGGGAAGGCATTCGACAAACATGACAATATCCAATACACTATAGTCTGTCCCAAACTCGTTATGCAGTATTAAGTTTAAGCGGGATATATGTTTCTTTTACTATCTTTTAAGATTTGCCAATAACGCTATCTCTATATTCGGTGGCTATATTGCAATGTTTACATTGGCGGTAATGACAGCAGTTTGTTTATCTTTCAGTTATGTTCTGTCAAACGTTTAGTATTCCGCATTTCAGTCAGTTTTTTTGCGGTTTTCCAATTAAAGTACCCAGTGGTGTTGGTCCTCGTTTTGCATTAATTCATGCAGGTTGCGAGAAAGGCTTTATTACTGGTTGCATCTTTATTATATGCAAAGTTAGTAGAATTTACAGACCTTTCCTTGAAGACCTGCATGTTGAGGGGAAGGAATGTCCAATGTCAAGTTCCAGGAGTTGAAGCCAGGAGTTGAAGCTTGTGAAGAAGTTGTTTGTTGTTATATTTCTTCCAGATTGCATTTACCAATCAAATCCAAAACAGTTCGTTCCCCAATATTTTTTTGACATTCACCATCAGGCAGTTTACCCGTATAATGTTGGCCTTGTAGAGGGTAACCATTTGATGATCGTATACCCAAAATATACTGGGTCAATTTTGTATGTCCTCGATAGGGAAACAGTTGTTCATTAACCGTTATGCATTCTTTTGGCTTATAATTTCTTTCCAAGTTATTATTTAGCATCACCCAAATGTCGCGAATGGGGGCAGCTTTGTCTATCCTGGCACGTTCAGCACGAGTATTTTGATTGTCAAACCGTAAAAAGCGCAAATACATTTTGAATCGATCACGAGACATCGCTGTTCGAATAAGAAGCAAAGAATCGCAGCTCCACACATCGGTAACATGCTCTTTGTTTAACCCATGAACACCAGCTACTATAAGAATTCATAAAAATACATTGAATTCCTCTTGAGCAAATGGCTTAAAAACTTTTAGACAAGGTTGGTTTTCGTTACAATCTTGGTAATTTTGCAAAACTTTTGTGTTGGAATTTTTTGTTATATGCTGGCTTTTTCTATTAGTTTCTCGTAGAATCATTGAACCTATATCGTTGGGGTAATTGTTCTAAATATGTCCTTTGGTATATACGAGGCTCGTCCGGAAACTAGTACCCGTTCGCACCGCGTGGAGCAGCAGTTGCGCGACGAGTGGTTTTCTCGTGACGCAGTGATCTGTCAGCTGTCAGCGTACGAGATTTGGTTGAGTTATCTACAATAATATCGCGTCAGTGTGAGTTTGAAATTACACTCGGCAATACCGCCAGTTGTGAAGTACGGTCTGTAATAAGATTCCTGAACGCCAGAAATGTGAAGCCATGTGACATTCACCGTCAAATTCAAGAAGTGTACGGCAACGATGCGATGGACGCCTCATCGGTTCGGCGATGGTGTCGCAATTTCAATGCAGAGAAGACAACGTTCACGATGAAGAGCGTCCAGGGCGCCCGTCCGTCATTACTGATGCGTTGCTGCGTGCAGTCGACGACTTCAAACAGCAGGATCGGCGTGTCACACTTAATGACATCAGTTTTCCGCAGATTTCGCGCACCATAACGCGTGAAATCGTCAAAGATCATCTGCATTATAAAAAAATTTGTGCAAGGTGGGTGCCGCGCGTGCTTTCAGAGGAACACAAAAACAAGCGTATGGATGCGGCCTTGAATGTTTTGGAGCGTTACGCAAATGAAGGTGATGCATTCTTGTCACACATTGTTACGGGCGATGAAACATGGGTTGCTTACTCAACGCCCGAAAGCAAACGCCAGTCCATGGAATGGCATCACTCTCATTCATCGACCAGACCCAAAAAGTTCAAGACAGGAGAGTCGACTCGCAAACTCATGGCAACCGTCTTCTGGGACAGACATGGTCTCTTGCTTTTGGACTTCATGCCTCGAGGGGCCACCATTAATGCGGAAGCATATTGTGCCACGCTACAGAAGTTGCGGCGGGCATTTCAAAATCAGCGGCGAGGCCTGTTGTCGTTGGGCATTGTGTTACTGCACGACAATGCCCGTCCCCGTGTTGCTGCAACAACACGCCAATTGCTCCAGCAGTTTCGCTGGGAAGTCTTCGATCACCCACCCTACAGCCCAGATCTAGCACCATCGGATTACCACCTTTTTACAAAATTGAAAGATTTTCTAGGCGGAAAACATTTCCGCAGCGATGACGCCCTCAAAGCAGCGGTCACTACATTTCTCGCCAAACTGGCGGTAGAAGACGTCGGCATAAAAAATCTCATCCCACGATACGACAAGTGTCTTAATTTACAAGGTGATTATGTAGAAAAGTAATGTATAGTACATGTATATGTCTAATAAAAAGTTTGTTCAGATATCTCTATTGGTTGCGATTTAATTGGCAAATGGGTACTAGTTTCCGGATGAGCCTCGTATAAAGAACTCATTGTCGCCGCACCCGATTTATCCCTTAAAAGGTTACGATCAATTGTTTGAGCCTATGGTTGCGGCACATCATTCATCCTTGCTTATGAAAAGAGTGGATTTCAAGGCGTACCCAGTTCCGCAACTTGCTCCTCGTAATCGCTTACGTCTGAGTTTGCTAAACAATACAAATGCATTCTAAATTATATTAACAGTTTATTTTAGGATGCATCGAGTCCGAGATGTCTCAATAGAATAAACGAAGAACGTATTTGACGAGTTCACTCTTAGGCTACGATCAGGCCCTAACAAGTTTATAAATGCAATCATATTCAAGAATATTTGCCAATAGTATGCCAGCAAAAGTTTATTTGAAATCTAGAGTGGGTTCAAAACAGATTCATTACTAGAAAGAAAGAGTACCGTAATTAGTACCCGGGTACTATTCCTGTCATTAGGCGGTGTTTTATTTCCCAGTCACATAAAGGTTAAGAAATTCTTACATGTAAGTATCAAAGAAATGTATACCTATTTAAAAAAAAACATTTCCTATCAAACCGGAAGCGATAAAAATACGAAAACGTTACAATAAATTCGTTATTTTTAACTACATATCCACACCAAATTTAAAAAGAAATACTTCCCAAGGATCAAAGTTATTATATCTTTCCAATAACAGACTTCTTCCTTTTTCTTCCGTCTTCCGAATTTTGTACATTGAATAGCTTCTTTGGTGACTAGTTCAATGGTGGTATGTTTATTGGTCCATTGAACAAGTTATTAACTTTTTTTTATTTCTCCAGAACATCCGCATATTACCTGCTTTAAATTCTCTCAATGCTACTCAACGATCTTTAAAGATGTCCTTTTTAAAGGAAAAAATCGCATGCTTTCTTTAAATTCTTCAAAACCCAACGTTTTAACAATAAGTTAATTTCAAACAGGCATAAGAAATTCTCTTGGTACAAGAAACCTAACAGAATCTTACCTTTCGTTTCGGCGTAAAAGACAAATAAGTCAAATTATGAATTTCATTTATCACAATGTTTTATCATCACATCCTGTACAACAAAATGCTAAATAAGCATATAAAATTAAACATAACATATGATTTCCGCCAAATCTCAATTTATTAATTTATATAATTTCTCTTTTAAGGACCGGCAACCTCAGCAAGCGATGTACACACTGGTAATAAATAAATTCATATCCAATACATACGTATTTACGTTAAAAGGCATGAAAACATTTATTAGGCGAGGGTGAACTAGAGACGGTAGTTGTCGTCGAAAGTACAGCTGAAGGTGTAGAGCCCTACGTTCCGTGCGTTTTATCCAAAGGGTTCCTTGACGGCGTCCAAACAGACATCCAAGATTTAAAATCTAAAGTGAAAGAACTTGCGGAACTACCTGCAAATGCTACACTTATCGAAGCACTGAAGTAAATATTGCTATTTTTTACGATTTTGATTAAATTTTGAACATATTCATGTGCTAAACCATGTAGAATAAATATTAATATAGTTGCTACTAGCGAAAAAATCACATGAAAAATAGACACAGTAGAAACTCTGTTCATATTTTTATCAATTTGCACATCTTCGTCTTACATATCTTTCGAATATGAGACCAAGGCTTTTTCCTCAATTTTCACCTATGAGGGTTGTTTTCTTAGTTTTTCATAATAACGAACAGCAGATCGACTTAAAGGGCTTTATTGCTTTTCAAAGTATTCTCCATAAAAATTTATATACTTTCATTCTTTCGAACCAACTGTTAAAGCAATTATGCCAGTCATCAGTTGAAAATTTAAAAGCCTCGACTGCAGCGACTCGAACAGTTGACCAAGCAGCCTATTCTTGATCCTAAGGAAAAAATCTTTGTGACTTAGCAAACGGTTGTATATAAATCACCATTAACCGTTCTTAGATCTTCTAAAATAATTGCAGCAACATGACCCGAAACTGAGGAAAAATTTGCGACCGTTTTCTTCGACACACTTCGAGAACGGGTAACTTTTATGAGGGTTTCCTCATCTTGAAACACCCACACAGCGAATTTATGTTTGGTCTCGGGTTCATAGGAATTAATCCATTTTTGAGCTTCCATTATTGAACCGGCTCAAAGTTTTTCGAAACCATTATCGCGAATCGCCCTTGTTCTTCAGTTAAGAGATACGGAATCCTAACTAACCTTTTCAAAACCATCATCATGCACATTTTTTTGGATTGAAGTCTTTGAACTGCCTAAGGATGTCTTAATCTCGCGATATACCACCTATCGATCTTCCTTGATAAGTTGGCGCACAGCAGCGATGTTTGTTGAGTGACTGCTATCTTTGATGGTCCTGTCCCGAGATCGTCGTTGAGAGTGGTGGGAATTCGCAGTATCAGCGAGAAATTGTCAATTGATGTGGTGTTTCATTACCAAAGCCAGAAACCAACTAGACGAGACATTGTGGTTGAGATAATCCTCTCCGAAGAAATTATTATTGGACGAAAATTTTTTCGGCCCAGTTCAATTTTTCGAGTGACTTGTTAGTTTAAAAAGTCTGCTGTGGCTGAATCACTTGTCGTATCTTGATAAAATTTTGGATTTAAGTCCAATAAATATTGAAATCAATTTTGACAAGCGACGTTTCATTGGCAAAGCCTCTGACGGGGCTATATGCAAACCTAAAAAAACAATCCTCGTATATATAAAACGTTCGGTCGAAAATATTACCACGTACCACACAAGCTCAGTGCCACTGGTTGGTTAAACATGAGAAATAAAAGAGAGAATTAAAATCCCTGTATATATCACAAAATCATGATGTACAAAACACATCCTTATTTACACAAAAGAATTCGTTTTAGAACTGATGTTCATAACGTTTCAACTCGTTTCGAGATCATCATTATAAACGCTTTTCACATTCAGTTAATTAAGCAATCTGTGTAAATTACAGCTGTAAATCAAAAATCCTGAATCTTATCGTTTTTTTTATGAACAGAACATCAGGGATTGATAAAGCTACACCCATACTGGATATGTTCCGTACTATGACACTCGCCAAGAAGCTAGAAGCTACAGAAGATGGCGTTGAAAAGTTAGCTTCCGTGGTGGAAGATCTAGTGAAACAACAAGGTAGCTTTGGAGAGGCAAACATTCCAGGAGCAAGTAAGTGCTAGAATTTCATGTATGTAATTTATGCCAACATACTATTTAACTACTTTACTATTGCGCCATTTACATGATGAAATTATGTTAAAGCACTCCTTACAACTATATGAATGTATTACTAACAAAATCATTTTTTTAACTATATTTACCTCGTTTTTGCATTACGTTGAACGGAGCTAGGCTCTTGTGTTTAACAATTGAAAAGTTATCTATATCAGCGTCGATACCGAATTTAATGAAAATTCATTAATTTGAAGCCAAGTCACATTATACCAGAAGAAGGAGATGGTCAAGGTCAGGTAATTAGTTTACGCGAGAGTAAACTCTCACTACAGACACATGATGAAGCTATTGTTACGAAAGCAAATTATTGTAAAATTAGCGGAAATATTTCATAAAAGGTCGTCCAATTATCGGCGCACTAAACATCACAGGCGTGGTTGAAGTTGTTTTTAAACAGTGTTTTTTATTTTTTAAGATTTGTTTCATAAGTAGTGGTATGTTACACACTTTCTTTGGTAAGTATAAGTAATATTTATGATATAATTATATGAATCTGTTTATTATTTAATTACATGTCTTATGGGCGCAGAAAATGGATAACCCCACTTTTCATGAACGATAAGGTACCTAGTCGAATTTAAATGCGTGTCTTCTTTAAAACCATATGTTTAACAAGGTATACAAGTGTAGTCTAAAAAGATTCAAGCCTCGACATGAAAATGGCGTCACTTATCAGAAATATAATTACGCATGCGCTGAAAGTAACTTTTGAAAATTTCGGCCATGTTGGACGCTCAGTTGTTGTTTAACAGTCGTTTGTGTCAGTCGATGTAATTGTTTCTGTGAAAATGGAAAAAATCGAATATCGAGCCGGCATTAAATTCATACATTTGAAAGACTACACAAACTAAAGTCGAGATTCACGTTATTTACGGAGACTCTCCACTATCATTTGCCATAGTGAAATATTGTTCATAAATCAATAGTTTCATTTTCTTAAAATAAAACATTTTTTACTTAGAATTCTTGAAATGCATATAATTTATATGCACATTATTAATTGCAGCTACCTTGCGTAAAACAGTACGACATATACGTACGTAATATAGCAAATTATTCACATTGCTTGTGATTTTAAAAAAGGTTAAAAGTAGAGGTTATTTACAGAATAACGTTCAAATAAAAGTTAACTTAACGTAGAAGTACAGATGAAAAAAATGCCTAGAAACAATAACAAAGAATAGATAATGCTAATAAATAGCTCCTGGTATTGATGGAATCACTACCTGCAAAAGCAATATGAGAAGAATAAAAGCATTATAGATTCTTACTTTTGGCCACTTGCTCTTACATCTCTAAGCTTATGCCAGTAATCTTCAAAAACAACATGCAATGACATAATCTTTATCGTACGACATTTCATCAATATTTTCAAAAGACACCGGTTAATGTAATTTCTTTTTCTTTTTATTACTATTTACCACATGTACTAATTTACATAACTGTAGTTTTTTTTAATATATAACAAATAATAATAATAATAAAGGGATAAATAAACTTCAATATTAACTTATTAATTATTACACTACATAAAAATAAGAAATAATTTAATTTTTTCAATAGCTCATTCACTTGCTCCTAATTTTAATTATTAACTTTAGATTTTTTGTCCATTATTGTAATTTTTCTTTTATTGGATATTCTTGTAGCTGGCCTGATGTGTTTTTTGAACACAAAACCAGTCGCCTAATTTCTTAATAGAACTTTGTGAGATTTGCAGCACTTTTTCATTCCTATCTTTAATATGAATATTTTCTTAAAACTAAATGATTAGTTAGAAGAAACATTTTTCTGCCTTGGATTTTCTAATCCCAAGAAAATATTTATTTAATCCAAATAAAATTTCAAGAAAATTATTTTCTTATATTATACATTTTTATTGTCTTGACATAAAAATATTTTCTTGAATAGAGACTGATTTTTGCAAGAAGATCTATTTTCTTGGTGCAAGAAGCCATTTCTCTGCGTGCAGAAGCTGTGAGCATCTAGAAAGAACGTATTGACTGAAGATTTGGGCATGAAGGAGCTAACCGCGTTGGATGTCGTGCTTGCTCACACAGGACCAAAAACCCGTTCAAATTAACATTTCCAAAGCCCTGTTGAAGCAATTTAAACGAAATAAGTTGGAGTTTTGGCGCCAATTAGTAACTTTAGAGGAAACTTGGATACACCGGTACACCTCTGAATCAAAGGCACAGTCGAAGCAGGGGACTGCGAAGTGTGAAGGAGCGAAAAAGACAAAGACTGTTCAATCGGCCAGAAAATTGTTGGCGACTGTCTTTCGAAATAATCAAAGAGTTGTGTCAATCGACTGTCTTGAAAAAGGAAAAACAATAACGGGAGCATATTATGCATCATCACTTGACAAGCTGAATGCAGAAATTGCGGGAAAATGGACGCATTTGAAGAAAAAGAGAATTTTGTTCCGCCAAAGCAACTCTCACACTTCGATGGTCATCATCCATTCACGAATTGGAGTTCGAATGAAGGGAACATCGGGTTTATTCGCCAGATCTGGCCTCCAGCGACTTTTTTCTGTTTCTTATGCTTAAAGTTTGGCTCGGAGGATAAAGATTTTCATCGAATAAGGTGACCATTACATTGTAAACGCCTATTTTGCAGAATAAGAGGCGGATTAAAGAGATGGGAGCTTCGCTGGGAAGTGTGTATAGACTTATAAGGAGGCTGAATTTGACAAAGGAAATGTTGTTTGTGTGTTAGGCAGGAAACTTTTCAGACTGCGCTCATATCTATATAAAATAAATTATAATTTTCTGTAATTTCCCATATTCCGTAGCCTTACTGGGCGGTAATGTATTCAATATTGTCAGAAGTATTTTTCTAATTTCAATTGTTTAAAGCACACTGCTAAAGATAAATTTGCTCCCTCAATAACAGAATTTTACATTTAATACTTCTACAAGAAACGTGCGCAAAATATTAAAAGGAAAGGTAATTCCTTCTACTCTAAATCATCCTATCAAATCCTATGCCAAGAATTAATACGTTAATCACGGAAAACATAGGAAATAATGTGTATGTAATAGTGTATTCAAAATGAAAGTATTATCCATTTATTGTGGTTGTTTTATTAATTTATTCATTCATATTTGGTTTTATGATAATATTTACTTAGACATTTTAAATCTATAATACATAACTAATTAACAAAATATTATAAATGTATATATCCATAATTCTGTTTAATGGTTTTATATTCTAAATAACTAATAATAATAATTTTAACTTATAAAATAGATACAGCAGAAAAAATATACTAAATTGAAATAGAAACTATCAACATTGCTCATCAAATATATTGTTATTTCCTATCTATAATATTCTTTATCTATGCATTATTATGCCATCATCTTATAAGCGATTCCATTAATAATACTTTAAAAAGTAATCAAGAGGAGCGCCATCTACTACCTAATGAAAAAGCAAATAATACAGTTTCCTAATTCAGTGTCTGATTAAATTGTTCGCTGAATTTTCCTGACACTCACATTAGACGATAGATGTCGCTCTGACCTGTGACAATTACTAGTGTGTATAAATGTTTCTTTTTATTTAGATTTAATACGAACAAATTTTACATAATGAAATTGTTATATGTTCAAACAAGTTCTCAATATTGAATTTAAGAAAACGACGAACTGCAGCATTCTTTGATTGGCTAGATGATAAACATTTCGAACGTACTAGTTTCATATTATCGCATATGCTTATATTACCGTAACGATATTAGTTAATTAACCGGACAGTTCATGACAAATGAAACGAAGATAGCATTTAAATGCTAGTTTGAATTAGGAGTAGAGCAACGCAAACTACGCTGAAAGCCAGTGGCTGACGCATAAAAGTTTACACAAAATAAACACGGCCGGGACAATTCGGTATAAGCGTTAGTATAACTGCGACTCGAAAGTCGATCTGTAGTGTATGCATCTACGCTGACGTACACTATATCGTAGTTCTACGTTTGTTTTGAAAATGTTTCCTACGTCGCGAAAACGACCAAAGTTGGACACAATAAGAGAATTTATTGCAGAAATGCCTGATTTAAAGTATGATGGCGCTAAAATTCAATGTGTAGTGTGTAAAATAGAGTTAATGTGTTGGTCGAAAAGTGATTGTCTACGGCACGTAAATAGTGTTTCAAAAAAAAAATTCCACACGAGATTATGACAAATTTAAATTTAATTTATGTGTTACCTTTATTGCATGTTAAGTTACCAAGTGAGAGAACATTACAGAGAGTTGTGCCGTCTGCTCATGAGCATGTCGAGAAAAGAATTAAATCGGAGTTGCAAGATAAAAAACTGTGGTTATGTGTGGACGAAACAACAGATCGTAAAAAACATTCTGTGGTTAATGTAATGGTACGCACAATGGAACCACATCGACCGTCACCCTCAATTTTACTAGCTTCCAGACGAATACAACAATGCACTGCCGAAGTAATTTCAATGTTGGTGTTAAATACATTGGAAAAGTTTGAACTCTCTTAAAAAACATTGTGCTAACTTGTTGCATATTACATGTAAAATTCATACTCTCAGTCTCGTAGCAGATAGTATCAGAAAATGTTTGTGTTTTAGAAAGGTTTGAAAGTGTTTTAGATAAACACTCTGATTTTGGCACATTAAGACAAATTTGTGAAGGTGCGTCAACAGAACCGTTAAGTTATTTGGCATACAAAAACACTTTTTCTTCACGCCGCACTCACTTTGCCGAAACAACTTTGGAAACATATCTAATGTTACAAATATTAAATAGACATTATCCACTTTGCGATTTCATAGAGGACTCTTAAAACGGTAAGTGTTTGAGCACGTATCACATTTAATTTATTTTGTGTAAACTTTTATGCGTCCGCCACTGGCTTTCAGCGCAGTAGCGTTGCTCTAATTAGGAGTGAAACATTTGCAAATCAATTTCTTGTGAATTAATTCTTAATTGAGTAACCATTGAAAAACATCATAGGATTGTACTGCTATTTGTTGGTTTACGAGGTGTGGCAATGAAATAACCAGACTGGTGCTACAAAACATTTTATTGGTCACCAATTACATTACACAGTTTATCCCCTTGAATGTACTCTCCTCGTCGATCCCTACAACCCTCCATACGTATTTTCCACTGTCGAAAGCAGTGCTGGATGTCCGTTTCTGTCTGCTTGTTGAGAACCTCCGTCGCTTTTGCTTTCACTGCTTCCACACTGTCAAATCTTGTCCCCTCAAGCTCCGATCTTACCTTAGGAAATAAAAAAAAGTCACAGGGGGCCAGATCGGCCGAGTACGGTGGGTGGTCCAACACGGTGATGCCGGATTTCGCAAAGAACGCCTTCACAAACAAGGCGGAATGGGCTGGCGTCTTCGTCTTCTCACTCGTTCACGAAAGGTAGTTAGAACCTCGTGTTTCACAAAAAACTTGAAGTTAACTCGTTGCTCGATCTAAACACTCTGCATTTTTCCGACACTAGCGTAAGGACTTGAACGGACGATTGCTACAGCCAGACTGAGCGACGTACAAGCGTGCCCATCGAGCTCAGGGTGGGGGAAGCATCTACAAGCACAGACATGTTCAAACCTGCCGTGACGTGTTCGCTGTTTGCCGATAATAGCACCAGTCCGATTATTTAATTGCCACACTTCGTATTTCCAATTTGTAGCCGTTTAAAAGCTCCCTTCTTATTTTATAATAAATATGTATTGGGGCATTCTTAAGTAGGCGTGTTAACAAGACGTTCTTTTCAATTATACTTCCCAAATATAGTTTAAAATACCAATGTCTTCTTAATGTGTATAACTTTAAGACCTGATGACTGTTTTCATTTGTTTATATGTAGAATACTAAGCATACAAAGTCCATTTAAAACCTTAATGTCTTTTTAATGTGACTGAAATATTTAACATGCTTTATGTAAACAAAAAATGGGGTAATTTGAAACCTTTTACAAATCTTGCGATTGATTATTGGGTAATGTCACTTTAATGACATTTAAAATGTTATATTTTTTTACCATGGGATGGCCCTCATTGGTTAATATTTGCAAAGGAAGGCGTGTTATAAATCTCTATGTGGGGTCTGTGATGATCTACATGCAAGTAGGCGTGCTAACATATTTCTTAGTTTAACATGGTTTAACCTTAGGGAATTACTTAAAAGATAAATTGCTTTTTGAATATGCAAACATTTGGTTAACGAAAAAGGCGTGTCGTGAATGTATGTGCCTTTCCATTCGCTTTCTTAATGTGGGCGTGCATGTTTTGCGCCTGTAAACAAAGAGAAAAATATGTTAGGATCAATGTGTGACTTAGAGCGTCATAGCAATGCGTCAGCATTAGTAGTGGTAGAGAGGCGGCATCGCATATGGATTCTATCGTTATCTAAGATAACGATAGAATGATGTACCATCGCTTTCATAAACATCTGGGACAAGCGATACTATTATGACATTACCCATTTTAAACATGTCTTTTGTAGAATATTAAAAAATATGTCAAATTGTCTGTCAGTGTCAATCGTAAATGGACAAGTCATTGTCACAAGATTGAAAAAACGTCACAATGAGTTTATAAGAGTTGACCCGGATTTTCATGAAAGTGACCTAGCAATGCATATGTGCCCCTGCTAATGCTGACGTATTGCTGTGACGCTCTCAGTCACACCTCGATCTTAACTTTCGTCTTTGCTTATAAGGATTAAGAAAGAAGAACACAATCTTAGATGAAAACCAATAGCACTTGCGTGTATGAATTACGAATATTTATATTGTTTGAATTTATATCACATGTTTTTACGCGTGGGTGCCACCAAAATCAATTTGTTGAATTTGGAAAGCACGTTTACCACAGGGTATCCTTTAATTACTTTAGCAGGCTAAAGAGAATCTACTCTCTTTAACTAGAGATTGGTATCAAAATAAACTAAAAAAAAAATAGGAAAATTGCTAACTTTAACGGATTCTCTGAAGATGTAATCTATAAAACTATAAAACATAAGTATAGATTAAGAGTTAGAAATATAAGCACACTTGAGAACGTACTGACGGCGGTAATAAGAAATATGTTAAATTTACCGTTTTATCCAAGTTAGACGAAATGGCTACAAAAAATCTTTCCTAATGTTGACTGCAAAATTATTTTTTCTTCAAACGACAACCTCAAAAACCTTTTAAGAAGTTCTAAAGACCCAGTAGATAACATGGGTAAATCAGGAATTTACAACATTTCATGTAAAGGTTGTAGTCAAGTG
The DNA here is from genome assembly GCA_029619315.2 of Dynastes maya. Taxonomy (NCBI): domain Eukaryota; kingdom Metazoa; phylum Arthropoda; class Insecta; order Coleoptera; family Scarabaeidae; genus Dynastes; species Dynastes maya. Next base: position 42,699,841 of record JAROYE020000006.1, on the reverse strand, counting down.
TATATTGGGCAGACAAAAAGATCTATCAGAATTAGGTACAAACAACACTTGGCTCATCTCAAATTCAGAAGGTTTGATAAATCTAGTGTCGCCCTACATATGTCAATATGCTGGTAAATAATCCTATGATTGATAATATAAAGTTAGTTAAGAACGTAAACAGCATTGTTCAATTAAATTGTCATGCAGGCATGGAAATTTACAATTTACTTAATGAGTTTAGATTTAGGACCACTAAATTCCAACCTTTTTGGGATTTGCATATTTTGAAGTTGCATATTTTAAATTTGTTTGTTTCGAGATTGCTTACTTGCATATTTCTCGATTAGCATAATTTAAAATTACTATTTAAGGTTAGTTTTACTGCTGATGAATACTTGGCTCTTGAAACGTGCGTCCAGTGCGAATGATGCATTCTGGTAAGGGTTTTACTGAAGTGATTCAGTATTCTAGCGCTGAAGAGTTCGAGTACCTATTTGATTGGGATCTACTAGGTTCTAACGTTTAGATTTTATTTCACTAATGGTCGGTTGTACTAACATAGATTAAAATTTAATCTCGGATTAAAACAAAGTATCAGGTAGAAGTCTCTACTTAATTGTATGCAATTGTCACGTTCCACTTGTTGCTTTAACTTAATTCTAGATTTAATTTTCGTTAATTCGTGTCGGTGCAACGGATCATAATTAATTAGAAGTTGTTCTATAAAAAAATTAATGGCAATAGAAGGAGCCACTATATTATGAAGAAAACTAATGTTTATATATGTTTTATTTATTTATTTACACATGTTTCATAGCATTTATCACAAATTATATTGCCATTACTAGAATACTACGTATTATAATATTATTTGGGCACTAACGTTATTGTTATTATATTGCATATAATAGTTATAATATAATACAAATCTTTAGTTATTAGTGAGTATATAATATAAATATAATAGTTAATATTAAGTATAATATAAATATAACAGTTAATACGATATACATTGCAATTGTACCCTAATTAAGATATTCTTAGACTGATGCTACACAATCTGTAAGATAGAATACGTTAGTATCTTCAAAATATAGTAAACTTGCTTACGTACTAGCTGCTGCTGGAAGAGCTGCCGTGACTCTAGCACTTTCAGATCCATCTTCACTGTGAGCTACTACAACCAAACTGACATCGACGCAAGCGGTGTATTCGAATGAATAGCTACTGTTTTCGGTGAGGAACCAGTGGTTTCCGTTCTCATTTGTGTATTCCAAAAGGTAGCTGAGTATGCAATTTTCGGAGCTGGCTGGCGCACCCCATGACGCAACTACTACGCCGTTTTCGAAACTTAAAACAAGATTTTCAACGGCGGCAAGTTCTGTAAAGGCATCGATAATTTTAGTGTTGTTATTTACATTACAAATTTAAAAATACCTGGTTTAACATCTACGTAAGCTGGAATGCCGAACTTTCCGGAAGTGCTGATGGGACTGACGGTGATGTTGGCGGACTGGCAGGAAGTTAAAGCTTGTTGGGGAATGGAAGCACTTGAGCCAGTTGCGACAAACTGATAACCGTTGACGTTGACGTCGTAGGTAATCGAGCATTGGCTAGCGCTCTTAGGTTCAGTCCATGAAAGTTCGATGGTGTCATCACCGATGGAGGCTACCAAATTTTCGACGGAATTGACTTCTGCAGATGAAATGAAAAAGAACGGATTTACTAGTTTGCACTGCATTATCCTTGCTAATACGATCATTTTGCGCAGTTTTTAATGTTAATCTTAATGGATGAGTCGATTGTATTCGGTCGAACGGTATTATTGGTTAAAAGCAACATTTAAGCATGTTTTTTTATCGAATCCATTTAAATTTATGTTAAGCGACTTAAAATTCTTATCTGTGTATTTGGATTAGTTCAAAATTTAAAGACAAATAATCCGTTAAAAATTTTTGCGGATTTTACTTACCAACTTCAATAGTACCGGTGGTCCATTCACTGTAGATTCTTCCATTATAGGCGGCAACACTGACTTCCTTAATGAAGCAATCTTCGGTATCAACTTCTCTTACTTCGTAGGTGACCTCGCAGTGTTCGATGCCAGTTGGTGGATCGAAGTTGGTGACGACCTGACCAAGAGTGGTCTTCAAATTGTAATTCCTAACAACGTCGATTGCTGCAAGGAATATAAGTTAAACTTATACTCTTTGTCTACGATTTTGCTTCTTAAATTGAACTTACCGCCTTCGTACGCGGCGGAAGCAGATACACCTTTGTAGACATTATCGTGGTATGGGGTAACAGTGAGAGATGCTTGCAAACATGAGCTGAGCGAGACGCCAAGGTTGTATTCCAATTCGGTAGTTTCGTATTGTTGTTCCACGCCGTTTTGGTCAACATAGTCGATGTGGTACACAAATTGACATCTTTCAGTACCTTCTGTGGGTATTGCCCAGCTCGCGACAATGTTACTATCTTCACTTTGCTTGATCGACAAGTTTTCGATGGCAACCGTTTCTGGAGAAAGGGAGATCAAAATGAAAAAATGATTAAATTTAATAGGTGTGTTTAGGAGATGCGATAGCTGTCCTTATTTAGGAAAAACTTCTTAATAAAGTAATGTGGATACCGTCACAGAATTGCTGAAAATCTTATAATTAATAAATTATTAAGGCTTTCAAAATAGTTACAAAACTTGGCAATACTGAAAATTTTGTTCTTCAAAAAGTAATGGATCTCGAAAGAGAATCAAAATTAGGTCAACTAAACAAAGTCGATAAGACTCACAGCATAAGTGACGTATTTCTCCGTAGGTTCTCAAAATATGACCATGCAGGTAAGCCATACAAATCTTTTCAATGTTCATCGTTGCTTACTGGACACAATTGCTCAGAACCATTTCATATGAAACATTGCAGAAAAGATAGAAAACCGAAAGAAGAGAGAAACAAATCAGAATCGTTATCAGTAGCTTACCATGTTAGAAGAAAGAATGTATCACAAGTCAGTGTGTGTAGACAGATCTTTCTGGATATCGTGGAGGTAAAAAAAGATAGAGTTTTGAATGTATTAAAATGATTTAAAAACAACAATGAGATGCCTATGAAACGACAAAGAGGAAATCGTGTAACTACAAAAAATAGTAAAAAACGAGCTGCTGTAAAATCCTTCGTAGAGTCACTAAAATGCTTTGGGTCTTACTATTGCCGCTCCAAAAGTTCGCATAGATTTTACTTGCCAGCCGAACTAAATACAAGGAAACTGTGGAAAATGTATAATAACGAAATAAGCAGGGACTTTCAAGTGAAGGAAATATAATGTTGATTTCGGTGCTCCAAAAACATGTCTACAGTTTAAAGAAAATCTAAAGATTACTACAGATCAAGGCATAAAAAGTTAAGTATGTAATGGTTCAGTAGCGAATACCCAAAATTCGAGCAAACAGCTTATATTACCTCTTGAAAAGAAATTAAGGTAATCCAGAGTTGGTAACGCTTAGTTTTGATTACCAAAAAGATTTGGCGTTGCCTAAAATGTCAAAACAGGCTGCATACTTCAGAATGCAAGTGCATCCTTACCTTTTTCTCATCGTTCAAGGAAGTTCTGGAACAAAACTGAATCGAGATACAGTTAGGTCACATCAATGGACTAAAGTAGATTATCAAAGAGGATCTAATAAAATAGCATCAGTGATCTATTATGCTCAAATAACTTTTGAGTTCAGCAACTCTGTAAAAAGCAAAATAATAACTCCACAGTAATTGGAATGTTGTCTAATTGGCTGTTAAATGTGAGTCCCCCAAACGTTCAGGTTATCTACATACAATAGAGCATATTTACATTCCTCTAGATCAACTCTCTATCCGAAAAGGTTTTTTTCGATTTTTCGATTTTGCGATTTTTCGATCTTTCGATCTTTCGATCTTTCGATCTTTCGATCTTTCGATTTTTCGATTTTTGGATATCATAATATAATCATAATAATAATAATAATATCGTTTTATTCGCAATCAAGCTATTACAAACAATGTCATATCATATCATGTATCGAAAAGGTTATCAAAAAGAGAACTGAAACCACGTGCCCAGAGGAATACATCAAAATAATTAGGAACAGGGGAAAAGTCTACAGATTAGGACTGGATGTTCCAATACTGGACTGGAGATCTAAGGTACAGCTTGTTCTGAAACCAACATCGCAGTGGCATTTTAAATTTAAAATGACCAAATGACCTATAGTTTCAAAAAATAATAAACATAAATAATAAACACTAAGAAATGAAAGTTTTTGAAAGAAATAATTTGTCTACAGAAGGCCCCTTGCTACGCAGAGGACGGAAAATGTTGATTAAACAAAATATTGTGGGAAATGGAGTACCAGTTAAACCAGACAAAAGGAAGAGTATTATTAAGTTACTTGTGAAGCATTATGTAAACAATGGCGAACCATTGAAACGCAGACATTTTTCAAGGAAGCCTTTGGAAGTAACCAACACTACAATACTACAACCAACTCCATCAGGCATAGAGGTAAATGTTGAAGACACATATATTCCGTATAATGGAAAATTTCAATTTTGACATCTGAAGAAAATTTCTTAATGCTTTTTCTTTTTGTGCACTACTTCGTTTTTGCAATAAAAAAAAAACTCAACTAAATGAGGTTCCCCCACTCTTCAATTATTCTCAACAATAATTCTTGTCACAACCCAACATGTCTAAGATTTTGACAAGAAAAACGCGATGTGTTCCATATTTCTAACTCGCAGGGTCATAAGATACATAAAAATAACCTGGTACAAATTTTATTATACTGTGGGAAACTACAATACGTTGATAAGTTTTTTTCTATTTCGTGTAAACTTCGTTTTAATTGACTTGTCGTGTTTTACATTTACACGACTGATAAGCATTTTTAGCAATTATTCCTAATCGATCAGTTAATCTATTAAATTATATCATTGTAAATATAATTTAGTACCCTTCTAATTGAAAATATTGGAAAGAATAATTCGAAGGCGATATAAATAGATCGAGATATAAACCATTCAATAGGATGAGTCAATGTATAATAAGTATTTAAACTTAACACAAAAATAATTGAATTCATTATTTGCTAATTGGTGTAATTATCAACATTAACGATTGTCGCAAGTTCCTAAAAAATGTACTTGTGAAGCTGTTTTTAGAATCAAAATCGTACTTTAGACCTAAAAGAGAAACCCTGTTTTAAAAATTTTCCTGATAATCACTTCCTGGAATATCTATGTCTATTACTTGATAATATAAGAGAGATTATGAATAATGTCCTCAGGAACTTTTGTGTCTGTTTGTCACAACAAACTGGCATGTCGACTGATTCCTGCTGTTGGTGTTTTGAAAAAGGACTTGCCCTTATTTCTAAATCGTATGACTTGTTTTCAAGAAATTCTTAAAGGTTTTCTGTTCTCAAAAAGGAACATTTACATGATGGTTCTTAGTTAATCTTGACAAAACTGAGTAGTTACAATTCACAGAAAATGAGAATGCGGACAATAGAAAAATTACCGTGGTTATTACATTGAAATCTTCCTTCATTTGCAGAAAATTGATGCTAAGTGTACTGTTAGTCTAGGAAGAATCATTAGCCCGGTTTTTTATTGTACATACATGAGATATTGAAAACAAATTTTGAAGCCTTTTATCGTATCAACTTCATGAAGAAGAAATCCTGCTTGATTATTCACAATAAGATGAAGCTGGAACATACACAGCATCAGGTGAAACGATTATGTTATAACCAAGTGTAGAGAATCCTTTTATTAAGTTGATTTGGACTCCCATGATGCTCCAAGATCTTGTGATATTTATCCGATGCAAGTTGGCCTTAAGAAAATCTCAATTTGTAAGATTTTCAAGTCAAAATCGCAGAGAGAATTAATGACATGAAATGTTTTTTTCTGGTATTACGAAAATTCTATGGAATTCTTAAGACCATCTTAAGTACTAGTCTGGAACACATTATTTTCTGGGACGAGTTAAACTTACCTGTGTAGTACTCTTCACGATGCCCCACAGCCTCTGCATCATCAGCGGTAACGGTGATAGTGATGACGCCTGGTACGCAGGTGTAAGGATCGTAGTCAAAAAAGACGAAGTAGTCTTCGGTTTCTATTTCCTGAACTCCTCTATATCCTTCATAGGTAACCTTATGTTTTACATTGGAGAAGCCACAAGTTATTATGTTGATGGGTTCCTGCCAGAATACCATCAAATTTCCACCAGCATTTCGAATTTCCACATCTCTGATTTCCTCGAGCGCTGCAAAACGATAAATGGAGATATGTTAAATGATGCTACATATTAATGGATTTTGGAGAGATACCTGCGCAAGCGTCACTTTGAGCGCCAACCAACGCGGACAAACATAGGACGAGAATACTGCAAAAGACCTAAGATGGGAATTCAGAAGTTATAAATTGATCAAAATTTTTGGAATGTAACCAACCTTCATTGCGATATTAGCTAATTTGAAACTATTCAACTTCAAAATACAAACTGTACCGATACCATCGTTCCAACGCTTATTTATGCGCCAGCATTTCTATTTCTACTATCTTATCTTCGGTCTTTCGGCGAAAGAATTCTACAATTCCAGTTTTTCCCAATTTTCGAAATCATTGATTTGTTTTTTGGGCAATAGAAGTTGTTACAAAAACCTGAAGCACACGTTTTCCTGATAAGGCAATTTATAATTGTAATTGCTTGTGAATCTGAAGTGGGTTCTTGATTTTTTTAACTAAAATGTTTGAGTACTGACTGGCCTAAATTTAAATGCTCAGGAAATTATTCATAGTACAAAAAATCAAATCTGAAAAGAACTACAGCTGTTCTTTCAATTGTTATATGTGTAACCAAACAAGTATTGTTTTGCAATGACTTTTTATATAGAATCAAAAATTTGAATTTCCTTTAAAAAAAGCTATAATACGGCTTTTCAAAACCACAGTTAATTGATATTGCGGCACTTTTAAGATGAATTACAAACATTTAAGGAAGTATTTTTTCATTTCAATCAATAATATGTGCATTATTGTTATTAAAGCAATAGTCAATTGCTCATAAGATAATAGCGAGAAACAATTAATATAATTAACTTTTGTTTTAGAATGATCAAATAATTAAATTGGTTACTGATAATCAATGTGCTAACAAACAACAGTGATTCAACCAGATTTTCCGAAAATCAATTGGACAACTTCAAGAGCACACGCTTTCACTAATTGATATTTCTGCACAAGCAAGATAATTGATGCAAGAATTTTTAAATAAGTAAATTCAAAGTTTGATAATTTGATAAGAACTAAGGAGTATTGTGTCTATTCCAGCTACAAGTTGCTTGGTTCTGATATATCTCTTCATCAGCAACTGATGACTTCATTTCTCACATCTAATAAGCTTTCCTTTTTCAATCGGTAATTTAGTAACAAAGACTCTTGTACTAGATTCAGATGTGCCTCTTGTTAGTTTAGAAGAGTATACCGTTTAACCCTAGGAAGCATAACACGGGCCTCCGAAGCCCAGCGTGGTATTCTAAGCTTCATAACTTCTTTATCTTTAAATTTTTTCTTCTGGGCCTTGTTTATGTCTCAACTGGATCTTCCTGTTCCTATTTCTAATTGGCGTTTGATCTATATAATTTATAAGAAAATCCTTTTTGGATATTTGAATTCTACCGCGTATTTACATTTCTCGGACCTCGCAGGCCCGGTTTATTTTTGATCGATAATCATTTATATTTACATCCAAAAGCTAGTATAAAAATTTTAAACTTCCTATACTCCGTCAATTGTTGCAGTATGAATAGTACGAAATTCGAAAAATTCGGAAAAAATCAATTTAAATCATTTTATAAAATTGAAATTCAAAGAAATCGGAAGTGGTAGCTGAAACCTAGAACTATGGCATAATATGGCAGAATTTAATAAAGAAAATAAATCTATTGCATATGATTTCTAACTATCCATTTTCCTCAAAACACCGAATTTATTCAATCAGCTACGCGTGCTGTCGAATGTGCATTATTTTGTTTAATCTAAAAAATGGTTCAATCAAGGTATGTATTTGATTTTTTTTTAATTTGCTTGAAATGTATAGCGCAATAATCTGATTATTTTTTAATTCTGAATAACTTTTCTTAGTAAAGCTTTGGCGTATTGTGAACGGAAAAGCCAACGAAATTGACAAATAATGGATTTTATTAAAGTAGGGCGATCATTCAGAAATTTGTATAACGCTATAACTTTTCATTCTGAACAATTTTTTTTAGTAACATTTTAGCATATTACTAACGAAACAGGTACTTTACCTGAAACAGAAATAGTTTTTGTTCAGCTGTCAAGGTCTATTTGATTTTAAAAAATCGAAAATAAACTAAAAATAAAATTTAAACCAAGCAGGGCTTAGTGCCAAAAGGTCACATTAAGATTCAAAGATTTTTAGTTTCGCACATCTCTTGTAACATCAATTCTGGGACACGCTGTATATTTAAATTGTAAAATGTAAATTTTAATTTTGTACAACTTATTCTATTAGCTAGAACGTGATTTATTGTAGATTATCTTATGAATTGCTTTCAGCTCGCCTGAAGATGAGCTAAATTTTGTTGGAAACCGATAGCAAATTATTATTAAAGGGTTTTTGTGAGATTGAGATCATTGTTACCCTCTTTTTCCTCAATGTGAATCACTCACATAGAGTCGACTTGGATCATTTGAATCCTAGAAATTGTTGGAATCTCGTAAATGTCTTAATTTTTAACGGCGGTAATGGCACCAGAATCTAAGACTAAATCACAGGTATTAAAATCAATTAAAGAATAATCATCTCGTGTTGTCATCCCCAATCCTTCGACTCTAACTTACACGTTATACTTAAAACCAGGTTTTAAGATTTATATTGGAGTTCAACGTAACAATCGACAGGAATGAAGTGATTAGGTTCTATTAACAGGTTTATCATATTATCAAATTTAATTTGCATGATAACAATTTTGACCCTCCTCTTTGACTTCGTTTGGTATTTTAAAACAACACATCATAGGATTAGTAACTATCTATGCCATATATTACCGTTTGAATTTATTCGTTTAAAAGAAATAATACAATGCTTTATATTTTACAATCAAGCTGAATTTAAGCGTACGTCCAGGTGCTGCATTTCCAATCCGATGATGTATAAGCTTGAGGGGCAAGTCCCACATCTAATGCCGAGGTAAAGTTCCACAATCCAGTTTGCGTGGTTACCCAAAGCGTATAGTTGAAAGACGGCAAAATATCAGGTACTAGGATCGTGAATGTCTCCTGCTGTTCAAGATATCCGCTAACCTCAATAGCACCAGAGCCCAGAATTGCGTCTCGACACAGCACGTTAGATCGTAACGTTAACGTTCCCGTTAGCGTGTAGATGAATCTTCGCACCTTCCCGTTGATATCACACGGAATATTCCAATCGGCTCTTAGGGTTACGTCGTAGGGTGAAGATGGTGCGCCTAGGTATGAGGATTGAATACTCAGGTCACCAGGAACTGAAATTTGGAAAATTTACGTCACTTTGTCATTAAAAACATTCAAGAGATATCATGAACTTATAAATTTAATGACACTTCAATATACTGATGAATCTCATCCACTTGATGAAACTCATTAGAACCAATAACACTTCTGAAGTAGTAGCCGGTGACAATAATAATAATAAATTTTATTTCAATGACCAGAACAGTTTGAAATAAGTCAGAGAAAAGGGACAAAACAAGAAATGGAAACAATGCAATCTCTAAATAGAAAAAAGAAAGAATGGTTAAATAATGAGTCAAAGTGACTGTACATATATTAAACAGAGCAATTGAAGAGCTGGGTGTAAAAATCAGGTAGCTCCACTTTTGGGGGAATAATTCCCATTTCAGAATGTTACTTCTTTTTTTAAATGATGGTAAGAATTTTCTCACAAAACTAAGTCAAAAATATTAGCTACAACATATTCTAACAACAACATAAGCAAAATCCAAAGATTGAATATGTTTTCCTTTTAAAGCACATTTTTGTTCAATCCTAAAAGTTTAAACTAAAATGGACATACTTGGATTTTGCACCCAGCACTTCAATTGAAAAATTAATAAAAGAATAAAAGCATTTCGATAGTAATTAATTGTTTTTTCTTAATTCATTTAAGTCGCAAAATTTTCAATTATCCGGAAGACTGTTATAGATCTTTTCTCCAAGAACATCAACACAATTGGATGTACGTTTTAGACTATGCTTCTTATGATGTATCTTAGGACATCTTATGCCATTATTATGCTGCACATTGTTATTTTATAATATTTTAACTTGTAATTCAAATACTAATAATTTTGTTTACGCTTTATTTCGAGTCCCGATTCTAATTTTTATTTTAAAATAGTATACGTGAACGAATGTTTCCATTATATTTTTAATTGGATTTATAAGTGTTAATGAGAAATTCATGTGCGTCTGGAATTTAATTCAATTTACTCTAGCAAGAAATGCGACTTATATTTTTCCATTTAACAAATTTTTTCTATACCCACGAAGCTTCGTGTACACGTATATTTTTACAATGAGAATTGAACTTGTTTTGAGATAGACAATTTATTTGGAAGGAAAAAATTTAAAATCTAAAAATCTGAATTATTGTTTGATTGTCCAAGAATTGTAGATATAATTCGAAGAACAGCCCTCTTAAAGAATGGGGCTGTTAAAAAGTTACCAGAACGGCAGAGGTGAAGCGGATGCAAATTTTCATGAGTTTAGACGTTTCAGGAAGGATTAAGTAAGATTAAGAGAATCATGGGCATCCAACTAATTGCAGTTAGCGACAAAAGCAATTACTTTAGGGATATTGGTAAACGATCCCCTTGGACCCTTAACTGTGCATTCCTGATGGAAGATTCGAGCAAACCTATGAATGAACAGCAGCTTCAGGAAAAAGAAGGTTCAGACGAACGTCAGTAATAAGAGAAGTAGCCTTCTGGTGGTAGGTTTCTCTTATCAACATTGCAAGCTGTGAAATAAAGAATTTATCTTGAGTTGTTCAAGAGGTGGCCCGCCCAACAGTGCTCTTTACAGTACGCTTTGACTTTTTTCTCGTTCAAACACAATCGACGCTCTTGCTTTTCAATTAGACCTATACACGTGCATAAACTTTGACGATTACTATTAAAGCCCTCACAAAATTATTGTTAACCTCCAGAAAACCTTTGTTAAAGACGCGAGAAGGAACCATGAAGGTTTTCACATAAGACGCAACTCTACCTATTTACTGTCATATACAGAAGCGACAAGTAATTTTAAATGGCGACAAAGATATGTTTTTTTAATTTAAAGAAATAATTTTTTTGACATCGTTATTTGATTAATATACGCAATATGTTTCATTCAACAATACATTCTTTCTTTTAAAGAACTTCGTCAGTTTGAAACAAATATATTTTACTTTACTATTCTTCTTTTCTTTACCATTTATTTGACATCACCTACTACGAGATGGCACATAAAATTAACTGCAGCAAGCAAGGAAGAAGAATCAATTTTATGTTGTAATAATTTAAGCATAAAAGCGCCATTATTTCGCTTACGGTGATAAGATAAACTTTCAAAATTATGCTGATTTAATAAACTAATATAATCTGTTTATTCTATATTCTATTTTCTTCAGGATACGCATCAGTGATCTTAAAAGACAAATATTTGAGAGGCCCTCTCTGTGTTCTGTAATTTCCATAGAATTTTCAACGTAATTAACTGTTTGAAAAACGCTGGATGGTGAGACTATTATTAATTATTTGAAAAATCTTACTTCTTTTTTTAAATGATGGTAAGAATTTTCTCACAAAACTAAGTCAAAAATATTAGCTACAACATATTCTAACAACAACATAAGCAAAATCCAAAGATTGAATATGTTTTCCTTTTAAAGCGCATTTTTGTTCATTCCTAAAAGTTTAAACTAAAATGGACATACTTGGATTTTGCACCCAGCACTTCAATTGAAAAATTAATTAAAAGAATAAAAGCATTTCGATAGTAATTAATTGTTTTTTCTTAATTCATTTAAGTCGCAAAATTTTCAATTATCCGGAAGACTGTTATAGATTTTTACTCCAAGAACATCAACACAATTGGATATAAGTTTTAGACTATGCTTCTTATGATGTATCTTAGGACATCTTATGCCATAATTATGCTGCACATTGTTATTTTATAATATTTTAACTTGTAATTCAAATACGATTAGAACTTTTAGAGGTACGAAATAGTTTCTACAAGATATTAGTTGGCTGACCTCATTGCAGCTTTCTGCTTGAGGAAAACTTCATTGGTAAAAGAGCCTACGTCCCCAATAAAGAATTTCATATAGTAGTCGAGATTGAAATTCCGAGAAATAAACAATTCGCAAAGATTGTTTTAAGTGCTTTAATTTTAAAGTTCCTATGTTTAATTTTAAGGCTAAAGATTGACATTGAAGATCCCATTTCAGCGATGAAGCTAGAGTTACTCTTACTCTTACTTGAATAGCGTGAAATAAAATGTACTTAGTTTTATCAAAATTTAGGGAGAGTCCATTTGCACAGCACCAGCTGCACATTCGATCTACGAGGTAGGCGCCATAAATTTTCGGTCTGACAGGCTTATACAGGTTCTAGCGTGTTCAAACTCTGTTGCATCATAGTTGCACATTACAGTGTGCGGGGCCTACACTATATACTATATATATTACGGCTCGAAGAGTAGTAGTTTATAGTAGCCAGCCAGACAACGTGACTAGTGTATGAAAATGTCTCTGGTAACGAAAATTGAGTACCGCGCGGTCATTAAATTAGAAAAAAAAGAAGGGCAGACGCCTAATTACATTAAACAACGTTTAGACGGCGTTTATGATGATTTATCTTCTTTATATTCCATTGTAAAAAAGTGGGAAAAGTGTTTCCGTTTGAGGCAAAGCTCCCTAGAAAACGATGAGCGCCCCGGTCGGCCAATTGAACTGATAACATCTCAAAAGATTTCAATTATTGAAGAAATGGTATTAACAGATTGCTGCGCCGTTTGAAAGTGAAGGAATTAGCAGGGATGTCTAACATTTCTGAAACAAGTATTCGGCCAGAAAATCAATAAATAATTAAAATAAAACTGGTCCAACAACGGATCCCTGTACTACACCAACCTTTGATAAAAAAGAAGATCTGATTTTGTGTTTCGTGTTCAAAATTAATGCATCAATTTCAACAAATTGTATTCTATTAGAGCGACAAGAAATGATACAGTTAGCCACATTTCCCCTAAATTCCAAACAGTTAAGCCTGTATAATAAAATCGAAAGCTTTAATTATATCGCATTCGAAAAAGAAAAAGCGAGAATAGAAAACCTATATCTCCCATTAAATTCAACTTGACTTCAGCATGGCGTCATAGAGAATGTTCTAAAGCCCGTATTGCTATTAAAGTGTGGCCCAATTGATCTCACCCTGTCTATTAGAACTTGTTATGCCCGTAGGCAGTCACTATAATGGGTTAAGCTCTTACCTCCTTCTCGAGTAACAACCCATATCTCTTTAGAGGTTGCATTACTTGAATTTGTTCCACCGATATGCGTTTGAAGTTGTATGGTGTAGTTAAAGCTCGGTTCCGCGTACGTCATATTGTAACTAAATACATTAGAACCATTGAAGAATCTTTCAATCGAGTATAGGTCGAATAAGCAGTCGCTAGGTACGAAATGAACAGGTCCTAGTGGTTGTATACGCAAAGTGTATCCAGTAACGAAATCCGTAGAATTATTGTCCCAAAACACGATAAAACCGTTGGAAGTTAACTCCGCCCATAATGAAACGGAAGGTACAGTTACGTTTCCTGGTACTAAAAAAAAAAACAATTATTTTTTATTAAATCGTTTGGATCAATCAAATAGAATGTGTGACATGTTTAATTTCTACCATGTATATTCCGGAATCTAATCAACTTACGAGTGGTAAACTGCACCGAATGACTACAAAATGTCCAATTTGACCACGCCAAGAAGTAACATGCCCTATATGTGTAGATGGAACTTGGCTGTAGTGATTCTAGCGTAACATTAATGAAGGTGGAGTTAGGATTGAAGGTTTTGTTAATGAACCGTTGCTCGTTGGTTACGTTGGATATAACATGGAATTGCAACCCTTCTATTACGCATAGGTTGTTTGGTTCGTATCTCACTTCCCAAAGAACGCTAGCATTGTTCACACCCGGAATTGTAGCAATGTGCCAAGGTGGCAGACCTGCAATATTATTTGTTATTAATTTATTTTTAAAAGGGAACTGACAAAATATGCAATTTATATTATTTTCACGTATTTGATTTAGAAGCTTTAAATTTTCAGTAATTCTACGCTACTGATGAACCTTATCATATATTTCTTAAGAAGTAATACTCACGCGACACCGGGGCTTGTGTAAAGCCGAACACTGGAAGGCTTCGACTAACATTAGAGAATCCTACCAATGTAGTTACGTTAATTACATTCGTTGTGCAAGGGTGATCTGGAATTTGGAAGCTAGTGTTGCTGACAATAACATTTTCTCGTACGTTTTCATTTTCGAAGTTTACTTCATATATCAATGTCTGGTTGCAGGTCGCCGCAGCCAGCGGTGGATCCCACTCGAAACGATTAAAGAACTCATTGAATCTCAGATTTACTACTTCTGTAGAACCTGTTGAAATATAAGCGAAATAGACCTATATTTTTGAATAATATTAATGTACTTGTAAAAACATTGATATTTTGTGGATTGTAAATCACGCTTTATTCATTTGAAAATGCACGGCAATGAACTTATAATCAAATCTTTAAATTGCAAAATCACCTGCAACTGCATATATTCTTACCGTTCGCTCCTATAACGAAATCAACTGAAGCATTTCGAAATGAACCAACCCAAGGTATAGCCGTTGTTGATATTATAACAGTGTTTTCTGAACAAAATGTTCCTTCCAAACTGATAGATGCGATAGGGTGTGGCAACATATTGTTGGAGACAATTTGTCCATTCTCAAAGTGGGAAACGTGATAAAGAAGAGCGCAAGGGTTTGTAGTCCATTGTACTCCGATAAGAACTCCATCAGAAGAGGTAGTAACATTCGCTGTGACAGTTATGTCGATACATCCTGGATCTAATAATTATACAAAATGTGTAATTCAAATAACAAACAAAACACAAAAGAAAAATTAGACTTTAGTTCTATTCTTACAATTAGTAAAACATTGCAGTAACTTTACACATTTTGAAATCCCTTCAGCTTCATTACAGAGTTAGAGTTATGATTCAAACTTACCGGTAGTTTGCGCGGTGGTCGTGCTAAAAAGCACTAACAGAGTAAAAATTGTAAACTTCCCAACACCCCACTCTACAGTGGCAACCATTTTGTCTACTTTTGGATATTTTTTCTCTGCACCAGTGTTCCCTTTTGCTTTAGTTTCTTGTACTCTACACTTTACGCAACATTAAATAATCATGTTCTACTGACTTGCAAGCTTACACCACCAAATTTTCCCAAACATGGACTACATCTGAACATTTTATTGCCTTTATATAGGCATACGTCACCTGATATTTTAACTTGTTTACGATTTCGATAATTCTTACACCTAAAATTTATTATCCGCTGAAAATAGAATAGGTAAGCGTTTGTTCTTGGAATCTCGGGGTTATCTCTCAAGTGTTTTGGCAGATGAATCATCCAGTCTTCAATTATCTTCTTGTTTGCTGAATATAGTGTCTTTAATTTCAACTTGTGTGCGATTAGCTTTACGACACCAATATACAATTTCCTAGAAGAAATGTAAAAGCCTAATAGGAAATCTGGTAGACCCACATAGAGAAGGTCATGTGTTTACTATACGATGTTGTTTCTGGATATCAAGATTTTATTTGTCGACGCTAGTTTGATATACAACCTAATAAATCTGATCAGATGGGAATCACATACATATTTGCTCGTCAGCAAATGTCCGAGATTAAGAATATTGTTTTTAAGTAACAAATAGACTTAAAGAAAAATGACTCCTATCTGGCTTAATTTTTAGCTAATCTAAAATTATCCAAATCAATCCCATTTGCTTTTTGGTTACCAACAATAAAAATATCGCATCTAATTGGTAGTTTCTAACACATCTATACTCTTGTCGTAAAATATATCATTACCATTACATTTCATTACATCTAGTTATTCTATAATACATCAATAATATGGACTATAAGCTAATGGCGCTTCATCTAGATCCACCAATGTTATACCCTCATGTTCCTTGAGACAAGTAACAACTTCTATAGAATGCTTAAAGAACGGCAAAATCCTAGAAATTGTTGGAATCTCGTATGTTTCTTGGAGACCTTCTCCGATAGTAATGACGCCAGAATCTAATACTAAATCACTGCAGAAACTATAATATTCAGAATCCAATGCACTCTTGACTACATATGAAAATCGTTCAACTTTTCCGTTAATGTCGCATGGGATTTTCCATTTAATAGATAAGGATGCTTCGTAAATAAATGATGGCAGAATATCATACGAGGATTGTACATCTAACTTTCCAGGTACTAAAATCAATTAAAACCCGATACCATGGTCGTAGTTCAAGAGTATGTTGAAAGCAGTAAGTTTCTTACTTCCTTCTGCAGTAACGATGAGACCTTCATCTCGTGTTGCTATTCCCAATCCTTCGAAATAGGATTCTATCTCCACGCTGTACTTAAAACTAGGTTTTGGGTTCTCCAGAATGTAACTAGTGGTCGCTACATCAAAATATTCCTTTATTGGAGTTCGATCAATGTAACAATCGGCAGAGATGAAGTGGTTAGGTTCTATTATCTGAATGGTCACGGCATGTTTTGTAACAAATTTAGAGCTTTGTTGCCAAGAAATTTGGAGATTGTTGTCAATTTCCGTTTCTATTGTGAGTAAAGGTTTTGGTAGTGGTTCTAAGGTTATTACACATGATATGAAATAACACTACGAAATAATCCGTTAAAGCAACTCACCAGTTAGAAATGTCACGTCCAAACTACAAATTATAACATCCGATCCTGAAAAGACGTAACAAACTCTGTATTGATACATTTGACCGACTTCCAAAGGTGTTAAAACGAATTCTATATCACTTCCTTCTATGAAGTTTACGTAAAAATCAGCTTCATCCCCAGTTTCAAGTTTAATAACATCGTAACGGAGTTGATCAATGTGACAAAGGTTCTTCGTTTCTGTTTCAACTCTCCAAATCGTTTCAGCATGGTTTCCTTGTGGATTGGTACTTATATGTATCGGTGATTTTCCTGAGACAAAACACGAAGTATATTCAATCTATTTCTACGCCAGCGAGTCATTTAGGTGATAACCATTTATGAAGCAAACTTACTTATAATTGGTCCCAAATACGTAGTCGTCACTGAGTCACTTTGACTGTCATCAAAGCCAAGTGTTGTGGTTACAGTAATATGATTGTTTGAACAAGGATGCAATGAAATTTCATAGAACTGATTGGAGGTTGTGATCTCCTCTTGAATTATTTCATTTTCAAACTGTATTTTGTATTCCATATTGCACAGTTCCGATCTTTCTGGGGCGATCCAATAAAAATGGCTCAATTGAGTGTCAAAGTTTAAATTCATAACTTCTTTTATGTCTGAAATAATACGTTTTTTAAGTTTTTTTATTAATGTACTCTAAACAAAATGGTTTACCAGGTGCTAATATTGAATGATCAGCTGAAACACTTGCACCAATAGTGTTGTCGATGCCAATTATTGTAGTTACGGTGATAGAATTACTCGAACAGAAGTATAATGGAAATTCATAGAATAAATTTGAAATGGTAGATGTATCCATATTGATATCATTGCTGTAATTTACTTTGTATTCCAGTTCGCATTCTTCGGAATTCTCTGGCGCTTCCCATTCAAAACGGTTGTGTTCTTTGTTGAATTTTAAATTTGTAACTTGGCTATCACCTAGAAACAAATTTCAATCCTTTAAATTTCTTCTAGTACTATTTTTAAACTACAACTTGCGTATTATGGATGTAACTTCTTTGAATTGATAGGGCGAAGACAATTTTCCATTTGCCCAAAACAAAACGACAAAAATTAAGAAGATTTAAGAAAATATTTACTTTTGTTCATGGATTCATAGATTAGCTTCAATAGTTAAAGAAAAGTTGGAGGTCAATATACAAGGGTTAGCAACCTAGTGTTTGTATTAATGGTGAAGAGGTCGATTTGTTGATACGGCAACAAAATAAAATTAAATTTCTCCAGAAATATGAAAAAATAATGTAGAAGTCCAACAATGTAAGTCGTAAAGTAAGGCAGCAGTTCTCAAAATGTGTTCAGCAGAACTCTGAGGATTCTTTGAAGTCTTGAAAGGATTCTGTGAAAAAAAAACCAAAAGAAAACCAAAACTCTCTGATTTTCATTTGACGACCAAGCAAGAAACACCTTCAAGAAGGACGAACAGGGAATTGTCTATTTTAGGAATAGCAAGAAAGTTCTTTGATTGAAGCGACAACAGTGTGTGAGGTACTTTTTCTACGAAGATAGCCTGAAAAGTTTCAAGCCTCAACATGAAGATGGCGTTACTCGTCAAGAATAATCTGGTCATACATCTAAAAGATCGACTTGTGGGTTACCTTCGGCGTCAATTGTTAGGCAACACAAAATACAAAATAACAATTTTCAGCGATCATTATTTATTAACCGCAAAATTGAGACTACCGAAAATGAACTAAGAAAACATAAGAAAAGGGACAGCATCCACGAACACAGACGAAAATATAAGATTCTATACGCCACAGGAACAAGAAATGGCAGAAAAATTCAAACAGGGAGTTGAAACAGAAATAACCCTAGTATCAAAGAAGTAGGAGATTCTAAACTTAAAATAAACATGGGATACCTTCAAAAACATCGTATTAAAAATATTAACAAATACATGCGGAACAATAATAATAAACAGAGGTAGAAAACAAACAAGATGATGGAACCAGGAAATAAAGATAGAGGTAAAAACTATGGAATCAGTATCTAAGAAATCGAACAGAAAATACATATGCCAACTATAAAATAAAAGTAAAAGACATGGTACAACAAGCTAAGAATAAGACTTGAAAAGAATTTGGTAACAAAATGGAAAGAGCTATTTTATAAACTCTTAAAAAGTCTAAAAGGGGGATACATCACAGAAGAAAGAACAAAAGAAAGAAGATGTAGCAGAACCAAGCAATAGCACACATGAAATTAGGAAAGTCAGCACGTCATGACAAAATCACTCCAGAGATGATGAAAAATTTAAATAAAGGCAAAGAAATTTTGACAAATATATTCAATAAAACACGGAACAATAACAAGGTTCCCAAGGACTGAAAAATAGGACTAATTACTCTAATATTCAAGAAAAGTGATAATAAAAACTGCGCCAATTATAGAGGTAACTTTATTTTCGTTATATTTATGCATATTTTCGTTACATTTTCCAAAACAAAAAACAAAAGTAAATTTCCAACTCATGGGGATATTCTAAAATGAAATACATATACTTACCATCGAATCCGATTATGAATTCCTTGTATGGTTCGATAAAATCGCCAGCTTCTGGTCGACTCAGCAAACCTATAGTGATCTGATTACGTGAGCAAGGGCGACGGGTTAAAGTGGTGGTGTTGATCGGGTGTGGTACAGGAATTTGAAGTAAATCGACCCCATTAACGAGATTTCTTACAAAATACATAAGAGCGCACGAATTTAACGACCAAGTAACGTAAATGGTGCTCCCTTGAATGGTGATATCAACCATCATATCTTCGCATTCTAGACGAGATAAATTCGTTGTAATAAAGCTCTCAGTATAAGTTACAAAGAAGTGTCTTACCTATAGTCTCAGCAGTACATGAAAGGAGCATCAGTAGAACATTTAATATTATAAATATGGTAAATCGTAAGGACCTATCTTCCATTTTCTTTTGAGTTACTTCTTGCACGTATATCGAACGACAGCCACATACCACTCGTCAATAGAAACTAGTTCATTGTTCTCGAGGAAACAGAAATTTTATTAAAAGAAAAGTGATAGGACATCAATCATTTGATGATCTTTAACTAAACATCTTTATAAATGTGGGTTTATCAAGTGTCTTTCCTTGGTGACAGTTGGATGTCTACATCTATATAAGGTGGTTTAGTAATGATATGCTCTTTAGAATATAATTTACAGCTAAGTATTAATTCTGCATCCATTATGTCTGTAGTACATAATATATCTCAGCATTTATTAGTCGAAATAAAGGCAAAGATAGATTAAGATAAACATGATTGATACTGTATTTCACGAAAATGTACTACGCTTTTGTTTTGGAAGCATGTCACAGCTTAATTTGGTATGTAAAATCTTTTTTTGAATTTAGGTAGAAACTTCTGATAGTCTAATACTAAGAAATTTTATTTATTTTTATCTGTTTGGTGGGGCTTTCGTAATGTGTGTGAGTCTGAGGAGACCTTGGCTGAGCGGAATTTGGCAGAGGGATAGGTTTACCGGGCGAAGTTTGGAATTACATTGCTGGTCTTTTTGAGGTTTGTCAATTTCGAGACGATCACAGGAATTGGGGATATCAGAAGCCAGTTTGCACCGAATTTTTGCATAAAGATCTTGGCCTGCATGCGTACAAGTTGCAGTTGACACATGAATTGAAGCCAGCAGATCACGCACAACGCTCTACATTCGCTGATTGGGTGCTGAAAATGCACGATTTTTTCAACAAAATTATTCTAAGTGATGAGATTCAATTTCATCTGTCTGGGTACGTAAACAAGCATCTGGAGCTCCGAGAACCCAAGTGAAATAGTCGAACAACCTCTCCAACCACAACGAGTGACAGTTTGTTGCGGTTTTTAGGCTGGCAGTGTAATCGGGCCATACTTTTTCGAAAATGCTGCTGGTTTGACCGTTACAGTGAATGGATTGCGTTACCAAACGATGTTGATTAATTTTTTTTTGTCTGAAATTGATACTATGGATGTGGACGACGTTTACTTTCAGCAGGACGGCCACCTGCCACACAGCTCGTGAAAGAATGGTTCTATTGCGTGAAAAATTTCTATGGACATGTGATTTCTCGAAATGGAGACTTCATTGGCCACTGAGATCGTGCGATTTAACACCATTAAATTTTTTTCTTTGGGGCCGAATTAAAGATGAAGTCTACACCAATGCTCCAGCAACGATTCAAGCACTCACAGACAATATTAAAGCTGCTACTGGCGAAATACAGCCGCTATTATGCGAAAACGTGATGAAAAATGTCAGAAATAGACGGTATACCTCCAAAAATTATGAAATTGGTGTACAATCGCATTTCAGCCCCGTAAGCTAATAGATATTATTAATTCTATGTTTAGCACCCGCATATTTCCAAATGTTCTTAAGGAAGCAATAGTACATCCGATACATAAGAAGGGTAGCCCTAGCGTTATAAGTAATTATCGCCCCATTTGAGTATTGTCATCATTTTCAAAAATCTTTGACAAAGTAATATACAATAGGTTTTTATTTTTTCAAAAAAATAGTGTTATTGTCAATTGTCAATATGGTCATCTTCCTAATAAATCCTGCGAGGATGCTATTTATGATAGTTTAAATGAAATTTTGATGCACTTAGATGAGAGTAAATATGTTGGTAACATTTTCTTTGACTTAAGTAATGCATGTGATCTCATAAATTATAATATTCTTTTTGATTGCAACTATACGGTATTCGGGAAAACGCGCCAAAAGTCATTCGTTCATATTATATCGTTGTCAAACAGTCTGTATTAAAACCGTATATCCATTCTCGAATGAAATACGGTACATTAGCCTGGGGAAATAGTTCGCTATCAAGAAGCGTCTTTATTCTTCAGAAGAAAATCCTACCTTGTATGTTATTTCTTCCTAGTACAACATCATGTAGAGATTATTTTAAAGAACTAAATATTATGACTAGAGTGGGCCAAGAGCGCCACGCGCCAGGTTCGCAATCAGGCTGCCGGGCGCATATATGTATGTAAACATAGGTAATTTAAATATGTAATTATTAGGACGAGGACCAAAACCACTGTCTATTACGTCGTGAAGACGCGCAAATATACACCTGCAGTTTGGGTGTTCGTTGATAAATAGGGCGTTGTTCCACAGTGGGCCACTACAAAAAAAAAGTTCATTCATCGACGGCTACGAACTAACAGCGCGCTTATTCATTTACGGATGACGCGCTCTATTCATCAACAAATGACGAGTCTGCAGATGTTACGTTTGCACCACTTCGTGGCATACTAGAAACAAGCGTCGGTGTGCTCGCTTTAGTGATTATGTCTAACGTAACTATTAAAAATAAACGGCCATTACCTACGAAAGTTAATAAATTTCTTAGTGAATTTGTGGATTTACACTACAATGGGAGTACAATTTTCTGTAAAGTTTGTAAAAAGAAACTACTGTGCTGGAGCAAACGTGATTGTGAAAGACATATAAATAGCGCACACCACAGAAATAAAAGAAATGGTGTGTCACAACAACGTCAATTTCAATTAGAATTGCTTTAACGTTTATGGTATGTGGTCTACCACTTCGTATACATGATAAAAAAGCATTTCGAAAATTCTGGGGTACATACAATACCGAGTGGATACTACCATCTCGGACAGCGTTACGGAGAGATATTCCACGAATACGTGAGGACATTGAAAATCGAATTAAAGCCGAATTAAAAGATAAACAGCTGTGGCTATGTCTTGATGAGACGACAGATTGCAAAAAAAATCTATTTTGAATATAATAGTGCGCGTATTAGATCCTATTAAACCAAATTTTGCAATTCTATTAGCCAGCAGAAGATTAAAACAGTGTACTAGTAAAGCAATTACGGCCGTAGTTCTCGAAACGTTACAAAAATTTCAAGTGTCAACCAGTCAACTGTTGTTGTTCATGAGCGATGGTGCAGCAACAATGTGTAGTGTAGGCCGTTCCCTTAAAGAAAAGTGTGAAGGACTTTTACATGTTACGTGTAAAGTCCATGCTTTGCATCTTGTGGCACAAACTATTCGAGAGTGTTACCCGGAGGTGGATGCATTAATAGCAAACACAAAAAAAGTGTTTCTCAAAAGTCCTAAGAGGACTAGGGCATTCCACAGGTTATGCCCTGGTATTCGAGAACCACCACAGCCCATTCTTACGCGTTGGGGAACGTGGTTAAAAGCCGCTTTTAATTATAATGAACATTTTCAAGAAGTCAAATCCGTTATTTTGCAATTCGTCCCTGCCGAAGCAAGAGCTAATAGGATGAGCCAGAAGGGATTTCTCGATATTTCTGTTGAAACACATCTAAAGAATATTAGCAACAATTACAAAGGGTTAGTAGACGCGATAGAAAATTTGCAAAATTCTGGATTGTCGTTGGTGGAATCAGTGCAAGTCGTGGACGAAGTTAGTACATTGTTACACAGTAATAAACGATGCAACATGTGGACGAGTTTTAGCTAAGTTCGATAGTGTTTTAAAAAAGAATCCGGACTACACGAGATTAAGACAAATGTGCGATGGGTCATCTGCAGATTCCTTGACTAAGTCTAAAGATTATTTTAATTACGCCTGTCTTACTTCGGTAGACGTGGAACGGTCGTTTTCGAAATATAAGAACATTTTTTCGTCTCGGCGAACATCCTTCACCGAGGCAAATGTGGAAACTTATCTGATGGTGCAACTTTTAAACAAGCCTATCCGCATTATTAAGAAGGATAGAATTTATTTTATATCTTTATTTACAGTTACATTATTAAGTACAACAGAATAAAAAAAGCGTTCAGTTTCTCAGTTATTTCCTTATTACATATACAATAAGCGGCCGTTGCGCCTGATTCCGATTCTGTTGGATGGCGCAATTTGGCCCGCTCTAATTATAACTTTACCATCGCTATATATTTACGAACTTATAATGTTTTTCTTGAAAAACCCAACGATTTTTAAATCCAACGCAAGCTTATCTGGTTCTAATATGATTACAAGAAATGGTCAAAATTTATCTATTCCGCGTCATAAAAGTAATTTATTCAACCATCAAAGCTTTCAATGCGTTACCTTCAGAATTAAAACAAGTATGAAATACAAACAGTTTCGAAATCAAACTAAAAAATTATTTACTGGAGGATTAATTCGAATAAAAAATTCCATATAATATGTGTCCAATTTTTATTGGTTACTCAGATACAGCTGTTTACAGAGAAAAGTTTTCATTTCGCATGTTGATATTCTCCTAGTTGCTATGGGTATCGATTGTCAGTTTTGTTCAAGTTGTGAGGTTGTGCTTGAGTTTACATTGAATTTTTTAACTGTGATAAACGTGTATCTTTTAAGCAACAAACTACGGTACTGTTTCTACACGTATCGGTGTTCCACATACAAGAGTTTGGCGGACATTAAATATGCACGGCTTTCATCCTTACTATCTACAGCGGGTGAACACCTTCGAGAAGGAGATGAAGGCAGACGATTGGGATTTAGTCGTTGGCCAATTGCAAATCGCCGAGTAATCCCATTAATACTGTTTACTGATGTAGCCACTTTCACTCGTGACGGTATCAATAACACTCGTAACTCACATCGGTGGTTCGACGAAAATCCATATGCCTTTGTGGAAACACATCTTCAAGATCGTTTCTCTGTAAATGTGTGGTATGGTATGCTCAGTTCTTTGGACCTGTTACCTTACCGCATACTCTTGCAGGGCCCCGTTATCTAGATTTTCTTGAAAACGAGCTACCATTATTAGAAGATGTTCCTTTGGCTACAAGGATGAATATGTTCTTCCAGCATGACGGGGCCTCTGCTCGTTTTAGGCATCTGGTGACACAGCATCTAAACCTAACATTCCCCGGAAGATGGATCGGCAGAAATGGTCCCGTTTCTTGGCTACCAAGGTCCCCGGACCTTACCCCTTTAGATTTTTGCCTGTGGGGATGGTTGAAAGGCGAAGTCTACAAAGAAAAAGTAAACACAAGAGACGATTTGATCGTTCGAATTATGAATAGCGTTGCCCTCATAAAAGAACGCCAAGACAACCTCAGAAAAGCTACACGTAATGTTGTCAACAGAATTAGAAAGCGCATTGAAGTCGGAGGTGGAATTTTTTAAAATAAACTTTAACTTAATCATTTGCCTTTGCTTAATACCTTTTGTTTTTGCCTTTGGCTTTTTTCTGTGAGTGTAGTAGTTTGGGTTACATTAAAACTGCTGTATCTCAGTAACCAATAAAAATTGGACACATGTTATATGGATTTTTTTATTCGAATTAATCTACACTATCACCCACTAAAATATTTACCTTTCCTCCTGAAACACCCTGTATATAATATATTTCTGTGGAATTTGGATAAAGATCTAAATTTTCGCATTATTTCTAATAAATACTAAAGGTTTATAGGAAAATTACCAATTTGAAGGAAGGTTCCTTATATTTATACCGGAGGTATATACTTTTTTCGTAATATGAACACTTACATTTACTCCCATTTGTTTCAGTGTAGTCTTCTTTGTAATTTTGTTTTCAACCAGTCCATTTATCAATACGTCGACAAAAATCGAAAAAGAATTGATACAAAAATCATAAAGAGCAGCCATATTTATTCAAAGTTTAATTAGCTACACGCACATAGAAAATGTATTTCATTGAGATAATGATAATAATATTGTAGTAAAATAAATTAATCTATGAAGGTTGGGATAGGTAAGTTTGGTGTAGTTCTCAATAAGCTCACTTTATTAGATTTCAAGAGCTATTTCCATTGAGATAGTTTGAGAGTTCTTTAATCATGCGCAGTGGAGTTCAAGTCTGAACTCTTAGGAGCCTTGCAGAATTCCTTTCAAAGTTATCTTATAATATAAATAGAAAATTGCTTGCCATCTTGTTTCCCAAATATTAAAACGAAAATAAAAAACCCTTATTTGTTTTTTTACGTTAATTTTTTATTTTCTAAATGCAATAAAAGTATTTACAATGCAAACAGTTCTAAATATCCTATTTATTGACAATAATACAATGCTAATGGTTCAATTTAAATATAATGCTATTGGTTCAATTTAAGATGTCCTAGATAGTACCTGCGCATGTTTCGCTACAGCTACGTTGCGCACACATTGGATAGTGTGAAATTAGTGTGTTGATGTAGCGGTGTAGTGCAAAATTAAGAATTAGTGTAGTGCAAAACTATGCAAACGTCAAAATTTGACACTACCACAATGCTGCATCTATGCACTAGAATGCAGATGGCGATAAACCTGCTAAATTCTTATTAGTTTATCGATTTCATGTTAATTTCTATGTATTAGGTTATGATATATTTAATTTAAAACAAGACATTCCACAATTGAATGCGATAGATGTATTAAATTTACGTTATATTGTGATAAAGCCGGCCATTTCTGTCAGTTGTCAATATATCGGTGAAATTAGTGCAATATTTCGCACCAATTCTTACGCTAATTTAGCACTGCCCTATATGAACGCCACTTAAATCAGTCTTTAACTGCATATAAACACGTTCGGGGGTAGTAGGAGGTATATGCTGTCCCTAACATGAAATTTGGACATCGTTGTACCTATTTAGGTAATAATATTAATATTGAAAAAATACTTAATAGGTGGTATCTGTTCTTAGGTATATAAAATTTCAACAGCCAAATATTGTAAATGGAAATATCTTACATAAAATTGTCTCCTATGTGCAGAATTTATTGCATGATGTTTACCGTTAAAAATGCGAATCACTTCAATAAATATAAACTATTAAATCTGAAAATTTCGTTAAAAGGAAATAAAATTTAATCCATTAAAAATTAGATTTATTGTCGAAAGAACTGACTTCTTCTGCTCCCGATATCTTGTTTTGTTTTTCTTTTTAATTTTAGCCTCCTTAAGGAAACCAAATTCAATTTACCGGTAATCGCAAACAAAGAAACATTGACTCCTACTATTACTTTCACATTTGCCCACTGTTTCATATATCCGGAATAACTTCCTCAAAGAAAATAAATAACAAACCGAAAAATGTGTTTGAAATGGACCATGTACAATTAGGAATAGGCAAGAATATGTAATTGTGGCTAACTGTATAATACACGTATAATTAATTTACAATCGAGCAACTAATCCTATCTATACAAGATTTCACTTGCGCTCACTGATGTGCAGTAAATTTTGAACAGTTCTCATCCAGCGCAACACTATTTTAATTGCCTGTATGATCTAGCCCCGGTATGCGCTAGCGGGACATCGTCTAGTTCCGTTATGGTCAAACTAGAGTACTTAGTTATGCTAGTTTCAATCTCGAGAACGTAGTCAAAGAATGGAAGCACCCCCGGTAATTCAATCTCGAAAATCGGCTCATCTACAGTAACTTTGTTGTCCACATCAAGAACGCCAGAGCCGATCTTCACATCGCAAGCGAGAACCGATTCGGACTTCAGAACACCGTTGAGAGTGTAGGTGAAGTTTTGGACCGCTCCATTTATATCGCATGGTATTTCCCATTTCGCTTTTAGAGATGCGTTAAACGGCGCAGACGGTACGTAATTGTAAGAGGTTTCAATATCTAAATATCCTGGAACTGAAAAATCAAATATTTCAAATTTTTCAGTATCAGCAAAATGAAAAAATTAAGTGGACATTCAATCCCACTGCTATGGTACTTACCGCCTTCGTTAGTTACCACGTCGTCTTTCATCGCCGTTCTCTTTACACCTAATCCGTCAAAATGTGTAGTGACCTCAATGTGATACAGAAAACTCGGATAGGCGTATTCAAAGTTAAAGCTCTCGGTCGTTGCCGGAAGATTTTGTTCTACGAACGAGCTCATATTCCATTTCGATTTGCAGTGAGCGGGC
This sequence comes from Dynastes maya, assembly GCA_029619315.2. Classification (NCBI taxonomy): domain Eukaryota; kingdom Metazoa; phylum Arthropoda; class Insecta; order Coleoptera; family Scarabaeidae; genus Dynastes; species Dynastes maya. The sequence goes on along the minus strand of JAROYE020000006.1, from coordinate 42,671,860 downwards.
GTGAAATGGTATGGCTTAATTGCCTCAATGTACACCGTATGTCCTGTGACGAAATCCTGATTTTCATTGCTTCCCCAGAAAAAGCCTATTTCGCTTGTTGTAACGGTAGTTAACTGGATCTTAGGTACTCTCAGTATCGCTGAAAAATAAGTCAAGTAAATACAATAGCTTTTAAAGATATAACGATGTACAATATTAAAACTTGTTCGGTTTTAATACATACTCCAAACCATTTTAATTTCAAATATCAAAATAGATGAGAAGAACTGGTTAATCCTAGTTAAGAATGTATTGTAATGTTATAAATAACAGAGAAATTGCTTTCTAATTTTAAAAAAATCGTTGTAACGGTCAGTAGGTCCGGGAGTGTTGCCGAGACATTCCTTCGGCAGTTTAAAAAGATTGTAAATTGGAAACAATAACGTTTTACGAAAATTAAATTGAAAGAATAAAAGTTAACCATAAAATTTGACGTCCTCTCTATGGTACCACGTGACGTACTCAACACCCAACGTTTGTTTGAATGACCAAACTTGAATTAAAATTGTAATTGAAGTAAGATTCGTGCACTGCAACAATTGAATCTGCTTGGAAAATAAAACAGACAAATACTCAACGACGATTTAAACTAAACAGGCAGGTTGTCATAGCGTCTCTTCACTCGCTTGTTCCCGATAACATTTGCCAAATATCACGACCAATTACGATACATACTTAGAATAAACAATATTTCTTATCTTTTCAATTAACTAAAATTTCCTTTCTTTAAAAATACCATATTACACCGTGTAATATGCCATGCGAGTTCACGATCTAAGGTCAAACACTTCGATACTAGCAAGGACTGGCAACTATAAAGCATAGGCTATCTAATTTGCGAAATTATTGTAAAGAAAGGTAGGATCTATTCTGCACATTTTTGTAGGAAAATATTTTAAAATGTTAAATATGAACATATACGTCCCAAAGGATATAGAGCAAAGACGAGTTATTTAGCCTTTCCTCCGAGATTGTCGTTGAATGGAGATAACGACATGGAGAGGGAGACCGCTTAAGTATTCAAAATGTGCTAGAACAAGGATCGGATGTAGGTCTCGTATCGCACTTGGGTGAATGTCGTTCTACATAGCGTTAATAACATCTACCTTCGACGTTGTAATTTATGATATAGTAGTATAAAAATGTAGGAGATACGGCATTAGATGTGTAATATAACGAAATGATTTGATATACCACAGCAATCAATTGATATATCTCTTATTGAAAACAAAGAACAATTTAAAAGTTAAGTACTATAGAAAGGGGGGGAGGTACTGATTTGATTCAAAAATTGATTTGGAAAGTAAACACAATTTAAACTTACTCGTTGGAAATTCAATACTCTTGCCGCAATACCAAACGCCCATAACTTCAGCAAATTTAAAACATGCTCTGTAGGTATAGATGGTGTCATTTTGCAAGTCGGTGAGAGTATATCGGAACTCGCCTACTTGATCGTAATATTCTACAATTCGAAACTCTGTAGCAGGTGCGTCATCATTATGCTTCTCGTTGACTTCGAAGACGAAATCTCTAACCGTGCACCAATTCGGATCGTCAGGTACAATGTTCCATACTACATCAGCGGTTGTTTCAAGCGGATCGGTCGAGATATGTTCCGGATCCAGCCCTGAAATGCGCAAGAGTTAATAACCCACATTTTAAAATTCAAGGAGAACTTACGTGTGACAGGTCCAATATGTTGATAAGGGACTGCTTCGCTCTCGTAATCACCATCATTGTAAACAGAGGTTATCACCGAAATACGATTATTACTGCAAGGATATAACTCAATATTGAAAAACTGGTCCTCTGTCTCCATCGTATCTCCCTCCGGAGACAGTTCGTTTGTAAAGTGAATTATGTACCGAATGTTGCAAAGTTGGGAATCTTCAGGAGCTTCCCAGGCAAAACGAGTGTTTTCAATTTCAAATCTTAAGTTTCGAACGTCCAAATTCTCTATTCCAATGTACGGAAAGGAAAACATGTTAAAGCATAAAACAAAGTAGATGCCAGTTAATGAAAAGCTAAACTATTGAAATAGCACAGTGATGTATTACAAGAACTCACCGGGTGTTGGTCCTCTATGAGCATGCTCCACGGGACTGCTCTGATAGGTACCGTCGTTGTAGACAGAAGTTATTATCGAAATTCTGTTGTTGCTGCAAGGATGAACGATTATATCATAAAAATTATCGTCTATATCTCTCGGTTCTGCAACTGGATAGTCTTCATTTGTGAAATGTACTGTGTATGTAATATTGCAGAGTTCAGAGTCTTCAGGAGGCTCCCATACGAAACGAGTAGTGTCAGTACTTTCAAATCTTATATTTCGGACATTTAAATTCTCTGTGGCAATACAAAGAAGAAGATGCATTAAAACAATTTTCTTGCCTACATTATACATGTAGATTGCAAGAACTTACCAGGAGTTGGTCCTCTATGGTGACCTCCCATTGGTTCACTTCGATAATGATTACCATTATAGGCGACGGCGACTACGGTAATTCTGTTATCGCTACAAGGAATCAATGTGATGTCAAGAAAGTTATCTCTGGTATTTACTGGATTTCCAATTGGATCGAGATCATTTGTGAAGTGCACTTCGTACTGAACATTGCAAAAGTAGGCGTTTTCAGGGGGATCCCATACGAAACGTGTGTTTTCGATGCTTTCAAATCTTAAGTTTCTCACTTGCAGATCCTCTGTTTTACAACACAAAAAGAAAATGGATTTAGATTTTAGAGAATAGACTTCATTTTTCCAATCCGTACCTGCCATTTGTTCAGTACGGACAGTATTTCTACTTTCGCCATACGCTTCCGCTCTGCCAAACCAAGTGGTCACGTTGATGTGACTGATGGAGCACGCGATATTATTGGCTATTGGGGAAGCAAAGAATTCGTCATTTACTAAGACAGTTTCGTCGTAGTCCCCATGATCGCTGGTAAACTCCACTAAGTACTCTAAATCGCAATTTCCTGGGGCTACTGGTGCTTGCCATTCGAAATGTCTATTAACGGGGTTAAATGCCAAATTCCGAACTGCGGTGTCGCCTAAGATATCACATACGTTAGTATCGACATTAAGTAACGTACTTAAATGCAGCAAATTTTTTTAATTTAATCTATTCTGTTTAAAATAACTAACGAATAGCTAAATAGAAAAAAACAATTCCTAGTGGAGATTTCTTCATAATATCATTTTGATTTCTTCATAGTGACATTGATGAACAATTTGTATTTTTGCCTGAATCGTTGTACGAGGTGTGTTAGAAATATAATGAGACTTGCACCATTGCGGGCGATCTGACAACGCTGTAGTTGTTTTCCCTAACTAGGCATATTTGTTAGTCCGCTCCAGATGCTCAATCCGAGTTTGAACTTCCCATTGTCACCACGTGTTCTTTGAGCGCGTTATCAGTGAAGTTGTGTTTTGTTGTGTGTCACACAGAGTGGAACAGCGATATTTGGAGCAACGTTATGCCATTAAGTTTTGTGTCAAACTTGGGGAATGCGCGAGTGTAACGTTTGAATAGTTGAAGCAGGCCTATGGGGAACATTACTTATTAGGCCTTCAACGTCAAAAACCAATGAAAACGTCGATCGCGTGAGGACTGTTGTGAGGTCAGGCCGTCGTTTAACAATAAGGATGATGAGTGACCAGTTACAATTGAACAGTTTCACCGTTTATCAAATTTTAACTGAAGAATTGCACATGCGAAAAGTCTGTGCCAAAATGGTGCCTAAACACCTTACAATTGAGCAGAAGGGCATTCGAAAAAACGTGTGCCCTGATCTCCTTGAAAAAATTGCCAAAGACCACGATTTCCTTACTCGTGTGATCACAGGTGATGAAACCTGGATTTTTTAATACGACCCTGAGACAAGGCGGCAAAGCCGGGAGTGGCACACTGAGAATTCTCCCCGCTCGAAGAAAGCTCGAATGAGCAAATCAAAGATCAAATCAATGCTGATTTGCTTCTTTGACAGTAGGGGTACTGTTCACAAAGAATTTGTACCTCCAGGGTAAACTGTCAACCAAATTTTTTACAAGGGTGTCCTTGAAAGACTCAGAAGAAGCCACCTCCATCACGGAGTTTTTGACATCAAAAGGCATCCTTGTGGTTCCTCAGCCCCCCTAAGCCCCAAGCCTTAAGTGTCTTAAAAGGACGTCATTTTTGGACTTTGGAGAATATCCAAAAGAATGTGACGGACATGCTAAAGGCCATACCGGCTGAAGCCTTCCGGCGCTGCTACCAAGACTGGGAACAACGACTCTGCCGGTGTATAGCTGCCCAATAATATTGTTATTTGAAAAAAATAAAAATTTTGGTAAATAAAAAATCAGTCTCATTAATTTTCGAACACACCTCGTAAGTGAATTCTACTATATATTCCGAATTTATTTGCTTTGTTATAAAAAGAGAAAAAGTTGGGTATTTGTTATCTTGGTGAATAAATAAAAACGGAAGTCCTTGGATAATGCGTAATAATATATAGGAATTAAAATGCGTATTTAGAAAACATAGAAATTATTGCATCAAGTCGAACGATGTGCAAGTAAGTAGATTGGTTTAAGTTATCCATAGAAACCCAACTTCTGACCTATTATTTGTTTTGTGCAACAGGTACACCACTGGCCATAATTATTTGCCCACCTACACTTTTGCTTGGATTAAAAAAAAACTATTTATCTATTGTTATTTAGGGGGTATAATTATTTACCTACAAGTAAATAAAAAATATCGCCTTAAATAATTCCGCAAAAGACTCCTCTCCTACGTAGATATCGATTGAATCTCCATAATCCGATAATTAGAGGTCCACGTAGGGCCATAAAAATACAATTATATTTGACTAATAAATATTTAAAGTAGTGCAAGTACTGCAGGTACAAGATGACAATTCTTGTTACTGTTCTTTTAAACAATGAATATCTTTAATAAAAATATCTAAAACTAGTATTAAAATGCCGAAAACAAGAGAGTTACCTTTAGAAATCCGCACAATGATCGTTGCTTTACATAATCTTGGCCGAAGTAACAGACTAACTTTAAAAAATATCAAGAGGCTGGCACATTATTAAGTAGAAGACGAACAAGACGACGGAGAGTGACAACACCAGCGAAAGATCGTCGAATAATTTTGACGAGTAAATGGAATAGATGAGAAACTGTACCGTAAATAACGGCTGAAATAAGTATTGAGCGTGAAAAACGAGTTAGTTTAACCACCGTGAAAAGGGGGTTAAGAGGGAGTGGTTTATCTTGCCGAATAACGTTGCGTAAACCACTCTTACGCAGGCAAAATAAAATAAAACGGCTTCAGTGGGCTAGAGAGCATGAACACTGAACAGTTGATGAGTGGAGAAAAGTTTTGTAGACCTATGAGTCCAAATTTGAACTCATCGGTTCCAAGAGAAGAACGTTCGTTCGAAGGTCGAAAGGAGAACCAGCAGCAGAATCATGTGTAGTACCTACAGTCAAGTATGGGGGCGGATCGGTAATGGTTTGGGGTTGTTTTGGCGCCGCATCCGTAGGAGATTTGGTCAACTACAATTTCTTTTCCAGTTAACACTTCTTTTATTTATACGTATTTCTTTGGGTGGGCAAACAATTATAGCCAGTAGTGTACCTACTGCATGTTGTCATCTCCAATTACTAGTGAAAGCGTTCGTTAGATGTTACTTCTACTAGAAAGTAAACATTTAGAACACGTGTGTTTTTCTTGTTTATCGACATTACAAAAATATTAGAACTGTTGAATACTTGTGGCTCTTACAAATATTCTACAACAGCGACATCCAAGAATGATCTGTTGAACAAGAAAAAAATTGGCGTCAGAAATAGCATTTTTGGTAAATGTCAAAGCCAGATATAAAATATTTTGCACATTATTCCACTGGCGTGAACGCTGTACACATTCCAATTCACAGGAAACCATTTGAATGCATTTGATCTTTGTCTAACTTATATTGGTTTAGAACATTTCTCAATGGTAGTACATAATTCATGTATGCTGGATATTTGTGAATATGGAATTCTTGTCTTCTGGTGTTTTTAAAATCCAATCGTGAACGAAAATTTTTGTTACTGGGATGAGAATTTCGTTAGTTACTTTAAGCAGTGGTACTATAAATTGCAAGAACTCACCGTCCCATAAAATAGAGAAGTTTGCGTACACATCGTCAAACGGACCGAATCCAGAGATAACTAACGGAGATATTTGGATGGAGTTCGCTGAACAATCTTCTCGTTGCAACGGTATAGCCGAAACTGGGTGTGGTATATTCAGTGTTTGGTTTAACACTCCATTAATGTAATGGCGGATTTCATACATTAAGTAACAAGGATATACTGTCCATTGCAATGAGATAATTGTTGGTTCTATGTTAACAGTAATCTCTATTTGCTGGCATTCTGAAATTATTAGCTTTTAATTATTAATTTCCAGCTTCAAACTTTTTAGAAGTTTTACATTACTCAATACTTATAGGCATCGATTAATTAAAAAACAGAATGCGTCAAGAAGTCCGACTAATTACACCAGAAATGTTACAAAGTGTACAACAAGAAATAATCCGTCCCCAAAAATGCCTAGAAGTAAATGGGCAAAAGTTTGAACATCTATTGTAAGTAAAAAATTTGTCTTCGCAATTAATTCTATTCTGCAGTGCATTTCATTTCTTTTGTAAATACTTCAAAACTGTTCGTAATAAAAACATTTTTATGGGATTTTATAAAAACGTATTATCATTTATCGGAATCCATTGAAATAGACGGACCCATTTAAAATAGCAAAGTTAATGACACTCCCTAGAAAATTGGAAGCGAAATCCTGCTGTGGTGTAGGTCAAAATACAGCAATTGAAAATTATTAATCGACGTGCCCGAGAACTTTTAACAGAACAAAAAAGTTTGCGTACATATCGTCAAACGGCTCAGATACAGGGATAACAAACATTAAACATGTTAGACACTCTGCAACGCAGCATAAACGCAGAGAAATGGTTTCTTGCATCAAGAAGTCAATAAGAGTCAAGTTAACAAATGTCAAATACAATTATTTCATTACAAGTATATACTGCTCTTAAGCGGAGAAAAAACGCCAAGAAAATATTTCCTTTGTTTTCAAACAGTTATTGAATTGTGCATAATTGAAACAGTAATCGTCTTGAATTGAGGCGGACAGCCTTGATACAAGTAAAAGTTTCTCTGCATGTACGAAAATTGATATGGGAACGTTTGGCTGTGATTACATATTCCGTTATCATCATTATATTATTGATTTCATATGTGACGGATTAAGGTTTTGTTAGCCATGCTACCCAGACAGCTTCTGCTTGTAGGTCTATTGTAAATTTGAATTTACCAGCATTCTGAAATTCACATCTCTATTATTAGATATACAGGATCAATTATAGCTACAACTTAACTTCGAAATTAGGACGGGAGTTATTTTAATCATGAAACCAGAAATACGACTGGGCACTTACCGAATTCAATCTGCGCAGTAGTTGTGCTAAAAAGCGTGAGTATGCTAAAAACTATAAATCTCCTAATTCCCCAATGTGCAGTGGCGACCATTTTATATGCTTTACGATATTTTCTCGTCGAACCAATCTTCCTTTTTGTGTCAGTTTCTTGTACTCTACACTATAACATTAAATAATCATGTTCCGCTGACATGAAAACTTACCTCACTAAACTTTCCCAAATATCGACTACACCTATACATTTTTTCACCTTTTTATATAGGCACATATGTCACCTGACCTTTTGACTTGTTTACGATTTCGATAATTCTTACACCTAAAATTTATTGCTCGCTGAAAATAAAATAATAAAGCCTTTGCTCTTGGAATTTCGGAGTTATCTCTCATGTGTTTTGGCAGATAAATCATAGAATCTCCCATTGTCTCTTCGTTTGTTGAGTATAACGTCTTTAATTACATGTAAGTGCTTTAGCTTTACCACTTCTCCATGTACTTGTACAGGAAATGTGATATGGGTCTAATAGGAAATGTAGTTGATCCACATAAAAAAGCTCATATGTATCCAGTACGATATTGTTTCTGAATATCAAGATTTTATTTGTTGACGCTAGTTTGATATACAACCTAATAAATCAGATCAGACAAGATTCGCATATATATTTGCTCGTCGGCAGATGTTTGGGATTAAGAATACTGTACACAAGCAAATAGACTCCAATGCAAAACCAAGGACATTACTTATATTTGGTTTGATTTTTTGCAAGTCCAAAATTGTCAAAATCAATTCCATTTTGTTGAGTTTAATTGGTAGTTTCTAACACATCTATACTTTTGTCATAAAACATATTATCATTATGCTTCAATATTTAAAAAATAATTCTTGCGTCAAATTATTCTACAATAATCAATAAAATGAAGTATAAGTTTGTGACGCTTCTCCTAGATCCACCAGTGTTATACCCTCATCCCCGTTGAAAAAAGTAACGACTTCTATAGAATCCTTAAAGAATGGCTGTTAGGTTAATAGCATTAAGTTGGCAATGGCGCTCTACATGCAATAGGGTGTAACAAGTTAAGCATTGCAAATTATGGATTGGTATCGTAACTGGACATGACCTAAAGTAGAGAACTTAGTATGGGTAATAAGATTGTAGCTGTGTAATAAATGTACTTTAAATATATGTAAAATTAAAGAGAAATAAACAATTGCAAAATCCTAGAAATTGTTGGAATTTCGTAAGTTTCTTTCAGACTTTCTCGGACAATAATGACACCAGAATCTAACACTAAATCGCTGCAAAAGCTATAAGAGTCAGAACCCAATGCACTCTTGGCTACATATGAAAATCGTTCGATTTTCCCGTTGGTGTCGCATGGGATTTTCCATTTAATGGATAAGGATGCCTCGTAAATAAGTAATAGCACAATATTATACGAGGACTAACTTTCCAGGTATTAAGATCAATCAAAAATAATACAATGGTCGTAATTTAAGAGTATGTTGATAGCATTTAGTTTCTTGCTTCCTTCTTTAGTAACGATGAAGTCTTCATCTCGTATTGTCATCCCCAATCCTTCCAAATAGGACTCTATCTCCACACTGTACTTAAAATTAGGTTTTAGGTTCACCAGAATGTAACTAGTGGTTACTGTATCAAGATATTCTTTTGTTGGAGTTCGATCAATGTGACAACCGACAAGGATGAAGTGGTTAGGTTCTATCACCTGACACTCACACTATGTTTTGTAGCAAATTTAGAGGTTTGTTGCCAAAATAATTTGGAGGTTGTTGTCAACGTCTGTTTCTATTGTAAGTAAAGATTTTGGTAGTGGTTCTAAAGTTAAAAGTGGAGTTTGAAAATCTCAGAGTTACAGGTTCCCATTCCCGCAAACCTCTCCACTCCTGTCTTATTCACGAGATTACAACTTTCAAGAAAGTATTTAGCACGGCAGATACACGAAAAAGATGAAATACATATACTTACTATCAAATTCGATTACGAGTTCCTTATATGGTTCGGTAAAATCGTCAGCTTCTGGTCGACTCAGCGAGCCAATGGTTACCCGATTCCGTGAGCAAGGCAGGCGGGTTTAAAGTGGTGGTGTTAATTGGATGCGGGGCCGGAATTTGAAACGCATCGACTACGTTGACGAGGTGTCTTACAAAATACAAGGAAGCGTACGAATTTAACGACCACGTAACATCAATGGTGGTATTTTGGATAGCGATATCAATGAACATATGTTCGCATTCTAGATTAGACAAATTCCCTCGTGATAAAGCTCTTAGTAAATTGTTGTTTACTGTTTTCTATGTATATTTTATCTGTATATGTCCACTGATTTTTTATAATGTAATGAAAGTATGTATAAGTTACAAGGAAGTGTCTTACGTATACTTTCAGCACTACAAGGAAGGAGCATCAGTAGAGCAATAGATTTGAGAAGTGGCATACATCGGAAGGACCTATTTTCCATTTTCTATTGATTTACTTCTTACATGCACATCAAATCACAGCCGTATACTACTCATCAATAAGAACTAATTGATTATTATCGGGAAAACAATAACTTTATTAAAACGAAAATGTTAGGACATTAATCAGTTGATGATCTTTAATTAAACATTTTTATAAATGTAGGTTTATCAAGTATCTTTCTGTGGTAACAGTTTTTAGGGGGTTTATTAACGATATGTTCTTTAGAATATCATTTATAGCTGAGTATTAACACTAGAACCGCCGAGAATTCCTCATACCTCGAACCGCCGCCCCGGTCAAAATGACCGGTGATAAAACTCAATTTTGTTTCGACTGTTTTTATTAATTAACATAATTTGTTTGCATAAAAGTGTATATTATCAAAAATCTAAAAATTACTACTAACTTAACTTTGGTATTTCAAATATCGTTACAATTTTCGCAATAAGTTACTTTAAATCCACATTTTCCACATATGTTCTTGTTACAGTTCTTACATCTATCGTAAGTCCTATTTTCACATTTCTTTTCTTGACATGTACGTCTTTTGCGAGATTGCTTATCTGTCTTTGAAAGACGGTCAAATTGACCGGTGCGGCGGTTCTAGTGTTAAATCTGCATCCATTATGACCGTCCTGTCTAATATATGTCAACATTTCTGAGAAAATTACAAGCAAAAATAGATTAAGATAAACATGATTGATACTGCATTTCACAAAAATGTAGTACGCTTTGTTTTGGAAGCATGTCACAACTTAATTTGGCGTGCAGAATTTTTTTTTGAATTCAAGTCGAAATTTCTAATAGTATGCTAAGAAATTTTATTTATTTTTATATGTATTGGCCCACAGACCCAAACAAAACCCCGGATTTAATAGATGTTTATATTATCAAAAATATATCTTGCAACTACCTTCAAATTAAAGATAGTGTGGATTTAAGTACGGATCACTGGATCTCTGTACAGTTGCCTTAATTCTTCGTTGGTTCTTCTTACCCATATATCTTCTAATTCCTTTCCTCCAAAAATCCTTCTCAATATTTTTCTTACCCACATCTGATAACGATATTATAGTAAAATAAATATTAATCTACGAAGGTTGAGGTAGGTAAATTCGGTATAGTTCTCAAGAAACTAATACTTTAAGACTGTTTGTATTCTGTAAATTAGTGTATCATATATTCAGAATGATAGATTATATTCAGCTCCCTTTATTAGATTTCAAGGGCTATCTTCATTGAGATAGTTCAAAAGTCCTTTAATCATGTGCAGTGGTGTCCAAGTCTGAATTCTCGAGAGCCTCGTAGAATTCTTTTCAAAAATATTTGATAATGTGAATACGAAATTACTTGCCATCTTTTTTTCCAAATTTTAAAACGGCAATAAATAACTCTTATTTGCTTTTCATGTTAAATTTTTATTTTCTAAATGCAATAAAAGTATTTACAATGCAAACAGATCTAAACACCGTATTTCTTAACAATAATATAATGCTATTATTTCAATTTAAGATGTCCTAGATAGTATCTGCGCGTATTTCACTACAGCTAAATTGTGCTCACATAAGATAATGCGAAATTAGTGTGTTGATGTAGTGGTGTAGTGCAAAAATAAAAATTAGTGTAGTGCAAAACTATACAAACGTCAACATTTGGCACTACCACGATGCTGCATCTATGCACTAGTGTGCAAGTGCCGGTAAACCTGCTAAATTCATATCAGTTTATCGATTTCGAGTCAATTTCTATGTGTGAAGTTATAATATATTTAATTTAAAACGAGACGCCACAATTGAATCCGATAGATAGCCGGCTAATTTCGCACTGCCTAATATGAACACTACTTAAATCAGTATTTAAGAGCATACAAACACGTCCAGAGGTAGCAAGAGGTCTATACTGCTGCCGACGACAAATTTTGGCTACATTGTACATATTTAGGTAACAATATTAATACTGAAATAAATAGTAGGTGATACCTATTCTTGCATATAACAGTCAAATTTTGTAAATGGAAATATCCTGCATAAAATTGTCTCCCGTATCCAGCATGCAATTTCTTGGACGATGTTTACTTTTACAATTTGAGAACTTCAATAAGAATAAATTATTAAGCCAGAAATGGGGTTTAAATTTAATTTCCCTTCAAGTAAATTAAGAGGAATGAAATTTAAACACCAAAACGTAGATTTTACATGGTTTATTGTCGAATGAATTGACTTCTTCAGTAATTCCTTATTAGGTTTGTTAAGTCTACTCTACTTAAAACTTCGTTTTGCTTCTCTTCTTAATTTTAACCTTCCCAAGGAAATTAAGTTAAATTTCCTGGCAATCGCAAACAAGGAGACATTGACCCACGGTACTATTTTCACATTTATATGCTGTTTCGTAGAATGCAACATGGTATCCGGATTAACTTCCTCAAAGAAGATAAATAACTAACCGGAAAATGTGTTTGAGATGGATTATGTACAATTAGGAATAGACAAGAATAAGTAATTATGGCTAATTATATAATACGCGTATAATTGGTCAACAATCAGACAACTAATCCTGCCTATAAAAGATTTCACTTGCGCCCATTGGTGTGCTATGGATTTTGAACAGTTCTCATCCAGTGCAACGCTATTTTAATTTCCCCTATCAGCTGGATGGCGCGTACGCTTGCGGGACATCGTCTAGTTCCATTGTAGTCGAACTAGAGTACTTAGGTATTCTGGTTTCAACCTCGAGGACGTAGTCGAAGAATGGAAGCACCCCTGGTATTTCAATCTCGAAAATCGGCTCATCTACACCAATTTCGTCGTCGGTGTAAGTTTCAAGGTCAGATGCCACGTCAAGAACGCCAGAGCCGATTTTCACATCACAAGCGAAAACCGACTCGGACTTCAGAACGCCTTTGAGAGTGTAGGTGAAGTTTTGGACCGCTCCGTTTATATCGCATGGTATTTCCCATGTCGCTTTTAGAGATACGTTAAACGGCGTAAATGGTACATAGTCGTAAGAGGTTTCAATATCTAAATATCCTGGAACTGGAAAATCAAATATTTCAAATTTTTCAGTATCAGCAAAATAAAAGAATTGAGTGGACATTCAATTCCACTGCTATGGTACTTACCGCCTTCGTCAGTTACCACGTCGTCTTTCATCGCCGTTCTGTTTACACCTAGTCCGTCAAAATGTGTAGTAACCTCAATGTGATACAGAAAACTCGGATAGGCATATTCAAAATTAAAGCTTTCGGTCGTTGCCGGAAGATCTTGTTCTACGAAAGAGCTCATATTCCATTTCGATTTGCAGTGAGCGGGCGTGAAATGATATGGCTTAATTGTCCCAATGAACACCGTATGTCCTGTGACAAAATCCTGATTTTCATTGTTTCCCCAGAAAAAGCCTATTTTGCTTGTTGTAACGGTAGTTAATTGGATCTCAGGTACTCTCAGTATCGCTGAAAAATAAGTCAAGTAAATGTAATAGTTTTAAAGAATACAACGATGTACAATATTAAAATTTGTTCGATTTTAATATGTACTCGAAACCATTTTAATTTTAAATAATTGTTTAAGCCTAGTTCAGAATGTACTGTAATAATAATAATAATAATAATCATAATAATAATAATATGATTTATTTGTCCTACAGTTACCCAATTATAGGACAAAGTATAACATACATACGTACAAAACACAAAGATATAACAAATACAAAAAGAAATTATGATAAACTATAAATAGAATTGAAAAAAATATCATCGTAGTGTAGGTTTGCTGTTCGGCACATGGTTATAATGGAAGATGCTTGTAGGAGATTGGTTCTAGAGAAGGATAGTACGAAGGTGGGGGAAGTACGACAGAAAATCCTAAGAGTATAGAAATTTAAACAGAAAAGGAGGCAAGGGGAACCAAGCCGTCCATTACACGGCGTTCATATAAATCTGGCACCCTGTATCTCTTGACGGTGATTCCAAGACTGAACGTAGTGCATCTCCAAAAGTACTTTGTAGTCTACGTCACGCTGAGGATAGATTCCAGTTTCTTTAAAGGAAAGGTAGTTCAAGAACATCCGCTGCACCTTTTCAATGTTTAATTGGAAATAAACATAGTGTGGAGACCAGACTATCGAAGCATATTCCAATTGGCTGGTGACAAAACTTAAATAAAGCCTTTTCAGCAGTAAAAGGCTAGTAAATAACTTGCAGCAACGCCTAACTAACCCTAAAGTTTTCGAAACTTAATTACACTCGTAGTTTACATGGTCGGAAAAGTTTAAACGGGAATCGAAGTACACTCTAAGATCCTTTGTGTTATCAACCTTTCTCAAGACCACCTCCTGTGGCATAAGCAGATTTAATGAATTTAGTTTTGCAAGTGTATAACAAATAATAACATTTCCAAGTATTTAATTGTAGATAGAATTTGTAACACCATCCATTTATAACATTTAAGTTATGTGCATGTGGAAAACATCATTCCAAGTCCTTATGGAGGAGTAAACTTTCAAATCGTCTGCGTATGCAAGTACAGGGCATGTCGAAGAAGAAAGCAGGTCATTCAAGTACGAGGGGCGAAGGGCAAAACTCCAGCAATTTAAAACTATTATAAAATACGTAATTGTTTCTCTCCGACAGGTATAAACGTAGCTGTTTGAGTAGATCCAAGCTGAATCCAAAGATGGAAAGTTTTCTGATCAAGGCACCATGGTCGATTGTATCAAGTGTGCGACTAAAGTCGATGTAGATTACATCTACTTCATCCTGATTATCTAATTCTTGACACAATCAGCGTGACTAGATTCGTTACTGCTGAACGTCCGCAAAGGGAGCCATGTTGGTAGGAAGAGATAAAAGCTATAGTATTACTAAATATGCAAGAGTAAATTACGTTCTCAAATGCTTTTGTAAAGTTTGAAAGAATTGATATTGGTCTGTAATTCTCCATTTTAGTTTTATCGTCTTCCTTAGTCATAAGGCAAATTTTTGTTCGCGGCCAACGCCAGGGAAAGTCAGCGTTTCTAATTGAAACATTGATTATAGATGCTAGCAGTCTGCACTTGGAATTAGGTCATCGCCGGCATTAACATTTTGAGGAAAGATGGACATAATTTTGGCAAATTCTTCTTCTGTGGCAGTGGACAACATAAATGGAACTTGGATTGTTGAAGATTCGCTGATGGAAAAAGACGAACTAGGTTGATATGTTGACGATAACACATTGGCAAATGCATCTGCTATATCTTCTGGGGAGTCGAAGCAGTTATTATAAAACAGAGTATTTGGTATGCAAGTAGTCTCACGCTTACTATGTAAGTGCTTAAATGTATTTAAAAGTAATGTTATAAATACCAGAGAAATTGTTTTCTAAGTCAAATAAATTAATTTTCACGGTTAGTAGGTCTGGGAGTGTCGCCTAGACACCCTTTCGACCGTTTAAAAAAATGTAAATTGCAAATAATAACGTTTTACAAAAATTAAATTGGAAGAATAAAAACTAACCTCAAAGTTTGATGTTAACGCGTCCTCTATATCATACCGCGTGACGTACTAAAAACCCTCTTAAACGACAAAACTGGCAATTAAACTTGCAATTTAAGTAAAATTTGAGCAGTGCAACACTTGAATTTGCATGTAAAATAAAATACTTAGCCAAATATGTCTTCATTCAACGGCGATTTGAACTAAACAGGCAGATTGTTGCAGCGTCTTTTCACTCCTTTCTTGCCGATAGCATTTGTTAAATATCACGGGCAATGGACAGTTTCAAATTTCCCATCTTCAAAAATACCACATTACACCCTGTAATATGCCATGCGAGTTCGCAATCTAAATTCTAACTCTTTGATACTAGCGAAAATCGACAACTGTAAAGTATAGACATTTCCTACAGGACTTATCGACTTATCGCTAATTGATATTTACTTTACGATATTATTGTAAAGACGAAGTAGGACTTATTCTGTGCATTTTTGTAAGAAAATATTACATTGAAAACAAACATTTACGATGTGAATAAAACAGAACGAGGGCAAGTTATTTAGCCTTTACGCCAGGATTATCCTTGAATTGAGATAACTTTTTTTAATAAAATGCCAGGGACACGGAGGGGGAATCCGGGGCTATGTAATGCAGAATTGAAATTGGGCAAGAACAAGGATCGTTCGAACATAAGTTCTCGGACCGCACTGGAGCAAACGTCGCTCCACATAGCGTTGATGACAGTTGTAATTTGTGCCATAATAGTATACAAGTATGTGGGATAGAGCACTAAATGTGTAATATAACGAAATGGTTTAATATACCGCTGCAAGTGATATCATTGAAAACAAAGTACATTTTAATAAAGTAATACTATAGAAAGACGGTGACTGATTTAATTCAAAAATTGATTTGGAAAATAAATACAACTTACTCGTTGGGAATTCAATACTCTTGCCGCAATACCAAACGCCCACAACTTCAGCAAATTCGAAACACGCTCTGTAGATATAGATGGTGTTATTTTGCAAGTCGGTGAGAGTATATCGGAACTCGCCTATTTGATCGTAGTATTCTAGAATTCGAAACTCTGTAACAGGTGCGTCGTCATTATGCTTCTCGTTGACTTCGAAGACGAAATCTCTAACCGTGCACCAATTCGGATCGTCAGGTACAATGTTCCATACTACATCAGCGATTGTCTCAAACGGATCGGTCGAGATATGCTCCGGAAGCTGCCCTGAGACGCACCAGAGTTAATAGGTCACATTTTAAAATTCAAGGAGAACTTACGTGTGACAGGTCCAACATGTTGGTAAGGGACTGCTTCGCTCTCGTAATCACCATCATTGTAAACAGAGGTTATCACCGAAATACGATTATTACTGCAAGGATATAACTCAATATTGAAAAATTGGTCCTCTGTCTCCATCGTATCTCCCTCCGGAGACAGTTCGTTTGTAAAGTGAATTTTGTAACGAATGTTGCAAAGTTGGGAATTTTCAGGAGCTTCCCAGGCAAAACGAGTGTTTTCAATATCAAATATTAAGTTTCGAACGTCCAAATTCTCTGTTACAATGTGAAGAAGGAAAAGTACGTTAAAACATACAACAAGCTAGTTAGCGAAAAGCTAATCTACAGAAATACCATATTAGTAAATTATAAGGACTCACCAGGAACTGATCCTCTATGACTGTAGTCTACTGGGTCACTGTGATAAGGACCGTCATTATATGCAGAAGTTATTACCGATATTCTGTTGTGGCTACAAGGATGAACGATGATTTCATGAAAACTGTCGTCTATCTCTCTCGGTCCTTCAACTGGATAGTACTCATTTGTGAAATGTATTATGTACGTAATATTACAGAGTTCTGAGTCTTCAGGAGGATCCCATGCGAAACGACCAATGTCAGTACTTTCAAATCTTATATTTTGGACTTTCAAGTTCTCTGTGGCAAAAGGAGACGTGTCAAGACAATTTTCTTTGCTTCCCCAAAACTTACCAGGAATTGGTCCTCTATGGTGATAGCTTATTGGTTCGCTTCGATAATGACCACCGTTATAGGCGACGGTAACTACAGTAATTCTGTTATCGCTACAAGGAGCTATTGCAATATCAAGAAAGTTATCTCCGGTGCTTACTAGAGCTCCAATCGGATCGAAATCATTTGTAATATGCACTTCATACTCGACGTTGCAAAAGTAGGAGTCTTCAGGGGGATCCCATACGAATCGTGGGTTTTCGGCGCTTTCAAATCTTATGTTTCTCACCTCCAGATTGTCTGTTAAGCAATACAAAAAGAAAATGAATTTAGATTTTAAAGAATTGATTTCTTTTTTCAATCAGTACCTGCCATTGGCTCAGTACGGATACTACTCCTACTTTCGCCATACGCTTCCGCTCTGCCAACCCAAGTGGTCACGTTAATGTGACTGGTGGAGCACGGGATATTATCGGCTATTGGGGAAGCGAAGAATTCGTCATTTATTAAGGCATTTTCGTCGTAGACTCCATGATCGCTGGTAAACTCCACTAAATACTTCAAATCGCAATTTTCTGGGGATTCTGGTGCTTGCCATTCGAAATGTCTTGTTCCCGGGTTAAATTCTAAATTCTGAACAGCGGTATCGCCTAAGATGTCACACAGTTATTATTATTTTTGTTGCTGGGATAAGAATTTCGTTCGTTATTTTAAGCAGTGGCGTTACAAACTGCAAGAACTCACCATCCCACAAGATTGAAAAGTTTTCGTACACATCGTCAAACGGCCCCAACCCAGGGATAATCATTGTAGATATTTGGATGGAGTGCACTGAACAATCTTCTCGTTGCAACCATAAAGTTGAAAATGGGTGTGGGAAAGTCGCTGAATGGTTTAACTTTCCATTAATATAATGACGGATTATATATATCATTGCACAAGGATTCGTTGCCCATGTCAGTAAGATAGCTTCTGGTTGTATGTCAACAGCAATCTCTATTTGCCGACATTCTGAAATTATTACTTCTTCATTACTAATTTCGAGCTTCAATGTACATATGTATGTAATCTTTTTAAAAGTCTTACTAATGTAATGAACAATTTCAATGTTTATAGGTATTTGTCCAAAATACATTTAAAAACGTGGCCAGCAACCCACGACCTTATACTAAATATATCTTAAAAATCTTGATGGTAATCAGTATTGACATCTTTCAGAAAAGAAATATTAAAGGTAGAAGTGAATGGTAGTAAGTATAGATTTCACAATACACTTAATGATACTTTATAATTACGATATATCCGTCTTACAAGGGAATACCGGCAATCCAAAAATTCCATGAAACTGTAGAAACTGAAAAGGGTACCTTGGTATAAGAACAATTTTTTAGCTGGTGCATCGCCCGAAGTACGAATGTCAATAAAATTTCTTGCTTATTTGTATTATCGGCTTCATATTACTTTCAGATATCGTAAGCAACATGCAAAAAAGAAGTGTGGACCGATACAAATGTCAGCACTTCTTGACAAGCTTTTATTGAAGTTTTGTTGTAGGTCTCAAAAATCCAACGGGCAAGGGATGAAGACTTATAGTTAGAGTAACCAAAACTTGCGGACTCGCATAGGCATCGGTATTACGGGTTAATATAAGAATACGAAAAATTCATAAATAAACTTACTTGCTAATTATTCAAGAAATTAGAGGCATCAGGATGTGAACTACTGTAAACTTGCATCATTGCATATGTTTCCACAGTTACTTCTTTAAACCTTGTGTGTTGACAAGAAAAAATATTCTTATACATAGAAAACGATCTCTCCACATCTAAGTAAGTTACATTTGCACGTAGAAACTGTTTTTCAAAATCACTTAAAAGTTCACTATTCTTACACTTATTATAAACGGCCTCTAAAGTATTAAAATCGGGATTTTTCCTTAAAACATCTGCCAACTTTTGACTAGCGCATAATCCTGGCGTATCATTTAATGTGTGTAATTTATTTTTTACACTCTCCACTATGTCTAATGATTCCTGCAATGACAATTCAGTACATTGTAGTTTTCTGATGGCATCTAGTAATACTGTATAATTGGTACATATTGTTGTTAAATCTTCTAAAAGTTGAGGAATTTGAAATTCTCTTTGACTTTCTCTAATTGCTTTCGATTCATTCTGATTAAATCGCATTATAACTGATTGAATTTGTTGAAAATTGATCAAATAGTAAGAAGCTGCTGTTAGCCAAGTACCCCATCGCGTTAAAATTGGTTCAGTAGGTTCTGGAATACCTGGACAAAATTTACGAAATTCTTTTAAACGTTTAGGAGATTTACGAAACACTGCTTTAGTACTTCCAATCATCCGATCAACGTTTCCGTAATGTTGTCGAACAACTTCACCAACTAAATGCAAAGCATGCAGCACGCAGGTTATATGTATTAAGTTAGGAAATATATGTTTTAAGGATCGCCCAACACTTAACATCGTTGCTGCACTATCTGTCACAATCATCACAACTTGATCTTGGGCAATTTTAAATTTTTTCAAAGCGTTCATTATCACTTTTTGAATATTTTCCGCGATACATTGTTGTACACGTTTGCAAGCTAACAAATATCGAGATGCTGTGTTCTCGCTAGATAAAACGCGAGCTATTACATTCACAATACTGTTTTTCTTTATATCGGTCGTCTCATCCACGATAATCCATATTTTTTTGGAACACAAATCACGTTTACACATATTTTCTAGCATCTCTTTCATTCGCGGCAAATACACTAATTATGTACTTGGTTTAATACTACAACACACAAAAAACACCAGCTATATTTTCAAAAGCGACACGTAAGTACATAACCTTGCCCGTTCGACTAATCTCTGCAACAGCTCAACCGGTACTAAAACGAAATCTCTCTCAGCGCGGTTTAACATGATGTATATTCAAGGTCGACACTACATGCCTGCTTCTCTACCGGTTTAGTTTATTTATGAATTTTTCGTATTCTTATATTAACCCGTAATACCGACGCCTATGCGAGTCCGCAAGTTTAGGTTACTCTAGTAATTAGTATTGGCATCTTTCAGAAAAATAATATTAAGGCTAAAAATGAATGGTAGTAAGTATAGATTTCACACATACATGACGTAAACAAATTCAGGTTTCGTTGAAATGTTAGTGATGAAAGACGCCTAACCTTGTATGTTAGACAACACAATTTTTTAGCTGCCGAATCGCCCGAAGTACGAATTTCACTAAAATTTCTTGCTTATTTGTATTATCGGCTTCATATTACTTTCTCGCAAATATCGTACACAACATGCAAATAGGAAGTGTGGGCCAATACAAGTGTCGGCACCTCTTAACAAGCTTTTATTGAAGGTTTGTTGTCGGTCTCCAAAATCTGACGGGCAAGGGAAGAGGGCTTATCGTACTCCACGTTGGTTCTGATATAGGTTTCCATGAAGGTGGATTGTTGCTGATCCAGTGTAAGAAAACTGCTGATTATCATGACGAGATGAATAGTGCGCTTGTTAAGAAATGGTTTGAGAACATACTACCTAAGTTACCTCGAAATTCTATTATTGTGATAGACAACGCAGTGTATCTTTCACGAAAAAGTGAAAAATTCCTATCTGGAACAACATTGCTAGACATTCAGGAATGGCTACAATCAAAAAATGTTTTTTTCGATATGGATATAGTTCGTTCTCAATTGCTTAGTACGCTCCAATGAAGACCCCTAAAACATTTCATGTGAGCAGCGCAATCTGACAATAAGTGCCGCAGTCTGTGATGGGATACATACTAAGAAATATTTTACCACCTTATATTTGCGGCATATTTGAAAAGTGAAACACTTCACTAAAACCCTTACCACAATACTTCACTCGCACTGGACGCACGTGTCGATAGCCAAGCTATTATTATCAGCAATAAAGTGAACTGAACTGAACAGTAAAGGTTCAGTTTTACTTTCGATGATGATAGATTGGCTATAGAAACGTGCGTCCAGTGCGAGTGAAGTATTGTAGTAAGGGTTTTAATGGAGTGTTTCAGAATTTCAGTGTTCCAGTGCCATATAGTTCGAGTACCACAGAGTTGGAATATGTGAAAAGAAAGAATAAGAATAATACGTTTTCTTCACTTTTGCCACTGTAATAATTAGCGGTTTTAGAAAAAATAGGTCGATTTCTATTTTTTGTGAACTAACTTTTGTCGTTATCGGTAGTTCAATTACATTATGTTCTTATTTTAAATAGAACATCCTGTATATTTTTTCATTTTTGGAAAGGTAATCGAAAGGCGAATCCAACGATACCATAAAGAAGAGCGCAAGGGATTATAATCCATTGCACTCCGATAAAAACTCCATTGGAAAAGGCAGTAACATTATCTGTGACAGTTATGTCGGTACATTCTGGAACAACTAACAATTATACAAAATGTGTAATTCAAATAACGAAGTAAACACAAAAGAAAAAAGGCCTTAGTTCTATTCTCAGTAAAATTTTGCAGTTTGCTACAGTGACTTCACACATTTTGAAATACCATCAGTTTCATTATAGAGTTAGAGTTATGATTCAAACTTACCAAGAAGAGCTTGCACAGTGGTCGTGCTAAAAAGCACTATCAGACTAAAAATTGTAAACTTCCCAATGCCCCACTCTACAGTGGCAACCATTTTATCTACTTTTGGATATTTCCTCGCCACACCAGTGTTCCCTCTTGCTTTAGTTTCTTGTACTCTACACTATACGCAACATTAAATAACCATGTTATGTTGACTTGAAAGCTTACACCACTAAATTTTTCCAAACATCGACTACACCTAAACATTTTTTCGCCTTTTTATATTGGCATGTCACCTGATATTTCGACTTGTTTACGATTTCGATAATTCTTACACCTAAAATTTATTATCCGCTGAAAATAGAATAGGTACGAGTTTGTTCTTGGAATTTCGAGGTTATCTCTCAAGTGTTTTGGCAGATGAATCGTCCAGTCTTCAATCATCTTATTGTTTGGTGAATATAATGTCTTTAATTTCAACTTACAATTAGTGCAATTAGCTTTACGACACCAATATACAATTTCCTACAAGAAATATAAGAGCCTAATAGGAAATCTGGTAGATCCACATAGAGAAGGTCATGTGCATACTGTACGTTGTTGTTTCTGGATATCAAGATTTTATTTGTCGATTCTAGTTTGATATACAACCTAATAAATCAGATCAGATGGGATTCAGAAACATATTGTTCGTCAGCAATTGTCTGAGATTAAGAATATTGTTCAAGTTTTTAAGAAGCAAATAAACTAGAATGAGATAAAAAGGGCATTATCCATATCTGGCTTAATTTTTAGTTAATCCAAAATTGTCCAAATCAATCCCATTTGCTTTTTGGTTGCAAACAATAAAAATTTCGTATTTAATTGGTAGTTTCTAACACATCTATATTCTTATCGTAAAATATATTATTACCATTATGTTTCAACATTTAAAAAAATAATTCTCACATCTAGTTATTCTATAATACATCAATAAAATGGAACATAAGCTTATGGCGCTTGTCCTAAATCCGCCAGTGTTGTACCCTCATGGGCCTTAAGATAAGCAGCAACTTCTATAGAATGCTTAAAGAATGGCAAAATCCTAGAAATTGTTGGAATCTCGTAAGTTTCTTCGAGACCTTCTTCTGCAGTAATGACGCCAGAATCTAACGCTAAATCACTGCAGGAGCTATAAGATTCAGATTCCAATGCACTCTTGACTACATATGAAAATCGTTCGATTTTTCCGTTGATGTCGCATGGGATTTTCCATTTAATGTATAAGGATGCCTCGTAAATAAGTAATGGCAGAATATCATACCAGGATTATATACCTATCTTTCCAGGTACTAGGATCAATTAAAAACCAATATCATGGTGGTAGTTCAAGAATATGTTGATAGCATTAAGATTCTTGCTTCCTTCTTCAGTAACGATGAAGTCTTAATTTCGTATTGTCATCCACAATCCTTCGAAATAGGATTCTATCTTCACGCTGTACTTAAAACTAGGTTTTGGATTCTCCAAAATGTAACTAATGGTCGCTAAATCAAAGTATTTTGTTCTTTTTCTTTGAAACGTTCTTTGAAACTATAATCGATTATTCCCTTTGAATAGTTATACGTTTCTACCAAAATTCGCACCCCGATATGTTTCTTTTCAGGCGGAAATGTAGAGAATTAAAAGCTTAAGAAGCCAGTGGAAACCGCGTCCCGATATCTTTTCTTTAAGCGGAGATATTAAAGAAAAAATAAAAAAATATATTGCATCTGGGCGACCTGGTTTTGCTGACTGTGTGCTATCTTATTTAAACTTCTAAATACAATCATATTAGTAAAAATAAAAAAATATATACCTTATTTCAAAGATATTTATTTATTTTAATGCCTCATAAATAAATTGAATCTCATTTTGTTAGCGATTTCAACTAGAAATAAGCAATAAAAATTTGATTAGCCTAGGTAGCGAATTTCGAAAAACAAATGTTATTATTTACTTAACTCTGTGATTCCCCTTTGTAGAATATAACATAAATGAATTATTAGTGGCTTCCTAGATATTAGAACTGCCTTCCATAATTTTCTATGCATGATTCCATTCTTTGTCAAGTGGCCAAAATAGCTGTTTCTGCCTGTGAAATGCTCCGAATTGCATTTCTTATTATGTCTTCTCTCTTCTCTTGCAATGGGCCAGGTAGCAAAGACGAGCTCCTTTATTCTTTCCCACAAATAAAAATCTAAGCAAGTTGCGTTCGGAGACTAAGCTGGCCATGGAAATATACTTCCTCGTCCTATCTACCTGCCAGGATATGCGTTATCTAAGAGGTTCTGAACATTTACCGCAAAATACGTCGGGCGTAAAATAGCAGACAACCAGCAAAACCAGTTCGTTCAGATGCAACATTTTTTTTAATTTTTTCACTAATATCTTCGGTTAGGGAAAAGATATGGAGACGCGGTTTTCGCTGACATCTTAAATTTTTAATTCCCTACTTTTCCACGTGAAAAGAAGCATATAGTTTTGTTTAAAATTTTTGCGAAAAGCCGGTTTATTTGTTATAAAATCACATAACGCCCTCTAGTTGTGAAGGTACAATTCATGAGCTAGACCAAAACTGCTTTTGCTGGATCAAATAAAGCTCTTTTAAACGAGATCAAAATTGTTAAAACCAGTTAAGCCCAACAGGAGTAGCCAATGTTTACTTAAAAAATCAATTGACGTCTCCCCACCACTTTATTTGAGAAGATACGACAAAATTATTTGAACGCAATAGAAAGGGAATTTGGTTGGGAATGCAATTCATATATTTCCGATAACTCTTAATTAGACAAAACACGATGAAAACTTTACTTTCATGCACGACTAAGTATGAAAGAGATTGTTACGCCATTTACTGGTCATCTTATAAACTCCAAAATCATTTCCAGTATCTTCTCTTGGCCATATTTATGAAAAAAGATTTTACCCGAAAGCTCTATGATTACTGGTTTTTGGGACATAGCCGGCTGCCATTCTTATTTGGCCACCCGGTACATCGAATCACATACGTATACCACTCGTCAATAAAAACTAGTTCATTATTGTCGGGAAAACAATGACTTTATTAAAACGAAAATGATAGGACATCAATCAGTTGATGATCTTTAACTAAACATTTTTATAAATGTAGGTTTATCAAGTGTCTTTCTGTGGTGACAGTTGGATGTCTACATCTATATAAGGTGGTTTAGTAATGATATGCTCCTTAGAATATCATTTATAGCTGAGTATTAATTCTGCATCCATTATGACTGTACTGCGTAATATATTTCAGCATTTATTAGTCAAAATGAAAGCAAAAATAGATTAAGATAAACATGATTGATACTGTATTTCACGAAAAAAACACTTTGTTTTGGAAGCATGTCACAGCTTAAGTTGGCATGTAGAATCTTTTTCTGAATTGAAATGGAAACTTCTGAGAGTCTGATACTAAGGAATTTTATTTATTTTTATCTGTTTGGTGGGGCTTTTGTAATGCGTCACAGTCTAAGGAGAACTTCGCTGAGTGAACTTCTGCAATTTAGCAAAAGGATAGGATTACTAGGCGAAGTTTAGAATTAAATTGCCGGCCTTGTTAGTCGATGTCGATGGATGACACTTTCATTGTAATTGCAATTGTACTGGAATGCGTGCAATCGAAATTCTTGTAACTTCCTTTATTCAAAATGGATGGAGTGTATCTGCGGCCTAAACTACGAACTACTACAACGAATCCACATGGGCTTGAGTCACTCTCTGGAAGAAGGCGTTCTATCAGTACTATACTTTTAAATTATATAGACTGAAAAACCCATTTAGTTGAGTCAACTAGACTAAGGTTGATCCAACCAAAATTTTTGTTTGAATACGGGTAAAGAAGTAATATGTTCTTCCAAACTAATATTATACTTATTCAATCAAACAAAATATAGTTGGATTGACAAAATAGATAGTTCTCCCAAGCAAATTTCCTTCAACAAAATCATTTTAGTTATTTCTATCATGTTTTTCGGTGTAGTGTACAAGATTGATTCGCTCGATTTATTCTCAAGAGTGAATTTCCGCTTTCCACAGGTTGACTGACGTAATTGTGGTTGCCATATCTGTAAGGCGCCTGGGAAAAATATCGGCTTATTGGTTTGTAGCGTGTTTTAATTAGTGTATGTATGTACCTCTTTCCTCCCTTGTAATTTTTAGATTCCTTGTAGTATACTATTTTTTTTGTGTGTAGGTATTTTCTTGCCTTGATTTGGATTTTGCTGTTAGGCAATGAAATTATTATTATCATTATTATTATTATTATAGTTGCCATTGTTATTATTCTTATGTAGTCGAATACCAAAAAATCTGAAAAACACTAGTACTAAGTATTTTATTCTTATTTAATTTATTATAAACACTATGACAAATACGACACCTAATATCACAAAATCAATATTTAGATACAGTTATTTTGTTAATTTTATATAAATACATAAATTAAATAAGCAATTCTTCTTACTTTTAGTTATAGGTCTATTGTTAGATTTTCGAATTTTTGTACTGATTCATCAACGTTTGTAATTTTTTTAAGCATTCACAAAGAATATGCATGGCAGTACTATATATTATTGTAAATTTGCTATTAAAGTTGTGTAACGTAAAATATACACTCAATTTCAAATGGGTCAACATCTTTTTATTAGCGATGTTTGAAAAAAATAGAAGATCTGGTTTACTAAAGGCAAAACAGAAATAAACTATCGACTTAGCACAAAAATCTGGTAAATAACGGGGTGAGACAGCAGGTAATGTTTTAATGAAACTCTTTTTTAATTCATCTGAGCTTTCGCTGTTTATTCGACTACTTCTTCAGTGATTACTACAGAAGTGCAAAACATAAAAGTTAAACAACAGATTGAAGTTGTTGAAGAAAAGATAAAAAACTTACAATGGAGTCAAGGGAGCCCGGGAAACAAGATTTAACGACCATTAACAAGAATCATTAACTTGATAAAATTCACTAATCAACTATGTGATTTGGTTGTAAAGTTAATATTTAAAAATAAAGATGAAAACAAAAAATACACCAACTTCAAAAAAACCATAAAACAAAGGATTTTAAAAAACAACATCTAAATATAAAACACGAACGCGAACATAAGAACGGAAAAAACCAACCGAGAAGAGCGATATAGAAAAATCAACCCAACAGTCCTCGATACCAATAACCCGAGACGGACAACAACCCACTCTCGAGGCGAACACAGTAATATTATATGCAAAAAAATATACATATGTAAAAATACGTATATTATGTAGACGTATATTTCAAAAAATAAAATCTATTTCAAAAAAAAAAACATAAAAGTTATTTCAAATTCTTTAAAATATATCTACAATGGACAATATATGGACATGAAATTCGGAATGGCAGTGTTATAAATATATAAATTTTGTATATATTAATATTACCTATATACGAAAGAACAACAAAAGATTGAATGTACATCTTCGGTCAAAAATCCCGTAAGGAACGAAATTACAAGTCAGACGTCGCCCCATAGTCTAACACATTGTTGTTTTTTGTGTTCTTGTCTAAATGTAAAAGTAATGAATAAATCGAACTAAGGTTGTTAATATCTGTACGAAAATTGATGGTATTCGGGTTCTTATGAATATAATACATTTCTAACAATCACTCAATCTCTTGAAGTAATTCCGCTCAGTACATAGTATTTTAGCGTTGTTAAAGTCTAAGAGATGATTATTATCTACATGATGACAACCAAGGGTAGTCTTACTAGATCTAGAATTATTATATACTAACATACCTATAGATCTTTTGGTACAGTTACTAGAAAGATATTGGTCTCTTATCGAAGAAGTTACTAACATCAATAAGACGGACTTCATCGATTTGATAACATTTTTATTCAACTGTTCTACCTTTGTTTTAATGACAAATTCTTCAGACAACAATTTGGCTGTCCAACGGGTAGTCTGATTAGCTCAATAGCTGCCCTAATCATAATGGATGATCCGTTAGATTCTAGCGTTTCCAGTCTACCTTTTCGTTTGCCATTTTTATATAAGTATGTCGATGACATAATTACTTCAGTACCACAAGATAGCATCGATCTAGTTTTAAATACTTTTAATAAATTCAATACATCTTTACAATTTACTGTGGAAAGAGAAAAGAATAATTCAGTTCCATTCTTAGAGACATAATGTATTCGTAACAATAACCAAAGAACATCTCTAGATTGGTGTAGAAAACCTACGGTCTCTGGTCATTACATTAATTACCATTCCAATCACACATTTAACCAAAAGATCAATTTGATCTTAGCTTAGAAGAACCGTGTCTTACAAATTTCTGATGTTCCTTTTCGATCCTTTTCGATTACCTTACAAATAATGGCTATCCTACAAAATTAGTCAACAGATTATTCTACAACTCTCAATCCAGGGACATTACACACAGGGATGAAAGGCACGAAATTCGTGAATATGACACGCTTCCTGATTTACAGACACCCCTCAAGTATTTCAGATTTCCTTTTTTGCCAGGACTCTCAGAAAGTGTAAAAAATATTTTTAAGGAATTCGTAAACGATCCTTTCCGAATAGCTAACTACAATTGAAAGACCATTTCGTCAATTTTACCAAAGTTCAAATAATCCACAGCAAAGGATCAATCAATAAATACAGTCTACGTGATACCTTGTTTCAATTGCTCTTCGGTTTACATAGGTCAAAGCTCCCAGTATTTAAAAAAAAAACGAATCAGTCAACATCGTTATGATTGTGATTCTAGATCAAGTAAGACTGCCCTTAGTTGCCATCATGTAGATAATAATCATCTCTTAGACTTTGACAATGCTAACATACTATGTACTGAACGAGATTACTTTAATATATTGTTTTTAGAAATGTATTATATCCATAAGAACCCGAATACAATCAATTTTCGTACAGATATTAGCAACCTTAGTTCAATTTATTCATTACTTTTACATTTAGACAAGAACACAAAAAACAACGTGTTAGATTATCGGGCGACGTCTGACTTGTAATTTCGTTTCTTATGGGATTTTTGACCGAGGACGTACATTCAATCTTTTGGCTGTTATTCTTTCATATATAAGAAATAATAATATATAAAAAATGTGTATATTTATAACACTGCTATTTCGCGTTTTATGACCATATATTGTCTAATGTAGATAAATTTTAAATAACTTTTATCTTTCATCTTTATTTTTAAGTATTAACTTTATAGCCAAATCAAATAGTTGATTAGTGAATTTTATCAAGTGAATGATTCTTGCTAATGGTCGTTAAATCTTGTTTCGCGGGCTCCCTTGACTCCATTGTAAGTTTTTTATCGTTTCTTCAATAACTACAATCTGCTTAACTTTTATGTTTTACACTTCTATAGTAATCACTTAAGAAGCTGTCAAATAAACAGCGAAAGCTCAGATGAATTAAAAAGGAGCTTCATTAAAACATTACCCGCTGTCTCACCCCGTTATTTACCAGATTTGTGTCCTGACGAAATACAGCAGTACTCCTACCAAGCTTATCAACTTAGTTTTCTCTGTGTCGTCGATAAAAATCCAAACAACTTATATGAAGATCATAAAAAGCAGCCATGTTTATTCAAAGTTTAATTAACAACGCGCAGATAGGAAAGCAAATGCATTTCACTGAAATAATGATAACGATATTATAGTAAAATAAATATTAATCTATGAAGGTTGGGGTAGGTAAGTTTGGTATAGTTCTCAATAAACTAATATATTAATATTGTTTATTTTCTGTAAATTGATGAAACATATATTCTGAATGATAAATTATATTTAGCTCCCTTTATTAGATTTCAAGAGCTATCTCCATTAGGATAGTTCAAAGGTCCTTTAATCATGCGCAGTGGTGTCCAAGTCTGATCTCTCGAGGGCCCCGTAGAATTCTTTTCAAAGATATTTTACGAAATTACTTGCCATCTTGTTTTCCAAATATTAAAATGAAAATAATGTTTTTCCTGTAAAATTTTTATTTTCTAAATGCATTAAAAGTATTTACAATGCAAACAGATCTAAACACCGTATTTCTTAACAATAATATAAGGCTATTGTTTCAATTTAAGATGTTCTAGATAGTACTTGTGCGTATTCCACTACAGCTAAGTTGTGCTCACATTGGATAGTGCGAAATTAGTGTGTTGATGTAGTGATGTAGTACAAAACTAAGAATTAGTGTAGTGCAAAACTATGCAAACGTCAACATTTAGCATCACCACGATACTGCGTCTGTGCACTAGAGTGCAGATGGCGATAAACCTGCTAAATTCATATCAGTTTATCAATTTAATATTAATTTCTTTCTATGGGGTTATGACATATTTAATTTAAAACAAGACATTCCACGATTGAATGCGATAGATTTATTAAATTTGCGTTGTATTATGATAAAGCCGGCCACTTCTGTCAGTTGTCAATATATCGGTGAAATTTGTGCAACATTTCGCACCAATTCTTACACTAATTTCGCACTGTCCTATATGAACGCTACTTCAATCAGTCTTTAACTGCACATAAACACGTACAGAGGTAGCCAGGGGTCTGTACTGCAGCCGACATCAAATTTGGACATCATTGTACATATTTAGGTAACAATATTAATACTGAAACAAATAGTAGGTGATATCGTTCTTAGGTATATAAAATGTTAACAGTCAAATGTTGTAAATGTCTTTTAGAGTTGGAGAATTCACTTCAATAAATATAAATTATTAAGCCTGAAAATTTCTTCAAAATGGGAATGGAAGAATTAACTTCTTGAGTAACTCCTTATTAGGTTTGTTAAGTCTACTCTACATTAAACTTTTTTTTTTCTCTTCTTAATTTTAACCACCCCAAGGAAATTAAATTCAATTTCCCGGCAAGGAGACATTGACCCATAGTACTATATTCACATTTACACGCTGTTTCATAGAATGCAACACGGTATCCGGATTAACTTCCTCAAAGAAAATAAATAACTAACCGGAAAATGTGTTTGAGATGGATTATATACAATTAGGAATAGACAAGAATAAGTAATTGTGGCTAATTGTATAATACGCGTATAATTAATTAACAATCAGACAACTAATCCTGCCTATAAAAGATTTCACTTGCGCCCACTGGTATGCTATGGATTTTGAACAGTTCTCATCCAGTGCAACGCTATTTTAATTTCCCCTATCAGCTGGGTGGGGCGTACGCTTGCGGGACATCGTCTAGTTCCATTGTAGTCAAACTAGAGTACTTAGGTATTCTGGTTTCAACCTCGAGGACGTAGTCGAAGAATGGAAGCACCCCTGGTATTTCAATCTCGAAAATCGGCTCATCTACAGCGACTTCGTCGTCGGTGTAAATTTCAGGGTCAGATGCCACATTAAGAACGCCAGAACCGATTTTCACATCGCAAGCGAGAACCGACTCGGACTTCAAAACACCTTTGAGAGTGTAGGTGAAGTTTTGGACCACTCCGTTTATATCGCATGGTATTTCCCATTTCGCTTTTAGAGATACGTTAAACGGCGTAAGTGGTACGTAATCGTAAGAGGTTTCAATATCTAAATATCCTGGAACTGAAAAATCAAATATTTCAAGTTTTTCAGTATCAGCGAAATAGAAAAATTGAGTGGGCATTCAATTCCACTGCTATGGTACTTACCGCCTTCGTCAGTTACCACGTCGTCTTTCATCGCCGTTCTGTTTACACCTAGTCCATCAAAATGTGTAGTGACCTCAATGTGATACAGAAAACTCGGATAGGCATATTCAAAGTTAAAGCTCTCGGTCGTTGCCGGAAGATCTTGTTCTACGAACGAGCTCATATTCCATTTCGATTTGCAGTGAGCGGGCGTGAAATGGTATGGCTTAATTGCCTCAATGTACACCGTATGTCCTGTGACGAAATCCTGATTGTCATTGTTTCCCCAGAAAAAGCCTATTTCGCTTGTTGTAACGGTAGTTAACTGGATCTCAGGTACTCTCAGTATCGCTGAAAAATAAGTCAAGTAAATGTAATAGTTTTTAAGGATATAACGATGTACAATATTAAAATTTGTTCGATTTTAATATGTACTCCAAACCATTTTAATTTCAAATATCAAAATTCTTTGATAGGAAAAATTGTATAAGCCTAATTAATAATGTACTGCAATAATAACAATAATAATATGATATATTTGTCCAACAGTTACCCAATTATAGGACAAAATATAACATACATTCATACAAAACACAAAGATATAACAAATACGAAAAGATATTATTATAAACTATTAATAGAATTGAAAACAATATCGTCATAGTGTATGTTTGCTGTTCGGCGCATGGTTGTAGTGGAAGATGCTTGTAGGAGATTGGTTCTAGAGAAGGATAGTACGAAGGTGAGAGAAGTACGGCAGAAAATCCTAAGAGTATTGAAATTTAAATAGGAAAGAAGGCATGGACAATCAATCCGGCCATCACAGGGCTACCATATAAATCTGGCACCCTGTGTTGCTCGACGGTGATTCAAAAACTGAATGCATTTCCAAAAGTACTCTGCAGTCCACACCACGCTGAGGATAGATTCCTGTTTCTTTAAAGGGAAGGTAATTCAAGAATATCCGCTGCATCTTTTCAACGTTTAATTGTATATAAACAGCGCGGAGACCAGACTAGCGAAGCATATTCCAATTTGCTGGTGACAAAACTTGTCAGCAGTAAAAGGCTAGTGAAAAACTTGCAGCAATGCCTAGCAAAGCCTAAAGTTTTCGAAACTAAATTACACACTTGGTTTGCATGGTCGGAGATCCTTTGCCTTTCTCAAAACATCACGTTGTGTTGCATAAGTAGATTTAATGTATCTAGTTTTGCGAGTGTATAACATATAACAGCATTTCCTAGTAGTTAATTGTAGATTGAATTTGTACCATCGTTCATCTATAATATTTATGTTATATTGCGTGTGCAAAACATCACTCGAAGTTCTTATGGAGAAGTAAACTTTCAAATCATATGCGTATGCAAGTATAGAGCATGTCGAAGAAGAAAGCAGGTTATGCAAGTATAGTATAAACCGTAATGGTCCCAGATTCGAGCCCTGTGGTACTCCTGACGAGAGGCAAAAGTCCAATGATTTAAAACCATTATAAAATACGTAATTTCTTCTGGCCGAAAGATATAAACGCAGCAGCTTGAGTAGATTCAAGCTGAATCCAAAAGTGGAAAGCTTTTTGATCAAGGCACCATGATTGATGGTGTCAAATGTGCGCCTAAAGTCGGTGTAGAGGGGGAATCCGGGGCTATGTAAATCAATGCAGAATTGAAAATGGGCAAGAACATGGATAAGTGAGCGAATGTCGCTCCACATAGCGTTGATGACAGCTACCTTCCACGTTGTTATTTATGACATAATAGTACACAAGTATGTGGGATAGAGCATTAATTGTGCAATATAACAAAATGATTTAATATACCGCAGCAATCAATTGATATAGATCTCATTGAAAACAAAGTCCACTTTAAAAAAGTAATACTGTAGAAAGAGGATGACTGATTTGATTCAAAAATTGATTTGGAAAGTAAACACAATTTAAACTTACTCGTTGGAAATTCAATACTCTTGCCGCAATACCAAACGCCGATAACTTCAGCGAATTTGAAACACGTTCTATAGATATAGATGGTGTCATTTTGCAAGTAGGTGAGAGTATATCGGAACTCGCCTACTTGATCATAATATTCTAGAATTCGAAACTCTGTAGCAGGTGCGTCGTCATTATGCTTCTCGTTGACTTCGAAGACGAAATCTCTAACCGTGCACCAATTCGGATCGTCAGGTACAATGTTCCATAATACATCAGCGGTTGTTTCAAGCGGATCGGTCGAGATGTGTTCCGGATGCCGCCCTGAAATGCACAAGAGTTAATAACCCACATTTTAAAATTCAAGGAGAACTTACGTGTGACAGGTCCAATATGTTGATAAGGGACTGCTTCGCTCTCGTAATCACCATCATTGTAAACAGAGGTTATCACCGAAATACGATTATTACTGCAAGGATATAACTCAATATTGAAAAACTGGTCCTCTGTCTCCATCGTATCTCCCTCCGGAGACAGTTCGTTTGTAAAGTGAATTATGTACCGAATGTTGCAATGTTGGGAATTTTCAGGAGCTTCCCAGGCAAAACGAGTGTTTTCAATTTCAAATCTTAAGTTTCGAACGTCCAAATTCTCTGTTACAATGTATGGGAAAAGAAAACATGTCAACACAAGCAGTAGACAACGTGATAGATCATGAGAACATACCAGGTGTGGGTCCTGTATGAGAGTACTTCGCCGGCTCGCTCTCGTAGTCACCATCGTTATAAACAGAAGTTATCACCGAAATTGTGTTATTACTGCAAGGATACACTTCAATATCGAAGAAATTGTACACTGTGTCCACTGTATCTCCATCCGGAATAAGTTCATTCGTAAAGTGAATTATGTACCGAATATTGCACAGTTGGGTGTCTTCAGGAGCTTCCCAGACAAAACGATCGTTTTCAATTTCAAATGTTAAGTTTTGAACTTCTAGATTCTCTATTCATATGTTCAGAAAGAAAAATATGTTAAAACATACAACAAACTAGATGCCAGTTAGTGAAACCATAATAATTGAAATAGTACGCTAGTACACCACAAGAACTCACCAGGTGTTGGTCCTATATGGGTATGTTCCACTGGACCACTCTGATAGGGGCCGTTATTGTAGGCAGAAGTTATTATCGAAATTCTGTTGTTACTGCAAGGATGAACGACTATATCATAAAAATTATCGTCTATATCTCTCGGTTCTGCAACTGGATAGTCTTCATTTATGAAATGTACTGTGTATGTAATATTGCAGAGTTCTGCGTTTTCAGGAGGCTCCCATACGAAACGAGTAGTGTCAGTACCTTCAAATCTTAAATGTCGTACTTCCAAATTCTCTGTTACAATATAAAGAAGGGGATATTATAAAACAATTTTGTTAGCTACACTATACTAACAAATTACAACAACTTACGAGGTATTGGTCCTCTATATGCATAGCTCACAGGATCGCCCTGATAATGACCGTCGTTATTGACAAAGACAGTGACATTAATTCTATTATCACTGCAAGGAATCATAACAATATCAAAAAAGCTATTACTTGTGTTTACTAGTTGACCATTTGTTTCGGGCTGATTTATAAAAAGCACTTCATATTCGATATCGCAAAACTGAGAATTTTCAGGAGGATCCCATTCGAAACGTGGATTGTTGTCAACGTTCTTAAACCTTAGATTTAGAACTTGCAAATTCTCTGTTGGGTAAGGAAAAAGAAAACATGTTAGTACAAGTAGGAAACCTCATTATGGATCATGAGAACATACCAGGTGTTGGTCCTGTATGAGCGTAAATCACCGGGTCACTCATGTAATTACCATCATTATAAACAAAGGTTGTCACCGAAATTATGTTATTAGTGCAAGGATGCACTTCAATATCGAAAAAATCGTACTCTGTGTCTATCGTATCTTCACCCGGAATAAGTTCGTTTGTAAAATGAATTATGTATCGAATATTGCACAGTTGCGAATCTTCAGGAGCATCCCAAGCGAAACGAGTGCTTTCACTTTCAAATCTTAAATTTTGAACTTCCAGGTCCTCTGTTCCAATGTACAGAAATAAAAATATGTTGAAACATACAACAAAGGAGATACCAGATAGCGAAAACTAAACAACTGCAATAGCACATTGTATTACAAGAACTCACCAGGTGTTGATCCTATATGGGCATATTCCACTGGACCGCTATGATAGGGACCGTCATTGTAGGCAGAAGTTATTATCGAAATTTTATTGTTACTACAAGGATGAACGATGATATCATAAAAATTATCGTCTATATCTCTCGGTTCTGCAACTGGACAGTCTTCATTTGTGAAATGTACTGTGTATGTAATATTGCAGAGTTCTGAGTTTTCAGGAGGCTCCCATACGAAACGAGTAGTGTCAGTACTTTCAAATCTCAAATACCGTACTTCCAAATTCTCTGTTACAATATAATGAAAGGGATATTTAAAAACAATTTTCTTAGCTATACTATGCTAGTAGATTGCAAGAACTTACGAGGTGTTGGTCCTCTGTATGCATAGCTCACTGGATCGCTCTGGTAATGACCGTCGTTATTGACAAAGACAGTCACATCGATTCTATTATCGCTGCAAGGAATCATAACGATATCGAAAAAGCTATCACTTGTGTTTACTAGTTCACCATCTGGTTCGAGCTGATTTCTGAAAAGCACTTCATATTCGATATTGCAAAGCTGAGAGTTTTCTGGAGGATCCCATACGAAACGTGTGTTTTCACTATCAAATGTTAAGCTTTGAACTTCCAAATTCTCTGTTCCAATGTGAAGAAGGAAAAGTACGTTAAAACATATAACAAGCTAGATCCTAGTTAGCGAAAAACTAATCTACAGAAATACCATATTAGTAAATTATAAGGACTCACCAGGAACTGGTCCTCTATGGCTGTAGTCTACTGGGTCACTGTAATAAGGACCATCATTATATGCAGAAGTTATTACCGAAATTCTGTTGTGGCTGCAAGGATGAACGATGATATCATAAAAATTGTCGTCTATCTCTCTCGGTCCTTCAACTGGATAGTACTCATTTGTGAAATGTATTATGTACGTAATATTACAGAGTTCTGAGCCTTCAGGAGGATCCCATGCGAAACGACTAATCTCGGTACTTTCAAATCTTATATTTCGGGCTTTCAAGTTCTCTGACAAAAGGAGATGTGTTAAGACAATTT
The DNA here is from genome assembly GCA_029619315.2 of Dynastes maya. Lineage (NCBI taxonomy): Eukaryota > Metazoa > Arthropoda > Insecta > Coleoptera > Scarabaeidae > Dynastes > Dynastes maya. Next base: position 42,634,948 of record JAROYE020000006.1, on the reverse strand, counting down.
TCTTTCCGACATCATACCTGTAGATTGCAAGAACTTACCAGGATTTGGTCCTCTATGATGATGGGTGATTGGTTCGCTTCGATACTGATCACCGTTATGCGCGACGGCAACTATAGTAATTCTGTTATCGCTACAAGGAGTTATTGCAATATCAAGAAAATTATCTCTAGTGCTTACTGGACCTCCAATCGGATCGAAATCATTTGTAAAATGCACTTCATACTCGACGTTGCAAAAGTAGGTGTCGTCAGGGGGATCCCATACGAATCGTGTGTTTTCGGCGCTCTCAAATCTTATGTTTCTCACTTCCAGATTATCTGTTAAGCAACACAAAAAGAAAATGGATTTAGATTTTAGAGAATTGACTTCAATCTTTCAATCCGCACCTGCCATTGGTTCAGTGCGGACGGTATTCCTACTTTCACCATACGCTTCCGCTTTGCCAACCCAAGTGGTCACGTTAATGTGACTAGTGCTGCACGCGATATTATCGGTTATTGGGGAAGCAAAGAAGTCGTCATTTACTAAAACAGTTTCGTCGTAGTCTCCATGATCGCTAGTAAACTCCACTAAATACTTCAAATCGCAATTATCCGGGACCTCTGGTGCCTGCCATTCGAAATGTCTTGTTCCCGGGTTAAATTCTAAATTCTGAACTGCGGTATCGCCTAAGATATCACACACGTTACTATCAACATTAAGCAACATACTTTTGAAGCAAATATATAGGAACATTTCTATTCTGCTTAAAATAACTTATTGATTTATTGTTAACTTTAAGAACATCTGGTTAAGTTAATTAACAACGTATACAGCAACTTATGTACAATTAATATGAAAGAATGGAACTTTACAAAAAATTCAAATTTTAATGAATTCAGACCCCTAAATTCCGATACTCTTTGGTGAATCATGGTCGCGGTCAGTCTACCGTAAAAAGTGTATAGGTAGGTTAGTTTTAGCTTAGATTGTTAGGTCAGTTTCATCACTGAAGACGATAGCTTAGTTATCGAAACATCCATCCGGTGTTAGTGATGTGTTTTTTCATTATTTTTGTTGCTGGGATAAGAATTTCGTTCGTTATTTTAAGCAGCGGTGTTACAAACTGTAAGAACTCACCATCCCACAAGATTGAAAAGTTTTCGTACACATCGTCAAACGGATCCAACCCAGGGAAAACCTCTGTAGATATTTGGATGGAGTGCGCTGAACAATCTTCTCGTTGCAACAATAAAGTTGAAAATGGGTGTGGGAAAGTCGCTGAATGGTTTAACTCTCCATTAATATAATGACGGATTATATATATCATTGCACAAGGATTCGTTGCCCATGTCAGTAAGATAGCTTCTGGTTGTACGTCGACAGTAATCTCTATTTGCCGACATTCTGAAATTATTATTTCTTCTTTACTAATTTCGAACTTGAATATATGTACATAGGTATGTAATCTTTTTAAAAGTTTTACTAATGTAATGATAATCAGTATTGGTATCTTTCAGAAAAGAAATATTAAAGGTAAAAATAGATATTAAAGGTAGTAAGTATATGGATTTCACAATACACTTAATGATATTTTAAGAATACCACATACCACAAAAGAATACTTGATTTCGATAAAACTGCAAAGACTGAAAGAGTACCTTGGTATAAGAACAACACAATTATTTAACTGCCAAATCGCCCGAAGTACGAGTTTCAATAAAATTTCTTGCTTATTTGTATTGTCGGCTGCATATTACTTTTAGATATTGTAAGCAACATGCAAATAGGAAGTGTGGACCGTTACAAGTGTCAGCACACCTTTTGACAAGCTTTTGTTGAAGGTTTGTTGTCGGTCTCAAAAATCCAGCTGGCAAGAAAAGAAGACTTATCGTACTCCACGTTGGTTCTGATATAGATTTCTACGGAGGTGGATTGTTGCTGATCGGGTGTAAGAAAACTGCTGATTATCATGACGAGATGAATAGTGTCCTCTTTGCGAAATGGTTTGAGAACATATTACCTAAGCTGCCTCGCATCATTCACGAAAAAGTGAAAAATTCCTACCCCTAGCTGGAACGACATTGCTAGATATTTAAGTATGGCTACGATCAGAAAATGTTGTTTTCGATATGGATATGGTTCGTTCTCAATTGCTGCACTTACAATTAGTACACTCCAATGAAGACCCCGAAAACATTTCCTGTGAGCAGCGCAATCTGAAAATATGTACTGCAGCATGTAATGGGCTACATAATAAGAAAAATATTACCACGGCATATGTAAAAAGAATGAATAGAGAATAAAATTATACGTTTTTCCATTTTTGCCACGGTAATAATTGCAAAGTTATACCGAGTGACTGCCAAAAAACGCCCCAAGCTATAGTAAGCTATAGAAATATCAAATAAAATGGTTAAATACTACTTGCGTAGTCAAAATATTACTAAAAACAAAAACTTTCGACATGTGATAGCCATTTTTTCAATGGCAACATGTATGTTTTTTTGTTTCGGATGAAATTTTTTTTTTCTAAATTTAATGATGTATAACAAGTTGAGTTTTCAAAATAAGTTTCAAATGTGGCGTGAATAACAATATTTTATTGAAAAGAATATTTTATACAAACAAGAGAAAGCACTTTAAAAAAATAGAAAACTATTAAAAAAATTGCTCAAATTGTCTGCCGCCTTGTTCAAGATATAGTTGACACCTTCTGATTACTTCGTTAGTCGCAATTAATATAAAATTAGGAGGAATTTGGCGGCAAGCATTGTTAATTATTTGCCGGAGTGTTTCTTCATTTTCTGGATGAGTGAGGAAAACCTGATCTTGAAGCTAGCCCCATAACCAAAAATTTTGCGGCATTAGATCTGGCTAAAGCGCAGACAATTGAACTGGTCCATTGGTTCCTATTCACCTTTCAGCAAATATCGCATTTAACCATACAACATTTATTAAGGTACTATGAAAGTGGCTCCGTTTTTGCTAAGAGTACATTCTTTTTTTTGCAATGTTTTCACGTAACCGTTGATGGTATCTTGCTTAATTTTTGGTTTTTATTGGCTCCAAAATCGATTGTTCTTTCTGTTAAAAATTATTACTACAGAAACTGCATTCGTCACGCCAAATAATTTTCGATAAAAATTACGATCTCGTTCTATAGTATTTTTAAGGAAATTTTAAAATTGCATCCGGTGATCATTTTCCAATAGTGCTTGTGCTTTGTGAGGGATGTATGGTTTGAAGTTGTGCTTTTTCAGTATCGCTTGTGTAGTTTGCTACGATACGCCGACATTATTTGCAATTACCCGAGTAGAAGTTCTTGGATTTTCTTCGGCTTGGGCTTGGGCTTGGGCTTGGCCTTCGGCTTGGGCTTAGGCTTCGGCTGAGGACAAAGCCGAGATACACGTCGAACACCTCGAGCGGGTGTTCCGCGGTATCCCACCCCCAGACGACGACGACGAGGCGGACTTCAGTAGCGAAGTGGAAGAAAGGTTAAACGGGCTGTCCGACATGACCGGAACGCCAATCGACCCAGCTACTCCCGACGAAATCCGAGCTATCATCAAAAGCCGGAAAAACAAGAAGTCCCCAGGGCCAGACTGTATCACCAATCTGGCTCTGAAGAGATTGCCTCTAGAAGCCACGGAGATTCTCTGCGACATCGTCAACGCAGTCCTCCGTCTCCAGCACTTTCCCGCCTGCTGGAAGCACGCCGAAATCGTCACCATTCCCAAACCAGGGAAGGATCACCTCTTGCCCTAGAATTTCAGGCCGATCAGTCTTCTGTCCAATTTGTCGAAAGTAGCCGAGGCGGTCATGCTCGCCCGGCTAACCGATCTCACCGACGATTTAGCGATCAGTTATCATACAAACAAAATACCAAGAGCCATTTGTTCAGTGTACAATTTATTGTTGCAATATATAGGGTTCGACAAAAGTAACGCACAAGTTATTTTCTATTATTTTCAACGATTTGTGATTTTTTTTCAAATGACTTCTTATGGTAACAAAAAATATTTCTTTTTAAATAATAACAGTAAAATTTTTTGAGAGATTTAGAATCTTTATAAATTCCTTAATATGGATGTGTATTGTTTTCATGGGGTTAGATATTGAGAAAAAAAATAAAATTTAATAAAAATGCAGAAATTAAAGAATTAAATAATTAAATGTTCAAATTGAAGTCCCTGTACGGCCCGAGAGTGTCCTAGATATTCCCAAAAATTGCGAATAGTATCTGGAAGCCTATTAGGCGATATGGCTTGTATCTCACGTTTATTTTTCAATCTTAAATCTTCTAATTTTTGGGGGATCCTCTTAGTATACTTTTGTTTTTAAGTGACCCCACCGAAAGAAATCCAATGGGTTTAAATCGGACGACGTAGTGGGCCATTCAATAAAACCCCAACGTCCAATCCAACGCGCGCGAAAAATTTTATCTAAATACTATCGAACATTAGTCGCATAATGTAGTGGGGCTCCATCTTGTTCAAACCATAGGCCACGGTTTGTCATATCTGGTTGATTACCTTAGGAAACAGTTTCAAAATGTTTGGTACAATTTGGTTATGCAGTAAGTTTAAGTAACCGTCCCCGGTTAAGGTGTTTTCTAAGAAATATGGACCTATGATTCGTTGCCCAACAATGCCAGCTCACACATTAAGTGTTTGGGGATGCTGTGTATGATGTTTCATCATCCAATATGGATTCTCAGTCAACCAATATCGGCAGTTATGTCTATTTGGAAATCCGTTCGTCAGAAAATAAAATATTCTTGAAAAAATTGGTATTATTATTAGACATTTCCATCTTGTAGTTTAGATCTCGAACTTATATCATTTTTTAATGATAGTTGAATGGTTGACATAATTGGATTATATGTTACAGTAAGTATGTGGCGCATTTCTTTTGTAAATACTGCAAAAACTGTTCGTAATAAAAACATTTATATGGGGATTTTACTCCTTTCATTGCGAAGCCAGTGTATAATTGGCAAATCTGGTGATAACAGCAGCAGCTTGCACGAAAATGCTTAAATTTTACCAAAACTTGAAGAAAAAATACAATATGTACTGAAATAACGCTATTTCTATAAAATAGAAATTCGCCAATTTCTTGATGACAATAATAATAATTGCTCAAATTAATCAAGTTCTTTAAATTGATTCATTTTTAAATAAACGCAAAACCAAGTTTAGTTCTATGATATGCTAAACATTTTTAAGCACCGAACGATATTCCGAAAAGACTCACCAAGTGTCAGTAAGGGCCGAGATCCGGGTAGAGATACCACAATGATGAGTGTAATTAGTCCAACAAGTATCACTGAAATCACAGTCATTTGGTAAACTAAACAAAAGAAACAAATCCGTCAGATCACTGGATGATACTATTAATGGTGTATGCTATGGGATACCTTTTCTAGTGCAGAGCAAGGACGACATTAAGCAAACGCCAAAAGAAAACGCTGAATCTTAATTCCTACGACTAAATACTAATCGACATCATACCCATCTATATTAACTAACGAAAAATTATCTTAATCCAGCGATTAACAGAACAACAGCTTGATTTGAGGATAGATAATCAATCGGTAGAAAGGAGGCGGACACCCGGCAAAAAAAAAACATTCACTCACCTCCAAGTACGTAGAAATTACAAAGCAATTATTTCAGTTAAATTTCCAGTATATCGACCGAGTATTTTTACCTAATGACTTTTTTTTTGATATTGGATGATCTATTAGGCGACATTCCATTTTATAAATACATAACTAAAAGTAACTAGAAATACAGATAAAAAGACTCGTAGAAATTAGAAAGAGACGTAGTTTCTTTAAATACACAAATTCCAAGACCTTTCTCCCATTTGATAGATGAACAAGCACCTAAAATCGATTCAAATTACTTATTGATAGAGGACGCTGTAGTCTTCGGGAAAATTCTCAAACAGATCTACAGATGAAACCAGGAATAATTGTAAAAATGTAATTTTATTTTGTAAATGCAATCTCCTATATCTGAAACAACAGAAAGCTATGCAAGATATTTATAACCACTGGTGGGCTTTGGAAGATTATAACAATTTATTTAGTATTATACAAGTGAGATTAGGCTTCCGTGAACTACAAATAAGCATTTTCTAGTATTATTTAGTAAATTATCTTGGTGTTATAATTTTTGTTACTTGTTACGCCTCTCCTTCGCCTGAAGCCTACTTTTTAAGCTGTTATTCAGTACCCAGCTTTCACTCCTATATGTTAGTAAGGGCCAAAACAGTGTTTTGAATTGTATTACAATAACTTACTGACAAATCATTTCTTTCTGTATTGTAAAGAGTTTGACGACATAACGTAGTATGTGGTGAAACAGTTCACTAAAACTTACCACAATACTTAACTCATACTGAACGCACGTTTCGATAACCAAGCTATCATCATCAGCAGTAAAACTGAATTAAGGGTACCCAATTGGTGTATGTAGTACTTATGTTTATTTTTGAGCGAGGCAAAGCAAATCTAAAAATCGTCGACGGAAAATAACAAATACATACGTTGAAATTTAAGGGACGATTTGCTTTCCCCGCGTAAAGTTTAGCCTAGTAATTAGTTTATTTTGAATAAGCCACATTACATTGTTTCTAATATAAAAACATATTTCACAAAAACAGTCAAACGTTTAATCTCGACTTTCACGCAATGTTTATTAGGTTTGCCATTAATCAAAAGCTTCCATGATTATTAGCTCCCTTATGATAGAGCTACAACCGGAGGTAAATATTATTTTTATATAGATAACAACAAATAATTTTAATTAATATTTATTCCAGTGGCATTCTAACACAGAACGCTAAGCTTTTGCAAATATACAAAACGTGGAGGATTTAAAGATAGCTTTTTATTGCGGCAACTAATAGGTAATCATTATGTAAATGACTCAAAATATTTCTGCCATATAATCACGCTATAAAAAATAAAATTCTTCGAAGGTATCGCTGTTTTTTCGCTAGATAGAGTGTCATCACTCATCAGTTCAGGCAGCCAATCAGGATGCCATGTGGAAGATCGGAGCTTCTGTAGCGTAATAGGCCGCGGGAATGTTAGAAGTATTCTTGGAAGTCGTTTAGCCAGGACTTCGGAACGTCGTAATTCAAAAAATTTATAAGGTAATATTTACGTTAGAGCCAGATAACGTCCATCAATTGGGAGCTTATTAAATGCCAATTACTTAATGCGAGGCGACAACAAATATCTTGGCTTGGATTAGCTTTTGTTCGTTTAAAATGCCGCGTTACCCACGCGTTACGTCGTAAAGATTGAGTGAGATAGTTTAGATTATACTACTTGGTACTATAACTAAAAAAAATATTTCGAAGGGATTTTGAAGAGAACCCATTTAAAACGCTGAAAATTGCGAAATACCAAAAGCATTAAATCTAGAATTTATGACTCCTGGGAGACGATAACGCAACGCGGCATGTATCTCATCCTGAAAACGTTTAGTTTCCAAATTATCAGATGCAAAACAAACATGGGATTACTTTTCAAAATGCAAGCAATCGAAACTGACATTCGGTGCCATTAAATAAATCAATCACAGCTAATCTACTGGATTAAAACTGACGCTACAATCAATTTGTTTTAAAACAATTGAGGACAGCTCATGCCCAATGGATGTCATCTTGATGCATTTTTCCGTATAAATTACGACCAGCCCTTGTACCTTTATAATTGACAAGAAAAACAATAGGAGACCAATAAATCACGGTATCATCAGAAGATCCCGCAATTTCTTTAATTAAAAGCTCATTTGAGAAATTTACGTTACGACGGGATTAAGTATTGTCTTGTCAATTATATCAATTAACCTTTTAAGGAGATATTTATTTGTTTGTAATATTTGCTCATTTATTTGATTATTAAAAATGTAAATAAGTAAGCTGTTTCTCCCACAATCATCTTAGGTTACATAGAAATGTGATGATTGAAACAACATTATGATAATTTTCCAGCATATGTAGGGCAACATTAAATATATCAAATCTTCTGAATTTGAGTTTGTACCTAACTCTGATTGATCCTTTTGTCTGCCCAATATACACTTGATCACAATCTTTACATGAACGGTAATAAGAAATATGTTAAATTATCCTTTTGTCGACCGCAAAATTGTTCTTTCTTCCAGCAGTAACCTCAAAAACCTTTTAGGGATTTTTAAAAACCCAGCAGACAACATGGATAAATCATGAATTTAAAAAATTTCATGTACAGATTGTGATCAAATGTATATTGCTCTAGCGAAGCACCTCAGAAAATATAATGCCCAATGACTTCACTCGTACCTGGAAAGACTGCGTAACAGCTCGATTCCAGATTATCTGTTCTCTCCTGGAGGAGATAATTTTTTGAACTGCCGTACAGCTGTTGATACTTTTGCAAAAGGATAGGATCATACATTGAGGATATAACTTACCAAACAAATTTATATGTAGTGCAACGGCGTGAGGTATGGAATATGAAAGAGGATGAATTGGCTTTCATTGGCCTAAACTTCTTTATGGCATACCATACACTACCGTGTTGGAGGAACTATTGGTCCAACGCAGCAGACTTAGGTGTTGCTTTAGCTTTTAATATCATGAAGAGAAAGAAATTTGAAGATATTCTTCTCAACCTGCACATCAAAGATAATAATAATATAGCAAGCGATCATGAAGATAAGCTTTACAAAATAAGACCGCTTATTACGGAATTGAATAGAGAATTCGGTAAACTGTATCATAGTACTAGAGAACTAATTGATGAATCAATGGTCCTCCTCAAAGGGCAATTAACACTCAAACAATATAATCCAGAAAAGCCAATAGAAAGATGTTATAAAATCTGGTGTATGGCACATCAAAAAGAATATATCTTAAATGTTTATGTATATCAAGGTAAAAATTGCAAATTGAATAAAAAGTTGTTGGTTTGGGAGAAAAAGTTGTTCTTGCTCTAGCAAAAGATGACTTCAGCAAAGACTATTTCACATCTCTGCCACTATTAGAAAAACTAAAAATTTAAAATGTACTTGTACGTGGCACAATAAAAGAACAAAGAAGAGATGGGCCAAAAAAATGTTCTCACTGGAAAAATTAAATCGGGCCAATTTTTATATCGCAAGTCCAATACAGACATAAGCTACTACAAGTGGATGGATAGAAAACCGATGGGAATTAACTCACTTCGGTGAAGAACAAAGCGAAGGATGGTTCCTCAAAACAATTTAGTTGTTCAACCACAATTATCGATTATAACTATCACATTAGCATGTTAATATCGCCGATCAGCTAAGAACTCTATTATTGTGTTCAGCGCAGATCACGCAAATGGCGACATAGGTTGTGGTGGACGCTGATTGATATTGCATTTGTCAACTCTTATATCATTTATACCGGAGTTCCGTCGAATAATCACCCAGCTCCTAATCAATTCGATTGTTCCGAAAAAGCGAAATGCAATTGAAGAAACACCACTTATTTCTTAAAAAAAATGAAAGCGGTACAATTGCAGCGTATGCGATGAAGTCGGGCTAGAACATGTAGGAGTACATTTTACTATTTTTACGAATAATAGAAATGAAATGTGTTCCTCAAAATCTATACAGTTAAGACCTTATTCAAAATTCAATGTGTGTGGGGTGTATTTGTGTTGCAATAACAAATTAAATTGTTTTGAAAAATACCATAAGCTATTGTAAAGAATAAAGAAGTACTCGAACTCTGTGGTACTGAAACACTGAAATACTTACCAGAATACTTCACTCGCACTGGACGCACGTTTCGATAGCCAAGCTATCATCATCAGTAGTAAAACTGAACTGATGTAATACTGAAATGATGTAATACTGTAAAATGTAAAATAAAATGTGAAATGTATGTAGCAATTGATTCTGAGTTAGTAATACCATCAATTTTACATTATAGTAACAGCTCGGTACTCCAAAGTACTACTGTTTTTAAAAATACTGAAAATTGAGGAAACGGAAAATGTTTTATTTATTTAAATATGATAACCTCATCTATACCAAGAAACAAAAATTGAATAATTTTGCAAATATTGTTCCCGACTTGGTCACTAAAGGGATAAACTAATAAAAGACAGCTATACTCCATAAAAGAGGCTATAACTTTATAACATTTATAGTTATCAAGATATGAATATCTGGTAGAGAATGTAATGAATTTTGCTTTGCTGAACAAAAACAACAACAAAATTTCGAAATAGGTTAATATCACCTCGCCGTTCGATAGATTTCAATCTTACTAGCGATGTTTTTTCTTGTTTTTCGAATTTGGGTTACCAACAGCTTCTGAAAAATCAGCGCTTATAATTTGGAAATTCAAAAACATGCCAAGGCGACAAAAATGCGGGAAATCACTCGACGGGTCATACATTTTCCTTCACATGAACGTTAGTTATATTAATATGAAAATACTTATTGCCGAAGAACTAGAAGGAATGTTATCAGGCGTTTAGACGCTCGTTACATTCTAGAAATATTTGATTTATACCTCAATAAATCAATCAAAATGTCAACAGAAACAATATATTACGTTCTCATCATCTAACTTACTGGAATATTATCGAATATTGATGATAGCCTGACAGTTTATATTCCGATAGATAGCCAAATTGAGCATAGTTAAGATGATACAATGTCTAATAACATAATTCTTTTAAAAATACATTCTTTACAATATAAAAACGATAAATAGGACTGTATTGTAAGTTGCTAATATATGAAATAAACGAAAATATTTAGTTGTTTTAAAAAATGCTTAAATATATTTATTTTTTTTGCATATTTTTACTCCTAATTAATCAGTCGTAACGAATTACGTGTAACTCAGAGATGGTATGTTCTCCGAATCCCGGATTTTTTCAGTAATCTGTTTAATAAATAAAAGAAATATATTTAGATAATGATTGTAAATATAATAACACAAAATACACATTATCTCTATATAAAATGGACTCTTATTAACATAATACATGAACATAACCTGTATTTTATCTATTTAATTGAATTTGTTACCAATATTTTTATTTACTAATTAGTGAAAAAAAATGTTTTGTATTTGAGAATGTCTTGTCTTCATTTATTTATTTTATTTCTTAAAAAATGTACATATTTTGTATATACAAAGAGACAAATCTTTTTAAAACAACTTAAGTTTATGTAATTATAATATCTACTGTATTATCTTTGCTGATTTTACACACAATTGCGATTATCTACGTCAATGCACCTGTTCACACGTTGTTTACTAATTGATGAAACAATTCCCTTTAACTATAAATAGAGGAAATATATTTTATATAATTTAATAACCATCTAGTATTCCTTACATAATGTGTACCAGCTATGCGACACATGGAAGTAAGTGTTAAAAGGATAACAGATTTATTTGAGATATGAATAGAAATAGAAATCAGGAAGAGAACGTGAAGAAATGCGAGGAGCTAGGAGGTTTAAGGGATAAAATAAATCAGGATAATCAACACCACGCACCAACTTCCATATAAAGCGTGCACATGTTCGCCGTAAGAGCCCATAGAAGATATACCATGTCGACCCACAGGTGCACCATACTTTATGTTCCTCATCGGGTAGGTTCCATCAAGTATAAGGGATAAAGATTTCAGAAGTCTTCGTTGAATAACAGTTGAAGCATTTTCAAGTTTGCTTGCAACAAAGATATAAAATACAATTTTAAAAAGAGAATGTTCTCAAAATATTTGCAAACACGCATTACGTAGCCTAAGCAACTATCAAAAGGAAGCTCCAGATCATGAAATTAATTGAACTCTTGTAAGTACCTGACTTTTGACGAAGTATGTCGAAGGAATGGAATTAGATGTAACACCACTTGTCCGCATTCACCAGTAACCTAAAAGAAGTAATTCAGTCGGTTGCCGTATTTAAATTACGTTGTAGTCCAATTACATTCTAGTTCTTAATGGGCTTAAACATTTTTCAGTCATCTGTGTAGACTAGTATAGGGCGCGATACAGAAATTAATAACCCATTCACGTAGGGATTAAATGGCCCAAAATTGCAATTCTGTGGAGCACCTGAAATGATTCGTTGTAAAATAATAATATGAGGTCATATTTTAATTGCATAGTCTGTGATATAAAGCATTATCCATAAAATTTCGCAAGCGCCTATTAATAGCTTATGATTTAATTGTATGTCATCGTTTTTCTTACTTGACAAGCCATCAATTAATTAGGAGTATCTTTTTTCCTTAAGCCAGATAAATAAAAAACGAAGCTAGGGTATGTATTCTATTAAATCTGTAACTACACATCTGCTTTACCTTTATGAAATTTTTAACTGTCAATGTATGATTTAAGTAATCAATCTTCTATTCTTTGCTAAAAATCCTTCCTTTCTGCAAAGTCTCTAATTAAACCAAGGTTAACATTCACAAAGTTCTGGTAGATCAATACCCAGATTAATAATCTCAATGCAGTAGTCTTTAGTAGGGTATCTGCATTATATACATTATATATATATATATATATATATATATATATATATATATATATATATATACAGGCTGATTCAATTTGGACCCTCACCATTAGGATCTCACTTATCACTGGAGAGACAAAGGCTAGATTTAAATTTGACAAAGTCGTTAAATTTTGTGTTTGTTATGAACCCAAAGAGGAAATGGTCCTGTAACAAATGACGTTTAGGATTAAAAAAAAAAAAAAACGAAAAATGCTCATTTTCCTCTTTTACCTCTAGCACGTTTATTTGGCCTTGCAGAGAACCTCTCAAGATCACTTTTAATCTCCTATCTAATGGCATACTCAAAGTTTTTATATGATGTTTCGATTCTTTCTAACCATCATCAACTTTCTTATTTAATATCGGCGCCATATTGGATTTTGATACCGTCAGAAATTTTTTTTTCTAATATCAGCTTTGTAAAACATGCTGACAAAGGTTTTCGACATCATGATATTTTACAAAATGGTAAATTAAAAGTGTGTTTTTGCAAATCTTGTATTTTCTAGATAAATAATAATCATCACACGCGAAATAGTGTGAGAATTAACTTTGCCCCAGACTTGAGTATTGAGAACTTTACAACAAAGTAGGTTTAAACCATACAAGATTCATGTTAGCCACAGCCTGGTAACAATTTAAGACAACTGGAGTATTGCAACTAGTTAGTAGGAACATTAGAAGAGAAATCTTTAACAGAAAAGCACTAGTGGGCAATATAGAAACCCAAACAAAATAGGACAAAGAAACCACAACATCTTTTGGATTAAATGTTTGGATAGACAGTCTGGGAAATCGTCTCATATAAGACCAATCATGTATGAAGACACACTAAATGGGGAAAGATACTTAAACCTTCTTCACACATACGTATCTAACTTATTAGATAACAATATTCCATTAAATCAACTACAGTATTTATGGTGGCAACAAGACGGCGTACCGGCTCGCTATACGGCAATTGTGAGGAATTGCTTAAGTCAACACTTTCCAAACCGTTGTTAAATATAATATTTATAAAGTCGATGTCCCACAAAACATTGAAGAACTTCGAGATAGACTCCAGAATGCCTTCAATGTAATTCTTAGAAGAACCATCCAAAAGGCAATTTAGAATGCCTTAAAACGTGCGCAATTGTGCATTAATGAAAATGGCCAGTTAGTGTAATTATTATTTCTATTATTATTACTGTTATTTTCATTCATTGTTACAAATTAAGGTGCAAAATTAAGATAAACTTTGCAAAAATACGTCTTAAAATATCTTGTTGTTAAATTCCTGTTAACATAAACATTACGCGGCTTGATAAACGATCCATTCTTGACTAAGTTTCTATCAAGATATAGAAAAATAATACGATGCGGCTATTGTCCTTCTGGGTACAATTCTGCTCACTATTGTTGTATTTCGATTCGATAAATAAAAAATACTTAACATATCCTGTTTCTCTTCCTCGATCTACGTATGTAAAATGTTTTCTTCGTCAATTAAAGCATGATACCGAACAATGTTGTCATCGTGTTATACGGTGTCAAGAGAACTTTCTGACGGTGTCAAAATCCAATATGGCGCCGATGTAAAACAAGAAAGTTGATGATGGCCAAAGAGAACCAAAAGGTCGTATAAAGAAGATCGAAAATGGCCTTAGGAATGTGGTTTTAGTTCTCCCCTGCAAGGCCAAATAAAGATGCTTCGATTAAAAAAATTCTCGAATGTCATTTTTCACAGATTCACTTTCTCTCCGGGTTCATAAAATTTAACAACTTTGCCAAATTTAAACCTTAGGGTCGAAAATGAATCGGCCTGTATATTTGTATGTGTCACTATCAACACTTCAAGTGCACTTACTCCAAAAAAATCGAAGCATTATGATATAAACTGAATGGAATGTAAAAGGCTCTCTCCCAACTCATCAACGATCAACTGGAGCCAGCCGATGATTAAAGAGATCATCTTCTTTTATTTATATGCTCATTCATAAAAATATCTAGCAATATTTTTTGGCAAAAGGATTTAAGGTACTGTTGCCGGATATGTTTGAATCTACAAAAACAAATCAATGTTAATTAAACCAATATTAGTCAAAATCAAGCGAAAATAAAGGCTCATCGTGGATGATCATTTCTTTTTCTGGCGATTACCCACCGTGATCTGGAATCTAAAATATCCGCGCAGTAGTCTTCTCTCGGCTAGACAAAAGCGACTTTTAGCCTACAAATCTTTTCAAATTATACCAAGCTAATACCCGGCATTTGCGGTGGATTAAGGACAGTTTTTTGATGTCTCTGTCATCACCAAGAAACCTAATCGCCCATATGATATGTAAGGAGGTACAACATTAAAGAGATAACGTTAAGGTCTTACCAGTTAAGTAGTTATTGATTTGATTTTAATCTAAATAATTGTTCTTTGTACTTATAAATCTTAATTAATCATATAATACAAAATGAGAAAACTTGTTTTTTCCAGGGGATAGAAAATGAATATCAGTCCGTATATGGAACATGCAGACATAAACAACTCCAAGGAGTAAGAACGGGATACATATTGACTTTGTAAAGTGTATTAAAGTATTTTGGAATTTAAAAGCTTCGCTTGTGGTCGAAAGAGGATATAGTAACATTTGAGAAAAGAAAACCATCAAAACATTATCATTAATATATTTTGACTAATTTTAAATATCGGAAATAACGTTTGCAGGGGAAACAGATTGCATATATGACAGCACTACAAGCTATACAGGGTCATGGCTCCAATTGTTTTTGCTATCGACTTCCATTTCTTCCTATCTATCGTTTTGCCTTCCCAATCTTGGATTCCTACCTGCCCTGTATCCTCTTTCACTTCCTCCATCTACCTCTTCTTTTACTCTGTCCTTCTCCTCCGAAAAGTGCTCTCCTTGCAAGTCTTTGATTCAACGGAATTCGGTATTCATGACCTAGCCATCTTGCTCTATGGGCTTTAGTTATTCGTGTGATATTTGCGTGTTGGTAAACATCTATAACTTCTGTATTGGTTCGTATTTTCCATTGTACATCTGTATCTCTTACACCTCCAAATATACTTCTTAAAATCCTTGTTTCCTAAATTCCAATTTTCGTTTAATTATCCTTGTTGAAGATCCACATTTCACAACCATAGGTGACTGTAGCTCGGATTATTGTTCTGTATATTCTTATTTTCTTCAATTTACTAATGTAGATTTTATCATCTTTATCAACGCGCCCATCGATCTACTTTCCTTAACTAGTCTCTTATCTATTTCAACATCATCTTTTTTCAAATTTGTATTCTTTATTTATTCCTCATAATGACAGAATATTACTCAGTGTTTACCCCACTACTTTCATTCCTAGATATTTTTTTCTTCATTAATAAGAAGTCCATATTCCTTTACTTTTCATCTGATGACATTGTTCTTCTGACGAGAACAAAAAATGAGCTGAAAAAAGTTTTTAGACAATTGGAAGGAAAAGTAAAAGACAATTGGAAGGAAAAGTAAAGGAATATGGATTTCTCTTACCGTGACTTTACATAGAGTTTTTTTCAGTGTCATCCTCACCAAATTTACTATTTTCTTGGGTATTCCTAGTTTCATCACCGTATCATACATTTTATTTCTAACAATTGAATTGTAAGCGCGTTTGTAGTCAATAAGCACCATATGCAATTCCAAAATTTTGCTCATAGGTATTTATTTGATTAGGAATACTTGCTCTATCATTGATCTTCCTTTCTTAAAACTTTTCTTTGATATTCTCCTATTAAGTGATTTACATATAAACATAACCTTTCTCTTACGATCAGTGCCAGAATTTTATAGGTGACATCCAATAAAGCAATATCTCTTGTAATTATTACACAAGGTTTTGTCCATTTTCTTATAAATTGGGCAGATAACTATATTTTTCCAAGTACATACCCGATATTTCTTCCTCTTCCCAAGTTTGTTTAAGTAGGTTACCTAGACGGTTTTCCGAATTTTGACCCTTCCATTCTCTCCAGATTTCAGCATTAATTCCATTTTCCTCTGCATCTTTATTATCTTTTAGCCTTTTTATAATTTCCATTATTTCCATATCGGGCGGCACATCTATCAGGTTTTTGTAATCTTTTGTAATCTACTCTTTATTTTCTATAGTAGTCCCCTGATGACATCTTCCCTATCGTTTAGTAATTTTTCAATCTACGCAGCCCATCAGCCCAACTTTCCGGGTATATCGCCAATAAGTTCTCCATTTTGATCTCCACAATAATCTGTATCTCTGTCGTATGTTGTTTTGCTCTTTTTAACTTGTTGACAGAAACTTCTTGATATTGTTGACATGTCTATCTAGGAAACGGTGTGGATATCTACCAGGTTCCTATATAATTTGAGATATCCACTAGTACTGTTTAGTAGATATCCAATAAAAACCTATACAACGTATCTCCAATAGATACATATATGAAATAAAATTTGTAGTGGATATCAATGTTCGAACTTCATGACAAATATCATGGCAAAATATATTCGTTATTGGAGCAACGACAAATTGTTGCCAAAAGCTGTGCAACAATTCAATCTACTGTTAGACATTTTAGTTCCATTGGTAGTGATAGTATTACTAGTAAACGTCGATCTGGTCAACCAAGAAATTTATCAGAAAGTAAAATTGATGGATTTAAATATCTGGATATACTGCGTGATGATCTATTACAGTCCGTGGAGCATTTAGATCTAAAAGGTCAATGGACTTTCCAACAAGAAAATGACCCAAAGCACACGGCGATTATTATCAAAGAATGCTTAGCACAAAGCACTTGTATCCACCATCCGAATCGCCGGATTTAAATGCTATTGAACATATTTGGGATAAATTAGAAAGAGGAATCAAGAAATATCAAATTTTATCCAATCGTTCAAGGAAACACTTAAGATACCAAGGAATGAATGTAACGGAATGCTTGGAATTATCTATGCCCAGAAAACGGCAGACAATTATTGCCGATGATGGTGGTTCAATCCAACGAAATGTTAACTTCAGTTTCAATTTTTAATTTAATTTCATAATTTGTATTCATCCATATATAAATTATTATTAAAATTAAAGTATTCTAAATATAATTTTCTTTTCTTCAAATCAATTTATATTATCACTAAAGAAGCACAGTATACGCGATAAACATTCATCTCATTTACTTAAGATTAGAGAAAAGATTTCATGGTGCGTGTAGACTTTTGTGATTACTATAGATATGCATTTCTAAAAGCCATACAATTTTTTATTTCACTACAAAATGTTAAATGTAAGTACACATATCTTTGGAATGTATCATTGTTTTTCATTCATTTCCTTCTTCATTGGTTGATCTGATCATTGTCCTACTGATATCTTTTTTCTTTCTAAATTATCTGCTGTACATTTTTGACTATATAATTATTTCGATAAACATAAGCCTTTAGCAAACATAATGTACACAAAGTTTATTTTTTCTCTGCCACAGTGACGTTGCAGCTGTTCTAATCAACAAATACCTAACATTATTGATAAACATAGACATTTTTAGTGTATTTCGTGTAGCCGTTTCAAAATTTCAGACAGACAAGAGAAGAGAAGATGGCATTTTCTGGAATTAAAATCAATACATACATTGGAATGTCATTCAGACGTCTAATATCGAAAATGTACGCAGTTCGGAATTAGAATCGGAATCGCCATACGCCTATATTGTATATGTATTTAGGATTAAACCATACGAACGTTAAATCTAAATGACATGCGTTTTAAAGAGAGTTACGTATACGATTTTAGATCATTTTACTTGACGAAATAAAATGTTCCATAACGTAAAAAAAATGAATAAAATAACGTTGTAGTTTAGGTGACTAACTAGCATTCGCTAAAGCTACCGTGATAAAAATTATTACATTTCTCTTTGTTTAAACGAAATTCTTTGAAATTTATTGATCATAACAATTATCAAAGATATATGATAATTATATAATCTTAATATAAACATATCCAAGCATAAATACTGCAATTTCGATTTAATAATTTCGATGTGAGACAATTGTAATAGGATGAAGTCAATAAAGTTGATCAACAAAAAGCTTTTGTTCGATATTTTGAAGGTGTGTTGATGTAGCAATCTTAAAATTTGTATTAGTTGATAATTACTGAAAAATGTCTAGTTTTTAATAGTATTTAAAACAATTTACTAAATTTACTTAATAAATTGCTTTAATTTATTTTCATTTTAATTAATTAATACTGTTAATGCTATTTGATTTATTAAATTAAATTGAATCGCTTAGTATTCAAGAACAGTATATTGCTTTCAACTGTTTTTACCTACAAAAATTCATACATACATTAATGCAGCACTACACCACGGGGACCTTGATGTCAGGAACGTTTACTTTTTAATACCGGGTTGTTATTTTATCCGCAAATATATCATAATATTTCGACAGATAATTTTTAATTCATACATGCCAAGTATACTAATTAATTCATATACAGCTTGTCCCGGAATTGATGTTACAAGAGGTGAGCGAAACTAAAAATCTTTGAATCTGAATTTGATCTTTTGGCAGTAAGTCCTGGTTGGTTTGAAACTTTTTTTTAGTTTACTTTCAATTTTTTTAAATCAAATAGGCCTTGACAGTTGAGCAAAAACTATTTTTGTTTCAAGTAAAGTACCTTTTTTGTTCATCGTATGCTGAAATGTTAGTAAGAAAAGTTGTTCATAATGAAAATTTAATACTTTGATAAAATCGATTGTTTGTGCATTTTCTATTTACAATACGCCAAAGTTTTACTAAGAGAAGTTGCTCAGAATGTCAAATTACTGCATTATGCAAAATTTCAGGAAGATCTACATACTTTGATTAATCCGACATGTTTTAGATTAAACAAAATAAATTGTATTTACTCACAAATGAAATTTACACCAAATTTATCTATTCAACTACGCCTGCTAAAAAATGACGATTTAATCAAAGTACGTAGGTCATCCTGAAATTTATGTATTTATGTATAGGGCAATAATTTGTCATTCTGACCAACTTTTCTTAGTAACATCTCAGCATACTGTGAACAAAAAAGGTACTTTACCTGAAACGAAAATAGTTTTTGGTCAACTGTCAAAATCTACTTGATTTAAAAAATCGAAAGTAAACTAAAAAATAGGTTTCAAAGCAAGCAGGGCTTAGTTCCGCAAAGTCAAATTAGGATTCAAAGATTTTTGGTTCCGCACACATCTTGTAACATCAATTCTGGGATACGCTGTATATTTTGGCTTCCGTCGATGAATTATGAATATCTGTAATTTCCTTGGAATTTACACTTGAAAAGAAGAAAGAATTATGTTTTAACTTAAGTCATGAAAGGCAGTACGAATGAAATAAAGGAATATGTACAGGGTGATCCAGTTTTATTTGGAGAAATTTGAATAGCGTATTCTACCAACCAAGCTGATGAAAAAACTGCATATAAACATATATCAAAAAATGCTTTGTTTTCGACCTACAGCTTGTTGATGGTTTTTATAATGGTAAATTACATTAAAGTAAAATTAATCATTTAATAACAAGGAAAATACTGTGGACAGACGAAGCTTCGTTTACTAGAAGCGGAGTGGGTAATTATCGTAATCTTTATGCCTGGTCACATGAAAATCCACATGAAATTCGGCCATCTTCTTTTCAGGATGAATTTAGTGTTAATGTCTGGATTGGAATAGCGTTTGTAGGCCTTACTTCTTGCCTCCAAGATTAAACTCTTAAACGATTTGCTTGACGACGTACTCCTTCACTGGAGAAATGACAGTTGGATCCAATTGGATGGTGCTCATTTGGGTTAACAGTTCGACAATAGTTCAACACTAATTATCCACAACGTTGGATTGCTTTATAAAAACCTTCAACAAGCTGTGGCTCGAAAACGAAACATTTCTGGATATGTGTTTAAATGTGGTATCTTCATCAGTTTGGTTAGTAGAATACGCTATTTAAATTTCCCCAAAATAAAACTGAATCACCCTGTATTAAAATATATTACAATCAGATAAGCAATCAGATAAGCAATTTTCCTGGTCAATTTTGTATGATTTTAGAATAAAATTCTATATTTTTGACAATAGAAAATTTTAAATTTCTTATACGTTGAACCTTCGTTTCAAAGGTAGACACAGCATCCTCTAAATAGCTAATCTAAGACCAAGCCACAAATATTACCAGTATCATTTCTTCGAGAACTTCAGTTTATGACGAGCTTTAAAAACTTATATGCTCTTTCAATATAAGTGCAAATTGCTATCACTATTATTTTATCCGAAGCTTTCCACTTCGATGGTTAAAAACGGTTTAAAAAGAGAGGCAAATAGAGGTTTGACATTCAAAAACTATATGGAATTTGTATAGGCATCTCGTTACAAATAGCTATGTTATCACTTTCCACGAATTTTAAAAATTAAAATTAAAAACCAGAAATACGGGTGAATGGTCGCATTTAGGATAGGTTCCGTCAAATTTTTGCATGTAAACAAAGATTGTATGTCAAATTTGCTGTAGTACACGCTTCAAAGCGCGCGTTGTTCAATAAATACGTGTAAAAATATATGTAATTTATGATCGTGTATCACCCGCTTTAAATAATACGTCAAACTAGTTTAGGGTCAATGATTTTCTTCGATATTTATCGTATTTCTGTAGAATCTGTCTGGCTTCAGTATTAAACCGTGACATTTTTCAAGAGCAAATCAGTTAACGTATAATACCATAAAATTGTTGCAAAATGAGCAAAACTTCAACTTTCCAAAGTATTGAAGTAATTTTCAACAACTCGCATCTAGATTATCAGCATTTTGTGCAGCAAATTTTATCAACAGATATGAAAACTGAAATACCTGCAGAGTTAACCACTGTCGAATGTAAAATTACGTCTGAGGAGCCTCCACCCAAAAATCAACAATTCAATTTTCCAAAAAAATGAGAAATTTTATGATGTGACATAAGAAAACTACCACCTTCCAAAAAATAGTCCCTAATGTTTTGCACATATTCTTTAATCTCACGGGAATACCATGGATTCGTCAAGCTTTGATTAAAAACAATGTTATGCAATGTAGATTTTATTTAAAACCGAATATTTCAATTGTTAGAACTGAGCCTTTCGTGTTTAATTCGAATATTAACTTGGCCCTCTAGCAACAAAATTCAAAAAATTAGCTTAAGAAAAGAAGAGGCTTGCATACTATGCTATAATTAATATTTTAATATTTTTTAAATTTGAAAAAGGTTTATTTTAATGTGCCAGTAGTAAAAAAAAGGATTGACACAGAAATCTTTATTTCATAATGGACTTGTCATCGTTGTTTATTAAATCTGTAAGTAGCGTTAGAGAATCTAAAAGATTAGTAATTAGTTTTATGAAGGACAATTATTAAAACCATAGAAACATGACATATGTTCCATATCCTTTTATATTATTATCCTTTTCATGTGTTTCTTATAGCAAATTGTTGCTAATAAAGCGTATTACTATTATTACAAATGGACTGCTGGACTGTTCTTTAGAAAATGTTCTCTTATCTACTTAAAGAAAAATAATCAAATAAGTTTTACATTGAGGCGTATAGCAACAATGAATAAACAAACGAACAATATAGATACACATATACCTTGCCTTTATTATGCGAAAATTAAAGTTTTTATTGACAGAGCTACTGCGTATAAAACGATTTTATAGACACCATAAAACTTTTTTTACACGCGATTGGCCGAATTCTAGGAATCGTAAAATTGCGTATGAGAATATTAATATTTCTATAGCAATTAGTTCTCATCTCGCACTTATCGTACCCCATAAATTACCCAAGAAGCAAACGTGCATTAAAACAAAACAATTAATAATATAAATGATCCTTTATCCTAATACTGCATCTTTATAGCCCACAATGGATGGATTTTAACTAAGCAACATACTTCAATTCTTCGCATTGACAAGGGGACCATTAAATTGACGGCATTTATAGCCGCCATAAAT
This sequence comes from Dynastes maya, assembly GCA_029619315.2. NCBI lineage: Eukaryota > Metazoa > Arthropoda > Insecta > Coleoptera > Scarabaeidae > Dynastes > Dynastes maya. The sequence goes on along the minus strand of JAROYE020000006.1, from coordinate 42,612,368 downwards.
AATTCGCGTTCAATTTATAGTAGTTTCACGGTTTTACTGTTTGTTGTTATAACCGTATCGATTACCGTTTTTGGGATTTGCGTATAAGCACCAGGATTGGGTTTATATATTCCCCTTACTCATGTAATAACATTTACATCAATATATTGATTAGGATTGCTCTGGGTTTGGAGTAATATCTGCAAGTTCTGGAAAAAGTTTAAGCAGTAGAATTGAGGAATTTATTGCTATTACCTATAATCTTTATTATTGTTAATAAACTTTATATCTTGTATTCTAACAGAAGCCAAGCACACGTATTGTTTCGATTTGCCACCTCCTAGGAGCATGCAAGTAATCTAAGTGCTATAACAACACTTCATTCACTATAAGATTGCAGCGTTAGAATAGATAGGCGAAATATTCGCAACTTGTAATTGGCTAATAGACGAGGCGAATTCACACACACGAAAAATATTCTATTTTGCAAACGAAATGTGGTTGGATAATTTGTCAAACATCTTTATTGATTTAGGTTTTATATTTATTACTTTTTATTGTCGTTCGGTGTAGTTTTTATAAGCAAATTGTCGCAAAAATAGCTATCTTTAGAGGACTACTTGCTACTATTGATATTTCAAGATATTGTTCTAATAATTATGTAAAAATTTTGGTATGGCTCATAAAGAAGTATTTGGCCCACTAGCAGGGCCATCAAAACATCAAGAAAAGTATATTGGCAACAAACAAAGTCCAACGGTGCTATGGAAAACCTTAAAAAAGTTGGGATTTGAGTAGATGAAACGAAGTCAAAACAGTGATTGAATGGAACAGCAAGATATTGTGTTACGGAGACGTCGATATTTTACCAACATTAGCAAGTTTCATGTAAATGGTAGAAAGATATATTATTTAGATGAAACTTGGATCAACGCAGGTCATACAAAACAAAAAATATGGAAAGAACACAATTACAACGAGACTGAGACATCCTGCAAAGAAAACGTTTAATCGCGTTTGATAGCGAAGATGGTTTCGTTGAAAGCAGTCTCCTCTTCTTCGAATCAAAGAAAGTAGGCGATTATCTTGAAGATATAAATAGCCAAGTATTCACTGAATAGATATGTTACTATTTTTTCTTGAACCAAACTCTGTTCCTGTCATGGACAATCTTCCCTACCGCTCAGTCAGATCAGAAAAATTGACTACTGCTACCTGCAAGGAGCAAGAGTTAATTGAATGGCTTCTTGCAAAAGAAATTGTAGCTGACAAAACTTCATTAAAGATTGAGTTACTTGAGCCTGCACAAAGATATATTGTAGATAACCCCATTACGTATCTTATTGATCAAATGGTATTAGACGGTGGCCGTACAATGTTAAGATTGTCTCCATATCACTGCAACCTAAACCCCATTGAGCTTATAAGGGCACAAGTGAAACATCAAGTTGATCGCTGCTAATAACATAACTTGTAAATTTTCCGAGATAAAAACATTACTTGTACAATAGTGACGTGTGAGGAAATTGTATTAAACATATTATCGAACAAGAGAATAAGATGTATCAACCGGATAATATCGTTGAAGATATGATTGAAGAATTTATTATAACAGCAAATACATCATTATCACCATCAGACTTGTCATCAGAATCTGATTCCGAATAATCATTCAAACATGTATTAAGTCAATAACATTTGGACAATTATTTGAAATTATCTGTTACCTTTTTTCCTACTATCATTTAATTTATAAAATTCTATAGCTGTACAGCTAATACGAATTCATATCTTTATTTTATGTATACATCAATTATTTTATAAATAAAATTGCTGAAAGTAACGACAAATAAGCTGTTTTAGGTAGTTCAAATAAAAGAATAACAAACTGGATGAAATAGCGGAAGGTGGCGTGTTTTCTTTTTCTTGGTTCAACTCATTTTCATTCTCGTAACGACCACCAAATTTAGATATTAATGGAGACGGTGTATCGGCATCTTCGTGAGCTGAATGACTTTCTGTTTCTACCTCGGCCTCGGGTACAAACTCTCTTTCTTGGACATTTAAAGACTATTAAGTAATGGCACGTGGAAAAAAATCGGTATCCTTGAAAATTAGACGATTAATTGGCCATAATCCCGTAGCTTTGAAGGACCTAGTTATGTTCTTAATTGTGAATGCATTATCTCACGCCTTTGACGCAAGTGCAAAAATCTTTGACGTGCAACAATATTGCGAATTGTTATTACTTTTACTTTTTTAAGCTACTGCAAAATACGATTTAAACGAAAATATCCCCATATCTAATAGTTCTATGGGGTGGGTAGTATGTCGAGGGAAGGACAGAAGGATTATGCCATTTTCCCTTCAATGGAAAAGCCCTCATTAGAAGGCTTTACATGTCGGATAAAATGCCCGATAACGTTTGGAAATACTTCCACCGCCATCCATCCTCTATTATTTCCAAATGCAATTGTAGAATTATTATATGTCTCGCCAAGATATTCCTCGGGATTTCTAATCCCTGGATAAACAAAAATAGGTGGAATACTTCATATCAGAACTTCTCTTTACGTATGCTGATGATTGTGATTCCTGGTTCACGTTAAAAACTTGCTGTGAAGTGTATTTATTAGAAAAGGTGCGGTCCTCTTCACTTTCGTAGCCAGGATCTTCACGTTGCCTCTTACGTTCGTCCTTTATTTTTTAAGAGCTTCTTTATTCAACATTGAATCGTTGTTCTTTTAATACAGTATTCCTAAGCTGTTTTATTTTTACTGCAATGATCACAAATTACAGCTGTGATAACGAGTCGTATTCTCTTTTCACGTTTTTCCGAAAGATTGGTCTTCCTAAGCATCTTAAAACCAAAGAAAAATAATCGAACAAATAACATGAATTTCTAGTGGACATTCGCCTATCTGTCGAATCTAATCTATTCTCTGTAGACGAATGTTCTCCACGGTCACTTAAAATACAAAAATTTACATAAAAAATAACGAACACGTTTTCTGCAACGTTCTTATCGAAAAACATGCCGCATGCTTCTGTTGATTTCGTGTAATACAACAAACTTTTTTACATTGATTGATAGTTAAGTTGTTATGGTAATAAGTATTGTTAAAAATCGTATTTTAAATAACGAAAAACATTTTCACGAACAAAAGAGACACCACACGCAGAGAAACGTTTACTTGTCCGCCTTAATTTAAGACAATTAGTGCTTCAATTATCCTCAATACAATAACTGTTCTAAATCAAAAGAAATATTTTCTTAACGTTTCTTTTTCAGCTTAAAAGAAGCATATACTTGTAATTAAATAATTGTATTTCTTTGTTTAAGCCATTTGTTAACTTGATTCAAGAAAATCTTGCAGAAAATTTGAAGAAAGCAATTCTTAGTATAAATAAATGGCCATTATAATACAAAACAATATTTTCTTAAGGATAGTAAATAGTTCTCTTAATTTCATAAAGCGTATAGGTATAAAATAAAGCAGTAAATTATTTACATTCTTGTGATTTTAAAAAAGCTAAAGTAGAGGTTATCTACAGAATAATATTCAAACAAAAGTGAACTTAATGTAGAATTACACATGAAAAAAAGTGTATAGAAATAATAATCAAGATAATGCTAATAAATGGCCCCCGGTACTGATGGAATCGCTACCGGCAAAAACAATATGAGAAGAGTAAAGCATTAAAGCTTCTTGCTCCTGGTCGCATTGCTCTTACATCTCTCAGTTTATTATTAGTTTTATATCACTAATCTTCAAAAACAACAAGTGGAATATTGCCTGGCGCCACCTAGTTCCAATAGTTATAATCATCGTCTTAGATAGTAGCCGTCTTAGATAGTGTATATACGCAGAGAAGACAAATGTCTTCAACAAAGAAATACGATTATTTCATTACAAATATATACTTCTCTTAAGCGGAGAAAGAAATGTTAAGAAAATGTTTCTTTTGATTTAAAACAATTATTATATTGCGGATAATTGAAGCAGTGTTTGTCTTGAATTAAGGCGGGCAGCTTTGATACAAGTAAACGTTTCTCTGCGGGTACTTTATGGGAATCTACTCTACCTACCTTCGCTCCTACTTTAACATGCTCATTCCAGAAGTTTAGATTTATTAGAATCTTCTATCTAATCTAATCTTTATTCATATCACCCATAATGTAATGCACACATGGAAATTTTCTCCTCTGTTTTTTGATATATAAATTCGCCGTATATAACGTTAAATGTAGCATTATTCTGCTAATACAATAGATTTCTTATGTAAATTATTATTAAAATGTAATTCAGTGAGAGTTAACTGGCTCTCACTGACTCCACGCCTACGACTTTAGAATAAAGAAAATAACAGCATTTAGGTCTTTCCAACTAAATTTGTGGAGTCAATTGACGGTGTTACTTTTAAATAGTTAGGTAATACTCCGTTACTTCTTAAAAAACTTCCTTAAATATCTTTCTGTATTAAATTCCGATTTATTTATTGTTGTATATTATATATAATGATACTGTTACGGCCACCGCCTTTGCGTACGCCTACAATGAAACCTCTTTTTATTATCATCATTTACTTGCAGATAATATGCTCTTTAGTGATAACGTAACATTCTTACACGAGTACCACAAGTTACTAAGAGATAATAGAATGAAGATGTATTCCTTCTTCTTTAAAATCATCCTAATGTAAATATTTCTCTTTCAGATACGCTTAGCGATGCACTGGGAAGTTTCAACGAACGCATAACCAACATAGAGAACTTCCTCGGTAAGTCGAAAGAAAACAATAGCAGGAATTAGAACCTAACGCTGTATCTCTCGTAATTTGTCACCATACGTGAATCCTACAAAATCACTTAAATTAAGTACTTAGATGTGCTTTTATTGTTTTGATACAAATCCGTCGAAAAAAATAACAATTCTGCCTGGATCAGAGATAAACGAGAATGTTTATCCTCCGAATACTTAGCATACCTCGCGCACCGTTTATTCGGAAAAAACAGATGATGATCGCGTACCCGGTAAACGATATCACGACAAACGATATTACATTAGACGTTTCGTAATTTTCGTAGAATTGCTTACCTATATGGAAAATAGAAAGTATTTCACAGAGGATATTGAGGTTAATCTCAATATTCTCAATATTAAGTTTTATTCAATTATACAGGGTGAATCAATCGATCAACGGTTTAACTGAATCAATTTATTGTCTAAATAAAGACGAAATTAACATTTGGTGGCACATGGACTTACCTACGGCACTACACAACCAAGTTATTTCTTTTAATGAAACACTGAATTGTACTATATTTCGAATATTTTTCATTAGAGATATGCCGAGTGATCCAAGATGGATGCGAGGTTCCATATATGAGGAACTAAGAATCGTATAGCTATGGGAAAATAATCTTCAAGAAAAAGTGCTGGAAATTATTTTTAAGTTCCTATTTCTACCGCTAGGGGGCGTAACCACTATAGTCATAAAGAAAATGATTTTTCTCGAAAATATACCAATATAAGTTGTCAAATAAATCTTATCGTCGCGTCGTAGAGCTAGTAGAATTTGGAATCCTTTTTGGTGGGGCCTTTTTTTCTGTAGAACAAAAAATAAAAGCTCGAGGGGAGGGGTAATGTTTTATAATTAATTGGCTGTGATTTCGGTTTTGAATTAACCGAATTTGATAAACAAATAAATTTGATCTCATTTGAAAGAGGAAGCTTTGCTGATTAAAATAAAAAAATAATCATGACCTATTGATTCTCAAAGCCATCGCTAGAGGGCGCTATTTGGAAAATCACAGTTTTTATCATTTTTCTCAGAAATTTCAAATGGAACGACCTAATTATTATACCATATTTGGAAAGTAGATTACATTTCCAAGAAAAAATGTTAAAGAAACAATTTGATATATCCATTGGTATTTGAATTATCGCCAAAAGAATCATTAATAACACGTTAATTCTTACATGGTAAAGCATGCTGTGTAAAATTGAAAAATTTTAGAAATTACTGCTCGGCAGGTGTTTACAAAGTTCCTTATACGAGGGCCAAACTGATTGAGAATAAAAAAACGGTTAATATATTTTAGAATTTTATTTTAGATATGTTGAAAGTAATTCCCTTCAGCAATAATAAAGGGTTTTTCAATTAGCGCGTCAGAACTTTCAAATGAGACACAATAATAACTACAAGTGATAATCCTTTAATCTTTATTTTATTTTGAAGAACAATCGATGTCACTATGTTTTAAAACCAATATCGCTTAAACGTCTTCCTCGTCTTGGCTTGAGTGAATGCATTATGGAGGCCCAATTTGCGACTACTCTTTCACACATATCACGTGGTATATTTCTAATGATGCGTTGAATGTTCCATTTAAAGTCGAGAATTGTTTCTGGCTTATTTTTGTAAAAGATTTCACATGACCCGATAGGAAAAAGGTCCAGTGAGTGATTTGAATTTTATAAGCCTTCAGATGGAGATTTGCATGCAAAATTCTCCACGTAGTCGTCTGAAAAAGACCCGATTCTTGAGAACGACGTAAAATAGAGAGGTTCGGATCATCTCTTACATTTAGATTTGCAGTAGCAATATTGCACTCATCGGGCACCTCGATGACGCGTTAATGTTGACTTATCTGGCTCTGAGCCAGTTTATTCAAACTTTTAAATTAAACGATAAAGAGATCGTTTGGTTGGTGGATTATGTTGACCATAAACTTCTCTCAGCGCCCAAAATTTCCGGCGAACCGAATATATATCTCGACGATAAATACGAATAATTTGTAAACGCTGTTGAATCATTAATCTGTCCTTATTAACTTGAAACAATGTACTGAACTCATTTGTTATCAATATTTGAGATTTACATTCCAAAGCAATCTTGTTTTTGGCATTAAAGTTCTGACGCACTAATTAGAAAACAGTTTACATTTGACCATTCTCTCCTTCCACTTCTTAAAAGCCGCCAACCAATCTCCTTTCCGAATACTTATGAATGGCCGTATCAACTTCTTCCTCCGACGAAAATCTCTTACCTCGCCAAAAAGTCACATTTTGCCAAGTCAGGTGAGTACGGTGGATGTACGAGGACAACTTTGTATTTGTTAATATTTATTATTAGATTATTATTGATATACCATAGGCGGAAGATATCTACTAGACTTTGCAAATAATTGCAGTCTTAAGTATTATTAATAGCGATATACAAATCGTCAGCAAACAATAACTTTGGTCAACTCAATTGGGAACACAAATCATTAATAAATATTATGAACAAAAGTGGCCCCAAATTACTCCCCTTAAGAACTCCAGATGTCGGTACAAAACAGTTGGAATTAAAGCCTAAATATGTCACAAAGTGTTTTCTACAACCATGGTATGATCAGGAGCTCCCAAACTTTTTCTTGTGTCAACCCTCAAGGAGTCGACACCAACCCCATTGGAAACCTCTGACCTAAGTAATGTTAAATGCGATAACGAAAATCCAATAATATCTAAGTTATTGATCAGCAGAGAATGGTTAGTTCGATCAAATGAAAGATCGATTTATATAACATCAACCTATTTACCGGCATCAATTGCGCCAGATAAATATTGGGCGATCCTGACACGACTAGTCACTGTAGAGCGGTGAGCAGAGAAACTGTGCTGGCCATTCAAAATCCAGGACTTAACTTGAGCTTAGAGATATTTATAGATACATAAAAAATTGTTGCAAAATTATTTAATGGCGCTATATATAAACATATGACAATGTCATTGCCGTTTTATAGAATTTAAGACAATAAATTATGTTTAATGTTGATGTTAGAACGCAAAAATATACATCGAATTCCATTAAAAAGGTTAACTCAGTTGCGCCTATCTATAGATAATTGTCCTATGAAATTGCAAAATATTTTCAAGTTATGCACTGATAATTTCTATATAAATTTATATACGTCAAATTCTAATTTTATCGTTGTTTGGAGAATGAATAGAATTTGCCAAACCGTTGACTCACTTTGTACGGCGTCAAAATAAAGTAACCTGCAGCCCTCTCCAATGGATAGTACAGACTAAAGAATTTTATTTTGTTTTTATGAAGGTAACCGTAAAATATTTATATTTTAGTTTATTCAAAATGGAAAAGTGCCTGTTAATACTTCGTTAAAGTACATATTTTTTAACACACTGACATAATAATATCTCCTACATGTTACAGATGGTAGTACAGGAAGCAACTTCAAACCTGGAACACCGATGTAAGTATTGACACAAGCCTTGGCTTTATTTGTACAATTTACAGGTGAAACGATACGATACAATAGGTACAATATTTTCTTGTTGGTTTAAACTAATTTGTCACATTGTCACAAAATTCCAAAAACGTCAAAATTAATAAGAATTGCACTAAGCCGTGTGTACTGCGTAAGGCGAAAATAAAAGTCTAGTTCTAATGAAACCAAACAATAAACTGTAACAAATTAAATAAATAGTTTATTCTTTCAAAAAAAATAAATAGAATTCTATACAACAGCCTCAAAAATCCCTCCTTCCACGATAAGGCATTGTCCGAGTCTGTTATAAAAACTTTCTGGCACATTTCGAAGCATGTCGATTATCACGGAATTAACAGCCTCTATTATTCTGGCAAATATTTACATTTTCAAGCCTTCTAGCTTCTGCAATGTATACTTTCTGTTTGATGTATTCCCACAAAAAGAAATCATTTGGAGACTTCATTATGTACAGGACAGCCATCCTGTTGAAACTACACTATTTCCGAATCCGTTCCAGTATTTTCAATAGCGGGAACTATTTGATTTTGCAGCAAATCTAGGGCATTTGTTCGTATTTAAAGAACCATCAATAAAGAATGGTCCTAGTAAATGATCACCTAAGATGCCTGCCCAGACGTCCAATTTCCGAGTATACTAGGTGTGGTTAGCAAGATGTTAGTCCTGTTTATCTAAAATCACTTTTTTCAGTCAAAATCTCTGTGTATTGTTTCGTTGGTCAATAAACATACCACATAACGCACACAACCCCATGCCTTTTCACACTTTTTTGACAATTCAAATTAAAATTATTACGTGACATGTAAACTATTATTTAATGGGTTTATTATTCAACGGCAACGAACTGGAATTGTATATTATCGCGTGTGATCAAGCGGCCAATGCAGCGCCAACGCGCTGCTGCCAGATATGTACTAGTGTATTCTATACCCAGATATTTTTGACACAACCGGTATAGTTAACTTGCCAAAACTGTTATAGGGTAATTTAATATCATCGTTATTTCAAGATCACCTACTGTGTACATTAAAGGTACTCCATTTCAACAATATGGGAGTATTAATAAAACAAATAGACGATAATGAAACAGATAAAGTGATAATGTCTTTGATAAATACAAGTCTGTCATAAACAATGATCCATATATACACATCAATTAAAGGAAGCTGACATGCGGTTATAATGTTATTGCAATTGAAACAAATAAATCGATATGTTTCCAAACGTGTTTTTTTAACAGCAGGAATGTTTAAAGGAAATGTTGCGCATGCCCTCCTTCCATTTTCAAGCATTCCTATTGTCATCGTAAAATATAACTTTTATGAAGAATATTGGAGACTGGTGAATTGCGTTAATAATTTCATTCATTTAACATTTGGAGAATTATTTAAAAAAGAAATAGTCCCGGTTATGCTTTATATTGATTGTAAATCGAAATTGCATGTTTAAAGGAGTCGATTTTTAGAACATAAAATACCCAGATGTTTTATGTGCTAAGAAAGTGTCCAGACACTTTCCTATCGCCATTAACCCATTTTTGAGAGCCCTATCCCTACTAATCTCACGTAATCGCGCAGTATATAAACTGCAGTCTCTTCTTCCTTCATATTGTTTCCTCTATCACGTCTAGGTTGCTCATATGCTTTCCATCTCTGCTTGATAAATCAGCTGTTAATTTAGGCATGTGCCCGAAAATCGTAAAAAATCATCCAACAAAAACCTTTACGTGAAATTCCCATCTTTTTCACAAAACTATGTTCTTTAAGCAGACTCGAAAAAGGGCTACTCGGGCTAGTTCGTCTGCTTTGGTATTCCCTCAGTAACCCCCATGTCTTGGTACCCAGACCACGGTAGAAAGAAAGTATTGAAAAGCATTGTTGTTGTTGTGTATTGGGTGAAGCGTCGGGTTACGAAATACACCTCCCACTTCTAGGCATCGATTACTATGATCATTAGCCAACCCCACTAGAATTTTGCCGAATCCAGAGGTGTTCCAACCTTTGGTAGGGATTTTTAACGTGCCAAACATCGTATTGACACGGGGCCTACGGTTTCACTTCCTTAACCGTCTCGACCGGGATATGAACCCGCGCCGTTTGGATCGAAAGGCAAGTATGCTAACCATTCGACCACCGAGACGGTCGAAAAAAAAAGCATTATAAATTTGCAATTTCGAATATTCTCCAATAGAAGGCTTTATATACGATTCTTTATTTTGATACAGAATTCATTTCTAATGCCAAATTGATACACGTAGATGCACTGATAAGTTCGTAGGATGATGGATAGATGGTATAGTGGCAACAACTTCAACTCTTCATATATAGAAGATTATTTCCCAGAGCAAACACCATCTACAAGCAAATTTACTAACCAATCTTGGGACTGTGCACATTACGCTGTCATAATGAAGCAAAAACATATCTGGTTGTTGTTTCTAATCTTGGCTTGGTTGATGTAATGCCAAGAAGTCCAATAAATTTCTAACACGATTTAAACTGTCGCAAGTCATGTATTATAACCTCATTTACCTCCACAATATCGCTTCTTTTTAGTCCTGTCGGTCAAGGTGTAACGCCTCCTAAAGGTGAGCATGGCACAGCTGGTGGTGGCGGTGCTGGCGGTGGTGGTGTTGGTCAGCACGGGGCTGCTGGTGGTTTTGCCGATGGCGGTGCTGGTGGAGGTGCTGGTGGAGGTGCTGGAGGAGCGCACGGGCACGGTCGTCCAGCATCCACGTCTCCGGGTGGCAGTCTAGGTTCCTACGCTGCAGAACAAGATTTCACCGTACCCGATTTCACAAAGATGTCGCAAGAGGAATTCGTAAGATCCGTGGAGAGAGAACTCCGTAAGATTCAGGAGGAGATCAAGCTGATCTTCGAAAAAATAGGAATGCTTTTCATCCTAACCGACGACTTTACACCGGAAGAGGTATTACTTCCTTTTTCTATAAAGTATTGAGTAAAGAAAAGAGAGCGAATGTTTGTATTGGAGTTCTATTTTCTAAAATATTACCACCGGATAGAAAACGACGACAAATAGTTCTTTTTTTTTTTGATTTTATTTCGAAAGTAATGTAGTAGATAGCACCTTTTTAATAATAATTTAATGACTGGATGTGAAATTAATTGCTTTGGTTATCATCATTAAGTAAGGTAAATTGTGTTGTCAACCAATTTGTACCATCGTATTATTTCAAATGTTGTCTTGACAAATTATTATTTCTGACTAGTATCACTATCGTAAAACGCTGTATCTTTTATTGAAATTTCATTTCCGTAACCTGGCGAAGTTGAGTACCTCTTTAAAAATCAATTCATTTCTCTCATTTCTATTTCTATTTCATTTTTGCTGTACTATGCTCATAAACTAACATTGATTTTTCGCAACATAATTAACACAAATAGGAGGATAGTATGAGAACTACCCGTGTTTGGAGACAGATGGCGCTTTGTGTCAAAATCTGCATTATCGACTGTAAGTACCATTCTTTAGTCGACATTTGTCAAAATTTCGAAGAGATTCATCGAGTAGTGAGAGCTGCTGACAATGAGCAAGTTTATGTACTTGTGAAATCATGGAAAAAGAACAATCCCGGTCTGAGATTCGATTTCTTTTTTTGGATGGGAGAACGTGTTCAGAAATCATAGAGAAGTTTGATGCAGTTTGTAAGGATCATGCACCTTCGATGATGGTCCAATGAACTAAACATGGCCGAACATCCGTCTTTGATGAGAAGTGGCCATGTCGTTCTATTGAGATGACTACGGACGATATGACCAATAAAGTTCATGATATCGTATTAGCAGACCGCCGAGTGAAGATTAGAAAGATTGCTAATATGGTAGATATCTCAGTTGATCGTGTGCAAAACATACTTCAAAGAAAATTGAGTATGAAGAAGCTATCGGCAAGATGACGATTTATCAGAAACGGAATGGCGTGATAACGTCAAAGCAATGTTTGGACACGTTTAAGCTCAATACGAGTGAGTTTCTGCAGCGTTATGTGACCGTGGATGAGGCATGGATACTTCACTCCACGCCAGAAACGAAAAGTCAGTCGGAAAAATGGGGTTTTCCCGGCGAACGTGCACCAAAGAAGGCGAAGATTTTTTGGAATTCACAGGATATAATCTTAATTGATTGTTTGGAGAAGGGAATGACAATCACGAGAGCAGTACTTGGGTAATGGAATGCAAGAAAACTACATTTTTTAAATATTCTCGATATTTACGAGACAACACACTCCATTGAACCCAGATCTCTCCTAAAGTCCTCTACATATCATATTTTGTCTTAGAGGCTGGTTTTGCTCCTTGAGCGATAAATGCCAACAACACTACAAATTTTGTGTGTGGGTCAACAGAAGCTGGACGAGGCTCGTATATCAACATTGTTTTGGTTATTGCTTCTAGGCACTTTTTTTCATGTGTACTTCTGCATTAAAGTTCACTTTTGTTTGAACATTATTTTGTAGATAACCTACCTTAGCCTTTTTAAAATCACTGGCGATGAGAATAATTTATAGCATTATGTACGGATATGTCGTACTGTTTTAAACAAGGAAAATGCAATTAATAATATGGAAATAAATAACATGCATTTCAAGAATTCAAGTAAATAAATGCTTTATTTTAAGAAAATGAAGCTATTGATTTATGAACAATACCGAAACGCTTTCCTGAATTAAAACACTATTTACTACGCTTAAGAAAATATTGTTTTGTGTTATAACGGCCTTTTACTTATACTAAGAATCCCTTTCTTTTCTGCAAGATTTTCTTGAATCAACTTAACAAATGTCTTAAACAAAGAAATACAATTATTTTATTACAAGTATATACTTCTCATAAGCGGAGAAGAAAACGCCTTTGAATATCTATTGATTCAAAATCACCATAGGCGTCCTCCTTTTGTGTTATTAACTGAACATTTATTGATTCGAAATCGCCAAATAATCACCTTGACGCTGATAACGTTCTATTTACAAATATTCACTTTCGGTGTAATTGCTAAGATGCTGAACAAGTTTAAATAAATATTGATTTATTTTGTTGGTTAGTTACGTTCTAGTTAGATAAATTGAAATATGTGTTCTTTTTCCTAACATCTAGCTGGTTCACTTTCTGATCACTTGCAAATCAATCGGTTTAAAATCACTTAGTTATTTTGTAAAAGGAGGGCGCCTCAGTGTCTTTGCAATTGCACTGAAACTGAATGTTTGTAAACGGAACGCTATCAACGTCAAATTGATTATCTGGTGATTTTGAATTAATAAATATTCAATTAATAGGATCAGTTTATTTTCAGTTGAGCTGGTTCACTTTCTGTTCACTTGCAAATAATGTCAGTTTATAATCAATTAGTTAGGTTACGTGTGCTTTGGAACCCAAATGTCAGTTTTAATTTTGTCAAATTTCAAATTTATTGCGAGTTAGGTTTTTGGTAATGTAACGATCCCCCGAACCAAAATTGGTTTCAAAAGAAAAATTTTAGTCTTCGGGTATGTACTTGAACTCTGTTGTAAAAAAAGTGATAAAATTATCTTTAAAGACATGCAACCTTCATTGTAAAGGTCCTCTACTCATCACTTTACCATTTATAGGTATTTAATGCAATTAGAAACGTGATCAAGAAGCACCGGCAAAACGTTACAGGCACCGGAGACACAACTATTGAACTTCCAGCTGGCGAAAGATTAGAACGGTTGGAGGACAGATTTAACGGTACCGACGAACAGATAGCGTCTCTTGATTCCACGTTTAATCAAGAAATCAACAATCTTCATACGCAGTTCGCTGATATGGAAAAAGCCTTCGGTAGCATAATGGAGAAGATTCATTTTGGGTAACAAATGCAATCCGTAATTTATTGCTTGAAGTATTTAGATTCCGCTTGTACAATTGATTTAGAATGCCTGGTGGTGACAATGCCGCTGCTGGAGAGACTCTTGGCGAACTTTACGATAAACTGATGAGTCTACAGTCTGACATGGAGAATCTCGCCGAAACAGCTAGCAAATTAGTGGAAGACAAAGAAGATAAAGAAAGATTGATTGAGGTACGTTAGAATATTCGCCATCCGATCAAATATTCTTCTGTAATTGTGTAATCCTTTAAGGTTTTGACAGAACAAGTCGAATTCCTGAAAACTGTCAAGGCCGACAAAGAGGATCTAGAAGACGCGTTAGCCGACAAAGCAGACGCCTGCGCAATCAACAGGAAGGTTTCACACGACCAATTCGATACCGCCTGCGATGAATTATCCAGAGGAATTGAAGAAGCCTTAGCTAAACTGACGCAGCAAGTAAATTTATATTCTGTTACTTGGAACTCCACTAAAGGTGATATGTTATTTAGGAAGAACTATGGCAACAAGCTCTCAACGAGATCCAGAAGGAGATTGGCAACAAGTTGGACAGGATGGAACTTGGACCTTTACGCGACTTCGTCAACAATAAGCTGAAGATGCTGCAACAAAGGCTGAAAGCTCTAACCGCTCTAAAGAAAGAGACCGAAGCGGCTGGAACGAAGAAATTCTTGAGGTTAATATGAAATTTAGTATATCATTCCTGCTCGCTTAATAAATTATCTCCCAGGAACGTCAATTGTATATCTTGCGACAAAGACGTCGTCATGCGTAAAGAAATGGATCCATCGCTTTATCCTCAACCTTACGCCTTACCGCCTACAAGAAGTATGGGTCCTTATCTAGCTTACGAGTTGGACGCTCTTCGAAAGCAGCAGAAATCGTAATACGTACTCAATTTAGATTCTAAACACTCTACGAATCCGATACTTATTTTCCTCAGATTACCAAACAGTAGGAATCTTAACCATTTCGAAAGTGCCCTGCAGCAAAAGTCGCCAAGAACCGGGTATTACTACAACTAACCCTTTACTTAACAACCTTTAAATATCTCTTTTTGTTATTTGCTTTTCTTCAGCGAGGATCACATATGTAATCGCTATTGTGGGGGTAGCCATACGATAACGACGCCACAACAAAGAGTCACTCGCTTAGGTCATTTCTTGAACCAGTGGGGACCTGAGGCTCAGGCAGTTGTTGATTCGTCTAGATCTATTCCAGTAAGTATTCAGCCAATTTCAGTTTTATACTACGAAAATATTATCAAGTTATATAATGTAATATTTGGAAGCTGTCTTACTTATACAGGATGTTAAAAAGTGTCACAAACGTAGAGAGGGGATTTTATGCCGCAAAATATGCAGAAAAACCTTAATGGAAATGGATCCGCAAAAAAAAACAAATAATGTGATTTATAAACAAACAACAAAGGTAAGAGCTAGAGATGCTGTCCTCTCTTCACTGCATAATAGCCACAACATCTCTGCGCACCAAACTCTTTCAAAAATCCATGCGTTGAAGCTCCCCGAGATCATTTACATACATAACGTACCCTAAAGTATTCAAATATCCCCAAAGAAAAAAGTTAAATGGTTTCAATCAGGCGATCTTGTAGGACATCATTGAGCTCCGTCCCTTCCTTCCCATCTTTCTCCAAAAATTCCATGTAAATGCTTTCTAATAGCTATTACAAAATGCGCCGTAACGCCATCGAGCTTGAACCACATTTGTTGCCTTTGCTTAAATGGAATGTCGTCTCATTGTATTCTGTAAAAAGCTTAGGTAAGCAACGCTTGTTAACCTGTTTAGTAAAACAACTGAACCTAGTAACCCACCTCCAGAAATACCCATACAAATGTTCGATAAGAAACGTACCTGATGTCTGCATTCCCTAATAGCATGGAGATTTTCGTCAACCCACACATGCGTATTGTGAAAATTAGAAACTCCATTTCGTGTGAACCCGGCTTCATCAGTAAAAAGAATATTGGCAACAAAATTGAGGTCCTCAGGATCATTACATAGAAGTCAGCGGCAAAAAACCAATGTGTTTGATGTTCAGGTGGATGATCAGGGCTTGCACGTGGTAGGGGTGAAGCTGCTGTTCGTAGAGGATTCTCCAAACAAGAGGAATACTAATTCCTACTTCGGCTGATATTTTCTACCAATACATCTCTGTTGCTAAAATTGCATTTTCTGCCTCAGAGGTGGACACCAACCCTGTAGTCTTTCAGAAACAGGACCTCAAGCGATCTAGCCGTTGGGATGAGCGTCAACTCAAAGACAACGTAAACACAAATTCATTGTTGGAGTAAACTGGTAAAGCGAAAATTCGTAAAATTGTGCATTAATCACTGAATATCAGTGTATGTTTGACAAAACCTATGTCAACTACGATAAGAAATGCAAGTTTTTGCGAATGAAAAAAGAGATAAGCGAAAAAATTTACAAATGCTACAAAAAGGAATAATCGTCCGTAACTTCGAAACCGTCCATTTGCGCACCCATGTTCATTAAGACTTTTCCTGCCTGACTATCCTGCCTCAAGGTTTGTGACACTTTTCTAACACCACGTATTTAAAAGACGTCCATTTCTGTACAGAAAGAAGACGATAAGCTTACCATTGTTGGAACAGCTCCCGAGCAACCTAGGGCTTCCAAGATCGAGGTAAAAATTAAAAAACTCTCTACTTTACATAATAAATTAATGAAAATTCAAAGACAATACTTGATCTCTTAAAATTACATTTACGCCATAAATTCTCGGTCTGACAGGCTTACACAGGTTCTAGCGCATCCAAACTCCGTTGTGTCATAGTTGCGCATGTGCGAGGTCTACACTGTGTATATATTACGGCTCGAGGAGTAGTCGCTTTTAGTAGCCAGCCAGACAACGTGACTAGTGCATGAAAATGTTTCAGTAACGAAGATTGAGTGCCGCGCGGTCATTAAATTTTTAACAAAAGAAGAGCATACTCCTAATCATATTAAGGCATAACAAGACTTAGTTTATGATGATTTATCTCCTTCATATGCTACTGTAAAAAGATGGGCAAAATGTTTCCGTTTTGGGCAAGAATCCCTTGATGTTGATGAGCGCCCCGGTCGGCCAATTGAACTGATAACGCATCAAAACATTTTAATTATTGAAGAAATGCTATTAGCAGATCGCCGTTTGAAAGTGAAGGAACAAGCAGTGATGTCTAACATTTCTGAAACAAGTATTCGCCGAATTCTCCATAACCATTTGGGTATGAATAATGTGTCCAATGTTTTTAAACATGTATGGAGACGACCCGAAACCGATTTGGGAGTCCATTGTCACAGGGGATGAAACATTGGTTCTGTATTATGATCAAAGATGAAAATCAGATCGAGGCGTGACTTAGCAATGCGTTCGCATTAGAAGGGGCAGAGAGGCGGCATTGCATATGCATTCTTATCGTTATCTAAGACAACGATAGAATGATGTACATGACCCAGCAATACATGTGCGATGCCACCTCTCTGCCCCTACTAATGCTGTGGCGCTGTCACGCCTTGTTCCTAACTGACTTTCGTCTTTGATTATGATCCTCTATCCAAGAAGGAACCGATGGAATGGCAGCGATCGGATGAACTTCGTCCCAGAAAGGCGAAAGTCGTTCAATCAACGAAAAAGGTGATGGCCACAATATTCTGGGATTGTGAGGGTATTTTACTCATTGAGTTTAAAGAGCGCAATGCAACTGTCAACGGCACATATTATGCGTCTTTGCTGCATAAATTGAGGGCCAAAATTCGTGCAAAATATCGAGGAAAATTGACAAAAGGCGTTCAATTATTGCACGCCATTTCACAAGCTGCCATCCGCGAATGTGGCTTTCAAGAATTGAAACATCCACCGCATAGTCCGGACATGACTCCAAGTTATTATTATTTGTTTTCTCACTTAAAGAAAGACCTTAGGGAACGTCGTTTTAAGGACGATAGTGAGTTGCAAGCAGCTGTAATACAACATTTTGAGGGAAAAACTTTGGATTATTTTTACAAGGGTATAGAATTATTAATTGATCGTTATTGAAGTTACGGGAGATTATATTAAAAAATAAAAATTGTTATATTTTACCAAGTTTATTTTTTCTATATCAGGCCGAAAATTTATGGCGCCTACCTCGTAACCGATTAGTAAAAAAAATATTAAAAGAAAATTGGACTTGAGACCTTCTGTTGGTTTAATTCCATTACCGCATTATTATATTTATAGCTTGAAGTTGTATACCTCATATCTTTATTAAAATATTGGGACACTTCAAAAACAATTGTAAATACTTCTTGCAATCCATCAACAAATGTCATGTCTCAATAGGGTCGGCTACGTGTTAGTGTTGTTTTAAAAACATTACATGAGATCACATGTATTTTACTAATCCTAGGGTTTAATGTAACACAAATAGCGGCGCTATGAATAAAACTCGTTATTTCCTCATTACAATTAGATATGAAACTTAATCTTAAAAAGAAAAAAAAGTACACGTAAAGGATAGTTTCTTTTTCTTAAAAAAAAAAACTAAAATGTAAACTGCATTCGTTTAGAATCTGTCCATCCCAATTACAAGCTAATAACAAACATCCTGCTGGAGCCATGATTTTGAACAAATGAGAAACGTGATTTATTGGAACATTATTATTAATTTAATCCAGATAAGTTTTGTCCTATCTTAAGTACTGTATATTCTGATAATATTTTCATTATTTAATGCTAACTTTTTAATAGCTTAGGTTTCCTATTCGAAATGATAACATTCCAAAAAAAAAAAATTTGGATTGACATTACTTGTTTTCTCTTATGAAATTAATAGTCTCTTAAAACAAGATTTATTATTTTTTTTCTAATTTGATAAATTTAATTGTAAGAGTCGTAATGATCAAACTTTCAAATAGATTTTGCGCTTGAAAGCCTGTCATTATTATTTAAACAATCCTTACTTTAGATCTTGTAAGAACAACAGTGAATGTTTTACACTTATAAAGGTTTGCCACAATCCATTTTGAGAGTTATCAGTTATCACTTAAGGTAATGATTAAGTGGAAATATTGCGATGGACTTTTACACCAGCTGGAAATATATAAAATTACACTTATTTGGATATAAATTTGCAATGCTATAATAATGCTATAATAAACATACAATGGAAATTAACAATGGCAAATTTTATAGGTAATACTATGGTAAATCAATGCATTAAATTAAAAAGATTACAAACAACATGAAGTATCAGCATACTCTTCACTACACAAAATATTAATTAAATTAATCCGGAACAGCTATTTCGAGGGCTCCTGGACAACGTCATTATCAACCGAATGACCCAATGAATCTCCAGATTTATTCTTTGCGCCGAGTGTGCCGATACTTCGTGTTATTTGCCATATTACCCTACAGTCCTTGATATCATTATTTTTTTTAAGATTACTTTAACAGTATCAAATATTGTATGCACAAAAGATTATTGAAGATTATGTACTTGTAGGGGTGCATCTTCGTTCTGGATGTTCGATATTAGATACAAAGGACATACTGCAGAGTTGTTTGAATACTTCTATAAAGCTTGCCATGGTACAGATTGCTTAAAGAAATGTACTTCTACGGAAGGAAAAGTACAGTCAGAATTATATTATTATTAATTATACCGTGCGCGCCAAAAGTATGGAATAATGAAATCTCCTTCTTTGTTGTGAGAATAATCGAAAAACACGTCAAATTGATTTTTTACATTAGAACCAATTTTCCAACTCTGTCCGTTTTTGGGAAATGACGTCATCGATTTTTTTTTAAATTGCTAACCCCAATTTTTTGTTGCATTTTTGGATAGATTATGGAATTCCAATTTCAGCAATGTGTAACATTATGCCCGTCGGACCAATACTTTGTGTGATGTTTGTTCTAATTTTCGAGCACGATTGGTCTTCACTTTGAACATTTCTTGTAAAATATTTAGATTTTTTTTAAGAACATTGTCTACTCAGTTTAGTATCGTTGGTGCAATAATTTTTTTTTATTTGGTGAAGAATTAATTTACAACTAGACCTTTTCTCCGATCTTAAAACATTAATATCTCAAAAAGCATTGGTCCGAAGGGCATAATGTTATACATTGCTGAAATTGGAATTCTATAACCTATCCAAAAATGCAAAAATTGACGTTAGCCATTAAGAAAAAATATCGATGACGTCATTGCCCGAAAGCGAACAGAGTTGAAAAATTAAAAATAATCGCAAATTGGTTCTAATGTAAAAAATCAATTTGACATGTCAAACAGTCGGTTAAAATCGTTAGGGATCTGCGCATTACAAAAATTTGACGTAATTTGGCGTTCATGGAGATCCCCAAATTAATTTCTAACCGTTTGCTAATAGTTGCTCCAGTTTGAAGATTATCGTTGAGTGATTTATCAGACGTATGCGCACTATTATATTGTGAAGTGAAGATGTATTACAGGTTTTTTTTGTATATGTTCACTATTCATAGGTGTTTTATTCATGTGGTTTTATTACGAATTAGCAGTTCCTTTAAGGTTATAATAAATTTGTAATTCTGTCTAAATGTTTTCACTTACGTCTTGTGTTGTAGTACTTGTTTTCATCTGCATATTTGAATATATTTTCTCTCTCAAGTCTACTAAATATGCTTGTAACTTATAGAATAAAAGTAATTCTTTATAAAAACGTCTACTTGTCTTGAAGCTACAATTTCAAATACCAGGACAATTTCAAATAGCAGACACTCGCCAAGGCTCGTGTCGTAATACTCATACTCGTGTCTTAATGACTATCATTAAATGATCGTTGTATAATATACTATTAAATCGATCTACTGTTTGTTATGGTTATATACAAAACTGAAAAGGCAACTCTCGTATTATCTAAAATACTGTATTGCTTGCTGCTACAAAACTTTTCATTAACCAGACATAAAAGTTGTTCAATTTAAAGAACTCTGTTGTCTCAGAGGAGTTTATTTGCTGCGGTGTAGTTAAAGTTGTGGTACTAAAAAAATAAAATACAGTTATTTTCTAAAATATAGATTTATTAAACGTTTATCACTATTATTTGTGCTATACGGTTCAGTAAAAGCATTTTACAAATATGCATTCTGACACAATTGTCAATAGAGATGTTAATTCTTTTTAAGCACTTTCGTTCCTATTTTGTAAAACTAAGAATACGTTTTAGCTACATTAACGAAAAGTATATTACCACAGTTAACTTACTGTGTGCTATTTATTCTTTTAACAAATAACACTGATGTCTTTTTTGCCAAATTAACGATTTACTTTAGTTACATCAACAAAAACCCTATTATCTCAGGACCATCACCCTGCCATGGTAATATAACTATTTGTTCATTGAACAAACAAAACACTGTTTTGTTAATAAAAAAATTAAAAACAACTTTATGTAGCGGTAACTGCACTGTTTCTGTTATTTATATAATAAAAAAAATCTTAATAAAAAAGAAAAACAGAACGAACGGCACATTTCCAGCAACGAAATTCCATAATAATAATGCACCTTTCTTCCAGTGACGTATTTGCTAAGCTTTTAAAGATTTGCATCTACTTTAATTTAATGAAGCACTTAATTTTTGAATAAAAGTGATTTCTACTTGACTAGAAGAAAAATAGTTACTAACGATTAATTGACATAACATACAGTGTGTCCAGAAAAGTATGCAACAAAGTTGGTGTATGTAACCAAACTTAGAATGAATAAAACAGATCTACTCTAAGATTAATAATAACAGCGCTAATAGCGTTTCTTTGAAAACCTCCTAAGAGTAAAGTACCCTTAATTTTAAAGATACGCAGAAATTTTATTAGGAAGAGCTATTTCCAATTTAGAGGTATATCCAAATACAGAATTTCGATCAAGAACGCTTGATTATAATATTTTGTAATTTTTTGTTAATTACTCCCTAACGATACGCCACTGACCCATTTAGACTTTTTCCGTTAATTAGATACAACTTGTTGCTATGGTAATGGAAACAACAGTAATTGTGCTAATTGTATTTATCTGTTTTTTATTTTGGTGTTGAGCTTTCTTACACACCATTCTATGAGCTTTCAAAAGCGAAACAACTTTCACGGATTAAGTAAAAATAGATCCAAAATGTTGTTATGTTATTATAGAATGGTATTATCAGAGATAACCGATCAGAATAATATGTCATTCTCGTACGTAGAACAACGATTACAGGATGAAAATACGAAAAACAAGAAAAATTAACAAATCTCTGCTAGTACGTATAAGGAAAATAGTTTATTACATAACAATAAAGAAATAAAAACAACTTAACACTACTGCTGTTTAAGTCAAATAACCACTAACAAATTCAGTGTACAGTGTGGTTTCCATTTCTTTCAATACATATTGTTGTCCGTTGTTCCAAAGTTGACAATACCTTTTTTAGGATCTCCGGAGTAATTAGTGATGCCGATCTTCGTATTTCATTCTCTAGCGTATCCAAATCTTCAAAAGACCGCTTAGAATGAACACTTTGCTTCGAGAATCCCCAAACGAAAAAATCGGATGGGAACAAATCAAGTGACCTTGGAGGCCACTAATGTCGAGAGTACCTACCAATCCATCATCCATGAAGGATCCAGGTACCTCTACGAATTTAAGTTTTTTCAAAAGAAGAAAGAACCACACAGAAACATATCATATTATCTTGCGATATCTTCTTACCAGCCGTCGTTGGTAAAATTATTCCACATTATACTTCACCAGAATCGGATCTATTTTTATTTGATCCATGAAAGTTGCTTCGCTTTTGAACGCTGAATGAAAAACAGTTGAAAACGATTAAAACAAATAGCGCTGATTCCATTACCATAGCAGCAATTTAATCAACAAGTTGTATCTTACTAACCGAGAAAGTCTGAATGGGTCAGTGGCGAATCGTTAGGGAGTAATCAACAAAAAATGATAAAATATTATAATCGAGCATTCTTGATCGAAATTCTGTATTTAGGTATAGCCCTAAGTTACAGGCAACTCTTTCTAATAAAATTTATGTGTGTCTTTAAAAATAAGGCTACTTTACTCTTGAGAGGTTTTCAAAGAAACGCTATTAGCGCTATTATAATTAACCTTAGAGTAGGTCTGTTACATTAATTGTAAGTTTGGCTGCATGCACCAACTTTTATCAAGAACAAATTCTGTTGAGAAACCAATAATAAAAAAATTTCCCATTTATTGCTTACTTTTTTGAACACACTGTATATCTATTCGAATAAATGAACTTCTTTAATACAACCACTTATACTATACCTGTCGTTGTTTCCACTAGGGTACAGAAAAACACGAAAAAGATGAACGGAGGAGTACGACAGCAGAGAGTAGAAAGCATTCAGCTGAAAAAAGAAGATCGTCAGCCCAGAAGCTTGGTAAGTAAGCTCTGATTGCGTAGAATCCGACTAAGCTTTCATTATTTTGTAGCTGGATCAGGTTCAAAGACTAGCGCGAATGAACAGTCGGATAAACGTGAGTAGCCGATTTGGCAACCTACATGCGATACTGAAATAACACTTTGTTAACCTTTATAGGACGCGGATCTATCTCCAGCGGTCAAAGATCTAGACGCTCCTCTCAAGCATCTTCAGGGATTGTCGTTAAAGAGTACTGATAAAGATATTTTTCGCCTGATTGATAAGTTACTGTCAAATTTCATTGTTTTAGAAGCTCTGGCATAGGTGACAATCAAATTTTAGAGGAAACCGCTTCGCAGATAGAGAAGGAGAACGAGTCTATGGGTACGGTACCACCGGTCGCAACTTCAAGACAATCTAAGATCTCCGCAACGTCCCCGGCTACCTCTGCCCAGATTTCAGCGAAACCTTCCAACTCTTCAAAACCTTCGAAGGGATCGTTGCCGATGACCGAGGCTACTGAACCTTCCGCTCCAGCTCCTGCTCCTGAAGAAACACCGGCTGAGGCTTCCGCTCCACCTTCGCCCGCGGACGAATGAAATAAAATGTTTTAGGTGCTCTTTTTAAGTACGAAAGAAATTATCAGTGGATAAATTGTTTTGGACGCTGGTAATGCACAAACATGTATTTTTGGAGGGTACTGAAACACAATAAAAACTACATGAAAAAAACGTCGTTTCTATTTGCCGTCGTAATATTGCTGAGAATTAGGCAACAAAAAGAGCCAGAGATATGATCTATACGAGATTAGACTTGATTCTAGATGATAGTTATGATTCAGAGTCGATTAGTCGACAAAAAGTGGATATTTCTTATCAAAATGATGACGTTTACGCTCGCCAAATGTCTCTAGATTATTTTAAGATTAAAACTCATGCTAAGGAGTTTAAATCATATGATCACGTGGGAAATCGGATGAATAAAGATATTTCCATGAACTTGCGCATTCGTGAGTTTTAACAGGGATACCTTTTTACTTTTTCCAAAAACAATGAAAGAAAAAAAATGTTTGGTACAAGAAGTGTTATTGTTTTCCAAAATATTCACCATTAAGATTTATACACTTTTGCATGCGTTCGAACCAATCCTCGAAACATTTTCCCACTCAGAAGGTGGCACCCTCAAAATATAGTTTTTGAAGGCTTCAACAGCTTCTTGAGATGATAAAAATCGCTATCCACAAACTTTTTGTTTGATATTCGGCGAAAACAAGCAATGAAACATTAATTCGATGTTTTTCTGCTTCAAATAATCGATTGCTTGGCGTGCTCTGTGCGAGCTGGCATTGTCTTAATTAAGTGTGATGCGAAATTGTCGATTGTTTTTCCTGATTTCATCGACTACTTCTGCCAAATAAATTGTTGTATACCATTCAGCACTAACTGTTCTTCAATCCTCCAAAGTGCTTCGTAAACGAATAATTTTTGTTGGATTCGGTTCATGTTGCCAAACAGTTGACTGTTGCTTGGTTTCCGGCTCGTACGAATATATCCAAGTTTCCTACCTTGTTGCGATGTTGTATTCGGACTTTGAAGTTCCTCTGTTGAACTTCTTGAGCATTTTCTTACACTAATTGACGCGACCCTTTTTTGTATTTGTGTCAAATTATGCGTCATCCAAAGGGAACAGATCTTTTTCACACTTAAATGTTCATGCAAAATCGAATGTAGTGCAGTCTTCGATATGCCTAAGGATGCCCCTATCTCACGGTTAGTCACATGCTGATCCTTTTCAATCATATTACACACAGCATCGATCCTTTTTGGTCGACCTTCACGAAATTCATCACTGGCGGAAGCACGACCACGACGAAATTTTGCAAACCAGTTGTAAGCAGTGTCTTCTGATAGCGTTTGATTACCAAAAGTTGTTCGAAACGATTCGAGGCAGTATTGTTGCATTATGCCCTTATTAAAATCGTAAAAAATCATCCAATGAAAGCCTTCACGTGAAATCGCCAAACAACATAGATGAATTGATAGACGCCGTTGAAACAGTTTTTAAAAGTATTAGTTATGAAAGGTTGGAGAATACTTTTATATCGTTCCAACAAGTCATGTTAAGCACTATGAAGATCCAATAAATACCGGTTAGAACATATGGGAAAAGAAAACCTGCGTAGGAAGGGGATACTGCCAAAAGGCATTCAGTGCAGTCATTCTCAATGTCAAAACTACTTGAATGCAGATACTAATCATTAATTGTTATCGTTTAGTTGTCAATTTCAATAATTCCAATATACAACCTAATTTTCAATGCTGTTTTTGTTTGCTACTACTATTATGGGACAAACTTGAAGTGCAATATACTACTGTTATTATGGGACAGAGGGAGTGTTTCACGACGTCACGATGTGCGTCGGTTAAAAGCATATAGGGAAAATTTACATACACTAGTTATCCTTTAAAGCCAGCTCAGCCAAAATATTTTCAACTGCCGGTACCTCTCTCTTATACCAGAAGTAATCTCAACTTCCCTATCTTAAATCGAACACTACCATTTTTATGTCAGATTTGGATTCTGTGTTAAATTTTAATATTATTTTATGCACACATCCTATACCGAGAATTCATTTTTAAAGGGATATTGCTTCTTTTCGAAAAAAATTAACATATGAGGTGCATCACAGGTTTTAAAATAACTTACAAATTGCAATACGCCAAAAAAATTATTCTGTGTGTTCATGAAACGATGTTTCCATAGTAGCAGATAAATTTGCTAAATTATACAACTGAATCTCTGTATACAATGTTTTGAATATAACCCCACAAGAAAAAATCTAGTGGGTTTAAATCTGGAGATCGCGGTGGACCCAATCCATTTAAATTGTATTTATAAAAATAAACAGACAGAATTCTATCCTTCTTCAAAGCGCAGAATATACGTTAAAACTCCAAGAATCTTGAAGATTTCATTCTCTTACCATGTGCGGATTTTCTGAAGCTTAAACATTAAAATTGTTGCAGTTATGCGTTCCGTTTCTGCAAAATTTCGCTTCATCGCTACAAATAATATTATCCAAAAATGCATCATCTTCTTGTGTTCGAACCAAAAACTATTCACAGAATTTTCTTCGACGTTTAATGTTCGTAAATCTTATATTTTTGCTTTACCAAAATTCTGTGAATTATTTTGGACGAAGTTCTAAACGCTTGTTCTCCATCATGGATCGAATTAGTTGGGTATGCAATAAAATAACCCGTAGTTTCCGAATGCTCGGCATCTACTAGAGGTTTGGTTCTTCTTGGTGGTTTCCTAAACGAACCAAAATTTTCACGGTTTTTTAATGCTTCGAGTAGGTTTTAGTATATCAGGGTATCTCCATGAAAATTCGGTACATTCCATCGATAACGCCATTGCATTCGCGGTAATTAAAATAACATTTATTCGAAAATCGTAAGCGAGACGTGTTCGTTAAACTAAGAAATACGTGCAATTATGAATAATTGTACTACAATATGAAGTACTGACGACTACTGCTGTGTTTATTACTATTGACTTGCTGAAAAACCCAAACCTCAACGGTTTGGGTGAGAAACAATTTTCGAGTACGCACTTAGCTGGTATTCCTATGATTATAGATGAAGAAAATTTGCTGGGGTGGGTAAACTGTAGCTGGTATCCCTGTGAGTATACCGCTTAGAAAATTAGGAGTTGCTATTTAACAAAAATTGAGATTTCTCAAACAACACAGTAGGTATCGGTACACTCCTCACCACACACAATATTAATTAATTCGCAGCTGTTGCAAAGACTCGCTGAATGAGGGCCCAGGGATGAGAGCCCAGCGAGCCTTTGAAACAGCTGTTCTGAATTAATTAATAAATTGTATGGTGAGGAATGTGCCGATACTCTGTGTTGTTTGCCATACTATCCCACAGTCCTCGCTATCATTATCGAGATTTCTCAGTTTAAATATCTCTGATATTGTCCCCTCCTTACTGGCACAGCCTGTATAATTTAGCAAATTTATCTGTTACTATGGAAATATCGTTTCATGAACATTACCAGGCGTATTTAAATTATTGTAAATTACTTGAAAGTCTGTGATGCACCACATCTGTCAAACTTTTTCGAAAAATTGTAATATCTCTTTAATAATGAATTCTAGGGACAGGGTACGTTGCATAAAATAATTTTAAAATTTAACACAGAATCCAAATTTGACATAAAAATGGTAGTGTTCCATTTAAAATAAGGAAGTTGAATGCTACTTCCGGTATAAGAGAGAGATACCGACAGTTGAAAATAAGTGTAAGTCAAAAATTACTTACACTTTTAGTTCTACAACTGTATTA
This sequence comes from Dynastes maya, assembly GCA_029619315.2. Classification (NCBI taxonomy): domain Eukaryota; kingdom Metazoa; phylum Arthropoda; class Insecta; order Coleoptera; family Scarabaeidae; genus Dynastes; species Dynastes maya. The sequence goes on along the minus strand of JAROYE020000006.1, from coordinate 42,584,449 downwards.
AACAAAGATAGGTGTACAACAGATACATTATTTTTCGATATAGTCTCCACCTTTAGCAATGCACTTGGTCCAGCGAGCTACAAGCTTCCGTATGCCTTCCTGGTAGAAGGTTTTCTGTTGGTCGTGAAGCCACTTTTGCACCGCATCCCGAACGTCTGTGTCTGAGGTAAACCGACGACCTCTCAAAGCTTCCTTGAGCGGTCCAAAGAGATGAAAGTCTATGGTAACTCACCTATTTGCTGTAACCATCTCTCGAGCTTGCTGAATGTTGCCGTCGGTGGTCGAGGTTGACGACCGTCCAGTTCACTCTTTTTGTGTTACGCTCGTGCGGCCATTTTGAAACATTTCGATCCACAAAAAAACGCTTTTACGAAATAAAGCACTGTCCCCGTATTGTGACAAAAGTCTCCAGTGAATTTCAGCACCTTTCACACCCTCTGACCACAAAAATCGGATCACTGCTTGTTCCTCTTTGGTGCAAAGTAATAGCGAAGCTGACATCCTTATGCTGTTGTAGCTAGCAGACAAATGACGCGATCGTGATTAAATTCCGCACACGTGACCACAGAGGCGCCAACTCAACGCATACGCAAGCAGCCGCCACTACGATAACCTTCAAAGCTTGTTATGGCTAAAATGTAGATAATATTTGACTTACCCTCGTATTTTGGCTGAGCTAGTTTTAAAGGATAATTTGTGTATGTTAATTTTCAAATTTCTGTTTTACTCTCTTCCCCATATATTTTTATCCGACGCTCATCGTGACATACCCTGTATATTTTTGACTTTGAAACAAGCAACGAAATGATAATGATTAGTGACTTTTGGAATTGAAAACAAAAATCATATCCGATCATATCGCAGTCAAATTTCATCTTGTCAAACTTCATTTTCTCATAGCTCAGAAATCAAAATTTTCAGTAATTTATCTACTACACCATCAAACCAAAAATAATTTCAAAAACTTTTAAGAGTTTCTAAAAAATACTGAAAAGAGCTTTCATCAACGTAATGGAAAAGACACCCATTGGTTTATGAAAATGATCCGTCACCCTTTCTTAAAGAATTCAAGTTCATCTTAAGCACGTAATCTAATCTTTAAAATGAGTGGTAACGACAGCGACATTCTCAGAACAATCCTAGGCGATCTTTTAGACAAGCTGAAAAATCTTCAAAGGGACGTAGGAGGTTTGCTCGACACCACCAACCATTTAATAAAAGATAAAGAGAATAACGGAAAATTAATCGAGGTACGCCAACATCTTCATCGCCTAAATGAGTGTACTAGGATAATTGAATACTTTTTTTCAAGGCTTTGTCAGAACAAATCGAATTCCTAAGAACTGCTAAGGCCGATAAGGAAGATCTAGAGGACGCATTAGCCGAGAAAGCGGACGCTTGCGCCATCAACAGTAAAGTTTCGCATGATAAATTTTATACGGTATGCGATGAACTTTACAAGGGAATTGAGGAAGCTTTAGATAAATTGACACAGCAAGTAAATTTATATTCCGTATACACATTAGAATTCCACTAGCACGGTATCTTATCTATAGGAAGAACTATGGCAAAAGGCTCTCTATCAGATTCGCAAAAAGGTTGGAAACAAGTTAGACAAGAAGGATATTGCACCATTACGGAATTTTATCAATATCAAGCTGAAGACGCTACAGCAAAGAATGAACACAGTAGCGTCTTCGAACCAAGAAGCCGAAGCGGCTGCAACGAAGCAATACTTGAAGCATTAATGAATCTAAAATATATTTTATCTTTCTTCTAATAACTTATTTTTTTAGAAATCTCAATTGTTTATCTTGTGACAAAGAGGTTGTCATGCGCAGAGAAGCAATCTCATCTCACTATGGCCACAGATCCGTTTTGCCACCTTCAAGCGGTCTAGGACCTTACCTAACTTACGAATTGGATAAAGTTCGAAAGGAAAGAACATCGTATGACGTAGACAGTTTGTTGAAGAGCCTTCTGCTTACATTATACTTTTTTGTTAGATTACCAACCACCAAGAATATTATTCGCTACAAAACTCCTCAGCAAGATAAATCAAGACGAACCAGGTATTGCTCTTGTTATTACGCCCAACATGAAAAGTACATTTATCTATTTTTACATTGCCTTAGCGAATATCGGACTAACAAGCGTAACTGCGGTGGCAACCATACGACAACAACGCCTCAGCAAAGGCTCACACGTTCAGGTTGTTTCTTTCAACAATGGCCTGGCGTTCAACCAATTTCTGGTTCGAGCAGAAGTAGTATGGTGGGTACATCATTCCATACGTTTCAAGCTTACCAAGCTAACTCTAATAACATTTTTTCTTTTAACAAGAAAAAAGATTCAATGGGCACAAGCCCGCACAACGCCGCAGACGCGTTTTTCGGACTTATTAATCCTCATCAGCACGGCATAACTAGGAGCAAGGTGGGAGCTACCTAGGGAAGACAAACAAATGGAGCACGCCAGGAGGCCGACCACCATTTGCGACTTCGGTCAGAAGATACCCATTCTGCGGATTTGTGCCCATTGAATCTTTTTTCTTGTTTTTTGCTTGATCCCCGTGTTAATTGCCTTTTTTTTAAATTGCTGAACTTTATACAACGTATATTTATCATCAAACATCAATTTAAATGATAATTTTCTGTACAGGAGAACTTTGTAATTCTTGGAAAACGTTCTAATCTATGTCAAATGCCAGTTCGACCAAAGATTTCCAGAACAGAGGTGAGAATTGAAGTTTCCTGCATACACTTCAGAAAATAGGCAAACAAATAGTAGTTCCGTAATGCAAATTTTTTGATGTTGTTTTTAAATGATACTGATGTTTATTTTCTTTTTATTAACTATTGATTTTACTGCAATAGCTCATTTCTTCGAATAATTGTCATGCGTATTACCACCACAAAACTTCTTAAATAAGTTAACCTATCCTAAGCCACTTATATTCTACCGTTCTTATTGCTTCCGCTAGAGAATAGAAGGACGTGAAAATGATGCAGAAAGGAAAAAATCATCAACCCAAAGGTCAGAAAGAAAACGTAAGTAATACTTTAATATCACGAGAAGAACTTATGTCTGTGCAGTCAATTTTGTTTACCCATTGGCTACCTATAATCTAAAACGGGAGTTGTCTTTTTAGTTTTTCATATAGCCGCGTAAAGGGCGACACAAGTTAAATGTCGCCTGTTAAAATTGATTTCAATATTTATTGAACATAAATCCAAGGTTTCATCGAGATATGGCATGTTATTTAGCCACAGCGAATCTTTAAAGCTGACAAGTCACTCGAAAAATAGAATTGAGCCGAGAGAATTTTCGGGCAATAATTTTTTACTAACTTCCGGAGAGGATTATCTCAACAACAATGTCTCGTCGTGTTGGTTTCTGCTGTTAATAATGAAGCACCACATCTGTCGACAATTTCTCGCTGATGCTGCCAATTTCAATGTGGATGCACTAGACTTAACGACGATGCCATCACAGAGCCACCAAAGGCAGCAGTCGCCCAGAAAGACATCGCCGCTGTGAGCCAACTATATACAAAACTAGAAAGACTCGTATTTAACCTTCTGTTCGGCACAGAAAGTCTTTTAAAATTGTTTATATTAAAAGCAGTGACGGCTGGTGATGACATAAATGGGGCGTCAAGGACAAAGCTTCGATTCCCTCGTATATTTTTGTTACATATTGTGTATATTATATATTATACTAGACAAAACAACACACGAGGAAATCCAAGCGTTGTCCTTGACCTCCCATTTACGTCACCACCAGCTGTCACTGATTGAAACTAACCATTAGGAATATTATACACACATACATACTTAATTGAAACAGAGAGTGAATTATTTATTTTCTCAGAAAACATAATAAGTCGCTTACAACAGAGAAGGAGCTGTGAAATTAATTTTAACGTAACCAAAACATGAAACATAGTCCCAAAAACTTTGTTTCACATTTCTCAAGACTTTAAGTTTGATGTTTTATATGCAATTAAGAGTGTTGATGCTTATTGCAGCCAAATTTCTATAGAAAAACACAGAAACTTTACGTTCGAATGCCAATTTTCATATTAGACAATTGTTAATACAGTATCAAGTTTATAAATTTTGCTCTATTGAAAACAAATATAAATAAGTAGTTAATATATTCTTGCTTCCGTCGGTGAATTATGAAAATCTATAATTTTCCTTGGAATTTCAACGTAATTAATTACTGGAAAAATGTCCCGGTGAGGAATCGAAACCCACATCTCCTGCTTGCCGAGTAGGCGCGTTAACCACTACACCACGAGGACTATGCAAGATTCGTTCACTCTTTAATACCTAAGTTGTTATTTTATCTGCAAATATATCGTAATATTTCGACAGATAAATTTTTAATTTTACATGCCAAGTACACTAATTAATATATTTTGGCTTCCGTCTTTAATACCTAAGTTTCAACTTAGATGTTAAAGAGTGAATGAATCTTGCATAGTCCTCGTGGTGTAGTGGTTAGCGTCCCTATCCGGCAAGCGGGAGATGTCAGTAATTAATTACGTCACAAATTTCAAGGAAAATTGTAGATTTTCATAAATAAGTAGTTGTTTAAAAGTTGCCGTTACACCAGATATAGATTTTGCATGACTCCGCAAGGGAAAGTCTATAACCAAATTACAATTCTTTTCTTATTTGCACTTAAACAGAAAAAGAAGTACAATAATTACATCAAAACGTTTTTTAAATGAATCTAAGGTGTATTTTTTTTTTAAACGATCCACCTGAAATATTTCAGAAACTAAAAGGAAAATAAAAAATTTCGGAAACACTTTTATTGTAAGGGGAACATAGTTTGAGCTATAAATCTTACTTATGATGTTTACACCTGCGCTCAAATTTTGATTAATCGAATCACAGCACCGTCTACCGTTGGCACTATTTCACTACCCGGATCACACAATTCTCAGACGATCCTACTGTGTACCGTGTAATTTGAAGCTTTATGCATTAATTTCGTCTAAAGCACAAATTCTGGCTCTAGTCTCGATACCTACTTTCTCCCATGTATTAATAAAATTAAAATAATCCCAGGTTTTCCAACTTCCAACTGATCGATAGGTTCTACACATTAAAAATGTTATTTTGCAATTATTATTTGGCATTTTCTAATACATTTTGTATTTACAGATGCTTAGTAATTAATTACCCAGTTCATAATGAAGCATTTCTCAATCCAAATTATTTGTTTTGTTTTGTTGATTTAGATTTTATTGTCTCTTATCTGACTTAAGAACAGTGGTGTTTATACAGTCAGGTCCTAAAGTCCCCCCCCCCCCCATGCTAAATTTTGAACGACAGTGGCTAGCGTTTTTGGAAAAAGAACATCCTGTATATTTTTACATTTTTGGAAAGGTAATCGAAAGGTGTATCCAACGATACCACACGTATTATACTTTAACTTAAGAAATATGATGATATGCAGCAATAAAAGCTTTGGTAATCAGTTTTTGTTGTTACTAGGAAAGAACACTAAATTGTTTCTTGTGACGCCAGACTGATCTAAAGAGCTCCTTGCTAAGCAAGGTAATCATAACAATTGCCAAACTGTTAAATCTCAATTCTAAAAGCGTAAATTATGCTTACTTATTGTTATTACATCCTGCATTTGTCATACGTTCCTGCTTTATAATCGTATAAAGTTCGATAAATGAGAGAATATAATACTCTCATTTATCGAACTTTATTGCAATTAATTAATTATGGTAAGTTTGTATAAATGTATTAAAAAATTGTCTGTTTTTTAGTTTTTTTTTGTACTGTTACTTTTATGATGGCTTCGGCACGAATCATGCAAAATTGCTGGATAAATTTTAATATTATGTAAAGCTGGCAACAATTATTACCTTGTCTGCCATGGTTGCGCAACAAATTGTACAGTGGTTTAAATCATATTACCTTTTGTTAAAGCAGTTCGCCCTGTAAATGTTATACTACCTACTTAGCGCAAAGTTTAAATATTTCCGGCTGTACAAGGGCAGTGTTCATTATGTTCCACTTCGTGGTAATTGTTGCCAAATTCACCGAATATTAAAATTAGGTACTTGATGTTTATCTTACGTGGTCCATGCGGAGGCCATTGTAAAATCAACAACTTAAACAACAGAAATTTAAGGAACATTTCCTATCAAAAACTAACAAATTTAACCAAACCTACCACTATTAATTAATTACAATAAAGTTCGATAAAGGAAGGCAGAAACAACAATTAACAAAACAAGTTAAAATGACGAGCACAAAGAACGAAAGTATGACAAATGCAGGTTATAACAATAATAAATAACAAAAATGATTTACGCTTTTGGAATTGAGATTTGACAGTTTGGCAATTGTTATGATTACTTTGCTTAGCAACGAGCTCTTTAGATCAATCTGGCGTCACAAAAAGCAATTTAGCGCTTTTTCTACCCAACATTGCCTAACAACAAAAACAGATTATCAAACCTTTATTGCGGTATATCGTCATATTTCTTAAGTTAAAGTATAACATATGTGGTATCGCTGGATTCGCCTTTCGATTACCTTTCCAAAAACGTAAAAGTATATAGGGTGTTCTATTTAAAATAAGAAAGTTGACGTCACTGCTGATAACGACAAAAGTTAGTTCACAAGAAATCGACCTATTTTTTCTAAAAATGCTAACTTCTATCGTTCAAAAGTTAGCATGAGGACGGGGCACTTTAGGACCGCACTGTATAATCGACTTCGGTACTATATTCCTAATGGCTACATTCTACAAACTATAAAAAACTGTAAATAACTAGCTGTTCATCGATATGATTCTTTTCTAGAACGTGGATCAGTTGTCACCGATCAGAAATCTAAGCGTTCCTCTCAAGCATCCATAGAAACTACTACACATCTAGATAGCGGAAAGATTCTGAAAGGAACTGCTTCACAGTTAGAGAGCACCCGTAAATTTTCTAAGCCGCTTACGTCCGCGTCGCCCTCTTCGATCCATAGTCGTGCTTCAGGTCAGCGTTCCAGGAGCATTTCCCAAAAGTTTTCGAAAACATCGCGAAGCAGTCTTCTGACCTGAAAAAATCGCTGTCTAATCCTTTATTTTCCATTGGATTCGGGGAAGAGTAAAAAGGAAGTGTTACACAGGTATTCATCTTAAGTAGGAATGAAATTATCAGCAAATAAATTGTATTGAACCCTTGCAAAAGCTAGTGTGCTGAGCGTAAAACGGGTAAGATATAAAGATTTGATTAAATGAAACAAAATAAATATGCATTATGTCAAGCAAAAAAAAATATTTTCGAATTTTTTTATGTGTAGTGTGTCGCCGGATGGGTGTCACAAGAGGAAAAACTTTTTTATTATTAATTTTTGAAAAAAAATTGTTTTTCATAAAAGTTCTTCGACGTTGTTATTGTATTATTGGGCGAAGCATCGCGTTACGAAATCTATTTCACAGATTGGGAAAAGAGATGATTATGTACCCGCAGAACGGCAACATCTTTTAAACTACCTACAGACATTGCACAAACTTCTACTTTTATGGGTGACAGTAACATAGAAATACTTTTAGAAGATACTAAAGCATATTAAAAGGATAACTACATATATTAATTTTGAAATAAAATTTGAAAAACTACAATAAAAATTGCAAAACTAGATTCACTGTTTGAGATTATTGTCAAAGTGTAATTTCCACTGTTTTCTGTTTAATTCTTTTTATTACTGATAATTAGACAACACAAAGTACATGAGATACTACTTGTATGAGGCTGACAACGGTTTAATCCAGTTGTAGGTCGATTATAAATATGTTTATACTTCCGCTCGAGAGATGGCTCTTAATATCATTTTGAAATTTTAAATTCATACTGTGAATGCCTACAATCTTTGTGAATCATGCCACATTTCCAATTTAATGGAGTTATATATGTCGATCTATGAATGTTATAAATATTTACACAGTGGCATATTTATTAAGTATACGAATTAAATAATATTGGCAATCTTAAAGATATGCGTTACCAAAGACAACCTATAAACAGCTGTTCAGTAACGCATTATTACTTGTAGTCGTGTACAAGGTATAACATCAAGTGTATGTAGGATCAATATGAATTGTATCCGTTCAGCGAATACAACTACACTTGAAGCATACGGTTTAAATTTAGATGTCTTTGCGTAATTGTTTATCCAATTTATTGTAATGTAGTGATATTTCCGACTTTGTTGATGTACCGCAGTAGTGTAGTATAAGTAATAAACGATAAAAACAAGTATAGCAATGTGCGTTTTACGAAGAACACTTGTTAAAAGCAACACACATTCAAATAAACTTTGTTCTACCAAATGACCATCCTATCTTCACTGTAACAAAAGTGAAGATTTGTATTCTCGTAAAACATTTGAACACGAAGAGATGTTTCTAAATGTGTGTAATAAACGTATGTAAATGTAATATTCAGAGCAGTGAACACATTGCAACAATTATAATAACTTGTTCTACAAATACCCTACTTAAAAATGATTGTGGGAAAAGTAATGGTAAATTAGGTAAAACACCACATAATAGAAAAGATAGATTAGGTGAAACACCACGTAATGGGGAAGTGAAGACCCTGGTTTAACAGCATGTCTGTAAATGTTCTCGTGAAATTGAACAAAATTTCGAATAAAATTGCAATTACTGTATCATTTCAACCTTAGTTTCGTCCAAATACAAGTACAATTACAAATAGTAATAATTAGTCGATTAGATATCCACCACAAATACAGTTTTCATGAAAACGGTACTCGGTTACGTGTTTCGTTTTTCCAAAATAAAATCGAATGGGATATGAAAAAGGACTCAGTTGACGACTGGCATCCTCTTTAAACCGAAAGTCCTTCAAAACTTAAAAAAGAAATGCAAAAAAACAATTCCTTTACCGCTTAGGCTCATATCGTGCATGGCGATACATCACCTAAACAGCGTGACGTCATCAAAGAGCGGTGAACCTTCTAGTACCGGTGGTAACGGTATGGCGCAATTGGACACACATTTCAATAACTTATTTAAAGTTTAAAAGATGACGCAATAATTTTTTTTCCGTGAATTATTTGTTGGGAGTAAACACATTGACAGCATTGTTGATTTCACGTACGGTTTGAAACGTATTCACTGTCTAATTCACACATGATAATGCAGACATCTAGAAATGCATGCATCTAAAATTGCAGAAATCTAGAAGTACAACACTTGTGTCTTGTACCCAAACTAAAGCGTTTTGGTCTGCAACAATGTGTGTCCAAATAAAAGCAAGGGATTAGCTATTTAAAAGTTCTTTTATTTGTTGTTGTATCTGAATATCGTTTCTATATTATAGTCCTCTTTTTTAACTTTTTGATATTTTTATCAAGCGACTCTGTGCAGAAGCACTTAATACATAACGGTATGTACTGCAGCTAATGTCAGAGAAATTATTATATTATTTATAGTCTCTACTGTACAATGCTTGACACTTAGATGTATTACAAGAATATATAACAGCTTTATTTAAATATAATACAATCAATAATAATAACAATATTAAAACCTGTATAAAATAACACAATGTAAAGATAAAAGATATTATTTAGTTAAAATATATAATAAAATCAATTAAAATGGCCCACAAGCTGTGTACGCTCTTGGAGGTTGAACATCGGTCAACTTAGCCGGAGCTACGCTTGGAAAAGCAGCGAATGTATTAATCGAAACGCTATAATTGAACAAAGGATTTATTGTTGGAATAGGTACCACGAACTCGTATTCACTAAGACCCTCCGTTGCTAAAAGTGTTGAAGCAGCTGTGTGGATTTTAGTTTCGCCGGCTATGTTGTAGGTGGTAGTTACAGTTACTTCATATCTTTCTAAATCTCCATTAATGTCACAAGGCGTTGTCCAGACAAAGTGGGAGGGTCCACCCCATTCAGCGCAAATATCAAATTCGAATCGTGTCCCCATGTTTATAATAGGACCAGGCACTGAAAGAATATTGTTTATAGAGAAAGAGAAACACCGCGCAAAATTAGGACATTTCTTCTTTTATTACAATAAAGTTTGACAATATCTCAGTTTCATTTACTAAGAGACAGGAGGAAGTTCTCAACTTACTGAAAAAAATTAAGATATATTTTGTGTTCTACTTTCAAAGCAACAACATCAAATTTACACTGTTAATAACTTTATTAATAGTTGCCATAGTACTCATGCACCTTTATTTATACTTATAATAAGATAATTATTACGATACTGTGTACCAATACTGGTAGAAGGCAAGCAAACCTAATGGAAAGCAAATTCACGTTTCCTGTGTTATCTATAGGAAGCTCTAAAACAAAATGTACATATACTTTAATAATGAGGGCGGGGACTGTGAAATAGTATGGCAAACTAAACATGTATTGGCATTCTCTGCCCCACACTTGTAGAAAATGTAGTGATGGTTACTTTTCTACAGATGTTAATTCCACCTTTAGAAAAATTCAATATACGCATTATTTGAGAAATCCACGATCTTAATCTCAATTACCATACTTACCACTTGGTAAGGTGTCGACGATGGCCAGATAAGATTCGCTATCCACACCAATATCGAATCTCGTTATCAATCCAATGTGATATCTAAAGTTGGGCAAGGCATTTGTAAACGTGAAAGTGAATACGTTTGCCGGAACAGTGAAAGTTTCCGTGACATTTCTCGGAACGGGATCACAGCTATCTGGTAGGAAGTGATTTGGTCCATAAGTTGTGATCACGACAACATGGTACAGGATGTACCTTCCAAGTCCTGTTGGCACTTCCCACGATATCGTAATATTGTTCGAAGTTACATGGGATATATCCAAGCTCCTAGTGGGAATTTCCACTGAAATGGAATATCGTCATGAGCATTTGGAGGGATTAAAATGGGATCGCGCTTACTAGTTATAAATTTAAATACGGGTCCCCACTCCGATACCAAAGGTGTTAACCATTGCGCCTTACAGATGTAATGGGTGTCATGAACCAGATTAGTTAAGCCTATTTCGAATATTCTCTCTGCGTTATCTTCGATTAGAATGGTAACATCCAGGTTGGCTTCGCTACCAATCGAATCATCGCAAAGGATTCTAAGCTCCTTGATCGGACAGCTGTTTTCTTTGGGCAAATTTGCTTGTAATGTAATATTAGCGCTAGCTAAGCTTGGCACCGTCTTTATGTGGACAGGAGCAGCATGAGCTGAAAGAATTTACCTGTTAAATTTGGTAAAATTCAAAACCAGCGAACGTCTTACCGCTTTCATCGGCGAGGAAGTTGAAACTCATGGTTTCAGCTGTCTTTCCGTTGTGTTGTGGTGTTATAGTTAGTACATATTCGTTGCATGGAACAAAATTCCTATAGAAGAAAATGTCTTCAGTTGCAAATGAATCCACCAATCCGTTGCTGTCGAAAATCTCCACCTGATATTCTAAAAGGCAATTGCCGGAATATCGAGGTGGATCCCATCTTACTGCCGTTGTTCCATTGATGGCACCGCCCAAGAATATATTTTCTACACGTTCGAGTACTGGAAGGAAATGTTAATATGTGACCAAGTTACTGAACTAATAAAATTAAGACAATTTTCCTTTTTGTCATTGTTAAATGTTCATATTTTAAATACAAGTGTTGCCGTTAATGTTAATAACGGCACTTAGTAGCGTTCAGCGGTATTAGAGCACTTAGTAATACTCAGCCGTATTCGAGCACTTAGAAACCACATAGTAGTGTTCAGCGGTATTCGAACACTTAGTAATGTTTAGCGGTATTCGAGCACTTACTAATGTTCAGCGGTATTAGAGCACTTAGTAAGTACTTAGTAGTTTCAGTGAGATTCGACGCATAACAGCAGTGATTTATGTGAACAATATCGTTAATAACGCCTGGACAACAATTGTAACTTACAAAACACTATCTAAGCAAAACTAAGACAAAGACTTAAATATCTTACCATCCAAATCAACCAGAATGCTGTCTGCAATAGGTTCACCAATAACTATTCCTTCTTGAATAACAGGTGTGACAATAACGAAATTTACGGAACACGATACAGTATCAAGATCTATGGATGACTCCGTCGCAATAAAGTGTGAAGTTTTGTTCTCAATCGCATGCGTTACGTCGTAAATGATAGTGCAATCACCAGCAGCAGCTGCGGTCCAAGATACTGCCAGCGTTTGCCTAGTTAACTGATAGTCCAAGTTTGTAATTCCTTCGGTGACTGAAATGAAAGCACGTTATATCAATACTAAATCTTTCGAGAGTGACGGGATATTATTACATGTTGCTGCTCCGACTCCTTCAACAATAATCGTTTCGGAAATCAAATTAGTAAAGACGTCAACAGCTTTGACTTTAGTGGTGTAATGACGGCATGGTACCATTTCGAGATTGATCTGCGTCTCTGATGTTTCAACTTCTTTGACGATTGCTCCTGTCTCATCTGTAACTAGCACGCGATATACAATATCGCATATACCAGTACCATATGGTCTCGCCCATGTTACAGCACCTTGATGTTTTATTAAATCGCTTACCGGATGGACATCTATAAAAAAAGTAACTCAAATATGATATAACATGTGAAGCCTTCGTTTTAATCAGAAGGTGTCTTACGGAATAAGTAGGCTATGCTGTCCTTACTGGTCACAACACCTTTTCGACCTACCGGCGATATTGGTATGACTGTAACTTCGAAATCATCGCAAGGTTCCATTGGGACTTCCACGCCCAAGCTGGTTTCGGGAGTTACGAATGTAACATTGTTGTTCTTCCTATCTCTAACGTTGACAAGGTATTCTATGACGCAATGGTCTGAATAATGCGGCCTTTCCCAATCTATTTGGAGAACATGGTCGTCTAGACGGTTTACTTCGAGATTGCGTACCTTCGTCAAATCTAAAATTTAAAATTAGCAATATCGTATCATTTACACATGCTTTCAAATGGAAATAATTTAAAAGGTTGGCCAAAATTATCATTAATACCTTTGGACGTAGCACCATAGGTTTAATAACCCCGTATTCGATTATAGAAAGGAAAAATAGACCTATGGTATTCTATGGTACTGGGTAAAAAATATTACCAAAAGCGTGGTCAAAATCAAGTTATTTTATTATTTTGTTTCTCCCTCGAGACTAAAACATCTTTTTTTTTTCTAAAATACATTGTTTCGAAGCCTTGACTTAAATGGGCCACCATAATATTAGTAAACAAAACAGATTTATGGTAAATATCTCTTATACAGACCTATATCCACATCGATCCTTTCGTAATTTGGCGAGCTGCTGACACGAGTATTGACCTCAACTCCTATAATCGTGACTGTATTGTTTGCGCATGTAGTTTTTGCAATGGTGTAAGAGGTCAATTCAGTTTCATATTCGTTAGTATTTTCGCCGTCGAAATTGCTAATGGTGTACAATATCTGACATTTGCCTTTAACGATGGGATTCCAAGAAACCAGCAGTCCATCTTCTACTTCCTCAAGATTGATATCTTCTACATACGGTAGCGCTATATAGAAAATAGCATTCGTTATAATCCTTGCAAAATTGCGTCTAATACATTTGATACTTGATCAATATACATACATTCTACGCTAATTTCTATGGAGGTTCTAGCTGTGGGACCATAGGATGATCCAGCTACCGCAGTCACACCAATTTCATTATTAGTACAAGCTAATCGATCCAAAATAGCCGTAGGCGTGTCTACGGTAAAACTAAGACTGTTGCCGTTCATGACATGTTCGACTACGTACACCATAGAGCAAAAACCAACGGAGATAGAACTCCAAGTTACAACCAAGGAATCATCAGTCGCCGTGACAAGCAAATTTTCAACTGGTTGGGGTTCTGAAATATCGCTCGCTAATTTCTGCTAAATTTACACGGTTAATATCGCGTATACCTGTGCTTGACGCAAACATTTCACCCCTTGTTTCGGCGCCCATTACCATATCTACAGTCGGTTGAACAGTTACCCAATTTTCAGCGCAGGGGTACGTTGAGAATCGGCGATTAGTGTCAGCTATGAGAGCTGAAGCTCTTTGAACGCCATTGATGTAGAATCTCAGTTTGTAATGGACTTCGCAGATTCCAATGACAACCGGAGACCAATTCGCCTCGACTTGATCATCAACTTCTCTTAGTTGTAAATTTTCAACTATGCCAACATCTGAAAAGGATACCAAACTTTAATCAAAATATCAAATCATGTTGGTACAATTACTATATTGTATCTTGAGATCTTTCCAAATAATGTTAAAAGCTTCAAATATAGAAATCAACATTTATTTCTATTTTCTTAAGTGCCGCAGTAATATTTATTTACTTATTTACTTTCATCGAATTGTTGGCATGAACATTCTAAATTCCCTTGTACAGTTGTGCAACTTACTTATAGGTCTAGCTCTATGATTAACGTGCAATGCAGAAATAACTGTGTTGCCAATTCTCGAAGTCACAAAAACGTTGTATATAGCGCACGCCACAAATTCAGCATCAAAAAAGGATTTTGTGGTAGAGGCAGTAACTGGATCTCCATTATTACCAATAGTAATGTCATATATCACCTCACAGAACCCATTATCTTGAACCGATGTCCACTCGATCCTACCATTATTTACCACCAAATCTCGAATCGCTCCAGAATCTGTATAATTATCATAAGTAAATTGGTTATTGCAATCAATTCATTAAAAGTGAATGTTTCTTACTTCCGGCATCTACGAGTAAAGTGACCGTTTTGGGAGTACCAAAAACACTACTATCGAATGGTGTAACGGTTATAGCAAGCGAAGTACATGGGGGTAATGTTAATCCTGGGACAAAGTGGGAGTTTTGGGATGTGTAGAACTCATCGTGGTATCCAGCTCCATTGCTGATGGTTACACGATATAATATGTCACAAGGAAGGGAGTCTTCTGGCCTCGACCAACTAACACCCACGCCATCATTTTCCTTGATTATTACCAAATTTTCCACTTGCAAGCTTTCTGTGAAGTGGAAGAATAACGATAGCTGTATTTATGGATTAGAAATTAGAGCATTATTACAGCTGTTTCTAGATTTATGTATCTATAATTTGATCAATTATATATACTCTTTTTTAAACAAACTGAAAGCAATTTTCGTAATATTTTATATTACTGCTTAATTAACGGAGTTAATTTAACCTCATTGGTACTCCAATTAGTAAATACAATAAAGCAGCGATTCTCAAAGTGTATTCTGCGGAACCTTTGACTTCAACTGTTCACAAAATTAACTTGTCCAAATTGATCAATTCTCAAATAAACATGAAAACAGTGAAAAATTGTTAAATTGATAAATGCCTGGGAACACTCTTTCCTTTGATGGCACTGTACGTAATATTTAGAAATAATTTTATGAAAACTACATGTTTCTATAGAGTCCAACATAATGGTAAGTACTATACTCTTGGTTTCCGGGTTGAAACCGCGTCGTTGTCGTAGCTTTGACCGACGTTTCGTCCACACTCTTACGGGATATCTTCAAGGCTGTTACTAACAGACAGTCAGTGTGCAGTAATAGCCCTGAAGATGTCTCATAAGAGTGTGGACGAAACGTCGGCAAAAGCTACGACAACGACGCGATTCCAACCCGGAAACCAAGAGTATAGTGTTATTGGCGACCGCGGAAGCTTACATACCAGATAATGGTTAGTAGTTTGAAGCCATTATTACATTCTAAACAAGCTAACGTTAATAAAGGTTACCAGCATTTACATCAATAAAAACTACGTCAACTGAAAGAAATACGTAATTTTGTAATAGTGCTTTCAATAGCACACACAAAAAACATTCTCCATTAACATCTCTCAAGAACCAACTGAATTGAAATAAAAATGAAAATAATAGTTAGACTTCAAAAAAATCACCAGGTATTCCAGTAGAGATAGATTTGATCCCTGCATCAGCAACTAGAGCTCCTGTACGACATCTTGTAACTACCATAAAAGTATGATGAGCGCAAGGGGTAAACGGAAGCAACAGTTCGGTGTATTCGGTGATATGGTTGCTGACGTTAACAGCATTTACTTGGTGCGTAACTATATAGACAACGAAGCATTCTTGATCATCAGTAACCTCCACAGGCGACCACGAAAGTTGGAACCCATCAGCCGTGGTGACGACGGTAATTTCTGGGCTTGGAGGCAACTCTAAAAAAACGATATTTGATGAGAAAGTCATTCTAGAATAAGTCTTTTGTATACATACCACTTGACGCATAGCCAAAAGCTACGGCTATTATAATCAAAAAGAACTGAAAACGAAAAATTATCATAGTTAATAACTAAATAACTAAAAAACTAAAGATCACATCCAAAATAAAAGCACTGAAGCACTTCCTTTCCCCCAATTAACACTCCCAAAATCACAACACGCAATATAAAACACTTACTTTCATTCTTGTTCGAAATCTCATCCCTATAGTAAGTGAATCGTGCAAAAAATGAACATTTATAATATCTTTGGGAGCCTTTATCTGTTTTCAGAAAAGGATCATTGCGAATTTAATTTGAATTTGAGTGAGGATTTGAATGTATTTAGATAACCAAATAATAAAGCATCGATTTCAATGGACGTTTCCTAGCTTGACGTAAAATGAATCTTGACGAAGCTATGTAATCTAAATACCAAACGGAAATATCTTAAGCTTTTTTAGAAGTGATAAAATCATTTAATGTCATGAGGACTCAGTTGTTCGATGTTTTATATTTTTCCAGAAAAGCAATGCGTTTGAAGCAATTATCATTGAGACCTGTCGACAAGAATTAGGATTTGTTTCTCTCTAAAGTGTCAGTAAACTGTCCACAATTTCATTTTGTTGATATTTCGAAGAAAATTATGCTTCTCTAACATTCTCTCTTGTCAAATTAATTGCGGTGTTTTAAAGGAGTTATTTTTTAAATGTTAGTGAAGGTTAGCAAAATATATACTCATTTTTTATATTTAGCCTTCTCCAACCTTTCATGGAACATAGATTTATGTCATCCTTGATACATTTAGTAAACCAAAAACATGTGTATTAAACTACGCTTTCTCAGAGGCAGTTTAAATTTGGGACTTGTAGTATAGCAATGTAACAACAATGTAACACTGACTGAATTTGCTATCGTACTAGAGTTCATCGCAAGATCTTTTGTAGCAGAATTTTCATATTAAATTCACTATCCCGAACACTGATTTCTCAGCATTATTAGGATTAGTTTACAGATGTATTCTTTCCAAATACTCGAGCTAAAAATTTCTTATTATTGGATTCCTAGGGTGGACATCGTCTGAATGATGTTCAAAATTTAGTAGCAATGAACATAAAAGCCAATTTCTTCACAATTCCAAAGAAAACATTTGACTTTAGACGTTTATGGATTTCAAGTATGGACGAAACAACAGATCGTAAAAAACATTCTGTGGCTAATGTAATGGTACGTACAATGGAACCACATCAATCGCCACCTTCAATTCTATTAGCTTCCAGACGAGTACAACTATGTACTGCCGAAGTAATTTCAAAGTTAGTGTTAAATACATTGGAAAAGTTTGAAGTCTCAACAAACCAACTGTTGATGTTTATGAGTGATGGTGCCGCAAACATGCTTTCTGTAAGCGGGTCTCTTAAAAAACATTGTGCTAACTTGTTACATATTACGTGTAAAATTCATGCTTTCAGTCATGTGGCAGATAGTATTAGAAAATGTTATCCTGAGGTAGACGCTTTAATAGCGCATATAAAAGCAGTGTTTGTCAAATCCCCAAAACGTATTCGCAAATTTCACAGACTGTGCCCCCGTATGCCTGAGCCACCAGAACCTATTCTCACACGTTGGGGAACATGGTTACAGGCCGCGTTTTATTATCATAAATATTTTGAGAATATTAAGAACGTGGTTTTAGAATTCGATCCATGGGAAGCTGCGGCTATCAAGGAAAGGCAGTCGAAATTTCAAGATAGTCAGGTTAAAATATAGAAGACGCAAAAAATGTTTGTGTTCTAGAAATGTTTGAAAGTGTTTTAGAGAAAGATTCTGATTTTGGCACATTAAGACAAACTTGAGAAGATGCGTCAACAGAACCGTTAAGTTGTTCCAAAGATTATTTTAGAACTAGATGTAGAATGTTCGTTTTCGGCATATAAACACACTTTTTCCTCACGCCGCACTCAGTTTGCTGAAGCAACTGTGGAAACATATCTAATGTTGCAGATATTTAACAGACATTATTCACTTTGTGATTTCACGGAAGATTCTTAAGACGGTAAGTGTTTGAGCACGTATTACATTTTATTTCTGACCATTTATTTTGTGTAAACCTTTATGCGCCCGCCACTGGCTGTTGGAGCAAATTAAGCAACTGTAATTATCAATCGATAGAAAGGGATGGAGGAGAAAACGACTTTAAAGAAAGAAGTGAACACAGTACTGACAGCGAAAGTAGTGAAGATGGCCGACGTAGGTTTCCTACAAAGTGGTTTTGTAACAGACAAAGAAATATGTATTTTAACAAGCTTCTGGAGTCAGTAAATCGTATTATGCCAAAAATATATTCAAATGGTCAACCAGACACCCTTAACTAACTTCTGTTAGAATGCTCCGTCATAATATTATCAGAAGTCGTCTTCCATCTTTGAAAGGTCTTGTAAAAAATATAACTAGTGTAAATTCTTATATCTACTTAAATTGCTTTCCACTGCCAATGACACTTTGAGAATAAATTTTGTAAAAGGATTGGCTTATCAACTCGTTTTACCTCACTTTCAACACCGTCTGTATAACGATAGGATACTCCGAGAAGCTCGAGTAGCTACAACAAGAGTGACAAAATTGCCAATACCGAGAGAGAATGAGAATGCTTGCTTGTGTAGAATGTACTGCCTGTATTTGCAAGGACTGTGGCCAAGATTAGTTGAAGTGACTGTTTGCAGTCTTTATGTTAGAACACGCTTTTTAGTTACTAACTGATGTAAATCGTAGATAATATATTAGAATCTTATTTTCTTCCAATTTTGTTGTTTAAAACTCATTTTCAAAATTTAAATAAATTATAAATTTGGCATTCTTTTAACGTGGTCAAAGTAGTTGTATCAAAATGTAACTTCTAAGGCTGTAACTGAGAAAGAATATTTCAAAATGAGTTCCTAAGGACGTAAGTATAATGTCATTACTTTAGTCTTATGGTTTTTTGTTCATAACGCTTACTGGTATATGCCTGAGCCCATGTCACCATTTACGTTAAAAGTTAAGCTCCTCGCTAGTTAAAGGTTAAACACGCATTGTATAAAACCCTGTGAGCTTTTGCTTTATAAAGGAATCACAGACTACGCCTTAAGATAATATTTATGGTTAAGCTGCATTTATTCGATGCAAATGGTGCAAACATTTTTATGAAGATTATCTTTATTGTACTAATTATGAGGCGTAAATCATAACTGCTCATATCGTCAATTTATGTTTCTTAATTGTCTCCTTATTTTTACTTTTTATTATTATTATTATTATTATTATTATTATTATTATTATTATTATTAACAATTTGTATGGATTGTAGATTATTATATTTTTTAACATACTTTTTACACAGTCGTAAGTAAACACTAAACTCAATTGTTATGAATAATGAATAATAATAATGTTACAGATAAAACCTCATTATTTTAGTTACTAAATATAGCGTAGTTGCCTTTCTTCCGTAAATTATATTATTTCACAGCAAACTTGATATACAGGCTGTCTCACGAGGAACCGCATTGGACGATATATGAATACATTGGAAAATTCTGAAATCTTGGTAATATACTAAAACCTGCATGTACTATTCAATTAAAATACATATTTTCAATTACCTAAGACATCCGGTTATACCGGGAGTAGCTGTCAACTTTGTTATTCTATATAGAACACCTATATATTATTACACGTTTGAATTTTTTGTTCAATTTTAAGATTTGTTTGATGAAACAACTACGTTGCTATTTCCAACCATATTTGAAATATTTTAATTTTTTAAAAAACTTTTGACGGACGGACGAACTTTTACAAATGTGAAAGTGTTTAATTTAGAAAATTTTAATTTAGCAGAACTGTTGACCGTATAGGGTAAGATCAGAAACCGAGTTAATTTTCCGAAAACATTATACAGCGTATCCGAAAATTACGGTTAAACTTTGAAGTGTTCTTACAAAAAAAAAAGCAAAAAGAATATCATATTCATTACGCATCTAAGATAGATAATTTTCAAAACATTTAAGAAATATGTATTGCAACACAATTTTCTTCAAAAAAAAAGAGCACCCAGCAATGAGAATGTAGCTTATGTAGTCTTTTAAAATGTCATCCAGCCTTGGAAATATCCAAGTATGAACGTTTCGTGTCTTAACACACTTTAATCCATTCAATATTGACACAGTCTCATAAGTCCCATAGTTAATAGTAATTGTAACATTGGTTGATTCGTTACTGGTCGTACCACTGTTGCATTACGACACTCGAGGTTATATTACATTCAGTAAACGTGAGCCTCTGAGGACCTCTGAACCTCTCGCAGTTGGTAGTCCTGTGCTGTGTTCGGGAACACTGAAACGATATTCACATTAAACTACCAGTGAAGCAATTCACCAAACTTTAGCATACTCAAACACCATTTTGAAAGATTCTTATACAATTCTGCTTATTGCATTTTCCATCTCTTCCCAATTTCTAGCTATAGTGGCCACGTCGTCCGCATATCCTATATTAACTGGTGACTTTTGTACATTATGTCTCCTGTGCTGTTCAAATTACAATCCCTTATAGTTTTTACAAATACGATGTTAAACAAGAGGTTCGAGAGGGGTCTTCTTGTCTTAAATCTGTTTTAATCGTAAAATTTTCCGTAACTTCGTCTAACTCTCTCAGAGCTCTCCTTAAATGGTTTCTGTCTACAGAAACATATGCCTCTTCAGAATCAAAAAAGGAAACAGTTGCCTGGATGTTATACTCATAGCAGGTTGTTAGGGTTTTTTTTTATCGTAGAAATTTGGTCGATTGTTCCTCTTCCCTTTCTAAAACCTGCCTTAGACTCCCCCAATTTTGGCTTCACTATTATTTCTATTCTTTTTTTGATTAAGGTTGCTAAGATTTTGTAGGTCACATCTAAGTGAGATATACCTCGATAGTTATTGCACTCTACCTCGCTTCCAGTTTTATGTATAGGGATTATGATGACATTTTTCCAGGCTGTTGGCATTTGATGTTCTTGTCATATTCTCGTTATAATGTAATGCATTCTATCCAATAGGTCATCTCCTACGTATTTCAAATTCTCTGCCATTACTCCATCGCTTCGCGGACTCTTGTTATTTTTGAGACTTATGATTATTTCTTTTATTTCCTTTCTTGTTGGTTCTTCTATTTGGTTACTCCAATCTGTGATTTCTATCGATTCACTGTCTTATTCTTCCATATTTTCCACACTTGCTTTTGAAATGTTAGACATCACTGCTAATTCCTTTCAAACAACGATGTGCTTATACAATTTCTTCAACAATTGAAATGTTTTGAGGTATTATCAGTTCAAATGGCCGACCGGATCACTCATCATCATCAAGGAATTCTTGCCCAAACGGAAACATTTTGCCCACTTTTTTACAGTGGAATATGAAGGAGATAAATCACCATAAACGCCGTCCAAACGCTGTTTAAAGTGTATGCCCTTCTTTTCTTAAAAATTTAATGACCGCTCAGTATTCAATTTTTGTTACCTGAGACATTTTCATGCACTAGTCACGTTGTCTGGCTGGCTACTAAAAGCTACTACTCTTCGAGCCTATATATATGTATAGTGTAGGCTTCGCACATGTGCAACTATGACTCAACGGAGTTTAAACACGCTAGAACATCTATAAGCCTGTCAGGCCGAGAATTTATGGCGCCTACCTCGTAAGTTACATTCTCATTGGTCGTTACTATTTTTTTTTAAGAAAATTGTGTTATAATACATATAATGAATATGACATTCTTTTGTTTTTTTTGTAAGAGCAATTTGACAAGAAAGAGAAAAATAGGTACCTAGTTGTATTTTTAAAGAAAATAAGTTTTGGCACGTTCTCCATTTGAAAGTTTAACCGCGAAAACAGACGATTAGGCACCAAAAATTATCATTGTTCTTACATTAAATTGTTCTACAAATCCGCAAAGTTTCATTTAAATCGGTGAGTATCAATTACGGGTGTTTACTTGTGAATGTCAATAGACCTAATTTTCTACAGCAATAGAATATAATTTACGACTCATTGTAAATAAGCTTCCTAAACAACATATAATCTAAAAAATCACCCAAAGCAAGATATCATAATTGATTTTTAATTCCCGTTCCTCGAACCAAATATTCCGCGTTTAAATTGATTTAGTATTCTATAATATTAATTCCAAAGAAAACATAAAGTCAATAATTAATGTTGATTTTTTATAGAGCAAGGTCTGCCGGGATTCCAAAAGAATTTAATGATAAAAGTATCACCAAGAGGTCACTAATTCCTCATAACAAATGAATAAATAAAGATTATGAAACGCTTAGACAGTTAGGAATTTAGGAAATTGGAAGAAACAAATTTTAATTCCATAATTTTCTTTTCTCTTTGGGTGCAATCAAAGATTCATTAAATAAGCTTTAATTCGGTAATGATATACATATTCTGACAAAACAGAATTTCTTTTAAGTCTCTAAAATACGATTAAGGTTAGCCGAAAAGGGAAATATGCATATTTTCTATTGGACCGCTTAAAATGGTATTAAAATGTCATCGTTAGTTTATTGAGTGGTACTTTATCACATCCGCTTATTCGTGTTATATATTCTGCTTCGTAATTATAAATACCTTATATTTTGTCCTGTAGCATAAAAAATATTATACAGAGGTAATTATGTGTTTTTGATGTATCTTTGCTGACGTATAATTGCAGGATAAAGACACCGCTAGTGGCCTCTAATACCGATTTTGACCATTCTAGAAAAGATTCTGAAATTTTAACGTCAACATTTAAAATAACCAGTAAGGTTTTTCTTTTTCTACACGCCGTTGATGTGCCACACGAAGCTGGCGTATTTTGTGTTGTTCATGAGCACTTGCTGGAAATCAATATTTACGTTTGTTTAAAATGTGCAATGAAATTTGTCAAATTTTATGTACGAGGAAGGTGCCATAAATCCTCGCCCTGGCAGGCTTATACAGTTTCTAACGTGTTCAAACCCCGCCGCGTCATAATTGCACATGTGCGAGGCCCACACTGTATGTATTACGACTCGAATATTAGTCTTTAGTAGCCCACCAGACAACGTGACCAGTGGATAAAAATGTCCCAGCAAACGAAAATTGAGTACCCCGTGGTCATGAAATTTTTAAGAAAAGAAAAGAAGAACATACACCTAATCACATTAAACAACGTTTAGACGGCGTTTATGGTGATTTATCTCCTTCAAATTCCACTGTAAAAAAGTGGGCAAAATGTTTCCGTTTGGAGCAAGAATCCCTTGAAGATGAGTGCCCCGGTCGGCCAATTGAACTGATAACGCCTCATAACATTTCAGTTATTGAAGAAATTGTGTTAGCACAACGCCGTTTGAAAGTGAAGGAATTGACAGTAGTGTCTAATATTTCTGAGCCAAGTATTCGCCGAATTCTCCACAACCATTTGGATATGAATAAGATTAGTGCAAGATGGGTACCGCATCTTCTTTCTGCTCTCCAACGTGAACATCGGGTTGAATGTGCGTGTTAATTTTTAAACATGTGTGGAGACTACCCGAAACCAATTTTGGAGTCCATTGTCACAGGAGATGAAACAATGGTTCTGTTTTATGATCCCCTATTCAAAAGGTATCGATGGAATGGCGGCGCCCCGATGAACCCCGTCCCAGAAAGACATTTTGAGGGAAAAACTTTAGATTACAAGGGTATTGAATTATTAATTGATCATTACAATAAATGTATTGAAGATAGCGGAGATTATATTATTACTAGCTGAAAAACCCAAACCTCAAGGCTTTGAGCGAGAAACAATTTTCGAGTACACACATAGGGATACCAGCTACAGTTTGCCGACCCCAGCAAATTTTATAGATCTATAATCATAGGGATATCGGCTGCAGTTTATCACCCCAGTAACTTTTCTAGGTCTACACTCATAGGGATACCAACTACAGTTTACCCACCCCAGTAAATTTCTAGTACACTAGATACCAACTACAGATTCCACCTAGTAATTTTCTACATCTAATCCGAATTCTGGTTTTGCAGATCTCTTCCGAGCCTATAAATCGGCAATTACAAAGAGAAAGCAAAAGCTAAACAACTTCTTAAAAGAAATATTACCAAACAAAAGATTATTGAAGAAAACATAAAAAAAGCAAAGTATTATAAAGGAAGATGTAAAACACAATATTAGCGGAAGATACGCTAACCAAGAAAATATAGTTGAAGAAGAAGCTAACAAAGAAGAAATTAATCCAGGAAATGTTGGTAATGAGAGAAGAGAACTATAATAAAACATTATAAAATTGACAAAATAATTTGCAAGAATGAGAAAATAGTAATACAAATGGAATCGTTTATCATAATGAAATATGAAAATGGCTTCTATCTAAAAAAAATTCTAAAAGAGTGGCATCACTAGAAGTCCAAATGTAGATTTCCATATATTTTAGCTTATTACTAAATATAAAGTGCATTTCAGATAATAGTATAGGTCCCATAGGTACTTACATAGTATAACCTTTTTGTGATGTTAATAGTTTTCCTACGGGGAATGTTTGATTTATTTTTACGAGGTTTTAAGACATTTTACGCCTTGGAACAAAAAAAATACATTGAAAATAAAGAAAAAAAACGAGAAAACCCATATTTTTTCTCTAGAAACCCACACTGAGAGTCAACGTGTGGGCCGGCATTCTAGGTAATCACATTGTTGGCCCGTTTTTTATCGACGGTTCACTGAATGCCCAAAAGTATTTGGAATTGCTGAAAGACACAATTTTTCCAGCTATTAGCAATATTCCTGTAAACGAGAGGATCATTTACTAACACGATGGGGCGTCACCACATAGCGCCAGGGAAATTACAGAATTTTTTAATGGTGAATTTCCAGATGGATAAATAGGTTGTCATGAGCCGCTAAAATGGCCAACAAGAAGGCCTGACTTAAGCCCCTTGGACTTTTTTGTTTGGGGTACATTGCAAGGAGGGGTTTTAACAATATTCGGCATAGACCCTCTAACATCAACGAATCGCGACAGAGTATAGTGGAAGCATTTAAAGAAATAACAGTAAAAAATCTTCAGAATGTGAAACGTTACTTTCAAGAAAGATTAGGACAGTTTGAACATTTGCTTAGTTAACTTGCTTCATGATACAATTTTTTTCATAATTTATTGTTTGCTACCTTTTTGTACTAAGAGTGTATTTTTTGTTGTTTTAGTTTCAAATTGAATAACACTAGCTGTAGCTTTGATTGACACAACATGGGCTGAGATTTCCGTAGGCAAAATTGCCTCATTATCTCTGCTAAAAATTACTAAAGTTGCCGCGAAAGCTCCTACTTTCTTTTCTTTAATTTCAACTTTACTCTTTTGCTCCAAGGCATAAAATGTCTCAAAATCAAACACTCCCCGTGGGAAAGCTATTAACATCACATAAAGGTTTTACCATGCAAATACCTATGGCCAGTGTTATCTGAAATGCTTAATGCATTGTATCGATATTTTTCTTCCGTAGATTCAATTTATCGTTTTTAAGCGCAAACATTCTTATAACTAAAGCTTTTTCAGTATCAGCAACAATTTACCTAATTGTATATGTATTGCAAATAATTATATATTTGTAAAATCATCTAATAATGCCAAATCTTTTAAAACACCTGCTACCGATATATTTACCCCATTTTGCGAAAATCTTGCAAAAATTGAGCGAAATTTCAAAAAAACCTTGGGTTACGAAAGCTATATGGTAAACCCTTTTACTAAAAACACAAAGATAAACTCTATTTTAGCAGCTAAAATAGTATTTCAACTTTTGGGGATAATAACAATTGATAAAATGCCCAAGTCACCCAGAAAGGTCAAATTAAAAAGTTTTGTTTTTACTATTTATGTGTTGAGTATTCAATGGCTCTGGTACATATCCAAAAGCTAGATTATCTTACGTCTAGGTTATGTTATGCAAACTGAACGATTCTAAACAAGAAAACCTTTACAAAAATCTATATTTATTTACATGCGTTTATTAATATTTTAAACAAATAGATACAAACTTAATTTATTTTACACATGGAAGATATCCGTAGCACCACAAACGCAGGCTGCTGGTGGTGTAAAGTCCAATACAACACTAGGTCCTTCGGCAGCAGCAACAACGTTTATAGAAACCTCATACGTAAAGAATGGATTTATATCGGTGATTGTATTACTAAATACTGCGTTAACATCGTCTTCACCAGCGTCAACTCTAAGATTAACAGTTACTCTTTGTTGAACGCCTGCAAGCAAGAAGTTGGCAGTGATGTTCACCCCAAAACCTTGCAGTCCTCCGTTTAGTTCGCATGGTGATGACCAGGATAGGACAGCAGAGACATCATAAACTTCTGTGCTTCCGGAGACGAAATCTAATGCTAAATTCTCCGGAAGACTAGGTACTGTAAAATTTAGGTAAAATTAGAAAAACGGATTGAAATGCTTTGTTTTAAATCACCTCCTGTTAAAGTTCGCGCTGATGCGGTATTGCTCTGAAGTGATATGCCCAAGGTGTAATATGTTGTTAGAACCACCCTGTAGGCGTAATCCGGAAAACCTCCAACAAAAGCGCTGCTTAGTTCTTCGTTCGAAAGAGAGACAGTGATGACGCTAGTGTCGACGCTGCAACCATCAGGAACTGTATGCGCCGGGCCTAAAGATTCTATAGTTAACTCGTAGCCGATGACAAATTGTCGGCCATAATCTTCGATCCATGATACCAAAAATCCTTCTTCGCTAACGTCGGAGATGATCAAATCTTTTTCAACCAATGGTACTTGAAATCAAACATAACAGCAGGTAAGAATTATGACATTATCTTTTAAATGGCTTGATTACCAACAATATTTGAATATTACCTACCAGTTCTGAATGAAAATTCATTTCCAGAAGCAGAATCTTCTAATCTAGCGACGCAAGTGTAGATGGTGTCCTGCTCCAAATCATCTAGCAGCACAGTGAAGATCCTAGGCGTATTATCTATGACGGCAATTTCCCTTTCTATATCGTGACCGTTATCATTGCTGCACTCTAAGGTGGCTGTTTCGACTCTGCATAGATTTTCGATAATAGCTTGACCTTGTAACGTAATAACAGCACTTGTGATAGCGGGGTTGGTACGTACGTGAGACGGAGGAGCCAGTTCTAAAGCATTACATGAAAAAAGTTGTAAAGTCTCTCAAAAGGATATTTTCACTAAGTGCAATCATACCTGCAACTGGAGCATATTCTTCAACGGAAGCTGGATTACCAAGGATACCATTAGCTGTACCCCTTACAGTGAATAGGTTATTGGAGCAAGGGATCAACTGCAAATCTATGTTGGTAATACGAGTTACAGTCTGTTGCAAACCAAAAGCATTCTGTATGTCAACAATGTAGGTGATCTCACACAACCCTACTGTTACTGGTGGCGACCAACTTAGGATTGTACCGTCTAAGACCAATCCTTCGACTTCGGTGATGCCTAGAAGACAAATAATGTTATGTATATCATTTTATGTGATATCCAATGGTCGCATAGATTGACACTTTCAAAGGGATTCATTGTTCAAAGTATTTCAAAGTACTTGTAAGTAGAAGTTACTGAGAAAGTAGCAAAAACAAACAGATTCTTTTGCTTAAGTTTAAGAATCTCAGTATAAAGCCTTAAGTAAATCAATAGTTGAATTCTTAAAACTTAATAAAATTAACGATGCCAAAATTGCGGAATACAAAAGACTAACTTTGCTTTGCATGAACGAAAATCGTTTTCAATAGGGGGCAAATATTATGAACAACTAGAAGATACGGCTTTGGGCAATCCGCTGTCCCCTTTCATAGCCAACTTGTTAATGGATAAATTTGAAAAAGGACACAGTATATTTTCCTGGAATTTGGCTCATGTATGCAGGCGACCTTTTCGTGGTTTTTAATACCAAGAAACGCACTATTCCGGATTTCGTCGCGACTCTTAATTCAAAATTCGAAACTATTAAATTTACAGTAGATGAAGTGAGCAATCAACTCCTGTTCCTGGATAATTTAGGAATTAAAAACAAAAAAAAGCTAGAAATAGACGTATATAGAAAGGAAACAAGCACTAATAGATACATTATGACCGATTCTAACCACTGTGGACAACACAAAATGGCCGCGATTAGTTTCCTAATTAACAGACTGGTGAAATTCCCTTTGAATAAAAGTAGGTACAATAAAGAAGCTTAAATTCAAAAAAAATTTGCTGTTTGTAATGGTTACTCTTCTATAGATGTCGAGAGCATTCTTAAGAAAGTCCAACATAGGCATCATGTAAGAAATTCCACGACCTTGATCCCGGTAAAAAACTGCAAAAAGAAATTCGTGAAACTTCCCTTCTATAGAATATCGAAAGGTATTAGTAAAGTTTTTAGGGGACAAGATATGAACATATGTTTCAGTTCATGTAATATAATTAAAAACTTTCTTGGCAATCCGAAAGATAAACCGGACATGAAAGAAAGATCGGGAATTTATAAAATTGCACGTAATGACCGTGATAAAGCCTACATAGGTCAAACAAAACGAGGTACTAGATTCAATGAACACATCAGGTGTTATAGGAACGGCAAAACAGAAGCGTCAAGTGTAGCACAACACATAAACGAAACCGGGCATAATATTAAATTAGAAAACCTGAAAATGATTAAGAACGTCACCTCGTCTCGTGAGCTAGACGCATTTGAAACTATCTATATAAAAAAAGAACGAAATCTGCTGAACAGAGACGACCCACCTCTTCATTACTCTTGTTCTGAGAGTAGGGATAAACAAGCATGATTGAATTAGAGCTGTTTTGTGTTTTTTGCTCAGATTTATTCGGTCATTCGGTTGATAATGAGATTGCCCAGGAGCCCTCGAAACGGTTGTTCCGAATTAATTAATCAATATTTTGTGTGGTGAGGAGTGTGCCGATACTTTATGTTGTTTAGCTAAAGTCTTAAGACCAGGGAATACAATTCTTCTGGTAATTACAAAGTTATTCATGATTACAACTTCTTGGTGTTAGGTACTCTTCCTTCAGACTACCATATAGAATCTTGTAGCAAAAATCTTCTAAACGGTAATTCATAGAATTTTTTATGGCAATTTCTTATGTTGATGCTTGGAAGAAATCTGGGAACTGTATTCAAGCTTCTGTCGCATTACCTTAGACATACTAATGCTATGGATAACGCATCTGACCATGACAAAGCATGTAACATCAATAAAATAGCATCGTCAAAAATAAAGAGGATTTACTGAAGTTCTTGCGTATGATTCTGCAGCTTGCCAACCTATACGCAGAAACAGAAACTGCAAATGAGTTTGAGTTAATTTGGATAGCAAATGAACATTGCTTCAATTATCCGAAACGTCTGATGACTTAGATTGTATGGACTGTGCTATCGTACTTTATCTTGACGAAGGAAATAGTTTTATCCATGCCATCGAATATGCATTTGATTGACGATTGTTCTACAGTGGAGAGTCTTCTTGAAAAAAGATTGCAATCACTGGACTATAATTGCGACAAGAATACAAACGCACATAGTTTACGTGGAAAACTTGTCTGGTCCCAGGTCTACCACGACAGAAAGTTGTTATAGACATCAAGTATCTGAAAAACAAATTTTCTCGTTGGCATAGATTACTATAGCAAATACATCGTTTGATTAAACTTAAATTAATCTAATTTTTCTTGGTTACATCGTCAGCCGTTTCTACCTAGTACATTAAAATCTAACCGCGACAATCACTAATTCGTCCCACAATTCAAACTATTATCTCTTAAAGAATCTATAGGTTTAGCATTTGTAAAACCAGAACTTATAAAAAATTAAATTTACTAACTGTTGATATCGGCTGATCCCAATTCAAGATTAGTGACAGCAACAGGACCTTCTATTCCTTCTGATTGAACCTGCACGGAAAATTGGCTATCTGTGCAAGGAATCCTGTTGAAAATGACCGACACCTCCGTCGTATCAAGTTGGTCTCCTTGAACACCATTTACAGCATAGTTTACGATATAACTGACCGGACATACTCCGACATTAGCTGGCGACCATGTTAGTATAACTGAATCTCCAGCGTCTGCAGCTGTCAAACCACCAACACTTCCGACACCTAAACAACGAGTCTCTATAATCTGTTTGGCAATTTGGTATTTCAATAATCAAGTACTCGAACTCTGTGGCACCGGAACACTGAAACAATTGACTAAAACCTTTACCATAATGGTTCACTCGCACTGAAGAGTTCAGTTTTACTGCTGATGATGATAGCTTGGCTGTTGAAACGTGCGTCCAGTACGAGTGAAGTATTGTGGTAAAGGTTTTAGTGAAGTATTTCATTGGTATTTCAAGTTGGTGTTGTGTAATTGTAAATTAATACTAGACGGTGTCTATACAATCTGTGTATGTAACTTACGTATCGAAGGTATAAATTCTTGTGAAACAGCTGTCCCTTTGCTGCCAGTGAAGGAAATTGGTGTTACGGTTATAGTGTAATCAGTACACGGGATCAATTCGATGTCAAAATCGTGTGCAAGACCGACTATCTCAACTGCTGAGCTTCCCAAGATCTCATTTTCGTATATCACTTCGTAAGCAACACCGCATTCTTCCGAATTCAATGGTGCTTCCCATGTTGCTCTTATGGAGTCGGTAGTTTCTACCACTTGTAAGTCACGAACGCTGTCCAAATCTAAAATTTACGTTTCGATATGCATATTAGATTTTAACTCAAGGAAACATACTCACTTGACCAGAACTCGATATTAGCACTTGGAGGCGAGAATCCGGCTAATGTTGTGAAGATGAAACCGTTGCAAATATAGTAGATGTCCGGTCGTAAAAGTGTGATCAAGATATCGAAGGTTCTATGTTCGACATCGGTTACCATTTGCGGAATGGTAAAGTTATGGGTGTCCGACAAGCAGAACATCTGGAAATGGGTCACTTCGCACATATTCTGCTCGTAGGGTTCAGCGTCCCAAATCATCTGGATCGAATTGCAACTGGTGATCATATCTCTGAGATAAGGCGCCGTGGTTACTGAAATTCAATGTTTTTCTTCATTATTTTAACGGAATAATCCGAATGTACCGTCGAAATTACCTCTCATGGCGATGGTGATAGTTCCTGTAACCGACGAATCTCTAGAGGAAACTTGAACGGTAATTTCGGAACAAGCAACCGGGTTTGGAAGGACAAAACTGGGCTCCGTTACCGTAAGGGTTAACCCATCTTGTAAACGTGCATTGCTACTAATCGAAATTTCGAACTCGCAACCATCAACATTGCCTGATGTTGTCCAGGTGCCGACCAAATTAGACTCATCTTCTATCAATTGCAAATTTTGTATGGTACCTTGAAGAGGAATTCAAATTAGTGTAATATTTTGCTTGAAAAAATTCTCATTCTATTTTCATCTAAAATTAGGCCATATACCGTCTAAACACTTATTTGTTTACGATAAAACCTTTATCATTAAAATAAGAGATTTCTTTCAGAATTTCATGGAAAATTAATTAACTTTTCATGTTGGTTGTGATTTAAATATAATGTTCCAATCAATAGAACGTAATTAGACCTTGTTTTCATGTTACCAGAAAAAATATCGTCTATTAGATCTTTATGATACAAATAATTACTGATTGTAATCGAACTTAATGATCTTGCACTACTTCAGAAAATGAACCGATTAGCTAGAACGGTTCTCAGATACACCTAAATATATCCATCTAAACAGATCCATTTTGACTAAACGGCACGTATTTTATTTAGATTTTTGGGGGTTTATTGCTGTTACGTATCATGGTCGTCTAGAAGGTAAGACGATATCACTTGTTAACTTATCTTATATCGCAATTATGGTTATTTTTATTTGATTTAGTAGTGACAGATCAGCAATAACGGATATGGTGATACAAAATCCCCAATTATATTAATACTAATAGCATCTTTATAGAGCTATTATTGTAATCAATATCAATTAAAGGATTACCAACATCACTGTGACGTGGTGGTCTTCGAAAATAGAATTTTTATACCAATTGATTTGAGATGACAACGCTTTTTCTTCTTCGTTATTTAATTTTAGAGATATTGCTTCCAATAAATTTTCCATTGAGTAATATTATAAAACAATTTTCATTGAAGAATCTAGATTCTAGATTTGGATTCTGGATGATTATTGAAACAGAACATACAATAAAAAAACAATAGCTTTATCTTGCTATTCAACCAATTTTTTATCGTTGGTTAACGATATAAATACAAAGATTTATCTTATTTAAGCAGAAAGAGTCACAATCCATCAAAATGAATTTGTTATAATTTGTTGTAAAAATATCTTTGTTGTGCTTCAATAACAATAATTTATTTAAGTCTACGAAATTTGAAATATGTTTGAACAATAAAATGTCATCCTTATTTTAAATTATCATTTTCAATATTTTTTTACAAGGATAGGTTACTATTAGTACAAATATGAGGGTGTATCAACTATAAACGGGACTGATTTTCTTAAAAATTCCGGAGGGCTTCTAGACCTAGAAGCCACTCTCTCGGGTCCCTTTAGTATCAAAAGAAACCATGAGCGAGAAAAAAGTGCATGTCTCCGTGGAGCAGCGGATTATCATAAAGTTTTTGGCCAGGGAGGGGGTGAACCCAACCGAAATTTTGCAGCGATTACAGACACAGTTCGGGGACAACACCCTGTCAAAAATCCGTGTGTTTGCATGACACAAAACATTTTCTGAATGGCGTGAAAAGCTCGAGAACGAAAGCCATGATCGCCGCCCTAGGACAAGTGTAACCGAGGCCAACATCGACGCGATCCGAAATCTCATAGAGAGAAATCAATATTAGTACTGGATGTCGCGAAATTGTCATTTCGAAAGAAAAGGAAGAAGCAATCGGCCAAAAGTGTCATTCTTCTGCATGACAACGCCAGGCCTCATGTGGTTAACGCCACGATGCAAAAAGTGCATTAGGATAGGAAACGCTGTAACATCCACGCTACAGTCCAGACTTGTCACCTTGTGACTTCCATCTTTTTGGACCCCTCAAAGAACCACTTGGAGGCCAGCGTTTCGACGACAATGAAGCGGTGGAAGCGTTTGTGCTCCAATGGTTACACGAACGTCCGAAAAGTTTTTACGATGATCGAATAAAAAAGTTCCCAATCCAATACGAAAAATGTATTTCTAGGGCGGGAGAGTATGTACAAAAATAATATATATTTGTAAGCTTAGTTAAATAAAGTTAGAATTTTTAAAAAACAAGTCCCGTTTATATTTGATACACCCTCGTATAACCATGCAGACATTCAATTTACTGAGGGTTTGTATTCAAAATTAAGCAATTCTCACATATAAAAATGTTGTTTTTCTTCAATAACAAAACACATTTTGCCACAAAATGCACGTTTTAAATATAAAAGTACAACAAATAACTTTTGAACCACAGGGAAGACGTTTTAGATGGTAGTATTTCCAGTTTCACAACGTCTAAAATCTAGCCTTTGAAGCAGTTGCTACTTCCTCCACAAATGCTAGACGCGTGGGTTAACAATTAAAAATTTTTAATGTGTGATGACGGCCCAACGGGACGTATATGCTTTCAAGCTAGGGGGAAAGGCCTTGGTTTCCCAACATGCGAATGGTGTCAGTAGGACTCGAACCCACAGCGCTTAATTCTGCCTAATCAGGCGCAGATCCTCTTACCACTGGAGCACCAAGACAAAGCAATTGAAATTTCGTACCAATCCTTTCAAGAACGTCAAGTAGATTTCCCTAGTGAGCGGCTTAAAGAAGTTCAAAACAACGAAATGTCAATCAAAAGTGTGTCAGACAGATCCTTTCTGAGCGTAAGAGAAAAATAGTATTAACTGCTTGTCCCTCAATCATGTAAACTGTCCAGAAAAGTTGAGAAATATTCTTCTTAAATGGGGTGTGACTTTTTATAACACTAAAACGTAAAGTCTTTTTAATGTAATTTTCAAGTTGCATTAGTGTTGATCTTTAATATATCCACAGATTTCAATTGAAAATATACATATATAGAAGTCTAGGAAATACGGTTATTGCTTCTTTTTATTATTAATATTAACATAACTTTATAAATGAAATAGAAATGGCAAAATTCTTGGCCAAAAAGTTATTTATTATACCCTCATGTACACAACCGACGTATCGACGAAACTATCATCTTTTTTCAAGGTTTAACACATTTTTTTTAGGTAAACATTGCTTTTTTAAATTTAAAATTGTTAACCATTGTGACCAAGCTGAAGTACATAATTAAGAAGAGATATATGAATTATTTGTTACAAGGTTAAAATGATTTTATGAAGTGTTGAAAATTTATTTTTTTTTAATTTAACATACAGTGAGAATTTCACTGCAGTTTCCAACTAGAAAACGAATTTTAATTTTTCTTTTACATTTTCAACACTTCACATACACACTTATTTTAACTTTATAACAAATAATTAATATATCTCATCTTAATTGCTTTCATAATCATAACCTCTATTGATTCCAAGTATCCATACGAATAACAGAATTAATGAAAAGAAAACACTTTAGTTTGCTCACAATAGTTAACAATTTAAAATTTTAAAAAAGAATGTTTACCTATAAAAAATGCACCAAACCTTGAAAAAAGATGACAATAAACAACTTTTTGCCTCAGAAATTTGTTATTTTTATTCCGTCTTTGAAGCTCAGAGCATCTACTTCATATACTTTATAATTCCAAAGAATTACGCATT
The DNA here is from genome assembly GCA_029619315.2 of Dynastes maya. Classification (NCBI taxonomy): domain Eukaryota; kingdom Metazoa; phylum Arthropoda; class Insecta; order Coleoptera; family Scarabaeidae; genus Dynastes; species Dynastes maya. The sequence goes on along the minus strand of JAROYE020000006.1, from coordinate 42,549,330 downwards.
CAAGTTCATAATATATTAATCAAAGCTGGTCTGTGGTAACTCCTTATCTGTCATTAATCTGTAATACTTGAGAAAACGTTGCTGCAGGTGTACCGTAGGATTATGAAAAAACTTCAATGTATACCTGAATATATAAAGCAACTAGAGGGGAGCTAAAATCTAAAATAAACACTGCATTAATAACACTGAATATTCTACTACATTAGATAAAGTTAAGGGTTTCTCTTTATACTTTTCCAGTGTTTTTGGAGAACCAGCGCAGTATACCAACAATTTCTCAAATAACTCTGGTCTTAATTCCGTTGATATTGGTTTAATAACTGAGGGGGATGCCCGGTCTGCTATTAACAAATTAAAACCTAATACATCGATCGGTGTTGATAATATTTCAGTCTATATTTATAAAGGTCGTGCTGATTTCTTTATTACGCCTCTTACCCATATATTTAAATTATCCGTTATGAACGGCGCATTTCCTGACGATTGAAAACTTTCTAAGGTTTTGCCGATATTTAAATCTGGACTATCGACCCATTTCAGTTTTATCAACTGTAGCAAAAATTTTCGAATATATCATATATTATAAAATCTATGCACAAAATAAACATTACTTATCTGATGATCAGCATGGTTTTCCTAAACGGAGATCTATTGAATCAAATTTATTAATATTCTCGAATGACATTTCAGATGTACATCTTGATAATTCCCAGTTGGACGTAATTTTCACGGATTTATCCAAAGCGTTTGATGAAGTGCATCATGATATTCTCTTGAAGAAACTTCATAGATTTGGATTTTCACATAATCTTTTGACTTTTTTTGGGTCTTATTTATCCAATCGTAGGCAAGTAGTGTTCTTTGAAGATGCCCAAGGAAGCAATCTTGGACCCCACTTGTTCTTATTATTTTTTGACATTGTAGATGTAGAATATTCGAAATGTTTGCTTTATGCAGATGACTGCAAAATTTATAGGAGAATTATAACACCTTCTGATTATTCTCATTTACAAAGTGACTTATACAAAATATTCGTTTGGTGTCAACTTAACAAACTTTCTCTGAATGTTGATAAGTGCGTGATTGTTAGCTTTACGAGAAAAAATTACCTGAATTTAATTAGTCGGTTTGAATAGCTTTCAGGAGAATACTGTAAAATCTTGATTGTCTCTTCTTTCGTCTAATATATCGACCGCTGTAGCTGTGGGAGTTGGTTTTAGTCCATCATCAAATTACTAATTAAGTTATTATTTCCTCATGCATGTAGATCGAATAGATTGCTCTCAGCTGCAATTACTGAACATCATATGTTGTGTTCTATATAATATAAACTAACATATTAATTTTTTTTATAATATATTGCAAACATGTAACATATAATAATATATATTTGCATAACCCATGATAAATACTAATAGCCTTTAGCATATCCCAATTTTTAATAGGGGCATACTTTCAATGCAAGATATGATTGTCTCTTTTACATCTTCATCGTTCTCCCATACATCCTTTATATTCTTCATTAATATTTCCTTTGTAGAGTTTTCTCTTTCATATACCTTACTTTTTAGTCGATTCCATACGTTCTCGATGGGATTGAGGTCCGGTGAATTTCCGGGCCAACGTAAAAGAGGTATGTGATTGTCTTCAAAGAACTTCTTAACCTTTTTTGCCACTGTAGGTATGCGACGTCCTAGCTTAAAATACGGTAATAACGTGTTTTTTAACACATTTATGTACTGCTCTTGACGTATTGTACCTTCTACAAAATACAAAGGTCTCCACTAATCACTCCCCAAATCATTACCTGCGGAGGGTGTTTTACAGTTCGAAGAACCGTGGACTCTGTGAGACGTTCGCCGGGTCGTCTACGAACAAATTATGCTCGCTGCACTAACACACAGAGCGAGCACTCGTCACTAAAGAAAACCTATTAAATAATGCAAACATTAATTCAGTAAAAATCGTGTTATTAAGTTATTCACCTTTTTCCAATTCTCGTCTGTGAAATGTCGATATTCTCTTGCAAAGTTGAGACGAGCAGATTTCATTTTTTCTGTTAAACGCGGCTTTTTTACATGTCTTCGGCCCATTAGGCGATTTTAGCGCAATCGGCGCCTGACAGTTCTGCTCGAAATCTCTATTCCTCTCTCTTGTAAATTTTTTTGAATCATTTTAATTGTAGCAAATCTATTGCTCAAAGCCTGATGAACAATTTCACAGTCAGATCTCTTCGAAGTTTTTCTTTTCCGACCGCACTTTGCCCGTCTTTGTGTCGATGTGCTAGCTCCTTCGTTTAAGTTTCTAGCTAACCGCGATACTGAAGAAGGAGATACTTTCTGTAATTTTGCAATTTCTCGTTGTGAATGTTTGTTTGATTGTAGAAGAGCTTGTATAGCGGCTTTTTGTTCACTTGTTAAATCTTTCCCGGGCATTTTCTACAAAAAAAAACCCAAATATTTCAATTTTTTTTAAATTCCAAAGAATTAATTATTAAGAGAGAGATAGAATAACAATTTTAGATATGCAATAACGATATATCAACACAAAACACTTAACGATACTCCACAACTTAGCTTCTATACGGTTATGACGAAATATTTTAAAAAATATCGATGCATTCTCTAAACTGTGAACACGCTAAAGGTAAGTTGATAACTGAAATATTTATGTATACGTACTTTACTCTTCTAAATATCATTTCTCTGGTATTTTTATTTATTGATACAATAATCTAGTCCCCCTATAAACGATCGGATTCAAAGCAAAAGAATATCACTATAATAGGATGGGAATTTCCAGGTAAAAGGGTTGATTTATGACATGTTTCAAGTAATATAACCAGGGACTGTACAGTTTGGTCTCCCCATGTAAAAAAGAATAGTGATCTTCTAGAAAAAGTACAAAATAAATTTCTACGCTATCTTTATTACAGAAAGTATGGCCAAAATCCACCCTTTCAAACATACTTTAACATTCGCAAAGTGTTGCCGCCGCTTATAGATAGACGTGAGGTTGCCATGATATATGTGCTCTATAAGGTTTTCAATAATATATCTGACAATGCAAAACGTTGTTGTCCCTGTTTCGATTACATGTACCTTATTTACAATACCAGGCCGGTTCCACCTATGCATATTAGTAAAAATTACTTGTCACCCATAACGAAAATTTGCAAACTATACAATAAATACTTTCGCGAAATAGAAATCTTTGGAATGTCGAGATATGGTTATTTTATATCCACCAGAAATGTGATATGTTTCAATCGGCAGTGATTGTATACCACTGTGATTGTATACTACTAGTTGGCTTCAATTTTTCGTAGATTTCTCTAACTTTCTCAATGTGGCTTCCTTCTGACATTTTCACTAGAATATATGTTCACTTGGTATTGTATAATGTTCTGCGATTATATATATATATATATATATATATATATATTAATTTTTTAATTTAATGACACATGTAATTAGGATAAATTCCTGTATGTGTCTACTTTTTAATAAATAATTAAATATATTCAAGTTTATTCATATATAATTTTACAAAGATTCAACCATCTTTTAATTTTGCGTTTTGTTAACATCAGAAAAAGGAATAAATACAATGATAATCCAATCTACGCATACTCTAGAGATTTTGAGTAACATTCATTAACAAAATTCGTTCAAAAAGTTTAAAACGAAATTATTTATCTTGATATGTTAAATAAACTAACATAAGTAGCAAAAATGTTACTTATCGAAATATTTTAGAAAATAAAAATGATGATAGATCACTAGAAATCAAAATGAATAGATATACTTACCACTACACAACTCTGACGTAGCAAAAGCGAATAACGTGCAGAGCACGAAACCGCAAAGCAGCTTCATCGCGGTTATCCTTGGAAGGAACAAAAGGAACAAATTCTGTATCTCTACAACACTATTTTCTGCACTTGTGAATTCTAAGCGAATTACAACTGAACATACCTTGGATACTCTTTCGGTTTAAGTACCGTCTTTATCTCTAGCACCAATAATCGATAAATCTACCATCTTGACTTTTTTAATTTATCAAAACCTGCGATCTTTAATTAAATACATTCTTGCTGTATCTCATCTAAGAAACAGGACAGGAAATAGCACCTCCTGTATTCCTCCACCGCAATAAATATCTTAGTTACCATATTTTCATCATTTTCTCCAATGCATTTCTTTAACACTTATTTTGAATATTTGCTAATAAGTTTTATCAGATAAATTATTTATATATAAAGGTATATTTCAGAAATATGTCACAATTTACAACACGAATCATTTTGAAATAGCTAATTCAAGACAAAGTTTTGCTTGTATTTACTTTTGTGAAGTGTTTACATTACTTTTCAGAAAGTGAGGATTTGTTAATGGTTTCAAATATAGTACTTCGATTAAGTCAATTCACAAAAAATGTTGAACATTTCACTGTAATGCTGAAATTAGATTGAAAAAAATTAATGTAGATATTTCAAAGTTTTATCTTTTTGTATAATTATATTGGTGCCTGTTCAAATTAATAACCAAAGTTGGAAACATTTGTAGTGGCGGCTTCTCATGATCTCAAGCTCAAGCGCTCAAGCCTCTCAACCATCCCCAATCGAAAAAAGTAACTTAATTACATTCCAGTACCAATAAATACCTCTCTGGTTATTCAATATATCAGAACATCTTAAAATTTAATTAAATTGTTATATTTATCATTTGCGTTTTAAAAGCGGTTCCGTGTAATCAATTTCATTGTTTCTCCATTAAGGAGGTGTATTACAGTATTCTGATTAAAAAATGAGTAACGCCAGAAAAAAACAACTCAAATCGTTGCCTTGATTGAAGATCGCAGCAATATGAAGCTGGAGGTTACAATAGAAGACCAGTTTTAGAGCCTCTAAAGTGCACCACAACTGCAGATGATTGTTATTTACGTCTGTAGACTTTTCGCAAACATCATTTTACCCCGGAAACTTCAAAATATTCTTTAGAAAGTCCGTAATGTCCGAATATGTGTCAATTCGGTTAGGAATAGATTAAGAGAAGTTGGAATTGGAATCAAAATGGCTGTTACTGCTCCATTGTTAACCAGGGAACATCGTGTGGCACGGTTAAGGTTCGCAAGGGAACATGTGAGTTGGGTTATTAATAAGGTTCGACAAACGAGTCCAACGTCAGAGACGTATCGCGCAAAAGTAGGTACGTAAAATACGGTATTATTAAAAAATAATATATTGTTACCTTTTATTGACGTCCTGATGTCCACTGCGATAAAATACTACTGCCACGGTAAGTACTGCAACATAAGCAACGCTTCCATTGTCACTTCACTACCTAAATCCCCTCTCTGGGCTAATATTCTTTTTACGGAGTCCAGATTTTCAGTTTTTGGATTTGATAGACACATTCCAATCTAAGTATAGACGTAACGGTGGAGGATTATCTCAGTGCAACATAAGAGCAACCAGAAATTTTGTTGGTAGCTCTATTATGATATGGAGAAGTATCTGGTTTGACGGTCACACAGAGTTAATAGTGTTTCCTAGTGGTTTTCCGAGGGTTTCCTCGGTATGTACGGGAAGTTCTTGAGGAAAATGTAGTGCCTTGCTGTTGGTGAGAATTTTGTTCTTAAGCGCAATAACGCTCACCCGCACGTTGCCAGAATAGCAATGAAGTTGGTATTCAAGTTTTAGATTGGCTACCAGTTAATTCAGGCCTAAACTCGATCGAACATGTTTAGAATTACCAACAAAGGTACATAAGATCCTGTAATATCGTTCCAGATAACCTTGATGAGTTAGTGAATGTTTTGAGAGAAGAATGGCAAAATTTAGATTTAGAGTACATAACAAAAAACCTGCCTAAAACAATAACCATAGGTGATATTAATATAACTCATGGTATTGATGGAATCGCTCACGGCAAAAACATATTGAAGTACATCAGGAATCTGATAAGAAGTCTTTCCCAGAGAATGAGAGATGTCATCAGAGCCAGATATTAAAAAGCTAAAATTATCATCGAAAACTTTTATTTTGAGTATTTTTAAATTTTTATTGAATAAATCTCAATTTCATTACTTTCACGTTTTTCTTCTAATTTTAATTATAATCGATTAAACATTCCTAAGTTTCATTACATGTAATTTATAAATAGTTTTAGAAGATAATATTGATGCTTGGCTTTCAAGAAGCTGCGATTTAACACCATTGGATTATTTTTTATGGGTTTACGTTAAGTCGTTGGTCTATGCGAACAAACCACAGACAGTAGAGGAATTGCAAACCAATATAGAGCGCTGCATTCGAGAAATAACGCGGATTTATTCCATAAAGTAACTGAAAATTGGATTAATCGAATTCGCTCCTGCATTTGTACTCGTGTAGAACATTTGAGTGATGTGTTGTTTAAAACACAAATGCAATCGATGAAACTTTCAAATAAAAAAAAATTTGGATTAACTTTTTTTTCTGTGTTTTATGTACATTTAAAAACATCATTCTTATTGGGAAACCCTTTATTTGCATTTAAAAATTGTATATACATATTATTATTCTAGTTTTTAATTAATATATAACATATTGCATAAAATAACATTATAAGAAGTAAAGCATTGAAACCCATTAATTTGTATACTACTTCATTTTTGTCGCGTCAAATTGTCGATTTTGCACATTATGCCACGTTCACGTTGGAGAACAGACAGAAGATGCAGTACTCATCTTACACTAATCTTAGTCATACCCAAATGGTTATGGAGAATTCGGCGAATACTTGTTTGAGAAATGTTAGACATCACTGCTAATTCCTTCACTTTCAAACGGCGATCTGCTAATACCATTTCTTCAATAATTTAAATGTTTTGAGGCGTTATCAGTTCAATTGGTCGACCGGGGCGCTCATCAGTTTCAAGGGATTCTTGCTTCAAACGGAAACATTTTGCCCATTTCTTTACAGTTGAATGTGAAGGAAATAAATCACCATAAACACCCTCTAAACGTTGTTTAATGTGATTAGGCGTACGTCCTTCTTTTGTTAAAAATTTACTGAGCGCACGGTACTCAATTTTCGTTACCTGAGGCATTTTCATGCACTAGTCACGTTGTTTGGCTGGCTCATAAAAACTACTACACTTCCAGCCGTAATATATATATATAGTGTAGACCTCGCAGAAGTGCAACTATGACGCAACGGAGTTTGAACACGCTCATATCTGTATAAACCTGTCACGCCGAGAATTTATGGCGCCTACCTCGTTGTTTCAAGTCAATCAAGTTATTTTCCTGGTTCCAAACTTCAACATAACTGCACGTGATTGATAGATATGCTCTAGAGAAAGAACCCTCGCTTGAAATTGCTGTAGAATGGAAAATGCCATAAGAAAGGCGGAAGGAACCGACCTTTACCCGAACGTAAACTTACGACAAATAAGAACGCCGTCAAATTGAGCCTGCAGCCAAGCCAGTTAGTGGAACTAATGCTACGGTATTTCTACCGAATTTCAAATTTGTCAATCTACGGAATTAAGCTATATACAGCCTTGGACAAAATTATTAGGCACCCTCGCATATGGTTTATATCTCAACTTTCACCGGTAAATAAATGAAACGGATGGTATAAATGTAATATTTTATTTCAGAAAAAGTAAAATTCAATATCATGTTGATCCTCCTTGGGAGTTTATTACAGCAGTTATCTTTTTCGGTAAACTGGCAACAAGTTTCTCGCAAGTAGAAGCTGATATTTTATTCCATTCCTCTATTACCGCTTTTTTTAACTTTCGTTTGGATGTACATCTTCGAGTATGTACCTTCTGCTTTAAAATGGCCCACAAATGTTCTTACATCCTCACATTACTGTTGTAACTAACAGCGCGAAACACAATGAGCTCTATTAACTTCCAAACATGCAATATAACTCGGTAATTCCCCGAGGAATATTTAGATATACTATTTATAATTCCCCGACGAAATATAAGGGGTGCCTAATAATTTTGTCCAAGGCTGTATGTATATTTATCTAACTTGATCTCAATTTTCAATTATATCTTCTCAATGAGTACACCAATACTGATGTATAAATTATGTTTTATAATTTCATCCATCATGTACCTAGACAATTAGAAACAGCGTTACCTGAGGCTAGAAACAATAGTAGTTCGAAGTTAGGAACTTCATTATCGATGAAGAGTAAGCGGAACAACTTTATGGGATTATTGTTTTGTGCTTAAATATCTTAGTTTTTCTGCTGATAACTCTCTCGTTGATATATGACTAACCTCGGCAAATAAGCGGTAACAGCCAGAGGCGTGGCGAGCGCATACAAGTTTACAAATAAAATAGAAGGTAAGAAATAAATTATAAAACGTGCTGAAACACTTACCGTTTTAAAAGTCTTCCGTGAAATCACAAACTGGGTAACATCTGTTAAATATTTTAATCATTAGATACGTTTCCACAGCTGTTTCAGTCAAGTGAGTACGACGTGCGGAATAAATGTTTTTTAATGCCGAAAACGACCATTCGACATTTACCGATGTAATATTTGCATATTTAAAATAATCTTTGAAACAACTTAATGCATCTTTACACGCACCTTCAAAAATTTGTCTTAATATAGGAAAATCGGAGTCTTTCTCTAAAACACTTTCAAATTCTCGTATTACACACCAATTTGTTTCGCCTTCTACAGCGCATAACTGTGCGTGAACATCATTCACAATTTGAACAGAATCCACTAGCAACTTCGAAACAATTTGTAATTTTTCTATTCCCTCCGCCAGTCCGAAGTAATTGTTGTGAATAGTTTGTCGGATTGAATTTTAAAACTACCTTCTTTACTTGATCAAAATATTTGTTGTAGTAAAGCGTAGCCTGCAACCATGTTCCCCAACATATAACTATCGGCTGTGGTGGTTCAAATAAATCAGTCGGGTACGTTTCGGGGACTTTAGAAACACTGCCTTTGTACTAGCAATCAATGCATTTACTAGTGGAAAACATGTAGGAATCGTTTGTGGCGCAAGATTTAGAGCATGGATTTTACACGTTACATGTAAGAAGTTACCACTGTGTTCTTTAAGAGATCGGCCCAAAGAACGCATGTTTGCGGCACCATCACTCATAAACATTAAAAGTTGCTTAGTTGAAACTTCAAATTTGTTCAATGAATTCAACACCACCTTTAAAATCTCATCGGCAGTACAATTTATAACTCTTTTGGAAGCAAGTAAGAAGGAGGATGACGGTCGATGTGGCTCCATTGTACGTACCATTACAATAACCACAGAATGTTTTTGACGACCTGTTGTTTCGTCCACACACAAACACAGTTTTTTATCTTCCAATTCCGTTTTCATTCTTTTTTCTAAATGTTCACGAGCAAATGGCACTACATTTCGTATCGATGTCCGACTAGGTAATTTACAGTCCGCATATTTATTCCAGAAGGAGACAAATGCTTCTTTGTCTAGTAAACGAAACGATAGATTACATAAAATAAGAGTAACACATAAATCAAATGTAAATTTTTCTTGGTCTCGTATGCCACTTTTTGCAGAAGAATACTGTTTGTTTTCGATGTGACGTTGGCTTCTGGACCAACACATTAAAGGAATTTTACAAACTAGACATTGAATTTTAGCGCCATCAAAAATTAAGTCCGGCATGTCCACTATAAAGTTTTTAACTGTGTCTGCCATTGGTCGTTTTCGCGACATTTTTAAAGCAAACATAAGCGTACAATTACGAAATAAGTTACGACAGCCTACATATACACAGAACTACTCGCATACAGCATCGATTTAGTACTAACGCTGTGAACGCGTGAAATAAATAATCGCCGACTCCGCACCACATATCTACTACACTGACTGTTACCCCTGTTTGCCCACACTATATATGACCTTTCTTATGCTTTCACTTACTAATATTCGTATTTGTTAAGTGTTAAAAGATAAAAGATAATTACTACGAGCCGCCATTCAACATTGGCAACGTTCATTTTAAACCCAAGGATTTTATTGGAATTTTCATTTGTTATATGATATGGACTTTAATCTTCATTGCTACTTCAATCACCGTACTAACAATAAGTACAAGCAGCATTCTTGTGCAATTGTTTGTTTTCTAATTTTAGACAGAAATTCAGCATAATTTTAAAATTAATATTAGTCGATTGGTTCGAATCATCAGGTGGTTGTTGAGTCATGTTATCGCCATTCATTTCGATTATTATATTATTGGATTTTAATCGCCTGATATCTTCTAATTAGATTTGCGGCATCGGTTTTTTATCCACTGTTCATAATTGATGTCACGAACGCACCGACAATGAGATGTAACACAAGAAAACATAAATAGGATCAAGAATGACATTTTGCAATCGAGAAAACTGCAAAATTAATTAAGGAAGCTATGAATTATTTTCGTTGTTAACATCCCTGTTTTACAAATTCCAAAAACCACTCGAGAGATTATAACATTGTACACTTTATAATTTGTAAATTTTATCTTTCAAAGGAGTTTGTACTAATCAAACCGCCGTTTCCTTTAGTACAATTCTATAATTGGAAAATAATTTATCTACAGTCTTTGGCCATTAAATTCGGGCCACAAGTAGAAAACGATTTTTCTCTACTGTTTTATTAATAACTACTGAAATAAATAAAAATATATAGATAGCTTTGATTGATCAGAGTAGCTATTCTTTTGAGTTTTCTTGCTTCCTGACTTCTGTATTACCAATTATATTTCATTGCTATTTTCCCACGCTTCTTTAAAATTTGTCGTAATTCTCCTTTTAATAATAATAATAATAATAATAATAATAATGATAATAATAATAATAATAATAATAATAATAATAATAATAATAATAATAATAATAATAATAATAATAATAATTTATTTCCTGCAGGTAAAACCGAAGTACAGGAAATGTATAAACTAAATGTTACACTTCGCGAATGCATACATTCAAAAAAATACAATAAACTTAATGAATTTCAACTGCTCTTGAAAAAATCATATAAGCAATTTACAAATTAATGATAATTTCAGCTATTGCTTTAAATGAACTACAATGCACATCACATACTTCTGTTATTTTGTTATAATTATTGCACATTACAAACACCGGTGACTTAACTAAAATAATTAAACATACATTCATAACGTGCTTCTAATCTAGGAACATTAAAATTAATTCTACTCAACAACCACGGACAGTCAATATTGTTATTTAACAAATCAAACAAAAACTTTACACGTAACATATTACACCTTTTACATAATGAGACAAAGTCTAGCCTAGATAACATAATATTATAATTAAAACCTCTTTCGGGGTAAACTCCATCAATTTTAAACATTAAGTACTTCAAAAAAACGCCTTTGAACAGATTCAATATTATTTATATGAAATTGGTAAATTGGAGACCAGACCAACGATGCGTATTCCAGTTTCGACCTAATATGACTGTAATAGAGCAGTGTTAGGCATCTGATGTTTTTAAAATCACGGCAATTTCTACAGATTAAACCATATGTCCTGTAGACACTCGCAATTGTTACATTTATATGATTAACAAAAGTAAGTTTAGTATCGAAGGTTACGCCCAAATCTTTAATGGTCTGAAACCGTTGGTGATTTTCACCTCTTAGCTTGTACGTAAAATCTACATAAGTTACTGCTTCTCGTATATGACACTGTTTTACACTTCTTAATGTTGTGTTGCATTAACCGCTGATATATCTTTTTGCAGCTTCATGCAGTCTTCAATACATCTTATTTCTCGAAATACTTTCAGATCATCAGCAAATATTAAGTGCTCGCTATTAATAACGTTGGTGATGTCGTTTATAAATAGTAGGAATAAAATTGGACCAAGATTGTTGTAATCCAGAAGACGGACAAAATGTGTCAGATCTCACCTGACAGTATTCTTCATTTAGATATGCAACTAGTTCATTGCGGATTAATAAAATATTACATATTTGGAACGTGAGCCTGTAAAGAAAAGGAACACTTAGGTGTGCATCTTCTATTTTTAAAATCTGTCAACATTGCAAATTATCCCAACTATTTTTTTCAAAAACACATTCTGTACAGTTTAAGGTATAATGTAAGCAAAAATTCACCACTTGATCTTGCTTGATAGACTACTTTTTACTTAAAACAAGTCACAAGAAAGATATTCTCACACTCATTTGAATAAATAATGTGGACATGTATTTAGTATAAAATGATCTACTTACTTCCAGCAACAGGTACCATATCGACTTATTTAAATAGTTAAAAATAATTTAAATAAATTTCGAATTAAAAGGGTTAGATGGGTTTAAGTCCTGGGTAATAATAAAATCAATTAGACTTAATAGATACATGCAATTAAAGACTTTCTTCTTTGGGATTTTGGCGACGATTTCCGGAAATTTTTCTACGTGCGCCACCCGGAAATGGGGCTAACCAATGAAATAATTCGCGAATATATGTATGTATCGTTAAAATCGGCTTAATTATGGTGCAAAATACTAAGCTCATAGGAAAGAATAAATTTATTTATAATGAAATGTTTTTAATTTGATTTTCTAAATTATTTGAGGTGGTCAAACAGAAAAGGCCAGCGACTATAAAATTTCCATCTGGACGACACTAATGTACGGGAAAAACTTTTTGGTTATCTTCATCGAGATAAATATTGTAAATTTCGTCACTAAAATATTGCTTCGTATCGTTTATGTAATCCGGTCTAAACCTGCATTAATCCCCGCCAAAATCTTGTTTGTATTTCAATTTTTTTTATGTTGATTTCGTCTTATCAACGATTTGCATATCTCAACACCACTGAACCGTTTGTTGTTCCTATAAATACCTATACTGCCTAGATGTCACATAACACATTCTGGTGGATTCTTAAACTATATCTAGTGTTCGATAGATTATGTTCATAAAAAAATGTAACAAATTTAACTAGATAGGCACTCGTTTAAAACATGAAGTATATCCTTAAAGATAACCAAGTCAAAGTAATTGAAAAATGTAGATTCTTAACAAGAGTTTATCGAAGCATGCTAAATGTCAATTTCCTTGAAAATGCTTCAAACACCCATTGCATCATTAAAAAAGTAATAAATTATTACTAAAATTTCCTGATATAAATCTTTGCAAGATACGAAATAAGGTTAATAGTATTGCACATCAAATTATTTTACAAAATTTTGTCAAGAGAAAGGGATAACTCATATTAACGGTATACCTTATCATCGAAGGGTAAATGGTCTCGCAGAACAAATGGTAAGAACTTTTAAGGCACACTTGAAAGGAACAAATGAACACGGGAATCAACAATCTGCTCTAAATGATCTCCTATTCTGCCACATAAATACAATTTAGAGAACTGGTAAAACAGTAAGTGAGCCAATTTTTGGAAAGCAAGCACGATCAGTTTTTGATCATCTGAAATCTGCGAAATATTGCGAAATATGGAAACAGAAAAATGAAAACAGGAAATACAGTACAATAAGAGCAAAGTGAAAGTGAAAACGTTTATAGAAATATAGGGAGGCATGGCTTAATAATTCTTTGAAAACGGCATCAACGCTGGGGAGAATACTGAAACAAACAAGTTTCCATTCGTACATTGCACAAGTAAAAGGCTATAGGATGAGAGAACATGCAGAATCAGCTTGAATAGTTAAGTTAAAAAATATTTTGGATCCTAGAATGTCTTAGGACTAACTGCATATGTCTGAATTGGAATTGATTATATATACTAAGTCGAATATTACACTAAACCACAAGAAAATATTTTTCTTATAAATATTATTTTGATATAGTCTTGTTCTTCAATGCACTGTTATTGATCGATTTCTGTGTCCTTTTTAACATTCGATAAATATGTTTGTGAAATTCTTATCAACAATATGTCCGGAGTGGTAAAACAGCCTTCTAAAATTTATAGATATTCTAGTTTGGAAGAAGTTCAGTTATTTTTCAATAACTATTTTAAATATCGAACAAATAACAGTAAAAAAGCATTTTCTAGATACAGCCACTTAAAGCATTTTCTAGATACAGCCACTTATTAAATTTAAAGATATAAGTAAAAGTACAAGAATAAAATTTACAAAAACCAATAAATTTAAGTTGGTTCAAAATTAAATTATTTCCAAACGTTATCGGGCATTTCATCCGACACGTAAAGCCTTCTAATGGTAATAGAAACTCGAATATCACACATCTCTGTTGAGACTATCAAGCTTTGAAAGGAAAATGGCATAGTCTTCTGTCCTTCCCTCGACACTCACCCCATGGAGCCGTTAGATGTGGGGATATTCGGGCCGTTTAAATCGTATTTTGCGGTAGCTCAAAAAAGTAAAAGTAATAACAATTCGCCATATTGTTGCACTTGAATTCGCAATTAAGAACATAACTAGTTCCTTCAAAGCTACGGGATTATGGCCAATTAATCGTCTAAATTTTCAACGATGCCAATTTTTTACCACGTGCCGTTACCTACTAGTCTTTAAATGTCCCAGAAAGAGAGTTTGTACCCGAGGCCGAGGTAGAAACAGAAAGTCATTCAGCTCGCGAAGATGCCGATACACCATCTCCATTAATATCTAAATTTAGTGGTCGTTACGAGAATGAAAATGAGTTGAACCGAGAAAAAGAAAACACGCCACCCTCCGTTATTACATCTAAACCCTCAATATCAAAATATCTTAAGGTAGACGATATAAAACCTTATGTAACAGTTGAAATTGCAAAAAAGAAAAGAAACAAAACAACCAGAAGATCAAAGTCAACTATCTACACAGATATGCCGGAATTCGTTACAAAGAATGAAAGAAATAAAAAGCGGTCAAAAAATCCCTAATAAAAGGAAATAAACGCCACAGAGATTCTTCGTCAAGCGAGTCAAGTATTGATGTATAAAGCGGGCCAAGAGCGCCACGCGCCAGGTTCGCAATCAGGCTGCCGGGCGCATATATGTATGTAAACATAGGTAATTTAAATATGTAATTATTAGGACGAGGACCAAAACCACTGTCTATTACGTCGTGAAGACGCGCAAATATACACCTGCAGTTTGGGTGTTCGTTGATAAATAGGGCGTTGTTCACAGTGGGTCACTACAAAAAAAAAGTTCATTCATCGACGGCTACGAACTAACAGCGCGCTTATTCATTTACGGATGACGCGCTCTATTCATCAACAAATGACGAGTCTGCAGATGTTACGTTTGCACCACTTCGTGGCATACTAGAAACAAGCGTCGGTGTGCTCGCTTAGTGATTATGTCTAACGTAACTATTAAAAATAAACGGCCATTACCTACGAAAGTTAATAAATTTCTTAGTGAATTTGTGGATTTACATTACAATGGGAGTACAATTTTCTGTAACGTTTGTAAAAAGAAACTACTGTGCTGGAGCAAACGTGATTGTGAAAGACATATAAATAGCGCACACCACAGAAATGAAAGAAATGGTGTGTCACAACAACGTAAATTTCAATTAGAATTGCTTTTAACGTTTATGGTATGTGGTCTACCACTTCGTATACTTGATAAAAAAGCATTTCGAAAATTCTGGGGTACATACAATACCGAGTGGATACTACCATCTCGGACAACGTTACGGAGAGATATTCCACGAATACGTGAGGACATTGAAAATCGAATTAAAGCCGAATTAAAAGATAAACAGCTGTGGCTATGTCTTGATGAGACGACAGATTGCAAAAAGAATTCTATTTTGAATATAATAGTGCGCGTATTAGATCCTATTAAACCAAATTTTGCAATTCTATTAGCCAGCAGAAGATTAAAACAGTGTACTAGTAAAGCAATTACGGCCGTAGTTCTCGAAACGTTACAAAATTTCAAGTGTCAACCAGTCAACTGTTGTTGTTCATGAGCGATGGTGCAGCAACAATGTGTAGTGTAGGCCGTTCCCTTAAAGAAAAGTGTGAAGGACTTTTACATGTTACGTGTAAAGTCCATGCTTTACATCTTGTGGCACAAACTATTCGAGAGTGTTACCCGGAGGTGGATGCATTAATAGCAAACACAAAAAAAGTGTTTCTCAAAAGTCCTAAGAGGACTAGGGCATTCCACAGGTTATGCCCTGGTATTCGAGAACCACCACAGCCCATTCTTACGTGTTGGGGAACGTGGTTAAAAGCCGCTTTTTATTATAATGAACATTTTCAAGAAGTCAAATCCGTTATTTTGCAATTCGTCCCTGCGGAAGCTAGAGCTATTAGGATGAGCCAGAAGGGATTTCTCGATATTTCTGTTGAAACACATCTAAAGAATATTAGCAACAATTACAAAGGGTTTGTAGACGCGATAGAAAATTTGCAAAATTCTGGATTGTCGTTGGTAGAATCAGTGCAAGTCGTGGACGAAGTTAGTACATTGTTACACAGTATAAACGATGCAACAAGTGGACGAGTTTTAGCTAAGTTCGATAGTGTTTTTAAAAAAGAATCCGGACTACACGAGATTAAGACAAATGTGCGATGGGGCACCTGCAGATTCCTTGACTAAGTCTAAAGATTATTTTAATTACGCCTGTCTTACTTCGGTAGACGTGGAACGGTCGTTTTCGAAATATAAGAACATTTTTCGTCTCGGCGAACATCCTTCACCGAGGCAAATGTGGAAACTTATCTGATGGTGCAACTTTTTAAACAAGCCTATCCGCATTATTAAGAAGGATGGAATTTATTTATTATATCTTTATTTACAGTTACATTATTAAGTACAACAGAATAAAAAAAGCGTTCAGTTTCTCAGTTATTTCCTTATTACATCCCATTTACAACGCATACCGTTTTCAATCAAATAAAAAATCATAATGAAAATAAAAACACCTCAGCGTGTACATATATATATATATGTATCCGCTCTAATTACTAAACATTATTATTGCGTCAGCTTTTATTTTTTTACTCTTGTGTATTAATTTCGAAATATCACATATCTGCTGTGACTCACATATACGCTATTTACAATAAGCGGCCGTTGCGCCTGATTCCGATTCTGTTGGATGGCGCAATTTGGCCCGCTCTATTGATGTAGTATTTGCAATAAAACTAAAATCAATTTGTAATCAACTAATCAATTCATCTTATTTATCCTAATTCTGAAAAGCTTTAAATGGGCTGCATACCTTTGAAATGACAGCATAAATCGGTTATTCTATCCCTAATCATTAAAAAAATTCATAATGGTACAGATTTATCAAGAAATTGACATTTCTTCGTAAATCTTTCAAATTATTACACTCTTTAAATACTTTTATCCACGACGGGAGCATATGTATATTTAATTTATCACCAGCAGGGCTTAACTGTGCACTCTTTTGATTTATATCTACGAGTGCTTTCCAATCTTTATTACGAAGACGTTATCTATATGCAGCTCCTTATCAATGTCTTATCTAACGTCGTAATACGAAGGCAATAACATATTTTATGCAAATCTGCGTGTTTAAATCACGATTTTAAAATGCTCCTGTAATATATATTCGGTGGATAGTAAGCCTTTGATAATTCCTAATGTCATCCTGACAGGTCCCCAAAAAACATCTTCGAGTTCACAACACGGTTTGTGTAACTGCGTCAGAGAAGGGATTCGCTTTGATTTGTATGTCATGTCGATCAATTATCGTCTTGCTTGACTGACTACAAAAAGATTTATGGTTATACCTCGAAATATTGACTTCATGTTCCTTTATTGCATATGTTCAGAGTATAAATTTTTGCTTGAAAAGAATTATGCTGTTGAAATTTTAAATTCCAAAGTGCTAGTTGGGCCTGTTAGCAGTTATACCTTTTTTAATCCTTTGTACTCCAGAGTTGTCTGGAAGGTACCATTGCTTTCATAGAAACCTGAAACGAGCGATATTATTGACATTATCTACTTAAAAAAAATTTATGTCAGATTGTCTGTCAGTGTCAATAGTAAATCAACAAGTTTGTGCAGCACTTGATGATTGAAATAATAATAATAATAATGCCCAGTCATTGTAATACGGTTTTGAAAACCCAAATCCTGGCTAAAATTCAAGATGAGTGATCTATACGAGCAACAGCGCAACATTTTATCTTAATAAAAACACAGTGTTTGCTATAGAAGAAACGGTGGAATGAAATAAGTTAGTTTCAAAAGCTGTATTATTGCACGTTATTAAATATTTTAAGAGAAAATCCATTTTCAACTGCATTGGATGCAAAAATATTATCAAACTTTCCTAGAACTCAGA
This sequence comes from Dynastes maya, assembly GCA_029619315.2. NCBI lineage: Eukaryota > Metazoa > Arthropoda > Insecta > Coleoptera > Scarabaeidae > Dynastes > Dynastes maya. The sequence goes on along the minus strand of JAROYE020000006.1, from coordinate 42,531,041 downwards.
CAGCAGATTGAGCAATTAGAATCGAAATATAGAGCTGCTGTTAATAAACCGCTCCTTAGTAAAGAACAGCAACAACCTATATTATTATTTTGCTTAAATTATATCTACAAAGGTCTAGATTTTTGGAAAAAGATTATTTTTACGGACGAGAAAATATTCCAGTCAACAAGTGAATTAAAACTTGGAGTTTATAAACTAAATAACACTAAATTTAGTGAAAAAATACACTAATAATTTAAAAACTTCTAACCGTTTCTCATTGAATTAATATTCCTGATAACTTTATATATCAACAAGATAACTGTACAGTGCACACAACCAATATAATTGCAGAATGGTTTCAAAACCAAAATATTGAAATTCTGCCATGGCCCGCCAACAGTCCAGATTTGAACCCATTGGAAAGTATTATATACTAATTGTTAAAAGAACGTTATTATAAAAACTGTCATCCGTTGCAAAGCATATGTGTATAATGTGTAGAGACCACCATGCTGGGTTCCCTATCATAGGCGTGTACGAGCGAACGGCTCCCCACCGTATAAGTATCTAGTGAGCAGCTGTTGTGTGAAGTTTGACTTATTTACGAACACATGTACGCATAATTCGGACCGAATGCATTGAAAATGTCGAAAGTTCCTAAAGACGCATCAATTCGCCTGTTTGCTAACAGTGTAAAAAGATATTTATGACAATTCCCAGACTTAAAATATAACGGTAAAGAAGTGGTGTCTTTACTTTGTGACAAGTTTATTTTGTTACAAAACACAAGTGTGTAGGAAACATGTAAATAGTGCAACACACAAATTTAAAAAAAAACTGGAGAAAGGAAATTCAAAGAAATGTAGGAATTTACTTTTGTGTGGTTTCAACTGCAATTTTTGTAAAACACAACGGGGTGAGATCGATCACATGTCTCTCGCCGATTTTTCTTCGGTTTAGGGATTAGGTTTAAAGCAATTGATTTAATATGATTGTCTTAAATGAAATGCTTTAGATAAATGTCCTCCTAAATATTTTAATTTTAAAGCATTCTATAAACAATATAGCGTCAAGATCCTATAATAAATTTTTTGTGTATAAAAGTACCAAATATCGTACCCATTCTAAGCTATTATACTTTTTTGTAGTTACCAAGAAAATACCCAAAGAAAAATGATGCTTACGGTAACCCATCATATCAAACAGTTGATTGTCAGCAGGGTTTGACATGCAGTCCAGAAAAACCTCGTGCCAGGGGGCTCTTGGAATTCAACGAGAAAACTATTTTGGCTCCTCTCGTAGATGTACCGCAAACTAACCTATATCTATCTCTTTCATAATTGGTTTGTAACTAGGGTTTCGAAGTTTGTATGTTTGTAACCATAGTAACTGTTGTTGAAAATTGTCATTCACCAAGTTCATGCCGCGTTTATGTCCGCGTTTGTCTGCAGTTTTCAGGGAATTATAATGGATTTGTTCATTTCGTACTCGTTTAGTTCTGTTGCTTGAAGTTATCGTTAAAAAATCGGTTCTTGCAGAGCTGCCTGTACGGGCAAATTTAACAATTACAAGTATTACAACTAGAGCAATAGATACATTTATTATTTATAGTATTTGTAAATTATGTTATTTACAAATATGTTTATTTGTAGTACTATCATCATAAACTCCAATTTAATGGGCCAGTACGTGTTTTAGCCTTCTAGGGAAATTCGCAATGCAATATTTTTGCTTTAATGTGGACAATGTACTTTATTGAAAAATGATTGATGTAATCGAAGAAAACCCATACACCCTATGAGTATTGTGTCATATCTAGTCTCGAATCCCGTTAATGAATGTATATGCAAATGAAAATATGTTTTGTGCTCTAATATTTGCATTAAATACAGAATTTAACAAAAATTGAAGAAAATTCAACAGAAATAGGCCGCGTATTCTGTTGATAGTTTCCGGTACGTCTACGAGAGGAGCCAAAATAAGGGGCCAGGTCCATAGCCGGAGTTGCCTTTCTCGTAAGTTATGCTCAGTGCGATAAAGAGCGAAGCGTCGGTATATTGATGCTAGAGTTGCTAATAGAAATTAATGAAATTATCGAAAATCTAATTGCAAAACTATGGTAGTGTCGTAAATTTTTGTTATGTTCAATTAAAATACAAACACGTAAACAATTTAACAGTTTAATTTCACAAAATACATAACACATTTCGTACTCATCTCACTTAATATCATAACACCTACCTATCCTCTCTCTAACTGCATTCCGCTTCTCGCTCAAGAACTAAATGAAGGCGTACCAACCATCAGGGAAGCGGGAAATTCCAAATTTCAAATTTACTTACTACAGTAGATTATGGTAAACATAAAAATTGATACTACAAATTTTATATAACAGAATAAAAATCATTTAAAAAATAAAGCAAAAATAGTTATGTAATAATTTGCTCCATCTTTTTATATAAAACAACATAAAAATGAATACGTATTATCATACTCATCTGCAGTAAACCTAATTATCTTTTGAAATGGCACATTCATTTGTAAAAAAATTGCTGCTAATTGTTTGTACAGTAGTAAGCTATAGGAGTTCTGGCGCAAAATCCCATGATTTTCTTATGGGGGTCTAAAAACGCCGTTCAAGGTCGTTCGAACCGCGGCCACCGCCGGAACAGGCTCTACAATTCCCAGAATAAGGTGTGCAGATCTCGGAACAGAACCCTCTTGCGGTATGTAATTTCCTTGGAATTTACCGGGACGAGATTTTTTCAAGTATTTAATTACGTCGGAAATTCCAAGAAGATTACAAATTTTCAAAATTCACCGAAGGCAGCCAAAATATATTAATTAATTAGTATACTTGGCATGTAAGAATTAAAAATTGTCTGTCAAAATATTATGATATACTTGCAGATAAAAATAATAACTATTATAGGTATTAAAAAGCGAACGTTCGTGGCATCAACGTTCCCGTGGTATAGTGGTTAGCACGCCCGTCCGGCAAGCGGGAGGTGTCAGGTTCGAAGCCTTACCGGTACGAGATTTCTTCAAGGATTTAATTACAATTGTTACTTTGTTTAATTTTTACAGTTATTACATTACATACATAACAAATGCCGTTTTCAAACAAAAAATTGCAATAAAAACACTTCAACGAGTACATATATTCGCTATATTTACCAAACATTTTTATTGCATCAGTTTTTATTTTTTTTTTCCATAGGGTATTGATTTTTCAATTTCACCTTTATCGGGTATGAGTAACACATGCACTCTTTATTTATAATACGCGCCCCATGCGACTGATCCGATTCTGTCAGGAAGACCGATTATGCCAAGCTCATTAATGACGAAAATTTTAGGTGAATAGAGGAAGCCAATTAATTTTGAAAAAAAATTAAAAACTCCGATTTTGGTGACAGTTCCCAAATCTAGCAACAATGTACGGTTGAACTTCATACATTTTTCATTCTAGAAGGTTATTCACAATGGATGGAATTCGTAATACTCTCTCAAGTATAAAAACATTCTTATTTCCCAGTTAGAGTGATTTTTTCATAATCCTTATATAAAATATGACTCCTTCACTTTCAAACCTAGCTTTTACCTGAATAATCTCAACACATAAGACAGACACTTAACACTATTGATCTTAAAATGTGATCGTTATATAAAGATAATTCATGAAATTCATTCTTTTAAAACAAATTTAATTATTAGGTTAAGAAATTCGTTAAAAAGTATTATACCGCTCAAAACGATATTGATTAACTTCTTGCTAGCCGATAGTATTAACGTAGCGTAGAAAAAACACTGACGTCTATAAGAATAAATCTTTATTAAAACATCTATTTGTATAACAAATACATCAATAAATACATTTATAAAACAAATAATAAATACACAATATCTTCACTCCAGCGAAAAGAAACAAATCTAGATATTTTGCTAAAAAAATAATCAACCCGCAAAAATAACAAAAATACAACACAAAACTTATCTGAATAAGTTATTTCTTATTATCATCAATCCCCAATAACAATTTAATATACTGTACATTTTCTTTATCATTGAACATATACCTTCCATGCATTGAAGCGTTTTTTTTTTTATAATTGAACATATAGGCGTTTAACATGGCGAGTGGCTACTGGAATTATTATGGGAAATAAAATACAAATGCATCAAATTTGACATTTAATTTTTTCCCATTTTTTCCCTTCAGGAATTTCACAATCGGCTTGCAGACTGTATGGATTCTGAAGCTGGGCATTTCCAATACTTGTTCTATTTTATATTTCCATTTCGATTCCCTTGTCAGCATATTCTTTGTTAATACATAACAAACAACTACTATAATGCATTTTGTGACCCGTTAATTAGACAGAATTAGATAAAACATTAAATGACAAATTTAACGTATTTGTGTTTTATTTTCTTTAATAATCCCAGTAGCTACTCGCCATGCCAAACGTCCCTATCTTCAATTATAAAAGAAACGCTTTAATGCATGGAAGGTATATATATTCAGTGATAAAAAAATTGCACAGTATAAATAATATAGTCGTCAATAATGTAGAATAATGTAAAACATCAAAAGAGAGGTATAATAAAGTTTTAGAAATATTAATGCAAATATATTGTTATTTGAGGCCAATACTCTTCGTAATCCTTTCATAAACAGTCCATGCCATAGCTGTCATCAATGTACGTCTCAGCATCCTAGGTACGATACCCTTGAAATATCCACGGATACCATATTTACCATGAACATAAACAATCACCGACCACACCCCATTGAATTTATTCGGATAAAGTTGCATCTTCGTTTTAAGAACATCTGCTGGTTGAGTCACAACCGACGCTAAAATTCCAGCGGTAACACCACACGTGAAATGAATTGGAGATCGGTATGGTGAATTTAGAAGATCTATAATTGATAAACATGAAAAAAATTTCATTTTGTTACTCGTGATGTTGATTTAATGAGGTTACCTTCGGAGGCTAGCAGCTTAGCTTGCGTATAGAACATCAAGTACAATCCAGAAAACGGTGCGTCTCTGAAAAGGGTAGGTATGAGACCGCAAGTCATACCTCTGACCCCTTCAGTACGGTATATTTGACGTAAGGCGTTGAGTACACCGTTGTAGCCGTAGACACCGCTTTCAAATCTGGAAAAAATAATCAAATAGGTTATTGTTATTGTACTATTGGGCAAAGCGTCAGGTTGCGGAATACACCTCGCATTTCTAGACATCGATTACTGTGATCATTAGCCAACTCTACTAGAATTTTGCCGAATCCTGAAACGTTCCAACATCCGGTGGAAACTTTTAACGTGCCAATCATCGTATTGGCCCGTATTATGGAAATTACTCAAGTGCTTTTATAACAAATAATACTAATGATATCTATCAAACGCCCAATAGTAGACAAAAACAAATGTGTAACGTAATAATACATGACAAATTGTAAATTGAAAAACTAATCTAACAACAGAATTAAGGCAAATCAATAAAAAAAGAGTCAACAGGGTAACATAGAATACCAATATATATGTATATTAAATAGTAGTGGACCAAGGATTGACCCTTGGGAATCCCGGAAGTGAAATAAAACAACTGTTTATTGAATCTCGAACTTCTACAGGGTAAGCCAATCAACGCTACTAACATTCTTTAATAAAATAAATAATAAATTCCGAATTCAGTAACTACATTGCAATACAATGAAGTTTCGCCTCTGAAAATAGCTTCTTCAAAATGGGTTTTTATTTGTTAGTATTTTTTCAAAACTTCGTGTGTATATCGTATTACAAAAATATACACATTTTTTATTTATTTCAAGCGACACGTATAAAACACGTATAAAAGTACCTAGTACATCATTATTAAATGTGATTTTCACTAACTTATGTTTCTAATTCATATCATTGAAATATTAGTCCTTCACGAAAAGTACTAGCTACAATTTTCCAAGAAACTCAACCACATTATCTTATCTATTCCTTCATTAACATGTCCAAAATAACAGAAATTCTGACGCGATTTTAAATTCATAAAATTCTCTGAATTAGTCAGCCACGCAGCTCGTGCCAAGAGATGACCGGAGCAAAATAGGCGAAAGATTCAACTTTACAGACTAAACAAATCCTAAGAAAAGCAAAATATCGAAAGAAAGATAGCCGCAAGGCTGAAGACGAAAGTCTAAAATGTGTGATTTAAGGCGCAATTATTTGAAGACCCCGTTTCATCGATATGATGTCGTTTCAACACAAATTATCGTTTAAAGCGATAATTTGTGTTAAAACGACATTCCATTGATAACAGCGGGATAAATCGTTTCGATGATGCTCACCTTGTTTTAACTACGGTCATCGGAATCAATATGATTCCGCTAATACTTCTAGCGACAACGCCTAAGCATATGGACTCGAGGGCGCCGGGAGTTCTATCCAACAAAAAGGTGCTTTTTAAGTAGTCCAAAGTGCAGAAATAGAGTCCAACACCGGGCACGCATCTTGACAAGCTCTGCAATAAAATAAATACATCCAACAAACGAAAATAAATTCGCTTGCTTTGAAGCAAAATCGAAATTATCAAATTTTACAATAAATGTACAGTTATCATATGTGCGAAGTTTCCAATTACTAATTGCAGGATTAGAATTACACAGGATTAGTTGCAACCTCTTACAGAACATTTCATATCTGGGAGCCCGTGAAGAATTAAATTATATGTTAAAAAAATCAATAAATTTTCGTATACAATTTATACAGAAAAAAATATTTTTTCCATTTCTTATTACGGGAATTTGTCCTAGGATAATTTTGGTAATATGTAAAGGTTGCTTTGAAATTATACCGAGTGTCCAAACCGTATGGAATTGTAAAATTAGCGCCTATCGTATGAACAGTAGGAAGCTAAAATTTATTGATAATATAATAGACATAAGGTATCTTTGAAAAATATGTCCGTATCTACAGGATGATCAATATGTAGTCAACCAGACACCTTCTTTATTATTTTAAATGGCACACCCTGTATATATTACCTTTTTGACTTATTCATCTAGAAATAAACCAATATAATAGAGATCTCATTTTGAATCAGTTTTCTTGATAGCTGCGTCTTCCTCACATTATCGTTCCCTATTCGGTTTGCAAGCCACAATATTGGATTTAAAAGAAATAAAATTAAAGTTAATTAAAACAGTGCACAGAATCGGTATTGTAATAGGAAAAAAAAAATACATAACAATTAACATGTCATTACTTATTTCCAGATTTCATAAATGTACCAAATTAAAGAAAAAAGATATATGAAAAATGAAAATACTTTCATTCCTGAAGAAGGCAGTAAATTTATTGTCGAAACGTCAAGTTGCATTTTAATTTTATTTATTTGATAATTTGTTTAATAAACGAAGCCGCTACTACCAAGAGAACTGACTCAAAACTATTTCAAAAAGGGCTAAGAAACCATCAATACAGGTTTCATATATCTATTTCTAACAGATACGAAACATAATTTTGTCCTCAACCGTCTAATATTTAGATGCATCTATTGCCTTCAAAAAATGTTTACAATATTATATTGCATACAGTGGGTTCAGTATTGACATAAAATTTTGCCAAATTTAAACACCAAAAACGTAATTTTGTTAAATATCACCGTATATTTTTTCTGTATCCACCGTGTAGGAAAGTTATATCTCTAACGTCTTTGTTTAATAATGCATACCTGTGTAATATTCAAAGTACAACAAATATTTACAGTTAATCACGAGGCCTGCATTTGAATACTGCATCCAAGTGGTCTCTGATGTTAGTATTGTTTGGTCACCATGACAACAGTAAACAAAAAATACTCACGTTGACGTTTAAAACTATTTGTATAAAATTTTGAGTCCAAGTAGCTTCTTGCAGCTAAAAACGAGTGCTAAATTTGGAAATTACGTCCAAATGATCTCTGGCGCTAATAGTTTGGTTACCATGACAATAGTAAACAAAGTATACTGACATTTGCGATCTTAGACAGTTGATTTAAAATTTCGAGCTGAACTAAAGAAGAGTTAGTTAGATAGGTAGATAGTTCTTCATTAAATAAGGTTTACAACCGTTGAATACGCTATCATGACGACGTCCGGAACAGATAACATTTATCAAATTTAAATTAAGATTTGATGCTACTCGGAACATTCATTCTACGGATGTAGAAATAAAAAAAAATATATGGTATCAATACTACTAATCCACTATTTTCGGCGAAAAAGAATAAGAAAGACAATATTTCAAGGACAGTTCGTACAGCAATCGATAAGTGAGGTAAGCATAAATAAGTCAGCATAAATTTCAAATTAAAACAAAAAAATCGAAAAAAAAAATAAAATACTGGGTAACACTGTTATAATACTCTTTGGACAAACTTTATTGTAATTTACATTGCAATAGCTATCTACTTATTTATCCATTTACAGTGAATGTTCGAAATTCCTTCCTTCCACCTCGATAGCTGACAAAATGTTAATAACAATTATTTCAATAATGTAAAAACAAACAATGTAACAAGTAAAATTGTATTGTTAAAAAAAAATTAAAGTGTTGTGTTTGTTGACATGTTTTATTTTAAAGAAAATAAAACGTACATTTCTGAAGAAAACAAAAAATTGTCGAAACGTTAAAATGCTTATTTTTATGAGCCCTTAAAAAAATTATATCAACAAAGCCACTAAAAACAAGATTCAATTTTCAAACTATTTACATTTAGGTGAAGACATAATGATAAATATCTGGAAAGCTGTTAGAAATTTACATATGAAACCCGTATTACAAAAATTTGAACGACTTTAAATACATATCTCGGAGGCTAAGAACAGATAGAAAAATTGTTCTAGAACATAATTTAAAGTATACTACATAGTCTCAAGGATTATGAAAATTATTTTCGGAAAAAATATTTAATTATGTTCTAAAACAAATTTATAGATCTCTAGATATTAAAAAAAAAAATAATAAAATCATGCAAATTTTTGGAGGGGGCTGTGCCCCAAAATCTGGTGAATCAGCCGCTAAAAAAAATTGTGTAATTCTTATACCAAGGTACTTTTTCAGTCTCTAGAGCTCCATTGAAATCAGAATTTTCGAGTTACCGGACGAACCCTTGTAAGTGGAAACTTACAACAGATTACAACTGTAGAAAATTATTTTAAAATTATAATTGATATAGAGTAAAACTCACAATAAATTCAAGAAACATAAAAAATTCTTACCGGTGTCATACCCCGCCATAGTCCTGTGATATGCTCCTTTTGAATGATATTTGAAAAAATTGTTATCATACCAGCTCCATTTCTACCACTGGAAATTGAGAGAAAAGATCCTTAAAATTACTATCATTTGAATAAGTTTTGTTAGATAATTTCGCAAAATTTCCAAACTTAAAAATAAGTCTAATGTATAACGTTTAAAGCAACGTTTCGACTCATTATAAACCATGAGTCTGCGAAAATAAACTATGATTTGGTGTTTGAAATTGGAAATTAGAAAATAGTCAATATTACTGAAGCAAGAAAGAATAACTTACCTAATAACATTAGCTGGATTCTGCAAACGCGTTTTAACTAAATCTAAAGGTTGAAATAATAAAGTCGAACATGTACCAGAAAAGGAACCCGCCATGAAAGCTTTTAGGATTGGATACTAAAATATAATTAAAAACATACATATTAATACCAGTAAATAAACTCTAGATTTACTTTGCATTAAAAATTAATTTACCTGAGCAATAATATCCATTATAGCAAATTAAAATTAAGTACAGTAATCAGTCTTGATGTCTCAGTCCAGCGTAATTTTACTAATAATACAAAACTTAATTAAAGAGGCAATAAATATTAAAAGATATCTTCTTTATCAAAATGTCTTTAGTTTGTATCAGAATAATCGGAATAGTAAATAGGATTTACTCTGAACTTGTCAGCGATTGTCATGATATACGAAAACACTAATTTCAAACTAAAACACATGTAAATTATATGTTGAGGTAACAAGACCACTAGCTATGAAGAACGTAACTTCAAGACTGCAATTATATCACAAGCACCGCTTGTATTTTATAGAGGTAAAGGTTAAATTGATAATGTGAACTCATAATAGTAGATAATTGATAAGTGCTAAACCATAAATGTTACGATAATCAATTTCTAGTTTAGTTATCATAAACTACATTTGATATTTCACGCAAAACTTACGTTTGTCAATAGGTCCTTGATACTATTGCCATCGTCGTTGAAACTTTCCGTGGTGTTGAGAAAAATATTTTCATCTTTATATATTTCTTTTTGCATTTCTTACTCATGTTATTGTTGCAATTCATTTGAAGATAAAATAATAATTTTCAAGCTAACATAGTTGGGTTGTTCACGACAAATTTAGCTCAATTACATTTTCAATATTTTTACTCATCAAACGTTACTGCCTAAAAAATGACTGTACGTTTATTTAGATCAGTTTATAAGTCAAGGTTATGATTATTTATCTACCTAACGAATCTGTCCGCACCGAAATGCGGGAATTTCAAAACATTGTGGGAAGTTGCATAACAATATATCCTTTTATTTAGAAATTTGCCAAAATAACGTGTTAAAATAATACTCACTTCTTGCAATATAGAACTCATTTGTAATACTTTAAATTCAATATTCTTAGTAAACAGTAATAGGTATGTTGTACAATCCACTATCTTTTACGTATGCGTTAAACATTGTTGAACCTTCAATTTTGGGAGTAATTCATTGCAAGGGTAATTTATTAGCTGACGGAGAGTCAACTTAATCAGGATGTGAAGAATAAAGAGTAATATTAAAGAAATCATTTATTTAATAGGGCAAATTTGTATATCTGCATTGATCTACATCAGCGGTTCTCAAACTTTATAGTTCGCCATAATTCAGTGCTACATTAAGGTACTCGTTTGCGATGATTGCATAAAAAAATTTATGCTTATTGCCTCATTTATACAAAAAATTGGAAAGGAACATAAATCGCGCTTTTTTCTAAGTTGCCCAAGTAAAATAATGTGCGTATAGGAAAACGTTGCAAACTCCTTTACATGCTGCTTTAAGAAATTGCACTATTCACGTCCAATTTTTAAAGCGTGCAACATATTTAATTGCTGACGTTTGAAAGTAATGGCAGAGTACAGACAAACAACATGAATATTAATAATTATAAAGCATTAATACATTTTCAAAGACGGCGAAGAGAACGTATTCAAATGAAATAGAAAATTTGTGCAAAATTGTAGGGTCGTGAACAATCTATTGCGTGATTCTTTATTTTGAAAATATTAATGTATGCGGATGATGACAATGGCTTGTCCATTTACGATTGACATAGTTTTCATAGTTTACAAAAGACATGTTTAAAATGGGTAATGTCGTAATAGTGTCCCTTGCGATACTCTTATGACATTATCCATTTTAAACATGTCTTGTAAAATATCACAATTACATAATTTAGTGTTAAATTGTCTGTCAGTGTCAATCGTAAATCGACAAGTGTTGTGCAGCACTTAATTATTTATATTTGAAAATAATCTTTGATATATTTTTTGCTAAAAGCAGACAAAAATAAACGAATATAACGTGTAACTTTTAGGTTACATTAAATAAGGATTTTGTCCACACATTAAATAAGGATTTTGTCCGCACCAATACATAGGAGGAGTATTTTTGGACGTTGCGAAACCCTTGGACAATCTGACACAAAGGTCTTCTCTTTAAGATCCAAATGACAGGAATGTTCACAAGCTTACTAAGGATGATATCGTCGTTCCTCTCGGATGGGAAGTTTCGTGTGCAGATGGATGGGCAACACTTTTCACCAAGAGGACTCGCAGCTGGGTTACCACAGGGATCCATGTTATCGCCGATCCTCTTTTCTACATGAGTGACATCCCGACAGATGTCTCGGTAGGCTCCACCTTATATGCCGATGACCTCTGCATCTTCACGAGGTCGGCGAGCGCGCGTATAGTGGATGCTATACTTCAAGACTTCCTGCTAGAGTGGTACTCTAGATGGAGGATCTCCATCAATGCGGCCAAGAGCTCGGTCGTGTTATTCACCAGATCCGGCAACTGTCAGAAGAAAGATGGTGATCCGGTAAAGTGATACCATGGAGCAGGCAAGTGAAGTATTTCGGGGTCATCTTAGATAGTAAGTTAATTTGGGACAAACATATCGACCACGTTGTCAATATAACCCGTCAAGCAATGGGGGCCTTAAATCCGATTATGAATCCACCTCTACTTCTCGGTGATCCGTCCCACTTTAACTTACGCGGCAGTAGTCTGAGCAACCGCTGCTAAACGCCACATTGCCAAACATAAAGTACGGTACGTGAGGAACGCGACCCTTCACAGCGACCTGGGGATTCTCTACATCATGGACTACATCCGAGAAGCAGCCACCCCAGAACCTTTATTCCAGCTATCCGACACAGAAATATCCTGATTAGCAGCGCTCTGAACTACGACAGAAATATTGTCTGGCGTTATAAAAGGCCACTAATGATCTACAAATTAATTCATCAACATCAGCGTAGGTATTAAAAAGAGCACCCTACGTGCGCCACTGTTGTGATCGCAAGAACAACTTAAAAAGAGAAAAAAAATGAAAAAAACACAAGTATTGATAACTGATAACAGATAAGGATCAAATCCAGGTGCTCAAAGAACCAATACATTGATCATTTGTGACGGTAGTGATCTTTCAAATTGATAATTGCATCATAATTTCGTCATAAATCTGCATAAAAGTTAAATTAAGAATTGAGTATCATTACAGGATACATCCATTAAAGTAAAAATTGATGTATCCTGTATAGCAATCGTAAATCTGATGTTCGAAGTTGTAATTTCAAGACAAGCAGACGTTCTTATAAAGAATTACTTTTTCTTCTAAACCTACAAATAAAAAGATTATTCTTTTTTCCCATGCGTAGACATGTACAATTTGATTGAAATGTCACTTCAAAACGTGAAAAATTGTGTGCTTAATAATTACAGCTTGAAAGTAGTTTAATTTGTTTAAGGTTTTTTTACGCACAACATTGCGACAGCTTATACGTACACAGCGAATTAATTTTTTAGGCACGCAATACGAAATATTGGATGTAAGAATGAGACTATGCAATAAATTATCAATCGCACTCTGTCTACACGCCTATTGACAAAAAATTGAATCGTGGACGAGTGCCTTTATTGTTATAAACAAAAGTAAACGCATAAATTACGATATATAAAATCTCTTTCACGATTATGAAATAATAAGTTGTTATTGCAAGCTACTCCCTTAGAAAAATATTACAATCGATAATTTTAAATCAAATCCATCATGTTACTTTCCATGAACTGTCCAATTGCCCTTTTTACAGCACTCTTGACACACTTGCAAAAGAAAAGTGACCTGTACATTGGTCAATAATAACGATATTGGACTCCAGCAAAGAGTCGCTTATCATCAAATGTTAAAAGGTTACCGCGAGTATCGTAGCAGCCGTTGTCCGCAGGGGGTCCTCAAGAAGCTATCGCTATCGTTGAAGAGTTAAAGATCCAGTAAACAAAGTCTAATTACGGAACTTTTTAGTTCCATATTTGTATGTATTCAGCTTAAAATAAAAACGGTTTGTAATCGGCCTCATTGCAAGACACAATATCATCACAATATGCTCGCGTGTTCGAGGTTACGATAAATAATTTTAAATGAACCCATTACTGCGATTTGGCGAATAGTTGTGTTTAAAAATAAATTCATGGGTCTAAAAATATCATATTAACATTATCATTCTGGTTATTTTTGTATTATGTTAGCAATAACAATAATAAGTTCTTGAATGGAACGTTTGTAAAAGTTGTAATTTAGGAGAAAAGACATAAGCATTACATTTCTTTCTACTTTTATGTTATATACGTCTACTCTGGTCATAGGTATTCTACGAACAGTTTAAGTTGGTAATTCCGGCAATAAATTTCAATTATTCTGCTTACGGTCAGTTGCACCAACATAAGTTAAAACATAATCTTGGATTAAGTCAAAATGTCAGGTAGAATGTAATGGACTTTCTACTTATAGCCAGTTGCATCGACACGAATTAATATTTAATCTCGGATTAAGTTAAAACGATAGATAGACTTAATTGACTGCAATTGTTGCATTCCACCTGTCATTTTAAGATTAAATTTTAATTCGTGTTGGTACAATTAGAGGCCATTAGAGATAGCTACATACATAGAACAATTTCAAATTTCAATGAACTACGTATAAATTTCTTCATTTTACTGTGTGCTTTTCTTTAAGATATCATCATCAAAACATCAAAACAAATTTTGGAATGATGCATTTTTGAGTGCCAAAGTTCAAAATAGTGTGAATGTCGTCAAATAAGAATAATAACAACGAAAAACAAGCTACAAAACATAATTTTTGCGTTTATAAATAATATTTTCCATACGTAAATCCGTTCTTGAATTTATGCAATAAAACGCATATTATGAAGTTACAAACAAGAATCTGCTTCTTTGACATAAGTACATAGAAACAGCTACGTAGCAATAATTTTATTTTTAAACGGATATGATCGTCTGACTCTTAACCCGGCCCCCTGCAAATTGCAAAACTATCTACCACATCAATATGAAGTACTATGAACTCTTAGTATTTTGTTTATATCATATAATTATTTGCTCTCAAACATTTGATTTGCCGTTTTAAATGAGCGCGTGCATAAGATTATAATTCACAATACTTATTGGTATAATTTACGCACGATTGTCGTAAATGTTACGTAGATTATAATAAAATAATAATTGTGACGGTTTTTGTGATCCTCATAGATACGGATCAAAATATGTATAAAATAGGATTATGCAATAAGATGTGTTTCCAAGTATATTTGCATGCACGTTATTAAAATTAAATAAATAAAAAGTTATTATGCCTTTTTAAAAGATACTTAAAAATTTAATGTTATTGATAATTAGAGTTTGTTAAAAAGGTGGTACCGGATGGCAGCAGCGTAGCGGTAGCGGCGTGGGTAGGGGCAATTTTCAACTCGTAGTCGATCTCGACAGTACCGCGAAAGAGTTCAAAGCGACATTACGTTGCACGCTGCACGCCAAATAAGTACGCGGGGATGGGATGCCCAAAGGGTGTAACGTTCCCTTCGAATGAGAATAAGTACCTCATTTCCCTGGATTAGAATATAGCAGTCCCCATATTTATTACACAATATGCAATAGCGGATTGTTAAGTCGCGATAGGTTTGAATGTAGAAAACATTGTAAAAGTAAACGTCATGTATTGAATTTAAGAAACAGTATTCCATACTGGCAATTTTTATATGATTTTATTTTTATGTTAAGTGTGTGCAACATCCCACAACATCTAGTATCTAATGAACATTTTCGTCTTTTTTAGGCTAAGGACGTTCCCTCATGTAAGCTGCCAATATCTATGCAATTACAATACAATTTGCCAAGTGTGCAAGGCACAGTAAAGGAATGTATAAAAGACGAGTTAAGAAATAAGAAAATCTGCCTATGTGTAGATGAAACAACTGATGCTCAGAAACACAGCATCATTCATGTTGTAACGCGTCCTTTAAAACGTGATGGTCCACTGTGTTGTTATCCGGTAAAAGGATTCAGAAAACTAATGCAGAAACCGTTGTCAAGATAATAAAAGATTCATTGAGAGAATTTTGTATCACAGGAACCCAAGTCACAATGTTCGTTATTGACGGAACCGCAACAATGCTGAGAGTTGGTAGGATGTTGAAAATATGCTTTCCCACTCTTCTTCACATAACATGCCTCATACACGCATGTCACATCGTAGCAGAAACCATTCGAAAGAAGTATCCGATGGTGGATAAGTTAATAGCATTTACCAAAAAAGTGTTCATCAAATCTCCCAAACACATCCCTGTTTTCAAACAATTGTGTCCGAAATTACCACCACCACCTCAGCTTGTAATAACGCGATGGGGAACATGGCTCCAGGCAGTATCTTACTATCAGAAATTTTTTCACAAGTGAAAAATGTCATCTTGAAACTTGATTCAAATGATTCTGCAGCAGTTCGAGATAGTCAGCAACTTTTTTCCAATTCGGACGTTTAACAAATAGATGAAATTTCCAGGAACTATTCTGAAGTTGCACAAGCTATTGCAGCAATTAGAAAACAGCACTTAACTGCACGAGACGCATTAAATTGCATAAACAATTTACAAGCCGCTCTAGAAAACTTGACAGAACACTATAGGAGTCGATGTTGCTCAAAAATTTGGTGCAATTTTAACGAAAAATCCCGATTTACAGAAGGTTCGGTCTAAACTGAAAATCAAGAGTGCCCAGATGAGGAAAAGGAATATCTGACATTTGCAAATCTTACTTCACTGGATGTCGAACGATCATTTTCGAAGTATACGACAACGTATTCACAACACCGCACTGGTTGAATGAATTGACAATGGAAGCGTTGCTAATGTTGCAATTCTACGCAACTTACCAGGTCGGTTGCCAATTGCCACAGTGGATATCAAGACGACAGGAAAAGGTAACAATATTATTTTTCACTAATATTGTATATTACGTACCTACTTTTATGGGGTGAGCCACTGCCGGTAGCACCTTTTTAACAAACTTATTGATAATATCAAAATAATAATTAATTAGTTTTTAGAGCAGTGACATCTAATAGTGAAAGTTTACATTTATACGAAACTGTAACTATACATTTATTACAGATATCTAATGCTTAATTTATTGCAAAATTCTACTAAATTCTACTTAATCTATTTGTTAATAGATGAGATGTGAAATTATTTTAATAGCGGTTTAATAAATCAAAAGATGAAGGTTAAGAAATTATAAATATGAGATAATTTTGTTTATACGTAATAACATTTCTCGATATCTACTATTACACAAATATTTTCGAAGGCATTCTCAACTATTTCAATGAAAATGTTACTAAATCAATCATGCTCGTTTTATAGTACTAAACATATCAAAATTTAATAGATTGAAATGCTAAGTTTCACTAGGCGAATACCGGGCGGTATTCAAAAAGCTGTCATCGCAACGTATTTTAGAGGTCAGTATTGATGCTGTAGGCTTCTATCCAGATTAATTTTGTGCGAAGTAAGCGTGACACGATCTGTTTATAGAAGATACGATGAGTGATTGATAGCTTTTATTCCTCCTATTTAGTGCGATTTTTTTTATAGTTAACGCTATACGTAATAACGGTTTCCGCGGAAAACATAGTAATCAGCTTTCTATTCATTTGGAAAAGATGAGGGTACGAATATTACCAGCTCTTTCGGATAATTATATGTATTTGGTAAGAATTTTTGGAGAAAAAAATGTTATTGACATTGACATAACCTAGTTCTGGTATACTCCCTTATTAGATTGTAGACGATAACACTAAGCAGGCCGCAATTGTAGATCCGGTTGAACCTGACACGGTTCTTGAAGCTGTTGAGGAAGAAGGTGTTAACCTTACTAAAGTTTTAACGACTCACCATCATTGGTAGGTTCAATTTTTTTACACACTCAAATTATATTCTTAAAATATTTGTTTCGGTTGCAGGGATCATGCTGGTGGTAACGAAGGTTTAGTCAAAAAGTCTAGGAATGCATTGCAAGTATTTGGTGGTGACGATCGGATAGAAGCTTTGACCAATAAGGTTCAACATGGTGATAAGTTTACGATTGGCGATATTAATGTGGAATGCTTATTTACGCCATGTCATACTACTGGACATATTTGTTACTATTTAACTGCAACAGGACAAACACCAGCTGTTTTTACAGGTATTTTAATCAGAGTGCTTTGAGATTAATTTTAATTTTAATTTATTTAAAACACAAAAAAATGCAGAAAAAAGTGTGAAACAAAGCAAGTCAACCGAAAAGAAAAAGAACAAACGTAAATTCAATGGTCCAGAAATTCTTTCACATTATAACAATTATAACTTAGTAATAATTTTGTTACTCTGAACCTAAAAGTAGTATAAGCACTGATTGTTGAAAAGTTTACATCCCATGAATATAAAGTTTTTCTGAAAAAAGGTGGTAGTATGGCGAGGACGTAGGAGATAATTGGCACTCCTTGTGTTGTAGTCATGGTGTTTGCCAATACCGAATTGCTGCGCATGCTTAAAAACAAAAACTAGGTCCAGAAGCCATTGTCAACGTCACATCGAAAGCAAACAGCATTCTTCCGCAAAAGTGGCATCCGAGACCACGAAAAATTGACATTTGATGTATGTGCTACTCTTATTTTATGTAATCTATCGTTTCGTTTACTAGACAAAAAAGCATTTGTCTCCTTCTGGAATAAATATGCGGACTGTAAATTACCTAGTCGGACATCGATACGATATGTAGTGCCATTTGCTCGTGAACATGTAGGAAAAAGAATGAAAACGGAATTGGAAGATAAAAAACTGTGGTTGTGTGTGGACGAAACAACAGATCGTCAAAAACATTTTGTGGTTAATGTAATGGTACGTACAATGGAACCACATCGACCGTCATCCTCTTTCTTACTTGCTTCCAAAAGAGTTATAAATTGTACTGCCGATGAGATTTTAAAGGTGGTGTTGAACTCATTGAACAAATTTGAAGTTTCAACTAAGCAACTTTTGTTTATGAGTGATGGTGCCGCAAACATGCGTTCTTTTGGCCGATCTCTTAAAGAACACAGTGGTAACTTCTTACATGTAACGTGTAAAATCCATACTCTAAATCTTGCGGCACAAATGATTTCTACGTTTTCCACTAGTAAATGCATTGATTGCTGGTACAATGGCAGTGTTTCTAAAGTCCCCGAAACGTACCCGACTATTTCACAAACTGTGTCCTGATTTACCTGAACCACCGCAGTCGATTGTTACACGTTGGAAAACGTGGTTGCAGGCTGCGTTTTACTACAACAAATATTTTGATCAGGTAAAGAAGGTAGTTTTAAAATTCAATCTGACAGAAGCTGCAGCAATCAAGAAAAGCCAGGAAATATTTTAAGTTAGTCAGGTTAAAAGAGATTTACAAACTATTCACAACAATTACTTCGGACTAGCGGAGGGAATAGAAAAATTACAAAATGTTTCGATGTCGCTAGTGGATTTTGTTCAAATTGTGAATGATGTTCCGCACAATTATGCGCTGTAGAAGGCGAAACAAATTGGTGTGTAATACCAAAATTTGAAAGTGTTTTAAAGAAAGACTCCGATTTTCTTATATTAAGACAAATTTGTGAAGATGCATTAAGTTGTTTCAAAGATTATTTTAAATAAGCAAATATAACATCGCTAGATGTCGAACGGTCGTTTTCGGTATTAAAAAACATTTATTCCGCACGTCATACTCACTTGACTGAAACAGCTGTGGAAACATATCTAATGATTCAAATACTTAACAGATGTTACCCAGTTTGTGATTTCACGGAAGACTTTTAAAACGGTAAGTGTTTCAGCACGTTTTATAATTTATTTCTTACGGCCTATTTTATGTGTAAGCTTTTATGCGCTCGCCACGCCTCTGGCTGTTACCGCATATTTGCCCAGGTTAGTCATGACTAACTTAGAAAATGGAATATTTTAAAAAATTACGTATCTTACACCATACATACATTGGTGAGTACATTTTTATACAAAAATTGTGCTATAATATACATTTTCCTAAATATCTTGAAAAGTATCAATTTTAGATGCGTAATGAATATTACATTTTTTTTTTGTATTTTTGTAAGAGCAATTTGATAAGATAGATAAAAGTAGGTAGTCGTATTTGAAAAAAAATTAGTTTTGACACATTCTTTATTTGAAATTTTAATCGTAATTGTCGGACACGCTGTAGAATGTTTTCGAAAAATTGATTCGGATTGTAATACTACCCTACACGGTCAATAGTTCTGCAAAATTTCAATTTCCCAAACTAAACATGTTCACAGTTATAATAGTTCACATGCACTCGTCCATTTGTCAAAATTTTTTTAAAAGTGCAAATATTACAAATATGTAATAATATACATATAGGGTGTTCCATTTAAAATAACAAAGTTGACAGATATGTGTCATATTATTAAAAATATTTTAGTTTAATAGTACATGTAGGCTATAGCATATTACCAAGTTTTCAGAATTTTCCAATGTATACTCTTTCATATATCGATCGATGCAGTTCCCGGTGAGACAGCCTGTATACATTAGTTATTTTATAAATAAAATACTGAAAGTAAACAAAACTTCTTATTGGTTTTAATTCAAATATTAAGATGAGAAAACTCCATACATTTGTAATATGTACAGTTAAAAGATTGTGATAATGTTTAATTAGCATACTTGATATTTTATTGTAATCATTAAAATGCCTGCAATTATTTATTGACAACTGTTAAGGATACAGACAATAAAATATACTTTCCTTATCGGTTATGTAAAGAGATTTTACTGCGGTGTGAATATAATAGATAAGTACAGTCAAAATGTAAACATAGTTTCCTTCTTCACTCTATAGCTGATCTAACTACATCAATGACAACAACCGAGATTCTATAGAACATTTATATACCTTTCTGTCTTTTATTTAGTCGCATGTTAACATATATTCTGAATCCGTTCGAAGTACTTGGACACAGTTTTGTTGAGACCATTGTTTATATGATCAGCAATGTTAAATGTGGTTTCCTGTTTGGCTTTGTCTTATATGTGTGAAATTGCTTACTCTTCATCCATACCATTGAAACTTCCGTGTAATATGGACACTGATCGCAGCGCTATCTACTGCAATCTCAACGTGAATGAACTAGTTGTCAGTAACCAGTTCTATTCGTTTAATTGCTGCAATATTTAAGTATAAAAATTGATTGGCTAGCATTGAGTTAGTCGAAACCAGCAAAGTCGGACATTTTTTTTGTAATCTTTTCTTGCTACAGGTGATACTTTATTCGTTGCGGGTTGTGGGCGATTCTTCGAAGGTACTGCCGAACAAATGCATTCAGCCTTAATCGATAAACTGGGAAACCTTCCCGAATCCACAAAGGTATTTTGCGGTCATGAATACACGTTGCAGAATTTAAAATTCGCCATTCACGTCGAACCCGATAATATCGATATACAGGAAAAAATAAAATGGGCTGAAGAGCAAAGGTCAAATGATGAACCAACGGTAATCGATTCAAAAAGTTTCTTTTCCGAGTGAGATTTAATGCGATTGGCGTGTATTTCAGGTACCCTCAACAATTGGCGAAGAAAAGAAAATAAATCCTTTCATGAGAGTCGGTGTTTCTTCGGTTCAAAGACATGCTGGTTGTGGAGAAGCTATAGCTACCATGCATTCTATCAGAAAAGAAAAGGATTCTTTTAAAGCATAAGCGGCTACGTAAACTGATTCGTAAACCATATCAACGTAAATTTTTTGTTATTATATAATTTTTTATAGCGCAATTTCTACATTATGTTCATGAAATTGTTACTACGTACCATGGATATACTGTACAGGAAAACACATTATTCTGGTTATTTTTTTGTATATTTTATTGATGAAAAATATATACATTTATTTACAACTTTTACTTTTTCATGTTATATTCTGACATTTCTGCTGCATATTTTTCCTTAGAGCGTTCATACATGTCTACATAAACCTACAATAAAATTTTAAGTTAGATATTGATTCCTTAAACCAAGTCGATCACACTTTAGAAAACGGTACAGTTAAGGAGTTGGTCTCAGAAAATACGACATGGGATATTTATGTTTGCAGAAACCTGCTTGTAGTCTTCGTATACATTCAGAAGATGGTGCTCTACATTAATGGGCCACTATTGCAATCCAGTAAAACATCTTGAATATTCTCAAAATTTTGAAAGGTAATTCAATTCCTGATATAAAAGCTTTATATATATATGAATGATGAATTAATAACCGTAAAAGAACTAGCGCACCACGTAAGGAAGGGTCTTCTTTCAAAATATTTGAATTTGAAATTGATTTTTTAAACACTATTAACGCTGGAAATTACTTTGGAAATAGAACACAGCTAAGCACGTCTTCTTTCTAACACAACTCGAGCTAAAAAGCCTCGATTGTCTTGGCGTCTCTTCTCTCATCTGTTACCCTTTTGTTAATTCTCAATCGCGGCTAAATTTCATTTTACAATACAATATCAATCAATGTAGCAATATTTTCATCAGGCGCGCACCCAGAAATGTTCTGGGGGGGGGGGGTCACAGGCAGATATGGTATACTATACTGCAACTATTTACTATACGTACCACGTATACTACATGTGTATTTATTTATTTTTATTGACATTGCAAATAAATATTAACTCTGTACAAAAAGGTTTACTAAATATATATTAACGAAAATGATTATATATTTATATACATTGCCTTTTCTGTTTTTTTGCTAATTCATCCAAAATTTCACTAACATCTAATTCAATTTCGCGATGAATGTTTAATAAAGCTAAACCATTCAGTCAGTTTTCACCCATTGTAGAACTTAAAGTCTTAAGACGACGGAGTGTAGAAAATAACCTCTCATTGACACACGTTGAAACTGGTAAAGTTACAAATATTTTTAATAAGTGATAAATATTTGGATATATATCTTTATTGCATTCCTGCAATAATTCAATCACATTATTATATGTGTTGCTTCTGCCTCCTGATTAAGTTTGGGGTTCCACAATTGAATTTTAGATATCAAAATTGAATTATTGCATTCTAGTTCATAAAATTTGCACAATGCTTTCAAACATTTCTAACATTACCATTATTGTTTTGTAACGTTGAACACATCTTGTTGGACACAGTTGCTTTAATTTTATTTTTCAAATTTTCGGGGCAAATATCGTTAATTTCGTTTGTTGAAACATTTTGCCTCTTTGGTGTATTAAAAATAGTATATATTTTTTCAATTACTCCTAAAGAGTTTCTAATTTCTTTAATCTGGAGCCTATTCCCTATCGCCAAATTCAGACTAGGGCTAGAGCAATGGACAAATAATGCTTTGGGATATAGGTAATTTTGTAAAGTTTCTAGAATAACATTAGCTACATTTCGTCCAGTTGTATTAGTTACAGGAATAAATTGTAAAAATTGTTCACATATTTTTAAACTATCACATTCAACATAGCGAACACATAAAGAAAACTGTTCTGTAATTGGATAAATCACAAGTTTCATCGGCCATTATACTGAAATATTGAGACTATTGATTTTTCGCACTATTTGATAAACAATTATTTTATTGCAAATACTTATTAAAAATTATAAAAGGGAGAACATGCTTTCAACAAGAGATCTGTTGGCAATGGTAGTTGATAGTAATGGGAAATGAAATGACAGTATTGAATTTATCCAAAGTATAGATCTATTATTTGTTTAGTTACCGATTCTACAGGTTATCATCGACAATATAAAAATAATAATAAAACTAGATTTAAACCTACTTGTTTATCAGAGGCGTTCAATGATTTCCATTTAATAGCTAACTGCCTTGTTAATTCTTGTTTTGACGGTTCCACTTCACCAGGTTTCAATTCGGAATTGATCTGCTCCATCAGTATTTGCCTTTGTTCTTGACAAAATAGAAAGAATGGATTTGATGGCCTTTTAGGTGCGTTCGGATCTTTCTCTGCTCTAGGCGTTTTACGTTTAGCTTTTTTTATTTTTGGCTTCTCCTCGCTTTCAACAAAATGAGCTGGCTTTACATCTACACCACTATATGTAGCATCTTCGATTTTTTCATCCTTGATTTTTACCAAATTCTGTTGAATATCTGGTTTCTCATCTTCAACTTCTTCTTCGAATGTTGGAAATTTCGGTATCACCTTCCAATCTTCACCATATTCTGTGAGTAGCTTAGACTTCAGATATTGTACTTGTTCGTATCTGCGTTTGGTTATTTTCTTTACTTCTTGAATCCTATACATCAAAAGTATAACTTTTTAAAGGTGTAATTTTATTTTAACTTAAGAAGTAAGGTGTAAGTACCTAAAAACTAATCTTTCGTTATGTTTCTGTATAGCTTCACATCTTTCCAGCAAAAACTTATATTTTTTGTAATATATATCATTTTCGTAATTTTCTACGTATACTCCATCATTTTCGGATTCATCAGACATCATCTTTAATCATAAAGCATAACAAGAAATCTTACTTAATTTTTAATTACTGTTTTTACATTTTGTAATCACAACACGCCAATACTGAAATATAAAGCAAAACTTCACAATAAATAACCAATATCCAAAACAGATGTTGACGGATGCAGGTTAACCAATCTAAACATAAATCTACATTTGTAATACCAATCTAAAGAAATAATATCTGGAATGTTTTGCATTTGCTTGAATCTTTGATCGAACAGTTGGAGCAGAGCAAATGGGCAGCGTTGTCGGAAGCAGTGCTAAAGCACTAGTTGTAGTACTTTTTTAATGCTGCAGTACCAAAGTGCTACTTTTAGTAAATGAGTACATTTTTCATTCGATCGTTCAGTTAAAACTTTCAGGTGCAAAAGAAATTGTATACCTATTATGTTCCTTTTTTGTACAGTGTAAATTTGCTTATTAAAATTTGTGAAAAATGTTTACATTTGCGCCTTTTCTCATCACCTTAATATGTATCTATATCCTGAAAAAAATTACTTTAAATATCGTTTTGACTAGAAAAAGTAGTGGAAAAAGATGTATTATAACTTTGGTGTAATAAAATCCCAAATACGCAGTTAATTGGTTACTTGTAGAGATCAGATGATGTCGTTTGGGTAAATACATGATATAAATGGAATGTGAAAGCAGCAGATGGAATTAGTACAATTTAGGGATTTTCAGAATTTTTTTGTCTTGCTAAAGTATTTTTATGTTGGTGTCCCTGGCAACGCTGCAAATGGTTTTTTTACAAGTCGAGTAAAATAGGGGTTGCATTTGTTCGAATAGTTCGATTAAAGATTCGAGCAATTAAAAAATACTCGTTATTCTTAAATCTTTATTTGTTTATTTAGTACAATAAAACATAGTATACAGTAAATGGTAAGTAAGAACAATAATAAAAATAATCATTTGCTTTAATTATACATTAGATGACTAAATTAGCAACAATATGCTTTAATTGGTTGCATAATGCACATATTTATATCACTACTGACAACAATTCCCCTTTTTTTTCTGATTATTCATTATCATTTTCTCTATTTTGAATGTTGTATCAATAAATACTTCAATCCCTATGTGGTCATTACGATAAAAATATTCTTTCTAAACCAAATTTAGAGTTAAAAAAACTATTATCATGTCATCAAAATTACAATATAAAACTTCAAACAATTTAATCTCAATGTATTTACTTGTCAAACGCGTCGATTTTAAAATTACTGAATAAAATATCATTTTAAATATGTTATCCGTATTATAAACTAAGTATGACAATTTATTATATTACAATAAGAATTGTTAGTTCTGTTGAACGGCTGTATTAATGTTTATTGTGAATATTGATAAATATGGTATTCGTAGGCATGCAAGTTTTGTATCTTGTTTGTTTTGTTTTAAATAACGGTTTAATTCAATAATAATATTTTGCACCATACATTCGTTACAACTCATTTTCGCTCTCTATATCAACTAACTGAAGTTAGGTACAATAGATGTCGAAAACTTAAAAATATTTAAATCCTTACACAATTAAGATTGTGAAAAATTTCCTCTATAAAGTGCTTCTTTTAGAATTCCTCAAAGCATTGCCCATTTTGAATGGCGAAACGTCGGCGTAAATTTTATAAGAAAAAAATCACTATCTATTTCTGATGCAATAACAAAGGGCTAGCATTAAAAGGACATGCGGGAAAAATATTATATCGTGATTGCTGATTAGCGTTACTTAAATATGAATATACATTATACTTGAGTGATTAATAAAACAATTTCCACATCTTAGACAGCATGATATTTAGCTAGAGTTGAACGTTATTAAAAATGTAAATTAATAGATAAAACACACCGAAAGAGATAACATTAATTTTTGGAAAAATTTTTATTCAATTTCTTTTATGTAAAAGTACTTGAATGCAAATAATACTATCAACGTTATCGCTAAATCATCACTATGTGATAGATATATGCATGAAAAATTTTTCTGTTTGGATATTTTCCTCATTTAGTATAAATGGGGTATTGCTATTAAAACCCGATCAGTTTCTACCGATAGATCGTGATTTATTGATCGAATACTATTCGTTAAGATGCCTCCACCACCGCACGGACCACCAGATCATCCCCACGACGGCCCACATGGTGAACCACACCATCCACCGCACGATGAACCACACCATTCACCGCGCGGTGAACCACACCATTCACCGCACGGTGAACCACACCATCCGCCTCATGGTGGACCACCACATCATGGTCCTGGTAAATATATGTGCATTAGAATTTTATTAATAATTTTTAGGTGTTGTTTGTTACTACTCTGCGAAATTAAGTGTCTAATTGTCTTTTTAACATTTTGAAATGATGAAAGTGTTATTACCTTAGTATTATTAAAAATTACTTTGGTAATGTAATGGAAGGTTGTAGCAAATACTTGTAGAAATTGATTTCTGAACCTTGCTGTGCTACACAGTAATTTTTGGGACCAAATATCTAATTAACAGTTTCTAATTCTTATTTATCGGTTTTTAACATACAAATATTTCAGGACCACACCATCAGACCACCATATCTACTTCGTTCGGTCATTAAATAGAATTAGGTATGTACAATGATTATCATATATTGTTCAAACAAATTTTTTCATCGCATGATGGTGAAGCTTGGTTATTATTATTATTTTTCTGAAACTGCCGAGTCCGAAACTTTTAAAACCGCCTAAGAAACCAACATAGCAAACATTCTTGTAAACTACTTTCAGGTGTCTCAAATAAATCTAATTTAAATAGCTGTTAAATTATAATATGTTATATAAATATGGTTTGGTATTAAATTTGAAATCCTATCATTAAGCGTCTTAGTATCGTGTAAAGCCGATCAAAATAAACAGAAATTTGTAGTTTGAGATGAGATGACTAAATAAACTATTAGTTTTAGGAAAATCCTTGTAAAAATCTTTTGCAAAGATTAGAAACAGTGTCTATATAATTCTACTATTAAGTAGACATCAAAAGCAAGGAATATCAAATAATATTAACTTAATCTGTTCTTGTAACGATATATATTTGTTCAAACAAAATTATTTGCATATATATATCTACTTTATTATAAATAAGAATGTACATTATTAATATTTGGTCGGTCCCCCATGCGCCTTAATAACAGCTTTAATCCGCCGTGGCATACTTGACACTAAATTAAAGCAGGTATCGGCGGAAATTAAGTTCCATCCTTGAATAATTTTTTCTCGAAAAGCCCGTTTAGAGTCACAATGGTGTGCAGAAACTTTCCTTTTTAAAATATGCCATAGGTGTTCTATAGGAGACAAATCAGGTGACTGGGCCGGCCAGTCTAATAAGCGCACGCTATTTCCATGAAACCATCGCATGCTCTCTCTTGATCGATGGCAGGGAGCATTATCTTGCTGGGAGAAATATTCCGGAGTCTCTTCCTCAAAAAGTTTTAGTACTGATGGCTTTAAAACTTCCTGCAGCATCGCTGTATATCGGTTGCTATTCATGCGATCTTCGCACAAATACATTTCGCCGACTCCAGAAGCTGTCATACATCCCCAAACCATGATGCTGGCGCCGCCAAATTTGACCGTGGGTAGTATGCATTGTTCTTGGAAGGCTTCGTCTTACGTACTGTCGCCCAGATCTTCCCTTAATTTAGAAAAAGTATCACAAAAAGACTAAATAATTTATTCTAAAAAAAAAATTAATAATCAATAAATAAAAACACTAAGTGATAATAAAGCTTACCTCAATATTTGATTCATCGGACCAAAGTACTTTTGACCAATCCTCGATGGTCCAATCTTTAATTTTTTTAGCCCACAGTAAGCGCTTTTTTTGTGTGCCTCGCTTAAGTACGTTTTCTTTCGCGCCACGCGACCATGTAAATTAGAAGCACCGAGACGTTTTCTTACCGTACTAGCGCTAATGGACACATTATGTCGAACCCAGAATTCACTAGAAATTTCTCTAGAAAATTTTCGTCGATTTTGTAACGCGGTTCTTTGTATGAGTCGATCTGTTCGATGTGTGGTACGCCGTTTTCTTCCTGTTTTTGGTTTATTTTCGTAACTGCCAGTTTCTCTAAACCGTTTTAACGTGGTTTGCACGGCAGAGCGCGAACATTTATTTTTTTTTGCAATCGCAGTTTGTGAAAAGCCTTCCGTATTAAGTAAAATTATTTGACTCCTTTCTGCGATACTTAATTCGCGTGTTTCCGCATAATTTAACAATATTCTTTATAAAAACACTGTATAAAATATTTAACACTCAAACAACACGCATTCGAATAGTTATTAATACTTCGTTGGTTTGTGGTTTGAACAATATTGGCGACTATAGAACAGTTGGGGGTTTTAAATACATGTCTGCGTTGCTTTTGTAAGATATTTTATGACCGCCTATCTGGAATTTTTAGGGTACTTGAAATACAGAATTTTACCTGGGGTGCCTAATACATACGAACATAAGTGTATATATATATATATAAATTCACCAGCTTGTTAGAAGGGTGTACTGAAGAGGTACGTAAATTCCAAAAAACAGGCAACTCCACTTTACGCTATTTATTTATGAAACAATAAATTAATGTAGATCTCTTTTCAGAGACTCTGCCAGAATCCCCTATCATTACAAAATAACCTATATTTATAACCTACGCAATCCCTTCTACTAACTATCCTTCCGGTGCTTGATCGGCAGCATCAAAGGTCGATGTCTTCGAATTGACCGAGAGATCATAATCTTACAAAGCAATTGTCCAGGCGCTCAGTCAGCTCGACGACACCGGTCACCGATCAAAGAATGATTACTAACGCTGGCCTCGAGCGGTACCGCGCATCGGCGTAGAATCAGTTCGGACCGAGAGGAACGGTAGTATTACTTCGTCTGCGGAGTAGTACGGACATTTTCGCTGCCGGTCATTTGCGCAATTGTTTATCTGTCCTAGAAAAATTATGATTTCGTCAGCAAAACGACCGCGGTCGGACAAACTTCGAAAATTTATTGCAGAAATTCCAGACTTAATATATGAAGGTGCTAAAATTAAATGTGTAATCTGTAAAATCCCGTTAATGTGTTGGTCCAAACAACATTGTCTACGACACGTAAATAGTGAAAAGCATGTCTCAAAAAGAAATTGCGCACGAGACAATGAAAAATTTATATTTAATTTATGCGTTACGTTTATCGCATGTAATATACCGTTTCATTTACTAGACAAGGAACCATTTATCTGCTTTTGGAATAACTATTCGGAGTGCAAAATTACCAAGTCGAACATCGTTACGAAGAATTGTGCCATCTGCGCGCGAACATATTGAATAAAACATAAAATCAGAGTTGAAAGATCAAAAATTGTGGTTATGTGTCGACAAAACAACAGATCGGAAGAAACATTCTGTTCTTAATGTAATGGCACACAAATTGGAACCTCATCAATCGGCACCTTCAATTCTATTAGTCTCCAAACGAATACAACAGTGTACTGCCGAAGTAATTTCAAAGTTAGTGTTAAATACATTGGACAAGTTTGAACTTTCAACAAACCAACTCTTGATGTTAGTGAGTGATGGTGCTGCAAACATGCTTTCTGTAGGCCGGTCTCTTAAAAAGCATTCTGCTAATTTGTTACACATTACGTGTAAAATTCATGCTCTCAATCTTGTGGCGGATAGTATCAGAAAATGTTATCCTGAGGTAGACGCTTTAATAGCGCATACCAAAGCAGTATTTGTCAAATCACCGAAACGTATTCGCGAATTTCACAGACTGTGCCCCCGTATACCAGAGCCACCAGAACCTATTCTAAGTCGTTGGAGAACATGGTTGCAGGCCGCGTTTTATTATCATAAATATTTTGACAATATTAAAAACGTGGTTTTACAATTCGATACAAAGGAAGCTGCCGCTATCCAGAAAAGCCAGTCGAAATTTCAAGTTAGTCAGGTTAAAATGAATTTAAAAATCATTCACGACAATTACTTCGGGCTAGCAGATGCAATAGAAAAATTACAAAATCCTGCGGTGCCGATA
Organism: Dynastes maya; assembly: GCA_029619315.2. Taxonomy (NCBI): domain Eukaryota; kingdom Metazoa; phylum Arthropoda; class Insecta; order Coleoptera; family Scarabaeidae; genus Dynastes; species Dynastes maya. The sequence goes on along the minus strand of JAROYE020000006.1, from coordinate 42,500,779 downwards.
GAAGAATCTCTACAAATAGTGCAACATGTTCACGCACAGCTATGCGCGATTGAAAACGCAAAAAATGTTTCTGTTCTAGAAAAATTTGAAAGTGTTTTTGAAAAAAATTCTGATTTTGGCACATTAAGACACATTTGTGAAGGTGCGTCAACAGAATCGTTAAGTTATTTGAAAGATTATTTTACTTACGCAAATATTACGTCACTAGATGTAGAACGTTCGTTTTCTGCATATAAACGCATTTTTTCCTCATGCCGTACTAGTTTTGCCGAAACAACAGTTGAAACATATCTAATGTTGGAGATATTTAACAGACATTATTCACTTTGTGATTTCACGGAGGACTCTTAAAATGGTAAGTGTTTGAGCACGTGTTATTTAACTTTTATTTAAAAGACGAGCGAAATTATTTGCGGCAGCAGACATCTCTATTAGCAGAATAACTCTAGTGGAACGCGAGGCCTGCTCGACTCTACGCTACTGCGCGGTACCGCTCGTGGCCAGCTTTAATGATTACAATACAAAAAAACATAAACGATGAATGCATTGCAGCGGAAGTCCAGTTAACGTCTTTTCTAAGAGTAAAAGCAAAGCGCTTATTCGCGACAATATCACTATACAGTATTTTTTTTTAAATAAAACCAATATAATTTGGATAAACCAATTCAAAACGCAGAGACGGTCTGAACGTGTAAATGTGTTTATGGTTGTTCGTTCACCTAAGACAATATACGTCACAGCTTGCTGACGTCAAAGCAGGTAGGCTTTATTATACCGGGGGGTTTGTACGACTGCACGCAGGCCCAACGAACGCGGGAGTAGCTAGTGTAGACCAAGCGAATAAACCTAAGAATAGTTCTATACAAGTGATTGCAAACCAGCAAAAGATGACTATAGTTTAGACTTTCAAACGATGAATTTTCTATTTTACATGTAATTTTGAAGTGCAACAAGATTATTAGTAACTGAATTCATCGTACCTTTGCATAAGATACTGAATACATATATTCGCATGGATATAAATAAATTACGATATTTACTTTGGGGCACAGAATATGTTTTATACCAATAAAGCTATTACTGATATTTCTTTGAAATAACGTTTATGATGAGATCTAAGTAATTTCCAAATTCATAAGTATGTAATACGAAATGTAAGTTTAATAAGAGTTAATAGAAGTAATAAGATTAATAATAACCACTTACAATTAGTATAGTAACGATATTATTGTATTCTTATCTTTTATTTACTGAAAATTTCAGAGGAAAAGTAATCCCAATCGATCTGAAGAAAAAAAACCTAGATTAGAGTGTATGGATTGAAATTTTGAGAAATCGCAAACTACACATTAAATAAATAAATACTCTTATCGTATTTTTCTGAAATGCAAATGTTTACTAGTAAACGATATCATGTTATAGAATTATATCTGGCAATCGAAGGTGAATTCATAGATAACGCACCCATGTTTATTTTTTTGTTTGGACGGTACTTTTTTCCGCGATTCGATAAGGTTTTTAATAGACATAAGTATAAATTGCTGGATTTGTGCAGTACTTTGTTAGTTTTTTCTGAACCAACTGCGTATAATCTTCGTTTTCCTTTGTGACTTAGTAGAAAAGGAATACAATGCCTCCACCGCCACATCGTCCACCCCCTTGCTTTCCTCCGCACCATCCACCACCACCACACTGTCCACCACCACCACACTGTCCACCACCACCACACTGTCCACCACCTCATCATCCACCTCCGCCTCATTGTCCGCCTCACCATCCACCAGGACACCATTGCCCACCAGGATGCCATGGACCACCAGGTAATAAATATGAAATAAATTTTATGACTTGTTTTATTAATTTTTCGGTACTTTGAAATTTGATTGAGTTTTATATTCTCTATTTCCTTTGTTTCAATTAAAATAATGTTACAATCGAACATTGTTTTGTATTGCAGGTCCACACCATCCACCACATCACCATTCACCACATCACCACCACCATCACCACTGCTAAGAGTACCGCAAAATACAAATTCAAAATAAATTTCAGGTATGTACTAAGCCATTGTTGAATTCTTATAGTAAATCTAAAGTTTCATTATTCGTTACTTGAGAACAAACGCTTTTTTTTATTAGTTGCTTTTTAATCCACTTCGCATTTCTTCAATTTCACGTATGATTTAATTTGGCAATTAAAGGTGTGTTTTGTAATTACTCGAACCTTTGATTGAACAGTTCGAATAATACAAATGCAATTTTTATAAGTGGAGTAAAATAGAGCCGTTATTTTAAAATAGTTCGATCACAGATTCGAGCAGTTAAAAAACACACCCAAAGGGCCAATTTCTTAACGTAATGCTTGGGAATATCCGCCAAATTAAAAAAAAAAATGTAAAAAGCGTTTCGAATATAATATAGTGATTCAAAAAACTGCTAACTCTAAAGAATACACTTTTGGGCTTGTGTTATTGACTTATCGCAGATTATCAAGATACGCAACTCTCTATCGGGAACTTTGATGTTTATATTCATATTTTATTATCCTAAACCTTGAAATAATGCCATGTTGAGAATCGTACGCGCGCGGGAAATTTAAATTTATAATATAACTGGTTTAAAAATATTTGAGATGTTTTCGTACAAAAACCATTAAAAAAAGGTAAGCGTATCAATAAGGCAGTAATTCAGTAAAAAGTAGGAAATAATAAAGAAAAAATATGGAATATAACAATGTTTTCCATGGAAAAACTTGTAAATTTGCAATGCAATTAAAATTTTTAGTTAATAACTAGTGTCTTATTTAAACTATATCAATATAAGCAGACGCGAGTGATTACTGATTAATGAATACCTACATAAAACACACCACAAAATTTACACACACAAACACTTACTATTTAAAACAATAAATTATCATCAAGCTGGGCAAAGGTCTCCAGTAAAACGCAATAGAATTAGAAGCAATTATAATATATACATACACATTACTTACGTTTTATACAATTTACAATGCAAGTAAATATTTTGAGGTTAAATCCTCTTAGACATACGTTTGTATTTGAGAATATGGATTTCGACTCCAGCCTCGTCTGGAACACTATAAAGGCAATGAAGAATTTAGAGAATCATCAGGCACAAATAAAACCACACTGTAAAGTTATCTCACTGCAAAAGTATCAAGTTAATAACTAAATTGCAATATTCGCTTTTTAAATGATCTTTAAGAGCAACAGAAAGGTTTTAATGTTCTCGATTGCAAATGCTGCTATTATTAAAGAAGGAATATTATCCTAACCTTGTAAAATCTTTCTGAAGACTGTCAGACAAGCCTTACTTTCGCTGAACAACCTAAGGAAGGGTAATTTGCATCTTCAGGAGTTCCACAATCACTGTTTGGATTTTCCCATTTAGTTTGTGTAGACTGTTAACTTGTGATTGTGATAGAATCTTCATTAACACTAAGAATATAACACTAATTCTACACAACTATGTATTTATGTGTAGAGTACAGTCCTGTTATAATAAATAAAGAATCGCAAAACACATAAACGAAGCCAGATACACATGTTACCCCGTTAACAATATGGCCGTTATTAACGCATGCGCCTGAAGATTGGAACTTCAGAGTTTCCCATCTGGATAACCTGTGCTTGTGTGCTAGTATTTTAAATGCAGAAGAGATAATGGATATTTGCAAAAAAATTTATCAAAGTTTACGAGACAATAATTTGGTGATGTGATAAGTGATAACATGGACTTTCAAAAAGCTAACAATCCCAAACGACAAAGGCATCTGTTATCCATTATTGGAGTACAGTGTGCTGCCAGATTGTATATGGCATGTTTATTATTCAAAGAAATTTACAGAAAGTTATATTAAACATTTAAAAATGCAGAGGCTGTAACTAACGCTGATACTATTTTATTTTCAGAACCACATCCAAATCATTAAGCAGGCAGCATAGATTGTTTAAACCATTTACACTACGGAGTAGGTTTCCTGCAGAGTAGTTTGTATAATGCAATAGCTTTTAACATAAATTAATTTTATGTGTTTATGTTCTGTAAATGTTTTGTATTTATTATAAATACAAAGATCCAAATACATATAACTAAATTGAATGATTTAAACCAATGAACTACTGATACTTTTATTTCATTTTATCTATCAAGTATGCGTTATGCATACGTTACAACTAAATGTTCTACGTCAGTTTTGGAGTTACGATGAATGTTTGATAACTTCATGCAAGAAACGAAAATATGGCTATTTAGGGACAAACATTTTCTATTCGTGAACATAGCCTTCTTGGAGTTCTCTATACACTTTCTCTGAAGATGCTCTCTTTAAAGTAGGTGCAATTGTTTTCGTCATCTTCTTTTCATGTTTGGAAGTAGATGGTAGTCAGAAGGCGCTAAACGTGAGGTATAATGTTTAAGGATGTAAAACGACCTTGTATAGTAAAACAGTAACTGCAGAATATAGAACTGGAATGTTTTGGCAACACTTTAAGTCAATCAATCACAATTATATGTTAGAGTGTTTTAAAATATATGAATATTACGTCAATAGCATTTTACAAGACTTTGGCCATAACTTTGTCTCCTGAAGAATTGGTATTTGCTTTCTCTGATACTCAAGCACTTGATTGCTTTTGCATACGTTTACACTCTTCTGGCCCAGTGTTACCAATTTTGCAGATAATTTTCTTATTTGTAAAATGGTCATGCAAAAAATTATGCACTGGGAAAGATGTTCATAACTTTGTAATTTCACTCAGTTAGACATTTGCATCATATGATTTTTCAAATAATTTATGTTTAGCATCACTTGTTAAGCTAGATCACCTAACAAATTTTCTATTCAAGATTGTGGATTGACATTAGTATTTATCAAGCTGAGTTTGGCCAAAGATTGGAGACATAAAGATGCGACGCTTCTGTCGGAACCTTTGATGTTTCATTCACCTTGTCCCTTTAAATTGGAATGCAGTAACGTGGGAAGTTTGAACAGAACATTTATTATATATTTTAATATGACTGCAATAACTGGATTTTGATATTAATATGCTTATAAATAACGGGTGTTTCATTAAATTTGGTGCCAAATAGGTTCTGATTGGTGAAGTTCTAAATTTAGCTATTTACAATGGTTACTCTTCTATAGATGTCGATCGCATGCTTAGGAAAGTCCAACATAAGCTCTATGTCAGAAATTCCACGACCTTAATCCCAACCGTACCTCGTGATAAGCAATTTGTGAAACTTTCCTTCCATAGAGTATCGAAAGGTATTAGTAAGGTTTTTAAAGAACGTATGTTTTAGTTCGCGAAATACACTCAAAAACCTTCTTGGCAATCCAAAAGATAAATCTGAAATGAGAGAAAAGTCGGGAATTTACAAAATTGCATGTGGTGATTGTGATAAAGCCTATATTGGTCAAACGAAACGTGCAATCGGTACTAGATTTAATGAACACATCAAGTGTCGCACAACACATAAACGATACCGGGCATAATATTAAAGTAGAAAACCTAAAATTAATTAAAAACGTAATTTTTCCGCGTGAGCTGGATACCTATGAGATTATTTACATAAATAAGAATACAAACCTAATCAATAAAGAGAAGGGGCTTTACACTTTTCATGTCTTTTCGATTTATTACGGTAAGAGGTCATTTGATTTCTGGTTGTGCTATAACAGAGACGTCGATCTTCTCGTACATTCCACATGCATCTTTAGTTTTTAAGAGTAGAGACGGAAAGAACACAAATTTGACGAACAGAAAGGACATAACCGTTGTCTCACTCGATTTTTATTAGGGTGGGATGACCACATGTCTCGGTTCGTGTTGACAGTTGACGGATCTCCTTATTTTAACTTACTTTCTAGCTTAAACGGCAAAAGTAGGTAGTTGTATATATTTTTCTTGAAAAGTAGGGACAGAGCGGGTTCGTTAGATTTAATATACATCTCACATTAATCGGTACGCGGCTGAAGATGATGACTCATGTGTCTTCGAAACGGCCTTTCCGAGTTAATTAATAATTTGTGTAGTGGTATTGTAATCTTTGGCGTGGCCACCTGAGCTGTTTTGATTTTCAGAAAGTAATGTTTAACCTTTACATCAGTTTTGCTTAATTAGAAAAAAAGATATCGATCTATACTTATTGCTTGATAAAATTTATTTTACGTATCGTTACAGATAAAAGGAAATACAATCTTTCAATAAACATATGACTAATGTATAATTAAAAACGGTACCACACGTTGTTTCCTATTGAAAACTACAATTTTGTTAGCAAAAATTGCCTCCCAGTTTAAAAACATGTTTTGATGAAACACAGTTGTAAGTAACGGTTCATTAATCGATATCAGATGTACGTGGTAGATGTTTCATGCCTCTAGCCCTTTGGGCATGGACGACGTAGACAATTTTCATGCAGCACCTGTAAAAATTAAATATAATTATATGATAATAACAAAGATTACATTCGTGGATAGTATAGGGCTGACGGACTACTTTAGGAGTGGTTCAATTACTTTCAAAGCCCTTCACTTCCTTTACAATTTTTTAATTTTCAATTACTTTAATTGCAATTGCAAAATGCAATTGAAGCACTTCGAAAGTGCTTTAAAGCTTCAAGTACTTAAATAAGGTATTTCAATAACATACCAAATACTTTCAAAAGTGACTGAAGCACAGTACTTGAAGCCTTAAAGGTGCTTGAAGCGATACACAGTTTATCTGTGCTTTACCCTCTGTAGAAACCTAGCGAGAAATAGAATTCTATTATGTATACCGCAGACAAATGGTTTTTTGCAGAAAATAAATTTTCTTGCAAAAATGGTGCAGATCTCATAAAGTTCTATTGAGAAATTAGGCGACCGGTTTCTTGTTCAAAAAACACTTCAGGCCAGCTACAAGAATATCCAATAAAAGAAAAATTACAATAATGGAAAAAAATCTAAAGTTAATAATTAAAATTAGGAGCAATGAGCTAATGAAAAAGCTTTTTTATAGGTTACAGTATCACTAAATTATTTCTTTAATAATATAATTAAATAGGGATTATTTTTATATACGAGGATGCTTTGAAATGTTCGCGAAATGAAAGGAAAAATCAGAACATTTGTTTTTGAAATATGTTTTATTTTTCTACATAATCTCCTTTAAGTTGAATGCACTTCATCCAACGATGTTCCAAAGCCATTATGCCATCACGAAAGTGCGATTCTTCAAATCTTTTTCCCCCGAGGAAAATTTTTTATCACGGGAATAAATGGAAGTCAGAAGGAGCCAAATCAGGCAATAAGGTGGATGTTGCAACAGATCGTACTTCAGTTCATTCAATATTTCCATTCCTATCGCACTTGTATAGGGACGTGCATTGTCCTGATGGAAAATCACCGTTTATTGTTTGGCCCTTGGGAAGATAGTCAATTAGTAATATTCCCTTAGCATCCCAAAAGACTAACGTCATAAGTTTTTCAGCTGATTTCACGGACATTGCTTTCTTTGGTGGTGGAGAAACCCTATGTCTCCATTGTTTTGACTGTTGCTTGGTCTCAAGGATATAATAATGAACCCAAGTTTCGTCTGTTGTAACAAATCGTCGGATGAAATCGATTTTATTTGAGTTAAAACGGTCTAGACTCTCTTGACAAATTCTCATTCTCTGAAAGTTTTGATCCATTGTAAATATGCGCGGCACCCATTTTGCCGAAAGCTTTTTCATCCCCAATTTCACAGTTATGATATGAAATGTTCTTTCATCTGAGATGCGAATACCCTTAGCATTTTCGGAGACCTTTAATCGACGATTCTGCGTAACCATATCGTGGACTTTTTCGACGATTTCAGGCGTCGTGACAGTTTTTGGTCGTCCACTGCGCGGTTCACCTTCTAGGCTCTCACGACCATGTTTAAATTCCGTCACCCACTTATGCACAGCCGTAAACGATGGAGCAGAATCTCCTAAAGTATCCTGCATATCTTTTATGAATTTATGTTACTTTCCAATCTTTTTTCACAACATATTTGATAACAGCGCGCGTTTCAGTTTTGCCCATTTTGCAAAACTCACACAACTAGCTTTATTCACAACGGCACAAAATTGATACTACTTGACAGAACAATATCATATTTGACATTTGTGCACAAAACAATTGGCGCCATCCATTGCGTATGTTTTAATCGAACTACCGCTGCCTTCTGTGCTTCATTTCGCGAATTTTTCAAAGCACCCTCGTAGTATAATTAATGAGTTAATATTTAAGTTTATTTATCCCTTTATTATTATTATTTACTAGATATTTAAAAAAACTATAGTTAAATTAGTACACGTGGTAAATAGTAATAAAAAAAATGTTACAGTAGTATTTTTTGAAAATAAAACGTCGTACTTTAAAGATTCTATCATTGCATGGGTAAGTATGCCATTTATATTCCGGTTTCTACATTCGCTACTTTCTAGGACGGCATGATTTTAACTACTGGTACTGCGTGGCACCAGGAAATATTTCAGTTGCTGTTTTTGAAGATTAGTAGCACAAACTGAGATATGTGGCCAGGTGCAAGAGGTTTTAATGCGTTTTCTCCTCTAAAATTGTTTTTGCCGGTAATGATTCCATTCATACCAGGAGCTATTTATTAGCATTATCTATCTTGGTTATTGCTTCCCAAGCAGTGTTTTCATGTGTACTTCTACATTAAGTTTACTTTTGTTTAAACATTATTCTGTAGATAACCACCTCTACTTTTAGCCTTTTTAAAATCACAAGCAATGAGAATAATTTACTGCATTATGTACAGATATGTCGTACTGTTTTAAACAAGGTAAGCGCAATTAATAATGTGCATATAAATAAAATGCGTTTCAAAAATCCTGAGTAAAAAAGGCTTCATTTTAAGGAAATGAAACTATTGATGATAAATGCTCTCTGGAATTAAGAAAACTATTTACTATCCTTAAGAAAATATTGTTTTGTGCTATAATGGCAATTTACTTATACTAAGAATCGTTTTCTTCAAATTTTCTGCAAGATTTTCTTGAGTCAAGTTAACAAATGTCTTAAACAAAGATACAATTATTTCATAATAAGTGTATACTTTTCTTAAGCGGAGAAAGAAACCCTAAGAAAATATTTTTTTGATTTAAAACAGTTATTGTATTGCGGATAATTGAAACGGTAATTGTCTTGGATTAAGGCGGACAGCTTTGATACAAGTAAACGTTTCTCTGCGTGTAGAACCCCACCCTTGCCCGATTTAATGAATGTGTTTAAAACATTATGTGATATTTACTTTTTGATGCTAGCAATCTAAAATTATTATAAAGTTAATCAGACACTTTTATACACAATAGAGAAACTTCTTTATCATTAATTAATTGTGGTTTTGCTTAATCCTAGCCTTTTCTGTCAGAAATAGAACTTTTATTTACTAATCTGTACAAGATAACCAATCTAATTAGCGATTACTAGGAAAACGTTTCCAGTTAGTGAGGCACATGTAAGGTAATTGATATAGGTATATGCTTTCTAATGTATTTCTACAAAACTAATATTCATCTGTATATTAACAAAATTTACTTGACTTGGTGTTTATTTAAATGACATAGTTTTAGAAGAACAAAGTTCTAATATCTATATATGCTATTTGAAACCATTTGCTAATAGTTTTTATTTAATTTTTTAAATGTTTTTTCCTGTTAATGAAATCTTTCTGTTTAGCTTAGGAAAATCTCATCCATGCAATCAAAATAAACTATGTAATAATCTAGTTGAAGTGCTTAATACTTAACTGTCAAGAAAATAATTGTTGGGAAAAGAAAAACTAAAAGAAATAGTTTTACTATTTTTTTTAACTAAATATGTGCAAGTTTATTTCAAAAGGCAGTTTTTTCAGAACTGATGTAAATGAAAATCATGTAAAACGCTTCAAATTGATAAATAAAAACTTCCTAACATTTTTCTCCAATAATAAAACGTTACCTTTTTAAAACGGTTGCTGCGGTGGTGGGTGAAATCCCGGATGGTGTGAATGCGGAGGAAATTCGTGATGATATTCCGGGAATCTAGGCGGCTCATATTGGGGCGGTAATGGCGGAAAATGATGCGGCGGCATATGAGGCGGAAACTGATGAGGCGGCTGTGGGAAATGCTGCGGTGGCGGTGGGAAAGGACTCGTCTCTGGCATGAAGACGGGCGGTGGTTGGTATTGATGAGATGGCGGCGGAAAATGCGGATTCATCGTTACGGAATGATATCTAATGTGTACTTCACTGGTCCAAGAAACGTATGAAACTGTCCCAAAACTCTCGAACGATTGGGAAAGGTAAAGTCAATGAATATAACGATGAATCATCCGTTGTTATGCGGCTGTGAAAGTTATTGAACGCAATATGTTATCTTATCTGTTGCGTTTCGAGTTTTGAGCGATAAAAAGCTTGATTCAGTGTAAATGTCGATTTATATTATGCGACGGGAAATAGGTACTGTTTCATAGGAAAATACGAGTATTATTATTATTATTATTATTGGCCTCGACTGGAAATCATTAGCCACAAAAATACAAGTAATAATAATAATAAATCTACGACGATAAATTTTTCACAAAAAAAAAACAATGAAAGAAAACAATTTCTTTTGTACAATTAATTTTGCATGCATTCGAACCAATTCTCGAAACATTTTTTCTACTCCCTAACATGGTTTCTGATGGGTTCAACGGCTTCTTGAGGCGCTAAAAATTACTATGGACGCATTCTTTGTTTGACATTCGGGAACAGAAAGAACTCGCTAGGCGATAAATCAGGTGAAAACGGACAATGAGACATTAATTCGATGTTTTCCTCCTTCAAATAACCAATTATTTAACGTGTCATGTGAAGGATGGTGCGAGGTTGTCGATTGTTTTTGATTTCTGACGCAATTAAATATCGTCCCGGTAAATTCCAAGGAAATTACAGATTTTCACAGTTCACCGACGGTAGCCAAAATATATTAATTAATTAGTGTATTTGGCATGCAACAATTAAAAATTGTCTGTAGTACCAAAGCAGTTTCTTCAAAAATCTATTGTACTTAATCCCGTAAATGTTAATTGCTGCCACATAAAAAGTTTGACTTGAATAAATAATATAATATAATAAATAAACGTAACTTCTTAACAGCGTGGATAAGATTGGTGAAACATTTGCAGCATCAGGTTTGTTTCTACATTTGTCTGGGTGAAGGATGTTCGCTGTGTGAACTTTACACAATACTTTAGCTCCAATTATAATTCAAATCCGGAAATTTACTGAACACGATTCACGCTCCGTGCCGGGCCTAGTAATCACAAATATACATCAAAAGGTGATTTGTTATTTAGTGATTAAAATATTCGAGGGTGCTTTGAAAAGTTCGCGAAATGAAGGACAGAAGGCAGCATTAGTTCGATTAAAACATACGCAATGGATGGCGCCAATTGTTTTGTGCACAAATGTCAAATATGATATTGTTCTGTCAAGTAATATCAATTTTGTTCCGTTGTGAATAAAGCTAGTTGTGTGAGTTTTGCAAAATGGGTAAAACTGAAACGCGCGCTGTTATCAAATATTTTGTGAAAAAAGGTTGGAAGGTAACAGAAATTCATAAAAGATATGCAGGATACTTTAGAAGATTCTGCTCCATTATTTACGACTGTGCATAAGCGGGTGACGGAATTTAAATATGGCCTAGAAGATGACCCACGCAGTGGACGACCAAAAACTGCCACGACGTCTGAAATCGTCGAAAAAGTCCACGATATGGTTACGCAGAATCGTCGATTAAAGGTCTTCGAAATTACTAAGGATATACGCATCTTAGATGAAAGAACATTTCATATCCTAACTGTGGAATTAGGGATATAAAAGCTTTCGGAAAAATGCGTGCCGCGCATATTAACAATGGATCAAAACCTTCAGAGAATGAGAATTTGTCAAGAGAGTCTAGACCGTTTTAACTCAAATAAAACCGATTTCATCTGACGATTTGTTACAACAGAGGAAACTTGGGTTCATTATTATATCCCTGAGACCAAGCAACAATCAAAACAATAGAGACATAGGGGTTCTCCACCACCAAAGAAAGCAATGTCCGTGAAATCAGCCGGAAAAATTATGGCGTTAGTCTTTTGGGATGCTAAGGGAATATTACTAATTGACTATCTTTCCAAGGACCAAACAATAAACGGTGATTTTCCATCAGGACAATGCACGTTCTTATATAAATGCGATAGCAATGGGAAAATTGAACGAACTGAAGTACGATCTGTTGCAACATCCACCGTATTCGCCTGATTTAGCTCCTTCTGACTTCCATTTATTCCCACGACTAAAACTTTTCCTCGGGGGAAAAAGATTTTCCATAGAAGAAGTAAAAGCAGCTGCCGACGACTATTTTGGAGGACTTGAAGAATCGCACTTTCGTGATGGCATAATAGCTTTGGAACATCGTTGGGTGAAGTGCATTCAACTTAAAGGGGATTATGTAAAAAAATAAAATGTATTTCAAAAACAAATTTTCTCATTTTTTCTTTCATTTCGCGAACATTTCAAAGCACCCTCGTATTACACTACATATGTTAACACTTTAATAAATAATACAATAAATACAATTTAATATAGATATACAAACATAAATTTTATGGAAATGACTTCATCTCGAAGGATCATATTTAAGTACAGAGAATGTCTGAATACGGTCGATTGTTCCGTTATCCTTCCAAAGATTTAAACCCTTGGTAAGCTTTTTTTCTCTGGGAACCACTTTGCCGATTTTCCATTCGCACAAATGGTAAGCCTTTCCTATGTAGAGGTTATACTTTTTATTCTCGAATCCGCCTTTGACAATATTATTCAAAAAACTGCATTCACAATCGTATTTACAATTAAAATCGATATCTTCCCAATAAAATTTTTTCGGAAAATTAGTACATAGAATCTAGAAGGTAAATTTGTTGTAAATTTCTTTGCAGTTTTAGATTTAGAAAAGTCAATATCTCACCTTAACATTCTCCGTCACTATTTGTTTTCTTCCTGTTACAATTATTACATGATTTTGGTCTGGATCAATACAAGCTGGTAGTAATTTTTGGTGAAAGTTGACTTGCCCGATATATTTCCCGTCAGCTCCTTCAAGGGCATCGTCTGGTATTTGTTTACGATTGTATTCTCTCCAAAAAAGATCTTGAACAACGGCTAAAAAAATAAATCAGTGCGGTTTTCTAGAATACGATAATTTTTCTTTAAATACATTGGAAAACTTTTTAAGTATAATACTCACTGTTTTCTTGGGGTATGCACGTATGGGAATAAGAGGAAGCCATTTCGTTTAATGTTTTCGGTTGAACACAGTTCTGAGGAAATTTCTTGCATTAGATATTTATATACCTAAGCGTCAGAGTATGCTGAAATACGTGATAAGTATAACAGAGACGGTGTTCATATAAACACCTACGTAGAAAAAAAATGGAAAACAGCAATATGATTGCTTAGAAAAAAAGTGATAAATAAACATTACATAAAAATTTATATGTTTACGTTTGATAAGATATTTCTTTTCTAGAATCAAATGCAATAACATTCTTCGTTAAATTTAGGAAATGATTCATAAGAAAGCACAACAAGATAAAATAGGAATATCCCTGTAAAAGATATAGTGAGGTGTGCTAGATTTTATTATTTCTCAATCAAATATTAATACTTCGCAAATTTATTCCATTACTTTTTATGCTAATTATTGCAACAACAAATTATAAAAAGTGATAATAAATTTCGTTAATTAGAAAACGTTATTTACTAACGGATTAACTGTACATGCAGAGAAGCGTTTATTTGTATCAAAGCTGTCCGCCTTAATTCAAGACAACTACTGTTTCAATTATCCGCAATACAATAACTGTTTTAAATCAAAAGAAATATTTTCTTAGCGTTTCTTTTTCCGCTTAAGAGAAGTACGAGGTGTGGCAATTAAATAACCGGACTGGTGCTACAAAAGATTTTATTGATCACCAATTACATTACGAAGTTTATCCCCTTCAATGTACTCTCCTTGCCGATTCCTACAACGCTCCATACGAATTTTCCACTGTCGTAAGCAGTGCTGGAAGTCCGTTTCTGTTAGTTTGTTGAGAACCTCCGTCGCTTTCGCTTTCACCGTTTTCACCCACTGTCAAATCTTGTCCCCTTAAGCTCCGATTTTACCTTAGGAAATAGAAAAAGTCACAGGGAGCCAGGTCGGGCCTTCACAGACAAAGCGGAATGGGCTGGCGCAAATCGGGTCTTCGTCTTCTCACTCGTTCACGAAGGGTTCAGCAAGAGCTTGGACTCTCAAATGACGATTTTCGCGGATCAATTTACCAATTTCCTGAATGTTGTCGTCCGTTTTTGATGTTGACGGTCGTTCAGGCCGCGGATCGTCTTCGATCGTTTCACGTCCCTCCTTAAACCTTTCACACCACTCAAAAACGTGTGTGCGCGATAAACACTCACTTCCGTACACTTCCTTTAACATGGTATGAGCTTCTGTAACAGTTTTTCCCAGTTTCACAAGAAACTTGAGGTTAACTCGTTGCTCGATCTGAACACAGCATTTTTCCGACGCGACGCTAACGTATGGACTTGAACGGACGATTGCTACAGAGAGACTGAACAACGTACAACCGTGCCCATCGAGCTCAGGGTGGGGGAAGTATCTACAGGCACAGACATGTTCAAACCTGCTGTGGCGTGCTCACTGTTTGCCAATAAGACTAGTCCGGTTATTTAATTGCCACACCTCGTATATACTTGTAATGAAATAACTATATTTCTTTGTTTAAGACATTTGTTAACATGATTCAAAAGAATCTTGCAGAAAATTTGAATAAAGGGATTCTTAGTATAAGTAAATGGCCGTTATAACATAAAACAATATTTTCTTAAGGATAGTAAATAGTTTTCTTAATTCCAGAAAGCTTTTAGGTATTGTTCTTAAGCGGCCCCTAGACGGTCAATATTATTGTGCAATATATTGAACAATATTATTGCTGGTCGTCCCCAGAGGGTACAATAGTTTTGCACAATAATTAAGTTTACACCTGAGCTTCGTGTAGTCAAAATGTTGAGTGACACAGAAATTAGTTGTGTGGCCATTGCATTAGCCGTATGCTTGAAAAGAAAAGAGGAGAAGAAGAAACGTGAATGGATGAAGGACTGGTTTAAAAAAAAGGAATAGTTTTATTGATTTGCACGGAGTCTCTATTCAAGGTGCCCAACTGCCCTTCAAATAAAATATCATTGATAGCCTTTTTAGCAAAAAATTGTTGCCCATCAAAAATAATCAGCAGGTGCGAGGTCAGGAGAACGAGGTGGCCATGGCACATCACCGAAACGGGAGATTACGTGTTCAGGAAAAATGCGGCGCACAACTTCCATTGAGGCTCCCGCTGTGTGTGCTGTGGCACCATCTTGTTGGAACCAAACATTTCTTGTGTTAATTCTTCGTCGTTGCAATTCTGGGATCAAAAAGTGTTCCAACATGAAAACATATCGCTCGGAGGTTACAGTTACAGTTGCTCCTCCTGCATCTTCGAAAAAATAAAGTCCGATCACTCCAAGACGGCTCACAAAGCACCAAACCGTGACTTTCTCACTGTGAAGTGGGCGTTGATGCAGTTCACGGGGGTTTTCTACTGCCCAATATCGATAATTCTGTTTGTTAACAGAACCGCTCACATTTAAATGAGCCTCATCGCTCATCATTATTACTGCTGGCATTGTGCAAAATCTCCTTCATTCAGTTGCTGGACAACCATAAGCTTATAGGGGTGAAAGTGCAGATCTTGGTGTAAAATTCTGCGAAGTGTTCGACTACTCATTCGTTTCCGCACAGAGCGCTCTGGACTTTGATTTACTGCTTGTCTCACCCTTTCTACAGAGGCTGGTGTCCTGACACTTCGGGGGCGACCTTGAGGTTTCGAGTTCATTGCCGATGCCGTGAATCTAAAATTTTGTACTCATCTGTTAATTGTGTCGCGTTTTGGAACTAAACCGTTACGACCAATATTGAAACGTTAACGAAAGCGCCGCTGCATGACAATAACAGACTCGCCCGATTTTAGATACTCCCCAACTGCGAACGCACGATGCTCTCTCGTCCAGGTAACCATTGTAACGAACGGTAAGCTCTCCTGAATCGAACGACCCGAACTGCGATCCTCTAGCCCCTCCCATTCGCATATACTAACCGTTCTAAAAACACCCTTCCATTCTGGCCCAGCCTGTATAAAACCCCATATTCTTTCAAATGATCCGATACTATAAAAATTGTCATTTGAAACGTTTTTAACCGCTAAATTCACAAATGAAATTATTTTTAAACATTACTCTGTTCTGCACACGTTTATTTTCTACAATAAGTTTCAGTTGTCTCAGCGTCCCTTCATTCATTTGTTATCGATGGCGATTGTTAACTTTCGACTAATAATAACTTGCAAAGTGGTTTGTTTTAAAAAAATATTTATTATTCTTAAAACTAAATGTAATTTAATTTATATAAGTAGTTTTAAATTATACATTTTTTCAGACTGTAATATGGTTTGCCGTCTAGAGTCTCTGCAAAGTGTCATCGTTGCGTATCTGCTACCTCCTACTTGTGTACATTCCCTAGTGAACCTGTATTTCACCACATGGAATTATTCGCCATGTTTGCTGTGAATGAAGTAATTTTAAATTTAAAAGTTAAAGACTGAATATAAGGTGAATGGCAATATATTATATAACTAGGAAGATAATGATAACAGTATAATAAAATGTAATTTTACTAAATTATACAATTGACACAATTGAAAATAAACAAAAATACTTCAGCACTCTGTGAATAAACACATATATTTATGGACTTTATTTTGAGGGATCATATTTAAGTACGGAAAATGCAAAAATTCCATCACGTTCGCCGTTGTCTTTCCAAAGGCGTAAACCTATCAGCCCTCTTTTTTCTTTGGGATATACCTTTCCGATTTTCCATTCACCTTTGTGGTAAGCTTTCCCAATATAGAGATTATAGCCATCTTCAAAGCCACCTTTCACTATGTTGTGCAGGTAACTACAATCGTTATCGCTTTTACAACTAAAGTCGACATCTTCCCAATAAAATTTTTGTGAATAGGGGGTGCACAGAATCTACAACGTTAGTTAGTTATGAAATTTTTTTCCATTTTTCGGAAGAAAAAGACATTTCACCTTTATATTATCTGTCATAAATCGTCGTCTAACTCTTACTGCTATTACCTGATTAAAACATGGGTCAATACAGGTTGGTAACAGGGATTCCCTAAAAAGGACTTGTCCGATGTATTTACCGTCAGGTCCTTCAAGAGCGTCGTCAGGTATGTGATTAGGAGTGTAGTCCCTCCAGTAGTAATCAGGAATGACGCCTAGAGAAAGCAATCCAATGAAATTTTGTATAACACGATAATAAGGTAAACTTTTGGTGTTTACATGGCGAAGAAAGTCTAAAAAACAATGTGACTCAATTTTTTGATCACACCACACAAAGAAGTTGAAAGATTGATATTGGGGTTTGAAACTAAAACAATCGTGTTTGAATAAACATTTGAACACTTTCATTGTTTATTAATGCGATGAAATGAAACTTAAATTTGTACCATTCACCAAGATACAACATTGCCTCTTCAATTTATGATAAAAAGTCGAGTCACTAGTGTTGTATCTTGTACACTAAATTGCAGAAGGCGCTAGAAAAACAGGTTGTTGTCAAAATATATAGATTACAAAATGGAGTAAGAAAAGTGCGTTGTTATGTTTCAATAAATAATAAAAGTATTAATAACAATAAAACAATAGCATTACTCCGCGTACAACCTCCAACAACTAGGTAAGCATGCAGTCATAAAAATAGGCAAATAGGTCAATATTCGCCAACTTTGAATGAAAAGACGACAGTAAAGGATACTTACTTTTACAATTTTGTAGTGGACGATCTAATCTTGGATTCATAGGATCCTCACTATATTCAAAATGGTATTTGCAATATCTCGTTCCATTCGTACCACAATTTGGTTCATACGTTCCGGAATAGGCAGGTGTACTCATGGTTGTTTCGAGTAGATTGTTAAAAAAGGAATTACTAAGAATGATCAACGTTTACGTGGTGAAATAGATCCGTGTCGTTGCGATACTGTAGAAACGTATTCGTGCAAGTAATTCATAAAAGCTAACAAGATTGTCAACATCTTTTGAAAACGAAGGTCGACAAAAAATTAAGGAGTAAACACAACGAATGATTCAATATATGGTGCTAACTTTTTTAAACCTGTTCTCTTTATTTTAGCACGTGATTTATCTGCATCTTATTTGACGAGTTAGAAAATAGGAGACAATTGCACTAAATCATGGCTTGTAAATGGGTATCTTTTTAAGAATCACATTTACAAGCCATGATTTAGTGCAATTGATCATATTACATTAGTCTGTACTTTACAATGTAATATTAATAAAATTAAAGACGCTTTTAACCCAACACTTTTAGTTTTTGAGATAATTGAGATTATTTGAGATTTTATGAAATGTGCCATACTCTGAAAAATCCATTTTGTTTGATGAGACAACCAAATTATAATTGATCCAACTAAAATCTTTGTTTGAATACAGACAATCAAATATCATGTTGATCCAAACAAAATAAATCATTACTCCAAGCATATTTCCTTTAATAAAACCTATTTAGTTATTTTAATCACATCCGTGTTTCAGTGTAGAAGCGTGCTTTTATATACACGTGGTATATGAAATTGTAATAAACTGAAAAGTAATACAAGTGTAAGTTGCGTTAGGTACGATTTATTCACATTAATTATTAGCACATATTCTAAATGTTCTTCTCTGAAATGTGTCTGTTTATTAGCCAGAACATCTTCTAGTACAAACATTCTTAATGTAATTATTAGTGGGAGATGCATACTAAAAGGAGACATAAGAATATTGTATCTGCTTTTTCTTTTTATGCAATATTTTCGTTACAAAACTTTTTACATACTTTGTTTATCTTGACCTTGGTTTTTTTGGTTTTAGGTCGTTAACAAAAGAGAAAAATCCTTTTCTTTCTTTTCCTATTTCGTTGCTACATTTCGTTGATTTTTTACTAACTTTTTCATAGACATGATTTCATTGACATTAAAGTAAAAAAAAATTAATATGAAATAAAATAAAACGTGTGACGAACCGCTGATCGTCATAGACTCAAAGAACTTTTACTAAAAGAAAGAGACAATTTATTTGAATCAATTTGCGAATATTAAATCGTATTTTTACGTGAACAAACTTTTGGAAAAAACAATACATATCGACACATTATCGATCCACATTCTAGTCTGTTTTTTTGTACCGTACGTCATTCAGAAAAAGTGCTACGTCACCATCTGCTAGGGTATATAAACCGTTATAGAATGTCATTCTATATGAGTTTTCTCCTGCTTGCAACGCTGACGGTGTCTAAACACTGTCCTCGGCGAAACTCAGCCTCCGCAACGCAGACGGTGTACAGCGCTGTCCTAGGCGAGAACTACCCCTGTAACCGTGATATTTTTATTTACGAGATTGACATTTATTTAAATTTAATCCGGGATAAAATTCGCAAGTTTATTCACAACTTTGATTTCAAGCTACACTTTACCGAAATTTCCCTTCATTTATTTACCGCGTAAGATCTTTTATAATTTTGTAAATTAAACATATCTTTTGTGCATGAAGTTGTTACCCAAATTGATTCCTGAGTTCTGTTTAATTTTATTTTCCGATGTCCTTTATTTGTTTTTTTCATTTGTAAATAAAACATATTTTTAATGTACCCATCTCTTTTATTTCCATTGAATCTTGGACGTAGAAGTTACTTAGCTTATACAAACACCACAATACACTACTAACACTATTTCCATAATTAATAAAATTAATTTACATCTGCACGGCGTAATTGTATCAATCACCATATAAACAACGTATGACAGTTACGAAAATATTGTTTTCTGCAATCATATTCAGTACTGGCGTCATCTGGTGGTGAGAGGTGTAATTACAAGGAATAAATAACGCGGATTATATACATAGATACCTTCTTGTTATCAGGAATTTTATAAAAGATAATAAAGATAAAATAAGAAATTAAACCGTGAGCAGGTTACAAATTTACAAGTTTAATTAATATTAACTTCCCGTATTTGTAAAAACTTCTTAAAATTCACCAGAACCGATTCATGAGTTTGAGAGTGAGCAAAACGCGTTACAAACGAAAAAACAAATAAAAGTAAAAAGAAGATGATAAGTGGAGCCCGGTAACAGGGAGCCGCGCCATAACCGTTCCTGCCTAGTATACAAAAACAATAGTAAGAAAATAGAAAAAAAAATAACAGAACTAATACATAATTATAATATGTGAAAAGTAGTGAAATACTCACCCTTTTAAGCAGCCTTGGCTACGGAACAGTAAAACTAGAACCACCATTATAAGTATTAACATTATATGGATAAGAGTGGCAAAACGTTGACACCATTAGATGTGTTTCCACAGTTGTCTCGGTAAGCGATGTTCCCCGTGGTGAGAAAATGTGTTTATATTTTGAAAAAGAACGTTCAACATCTACCCATGTTATACATGCATGATTAAAATACTCTTTGTACTTAGTCAGTGGATTATTCGATACACCATCACAAATTTGTTTTAGTGTGCTAAAATCGGGATGTTTCTGTAGCACACTCTCGAACTTTTCTAAAACGCGATTATATTTTGCGTCATGTATAGTCAGTAGCTGTGTATGCACTCCATCCATAATTTGCAGAGACTCCAATAATGATAACGATCTATTTTGTAATTGGTCTATTGCGTCAGCTAATCCTTTATAGTAGCTACGAATATTTTTTAAATCTATTTCAACGGAAATATCTTGAAATTTCGACTGGCTCTCCTTAATAGCCGCAGCTTCGGCAGGATTGAATTGTGCAACAACAGCTTCTACTATTTTGAAATGTTCAACATAATAAAAAGCTGCCTGCAACCATGTTCCCCAACGTATAAGAATTGGCTCCGGTGGTTGACGAATACCAGGACACTCTGTGTGAAATGATCGTAGGCGTTTGGAAGATTTCAAAAATACTTTTTTTGTGCTTGCTCGGGAGAGCATTATCGAATGGTTTCTGCCACAAGATGCAAAGCATGCACTTTACACGTAACATGTAAACATTTGCAACCATGTTCAAGAAGAGAACGGCCTACCGAACGCATTATCGCTGCGCCATCGCTCATATACATCAGCACTTTATCTTTTGAAATTTGAAATTTTTCCAACGTACTAAGTACAACCTTCGTAATTGCTGCAGCAATACACTCTTGTAGTCTTCGGCTAGCTAGTAACAGTGGTAATGTAGGTTTATTAGGGTCTAGTATGCGTACCATAATATTTATAATTGAATTTTTTTACACTCCGTTGTCTCGTCAACACATAACCAAAGAAACGGTTTTTTCAATATGCGTTTCATTTTCTTTTCCACGTCATCGCGTACAAATGCAACATGCTTACGTGCCGTTTTCTCCGTTGGTAACCGCAACTCGGGATTGTATTTGTACCAAAAGTCCTTAAACGGTTGTTTATCGAGTAAGCCTAGTGGCAAATTCAGTTTATCAACATAAGAATTACATTAAAAAAATGCATTTCTCGGAGGCATGCCCAATTTTCGTTTTCTATGCTGTGCGGAATTTACGTGTCTTGTACAGTTCCACTTCTTATTTGACATCAAATGTATTTTGCACACTTTACAAACTATCTTACTCCCGTTGTAAAACAAATCGGGAAACTCAGAAATAAACTTATTTACTATGTCTTGAAAGGATCGATTTTTAGCCTTCAACATGTTCACTAAAAACTACAATTAATAACTACGTCTATATCAATAAAATCTATGCCAAACTGAACTGAGTGATTATGATTTGTCGTGTCGTATCATAATCGACCAGCCCTCTCTGCCCACTTAAATACAGTCACACCGCCGCTGCGATTGCTCTCCAGTTACCGGGCTCTAATGATAACTATGATAAGATAGTTTGAAAAAATTGACAATAAAAATGAACGAAACCTAAGAACGAAATAAATGTAGGAAAAGAAAGAAAAGTTTTTTTTTTCTTTTCTGTTAACGACCTAGAACCCAACAAAAAAGCGTTAATTTTTATATAAAAAAGGGTTTTTACTATTTTTATAATGGTTGGTAAATATATTAGTTAAAGATATAAGTGTCAATTACTTCCTTTAATTTTATAGTTTGCGTTTTGAAATGTTTATTTTTAAACAAATTTCCAAAACGTTGATTGAAAAAATTGAAATTAATTTGTGGAGATGGGTCCTGCAAAACGGTTTTACATTTTGTTACACTTTAAGTTGTAATCCCATAGAAAATGCATATAAAATGCCTATAACAACATTATTTTACGAGTAATAGTATACCCCATCCATGTATCACCTTATTTACATATAAGTTATGCTTGATTTCAATGTTCATTCCCAAATAGTATACGTATTTACCGCCGGAAATCCCTATTTTTCATATTTTACAAATTGTACGCCGTCTATTAATAGTAATCATCTTATTCTACCATAGTATTATGTTTAAGTTGAATTTTATCCGCAGCTAATCACGTTAACGAGATCTTGGAACTGTAGCAATTGGCGTCCTACCTAAATATATGTACATGTCTAAATATTTGTCTACTATTTGTTTGACTATTGTTCACATAGTTACCCGTTTATTTTGGGCATATTTTCAAGATGGGTTTACCAGTAGATGTACATTACCAGCGTAAAGATGTACTAATTTACGAGAAAAATTTTCACGGATTATTTTTAAGCGAATCGCAGATAGTAGATGAGCTTAGGAAATGTTTACGTCCCAAATAAATCTTTCTCCTACACCGAATTTAAAATAAAACGAATAAGAGACGATTCCAAGCAAATTTTCTGAATTAGAAGTTTCTATATCAAATTATTTCACAAACGGCGTGAATATAAACAAATTCTTCCTGGTCAAAGCTCCCTGATAGCTGACAGCAATTTATTTGTCGCCATTGTATCAATTCGCCTTATTGACGAACTAACACAGAGTGTAATTTGGCAGAATCCCTCCCCAGCTTCTGTGAGATATTGCAGGCCCATTTCAATCGGGTTTTCAAAAGAAACGCCTGAAAAAACAAGAGCTACTGTGAACGAAATAGAAGCTCAGATCCGTACCTTGTTGCGCACTTCAGTAACGAAAAATGAGAAACGGGTCACAGTAAAGCAAAAGCTTTGGTTTTTTTTTGTGTTGTGTGCCTTGCCAACCCCACGGAAATGAACGATCTGGATCGGGCGAGGCAGAAACAAGAAAACAAGAAAGACTTACGTTCAAGATAGATTTCGAAAAGAGTGTGGACTGATAATAGATAAACCACGACAAAATACTGGAAACAGTAATGACGGGAATGCCGCTAGAAGATTTTTCGCTAATCCGGCTTGTACAGCGGATATAACTGGAGTTGATGAAGAGCTTATTTCCAGATTTCACATAATAGTACAAACAATGTCATGCGGTGTGAGCAAATATAATTGGTACTGTATGCCCCCATCAATACATAAAGTCCTGATTCATGGGGAAAACATAATTCGCTATAATGCAGTTTTGCCACTCGAACAGTTATCTGAAGAAACCGAGGAATCGCGCAATAAAGATTACAAATTATACAGATTACATCATGCAAGAAAATGTTTGCGTTCTGCTACGAACGAAGACGTTTTCCATACCTTACTGTTTACATCAGATCCCTATATATCCAGTCTCAGAAAAGTACTCACGCCTGTAAATGTTGAACTGGACGAGGAAGCAGTACAATTGTTAGAGTAAAAGCATTTTCTGTTTTAGTGCTCTTCCATTATGTAAAACAACGTAATTTTCAGTGAATGTTGCTAAAATAAGATACCAAATGTTGCTGTATTTTATGCAGATTTCGTACAAACACCAAATTGTTGTTATGTAAATACACATTTCACATGATTACGCTGTATTATTAAGATAACAATGAATTAACGTTTTTTAAAGGTAGATATCCCACAAACACTTAACCCTTGCTATTAACTGTTATTTATCAATAGAAAAGTGTATTTTTATTTAGAAAGAAATTGATTTCGTATTATTATTAAAATGATCATAAATTAACATTTTTTAAGCAAGCAATCATAAATTTTTTGTGGAGAATTTTGTATTCACTTGAGGTCTTAGACATTTCTGTACACGTCTGCCAAATTTCACTGCTATATTTCTATTAATAAAAAAGTTACAGATTTTTTACCATCGCAAAGCAGTTTGGCCCCATAGTGCAAGGCTCAGATACAACTGGTTCAGCAGTGTTACATTTTTTAAATAATAATGATTAGAATGGTGTAATCTTTCAAGAAATTTACAAATCACAACTCCAATACAAGTCACGTTAAATTTAAATGCGAGATGCACTAAGGATTCCAGGATAATTCAACGCATTTTATAACCTTAGTAAAACCTCTTAAAAACTTGAACGCTATCGAGTTACCGTTACTGAACTATGTGAAAGGAATTTCACAAGATAAAGAAAATGCCGCTGATGTTCTATTATGAAAACGGTTTAGTGAAGATTGGATAAGGAACGATAAATTACATTTTTATTTTGAAGTTCTAAAAGACCACGTTACTTTCAATGAACAACATGATGACGATGGCCAATTATGTCACTGTTTAGAAGAAGACTGTGACTCGAAACATTAACCTACACTTGGTAGTTTACATTTGCAATTTAGAATACGTTTTGTTTTCATGCAACGTTGTTCTCATTTAAAAATAAAGTTTTTCTTGCGGCATAAAACGATTCTTATTTAGTTTCTAAAAATTGCAGAACAAAATTTTGCTTTCGAAACGCAAAAAGTCAGAACTTTTCAAACATGTCCAAGGTCCTTCTGGAAATTCTCAAAGACAAATTTTTCATGGGATTTTCCATGAGTGATTTTCTTATCTAAAGAGCTTAATACAACAACTTTCACAAAGAAAATAGGTTAGTTAGATATGGGATAACGCCATCACAAACTTTTCTGGTTCTGGTAACCAAATGTAACGACACTTTATATGATTTTGGAGAAAACGTTACATTCGTAGGTAAATTAGAAATATAAATTTTGAAATTTATGGTGGTTTAACTCAAAGTTTTAAGTAGCATTTAAAAGTATACATAAATCTATTCCACTACTATTTCAGCTGTTTTTGATGTCGAGATATCAAGTAGTTTCTTGTGAGACAGCCTATGTATTCAGATAAAAAAAAGATGGCAATAATTCAAATTATTTTCTTGACAATTCTTGATTTAAGCTTACATAATGCATCAATTTCACTTAAGGAGATCTTTTCTTTTCTCTTCTTTACTTCCTAATAGCTGAATGAAAAAAATTTTCGCAACATATCGCAGTTTGAAGCCACGTTCTCAGAACGATGTAGTCATCACATTTTTTTTGTTTTATCCCCACTCTAGTAATCCTATTTTTGGAAGCTGCCAGATATCTTGCGTATTTAAAGAAGCATTTAAAGATTTGTAGGTAGTTTCAAATTTATTTAAACGCCGAACATCTTGAAATTGTAAGTGTGCGGTTAAATATGTGGCCACGACAGCTTAAGGGAGATTGTTTCTCTCCTTCTGGATTTTGTGTAAATCGTTCAGTGGGCCCTAGGTTCTACCGTTCGCCTTGTCCGGCTTCAAAACCACCAAGTAGGTATACGTTTCTTCAATTTGCCTTGTATACACGGAAGAAAAAAATTTTGGAACAATACGAACAATTGTAAAAAATCAACATATAGGAATCAACTCGATATATTTGAAAAGTTCTTGTAGAATTGTTGTAGTAGTTTAGCGGATTAGATAGATTTCAGTGGGAGATAGATGGATAGATATTTCAGTTACAAGTGCAGCAGAAATGAACGAGATTATACAATACAACAAAAACAGATCAATATATTTGAAACATTCATAACTTCATACTACATATATCCCACTATTCTGGTCATAGTGGTTATTAAAAGTCACCCCTTATTGTATTTTCTAAAATAATTTTTAAAACAATATTATGGTATTGTATCCGTCATATTGTTAATTAATACTACAGCATTGTTGTAAAAATGTGCGTGATTGTAGTGCAAACTGCAACAATTTTTTTATACAATGCTGTTGTAATGTTTCACAAGCAATTTTTTCTGCGGAATAAGTAAAATGTTTCTGTTTTCTTAAACATATCAGATTATTACTGGAGGGATTTCGTTGATGGTCAAATACCTTCCGATGCGCTTCAAGGACCTGATGGAACGTTAATTGGGCAAGTTATTTATGATGGGCAAATCTTGCCAGCACACTTTTGCCCCGTCAATCGATTGGCGATCGCAGAGAGAGCTGGGAAGCGAACAATTGACACAAATATTAAGGTAAACAATTATACGCCCAACTAACTTGAAATGTATTCTTATAAATGTTGTTGCAGATCTTTTGCTCACCAGACCCGGACAAGTTTTCTTGGGTGCCTATTGACTTTAACCGGGTAACCAAAAAAGAATTGCAAAATCTCGTTAAAGGAGGCTCTCAAGACGATTACGATCTTTTCATAGGCGCGGCCTTTGATGATGGGATATGGAAAATCGGCAAGGTGGTGCCCAAAACTAATCCGTACAATGGGCTTCAAGTGTGGGATAAACGCGGTTTTTGCAACATAATTCACAGCTTTAGCATTCTAAAATATTCAAACGACGCTTGACATTCCACCGTGTATTATTATTAACTAGTTTTATTTCACATGTATTTGCTTAGTGTTAAGAAATTTTTTTCGTAGTCTGACTATTATACTATCTCTATGAAATGTGGTAATGATTCATGTGTTTAGTACATGCGTTTACTCGATACCTGCATATAAAATATGTGTGTGAACTTATGTAGTTAAAATTAAGTCCATGCAATTAAAATTAAGCCATGATTTTTATTAATTCAGCTAGCGTTTTCGTTAAAAAGTACATATTTAAAAGTAATAAATAACGCTGGCCACGAGCGGTACCGCGCATCGGCGTAGAATCAGTTCGGACCGAGAGGAACGGTAGTATTACTTCGTCTGCGGAGCAGTACGGACATTTTCGCTGCCGGTCATTTGCGCAATTGTTTATCCGTTCTAGAAAAATTATGATTTCGTCAGCAAAACGACCGCGGTTGGACAAACTTCGAAAATTTATTGCAAAAATTCCAGACTTAGTATATGAAGGGGTTAAAATTAAATGTGTAATCTGTAAAATCCCGTTAATGTGTTGGTCCAGACAACATTGTCTACGACACGTAAATAGTGAAAAGCATGTCTCAAAAAGAAATTGCGCACGAGACAATGAAAAATTTATATTTAATTTATGCGTTACGTTTATCGCATGTAATATACCGTTTAATTTACTAGACAAGGAACCATTTATCTGCTTTTGGAATAACTATTCGGAGTCCAAATTACCAAGTGGAACATCGTTACGAAGAATTGTGCAATCTGCGCGCGAACATATTGAACAAAAAATAAAATCGGAGTTGAAAGATCAAAAATTGTGGTTATGTGTCGACGAAACAACAGATCGGAAGAAACATTCTGTTCTTAATGTAATGGCACGCAAATTGGAACCTCATCAATCGGCACCTTCAATTCTATTAGTCTCCAAACGAATACAACAGTGTACTGCCGAAGTAATTTCAAAGTTAGTATTAAATACATTGGACAAGTTTGAACTTTCAACAAACCAACTCTTGATGTTAGTGAATGATGGTGCTGCAAACATGCTTTCTGTAGGCCGGTCTCTTAAAAAGCATTCTGCTAATTTGTTACACATTACGTGTAAAATTCATGCTCTTAATCCTGTGGCGAATAGTATCAGAAAATGTTATCCTGAGGTAGACGCTTTAATAGCGCATACCAAAGCAGTATTTGTCAAATCACCGAAACGTATTCGCGAATTTCACAGACTGTGCCCCCGTACACCAGAGCCACCAGAACCTATTCTAACTCGTTGGGGAACATGGTTGCAGACCGCGTTTTATTATCATAAATATTTTGACAATATTAAGAACGTGGTTTTACAATTTGATACAAAGGAAGCTGCCGCTATCCAGAAAAGCCATTCGAAATTTCAAGATAGTCGGGTTAAAATGGATTTAAAAATCATTCACGACAATTACTTCGGGCTAGGAGATGCAATAAAAAAATTACAAAATCCTGCGGTGCCGTTAGAAGAATCTCTACAAATAGTGCAACATGTTCACGCACAGCTATGCGCGATTGAAGACGCAAAAAATGTTTCTGTTCTATAAAAATTTGAAAGTGTTTTTGAGAAAAATTCTGATTTTGGCACATTAAGACACATTTGTGAAGGTGCGTCAACAGAATCGTTAAGTTATTTCAAAGATTATTTTACTTACGCAAATATTACGTCACTAGATGTAAAACGTTCGTTCTCTGCATATAAACGCATTTTTTCCTCATGCCGTACTAGTTTTGCCGAAACAACAGTTGAAACATATCTAATGTTGCAGATATTTAACAGACATTATTCACTTTGTGATTTCACGGAGGACTCTTAAAATGGTAAGTGTTTGAGCACGTGTTATTTAATTTTTATTTAAAAGATGAGCGAAATTATTTGCGGCAGCAAACATCTCTATTAGCAGAATAACTCTAGTGGAACGCGAGGCCTGGTCGACTCTACGCTACTGCGCGGTACCGCTCGTGGCCAGCTTTAGTAATAAATACGTTTGTAGTGTACAGTTTGATTTTTTCAAAGCGATCCACCTGAAATATCTCAGCATTTTGTTTTAATTATTGACTATTCTTCTCCTTTAAGTTTTTGGTATTAATTTTTAAATTGATTTCATGTCAACTTCTAAAACATCTATAAAGCTTATGTTGTGATTGGATGAAATGTCAAATAATGAACCGGAAGTAATAATGGAACATATGATTGGTTGATTTGGCAACCGTGAATTGAATTCCCCTAAGATGTATACTGCATACGCAAGTTGAGACGCACTATAATTTATTTAGAATGTCATATAGATGTTTGATTGCAGAATGTAACAACACACTATATGTTCTCGGAGAAAATTTTATGTTTGTAAGTAAATTAGAAATATAAATTGTGAAATTTATGGTGGTTTGACTGGAAGTTTTAAGTAGTTGGTTTAAGTTTGCATAATGCATCAAAATCTATTGAAGTATTTTTTTCTTTTAATAGCTACTTGCTATTAAATGAATGAATAAACATTTCGCAATACATCGTAAATCGAAGCCATGTGCTCAGAAAGATGTAGTCGTCACATGGAGTCGTTGTTACCCCCACTCTAGTAGCCCCTATTTCTGAAAGCTGGGAGATGTGCGCGTAGACATACGGGTCATTTAAAGATCTGCAGGCACGCTAGCAGTGTCAAACCGATTTAAACACCGAACAACATTAAATATTGTAAAGTGTATAATTATGTGGCCACAACCGCTCAAGGAAGATTGTTATTCTCCTCGTGAACCTCATTCACAATGCTGTAGGCCCAATCGTTCGCATTGTCCGGCTTCAAATCAACCAAGTAAGTACCTAAGTACATATTTCTGATTTGCTTAGTAAACAAATGTTGGAATTGCATTGTGTTGTACTACACGCTTTATACTAATATTTTATTTAAATATGTTTTTTGCTATTTCAAATTTACTGCGTGCATGTTATTACAACAAATACTGTAGTAAGATACATCGATTCAGTAGATTAAAAGAAACCTTGCTATTTCTCAACAAATAAGTCAAATATTATATATAATGCGTAGATTTATGACATAATGTTCAAGCAATTTTGGTGGGAAGGTGTCTATTAAAATTTGTGTACTAATTGTATAAGATGAGGGTTATTGCAAAACATACGGTTTATGCAAATTGTTTAAGAAAAGGGGGAGGACGGATACAATAATTATCAATTACTTGGGCAATAAAGAAATAATTGTAAGCTCAGCCCAGAAGCCGAAAAGAAAGATATTACCTTTTCCTTAACTAAACTATCCATGCTAATAGGAATTGCACATACACACATCTATAATCTATACAAATATGGAAAATAAAAATAGAACATTTACTTGTTCAATTAGTTTTCGGGAATGTTAACAGTTAATCTAACAGTGTTATTTTATAATTACTCAAATTTATTATACAGTGTTTGGCAAAAGTAACGGATTAGTCTAATATCTCTGTAAGTATAAACTTTAGAATAAAAAATTGTTTAACATGTTATTTTCTATTATTTTCCACCATTTGTGAATCTTGGTCCGTAGGCTTCCGTGGTCGTCAATAATACTATATACTATAACCGCATCGTTGCCGTAGCTTTGGCCGACATCTTGGGACATCTTCAGGGCTGCTTGTAACTGCATACTGACTGAAGACCAGAAGATGTACCATAAGAGTATGGACGAAACGTCGGCCAAAGTTACGACAACGACGCGGTTCCATCCCGGAAATCAAGAGTATTGTGAATTCTTTTCAAACAACTTTTTATGGTAACAAAAAAAATATATTTTTTTAAGTAGTAACAGTAACATTTTTTGGCAGATTTGGAATCCTTCTAAATTTCTTAATACGGATGTATATTGTTTTCATGGGGTTAGATAACAAAAATATTGAGAAAAAATTAAAATTTAATAAAAACACGAAAATAAAAATTAAACGTTTCCAAAAATTGCGAATAGTATTTTGAAGCCCATTAGGTGATATAACTTGTAAGTTTCATTCTTAAATCTTCTCAGTTTTGGTGTTTCTCCTTGTATATTTTGATTTTAAGTGACCCCACAGAAAGAAATCCAATGGGTTTCAATCGGGTGACTTAGCGGGCCATTCAATAAAACCGCGAGGTCAAATCCAACGAACGGGAAAAATGGTTTCTAAGTATTGTCGAGCATTAGTTGTATGATGTGGTGGAGCCCCATTTTGTGGAAACTATAGGTCATGATTTGGCATATATCTGGTTGATTACCATTAGGAAACAGATTCAAAATGTCTGGTACAATGTGCTTACGCAGTAAGTTTAAATAACCGTCCCCGGTTAAGGTGTTTTCTAAGAATTATGGACCTATTATTCGTTGCCCAACAATGCCAGCCCACACATTAAGTGTTTGGGGATGCTATGTATGATGTTCCATCATCCAATGTGGATTCTCAGTCGAGCGATAACAGCAGTTATGCCTATTTAAAAATCCGTTAAGACAAAACGTAGCATCGTCAGAAAATAAAATATTATTGTTCCACAAAACTGCATTCGCCTGCCTGGATCATCTTTGTTAAGCCTACGTAGAAGATGTATCCTATAGGGCTTATATCTCAGATTTCGAACTTATATCATTTTCTAATGCCAGTTGAGTGGTTGACATAATTGGATTATCCGTTACAGTAACACATCTAGAGATCGGTCTTCATTAGAGGTTGATTGGGGGGGGGGGGGGGGGCTTTAGGGCTATCTCGACCATCGTCCGTTCCTCTTTTAGCAACCAATCTCGAAACCATTGATTGGGCTATAGGACTTCGCTACCATACGGATTTCGATTCTTTCAGTTGTAGTTATTTTCACAAGAACAAATAATTCTTTGACAGACGTTGTATCAAAGTAGATCCACACAATGTTTTTGCTGCCATTATCGTATGATAACGGTAAGAACGAATGAGTGGGACTCAATATTTAAATATGCTTAAATATCTTTTTTTTGTTATCTGACCACATGAAAACAATCCATATTCATATTAAGAAATTTATAAGGATTCCGAATCTGCCAAAAAATGTTGCTATTATCATTAAAAATATACACATAAGGAAAGAAAATGTCTACCTATACGAAAAGGGGTACATGCGGCAACGGTGAACACGAATGGGTAATTCACCGCCAGCGGGAGGGATTAGCGGCACTGGTTACCGATGTGGTTAGTTACGAGGCAGACTGCATTATGTGCGGACGATCTTAGTAACAATTTCTAGAGTATTTATTTTTCTTTTCTTTTATTTCATCAGAATCTGTTTTCATTTTTTTGACATTCATTTCCAGGTGACCATGACTTCAAATGATTACGTGAGTTCTTGCACACTGTAGGTCTACATACCTACGTTGTTAAAAGTGTACTAACAGTACGAACACGCGACCCGCATCGAATCGATCGGATTCCACTGAATCCCGTTCTCGTTCTCTCGCCTTACATATATAGATATAGCTAATTCCACATTTTCTCGATGTGTATATATTCTTTGTGATACCATAAGAAGTAATTTAAAAAAAACCATAAATGGTGGAAAATAATAGAAAATAACTTGACAAACAAATTTAGTTAATATTTTTTTTTATTGTTTATATTTACAGAGATATTACACTAATGCGTTACTTTTGCCGAACCCTGTATTGGTAAAATTTATGTGAATAATCCATATCTGAATTAATAACCGAACAGCAAAGATACGCTCTTTTGTACGCTAAAACTATAGCTATAAGGTATCCAGTAGGCGCATCCAAAGGGGGTCTTAGCGGTTAAAATCCACCCCAAATTAATGGTGGATTATTTTCAAACATTTATGAATCCGTGATAAAAGAATGCGTTGGAACCAATATTCCGAGATAATTTCCAAGGTAGTTTGAAAGGTTTGAAGCCTCAAAACGAAGATGGTGTTACTTGTCAAAAATATTCTGGAAATATAATTGCGCGTGCGTTGACAAACGCGTTCGAATGAATGTTTCCAACACTCTGCTGAAGCAAGTTATGTAAAATAAGTCGGAGTTTTGGAGTTGATTAGTAACTGTACTACTGTTGAAACAGTAGATTGCGAAGAGTGAATCGTCTCCGAAAAAGGCAAAGACTGTCATTGAGTTGTGTTAATCGACTACCTATTTTAAAAAAGGAAAAACAATACCGGGGGCATAGTACGTACCATTACTTTGTAAACTGAAGGCAGAAATTGCAGAAAACTGGCCGCATTTGAAGAAAAAGACGTTTTTCTGTTTCTTAAGCTCAAAGTTTAGCTCGGAGGACAGATATTTTTATGAGGAATAAGGAGGCCATTACATTCGCAAATGCCTATTTTGCAGCGCAAGATGTTAACTAATATTTGGACGGATTAAAGAGATGAGATTATCACTGGGGGAAATGTACAGACTTATAAGGGGACTATGAACTGAATTTGACAAAAAAGTACTTGTTTCTATGTTATGTTGGAAATATTTTAAACTATCTTCGTGTATTGAACCTAAATTATAACATTTGTACAGTAAAAGATCCAGTACAACTGATGCATAATAATCTTTGCATCTTCGGAAATGCTTTCAAGGTCTACACGTAATATTCAGAAATCGTGAAGAATTGATGTACAGCATTACGTTGAAGAAATTGAGCTTTCCTTTTTTCCACTTGCTCTACTTAAGTACCACCAGCACTGGTATCCGCAGTTGTACCTACTTAATTTGTAATTCTGTTGATAAATGTCAACTGTTTGGCAAATTTCGATAGATTTAGCGTGTACAATGAAAACTCCCATATATGCGGATACCCATGGTTCCACGATCTCTATCCGGTTATTGGAAATGTCCATTTAAGAGAAGGTACTATTGAAATTAAAGCATTTTATTCTATTGAATTATCTTTGTAAATTTCTTAAATCTACTCCTTTCAATAAAGTTAACGATTTTTTTTTAATTTTTATTTTCATAACGGTAAATGTGTAAAAAACATAAAAAATACAAATCATCACAAACTTCAAATATGCAAATATTGCTACACAAAACAATATAAATCTTATTCGTTAATGCTTGTTTGAACAATATCTAAAATGCTTGATTGATGTAATCTAACTTTTATCTGCAAAATGCTGAAACATGTTGAAACACAGTAAACTTTTTTCTCAGTAAATTCTTTCAGTTTGGAAATAACGTCCCATTGCTCCTCATTACAGGAAGTTATGGAATTACAATCCTGCTCTAATATTTGAAGCTCATCTCCTGATACATGCTAAAAAAACTTCTGTTTCCGTGTCAAATTCGAGAACTTCGATATTGCCCTTGTTATCTTCTGTCTGGACGTTTTTCTCTTTAGTTAAAAGTTCTTCTGCTCCTAATCCTTTACCACATTTAAATAAATCGACTAGCGTTGACAGTGGAAGTTTATCATCTTCAGGATCGTATTCAGATGACCTGATTTCTGCAAAGAAGTTCTTAATTGTATCAGGATCCACTTTGTACTATGCAGCTTTAATGAAGTAAAAATCATCTAACATATCGATAGATTTTGAGAGTTTAGACATTGATTGAACGGAGTTCATTTTTAATAAAATGTGCTTCAAAGATTAATTCGCGGTTGTAAAGTTTAAAATTACCTATGACTAGGGTCCCTAGGTTGGCATATTAAAATTGCGTTTGGAGACAAAAAATATTTTTGCGTTCTTTAAGTTTAATTTACGAGAATGTGTCAAGTGTTATCAAGGAATAACATATTTTTTCCCTTTCTATTACCGATTCTTTGTACAACTCAATTAACCACAATTTTTTTTCATATAACGCTGTTGTAATATTTCCTAAGCGATATTTTTTTTTTGTGTTGTAAGTAAATGATTCTGTTTCCTCAAAAATATCAGATTATATTGGAGGATTACGTTGATGGCGAAATACCTTGCGATGCGCTTCAAGGGCCTGAAGGAAAGTTGATTGGACAAGTTAATTATGAAGATCATATCTTACCAGCACACTTTTGTCTACTAATCGACTGGCAATCGCAGAAAGATTCGGGAAGCGAACGATTGACAAAAATATCAAGGTAAAAAATTGTACGCCAGTAATTCGAAATGCATACTTATAAATGTTGTTGCAGATCCTTTGCACACCGTACCCGGGCACGTTTTCCTGGGAACCTATTGAGTTTAACAACGTAACCGATGAACAAATGCAAAATGTTGTTAAAGGAGGTTTCCAAGACGATGAGGACCTTTTCATAGGCGTAGCCTTTCACGATGATGATGAAAAATCGGCAAGGTGGTGCCCAAAACTAATTGGTATAAAGGGCTCCAAGTGTGGGATAAAGTCGGTGACTGCGCCCTAATTCACAGCTTTCGCATTCTAAAATTTTCAAGTGACGTTAGATATTCTCATTATTCTACTGTGTGCTATTGTTAACCGGTTTAATTTTAGTTGTATTTGCCTACACGCAGAGAAACGTTCACTTGTATCAAAGCTGTCCCGCCTTAGTTCAAGACAATTACTGTTTCAATTATCCGCAATACAATAACTGTGAAAATTTGAAGAAACGATTCTTAGTATAAGTAAATGACATATTATAACACAAACCAATATTTTCTTAAGGGTATGTAGCAAATAGTTTTCCAGAAAGCGTTTAGGTATTGTTCATAAATTAGTAGTTTCATTTCTTAAAATAAAGTATTTTTTACTTAGAATTCTTGAAAATACACATTATTGTTTTCGCTTACCTTCCTTAAAACAGTACGACTTATCCGATACATAATGCAGTAAATTATTCACATTGCTGTGATTTTAAAAAGGTAAAGTAGAGGTTATCTACAGAATAATGTTCAAACAAAAGTGAACTTAATGTAGAAGTAAACATGAAAAAGTGCCTGAAACAGTAACCAAGATTAATGCTAATAAATAGCTCCTGGTATTGATGGAACCGCTATCCGTAAAAACAATATGAGAAGAGAAAAGCATTAAAGCTTCTTGATCTGTCTACATTGTTCTTACATCTTTCAGTTTATGCCACTAACCTTCAAAAACAGCAACTGAAATATTTTCTGGCGCCACCTAGTGCCAGTAGTTATAGTCATTTCTCTGCGTGTAGTATTAAGGAATTTATTTTATAATCTGACTATTATAGTATTTCTACGAAAACTTGTAATGATTCATGTGATTATACTCGATACCTGCATATAAAATATGTATCTTTCTCATTTATGTATGTTTTATTACAATCCTATTCAAATGAACTAATTTGACCTTTCTGCCTTTGCAAAGGAGTTCTTAATTGTATCAGTATTATTTGTGACAATGCAGCTTAATGAAATACAGCCATCTAATACATCAATGGATTCTAACAGTTAGTCACTGCATTGAACGCACTCCATTTCTGATAAAAGTGCTTCCAGATTAAGTCGCGATAATAAAATTTAAAATTACGCCTGACACCCTGGTCCAACGGTTGGCATACTGAAGTTGTATTTGGAGACAAAAAAATAATTTTTGTGTTCTTTAAATTTAATATACGAGAGTTATTAAGGAATAAAATATTTTTTTCTGTATCTATGACCCATTTTTTTGTACGACACTCGGTCATAATTAAAGTGTGACAAACGGTTGCACCCGTAGAGACGCCTGTACGGGGAGGGGGGGGGGGGGGATGTACGTATATGAATGCAGAGTTCAGTAATGCGGTGGACATTAAGGAGTTTGGTCGCTCGGTTATTTATCGGATTCTCATTGTGTGTTTTCGAAAACACGGGGCGTAAGCCTGGTGTACCTCTTGCATCGCATGTGAAGAAAATATATTGGCTTTCCTTGGTTTGGAATTTACAGGTTCGCACATTCGTTGCAAAATTTGCGGTATAGGGTTGCTAGGTCACACGACATTTGAATGTAGAAGTCATATTAAAAAAAAAGTCATGTATTGAATTTATGAAACAATATTCCGTACTTGCAATTTTTGTATGACTTCATTTTCATGTTGAGCACGTGCAATATCCCACAACACCTAGTAGATAATGAAAACTTTCGTCTTTTTGGGATAAATATGTTGCATCCTGGAAGCTATCAACAAAAAGACAATTGCGGTACAATTTACCACATGTGCAAAGTACAGTAAAAGACTATATAAAAGACGAGTTGAGAAATCAAAAAATCTGGCTCACTGTGGACGAAACTACTGATGCCCAGAACACAGTGTGATTCATATTGTGGCGCGTCCTTAAAAACGTAATGGTCAGCAGCTTCTTGTTATTAGCCAGTAAATTGATTGAAAGAACTGATGCCGAAACCGTTGTAAACATAATAAAAAATATGTTAAGAGAATTTTGTATCGTAGGAGCCCAAATCACCATGTTAGTTTCTGACGGAGCCGCAACAATGCTGAAAGCTGGTAAACCTTTGCGTGCAATATTTTCTTTATAGCTCGTAGATAAGCCGCTCCTCCAATCTCCAACAAATCTTCTTTGAATCAAACAAAAATGGGCAATCCTTTTTGAAGTTTACCAAAAAGTAAACTTTTTTATTTTTCGATAAAAGGTTTTGTCCGATAACGCGTGGAAGAAAGGGCCAACAGTTAGTTCAAAACAAGTCACAGATTTAAGACAACGAAATTCCTGTTCCCCAGTGTAATGTTCTCGCTAATATTGAAAAGGTAATGTCCAGACAATCCCAATTGTTTGCGTCCGTTGTAAAAGAAAGTCCAGTACATAATAGTAAATTTCCAGAACGAGAGCAAGCTATCGTTTCGATGCTGTAGCAAAATCTCAGAAAAATGATTATATTGTTGGCGTAGGAGAATTAATTGGTCCACGTAATATCATTTTCGCTTCAAGGATTGCAAATAACAGAATATGTATCCCGAGTGCCAAAAAAAAGGAACATACTGAAACTTAAAGAAATTTCGCAATTTAGCTACATAGAAACTTATGAATGGATGAATTTCTTAAGGCAATGTATAACATTAGAGGCTTTTGTCCGTTTCATGTAGAAAAGTAGTGTGTGCGTCCTTTTATTAGAGAGTCCTCTTATAGAAATATTATTTGCATTATGAGAGTATAGGTTCGTGTTTGGTTCCAAGATCTTTGTCAGGATAATAGAGGTGTCTGTTTATTAGCGCTATCCGTAAGGAGAGCTATACATGTAGAAAGAAGTCTATTTGTTAGGAAAAGTGTAATACTTGTCATGCTTGAAAAAATACTGGGTTCGCCACTGCACCTTATTGCATGTTCTTTAACAATTTTTTCTAAGAATATCATTATATTCTATCCAAGTCATAACTTAACTAATACCACAACACTGTTGTAAAAATGTGCGCGATTGTAGTACAAACTGCAACAATTTTTTTCACAAAACGCTGTTGTAATATTTCCCAAGCGATTTTTCTGTGTAGTAAGTAAAATGTTTCTATTTCCTTAAAAATATCAGACTATTATTGGAGGGATTACGTTGATGGCGAAATACCTTGCGATGCGCTTCAAGGCCCTGAAGGAAAGTTAATTGGGCAAGTTAGTTATGATGGACAAATCTTACCAGCACACTTTTGTCCTATCAATCGATTGGCGATCGCAGAAAGAGCTGGTAAGCAAACAATTGACAGAAATATCAAGGTAAACAATTATACACCCAATTAATTTGAAATGTAATACTTATAAATGTTGTTGCAGATCTTTTGCACACTGTACCCGAACACGTTTTCTTGGGAACCCATTGAGTTCAACATAGTAACCGAGGAACAAATGCGAAACGCCGTTAAAGGAGGTTCCCAAGACGATTACGACCTTTTCATAGGCACAGCCTTTCACGATGATGAATGGAAAATCGGCAAGGTGGTGCCCAAAACTAATCCGTTTCAAGGGCTTCAAGTGTGGGATGAAGATGGTGCTTGCGCCATAATTCACAGCTTTCGCATTCTAAAATTTTCAAGTGACCCTGGACATTCTAATTCTTGCACTGTGTGTTACTGTTAATCAGTTTTATTTTACATGTTTTTGCTTAGTATTAAGGAATTTATTTTATTATTTGACTGCTTTCGTATCTCCACGAAAATTTGTAATGATTGATGTGTTTGGTTCATGTGTTTACTCCATACCTCCACATAAAATATTTATCTTTCTCACTTATGTACGAGGTGTGGTAATTAAATAACCGGACTGGTGCTACAAAACATTTTATTGATCACCAATTACTTGATCACCAATTACATTACAAAGTTTATCCCCTTCAATGTACTCTCCTTGCCGATCCCTACAACGCTCCATACGAATTTTCCACTGTCGAAAGAAGTGCTGGAAGTCCGTTTCTGTCAGCTTGTTGAGAACCTCCGCCACTTTCGCTTTCACCGCTTCCACACTGTCAAACCTTGTCCCCTTAAGCTCCGATTTTACCTTAGGAAATAAAAAAATAGTCACGGGGGGCCAGGTCGAGCGAGTACGGTAGGTGGTCCAACACGGTGATGCCGGATTTCGCAAAGAACGCCTTCACAGACAAGGCGGAATGGGCTGGCGCGTTGTCTTGGTGGAGTATCCAGGATTTGCTCTTCCACAAATCGGGTCTTCGTCTTCTCACTCGTTCACGAAGGGTTCGGCAAGAGCTCGGACACTCAAACGACGATTTTCGTGGATCAATTTACCAATTTTCTGAATGTTGTCGTCCGTTTTTGATGTTGACGGTCGTTCAGGCCGCGGATCGTCTTCGATCGTTTCACGTCCCTCCTTAAACCTTTTACATCATTAAAAAACATGTGTGCGCGATAAACACGCACTTTCCTTTAACATGGCATGAGCTTGTGTAGCAGTTTTTCCCAGTTTCACAAGAAACTTGAGGTTAACTCGTTGCTCGATCTGAACACTCTGCATTTTTCCGACGCAACGCTAACGTAAGGACTTGAACGGATGATTGCTATAGCGAGACTAAGCGACTTACAACCGTGCCCATCGAGCTCAGGGCAGGGGAAGCATCTACAAGCACAGACATGTTCAAACCTGCCGTGGCGTGCTTGCTGTTTGCCGATAGTAGCACCAGTTCGGTTATTTACTTGCCACACCTCGTATGTTTTATTACAATCGTATTCAAATGAACTGATTTGACCTTTCTGTAATCCTGCCTTTGCAAAGCACTTCATAATTGTACGTATATCAGTATTTACTTTGTACTAAGAAGCTTTAATGATATACAACGCATGATTGAACAATTATTGAAGGTAGTCCATTTTTGGTAACATGTTCAAGATTAAGACGCGATAATAAAATTTTAAATTACGCATGACACCCTAGTCTAACGGTTGGTATACTGAAGTTGCATTTAGAGGCAAAAACATAATTTTTGTGTTATTTAAATTTCATTCACGAGGGTGTGATTCAGCGTTATCAAGGAATAAAATATTTTTTCTGGATCTCTGACCTTTTTTTTTTGTACAACACTCGATCACAATGTCACCTATCATACATGCCTTTCCGTTCGGTTTCCACGTTGTTAGTAAATCTTTGAGTGTAATAATTCTTTAAAGTTCACGGACAAGTCGCTTTCCCAATCAGCAACAAATCTCTCTGTATAATTCCATTCCATCCTGACTATTTGAGGTTATAGGAAACAATGGTGAAAGTACTCATTATCAATCAATAAAGGGATTTTACAAACTAGACATTGAATTTTAGCGCCATCAAAAATTAAGTCCGGCATGTCCACTATAAAGTTTCTAACTGTGTCTGCTATTGGTCGTTTTCACGACGTACCTAACTGCGACATTTTTAAAGCAAACATAAGCGTACAATTACGAAATAAGTTACGACAGCCTACATATACACAGAACTACTCGCATACAGCATCGATTTAGTACTGACGCTGTGAACGCGTGAAATAAATAATCGCCGACTCCGCACCACGCATCTACTACACTGACTGTTACCGCTGTTTGCCCAGACTAATAATGATGATTATGATACAGATGTTACTGATACTGAAGCTAAGTTAACTCAACCAAATGACTACGTCGTAGTGAAGTTTGGAACAAAAGAAAAAAATAATTTCAGACATGCTGTAGATCAAGTTTTGGAAAAGGTGGCCGAAAAATAATTTAGGATCAGTTTCTAAAAAAATTTAACAAGACTGACAATTTTAAATTTCCGGAATGTGACGACGTAAGTGAGCTGAATGAAAGCGATATTATTATGGTATTCCTAACGCCCCAACAACTGGACGGATCCAGAAGAGTAAAATGCTTTTATTCATTTTCAATAGATTTTTGTAACATTAATGGTTCAATATATTTTTTTTGCGTAAAGAATAGTATTTTCTTATTAATGACCTGTTTTTTTATATAGTGTTACGGATGCTTTGATCATACCCCTTAAAATACTGTACATGTCTCTTTCATCACATCTAAACTCCTTAAAAGAGACAAATTCGTTAGTAAGAAAAACCTTTCATAACCCATGGTAACACGTAACTATTGAAACTGCTTTAGTTAGAAAATGAAGGA
Organism: Dynastes maya; assembly: GCA_029619315.2. NCBI lineage: Eukaryota > Metazoa > Arthropoda > Insecta > Coleoptera > Scarabaeidae > Dynastes > Dynastes maya. The sequence continues at coordinate 42,459,426 of JAROYE020000006.1, read as the reverse complement.
AACATTTGAAGGTACTCACTGACTAAATTTGAAAAGAATTTAATTTGTAGTTTTCGAAATTTTCAAGTGATTATGGAAAATATCCCTTTCAAGCATCCTCTCCCCTATGTGCATCTTTTTCTTGCACTGACATCTATTTGTGGTACAGTTTTCGGTACAGGCGTACATCACAAAACCTTGTGCAGCTCCAATTGAATGTTTTGTAGCTGCAGTCCTTAATGAAATTTCAATATCCTGATTGACTTTACCTTCTTGTTGCGTACAAATATAAAATTCAGTTCTGTAAACACAACCACAAACAAATTATATTATTTACTGATGTTTATTAGTTTGGAAATAAGAGAGTTTAGTCGTAAAAAGAATAATTAGTTAACCAACCAGCAGCAGATTTTGCGCAATATTCCGTGCTTTTGTACCAATTTTGTACAGACCATCGTCATTTATTTCAAGAACAACCCCAATAGTATTTCTTAGATCTCCCCTACCTCTGTGTACATCAGGAATTGGTACAGTCACATTTTCTTCAACTTTGGCTGGCTGATTCCATTTGTCAGAGGTAGCTTTCGTTTTTTTTAGCTTGCTTCTCAATATTTTCAGCAGATGCTTGTCTAGCCTTTTGGATGTCATTACCGAACGCAGAGCTTTCGTCATCGTCATTGTCAATATTCCACTTCTCACTTACTGTTCATTTTAGAATGTAAAATCGGCTTTGAAACTAGATCTCTCTTTTTTTCGCTTTTTTTGTTGTTGACCCGTTCCACGCGTAATACAGGTTTATCATTTTCTTTGTGACATTTGCATATTTTAATGATGCGTCAGCCAACATTCTATCACGACCTCCATGGCCGCCAGCCACGTGAGTCACGTTAATCACGACGTACAATTCGTCAGCTGGAACCTTATGTTTCTTCATTCTGTGTTGTTTGACGCTACTAATGTTTAAAACCGTAAACATTTTCAATCGTTTTCTTTGAAGTGGTGTCTTATTTTCAGTATTTTTAGGCTTCTCCAATTGTCCTTTGGCAAAATATTGAAAAAGGAAGATTTTTCATTTTCACTTTGCAAGATTTCACTTAGAAACCGCTCTCTCCATTCTAATTGAACGGTTTGATTACTAGACGACGGCTCATCCATAATGTCAATATAAAAACAACGCAAAACTTTTAAGCTACAGTCTGTTCTACAGGAAAGGAAAATTTATAAACGTTGTCTTTTAAAGTCGGCAAAGAAGATGTTTGGACCCAATAAATTGGGTCTTACAAGAGGACTATGATCCGAAGCATCGGAGCCGCCTCTGCCGCGCCTGGAAGGAGGAATATGGCATTGTCACCATGGATTGGCCCTCCCAATCTGCCGACGCAAACCCCAACGAAAACGTGTGGGCCATTATGAAGAGTCAGCTTGCAGGGAAGCGTGTTTACAATTTGGAGCAGCTTTCGAGGGTTATTCGGAAGATTTGGCGTGCTCTTCCCGTAAGTTACGCTAGAAATCTCGTGGAAAGTATGCCCCGGAGGTACCAGGCCATTCTCGATGCTGGTGGGGATTTTACTGTTTATTGATCAATTGCGCCATTGCATTTTACTTATATCTTAATGTAAAAAAAGTTGGAATAAATATCTTGATAACTTTTGAAAAAACCTCGCCTCCTTTCTTGTGGAACAGACTGTAAGTAAGAATACGTCACTTACAACTTAATCAGTTTAGCCTAGGTGATACCAATTTATCTGAAGTGCGAATGTTATTATTATGTTATTATTACGAGGGACGTTCAGTAATTAACGAGACAAACTGCATTAGCGGGAAAACTACTGAATATTATTAGTTGAAACTTTCTGTGGGTCAAGTTGGCAACCTTGGGGACAAATTAAGTCGCCGTTTGAAAAAAATAAAAGCAAGCATAACTTCTTTTGTTCATTTCAAAATGTCGGCTCCTCTCGAAACGTATACGGTGGAAGAACAACGTTCAGTGATAAAGATTTTTGTTATCCGAAGGTGTGAAGTCGGCTGAAATTCACTCGAGAATGTTGAAACAGTATGGTGAAAAGTGTTTAAGCCGCGGAAACGTGTATAAGTGGATTGAACAGTTTAAATCGGGCAGAACAAGTGTCACCGATATTCATCGCTTCAGACAACCGGTTGAAGTATCGATCGACGCGCTACAAAATCGCATAAATGACAGTATTCTCGATGACAGGCGTATAAAAATCGTGACAATAGCTGATTTGTATAATGTTAGTATTAGAACTGTGTATTCAATCATTCATGACAAGCTGAATTATCGCAAAACGTGTTCGAGATGGGTTCCAAGACAGTTGACTCAAGTCCATAAAGACACCTGTTTCACTTTTGTTCTGAACCACATTGCCACATCTTCCTTACAGTTCCGACCTACTCGTACTGTCCGATTTTCATCTGTTCGGTCCGCTTAAAAAGTTTTTACGCGGCAACAAAGCGGCCAAACAAGCTGTACACAAGTGGCTCGCTCACCTAGGTCAAGAATTCTTCAGTACTGAACTTAGAAAGCTCACAAAGCGATGAGAGAAGTTCCTAAATGTTGGTGGAGACTACATTGAAAAGTAGTGTAAATTTCATTGTCACCGAATAAATTGTTTTTTTCCACAGCTATTTGCCTCGTTAATTACGGAACGTCCCTCGCAGTTTTGTCTAGGCAAAACTAGTTTAGCCTGATATATATACCATTCAAAACAGACATTCTTTGAACCTTCAGCACTCAAAAAACTCTTCTTCATGTTTATATTAATTCCAGATTGCCGTTTCTTTCGGATATCTTCTTTAGTCTCTGCGATTTCGGGCGCTTCTGTTTTTCCAATATCAAATCGTTTTGCAATATCGTTCATTGACACTTTCTCTTTGTCTAACAAATTCACTATTTCCGCTTTTCCTCTTAATATAAGCACTCTTTTTTTTATAGATTTTAATATACGATACATACAGCAACTTCAACTAGAAAACAAATAACCAACGTTTGTCATTGCCGAGCGCAACGCGTACAATTCACCGAGTGAATCATCTAGCTATTTTGTCTATGTATTCGTCCGGTTATTGGAGTTACGCGTTTCTTTACTAGGGACTTTTGTCCGTTTCATGCAGCAAAGTAGTGTGCGCCTCCGTTCATTTTAAAGAAATATTGTTTGCGTATGAAAATGTAGGCTGGTGTTCGGTTCCAAGAACTCTGCCAGGTTAACAGATGTCTATTTATTAGAGTTATCCGTAAGGAGAGCTTTCACTGTACATGTAGAATGAAACTTATTTGTTGGGAAAAGAAAAATACTAATGTTTAAAAAAATGCTGGGTGCACCACTGCACCCTTATTGTATATTCTCTAACAATTTTTTCCAACATCATTGCATTCTATCAGTCATAACTGAATTAATACCACACAGCATTGTTGCAAAAATGTGCGCGATTGTAGCACAAACTGTAACAATTTTTTTCACAACGCTACTGTAATATTTCTCAATCGATTTTTTTTCTATGCAGTCAGTAAAATATTTCTGTTTCTTTCAACATATTAGATTATTACTGGAGGGATTACGTTAATGGTCAAATACCTTGCGATGCGCTTCAAGGACCCGATGGAAAGTTTATTGGGCAAGTTAATTATCGTGGCCAAGTCTTACCAGCACACCTTTGCCCCATCAATCGAATAGCGATCGTAGAAAGTGCCAAGAAGCGAACAATTACCGAAAATATAAAGGTAAAAATTTACACATCCAATTAATTCGAAGTGTAATACTTATAAATGTTATTGCAGATCTTTTGCACACCAAATCCGGACACGTTTTCTTGGGAACCTATTGAATTTAGCAGCGTAACCGACGAACAAATGCAAAACGCCATTAAAGGGGGTTTCCAAGACGATTACGACCTGTTCATAGGCGCAGCCTTTCACGAAGGTGGATGGAAAATCGGCAAGGTGGTGCCCAAAACTAATCCCAACAATGGGCTTCATGTGTGGGATAAACGCGGTGCTTGCACTATAATTCGTAGCTTTCGCATTCTAAAATTTTTAAGTGACGCTTGACATTCTCTTTATTATTCCACTGTGTGTTATTGTTAAGCATATTTATTTTACATGTATTTGTTTAGTATTAAGGAATTTATTTTGTAATCTGATTATTATAGTATCTCTACGAAATGTTGTAATGGTTCGTGTGTTTAGTTGATGTATTTACTCGATACCTGCATGTGAGTCTATGTCTTTTTCTGGTTTTTGTATGTTTTATTACACAAAAACTTATAGAAAAATATAATTTTGTATAAACCAACCAAATATATCGTGATTTAATGTAAATTGCATTGTATTTATTTTAAAAATGTTAAAATTCGTCATATACTTAATTAAAAGAAAAAGTAAACACAGGAGTAGTGCTTCTATCACTACCTTTAAAAAAAGCAACAATTTATTTCAGTCCATGTAGTCAAAATTCAGCTATAAGTTTTATTTATTCAGCTAGCATTTCAGCTAAAAAGTACATATTTAAAAGCAACAGATACGTTTATAATATACCCTGTGAATTTTGAAGGCGATTTACCTAAGCCCCCATGGATACCCCCCACCCTCAAAAATGTTAAATGGACTAATCCATCGTGTGGTACCTCAAAAGAAAGCTTAGCTCCTTATGACTATGTTACTGTATCACTTGCTCATTCCTTTTCATTCAGTATCCCAGTAATGTCCAAGTTAGATCTACGTTCATCATGATATGAACAATAAATTATAAAATGAACAATAACACTTATGTTTTGAAATGGAACTATGGAAGGTTTTGTCGTTTTGTCATAAAAATTGTCAATAGGTTTTTCCATTTTCTCAACTGCTGCTGCGTTGTTTTATGTAAAAATGGTGTACAGTATTGCCCAAAGTGTGAAAATTATTTTCATTTATGGTGCTGAGCAATGTGTCACAGCAAGAGTTTTTAATGAAAGACATCCAGATAAGAATATGGAGCTTAAATACATACGAGAACTTTGAAACTTTCCAGGAGAATTGGCTATTCAACGTTTCATCGATGCTGAATTGTTTCCTAATAGTCATGACTAAGGTTCGACAAATGCCTGCTACGGCAGAAGCGCCTAGAGGGGATTTAGGTCGATGCGAAACCATTGGAGAGTTTAGTCATTCGATAGGCGTGAAAGTGAACGGTCGTTCGATAATTATCGGTTTATCGGTGTGCGTCTTTTAAAACATGGATCGACGTAAGCGACGTTTACCTTTAGCATCGCATGTGAATAAATATATTAGCCGTTTCCCTGGGTTGGAATATACAGGTACTATCATTCAGTATAAATTTTGCAGTTAATAGGTCGCGATACATTTCACTGTAGAAGACATCTTAATAATAAACAGTACATTTAAGCAACAACATTCCGTACTGGGAATTTCTGTATGACTGTCTAGTAGACAATGAACACTTTTGTCTTTTTTGGAATAAATATGTTACCTCGTGGAAGAAAAAGAAGGTTTTGATCCACCAATGCAACACACTCGTCTCACACTTCGGTGATCGTCACGGCGAAAATTCACGAAGTGGGGCTCGAATTGACAGATCACCCGTCTTATTTACCAAATCTGGCCCCCAAGGGCCTTATTTCTGTTTCCTGCACTTAAAGTTTCGCACGGAGGACAGAGATTTTCATCGAATGAGGAGGCCATCATATTCTTAAATGTCTATTTTGCAGAACAAGATACTAATTACTATTTTGACGGATTAAATAGATGGGAGCATCACTGGGAAACATGTATAGACTTACAAGGTGTCTATTTTGAGAAATAAAACTGAATTTGCCAAAAAAAGTACTTATTTCTATGTTAGGCTAGAAAATTTTCAGAGTACCCTCGTATATTACTGGCCTCTATGTATGACTCTATTCCATATAAAATTATTTTTATTTAAAACACCATATTTGGTATTGAACTCAGCATTGGAATTTCAGAATATAATGTACGAGGTGTGGCAATTAAATAACCGGACTGGTGCTACTATCGGCAAATAGCGAGCACGCCACGGCAGGTTTGAACATGTCTGTGCTTGTAGATGCTTCCCCCATCCTGATCTCGATGGACACGGTTGTACGTCGCTTAGTCTCGCTGTAGCAATCGTCCGTTCAAGTCTTTACGCTAGCGTCGCGTCGGATACGCGTGGAATTGTCTACGTCCACTGGGTCCCCGAAGGTCAGACAGTCAATCAACATTATTACGTCGAGGTTCTAACTACCCTCCGTGAACGAGTGAGAAGACGAAGACCCGATTTGTGGAAGAGCAAATCCTGGATTCTTCACCAAGACCATGCGCAAGCCCATTCCGCCTTGTCTGTGAAGGCGTTCTTTGCGAAATCCGACATCACCGTGTTGGACCACCCACCGTACTCGCCCGACCTGACCCCCTGTGACATTTTTTTATTTCCTAAGGTAAAATCGGAGCTTAAGGGGACAAGATTTGACAGTGTGGAAGCGGTGAAAGCGAAAGCGACAGAGGTTCTCAACAAGCTGACAAAAACGGACTTCCAGCACTGCTCTCGACAGTGGAAAATTCGTATGGAGCGTTGTAGGGATCGGCAAGGAGAGTACATTGAAGGGGATAAACTTTCTAATGTAATTGGTGATCAATAAAATGTTTTGTAGCACCAGTCCGGTTATTTAATTGCCATACCTCGTATACCCATGTTGACGGCTCGCTTGTGTTTCTTCGAAAATTCTGTTAATGTAACTTGTGTATAGGCTAGATTTTGTATCCAGGTCTCTCATGTGTATCACTCTTTTCTCATATTTACGTAAATCGCACCGGTAAAATCCTTAATTCATATTATTTATTTCTTTATATATGTTAGTAAGATCTAATAAGATCAAATTTTATTGGTTACGTAATTACTACTCATCCAGACATTTTGTTTTTGTGGTAGACAGAATGTATTTCTCCGAAAAATGCAAATGACGGTAATACACAGAGTAGAGCTTCTTATTGAGTATACATTCTAATTAAATCAAAAAAAGATGATTCACCTTCTTTTATTTATTCGAACGTATAATGAATACCTATTACGTTGTTACCTTCAAATTTTTGCCACATTTGTTGACATTAATGTTCGTTGAACTTTTGGCGGAGACCCACTGCTTCAACCTGTTTACAATGAACTTGGCGCGGGTTCTATTCATAGCAATCCCTAACACTCGGTATCTCTCGAAGTTCAGTTAGAATATAAATTACGTACACGCATTTATTAACACATAAACACACCCGTATACATCCATAAACTATTTTTTTGGATTCATTGCAATTCAAATATACTGCTTTTAATTTTCTCTTATATCTGCAACAATCTTTTCTGGCTGTCAAGCTGTTTTGCTTGCTATTAAAAATTTTCAATATTCCAGTAGTAAACACGCGATTATATTCGATATCATCTCTTCAGTATACAGTTTGCGTACTAAAGGATACCAAATCAAATTCATTTGGGTCAAGAGTCATTGTGGTATCGAAGGTAATGAAGCGGCAGACCAATTCGCAAAACAACCGCATAATGATATGACCAAAATACCGATTCCAGTTTCCGACATAGTAACATTTTTTAAAAAGAAGATAAAAATAGAATGGGAAATTCAATGGTCGAAATTCGCTGAAACCTCTATTGTCGTGGCTCTTGGCTTAGATTCCAAGGACAATTTTTTTTTCTTTTTCTATAGTTATATTGTTTTAGCAATGTTATCCAATTGTTGTCGGCAGAAAAATTGTCGCAATGTCAAGGTCCATTGCACAATTTCTGAAAATCTTCAAAAATGCAATATTTCCGTCAGTATTTAAAATATACAATATAATTCGGATAGGGTACCGCATTCTTGTAAATTTTCTTATTTTTTATTTTTTGAAAAAAATAATTCTTGATCGATGGTTTTGATTATCTTAGGATGTTGAATACATCGACTAAACTTGCGGAAAAGTATACAGGGAGTTATAAACATTAATTTTGTTTTTTCAAAATGTGATTTATCATGATTTTTATTTTAAAATTGAGGAAGTTATCAATGTACAATATTTAATTGAATTATTATTATTATCAAATTATAAACATTTTAATTTTTTTCTATTGAAGAATTAGTTTCTTTAGTTTTTCTTTAAACTCAGTAATTAAGAAGCTTTTCATTAGTTTACATTACAAATACAAATTAATAATAAGTGCAGTTTGCTTAAGAGGAATTAAATATTTTTTAATCTTTATAACACCCTGTACGTTTTATCGCAAATTTGAGCACTGTATTCAACATCCCAAAATAAGCGAAACCATTGCTTATTTTGATATAATTGTGTTCAAATTTTGGGAACGTAAAGTAGGCTTACTTCTAAAAAGAAGAAAACGCAGTTGTTATTTGTTAACGTTAATAGCATACTATTGATCAAATATCATTTGTGTTGGCCTTTTTAGAAAGAGACGTTTATTTCATTTTGAAGTACTAAGAGAAGATGTGTTGCTTATTTAAAATGGCTTTTTGATTTTCTTCCGAAGAGTATGCGAATATGCATTTTGTTTATGGTTATGGCAGTTTCTAAATAGTCGCATTTCTTATACCTTGGAGTGCCACGAACAACTGCTTGGCGAATTTTGAAACGTGAGGGTGTGCATCCATATCATTATCATTATTCGTATCATTATCGTAAGGTGCAAGGATAGTGATCTGCCTCAAGCAAATCTTCTTGAAACAGATCACTATCCACGTCTAGTTTATTTTAACTGGATTTTAGGACAGTCTCTTCAATTTTAATATCTGTAGAGCAGTTTTCTGGACAGATGAAGCTACGTTCACAAGAACTGGCGTCACAAATATGAGAAACCTGCATAGGCGATAGTTAGAAAATCCAAAGTATTGCCTTCGGAAGGCAATACGCACATTTAGATTTCCACATCAATCTTCTATTGAGTTAACTCGAATGCTTCGAATGAAAAATAACGCTCATAAAACCTACAAAAGATATAAAAGTAACTTCCATTGCCAAAATTTCCAAAAATTAAGATCGTCCTGTAAATCTCTTGCAAATGAACTATATAAACGCTATATTGGAAACATTGAGAATTGTATAAAAAAAGATCCAAGACAATTGTGGCGCTTCACAAACAGCAGATGTGGTCACACTAGAATTCCAGGCATTATGACCTACAATAATATCGAAGTTAACACCCCTCAAAACATTATGAATGTATTCGGTGAATATGTTAACAGTGTGTATTCACAATCAAATATTAATTTTGCTGGTTTACAAAGCTTTCCCAATGTTGGTTCATCAACTATCAACGTACCGCCCATTTCCAAAGAACTGTTATTAAATCACCCAAAGAAATCTAAAGACAGCTTTCTGGCTGGTGTCGACGGAATTCCGAGCTTTATTATTCGTGACTGTGCTATAATATTTGTGGAACCATTAAATTTGATATTAAAATCATTAGAGATACCAAAAATATGGAAAACCGCTAGAGTGTGTCCTATCCTAAAATCTGGTAGCTCTGATGACATATGCAACTACAGGCCTATATCTATTCTATGCAATTTTGCAAAAACCTTCGAATCTATACTATGTGACCATACTTATAATGCAGTTAAAATCTTCATTTCACCTAGTCAATATGGATTTATGACCAAACGGTCTACAGTTACGAACTCAAGTTGTTTTACTCAGTTTGTATCGGAAACCCTTGACAGACAAGGTCAAGTTGACATAGTTTACACTGACTTTCAAAAGGCATTTGACCAAGTTGACCACTATGTGCTACTTTGGAAACTACAGGCTATTGGTTTTTCACCTTCTATGCTAGCGTTTCTTAGATCTGCTTTGATTGGAAGAGAACAATTTGTAGAATACTGCCAGGTGAGATCTAATACATTTTGTCCGTCTTTTGGATTACAACAAGGATCCAATCTTGGTCCAATTTTATTCCTACTATTTATAAACGACATCACCAACGTTATTAATAGCGAGCACTTAATATTTGCTGATGATCTGAAAATATTTCGTGAAATAAGATCTATTGAAGACTGTATCAAGCTGCAAAAAGATATATCAGCGGTTAATGATTGGTGTAAGTATAATCATTTGTAACTCAACATTAAGAAGTGTAAAGCAGTGTCTTATACGAGAAGCAGCAACTATGTAGATTTTACGTACAAGCTAAGAGGTGAAGATCTCCAACGATTGCAGACTATTAAAGATTTGGGCGTAACCTTCGATAGTAAACTTACTTTTGTTAATCATATAAACGTAACAATTGCGAGCGCCTACAGGATGTATGGTTTCATCTGTAGAAATTGTCGTGATGTTAAAAACATCAGATGCCTAACACTGCTTTATTACAGTTATATTAGATTGAAACTGGAATACGCATCGTTGGTCTGGTCTCTAATTTACCAATCCCATATAAATAATATTGAATCTGTCCAAAGGCGTTTTTTAAAGTACTTAATGTTTAAAATTGATGGAGTTTACCCCAAAAGAGGTCTTGATTATAATATTATGTTATCTAGGCTAGACTTTGTCTCATTATGTATATGGCGTAATATGTTAAGTGTAAAGTTTTTGTATGGTTTGTTAAATAACAATATTGACTGTCCGTGGTTGTTGAGTAAAATTAATTTCAATGTTCCTAGATTAAAAGTACGTTATGAATGTATGTTTAATTGTCCGAGAAGTAGAACAAACGTTTTAGTTAAGTCACCGGTGTTTATAATGTGTAACAATTATAACAAAATCTCTGAACTATGTGATGTGCATTGTAGTTCATTTAAAGCAATAGCTGAAATTATCCTTAATTTGTAAATTGCTCATATAACTTTTTTTCCAAAACCATTAGAAACTCATTGAATTTATTGTATTTTTTTGAATGTATGTATTCGCAAAGTGAAACATTTAGTTTATACATTGCCTGTACTTAGGTTTTACCTGTAGGAAATAAATTATTATTATTATCAATAATAATAATAATTATTATTATTATTATTATTTTATTAACGTTTGGGATGGTCTAATCGATGATTTATTAATTCGTCCGTTCGTTCGGCATTTTGGAATTGCCGCCCGGAATTTCATTAACACCAACTATCAAAGATCGAGGTGGTCCTGTTGCATGGCCACCCGACCTTACTCCCCTAGATTTTTATTTATGGGGGTATATGAAAGATTCACTACACGCGCAAGTTTCAAATACTAGGACAGAATTATTGGAGCGTATTCAGCAAGCTGGCGAACAAATCTGAGAAAACAAGCGTGAAATACGAGTGGCTACTTCATCTGTAAGCTTACGGGCACAAGCTTGCATTCAACAAGGAGGTGGACATTTTGAAAATATTGTTAACTGAACTTTTTTAAGGTAATAAGTGTTTATTTACTTGACGAAGTTTATTTTTTTATTTTCTGTAAAAAAGGCCTATAACTTTGAAATAAATAACAATCGACCTACAACTTTTGCTTTTTTTCTTCTTAGCATTAAGTCTACTTTACGCTTCCAAAATTTCAACATATTTCAACAATTTTTTATTTACATCTTGTATATGTACACAGGCTGATCCAAATTAACGAGCCACTATTGCTATTACTGTTAGCCTTACGACACTAAAATCGACTGTATCCTCCTTATTATCCATTTTAGATTAAAAAAAAAATCAATTCTTATCTTTTCGCATTTGCCAGTACATAAAACCTTGTAAATGGAACGTAAATTGGGTTCTCATGTTTTAAATCAAAACGCAGGACAACCTACAAGTTTGGTGTTTTGTTCTTTCAAAAATCAAATAAAGTCCAAAGCTTATAAGGGAAAAAGAGTATTGTGTAAGACTAAACATGTAGTAATTATTCATGTTATATCAATTTCTTGACTTAATAATCATTTTTCTGACTTTAAATGAAACAACGAAGAATTTTTCATTCAAATTTTATTTCGTTATGGGATTAATTCATTATTTCTGGCTCCATACACATTAACTAAAACCTTCGGTTTTTATGCATATTCACCATAAATCTTGAGTGATATTCACAATCATATCGGAACTTATAAATGTGAGCACTGAACGAGATCTGCTAGTAAGGAAACATGCTGCAAAGAATCTACAAATATGAGCAAACAAGAAATTGACGATTTCAAATAGCAAATCAACAGTTGCTACGCATTCTACTGAAGTTATTTTGTGAATATAAATATGAATGTTTATAAACCTTAGCTGTAACGTACATACAGCGGGATTTATACTTTAAAATTTCAAAATTCTGTAATATAGCGACGTTTCCATTTTTATCCCAAACCTGCAGGCCACTGGTTGCTCTTTCTTTAGGTAGTATCTTGCCTACTTTCCATTCATTTTCATGGAAGACCCTTCCAATGTAAATCGTAGTCCCACTGATACCCTCCTGGTACCCTCCCGGGACAGCATCGATCATGTAAGTGTTTACGGTACCGTCGAGGTTCTGATAGTCAACCCTTTCCCAGTAAAACCTATTAGGATCGGAACCACAGAGAATCTAGAGCGGAAGTACAGTGAAAACTTATTTTAATGAACCCGTACACAGAAAAGTTACCTTTATATGTTCGGTAATAACACGTTTGCCGTTCCATTCGGCAATTGCTTTCTTCTTGTAAACACTTGCTGGTAGAATATTCTCTTTGTAGTACACTTGCCCTACGTATACTCCTTTGGATGCTTTTATGGCATCGCGAGGCGTCCATTTGAACGTGTGGTCTCTCCAATAATAATCTTGAATGCCTATATAATGAAATATTTCACTATTTAAATTGTAGCGGAGAAAACGTTCTAAATGTTTATGGTAACACCGGTCGTCGTTTTAATATGTTGTGTTCGTCCAACTTTACATCCGTTTTATATCTGCATTATTATCTCAATATAGATAGTCTTTTTAGTACTACAAATATATATTACAAGCTAAAAAAAAATAGTTTTAACAATTTTTTACTGCCTATTGTAGATACAGGGTATGGCACGATGAACGTCCGTTAAAAGTATGGGGAACAGAGTAAAATAGAAATTTGAAAATTTACATACACAAGTTATCCTTTAAAGCTAGCTCAGCCAAAATATTTTCAACTGCCGGTATCTCTCTCTTATACCGGAAGTAGCCATCAACTATCTTAAATAGAACACTACCTTTTTTATGTCAAATTTGGATTCCGTGTTAAATTTTAATATTATTTTATGCAACATACCCTATACCTAAAATTCATTCTTAGAGATATTGCATCATTTCGAAAAAGTTTGACAGATGTGGTGCATCACAGGTTTTAAAATAATTTACAAATAATATTCATGAAACGATGTTTCCATAGTAATAGATAAATTTGCTAAATTACACAGGTGTGCCAGTAGGGAGAGGACAATATCAGAGATACTTAAACTGAGAAATCTCGTTTTTTTTTTAATAGCAACACCTAATTTTCTAAGTGGTATTAGATTCTGTGTCAAAAAGTAAAGCGAAGATGTATGTAAAACGAACTTAGAGCCTAAGTAAACGGGTACTCTAAATCTGTGGCACTGGAACACTGAAACAGTTCACTAAATACCCTTACCACCACATTTACTTCGTACTGGACGCACGTTTCGATAGCCAAGCTAAGAAAGCTAAGAAAGTTTCAGATAAAGAAAAGGTTCTCAAGAAAAAGTTTTCCAAATTAGTCACCACTAACAAGCCGAAACCTGCAGAGATAATTAACCCAACTGCATTAGTTAAAAACGAGTCACCTGAGTCTTTTAGCAAAGAAGAGATCGACTTATTAAACAAAGGTTTGAAATACAACCTGAAATTTAATAAGCCTTCGGTTGAAGAAATTATAGTTGGCATAGAAAACGCGGTCAGTTATTTTGATGATAACACAAAAAAATTTATTCGTACCGCTTGTAAAAGCCAAATTTTGGAAAATATGCAAAAGAATGCACCTGACATTGCACGAAAAGATCAAATCATTGCTAGAAGACTAAAAAACAGAAATTGTTTTTATTTAAAATCCGACAAGGGTAACACTGTAGTCGTCTTAGACAAAGAAGATTATTTTAGTCGAGTCAACACCACTTTGTTACAAAGTTCTTATTCAAAATTATCAAAAAATCCTTTGTCTAAAATGATTACAGAAACCAAAAAGACCATGTTAGAATGTAAGGCTGCCATTAGCGACAAATTAAGATTTAGACTAACGGTATCAAACCCAGTACTAACCTAGGATGTATTGTTTACCTAAAATACACAAGCCCGGAAAAACCATGAGACCCATTGTTTCGAATATCAACAGTCCAACTTACTTACTTTCCAGGTGGTTATCTGACAAATTGAACCAGTTACCTGTAAAATTTCCGGATTTGGCTATTAAAAATTCTTACGAGTTCATTGAAAAAACTAAGGACATTGAGCTTACTGACAAAGAAATCTTAGTATCGTTTGACGTAAGTTCACTGTTCCCTAGTGTTCTGGTTGATTTAACTTTGGAATATTTAGAAACACTTTTGTTAGATAACCAAATGGATAGAGAGGAAGTTTCTAGCTCATTCTTTGACAAAACTTTGCAGAAACAAAACTTTTTCCAATAACAACACTTTTCATCAACACGAAGGACAGCAATGGTAACAGCTTTATCTCCGTTAATATGGCTAACCTCGTTATGGTAAATTTTGAAACCGATCTAAAAACTTGGCTTATTCCCCGGCTTTGGTCAATACGTCGATGACATTTGTTGCATCTTTGACATCAGCAAATTCCGTTTTCTTACCACGTGCGGGTTTTCTGAAGCCCAAAAATGAAAATTTTTACAGTTATGCGTTCCGTTTCTGCAAAATTTCGCTTCATCGCTACAAATAATATTATTCAAAAATGCATCATGTTCTTGTGTTGAAACCAAAAACCATAATTCAGAATTCTCTTCGACATTTAATGTCCGTAAATCTTATATTTTTGTAATTACCAAAATTCTGTGAATTGTTTTGGACGATGTTCTAAGCGCTTGTTCTGCATCATGGATGGAATTAGTCGGGTATGCAGTAAAATAACCCAATACCGTAGTTTCCTAATGCTCGTCATCTACTAGAGGTTTGGTTCTTTTTGGTGTTTTCGTAAACTAACTAAAATCTTTACAGTTTTTTAATGCTTCGAGTAGGTATATCAGGATATCTCTCCATGGAAATTCGGCATGTTCTATCGATAATGCCATTGCATTCGCGGTAAATTATAATTAAATTTAAAGTAAGAAATATGTGCAATTATGAATAATTGTACTACAATATGAAGTACTACCTTCACTTATTTAGCCATGGCAAACTGAAACTGATATTAAACAGTGCAATATTTAAGATTAAGGAGGTTTTCACAAAATATCTGCTAGACTATTAACTTTAGCAATAGCATTTGCAGTACATATTCTCTTTTTTTTTGACGTACAATATTATACCGCTTAGAAAATTAGGAGTTGCTATTTAGAAAATCGAGATTTCTCGGCTTAAATATCTGTGATATTGTATCCTCTTTACTGGCACAACTTTTAATATACTCTTTTTATATTTTTTACTGCTGAAAATACTTATCTGCTTAGCTTTATATTTAATTTACTAAAGAAGGACGCATTTTAGGTACAGGGAGGTATTTAGAAACAATTCTAAAAGCTTCTCTATATCAGATTCCGGAAAGATAATGTTCGATTAAGAAAAATTGCAATAACATGTGACAAACTTGATAATGATTTGAACGGTCATCTTGTTGAATCTAGTTGATATCGAAACGTTTTGGATGAACTGTTGAAAACTCCAACAAATACTCAATCGAATAAGATTTGAATAACTGGGATAGTGTTTAAAGCATTTAACATGTCGGCCGTTAAAGAAATAGCAGTATTTCGTAAAAATCTCAAGTTATCCCAGTTATCTCAAAAACTGAGACTGCTTGTGAAAGGAATTATCTTCCACGCACTAGGTGGACACGCTGTATAAATAAACAAAATTGCGAAAGTTTAAAGGTGTCAGAAAGCAAAGTAACCAACATATACGTGTTGTATTTTGCATCCATACGATTCATATGTAAAATGATGTTCTTATTGAAACACTTTTGAGAATTTACAACGTACCTGAACATTTACGTCTTGTTAGGGCAGTAGCTGCTAAGCAAGCGAACAAAACGAACATTAGAAACTGGAATTAAAAAATTACAAAGAGTTTCAAATATTAGTTTAATGTTAGTTAAAAATAATCAACAGACCTTCATAATTGCTACACTCAGCACTTTGCGGAATACTACTTCGGCTAACTGTTTCTACGACAAAGTTTGAAATAAAAAATGGATATTGCAATTATTATATACATTTGTATTTTTGCTATATCATACATAATACATAACTTATGTTCTGAGACCTTGATTGGCGTTTTTGCAGATAAAGCACTATTGTCCTAACATATTATAGTATAAATTGGTCGTCTTTATGTACGGTTGCATAAAAAATTAATGACATTCTTTCTCGATAGCTTTATAAGAATATATTATCATCTTCCATAAGCGCTTCAGTCGTTCTCGGATACACGAATTGTCGAAGGTGATATGAGTACTTTGATACATTGTGTTCGAAAGGGAGGACAGATTAGCTTGCTGTATCACTGTACAGTAAGCAAAATATGTTATGTCTCTCCCTATCGGTGACCGATTATCAGTACAAACTTCCGCGCGTCAAAGAGCGTCCAAAAGATTTCATGGAAATAAGAATTAACGTAATTGAGTATAAAGAGCAAAAATGAATTCTTTCGAATTAACTACATATAGATATTTCTAGCTAGAGATTGTATGGTATTAATACAGTTAAAATTTGTTTCATTATGGGCGGTGACAGCATAAAAAAAGTATTCGTACCTTGTTGATAATCTTTTCAAAAAAATACATTATAGAAATGATAACGCTTAATATCTATTATTTGCAGTTTGCTCGCGACTGAAAATGAACACAAGTTTATATCGATATTTTAAATAAACTTTAAATGAATCGTATACATAGAATATTTAGGAAAAGATTATATAACAGTCTGTGCACGATATTCAGAAAGCATTTGATAATTTCTCTTAATCTTATTATATAGACATACAAAGTTGTTTGCAATTAAAATGTGAATTTAGAAAATGAATGCCATAAAAATCTGTTAACAAGCAGGCGAGTTTTTAGGAACTTTAGACATTTTCAATGCATTCGGCCCGAATTACGTGTACGCGTATTTGCAAACAAGTCAATAAACAACTTCACACAACAGCTGCTCATGTACTAGATACTTACAGCGCAGGGAGCAGCGCACACAGGGGAGAATTCAATAAAAGTCGGACAAAACCTAAAACATTATTAATTATGCAAGGAGGTTAGTTTTTTTGGACCACTGATAAAGAGATTGGAAGACAGCATAAGTCTGTGATACGTGCCTCCCATTACTAATTTTCTTAACACTGAAATACTTCACTAAAAACCCTTACCACAATACTTCACTCGCACTGGTCGCACGTTTCTATAGCCAAGCTATCATCAGCAGTAAAACTGAAGTCGGATCAGTTTTACTGTTGATGATGATAGTTTGGCTATCGAAACGTGCGATCAATGTGAGTGAAGTATTGTGGTAATTATTTAGTGAGTATTTATCTCAATTCTTGTAACTCCTGATATCGTTCTGTACTCTAATCTTTATTCTGCTGCTTACGCATTTCATCACAGTCTATGCTATTTCGACACTTCAATTAATGGCAAGGAAGTTAATAAAATATTTTAATTCAAATATGTCGCTAGAGCTATGCAAGCAACAGTATTTATATTAGTGTAAAATTCAGATAACTATATTTCATGCTTCATTAAAGCTCGTTATTAGTACCATTTTGGTTAAAGACGTTTTGTCATATTGTGAATAATAAGTGTAATAGGCGTTGCCGAATCGTGTAAAACCAAACCTGCTATAACTTCCGCAGTTTTTAACCGAATTAAAGAAACGTGGACTTGTTTGAAAGGGCATTCAGCGCTGTTTTAAACGTCGCAATTTGTGTCACCCGTTAATGTTCAAGAAATGTAGCAGATGGCATTATCCCCAACTGTGCGAGTTTTTCTCAGTTATCTTTAAAAATTCAAATGTAAAAATATGCCTTTCTTATGTTGTGTTTGAAGAGTTTTGGCAGTCTAAAGTAGTGCCATCCTATAAAGCCTATCTCAAAAAATATAGCTTTTGGCTATTGGGATTTTAGTAAATGTACATCCCGCACCTACTGAATACTATGGGACTGAATGATTTTTTAGTTTTTATTAATTATTTAATAGTTCTTTTTTAAGTTTAACAATTTTTTTAAACAAATAAATGTTCGAAAAGTTGCATGATGTATCATATTGCTCCACCAGGTCTAGCGACCATCACTGAGCAATTAATTGCTGTTAAACTTACCCGTGAGCAGTTTAAAGTTAGTAATATTAATTTAAATACATCTTTACATTTGTCTTACGAGTGGTAGCGGACATACATTTTGAAACTTGTATGTGTAAAGTATTCCATGGCTTTTGTTACTATCCTCTTACCGTAAAGTATTAAACGTAGTTAATTATTTCCCAACATGTGAATGGTGACTCAAGACTATACCAGACCCACTGGAAAAATCTGTTACTTGTTCCTGGTAGGACTCGAACGCATAGCACTTAACTCTGCTACAGTTAGGAGCAAACCCTTTTACTACTTCGTTTACGTTTTCCTTTTACGATTCGCCAGTAATACTTCGTAAAATTTATTCATATTTTATTAACGTGGTTGCTTACAGTACACTTAACAGTAAATTCTTAATACAAAATACAAAGTATTTTAAGTAAGTATATAATCTAACTTAGAATACAAAGGTAACTTTGACAATTAATGGCAGTATAAAACAAACATAAAAAATCTTTAGAAAATGTTATTTTATTTTAAATTCGGCTGATAATAGGAAAAACATTGTAGTATATTGCGATTTCCAATGTATTGCAGATCTGGACGAAATCACCTCTTGGAAGGGGAGCACGTAATTTATGTTCTTTGTAACATAAATAACTATTATTTGCAGTAATTGGTTAGAATGTAAAATACGCAGATTAAACGTCAAAAATATATACGTCAAAATCATAAAATGGGACTATAGCTTCTTCGGAAAAATAGAATACGAACGCTGAAATCAGGAAGTACTTGTAGTATAATACGATGAATCCATGTGTGCAAATCAACGGTAACATTTCCATTCTCTTAACATACTTCCATCACAAAATATGTTTACCTATGCCAAGATGCTGAAAATAAACAAACAATAATAGATTTTTTATTAAGACAAAGCATGAGTCAAAATATTATATCTATAAGGTTTTGTATCATTAATAGGCTTAGGAATTTTGCGTACGCTTGCGTCTGCTTATTCCTGTAGTTTCATTCGTTTTTCACTGACTTGTATGCAGAGTTTCAATTAGAGATTCCATAACTAAAAATTCATTTTCTTCTTTCCCGGTGATTGGTTTTTGTCGCTACATTCTTTTTATAAGACACACTTCCTGTTCTTCGGAAAACTTACAGCAAATTTTCTGACGAACGCTTGTCAGGATGACATCTGTAGGGTAAAACGGGGGGGGGGGGGTCTAAACGCTCCCCAATTACAAAAATCATATTAATCTCGGGAGTAAGTTCTCATTTTAAATAAAATGACTTTTAAACAACCTCAAACAGTGATGATGGTTTAACCAACGCCTATTATCACTGTCAAATAATGTTCTTCTTTTATGAGTAATAATAGCGTCAGTTCCGTCAAATCTACTTTTGTAAAATAAATGGCAAGAAATGAATATTCGAAATTGAAAGTGCCAAATTACTAAGAAAGTAAAAATTCATTTCCTGTTGTCTTGATAGTAGTTAGTGCCAATTTTCCATAAAATAATTTAAAAACTGTTGGTTTAGGGCTTCAAAGCTATTGCCATAATATATGCATGCGCATGTCAGCATACGCAAAACGCCTAACAATAATGACTATAGATTTGAATCGATTTTTAACGAATTCCTTTGTTGATCCTTATAAATCATTCTGATATGACTTAATTTTAAAAATTAATTTAGAGTAAAAAAAATTAACTACATTACTTACGTGGAATATGATGGGCTGGTGGTGGATAACTTGGAGGTGGGTAATAAGTTGGCGGTGGCGGATGGACGTAGCTTGGTGGCCCAGGAGGAGGTGGGTAATAAGTCGGCGGTTTTGGCCTTGGCGGTGCTGGAAAATACGTCGGTGGTTTTGGCCTTGGAGGAGTAGGATTATACGTGGGTGGTCTTGGCCATGGAAGTGGTGGAGGAGGAGGTGGACAGTAAGTAGGTCCACAGCAAGGTCGTGGTCTGCAACAAGCCGGAACTGGTCCGTGGTGATGATGATGACCGTGATGGTGATGACACGAATGATGGTGGTGATGAGGTCCGTGTGGTGGAGGCATCTTTGAATTCTCAAATATTGTTTCCCACGTACACTAACTTCGTCACAAGAAAAATAAATGATAACTGAGACCCGTTGATAATGTAAAGCGGGCGTATTTATGAAATTGCTTATCGCGATAATGATAAGGATAGGTCACGTGTGATTTTTAGTCATGATTTCGCGTTAATAACTTAACAATAGCTGAATAATATCACCCAAATAACCTTTTAATCTATACATTTTCAGCTGATTCAAGCGGATGACGTCAAAAGTTCGAATTACATCATATTAAATCTGAGAAAAATGAAAGCTTTATATAGAAAATACATTACATACACATCTTTGTTAGTATTTCTAAAATCATATTTCCGCATATATATGTCACTATTTCTTTTTAAAATACTTTTCCTTGTTAAAAACAAAACAAAAAAGGAAATCTGTGTCCACCTTGTACGCAACATAATTACTTCCCTGAGCGATTTAGAAAAAACGTTTTTAAAGAAAAAATTATTCGGAGACAAGTTCTGTTCAGTTTCCGCTGCACACGATACAAGTTTGGTTCTTTAAATAACATCGTACATTATATTACTTCAACTTTTTAAATGGAACACCCTACATAATTTTTCCAGAATCTAATAAAGAAGCTTTTTAAGAATTAGTTTATAAACATTTCACTATATCTAAAATGCGTTCCTCTTTAGTAAGTTAAATATGAATCTACACAGACCAGCTTTTTGTTTAAATAAATTGAGTGTTGCGATGAAGCACTCTAAAATGTTAACATTTCTTAAATACACTTAGGTGCAAAAAATTCGAACCATTTGAAATTTTCTTCCCAAGGAAAAAATGTTTTGAGATATAATCTTAAGGTTGGTGATAAATTTAAGAGGAACAAATAAAATTCAACAAAAAACACATTATATTAGATTATTTGGGAATGCAAACAATTAAAAAGGTTTCATTAATAAAAAAAGCCCTAATAACAAAATTTTAGAGTATTCGTTTTCTTATAAGGTGAATTATTGTTGGTGGCTCTTTCGTCGAAGTTTCCCTGCTTCATTTGTGCAGCTTTTTCTTACAGGTTATTATCAAAACATTTTATTAAAAAAACGGGTCCCTTCAGCAGCGGTATTCGAGGATGTGGAAATTGCACTGTCGTTTTCTAATTATGTTACGTATTGTAATAAAACTTATATGAGTTTAGTGATTGTGTGTCACTTGCATTATTTTGACAACAAAATTGTAAAAAGACCATGGATTATTCTCATATATCAAAATTAACCTGCCTGACAGTGGATTCACAAGCATTTTCGAACACGAACTTGGGCATGTTTTTGGTAGTTATCCTATGTAAATTAAAAATTTACGTTGGATTTTGAGAAAAACTGGGGAGGAGAAGATTTAAAAAACTTTTTGACTTGCATTACTCATCGCCTAGAACAAGTTCATACACTCCGACGGTTGTTGGCTCATTCAGTGGCGCTCAACTTTCTTGCCGAACCCGCTGATACCCCGCTCTAGTTGGATCAGCATGGTACGAAACCGGCTGCGCTGGTTTTACTCTTGTACCAATTCAGTGTCCAGCTCTGCGTTACTCCGACACTACAAGGCCTTCAACCGGCCGAGCGAAGGCTACTTGCGACAACCTCCGTAAGGGCCATCGCCCGGTGGAGACGCCACTTCTCTGCGGATTTATTATTACTGTTATCTTGCATATTTTTACGATTTGTAAAGTAATGGAAAGAAGATTCCAACGATATTAGACATATTTTATTTTAACTTAGAAAATATGATATCTAGCAATAAAGGTTTTGACAATTTGTTCATATTTTTATATAAAGTTGCCTAGGAGAAACTGCTAAATTGTCTCTTGGGACGCCAGGTTCAAGAGCTCATTACTAGGAGCCATAACCATAATAATTGTCAATTTGCCAAGTTACTGATGGATCGCAGTCCATTGCCAGACTGCGATCCATCAGTTCGCAAGCTGATCGCGACGACAGTCCCATGGTTTCAGTTATAATTTTCGTTAACTTCCATTTACTGATATAAAAAATTCGTTGAAATTGCCGAAAGAATGTGTAAGAACCGTTCCGAAACCCCAGTTCATCTAATTATTTAACTAATTTACAAAAAATTCAATTTTTTCCATTTCCCTGTTTTAAAGCGTTACAGTATGTGTACATGTTTCACATAATCTTGCTGATATCTGTAAGAAAAAAAAATGCTGACTTTGGTTCAACGCACGCCATCCACTACATGTTCTACTAAAGGGATTGGGCGTTTATAGTATTTATGCACACAAATGATTTAATCTTCTTCATTTTTGTTTTGTTTTCAAACGAAATACATTTTGAAGTCTTGTTTGATAAAAAAAAATATGACAGTAGTAAGAATTCATGTTTCGCTGCTATCACAATTCTATTGTAATTCAGAATCTCTTGCAAAATATTTCATAAGTATTGTATTTATTTCATAAATATTGTATTTATTATTCCGTGGGCTCTCCCTGAATTTCACAAATGTTGAAATCTTTGTTAGGTGGAATTAATTTACTTAAATATATATATATATATATATATATATATATATATATATATATATATATATATATTATCAAAATACCCTTCTACCGGAATCTGGTGTCGGGTGAATTTACTTAAAAATAAAACAAAAACAAAATATTGTAAGCTTGATTGAAAGTAAAAAAGGACAATAAAAATTTTTTATTAATAAAATTCTTTATAATGTATATAAATAATAACCATTGTTACAATTGTAAATCACAAAACAATAACATAATTCTGAGAACAGGTTAATTGAACACGCAAAAATAAACTCAGAGGAAGGCCAGTTAGACATTGTGCCAAACCTTCTGGGTGCTTTTAATGTTACTCCCAATAAAATAAATACAGGAGAATAAGAAAAAGACATTCAACACTATCAAAGAATGAGTACAGATTTTGACAATATTAATACAATCAAAACCCATTCAAACCTATTTGTAAGTTGAATTAGTGTTTTAAGCCGAAGTATGCATTTGTTCTCGAGATATTTACAGTTAGGTACAAAAAGAATCACAATACATACACAATTCGTTTCGAAATGGAATGTTATCGAAGAATAGATATACATTTTTGTAAGTGTAGATGATACAATAACAAAAATTTCTTCAGTCAACTTTCAAAAATTAAAATACGCAACCAGCTTTATATTTTAATATTTCAAAATCGGGTATTATAGCACATTTTCCATCCTTATCCCAAACTTGCAGCCCGCTGGTTGGAATTTCTTTCGGTACCACTTTGCCAACTTTCCATTCGCCTTCATGAAAGGCTTTGCCGATGTATGTAATGTAGCCATCTTGGAATCCCCCTTCGATAGCATCGTCTTTATAACCTTTTAAGAGATCGTCCGTTTGCCGATAGTCAACGTTTTCCCAGTAAAATCGATCAGGATCAGGACCACAAAGAATCTAGGACGGTGAATTAAAGTGAAAATTTAATTCAATGAAACCAAAGTAAATACAAATGTTACCTTTACATGTTTCGTAATAACTCGTTTGCCGGCCCATTCGGTGATAGCTTCGTGCTTATAGAGACTTGCTGGTATAATATTCCTTTCATAGAATACTTGCCCTATGAATACTTCATTGGCTGCTTTTATGGAATCGTGAGGTATCCATTTAAACGTGAAATCTCTCCAATAGTAATTCTGAATAGCTGCAATTAAAATATTTTACCATTTAAAGACTGAAAAGTGAGGAAGAAGTGGATGGGGAGAATAGGTTTAAAGAGGGAAAAAACAGTACAAGACATGAGAGGGGTGGGCAGAGATATGAAAGAATGGAAGAAATGGATGAGAGATGGCTGAGGACATTAGCAAACCTGATATCCCTAGGGTACCAGGGCCTTAAGAAAGAAGAAGAGAAGAAAGACTAAAAATATATATATATCTACAAAAGGAAAAATACAGATGCAGTTTAGTGACTATAAGGCCATAGGAAATTGTGACATATTAAATGAAATATCAAACGTCTGTGTTTCTATAGATTCCTTTTATCCTTGGAAAAGAAACATCGACATTGAATATTGTTAGAATGTAACTTCACCGTGTGGATTAGAGGCTTACAAATCTATTTCTATAAAAAGGAATATAAATTTGTTAAACGAGATTTATTGGGGTAAAATGAACACATGTTTATGTATCACAGGCCAGCTCTTTTTCTTCTAATTTCGAGTATTCACATGTTTTAGTTTTAGAGTACATAAGCTGTAAAAGTAGGTAAATGTAGGGATAGAACAAGGCATGTCAGAATTAAAGATATTTTCACATCATTCGATCGGTACGGTTGACAATGGGAATCCACGAATTCTAGAAACAATTGTTTCGAATTTAATCAAATAATTCGTGTGCCGATACTTTAGTGTTTACTTCGATCTAATTTAACAATATGGAATATATGTAACGGGTTTTCCAATCAGCGCGTTAGACCTTTAATACCAAAAACAAGATTACTTTGGAATGAGTTCAGTACATTGTGTCAAGTTAATATGGACGGATTAAACGATTCAACAGCGGTAAGAAATTATACGTTTTTACGATCGCCAGATATTTCGGCCGTTGCGAGAAGTTTATGGTCAACATAATCGACCAATCGAACGATCTCTTTATCGTTTACTTCAAAAGATTGGGCAAACTGGCTCAGTTGCAGATAAGTCAGCGCTACTGCGTTATCCAGGTGCTCGATTGGAGGTCAATATTGCTGCTGTTGGTCAAAATGTAAGAGATGATCCGAACCTGTTTATTCCATGTCGTTCTCAAGAACTCGGCCTTCCGCAGACGACTACCTGGAGAATTATGCATGTAGATTTTCATCTGAAGCCTTATAAAGTTCAAATCATTTAAGATCTGCAGACAAATGATCATCGTTTGCGTCGAAGTTTCGCGAACCAGGTTTATGAGCAGTCGGAAGTTTTCCGATGAAGCGAAGCCCATTTCTAGCTGTGATTTACGAAGCACCTTTTTATCCTGAGAGAGACACCGTGTAGTGCGGTTTTTGAGCTCAAGGTATGGTCGGACCCTGACAATGGTGGGAATCGTGTTGCTGTTAATATCTTTGGTCTGAACGGATAAATGTTGAAATAAACAATATTTTCTTGCAACAAGACGGTTGTCACGTGTCATACATCTCGTCAGACAATTGTTTTATTGCAACAGCCATTTCCTGGACGCGTTATTTCGAAGAATACTAACGTCAACGTCATGCGATATCACACCCTTGGACTTTTTCCTATGGGGTCACATAAAATCTCTGGTTTACAAAAATAAGCCAGAAACAATTCCCGGCCTTAAACGAACGCACCACTAGAAATGTACCACGCGATATGTGTGAAAGAGTAGCCGCAAATCTGGCCTTCAGAATACATTCAGTCAGGCGAAGTCGAGGAGGGCATTTAAACGGTATTGTTTTTAAAACATAATGACATCGATTGTTCTTCAAAATGAAAAAGTGATTGTCTCTCATTTGAAAGTTCTGACGCGTTATTTATTCTCTAATGTTTATTTGTTATTTACTGTATATTAAACAATGGATGCCCATATTACATTCATAGAATATGCTAAGGATATTACACCTTTTCGGAACCTTTTTGGAAAATGGACATTTCATGGATATTCACTTGATGACCTATGGATATAATGCTGCAAACTTTTGAACGTTCTGAATCTGTCATCATCCATCAAATATGTGATGTACATAATTGTGTTATGTGGTAAGTAATCAAAGCAGGAATTGCAGGTGATTTATCTTTCTGCGATAGTTGCATACTAATTTTGAGAAAATGAATCACTGGTTAACTCTAATACACAAAAGATAGATATGTGTAAAGTAGTGTTATTATAGATTTTTAGAATTTATTTCCTAATACAACTTACTTGTGCATTCGTGTCCATGCGTTGCTGACAAAGCTAGTGCAGTAGCTGTGGAGCAAGCGAATAAAACCAATTCTAGGAACTAGGATAAAGAAACGAAAAGAACAATACATAAAATTTTATATATTAACTTGTAAAGAAATCAACGCACCTTCATAATTGTTGCACGCAATATCTTGCTAAGAATAGTACTACCGCTTCTACGGCGTGATGTCGAAATTATATATAAATGAACACTGCAATTTGTATCATGATTGATAGTAAATGCGCCGTTGTTTTTTTGTCGAGATAAACTCGATCTTGATACCCTCATCACCTTACCGTAGCACTTTGAGCATAACATTGCTAAAGAAGAATTAAAAATATATTTGTTTTTATTGAGATGTGATATAGTGTCGCTTTCTGATAAATTTATTTAAGTATTAATTAAAATAAAATAAAGTCAACGGCCTGTGCTTCTTCCCGGATCATGGTTTCTTTCGGCATCTCTATCTATTTTAATACCAGTCGTAGAATTAGAGTTGCGTACACATTCGAGGAATGTCATTGCGACACTAAGTGCTACCATCTGCAGATGGCGCCATTTAGTATCGCAGTGCATGGATAAAACTGCAATATCAGTATTGAGCAAACACTTATTTATTGTTATTGTAGTTGCAACGCATTAAATGAAAGATTATTATATCAATATGTCTTTACTGGTTAAACTAAAACCGGTTATCTAAATATTTTTTTGTAAAGCATTTGTTTCATGAATTGCGGAAAAATTCACACGCTATCGTCCATGATTAATTAAAATCGTATACTTATGAGAAGTACGAGGATGGTATAAGAAGTACCCGTGTTTGGAGACAGGTGGCGCTTTATGTCAAAATCTGCATTACCGACTAGTGGACGTTTGTCAACATTTTAGCGTTGTCTTGAGAGCCGCTGAAATTGAGCAAGTTTATATATTTGTGGAATCATGCAAAAAGAGCAATACCGGCCAGTGATCCGATTTCTTGCAGAAATCAATGAGAAGTTGGCTGCAGTTAATAAGGATCGTGCACCTACTACTACACGGTAACTACTATCAGATGCTGGTTT
Source organism: Dynastes maya (assembly GCA_029619315.2). Lineage (NCBI taxonomy): Eukaryota > Metazoa > Arthropoda > Insecta > Coleoptera > Scarabaeidae > Dynastes > Dynastes maya. The sequence continues at coordinate 42,431,943 of JAROYE020000006.1, read as the reverse complement.
AATGAATTCAAGCGTGGTCGAATATCCGTCTTTGATGAGGAGTGGTCAGGTCGTCCTTTTGAGGTGACTACGGACGACAATCAACTAAATTTATGATATTGCGCTAGCAAACCGCCGGGTGAAGATTAAAGAGATTGCTACTATGGTAAACATCTCAAATGAACGTGTAATTGATTAAAAGCGGAATCGCGTCATAACTTCAAAGCAATGACATATTTAAGGGCAATACGAGTGAGTTTTTGCTGCGTTATGTGACTGTAGATAAGACATGGATACATCACTACACGCCAGAAACCAAAGGTCAGTCGACAAAATGAGTTTTCTTCCGACAGACGTGCACCACAAAAGGCAAAGACGACTCCATCAACCGGAAAAGTCATGGCGAAGAATTTTGGGGGTTTGCAAGGCATAATCTTACAATTATTTCGGATTAGTGGAGGCAATAGAAAAATTAAAAATTCCTTCGGTGTCGTTAGTGGAATCTCTGCAAATAGTGCAACATGTTCACGCACGTCTATGCGCGGTAGAAGACGCAAAAAATGTTTGTGTTCTAGAAAGGTTTGAAAGTGTTTTAGAGAAAGATTCTGATTTTGGCACATTAAGACAAATTTGTGAAGGTGCGTCAACAGAACCGTTAAGTTGTTCTAAAGATTATTTTAATTCCGCAAATATAACGTTACTAGATGTAGAACATTCGTTTTCTGCATATAAACACACTTTCTCCTCACGCCGCACTCGGTTTGCCGAAACAACTGTGGAAACATATCTAATGTTACAGATATTTAACAGACATTATTCACTTTGTGATTTCACGGAAGACTCTTAAGACGGTAAGTGTTTGAGCACGTATTATATTTTATTTCTGACCATTTATTTTGTGTAAACTTTTATGCGCCCGCCACTGGCTGTTGGCGCAAATTGAGCAACTCTAATACACAAATGTTACAGAATAAAAAGTTAAAAACTCTTGCTTGTTGACATTCAACAATTTAAATATAAATATGCAATATGTATGTGTGTGTGAGTCAATTTACGTATTGCTTACAACAACCGTATATACTCTTACTCCGAAGTTAACATTGTCTCTGTATATTAAATGTTTTCCATCCTTGTGAGTACAACACTATGGGATAGAAGAAGTACGTTCTACTATTTATATGCACCCTTGCCCACAATTTTATGGCAATGTTGATATCTTTTTGGATTTCCAGCAATAAATGATTATTATTATATAATTTTTTAAGCACAGGCAACTGCCGAAGTGAAAATATACCTATATTGATTAATAAAAAATATTGATTTGATCCGAACTTTATGTGTGGCATTGTACTATGATATTCGTTAGGTTATGCAACACAACATGCACTATGATCGATATAGTTAGTTCTGGTGTGTCCTGGTGGTTGCCTACTTTGTGAATATCACGACTATATCTTTTATTTATTTTTTTTGTAAGATACAGATATTCCCTGACAAAATGATATGCATTTTCGAAATCGGCATGAAATATGGATGACATTTTAGTTAGTTCACAAAAAATTGATTTGGAAAAAAAATTGAATTGAAAAAAAAAAATTTTTAGTTGTGGATGCTAATCTATAATTTTCCTCGGAATTTCCGACGTAATTAATTAATGACATACAAATTATGTCCACGGCAATCGTACCTCACATCTCTCGCTCTCCAGGTAGGCGTGCTAGCTACTGCACTACGAGGACCTATGTGAGGAAGTTTACGCTTTAATGCCTAGTTGTTATTTTATCTGTCGAAATATCACAATATTTCGACAGATAATTCTTGATTTTACATGCCAAGCATACTAATTTAATTAATATATTCTTTATTTTATATTATATTATTATATTTATGTTAAGCCAAAAATATATTAACGGTATACATATTTCATTTGATATTACAATATCTTTTAAGATGAAATTTATTACAAGGCCATAGGAAAGTAAAATAAAACAAGTGGTTATTTTTATGTAATGTATTTATTCACATTGATCATTGCTACTATTAAAAATACATTAGTCAGTAACACTACTAAATGCTAAGAAACGCAAAAATTTCAGTTTTGCCTACTTCTACAGTTTTCTTTGACAAATAATTCCTTGGTACTTTTTTTAGAGGTGGAGATTTTCATAGACATCTGAAAAAGGATTAAAAAAAAACTAGTAGTAACAATAAAATAAGTAAATAAAATGAAGTAATATACAATAAAAAAATTAGTAACAAATAATTAGTAATCAGAGGAATTAGCATAAATTTTGCAATTAATCATATCAAAGGATAGGAAATTTGGTATTTTCAGGCATATTACCTGTTGGTGTAGTTGCATAATTTTAACAATGGCTAGTTCAATTAATTTTTGAAGTCCATTTGAAATTTATTTCAAATATAATCAGCCAGAATTAATTAATTTTTACATTACTAATTTGTAATATCTTAAGCTTTAATACAAAATTGTCTTTATATCCTGTTGACAGAAAGTAATTCCTCATCGAAAATACTTTCAATTTACCGAATATATTCAACCATTTCATATTTCATGTGGATAATGTTTAAATTCAAACCTCTATTCTCCTAACATATCCTAAAACACGAAAATTTACACAAATGCACATATAATTAAAACCTACTTGCTTTTGATTCACTACGAAATTGCTTAAACGCTTTTGGACCGTTGTGTGCAACATGAAGGTCCTGCAATTGGTACATTTTGATTTCCTGCAGAACCCTGGCATTGCTTTTGGCAAGAATGTGATTCTGGTTGAGGTCCTTCAGAGTGTTGACATTGATTAATGTTCTCAATTGGTCTGTGAGAATACTGGCATCTATTTCCCTCGCCAAAATGCTTATGTCCATGATGCTGATGGCCGTGATGGTGTTGAAAATGATGTCCGTGATGATTTGCGGTGTAATGGCATTCGTGATGAGGACCATGCTGTTTAAATTCGAATCTCTTGCGGCAATTATCTCCATGACCACCGCAATGTTTCTTGAATTGCTTACATTTCTTCTGGTAACTTGGATGTATTCCGTTTTCGAAGGAAGATTGACATCCTTTCAGTTTATGTTGGCATTGATGGTGGCAATCTTTATGCTGCATCTTAAACATCTTATGTTTCATATGATGATGACCAAAAGCGCACACTTTCATGTTTTGGTTCTAAAAAAAGTATAATCCTTACGACAACGTAGAATATGGATTTGCAGTACGTGTAAGCTTGAATATTGCTAGGTAACTAAATGAAAAGCTTCTAGATATGTTATTTATATCGCCCCGTTAAAGTCGATAAGTTAACCGCGTGACTATGACTCATCTACTCCAACAAAAACACAATGTAATTTGAGGAGATACGGTTACACGAGCATTGCAATCAGTGGCGTAGCATTCCTGCACATTAAGATCGGCTTTTATTAAAATTTCGAATGTATACAGATATATATTCAACAGATATTAGCCGAAATATGAACTGGTTACAATGGACGCCTCTGATTTGCGATTAAACATGTAATTATAGTCGTTGGATATTTTCTGGAAGCGTGTGCGAATGTGTGAATTGTCCCCTGAAGAAACAAAACAATTTCATGTACTAGACACGTTAAGTGTTGCAATAATATTTTTACAAAGTGGGATAATAACCTCTTATTAAGTTTTGTTACGTAGATGTTTCAACTCAAAACGTGGGTGGATTGTAAGATTTCTTTCTGTGATATTCTTGAAATAAATGTAATAAAGCAGCAAATGTACTTCAATGTAATGTTTTATAGTCCGTCTCAGCCTCATTATGCAGCATTAAGTTTAAGTGGGATATATGTCTCTCTTACTATCTTTTAAGATTTCCCAATAACGCTATCTCTATATCTGGTAGATATGTTGCAATGTTTACGTTGTGATGATAGTAACGCAGTTTGTTTATCCTTCATTTATGTTCTGTCAAACGTAAGTATTCAGCATTTCAATCAGTTTCTTCGCGGTTTTCCAATTAAAGTACTTATAATTGTTGATAAGTCGTTCTTTTCAGAAGGGTAATATTTATAAGAAGTGTTTTCAGTAAATATACTATTACATAGTATTTTAATTAATCCCACTTTGAAGGACTCACTACTGGTTTAAAATCACCCATGGTCTTGTTCCTCGTTTTGCATTAGTTCATGCACGTTGCGAAAAAGTAGTGCTGAAGTTACATTTCTTTGTAAGAAAATACTGCAGATGCCCATCAAGAAATGGATGGGGATAAGTATGAAGAGTGGTTCATTAAGCAATTGCTTCCAAATTTACCACAAAATTCGATAATTGTGCTCGATAATGCTTCGTACCATACCAGAAAAGTGAAAAAGATATCAACAACAGCATGGCGAAAGGAGCAAATCATTAAGTGGCTTAACGAGAAGTAGATACCAATCGAAGATGGCAAGTTGGTTTGTGTGTCACAACTTAAGCCTCACTATGATAAAAATAAAATTGATGAAATTGCACAAGAAAAGGGTCATGAAGTTTTAAACCCCATTGAAATGGTGTGGGCACAAGTCAAGCACTACATTAAAATGAACAGCTGTATACAACCATGCACCTACTTGAACTGACCATTCCGGTGACGTAATTTCACACTAGATCGAGTAAAAAGTGGGTTTTTTACTTGTCTGAACACAATAAATAAGACGGTATAATAATAATAATAATAATAATAAATTTTATTTCAATGACTAAAGTTTGAAATAAGTCGGAAAAAAAGACAACAGTACAAAAGGGAATAATACAATAACTACATACAAAACAAAAGAAATTAATAAGTAATAAGTCAAAGTGACTATACACATATCAAATTAAATAATGGGGCAATCGAAAAATTCCTTAAATGAATAAAAACGTTTGGACAGTAACCAAGATTTTACTGTTATTTTAAATTTATTTAAATTATAAACTTTCCAGTTGTCTGGAAAACGATTATAGATTTTGATTCCAAGGACATCAACACAATCTGATGTAAGTTTTAGGTTATGCTGCATGAGATGTATCTTAGGATCTCTTATGTCATAATTATGCTGTGCATTGTTAGTCGCTAATATTTTATTCTTGTGTTTATGAATATAACAAGAGGCTTCTAGAATATATAATTTAAATACAGTCAGAATTTTTAAAGATATAAAATAATTTCTACAAGATGTTAACTGACTAATACCAGCAATACACCTCATTGCAGCTTTCTGCTTGAGAAGAAGTTGGTTGGTAAAAGGGCTGGAATCCCAAAGAAGAATGCCATACTGTAAACGGGATTGAAATTCCGAAAAATAAACAATTCTTAATGAGTCAATGCTCAAAGATTGTTTGAAATGCCTTAATTTTAAAATTATTACATTAAGTTTTGAGGTTAAAGATTGACAATGAAGATCCCATTTCAGCGACGAAGCCAGAGTTACTCCTAACAACTTAGCTGAACTAGAATGATTGACAATATTGTTTGAAATCTGTAGATTTGGATAGAAATTAATTTTCTTTTGGATAGTGTGAAAAATAATAAACTTAGTCTTATCAAAGTTTAGGGAAAGTCCATTAGCGCAACACCATTTGGGCATCCTACTTAACATGTCATTGGTAACACTCCGAATATCCTGCTCATTACTAGTACCCAGTATAGTTGTATCATCCGCGTAACACACCACACTGTAGTCACCTAGAAAATCAACAATGTCGTCAATAAATAACGAAAACAAAAGTGGTCCAAGGACCGATCCCTGCACTACACCAATGTTGCTCCATAGAATGAAATAACAAATAATATGAAATGCATTAAAAAGGAATGCGTGATATGTTTGGCTTTAGAGCGAATCCCAAGTCGTCTTGAATTCGTGAAGATAATTACATTTAATACAATGCCTTTTATTGAGTTAGCAAAGTAATTATTACTTAAAGCCTTAAGTTCGTTCCTACTTTGAAATTCCCAAAAAAAGTTTAATGATTAAGAGGTGAAACCTTTTTCTTTAATATGTACTGGCAAAATTATATTAAGCTAAGGAGAATTTATTAAAGCTTCATAAGTAACAAACCTCAATGCAAAATGGAAGCACTATAATAATAACAATAGGTAATCTTTTTTCGAGAATATAAAAGTGTTTCGAGAGGAAAAATATCATCGTGTAGTGTTGTTGCTAAGGGTTAAATGTTAGAATCAAGTAGATACATTTCTTGATTTTCTGGATGAGTCGGTGAATCAAATGATGAAAATTCAAATGTTACTATAGATTAAGTAAATATAAGTGAAATTGTGCCTTTCCAAGATGAAAGGAATGGAAAAGCTGGAATGGAAGAACGATTATCTACAATCAAATCAACCATAGTCAATATGCTCCGCACGTAATCAATTGATAAATAGATTGATTAATACCATAAGCAAGATTAAGCATCTTACATCCTTAACACTACGACAGCCTAGAAAACCTATTGATGAATCTTAGTAATCCTACTTTTGACTTTGGTTCTAATCGAACAGGTTTATTTCCATGGTTAGTTTCAGCAATCTGTGTTGTAAATCTTTTTCCTTCTTCATTATAAAACTTAGACAGGGATTCATCTTTATAGACCTCGATCTTGTGCAGAGGTCTTCTCAAATAGCCATGTCCTGCTATCTTAAGTTATGTGCCTTTTAGCGCATGTATGTCAACAGTTAAATGTTGGGAAGGTCTTTTCATCACTTATTAGCTGTGTCCTTGTTTAGGTGCATGGTTGCAATAGTGTTCATACTGTTTAGTAATACACTGATTACCTGCGCTACGCATTCCAGTTTTATTTATACGTAGACTCGGTTCGAATCCTGTAAAATTCATTTCTGAACCTTTTCCCACTAGCTGGTCTGCAATTCCTTTGCTCCTATATCTTTGTACTCTGGCACTCACTTTAAAGTGACCTTGTGGTGTTCGGACAACGCTATTCACTTTTACAGGTATTCCCATACCAATTTAGAGCCAATGTGATAAGATACTAGTGCTTTCAAGGTTGCCTGACTGTTGAAGAGGTTTGTATATGTACTTGTTCTTGACCAGACTGTGTACCAGTTCTGGATGTTTGGTTTTCTTCCTTGTCCATTTCTTAATTTTTCTCAATCCAAGACTACTTTGAGGGATTTGTCATAAGATATCTTGGAAATGGTCACTACCTATATCAAAGGTAGTGTTTGCACATTCTACTCAGTAACAATACAGTCAATCTAGTGGAGGATTATCTCAAAACGTCTAGGTTTGGATGTTAAACATCTTTAGATATTAAGAGAACCAACGGTTACGACTGAAGTTAATATCACGGCTAATGTATTTTTTTGTTTTATTGTGACCAATTGGACTGTATTCATGATGACATTATTTATTTAGAATTGTACAATCTTTCATCTCCCAAGGTTTGTTATAGAACTAATAGATCACTCTGTATAATTGAATATCTTTAGTAATTCAAAGATTAAAGGAATAATATTCAGTTAAAGTGCAGCCGATATAAGTAGTATTTGGTGATGTAATTTTCAGGTTATTTCAACATTTTTACTTAACATGATTCTTATTCAATAGGCTAAGTTGCATTGTGTTTCACATTACGGAATATGAATAGTCTCCCATATTAAAAAGAGTTTCTAGTTTATATTTTGTTGTTTGAATTTTATGTATGCACATCTCTTTGATCATTTTCATTCCTTTGAAAGTATCGTTTTTTTTTTCCATTATACAACACACTAATTTGACAAATGATTAAACCGCATACGAACCCGTTTTGAAGCCGACGTCGTGACGCGTCTAATTCGGGAGCTTTATTTTTTCCCGTAATATTCGCGATCAAAGAGCACCTAAACGCACGAAAAGAAGTGAGGCGCAATGCACGGCGTCGTATCGCATTCAAATAAATTAAAAGGCACCTCTGCGAACGAAGCCACCCCCTCGTGCAAGTATGAGTCATGCCTTCACAGTCGGCCGGCTAGAATATTTGGTGGATTCGCCGGCAACAATCGTTGCGACGGTTACAACGGGCGATTGCGATGAAAATCGATGCTTTCTGCGCGGTCTTCTCAACCTACCGCCGTTCTACCGAAAGCGAAAACCACCCCCAACAACGCGGCCACGGCATGTTCATTTCGAACGTCGCGTTCGTGGACTTCCGTTCCCGGCGTACGAAATTCGCACACAGCGGCAGGTTTGGAACGTGTTAGAGGTGGAGGAGGAGGAGGAGGAAAAGGACCAACGTGTGTGCGTGTAAAACGGAGTGGAAATGGAAATGCGGAAGTAGCCGGTCACGTTTTTTTGCTGCTTTTTTTCATTTTCTGTTCCTGCATGGCTTTTTGGGACGTTTAAGTTTTTCGATCGGGGTTTAAGGTTCAATCTTCGGCGGTATTTTTCCGCTTTCGACCGGCGTAAAGTGGTTATTAAAAGTGACGTGAAAATATGTTACCGACGCTGATACTAGGATCACCGGAGAAGATTGGAAGTTCGCAATTATGACGGTGTTGATGACCGGTTGAATGGAAGATTAGGAAAACATGCTTGGAGATTTCGAAAATATTTTGGAGATTGTCAGGTAAACAATGTAAATTATGAACTTTTATTTGGACACAGATTCCCCCTTGAATCATTTTTAACAATAACGAAGTTATAACGAGTTTAATAGGTAAAATACCCCGTTGGGCCGCCACCACAGACGACAGTAATTTTATCCGTTAGTAGGGAAAAGATTACTTTCTTACTGGCTTCCGTATAGTAAAACTAGAGCGTAACTGTTTAAATAATATAGCAAGTGACTATTATTACTATTTGCAATTGTAGTCGCATTTATTCTGAATAATTTGAGATTTAAAAAATTATATGTGTTACTGCAAGCATTCAAAAATTGGTAAATGTACTTACGGGAAAAAAGAAATGATTAATGTTTGGATAAATACACTTACCCTTATTTAAAAAATGCTGCGTGATCGGATGTTAAAATTAAAATTAATCGTTAAAAGCATAAAACAATATTTAATGTTTATATTTACGCTACATGTTTGTTTCACACTTGTCACATGATATTTTTAATATTGAAACAAAACGTTGTATAGTATAGTTTACATATTTTTTCTATAAAAAATCTCTCTGTCTGGCGAAGCTATTTATCCTTTATTTTGGCAAAAATTAACTGACATTTTGATGACTTTATGTATTAGAAAAAGTTACAACTTTCTTGATGAAACAAAAGCAAACATTAAAAAGGTAGGCCTTATTATTTTGTACCATAAAGGATTAATTTCGAAACCATTTAAAGGATTTTATACAGGTGTCTTACGAAGGACTCTATCGATCGATATGTGAAAGAATATACATGGGAAAATTCTGAAAACTTGGTAATATACTAAAGCCTATATGTACAACTAAACCAAGATATTTTCAATTATCTAAGACTTCAGATTATACCGGAAGTAGCTATCAATTTTGTTATTTTAAATAGGACACCTATATATTATATTTTTGAATTCTGAAATTCAATCTTAAGATTTTCTTTTGTAAAACTATGTTGCTGTTTGTAACCATAGTGCATGTGAACTTTTATAACTGTGAAAATGTTTAACTTGAATAATTGAAATTTTGCAGAATTGTTGATCCTTTTAGCGTGTCCGACAATTACGATTAAACTTTCAAATGGAAAAACTTAATATTTCTAAATACGACTACCTATATTTTCTTTCTTATCAAATTGCTCTTACAAAAAAAACAAGAAGGAAATTATATTCCTTACGCATCTAAAATGGATACTTCCCAAGATATTGTAACTGTAACACAAATTTATTCCAAAAATGAAAAGTGACCACCAAGTTCCAGGAGAAATTCAACGTTTGGTCAATGCTGGATTGTTTCCTAATGGTCATGAGTAATTTGGATATCTCCAAGTTGGATGACATTTGAAAAAACTGCATAAGTTATATTCTCTTTGCCGGGTACACGCAGAGAAATGGTTTCTTGCATCAAGAAAATTGATATTCTTGCAAAAATCAGTCTCTATTCAATTGTATTTTAAAGCAATTTTTTTTTCAAGATCAGACATAAATAATATCCTTTGGTATATTGGTATTAGTTTTGTAATTTTATCGTATTAAAAAAACCATATCGATGCGTTCAGAAATGCTCGAGCTTAGAGTTCAATAGCCGATAATCTACGTAGATTCTGCTTCCTGGATTTCGCTTTGAAGACCTACGCAATTAAAACGTATCTTTTTTAATTCACTCCTAAATTGGCTTACATTAGTAGAATATAATTCAAACCAGTAGTAAAGCTTGCGGTAAACTTTGAATTTCATTTCACAACTTTTCTAATTGCAACTCGGGGGTATCTTTTTAAAATGCTTGGTTTTTTCAAATCAGCGTATCTATAGCCAGCCTTTTTCCTCAAATAAGAATTAGCAATAACAATAAGTTACTGCTGTAATCATTTTTAGAACACCAAAAGAAATAACAGTCACACATATAATATTCATCAAAATAATATATCATAACATTAAGACGAAAGTATTAAGATCATAATTTACAAATCGTGATGCAATTTTTTTTTTATCAGTAATCATTTAACTAGTGCTCATGCTTCCAATAATTTTGTACTTCTTATGTTTTGACAAAATTGTATTTTTTTTCCGAATTATTTATCTAATAAATTGCAGTACTTTCACAAAATTCTCCTTTGTTTACTTTACAAAGCTTTGGTTTTAAAATAAAACCCAATCTTACCCTCCGTCAATGATTCATCTATAGCTCCGTGAAAGATAACCGTAACGCAATATTACACAACATTCTACGTGCTATAGCATATATAGTAATATATAATTCAAGGTTATTGGCAACTGGTTTAAACTGGTAAAGGTCCCATTGTGAAATACAACTAAATATAAAACCTGACGTCTTTGTTTTCTATTACTAGAAACTAAAATTATATGCCTTATCATTATTTTCGGAATTTATTTATGAAGAGATAATACCTTTACGTACTTAGGGAAAGTATTTGTAGTACATATACGTATAATTTCAATTTTTATCTATAACTGTACGGAAAACAACGATAACGCAATGTTTGACAATGTTTCACGAGCTATAGCTCGCATGTTTAGTTCAAGGGCAATCCTAACTGGTTGCAACATGTAAAAATTAGAATATAAAATATAGATAAAGTACTTAAGAGCCTTTATATCAACAGCTGTTCTTGTAATTGATCCTATATATAAATTATTATGTTTTGCAGATAAGATATGGAAGTTGTATCCATTGTTTCACGCATTTACATATACACTGATGAGCAAAAGTCCAGAAACACCTACAGATCTCTAGGCATTGCTAAGAAATTTAGTACTTGTAGGTAACTGATTATGAGGACTAAAATGAGAATATCGGTATTTTAATTTGACATCCGATTTAACCGGAAGTCACGTTCAACTTTGGAATTTTAAAAGAAACTGCGTATAATTTTATATTCTGATAGACCACGATATTCCAATTTTAAAAATGTTTAGTTTTCTACATTTATTTAAATAATATATCAAGATATTAGCTATAGTTACAATACATTAACATTCACCGCCATATACACGGTCAGCGATCTATAGTTACAGAAGAATGATTAGAGATTTAAGTGAGAAATTAAACGTCATACAAAATGAAGAAGTGATCTAAGGAAACTCCTCGTATGTTGCCATATGTTATGCAAGCAGTCGCAGATCCAAAAGACATAAATAGTTCTGCCACACGTAAGATTCTAAATCAAGTCCACACAGCAATAAATCTATTAAATGTGAAACCTAAGCTGAGAAATGTGGTTATGTAAGTAAAGACATACAGTGGACAACGGAGTTTTGAAACATAGGGCTGGCAAATACAGGTTGAGTATTGATTTTAAGGCTACCATCAAAGATAATTGATTGAAAATGCGATCTAGAAGGACCGTAAGACACCATCGAAGACAGAAAATCAAGACGCAGTTCCAGAAGACGGCATACACGTAGGAGAAGGATTGTTGAATTTATATATTTTCTATCAAGCGTTACTTCCGGTCCGCAATGAAAAAGAAGGACAATCGCAGGAAGCGAAAAGTGCGACAGCCGACACCTATGCCAAAGGAAGTTAAAGATAAGAACATTGAGGAGACGGCGCCGACCAATACAGAGGTGGAAAATATCGAGAACATATACTCTAATAGTAATGTAAACAATGAGCAAGGAGATGGTGATCCCTATGCTAGGATTGAAGAACCAAATATGCCAATACCCCCCGAATGTGACAATCCTGATTGTTTATGTAACTTGAAACAGGAACCTTGTGAAGATAGTAACTACGATAACTAAGACAAATCGTTTTCTGTGTAATGCATTAACATTTCTAAATTTGGCGTCTTAATAAATGTTACGAATGAAATAGGAATATTTCCATCACAAAATAGAATTCATAGAACTAAATGCATATATGTAAACATACATGAATAAATTTTTACATACTTCTTAAAAGCGAATTTATGTAGAAGAACGTTACAGCACAATGTGTGAGCAAGTAAATAACATTAATGTACCAGATGTTCCAACTGGCGACCACCTACTTCTTGAGGGTACGCTAAACGCTAATCTGTAGCGGAATACTTCACTCTTCATCCAAGATTCTAGTCCTCAAACCATCTAATCTATGGGATTATGTGGCTCGGAATAAACTTTTGGTTTTAGATAGTCCCACAAGAAATAATCCAATGGACTAAGATCTGGAAATCTGACAGGCCATTCAATGGTACCCCTTCGTCCAATTCATTTTTGAGGGAATCTGAAATCTAATAGGAGCCCCAGCTTGTTGAAAGCATATAGCGATTGGTAACTGCCCCTCTTCCATTAACGTAGGGTTAATTGGGATATTTGAGAGGTTCAAATAGGTTTCACTTGTTAAATTACAATTCAGAAAATTGGATCCGATAATGCTGTTTCTGTAAACACTAGCTCAAACATTTAACTTTTGGTGCTGTTGAAAGTGGATTTCCTGCACCCAATGTGAGTTATTTTGAGCCCCACAGCAAAAATTATACCGATGAACTGTTTAAAACACAAGATTTATTGCAAAATTGGGATTACGTTGGTAAATTTTCATCATAACTTCACAAAATTCAAGTCTTCTATCGAAATCGACATCAGAAAGTATTCGCACAAGACCAGGTTTTTATGGATAATATTTTTCCTTTTTAAAAATTCTTCCTACAAACCGTCGACTGATATTGTGGATATATGCAAGATTTGTTGTTGACGTTTTCACCACTGCTTCTAACGAAATTGCAACATTTTATGCTTTATTGTCATCTGTTGCCTCTCTTTAGATAAATTACGGGCTGTTCCGCTCAACTAATATCTTTTTAACGTTTTGCAAACTAATAAGCTCGCTATTGGCTGTCGATTTAGATGTAGATCGTTGAATAGATCACTAATTTCGCGGTAAGTTCGTTTCCTGTTGCCATAGCAAACCGTCACTCAAATTTCAATTTGTTCTCTTTCACTTATAATTAGTTGGGAGATTTTAAACACTAATACGAAAATGTAATTATTTGACAGCTACAACTTCAATCTAATCGTTGTCATTCTTCTGTTTCGCTTAGCAACTGGGATCTGGATTATTGTGCAAATTTAAGGAATTTAAATTAATTTTCGTAGGAAATCATCGAAGCTGTAGAAAACTAAGCATTTTTGAAATTGCTCTGTTAGAATATAAAAATATACAGGATGTTTTATTTAAAATTTCTTGTTGAAAGTGATTTCCAGTTAAACCGGCAGTCAGACTAAAATGCAGATAAAAATCTGTAATTTCCTTGGAATTTCCGACGTAAGGAGTCGAACCTGACACCTCCCGCTTGCCGGATGGGCGTGCCAACCACTACACCACGGGAACCTTCATGCCAGGCGCGTTCACTTTTTAATACCTAGTTATTTTATCTGCAAATATTTCATAATACTTCGATAGACGATTTTTAAGTTTTACATGCCATGGTATCAAGGTCCCCGTGGTGTAGTAGTTAGCACGCCCGTCCATAAGTGGGAAGTGTCAGGTTCGATTCCTTACTAGAATGAGTATTCAATTACGTAGGAAATTCCAAGGAAATTACAGATTTTCATAATTCACCGACGGCAGCCAAAATATATTAATTAATTAGTGTACTTGGCATGTAAAACTTAAAAATTGTCTGTCTGTATTTGCAGATAAAATAACAATTAGGTATTAAAAAGTGAACATGCCTGGCATCAAGGTCCTCGTACTGTAGTGGTTAGCACTTCCGGCCGACAAGCGGGAGGTGTCAGGTTCAATTCCTTACCAGGATGAGATTTTTTAAAAGTATTTAATTACGTCGAAAATTCCAAGAAAATTACAGATTTTCATAATTCATCGACGGATACCGAAATACATATATTAAAATGCCGATATTTCCATTTTATTCCCCACAATCAGTTACCTACAAGTACTAAAGAAATTTTCTCCAAAATGCTTTTCCAATGCGACACTCTGATTGCAGATTTGTGATCAGCGACCCCGAAAACCCCCGAATAACCATTTTCAAGATGTTTTGTGAGATTATCAGGAAATGTTAGAAGAATTTGTTAAAAAATTTTCTGTAAAACGGGACATTAGGCTATGATGCCTAATGCTTTCGAAGTAGAAGTTTCGAAAGTCGGATCGAAACAAATGCAAGTTAATTTTGAAGGGGAAGACTAGTACCAAATGATAACATAAACAGAAATGAGCAAAGAAGCTCGCTGTTCTTAGAATATAACCTCAAATATAACTGAAAACTATCTTTTTGACTCTTTGAGGTTAAGATATCTTGAAATCCTGACCTGCTAGAGCAATTCTGTGGATTTGGAATCAGCCCTAAAGGATCTACAAGAAATGGTACGTTTCATTCATATGGCAACAAAGAAATCCAATTTTGTTGAATTGTGTTATTGGAGATATTATGATGTTTTCAGACTTTTGCTCATCAGTGTATGTGGTTTAATTTTAATTAATATTCTTAATATTATGTTGCTTAAGATTATTAATATTTGATTTTCTTTTTAATTACAGGTGACAACAAAGAAACGTTTAACGAAAAAGGATAAAATCTTAACTACCTAGTATAAGTTCGTCTCTTTAAACACCATATACTCTTTAACTTATTGCTAAATGAAAATCTTTGATATCCTTTAATACGTATTCTACTTAATATTATACCTAATTCCGTCTTGACAATTTAACAATAAGTAATTATTGTTAATATAATAGCATATTAAAATTCTAATCGGAAAAAAAACAATTTATAACACTGCCATTTTATTCATACATCAAAAGTGTTCTATTTATGTACAAAAGAGAAGTTAAAAATTTGTTATCGCGAAGACAATATTATATTATTATACAGATATTGAAGTAACTTTAAGTATATTTAAAGAAATAGTGCCAATAAGTTTAATAAAATATCATAGACTAACCAAACAATTCCATCAATACCAGGCTTCCAAAGAAATAATAATATTTAACAAAACCATCTATATTTTTTAATACAAATATTAAATTTTAATAATTAAAATATCTAAAAAGAATTTTTATTTGTTATCAAGGTTTATATTTTAACAAAAAAAATATATAATAATTCGAATAAATGACGTTTATGGTGATCGTTACGATTGTAATGGCAATTGGAAATTCTTGCTGCAAGATTCTATTATGCTAGAATGCTTTCACATTTGTCCTGGCCCCATCGACTAACGACATCTACCGTACATTTCGTAACTACAACGTCGCTATCGCATGGACCGTCCGAAGAGTCTGGCATCGAACCGGGACCGATAGCTACGATTACAGGTTCCTTTGTTTCAAATCCGGATACCGATCATACCGATCTAGTGAGCGAGATCGACGAAGCAGAAATACGAAGGCAGTTGCTCAGAGATGTAAGTATAGACACGTTTTCGATAAACTTTTGAATATTTACGGAATTGTCATTAAAGTTTTAAATATTATACAACGTAAAATGGTACAAAAATAACACTATGCTCGAATTGGAGACTTTTTTTGTAACAAGCTGAGCATCCAATGGTGCTAACCGTTTTTAAAAGTTAGCTGGCATTTTCGAGCAATTTCTATTTAAACATTTTAGGCCTAAAGACCCAAAACAAACGTAATTTTTATCATTTTTTGACCATTTACTGAATTTAAATCGATGGAAATCGATCGAAAAGACATCGTGAAAAATCGTAAAAAATTAAATCGTTCAGTCAATGTTTCATAATTTTGTTGCAAAATGAGGATAACCATTGATTGGTCCGTATATCCGAACATCTGCTGCCAAAATGTTCGTTTGTTTCAAGTCCTTTGCCAAAAGAATGGATTGTCGCTGTGATAGTTTCAGGCTTCTTGTCATATTCAAACGAGATTATGTGATTTCAATGTGATTGCATGGTGCAATTACATTTGATGGTTCATACATTGATACGCCTGCTTCTTCGGTTTTCATGGTTTCTAATGCTGATGACTCAGATTGTTCTGTTGAAATTGGTCTTGTTGGAACAGGAATTATATTTGAATGACCCAGCGGCAATTGAGTATATGTTGTTGGAATGTATTTCAAAAACGCACTTTTTCTTCTGTTCATACCGTCAGTATAATTCCCGCACGCATAACATTCAGCTAGATCATGTTCTCTTGGATCTCTCTTATTATTATCGAAACACCAAATGGCATAGTGGCTCCGGCTTTTGTCCATTTATTCAAATTCAAAACACATATACGAGAGTAAGTCAAAAATTACTTACACTTTTAGTTCTACAACTGTATTAAACAAAGATAGGTGTACAGCAGATACATTATTTTTCGATATAGTCTCCACTTTTAGCAATGCACTTGGAGCAGCGAGCCACAAGCTTCCGTATGCCTTCCTGGTAGAAGGTTTTCAGTTGGTCGTGAAGTCACTTTTGCACCGCATCCCGAACGTCTGTGCCTGAGGCGAATCGACGACTTCTCAAAGCTTCCTTGAGCGGTCCAAAGAGACGAAAGTCTGAGGGAGCGAGATATTTGCTGTAACCATCTCTCGAGCTTGCTGAATATTGTCGTCGGTGGTCGAGATTGACGGCCGTCCAGCTCCCTCTTTTTGTGTTACGCTCGTGCGGCCAATTTGAAACATTTCGATCCACAAAAAAACGCTTTTACGAGATAAAGCACTGTCCCCGTATTGTGACAAGTCTCTGGTGAATTTCAGCACCTTTCATACCCTTGTAGTTTTGGTGCAAATTAATAGCGGAGCCTGGCATGCTTATGCTGTTGTAGCTAGCAGAAAAATGACACGATCGTGATTAAATTCCGCACACATGACCACAGAGGCGCCAACTCAACGCATGCACAAGCGGCCGCCACTACAATAACCTTCAAAGCTTGTTATGGCGAAAGTGTAGATAATATTTGACTTACCCTCGTATATAAACAGTAGACGGCGTTCAGTACACATCAGTAAAAACATTTTGTGAGAAATGTTGTTGACGCAAATCAGCGGTTTCAGCACTTATTTTACGCCGACTGGTCTTAATTACACATGTAACAAAAGATATTCAATTTAGAACATTTATCCATTTTTGATATTTCAAATTAATTGATTTTACAAGACAATACAATGAACAATCTCGAACTTTTCACTATTCACTTCGCTTTGGGTTATTTGCTTTCATATTTAAATGTTAACACTTTGACTTAACAGCGTTGCTTATATACCCATTTGACCAAGTGGCAGTAGCGGGGATGGAAGTTTCTAGAAGGTTCACGAATGGTCCATGAACGGCCCATGGAAGGTTCTCGAAGATCTCAAAAAGCTTGATCAGATTTTCCAGAAAATTCCAGAAGATTCTTTTTGAATTTTTTAAGTTTTGAAGGGCTTCCGGTTTAAAGAGGATGCCAGTCGTCAACTGAGCCCTTCTTCGCATCCCATTCGATTTTATTTTGGAAAAATTAAGTTTCAAAGCAAAAACCAAACACGTAACCGAGCACCGTTTCGTGAGTCACGCTTTTATCGTTTCAGAAAAGGTTTTATCGCTTATATGACACTAGAAAAACATTACAGGTATCATTTTTTAAATAAATAATTTTGATAAACCAATTCAAAACGCATAGACGGTCTGAATGTGTAAACGCGTTTACGGCTGCTCGTTCACCTAAAACAATATACGTCACAGCCTGCTGACGTCAGAGCTGCTAGGCCTTGTTATACCACGGGTAACGGCCTAGCGCGCCGGGCTCTCAGTCTCGAGCTACCGGGTTCGAATTCCGGGCTTGCAACTATCAGTGTAAGGTTTTCCGTAGTTTTCCTTACTCAAAGTTTGCTAAATGATGAAGGTGAACATCTTAAGACGCTCTACGGGCACAGGCGTAATAATAACTCATGGCCGGCCGATGCCCCCCGAAATTGCCGAAAGCTGTTGGGGGATGTAAAGGCATGAATTATTATTATTTATGAATAAAATTAAGTTACACCTTTCTGATTCCAATATCCACCAAAATGTTTGTCGATTCTATGGAGATGCATGTCGAAATTTTGAAGTACGGTAAATCACAATGGTTACCATGCTTGCCATAATATTTTAAATACTGCATATGAGTAGTAATCCATTCACTAATAGACAATATTCCAAGATTCTTTCTAAAAATATCCAATGATGAATTTATTTTGAACGTTAAATATTGTTTTACTCTAAACAACCTCACTTTCAAATGTAAGTAGATAAAAATAAATAAACTACAACAATATATTTAAATTTTTTGTTAAATTATTATTACTGTGTATACGATTTGGTCTCATATTTCCTTAGAAAATTTTTATTTTCGCATTTTTTCGAGTTTGGAGAATAAATGGACTTTATCTTGACTTACCCTGTATCACTAATTATTACAATCTCCAAAGAAATCGTATCCTTTTTCCTCTGAGTTCCTTAAGAAGTGTAAATAAGATTATATAAACTTTGTATCGTGGCATTTGAATGGCAATAGAAGCATATTCATGTTTTCATGTCGTGAAAATAACTTGTACATGTATGTTGCGAAGTTAATGTCGAGCATAATAGTAGATTATAAAATTGACAATAAAAACATCAATACGGTACGCGAATAATAAACATTACAAACAAGTTAGATCATTAAATGTTATTACGTTACGTTAACTTATACGTTTACACGTCTCGTACTTGCCTAATTAATTAAAACGATCTGCAGGTAAATCGCCTTTCCAGTATATACGCGAAAAAACGCGCTAACCTAATCGCAAAACGTGAATACTAATCGAAATTTATTGCATTCTTTCCAGCAATGGCGCCAGTTCTTCGACAAGGTGAGTATATATTGTAGAACGGCCATGCCTTGATCCTGCTCTTGTGCGAACACGCGATTTCATGAAAATTAATCACGGACAGAATGGCTCCAATTAAATTATTCCCTTCTTTAGTGGAACTGGCCGTAGAGAATGCGGCGAAAATAATCGGAATCAGCGAACCTGACGTATGTGTACGGTAAGGCGCTGCGCTCTGTTTGAAATAGAACAGGACGTGTTTATTATACATTTACATGGAAGGATAAGTTTGGAAATGTCTTTTACTTCAAGTTTGGACTAACTATTTACATATACTTTGCGAGTCGCTTAGCTAGGGAGACAGACAAGTAGATAAATTATATAAAATATTTTTGGACTTTAATTAATTTTTAACCATCACAGATGATTCTTGATGAGTTTAAATATATTTGAATCAGTTAGTGGAAGAATATTTTAAGCGCAAAAATATGTCATTTTAAAGTGAAATATCCAAATCGTTTGAAAACTTTTCTCTCCACACCTTGAGTTGGAGAAGTTTACGTTCAGAACTTGAGTTCTTGCACTCAGATGTCTTGTACTTAATTTCACATTTCTTTAGCATGTGGTATGCAAAGTTTACTTTTATAACACGTTGTAAAGGAAGTATAGCAAAAAATAACTGAAAAATATTAAGTAGAAAAATAATCCAAGAAGAAATTTAAAGAAATTACAAATAAAGAATTTTTCTCTTATTGTGAATAAAATACCAAATGGTATCTTATTCAGTTAATAAAAAAAACCTTATCATTAGTGTAACCAAAACTTGCGGACTCGCATAGGCGTCGGTATTACGGGTTAATATAAGAATACGAAAAATTCATAAATAAACTTACTTGCTAATTATTCAACAAATTAGAGGCATCAGGATGTGGACTACTGTAAACTTGCATCATTGCATATGTTTCCACAGTTACTTCTTTAAACCTTGTGCGTCGACAAGAAAAAATATTCTTATACATAGAAAACGATCTCTCCACATCTAAGGAAGTTATATTTGCATGTAGAAACTGTTTTTCAAAATCACTTAAAAGTTCACTATTCTTACACTTATTATAAACGGCCTCTAAAGTATTAACATCGGGATTTTTCCTTAAAACATCTGCCAACTTTTGACTAGCGCATAATCCTGGCGTATCATTTAATGTGTATAATTTATTTTTTACACCCTCCACTATGTCTAATGATTCCTGCAATGACAATTCAGTACATTGTAGTTTTCTGATGGCATCTAGTAGTACTGTATAATTGGTACATATTGTTATTAAATCTTCGAAAAGTTGAGGAATTTGAAATTCTCTTTGACTTTCTCTAATTGCTTTGGATTCATTCCGATTAAATCGCATTATAACTGATTGAATTTGTTGAAAATGGATCAAATAGTAAGAAGCTGCTGTTAGCCAAGTACCCCATCGCGTTAAAATTGGTTCAGGATGTTCTGGAATACCTGGACAAAATTTACGAAATTCTTTTAAACGTTTAGGAGATTTACGAAACACTGCTTTAGTACTTCCAATCATCCGATCAACGTCTCCGTAATGTTGTCGAACAACTTCACCAACTAAAGGCAAAGCATACAGCACGCAGGTTATATGTATTAAGTTAGGAAATATATGTTTTAAGGATCGCCCAACACATAACATCGTTGCTGCACTATCTGTCACAATCATCACAACTTGATCTTGTGCAATTTTAAATTTCTTCAAAGCGTTCATTATCACTTTTTGAATATTTTCCGCGGTACATTGTTGAACACGTTTGCAAGCTAACAAATATCGAGATGCTGTGTTCTCGCTAGATAAAACGCGAGCTATTACATTCACAATACTGTTTTTCTTTATATCGGTCATCTCATCCACGGTAATCCATATTTTTTTGGAACACAAATCACGTTTACACACATTTTCTAGCATCTCTTTCATTCGCGGCAAATGATTCTGTAATTGTGTTTGTGAGGGTAATGGGTACTTTGGAACGTATTGTCGCCAAAACGTTTTAAAAGCTGCTTTTCTCACCAACGACAACGGAAGATTACAAGAGGTAAACATAATTAATAAATGTACGAGGAATAGTGTATAAGGTATTTCAGTTCTTGCATTTCTCATATGCTTAATACCATTGACATGCCTCTGGCAATCAGTTCTGTCCAATGCAGCCAAACGAACATTGCATATTGAGCAAAAAACTGCACTACCGTCATATTTTAAATGGGGAAAAAGTGACACATACTTATGTACATTAGTAGCAAATCTTTTACGAGGCATTGTTTTCTTAAGTCTGTAAATATTAGTTCTATATGAAACGATACACTAATTATGTACTTGGTATAATACTACAACACACAAAAAACACCAGCTATATTTTCAAAAGCGACACGTAAGTACATAACCTTGACCGTTCGACTAATCTCTGCAACAGCTCAACCGGTACTAAAACGAAATCTCTCTCAGCGCGGTTTAGCATGATTTATATTTAAGGTCGACACTACATGCCTGCTTCTCTACCGGTTTAGTTTATTTATGAATTTTTCGTATTCTTATATTAACCCGTAATACCGCAAGTTTAGGTTATTCTACTTATCATTTAAACTATGAAATTTACAGGCCGGTCCATATATATCTAGCCAGGCACCACTTTGTTAATTTAAATATTTAAAATAAGTTTATTGTCATTAAACCAATAAATTACTTTTTCAAGAACATTTCCACAATTCACAAGAAGTTCGTGTCTATCATTGCCGGTCACAACCATATTTGCACCGTGGGCGTATAAAGTCACAAAACGGGATATACAGAATGTCCATGGATATGGTTACAAAGTGGAAAAACTATTTAGTATGCGTTTTACAGAAAAGAGTTATTCTTAATAAAAAATTCTGCTTTCCCCTAAACGTCCAAAAACATAATTTAGATTTGACTACAGATAAACACTTATTTATAAATTCAATATTATTGCAGTTGATACATTTATTTCTCAATTAAACATTATTTCATTCTTTATAGAATCTCTTTGACGTTTGAGGTTAACACGGTTAAACCATGGTTTAACCCATCAGTGACGAAGTTTATTTCTATGTTTCGGTTTTATTATGCATAATAAAGTATTCAATTTTTTTTTGAAAGTTTAATTTTTTTTAACAATTTACCACTTCTAAAACATTTCAAATTTGGCGCTCAACGTGGGACGCCGTATTTGAAATGTTTGAAAAATTCGTTTTAAATGCCGAAAAAGTGTATTAGAACATTTTCGAACCCTCAGTTCATATAATTAATCAATTAATTTTCGAAAATGTATTTTTTTTTCAACAATTTACCGCTTTTAAAACATTTTAGTATATATGCAAGAGAACACGTAGGAACATCACTTTGTCAAAGTCAATTACTGTGTGTTGGTACTACAATGAAGTTCACAAAGTCACCAGAAAGTTACCAAAAAATGTTGGAAAATTAGGACTGGTTCTAAATTCATCAATTTGTTGGTCAATTTGAATCCGTCAATTTATTGATCAATTTAAGTGTATTACACACGTCAAGAAGTTGAAGGTCGCTAAATTGACCAATTTATTGACGTGTTTAAAACTGCTATTAAAGAATTGTTCAATACATTTTAGCGCTAATAAAGCTTAAATTATAACATTAATTATCAATTTTGAAACATATTTCTCTTGTTTTTTTGTAATAGACTTCTTTCTTAAATTATTGAGTAACAGTGATAGCTTCTAACCCTTTTATTTTTCCTTTTAATTTGTGCAATCAAATTTTCAAATGTTCACTGCTTTGCTACCATAATTATCAAGCTAATGATTATTTTAAACTTTTTTTGATAACACGTCAAACTTTATAAACCATCTTTGTTCAAATTCCACCTAACTCGCATTTAGGACCACAAAAGCTTGTATAAAGATAAGTAGATTACAATAAAAGATTTCCCTTCTTGTACTTTATCCAAGCTTGTATACATATCTATATTGAATATCTCATACTTTATCGTTTTGATTCTCCTTCTTTGGCAGTTTGATCCCGAAGGATTCGGAGAAATTCCCTGGTCGGAGTTCTTGAACGTTCTAAACAAGCCGGAGTTTAGGCAACGAGTCGATTCCGGCAAGAGGGAGATATTCCTCGAGAAAGCGAGAAATGCCACCACTCCAGCGATTACATATCAAGATTTCGTCAATGTGGTAAGTACCTAGAATTTAGGTATAAAAATGATAGACCAAACTTCTAAGAAGAAGTTATTTTATCAATATGTTCATTTTTTTAAAGAAAGATTTGTGAATCTGCATTAATTTCTTTTTGAATTACATATATAGATTTAGACAAGTATTTGGATGCATTCCAATATCTTGGCTATTTGGATTTTAGTGACATTTTCTACATTTAAGATTTTCATTTTAGGCAGAAATGAACTTTCTTACTTCAAATGAAACATGAAGCAATATATATGAAATAAAAAGGCTGACATTTTTATGTTAAAACCTTAGAAATAGATTTGGTTCGTGTGTGTTCTTGAAATCAAAACCATCAAAGTTACTATCACTAAGTTTTATTCTAACCTAATGATAAAATATATACATGTATTAATAGTTTACAGTACGTCTTATTTCTAGGACGGCTGAGAATAGTCTTTTAGAGGATATCGATAATGCAGCTTCAAATTTTAGTATATAGTTAGATACATACATAACATCAGATGTCCATACAGTTAAAATAGAGGAAGTATAACAATAGGATATGTTCCTACAACAAGTCACAGCATTAATTTAGTAAATTCTTTAGCATAATTTCGAAAATTAAATATCATTCATCAAGTAATCGTCTTGTTCGTCAGTAAATTTTATTGTTGTACAGTTGTTGGTGGTGTTATATGTCATATAGTTGCATAGATTGGGTCTTCCAGTTGCGTCCCTGCATGGCACGCATCATGCTATTTTAAAAAATAAGAATATTCGTTGGAAATGCATTATCAAATTATATTTCGAAAAGTAAAATTATACAAATTAGCTGTGTTTAATCGCGATTAAAATAATGCAGTGGAGGGACGCTAATTAATTTCTCACTTTGTGTTTTCATTTTCTAAGTGTTTAACGTTTAAATCAAATCATAACTAAGAGGTAAGAGTCAAGTTTGTTGGTTTAAGAATAGGTAGGTTTCCAGTAGGTAACATATAAACAGAGATTAGTTTAGTTAAGCTTCAATACCCGTAAAATCTCATCAATTGTTATCTAGTTTAATTTAAATTGCCGAAAGAGTGTGTTTAAGACACTCCCGGACCTTCAGACCGGACAATTAATTAATTAATTTAAAGAAATTTGAAAAATTATTTTTGTTATAATTTTCCACGTTTAAAACATTACAATATATACACCTTAGGTGCTTGCAACTTCTTATTTATTCGCTAATAGCATTCACCGTATATGACAGGTGAATCGGGTACGAGGAATTCAGATTAGCGAAACCACCCGCCAATGACCTTGGGCGCGACCATAGAAAATATGCGTGGTATTTGCGGTGGGCATTCGCAAAAAGCTAACGCGGCCGATTGGATTCTGCACACGCAGGTGCCGTTAATCCAGTCCTGTTGGTAGGTAACCGGCTAGTATGCCGCTGTAATAGCGGTCGGACAGTTGTTTCAAGCATTCCGAGAGATTTAAGCGATTTTACGCCACTTATCCAACGCTAATTTCCGACGTAATTAATAAAATGGCTAATCATAATCGACTCCCTTTTGAAATGGGCAATTACTAACTATGACTTTTATAGAAAATATACACACATTTACTAATTTTGATATTTATAATAATTGCTTACCTTTCCAGATAACAATTCCCAATGTTTAGATAAATTTAAACATCTTTAAATCACCAACCGTGACGGTATAAAGAAAATTCCTCATAGTTATCGAATTAGAAATTCTCACCAAACACTGTATTTCAAC
This sequence comes from Dynastes maya, assembly GCA_029619315.2. Lineage (NCBI taxonomy): Eukaryota > Metazoa > Arthropoda > Insecta > Coleoptera > Scarabaeidae > Dynastes > Dynastes maya. The sequence goes on along the minus strand of JAROYE020000006.1, from coordinate 42,406,634 downwards.
TATAAAAACCAATAATGGTTTCCCGTTGCGAGATCTTTCCTGACGTACCCTTGAAAAGTTGTCTACTACGGCTGCGGTTTCATATACGAGAGAAGTCCTCTCAAACATAATGAGTAATAAGCCCTTTAGCGTCGCGTACATGTCGAAGGAGCGTTTTCGAGGTCGCGACAAGCACCACTCCTTCGAATTTCCATTTGAGTTCGTTTTAACGGAATCAAGAGGACGTTTTGCTCGGGAGCCCTTCAATCCTTTTCTATTAAGGTAGCGCACGTAAGGACGTGAAGGGCGTTTTGATGGAAGAACAATAAATTATTGACCTATTTTTACTTGCTTGAGGAGAGGATCTATTATAGAGAAGTATTGTGCATGGACTGCTAGTTTAGATATAGGCTTGGATGATTGTGATGAGTGTGTTATGGAATTTTGCCATATATTTTAGATGGTTAACACGGTAGCTTTGCAAATTAAGTGATGCATGGTTGGTGGTGTGAAGGTTTTGTTTCTGTGGCATTTAATTTATGTACTAGTTGATTTATTGTGTGTAAACTCTACAGGGTTAAGTTCAAAAGCGGATAAAAGTCTGAATTTCACCTAATATATGTTCATCATATAAAGGATTATGTATGATTTTCAATAAAGAATTTATTATTATATAATAGCGCAAATCCTTCAGATTAAAGTAGGACCCCTGAAAAGAAACGTTAAACCACCTGAGAAACACGAACCTGCATTTAAATATCTAGAAAATGTAATTTATGTAGGTTTATCACTAGCCAAACATAAAGATGATATATTCGCTCGTGTTTAATAATTTTGGTTGAAAAAGCTGATTGGAGCATTCTTTTTAGGATGTTATCAACTAATAAATTAAATAATATTCGTATATGATGTAGATCGTTGTTCTTAAATCTATAACACATTTTATAAACAAAATGAAGGAAAGACAATGTGTAACTGTCCATCTTCTTCATGGCAATCTTTTCTATGGATAAATTTGATCCTGAATAGTTTGATATATTTTCTACGACTTTGGATCAGATACGTTGATAACATAGTTTGCATCTTTATTTCTAATATATGCTCAGTAACAGAATTTTTGGAACCAAATTCAAAATTTGCTTTCATTAAATTTACCTAAACGGCAAGGCACCGGGGGCAGATGGCATTACCACAGAAGAAGATAAAAGCAGGAAAACAATAAATAGTAAAACCCCTGGCAATACTAATGAACAGGGTGCAAGTCACAGCGTTAATCCCAATTGATAGGCGAACAGGCATAGTACCAATTCTCAAGAAGAAAGACTCCAGAAAATGCAAAAATTACAGGGGAATTACCTTGAAGATTGAGAGAAAGTACAGAACAAACGCTGCAGAAAAGGAAAGCAGACGCAAAAACAATAAAAGGAATAGAGCATATATGATCAAACGAGAAACTTTGTGAGGATGAAACATGAGAAGTCGGATTACTTTGAAACCGCAAAGGGAGTAAGACAGGGCTGCATCTTAAGCCCACTTTCAGTTACGGTAGTCCTAGATGAAGCCATAAAAGAGGCCAAGAAACAAATAACACCGTATGTAGCTGGATATTGGAATTTGAACGAGGTGCAGGTTTCAACAATAGAATACGCCGACGACATAGTTCTTTTTGCAAAAATTAAGAGAAAATGAATGAGAACCTGGGAATACTGAATGAAAACTTAGAGAAGATACATATGAAGATAAGTCACGAAAAGACCAAAACAATAAGCACCTCGAAACAGAAACATCAAATAATTTTGAGCGGAACAAAAATAGAACAAGTCCACAGCTTTAAATACCTAGGCTCGATGGTAGAAGAAAATGGAAGATTGGACGAAGAAATCAAAGCAAGGATGACAAAGACAGGCAAACTCTTCAACAGCATAAAGCACTCGTTCCTAAACATGGAGATCCACGGCCAAACAAAAGTACAGATATTTAAAAAAGTACTTACGTTCGGGTCGGAAACATGGACAATGACAAAGAACCAAAAAGGAAAATTTCAAAGCGCCAGTACAAAAAGTAATAGAAAAGGGACAATTAAGATGGTTGGGACATGTGATGAGAATGGGCGAAAACAGATCGGTAAGAAGAGTGTACAAAGCGAGAACAATCAAAAGAAAAAACGAAGGGAAAAGTCAAGAAAGACATGTACAGAGGAAGTCAAGGAAGCGGCAGAAAGCAGTAATACCAAGTGGAGCGAAGTGCGCCGACAAGCATAAGATAGAAAAAGATGGGAGGGGGCATGGAAAAGGAAACCGGAAAAATAACTTAACTCAGCTAATCTCAAAAACACCGTAGGCAACTCCCAAGACCAAGAATATAACATGCATAAATTTATAAAATATCATGAAGAGAAGAAGTATTATGGTAAGGATAATGCGGAAGTGTTTCAATATTACCAATTGTTGCAACAGTTATTGAAAGCAAATCAGTAGTTTACTTAAGCCAAGCAAGTTGTTTAAGAATATCTTCATTTCGGGAATGAACATTTTGCTTGAATTTGACGGCCACTTCTACAAAGTCTAGTTTTAGTTATCGCCATCGATATAATGCGGTAATGATTTTAACGCAACACAGACAACACAGGCCTGTAATTAATTAAGTCTTCATCTTTCCACCTTCCATTCACATCAATCTGTCCGTCTCCGAAGCGGTAAGGAAACAAAGCGTTAGCGTTCCGTGATTGATGAGGCACCTAAAGTCTGTTTACGGGAACGGTAAAAACCCTAGCGAACCCCGCGCCGACGACGCCCACCGTTGACGAATTAAAGCTCATTAGTGTGACGTCCGGGTGTACGATGACGCTTCTTCGATTGGACGCTTCCTAATCGCGCGTAAGCGATCAGCTGGTCATGGTCTCTATGACGATGATGAGGTTATTTCGACGGAAATAGTGTAAGGAAGCGACGGAAGCCAATTAAATGGTCTGGACGGTGTGATACGATATTTTAGGTCTATGGATTCTTTCGGTTGATGAGTTTGTCACGAGAAATATATAGTTTCGCATGTGTTGTAGGATTAAATCAATTAATCTAAAATACGCTTTGCACATCATGCGTTATACCTGAATGAATTATAGAGTCCCTTCACTTGTATCAATTTTGACTTGGTTCTTCAGCACACTGTTGTAAGTTGACTATAAAATTACTAGAAATAAATACCATACACAAATTGCTTTCTTATTGCATTGAACAATTGCTTTCGTACTTCTTATCCATAAACGTTAAGCATCTCATAAAATGAACCAGAATTCTTTAAAAGTTAAAACGACAACATGAAAGATTATTGTTATTAGCGCCATGTGGAGAGGCTTTCGGCCGATTCCGCTCCGGTAACATCTATCAGGGTTAAGCCGTTCTGACTTCTTTATTGGTTTCTTCAGTGGCTTTATAGGCATAAGGTTACCCTCTTTTTACCGCCGGGTTTTGTTAGGTAAATATATCGCTAACCAACGATAATTTCCGGGGAACGTCTAAACAACTTCCTTTCGCTCCATATTCTGCAGGTTCCAAATGTTCGTCTCTGATCTAACATTTTACTACAAACACGTTGAGAATAAATTATATTTTGTCTTTATCATAATTCCAAGTGTTGATGTGTTTAAGTTTTATTTTAAGATTCAGTCTTCCAGTTGCGTCCCTGCATGGCATGCATTATACCATTTTAAAAAATAAGAATATTCGTTTGAAATTTATTATCAAATTATATTTCCAAAAATATAGTTATCAAAATTAGCCGAACCTTCAGACCGTAAAATTAATTAATTAATTTAGGAAAATTATTTTTTTTAAATAATTTTGCTAATTTTGGTATCAGCAAGTTTTTTTCACATCAGTTAAATTCTATTTTAGAGCATGGAAACCTCGCGATAGTGAAATATTCTATTGCTTTTGTGTTCTTGCAATTTTTTTGCGTAAATATTAGCGAATGGTTTTCATATCTTATCGACAACCTTCCTTTAACATTTAATAAGCATTCAAGTATTATCAAAGAATAATTCGTCAGGGACAATAATAATCTCCCACCGCTGAGAGGCATTTTTTATTTAGCGCCGATAATATGTAGTCCCTATATAAAATTTCTAAAACGCAAACACCAAACCGCCTCGGTGACAGGCATATGAAAGGGACCGACGACAAAAACAAATAATTATAAAGCGATTTGGTCCAATTGTTTTCGACCGTGACGACGTCGAAGGCGCGGTGTGAGAAAATCTCTTTAATGGCGATGTGGCTTTAGCGAAACTACTGTCAGCCTTACCAACCACGATGGATGCTGGGTTCTCTTCCATCAGAAGAAGACCGCGATGGAGCGAGACGTACCGATATCGAACGTTGTGTGCCTGCGAGAGACAGATTCGATATTTCTGATGATGAGGTACCTTCACGTGACGACTAATTTGTTTTGTCGGAACAAAAACGGGTAGTCCGCCCTTTCATTGGATTTTTGGGTGGTCATTGTCGAGTATTTGAAAACTCTCTTCGTCCACGATTTGTATATCAGGTTTTTTTCTCATAGATATGTACAGGATGTACCAAATTCGATGTCCACCTCCATGTTTGGGGTGAGATATATATATTGACTTAGTAAATCAATTGGTAAAATGTCCGTTACAAAAATAAGCATGAATACTTCTAATGGAATGGAAACTATCCATCTCTAAACAACGTTGGCATCCTACCTATGTTTTGTTGGTAAATAAAAAGATGTCTGACGTGATATGGATTTCATGGTAAGATTTTCAGAATTGTTTGACGCGTGAATAAATTATTAATTACATGGTTTGCCATTAAATTTTATATTGGGCTTTTCGAGATGATATTATTATGTAATACTCTCGATCAATGCGACACTTTATATATACATATATATAATCGCTCTAGCGGAGAAAAAGCTGATTTCGACAGTCACAATTTTCCCTCAGGCCGACTAGCTTTGGAGTGAGGATATTATATAAGATATATAAGTTCAGATAACGGCGATCTTAGGGTAACGTAGATAAAACTTAATCTTCTGTGCAATTTCTCCACTTGTAAATCGTCAAAATTAATGTAAAATTCTTCTAAAACAGACAACAGAGTGTATTCAATGGCATTCTTAACATTATTCCGTAAATTAAATCTCTGGCCTAATGTTATTAAGCAAATCGTTAGTAAAATTTTATATTTAAATCTTGTCAGTCGTAATTTAGGTCATAGAGTCGTCTAACTTCAGTTATCTGGTAGCGTTATCACATTCCTTCTCTTACGATATTTCAAAAAAAAACTTCTACCATCGAAATTCTTCAAACTTATATTTGGACAAAAATCATCAACATATGCTGTGGAATGAAACACTCGCTATCGCGATTAAATAAAGCAGTAGAGGGATGCCAGAAATTTCATCAATTCTGATTCAGCTTTAGTCGAATCAACTAGTGTTTTGACTGTGGTCTCAGTTTAAAGTGTACAATAGAGAAATTAGAGTATAATTTCAAAGAAGAAAAGGTTCAAGGTTAGAGCAGGCAAATTCCTGTAAGTGTCATAATAATCAGTGCGTTTATATGGCATCAGCTTCATAAAAATCAAGGTTAGTTTATATTTCTAATTCTAAAATTCGTTGATTTCCATTGATTTACTTCGAAATTCAAAAACAAAATTGCCCAAAGAGTATCAAGGAATACTCCCGATCCCACAAAAGAGTAAAAATTTAATCATTTATAAAAATTCCAAATCTAAAACAAATTTTCTCTGAGAAAACACACTTGAACATATTATCTCATCCCTTTTACCATTTAATGGCGTCCATGTGGTCCAACGTGGCCCATTCCGCCTTATTAAACGAGATCCTCTTTGCTTCCTCCCATGTAGTTCCTTTCTTCTTCAGCAATTCTCCTATTATTTTATTCCACGTGCTTCTCGATCTTCCTCTTGCTCTGCTTTTATCTACTCTGGCCTCCCACATCTGCTTTACTTGCCTTCTGCAAGTGTCTCCACCAGCCCAGCTGCCTCCTTTGGATGAATCTCTCTACTTCATTTCCAGTTCCTCTCTTATTTGTGCATTTCTTACTCTGTCCATTATTGTCACACCCTTGACTCTACTTTTTTGTTTTTGGTTTAGGTTCCATGTTTCGCATTCAAACGTTAGAATAGGTCTAAAGATCGTTTTGTACACCTTTATTTTTGTTTCCCTTGTTATTTCTCTTTTGTTTATGAAAGTTTGTCCCATTGAGTAAAACATCTTCATTGCCTTTTCTATTCTTGTTGTTTATGTCTAGCTCTTGACTCCCTTTACTTTCAATGTTCACTCCTAGATATTTAAATGCTGTAACTTGTTGTATGTCTTCATTTTCTACTCTAATTTTGACCTTAGTACCATCAATTTTGTTCTATTTTTATTTATGGTCATTCCGTACTCTTTCAGTGTCTCGTTCCATACTTGTAAAGTTTTTTTCTGTTGCGGCTAGTAACATTATGTCGTCGACAAATGCCCCTTGCGATATTCCTATCCTTTGCAAGTTTTTGTATCCCACATGTAATTTTTTGGTCTGTTGTGTGGATTTTCTTATGATTTCATCAATATAAATTGTGAATAGTAGAGGACTAAGCTCTCCCTCCTGTATTAATCTTTCATTTGTTTTAAACGTTTCCGATATTCTTTCCTGACCTATTATACGACTGGTAGTTTTCTTTAATTATTCTTATCATTTTCCACTGATTTCTCTCTGTTTCAGTACTTTCCAAAGTCTCCTTCTGAGGATTTTATCGAAGGCTTTTTCCAGATCGATGAATCCCGTCAATACTGTCTTTCTTTGCTCTACACATTTCTTCTCAACAATCTACTTCGCTGTGAAAATATAATCCTGGATACTTCGTCCTTTTATGAATCCACTCTGTGATTCTGCAAGTGTGTTTTGTACTGTTATTCTAATCCTCTTTTCTATGATTTTTTCGTATATTTTCATTGCTACGCTTGTTAGTCTTATCCCTCTACAGTTTTTACATTCGTATCTATCTCCCTTTTTAAAAATTGGAACTGTTAATGATGTTTTCCAATCCTTTGTTTATTATTTCCAGTAATTTCTCTGTAGCTTTTTGTCCCATATATTTCAACATTTCTGTTGTAATCTTATCGTAACCTGGGTTTTTTTAAATTTTTTAAGTTTGTAATCGCTTCTTGAATCTTCTCCATCGTGATCCTTTGTTGTTCCATTTCTTCTTCTGGTTTGTTTCTATTTCTTCGTTATCTTGGTTTACCCATAATAATTCCTGGAAGTACGACTCCTTAGTTGATAGAAAAATTAGAATCACTTAAGCTCAATTAGTATAGTTTACAATTTTTTGATTTACCTTCATATGATTATGGTTATGATCAACGAGATCTTAGGGTATCACCAGGAGAAATCGCCCTAATGACAGCATGGCCTAGCCGTTCTTCACCCAGCATAGTCCTTTTAATTGATACCGGCGCAGGATACTTGCAGAGGAAGTTTTCCACTGTCTCGTCCTCAGCTTGGCTGCACTTGCATGGTCTTCGGTTAATCTCATCATGAATAGATGCTTCTCTAGCCGACAATCTCCATTCAGAATTTCAACTCCCATGTAAAGGTCTTTTCTAGACTGTCTCACGTACCTTAATACTGTTCGTCAAGGTGATTTTAACGATGCGGTAGGAATTAGTTTCGTTCAAGAAGTTTTATTGATGATAATTCTGATTTTTTCACAAAGTGGAGACATAGGCGATCCAAGGGAGTGTTCTGGGTCATGACCGAACCTCTCCTAGCCAGTCTATCCACTTCTTCGATGCCAGGATTTCTATTGTGGCTCTTCAGCCACATTACGTTTATTTCGGGGACTACGGAGTCTCTTTAAATTTGAGTAGATTAACGTAGATGAATGATTTTGATAAATACTATCAAAAGCATTTACAGAATTAAGAAATTATTTCCTGGCAAATTTTAACCTTGCGAAGAAAATAGTTATCTAAACTGTGTCTACTCGTGTTCTATTTTTCGTATCTACAAGCATCTTAGAGCATTTCTTCCACTCTTGCAAATTGGAATGCAATAAAAGATTACTTGTTTTTCATATATTCAAAAATATAACTTGTCTAATTGAGAAATTGTACATATAACCAAAATGACTTTATCTACGTTAATCTACTCCAATTTAACTAGACTCTTTAGTTTCCGAAATAAACGTAACGTGGCCGAAGAACCACAATGGAAATCCTGGCATTGAAGAAGTTGCTAGCCTGCCTTTTTATTGATTGCAAATCAACTCTCTAGATAGTCTCTTTGAAAATCCTTCCAAATCCTTTTGTTTTGGATTAATTCCTGCACCTCGTTTAATTTTTCCTTTTAATTCACCAGCTTCTCCTATCTCATTTTCCTATGACCTAATTAATTATCCCAGTTTCTTAACAAATTCTAACGCATTTTTGTTAGTTTTACACACTTGCTTTATAGTATAACGCCTTATGGATGGGTCCAAACTATGAACTCAGGCGGTAGTCATTGCAGAAAGCCTATTTCCTTCAACTTGAACATTTACCAAACTATATTTACTGCATCTAATTTTTACGAAATTTAAGGAACACTTCACATACGCTTCTCTGACCCAAGATACACCCAGTTGACACGCCCTGTGTGTAGTTTCTCCTTCGTTTTACTTTATTTTCATGCCTCTTTCACCGGACGGGGACGCCGCGTAAAATTGGACATTAATTATGTGATTTTCGATCTTTTTTCTCCTCTTCTCTCGTGGTTTGTACCACTGATGATGGCTTGGCGTATATATATGTATGTGTTCCTTCGTATTATTCTCTTTATGCCAGCAACCGTTCGTCGCCTTCTTTCCATTTAGTGTCGGCGCTTTTGGTGATCCCGCCCTCTGCCGGTGGTTATTTCACAGTTTGATTTTTCGGTGTTTCTTCGTATTTGCGTTTGGGCGACAGATGCTGGTACGATGATTTTTAGATTTGATGGCGGCGTTAGGTCTATTAGTTTTGAATGATGATGGGAATGTAGTTTCTAGTAAGAAGAACGGCACGAAACTATATACAGTATGATCATTTAGATATATCTGGTAAATAGTATGGTATTACTCATATCTTTAAGCAGTTGCTGGTTCGAAATCCTACCATTCTTTCAATAATTCAAATGTTTTGAAATATTATCAGTTCAATTGGTCAACCAGGGCGATCGTCATCTTCAGGGATTCTTGCCCCAAACGCAAACATTTTACCCACTTTTTTACAGTGGAATATGAAGGAGATAAATCACCATAAACGGTGTCTAAGCGTTGTTTAATGTGATTAGGCGTATGCCCTTCTTTTGTTAAAAATTTAATGACCGCGCGGTACTCAGTTTTCGTTGCCTGAGACATTTTCATGCACTAGTCACGTTGTCTGGCTCTAAAAACTACTACTCTTCGAGCCGTAATAATATAGTGTAGGCCTCGCACATATGCAACTATGACGCAAGGGAATTTGAACACGCTAGAACCTGTAGAAGTCTGTCAAGCCGAGAATTTATGGTGCCTACCTCGTAACTTCTATAGACCTGGTGTACACTATGGTGTACATTAGATATCGGCTTCATTAAAAACCCGATAAGTAATATAATTTACAATGAAACACTTCTCACCAAAAATGCTCTTCTATGGAGTTCACTGCTAAGTGATATAAGTAATATATAAAACGTTTTTTCAAAAGTAATTTATATACAACATTATGTTATAAATGAGCGTAAATTTACGACAAAAGTTAATGTACACTATGATATACAAATCGTGTCAACAGTTGTAGAAAACTTTAAGAGTGTTTTGTCTGTGGAGGTTAGTAAAATGGGTTCTGGCAGACGAAAACGAGAACAGATGTGATTGTCGCTTGGCTTAGGAAATGGAATATCTTTTGGCACGTCCTAACTGGAAAGGAAGCATTGAATGTATCCCAATATTGGGCTGGAAAGCTATAGGTTTCCGGACAAGTAAAGTAAATAACCTTAAATACAACTAAAGATTGATTTTCTTACATTTTCATCTGTTGAATTGCCCAAAGGTTTTAAAGCATATGGCTTTAAATGTAACCTATTTGTCATGCATTGAAGATGGTCCAGGAAGATGATACTTACTAGGTGATGAGATACGTCTTCAATTGGAGTTAAAATGGAAAATAGATAATCCTCCTGTTTGAATAAATTTGATCCTATTTTGAATAAGGTTTCAATAACATGTGGAAAAATTTTATTAGTAAGAATTTCTTCTGATTTTAAGGTTCTAATCAATTCTCCTAGAGGATTTTAATTCGATGCCCAGAAACATGGAACCAGGAACCTATTGTTTGTGAATGTACACCTAACCAGGCACATGGAAACTATGATGTTTTTGAAGCAGATAGCTCTTTCTTTAAAACAAAACCGATTGATTCAAAATTGTCGATTCGCAATTGGCAACGTTCCCATGTCGGTTTGACAACTTTTAAGAAGTTGTAGGATGTGAATACGAGATATTTCATTAACCATTGCTGAATTTTGTAACCGAAATGGCAACTGCTTAAATGACATCCTTCCCAATTTAACTCCAATACCTACTACTTTAAAAAATATGAGATTCCTATCTGTCACTCTGTATTTAACCAATCTAAAGCCCCGAAGGAATGCATTACAAGATCCCTTCCCCTCTCCCTATAAGGAAGCAATCATAGTAGTCTTGTTTACGTTGGCAATAGTTAACCGGAAGCAAATGCGTGTTATATGGATTATACGTGTCTGAACGTGTTTTAGGTTGAATCCCCGTATATATACGTACATAGGTAAAACACGTAAAAAACAAAAATGATTAACGTGCAAAGTTCATTGGAGCCCGAGGCAAAATTAGCCGCGCGCTGCGGTCCTCTTTACTTAGCGCGGGCCGCCGGCGACTCCTTGCAACTAATAACGAGAAGGCGGTGGCCCGGCACGGCCGCCCCTGACCCGTCGCTGATTACGGTCCGCTTGTCAGTGCCTACTTGACGCGTCCCTATAATCAACGCCGGCCCGAAATGCGATTATTTACCTTACGCTAAACGCCGTCCACAGTTTGTCTTGCGTTTAATCCCGTGTTTGGCGTAGGTAAATAGATCCTTGTTTGTTTGGCTTGACTTCGAAGCTTATGTGTATCTATATATATTCTTTTCGTCGGGTCGGAGCATCTAAATAGGTCCGTCTGATTGCTTAGAAATAGGCGTTTCCTCATTAAGAATCGCTGCGGACAGGAACGGCGTCAGAATAAGGAGAAAATGGAACATGTTAATAGAGTTATTTGTAATGAGTAGGTGTAAAATGCGGAGAAAATGTGAGATTTATGTGTTGAATAATGTGAAATATGTAGACCATAAACAAAAACTGAAAGGAAATTGTAATTTCAAATTATTTCGGTTTGTTTTGTCACAAAATATTTAAAGTGCAACTTTTTGAAAATTATTTGCGATATTATTAAGCCATTCATAAACAATTTTACAAGAAAGAATATTGTGCGCGATCTTCTCCTTTAATCCAATTTTCCAAAAGTGCTTGTGTTAGTGTTAGTTTGTCCAAAGAAGTCATTGGTCCAAAGCTCTAGCCAACAGGAGCCGGTGACACGGTGCATTGTCTTGCATGAAAGTACGTGGTCCTTGAGTCGGATCCAATGAACTAATATAAGGTATTAAATAGCTTTGTAAAACTTTTTTATAATGTTTTTGTTCTGTTGTTCCATTAACGAAATATAGTGGTCCCGGTCCTTCTGTCATAATACACGACCAAACCATTAGAAATGGGGGTGTTCAATAGATTTGATCGTACATGCTTCTTTATAACGTTCTGAAGGACGTCGATGAACAAATTGGCTTCTCACCATTAACCCTTCTAGCCGTGAATCGTCGCTATAAATAATCTTGGAAAAAGTAAAAAATGTAGAAAACTATTAAGCGAACTATGAGGATGAATTTGTCCAAAAATACAGATGATAAATGAAACTTACCTTTCCCCAATCTTCAACTGTATGTTCAACGTTGTATGTACGACAACAGTCTCCCTCGATTGTCATTTCTGAACGACTAAATGTCAGGTTGGTCACTCGTTGGTAACTAAATATCCCTCTTGCTGGGAAAAATGGAAATTTCCTCGTTACCATCTCCCCTCAGCCAATTGGCCTTGGGGCGAGGACATTATATTTATAATATACCAGATAACGACGAGTGTGGGGTAGCATGGACAAATCTACTCGTCAGTTAATTTCGTTTTATTAACTTGGGTATTCGTTATAAAATTGCCGAAAGGGTATCCAGGGATACCCCCGAACCTACTAAGAATCGTTAATTTAATTTAAAATTAGAAAATTCGTGTCACTTTTATTTTAGAGTTAGCCTTGGCTTCTTTACCGGACGTTTATATTTCAAGCCTGCTTCATGAAGACGTCCAAGGATAGAGTTACAATTTTATCTAGCGGTTTATTGTGGTATTTTAAAAGAAAAGATTAGCCTCAGTTCAGTGAGTATAATACAACATTGATGAATTTAAGTTTAAATTTTAGATAAACAATAATTAAATTACACAAGATCTTTTTTATAGATTTATATTTTGTTTGGCCAGTACAAATGGGACTTATTTTATCTACATTACACTGCACTAATTTGCATTTGTCCCTTAAGATAGACTTCCAAAGTTGGGCGACAACTGTTGCCACCCAACTTTGGAAGTGCACCCATATGAAATAATAGTGCAAAGTACTATCGTCTGCCATCACGGCTGGTACAGTTGTCGTCTATCTCTGTCGCCAGTCATCTGCTGCGTACATCGGACGTCAGACTTTAACTATTGCTTCATTTGCTCTCTAATATCTGCTAATAGATTCTTGACTGAGGTAAATAGAATACTAACAATACCATGTAATTATTTTCTCGTACAGGAAAGTAATTCTATGTATACAACCGACTAGCATAAGCGCTCCCACTGATGTACTCAAAGAAATTAACTCGCTAAATACTTTGGTAGCAACTGAGCTTGACATAGGCATAGAAAACGTTGTCATGATATGGTAAATGTTTGCAGTGGTTTCTCAGAAAAATAGTTCAAAAGGTACAGTTTTTGTCCAAAGAACTTTTTGCGTTTATTACTTGTCGTTGGTGGATTCTAATACTGTAAACATTGGGGATGTTGATTATGGGTGGAGTCATCAATCTTGTTCGTGATTTTTGAGAATTTGCAGGTTGTTATTTTGAATACCAAATGACACTAAACTGGTTATAAGAATCCACTGTTTCTTAAATTACATGTCCTAAAACATTTTGTATACATACTTCTGAATTCTATCTTCACCGATAGAATATCACAGCTGCTAATTACAAAAGGAAACACAAAAGACGGTAGCCAGTAGGAGAAATATCTTATTATGACTAACAAACATGCGCAAGCATATTCTCGGAGTTGCATGGAACGCAATATCATCGTTTCTGAGCGTGGAAAAATAAATAAAGGAGTTATGGTAGAACGATCACCGGTAGCTACGACTGAAGGTAATATGCTTACGTGTAGGTAGGCACCTAATACGTACACTATAGCGTAGAGCCTTAAATATGTGGCAAACGAAGAAATTCCACGTCTTTTCATCTTGACGGACGGATTCTCATCTCACTCCCTTTCTCACTTCCAATACAAATATTTTACAAATCATGAAACGGCCATTAAGCGGGACGAATTCCTTTCAAAACGAACGGACCACCTACAACACGCCGCCTCACAATAAAGGACTCAAAATTGAACCGAGGACGAGGCACGTCCAGCCTGCTCTGCCGCTGGCTGTCGACACATTCTAATTTGGTGTTTTGTCGCGTTTTCTCGTCCCTTTTCTTACCGCCTTTATGCTGTTTCTTCGTTGTCGACGTCAGTATTCTTATGTAATATTCATCTCTTATAATATACGACGTGATTTTGTTTTTCTTTGAACGCTTTTAGAAAATTTCTAAATGAATCTTACCATTGATGTTTCTATTTAACATCATATTAATTACTTTGAATTTTATACAATTTTTAGTTCTGTTAAATGTTAGAAATAGTAATTATTTAAAACCCTTTTTTATCTTGTCGATAACTGCTGAAAAAATTCTTTATTGTGGTAGGCTGGAAGCTGGATATTTTTTGCAGTTTTGCTATGGTACGATCCAAATTATCAATGCTTAGTGTTTGTAGCATCTCGGCATAATTCTTATGATTATCATTTATTAACTGGAAAGAAGAATCTAAACACATATTTCATTGTGTTCAGAGAAATGTGGTAGTTTCACTAAGGGTATATAAGCTATGAAGCTTATCGTAAGCTTAGGAGCCTTTCTAGTGTGTAAAGTGTTCTATGGTTTTGTTACTATCACCCATTCACCTTAATGGATGAAGCGCAGTTAATTATTCCTCAACATGCGAATGGTAGCTCGACATTGTGCCGGGTCCACCAGAAAAACCTACCACTTAACCTTGGTAGCATTTGAATGCGCAGCACTTAATTTTGCCACAGTCAAGAGCAAACCCTCTTACCATTGGCCATCGAGACGTTTTTTTCTTCCCATTTGCTTAAAATTCTTGCTTCTCTATTGCTTGCGAGAGCTTTCATATGTAGTATTAGATCAGGAACTCTAACTCTGTTCATGTTCACCAGTATGGGAGTGCTTGCAAACCCTAATGGTTCTATCTAAACACAACAAGGTCACACTGGTGTGGGTGCCAGGGCACAGGGCCATAGCAGGCAATGGAATTGCAGACCAGCTAGCGAGGGAAGGCTCAAAAATGAATTGTATAGACCCTGAACCGGGTCTAGGTATTACCAAGAGTGCAGCGCGTGGTGCAATTAATGGATCATAACACAACACCAATTAAATTGGAAACATGCAGCTGGACAAAAGCACAGCAAACGGATGATGGGAAGACTGTCGCAACATCTGACTGCTGACCTGCTTGAATTAAGCAAGATACAGCTTAGGGCAGCAACGTGTCTATTAACAGGACATGACTGTTTGAGAGGCCACTTGCATAAGATGGGGATCTACAAAAATGAACCCTTATGTAGACTTTGCAATGAGGAGGAGGAAACGGACTCTCATATTATTTTCGAATGTGCAGCGCTAGCTCAACGCAGATTCGCTATGCGAAGCACAATTGAACTACCAATGGAGAAAGATTTACTACATAGGCTCTTAAACCTGATTGCGAGAACTAACCTGTTCAAGTAAAACAAAACCGAAGCAGGATAATAAAACAATAAAACAATAGGCCATTAAGCTTCAGTGTTAGGGATGTAAAGACCAGCCCTGCTTTGGTAGGAAAATCAATCAATCAAATCAATCAATCAACTCTGTTCATCATCAACTATCGATCCAACAACTCGGCTATTAATGATATTTGGGACGCATTGTTTTCTACATTCTTCCTCTTCCGGACTTAGTTTAAGATTTCCTTATTACTACTATCTAGGCTTTTGGTTTTAGCCTTGCTGTTCATAGCTTCCGATTAACATTCTCTTTATAGCGTGGTCTCCCTAATTTCTTTGTCTTCGCGTCTACTTCTTGTCGCCTTTCGGTTTTTTATCGTCCTCTTCCATTTACTATCCTCGTCCCATCGTCTTCGTCTTTACTTTTTTCTTTTATCGTCTATGTTTTTTCTACATCAGCCTTCAGCAGCGTTCATCATCAACTGTCGATATTTAAAAATGTTTGCTTCATATTTATAGTTTCTCAAACATAATTGCTAAGCACTGCAATTAAATAAGTAGAAGAACAAAAAATGTCCCGTGTTGGGAACATGTGAAAAGTAAAATTGATGATGTTAGTATTAAGAAATTAAATAATGTTCTTGGAAAAATAAAAACTTCCAAGAACATTAACTTAAAAATATTGAACGAATACAGGTGTAGCAATAAGTATTTTCAAGTATGCCGCGATTTTACCGATTTGTCGGTATATAGAGATACAAGGAACGTGTTTAAAAACATAATGGGTCTGTTCATATCAATTTTAAGTTAATCAATTTGGGAATTTTATATTAATACATTCTAATTTTTCTTAAGAGAAGAAGTTTCATACTTATCAAGCTATTAAAATTCAATAAATAATACTATATAAGTCCTTACTTTCTGAAATCATGAAAAGGAGATTTACTTCATTTTGGAAATGATCTCCTTAGACATTCCCAGAACAATTGCGGACGACTATATCAGATCGAAAATTTCAAAAATATCTGTTTATAAATTGCTTTATTTGTTTTTACAGATTTCAATATAGCTATTAAATCAGTATTGACGGGTACTAAGGGGTTGCCTTGTCAGCGTTTCTTCTCTAACATACCAGTCCACCAGCCGTTTCAGGGTCTTTAATAGAGAGGAGGACAAGCTAATGGGTCTGTAACTTTGGATAAGAATATGACATTTACCATACACCACTGAGCTGGCATGTACCCCATGCTAGATAGCTTTTGAAGATGTTACAGAGATGTGATATTAGCACCTTAGCTCACATTTGTAATAAAACCGGATAGATTCTATCCACTCCGGGAAATTTCAATGGTTGTAACCTGTTTATCGCCCATCTACTTCTATTTGGTCTACTCACTTTTGTGGCCAATTTCCAGTCCTCCCAACCTAGCCTGTTTGGCCTTTGCCCGAGGTACTTTAGCTCTTGTGATCCTGTTACAATTGTTGGGGCTGGAAAGTGGGCCTTTATGAGTTCCTGCAAACCTTCCTCTTTGGTTTCGGTGTAGGTGTCGTCTTTTTTTTTATGAGACCTAACTACCATCGCCACTAACATATCTGTTTTATATATTATTGCTTTTTGCATACACCTCTATTTACTCTGCTCATTTTTCTAATGCTTACTAGCCCGCAGTTTACTTGTAAGGGACTTTAAAACACAAAAAATTTGAGAATTGTCTTGTTCTAGTGCTTTAAATGTGCTTCTAACCCACAGGCACAGTAATTCTGTTGGAATTCCGTGAAAGTGATTGGTAATTTCGTTGATTTTGTGTTACACTGACCCACCAGTAACCAATTTGCTCCAGAGGTGGTGAAACAATGAATCTATTCTAATTAGCCAACTTCTCTCATTTCTAAGTATAATATTTCGACGCGATTTAGTGTAAAAATATTTTAAATATTTACACTGTTGGTCGTGCCTAAAACAGAAAATTGTAGCGTAATGTTAGCGTACTTGTTTTAGTGAAATTGTTATTAATTAATTGTTATTTGTAGTATTTCTAACATCTTAAACAGTAAAAAATGGAAAAAATCATGTAAGCGTATTCTTTTTTGCAATAATGTTCCGAGATATTCACAAATCATTTCATTGATTTGTACATATTATAATGAAGTATTTCTAAATAACAATAGAAGGCGTTTGATTCTACATTTTTAGTCTTTTCAAATAATTTCCTAAGTGACTATGGCTTATGCCCTGTTATTTATATGGTTTTTAAATCTATTTTGGCATGATAAATCAAATTATGTGAGAAGTAATAAAGGACTTGTATGTAACAATCGTGTGTAACCTTAAATGTGAAGATTTGGTGAAGAGCATATCTTCTTCCAAAGTCTTACCTTAGTCTAAAATATTGAGCTTACAACTGTATTTGTATAGATATTACGATTTTATGTTTTATTCATTTATTTTGACTTTTTTCTCACTAAATAATTTGTCATTCTCTTCTAAGAATCTGGATTGCTTCTAATTTATCATAGATTTGACAACACAATCTCGATCACGGTATCATTATATCATTCTCTTAATTAACTTTATCTAATCGATTTTGGCAGCAAGGCGCCCACACAACAAAAGAAAACAGAAGATCGGAATTTCCCATGGTTAATTTTTAAGCGATAATTGTTTCTCCCATTTCTTTCTCCTCACTAATAGTTTCGGGTTCGGTCACAAAGGCACTAGGTAAACGATGTATAGATAAAAAATATTTATATGGTACGCATGGAGTTTTTACGTATGGGCATAGCAGCGAGAGGCGCCTCTTCGAAACACTAGCGCCTCTGGTGTGAACCGGCTGATTTATTAGTCTCGACTCCTGGCTTCTTAACCTACTGATTGTGAGCTCCGGTCAGACCCTCTCTTCTTCTATCCTTCATACCGCCCATCGTATAACCAACCGGCACCTAACAACCGTGCTTAAATGAGGTGCATTCGCATTAGGAGAGTCCTTTGTTTACGAAAAGGATTACGGTTATTATTGTGTTTGGTGTAATTAGAAGGTAAATAATGCGCTTTGTACGTCAGCTGTTGAGAAGCGGATTAGAATTTAAGGCAGCTCGAAGAAGAACCGATCGCGTCATTAATACTTTTTCGGCTGTGAATTGTTGGAAATAATTGTAATGGTGTGAGTTTCTGTTCAAAGATGGCAACATCTGGGTGGTCAATTATAATAGACAGGTATACCATCGGTCGTAAATTTAATCCGGCCGTCCAAATCTTTTGGTTTTGCCGAAATAACAATCGATGGATGTATTGTTTAAGATAAGCAAGCCCCATGTTTGGATATTTTCATGGAAAGAACTTTTTAAATTTAGTTGATGGTTGCTCATAGTGTATGGTTCAAAGATCCGAATGAATGAGTCATGCTATAAAGGACTGTAATGCTATAGCATCACAAATTTATACTTTGTAATTATTAATACGTTACAATAAGAAGAAGGGAATGGAGCTTTAGGACTAACTAGATTATTTGTTGCACTTAAACGAATAATTCACCTAATTTTTAATTTAAAAACTAGAGATGGTTGTAGAGATATTTTGGAGGGGTATGGAATTTTGACCATGCAATGTATTTATTTACACACTGTATCCACATTTCGATGCTCATCATTGGTATTTCGGTTAATAGAAGATATAGAACAACGGTTAAATGGGGAATGTTTTGCAGAATTCAATACTCGTAACAAATCTCATTTCAAATACGAGGGATGATCGTAAAATAAGGTTCCCAAAGCCCTACGGCAGCAATAAGACGTGTTAGGTGAAATCCGACAACATTGGCGTGTGCAGCAGCCCTCCCACTCTATATACGTACCACTCCCGTCTCGCTACGCCGCTCAGTGTTGGCTAAGCAGCCGTCCGAGTTGGAACTCCCGATCGCCGCTACCGCCATGTGCGAAATTCGCGCTCTGATACATTTTTAAAACGCGAAAGGGGTTTCACCTATAGACATTCATCGTCAATTAACCGAAGTTTATGGAGAAAAGTATATAGCTGTTCAACACGTCCGCAACTGGTGTAGGGAATTCACTGGAGGTCGGACGGAAATTCACGATGAAGAGCGGAGCGGAAGACCATCAGTTTCAGAGGAAATCGTTGAAAAGGTCGAGAGCATACTGCTTGAAGATCGGACGGTCACCATTCGTCAACTCGCTCTTCGGATTCCTGAGATTTCTAACACCACAATTGAAAAGATTTTGACCGAAAAACTGGGCTACTGCAAGGTGTGCGCGCGGTGGGTACTGCGAATGCTCACGGAAGACCATAAGCAGAAACGCTGCAAGTGTGCCCAAGCGTTTCTTCAACAATGTCAAGACAACAAGGAGGAACTTTTGGACTCCATTGTTACGGGCGACGAAACGTGGGTGTTTCATTTCACTCCCGAAAACAAGCGACAATCATGCGAATGGCGCCACTCAACTTCGCCGAAGCCAAAGAAGTTCAAACAAACGCAGTCTGCTGGCAAAGTCATGGCAACCGTCTTTTGGGACAGGAAAGGGCTATTGCTGGTCGACTGTTTGCCTCCTGGGACAACAATAAACTCAAACAGGTATTGCGATACACTGATCAAACTCAGACGGGCGATCCAGAACCGCTGGAGCGGAAGATGCTTCTTCACGACAACGCTCGGCCCCACGTCTCTCACAAACCCAGGAACTGCTGACAAAATTTGGCTGGACTGTCATGCTCCCCATGGAAAATGAAAACACCTGCTAAACTTATACACCTAACAAAAATGACAATGATGGGATCACAGGCTAAAATAATTACGGGAAATGGAGAAACGGAAGGTATTGGAATGGAGACAGGAGTAAGACAAGGAGATGCAATCACAACGATACTTTTTAACATTGCACTGGAATGAGCTATCAATACATCAGGTCTAACTAAAATCATAACATGCAGCAGTATCCAGCTGATAGCGTACGCAGACGATATATGTAGTTCTAGTCGCAAGAAGCCGAAACAATTCGGAAGAAGCACTCAATCTACTACTGAAGGAAGCAAGAAGCAGAGGATTAGAAATAAACCAAAATAAAACAAAATACATGAAAATAGCAAGAAAACAAATAACAGGAAGCGAAATAAGATTAGGGAGATATACGAGACACGTCCAAAAACTAAACTTCCGTTTGGTAATAAAAACAAACCGAGTACAGATATAGAAAAACTATTTATTGCAAAAAAAACTACAAACCTTAAACTATCTTTTTACAGCTCCCACCATTTTGTAGGCACAGTTATAGCGTGGCACAGGTTTTTGTATGCCTTTCTCATAAATCGTTGCCGCCTGTGTTGCCAACCATGTGGTAACATGTTCTTCGAGATTTTCATCGTTGTTAAAACCACCGAGAAACTTTTTCAGGTGCAAAAAGGCGCGGAAGTCGCTATGGGCTAGGTCAGGGTGATCAAACTGCGTCTAGCCAAAGTCCTGTAAGAGTTGTTGGGTCCTGTCCGCAGTGTGAGGTCGGGCATTGTCATGAATCAAAACAATAACGTTTGTGAACATTTCTCGGCGCTCGCCATTCTAACCAAGCACTATAAACTGTAAACAGCAAGCAGCGATCTCGAAATGGCGTCATCTCCTTCTCCTTAACTCAGAGCAACTATCACGCATGCGCCGACCTGCAATTGCAGCGTTGCCGCGGCAATAATTGCAAACGGAACTTATTTCCTGGCCGTGCCTCGTATATTTGGAAAAGTGGAAAGCTTCAAGCACTTGGAAATAGTAGTAATGGGGAAAATTGTAACGTACGCCGCTGAAACCATGTGTCTGATCTTGGTAAGGGTCGAAAATGAATCAGCCCGTATACATATGTACCAGAGCTTAATATATAAATAAATACAGAAAAGGATAACGCGCAGAACGACATCTGCGTCCTTTCGAATCTATCCAACGAAGTCTTGCACCCGCTTACCTTCCGCCAACACAATACCAGAAAATATGTCTTTGAAGCAATCCACGATCACCATTCACTGCTGTGTGACGCGGTTCTTTGTCGGCGTTTCATCTTAGGTGGCGTGGTCGTCGGACGGCGACGTTGGCTACTATTTCGAATTGAGTTTTTATGGGAAGATTCCGATTCGCCTACATTTATTTGTTAGTTTTGTAGGAATAGAGGGTACACTTAAAATTTTTTATTGGGCCATTATAATTTGGGAAGATGACTTATTTAAAGACGTCGCCGTTCCGAACGGACGATACGAAATCTCAGCGAACAAGAAAAAAGTAAAGGATTTTTATGGCTTTCTTTTAACTGCCTTTCAGAAATATTGCTTTGATATTTATTATGGAATGCATCTATCGAGATTCTAGAGCGGGAGTGGCCGAATAGTTGACGGTGATCGACCGCTCGATGTGGAATATCATTGCATAGATGTTATTCATATAGCAATACCATGGGAACTTTCATTTTGTTGTGCTAATATGGATTCATGTCTAACTATACAGGGAGATAACGACGATAGGTTATTATAGTATCTGTGAAAGTAATTAAAAGATCTTTTTGAAATTTTGGTGACAGATACTATGGATGGAGATCTATTTCTTAAAATTATTTTCAATTTTATGGCACTCATGATTGCATCGGCAACGGATATCAACTTTCTTATTTCAAATGGAGTACCCTGTATATTGTGGATCTTACTATTTTATTATGAAAGTTAACTGATAACATATCATGCAATTATGGTCCTAGGATGTACCAGCATTGAGAAATTAATCCTAATTTTCTTTAATTTATTCAGAGGCAAACTTCAATTTCAATATCAATACATTTTCTTTAGCATTAGTTATGTAAATCAATATTGAGATTCTTATAAACTACATAAATAGCAATTTATAGTTATCAAAGGCGACCATCTTAAACGCCTACTTTCCAAACAGTGCGGAAGCTAGCAACGACAAAATCCTCAAGCTAGTTAAAGGCCAAAATGAAGGCCTCAACACAGACAAATGAAAGGTATTGAAGAGGGTTACAGAGGGGAGAAGTGCTCACCTTATCATGGGCAGTAGACTTAGCCTAAAGAAAGTTGACTTTAAAATCAGCGTTGGTCAGATGAAATTGAGGCCCAAGAGTTCAAAATCGGAGCCTAACCCTCAGGTGGCTTAGAGAGCCAGACAGGAAGCCCAAGGAGGCCCAAGAAAGTTGACAGACTCCAAGGGCAAACTGGGCAAAGAGACCAAGGGACCCAAGAGCAAACGTCATAAAGAGAGAAAGGGCAATTCTGCCCCATCTCAAAAACCAGATAAGCCCGTTAGCAAAAATGGCACATTCAGCAGTGTAAAGTGGCCTCCAACGTACTGGTGAAGTGATTCTCTAGCCCGAATGTGCAAATTACGCTGATTCAAGAGCCATATCTTTATGGTGGCCTAGTTCGACGGCTAACAACACCAACGGAGAAATTGACATACCGTAGGGGGTTAAATCTACACGAGCAGCAGTACTCGTCAAATCATCTCTCAGATGTCTAGCTCTGCCCCAATGTATTTTCGTAGACTTCATTGCAGTAGAAGTAGTGATAATTATTGCCTCGGCCTACTTTTAGGAAACTCATCGCATACTGCAATCAGAGGAAAAAGAGCCTCACCCTGGGCTGCGGTCCGAACGCACATCACGTCGCATGGTGCAGCTCAGATATAAATAAAAGAGGCGAGTATCTACATGAATTTTTGTCGTTAACAAGCTTGGACATAATTAATAGAGGTAAAGAACCAACTTTTGTAACTGAGAATAGAAGGGAGGTACTAGATCTTACTCTGGCTACTCTTCGTCTTAGCTCAAACATAATAAGCTGGCATATCTCCTCAGAAGCCTCACTATCAGACCATAGACACGTAAGGTTTGAAATCGAGGCCGAGGCACGCCAAACCTCAATGATAAAAATTCCAAGAATAATTAATTGCTGATCTTATTAGGGCGGAAGCAGATGAAATCTGCACCCACATAGAGAACATAGAAGACCTGAAAATAGTTTCAACTCAGCTGCACGCTTTAATTCATAAAGCATTCGATGCAAGTTGCTCCAGTATACAAAAGAGCCACATATACAAAGTGCCTTGGTGAAATAGGGACCTTGAACTACTGCGAGCTAAGACTAGAAGGCTGTTCAACAAAGCCAAAAACTCAAAGCTCGAGCATCAATGGGAATTGGGCCCGACTATAATAATAATAATGATAGTTATCAAAAAAAAAATCAAATATATATAATATTCAGCTAAGGAAAAGTCATTTTTTTTAATAACAACACCTACTTTTGTTGACTCCTACACATTCCACTCCAAAGATCAACTGCAGAACATTTAATTTCCTATGTTAGAGTTAATTAATGAAATTCGTAAATCAGTCCATTCTCCAATAAAATGTGACTGAATTAAAAAGGTAGGACTGTATCCAGTTAGTAATTATAAAAGGTATGTGAGTTAATGTGTTGAAAAGAAGTGTAAAGAGTCTATTAAACTAAAAAAGCAGCCGCCACCTGTCTTATATTCTATACTTGACAAAACGCTTATCACGTTGCTAGATTTTTTGGTAAGTTTCTGGAGACGGCGTCAATGCTTTTGACTTTCCTTATCTTTTGCGCCACTTCTCACCTTTATACTGAAAAGCCGATTAGAGTCGACCTGCTTAAAACCTGTATCTTGTTCCTTTGCTTTCCTCTGGATTGTACTGTTACTTCATTTTCATACGATTTTCCAAATTTTCCTTTTTTTCATTTATTAGCTTCTTTTGCTTTTACGTACTTGCTTTGGTAATCTGGAATCTTTCATTTTACTTTCATGTGTCCATAACCGTCTTTGGATTTCATTATTTTTTTCTAAATCATTTCATATTTTCCGTTGTTAGGCACGTATTTTTTCCCCCTTTGAGAAGATGCATTTCTATAACAATTTTTTTAAATTTGCTTAATTATTTATTAGCACTCATAACTACTTGAACTTCTTCACTTTCTATGGTGTCTTTTAAATGATCACAGGTATCGTGCTTTATTAATTTTTTTATTTTCTTACCCTATCCAGACGACAAAGCGCTTAATGAATCAGCGTTAAATGAGGTCATCTTAACACACAGTAAATACAGAGAGGAAAACACATGATCAAAAATAAACAAATTTTACTTTAATTTTAAGTTAGTATTAAAACAAGCAAATGCACACAGAGATATAAAGTTCATAATTGTGATGAAGGTCCCGGTGCTTCTGAAATTCTTGATTTGTTTGAGATGAAATCGTATTGTGACATTCGTCGTTTTTTTTTCGTTAAACAAATGTCGGTAGCAGGAGATTGCATCATACCTCATCTTGATTTGTACTCTTTGCAAAATCTTTATCATTTGCTACAATTTGATCGACGATTTCGGTTACCGTTACCTAACATTTACTAAAGAAATCTATCTTTTGGGTTCTTCGTTTTCAGAAGCACCGTTTTCAAGTTCTTGTTCTGTAAGATCTTGAAGGTCGTCGTTGGTAAGGCTGTCATCAGAAACCTGCAATAACTCCTACTCATCTACGCCTGCTAGTGCTGCTGTGTTCACTAGGTTGGCAACTTGTTCAACCATAGGATTTTCTAGTTGAGGATCTATGGATGCCTCCGGCCATATGTACCTTAATCTATACTACGTTCATCGATATTGCTTATTGCATTCATGGTATTATATTTTTTTCAAAATTGCACAAATGTTTCTTTATGTATTTTCGCCACCTGTTTTATCAATAAGTTGTTGAAATGTGCGACGAAGATAATATGCTTTAAATGTTGATATATGTTCTCCTTCTTCGGTTGAATTAACGATTAATTAATGCTTAAAGTCGGACAAATTAGTGGGATGGCTTGGAGCATTATCCATCAGAAATATAAATTTGGTTCGACTTGTCAAAGTTCACATTTCTTTTTCCGAGTGGACAAGTAACTGGTAATTCATGCTTTCTTATTAAATTCTCAAATCACGGGTAAACTAGATTTTGAAATTCCTTTTGTGGCTTTAGAATGATACACCTTTTGCTGATTGTTTCATGTTCGGGGGTAATCGTATTTTGTTACAAATCAATGCAATGCCCCGATATTTGAATTAGAGTCAATTTTGGGTAGATTAGGTTACATTTAAATCAGCGTTAATCAGAGTGGCGCTAAATGAGGTCTTACAGTATCCTTGGAATTATCCGTCAGTGGTTCATGTTTTGTTGAAACTCTTGTTCTTCTTTTTAAGTATAATTTGCATCTAATAATAAATTCCACAGCAACTGACATGGAAGAATGAATAAGAAAATTATAGCATTTTCATTAATGTATTTCTGCTAGTCATAATAATTGGCCAATCTCTAAACGTTTGAAGGTTTTTACTTTTTCTATTTGTATCCTTTTTAAAACTCTCTACGTTCAAGTTAAGCAAAGCTTATAAATGAATGTAATGTTGTTATATACAAGTTTGTAAACTCCAAGAATGCGAAACCGACCGGTAAAGACGAATATCCCAAAGAATTCGCAAACTACAACAAACTGAACCTGCTCCTCCGGGCTCTTAATGCCATTGGTGCTCACTAGCAAAAAGATAAACACCACTAAATGGTGTTTATCCGAAATATCTTGCTCGTTTATCCGGCAACAATGACATCTAATGCTATTATAATTTTCTGGCCCGTCGGACTACTAGATTCCTTAGTCGCGTATATGTCTATCGAGAACAAAAAGATCGGTGCGGGCATGGACAGTATAGTAATACAACGGTCCTTGGCCGTAATCTCTCACGAACGAATGCATCGCCTGAATGCGGTTCTGCAAGGCCATTTGCAAATCACCATTGTGTCCTTTTTAGCGCTGTTGACATCTTGCCCGGTTCATGTATATATCATTATTTCCCATCGTGCATTTATGTGCGTTAGATCTTTGCTTAGTTCAAACAGGAGCAAAATAACGTTGAGGAGATGATGCGATCTTTTCGGACCGTATTAAAGAAGATAATGACGATGAAGTATGTTTAGTTTACAGGATTATGGAATCTTATGGTGATCTGGCAGGTCGGCTTTCAATTTGGGGTATTTTTTGGTTTATTATGATCGTGGTTTTCTTTTATTTCGACATATGTGTACAAACCCAAACTTTGCTTAATCTTAATCTTAACAGGTACATTACCTATTCCTGTTTAAAGAACACTGAATGCCCTATTCTCTCTTCGTAAATCGTCTTTCGTAAACTGTCTTCATGGTATTTGAAATTCAGTATTGCAACGAAAATTTCTAAATTATGTTGTTCTTAATAAAATACAAATTAATTTAATATTATCAAAAGCATTCTTACAGAATAATGAATATTAGATTATTGTATGTGCAACACCTATACGTGTCGAAGCAATTGTATCCGCAAATTCTGCTCCCACCTCAGCCCGTATTGACGCGATGGGGAACATGGATCGAGGCAGTATCTTACTATCGCAAATATTATTCCCAAGTGAAAGATGTCATTTTCAAACTTAATTCTTCTAATTCTCAAGCGGTTCGCGAGAGTCAGCAACTTTTTTCCGATTCGGACGTTCAAAAAGAAATAGATGACATTTCCATAAACTATTTTGTAGTGACACAGACTATTTCGCAGTTAGAAAATACTCACTTATCTATACAAGACTCGTTAAATGTTATCAACAAGCTTGACGGATCCTATAGGACTAGATGTCGCGAAAAAATTTCGTGCAGTTTTAAATAAAAATCCGGATTTAGAAAAGGTTCGATCTATATCTAGAATTCAAGACTGCACAGAAGAGATACAGGAGTGTTTGAATTTCGCAAATCTTACTTCATTAAATGCTGAACGATTATTTACAAAGTGTACGAGAACGTTTTCAGACCGTCGTCGAGGCCTGACCGAATCGACAATGGAAGCATTGCTTATGTTGCAGTACTACGCGGCGTACCATGGCAGTCGCACAATACCGCAGTGGTCATCGATACGGCAATAAAAGGTAATAATATATTATTTTTGTATTAATACTGTGTCTACTTTTGCGCGATACGCCCCGGACGGTTCCACTCGTTTCTCGAACATTATAAATAGTACACGCACACCGATCAATCGATAATAACCGAACGTCCACTCGATTCCTTGTATGTACATAGTAAGCACAGTTCCTTTCACGGCGCCTCTGTGGGTGCAACCGTTTGTCACGCTTTATTTATTATTTTAGTAATATGGTCCAACTGTTACGTATGTCACCTATGTAAATGATTTTGTAAGACATATTTTATTATACGTAATCCTTAAATTATTCCGACAGAAAGAAATACCTAATATATTTCAAACTGTATGTGTTGTACCTCTTTAGTGTTTTGTAGATTCATCACCTGATGTTGGCTACTGTTTTTCTAAAATGTAGCTAACACGATCTGGTATTTTCAGCTATGGATGAACATGTTCCTCTCCCTGAGTTTTACAATTTGTTTTGTTTTTTAGGTAATCAATTTGCATCACAAAGTAATGATGAATAAAATTCTTATCTTCTTATCACGTCGAGGCCACCAGTGAACTGCTTCCAATCGGCGTCTGCTCTCTGCTTGAATGATCTAACTTTATATTATATTTAGTAGCCCACTTCCTAATTTATTAATGTAATTCAAGGAATATTAAAATCATTCATTATAATTTTATACAAATTTATATTCAAGGAGTCTTGCATTATTCTTTCTAATTTTGCTCAGCTATCATCAGTTTTCTCAACTAGCTTTATTTAGAACTTAAAACTACATTTATTGGAAATTCATGTATGGAAAATTATATCATCTAGATGTCCATTACGCTTGGGCATAAATCAGGAGTAATGCCCTTATTATAAACTCGACTCTTAAGATAGCTACACAAAAAAAAATCGTTTGAAGCCAAGTCCGGGCTTCTTGGTGGCCAGTTGATATCGCCTTCTCTTGATTTATTCAAAAACCATTCTCTTACTGTTTGTAATGCGATGTTTGATGTGTGGCTAGTAGCCCCAACTTGCTGAAACTACCACTGTCATTAAAATCATCAAATTCTTAGAGGGCAGAGCCAAAAAATCGATGGATTATTGTGGCGTACCTGTTAGAATTTACAGTAACTGTTTGTCCGTTGTTATTTTGAAAAAAGTATGGGACTATTATGCCTCTGAGGGATATTGTTGCCCAAACAGTAACTTCAGGGCTACATAATGGAGTTTGATGTTTCTCCCGGGGATTTTTTTGAGATCAATAAGGACAATTTTGCTGTTGACGTAACCATGTGGATGAAAATGTGCCCCAGCTTCCTTTAATTCCCGCACAAACTGAATTTTAAGAGTCAAGTCTTTTTTGAAGATGCGAAAAACAGTAGACTTATGTTACTGTAACACCGAAGCTTGTTTTCGCACTGATCGCAAATATTTACAGTCGAACCACTTTCATTAAGTTTCTGTATCCAGGACTTGATTAGATTGGTACTAGATGCTTCATTGACGTTGTGAAGAGCATAACGAGCATGGAACCAACTCCGAACTGCGATGTAAGAATGATTTAATCCATAAAAACTGCGAAACTAACACATACGTTGTTGGACATCAAACCGTTCCATTATGACATATGTCAATTCTGATATATGTCATAATGGAAAGGCTTGCAAAAAATCAGGTAATTATACAGGCTGGGGCAATAGTGCGAGATTCTTCGATAGAACCTTTACTATTAGTAATAGGAAAAAATATCCCATACAAAAATCATAGATGTATATTAGTAGCACACGCTAAAATTATTTTGACAAATACAGGGTGAACCAAAAAAAAGTTATATATCGAAGTGTTTTTTTTTAAGCGGAACAGCTTGTATATCAGTACATATTTCGTTTATACTCAAGAATCTGTCACTTTGTATAGAATTACCTATGCCTAAACTCAATTGTTTTCGAAATATTTACAATCAATGTAATTAACGCAATCAGCAATTCAAAAATTAAAAAATATACAGGGTGTTCTATTTAAAATAACGACGAAAATGTCGCTCGAAAAATTAAATCTTTTCTGCGTTGTCAGAGATGTCTTTGATCAAGAAGTTGTCTTGTTCTAAGTTGAAATATCCCTAGCTCTATAGGCTATTTAATACCCAATGTGCAAAGCAAAATGTCGAATATTATACAAACTACAGCTATTTCTGCAGAAGATTGCAAATAGCATTTTTCGTAAGTATTTCGAAAACAATTGAAGTTAGGTATATGTAATCTTATAAGAAGTAACCTTAGATTCTCGAGTATAAACGAAATATGTACTAATGCACAGGATGCTCCATAGAAAAACGTAACTTTTATATGTAACTTTTTTTGGTTCACCTTGTATATGTCAAATTAATTTTAGCGCATGCAACTAATATACATCTATGATTTTGTATAGGACATTTTTTTCTATTACCAATAGTAACGGTGCTATTGAAGAATCTCGCACTATTGCACCACCCTGTATCTCAACAGACTTTAAAGCTATAGCTAAAATAAAGGTGCAAAACTCTGAAATACCCTTGTAGATACCTGACTGAATTCGCGCATTTATATGAGGAAATGTTGTTCGTTTTAATGGATGTGGCAACTACGGTAGGTTATCTGTGGTGTCATGCCTTCTTCTGATAACCTTTCATTTTCGCATATCTGAACCCATTTTCTAAATAACTCTATATCTTTTGTAAATTAGGAAAAGGATGCACCGCGGAAGAATGCAAAACGCATTATTCTGCTGATGGCCAAAATCAATCAATTAATCAACCAGTTTTTCGTAGATCTATAACCAAAAAGATTTTTAACCGGATATGGCACTTTTTTCCAAAAGCAACTTCATCAAACATGCATTTCAATGAGTATTTGCGATAAAACTTTCCGGGAATTACTCAGCGCCGGTATGCATACGCGCGTCATTCTTCCACACCTACGAGGAAATATGTCGGGACCGCGGCGCGTTTTTCTCTCACTTCTTCATCATCGGCGGCTGCCTCGACTCGCGACCGGCCCGATCGCTCGCCGTTGTTTCTAAGGTCGCGAGCGGCGAATTTTAATGAAACGGGCGAGATGGACGATCGGCGTTCGCGGGAAAGAGAGAGTAACGCGACCGCGGGACCAGTCATCGTTGTGGCATTCGCACTATGAGAAAATTCCGCGTGTTGTCTCCTCTGAATAATTGCAAGCATACTATGCTAGCCGTCCCTCTCTCTCTTTCTCCCTTGTTACTTTTACTGTTGTTGATCGTCCTGGTCTCCAAAGCTGTCGTCGTATTGTGTTGTATGTACTGCTGCTGCTGCTGTTGGGAGGAGTTGCGCAAAATCAAGCGTACGGCGTGTCGTAATTTACGCGCTTGCATCGGAATTTTCGCTTCCTTGTTGTGTGTGTACGCCGGCGGTGTAAAAATAGACATTAGAAACGGTTTTTTTTTTATTTCTCATTTCACACTGAAAGTGCATTATGTAACCGTTCCAGTGCACTATTTACATTTATTGTGTGCTAATAATAGATATGAGCGTATTCTATCCTTTCTACAATTAAATGGATTGGAGTTTTTTGAATAAAAGACGATGCAGAGCGATGCACCCAAATACGGAAAAAGATACAGTTAAGTCATCACATTACTTGACATAACTAACTACTTACGTCATATGCTACGTTCTTGTTGAATAAAATAACACAAGAAATAGATTTTGACGGTTTGGGAAGTCTAATAAGAGAAGGGCTAACAAATTTAATCTGGCAGTAAACCTTTTTTGTTATTTTGTTATATCTAGGACAATAAAGACTCAATTATTATTATATTTCTGCGATTTGGTAACGGTTAATGAAGGTTACTTGTTATTGAACCATGCCATATTAAACGGTACAGTCACAAGAGTATTATTAACCATTAATATTTGTGTTATCTATTTTTTATTTTATATACTTATTTTATTCTTTCATTATGATACAAACTTTGTGACGAACCATCGACCATCCGCACAAATTTAAAGACTTTTAAGCTAGAAAAGAGTATAAAAATGATACAGTCACCTTTTACAGTAACTCCTTAAATTACCTTTCAGCTTTATTTAACTTTTGTTTTGTTAAATAATTTTCGAAAACGTTGTATACTACTTTTGAGTAGCAGTATATATGTCTCATTTATCAATCAAACTGGAACTTGTGTAAGGATATATTTTAAGGCTGTTTTGCTTGTACGCGTCACGTACAAGGTCGCAATACGTCATAAGCAAGAAATGCAACGTCAGGCAAAATTTTGGTATATAAACCCCTCAGATTTGCACTTCGGAGAACTTTTGTCTGGCAAGTCGTCACTTTAAGCTGACTAGAAGTTGAGCAATAGAAGTTCACCTCTGCGTGGCAAGTCAGCGCTTTTAATCTGGCTAGAAGCTGAACAGAGTCCGGCAAATACCCCGCGGGTAGTCGGCGATTAAGCAGGCAACCGTTGAATATTTCTCGAAGTCCGTGAAATATCCCATGGGCAATCGGCGTACTATGCAGGCAACTGTGGAATATTTCTTATCGTTTCCGTTCTAACAGCCTGCAGCTGTTTGGTAGCCGCCGCCGCAAACGGCACCGTCGTTAAAATTACCGTATTTTGACTTGTACTCCTCTCGTTGTAAATACTTGATAATGTAACTTAGAAAACGTCCAAGACCGCATTTTGACTCGTACCGTCTCTCTCATTGTAAACATTTGTTAATTTAACTTATAAAACGTTTAAGTCCATAACCCGACACATATCGTCTTCCTTAGATTTTGTATAGGGTCATAGTTTGTCACTGAACAACTTTATTTAGTAAAGTTTTGACGTATTGTGAACGGAAAAGGCACTTTTCTTGAAACGAAATTGGCAAATAATGGTTTTTATTAAAGTAGGCCAATCGTTCAGAAAATTTGTATAACACACAGCTTTTCATTCTGAACAACTTTCATTAGTAACATTTTAGCATACTGTGAACGAAAAAGGTATTTTACCTGAAATGAAAAAAAGTTTTTGCTCAACTGTCGTCTACTTGATTTAAAAAAATAAAAAGTAAACTCTAAATAAGTTTCAAACCAAGCAGGGCTTAGTTCCAAGAAATTAAATTACGATTCCAAGATTTTTAGTTCCGCACACCACTTGTAACATCAATCCTGGGACACGCTATATATTTCCTCAAGCGTCTTTCATGAATCCATAAGATAATTACATTTAAAAAGATTTTAAAATGCAACAAATAAACGAAGAACAATACTATGGGCGTATTTCAAAAACAAAGATGAAAAAAATTTCCATGTTCACCCATTGGTATTATCAGATTCGAATAAAATGTCGATTTCGCGTTTGTGGAAAACCGTACTCTTTACGACGATCGTTTTGTACCTTGCGTTATTGCCAGTATTTCCGAGGCACGCTACCTTTTTATGATCCTTATTAAGATTTTATGGCGTATAAACATGATATTTCCTAATACAAGGGCATGCGTACCAAAAGGAGTGGTTTTAAAGACGAATCTTGGACGCAGCTCCTAATAATTTTATTTTTTTTTACATATCGGCGTCAGGCTGGATACTGGCACCTAAGCAATTAAACCAGTCAACGTGATACAATTTCGCATGTCCATCCGACGAACGCATTCGTATACTAAACAGTTTGTCTATAATGTCTTAGAGTTTGTTTCGATAGAGAAGAAAGTACCTTAAGCAGCCATTATTGCAGCTAATTTCAATGTAAAGACTATTGAGCAATATATGAAATGTTAAATACTTTTAATTAAAACTATGCAGGGTTAACTGCAAATTTGTTGATAATAAATGAACAAAAAAATTTGAAGTAAATCAAAATAGGACAAAGTAAAATGGCCAATCATGCTTCAAGAAATGGGAAATATCACAAATATATCGGTAGAGATATAATCTGCTTTCAATTTACAATAAGCTGAGTAGATTACCTCAATCTATAAGCAGATCCAAGCATCGTACTTTATTGGTAAAAATGAAATGCATAAATAAGCAATATTTGACGGCATTGACAATATTAATAACAACCAACAAATATGGCAAACACTAAAGTATTGTCGCACAAGTTGTTAATTAATTGCGTGGATCTCAATTTTCAATCGTATGGCCGAATGATACGAGAAAAAACTCTAATTCGAACATGCTTGTTCTATTCCTACTCTAGAGAAAATATTTACAAGTACCTTCTTTTGCCGCCTGAATGTTATATTGAGACACGAGGTTCAGTGGGTAACTCTTTTATTCCTCGGTTGTCTTTTATACATGTCCTTGTACATACATTTATTGGTTGTCTTTCATACATGTCCTTATACATACATATATTACATCCCCGATTTTCTAGCTATAATTTCTGTCTTAACAATAATCTGATAGATATTTGTTATTGGGTTTCACTACTCTACCTGATCTTGTTGTATAACTTTTTTGTTTACTGTTGAAAAACTTGTACCTCTCATAGGTTAGGTTCTTTTTTGAAACAAAATAGTCCTCAAATTTCTTAAGCAACAGGGAAAAAAAAATCCTTTCATTTTCTTCAAAATTGAACGCGTTGTATATTTGCAATGCATCTTCACCTAAATAGTACAATAATTGTGCACACTGTACATCTTCTTCTTCCGTGTTTGTTTTACTTGCAATCAAATAATTTTCGAATTTTTGTTTCCATCTCTTCCAGTTTTCAGCTAAATTACCAGACATTACCATTGGTAATATTCCTTTTTCCATTTTATCATTAATTTGTACACTAATCTTCTATTTTATTTATTATTCGCAGCGCCGTGTTATATTGAGACACGAGGTTCAGTGGGTAACTCTTTTATTCCTCGGTTGTCATGTCCTTGTACATACATTAATTGGTTGTCTTTCATACATGTCCTTATACATACATATATTACACTGTACATCCTACAACTAAGACATGCGAAATATACGGAAGAATAGACGAATCTCTTGTCATTGTAGCACGAAACGTAAAACATGTATCCGCCTTACCCTAATAAATCAAAAAGACTTGACTAGAATAGCGGTCCCTTCTCTTTATTCATCAAATTTGTGTTTTTATGTAAATAGTTTCGTAAGCGTCTAATTCCTGCAACGAAGTTACGTTCTTAGTCAATTTCAGGTTTTTTAATTTAATATTATGCACGGTTTCGTTTATGCGTTGTGCTTCACTTGATGATTCAATCTTCCCGTATCTGCAGCACCTGATGTGCTTATTGAATCTAGTACCTATCGCTCGTTTCGTTTCACCAATATAGGCTTTATCACAGTCACTACATACAATTTTATAAATTCTCGACTTTTCTTTCACGTCCAGTTTATCTTTCTGACTGCCAAGAACGTTTTTGAGTGTATTTCGCGAAATGAAACATACGTTCATATCTTATCCCCTGAAAACTTTACTGACACCATTCGATATTCTGTGGAAGGGAAGTAAGGGGAGTTTCATAAATTTCTTATCGCGGTTTTTTGCCGGGATTGCGGTCGTGGAATTTCTTATATAATGCCTATGTTGGACGTTCTTACGAATGCGTTCGACATCCATTGTAAATAGTTACATTTTTTATGAATTTAAGTTCTTTATTGTACCTACTTTTACTCAAAAGGGAATTTCACCAATCTATTAATTAAGAAACTAATTGCAGCGTGTGTTGTCCACAGTGGTTAGAATCATAATCGTGGTCATAATGCATCTATCAGTATTTATCTCCTTTCTATAGATGTCTATTTCCTGTTTTTTGTTGTTGTTTCTAATTTCTAAACTATCCATGAAAGGGATTTTATTGTTCATTCCTTCTACTGTAAATGTAATAGTTTCAAATTTTGAATTCAGCCTCGCGAGGAAATTCGGAGTAGTCCTTTTCTTAGTATCAAAGACCTAAGCTTGATTCTAGGAAAATAAACGATATTCTTTTTCATACATGTTTCAAATTTACCCATGAACAAGTTGGCTATGAAAGAGAACAGCGGATTGCCCATCGCCGTACCCTCTACTTGTTCATAATATTTGCTCCCTATTTGAAAAACGATTTTGGTTAATGCATGTAAAGTTAGTCTTTTGTATTCCGCAATTTTAACATCATCAGTTTTATTGGGTTTCAAGAACTCAACCAAATATTCTATGGCTTCTGGAATGGATACGCTGGGGAAGAGTGAACAAACATCATATGATACTAAAATTTCCCTATCAATTTTGTTTACCTTATTTACAAAATCTAGTGAATTTTCTACTTCTAGACTATCTACTTTGGTGGGTAAATTTTTCCATTCGTTTACTAGCCATTTGGATAATTCATACGTAGGTGAGTACAATACATTTTTGAAACTGTCGGGTTTGTGACTGACGGTTTTAACTCAAGATTCGCGTTAATAAGTTTTGGGCAATTTTTAGGAACCTCTTTCGTTTCTCTAATCATGGATGGTAAAGGATTTTTTCTTTATTTTATATTTTTTATTTATCATTATTGGACCTAAAAATATGATGTGATGAGAAGGGGAAGAAGAGTGAAAATAATCTTATTCTCCCTCACATCTCATTTAACAAATGGAATGGTAGCATAACTAAGATAAGGCACACATTTTAAGGTTTCGTATGATTTTATGCAAGGAAAAAGCAGCTATGATATTCAAAGAAATTATTAGTTTCAGCCTTTTCGTGTTAGAAACCAACAAAAAATGAATAAATCGCAAAATGTGTTTGCAATTTGTATACTAACGTATTTTCCACAACTCAATAATGCAATGTGAGCATCACAATACTCAATCATTGTAAAATCTCGACTACGTTTTTGCATCGTACACTTTTTCTCTATCGAAACAGACTTTACCATCTTGTACTCGTTTTGACGATATTCGATTTGCGACTAATGGTGTAGAGGTACACCAAGATCGAGTGAGCCGTCGTCCGTCTTCTTTCGTCTTGCCTTCGTGGACTCGTCGCGGCAGTCGTCCAGTCTTCAGCTTGACGAGACGATGATGAAGATTGTCCGCAACGACACGTACGACTACGATCGCAGCATATACGTGGACACCGTTCGCATGTACGCACGCCGGCTGGCAATAAATCACTGACAACCCGATGACATAACGATCGATAAGATCGCGTATGCGGTGCTATTCGGTGGCGAGCATTCGTGCCAGGAGCGCACGATCTACGAGGGTCGCACCGAAATGATAATAGGCGTCGTATGAGGAATGGCAAATCAGTCGATTTGTATGTATGTAATCGAGACGAAGTTAGATGCAGGACGCGCAGCGTAGACCACGTAAAGTTGATCTAAATCGATCGAACGCTTATAGAAACATCAAATACGCTTACGGAATCTTATTCTGCGTCAAAGAATTAATGCACCACCCGGATTTCAAGGAAAAGGAATAAGTGGTGTGACGAGAGTGGCATTTGTAGTTTGTTTATTGTCATTTTACAGTAAAAGAATGGTAAACATAACGTGAACTTCAGAAGCCAAGCTTAAGTAACTATATAACTGTAATTAGCGCTCTAATCGTCTTAAAAAATCGAAAGATAACCAAGAAAATCCTAGAGGAAATAGTAAGAAAAGGCGAAAAAATGCGTTTGCATCTTGTGTGCTTTTCCTGAGATGTTACAAGATGGTTAATTTTGTCAAATCTTGGATCAATATTCTCTAAACTGGATGGCCCACCCTTTTCCTTGTTTCTATCTGTTTTTTCAAAACTGATAAAGGTATTCAGCTTCTAAATTCCAACTGATCTAATTATCCATTCTGGATTTTGTGGAGCTGCCAAGCATTTTGAATCATTAGATCCAAGCAGTAGCAGATATGGCAAAAGAACCATTTTTTTCACGAATGATTAACTCCACTCATATAGCTGTTGTATACATGCACCATATGCGGTCGCGTCACTAAGTTTTCACATTTTGTAAGCTTACATTTTGTAAGCACTATAGTTCGATCAAAGACTTACATGAAACACTCATATCAATAAAACCATCAACAAATCTACTATTGCCTTAGGCAGATGTAGAAGGTTGTGTGGAAAAACGTGGGGACTAAGTCCAAAAATGATGCTGTGGTTATAGATGAGAGTCATGAGACCAATGATAGCTTATAGCTCGGTGGTATGGTGGACAAAGACATTGCAGGTGGAGGCAATAAGGCGGCATATAAAGACTAACATGTCTGTCTGTCACCGGGGCCATGAGAATCACGCCGACAGCTGCTCTAGAGGTCATCCTTAACCTAGAACCACTACATTTACACATTAAAGGAGAGGCCAGGCTAACAAGCTGCAGGCTAATGAATGGTCAACCTCCCAAAATTAAATCGCATGGTGCAGATCATCAGAAACTGTTAAAGGAATTTAAGGCGGGGCCGATAACAAGCGGGCCCAGTGACGCCATTTATCCCAAATGCAGGTTCGATAAGAATTATAAAACGGTAATACCAGATGGAGAAGAATGGAAGAAAGGCCCGCCTATCAAAGCCGAATCTATCTGGTACGCAGATGGCTCAAAGACAGAAACTGGAGTCGAAGCCGCAATTTGCGGGATTAGATCAAAAATAACCAAGCAGCTAAACCTAATTCAAAGCGCCACAGTATTTCAAACCGAAATAGCAGCAGTACTGGGGTGTATTGAAGAACTAGTCAAGCAAGAAACTAACTATCGATCTATTGCTATCTACTCAGACAGTCAAGCGGTGATAAAAGTACTGGACTCCACACAGGTAAAGTCGAAACTAGTGTGGGAATGCATAAATGCCCTCAATAGGCTGGGCAGCCGATCTAAGGTGACCCTGGTTTGGGTATCAGGACACGAAGATCATCGAGGGAATGTTAAGGTAGACGAATTAGGCCTAACAGGCCCGTCAAATGCTGACAGAAACCCAAAACATTCGGTGAGCATAGCATATACGGTAGTTAAAGCAACTACTAAACAATGGAAAAATGAGTAATCTCAAGACTGGTGGAAAAGCATCCTAGGTCAGAGACAGGCCAAGCAATTTCTGGTTGGACACAGGCCTAAATTTACAGCAGACCTAGCACATCTGGTGAAAAAGGCTAAGCTAGCGTAATTGATCTAATGATAGAGAAACCATAATAGATCTGAAAAGGTCGCAGCGAGCAATTCGTGGAGGGTGAGACCTCCACAAATAAAATTTTAAAATTTAGCAAAAGATAGAGTATGTTCCCGTGTCCTTTTAAAAAGTCAATCATATTTACATAGATGAAAAACGGACTGTATAAGTTTTTACTAGTTTGGTATTGCATACATGTGGCTGCCACTTCTTTTTAAATATTACTATGATATTACACGAGTAAAAATAAATGTACAAACAAAGTAGCACTTACCCAACCAAATTGAGGTCCACAGGAACAGACATTTTATACAAATTGTGATTTTCCAAAGCCGATGACACAAAAAATAAATGATATTTAGTGACAAACAAGGCACAATCCGTGACATATACTATTTCTCAAAAACATACAGCAAGTATCATCTCGAAATTGCAACCCAAAACACAGTGAGAAGTTAATTAGTAGAAATCTGTAAATTATCCTTTTAAAAAGACAATGGACATACCTGGGTTAAGAAGCCCATGTAATGAATAATTCCCTAAAAGACTTGCAAAAGTTATTAATATAGCAAAACGATTCATTGAATATCTACGGATATTTTTAATTCTCTATACTGTTATAAAAACGATCAAATAGCTAACCTATAAACCTAAATGAACTAAGGCATTATGATTCATGTTCAAGTTCAGTGTAATTGGAGGAATAAATATGTAGGAATTTATGAAACACTCCATATATTAGTTAATAGCATAATAGATTAATTACGCGTGAATAACTTTCCTGAACTCCCAACTTTCCGGGCCAATTCTTCTCACAATATAATCAAATAATTCAGTACGATGGTTAAAAAACTACGACGCAGATGCTAAACATCGTCAACGTCATCCGATAAATTCCCTTTGTCCTTCCTAAAATCAAGGTCTGAGTAAATTAGCTTTCGAGAGGGGCTTCATTGAATTTTCGAAACTACCCCGTGCATCCGACAGACACCAACAAAGTCGCTTAATTATTCGCCTCGAAGAATTTCGGTGATACCACTGACACCCGAGGATTAGAATAAAATTAATTCCTTTCCACAAATTTCAACGTCCATTCTCTACTCTCGTCACCCCTCTTCATTATCCTTAACCTCTCTCTTTCTTCTTTATCCAGCGTTCAACATCCATAATACATATATAGGGTGAGTCGTTTAATTTGAAACGGCTTATCTCGGAAACGATGGACTTTAGAAAGAATGAGTCAAGTAAAAAATGTTTGGTGTAGAGGGAGAAATAAAATGCTAATATTATAAGTTAGAAATACAGATATAACAAGAATCCTTCTATATAATGTGTACTACAATAATATTTCTTTAGCAGTAAGCCTTTGTAAGTTATGTAAGTGAAAATTATTTATTTGGAACGTTTGACGTTTCTGGATCTTTATTTGTAACGTAGTTTTTCTTCTTCTAATGTGTTGTTGATGGTTAAGATACATAGAGACATAAGTTTTTGAGCCTATTGGCCAACAAAGATGTTTCCAATATGAGAATTCCGCAGCTTAAATGCATTTTTGAATAAAAAAATTGGTGAAAAAGTCTTTAAAAGACAGGTTGTCTTTTAAGCTTCTGAAAGCAAAGCTTGGTTAGTAGGAGTGGTACAAATTGCTCTTCGTCTAACACGAAATTTAGGAGTGTTATTTGGTTTGGAGTCAATTTGACTATCTCTACCAATCCAATACTTAATGTAGTTCAGTTCCATTATTTCATGTGTAATTCTTGATTCATGAACACGTGTAGCCATCATACTGCAATCACATATTTAGCCATTCTTGGATAGTTAATTCTTGTGGAAGTGTTGAGGATTCTCTATTAAAAACATTTTAACATTCTCGTCCATCCAGAGTCCTACCAATATCAAAACCTTTGATTGGTTGATTTTCCTACCAAAGCAGGGCTGGTCTTTACATCCCTAACACTGAAGCTTAA
Organism: Dynastes maya; assembly: GCA_029619315.2. Taxonomy (NCBI): domain Eukaryota; kingdom Metazoa; phylum Arthropoda; class Insecta; order Coleoptera; family Scarabaeidae; genus Dynastes; species Dynastes maya. The sequence goes on along the minus strand of JAROYE020000006.1, from coordinate 42,366,387 downwards.
TAGCTTATTGTATTATTCCTGCTTCGGTTTTGTTTTACTTGAACAGGTCAGTTCCCGCAATCAGGTTTAAGAGCCTATGTAGTAAATCCTTCTCCATTGGTAGTTCAACTGTCCTTCGCATACCAAAACCTTAAGAAAAGATTTTTTTGTGCCAAGATGTAACTTTTAATGCTATGTCTGGTTAGCTTGAAGGTAATAGTTGAAAGATGTAGCAAGTAGGATTATATTTTCTAGCAAGACTGAAATTGTCATTTTTAAAAAGGAAATTGTTATGAATTTTTCAATTGTTATCCTGTTGAATTATTTGCCAAAATATACGAATCCATTATAGATAAAAAGCTGATTAAGCACGTAAATACACTCAATTACCTTTTAATTAATTAACATAGCGGCATAATAAATCTGCAATTATAGCAATTTCCAATTTCTAAAAAAAAAAATTTATTGTCTGAATATATTTATTGACTTAACCAAAGTTTTTGATTTAGTTAATCCAGCGTTCTTTGTAAGCCCGAAAATTATGGCGCTAAAAGCATTTCACTAGATTGGTTTAAATCTTATTTTGAGGACAGGAAACAAAGTGTTCGTATTAATGACTCACAATTTAGATGTCAGACGGTGATATTGGGGTACCTCAAGGGTTTGTTTTGGGTCCTACATTATTTTTGTTATACATCAACAATTTACCGATAAACTTTATTGAAGCAAGTCATGTTGTACGTATATGGATGATACCATGTTTATAGGCTTAAAAAAAGTAAACTTAACATGGTTTTTGAATTTTCACAATAAAATAAAATCAATCAAAGAAATCCAACTTAATCAAAATATTTGTAAAAATGATTTCAGAATTTGTTTTTTTTTGCAAAGATCATTAAAATTATTCTACTATAACCTCTAAAAGAGAAACAAGAGCTTGCATTGTGATCACATTAAAACCAAACAGTTTTTTTGGTCTCCTGTAAATTCCCTTTTAATGGAGTCAAGCGCTTCTCTCACTAAGACAACGAAATATTTTCAAAGAAAATGTATTTACTTTTTATGATTTACATACTGAAGTGTTGTAAATTTTACATCGTCGAACGCAGCTGTCATTCCAGCATGTATAGTGTATTTAGTATGGCCACTCGGTCAATGTGAAATTCCCTCTGGCGGCTATTAGCTCTTTTTCGGAAGCTCCTACTCCTCCCTAGGCTCTCAAGCTCCGGGGCGGGGGTACTAGGGACTTATTATCTAGTCTTAAATCTAATCAACGACAAACGTAGGGTAACGGGAAAGAAACTACTTTTATGATCAGTTTCTTAAAATCAATGAAAACTGTTCCTACAACAAATAACAGTCTAAATTCAGAGGTATTTCTAGCATAATTTGTTAAATTAAATATCTATGGTAAAGTTGTCGTAGTCATCAATAGGTTTTCAATACCTACTATGTCGTTTTTCAGGTAACGGGTAGCATCAAATACCATCGTTTCAAGGAAAATGTGCTGTGTTAAAGATTACACACTGTTACACATACTGATACGTGGCTTGATACACGAAGCTTCCTTGCTGCAAATTCCCATGGTTTAACCATTAAGGGACGGAATTGTTGATAAAAAATACTTTTTTGTTACGAGGGGAATAATATCGTGGTGGAAATGAATTATGCGTAATATTACCAAGGACAAGGACATTTGTATTTAACTAATAGAAGGAAATATGTTTTGTGCCGACTCCCAAAGAAATGGAAGATTTCTAAATAGAAAAGGATCCTGAATGGTTGTCAAATTTTCAAATATTAAAACATGTTTATGTTAGTTTAGAAGGAGAAACCAGTGGCGTAGCTACACCCACGCAAGCCCACGCAATGCGTAGAGGCCCTAGACGCAAGGGGGTCCAAAGGGCCTTCCGATCTTCTATGTTTTTACTCCTGTTATGATAAATAATGATCTTGCGTGGGGGCCCAAATTTGGTAGTTACGCCACTGGGAGAAACCCTATACTTTTTGAAAGCGAGAACCATTTTCTATTAACTGGTGTAAAAATATCCGGAGTGTAGTTGTCAGTGGAATTTTATGGCATAGAGTAATATATTTTGAGCCATCTAGTGACGTCACTACATTCATTTCATCATGTTCTGTTTTAAAATAACTTTACTCGTCAAAAATTCATCGTCAATTCGTATTTGGAAAGGAAGTATCAAAATTAAAACAATCGCTGCGGATAAAACAATCGCCATCGCGATTAAAATAAAGGAAAAGAGGGACGCCAATTGATTTTCTCACTTTGAGTCAAATTTTCATCGAGGTAAGTTGTATTTTGGCTGCGCTCCCAGTTTCAAGTGTTAATATTTCAAATCATATTATAAATTCAAGTTAGAACTGAAGGTTGGTGGTAAAGAATAGGCAGTTTTCCTGTAAATGTAATAGAAACATAGAGTTTATATTGACACCGTCATAAAATCCAGGTTAGTTTTAAATTTTCAGTTTTAAATTTCGTTAAAATCTCATTAGTTTACAACACTTCCAAACTCTCAGTTCATATAATTAATCAATAAATTTTCGAGAATTTATTTTTTTACATACATATCTACGATATATTATGCTATAAAGACAAAGAAGAATTTTCGTTTTACAATTATTCTCATCGTTACATAGCACATATTAATGATTACCTTCTACCACCTCCACACAAAAAAGCAATAAAAAGCGATATTAATTTTAATTTGTTTAAAAAGTTAAAAAGTTGCTTATTTAGAACGTATTTCTTACTATAGGATGAATGACTTTCAATCTACATAACAATATTATTTTCATATTGTAATGGGTTGCCCATTGCCTCCCCAAACCCATTTGTCAGTAGTACAAAGACAAGCTATCTGGCAATGTATCCAAACTTTTTAACGATTTATGGCAATCGCTGAAGCAGATTCTTACTATTATAAATAAAAAAATAAACAGTATTGAATCCATCAAACATTTTATAGTTTGAATGAGTTTTTGAATACATCATGTATGGTGTAAGTTTTATTTTTAATTGTGAGTACCCGATTAATTTGTATCTACATGGTAATTTTATCTACACAATAAGTGTCTTTTAACGTATTCTACATGTTATTGCATTTATACATAGAACAAACGATTATTAATATTTTTATTATTACTATTGCAGTTTATATTTCTGTTGTGTTTTTCTATTTTTGTTATTGTGTATTTTCCTGTCGAAATAAATAGTATTATTGTTATGTATTCTTAATTTAAAAATATCGGTTTCCATGAAGAAAAATATTAGTGACTACGAAATCAACTTAAAAACGCAATAAAGATCAACTTATAATATCATTATTTTATTTCCTTCTCCATACTAAACAAATACATTTTTTCCCGAAAACCATAATTTTCAAGATAAACAACCGTCTGAAATTGAACGCTACACCCTGTATGCAAAGGCGTACAGACATACAAACGCATTCGACTTGTTTACGTCAGACCATAGTTAACGTTAATGCAAGCACGCTCTCACACATATTTATCCTCGATCGTGTTTTGTTTGAGAGAAACATTTCACTCTCGATCTCGTGATCGGTCGATAAGGTGGGTTACCTGACCAGAGGACATTCTTTCTGCCGCGATAAAACGTCAAAGTCCATCCAGCGACGTCTTAATTTGATCGCATTGTGAGGTATAAGGACCGGCCTCCGAGTGGAACGTCGTGAAGCTGGTTTTTATGAGAGCCGAGGGTCCATGTCGTTGTACGAAGATGAGCGCTGGACGGGGATAATTAATTAGCGCCTTGTTTATGTTTGGAATTAATTTTTTTTTTAGTAACGAGATTCCTGTTAGTTAAGCTTATTTTATTATAATTGTTTGGTGACTGTTATTAATGATTAATAAATTAATGACACGAATCTCTGCGAGAAATAAAAAAATAAGTATCGTAAAATATGACACTGGGTTGTATAATTTTGCAGCAACTACAGGCTTCTTAAATTTCTTCTAAATCTTTAAATAATTTTTGTTATTAACTTCTAGATCTAATAATCTAACACTTTGTCCAAAAAAAGATATTGTAAAATGTGTTGAGCAATAGGTAAACTATACCTTAATTTGCATCCTTGAGAAAATATGATTTTCATAACAATCGAATTGGAGCTTGTCTTTATAAAATGTTCTGACACTGCATTGTTTGATAGACCTCACAAAAGGGAAGCCTTTTCTATTACGGACTTTTGAAAAAAAAATTCTTTGAGCAAGTTTTTGCTTGTTCTAAAACTCTATTATATGTATTATAATGTTATATGCGGGAGAAAAATTGATTATTCTAATTAATTACGAACTGTCGGTCAGGGAGTGTCTCTAAACACTCCGGTGGCAGTTTAAATTCAAATTAACACCGAATAATTTAACGTTTTTAAACCAAATTAAGTACTAGAAAAGGACAGAAAACTGAACTTGAAAATGTGTCTGAGTTTCAAACATTTAATATTTTTCGTTATGCGTTCTTAGAAATACCGCGTACTTTTACATAATCAAACTTGACTCTCATTTCTTAATTAACGTTAAATTTAAACGCTAGGAACTTAGAAGACACATAGCCAAACACGTGACAAGACAACAGTAGCTGGAACTAAACTGAGAAAACTGTAAACGTCCCTTGACTCCTTTGTTCGCGATAGCGATTGTTTAATCACGGTCAATTATGATATGCCTTTCGAATTACAATTTAATATTAAATTTCATTTAACTTTCCCTATTATAAAAATAGCATAATGCATGCCATGCAAAGATGCAACTGAAAGATTGATTCTATGAAACTCTATGACTTTTGACGTTACGGACAACCCTTTAACATTGAGTTTTAAATAAATTATTATTATCATTATTATTATTTATCTTGCAACACAGTGTATATTTTTTGTGACATCTGCACTATGTGTTAACATTTCTATTAATTACCATAGTCACACCCTTTTCTAGTCTGAGCATATTTAATCACTTATGTCAGGATTCTAAAATGCTTTCCTCTTTGATGAATGGCCTAGATTTTTTTAGATCTTGAATCATTGTCAGTTGACTTACGCATAATATAGAACAGTAATATATTCAAATTCCCGTTCAAAACAGAACCAAAGGATACTTCTAGACTTCTACAACTGTCCTACATATATTCGCTCTAAAAATAATATACACCAAGTTATTCGGAGAATAACACAACTTCAGGAATTTTAATCTAAGTTACATTGTAAACACAACTTATACAACAAGATCCACCGCTAGCTACATTGTTCTTAATTTAATAACACACTATTGCCAACCTAATCCTAAGTACATTACTATTAATAGAACCCTTTTTTTTTATTATTACTATTAAAGCGACAAATTAAATTAACCCATTTATCTTTGATTATCTTCGATCATTAAATTTGATAAAATGTTCACTTCTGCACCTATATCTATAGGTTTGTTCGTTTGTCTTGCTCGCGTTAGTTCTAGAGTGTGATAGGATTATGATCATGTGATCGTTTTGATTGTTCAGAACTATTCTAAATGGGTACAAACGAACAGTACAAATTGGCGTTTGTATAGTATACATAACCTAAAAAATCGAGTATGGTGGCAATTGGCAATCAAGATGACATTAAAAAATCCATATTATTTATTAAGGAGGATGATGAAACCCTGTTCAGATCAAGTTCATCATCTAGCAATGAAGATATAGAACTTGCATTGAAAGTTGTTCATGTTTCCAATAAGAGAAAAAAAGTAACTCAAAAATTATTATGAGGCAATTTGTCTTTAAAAAAAGAAGCAAAATGATTGTTGGATTTGTGTAGTAGTACAGTGCGAGCATAAATGATTGATTGAGTTGGCAATTGCTAGTTAGTTGGCAGGTCATTAAATGTGCTAAATTCAGAACAGTTCATATTCAGTGGTGTGCAAATAACTTTTTAAGCATAAATCGTGAAATGTAATGTTACACCTTAATATTGATATAGATCAATTATAAATATCGCTAATTTAAAGAAACTTTTGAGCAAACTGAACAATTGACTATCATTAAATTGCTTATAATAACTTTTCAATAGGTCAGTCTCTGCTCCCAGCGTTTACAAAAACAGCTGGAAATGCTGACCTTGGTTTTGTAAACATAAATTTGTTCTTCTCTTATACTTTCGAAAACATCTTGTGGGCACTCTACCGGAATATTTGCAATTACATTCGTAATGCCTTCTTGCATCTTTTCCAAGCTGTGTAAACGGTTACGAAAAATTCTATTCTTTAAATAGCCGAATAGAAAAAAATCAGGCGGTGCAAGGTCTGATGATTATGCTGGCCACAATGCTCTACTTGTTATTCTTCTTTGAAAAAATTGTTGTAGATATTGGATTGTAGCATATCCGGAAAGATGAAACCACGCTTCATAAGCGAAAAATGTCTTGTCCAAGGTGTTATTGTCATTCATATTTTGTTCAAACCACTGGCAATATTGAACACGAGCTATGTTGTCGACATGAAATAAGTGTTGTACAACAGATAGAAAATTGCGACCAAGCAGAACCTCCTAGCTTGTTTGGTTAGTCAGCTACAGCGCTTCAAACTTAAAAAAAGGAATCTTCTTTTCTTGAATTTGAGACGCGCTAGCGTCGGAACGGTTAGAGCTAGAGGGTTGACCTTTTTTAGTTTTAAAGTGCTCGCCGAGAGCTTTCTAACGGACCTAAACCTAACCTCCTAGCTCGTTCGGATGTCGAGGTACAAGAGAGCCGTAAAAATTTCTACCCAAAGTGATGAAATTTTTGAATGACCTAAAAATGAAAGTCGGAATTTCGCCAACTTAACGGTACCGATTTGTAGCCCTATGGCCGCACATTTGCGGAATAAAATTTCAGCCCGCTATCTCTAACCGTTTTGGAGATATGGGCGTTTGAAGTTTTCGGAACTCCAAAAACGGCGTGAAAACGAGGCTTTAAATCGACATCGCTCTAGTTTTCGTCTGATTTATCCTTAGGGATGCATCTCTGGTCGACGAAGTTGACGGTTTCAAATAGAAAATTAATCATTAAGCATCTTATGCGGCTTCATAGGCAAATCTTTTTTAAGTATCTTTCTACGCGTTCCATATGAAAGACCTACACAAAAAATTTATAACCAATTATTTATCTAAGAGATTTAAACATTCCTGAATGTACCTGTTTGTTCAGATAGTTGTCTTAGAGGTTTATTAGGACTCCGCTCCATTCGTGCCTGAACATCCTCTATAACTACTGTTGGTCTTCCAATACCTTTAGAAACATTGCCAGTTTCCAAGAAACGCTGAACAGTATGTTCCTGGTATTGTTGAAAGTTCGGATACGCAATATCATTTTCAGGATATGTTGCTTGAAATTGATTGTAGCATTGCAGTACAGAATAGGAAAATTAACCGTCTTCATCTAGAACACTAGTACGGGAATATGCCATTACAGTAAAAATATTCTGCTCCGTTGGGAAATGCATCTTTAATGGAATTTACATATAATATTTATGCATAAATGATATCATAATTCCAACGTCAAGTAACTCACCTCAATCACTAGATTTTTATTTTAAATGTTAAATTAGATGTTTAACTTGTTTAAGTCTAATAATCTCTTATGTATTTTTACTATTCCATTTACAAACAATGTAATACAGCTATATGATATCCTTCTAGCTTAACCTGAGGATGGGCTTTGACCCGAAACCGGTCGTTATTTAGTTATATTAAAAAAGAATTTTGCGAGTAAAAAGGACCTTTCTTTCAACCCTTCTTCCTAATTTTATTTTAGAGTTTGTTTTGAAAAAACGACAAGTTTTGTACCGAATAAAGACAAGAAAGGAAATAAATACACGCCACTGTCAACTACTTAAAATATAAATTGTTAGTAATATTAAAATCGTTACCAACCTAAGTTTGGTTCCAAGTATTGCCAATTCATCACTCATTTATGCTCACACTGTATATGTACATATATAAGAAAAATAACAATAATTCTCTTTATAAATTTATATAAAAAACTTAAGTATAACAAATAATCAAATTATACTTATTTCTATATTTGTATCAAAATGTAAATTTAAATGAAACCGCAGCAGTTTAGTTTATATAACAATAATACCGCACTTCTTTTGTGTACATGATTCCAGTAAATTTTGAAGACATTGGCTCCTTCTTCTAATTTCATCAAACATAACTTCTTTTCTTCATTTCTCTCTTTGTTTTATACGCTTTCAATGATTACAAAGGATGTGGATATCATTTTGTATGAATATAGAGTAAAGTTGGGTTAGGTAAATAATATAATGACAGTTACACTGAACTGCACAATCTTACTCCACCTCCTGAGGAGGTCTAAGTTTGTGCAGTTCAAAACTGTCGGAAGCTGTCCAACATATATAAACAAACATCGGATTGCCAGTTTTTTTTTTTCAAACGAACGCGCAATTTAGAAACTTGCGCTACTCCATATGACACTAATTGACAAACGAACGAAGCTTATACTCATTGACACCTGTTTACCATTAATTCTAATTCGTTCTATCCATTCTAAATTCCTTTGTTTAACCTGATGTATCTTGATACTTCCTGCTATTGTTGAATACTATTGTTTGAGTTTAATAATATTCAAATTTCGCGCCATTATAATATTTATATATTTTTAAATCTTTGGCGCTATTGTCGGTTAAGTTAGTGTTAATTTTTTATGTATTAACTGTACCTACACAACGGCAATAAAACTGTAGTAGTACCAACGACATTTGTGCAATAAAACATAAGTTAACAAAGCACCAGTGTATTTTTTGGTAGTAAGTATACACATAGCTAGAGCCCGGTAACTGGAGAGCTATCGCAGCGGCGGTGTGACTGTGTTTAGGGAGGCGGGGAGGGCTGGTCGATTATGATACGACACGACAAATCATCATCACTCAGTTCAGTTTAGCATTGGATAGCGGATAGGGCGTGTTGATTTTATTGATATAGACGTAGTTATTAATTGTAGTTATTATTAGTGTAGTGCGTTTTGATTTTATTGATACAGACGTAGTTATTAATTGTAGTTTTTAGTGAACATGTCGAAGGCTAAAAAACGACCTTTCAAGACATAGTAAATAAGTTTATTTCTGACTTTCCCGATTTGTTTACAACGGGAGTAAGATAGTTTGTAAAGTGTGCAAAATACATTTGATGTCAAATAAGAAGTGGAACTGTACAAGACACGTAAATTCCGCACAGCATAGAAAACGAAAATTGGGCATGCCACCGAGAAGTGCACTTTTTTAATGTAATTCTTATGTTGATAAACTATAATTTGCCACTAGGCTTACTCGATAAACAACCGTTTAAGGACTTTTGGTACAAATACAATCGAGAGTTGCGGTTGCCAACGGAGAAAACGGCACGTTAGCATGTTGCATTTGTACGCGATGACGTTGAAAAAGAAAATGAAACGCATATTGAAAAAACAGTTTCTGTGGTTATGTATTGACGAGACAACAGACTGTAAAAAAAATCAATTGTAAATATTATGGTACGCATACTAGACCCTAGTAAACCTACATTACCACTGTTACTAGCTAGCCGAAGAAATTTCAAAAGATAAAGTGTTGATGTTTATGAGCGATGGAGCAGCGATAATGCGTTCGGTAGGACGTTCTCTTCTTGAACATGGTTGCAAGTGTTTACATGTTACGTGTAAAGTGCATGCTTTACATCTTGTGGCAGAAACCATTCGACAATGCTCTCCCGAGGTAGATGCATTAATAGCAAGCACAAAAAAAGTATTTTTGAAATCTCCCAAACGCCTACGATCATTTCACACAGAGTGTCCCGGTATTTGTCAACCACCGGAGCCAATTCTTACACGTTGGGTAACATGGTTGCAGGCAGCTTTTTACTATGCTGAACATTTAAAAATAGTAAAAGCTGTTGCTGCACAATTCAATCCTGCCGAAGCAGCAGCTATTAAGGAGAGCCAGTCGAAATTTCAAGATATTTCCGATTAAACAGGTTTAAAAAATATTCGTAGCTACTATAAAGAATTAGCTGTCGCAATAGACCAATTACAAAATAGATCGTTATCATTATTGGAGTCTCTGCAAATTATGGACAGAGTGCATACACAGCTACTGACTATACACGACGCAAAATATAATCGCGTTTTAGAAAAGTGCGAGAATGTGCTACAGAAAGTTCCCGATTTTAGCACACTAAAACAAATTTGTGATGGTGTATCGAATAATCCACTGACTAAGAACAAAGAGTATTTTAATCATGCATGTATAACATCGGTAGATGTTGAACGCCCTTTTTCAAAATATAAACTTATTTTCTCACCACGGCGAACATCGCTCACCGAAACAACTATGGAAACACATCTAATGGTGTCAACTTTTTGCCACTCTTATCCATATGATGTTAATACTGATAATGGTGCTTCTACTTTTACTGTTCCGTAGCCAGGGCTGCTTAAAAGGGTGAGTGTTTCACTACTTTTCACATATTATAATTATGTATTAGTTCTGTTATTTTTTTTCTATTTTCTTACTATTGTTTTTGTATACTAGGCAGGTACGGCTATGGCACTGCTCCCTGTTACCGGGCTCTACACATAGCATATAGTGAAGTGCTGAATACATTCAAAATAATAGAAAAATAAAGCCCATGCACAAACAACTATCAATGGATCTTCCTCGTATTTTTTTCGTATTTCCGTTTTTGCAAACTTTACCAAAGTGGTTTTTTTTAATGTATCAGTTTAACAACAGAGTAATTAATAGTTCAAAATGTTTACCTTACCAATATTCCATATTTTGAATAGCGACATCAGCGTTTTCTAGCAAACTATAGTACTAAATCGATTTTACATAACAATTTTTCATTTACAACAATTACATTCATTGATCGAAAATGATACATTCCTATAATACATACATACCTTTTAACACCGACAATTATAGTAATACAAGCTATAATTCATTCCAATCGTGAAAGTAATTTCCTGAATATGTCATTCACTTATCCGCATTCTCGCAAGTAATCTGCTTAAATATTCTGCGCTTTCCGGTCTTCTTGCAAATATTTTCCGGTAAGTTTATTCACCTGTATAGTACTAGAATAAAAACGGTAACTCTTTTTTCGAAATGTAATTTCCATTTTACACTTGTTCTAAGCAACCTTGACACACTACAGAAGAATGTACAAGTCATTTGTTAGTTATCGGTGGTATTGTGTTTAAATCTTTTATAGTTGGTTGAATATGATGATAAATGATTTTTGCGCTATTGACAAGTTGAGAACGGCGTTGGATTGTGGAACTTCAAAATATGTATCTATGATGCATGCAGCCAATATCCCTATAAAAAATATGTGAACATGTTTTTGCTCCTTTGACAGGAGATAGTAAAAGAATGAAGCCTTTCCTTCTTGTAAATCATGAAATAATAGAATTCAATGATATAGGCAATCTACACTTGATTAGCTACAAACTACTATCCTCAAAGTTGTATGTTAGTTATGATCTCTAGGGTCAAATTAACCCGTCATTGTAATAAACAATTTTTCATACTACCGGCTACGTAAGTCATTACTGGCCTGATTTGAGGGACGTAAGTGCGATTTACGGATTATTTACCTTGTTGCCCTTGACAGCGGGATGTAATGGAATCTTACGTCTTTAGAGACGTACCACCAAAATATTTTTGAAAGATAGTTTATGTGGTCTACAATGCCAGAAGGTTGGGACAGCCTGTACAATGAAAAATATACTCTCGCCTGGCTTTACTCTATTCATATGAAATTTACAATTTGTAATTGCAGGTAATTTACCAACGAACGAGTGGTTAGCATTCCAAAAACTATTTTTTGTTTTAATTTTACTGTGACTACTATATAGAAAAATCATGTAGATAAATTTGAATTACATTAGTCTAAATATTTATAATTCAAATAATCAAAACTTAACATACTTGTAGCTGCGTTTATCTTAAATGAATTTTTGGCTACGTGTATCATAAATATTGAGACATTTGTTAAAATAGACGTAGTTACTTTAAAATAAAGCTGACAAACACCATTCATACTCTCTTTACAACATACATTTTTCATTGCGTTCTTTCACATTTTAATTACCTTAATATTGGGATACTCGCACATTTATATCAATTTTCTTTTATTTTAATGCTATTCTGCATACTTTAGCCGTGTAAATCGGGGAGATTATACTTTTATATGCATAGGTGTATGTATATCTAGGCATTCATGGCGCGCAAAGTTCTTGTTGGTGTCGCCACCGACGCGGTTATCTTGATGGTCGCCGCTTTAACCTCGTCCGAAATGGAAGAGGAACGCAATAAAATCGGACACGGAATGTCGTACCGTCTCCATCTGAAACGATATCGTTAGCGGTTGGTGGGCTGGCTACCCTAATTAGATTAAGGTTGTCACAGTTTAAGAAATAATTGACCGGTTCGATTCCTCGAGCTGGCCGTGGAACACACACCGAAACGGTCAGAGATGGCTTTCGGGAAATTCTTTTACCGATTTTTACTGCTTAATTCCAACGACGCGAAATTGTGAAGTACCAATGGGACAACTGTATTTAAGACTTTTTTATAAGGAAATTAGTTGCAATGTTACAGTATTCTTTAAGCAATATGGAATCAAATGATGCAATTTAGATGTAATTCCATGTACAGTCCCTGACCATCGAATTGGAACCACTTAAAAATATTATGGCTTTGAGGTAAAATTTAAAAAACAGTTGGCGATGTTGGCAATATTATTATTTAAGTACATATAACATCCAAGTAAGTATAATTTGAACATATACATTTACTAATATTTGCTTGTTTCTCCTCTGTGTTTTATTATTTCCTCAATCCTTTTTGACATACTGCCAATGCAGCTTTTTATTGTTCTTTTCAATTTCGTCGCTATTATGCTATACATATTCAATATGTTGTTGTAATTCTTCCTTTGTAGTTGTACTTACGATGTTTTTCAAGACATTCCACACATTTTTAATTGGGTTTATGTCTAGTGAATTGCCTCGCCAAGGTAGTACACGCAGATTTTTAGATTTAAGGTATCGCATGACACTTTTTGCTTTATGACACGGTGTATTTTCTTGCATGAAAGCATATGGTCCTTAAGTCGGATCGAATGGACCAATATTTTATTAAATAGTTTTGTAAAACTTTTTTATATTGTTTTTGTTCCATTGTTCCGTTAGCGAGATATAGAGTAGTCCCGATCCTTCTGCCGTAATACACGACCAAACCATGGGGGGTGTTTAATAGATTTGGTCGTACATGTTTCTTTATAACGCTCTGAAGGACGTCAACGAACAAATTGGCTTCTCTCCGTTAGCACTTCTAGTCTATAAATAATCTAGATCGCTATAAATAATCTAGGAAAAAGTAAAAAATGTAGAGAACCATTAAGCGAAATATGAGGATGAATTTGACCAAAAATACAGATGATAAATGAAACTTGCCTTTCCCCAATCTTCAACTGTATATTGTTTATATTCTTTAGCCCATTGAAATCGTGCCGCTTTCATTTTAGATGTTAGTCTTGGCTTTTTTGCCGAACATCATCATTTCAAGCTTACTATGAATTGTTCGGGCTGATATTTGTATACCTTCTCCACTAAGAATGTTATGAACACCTTTAGTGGATAAAAAACGATGTTCTGTAGCCACTTTTACTATACGACGATCATCTCTTAAAGTTGTTTTACGTTTGCTGGCGCAGTATGTTCTGCCACTACTTGTACTAGGAATATTCTCCTTAATTAATTTCGCGATTCTCAGAACAACTTCACGTTCAGAGAACTCTCCCGTCTTTAGAAGAGCGTGCTCTTTTCTCTGTGGTTATATTTTCCTTCTTTCCCATTATGATAATAATTGACCGCGAAAATAGACGCACACAAATAAAATTAATACTCTTTGAAATATAAGTTCTTTGGAAAATCGGTGAAAATACTGTTTTTATTTATATTTGCAATGATACTAACGAACTAATGAACGACACAATTCAAACTAAACATAATTGTTGTACGTACGAATGGCAAGAGGCGTGATTCATAGCAGGTGGGTACTTTATTCTTTCCTTTTTAAATAGCTTTTCTATTTTTTATATTTCTTCCCTTTTTCCTTCATTTTTTGTTCGTTTAATACGTTTTTTTTACTTTATAAGCATTTTTCAAAATGTTCAATTATTGACTGAACTGTTACTAACAAACTCTTTAGAGGTGTCAGCTATTATGTTACTAATTTCTGTGCTATTAATCAAAAAATATGACCATGCAAACTTTTATGTAATCCACTGCAAATGAAATGAGTTGACTTTCCTACAATCTTTGATCAACAAAAGTAAAGTTATTCCCAAGTAGGTTGATGACGAAGCAAACAGTCATAAGAATATAACTTCCCATTCGAGTGTCGTAGCTTTCTATAAAAATCAACTAACACCTGAAGTAGTTAGCCTTCACTTTCCGATAATTTGGTTACGACAGAAATCTTCGGCAAGATTCAATATGCTCCTTTATGAAGATGAAAATTCCCGTGAGATAGTTACACATCGCCTCGACGACGAGTGAAAATTTCCTCACACGTTGACACAGAAGAAGAAGACGACGACGAAGAAGAACCAGAAGTTGGTATGCTCTCTTTGTATATACGTTTATTTATCGTCTCGGTAATAATATTTGTGAGAGTACCTTTTCGAGATCGAAGGAAAGGAACACCGACCAACTCACGGCAACAGATAGATACGATGGTATGCGAGAAAGACAGAGATCGCTATACTGGCTAGCGGTAAAGGATCAGAGTCGCCTGTCTCGCAATTACCGTGGGACATACCTTGAACGCGGACGCCGTTGCGGAGGCGTTAAAACGTTTTCGGGTAGACAAATTTATTACGTACAGGATTAGCGCCCGTTGATGATTCTTGGACGAGATGCTGAGTGCGGAGTCCTCCGCGAGTATGGCGTGTCATGACGGCGCACGAGCCGCGTTTGAATTTGAGTTATGTCGCCTGCAGAAACTCGAATGAATCACTGACAGTTTAATGAAAGTTATGCGCTTCGACTTGTAGGTTTCGTAATTTTTGGAAGGACTGTTAAATTTGAAATTCTATTATTATAATAAGTATTAACAGAATGAATTCAAATTAACGGTAAATGACGAGATTTATTTAAAACAGAAATAAATTGGATTCAGTATGAATATATGCTTCGAACCTTAAATTAACAATTTGTTGATCTTATAGAAAAGTAATGGTTTGATTGATTGATATTTGGTACAAGAAAGAAAGAGTGCAACAATGTATAGATTTCTTATTTGTTACCATAAAATTGGTACATGCTTTACACTTCTTCGATCATAAATACAGTCGAAATAAATGAAATGGTGTTTGTTGATTATGTGGTAATATTAAGAATATATAAATGGGTAAAAGATTACAGTACAGTGCCATAATCTAAGCAAAACAAGTGACAAAAAGGTAAACGACAACATAAAGAAGATATAAACAATGATTCTTTCCAAAAGGAGAAACCATACGAGATAAATACAGAAAGAATTAAACTGGAACAAGTTGAAACATGTAAAGATAGGTTGAGGGGAAAATTGATGATAAAGATCTTATTTCGGAAAGAAGAAAACTACAGGATACGTGGATTTCAAAGGCTAGTCTGTAAAACCAGAAGAAGGCAATCCCAAGTGAGACTTTTCAACAAAAAAAAAAAAAATTTGAACTGAGTAAGTCCAGAAATACAACCCAAAAATTGCTAATAGTTTAAATGACTTCTTCATTCAACGAGAACCGCTTTCCGCCAATACAGTTTTTCAAGTTTAGAAAAAGAAAGAAGTCACAGGGGGGTAAATCTAGCGAATATGGTGGATGAGATACCAATTTGTACCGTAATTGGACTAGTTTTGCTGTCGCAATTGCCGATGAGTGGGCCGGGGCGTTATCGTATTTGTAGAGAATTTTTTTCTTCGCTAGACAGGGCCTTTTTCTCTTTAGTTCTGCGTCGAATCGGTCCAATAAATCAACATAGTGCTGTCCCGTGATTGTCCTTCCCTTCTCCAAATAATCAATTAAGATTATGCCTTGCGAATCTCAAAAAATCGACACCACTTTTCCGGCTGATGGAATCGCCTTTGCTTTCTTTGGTGCACATTCGCTGGGAAAAATCTATTTTGCCGACTGACCTTTGGTTTCTGGCGTAGTTATGTATCTATGTCTCATCTACAGTCACATAACGCCGCAGAAACTCACGGATATTGTGCTTAAACATAAATATTAAGACAGAATTTCTTGGAATCTGCGGTGTTGCTCTTTGGCTCTTGATTATTTGCCGATATATTTTCTTTACATCTGTAGATACTACATATTTCCATTGTCGGAACCTGAAGATAATTGCTAATAAACCTTCTTGCATACACAACGTCATTTAGTGATAATCCTGTGTGTGCCTTTGCAGATCCATCAAAAATCACTCTTGGCAGCGCTATTTGGATTATAAATACCACGATGGGGTAAAAATGGCTCGTTTCTTCTGCTTCTGTTTGACCTTCCACCATGTGTCCCAATTCTTCGTTTTCCGCCATAAATTTTATATATACTCTTTCTTCAAATCTTTGCTGTGCTGCAATCTTCGTTTTAACTGCACAAATCTAGTCATCGCCATGTTCTTTGAGTCTCCAAATTTGTTTGCAGATTCTTTTAATGGTGGAGTATCGATAAAACGTCCAGCTTCATCGCGTTCTCTAGTATTGTTGAATACCTCTTCACATACCTACCTTGTTTCCTTTGGACGTGGGTCCCTTCTTTGCAAAATCTTCTATTTTCCAAAATCTTTCTAATTAATCGTTTTGTATAGTGTTGGTTTTTTTTTTCCTAAATTGTGTTGTCCAGTACATAGCTGATCCTGAAACAATCCTGCATCTGTTCACTTGACCTGGTTTAAAGAATTCAGGATCAGCGAATCATACATGTGGAAAGTCATCGATTATTGAGTCTAATACAAGGCAGGTAACAGATGTTTCGTATGAATCTCCGGTGGTGATTTTACTAGCATTGTAACACCTCATGACACTTACATAAAAAACCATATTTGACATATTTTGAGTTTATTTCCCTCATTTTATTTGTTCTCGTTTATAGTTCACCTAGAACCGTCGCCATAGATGCAGATGGCGCCCGTGTTCGATCTAAACCCCGAAAATCGGACCAAATGTTGAGCGCGCCATCAGTGACAAAACCCCGTGAATAAATCAACTTGTAAGCCCGCGTGTTGTTCCTTTTTTTTCCTCTTCTTCCCTGCTTTGGGCTTGGCCACAAGAACACACACACGGCCGCCCACGATTGTTACCGACTAAATGATTATTTTATATATTCATTGTCTGCAATCCGCGCCCGGTTGACTCACGTGGAGCTGAGCCGTGAGAACTCCAGCTCACACAACACACACACACACATACGCGCGTCTTCACATACATACACATATAACACAAAACATCGTTCGGACCTTATTTTGTTTTCTTACCGGCCACACTATAGCACCTCTTCTTCATCATGCTACAGTCTCTGGTCGAAATATTAGAGTATTCTTTGATTGAAATCTCATAGTTCCATTTCGAAGTTAGGATGGATGATAGACAAGTTTATAAGATCTATTTTTCGTAAAACTTGCATATCTACAACGTGTTCAATTCAACAAAAGCAGTTGGAGGCCAAAATGTACCTTGATATGTGTGCCACATACATTTAGAATAATTAAATCTTCAAAAAGTCAGAGCACACGGGTCCACATTAAAAAAAGCAGTAGGTAGGTTTTTATTGAATGTAATTCAATTTTTTTTAAATTACATCAATGTGGCGCTGAAATAAAACCACCACCCAACTTATTAGGAAATTACATACTGCAGTGAATCCAGCTTTCTCCTGGTTTCGATTAACAAAATTTACTACTTCTATCTTCTTCACTGTCTGACAGGACTAACAGTGATCCTGTGTGCTTCATGGTGTGTACGTTGAATCCACTTCAATCCATGGAGAACAGATCTTTTTCACACCTAAATGTTTTCATGTTCGAAATCGAATGTACTGTAGTCTTCGATATACCTGTTGATGCCCCCATCTTACGTTTTATGTGCATCTTGCACACAACATCGATGTTTTTTTGGAACAATAACCGATTTTGGTCAACCTTCACGAAACTCATCATTGACGGAAGCACGACCAGGACGAAATTCTGCAAACCAATTGTAAACAGTCTTTTCTGATGGTTCTTGATTACCAAAAGTTGAACGCAGCCATTCGAGGCATTGTTATTGTGTTGGGCTTTTATTGAAATCGTAGAGAATCATCTAACGGAAATCTTCGCATGATTTTTCTATTTTTTACAAAACTTCTTTTTTTAAACGCTCACTGTAAATAAACTACACGGCCGATTTATGTGCTATCACTGCTTTAAGAATAACAAATGTCAAATTTTGCGAAAATAGTAACGTCAAATCTCAATAGCGCCATCTAGTGGTCGTTTGTAAAAAATTTAGACGCTACCTCGTAATTAAGAGAAGTACTTGCAAATATTAGATCACTTATTACTAAAAACAGTTTCCGCCATTGTATAGGCACAGATAATGACAAACAGCATATCTAATTGGTATTTAACTTCATCTGTTTTTCTGTTTGTTAAATAGGACTAAGGAAATGCCGAAATGAGATACTTGAAACAGTCTCCTTCAATTGGCAAAGCTTTAACGAATTGCTTCATGAGACCCAATTTTATATGCAGAGGTGGAAATATAATGTTCTTTCTGTCGACAAGTGGTTGATGTACAATGTTTGGATCACCAGGTTTCAGGTCAGATCGTGGCAGCCAATTCAAGTGCACCCAATGCTTTTCACGAGCTCTGCTGTCCCACATACACAAAAAGCAGGGATACTTGGTATATCCGAATGGTCACATTCTCATAAGGTGTAGAGATAAAACTTGACGTAGTAGAAGGAAACTAACTACAGTTTTGAAACCAGCATGCCTAGTTAACTATAAAACAGCTCAAAAACCAAACTCAACAAAAATTGTGTTACAAATTGTTCCCCAGTGTATTATATATTTAATATTTTTGCTGTATAGCTCTGATGATATCAAAAGTGAAATTTAAGTATAAAGCCACAGAAACGTTAAATGATTTCTTTACAATAGTCAGTGAATATGAATACTTACTTATTTAGTTACTTATCACTTATCACCTATGAAACTTCTTGAAGAGGACATGCGGACACCCAGCGGTAAGAAGACGGTCCAGAATGGACCTTCGCATGGCTGTTGGGATTCTGACAGGACAATGTCGGTTAAAGAAGCACCTCTTCGGGATATGGTTAACCAAAGACCTGTCATGCGGGGCTGTCTAGTTGAAGATGAAACAGTGGAACATTTTCTCTGCAAGTGCCTTGCACTGGCATCAATTAGAAAAACCATGCTGGGTGAGGAGCGCCTTATCGCCATTAGGGTCCCCTATTTCAAAGCAGTAAGTTGGTTGCCGCCCTAGAGGGCTATCCATTATAGAGAGGATGCATACTGAGTCGGTAGGAATTCAAGATTAATTTATTTGTAGGTTAAAACCAGATTGGCTGAAAAACTATAAATAACCTTTGGAATAATAATGATAGCAAGGACTGTGGGGTAGTATAGCAACAACAATATTCTTGGCACATTCCGCATCACACAAATTGTTAATTAACTCGGAAAGGCCGTTTCGAAGACGCATGGGTCATTATCTTCAGCAACTTCTGGAAGTTTTTCATTATCCAAATCTTTAGAAAAACATTCAAGATACAGTAAATAAATAGACGTAGTGCTATTCTCAAGTATTTCTAATAGATTAACAACAAAGCCGTTATATCTTTTCCAATTAGGAAGTTAATGTAACCTGTACTTATTGTAAATGATAAATAAATCTGTTGGTGATAAGTAAAATTGTCGCAAAACTTCGTTTTTATTGGCACATAACGAACAAATGAAATATGTTCTAAATTACAAATAGAGTTAGTTCTAGAAACTTATTAATTTAGGTTTAATGCTTAAATTATAAAATTAATCATTAAGCTTAAGAATTTGATTGGTTTTGAATGAGTATTGTGAAAGCCATTCTTAGCTATGATAATTTTACAATTAGGTATCGTTCCAAGATATAGAATTGGCTTCTTTCTTTTTTCCCAAGTCTGTACGTGCCCGCCTTTCTTTGGTGCGTTCTGCGTCTCCTTTTTTGCCCTATACAGTTTTCATTTCGCCTCCATCTCCTTCTCCGTACCGCCTGCTTTTCTTCTTATTTGTTTTTCGTATTCTCTTCGTTTTTTTTTTTTTTGGTCTCCTCCTCGTCCTTCCTTTCATTTTCTCGTGTTTTGTTCGGTGGTTCGTTTTCGAGTCGCTCTCATCTCTTTTAGATTTAGATTAAGCGCGCGCGGAGGAGAAGAGAAGTCGCGCACACCGAAGTCTTTTACCTACCACCGCGTTTTCTCTTCCAACACGTACGAATAGGAAATCGAATCGCCCGGAATGAGGGTGAATCTTCATCTTCTTCTTCTTCTTCGTTTCTTTCAAGTCCACTTCTGCTTATTTCACTCGTACATGTTATACGTGGATGTTTGTGTGCGTGTGTGTTTTGTTCGAAGCCCGGCGTGTGTTTTGTACGTGTCACTGAAAAATGTCAGTCGGGATTAATTTCAGATAGAGCGGGCCGATATCCTTGCTATTGCGCCGGTTTGTGTTGTCGGTGCACGCGGTGGTCGTCTGGTAGCCATTGGACGTCTTATTTCGCTGCCTACCGCACATCGTGCCCCGTGTATGGTAAAATACAATGTGTTATCGCTGATATTGGATTTTGGTGTTGATGTTCCAACCTTTAAAGTCGCGTCTACATAATATAATCCACAATATCATGGTGACATTGCCATTTGGTATACATAAACATCGTTTAATATGTATAACTTTGACGATTCGAGTCTAATCTGGATCCATTTCCAAAAAGCTGAATACTGTAGGTACTAACAATAAGTGTTTCACTTCTCCAAGAAGAATATCGGTTTGCATTTGAAAACATAAAATTCACAACAATATGAAAAATTAAAAGCCTGGTCAATGTTAACTTTTGTGTTCCTCCTCCACAGAAAAAAAATGTTAGAATAACTTCTACAATTGCAGCGAATGCCACTACAAGCAGTTATAGGACCTGTGACGCTGACACTTTGTAGCAATTAGTAAAACCGGTATCTTTTGAAAATATTTATGAAACGTCGTACGTTAAAGGTTATATCATTGTATGGGTAAATATAGTATCTGTATTCCGGTTTCTATCGCTACTATCTAGGACGGCATGACTATATCTCTTGAAAAAGCGTTAGTGCTTTTTTCTTCTCACATTGTTTTTGGCGGTAGTGATTCCATCATTACCATGAGCTATTTGTTAGCATTATCTTGGTTATTGCTTCTAGGTACTATTTTCATGTGTACTTCTACATTAAGTTTACTTTTGTTTGAACGTAATTCTGTAGATAACTTCTAGCTTAGCTTTTTTAAAATCACAAGCAATGAGAATAATTTACTGCATTATGTACGGATATGTTGTATAGTTTTACACAAGGTAAGTGTAATTAATAATGTGAATATAAATAATATGCATTTCAAGAGTTCTAACTACATTAATACTTTATCAAGAAAATGAAACTATTGATTTATGAACGATACCTAAATGCTTTCTGGAATTAAGAAAACTATTTGCTATCCTTAAGAAAATATTGTTGTGTGGTATAACGCTCATTTACCTATACTAAGAATCGCTTTCTTCAAATTTTCTGCAAAATTTTCTTGAATCAAGTTAACAAATGTCTTAAACAATGAAATACAATTATTTCACTACAAATATATGGTTCTCTTGAGCGGAGAAAGGAACGCTAAGAAAATATTTCTTTTGATTTAAAGCACTTATTGTATTGTGGATAATTGAAGCAGCAATTGTGTTGGATTGAGGCGGGCAGCCTTGATACAAGTAAACGTTTCTATGCGTGTAAGCTGATCAGTAGTGATTTCAAAATTATTTCTTAAATTATTGTTTACTGCCCGCAATAAACTTTGTACTACTATTCACTTCTTTCTTATTAGGATATTTATTAAACTATACAAAAAAATATAGTCCAAACACAATACAATAAAAAAAATAACTAAGTTTATGCTGTCACAAAGAACAGCGTAACAGGTTTACATGTCAAATATTCTTAAGGAACAAATTTTACAACAAAATGGTTGCACCCGATACGATTTAAAATTAAAATGTTAACGTTAATTATTATTTATATATTTAATAAATTAAATCGGTTTCTCTAAATTTAAAAACAATTAGTTTTCGAATTTTACAATTTTATCCAAAAAATCATTTTCGCGTTTCAAAAACTGACAAACCCCATACACCTACATTCAAGGAGTTGTTTGACCAGGGCGGGCTTCAATGTTAATGTTATAATAATCTGTACAATTGCTGAAGGTCTTTCAGCCGTTCTTGGAATAATTTTGAATCACAAATTGCCTTCTTCAGAAATTAAAATATTTTTTTTGTATTTGTTTTTTTTTTCTTTAATTTGTTAAATTAAAAAAATGATCATTTTTTCCTATTTTAAGAAAAAAGTTAATTGAAGCAGTACACATAATTAGTATTATTTTATTAATTTAACAAATTAAAGAAAAAGGGAAATATGAAACAAGAAAATATTTTAATTTCTGAAGAAAACAATAAATTTGTGGAAACATAAAAGTTGCGTTTTAATTTTTTTTTTTTTGATTCATTGACAGTTTGCAAAGTATAGTTGCTAGCTAACTAAAATACTACAGAACAATTAGAAAAATAAGTTTTATTTGTTCTGAGCTACATTTGTTGAGTTAAGTTAATAGAGGTGGGCAGAAATTTAATTTTGACAGTGCACTCTTTCAGTTTGATAACGGTGAAAAGTTAAAAAATGATAACTACTTGTAAATGATAAATACGGAAAACTTATTAGTAGTGTGCGGACGATTTAGTCTACTATCGACCATGTATCATCCACATACAAATTGTTCCACACCTAATCGCGTTGTGAGAAAACTGGCTTCAACAGTGCTCTTTTTAAAAGTGGCGCGCTGCCTTTTTATTTTATAATTAAAGAAGAAGATAATATATTTATGAAGTTGGAGGAAAAGGAAAGTCCACTTTCTCATAATAACTCAAAATTTAATAAGAAAAGAACGACCGGTTTCGGGACTAACGTCCCATCTTCAGGCAAGGTTTTAAACTCCATCTCTCAAAAGAGAAAATATTTGTAAAACGTATGGATATCCATGTACGTGTAATAATTCAGAAATCCCGTTAAAATTTGCTTCTTTCATTTTGAAATTTTGTAAGTGTATAAACACAAGTTAAAAGTTGAGCTTTCTAAAATAGCGTTAAAAATAGCAACTAAACACTTGTGATATATGGGAATACGACTTATATGCTACTGTGCCACATAAATTAATTTTATTATTAAGATATATATGCAATTTTGTCAAAATCACACGGCTTATGCGTTCCACATTCTTCGAATGACTGAATTTCCTGAATAGAATATATACCATTTCGTTTTACTTTTTCGCTAGTTCAAACAAATAACCCGCTACTTTCTTGCGCTGTTTTCTTGGCCCACATTCGCTCGTTATTCATGCTACCGTGTAAACTTTTGAAGTAGTGAATAAATCACACAAAACTATAAACCGAAATTACTACTAAATTACAGCTTCGCGTAAATAAATAACCGGCTAACAATATAAAACAGAAATACACAACGTACTTTTTAAATCACTCGCCGTCGAGATGCTTTATCGAAATGGTACTCTGAAATATGATTGTGTTGACTATGTTAGCACCCAATTGAGCTGTGCAACGCCCGGCGTATCCCCGATATGGGGATTGTTAGTGTCAAGCTTAGCCATCTGAAAAATGTAATTTTTGAATAATAATAATATTATTATTTATTATTATTATTATTATTATTATTATTAAATATGTAATTGTATTCTTTGTTGCTTTTCAAATATGTAGGTTTCCTTTCTTAGGGTTTTGAATTTAAGAACGGTGAGATTTAATTTTAGGATATTGAAAAAAAAAATTGATGATAAAAACGATTACATTTTTATCGTTTATAATGAGGCTAGACACCATCAAGTGACGTAGAGCAAAAAGAAACTTAAATTTTATTTTTTGTCAAGCTACAGTATCTTTTGGGCGCCCCAAAGTTGGCGGATAATGGATTAAGATTATGTTCAGACATTTTTTTAATTTGTGCAAAACCATAGTTAACGACATTCGTTCAATTAATTTTTTTGCAGTCACACACTTTTGCATTTTAAAAAATTATTTTTTTTTTGTTTTAATAAGCAAGTTACAAATCGTTTTGGGACTATTTAATTTATTGTATTTTCATATGTGCGGTTCTAAAATGTCTCCCTCCCCCATGTTAATTTTTGAGCGACAGGAGCTAGCGTTTTTAGAAAAAATAGGTCGATTTCTATTTTTTGTAAACTAACTTTTGCCGTTAACGGCATTTCAATTGTATTTCCCGTTTCACCGGAAGCGACGTCAATTACTTTTTAAAAATAGAACACCCTGCACTTACTTTATGTCATTTTAACTTGTTTTGTTAATTGTTGTTTATCCTTTACTTTATCGAACTTTATTGTAACTAATTAATTGTGGTAGGTTTGTTTAAATTTGTTAGTTGTTTATGTTGTTGATTTTACAATGGCCTCCGCATGGGCCACGTAAAATAATCACCAAGTACCTAATTTTAATATTCAGTGAATTTGGCAACAATTACCACGAAGTGAAACACAATGAACACTGTCCTTGTACAGTCGGAAATATTTAAACTTTGCGCTAAGTAAGGATAGATAGTATAAAATTTACAGGGCGAACTGCTTTAACAGAAGACAATATAATTTAAATTATTGTACAATTTGTTGCGCAACCATGAATCACATAGTATTAAAATTGACCCAGGAATTTTGCATGGTTCATGCCGATGCCGTCATAAAAGTAACAACACAAAAAAAAACAGACAAATTGTCTATCAAAAACAAACACATTTAAACTTACCATAATTAGTTAATTGTAATAAAGCTCGATAAAGTAAAGAAATAACAATAATTAACGAAACACTTGAAGAGAACACTTCAAACATTTATAAATAGTGCCTAAAGAACATACTTGGAATCTGGTGGCCAAACCGTATATCAAACGATGAATTATGGCAACGAACAGGCCAGGAAAACAAAAACAGAGAAATAAAAAAAAGAGGAAATATGGATGGCTAGGACACACCTTGAGGAAACCTAGAAGTACACCCAGTCACTCTGTTTTAGAATGGAATCCACAGGGAAAGAGATCGAGATGTAGACCGCGAGTAACGTGGAGGAGAACTGTCTCAGAAGAAACGAGGAAAACCACTCTACAACTCAGACAAATCGCACAGGACCGAAAAGGCTGGAAAGAACATACAGAGACAATATAAACATATTAATCTTTTTTTGTATGTAAAGCACTTCTTATCCTATATCCCTCAAGGGAATAATGGGTCTTATTATCATTATTATAATTAGTTAAACGTAATAAAGTTCGATAAAATAAAGAAATAACAACAATTAACAAAACAAATTGAAATGAAAGAAAATAACGAGAACAAAGAAGGAACGTATGACAAATGCAGGATATAATAACAATAAACAGCAAGAATAATTTACGCTTTTGGAATTGAGATTTGACAGTTTGGCAATTCTTATGATTACCTTGCTTAGCAACTTAGATCAGTTTATTACAAGAAACAATTTGGCGCTCTTTCCTAGCCAACTTTGCATTACAACAAAAACAGATTACCAAAACATTTATTCCTGCATATCGTCATATTTCTTAAGTTAAAATATAACATATGTGGTATCGTTGGATTCGTCTTTCGATTACCTTTCCAAAATTGTAAAAATTTACGGGGTGTTTTGTTTCAAATACGTTTAAAACAACGGAAATACAATTGAATTGCCGATAACGGCAAAAGTTAGTCCACGAAAAATAGAAATCAACTCTTTTTTATAAGTAAGCATGAGGGCAGCATTTTAGGTCCTCACCGTATATATTTTAAGTAATTAGTTATATATAATATTTTTTTTGGTTTTAGGTCGTTAACAGAAGAGAAAAAAAACAACCTTTTCTTTCCTTTCCTACATTTATTGCCTTGCTACATTTCGTTGATTTTTCGTCAACTTATCCTCTTTTTCGTTCCTACCTTATTTAATATTTGAATAAAAAAAAAACTTTAATATCAATGGAACCATATCTAAGAATCAAGTCACGTTGAATATGTTCAAAACACTGAAAAAAATTTGTTGTAACTGTCTGCAAAGTCGTGGAATACTCTGGAAGCACACTGGCTAAAACCTAAATCTAAATCACTCAATGCAAAGGGTTGTAGTGGTACTAAAGTTGTTTCTAAATTTGGTTATTCAAAAATAAGTTTTCAATTTGAAACCTCTGTATCTTCTACACATATTCACAGTTTACTTCCTCATATAGACATCATTGCGCTCTAGAATGATTAGTTTATTTTCATAACAAATTGCTACAGTGACGTTCGAATGTTAAAAATTCCATCACGCAGTAGTTTAAAGTATGCTGTCACATTTTTACATCAATAATTGTTGAAATATCTTTAGCTTTTTGAATTTTTATTCAGTACTAACTACAAATGCA
Organism: Dynastes maya; assembly: GCA_029619315.2. Taxonomy (NCBI): domain Eukaryota; kingdom Metazoa; phylum Arthropoda; class Insecta; order Coleoptera; family Scarabaeidae; genus Dynastes; species Dynastes maya. The sequence goes on along the minus strand of JAROYE020000006.1, from coordinate 42,339,573 downwards.
ATAGGCAATATTCCAAGACATGAGACGACTTCGAACGTTACACGACTTCAAAAATAGAAATTGTATAAAATTACTTCGTAAGTTCGTGAATAACATTGGGAAAATGCAAGAACACAAGAAATGTTCTAAATATAACCAATAGAATTGCAAAGCGTTTGAAAATGAGTTATTATTTATCAGTGTGGCGAATTCTGAGCGAACAACTTCGCCAGTCTCCCTATAAAATACAAATACAAACTTAAAGGATACGGCAACCGAATTACTGCCACATCAAAATTTTCTCGGGAAATTACACACATACAATGTTCGGCAAAGATTATATGATCTCACGGTTATTAATTAACACATTTCTATTATTATTATTATTATAGTCGGGCTATGGCACAGATGCCTTTAATCACTGCGACCTTAATAGATCTATTGTTACAAAATACCCTTATGGGTGTTAGAAGGAGGCTCTTAATAAACCTTAATACTACTCTAGGATCTGCTTCCTTCAATTCAGTAGGTGCAAGAAATGGCCTAGAAATGTTGGTGCTAATGGCAACACATTTACATAGGATGCGTTCTGCCGTCTCCAGATCTTCTTAGCATAGACGACAGATCTGGCATAGACGACAGATACATGGTCTATCAGAAATCCTGCCAGTAATCTAAGATCCTTTTTGCTGAACAACAGCGCTATTTTTGCTGTCTCTGTCCAGTGCTTTTGCCTGTTTTGTCCTGGAACGTTTTCCCAGTACGAGGCCTTTTGATTGTCCTCCCATACCTTAATTGTTTGTTTTATGTGGCTCTTTTGGAGACCACAGCAGGGGTTAGAACCAATGAAAGGCATGTTCGCTGCTTTTTTGGCCAACCTATCGGCTTTTTCATTTCCTTCGATCGCTTGGTGGCTTGGGACCCACCGCAAAGTAACGTGGTCATTGCGTTCCAGTTGTCTTAGATTGTGTACGCATTCGCATATCAGAGCAGATTCATATGTGTAGGCCTTAATGGCCTTTAGAACTGCCTGGCTGTCGCTAAATATATTTATAGTTGCGCCTCGTATCCTTTTCTCGAGGTTCTTTATGGCGCACAGGTTTGAAGCAGAAATCTCTGCTTGAAATATGTTGGTGTGGGTCCTGTAGGCATTTGTAGGTGGTAGTTGGGACCACCAATGCCTATACCTGTTCCAACACCTTCTATACTCGAGCCATCCGTGTACCACTCCAGGGTGCCTCTTTTGCGTTGAGGCTCACTGAATGCGCACTTTTGAAAAGGCTTTTGGCTTTCAATGATGACCTTATAAGGTTGATCAAAATTCTATTGCATAGGGATCGTATCTTTTGCAATATACATCAGATAGTTTATGTTGGGATCTTCAGGGATTTTGAGGTGCCCCCTAAGATCCCCAGGCTGTAATCCCTGAATGTGGATGTGAAGCGGCATTATTCCCAGCAGTACCTCTGGAGCTGCTGTGGGACAAGTACGCATCACTCCTGTGATGTTGAAACATGCAAGTCTCTGAATATGTTGAAGCTGCTATTGCATAGTCTTCTGAGTTGTTTTAGGCCACCAAACCAGAGAGGCGTAAGTAATTATGGATCTGATTGTTGCCGTATAGAACTAAAAGGTAATTTGAGACTTAAGACCCCAGTTCTCACCAAGCAACCTTCGGCATACTAGTGACTAATTTGGGGATGTGGTAGTTCCATGTTAGATTTTTGTCGAACGTAATTCCCAAGTATTTAACTTCATCGCTGAAGTTAATGGTTTTGCCTTCGATGGAGAGTAATTTAAGACAAACTTTACTTCTCTTTGTAAAAGGAACGATTGTAATCTTTTGCACACGACAAATTATTGTGTAATTCACATTTGCAAAATCTAAACCTTTTGTAATGTGATAACCATTTCAAATTTGGAACTCACTTAAAAAATAAATAAAATATATTGAGCTCCTAATGGCTAAGCTTAATACTAACAATCAGCATGTACACATGTCGATCCGCAACGTACGTACAACATCCATACATACAAAAGCTGGAATCTCGCATCTTCCGAGATATTGTGCCGATGCCGAAATTGGTCTTCTGTAACATGTGCTCGGCGTGGAGGCACTCTGACTCACAGATGTAAAAAACCCTGGTAGATTGCCAACCGGTGCAGTGTTTTTTGTTTAGACGAAGATATAAAAGTGTCCGATTGCAAGATACACTCACGGGCTGGCACAACTGGCCGTTGAGAAACTATTACATTCTAAAATAAAGAGATGATGTTAGACGCGAATATTAGGACGATCGTTAATCGGGTGAGAAAGCTGCCGCTGAAAAGGATCTTTTAATATTGTTTACGTTCTGCGTACAGTTGAAATACATTGTCTTGAATCACGTCTTTCGTAAAGGAAATCCTTTCTAAATATTTAATATCAAATCTACTTCCTTTTTATAACAAAAACAAAAAACAAAAATAAACAGTGTTACTTGATAACGTAAGAACTTTATTTATATTAGCTATGTTCAAAATTCCACGAAAAAATATTAGCTGGTGGTGCTAAATTTTCTCTAAGTGTGTGTTCCTTACAACAACATGCAGCAAATTTGACATATTTTTAAACTTCCGCCTAACAGAAGAGGTAGTTTTTATACAATGTGTTCAAGGAGGAATGTCACTTTTATTCGATTGTATTCGAGATTACTAATAACGAAAGCGAGGTAATGTCTCTGCGCGGGATAGGCGTGCGCTTCCTTCAGTAAGTGCAATGCCAAAAAATAAGTAATAAATCGAATAATAATAACAGAACTAATACGTAATTATAATATGTGAAAAGTTGTGAAACAATCACGCTCTTAAGCAGCGTGGTGAAAAAATTTGTTTATATTTCAAATTCGCATGATAAAACGCTTAAATTAGTTCGGATCAGCCGATGCCATCACAAATTTGTTTAATGTGAAAAATCGGAATCTTTCTAAAACGACTCTCGAACTTTTTAAAACGCGATTATATTGCGTCATGTATATGCGTAGCATGTATGTACTTGTCACTATTTGCAGTGACTCTACTAAACGACAAGTCTATTTTGTAATTGTTACTATTCGTATGAACCATTATATTTTACGTATCGTTTAGTCTCGGTTCACGGAAATATCTTGAAATTTTATCTGTCTCTCCTAAATAGCTGCAGCTTCGGCAGGATTGAATTGTAAAATGCCAGCTTTTACTTGTTTGAAATATTCAGCATAATAAAGGACTGCCTGCAACCATGGTGGTTCACGAATACCAGAACACTGCGCCTGAAATGATCGAAGACAGTTTGGAGACTTGAGAAACACTTTTTTGTGCTTGCTATTAATGTATCTACTTCGGGTGAACATTGTCGAATAGTTTCTGCCACAAGATGTAAAGCATGCACCTTACACGTAACATGTAAACACTTGCAACCGTGTTCAAGAACTTGAACACTTGACGTGGTGAGACTTGAAAGTTTTCTAACGTACCAAGTATCACTCTCACAATTGCTGTACCAGTACACTTTTCCAGTCTTTTGCTAGCTAGTAACAGTGGAAATGCCGGTTTCTGCGGGTCCAGTACGCGTACTACAACATTTAGAATAGAATTTCTTTTACGATCTGTTGTCTCGTCAACACATAATCAAAACAACTGATTTTTTAATGTAGATTTGATTTTCTTTTCCACGTGTTCGCGTACAAATGAAACATGCTTACGTGCCGCTTTCGTTGTTGGCAACTCGAGGTTGTACTTATACCAAAAGTTCTGAAACGGTTCTTTTTCGAGTAAGCAAAGTAACAAATTACAGGTTATCATCATGGCAAGTATTTAATAAAGGCAGTTCTCGTTAGCACGCCCTTTTCTCTATGTCTGTATTCGTCGGTATTTACGTTTGTTACAGTCCACCTCTTCTCAGAACATCAAATGTTTCTCGCACACTTTACAAACTATTTTAGCACCGTCGTAGAACAAATCCAGATAAACTTATTTACTGTATCGGCAAAGGTTCGTTTCACATTACACATTTTAAACTCATAATTATATATTTATAACTAATAACACGCAAGACAAAACACAACGCACGCTCTCGTTTCCTAAACTGAACGAAAAATAAACAAGCGGACACTGACAAAGCGAGAATCGATTTTTGCAAACGGCCCGTTACGCGAAAGCCTATGTATCGCAGACACCTCGCTCTAGTGATAACTTTCCTTATAACCGCTATCACTTTTCAAGAAAATAATTTTCATAAGTTTAAGGCTGAGGTAGCCCACGGTACCTACGTGACTAAATCAAATTCGAAATAATGAGGACAAATTGATTAATCAAGGATAAAATGTTTTACATGTAACTATAAGACAACAATTAATTTGTTAATTTAGTATCCCGAAATGAACTTGAAAAAAAATTGCAATATTTGCTCAAAACTGAAAAACATACATGACCATCGTGGTCTCCCGATTTAAGTCCCTTAGATTACTTTCTTTAAGGACATTTAAAATATGTAGTACCCCTGTAGAAACATTGAAGAACTAAGAGAGCTTAGATATTAGAATCGGTTATGGAAGCATGCTGCAAGAAACCTTAAGAAACAAGTCCAGTCTTAATTAGGAGTATTTTGTGTCTTTTAAGTTTTGTGCACACAATGCAATTGTTTTGCAAATTCACTTTAAGATATGTTGCATTTGTTTAAGCATGACCTATTAAAATTGTTGATAAATTAACAATTTATTTTATTTCGAACTTAATTTAGTTGCTTAAATATAGGAATCATGGTCTTAAATTTATAAAAGCTATAACTTTCTTGAAAAGTAGCAGATAGGTTGGTAGCAGTTACAAGCAAGATGCGTCACAGATTCTAAAAATCGAATAAAAAGACACCACCGAGCGGCGATCAGTGTTGCCAGCACTTGTAGATTCATACAAGATGCAGTACGCCTATTTTTCGTCTTGTTTTTCTAGTAGCTTTGCAGCTTATAGAAAAATTATCGTATTTCTTTTATTTAACCTACGAATGAAAATACATATGTTAGTACCGTTAGGTCTTTTTTATAATGAAAAATAATCGCAAATTGTAGTAAAAATCTTGCAGTTGTTAGCACTGCGTAAAATTTTTAAAACAAACGTAGAACTACGAAATAGTAGTTACGGCAGCGTACATGTATACACAATAGATCTGGTTGAGACTTGCAGTTATACTGAGGGTTGTATCGATCCTCTGCCACTGCCCGTTGGCGCTAGTGAGCAGCTCTACTAACTACCAACCTAAATTGTTCGTAAAATGTAAAACTTTTTTGGTAAACTCCAAAAAGTACCCCATTAATATTGCTTTCAATTATGTTGTGAGTCGCAACAAAGACTTCCGACTTCGGACAGAGCATGTGACAATTATCGTGTCACGTAATCGAGTTATCAAGAAGAGTCCGGACTTCAAACGAATCGATCAATAAACACGCAAATACATTAGAGAAAGTAGTTGTAATCTTATTGTTAGTCTTCGTAAGTTAAGTTCTTGTATCTGTCTTGCGTTTTTTTCAAAAACCTCAAGTGAAGACAGAGAAACTTTGTTTTTCACTACTGTCTTTTCCGTCATCTTTCGTAATATAACGCCGTCTACTACGCAAGTAGTCAAATCTAGCATGTTTAAAACTAAAAGTTGGTACGAACACATTCTTCTTGCTGGCAATACTGGCGGTGATGCCTTTAACTTTGTAAAAAACTGCCGCTAAACATTCCACGCTGAACACACTTTATAACGCACATCACTATTTGTCAACCATTTAACAATTTTTGTTGCTATTTGATTTAATGAAAAGAGCATATCGAAGACCTAACCTGAAAATGCATTCTATGTGTGTTATGTATGTCTATCGCTGCTTTTTGAAGACATCATTCGAGCCAAAACTCAAACATATATTTTCTTCCGAGAAAATGACTCTTTTCCTAATTAAATACACTTTTATGAGAATTCAAACCCGTTCCGTTGGAATTAAAATAATTTAGCTTTAATTCTAATTTCGCCATTTTCATTATGACAGAAGTAACAGAAAAATTACTACTGCGTAACAGGTAAACACTTTTTTCTATCGACTCCATAAATTGAACCAATTAAAAAGATTTTTTTTTAAGATTTCGTCCCTGAACGAAAAATGTTTCCATTATGATAATAAATATATGTAATTGAAGAGAGGTATGCACAGAAGAATAAGGCGCAGCTTTATTCTCGAACGAAAGCACACCTCTAGTAAATATAATAGGCACTTTACGTTCTAATGATTAACATGTGTAAACCTATTTATGGTGAAACAGGAAGAAATTCAAAAGTAATAAACATTCTAACTTTCTAATGGAAGAAACCTTTGAGATGAATAAACCACAAGAGAAGAATTTTGCTGCTATATTAATATCTAAAATTACAAGCTCCGAATTTTCCACATTTTCCCTGTTTAAAAAATACTCTATCTAGATAATACTTTTGCAAACATACCTGGGATTTGTAATATTAAGTTTTACTGTAATCCACTCCTTACTTTACACCATAACAATTATCGTAAGAAAATAAAATAGCATTTTCCTTATTGGTCATGGTATTTGTTATATCCATACCAAATATAATGATGGTATGTCACCTTGATCTTTCTATAGATGTAGAGAATATTTTATTCCATAAAGAACAACTTATTTTTAAAAATGTAAATATCTTAAGCTTCAAATGTTTCATTAAAAAGATATATAAATTTCAAAATAATCATTTAGAGAATTATTGTTGTTGGGAAATGTTAAATGAATAACATTTTAAATATTTTTTTCTTCTTCAGAAATTGAACTTTGATGAGCCATCCGTATAGACACCCTCTTTAGCTTGTAACGCTCTAGATCTTTGTTTAAAAATAAAAGAAAATACCAAAGTATGTAAAATCACTTTATTCAGGACAATGGTTTTCATGGTTACATATCAGTTATTCCAAAAAAATGATCTATCCATTGAGTAAACTCTTTGGAATCCTTTATTTTATGGACTATCTACATCCTTAACGAAATATCTATAGAAAATTAGACTAATAATACCACCGGCAGGTTTAGCAATATTATACATAAATTCGTATTTTACAGTTGGTAGTGCGACAACTTATTGCAATGTTTTTAAACGAGGGGAAAATTTAAAAAAAAAATAATTTTTCGAAATTCATTAATTAATTTTACGGTCTGAAGGTCCGGGAGTGTTCCTAGACACTCTTTCGGCAATTTAAATTAAACTAGATATCAATTAATGAAATTTTGCGAGTATTAAAACTTGAAAAGAGAAAACTAACCTAGGATTGTGACATTACAACTATGCTTACATGTTACGTACTGGAACTTTTTTTAAACCTGACTTTTACTTCGTATTTATGATCGAATTTAAACGCTGAGCACAGAAAATAGGAACACAGACAAATACGTATTACCTAGATGGATATTTTGACTGAAAGTGAGAAATTGGTTAGCGTCCCTCCACCTCTTTATTTTAATCGCGATAGCGATTATTTAATCACGGCTAATTTGGAAAAAATTTATCAATTCAGTAATCTATTTTGAATGGTTTATTTTATAGACTATCTACATCCTTAACGAAATATCTATAGAAAATTGGATTAATAACACTACCGGCAGGTTTAACAATATTATATCTATCCTTCTTTACCAACCACCAGCGTTATACGTTGAAAAATGCCCTAGACGCAGACACCCGCTCTCTTCAAGATATCGCAAGTGGTGCTTCCAGGTGTTCCGAACAGGACAATCTCAACGCTTTCGAGATACTCGATCCTAGACTGCAGTATGACGTCGCCGTGCTACAGAAGAACCATCTGCCATGGCCTGGCGCGTGCTCCACATTTGCACCCTCTGCAGCAGCGGTCGTACTTACGGACATAGGAAAAATAAACAGTCGAGATGAATTATGTTTTATAGGAGACGAGATGTGCGATATCGGATTGCAAACAATAGAACAACCGGAGGTAGTGTTGAAAATTTCCGAGCTTTGATAGGTGAAAAGGACGGGTGCAGGAGGGGGCGTACCTTCCGGCAGAAGGCTCTTTACATCTGTTTTATAGGGATAATACTTGAATGTAATGTAAATATAGTGAAAAAAAAACTTTAGGAGTTGTTTCATTCACGGGTTGACCATATTTTTTAATAGTAAAGGATGTACAATTTTGGGAAAAGTAAAATGTGTTTATTTTAAGGCTTATAACTTATAAGCCTTAAAATTCTAATAATGCTGAGGTGTATATTGCTGCTTTTATCTTTGTGGTTGATTTGTATGGTTTGCAGAGGTGAAAGAAGTGTTCCGCAGGGTAGTACATTTAGCCCTTTATTATATATATTGTGAATACACGAATTTTTAACAGAACAAGGTAAAATGAGAGAAAATAATATCGAGAACAAAGAAGGAACATATGACAAATGCAGGATGTAATAACAATAAACAACAAGAATAATTTACGCTTTTGGAAATATGATTTTGAGTTTATCGTCACAAGAAACAATCCGTACAAAATAACTAATTCATGTTTAAATATAGAAATAAACAGGCTGTAACAGGCCAGACATTCCAATATATTCTTGTATAATAATACTGTATTTTACCTATCGCTGTCTCTTTTATATGGTACTAAAAGAACGAAGACCACCATCGACAGAAAATGCTTTTCGTGTTTGGGACGGTTAATTCAGCGTTTAAGCAATATTCCCACCTTTAGAATACCCAAATTACCCAATTTTCCTTGCTAGCAAGCGCTGAGGAAGGCAAAAAAGAAAAGTATTCAAGTTATATCGCATCAATAATGCTGACAATTCGAACACCGTAACAGTCACGTCTTTCCAATAACAGTTTCAATTCGTAAAATAAACACGACCAACCCCCAATAGCGAACCGACGGTGTTATTTTTAAATTACTCCTTTTAACGGCGCTGAGCACAATACGCATTCCAATTCGATATGTGTGCATAGACAGCAGTCTGTGCCAATTCTTAGCTTTTTTCAAACATCGCCCGGCATACTAATGTCAGTTTATCGAAGACCGTATAGAAGAATAGGGGTAGCGGTGGTGCATTGTACGCGCGGTGCCCTCTCTTAGGGGTGCTATCGTTCCTCCTGCACGTCCTTACCTGTTTATCCTGAAAAGAATGCCGAAAACACACCTGTATGCATAAGTATATAGGATTAATAGAGTATCAAAATGCGCCCCAAAGACGTAGAAGGAAACAAGACGAAAAGAGAAGAGAAAATATGTTTCCCATAAAATGGGAAGCGAAACTGAACGTGACATCGGAGGTGTTAAAGGGATTAGAGAATCGGTATGGGATGACATAGTTGCGGGAATTTGACAAATTGCTTTGAACGGTTTTTTTGTATGTTTAGTATGGTTTTCTCTTTAGAGTCTACATAAACACTAACATATCGCTTGCTTTTTAACTGTTAGCGACAATATTTGATGTAAACTCCAAAGAGTCCCTGTTATATGAAATGCGTTCCATAAAGGATATTCTAACAACTTAAAAATTGACGTGAAATAAAAGTTTCGCCTCTCCTTTAGGAATAATAACTAGAATTCATAGATTAAGTAATTTACATGCAGATGTAGATAGGCAACATCGCACTGGTAATGGAACTAATGATGGCCTATTCAAATAAATACTTAGGTATAATAATTTTTTATGTAATTTTTCAAAACACTGTCAATAAAGAGCTAAATTTCATAAAAAATGTAGTTATTTACAACGGGTGCTCTTGCATTTCGTGATGACAGACCTTTTACGCCTTTTCTCATTATTTAACTCGCTTCTTAGTCTAACGGGGAAAAGTAGGTACTTGTATAATTTTTCTTGAAGAGTAGGGATAGAGCGGGTTCGTTAGATTTAATGTATGTTCTCTCAATCGGTGCGCGACTGAAGATGATGACCCATGTGTCTTCGAAACGACCTTTCCGAGTTAATTAATTGTTGTTGCCATACCACCCCACAGTGTTTGCTATCATTATTAATGTTACCGTAATTTTAAAATAGAAATTTATAATTGTAACCAATACAAGTGGTGATATTACAAATAAACTTTTTGAGAGTTATCAAAAGAGTATAAAACATCTCTAAAGCAAATAAAATTGAAATACCAATTCTCTTTCAAGAGAGGAGGGTTTAAAAGTATTGATTGAATAAGAAAATTACCTTCACCACCCCAAAAAATCGATTGTTAGAAACATTTTTCATAAAAATGAATCATCGGAATTCAACAGAAAATATATCCGTCTGCATATTTCCGTGAGAAAAGCAAACTCCATTTGATTTTATCGGAAGTTGGCGACCTGGAACAGTTATCAGCTCTTGGTACCCGTGTTACCGCATAAAATACCGGAAGTTACACCTTTATTGTTCTGTTTTAACGACCGATAATTCGTAGATTCGCCGTTCGGACTAGAATCATTACTGAAATATTCTAAACGTGCTGTGGCGTATGAAATTTTTTAATAGACCGCGGATGTACTAGTGTAAACAATTTAAAAGCAGTACATACACATGGATAAGAGACCAAAGCATGTCATGTCATCACAAATATTTGTAACCTTAGTAAGAATTCTTGGGAAACGTTTCGATTTTGGAAACGTTTGGGCAATTAATAGGATGATGTTCTTTATTTACAAAAGGTTACTCATTTGAGAGTATTTTTACTTCTGTATTTCCTCTTTTGGTAATATACACGCTTTAGGTTACAAAATAAATGTAATGATGAATGAATATGACATTAGAAAGAAATTAACTTAATCAATTTTACTACAAATCAATGAAAAAATTGTAAAGTTAAAGTTTCAGAGGAAAGAGAGTTTAATCAACCGAAAAGGCAATAACTGGTAGCTGCTTACAATAATATATATAAACAGTGCACACATTTACCTGCGGTACTATTTAAGGTAGTATTCATATTTTACTACCCCTTTAAGTTCAGGATACTTGTTTATAAAGAAAGAATGCATCGTTTTTACATCAACGTTGGAAAGCAAATAATGTGCAGTTTTAAGACCGATTACTAGTCTGGGCAAACAGCGGTAACAGTCAGTGTAGTAGATATGTGGTGCGGAGTCGGCGATTATTTATTTCACGCGTTCACAGCGTCAGTACTAAATCGATGCTGTATGCGAATAATTCTGTGTATATGTAGGCTGTCGTAACTTATTTCGTAATTGTACGCTTATGTTTGCTTTAAAAATACCGCAGTTAGGTCCGTCGCGAAAACGATCAATGCCAGACACAGTTAAAAGCTTTACAGTGGACATGCCGGACTTAATTTCTGATGGCGCTAAAATTCAATGTCTAGTTTGTAAAACCCCTTTAACGCGTTGGACCAGAATCCATTGTCAACGTCACATCGAAAGCAAACAGCATTCTTCTGTAAAAAGTGGAATACAAGACCAAGAAAAATTTACATTTGATTTATGTGTTACTCTTATTTTATGTAATCTATCGTTTCGTTGACTAAACAAAGAAGCATTTGTCTCCTTCTGGAATTAATATGCGGACTGTAAATTACCCAGTCGGCCATCGATACGAAATGTAGTGCCATTTTCTCGTGAACATATAGAAAAAAGAATGAAAACGGAATTGAAAGATAAAAAACTGTGGTTGTGTGTGGACGAAACAACAGATCGTCAAAAACATTCTGTGGTTAACGTAATAGTACGTACAATGGAACCACATCAACCGTCACCCTCCTTCTTATGTGCTTCCAAAAGAGTTATAAATTGTACTGCCGATGAGATTTTAAAGGTGGTGTTGAACTCATTGAACAAATTTGAAGTTTCAACTAAGCAACTTTTAATGTTTATGAGTGATGGTGCCGCAAACATGCGTTCTTTGGGCCGATCTCTTAAAGAATACAGTGGTAACTTTTTACATGTAACGTGTAAAATCCACACTCTAAATCTTGCGGCACAAATGATTCCTACATGTTTTCCACTAGTAAATGCATTGATTGCTAGTACAAAGGCAGTGTTTCCAAATTCCCCGAAACGTACCCGACTATTTCACAATCGGTGTCCTGATTTACCTGAATTATCACAACCGATTGTTACACGTTGGGGAACATGGTTGCAGGCTGCGTTTTACTACAACAAATATTTTGATCAAGTAAAGAAGGCGGTTTTAAAATTCAATCCGACAGAAGCTGCAGCAATCAAGAAAAGCCAGGAAATATTTCAAGCTAGTCAGGTTAAAAGAGATTTACAAACTATTCACAACAATTACTTCGGACTAGCGGAGGGAATAGAAAAATTACAAAATGTTGCTAGTGGATTCTGTTCAAATTGTGAATGATGTTCACGCACAGTTATGCGCTGTAGAAGGCGAAACAAATTGGTGTGTAATACGAAAATTTTAAATTATTAAGACAAATTTGTGAAGGTGCGTGTGAAGATGCATTAAGTTGTTTCAAAGATTGTTTAAAATATGCAAATATAACATCGTTAGATGTCGAACGGTCGTTTTCGACATTAAAGAACATTTATTCCGCACGTCGCACTCACTTGACTGAAACAGCTGTGGAAACATATCTGATTCGAATATTTAACAGATGTTACTCAGTTTGTGATTTTACGGAAGACTTTTTAAACGGTAAGTGTTTCAGCACGTTTTATAATTTATCTCACCTTTTATTTTATGTGTAAACTTTTATGCGTTCGCCACGCCTCTGGCTGTTACCGCATATTTGCCCAGTAATATCAGTAATATATTGTCTGTTCATGAAGAACCAATATTGTTCGAAAACTATATTAAAGATTTAAAGTCTATGACGATTAATGCTTGCAATAGATTAAACTTTAATTCGTTAAATACGTTTCTTTCTTCTCAATGATATATTATTTTATATTATTTTTACTGAAGTACTCGTAAATCTGGTTTCAACAAACTATCCAGAGGAGAAGACTGTTAATTTTTTTTTTACTTTATATACATAGATTATCGTAATACTTGTATATCCTTGTTCGAGTAATTTTTTAATTAACCCGATTTATTTTAGAGGCAGCACATGCAACGTAAATAAACAGCCAGTCATTATTAAAGTAAAATAAATGTTCATAAGAAAATGTTTACATTATGGTTTGTTCAGGATTTCGGAATTAGACAATTAACACCTCCTTAAGAACCAGTAATCTCACAATTCTTTTAGTACTCCAAGTGCCGCACATTAATTATAAACAAATTGTAAATTACCGTAAAATACTGTTTATCTTCTGGTAGGTGTTGGTAATATGTTAGTGGTGCAAATGAATTTAAAAAAAAGATTTGTTATGGTATAACTTTGGAGAGCAGTTTAAAACAAAATAAACACAAGAGTCCCTAATGTTTTACGAAACTATATTATTTAGACGAAAAAAATTATTTATATTAAAATTTTACTTAGTGTTACAAGTAGGTAAATTTATTTTCTTTTAGGATTGACCTATTTAGGTAGAACGGAAATATAAGGTAATCTAGACAGTTGTGTCCAAAACAAAAGTCTTATCATGACTTGCTGCTTCCTTTGCAACACAACAAACTTCAATATCCTCAAGAATGCGACTCCTCTTTCATGCTTATTATAAAGTGTATGGAATTATGAATAAATTACTGCTTTAGTTAGACCTATTTTATGACGGCAAGCCTACATTTAACTTGGTTGCTTTCAGTTCCTACTCATTTGGTCTTTTTCTTAATCTCATCTCGCTTCACCGTCATCTATTGGTTTTTAAATTATTACTGATAATTTAATACTAAACGCCGATCATAATCTACTAGGCCCAAGAGTTTTATTTCGAATACTATACACATAACCGCTATTAGTGATGTACAGCAGTGAGTGTAAATAGATGAACGTCTACATGCAGAGAAACGTTTACTTGTCCGCCTCAATCCAAAACAATTACTGTCAGTTATCCACAATACAATAAATGTTTCAAATCAAAATAATAATTGTATTTCTTTGTTTAAGACTTTTGTTAACTTGATTCAAGAAAATCTTGCAGAAAATTTGAAGAAAGCGATTCTTGGTATAGGTAAATGGGGGTTACAGCACAAAACAATATTTTCTTAAGGATAGCAAATAGTTTTCTTAATTCCAGAAAGCATTTATGTATCGTTCATAAATGAATAGTTTCATTTTCTTGATAAAGTATTAATGTAATTAGAACTCTTGAAATGCATATTATGTGTGTAAAACTGTACAACATATCCGTACATAATGCAGTAAATTATTCTCATTGCTTGTGATTTTAAAAAAGCTAAGCTAGAAGTTATCTACAGAATTACGTCCAAACAAAAGTAAACTTCATGTAGAAGTACACATGAAAATAGTACCTAGAAGCAATAACTAAGATAATGCTAACAAATAGCTCATGGTAATGATGGAATCACTACCGGCAAAAACAATGTGAGAAGAAAAAAGCATTAACGCTTTTTGCTCCCGCTCATATTACTCATCATCTCTCAATTCATGCCACTCATCGTTAAAAACAGCACTGAAAAATTTCCTGGCGCCACCTACCTTCAAGAGGCATAGGCATGTCATCCTGGATAGTAATGATGGAAACCCATACAATGATATAACCTTTAACGTACAACGTTTCATAAACATTTTCAAAACATACCGGTTAATGTAATATTATTTTTACTATTTGCCACCTGCACTAATTATATATATATATATAGATATATATATATATATATATATATACGTTGTATGTACGACAACAGCAGCCTCGGCTGTCACTTCTGCGGAGAAAAATGGAAATTTCCTTGTTACCATCTCCCCCCAGCCAACTGGCCTTGGGGCGTCGATGTTAAATCATAAATATAAGTCCAGATAACGACGAGTGTAGGGTAATATGGACAAATCTACTCTTCAGTTAATTTTCCTATTCACGTAATTCGTCCAAATTCATGTAGAAATCGTTTAAAATAAGCAACAGCGTAAATTGAAAAGTATTTTAAACAATATCTCATCAATTAAATCTTTATCTGAAAGGTTTAAGTAAATTGTTGGAGAATTTTTACGTTTAAAGCTTGTCAGTAATATTTTTTTATCATAGAGTCCTCGAAATACAACCTCCCAGTTGCGTCACTGCATTCATTCTCGTATGCTATTTGCAGAAATAATTTCATTTCATCGAAATTCATCGTAAAAGTTTCTATTTGGGTTAAATTATCAAAATTGGCTGTGAAATAAAACAATTGCCGGTTTTTCGTGATTTAAAATAAAAGAAAGATGAGTGACGCCATAATTTTTCATCAATCTTGCTTTAATAAGACTTTCATGACATTGTCTTGCTGTGCGACTTTTAATTTTCTACCAACTCCGCTGTCCCTCTTTGAACATGACGAAAACGCAAACCACAATTTAGATCGGTAACTCATACAAGACTACCTTTTTCTCGCCATAGCGCATGCCCTTCGATTCGGAAGGAAAAGTCCATATATTGTAAAATAGGTAAGGCATAGACTAATATGTGGAAGTAGTGACAATAATTCATTTCGTCTCACTTGGCTTCCATGGCAGTGTTTCAGCCCTCGTAATAGGTCCCTTTGATTAGAACTTAATATGTGTTATGATGTGAAATTTCATAAAAATTTTCATAATTTTCATAAGGTAACAGAATTTCAATTTTTTAAATTTCTTTACCTTCTTTCACGTTGAGGTAAAAGTATTGGATCATATGGAGTATAGCCTTCTATTATTAATTTATATTGATTTGAATTAGGAGTGTTGCCAAATCAAGTGTACCTTTATGTCATTTGTCAATTTCGGTTCACCATTTGTCTTGTTACTACTTTTCTCAAGATGTCTAGGACTTAAAACCCCAAACTAAATCAATCATCGTGGTCTGAAAAGACAATATTGTAGCCATTAGATAAGCAACTGTCTTACAGACTTCCAGGAATTCTTCTAAGGAAACATTAGAGTTGCTGATGCTAGTTAAAACCCAAGAAAATAATAAACCGGGAGACAATGAAGAAAATATTGAAGAAAAAGGAAAACAACTGTTCAAGTCGAATATCTCCCAATGTTAAAAGATTTTGGAAAAAATTTACGAATAAATTCGTTTTTTATATTTTTAATAAACTAGTTGTTTGATATTAATAAATGTGTTCTTTGTTTCAAAAGATTTGTTTATTATATTCACGGCATTCTTTTATATCAAAAGAAGTTACAATCCTTTTGCACCGAATTTTTCAACTTACTTTTGAACGTTAGTGTACAAAATCCAAGCACCCACATACACGCTTCTATATTATAGAACGTGTCGGTATCGGTTAAAATCGACCTGCCATCTTAAATTGGTCCTCATTATCGGAGGCTGAAATTTACGGTTAAAAATTGTAAATTAATCTAGAGCTCTCGTACGTTATGGGGGTATAGGAACGAGACCGTCTCGATCCTATTTAGGATCTCCCAAATCCTTTTTCGGGGCGAGAATTATGGGCGCCGACGAAAACGTTTCGGTTACGTCTCTGCTTTTTTTTATTTGTCGTATTAGCGAAGAATTTTAATTAAACGATTAAAACAGGCGGGTCCGTAAGACGTACAAAGTAACATTGTTTCTGGACTATTAAAGTGAGAAAATTTATTGTTTTCGATTGATGAAAGTTTATGCTATAAAATATAAAATTTATTGGAGTAAAAACATTTTCAAGTGAAATTATTCGATTAACAACAGCGCATATTTTATTATCCGATTCCATCTTTACTTTTTAAATAAATATCTAATACCTAGTATTGATGAATATTATTGGTAATTATTCCCACGGTTCGTCATATTCTCGATCCCTCCTTCTTTTGAGGAATGTCTACAAAGAAATAGTAAATACACAATTTAAAAAAAACATATGTGGCATCTCATATGGATGGTCTATCAATTCAAACCTCAAATCGTGAATTTTTGCCATGGCGACCACTGAAGTGTGAGACCGTGCGTTGTCTTGGTGGAACAAAACTTTCTTTCTGCCAGTGAGATATTATGCGACCAGTCACGTTATGCCAACCCCAAATTCAGACTTGATCATTTTGTAGACGATTCCCATATGCCAGACTATCTCAAAAGCCTTAGAGATATCGATATTATTATTATCATTATTATTATTATTATATCTTGGTCCGTTTAGATCAAAAAGACATTGGACACATCAACAGTAGTTACAATATCGATGATAAATGTAATAAAATACAAAGAACGAGGACTGTACATACAATAACATTTAAAAAATCTGTTATGTTGTATAAAGATTTGTCGATTGAAAACGTTTTGAGTGTATTTTTAAAAACTGTACATTGGGGAATGTTTTTATGTGGTGAGGAAGTTTATTAAATATGGAAACACAGTTATGCGCTGCTGATTTTTCAAAATAACTAGAACTGTGTTTGATTGCTCTAAGTTGTTCAGAGTTCCTCGTAGGATAGGTATGGTGCAATGAATTCCTCTCAAACCACTTCCTTTTGACAAATTCGGCACATCTATACACATAAACACTGGCAAACGTCAATATTTTGTTGTTTGTAAAGATCGGTTTACAGGATTCGCGTGGCTTCAAATCAAATATGAGGCGGAGAATTCTCTTTTGAAGCATAAATACCCTATCGCGATCCTTCGTTCGACCCCATACGATAATATTGTATGCTAAATGGAGATACGCGAGCGCGTAGTAGACCTGAAGAAGTTGCATGCTTTCAAGACATGATTTCAATTTTAGTATTGCAAAGAAAGCAGAGTTTAGTTTTTTGCAAACAGAATCTACCTGAGCGCACCATGATACCATGATAAATACTGCCCCAAGTGCCTCCCGACGACCGAGAGAGTCTCTTATAGCTAGATCGCGTAACATACATATGTGAAAGTTTAGAACGTAACTCTTGTATATGGGACACTCAATTTAAGATGTTATCCAAGAAAGCCCAGCTCTGAGTAAGTGGCTTTCGTTAATCTTGTAAAACGTATGAACGATGTTTTATCGATATTTAAGTACAATCTATTGTTTGCAAACCATTTGGAAAAGATATTTAGCATGCTTTGGCCTTGTTTAATGAGACTATCGTTATCGGTAGCAGACATAATAAAGCTACTATCGTCGGCATACATAACCAACCTATCACTTGAAGTATTAAAAGGTAAATCATTTACAAAAATAGTAAATATCAACGGACCGATAACCCACACCTCTTTGGAAAGGCAGGGAATACTGTTAAAAATCAAGAAATGGGCATGTTCAAAATACATATACACATACAAATGAAATATTTGATATATTCCTAGGTTAATTACACTTCCTTAAATTGTCTTTTATTCTTACTTTACCATATATAGCTGTCAAAAACAACGTTTTATTACAAAGTTTAGTAGTGAGATTGGTAAATGAGTGTAATTCTAACTCAGCACTGACAACTCATGACGTACTGGCTGTACATTACGGTGGTAAGCTAAGATCACACAAAAGCATGCGATAAACAATCTCTGGAGAATTGAGAGACTGGCATATCTATGTGTAATTGGAGCCGTTAAAACCACTCTGGCGGCTGCTGCTGAAACCATGCTAAACCTACCTCCTCTTGACATCCATATCATCAGAGGAAAGGCTAGAATGTGAGCATACGGACTGAAAAACGCTAGTAACTGGAGAACCCACAGTGGATCAGGGCACACCAAAATAGAAATAGTAGTAACAAACCCTATCTTTGATATAGGTAGTGGCATAACAATCTCCAGGATTCCCTATGGTAAACCTTCCAAAGTTTTCTTGAATTGCGAAGAATGGAGAAATGGAGAGGGGAGAAAACCGAAAGTCCAAATCTGGTATGCAGATGCGTCAAGAGCGAATACTAGTTCTGGCGCTGGTGTTTATGAGGAAAACCAGGGTTACAAAGTATATACATCACTTGGGCGATACACCACGGTATTTCTAACAGAAATATATGCTATACAAACTAGCACGTGGGAGAGTCTACGTTGACAATCACAAAGGGAAACGATCTGCAGTTTCTCAGACAGTCAAGCAGCCTTAAAGGCGCTAGAATCTTATCATATAGCCTCCAAACTAGTATGGGAGTGCCTGCAAAACCTAATGGTTCTGTCTAAACACAACAAGGTGACCTTGGTGTGGGTGCCAGGACACAAGGGTATAGCGGGCAATGAAATTGCAGACCAGCTAGCGAGAGAAGGTTCAAAAATGAATCTCCCAGGATCAGAACCAGGTCTAGGTATTACCAAGAGTGCAGTACGCGGTGCAATTAAAGAATGGATCATAAAATAACACCAATTAAAGTGGAACCATGCAGCTGAATAAAAGCACAGCAAACGAATGCTGAGAAGACCGTCACAATATTTGACTGCTGACTTGGTTGCACTAAACAAAATTCATTATAGGGCAGCAAAATGTCTATTAACAGGACATGGCTGTTTGAACGGCTACTTGCACAAGATGGGTATCTACAAAGATGAACTCATAAGCAGACTTTGTAATGAAGAGGAGAAAGCAGCCCCTCATATTCTTTTCAAATGCGCAGCGCTAAATCAACGCAGATTTGCTATGCAAAGCGCAATTGATCTATCATTGGAGAAAGATTTACTGCAAAGGCTCTTAAACCTGATCAAGGGAACTAACATGTTTAAGTAAAACGAAATCAATGCAGGAATAATACAATAGACCCCTTGTGCCGCAGTGTTAAGACTGTAAAAACTATATCCTTCTTATAGCAACAATCAATCAATCACTGACAACATCATTTTGTCAAATATTACTCATTTGTCTCGTTATATTTGCGTTGGCATTTTAACTGTTGCCCCTTTTTATATGCATTAAATTATTGCAATTATAAGCAGGTCTAAATTCCAACCTGAATTTACGGCTTTGCTTTCCTCCCTTTATATTTCGTGTTCTACCGCTTATTAGATTAATTTCTGTTACTTAATCGGCCGATACAGGGCACCCAGACAGGGGCTGTAGTATATGTCGAGATTAAATTAAAAAATACCTACTATACCTACCTTGTCGACGCTCTTCAATATAGCGGCGCTAGTATCGAAAAAAGGTTAGCGGCGGGCGGCGGTCCGATTGTGACGGTACAAATCCAAGCTGTTAATTTCGTAATAACACGCTCCAGCAATTCAAGACGAAAAACAAAAGGTTTATAATAAGATGTGATGAAAAAATATCGGCTTCGCGCTGTTTAATATTGAAGATTACGGGGTATAGCTATAGATGAACAACAACGCTAACCAAACATAATATTGGAATATTTACCGCAAGATACATAGATAGCAAAATAATATCGAATGATGGTTACCAGGTACGATCAAGGTCTCCTTTTTTACTTAAAATAGTACGTTGATATTTACGGCATCGAAAGTGAAATAAGAGGAACAAATGCAGTATCGTCTAAGACATAAAAATAGTTGAAGATAACTTGTTTTGGTGAAGAACAAAGAATATGAGGGAAAAAAGTGCTAACTTATATATTGTAATGAAACTCTTTTGAAAATAAATTGAATTTCTCAAGGAAAAGCAATAACTGAAATTTTAATGCTTTGGGAACTAACTTAATTTTGTTATGTTCCAAATAGAGTGAAATAAAAATTTGAATTTTTTATTTAAATTATATTTTCTTTTACAAAACGTTGAAGTTTTACAATTTCCTAAATCAATCCCTAATCGGCAGCTGGTTTTATAAATTTATTTAATTGAATTAAACTTTTTATGTTTATTTGGCCAAATGAATGAATTTTGAACTACTCATTGTAGTCCTTCAAGTAATAATGATGCAGTTCGATGTCCTTTGCGAAAATCCTGCCTCGACGCGACACCCAATCCAAGTCCAAATCGTGTTTGTTCTTCAGATTCTCTTTATAATTTCATAATTTTGAAATTAAAGGATCGAAATTGATTCAATATGTCGTGTTTACATTTTAATGTTTGTTATACTTTGATCTTTTTTAATTTTCAATTAATGGAGGAATTTTGAAAGGTTTGTCAAAACTTGGTTATCTCGAAATAATATAATCAAAGTTTATGAATAAAATTAAGTATAATGACCTTTCTGATTCCAATATCCACCAAAATGTCTTTCGCTTCCATGAAGATGCTGCATGTCGAAATTTTGAGGGATGTAGCTTGTCTGTTGAGTGAGAAGGAAGGCAAACTATAAATAGTCCTGCCTCTCTTGCTGGATCAATATGATCTAGATTTCTAGTGTGAGAGTAGTGACCATCAAAGGGAACGGATTTAGGATTCAGTTATAACAACATGGTGACTCCTCCTAACCAAACAACTACAGCTACATGGCTGTGGCAGCTGAAACAGAATATTCAAGTACTGATCTGTAATTATCAATCGCTAAATGATGACGAGGTGTCAATATAGCTGCGTCAAGTTGACTTCACACTCTATTAAGCTTTCATACAAACTATTTTTAAAAAATTAATGCGTGAATGAGCAGAACAAAGCAACTCAATCACTGGCAGTAGGCAACAGGATGGTGCTGAAGATTTTCTTGTCGCTCTCGCAAGATGGTAGCACTTTTTGTAGAAGTTAAGAGAGAGACGAATTTAAGGTACACTACCTTAGGATTGAACAACATTAGAATTAAAAACAATTAAATGGCTTGACTGACTGCTTCTCAATTCAAACTATACACGAAGTTGACTGAGCCCTTTCCTCAATGTAAACTCAATACCGACATTCATACCTTTTCTATGACACAATTTCTCTGCGTTGAGGGCATAAGTAACTCATTTTTTATCCTTGAATTCCTCTCACTAGCTAAAATAATCCAGCCGATGATAACAGAAAAATATATATATCCAGTTAATAGTACAAAATTGAAAGAATTAAAATTTAAAATCCTGTAGTATCTATAGCATATCTTTGAAGAAAAACCACACAGTCTCTTCAAAAAAGGAACCCAGAAGCTTGTGAACCATTCGAAAATAATTACAGAAATAGATATTGGTTATTGTTCAAAGTGCATTTTGCATCATGACATATTTTAGACAGTTTACGAACATATTAAGTTAAATTAATATATTTTGGCTTCTATCGATGAATTATAAAAATCTGTAATTTCCTTGGAATTTCCAATGTAATTAAATACTTGAAAAAATCTAGTCCCGGTATGGAATCGAACCTAACACCTCCCGCTTGCCGGACGGACGTGCTAACCACTACACCACGGGGACCTTGATGCCAGGAACGTTCACTTTTCAATACCTAGTTGTTATTTTATCTACAAATATATCAATATTTCGACAGACATCTTTTTTAATTCTTTATGCCCAGTACACTGATTAATTAATCTATTTCGGCTTCCGTCGGTGAATTATGAAAATCTGTAATTTCCTTGGAATTTCCAATGTAATTCAATATTTGAAAAAATCTCGTCCCGGTAAGGAATCGAACCTGACGCCTCTCGCTTGCCGTTTATTCCTGGCATCAAAGTCCCCGTGGTGTAGTGATTAACACATCCGTCTGACAAGCGAGAGGTGTCAGGTTCGATTCCTTACCGGGACGAGATTTTTTCAAGTATTTAATTGCGTCGGAAATTCCAAGGAAATTACAGATTTTTATACCAAGTTAAATTTTCACCCAGAAAAATAAGAGCAGTGAACCATTCTCCACAAATCTTTTAAGTTATTAATGAGCTTTCTTGTTTAGACTTGCACTATGGATTAATGATTATAGGTTGGTGTAATTAGCACTATACGAACTATTAATTTATTTTTAACTGAGTACAATACAAAATGTTAGAAAGAAATGATTCTTTAAGGTTTTAAGATTTAACCTACACCAGCATACTTTCCCAGACTAAACGATTTAAATGCCATTTCAAAAACTCGTCTAAAAAACGAGAATAATAAAATGCACTCTCCGCAAGCGAACATTTAAACAGACACATAGATACAGATATATCTCCTCTTTCAAAACAACGCTGAAATCTTTACATCCTGTCGGATGTTACAAAACGATCCGCGATTCTATAAATACACGGCGTAAAACATCTAATCTAAAATCTAGACAAAGCGTCCGTATATTACAGACGTACTATTAACAGATACAATAAAAACCGAGATAAAATGTTCGACATGTCGAGAATGCGGGCTCAATAAACTTGACATTGTTTTAAAGCACGCACCTCTACTGAAGATTGATGTAGCGAAGCGCGTTATTGGCCGTTCGAGCTTTAGATTCCGCTGTATTTTAACCGGATACAAGAAACTACTAAGGAGAATATTCTTGATTCCTCTTTGTTGCAGAGTATGTTTTAGATCTCAAAACATTTGGCAATAGTCTTTTTCGTTCTGCAAGGAATTTTTGTTTCAGAGCGTTATATCAATCCATGGTCAAAAGTATTCCTTTATAAAAACGATATTTGTATTTATCCTTATTTTTCCAAAATTCTTTCTAAATACCCATAAAAGTTAAAAAAGGCACTTAAAAAATTATATGTTGTATCTCCTATAGAGGAAAAAAAGCAATTTGTATGAATTTTTCCAAACGTTCTATTCTAACGTTTCAAATTCTACTTTGTAAACAATTGAATTTCTTACTGTCAAGGGTTGTTTAGTTTCATAGATTGCTACGTATTTCTATATGCTCAAATATATTGTATGGACGTGTTAATCTATTACCAATGATGATTTTCATCAAGTTCTTGTGTTACAAGATGTAGTTGTTTTTTCTAATGTACTTCGAATTTATAATTTCTATAAATGATATATTTAATGTTTGGTTAATTTACTTTTCAATGATAAAAGTTGATTATTGAACAATTTTCATAGCGTTTTTCAGTTTTTTTTTATATAATCATTATCGACATTGCCGGGTGTGATAACTTTCACGTCGTTCATTGAATAATCAACGACCATCGGCACTTAAATCTCCCATCCATCCCAGGTAATCAATTACTCTAATCATATTTCATTAGATTTATGATATAGATCGTTATTTTCCACATTTTAGGTTTTTTTATTGGGTTTTCGTTAAAGCACATGCTGCCGAAATCCACTGAAGGGTAAAGTTTTGCTGGGGGTGCACAGGAACCCATGAATTTTAATAATTATTGTTGCTACAATCCTTCTAACGTTTAAAAATCAAAAATAGTAACGAAGAAGAATTCACCGTATTTCCTTCGTAATCAACCCATAAAAATCGAATATACTGCTCTTCAATTTTTCTTTTATGTTACACCTTATATACGCACACTGCGTATTATACGAAGCCAATCTTGCCAATGCAGGAAATACCATGGAAAGGATGCAGGTTGACACCTCGCATCCTTTCCTTATTTCCGGTTCATTGCTGCCGCCAACCTACGGATATAAAATCGCTGCCACTTCATCGCGGTTCATATACGAATGCCAATTACTGCCAGACAACGAACTTGAACGGTAGCGTTCGTTCATTTGTCATCCAAGGCACGCTTGACTACCGAAGATGGAACGCGCAAGCAGGAAACAAGTAGGCAGGTGGATGTATGGATGATAAACAATAAAAAGTGAATTTTTTTATGTGTACGAGGTCTGATTCTTAAGTTTTTGATGTCATTGTAATATCGCCGTTTTAATTATAGTCTGTTCGCATCTTAAAAGCTGATACGGAATTTTATGGACTATTGTTCCCTTTTTCTATTTCCAGAATATGTGCATAAACATGTCTCTCGCAGTCATGCGCGTAGTGACAAGGCTTTAATAACGTAGTTCAGAGCACTCTTTGATAGAAACAGGTGGCAAACATGACAATACTGACCCATATGCTATGCGGCTATCATTTGTGTTTTATTTTAGGTGTGTTTTTAATAGGTTTAATATGAAAATGTAGTAACTTTTAAATTAGATTTACGATATGTAATCAATACAGTTGGCACTTTTGGCGGCGCGCCATCATCGTGGTAAGTATTGTAATGTTATAAACGAGAGAAAAAATATTATTCCTAATTAATTCATTAAATTTACGGTCTGTAGGCCCGGGAGTGTCCCTAGACACTCTTTCAGCAACTTACATACAAATTAACACCGAATATTTTTGTTTTTCAAGAAAACTAACCTCAAATTGTGATGTTAAAATGTAAACTCTGTGGTTGCGCGTTCTCAAAAATCCCGCGTATTCATAAATAAACAAACTTGACTCTCACTTCGTAATGAACGTTGAATTTAAGCACTAGAAACGAATATTTGACCTAAACTGAGAAAATTGTAAGCGTTCCAATGACTCCTTTGTTCGCGATAGCGATTGTTTAATCACTGCTGATTAATCTTAAATTCTAACTAGCTTTCACTATTCTAAAAATAGCATAATTGTAGAGAACAAGCTGCTATGAAAATGAAGGTTCCCTATTTTTAAGCGTGACTCTATGATCTTAGACATTTGACGTTATCAGCAACCTTTAAACATTGACTTTTCCTAACGAAGATTTAGGATATGAAAAAAAATGGGCAGAAGACCAATTACTTAGCCGTTCCCTCAAGATCGTTAGTCGTTGACTGGAGTCATATTATTAATCCCGCCCCCCCCTCCACAGAGACAGGAGGCTATAAAAGAAGGTAGAGACACTGAGAAAGAGGTCAGAAGGATTTTGGTATTGTATAAGAGGAGATTCTGAAGTTATTGTACGTGCGCTAATGACTACGTTCAACGTTGTAATTTATAACAGTACACACAAACAGCGAGCCGACTGTGCGAAGCGAATATTAGCATCGACCGCCGATCGGAGGTGCATATATAGCACGTAATAATAATAGACTAATAATAAAATAGTCAAACGCCCACTGTCCGGTAAATAGGGTCCTAATTAACATAGGAATGGACCACCGACCTTCACCACATTCTAGCCTGAAGTCACAGCGCAGGTTATGTTTGACTATTGTTTGGATAATGCTAGCAAGGATTGTGGGGGTAGTATGGCAAACACTAAAGTACTGGCACACTCCGCACCACACAAATAATTTCACTAGATTCGGAACAATTGTTTCGAGAATTCGTGGATTCCCATTGTCAACCGTACGACCGAATGATATGTGAGAAAATCTGTAATTCTAACATGGCTTGTTCTATTTTTACACCAAAAGATATTCACACAAAACATGCGGAATTAGAGGAAAAAGAGCTGGCCTGTGACAGAAAAACATAAACACATGTTCATTCTACCTCAATCAATCCATCAACGCGAAATGATTAAGAGGGCCTGCTTTTCGGTTTAACAAATGTATAGATGGTGAGTCGGGAAGAACGGACCAAATTTCAGGAGTGTACATGTAAAGATAATATAAGGAAACTCATATGTTCTTATACAATTTCCATTTGTTTTCAAGTTATAACGTAATTTAACAAAATAACTAGCGTTCTTGTAAATGGTCCAAATTTTCGCTTGTTTTCAAGTTAATACGTCTTAAATAAAATAAAAATATCTTTGTATCCGCTACCCATGTAAACCAAAAAGTCAGGTACGTTCGACATTTAACATCTTATCACATATGAACTATTAGAATCAAAAATGAAGTTTACAAGATAAGAGACGACACTCAGGATGCACTAATTCGACGTATTAGAAATACTGCAGCTGATATTAAAGGAAGACATGAAACAATCAGGAAGGCAACAGGCGCCTTTCGTGGTCGAAGCATAAAACGTTTAGAGATCAGCGGCGGTATGTTTTAACATTTATTAAAATAGCGCTATGATTCAACAATGTTAATGCGTGTTGTTTATTTGTAATTACATTTGGTTTTAATTACGACTTTTAGCATTTAACAACAAACTGATTAATTAAATTTGTTCTACCGTGATTAATAACGTCACAAAATTAATTAATTTAATCAGAGCTTAGCGAGAGCTCCATGATTAAACATTTAATTCACATTCTGTAAACCGAGGGTTAACTTACTATACTTTATACCTGTACTCTGTATTGTCGAATTCAGCCCTGAATGTCGACTGAGATGTCAAAACTGATCATAAATGACATTTGGATCAAAATAACCTATAAAATTATGTTGTCATACATCTCTCTCTCTCTCCCTCTGTGGATAGCTTCAATTTCAATTACTTCTACCATTATTAACTTCAACCATAGAATAACTTCACAAAATGATAACGCCACTGGAGGTAGACGTAAAGCGAATTCTTAATATGATAGTTATAGTAACTAAGATATATAGACACAGTTTTGTTAATGGTATGTTCACTAGATCAAAAAATAGATTTTGGTCTAAGATGTAAATAACATAAGCACAAAAATCAAAATCTCCAATTGCCCTTAATGAAAATCAAATCAAGTACTTCAATTCTCTACAAAAAAAACCGTACAAATATCATAACGTATCTATCACTATGCTATGTATTTTATAGACTGAATAATTTAAAGCAATTATTTTGTTATTTGTATAATTTTCACAATTATTATTTCTTCATTTCTATTAAGCTGCTTATATTAAGGCTTTGAAACTTAATGACAAAATATATAAACACTTTTGCGAAAAGTATTTGAGCATAGCATAAAGATTTCCATTTTGGCAATGCATTGAACTACAATATGCTAATCTCGACCACCTTAAAACCAGACCCTGGTATTTAGAACTTTAAAAAGAAACCAGTTCTTTGCATGAAATAACACTATGAGACGATTCAAAATATAGAATCTACTCGACCTTATCGCCTAATAAGCGTATTACATTCTACGCAAGGGCAATTTCCTGAAATGCTTCGTTCCTTCCTAATTGCAAGCTCCTAATTATTACAGACTTTCCTAATTATTGAAGATTGGTGCTTACGCGTCGGGCCCTGTATAAAGGTACCTACAGAAATGAGCAGGTAGCTAAATGAGGAGCGATGAATAGATATGGTAGAGTTAGCCGCGACGGTGCGCAGTTCAGAACAATAATACGCGTTACGATTATGCAAATTGTAAAGTACCGAGCGATAATTAGCATTTTTTAGTAATTCGTCGCGCACGCAACTGTTATGTGGGTCAGAAAGCTTTCATATAGTATCCATCGTGATCTCATTCATTTGAATATGTATATCACCTGATGTGTGTCATAATAACAATAATAATACTGGGCATTGTTTCCATTGCGTTATATAAAGTGCGGGCAAAATAACGCTAATAAGCAGGTAAAGAAAGGAGAGGTCAATTTAAAAATGAAGATTGCATAATGGTACCTCAATGCATTAAGTATATACACCTGGGTATTCATGAAATTTGTGTTTGGAAAGTGAAACGTTTTCTTTTATATATGTTGTAGTGGTGATTCAAAAAGCTAAAGCATGAAAATCCTTTGATTCCCCAAATTTTCCAAATTGTTTCAAAAGAAAGCAAACAAATTATAGAAAAAGGTGAAGCTTTAGCAGTATGTTAATATTAATGTTTATTGAGAAAAAGAGCACGAGACAAAGGAAATACGCTGTAACTTATACAATAAAATTTATTGTAAAACAAAAAAAAAGTTAATAAATACTACAGACAAGTTTTAGATATTAAGATTAACTAGTTAAACAGATATAGTGTTCACAAATTCTACTTAGTTACTGTAAAAGATATAAGGAGAGGATTCAAGGGTGTAAGTATAACAACGTTGTTAAGATTTTATTTAGTTGTTGCTGAAGTCGTGAACTGCTTTGTACGTTTCTTCACGGAGACGACGACCCGGTATTCGAACTCCAGGGTAAGATTACAATGTTCACAGGACGCCACTGAATGATATATTGTTTTTAATTCGTCTCACTGGCTGTTGATAATTCCGTCGGAAACCATTCAGAGTTTTCAAGGGAAAGGAAGAAGGGATTGTACAAATATTCAAAACAGTTCAGCAAAATAATAAGTTAGCAAATATTTAGACCAAGCTGTATATTGAGTGTGCACTATAAAAAAATATCATTGACAAATTATTACAAAGAAAACTATTAGTATCTCAGGGCAAAGTATTAACTATAATACTGACAAATTTTACAAAGAAATGAATAAGAGCGCCAAAGAAATATTCAATTATTAATATTATTAACGAGTTTCGCGAAAATGCAGTAATAATTGCGTCAAGCGCAGTTCTTAAATCTTAAATACGAATTATAATTAACCAAAAGGAATGACCATTAAATACGCCAAATAGCTCAACCAAGATAGCAAAAGGTTAATTATGGTTCGTAAGGTTACATAAATATCTTAAATTAACTTACATAAAAGGTTCAGGTAGACACGCTGAGGGAGTGATTGGTCAGCTAGTTCCGATGGTAAAAACACTCTCGATGGCAGTGATTTGGAAAGGGCGCCGCGTTGATAGATCAGGGAAGTGGATGATGAGCATCGGACAATAGATAACGGACGAACGTAACTCAACGGAAGAAATCAATTTCCAAATCCGCAACTCAATGGAAGAAACCAATTTCTAAAACCGCAACTCAATGGAAGAAACCAATTTTCAGAACCGCTACTTAGAGCGTTATTCCAAGCGAATTAACTAAATAGGCGACTGCTTGCAAACCATATAATCGTCAGAAATATGGACTTTGGATACCAAAAATTACCCAGAAGGGTTATGTCAGACGACAATTTTGTAGTATACCAGGGTAACAAGGTTTTTCTTCTGCTGGCCACTTACGGCCATACTCAAACTAGTCGATTCGCTGACTACTGCCAAACAACTCATTATTTTGGCGCGAAAACGCCTCTATTTATGTCTTTCCTAGGTACGCGCTGAACCTCGCGCTTGCCTAATATGTTCACCAATCCGATTGTAATATGCATCCAATGCCTTATATGGCATTGCCAGTAGGAGCGAAAGATGCATCCCTAAAATTATTCTACAATAGCCTCTAAAAGAGGAACAAGAGTTTACATTATGATCATTTTAAAACCAAACAGTTTTCTTTGGTTTCCTTTAAATTTCCTTTTAATGGAGTTACGCGTTTTTCTCATTAAGGTAATATTTGTGTGTACGTAGGTAATTCGTTCTTCAAGAAAAACGTAATACACATGTCTCTTAATTGTTGACTTTTGGGCGTCCTCTGAAGAATGGTTTTTAAGTAGCAAATAAGTCCTGCTATTCTTCCATTTCTTTTACAATATCCCAGAGTATTCTCTCACCCAGCTCAGATTGCTTCGAAGTCAGTTTAACAGCTGCCGACTTAGAATTGTCTTACGTCAGCTCCAGATTACAAGCCAGTAACCTTTGTTTGCTACCAATATGTTTTCCTTGAGAATTTTTGATGGCTCTGCTGGTGGGTCAAATACCTCTTCATCGACCATACCAACATCAAATCCTACGTTATCAGAATCGTTTTATTTTAATTTCGAAGGGACACCCAAAAGTAGCCGGAATTTCTTTTGACAATTTGTTTATTCAATTTCTTTACAAAAAATTTTTAATTTCCTTTAGTAGCACTTGCCATTAAGGCTAATACACGCGTCCAGTTTTTTCTTCGAGCGTTCAAAACGTTTTTTAAATTCATCTGTTATGATGCCGGACAGCGCCCACTTCGTTTCTGTTTTCACCTCATCCACGTTCATTTATGGAAATAAAGAGAATCACACGGAGCCAGCTTGCATTTCCTCATGTACTTCCGTTGCACACTACAATGTACACGATATGCAACGCAAATACACGAGGGAATCAAAGCCTCGTCATAAATTTGAACATGGAACAAAAAATTTTATCTTCTCTTTTACCCAGCAACATTGGTGTAGTACAGGGATCCGTCATTGGACCAGTTTTATTTTCATTATTTATCGACGACATCGTTGATTTTCTGGGTGACTACAGGGTGATGTTATGCGGACAACACAACTGTACTGGGCACTAGCAGTGAGCAGGATGTTCAAAGAGTTGCAAATAATATGTTAGATCGAATGTACAGCTGGTGTAGTGCAAATGGACTCTCCTTAAAATTTTGACAAAACTAAGTACATTCTATTTCACACTATCTAAAAGAAAATAAATTCTTGTCCAAATTTACAGATTCCAAGCAACATTATTAATCATTCTAGTTCAGCTAAGTTGTTGGGAAAAACTCTAGCTTCATCGCTGAAAAGGGATCTTCATTGTCAATTTTTAACTTACATAATAATATTAAAATTAAGGCATTTAAAACAATTTTTAGGCATTGACTGTTTAAGAATTGTTTATTTCGTATTAGAACAATATCTTCAAATATTCAATAGTAGTAACTACAGCTCTAAAAAAAATACTAAAAAGCAATAAATACAAAACCGAAATCAACAAAGACATTTGACAAAATTATATTAAATACCACGATATTTCGTTTTATCCAACTTAATTTCTTTTGTTGAATAGAAAATTTTTCGTGTGTATGAATTCGCCTCGTAGGAACCCAAGTCACAATGTTCGTTACTGACGGAGCCGCAACAATGCTAAGAGTTGGTAAGATGTTGAAAATATGCTTTCCGACTCTTCTTCACATAACATGCCTCATACACTCATGTCACCTCGTAGCAGAAACCATTCGAAAGAAGTATTCGATCGATGGTGGTTAAGTTAATAGCATGTTCATCAAATCTCCCGAACACATCCGTGTATTCAAACAATTGTGTCCGAAATTACCACCACCACCTCAGCCTGTAATAACGTCCAATTCAAACAACAAATAGTATAATAAATTTCCGTGAACTATTCTGAAGTTGCACAAGCTATTGAACAATTAGAAAACAGTCACTTATCTGCACGAGACGCATTAAATTGCATAAACAATTTACAAGCCGCTCTAGAAAACTTAACGAACACTATAGGAGTCGATGTTGCTCAAAAATTTGGTGCAATTTTAACGAAAAATCCCGATTTACAAAAGGTTCGGTCTATAACTGAAAATCAAGGATGCCCAGATAAGGAAAAGGAATATCTGATATTTGCAAATCTTACTTTACTGGATGTCGAACGATCATTTTCGAAGTATACGACAACGTATTCACTACACCGTCGACGGCAGAATGAATCGACAATGGAAGCGTTGCTGATGTTGCAATTCTACGCAGCTTACCAGGGCGGTTGCCAATTGTCACAGTGGACATCAACACGACAGGAAAAGGTAACAATATTATTTTTCACTAATATTGTATATTATGTACCTATTTTTATGCGGTGCACCACTGCCGGTACCACCTTTTTAACAAACTCAAGATATAGCCAATGACATAATCTATTCTAACAACCCATTTGATTTGTATTAAATATTTAAAATACATAGCAATTGTATCAATTTTTCTTTTATAATTTCCACAAATGCTCTCCAATGTTTAAATTTAAAATTTCTTAGCTCCTCGAATGCAGAGGCAAAAATTAATTATTACATAACATACTATCAAGAATTAACCATCGAACGGTCTTGAATCCAACATATGTACGTCAAAAGAGCCATTCTTGAAATTAATTATCGTAAGCCCCATATGGAAGACGTCAGTCGTCGTTAACGGAATATCTTCCGAAACCGAAATTATAACATTCGACTCGAATTATCTAAATCACCAAACCAAGACTAATTACTCTTTTAGGTAAACGTACTGTGTGTAGAGAATATTTTCCAAGAGCACACGGGAACCGGGAACCAACTTTGTACCGTTTCGTATATTCATATTTCATCTACGCTAGATCTCAGATGTTGATCGTTATTGCTAGTTTATATTGTGTATTATCGCGAGAGAAAAGAAGCTGTGAAATGTATGGATGCACATACATAGGTATGTTATTTTTAAGTAGGTTCTATTTGATTCTAAATATTTCTGAATAAAGGTGTATCTTTCAGAAATAATAGACACATTGATATGATTAAACCATTATTAAAAATATAAAAATATAAAAACTACATTTTTTTCACCTTTCTTTTTACCCCTTTTCATCTAACAAATTGCTGTTGTTTCTGTAATGTCACGTCAAACTTTGCTAATAATACATATATATATATATATATAGTAAGAGCGAGCATACTATGCTCACCCAATTTTACCCGAACTCAGCGCATCTAAACGTGTATTGTCATTTTGCTTGTCAAAATTACGTGAAGGCAAATTCACAAGAATGCCGATTACGCAAGTTGATTATTGCATGCTTGCTAGTACGGTATATTATTAATTTACAACCCCTTCTTACTAATCAAACCAACTACATTTAAAAATAATCATTCAATAAAACATAGCAACTAGCCTCGACTTCCCTCCCGCATTTCCAAATGTCGACTACGCTAGGTGAGCATAGCACGCTCGCTCGTACGGTAGAACACTGGTTAACAAGGTTTTTGTCCCAAGTATAAAAATGTCTATTTCCTATGTATTTTTGCACGCTGAATTCAAATTCACTTTCAAAATTACTACATCACCCACAGTTTTTAAGTTCCGGTATATCCACGTAGCATAATACTGTGTGTTTTACAATAAAATGCCGATAAATATGCCGGTGATATTTAGGCATTTGAAATGAAATGTTACACAATATTACGTAATTCTAAGTAATCTTGCGCCATTCGGAACAGGCAGAACAGGTCTCGACAAGCTGGCCGGGAGCAATATATGTGATACCCCAAGTGCCACTGAAATGCCGAGAAATTGTAAAAATAATCCAAATACGTTCTGCTACGTCTGCGGCGAGTTGCCTTTTAAAACCCAGAAACGTTCGTTTACACCGTTAGTTAGAAAATGTTATGAACTTTATTTTGGTTGTAAAATAGGCGGTCAGGATAAAAGTTGGGTCCCCCACATTTGCTGTGTCACATGTGTTCGGCTTCTCATAGCATGGGCAAAAGGTTCACGTCATATGCCTTCAGTGACGAACATGGGGAAAGATTTCACCAAGATATTTTGGACATCGAAAAGCGCTACCAAGGCAAGTGGAACCCCTCTGTTCTGGCAGACTATTGCTGGACACAGATGAGAAACGTTCCTGACGTTAGATATACCAGAAAATCATACATTTGTACATGTTAGAAACATTTTCAGTTGTTTTATAAATAAACACATTATACGCGTTGTTCTACTATTTACTTAATAAATGAAGGAAACCATCGATAAATTGCTAAAATCTATTATATGTAGAATTATTAAAATTATTAAAATCATTTCCCTTAAATCTACACACAAATGTATAGTTCAATATCTAATTGTTTATAGCCATGCAAATTTAGTGTCTAGGTTACTCCGCCTCGCAATTTAAATAGGTTTTCTATATTTATATTTCAGACACACACTTGCTACAAATTTCAAATCCTGTCACGTACATGCCTCTGCTAAAGATCAGAAAACCAATCAAGCCCAATGAAAAATTGATTATTCTTGACACTGAAAACACCAGTATAGTACCGTTCAATAGGCGCCAACAAATAAGCCGCGGAACATCTTTTGATCGATCAGAAAAATAATCTTTTTAATGATGATCAATCAAGAAATGTTCGAATCTTCAAAAAGCTAGCGTCAATCGAAACATGCGAAACAAAATTTTAAGTTTGTACAGATGAAAATATGCAAGGACCTTTTCATCGCTTTTCTGCTATCTTTTTGTAGTTATTTAAGTTTAGCATATAGAGAAAAATAGTAGGCTAGCCTTCGTATCTTTCCACTTGTGCCTTTGATCTTGTCCGTTACGGATTGTTAAACGTTTCAGTGTGTAAAATAGGTCGACGGTCGTCAGGAAACTCACGACGATTAATTTTCAAGACGTACGGCCATCCCATGGAATCTACAGTTTCGCTCTGAAATTTATGGCCTTCACGCACAATTGAAATTCTGTAAAATGTTAATAGAAGTCACATATTTGGCGCGAACATTGCAAAAACAAACTCTTAAGCGTTGTAGAATTCATAATATATCTGGAATAATCTACCAGTAATACAATGAACAAAGTTAGAAATCAGTAAAGCAGGGTCTATAGTTAAACTCGCTGCAATTACGGGATCCGTCTAGAGTCATGGCCAAACGTTTAGGGATAATACAAAATTATAAACCAAAGGGCGGTTTTGGCTACGTTTTTTTTTCAAAAATATGTTATTTTAGAGTTGTATTGTACTTTTTGTTTTCGAGGTAAATAATGAAGTTCTAGTGGAATCATTTAATGAAGTTTAGAAACAGGTTGGTGGCTTGCTGGTGAAAGGGCCTGCTCCTCACTGTAGGCGATAGAAGTCTTATAAAGGTCCTGATAGATCCCGTTTCACCCTCCACGGCGAGAGTAACAAAATAACAAATGTAGAAAACACTTTACACAAACCATTTACACATTAAAAGACTCCTGAAGTTATGACAAATTTTAAAGCTCACGTACCCCGTAGGGCCACAACTAAGAAAATGTAGCGATTTTGAAATGAAGTGATGTTGAAATGAAGTTACTTCCAAGATTACAGTCACCAAAGCTCTGTCATATAGATTAATGCCATATAAGGCATTAATTGTATTGTATATCATCTCTAAATCTGTTTCTAATTTATACGGATGCTTTTCGCGAGAAGCATCAGAGCAAATTTTTTAGGTTAATATCGTGTGCTTCTATCTTATGAAACACCACGATTCCATCTTTACTAATGCAAAACAAATTAGCCTCACTTTAATTACACAATATGCATGCTCGAGCTTTCTCTTTATATACATAGATTTAGAGCTATTTTGAGCTTACATTTCCCATATTTGAGCTCAAGGTTTTGCTGATTTATAATCCATGTCACTTATAGCCGGATTATTGCTATATAAATATCACAGTTATCACAGTTAACAAATTCAATGTAAACTCAAGCACAACCTCACAACTTGAACATCAAAACAAAACTGACAATCGATACCCATGGCAACTAGGAGAATACCAACACGCGAAATGTTGTAAACAGCTGTATCTCAGTAACTAATAAAAATTGGACACATGTTACATGGAATTTTTTATTCGAATTAATCTACACTATCGCCCACTAAAATATTTACCTTTCCTGTTGAAACATCCTATAAAACTACATCAAATATTTTTAAATCTTCTTGACGAGCTTCGGTGAGCATTCTAGTTTTGGAATCCACTTGTACCTGATATAGACGCTGTTTTATTACAGGAAAATTAAAAGTTCAAAATTAATCAAGAGAATATCATAACCTCAAAAGTACATATGCATAAACATTGAAACATTGAACTTGTTAACTGTAATGAATTTAGCAATCGTTTACCACCACCTGCACTACGATTGGTCGGTTGTATTGATACAACGCCGTAGTAGTCTCATAATTTGATATGTGTATAGTTTGGCCCTACATCAATTATTAATTCTGCCTTACTGTGTGAAGTCGTATTTAATTGCATTGACTTAATCAATGCCTGTATACATCCCATTAGAGAAAGATGGCGCGAAATAACGCGAGAGAGCGAGACGAAACCCCTACCGTCATAATAACGATGATGATCATAGCAATGATTGCCGTCGTCATCATCATAGTAAGCCGTGACATTCATTGACGAGTGTTAGCGCGCGCTCCGGCCGGAAGCAATTCATTGAGACCATCGTCGAGTATCCGGTCGGTCCACGATGCGGCGGCGAGAAGCGGGAGAGAGCGTTGTTATTCCATTGTTTCATCGGCTTCGCGCTCACCTCCGCGCGCGCCGCCCGCCTGATTGTCATTCTGACACTTCACCCACAAGCTAACGCCAACTGCGACCGGGCGGCCGACGCGCGATCTCCACCTTATGAATTTCACTTCCATTCATGAATAACGGCCGATTATACGCTACGGATCTTATTAAGTCCCACACGGCGCGGCGTCGCACATGTGGACGTATCGTATAGGTTGTGTATTGTATGCGTATAGGAGAGTTGGAATTTTATAATGGTAATGATCGAAACGCTCGCCTGTATGACCATATACGAATTTTATATTTATCGTATCCTCGGGAAGTAAGCATGGAAGCGGTGAATATTTGAATAGGTAGGCGACTATTTCCGTTTATCGTAGAATGAATTATTTTACAACGCAAGCCACGTACATCGAACCAAAATCCATCTATGAGAGTTCATAAATTAAGAAAATATTGCTGCTGAGTCATATAAATGAGGAAATAAGGAAGAACACAAATCACTTGGACAGTATTTGGATAGATAGAGTTGTAATCTGAAGATTTAAAAGCTAATCCATTATAAAAATTACAGACAAATTATTAGGCCGGGCACAGAGAGTTTCGCGAAGAAATCGCAAATTCCTGTTCGTTCATCTCATGAAACTAAGATACCTCGTACTAAGCCAAAAACAAGGGATCTGCGAGAGACAACAAAAATGGAAGTGCGAAATGCTATTTACAACATGTATCAACAAAGTAACAACAGTTTTATAAATGGTTTACAACTTTATTATAAAAATGTTGTTTTAGGGAAACATGTTACATTACGAACCCTAAACGATGAACTAAAAACCAAAGCCATTGTTGAATTGTGCAAACAATCCTTAAGTGCATTGTTGAAGGAAATTGGCTTTAAATATCAAAAAGAAGACAACAGGCAAGCTTTAATAGAGAAACATGACATTGCATTGTTGCGAAGTGTTTTTCTTAAAAAATATATGGCCAACCTCATGTCAAATTCTGCGAGACCAATGGTATTCTTAGATGAAACGTGGATTTATTCTAAGGGCAATAAAATTAAGTCTTGGCAAGGTGACACCATTAAAAGTGTTCGCAAACCTGAAGGTTATGATGGCAAACGTTTTATGATTGTACATGCTGGAAGTGAACATGGTTTTATTTATGGTGCAAGCCTAATATTTGCCTCGAATTCTAAAGCTGCAGACTACCATTCTGCAATGGATAGCAGAAAATTTGAAGAATGGGTAACGAAACAACTAATTCCCAACTTACCACCAAATTCTCTTGTTGTGATGGATAATGCTCCTTATCATAGCGTTGTGATTAATAAAATCCCAAATACCTTGTCGAGGAAACAAGATATCGCAGACTGGTTAACGAACAATAACATCAGTTTTTCAAGTGAGTCAACCAAAGTGGAATTACTAGATATGGTTAAAAGGAATAAACCTGAAAAAAATACTCTATTGACAAACTCGTAAAAGCGCATGGTCACGAAGTGCTGAGACTTCCCCCATATCATTGTGACTTTAATGCAATTGAATTGATCTGGGCCAAGGCAAAAGGGTATTATAATAAAAATATGGTAGGGATGGTTATCGTGATCAAAATGTGTTGAGTATGTGGAATGAAGCATTGGAACATTGCACACCCAAAACCTGGGAGAATTGTGTAAGGCACACAAACAATTTAATACGAAATTGGTATGAACGAGAAAGAAACGTAGTAGATATGGACATTGAGCCCATTATAATTGCCAACCCCAATGAATCAAGTTCCGAAGAAGAAATGGACTGTTGATCTCTTCGATTCCAGCTTTTATATTACAGATTCATAAGTGAATGTTTATTTAATGTTTACTTGTTTATTATGAATATTGTCTGAAATGTTCTATTTATACCTTAATATATTATTAAATAATGAAGACGATGCATCTTGTTTTATTAATAAAAATCATTATTTATCAGTTTGCAGTATATGTGCATTATGATATGTGCACGATGAATATTGTGTTATATGCACATCGGTTACAATTGAGAACATATTTGATTTATTAGAGATAGAAATTCTACCAAAATCTGTTTTAACATCAATTCACACATTCGTCATTTAAAATTCCTAACCTATTTCAGGTTACATATTAGATAAGCAAGTAAATATTCTTTTCATTAAATAGAAACTGTCAGGCATTAACAAATTAAAGCAAAAATAATTTGTGTTCAAACAAAAGTAATTTGTTATATACATTAAATTTACTTTCAAGTTTAACTGTTTATACGGTTTTTAATTTGACCCAGATGTATCGATTTGTTTCATACGGACAAAAATTGATGACGTAGGTAAAAACTGAAAATAGACAAAGTGTACATAAATATTACATACACGATGTTCATATGAAAACGATTCATTTTTAATAAATAAAGAATGTCAAGGACTATAAAAAAAACGACAAAACAGATCGATTTGGACTTGAAGGGGGAAACTTTTTTACCAATAAGTGAATACGGTGCTTTGCCAAGATTTTTATTTGGAAGTAATCTTTATGTAGCAATATGAAACAATATACTGATAAGAATGAAATAACACAAAACTACAAAAGATTTAAATAAAAGAAGTATCTTTTTCGACAAATTTTGAAAACATGTCCTTGAGTTAATTAACAAATTTATGGAAAGTTAATAAGTTGGTAATAAAAAGCACACAACAAAAAGGGTGCTCGATGAATGATATTGAAATCCTCGGAAATTTTAGAATCCACTGGTTCTGTGCACAAAGTGTTAAAAAAATTCAAATTCTATCCCTACAAAATACGTAATGTATAAGAAAATGCTTATCAAAAAAAGTTATAGAATAGTTTCTCTATTATAGTCTTGAAAAATATACAGAGTGTTCCGTAAAAAAAATAAATAACATAAATTAAACTTGGCAACGATATTGATATCCATCTCGCAGAATTTAGTTGATGTCAAATATGCTTTGAACGCATTGCCGAAAACTCCAAAAAATACTTATTCCAATAAAATTTGAATCATTGTCCTAACGTGAAAGGTGTTTAAGATATCAGCCCTCAAAGAAACAACAGGATTTTGCAAAATTCTTAATTCTCAATTATCTAAAAAATTAAGATAAATGATTGGAGTTGACATGAATTGAAAAGTTACATTCAAAAACGTAATAACATACAGGACCAAACTTGTAATGTTTGTAACGTGAACTGAATACTCTGGATACCAGGGCGTAATCTTATATTGTGCAGAACATGACTGCAAACATTTCTTATTTGAAAACCTTTTCTCTAAATTACACAGGAAAGGCATTACTATTATTAAACTTTCAGCTTTTCAAATAGGCAAACAAATATGGACAAAAATAAAAAACACTACAGTAAAAAGAGGGCCGGAAATAGGAAGTGACCACTCTTTATTGTTAATGGCAGTTAAAGTAGAAAACGAGAGAAAAGAAAAAAAGAAAGAGAAAAATAACCAAATACAATATAAGATGCGACAGACAATTCAAAGTACAAAAAGAATATTCCAAGATATACAATAGTAGATGAAAATGTTAATGGCATAAATTTAAAAACTAACATAGAGGAGTTATGAAAAACGTTTAAGACTGCAAACATATCAGCAGCTGAAAAAAGGTGCGGAATGACAAAAGGAACTAACAGGGAGAATAAAAGAACTTACTGGTGGACAGAAAAAGTTAAAAAAGCAGTCGACGAGAAGAAAAGGAAGTGGAAGACATACCTACAAACGGAGGATGAAACCAAATAAGAAGAATACAAAAACGCAAGGGTAAAGAAGAAAGGAAGAAATCGTGGGAAGCATTTGAGGAAAAATAATTTCAGAGAAAGCCAACAATGGATCCTTAAAAAATATGAAGAAACCAAAGCACAAAACACTAAAAACCATAAAAGATAAAAAAAGGACAAAATATAACAGAAGAAGGTAAAATCATGGAAAGATGGAAGAAACATTTCAAGGAATTACTAGAGAGAAGAGAAATAACACCACCAAGGAGTAACATAAATGAAACACCTGAAGTAGAAGAAGCAAAAAAAATAACAACAACGGAATTGGAAGACATACATAATTGCGACATGTAAAATAAAATATGAATAAGATCCTTAAACAAACACCAGAGGAATGGCAAACAAACATAATAAGCCCAATATACAAGAAAAGCAATAACCAAAACCTCCAGAACTACAGAGTAATCACCCTTCAGAGAAGAAAAAATAAAATCCGTAGCGAAAGGTTAAAGGAAACAGCAGAAGCTAGAAGAATAAAATACGGACATTGATAAACTAACACAAGATAGAAAGAAGTAGAGAGAAACCTGGAAAAGAAGCCCAAAGTTGAATGACTCAACTCCCATCCCCCGCCTTACACCCCATACGTGTAGATAAACATAAGAAATAAGTAAGGAATTATCTTTTGCTCACTCACCAGGTGGACACGCTGTATATATATTATTTGTATGTTTACAACGTTCATCACATCTGTACTATAAAACTAATTACTTTTATTCCCTCTGAAAACAATATATTTCTATTCATTTCAGTTGAAACCTAGTTGGAAATATAATCATGCTCATGCCTTATTTAGATCTATAACATACTAATGTCTTTAGCGTAAACTACTTGTATTCATTAGCCACACCGCTGCTCAATATCTCGAAGATATCACGGTGTTATTTAAACAAACCGCGTTATAGTTCCTGATTCGAGAGCAACGAGCATAAGGTTATAGCAGTAAAACTCGATAGATCCGTATGCTCTGGTGGATTGGTGGCGCAAAACGGCCGTCTTGATCCGATGGAGCGTTTACCACCTGTCGCGGCACGCGCCACCACCTGGTCTTAAGGCAGGCATGGCTTGTTAGACCGGCACACCGACAACAAACATCCGCAAACACGTGCTAGCTCGGCTAGCCGTGCAGAGGCAAAATTCAAGATAGAGACGACAAACTCTTCCTTCGGGTTTGTTTACATTTTACGTCTCTATGGAGTCGTAATGTTTATTATAACGTCGCAGATTGCCTTGTGTTTTGAGTCGTTAGCATACGCGATGAAAGTAAAGAATTTGCCCTAAAGTAAATAAATCTTTGATATTGGACGATAATTTCGGTGTGCAAATTTGTTTGTTTATAAAACGTGTTGTTTTGTTTAGATTGGTAATGTTAATTTTATAGCAGAACTAATATGCACCCAACATACAGCTGTTTAGCTGCTTCGGAATTACCATTTTGTTATTGACACGCGATTTATTATTTAGATTGGCTAATTACACACCTAACTTCTTGAGAATGTGTCGTACATTTTCAAATTAACTTGAATATCAGCCATTTTATGAGCGATGAACTAAAAAGGAAAAAGTAATGATAGTTTTACGAGGGTAATGTGAAATGTTTCAAGTCTCAACATTTTACATGCGTTAACATACTTTAAAAAATTTCAACCATGTTGGACGCTCAGTTGTTGTTTAACAGTCGTTTGTGTGTGTGTTAATCAACATTTTCAAACCATGTTGAAGCAATTTAAGCAAAATAAGTCGGAGTATTGG
Organism: Dynastes maya; assembly: GCA_029619315.2. Classification (NCBI taxonomy): domain Eukaryota; kingdom Metazoa; phylum Arthropoda; class Insecta; order Coleoptera; family Scarabaeidae; genus Dynastes; species Dynastes maya. The sequence goes on along the minus strand of JAROYE020000006.1, from coordinate 42,297,444 downwards.
CGTCGATTAATAACTGCAGATGAAAATTCGATACATTCCTGAAGCCAAGGCACAGTTGAAACAGTGAACTGCGAAGGGTGAACTGGCTCTGAAACAAGCAATGGTAACTGTTTTTTAGGATAGTCATGGAGTTAATCGATTATCTTAAAAAAGGAAAAACATTAACGGAGGCATACTATGCATCACTACTTGACAAGCTGAAGACAGAAATTGCGCAAAAACGGCTGCATTTGAAAAAAGATAAGGTCTTGTTCCACCAAGAGAACGCAGCGTCCCACAGTTCAGTGGTCGCCATGATAAAAATTCATGAATGCGGAAGGATTGAAATTGATAGACCACCCGCCCTATTCACCAAATCCGGCCCCCAGCGACGTTTTTCTGCTTCCTAGGCTCAAAGCTTCGCTCGGAGGACTGAGATTTTCATCGAATGAGGAAGCCATCACATTCGTAAACACCAATTTTGCAGAAAAAGATGCCAACTACTATTTGGACGGACTAAAGAGATGGGAGCATCGCTGGGAAAGGTATATAGACTTGCAACTAGAAATGGGTCGTTATTTAACTGTTGTTATTTTATGACCGTTATGGATCCAACAATGGTTGCAACTGTTATCTCGCTGGGAAAATAACAGGTATAGCACGGTTGCTTTCGGACTGTTGTGAACATATCATCGACCACCGTTGCGGCGTACTCAACTGCGTGGCGCTACGACTGTCTGATCGAAGCCGCTGTTTATTACAGATAATAGTTACAACTCCCCTAGAAAAATATCTTATCAGATCACGTACCTACATAAATATCCTCTCGAACGGTTATTATGGCGGTAGTCTACATCGAGTCGGACATTTATTATGGACATATTTTCTAAATAATTGTATGTATTGAAATTATCAAATGTAAAATAAAAGACCGATGTTATATAAAAAATTTACTCATAAAAACTAAAAATAAAACCGTTATATTTATTATATAGCATTTAAGCACATATATGCTCTCGCACTTCGAAGATTAACTAAGATTAAATAGAAGAAAAATAACAGTAGGATTAGTCAAAATGGTGGAAATTAAACGCTGCTGTAACAATGATTGCATTGAATCTGATAGTATAACAATGAACAGTTTATCACTTAATTTATTTTAATCTATTAACCAGTTTATAATTTATCTGCAAAAAAACGCAATAAAATATTTATATTACAAAAAACTTCTGAATTTAAATTTTAGCGTGCTGCAAGATCAGCAGTTGCACATGTGCTATGTGGAATCACGATGCGTTATCGTGTAGAACTGTAGACCACGAAATAACGCTAAACCTGTTATTTTGCAACCGTTATGTCAAAATAACGATAACGGTTGAAACTGTTATTTTAAAATAACGATTTTCCCATCACTACTTACAACGAGACTATGTTGAAAAATAAAACTGGATTTAACAAAAAAACACTTGTTTCTGTGTTAGGCTGGAACTTTCTAGACCACCCTAGTAGCTCAGTTCTTTCCAACTAAGGATATACTCTTTTCAACAATACTAATGGATTCAGTCGACCAGTTCATAATGGAATCTAAAGAAAAATGTAAGACGGTCAAATTTGCAAGTTAACTTAAACACAGTTGCACTGGTATCTTAAGAAATTGTCGCTGTATGAATCTACAACGATTCCATCTCCCAAAATTGATTGAAGTTATGGGTAGGAATCCAAGTATTCCGACTATAGCTAATTTTTGGTCAACAACGGGGATTTTAAAAATTGAATTTTTTAAGTATGGCCATAACAGGAAATCACATGGTGTCAGATCGCAAGATCGTGGTGGCCATATCATCTCTGTATTTAAACTAATTATACGACCTTCAAAGAATTCCCTTAGTGACGGCAGGGATGTGAAATTAATATCGATGTCTTCGCTGGAGGCAAACGAATTAAATAAATTGCATATTCTATGTAGTGGCGCATGATGCGTTACATTCGTTCTTGCCGCTGAACAGTAAAAAGTATTGAAACGTCGTATGGAATACTGCGGTACGGTATAGTAAATTTTTGCTAGTAGTTTTGGAACATCGACGTTACTATTAACTACGCCATAGAGAAATTTGATGTCGGTATGGAGTCGACGCTGTTCGAGAGTTGGTAAGTTATATAAATGTAAAAGCGTAGATACCGTAATTTCTAAAGTATAGGCACTTTAAGTATCGTCTCTGAACTTTTCCTATAGCACAAGAATAGACCTTATACAACGGTGACTAGATCAGTGAACTATATTCCAATTTAGATGCATGACAGAATCAATATCGGAGAAATGCTTGGTGTTTCTTATAATAAAGCCCAGTGACTTTAAAGAGGAAGATCATGATTTTGATATGTTCGGCAAACGTCAATTTATTATCAAATGTGACTCCCAAATCCTGAATATTTTCCAGACGCTCTTTAAGAATACGTCTACCATAAGAAAGATCTAGTTCTTCTTGTAAGTGTCGCACAGAAGCCTGCAAACGTTCCTCTATTACTTGTCTCACCGCTTCAATAGTTTCTTTACTTCTGACTTTTGGTCTATCACTGCCTTCTTTACGATTGACACTTCCTGTATGCCTAAACAACTACAAAACGGTGTATACATCTACTATGAACATACGGAATAGCTTCATTTGGAAACTCTTATAAAAAATCTTCGTACGCGTCTCTTGTAGAATAAATCCACACACCATCCATTTTTCTGCCATTTCTCAAAAATTTCAACCATGTACCGTTTTTGTTGTTCGTTAAATACGAAAGCCATTATTTTACAATACTACAAAAATACCTATCACTTGTGGTTATGAAATAAGAACGACGGTTAATAGTTCAACTTGTACTGTACTAAGTACAATAAATAACATTTGCTAACATATTACTATTTCCATTTAAACCTCTGTGTATGCCCAGTGTACTAATATTGGAACACTATGAAAATTTGTATTTTTTTAACTTTCTAAAAATAAATAACAATCAAATATGTTGATTTGTGCAATTTTAAGTTTAAAAAACCATAAATTAACCAACAATTATAAGTATTTGGCTTTAATATAAGTATATGGGTGAAGATGATGCACCGTCCTAAAAACCTGGGTGTAAAGATATGTAAATACATGACTTCTATCTTGAAATCAGATACGAAACATTCCCCTATATTACCTGACACTTTCTATGATAAATTATCACCTATTCTTGCCCTACGATCTTTCATAAATTTTGTTTCTTCGCCATTTGCATTTTTTTACCATTTTCAGCGAGCAATAAACAACGGAATCAAAACTTTTCCGTAAAATAAAACATCTTACAGGATGCAATTCCTTTTCAAATTTATTACCTTCGCTGACGTCTTCCGGCAAATTGAATAAACACGGATGACGAAATGCACGCTTTCGACGTGAATTTACATCGCCACGAAATACCGAGAAAGAAAAAACGAATCCTAACTCGTCATCATCCAACCGCCGAAACATAAAAAATACCTTATCTTTTCGCCCTACGCCTCATTGCTGTACGTCGTCCTCTCATAAAACTAAAGGGCTGCTTTCGCCGGAAGCGGGAGACCTTTTTCGACAGGAAACTGTTTATCAAATTTCAGCACGTGCCATTTGTCTCATCGCAATCTACCTCTTTCCTATACTTCATTTTTTTCCATGTGCGTTCACCTTCCTTTGTATAGGCGATATTTCTTGTTTTTCAAAGGCACGAACCAGTTACCAACCACCCCTCCAATAAACGCTGGAGCACGATGTAATAAAGCCTTTTATGGCCTATTCTCTACGTATGGTTTTTATCGATTGGGGCAGAAGGGCGTTTATAGGAAATGCGGCCGATACAGTCTGTTCCGCGATTAATGATGAAGAGAAAACGTAGAGTCTATTTATTAATTTGTGTATTCATGGTAATAATCATAGGAAAATTGATTTAGATTTGCATTATTTATGTTGGTCATAACTACATCTGACAGTTAAATCCAAGACTGAAATTTCAAATTACGTTTCATTTTTATTGACAAGTTTTATAATTCAAATTACATTTGATGTTTATTGACATCTTATAAATTTTAAAGCATGTTCTCTAGAGATCACCAAACATTTACCACTGAAAGCTATTTTCGTAATGGAAAAAGCAACAGAATGAGAAATGATCTTACTCTATGCAACTACATACGGAATTTCGTCGAAAGAAATCTTATAACACATTCAGGTGTTACTAAAACACTAAAACGTTTTAGTTTAACTGGGACGGTTAAAAATTTGCCAAAAACTGGAAAACCGAAGGTATTTGAGAAAACATTGCCATTGAATTAGGAAAATCACCTCGAACATCATCCACAACTTTGGCATTAAACAATGGTATAAGTCGTCGTTCTGTGGGAAAAATATTGAAAAGAGAAAAGTAGCATCTATATAAAGTACACTTGATTCCAGAATTGTCAGATGATGATTTTGACCGATGGTTGGAGTTTTGCGAAAGAATGTTGGAAATTTGTAATGTAGACGAACATTTTGCAAGTAATGCGGTATTTCCTGACGAAGCAACTTTTTGTTTAAATGGAACAGGTGATCCCCATAATTCAAGGTATTTATCAAATGAGAAAACTCAATGGATTTGTGAAACCCATACTCAACATCCACAAAAGTTGGACAGTTACCTCAACATTTTTGTAGGAAATATATTACCGTTCCCTCGGTATTATCGTTGAATGGAAATAACTTTAACTAATAAAACGCCAGAAACAGGGGAGGGAACCAAGGCTATATAAGCCATTGGAGAAGGAGGTCAGAACAGCTTTGCTCTGCCTGAAGTTGATTGAGTGAACATTGGCTGAACAGCACTCCACCTGGCGCTAATGAAAACTACCTTCGATGTTGTACTTTTTATCAATTTTTATTACTCTAGATATTGACAATCAAGTGGGAAATATGGTCGTATTTCCTTATTTCAAAAATGAAACATAAGCATGAGTTCTGTACTCTTCGTATTTGGCTACTTGTATTAACGGTAATATATGGACCATAAACTTCTTGACAAAATGAAAAATTCGACAGAACCAGCGATTTTCAAAGATTCTTTTTCGTAGATACAGATAATTCGTGCCGATGAGGATAAGTTAAGTTCGAATTAAAATACGCTCTTGAATATGAGTCCCGAATCTAAACTAAGTATCAAACACGAGTTCTAAATTTCTGCTTCCCTTGGATAGGTAACTCCGTGTTATTAATACGAAAATTAACACTCTCAATGAATAAAGATACATTGTTTTTATTGATTTTCAGAGAAGATCATAAGGCAATAAAGGTGATTGAATCCAAGTTAGTATTAACTTTAGCTAACGCTGAATCTCGTTCTGCTAGAGAAAAGGAGTGGTATAACTATATATCATCCGCATATGTACATGAGTATTTTACAGACGGAAACATGCTCATCAAAAAAAGCCGTGTAAGGGGTAAATAATTTGGGTGTGAAGTGATGCTGCGGATTAATTAGATCATTTCTGCAATTTAAAACTCTTTATGTGTAGGTAAACCGAAGAACTTGGAGAACTAGAAACGGTATCGCACACTAATCTCTGTATACGATGTAAAGCCAGCATAATGTCGATTTTGCACACAAATATGACTTTATCCTAACAATTCAGCAGCGTATAGTTTTTGCTATAAAATTAGGGGATATTTCATTAGCGGCGTAACATGCCCCATAAGGTTAGAAAAAATATAAGACAATGTTTTACTGAAAACAAACAAATGAAAATCATGCTACTCTTCTACCTTTCCAAATCGATGGATTGGATGTAGAAGATTCATTGAGTGGTCTGTACGTTCTCCAAACCTTAGTCCATTAGATCTTTTCCTTCGGGGTCATCTCAAATCACGTGTTTGCATTTGACGATCAACCTACCTTACAGGAGTTATGAGAAAGAATAGTCGGTGAATGTGAATTAATCTGTAGAAAAATCTAGGAAAAGGTAACTCAGGAATGTCTTAACACACTGGCATGTCAGGAAGTAAACGACGAGCAGTGCTTTATCTTTCCATTTTCTACAGATAATGGTACAAAAGTCAGTATGGACGAATCCGGAAAAACAAGACCTAATATAATATGCAAAAATATACAGGGTGTTGCATTTGAATTAAAAAGTTCCGGAAGTACAGCAACAACAAAAAATTCGAAATCAAATGCATTATGCGTCATTACACTTACCTGCAAAATTTCACCAATATCATCGTTTCCGTTTTAAAGATATTTGCTTGGTTCCATACTTTATCCCAACTCTGTATAATATGGCGTTTGATGCCGAAGCCGTAATATTTAATTATACATTTTAATACCTGCTTTGTGTTTGTATGGCAGGTGGTGTCACGTTTAAAACTGGTAATTTGATGATTATAATATACCTGAAGGAACATATGCGTTCGCGTTATGTGAGGCTGAAGCAATTTTCTTCACTTCCCCTTTGGTTTTTATTGTTCGTGTTTGAATGCCAGGGTCCGTATGTGCTTATTTCACAGAAGCGTGGTATGGTTTTGATCTGAATAAATAAAAGAATCGATGGTAAATGTGGTCTTAGAAGAACTAATTGTTTAGAAGCTTGAAATTGATTTGATTACTTTAACAAGTACGTGGTTGCAATACTTGTTACTACTGATAGTAACTACAGGGGACTTTGTATGCACTTAAATGGATTTAGAAAAGGGAAGTAATAGCTGTAATCTTGTGATCTACTTTTTTATCCAGGTAATACTTTTCTTTTTATATTCAGAATGCACTGTACGGAGGCTGATCTAATAATTCGATTTTTTACTCAATCACTTTTGAGCTCTATATGAACTCGCATTATCGTGGTGGAGGATCATCGTCGTTGTGGGTTGGTTTTTCGGAGCAGGACAATCACTTCTGGTAAACAAACGGTTGTATACCAATAGGCATTAACCGTTCTTCGATCTTCTAAAGCAGGTGTCGGTAACAGCGGCCCTTCATAAGTTTCTGTGCGGCCTGCCAGGCAATAACGAAGTACATTAAGTTAGGATCTGCAAAACGTAAGCATGCTGTGAACGCACCACAAGTGCGCATGATTATAATATTTTAAGAAAATTGCTACTAAACGTTTTTTTTTTGGACTGCGCGGCCCGCTTAAAGATATTTCTTTTGAAAGTGAGCCACTGCCTTAAAAATGTTGCCGACCTCTGGAATCGTAGATTCCATGATGACCCCAAATCACGACAAAAGTTGCATCTTTGACACACAACGAGAAACTAGTTTCCTCAAAGCCAATTCATCACGCAGAATTTTTTAAACAGAGGTCTTTGAAAAGTCCCAATCTCGTGACTGCTATGTTTGGCGGTCCTCTGTCCTGGTATCCCGGTGCGTCCACATGGTAATTGCAGTACCAGCGAGAAACTGTCGACCGATGTGGGGCTTCATTGCCAAACACAGAAACCAACTCAATGAAATATTGTTGTTGCGATAATCCACTAAAATTATTGGGTGAACCTTTTCTGGACACAATTGCATTTTTCGAGTGACAATTTTAAACATTTGCTGTTGCTAAATTACTTGCTGTATCTTGATGAAACTTTGAGTTCAATAAATATTGAAATTAATTCTGACATGCGATGTTTCATTGACTAAAAAGACAACCCTCCTAGAACTCTTATCACCGCAACACAGAACCGTTATCAATAAAAATATTTTGACATGATTCAGTAAAATTCTTAGGTATAGAATTAGAGACCACTTTGAAACAGAACAAGCATTGTGAAAGTTCACTAAAGAGAACTCATGCTAAGTGTTATGTTTTTAAATGCATCCGTTTCCAAACGGCAAAGACTCAGTTAATTTTTCTATATCATGCTGAAGTGTATTCAAGACTTCAATACAGCACATTGCAATGGAAAGCGTTTCCTACAGCACATACAAGATTTACATAAACTTTGCAAAAATTTAATTTACCATCTGTAAAATATCCCGTTGATTTTCATTCAAATTCCTGGTAACATAAACATTCCGCGGCTCGATAAATGATCAATTTTCGATCAAGTTTCTATCAAGATCCAGAAAAATGACACGATGTGGCTGTTGTCGTTTTGGATACAATTATACTCGCTATTGTTGTGTTCGTTGGTGTGTGACATTTTTCTGTTACTAATGAACTACAATTGAAATGTTTGACAGTTTGGAATTTCATGGCTACCTTATTTCATCTTAAAACGTATTTTCGTCAATTTGAGCATCAAAAACTTTTGCCAAGATGTTATACATAGCTGAAATCAGAACAAAAAAACCCTCTCTGATGGTGTCAAAATCCAATATGGCGCCATTAAAAAATAAGAAAGATGATGATGGCCTGAAAGAACTGAAGCCTTTCGAGTAAGCCATTAAATCGAAAGTGGCCTTGATTATGTGTTTCTGGTTTTTCTTTGCAAAGCTAAATAAATGTGTTAGAAGTACAAGAGGAAAATGAGCTTTTTTCGTTTTTCTTTAAATCACGAACGTCATTTGTCACCAGTAGCGGTGGGTGATGACGTAAGCGGGAGGGCGCGGACAGCCATTCCTTCATGTATTTTCCTTGCATGCTATGTATATTGTACTATGCAACGGAAATGCATGAGGAAATTGAATCGTTGTCCGCGCCCTCCCGCTTACGTCATCACCCACCGCTACTGTTTATCACAAGTCCATTTTGTCCTCGGGTTCATAACGAACACAAAATTCAGCAACTTTGCCAAATTTAAACCTATCCCTTATCTCCAATAACAAGCGGAACCCCCCTGGTGAAAACACAAAGAAGAACGTGAAATAAAGATAAATTGGGCAACTAATAAGAAAATGTTGGGGTGTATCGTTTCAATAAAATTTACTTCTAGACCAGTTAAGTTAAAACCTTGACCAAAATTCTCCCTCAGAAAGAAACTACCCATAGAGTATTACCTTTGCAAAGACCTACAATTGGAAATTATAGGTAAAAAATATTGGCTTTTTGAATTCCCCTATATTCACGCTGTCTTAAATCTCTTTTCGAAACGCGCAAGCACCTATGCCAGTCGCGATCACGGTTATGCATTCGTTTTAATTTATATTCAACTATTGTACAGCACTTATTCAACCCAGCCACCATTCTTAATGGCATTCGTACATTCATTGTTCTCGGTTCTCCGATTCAAAAGTCAATATTACTCCATTTCCGTCGGAAGTCCAGGTGATTTCGGCGGTTTTCATTCACCGGAGTGAGCCGTGCATAATGAAAGAGAAGAAAAAAGACCACTGTCTGATGAATACGCGTACTCATTCTTCTTGCATGTCTAAATAGGCGAGAAGGGTAAAACGTATGCATGCACAGATCGAGAAAAACAGAAAGGTAAGGACTCGGAATGTTGCGGGAAGAATAAGACGCTTATATAGAGAGAAGAGGAGGGCAAAGAGAAGAAGGAAGAAAGGGAACAACGACTTCGATTATTGTAATTATGTCTTTGAATTTGCATTGCGCTCTTATTAAGGCCAGGTGTACGCCGATATATGCGAAGATTCCTCTGACGGAGGCGCTTTTTCTGGTAAAAGTCGCTTCTCCATCGTGTGCTGCGATGCCCGGTCTTATTTCTCGCTGCTCGTTTTTCCACATCGTCTTTTTCATGTTGTTGCGGCGGTGCCTGTCTTGTGGAGCGGTTGGCTGACCGAATGACCGCCGGGCATCGATGTCTATCTTGTTATTACAAAAATTACACAAATTTGCACGTGAAGAAAGAAGCCAGTCGATCGTTGCTCGGATGTATATTATCCGTACGGTGTATATCGTGGATTCCAATAGAAAACAACCGTCTGAAATGAGTACATCCGAAACTGAAATTTCAAAATTGGAGATTCTATAATTATAAACAAATATATTAGATCTCGCTTACTGTAATCACTTTTAATGGTTTTGATAATAACCGGTAATAATCGTGATCGTTTGCCTTTCAATATAGTAAAACACCAAGGAGTGTGGCGGTCGTTAGGAACTAACACATGGTTGAAGCTTTCGGGATGATAACCATAGTTTTAAAAAAATGTCTTTTAAATTTCACTATCATCAAGGTCGTAAATGAGTTAAAATAGATAGCCAAACTTGTGAACATATAGATTCAAAAGTGTAGAGTAGAAGATGCGAATATGGAATACCATTTTGTTTTATGAGTACATCAGCTGTAAATCGAGTTATTTAAAGTTCAATTTCACTAGAATATACTTAAAACAGTTACGGACCAAGATCTTTATTTAGATTTCTTGTGGTCCTACACATTCTCTCAAAAAAATTCTTGAAAAAAATGCCAAAATTATTACTTGAGGAATCGGGATGCAAATATGGAAATTTGCTACATAAGATTTATTTTTTTTTACAAACTCGAAGTTGACTTCTTCTTGGCATTCTAAGACAGAAAAAGGAAACCTTTCATAGAAAACATATGTGAAGAAACGGGTGTGCAAAAATAAAATAGCGGTATTCCATATTCCCAACAACCCACATTGTAAACATGAAGTTTTACGACTGCTACGTTAAAATACCTTCGTACGGCGTTGTATATTCAAGTTTCAAGCGCAATTCGCAGATGTAGACTTACCTTTTGATGACGGTTATATATAATCGTGTTTCTGGTTTGTTCCATGTTTACGTTAAGAATATGCGGAGAGAAAAAAAGTTAATTGTGCTGGCAATCCATAATAATAATAACGCAAACATAGTATTAAATAGGGAACACTACGTGAATATTAAATGCGATAACCTTTTATTTAAGAAAGTATTACTTTTTTAACACTGTACGCTGTCCGGTCTCTTCTTGCAGTGGATCTTTGGTAAGAAAACGTACTTACTGTAGTTCTCTCTGAAGTTTCCCAGGAATACTTTGATTTTTTACTGCGCAATATGCAAGTTCTAATTAGAATCAATAGTACGTTACCAAAGTTTCTTTATAAAGAATTTAGAAAATAGAATCTACTAGTATAACACAAGATCAATATTAAATAATAACGTAATAGTAAGGTAATACTAACGTATGTTTCTTGCGTGTATTTAATACAGTGCCTAAAACCTTAATGAAGTTTAAAGCAACTCTGTTCAAGTTAATTAGCAGAACTTTCTCTAACTTCTCTTCAGTAAAATTTGTTCGCTTATTTGTGAAAAATTTTTTAAATATTGAAAAGCTTCTTTTCACGTCGCAATTAGTAAAAGGTGTATATTGAGAGTATGGTATAATGGTGTGATATTTTTTAACATGTTCAAAGTTCTTATTGCTAATATTTTTTAATATAATCAAATCTGGATTGCAGTCAAAGACTGTACATACTTTTTCACTTAAACGATTGCCAAACTCATTCTCAATACTTTCAAGATTATTTAAAGTGTTTATCCCATCTTCCAATTTTATTGTTCGAGTTTCTAATATATCGAGTAACTGTCTAAAATGCTTATCAATAAATTTTAAATTACTATTTTCTTATGCTTTTGCGCATCATCGGTTAAATTTTGTAGTACAGTCCCTGGCCATATTACTTGAAACATGTCATAAATCAACCCTTTTACCTGGAAATTCCCATCCTATTATAGTGATATTCTTTTGCTTTGAATCCGATCGTTTATAGGGGAACTAGATTATTGTATCAATAAATAATAATACCAGAGAAATGATATTTAGAAGAGTAAAGTACGTATATATAAATATTTCAGTTATCAACATACATTTAGCGAGTTCACAGTTTAGAGAATGCATCGATATTTTTTTAAATATTTCGTCATAACCGTATAGAAGCTAAGTTGTGGAGTATCGTTAAGTGTTTTGTGTTGATATATCGTTATTGCAAAGGTAAAATTGTTATTATATCTCTCTCTCTCTTAATAATTAATTATTTGGAATTTGAAAAAAATTGAAATATTTGGGTTTTTTTGTAGAAAATGCCCGGGAAAGATTTAACAAGTGAACAAAAAGCCGCTATACAAGCTCTTCTACAATCAAACAAACATTCACAACGAGAAATTGCAAAATTACAGAAAGTATCTCCTTCTTCTGTATCGCGTTCAGCTAGAAACTTAAACGAAGGAGCTAGCATATCGACACAAAGACGGGCAAAGTGCGGTCGGAAAAGAAAAACTTCGAAGAGATCTGACCATGAAATTATTCATCAGGCTTTGAGCAATAGATTTGCTACAATTAAAATGATTCAAAAAAATTTACAAGAGAGAGGAATAGAGATTTCGAGCAGAACTGTCAGGCGCCGAAAAGCTGCATTTAACAGAAAAAATGAAATCTGCTCGTCTCAACTTTGCAAGAGAATATCGACATTTCACAGACGAGAATTGGAAAAAGGTGAATAACTTAACAAGATGATTTTTACTGAATTAATGTTTGCATTATTTAATAGGTTTCCTTTAGTGACGAGTGCTCGCTCTGTGTGTTAGTGCAGCGAGCGCAATTTGTTCGTAGACGACCTGGCGAACGTCTCACAGAGTCCACGGTTCTTCGATCTGTAAAACACCCTCCGCAGGTAATGATTTGGGGAGTGATTAGTGGAGACGGACCCGGCCCTTTGTATTTTGTAAAAGGTACAATGCGTCAAGAGCAGCACATAAATGTGTTAAAAAACACGTTACTACCGTATTTTAAGCCAGGACGTCGCATACCAAGATAATGCTCCTTGCCATGTGGCAAAAAAGGTTAAGAAATTCTTTGAAGACATTCACATACCTCTTTTACGTTGGCCCGGAAATTGACCGGACCTCAATCCCATCGAGAACGCATGGAATCGACTAAAAAGTAAGGTATATGAAAGAGAAAACCCTACAAAGGAAATATTAATGAAGAATATAAAGGATATATGGGAGAACGATGAAGATGTAAAAGAGACAATCATATCTTGCATTGAAAGTATGCCCCGAAGGATTAAGGGTGTTATTAAAAATCATGGGTTATGGACTAAATATTAATTACTTATTTAATATTTACATATGTTACATTTACAATATATTTTATAAATAAGAAATATAATACATGTATAGTTTATATTTTATTATGAAGAAACTACAAAATATTGAATGTTTCAAGTAATTTGGCCAGGGTCTGTACATCTAATGGGATTTACATTTTTGAAATAAAATTAACATGCCCACAGCCATGTTCGCCACCTAGTTACTACCGATGAAGGGAGTAAAGGAAGTTGCGGATATTTTTCTTTATATAAACATATTCTTAAGGGGACTCTTAAAAATACTTTCTTCGTTTTACTTATCAATTTGTTTACATTTGGAAATTTGTCCTTTATAAATTCCACAATTCTGTGCAGCCCATGGGCAGTACATGTAACATATACCATATTGAGAAAACTAATTTTCGGTAATCTACCTGCTTTTAGCATATAAGCTGCAGCATCATTTAGGAAACAATAAAGAATTTTGTCGTTTAGAAACAGTACCTACAAAAATATTATCAGCACTGTTCAGAATAAGCTCGGCCACAGCATTCGCGTTTACGTGTTCATGTGTTTTACATGTTATTAAAAGGCAACGTTGGTAGAAAGTGACCGAAAGTTTGTGGGCGGAGGGATGAAGGACGCATATTTTAACGTAATTGGTTACAATATATATAGAACAACTCTCTGGCGAAGCTCGTCTTATAAGATATATTTTTAACATATGATAAGTGAAAAGTGAAATTATAAGTGAATATTTTATTTGTTGGGGTTTTATTTCCTTTGTGGTCCTTGCGTGGATAAAGACAGTAACATTTTGTAATATCAATTTATTTTTTTAAAGATGTCTATAAGTTCTGCAGTTGCAAATTGCGAATTAAAGAAGAGCATAAATACGTCTCTGCTTAATCGATAACTATCACTAGTGTACGACACTGTCCATGCGTCTGACATTTATTACAACCATATTAACCGCAATCGAATAAAGAACGAAAAACGTTAAAAAATGGTGAATTCAATGGAATATAATCGAAAAGAAGAGAAGTTTCCTTGTTACTAACCTCAAAAGCAATTAAAACCAACGAGTCTGTATTCGAAAGCTTCTAACGTTAGCACAATTAGAAGTATGCAACGTTTACTTACTTAGAGGTTAACTAACTAATAAACCATCGTTAATACCGCCGTGTGCTAGAGATAAACACCTTTGCACGCAATCCCTGGAATCGGTTGAATATCGTCGTCCAAGCGTAAACACCATACACGCACGTCCAGATAGAATCTATACATTATTTTCCCATATAAATTTGCAAATTATCAACGGCGCTAGCATACGGAATGGGGACAACAATAATACCTAGATCTTTATGTATTGTACTTACGTATGTATGCCCGCAGCGGAGCCTCAAATAATTTCAGCTAAAGGAGACAAAAGAATTTCGAATTGCATATTCAGCGCTCGCAGTCGCTTTATTTACATGTGCAGACGATGACGAGGAATTAGAATTCCGCTATAGTTTAGTTGGCTGCGGTTTGTAGTTCTGGTCACAGGCAAATAAGTAAATACTGTTCGAGGCATATACATATGTACAAATTGTATCTCACGATACAAAAGGTGATTTTCTTTTTTATTAAACTAAAAAAAATCATTCACCACAATTGTATTTAAGGAAAGATTTGTACTTAAATGCTAAAATCTTTTAAGAAAAGAAGTCAGTAATAAGATGAGTTGCTACAAATACTTATTAATCTATGGTTATCTATAGACGATGAGAGGGTGAGATAAATCCTACTGCATTTAGGCCATAATAGGCGACATTATTGAACAGGTGGATGTTTCTGCCTGCAATCCCGAAGACAGCCAAATAGTGCGTAGCTAGGACCAGCGCTAACATTTCCGTCTGGAAAGTGGTGGAAAAGTGAACCTCCTCTGCGTATATTCCTACTCCAGCCCCCTTTTGGTTGATTTTTAATTCGTCTACGAGGAAACATAAACTGGTCTCATCACTAGTGATCCATTGGTGTGTAAGATTTGTTATAGACGAAATGAGGCAGAATGTTATCCGTCCGGGCCTCCAGGATCAACAATCTATTGCGAATGTTTTGCCAGAGTTTGCGATGCATTTTTCATACCACTGCATACCAACCGGATCATCGTGACCAACGCCGCTTCTTCGACAAGTAAGTCAAGAAGCAGCAGGTGAAGCATAGCCTCAATTTCCGCCGTTCGTGTGGTCTTGCCATTGTATAGGGTATTAAACAAATTCTAAAGTTACAGTATTGCTAGAAAGATTGCTTTTTTCTTTGTTGCCACTATTTATTATTAAAACCATTCAAAAAGCGGTTCAATAAAAATTAAAACTAAACGTACATGCCAACATTAAGCAAAACCACGACGTGATGCGGCTCCTTTCCCGGAATTTCCGAACGACATTCAAACGGACCAAACACCAACAATCAGCAATAACAACAAGATGGCTAGAAGCAAGAACAAAGTCATCACCACCGCGATCCTTCCACACTTGTAATCATATTTTGTAACCGCCGCGCCGCCGTGTCCGTTCACCAATAACAAATAATCCATTCCTTTTGTCGGGAGCGCCTCTCTGTCTTCCCCCTTTACGCTATTATTGCCATTATTTATGGTGGACAAGGGGCATCGGACAATCAACCTATAAATCCATAAAGCGAACGGGCGGGCAGCGGTTAATTGGCAGGAATGATAATAATAGGCGGCCGAGCGTTCGCTCTCGCACACATACGCACGCACACACGGACCGAATTCTAAATGGGAAAGCGGCAGGTGCATCACTTTGACTACTCTCGATCATCGCCGAAAAACCGAACGCGCTGCGGTTTTGGACGATGTTTTTTCTCTTTAGCGGTTCCGTCGCGGCTCGTTTTCTCTTATAGAAGGTGAGACGTGATCTGGAAACCTTAGCAAATATCCATCGCTGGTCATCTACGATCCTCGGAAAGGCCAACGAGCAATTGAAACGTTTTTCGGAAGTTGTTAGATTTCGTGGGAATACGAATAATGAAAGAAAAGCAGAACGAATACCTGGTCAGCGCTAACAAGATGTATATTATCATTATTAATCTTTAATAATACTTTTTGTATTTACGTATAATAGCAATAAAAGTTAAACATAAAAGTAACCACAAACATGGGCGATTTGTCAATACAATATGATTATGACACAAATTCTCTCATCTTGCACAATGCACTCCTCTAAACTTCGTATGAAATTATTGATTGATTGAAACAGTTCACTAAAACCCTTACCACAACACTTAATTCGTACTGGACGCACGTTTCGATAGCCAAGCTATCATCATCAGCAGCAAGACTGAACTAACAAGCTAAGTGAAAAACTAACCTTATAAGGAAAATAAATTATGCAATATGTAAATTTAAAATCGTAAAATTTAATGAGCCGCTTCATTGCACAGGACTATAAATAGCCTAAAGGTAAATGAGCCGAATGACGTGAGTTAATAAATCCTAGATTACAATGAAGCGGTTCATTGCACATGGTTAAAATTACAACTATAAAAGATTAAACATGATGTAACAAAGGATAAAGGCTGGAATTTAGTGGTCCTAAATCTGAATTCATTAAGTGAGTTTTGTTTTTGTAAATTTCCATGCCTTCATAACAATTTAATTGAGAAGTACTCCTTACGTTTTTAATTAACTTTATATTATCAACATTATGGTTATTTTCAAGCATACATAGGGCAACGCTAGATTTATCAAACCTTCTGAATTTGAGATGAGCCAAATGTTCTTTGTACCTAATTTTGATTGATCTTTTTGTCTGCCCAATATACACTTGATCACAATCTTTACATGAAATTTTGTAAATTCCTGATTTATCCATGTTATCCACTGGGTCTTTGGAATTTCCTAAAAGGTTTTTAAGGTTATTGCTCGAAGAGAAAACAATCTTGCGGTCAATCTTAGAAAAGATTTTTTGAAGACCCTTGGTGTAACATGGATAAAAGGGTAATTTAACATATTTCTTATTATTACGGGCCGTCAATGCGTTCTAATGTGCTTACATTTCTAATTCTTAATCTATTCTTATGTTTCCTAATAGTATTATAGACGACATCTTCAGAGAATCCGTTAAAGTTAGAAATATTGATGATTTCTTTTAGTTCATTTTGATATCTATCTTTCGTTAAAGGAAAATTGAGTAACCGGTGCACCAAAAAGTTAATAGCCGAAAGTTTGTGTTCATACGAGTGATTAGAATCCTGTAAGATGAATCTATTATTACTAGTAGGTTTCCTATATACGTCTATTTCTAACTTATTTTTATTTCTTATTACTAACATGTCGAGGAAAGGAATCCTGTTGTCTTTTTCTTCTTCGTGGGTAAATTTGATAGAGGGAAATTTTGAGTTAAGTTGTTCTATGAAATCCGTTATTGAACATTTACTGATGTCAAAGATGCAAAAAATGTCATCGACGTATCTGATCCAAAGCCGAGGGAAATAAGCGAAAGTATTCTTCAGGTCAGTTTCAAATTTACCCATAAAGAGGTTAGCCATAAACGGAGATAAGCTGTTACCCATTGCTGTTCCTTCCGTTTGTTGATAAAAAGTGTTGTTAATTTGGAAAAAGTTTTGTTTCATGCAAAGTTTTGTCAAAGAAATGAAGCTAGTAACTTCCTCTCTATCCATTTGGTTATCTAACAAAAGTGTTTCTAAATATTCCAAGTTAAATCAACTGGAACACTAGGGAACAATGAACTTACGTCAAACGAAACTAAAATTTCTTTGTCAGTAAGCTCAATGTCCTTAGTTTTTTCAATGAACTCGTAAGAATTTTTAATAGCCAAATCCGGAAATTGTACAGGTAACTGGTTCAATTTGTCAGATAACCACATGGAAAGTAAGTAAGTTGGACTGTTGATATTCCTTATAAGGTTAGTTTTTCACTTAGCTTGTTAGTTCAGTCTTGCTGCTGATGATGATAGCTTGACTATCGAAACGTGCGTCCAGTACGAATTAAGTGTTGTGGTAAGGGTTTTAGTGAACTGTTTCAGTGTTCCAGTGCCACAGTTTTAGAGTATCCGTTTATATTGATTGATTGATTGATTTTGTCTATAAGCAGCATACAGAGTCTTTTACATGCTTTTACCTGATTTGGTTTCGGTTTTACTCAAACAAGTTAGTTGTCTTCGTCAAGTTTAATAGCCTATGTAGTAAATCTAATATGAGAGACTGATTCCTCCTTTGCATAAAGCTTTGTCTTCGTAGATTCACATCCTGTACAGATGTCCTCCCAAAGAGCCATGTCACGTTAATATAGATGTTGCTGTCCCAAGTTGAATCCTGTTTAATGCAAGTATGTTAGCATTCAAATGTTGTGAGGCTCTTCTCATCATTTGTTTACCATATCTTCATCCAGCAGTATGATTCAAAAAAAAATTATGTTGTTTTGTAATCTACTAGGCAACTGTACGGTGTACTGCACTCCTAGTTATACCTAGACGTAGTTCAAGCGCAGTTAAATTCATTTTAGTCTGTCTCTCGCTAGCCCGTCTGCAATTTCATTTCCATATATCCTTGTGCTCTGACATCCAGCTATACCATACCCTTGTTGTGTTTAGTCATGGCCATTAGGTTTTGCAGGCACTCCAATATTAGTTTAGAAGTTATATGATGAATTGTTAGAGCCGTTTCTGACCCGTGCGCATATCGGATTTGGGTCTTCAATTTTCTTCTTTCTATACTTCTTCATTCTTCCCAATTCCCCAAAGTTAATTTGAAAGGTTTATCATCGGAGATCTTGAAGGTTATTTTATTACTACCCATATCCTCATGGGGAGAAATCAGGTATGCTTAGATCGAGTGATCTCGCTGACGGTAGTAAATTATCATATTGTGAAATGAATCACAGGAACAAACACTAGAAAGATTTCCATAGAAACACTTGCCGCACAATTTGTAACGCCGTCTTGCTGAAACCAGTAATTTTCTTCTTACTATTCAATTGTAGGTCTCGAGAATTTTGCAAATTTTGGCACTGAATTATAATACCTGTATATTCCAACCCAGGAAAACAGCTAATATATTTATTCACATGCGATGCTAAAGGTAAACCTCGCTACGACGATCCATGTTTTAAAAGACGCACACCGATCAACCGATAATTGTTGAACTACCATTCACTTCCACGCCTATCGAATGACTAAACTCTCCACTGGCTTCGCATCGATCTAAATCCCCTCTCGGCCCTTCTGCCGTAGCGCGCGTTCGTCGAACCTTATTCATCACTCATAATCAAACGCTTCAGAATATCAACACGTTCCGCTGGGACATATCTTTTATATCGTTTATATCTTCATTTATTATTATTATTGTAGGAGTACTATTTTATAAAGATGGAAGTTAATTTGCGTAACATTCTGCGAGCATTTGTTTCCATCTGTTCTTCATTAATAACAGTACATAGCGATTTGGTGATATACTCAGATGCACTTGTACATTTCTTTGCAATTCATTCTTTAATTGTAAAACACGACGGACAATTTCGATTACTAAGTTATGGCTGAAAATGAATTTTAATAACTGACCTAGTTTTCATAAAAACTTCAATGGAAAATATGTATTCATTGATGAATAGGATAAAAATTTATTTTTAACTGTCAAAATTAAACTATAAAAGAAACACAGTACTATTGTAAATTTTTTGAATTTGACTCTGAAAGCACAACTTAAAAATAATACTCCTAGACACCTGACGCTCTCTATATTTTACATTTTAAATAAGAGAACCCAAAACACTACCCAGTGGAACATCTCTGCCTTCTGATACAGTTAAAGCGGGGGCAACAAGCTTTCTAATACAATGCCTAAAATTCCACGCATTAACATAATATGTACGTAACACTACTGCCATAGTTTTCACCTCAACACAATTCAATATCATTAACATGTATTTATACGAAACAATTTCGTTCCATATCATTCTGAAAGGAACAACCTGTACCTGTGTCCATAAATACATAACATTATGTAGGGTTCTATCAGTCACTGAAACTGATGTATTACAATACAATATTTAGTATTACCATACAACAGTTAAAAATGTAAATGACCCGCACGGCACTCAGAGAAAATGGATGTCTTCGAATCAAACATGTGGTCAGTGATAGAAATCACAACCAATGTTAGATTTTTATGTTCATGTTTAGGATAGGGTTTTGAGTTATATGATATTATTTTAATGACCATACTGTTAGTAAAATTGGTGGGAATTTTATGGGCGAAGTTATGATATCGATTTCGAGGAATCCTTTGTAATAATAATAATAAACGTATCTCCCAACAGGCATGATTTCCCAATAACAGGAGAAAAGTAGGTAAGTATATACACTATAAAAACAGAATACAGTGTATAAAAAAAAAATACTTAAATAAGTCGCGTCGCCTATTAGCCGCTCTGGACAAGGTATACGTCGGCACTCGTCTCGTGATGTTAGTCCTTGCGAATGGAAGAATGAAGCTACTATCAGATCTTGAATTCAAACGTGGCACAAGAAAATTCATTCATTCCAGTATGTAGGGACAATCTTACCAGTAGTTCATCCTGTGAAGTACCTCTCTTAGGGCAAGTCCCATCAATCTTAAATGACAGGAATTTCCGATGGATACGATGTAGTTGTAGAAGGTCACGAGTATATAAAGCATATATGGGCAATCCCCGACCCCCGGGCCGGATCCGGCCCTCCACCAGCTTCAATCCGGCCCGCGAGAGAAATTCAAATAACGCGCCAAAAAAATTAAAGATTTAGCACACATAGTTTATTTGTAATTACCGTCAACCAAGCTAAAACTGTATTTATTCAAATCATAAAGACTGAAATAGTTAAATAATATTATTAAGCGTACGCAATGGAACGCCACAAATCGAGTCAGAAATAGTCGTTAGGAAGAGACAAACAGATAAACATTCGGGAAGCCGCCCGATGACCTCGAAGCGCTCCAGAGCCGACTGTTATTCATAACGCGGCTAGCATCGCATATTCGCGTACGATCGAGAGTATTCTAGTTGCTTATTGCGGGTAATATATAAACTGCTCAGCGCGCGTGTCAACTCATTACTTCTTAACAACTGATAAGAAAAGACGCGGGAAATATTCAAGCAAATTCAGCTCAGAAGAAAAAAAACCTGGTTTAAAAAAGCGGAAAGTGGACACAGAATATCGTCAATTCCAAAACAAGTGGACTGAAAAATACTTTTTTATCATGCACAGTGGTAAACCTATGTGTTTGCTGTGCAATGAAACAATTTCTGTTTTAAAAGAATTCAATATGAAGCGGCATTACTCCAGCAAGCATTTCGCTCAATGTAAATTACTTACGAGTCAGTTAAGAAAGGATAAAATTAAAAAACTCATTACCGATTTAGGGAACAGCAAGAAATGTTCCATTCACAAAGATCAAATCTAGACAGTGTTGTTAAAGCTAGTTTTATAGTTAGTTCCAAAATAGCGAAAACATCGAAGTCATATTCTGAGGGAGAGTTTGTTAAAGAGTGCCTAGTAGATGTTGCAGAACTTTTGTGTCCAGAAAAGAAAAAAGAGTTTGAGAAAGTGAGCTTAAAGCGACGTACTGTTGTTCAACGTACACATATGATGGCTAGTGATATCAAAAAAACTGACTGATAGACTGGCTGGTTTTCAAGCATTTTCGATTGCTTTGGATGAGAGTACAGATTTATCTGACACAGCCCAGTTAGCTATTTTTATACGAGGTGTTGATGAAGAATTTGTAGTGACAGAGGAATTACTGGCTTTACGGCCGCTACAAGGAACCACTACTGGAAAAGATATTTTTGCCGAGGTGCAAAATAACGAAAAGGTTTTATCGAAATTCTGAAGGAAAGGGCAACCGCTATGAATGTGCAAGAATGTGATTTAATAATTCTGCATTGCATTATTCACCAACAAAACTTGTGCTCTAAGTCCATTCGACTGAAGAACGTTATGGATGTGGTAGTAAATACCATCAATTTTATTAGATCCCGCGGTCTTAACCATCGCCAGTTTAAAACATTTTTGGATGAACTCTCTTCAGAACACGATGATGTGACATACTATTGCGAAGTAAGGTGGCTAAGCAAAGGCAAAATGCTAAAAAGATTTTATGACCTTAGAAAATAAATAGCTGATTTTATGGAAATGAAAGAGAAAACATTGCCGCAAATTTGTGATCCAACATGGCTTTGTGACTTGGCATTTCTGGTAGACATCACAGGACACTTAAACGACCTGAACTTGAAGCTTCAAAAATAAGGGCAATTGGTAAATCAGCTGTACGGTCATCTTAAAGAGAAAATGAGAAGTAAAAACTGTTTTCATTTTGTAACATTATCCAGTCACGAAAACATTGATTACGGTCGCTATGCTGAAGAACTGAAACTACTGTCAGAGCAATTCACTGATCGGTTTTCCGATTTTAGGAATATGGATAGCACTTTCAATATTTTTGCAAATCCGTGTAAGTGTAATGTGGAAGATGCTCCGCTTCACCTGCAAATGGAGTTGATCGAGCTTCAAGAAGACTCATATTTGAAGTCTAAATTTGATGATGTGGAACTAAGCGAATTTTACAGAACATACCTTTCCGAAGAAAAGTATCCACAGCTGAGAGTTTTCGCAAGAAAAATAATTTGCACATTCGGAAGCACGTATAAATGTGAGCAGTTTTTTTCAATCATGAAAATTAATAAAAATAAGCATCGTACTCGGCTTACAGATGTTAATTTAGGAAACACTTTGCGCCTGTGTACTAGCGATATTGACCCCAATATTGATCATCTTGTTTCTCAGCTTCAAACTCAAGTCTCTTATTGATTTTCAGTTGATTTTTCTATCTTTTTTTGTTAATTTGCTTTTTATATGTTTGATTGTGCTATTATAATTCTAATAAATAAAAAAATGTGTGAATTTTTATCGCCTTTTTATTCACTACTCCCGAAATTACGCCTTCAGCTAAGCAAAGGTTGCCCATACCTGATATAAAGGATACCAAATTACTGCGGCATACTCCAGTTTACTGAGCACAAAGGCAAAGTATAACGACTTTAATAAGGAAGGATTATTGAAGTATTGAGAGACACCCATCACAAAACCCAGAGATTTCATGGCTTCAGAACAGATATTGTTAATGTGAGAGTGATATCGAAATGTACACCTGAATCCTTAAACTCAAAGTTACGTGACAAATTGGTACCTCTGATTTGGTAGGACAATAAGTAAGGTGAACAAGAACGTGAGTAGGTAAGTACTCAGCATTTATCAACATTTAACTTGAGCCTAAAAAGTTCACACCATTCTACTAGCATATCAAGACCATTTTGCAGTTTCCTCGTGTCATCAATGGAAGATATTTCAGAAAAGATTTTAATATCATCTGCATAAGCAAGGGTGAGAAGGTCGACTTTCAAAAGCAAGTCCTTAATGTAAAGCACAAACAGTAAAGGTCCCAGATTTGATTCCTGGGGGACGCCAGAGGCGAGAACAAAGTCACAAAAGCAATATCTGCTATAAGTAACAGAACACTTTCTCTGTTTCAAATACGAATCGAGGAGACTTATCGCCGAAGGAACAAAACCGAAGGAGCTCAGCTTCAATATCAACATTTCATGATTGAACATGTCAAAAGCCTTGGATAGGTCTGTATAAATCACACCTACTTGGCCACGTCTATCCAAGACCTCACTGATAAATTGGGACATGCTCGCCAAATTCGTGACTGTAGATCTCCCGGGGATAAAGCCATGCTGATTTGAGACAATAAAAAAGCGAGTGCTATTATAAATGCTAACATATAATACCTTCTCATAAAGTTTAGCAAAAGTGGATATTATGGAAATGGGCCTGTAATTGGATATTTGTATTAATTCGAGATTATCTGATTAACTGGTGGATAAGATTTTTACGTGATTACAGGACTAAAGATCAGTGCATCAAAGATAAAAAATCATCCAGGCTTATAATATCGTATAGTCAGAAGAAAGGCCAAACAACAAATCTACAGTCACGTATCAAAAAACTGAGTAACATATCATCACCTGCCGTACATTTATTAGGAAAAGTAGCCATTAGTGCAATAAGTTCATCTTCGCTAACCAGTGGAAAGGAGTAAGGTAAGCGATTGTAATCAGAATGAGACTAAGAGACGCTATCCTCTTAGTTATACACTGAAGAAAACACATTAGCGAAGGCATTAACATTATTATTGGAACCGGTAAAATCATTTCCGTGGTCGTCACATAGTCTGCCCGGTATCCTTGTGGAACGCCTTTTAGCATGAAGAAACTGCTATAGATGAGAAGGTGAGGTTTTTGTGGAATCGGCAATATTACCAAGATAGTAAACATAACTATTCTTAATTTGCCCTTTGATTAACTTTCTGATGCGCTTAAATTCATTATAATACATTACTTTTTTTGTTTTAATCCATTTGGTGTGGTAAAAATTTTTGTATTTTAAATTACGAATGATATCTGATGTAAACCTGGGTGGATAAGAAGTATTTGTACGTGATTTAGAAGGAACGTAAAGATCCAGGATGGCATACAAAGAATTATAAAAATCATCCAGGGCTTTATTAATATCGGTATAGTCAAGAAGAAAGGACCAATCACAATTCAAAAAATTATTGTATAGTGACAAGTAGTTTGCTTTGTAGAAGTTGTATCGGAAATTGTTCGCAGAAGGGAATCGTTGCGATGAAGAGGAACCTAGAAAGCAAAATTCAACTTCCAAACTAGGGTGGTAAGGATCTTCAGAAACAATCGGATTTTCCGAATGTTGTACATCAAGATCATGGTTGAAATTAGATATGACTAAATCTAGTGATTTGTCATCACAGTTTTTTTATATTATTGTATTGCTTAACATTAAGTAAATCTAAAAAGTTTTGAAAGACTGAAGTTTTATTACATTTCTGATCGGTAGAGTAATGCTCATTTGACTTCATACGGAAGAAACATTAGACATCCAATCTTCGATAATTATCTTAAGTGGTTGTTTAGAATTGTTAGCAAATGGTTGGCATTTATACAACATCAAAAACCTAAACACCTAACAGGTTATTTTGGTCTCATCTTATTCACTGATTACCTATTACTTCATTCAGTGCTTGTAGCTCCGGACTTTGGTAAAAACCTGTGACAACACTCTAGCGTGTTTGGTCCAATGAAAAAACGTTACTTTAACGGTTCTCGGCTTAAACCGCGTAAGAAAATGATTAGGGAAAATTGGATGTTTTCGAACGAAATGAGGAATAATTGTACAGCTTATGCGACGACCAATCGTCGTTAATGAGATTTCAAAGACATATGCAGACCTATAAATCTAGCATAAATTGTACATAAATGCGTCTCAATCACCGGTTTTAGTGCAATTGTGGTAGGATTGATTACACTTCCGCATTACGAATTAATTAATCCCGATAAAAATACTAGGAGTCGTTTTGATTTGGTTATAATTGCGTCTTGATTTATTCTTTGCACATTTGCGTCTAATTCGCGATCTTAACGAGACATATAAGTCCAGACGTTACGCACAAGGAACTTATTGCCGCTAACTAATGAGAAGCAAAGAACTTAGGATTTTCATTGGATTATTAAGTAAAGTATTAATTAAAAAAGTCATTTGCTGGCCTAAATTCGTAACGAGGAACTTGCCCAAAATGGTGGCTTTAAAGACATCGAACCAGGGACGTTTGCAGAAACTAAAAACTCTAGAGAAAGAACTAATGTTTGAAGCTGCAATTAAAGCACCAATGGCAATTTGCAAGCATATTTGTACTCCATTGTCTCTGGTATCCCTATTCAAATTATAGAAAAGTCTTATTATTAATGTAAAGGTTTCTCGTAGTCGTAATGGACTACGCTGGACTAAGGCTGTCAGTACCATATTGAACCTCAAGATTTTATATTACACGAGAAAGAAACATTCTGAAGATATTAACAAAGATTTTATAATTAAAGAAGACATCTTGTAAATTTCATTTTAAAACCTTCTCTGGCTAGCTAATATACAGTTTCATTGTCTACTTTACTCTTATGCCCTGGTAACCAGACCAAGCTAACCTTATTGTGTTCAGACAGGACCATTAGATTTTGCAGGCACTCCTATACTAGTTTGAGCGTTATATGTTAAGATGCTAGTGCCTTTAAAGCTCCCTGACTGTCAAACAGAATGCAAATCGTCTCCTCTCGAGATTGCCGATGCAGACTTTGCCTGTATAGCATATATTTCTGTTTGAAAGATTACTTTAAAGGGTTTATGGTAGGAAATCTTGAAGATTGTTATGTCACCGCCCATATCAAAGATAGGGTTTGTTACTACTATTTCTATACTGGGGTGCTCCGCTGCGGTTTTAAAAGGTTCCAGTTATATATAAGCATGCCAGTCTTTGAATTATCGATAAATTAGTTATTGTATGCTTCTTGTGATCTACCATCAAACCACCAAACCAAGTCGTAAATTATCATGGGTTTTACCAGAATAGTACACAGCCAGTTCGTCATATGTAGTTCCCCATGTTTACCCAATTGTTTAACACCCTTTTACATTTGCCGATCATTTTTTGAAGACGTAAATTCCAGGTTAGTTTAGCGTCCAAGGTTACTGCCAGGATCTTAGCCTTTTAACTGATCTGTATTGCTTCATATATTATTCCACATTGTAAATTATGTTTTGAGTTAATGTAGAAAAAGAGGGAAAAATGGCAAAACGTTAGATCCTGGTTATATAGAGCATAATCAAGTGATTTTATTGCTTACTTTTTCAAATAGTCGTGGTAATGAGTGCCCGATGTACTGGAGCATTATCATTATGCAAAAATCGTTTGTTTTAATTAACTGAAGACATGTGGTGTATCTAAAGAGATTACATTTTTATATGGTTATGGGCGATGCGAGGGTGGGACAGATGCCACAGAATTTAGGCCAAAATGGGCCGATTGTGCATCCTTTCTATTCCGGGGAGCCTTCTAGGTCCTCAACCAACCCACCGCCTCGTCATAAGTTAGGACGTTGCCCAGACTAATCACCCTAATAGCAGCAAGACCTATCCGTTCATCACCCAACACGGTCCTTCCAATTAACGTCAACGCCGGACACTTACAGTGGCTTTTGGCAAACCCTGAGCAGATCTGTAATAGCTTAACAAGCTAATATGTAGAGAAAAACAGTTTGGAAAGGTACTTATTGACAAGAATTTGGTAATTTATTTTAAAGAAAACAATTTAATTGTAAATTACAACAAATAATCCTAGATATTCCACCACGCATATGTCGGAAACGTTACAGTTTATATGTTAGCTCCAAAATCAGCGTGTCTGAACTAGTTGACACATACTCAATTTCTTGACACAAAGCGGCTATTCTCTGGTGTAATTGATAAACTAATAGTGTCAAGATACAACACCCAGCCATTTAGTTCTTTATAAAAGTCTTGATTCACATAATCAACCTAATTACTCTTTCATCATTCGCACCCATTTTCTTCTGGCTTCCTTTGTTTATTCACTATATTAAGTCTGTAGAACATCCAACAAGAAGTTATAGATTGACTATTGAAATCCGTATAGACAAAAATCTAAACGTAATGCTGAACACTTGGTAAATACGTGTGGTACCGAGATATCGAAGCAATTTACCCTACGCCACGCAAACGGCTTGAGTTGGAAATAAGATAATCAGTCTTCCTTCGAACCGAACGGTACGAATACCGAAGCGAAGAGCAGATGAGTTACGCATGGTGGTCCTGGCAGGTGCACGCGCTTACCAGACCCACCCGAGGCGCTTTTTATCCATCACTTTGCAGTTCTTATCCGTCTGATTGACGTTTAATCATATGCGAGAGGCCCCGATACAGCCGTCGGTCGGACCGTCAGCAGACAGGGCTGCTATGATGAATAAGCGCGTTGAAATGAACGTCTATCTGAAACGCGAAGAATCTCGAACGATTCCGAACAGGCTATGAAGATAATTCGGACTTAATTTTAGACGTCGTCACTCGAAGGACGATAAAAAAATGTCGAAAAAAGAATAATTTATGGAAATAAAGAATATGTTTGGAAGTTAATTCAATACGAGTCCCTCGTTTTTCGTGTAAAACGAAGTAGTTATTCCGAATGTTATATAGCTGAGCGTCTAAATTGTCGACAAACATGCGCCGGTGTTTGTAACAATTTAATGACCAGGTTATTATCTTCCTCCCAGATAATTAAGGGTCGGCTATTTTTCATCTAAACGGAAGGTTAACAGGGGCTAGCAGACTTGAATGCTTCTCTATAATGCGTGCCTGATATTCACGTAAAGTTAGTGTTATTTTTCAGTTACAGTTGTGTAGGAAAGTTGATCAACAAGAACTATGGAAAATTTTAAGTTTTAGCCGCTAACTAGAATACAAGCAAATAAGTTCATTTAAATCTTTGAGACATTCGTCTAATCGCATTAATTGATTGAAATTTGTGACCTTCAAATAGTTTTGAGTATCAGAATAGTTGCCTAACGAATAATCAATAATGATAAACTATTATCAATGGTAAAGCTATTGTACCTGTTAGTCGTAATAATTTCTAACAAGCATTTAAACAATCTATAACGAGAAAACATCTAGCTTCTGGATTTATGAAATGTTTTGATGGTTACATGTCATCCAGTGATATCAGGGTAGATCATTTTGAAAAATTTACAGAATGACTTAAGCAAAAAATAAAGTATTATCTTTGACTCCAAAAAATTTCCTCCAAAACAAAAATCACCTGCACTAGATAAATCCGAAGAAAGATTTCGTCGGTTTTTCAAATTCACATTTTTTAAGTTTATCCAATTACAAGGAGAGGGTTCTAAAGAATATTGTGGAACCATCCTGAGTTAACATTATATTTAGAATCCGGTATAAATATATAGGGTGCGACAAAAGTAACTGACACATTTCAAAGCTAAATAAAATCCAAACAAAGTATATAACTTTTTTTGTGACTTACGATGCTTTTGCACCAAACCAGCGATTTTATTTTTTTTACGATTGACTTCCTTTAAACAACTACAAGTAATTTACAAACTAAAAACGATTCAACTAGGAACCCACTAAGAAAGCAAGTCCATGTATTGATGTTTTTGCCAAAAATGATGTTGAAGGTATTAAGGCATATCTAACCAAACAGCTTTTTGTCGTAAAAGTACAGTAGATAGTAAGTTATGTTGCCGTCCATGTCCACAAACAAAGAAAAGCAAAATAAAATTTTACAAATAATAAAGTTGTTAGAACTCTCGAAAAATAACTAGTTTTAATTGATGAAAGAAATTAGAAGAGTTTCAGAAAAGTATACCAGTCGCAGAAAAAAGCTCAGTTTTTCATTCACTAATCCTGAAATAGTATAGTAACAAAACATATGGTTATTATTATCGACAATGAGAGGGTCAGATAGATATTACAGCATTTGGGTCACAATGGACCATTGTCTCGTCTTCAGTTTTACAACTAGCATGGCAGATCTCCGATTAATCCCATCCTGTTCAGTCAGAATCCCAACAACCATACGAAGATCCCTTTGGAACTGTTACTTTCATCCTATCTTTTGAAGAAATTTTCATAGGTGATGGTTTTGATCCTGTCATAAAGAACAGATACTGACTGTTGAATGGAGAGTTCTAGGCCATGATCCGTCATGCCCGAACCTATCTTAGCCAGTCTGCCCTCTACTTCACCCGCAGATCTTCCAATCTAGCCCCTAAGCCATATTACATTGATGTTGCTTGTTTCAGAGGTCATATACTACTTGCTTGCTGTCAGTGAACAGGTTGATGTTTCTGCCTGAAATCTTGAGGTCAATTAAATAGTGCGCAACTAGGGCCAGCGCCCAGATTCCCATCTGGAAAATGGTGACCTCTGTACCTCGTGGCTTTGATTCTTTTAGGTGAAGCTCCCATGAGTCTATTCCTATGGCAATTGCCTTATTGGTTTTCGATCCATTTAAGAAAAAACTGGACTGTCCTCATTGCTGACAGTCTGTTGAAATCTGATGGAATTGTAGGGTTTGTGGAAAACGAAAAGAGGTAGAATGTTGGCCGTCCTAGCCTCCAGAGTCGCAATCTCTTGCAAATATTCTCCCAGTGTCTGCGGTGCTTTCCACCAGCTCTTACAACTTCGTCCTTCTTCATTACGTTGCATAACAACCGGATCATGGTAGCCAGCGCCACTTTTGTGCTATTTAAGATTGTGTTTATAAATTTCCCTGTCGGAATTGGACTTGCTGCGTTTGCTGAGTTTCCTGAAGTGTTTTTCTAAGAAGGATGACAATCTGAGGATTGCGAAAACATAATTCCATAATTTTTTGCAAAGATCTGCATAAATTCTATGTCTACTGTTCTTATGTTGCTCTCTAGATATTTCCCTTAATAGACTTTTTAACTACATACCTACCACAACTGTTCCTAACTCTTGCTCGCGAGTGTATCTTTGAGAAGCTGCGCCGTTAATATCTCGGTAAATGGGCCGTAATCAAGCGGCGTATTGGTGCGTTGAGCACGAGTTCTACCTCAAGCGCTGACTCCAGCTGACGCGACGGGCAAAATTTCCTTCTTCTACCGCGTGCGGTAGTTGAACCATACCTTGCGGCTACAGCCATCGTTTTATGCATGCGCTGCGCGAAATAAGGCGAAAAAACCGATGCTACGCAAATAATATAATTGGAAATGACGGTAGGTAAATCGATGGATAAATACGCCGCTGGACTGGATCCGGCGCTGTTGCTTGTTTATGTTTCGTTTTCTTTTGTTTTGGGAAGTAAAAACTGTCTGGAGCGCTGGATCTCAGTAAGCTAATAAGCTGCGCGATAGCGTTTACGTTCAAATTTGCTTGACTTTGTATTAATATTCGAAAAACAATGTGTTGTTAGTGAAGCTACGCTGAAAGGAATTGTGTTGTTGAAACAACAAAAACAAAGCGACGAAATCGATTTTGTGGCATCAACACCCAATTCTATCTGAAAAGAAGACATTCCCAACCTGGATTCACCGATTTGAATGAAATTTGGTTAACATGAAAACCTCGTAGGGATATATAACCTATTAAAAATGGAGGCGTTTTAAGTTTTACAGGAATTACTACTTAACTACCAACTGTAATTCAGTTCATCGTCCAAAGATTTTTGCAACATCTCTTGTGGGTAGCTTCCATAATATTTCGTATCCAGTAGTATCTTATACACTCACACCATGTTCGAATTCTCCCTTACGAATGATACCAGTTATAATAATCCCATAAATGAAATAGAGCAAATTAGAGATTAACTGTGTAGAGATATTTATTAAGCAAATATTACTGGTGGTTCATGAAGATAATTGAGACATTTATTCCTAATGGTATGACAGTAATTTCTTTAAGTGCATTGTGGAATTGCTCAAAATTACTGAAATAATCGGGATTTTGAATTGATCTACCACTGTTAAGTTATCACATATTGCTGCGTACGTCTCCTAAACTATTAAATTAGAACCATGCACCAAGGATACGAATTCAAACCTCGTATTAGAATTCGTCCTATATCATGATACCTACCAAATATCATTAAAATCGGTGGATCCGGGTTAGGAATGTTTCACTTGTGAGTGTACCTTATTGTTAGCATCATTCGCTAGTCATTCAAATAGGTACTCTCCTAGATAGATAGGCTTTGCTTTAATAATTCAAAGTCATCGTCGATTCTGACACAGTTCCTCGTTTAATTCAATTTTCCTATGTAATTCTCCTCCGTTCCTCCGACAAACCGTCTGCCATTCGCATTAATATTAAACAGTCGTCCTCCGATGGGTCAAGCGGCGACCGCGTTCCATAAATAACGCTGCCGAGAAGAACTCGAATTCCTAGCACATCTATAACATGACGATTTGCATAGGACTCTCGTTCCTCGGAGAGGGAAATGTCGACGATATGTACGTAAATGGAACGCGATTGCTTGTTAATAGACGTCAATAGTAAATTTCTTCTATGGGTTGCTTTTTTCGACTGCTGCGAGAGTGTGTTTAAATTATTCAGACAGAAGCTTTTATTGCTGAGTGTTCGATTTTGATTTAGAAAAGGAAATGAGGAGAAGACGAAAAGTTGGGATTCTGAGTGAAATTTATAAACTGAATGGAAAATACACAATTTTTTTGACGTTTCAAATAGATTCTTCCGGATTATAACTTTCTACAAGTGAAATACGTGCATGACCTTTAGTACTTATTTCAATATCTTTTGAGTATGTTTTGGGCCAAACATAGACTAGAAAAATAATGCAAACATTTCTCAAGCCAAATTGAAAAGAATCAGAAGCATATATCCTCTTGTTTCTTTAGAATTTCATTTACTATATTTCAAACCGATTTGGATCAATATGGAAAATGCTAGTTTGTGACTAATTGCTATACACATAGTTAAGCTGCAAGAATGCAATCCAATCTATTCAACTTTATAATTGTCTCCTCTCAAAACTTTGTCAAAATGTGTTTACTATTTTTATATAAGATGATAGCTTGGGAGTATTGTTTTCTTATCAGATTTTTCCTCTCTAGTCCTAGCCAATTTACTGTGATATTCCAGATACTTCATTTTTGGATAAATTTTGATTAACAGACGCGATACATTCAACAAACAAAGAACAACCTAAAATTTTGTAGCTTTTTAAATTATTGAAGGGCTCACTGCAAGTCCCTAAATCACATTTTTATACTTTCGAAGTATTGGAAGTGGGATATTTCAATATATTCCTACATCAAAGTGTATTACCAAAAATACTTGTATTAATAAACAATGAAGTACGCTTCTTTTCATGGTATACAGTTTCACCCACTTTGGGAAGAGAAAATTGAATATTTTGGACTACTTTTTGCACCAACTTTACCCAGTACAATCGAAAAATAATTAAAATATCTTCAGTATCTATGCATCTTCTCTGTATCAAAAAGGATTTTTCTGTAGAATTTGGCTTCTAGTTAATTTTTTTATTTATACTTTTAAAAAGATATTTCTGTCTGTCACAATTTCTATGGAAAAATACTCGTCTTTGGGTGTCAAAGATTATTATTAATCGAGTTTTTGAGGTGCTTGGCGTAATAGCTCTTGTATATGACTCTATCCCATTTTTGAAATTGTCTGCTTTGAAAATCCTGGAATTAACTGTCTATTTGCTTTGAGATCATGCTGAACAAATGCTACATGAACGGGGTTCCTTTTTTCTACACGACTTTATAAGTTCTGCGTATGTCTCGGGATTGTCAAATTTCTCTAATCTTTGCTGTGTTTGTTTTGTTCATAATTTAATTTCCAATAATTTTTTATTTGTTTAATATACTTTACCAGCTCCCATTATTTTTTCCATAATTTCCCTTCTCCTTTTTTTCCCGTTTGATACCATGATTTCTAAGTACTTAAATTTATCTAGTTGGTCAAAATCGTACTTTCGTATTCTTACATTTTTACTCATTATGTCTTCCCAAATTTCATTATTTTTGTTTTAGGTACTTTCTTTTGGTTTTAGTTTAATTTTTTGCTCTTCCCTTTGTATTTCGTTTAGCATACATATCTGTCATTATCTTTTTCTTGTGTTATACTATTCTATAAGTTATGGGTCGTGATAATGCGACATATATGGCCACCTATCTTAGGTCCTAACACGTGATAATGTTGTCAAATATCTCAATTGTCTGCCAACAGTCAGTTGGCCGGGCGCATAAAAGTGTTTACAACAACGAATTAGGAATGGTTCAAAATAAGAATAATCTTACACTACGATTGCCCAAACACTTACCGGTTTTAAGAGTCTCGTGGAAATTCAACAAAATGATGAATAATTACTGTTAAAATATCTGCAACATTAAAGATTATGTTTCACAGTTTGTGTTCGCGAAAGACGAAGCCGTGCGTGTCGTTGTAAAAACGGTGTGTATTATTAATTCATATGCAAGAAACGACCAAGTTTTACATCTGGGTGACATTTATCCATTTTGCGTATAATTAAAGTTGAATGTTTTCGAAGCAACTTAAACGTTCGTTTTGAAACGCAACCTTCACAAATTTGTCTTAAATGGTGCAACAAAATCAGAATCGTATTCATTAAAAATGAAAGGTTTTAAGAGAAAAACATGATTATTACGGAACTCCAGTCTCTATTTAACAAGTAAACTACAAAAGTTTGGAGTGGAATCAAACAGTATGTAACTCCCGCGTTCAATGAGAGATCGCCCTATTGACAGTCTGGCTGACGATAAGATTTAAGGGATTCTAGAGTGTGTCAAATATGCTACTCCAATACTGATGGTTACCCCGTGAAAGAGATAAGAATTGCACAGGATCGTGTCGGATTGTACACACAAAGGTTCTCTAAATTGCTCACAATTTAAGCTACTAAAAAATTAACAAGATGTAATATTAAAATAAAAATGTAAAAAATCAAAAAAAAATAGAAAAATTCAAAAAAAAAGACAACTACTTCAAAAAGAAGTACGCCTATAGAAGACTACAAGGCCGACCTCCTCGTGGTGTTTTCTGGGTAATGCTAACAGGCTTTATTATGTAATTAATAAATTTTCGGTGTATTACATCTGCAGTGAATTGTTACGTAGGTGAACTGTTTTTAGGTGAACTGTTTTAGGTAAATTGTTTTCGGTGAATTGTTTTGGGTGAATTTTCCTAAAATCGAATGAGAAAAGGGACTTACATACGGTAGGGAAAGATATGGTTTTTCTGTATCGGTGGCAGTATCAGTTAAATCAAGACAAGTGCATTTTTTCATTTTTTTCCTCTGCAACTTATCCAGAAGTCTATCTATGACCTCAACACTGAAGTAGTTCATAGTGGTCATCTATTTTATAATAGTTAACTCTCTATTAAAAGCCTCGGTGGATAGTAGTACATTAATAAGTCTGTAGATGTAGCAATAAAATGAAGACAGTTTCTAATTATAAGGGTGATTGGAACTCTCATCTACGGTTATGCCATTATGCGTAGGTTTTCTATAAATTTCAAATTCTTTCTCAGTTTCTTATTGTTAGTAGATTTTCGAACAGTGATATCTAAAAAATTAAGACAACTGTCTTTTTCGACTTCTAAGGTAAACTTTATGGAGTTATGCAGAGAATTCATATAACAAAGGAAGTCTCGAAGTTAAAGATGGCTACCTGTCCAGATCACAAAGACGTCATCGACATATCTGGCATAAAATTTGATATATTTGCAGAAGAGATTATTATTAACTAGATAAAGGGTCTCAAAAGAGTTCATAAACAAATCTGCAAGTATTGGCAAAATTGGGGAACCCATAGCCAAACCATGAGGTAACATATATAGTTTATTGCTATATTGAAAAAAGTTTTGCTGTAAACAAATCGTGACAATGCTTGTTAGATTAATTAAAATGTAAAATGTTGTGGTTAAAAAAGTCACATGATTGCCAGTGCGCATTTGATTTTTTAAGCAAAAATAAACTTAAGATTCCTATTTACTGCATATTACTCCAAAAAACTGGTATGCTTCGCAAATACTTTTTTCTGCTATTCAAAAAATTCTAAATCTTCAAAAATGTTACAATACATTATCTTTCCGTCAATCATTTGTTGCTACTGATTCTTACGCCTTATGTGACATCTCTTATTTCTTTTTTTAGGCATTAGTTCACAACGCACAGCTATATTTATATCGTACTGCCGAATTCCTAGCACGTAACGCTCTTGTTCTTACCCTCCATCGTACAGTACAAACTGCTCTCACAACAAAACAAGCAAAGCCCGGTTATTACTTCTTCTTCTTGCCTCTTCGCACGTGTTCCCGCTGTCAGCGAGCGAAGAACGAACACGGCTCGCTTTCGATGCGATGACGACCGTCAAGAAGAGACCGCCGCTCGCTGGATACACCCTGAATCTTAAAGAAACCGCCACGCAGCTCTCGTCGGCTGTGGTTCCTCAGCTTGCGTCTCGGATCTCGCTTCTAAAGATTATTATTTCATATTTTCTCTCTTTCAAGAGAGCAGAATCTTATATGTACGTAGGTATATAACTATTTTGTATCATCGCTTATACGTATGTATACGCATGCCGGTCAGGGCGTGGGTCTTTCGTCGAGGTCGACGTGTCCAAAAGGACAGAGACGAATAGTATTTTGTATTCATATAACAGGGGATCGTTGGGTGCAGCGCGTTTGTCACTTGTTATCGCCAGATCGGCGCCCGTGTCCAGACGACACCACCGAGACCCTACCCTTCTTCTTTCGCTTCTTTAACTCGCGCCGTTTCTTCTTCATCTTCTATATATAACATCGTGATCATCATCGGGCTTCATCACCCTAACAGCAGCGAAGTTATCACTATGGAGTTTAATAGATGAGATAGATCGAATAACAGCATTCTTCTTTTTCACCCCATAGAGGTTTGAACTCATAAATTTTATTTAGAAACTGCTCTAATTCTCAGACATCTAATATCCCTGTTCCCAACATTAATTCCTTTGCATTTTCGTAGAAGAAAAAAAAATCGAGTTTTTATTCAAAACAATTAAAAATTGCCTTAGCCCAATAATTTTTTTACTTTATGACAAGATTTAAACTGTTTTATATGCTCTTAACCCCTTTATTTTTTTGCAAATTTCAGAATTTTTATATACTACAAAAACATAGAAGCTACGTAGAATTTACATATAAATGATGATTAAAAATATTGAATAGGGAGATAATTTGCGTTCCTTTTATTTCAAGTTTTTCACTTACAGAAATTAAATTTATTACTTACAGTTAATATGTGGATGTGTTATATGTGTTTGTGTGTTCTTTCTTCTAATGAGTCCTAGTTTTATTTTTTTCAGCAGTATCAATATCCAATATCCTCTTCCAAAACCCCTTTGATCGTCTTCTCGATGAAATTTCTCTTGATTGCTCCTTAAAATTGTGTTTGCTTGATTAAATACCCTTCATTATTATTTGTAACTGTTTCTATTTCACTCTTATAGTCTTTCAATGCTTTAAACTTGATAATTTCAGCAACGTTTAGTTTTTAAAATGCAATTTCTAGATTTTGCTGTTGGAAAGTGTTTGGTTATTGTCAGAATGTTTACGTAACTAACTTCTTGTTTATCGGTTGTCCTAGCATTGCCAATCTAACAACTTGATATTTAATTTTGATGTTTTGACGATCGAATTCGGTGCTGCAGGTAACGTAAGGGATTTTGATGGTTGTTTTCCAAATACAGTGCGTTTTTTGTGTGTGTTCGTGTCATTTTTACAAATAATGTTTTAAAAATGTAAATAACTTAAAATAACTCGGAATTTTTATTATTCCCTGTAACGTAACATTAACTGAATCTTTTTTTTAAGAATAAAAGATTAATAATATAAATAATCAGAATGTCAGAATTCGAATATTGATCTCAGGGGATTTTGGAAAAATTGTTAAATTTTCTAATTTTAACACTAAATTAACGATTCTTGTAGGTTTGATAATAAAACGAAAATAACGAGTTTTAAAATTATACACTACTAACCTTGAAACTTGAAGGATGCCAGTGTTATATAAACTCTCTGTTTATATAACCTCTACAGGAAACTGCTTGTTCTGGAAACTTAACCCTTTTCTCTTCAAATAAAGACTTTGATTTCACAATCGTGTACTTTATATGGGGATCGGAGTTAGGAAACACCTTTATTCAACCAAGGCTGAATAAAGATTGATGAAAAATTATGGCGTCGTTCATCTTTCTTTTATTTTAAATCGCGAAAGACCGGCGATTGTTTTATTTCACAGCTAATTTTAATAATTTAACGCAAATAGAAACTTTTACGATGAATTTCGATCAAATGAGATTATTTCTGCAAATAGCATACGAGAATGAACGCAGTGATTCAACTAGGAGGTCGTATTTCGATGATTCTATGATACAAAATGCCACTGACAAGCTTTAAACGTAAAAATTCTCTAATAATTTATATAAGCCTTTCAGATAAAGATTTAATTGATGAAATATTATTTAAAATACCTTTCCATTTACGCTATTGCTTATTTTAGACGATTTCTACATGAATTTGGACGAATTACGTGAATAAGAAAATTAACTGACAAGTAGATTTGTCCATGCTACCCCACACTCGTCGTTATCTGGACTTATATTATAAATATAAGGTCAACGCCCCAAGGCCAGTTGGCTGGGGGGAAATGGTAACGAGGAAATTTTAATTTTTCTCCGCAAGAGGGATATTTAGTTACCAACGAGTGGCCAACCTGACATTTAGTCGTTCCGAAGTGACAGCTGAGAGAGGCTGTTGTTGTCGTACATACAAAGTTGAACAATATATATATATATATATATACAGGGTGACCATGGATAGAGTTACAAAGAGGAAAAACTTTTTCAATGCACGTTTTACTGAGAAAAGTTATTCTTTATAAAAAATTCTGCTTTCCTCAAAATGTCCAAAAACATATTTAGAATTGACTGCAGACTTATACTTACTTATAAATACAATTATTGCAGCTCATACGTTTATTTTTCAATTAAACAACAATCACTCTTTTAAATAAACAAGTAAATAAATGTTAATTCTTAACTAAAAGCAGATCTAACAATCACTATTGAATATAGCTGCCTCCAATTTGCTCTTTTCATAAATTCATTGTAAACTTTATGTATCGTAGCAGATACATTAATCTCATCCACCGCATCCCTTATTGCTTGTTTTAACTGATCTGAGTTATGTTCTACACCGCGAGCATATACTTTTTCTTTTCACGCTCCCCACAAAAGAAATCCATTAGTGCAATATCAGCTGAGCTAGCAGGCCATTCAACTGGGCCATTTCTGCCAATCCATTTTCCAGGAAATTGACGATTTAACACATTTTTTATCAATACAGTTGAATGAGCTAGACATCCATCTTGCTGCCAATAAATGTTCCTTCGTACGTCAGGGTTAATGTTGTTCTAGAAAATATGGACCAATAATACCACCATAGAAAATACTACACCATACGTTTACTTTTTTATGATGACTTCTTGACTAAATTTTAAATTGTGGATTCACTGCAGCCCAATGTCCTGAGTTCTAGGAAGAAGCGTGACCGTTAGTTGAAAATGTTGCTTCGTCAGTAAAGAAAATTTTTCTATGAAAG
This sequence comes from Dynastes maya, assembly GCA_029619315.2. Taxonomy (NCBI): domain Eukaryota; kingdom Metazoa; phylum Arthropoda; class Insecta; order Coleoptera; family Scarabaeidae; genus Dynastes; species Dynastes maya. The sequence continues at coordinate 42,258,331 of JAROYE020000006.1, read as the reverse complement.
GTTCTATCTTCAACAAAAATCCACAAAGTTTTATTTAAATCTGTGAGACGCACTTACATGTGTTTCTTTGTTAGTATACTACAAAAACGGAAAAAGGGACAAATTATGGTTATACATAGAAAATTCGGTCTCCTTTTTTATTTTTCTTCGGCATTTAAAAATAATATGAACTCGCTCCGTGCCATGGACATTAATTTGAAAAGATAACTAGTTTAAAAGATAAATTTAATATGAAAGAACAGTCAACAAACTGAAAATAAAGGTGTTAGTTTTATTTCCGTGGGTCAAATTCGATTATTCATAGACTTAAACAACGTAAATTGAATAACAGCACCCTGTATATTCACAAATAATTTCCAAAAATCCCTAGCCTATCCACCGCAATGGCTTTTCGTGGGTAAAATCGCCATTATAGGGAACTGAAATATTGGAGTACGTGACCTCGTATAATCATGTGAAAAAAGGCCAAGCGAGCATAATTCTTATATAAGGTATAAGCGTTCGGTCATGGCTGGCTGGCCACCCCTTGCATACGCAGCGACGGTCATTAATTTTAATATAATCCAGGAATATTCGAACTGTTGTGTATCTACAGGATACGCAACTTAAAGTGGTAGGTGCAGTCGATTTACAGGAAAATTTCTGTTAATAGGATGTATGTGCATTTTGACAATTTGTTCAAAAGTATTCTTCTTGTACGACCAAATATATTAATGGATAAAATAAGAAATGAAATAATAATAATAATAATAATGATGATAATAATAATAATAATAATAATAATAATAATAATAGTATATTGCCCAACAGATAAAATCCAATGAAAGAATTAGAAATGAACTAAAGGTTACAAGTATCCAGAAACATTTAAAAAAGCTAAATTAAAATGGTGGGAACATCTCAATAGAATGACTCGTGGTAGGCAAGTTAAAAAAGTAAGGGAGGCACGAAAGATAGGTAAAACAAAAAGTGGAAAACCTAGGAAAACATGGGATGGAGAAGTAAATGAAACATTACAGAAAAAAAACTAACATGGAAGGAAGCTGAAGCACTGTCACAGAGCAGAAAAAACAAAAAAAGTAGTAATTGCACCATAACGGAGAGAGAAAGACAAACTAAACTCTACACTGATTGGTAAAAGTGATTGATTATTAAAGCGAGGTAATGTCTCTGCGCGGCATAGGCGTGCGCTTCCTTCAAGGGTTATATTTGAAGCAGCGTTATCAAGTAGATTGGCGGGATGCATCGGAATTACCCAACATTAAAAGTAGAAGCACTGTCATCAGTAACCTGGACAAATTTGCAGTAACAGCCAGAAGCGTGGCGAGCGCATAAACGTTTACACATAAAATAGAAGGTAAGAAATAAATTATAAAACGTGCTGAAACACTTACCGTTTTAAAAGTCTTCCGTAAAATCACAAACTGGGTAACATCTGTTAAATATTTGAATCATTAGATATGTTTCCGCAGCTGTTTCAATCAAGTGAGTACGACGTGCGGAATAAATGTTTTTTAATGCCGAAAACGACCGTTCGACATCTAGCGAAGTTATATTTGCATATTTAAAATAATCTTTGAAGCAACTTAATGCATCTTCACACGCACCTTCGCAAATTTGTCTTAATATAAGAAAATCGGAGTCTTTCTCTAAAACACTTTCAAATTTTCGTATTACACACCAATTTGTTTTGCCTTCTACAGCGCATAACTGTGCGTGAATATTATTCACGATTTGAACAGAATCCACTGGCGACATCGAAACATTTTGTAATTTTTCTATTCCCTCCGCTAATCCGAAGTAATTGTTGTGAATAGTTTGTAAATCTCTTTTAACCTGACTATCTTGAAATATTTCCTGGCTTTTCTTGATTGCTGCAGTTTCTGTCGGATTGACATTTTAAAACTACCTTCTTTACTTGATCAAAATATTTGTTGTAGTAAAACACAGCCTGCAACCATGTTCCTCAACTTGTAACAATTGGCTGTGGTGGTTCAGGTAAATCAGGACACAGCTTGTGAAATAGTCGGGTACGTTTCGGGGACTTTAGAAACACTGCCTTTGTATTAGCAATCAATGCATTTACTAGTGGAAAACATGTAGGAATCGTTTGTGCCGCAAGATTTAGAATATGGATTTTACACGTTACATGTAAGAAGTTACCACTATGTTCTTTAAGAGATCGGCCCAAAGAACGCATGTTTGCGGCACCATCACTCATAAACATTAAAAGTTACTTAGTTGAAACTTCAAATTTGTTGAATGAGTTCAACACCACCTTTAAAATCTCATCGGCAGTACAATCTATAACTCTTTTGGAAGCAAGTAAGAAGGAGGATGACGGTCGACGTGGTCCCATTGTACGTACCATTACATTAACCACAGAATGTTTTTGACCATCTGTTGTTTCGTCCACACACAACCACAGTTTTTTATCTTTCAATTCCGTTTTCATTCGTTTTTCTATATGTTTACGAGCAAATGGCACTACATTTCGTATCGATGTCCGAGTAGGTAATTTACAGTCCGCATATTTATTCCAGAAGGAGACAAATGCTTCTTTGTCTAGTAAACGAAACGATAGATTACATAAAATAAGAGTAACACATAAATCAAATGTAAATTTTTCTTGGTCTCGTATGCCACTTTTTGCAGGAGAATGCTGTTTGCTCACAAATAAAACATGCTTACGTGCCGTTTTCGTAGTTGTCAACTTAAACTCGGGGTTGTACTTGTACTAAAAGTTCTGAAAGGGTTCTTTTTCGAGTAAGCGAAGTGACAAATTACAGGTTATCGTCATGTAAATCGAAAATAAAGGCAATTCTCGTTGGCACGCCCTTTTTTCTATTTCTGTGTTCTTCGGTGTTTACATGTTTGTTACAATCCGCCTTGTCCCAGCACATCAAATCTATTTTAGCACCGTTGTAAAACAAATCCGGAAATAAACTTATTTACTGTGCCAGCAGAGTCGTTTCACATTACACATTTTAAATTAATAATCATATATTTATAACGAATAACACGTAACACAAAACACAACGCACACTCGCGTTTCCTAAACTGAACGAAAAATAAACAAGCAGACGCTGACAAAGCGGCAATCGATTTGTGCACACATCCCGCTACTCCGGTGAAACGCCTATGTATTACAGAGACGATTACCACGTTTTATTGATTATTTATACAAATAAAAACTACTCTATACCCTCTAATGTTTTTACCGAAAAACCCTGAAAGTTTTTATCCAAATATTTGTGTATTTTGACTGAAACATTTTAAATTGCGTATCTAGTATACTGCCGTCATTACACAAGGGCCACTTGCGTGTATGTATACGTGTGTGAATGGGAAACCGGGTGAGTAGCGGCCGACATTGAACGGATGTCCGCGGTATTTGTTCCGGTTACTTGGTTCCAGAACTTGAAAATAATAAAAAAGAACACGGTTATAATACGCGCACCATTATTATACAACGCGAATTGGCGCGCCGTTGATGTGTAGTTGTCAGAATTCGCATCTGATAGCGATGAATCGGATCCCGAGCGAGAGAAGGGGATAATTAATCGCACGGTGTTCGACGCGGACAAGGACGAATGTATAGGTACTTACATACACATGATTTCGGTGTACGGAAGCGCATCGATATATTGTTATTGTTGTTGTGATGTTCATTTGACGCTTATTTATGCAAGTGTTTTGAAAATCGTGTTCACCGAGCGATTAAATACAGAAGCGCAGAAACTGCAATAATAACAGTAATTAAATGCGAAATATGAAAGCTTTTGTATTATTGTCAGCGCAAAGTGTCGTGCGAGTATACGCGAAAACATGATAATTTAGCTGTGCTATTTACAAATCACAATGACTACGTTCTTGTGTCACGCATACGCTAAATAAATAATAGTAATATATTAGCACTGCGAGCCTAGTAGGTCCATGGCTTGGGTAACTAACGTCCTCCATTCACTTTTTTTCCTCGCTTTTTCCTTCCAGTTGTCGATGTTCAGCTGTCTTACGTCCTTTATAGTTTCCCCTTTCTATCTCATCCTTGGCCTTCCGCATCTTTTTCTGCCCCCTATGCTACTCTCAAATATTCTTCTTGGTACTTCTTGGTATTTTCTTCCATTCTCACAATATGCCCTATCCATCTTAACATCTAGGTACTCACCACACCTATTATATCCGGTTCATTAAATAACATATTTAGCTCTTAATTAGTGCTCCTCGCCCATACCTCACCTATCTTTTCGCCTTAAATATAGTTCCTAACACTTTTATCTCCCATACTTCCAGTATCCTCCTTTTCATCGAACCTAAAGTCCACACCTCATATCCAAATAATTTATAAAGCACTAGTTTTAATTTTCTTGACACTGACTTACTGTTTAATTTGCTAAGTGCATATAAGCAACGATTCCCTGCCATTATTCCTTGTTGGATCTCCTTTTTCATGTCGGGTTTTCTGTTAAACATTGTTCCTAAATATTGTCCACTTCTTCAAAAATATACCTTCCGCTATCATCAGTATTTATCTTTAATTTTCCATTCATCCCTAAATCATTATCAGTCCAATTCTTGTTTGTTTCTTGTTATCAACACAATATCATCCGCGGAAGCAATGCATTGATGACGCTTACTACAGATCAAGCCTGACCTGTTAATGTTTGCTTCACGCATCTCTCTCCAGGACACAATTAAACAGGATTGGTGCTAATGGATTACCTTGCCGTAATCGTTAATTCGCTTTAAATTCTTCTGTTGCCTTTCCTTTTATTCTCACTCTATCTGCTATTTCATTTAATGCTAGCTTTATCACAAGTTTCTTGCTTACTCCCAACATAAGATAAAATTAAAAGATCGTATCTTTGCTATGTTGGTAATTTTCTGCATGGATCTACCTTAAAGTGAATATCTGGTCAATGATTGATCGTTCTTTCCTAAACCCACCCTGATAATTTTCTAGCTCCTTTTCTACTTTTAATGTTAACTTATATATAACTCTTTATATGTATTGCAAGTATCTTGTAAGCAACGTTAAGCAGAACTTTTCCTCTGTAATATGTTAATTCCATTTTGCCACCTTTCTTGTGCAATGCAAATTTGTAATATTGCTTCATTCCAAGCTTTCGACATTTTTTCTTGAACCCATATTTCCAGTATGAGATTTTGTAGACATCGAGCTAATTCTTCTCCTCCATATTTAAACATTTCTACATTTACTTCGTACTTTCGGGACTTTTATTGTTTTTAAGGTTCTTAATCTTTATCTCCCACTTCTTTTAAGGTAGCTGCTTCTTTATCATCTTCTTCTTCTCCTTCTATTTGATTCTGCGTTTCAGCGCCTTCACTTTCGTCAATGATTCCTCCAGTCTTTTCTTCTTCTTCATTTAATAACTCTTCAAAATATTTTTTCCATAGGTCCAAAATGTTGTCCTCTTCTCCTACAATTTCTCTAGTTTAGTTTTTATAGAAAACTACTTCGGGATAAAACCCCACCATTTCCCTTTTCATCCCTCTTTAGAGCTCCCTTACTTCATTTTTTTTTTAAATTCTCATCAATTTCTTTAATTTTGTTTTCATTATATTTTCTTTTCCTCGGCGTTTTTTTACACTTTTTCCTTTGGTCCTCATATTTCTCCCTCGCTCCTTCGGTTTCTTTCTTCATCATATCTATTCTTAGTTCTCTTCTTTTATTAACCTCCATCGTGCATCCTTTATCAAACCATTTTCCTGTTATTTGTATTGCTATCCTCCACACAATTTGTCCGTATATAAATATCGTTACAATTATACGAGCAACTTCCACTGAATTATCACATTTTCGGAGTTATTACTTCCCTATTTCCCCTTTAACAATTTGATAATTGATAAATTTTCAATTATAATTTGAAATGCGTTTGACCCAACGTATTTTATGCAATGTCCACTAGAATAATTTGTATCTCGAATTTGTTCCAAAATCTTTCGTGAAATAATAATATTACCGATGCAGTCTTGAATTTTAGGAACAAACAAAAATATCAATCCAAAATATAGTAAGAATAATGAAAATTTTGGGGGTGGTCATATTGGCAAAAAGTAATCCCGCACCTTATACAGACTTGAACTTCACAGCAATTCTTCGTTCTTTGAAATCGTTCGAAAGTAAGGACTGCATTTGAAAACATTGTCCATCACGAAATTCAAAAAATCTGCTGAACCAGTGGTTCGATTTGTATTAAAAAAACGCATTTTATAACCGCGGTTTTATTAAGATCAATATCATATCTTTACATGTTTTAAATTATTCATTCTTTATAAAGTTTTTTATTTTTTCTGACACTTCCTAAATTAACGCTTGAACGGTACCTTCAGACACTTTCGGGTTGCTGCAGACCACTTTCCCCGAAAGTCGTTAACATCTGTGGTCGTCTCCTTCGTCGTCTTCATTTCCCTCCTGACCAAAGCCCAATACCTTTCAATTGGCCTGAGTTCAGGACAATTTAGTAGGTTTGCTTCTCGAGGCGCCAAAAATACATTACTCCTTCCGTACCACTCTAAGGCCGTTTCACAGTAATGGGAGGAGGCGAGCTCTGGCCAAAGGAAAACGGACACCTATTGCTGGCTTACGAATGGCAGTAATCTTTTCTCTAAACATTCTCCGACATAAATGTCGGAGTTAATTGTGCCTATGGTGACAAAAGGCTTGTTCCTTTCGCCACAACTGCAAATAGCTTGCTAAACAAAGAATGTTTGGGGAAATTTCGGCTCCTTTTTCGTTTGAAATTTCCCATCCACATTTCCGCGGGAAAGGGCAGTATAAAATTCTTAACCAGGCAATTGTGAAAAATCGGCCAAAACATCATCGATCTTTCGCCTCGTTGTTCTTCACAACGTTCCCGTCTAAGAACCTTCTGGCCTTTTGCCCACAAAAAGCTCCGAGCAGCCTACCTTTTCAGCCATTTTTGTGCCCGAAATGTTAGGATTCTTCTTAAACAAGGCAATGACTTTCTTTGCCTTTTCCGCATCAGAGATCCCCTTTTTTCCCAGGACCTGCCTTCCATGTGATGTCCAAGTCTTCGTCAAATTTCTTTAATACCTTCAAGATTGTTTTCGGGACGATTTTTAGTTTCCGAGCAATCTTTTTAAAAGTCCACTAAGGGTGCTCCTGAGAAATTTTCAGAATTGCCTTTCCTACTTCCGATTCGCTTCACCTTCATGACCACTTCCGCATGAGCGAAAATAATGCTCAACTATGAACACCCTTTCCTCCGTCAAGAGACCCATCTCCAATGACAATTGCACAACACAACTTCCTTCTGTTATGTGGGCGATAGAATTACGCGAATTTCAATACTGTATATTATGGCGCATACTGAAAGTTTAAAATTACAAATTAGAAATAATTCTCGTGGCATTGATCTAAAAATTCACTTAAATACAGGCGCCGCCACCAGAATTCCTATGAATTATTCTCTGTTAATTTGCCAATTTGCGTTTGTACGTTTATCCATTTACATATTGCCTTGTTTGTAAACGAACTGGTTAAAAAAAGCATACAACATTAAACGAGGTTAAAATCTAATATAAGCCTTCGGCCTTCAAACATATCGATCCAATTTGTTAACCGTTTCCGTCCCATTTAAAACGATAACTGGATACTTTGATGGCGTTACGGCGCTCCTGTCGCATACATACACACATTCCGTGCCCTAGAAACGTCCCGTTTATATCAACATCAAACGACGCGTCAACGTCATCATATTCGAACAAATAAACATCGGTCGGACCGCTTTCGAAGAGTGTATCGCGTTTTATTTACTCGTCTCAACTCGCGTATTCGATTGCACGATATGAAAAGAAAAAAATTGGAAACGAATCGCGCACGAATGCGAGGAAACGGAGTTGCATTGACGTTGACGAGAATATCTGCATGACGTCATACGCGCGACCGGCTGCATCGACCAGACTGACAGCTTCGGGCATGCTGATCTACGCTCTTCTTCTTCATATATCGGTAAAAATCGCCCGCGTCTGGCTGTGAAGATATGCACTTGTTGACATAAGTATCTGATTACCTTTGGATTTTCTAAGGACGAATATTGTATTTAACAATAGTTACGAAGCAATGAGATACAGATTATATTAGGAATGACAAGAAGTAAGATTTTCTGTTGTGACATATGGAATTCACCTTTTATAATGGAGTGTTGTAGAGCAGTCGTCCACTTTTTCTCCTGATCCACTGCAGCTAGACCAATGTGACAAAAATTTTGGTAACAAAATCGTACCCAAAGAATCCTATACTAAAGTTCTATACTAAATTTTAATACAAGCTTTTCCACGTCAAAAGTAAATCCAACTTAAATTGGGTTTGAGGTGGCACACCATTTTTCTCATTTTTGTGCTGTATACTATCTATGTCTTTTGTAGTCGCCTTTGTTCCAGCACCTTAAAGGTATTTTGCAAACTTTACGCAATACTTTAGTTGCATTATATGTAGTTCAAATCCGGAAATTCACTGATAAATGTAGTGACTTTATTAGTCGTTTATTTTCCTTTGTACGTTATGTTAAATACCCTTCCTTTCTATTTCTTAGATTTCATTTTATTTCTTCTTAGATTTTAAGTACAGTAGTGTTCAATACGTTCTAATTTCCTTTTAACATGTGTGCGACTCGTTGCATTGTTTCTGGGTAGTCTAGAGGATAAGATTTATATATTTTATTTTCGTTCGAGTTTCGTCCCTTTTCTTAGAAGCTATTTGGCCATGTTCTTAAGACTTAAGAAATCGCATACAACTCGTATTGTTCTACTTCCCCTATTTTAGCTATACGCCATATGAACACATTTGGTGTTATGTATGTATCTATGTGCTTAGGGATGAAGCTGCATTTCAATATTCACTCAACAGATTCTACTCTCAACTCTCCTAGCAGTAAGACGTAAACTTATATAATAATAATGACTTGAAAAGAAACAAAACAATGACAAATTTTTAAATCTGTATGCAAAAATACGCAGATACGATAGCATGGATCTGGAAGAATCTGAGCATTTTGCTACAATAATCTATCTTAATATAAAAATAAACCCATGCCACCTCCAGCTTCACCTAATGATCAGTATTTAATAATGTGCCTATAAAGATATTTCACATCGTCAAAGATATTTCAAATCAGTGGATTGGGCGAAGAGGCCCTGTCGAGTTGCCTCCGAGATCACCAGACCTATCGCCACTGGATTTCTGTTTGTGGGGTCACTTAAAGTCTGTCGTGTGTAGAAACCAGCCAGACACATTTAAGCAGCTACGTCAAACAATTACAGAAGAATGCCGAGTTATTAACATTGCAATGCTTGCCAAAGTTCGCCAAGAATTTCAAAATAGGTTATACTATTCTATGGAAAACAATGGAACCCATTTTTAACATTTGATTTAACAGTTAATTGAAATAAATAAATTGCAACGCTTTACTCTTTTCTTTATTTATCCAACCAAATGTAGGTGAAACCACTGGAAAGTACTTTTCAAGAACTTTTCAGTGATGACAAACGAGGGGTTGTCATTTACTTTTTTTTAATGAGGTGGCTGGGGCTTAGAGGGTAGGTGGGGGCGGGTCGGTTGTGGCGTAATTTTTGATACCTTGTTCCTGGCATATTGCATATTGCCCATTGCAAGTTTTAAAATTGTCACACTGTATATATATTTATTGAATGCGTTCTGTATTATATGCATATATCCAACGTGTATAAACGTTTTTTCTAACTATGAATAACATTTCTCACACGTGTTTCTCTAATTCAATTGTGCGACTTACGGTTAGCGCTGCGGGGTCGCGCATTTAATCGCCGAGTTCCATGGTTGCATTTCGCCGTGGGTTGGACGAGTGGATGTATTTTTAGTACATTTAATTGTTTTACAGCATACATCAACAGTCGTCCTCATTAAGGAACGCGTTTTATACTAAACGACGGAATTAATTAGCTTAAAAATGCCAGCATTTCCTAATTAGATTGTGTGTGGGCGTCATCTAAATTCTAAAATATTAAATTTACTACGCTGTCGGCTTTACGATTCTCCCGCGATGTTGTTGGTTATGTTATGGATTGTAATACGAATTTAAAATTGTAAGGGGAAAGTGATGCTATAAATTTTGAGCCATGAATCTTCTTTTGTCTTTAGGTTAATGGTCTATTCTGGCAAACCCAAATCCTCCTAAAAAGTTTGAATAAACCGCAACAAATGGGAATACATATACTGCTATTACGGTAAATGTAGTGCAAAAGTTGCCAAATCCACGTTAGCCATATTTTATTTTATAATAATAAGCTTTATTGCCCAACAGAAAAAAAATCCAAATACTGGACAAGTAATTAATTAAACAAATTACAAAACGAGTACAAAAAACAAGTAAGAGTGACAGGTTACAAAAAATTATTAAAGTAAAGAGCAGTGACTATCCTTATTGTATGTAAAGTATCGTGAAAAATATCACATTGTGAAGACATATGATTAAAGTTTGTACAAGTCATATAAATAGGTGGTTTTAAAAGAGCATTTGTTCGAGGAAACGGTAGATAAAACGTATTCGAATACCGGACACCAGAGCGTGGGATTATAAATTGTAATCTTTGAAGTAGTGCCAAGCAGTTAATGCAGCCATTACACAATTTCCAGAGAAACACCAAACCGGAAGATATGCGTCGAAAGTTAAGAGAGGGTAAATTAAATCGTGACAACAGTAACATATGATCAACGCCTCTCGGTGGGTACACTCCGTCTTGCCGGAACCAGAGGAGTTTAGTAAATTTGCGTTGAACCAATTCCAATTGGCGTTTATGCGTTAAATAGTAAGGGCACCATATGACGGACGCGTATTCCAGACTGGATCTAACAAGAGCGTAGTATAAAGATTTCAAGGCTACCTCATTGGTAAACTTTCTGCAATTTCGCACAATAAAGCCAAGAGATCTTCTAGCCCCATGGGAGATGCTGATAATGTGTTGTGCAAAAGTAAGTTTGCTATCAAACAAAATCCCTAGATCCCTAATTAATTCGACACGTTCGATGTTAACATGATTAAGCTCAACTTTACATTTGCTGATATTCAGAGGTAGATTATTTGATGTACACCATTGAGAAATATTTATATGATCGCTTTGCAAGAAGTAACAATCCTCGGGACACCTTACGATATAGCTTCAAGTCGTCAGCGAATAGTAATGCATTCGACGATACACATGTACTTATATCGTTAATGAATAAGTTGAAAATCAAAGGTCCAAGATTAGACCCTTGAGGGACTCCCGAAGAGGCAATGTATTGACGAGAGCAGAAGCTTTTTTATCTTAGTATATGGGGTTGTCATAAAATAATATAGGACAATTTTAAGTTCTCATACGGTTTTAGGAAATTGAAATAATTGCAAGTAGGAATTGGATCTTAGTTAGGATTTTAGTGTATCTATATAAAATAAAAAGTTCCATCATAACAACTACTGGCATAACAGGCAAAATAAAGCGATTGCAATTTAGTGATTTAATCTCAAAATAAATCTTAACTTGAATTTTAAGTTGAACTAAAAAACATAGAAGGTCTTCATGGCAAGCGGTTTCACAACTAATTTCATCATTGGTCCGTATTTTTTCAAGGAAATACAAAATGATGAGGTCGCAACTGTAACTGTTACTGGTGAACGATACCTGCAAATGTTGGGAGATTATGCAATTCCACAGTTGCAAAACAAGAACGCAATTGAAAACATAATTTTTATGCAGGATCCGCGCAGAGAAATGGTTTCTTGCATGAAGAAAATAGATTTTCTTGCAAAAATCAGTCTCTATTTAAGAAAATATTTTTATTTCAAGACTATAAAAATTTACAATATAAGAAAATAATTTTCTTGAAATTTTATTTATGTTAAATAAATATTTTCTAAGGGTTAGAAGTTCTATTGAGAAATTAGGCGACAGGTTTCGTGTTCAAAAAATACATCATCAGGCCACCTACAAGGATATCCAATAAAAGACAAATTACAATAATGGGAAAAAAACCTAAAGTTAATAAAGAAAAAAATATTATATTAGTCGGTATTTCTTAACAATATTTATGAAACGTTGTACGCTAAATTGTACGGGTAAGTATGGTATCTGTATTCCGGTTTCTGTCGCTACTGTCTAGAGCGGCATGACTATATCTCTTGGCAGAAGGTGAAAAAAATATTTCAATGCTGTTTTTGAAGGTTAGTGGCACTGAGAGGTGAGCAAGATGTGGGTATCCATTATCTTGGTTATTGTTTCTAGATACTTTTTTCATTTGTACTTCTACATTGAGTTCACTTTTGTTTTACATTATTCTGTAGGTAACCTCTACCTTAGCCTTTTTAAAGGCACAAGCAATGCATACTGCATTATGTACGGATATGTTGTACTGTTTTAAACAAAGTAAGTGCAATTAATAATGTGGATATAAATAATATGTACTTCAAGAATTCTAAGTAAATAAACGCTTTATTTTAAGAAAATGAAACTATTGTTAAATTAGTTACCGTTATATGTAAGTACATACATATGTATATAAAACGAAAATTAAGACAATAAAGGTTAGACTTCCATAAATTCCATGTTATTTAATGAAAATGTCAAACGTTTGCCTTGTTTATTGTTGCTTTAGTTAAATACAATGAATATAAAACTTCAATAAATGACATTGAGAAACCCCAAAAGATATGAGATTCGGTGATCTCCTTCCCATATTTAGACATTTTTATAGCATTGCTATTATAAATAGATTTGTGTTATAAAGTGTTATAAAAACGGTAGCATACAATACAGAACAGGAAATCTATATGTAGCATATGTCATGGGCAACAAACAGTAATCTATTACATCATAGGAAATTTTTTTCCAGTTTTATTTTCAAGTTTTAGCGTTATAAAACTATCTATCAGAAATAATCACATCAATTTCAATAACTCTGTTTTACAACAAAATTAGTTGTACTCGTAGAGTAAAAGATGCAAATATAAAATATATTGGTAATATGGAATAGCAAGGTTTTTCAATAGTATGTAGGGGTGACCGGGGCTGGTTGTCACATGGGTTGGTTGTAGTGATGGGAAAAATCGTTATTTTAAAATAACAGTTTCAACCGTTATCGTTATTTTTTTAAATAACGCTTGCAAAATAACAGGTTTAGCGTTATTTCGTATTCTACAGTTCTACACAATAACGCATCATGATTCCACATATCACATATGCAACTGCTGATGCAGCACGCTAAAATTTAAATTCAGAAGTCTTTTGTAATATAGATATTTTATTGCGTTTTTTTTGCAGATAAATTATAAACTGGTTAATAGATTAAAATAAATTAAGTGATAAACAGATTCAATGCAATCATTATTACAGCAGCGTTTAATTTCCACCATTTTGACTGATCCTACTGTTAATTTTCTTATACTTAATCTCAGTTAATCTTCGAAATGCGAGAACATCTATGTGCTTAAATGCTATATAATAAATATAACGGTTTTATTTTTAGTTTTTATAAGTCAATTTTTTATATAACATCCGTCTTTTATTTTACATTTGATAATTCCAATACATACAATAATTTAGAAAATATGTTCATAATAAACGTCCGACGTCCGACTCGATGTCAACTACCGCCGTAATAACCGTTCGAGAGGATATTTATGTAGGTAGATACGTGATAAGTTATTTTTCTAGGAGAGTTGTAACTATTATCTGTAAGAAACAGCGCCTTCGATCAGACAGTCGTAGCGCCACGCAGTTGAGTACACCGCAACGTCGGTCGATGATATGTTCACAATAGTCCGAAGGCAACCAGCCCCAGTCTCCCCTATGTGCCATTACTTCTACCAAACCGGTCGTGAACTTTTAGCCACGACCTACTACTATTGAGGTTACAGTGACCCATCAACAAATTTAGGATTTCCACCGTTTAACAGAAGCGATATTTTAAACTGCCTGTTTTAAAAACTTTAACAGATAAGTACATATGAGTGATTATTTGTTTTCGTAGCTTGTTATTATTTAAGTGTCTGCTACTATTGACTAGTACACACAGAGAAACGTTTACTTGTATCAAAGCTGTCCGTCTTAATTCAGTAATTACTGTCTCAATTATCCGCAATAACTGTTTTAAATCAAAAGAAATATTTTCTAGGCGCATTTTCTCCGCTTAAGTGAAGAATATATTTGTAGTGAAATAATTGTATTTCTTTATTTAAGACATTTGTTTTCATTCTTTTTTCTATATGTTCACGAGCAAATGGCTCTACATTTCGTATCGATGTTCAACTAGGTAATTTCCAGAAGGAGACAAATGCTTCTTTGTCTAGTAAACGAAACGATAGATTACATAAAATAAGAGTAACACATAAATCAAATGTAAATTTTTCATGGTCTGCAGAATTCTTGAAATGCATATTATTCATATCCACATTATTAATTGCACTTACTTTGTTTAAAACAGTACGACATATCAGTACATAATGCAGTAAATTATTCACACTGCTTGTGATTTTAAACAACCTAAAGTAGATGTTATCTACAGAATAGTGTTCAAACAAAAGTGTAGTACACATGAAAAAAAGTGCCTAGAAGCAATAACCAAGATAATGATAATAAATAGCTTCTGGTATTGGTGGTAAGCTTCTTGCTCGTGACCACATTCTCCAGGATCTATGAAGTCTATGTTCTCCTTGGTCCTCTGTTAAGCGGCCAGATTCTCGCCGTCGGGAGTTGTAGGTTATACTCTTCGCAACATTGGTATCTCCACAGTGTTGTTGAGTCCCATTTCTAGATGTTTCTTCTTCCGGTCATCCTGTTGTTTGTCAACCGTCCTTCGTAGCTTCCACTATGTCTCTAACCGTCCTAATGTTCACTCTAAGAGGTGGAGGGCGGTCCTGTGGTTCGACCACCTCGTGCACGAACGTATGTCCCGATTTTTCTGCCAATTCCCATGTTTTCTTGGCAAGCTCCTTTAAATACTCTTGGATGGTAGGTATCTGCAGGTCCTGGCGAAGCTGCCGGTTCCTAACGTACCATGGTGTGTCCATCACGGCTCTTAATACTCAATTCTGCATCGGCTCCAACGTCGGGTATTTGTATCCTGCTATCGTACATCACGCCAGCGCGCCGTACGTAAAAACCGGTCTAATGGTTGGGATGTAAAGCAATCTCTTTTGTGACAGGATCATGGCGCTGTTCCTACCCATTATTGGGTAAAGCACGTTCCTGGCCGCTTGCCACCATTTCCCACAGCTATCGCAGATGGTTCGCCCAGGTTAATCTCTTGTCCAACATTAATCTTAGGCACCTATTTAACGCTGGTTTCCCACGAAAGATGAACTCTGTCGATCGAAACGCCCATCGGAGCGCCACTTATCTTATTCGTAAACCGAATCGCCTGACACTTAGCGGGGTTTATTACCAATCTCCAATCTGGCGTCCAGGCCACAAACTGGTCTATAGCGGCCTGGAGCGTGGCCACATTGCTCTTACATCCCTCAGTTTATGCTACTAATCCTCAAAAACAGCAGCTGATATATTTCCTGGCGCCACCTAGTGCCAGTAGTTACAGTCATGGCGTCCTAGATAGTAGCGACGGAACCAGATACTTACCCATACAATGATATAACCTTTAACGTGTAACGTTTCATAAACGTTTTCAAAAGATACCAGTTAATGTAATTTTTTTTTCTTTCTATTACTATTTACCACGTGCACTAATTTAACTATAGTTTTTTTTTTAATATATAATAAATAATAATAATAAAAAAGGGATAAATAAACTTAAATATTAACTCATTAATTATTTATTAAACTACATAAAAATAATCCCAATTTAATTACATTGTTGAATAAATAATTTAATTATACTGTAACATACAAAAAAAAACTTTTTCATTAGATCATTCACTTGTTCATAATTTTAATTATTAACTTTCGGTTTTTTTTCATTATTGTAATTTTTCTTTTATTGGATATCCTTGTAGCTGGCCTGATGTTTTTTGAACATGAAACCGGTCGCCTAATTTCTCAATAGAACTTTGTGAGATCTGGACCCTTTTTTCATTTCTACCTATAATATAAATATTTTCCTAAATTAAAACTAAATGATTTACTTGGAAGAAACATTTTTCTGTCTTGAATTTTCTTGATTTTCTAACCCTACGAAAATATTTATTTATTATCGAGAAAATTATCTTCTTATATTAGGTATACATTTCTATAGTCTTGAAGTAAAAATATTTTCTTGAATAAAGACTGATTTTTGCAAGAAAGCTTATTTTCTTGATGCAAGAAACCATTTCTCTGCATGTGCCTAAGATATTTACTTGAAAATATTTTCGACGTACAATAATTGCTAATTATTCAAAAGGAAAATTAGGAATAAATATGTTATACATGACACTGTGGGAAAGAGAATCCGTATAATTAACTAAATTAACACATATTATGCAAGCCAGTTTAAGTATAATACAAACATTCCCATAATGTTTTAAACATAAAGTTTGTGTGAGAAGATATTCAACTGAACAAATGTCGTTCTACAAACGTAATTCCTCTTATTTTCCAATTGAAATTCAAATCATACATAAATAAATTTAATTATATTAAATAAGTGCGTTATATGTCGGATACCGTCTAGACAAAATGGATACAAAAAGTACATATCCTCTCACGTTGTCTTGTTAATTTTCAATGGAAATGGAGGAATGCGTCGCAAATAAATGTTAATTTCCATTCAAATGTAAAACAAAATCCATTCTTGCTTATTTCGCATTCTCAAAAAGAAGATTTCAAAAAAACCAACCCAAACAAAATCAATGATCGAAATTAAACCCTCTTATAAGTTATCTAGGCTCCTCCCCTCCAGCAACCCCACTCTCGCGTTTCGAATTCTCATTGGCCGGCGTTAGCGGGTTCCCCCATCGTCGGTGCGGCAAACGCGGGCGCCTCAAAGACACCGCTGCGTTTGTCGGTAAGTTAAGCCGTACGACCGCTTTCCGCTTCTACCGACAGCTGCTAGCACCGCACGAGTGGGGCGAACTAAAAGAAGGCGGCGATCCAGTCCGCTCTTCAGTTGCCGACAAAACTCGATATAAGAGAGAGGTTATGACAATCCCCGATTTCGAATGTGTTGAATTCAGTGTTTACGATAGTCGTCGAACTTTGAGATTTTCGGTGTTGTTTTTCGAGTTTTTGTAAAGGAAATAGTTTGTGTGTGCTTAGATTTTTTATCCCTTTGCTTCGAAATTGTGCTCGCTTTATCGTAGGAAAATATATAATCGCAACATGGGTATGTGGATTTTATTTATTTAATTTTTTTTAATAGATAGTAAGCTTGGAATCAATTTTAAAAAATGAATTCGAATTTGACAGCTGTCTTGGTAGATTTATTATGTTTATTCGGTGGCATTTTGATAAAGTAGTGAATTAGAATTTAGTTTTTAGATGTATTTTTCTAGAATAAAAAAAAATTCAGATGCAAATTTAGAAATGGTGTAAATTTTAAATATTTTCTTGATAAAAAAAATTTTAATTTAATCTGTTAGGAATAACATTTCATAAAATTACATAAAACAGAACGCCACCTACAAAAATAAACCGCAATATACCTCTTGCTGGATGATCTGCGGTTTAAAATTGTTTGTTATTTAAGTACCTCTCTAAGCACAATACAATTTATATTAAAAATTCTTGACCTTGTCCGCGCGTGAACTTGTTGTATCTTGCTCGGTGAATATACTCCACTAAATGCTATTAAAGATTCGCTAATATACACCGCTAAAAAAAAATTACGACGAAAATTGCCCGAGTATTAAAACTGGAAGCATGGATCCAAATAATAAAACATTAGCTTTATTATATTTTGCGCACGGTTAGTGAGTAAAGTCGCTATAGATTGTCGGAGTATATAGGTATTTATTGATGAATGAGTCAAAGTTACAATTGACATTGTAACCTTGCATTCCAGGTTCCACAGTAGCAAAGCGGCATCATTAAAAAGGCATAGATTGCGATAGGCCAATGCAGTTAAGCAGTTAGCGTTAGTGAAAGTGATAATCAACTAAAACAGATAACCTGCGCTTACGGTTTACTTTCGTTCTAATCGGGTTAATTTTAATTTGGATAATTACTTGTAATTGAGCAATATTAGACATATAATTATCGAAATTTGTTCGGTAAATAACATATTTATTTACACATGTGTATATGTATTCAAATTTCGCAAATAAACACAAAATTGTGCAAAGCTAAATTACGGAGAAATCGATAATGGTAACATTTAAATGATGATATTAAATTTATCCATATTTGAGCAAAATTGATGAGGCGCACAACCTGATTATTTAATGAAGTAATTTCAAATCGAAATCGCTTTGATATTGGATATTGCCGCAGTGTTCCGTCTTACATTTTATTATTTATTAACGTGATGCAAATACAGCTATAATTCTATTGACGTTTAAATGGAAGTTACTTATTAATAGCAATATGGATTTTCCTACAATAAGGAAATAGATTTTACCATAAGAAAAGGTTGAAGGAGTTTATTTCCAAGCTAACAATTCTATAGCACAGCTACTACTTATTAAAAAAAATGACAAGAAGTGAATTGTATTGTACACTAAACTATAGACTAATATTACATTGTAGCAGCTACACGTTGTGTAATATTGTATTAGTAACCTTTCAGATTTATGTAATCTTCATAGATCTGTCATAACAATGTAATTTTCTTTGAATAAGAAAACTGGAATGTGAGCTATACCGTTTGGATCATAAATAAAACGTCCCTCTTGATGACGTTTTGATGATTCTTTTGAATTAAAGGGGTTGGTGCAAGAACCAGCCTGGTTCAATTTAGCAAATTTGTGGGAAATCAAAAAAAATGTTTGAAAAATCCATTACCTACATGGTTTACCAACAAAATTTCGTCTGAGAAGAAGGATTTGTCAAGGATATGTGCTGACAAGTGCAGTGGCGTAGCTACGCCCACGCAATGCGTAGGGGCCCTAGATGCAAGGGGGTCCAAAGGGCCTTACGATCTTCTATGTTTCTACCCCTGTTATGATAAGTAAATCTTTGAAAGATCTTGTGTGGGGGCCCAAATTTGGTAGTTACGCCATTGGACAAGTACCATATGACAAAATAGCTTCCTGTGAAGGCTTTCCAATTGATTTTATAGGTGGATAATCTATATGCTTCCTCACATTCCCAATAGTTTCAGCAGTTCTTTTCTTAAGTCTACCACTACCGGGTTTGCAACTTAAGTTTCACGAAACTTTCCAACGCAGCGAATAATTTGTTGGTATAAATTAAGATATGATACTGCAAAGTGTGAAAACTGAAGACGAAATTCATCCATACACAGTTGCATAGAATAAAGCCATTCCCCGTTCGGTTGCTTTTGTCCATTACGAAAGTAGCTTTTAATGATAAATGTTTGGTGATCTGTAGTAAACATGACAATACTTTGTATTTAACTTAAAAGTTATACGTTATATTCGTTTATTTTAAAAACTGTTTGCTTTTAGCAAGAAAATATATCAATCAGGTTGTTTTTTAATATAAACATTTTTATCGAAAACGTTTGTAGTGTTACAAGTAGTTGCTAGTATTTGATTGGAGCACCATCATTTGAAATAACTTTGTGAAGTCTTTTAGGCACTGATAAAAAGTAATTATGAATAAAATTTCCGCCTTGGGTTATTTCTTACCATACATTTTCAATGGCATGTCATAACTCTTCAGATGTTCGAGGACAGAAGTTTTTCTTATAAAGTTTACCAAAATATTTTCCAATGGGTTCAAATCTGGACTGATGGCGGGCTATGGCAAAACGTCTACATTGTGATTTTGAAACCATTCTGTAATTATAACGGCTGTGTGCACTGGACAGTTATCTTGTTGATATATATTGTAATGTTCAATATTTACAACAACCACATCGGCTGTCAATCTCAGAATGAATAAGGTATTTAGAATAGCCACCCGTTGGTAATGAAAAGTCCTTCTTGCGGGTAAAAAGGTAATTTTCCAAGTCACCATTTCCCCCCAGGCCGACTGTCCTTGGAGCGAGGACATTATATTAAAAATATAAGATAGATAACGATGATCGTAGTGTAACACGGACAAATCCACTTTTCTTTTTATTCTCCTAATCTCGTAAATTGTCAAAATTAATGTAAAAGTCCTCTAAAACAAACAACAGGGTATATTCAAAGGTATGTCAAACATCATTTCGTAAATTAAATCTTTGTCCGAATGTTATTAAGTAAATCGTCAGTAAATTTCGTCATATTTATGTTGTCAGCATAGTCATCTAAATTCAATCAGCTGGTAGCGTTACCGCATGCATTCTTCTCTGCTATTTTTACAAATAACTCCCTTTCATCGAAATGCATCAGAAAATCTATATTTGGATTTAAATCATCAAAATTAGCTGTGGAAGTAAACAATCGCCATCTATCACAAAGGAGGATAGGGACGCCAGAAAATTCATCAATTCTGGTTAGACTTTCGTTAACTAGTGTTTGACTACGGTCTCAATTTCAGTGTTCGATAGTGAAATTAAGGTATAATTCAAAGAAGAAAAGGTTAGAGCAGGCAGATTCCTACAGAGGTCATTATAAACATAGTGTTTATATGACATTCGAATTCAAGGTTAGTTTATATTTTTAAGTCTAAAAGTCGTTAATTTCAATTTATTTAATTCAAAATTCACAAGAAAATTGCCCAAAGAGTATCCAGGAATATTCCCGACCCCACAAAGAATTGAGAAATTTAGATTAACATAGAAAATTTCAAATTTTTCTCAAAATTCCCCCGAGAAACACATTTCAATACATATATGTATGTAATGTTATCAGAGTACAGTAGTGTTACAGACGGAAGCATTGTATTTTCGAAAATATTAATGTAATTGTGAGAATTAAATTTGTCCTTGATTCTCTGACAAATGCCAACCCCACACGTTCGCTGAGAAACGGCTAGAAGTTTTTCAATTATTAGTGTATTTTTCATTTAACTTAGTGTTATTTGGTCTATACACTCCAAGTTTTGAAATAGGTGTTGGTTGAAATACTTTCTCGTCCGTAAAAATAATCTTTTCCCAAAAATCTTTGTCTTTGTGGATATTATTTAAGGAAAATAATAATCTGGCTTGTTTCTGTTCTACACTAAGGAGCGGTTTATTAGCAGCAGCTCTATATTTTAATTCTGATTGCTTAATCTTTCTGCTAACTTTTGCCTGAGAACCAGAAAAGTTTGACAAGATCCTCGCACTTAGTGCAGTTGAACACGATTTTTCTACGGAAGTAGAGATTTTGGAAATACCTGGTTCCAACTTTTCTCGCTAACGTCCTTATTTCATTCCACCGATGCTTTATGGGATTCAATGTATTTCTATTGAGATTAAAATGTTGCGCAGTTGCTTATATAAACCACTCAATTTTGGTCAGGATTTGGGTTTTCAAAACCATATTACATTGATGGGGCATTATTATACTTCAATAATCAAGTACTGCATAACACTTGTCGATTTACGATTGACACTGACAGACAATTTGACATTAAATTATTTAATTGTCATATTTTACAAAAAAACATGTTTAAATTGGATAATGTCATCATAATAGTATTGTTTGTCCCAGATTTTTATGATAGCAATGGAACTATGTCAAAACGTGAACACGGACGTCAAAGTCGAGTAAGTTCACGCTCCCGTTAATTTGAGGAATGCACGGAGATGAAGCTATTTATCGTTTTACGATAAGTACACATTGTATAGTATAAAATGAATACTCTAGAAGCCATAGTAACCATACTTGTCATACTACTGCCAACTTAAGAATATTAAAGAAATAGATTTAAGAAAATAACCGTCCTGAAACCGAATAAGATATACTTCAATTTTCTTAAATTTGCAAAAAAATATTAACACATTTCAGCAGACACGTACATTATACATGAAGATAACTACATATTACGCATACTTACTACTTTGTTCGCAAAACGAACTTTATGTTAGCCAATATAACAAAAATTCTTACCGCAAATTCACTTAAAAAGACCGCAGACGAGGTTTTCAGCGGCATTTAATAGTATTAAATTGCCCTTAAATGCCTTCTTTCTGGCGCGGTTTCTCGTTTTCCTAGCGCTAGGCGTACATGCAAGCATTTTCTTTTGTTTTCGCGTTCAACAAGAAAGTAAGAAGTGTATAATAAAGGTCGCCCGCTACAAAAAAGTCCGATACCAGACCTACACTCTACAAACAGCAATAACAATAACTATAAAAGCGATCCTGATGTTATTTACTCGCGTTCGAATGTCTCTTCGTTGCGTGTCCTATTTTTTTCGTCGTTTTCTTTTGCATCTGTCGGTATTATATTGGATACGACGCGCCATGCCGTCGTTAACACGAAAAACATCTGTTGTGCCACAAGGCTAACAGGTAGGTACACTAATTTCCAATATGATTAAAATTGAAGTTTTTCTTGATAGGTTTTCAACACGATACCATTCATACATGTCTGTATGAACGCTATATTTTAGGTTAGATTTTATAAACTAGAAGAAATAGTGACATATTTTGTATAATTCATGCGTACTGATTGTACTGCCAACTTCAAAATGTGAAACCCACTGAACAAGGGTCGTCTATCCACTAAAATTGCAGTAAACAATTTTTACAACGAAAAAGAAACTACCAGAAAGCCAAATTTAATATAAATGAATATTATTTCATTGTGTTATATCTGCCAATACCTTGCCGTTTTGTATACAATATTTGCTACAATAATTAAGTTCCGTGTTTATGGTTAACACACATAGTGATTATCTAGAGCGGTGGCTCTCAAACTTTTTTAATCATGGAACGTAGTGTCGTTTGGATGTCGAATAAAACGCAACGCAAACTCTGTGAGATTTTAACGAAACTCCAGGGTTCCACCGACCACACGTTGAGCCTCGCTGATGTAGAGGTGTTCCAGGTTGGCAACACCAATTTAAAAAAAAAAATAAAGTATAAATACAAATGGGGCGGCCTACGTTTATTTATTTACATTGCACATTACTTAAAAGTTAAGTAACCGTTAAAAAGGATCTTATTACTTTTGAAAATAATAGGGAAAAAAATATGATTTGAAATGTTAACGTTGATAGTATGTTAGTTTTAGACATTGGTCCAACATAACCTATATTATTTGTAAATGTGTAAATACTGATGTTCATATGCAAATTACAGAGATAAAACCCTTTAATCATGTCATAGGTTTCACATTGCTTGATTATTAAGATGTGATTGTTGAAAATATATCATTAAATAGTAAGAAATTGTATATATACCGTACAGTTATTGGATTGTAACTCTGATAAAGAATCCTACTGCCTATAGTCCATTCACTTTAAGAACATAGTAGATAGCGCTGCAATCGGCGTCCGTATAACACTGCCAAAATTTAACTCGATTTAATAATGGCGGGTAATTTGAAAGTAAAGTGTCAGTTCTGTTATAACCTTCGTCAATTTCTTTGAAAGTAACTCTAAATACTAATAACAAATGTATCAGTAAAATGTTTAAGAAAAATATACAAATATACGATTACGTTTATTTCAGATATATTCTATATTTTATTATAAATCACGTATTCTAAATACTTCTGAATAAAATAGTCTCTACGAGGCACTTTAATAGTTCTGTTTTAAAATAGCTACAATAGTCACAATTTTATAGAAATGTACAAATTACTTCAAATATAATTTATCCATCCATCCAAAGCTTCGCAAGTTGTTGTTCGTTGACGTTTCTTTGGAAACGAACCTACAGTTCCCGTAGACTCCATTTCTTTTACAATGTTCCATATAGTTGCTTCACCAAGTCCTAGCTGCTTGGAGGTTAGCTTTATAGCTGCCGATTTAGATTTATCCTGTTTCCACTGTATATATAAATTATAAGCCATTAGCCTTTGCCCACTGCTGATGCGTTTCCCTTGAGAATTTTTTGATGGACCCATGAGATGGTCACCTTGCTCAACAACAGCCATGTCACAGATGTGTTAATCCTAGAATAATAGTTAATAAGTACAATTGTATTATCAAAATTGGGCAAAAAAATTCCTCCTCTCCATAAACATCGTATTAATCGTGTTCTGACAAGAACAATTTTAATGCAATATGCTAAATATTAATAATATAACGAGAAACACAAGAAACAACCAAATAGTCAACCTAAAGCAACGAAGAACTTTGACAACTGACATTACAAAAACGTAGCGACCAGTAATAATTTTATCCAACATAAATTTCGTATGCACAGGCACCTTCTTTCGTCGTGTGTAATTTTGCCTTAGGTATTAGCCAATAGCAAACGTCGAAAATGTAAGCCTAGCTTGCCCAACGTTATATTCTTAAAGTGAATGAACTATAAAATAAAAAACTTAAATGTTTGAGAGCGAGAAAGTAAACAACTGTTTGTTTCTACTTAAATCTTACAATCTAAAATAGTAAACTAAACATTTCAAATAAAAACGGATTCTAAAATAAAAAAAAAATAAATTTAAATCGAACTGTGTGGTTCACCAAATAAAAACAATGACTGGAACTATTATTATGAACAACCGATAAATAACAAAACTAGAATTTCTAAGGAATGATTTACATCAATAAATTATATTAAATGTTCAACAATTTCGCCGTTTTTTGTTGACATTGCGTTAGGCACCAAAGAAGTTTATTTTTCCGGTACAAGCTGGTATTGTCATGTTTGCTGCCTGTTTTTAGCAAAAAGTACTATGGATTACGTCATAAATATCTTGCAATTGCGTAAGACACAGAGGGATATGTTTATGTCGCATATTCTGTAACTGGAATAAGAGAACAATAATCCATAAAAACCTGAACTATCTTCTAAGGTGCAAACGGACTAGAATAAATTCATTATGGAGAAATTCCACTTCTGAGCAAAAAATGGTAGCTGCTATATATTATGCGTGTTATACATTATTTCCACAGTGTAGCAATGCACAAGACCACATGATAATACTAAAATTGTAGTATCGCGCAATGCGCAAAGCAATTTCATTCACGCAGCACTTTGCAACTGAAACTGGCAGTTAATTTTAAATACGATATTTATGTAAACTTCTAAGCTCGTATCTAAAAACACAATAAACGCTTTGGTGCAAGAAAGAAATAAATAATTCACCACGAAATTCACTAACCACTAAATTCAAGATTTGTGTACTAAACATTTTATTCCACTAAGTTGGCAGCACTACTTTTTTCACGAAAAAAATTCACTTGCCACCACATTCATTACCAACTTGTAGTATTTACATGGGAAAAAGTAAATATCAACTGAAGTGAAATGAAAAAAGTGGAAATATTTATTTATCTGCTGCAATTGTATTTTCTTATGTGAAACATTAAAAATGTTTGCGGCGTTATATGTAAATATCTTAAAAAATTGCCTTCACACTTAACATTATTACCAACTTCAAGGCATGAAATAAACGAAAATACCACCTTAGAACATATGAATCTGCATTTCAATGCGAAAAACGTGTATTACAAGTAATTTTTACGAGCCCATTGAAAGTATTTTTACAATATTTATGGATGACAGGCAGGTGACACAAAGCCCGGTATAGACTATGTGTGTATACTGGTAATAAGTAGAAATGTTTCTTTAAATACTGGTACTAGAAGTAGGTTCAGCATTTATTTCGTTTATTGTTTGATAATTTTAACCTAATATTTGCAAAAATCTTTAAACAAAGATTTTAATCCTATAAAAATACATCCAGCCAAAATTACGCCGAATTTCTATTTCAAAACACGATTCCACTATCTACTATCTATTGCGCTAATATATGCAACCGCAGAATTGATAAAACCAAAACTGTGTGAGCATTCACTACAAAGCATATTTAACAATCCATCGCATTTACATATGTACACGTACGCAATTCAAAGAAATTCTTCTATTATTTCGAACCCCGCTGACTAACACTTACACAAAATCAATACGCAATATATTAAGGTGTTGGTGTGATAAAGAAAGAGTTACCTAAATATTCCAATTGAATCATAGCGTTAGGCATGCATCCATTCATTCATTCATCCCATGGGGAAATCGATATTACGCGCGATACATACGTAAATTTTTACGGAATACTTTCAAGGAGACCTGCATGCCTTAAAAATATCATTTAGATAGGTAAATCCAACCAGACACATTCTAATAAGTAACTGTAAAGTAAAACATTTTTCTAAGAAAAAAATATCTATAAATCTCTACAAAATGAGATGTAAAATTTCACACGGACGTCGAATAGGCATTGCTAATTTCGTTTCAGGGCTGTCAACTACCAAAATATAGAGAAACCGCATTGTCAGCTTACCAAGGTAAGCCATCAAGAAGCCGACGGAACGAAACAACACATAAATAATGGCCGGGCATTTGTAAACGGTGTTAATTGTGTTTGAATGTTAGTTATCTTAGGCAAGAAAGTGTGAAAATTATCTTTTACAATACTTTCTTGAAGCTTTTATGGTCTCCGTTTAAGTTTAGAATGGTGTCAGATAAATGTGAGAATTATTTAAAATTCGAAGGTGTGTATTATGTACTACTTACTTAGCGAAAACTTATTAAAATAGTTACAATATTTTCCTTGCATTAGCACACAATATACAGTCTGTTCCCGAACGGGGTATCCTACTCTAGTAAACTTTCTTATTTTTATTTTTTTTTTTTCTTAATAATTCTTGATCAACAGTTTTGCTTATTTTGAGATAATTAATACTATTCTCAAACTTGCGATAAAACATAGATTAAATTGTGTTTGTAATGTTATCAAAGAAGCTTGATCTTAATCTGATGAAAAGCGTAATTATTGAGTTTAAAGAAAATAATTCTTCAATAGAAAGATATTAAAATTCACAACTCTTGATAATAACTAGGGATATAATTAACTCTTGCATTTTAACGTTTTTGTTTCAATTTTTAAATGAAAATCATGTTAAATCACATCACATGTCATATGGGACATTTCCGATAAAAAATAAAATTAATGATCGATAGCAGTTGATTCCACATTTTTATAACGCCCTGTATATTTTTTCGCAAGTTTGAACGCTGTTCAATATCCCCAAATAAGCAAAACAATTGATCAAGAATTATTTTTTTTTCAAAAAATAAAAAATAAGAAAATAAGAGGGACATACTGTATACTGATGGAAATAAAGAAAATAATATGTGAGAAAAATGCCCGACGTTGAAATGTCATAAAAAAAAATAATATTCTCATCCACATCTCACAATAACAGCGTGAGCATCAGTTCTCAGTTATAATTTCACTTTTTCAATATGTCAAACGGCATTTATGTATTGAAAACAAAAGTTTGGTAAATTAAACAAGGTTCATAACTTAAGAAAAACATTGCTCAAAATACAGACAAATATAATCGACAAAATTGTATTACTAGCCTAAAACTTCCGTGAAATTAGAAATTTTCATTGAAAATTGTGTTTTATATCATTTTGTAATTTAGATCAAACTTTGTTATGGAAACAAAATATAATCTTTTCGAGGTAATTTTATTTCTAAAAAATGTTTTAAGATTACATAAAAAAGTTATTGTCCATTCAAATTCTATATATCATGTGGAAATCGTCGATTCGATCGAGTACGTACAATATTTATATGGGCATTTGCTTTTGAAAGAAAAAAAATCAACCTTGGCGCTAATAAGCTGCGATTCCCAGTTTCAATGAAATTCGAAATAAATAACTTATAAGTTATAAATAAAAAATTAACAATATCTTTTAGAATTTATGAAAAGCAGCATTACTAATCTCATGAAAGAAAATAGCACCCATAACTCGCCTACGTGACATTGCTACCCATACACCAATTTTAATTGGGTGTAAACTTGTTTCGACATGTGCGGATTTACAGTGGACCAAGTACGTTAGTTCTGGAAATTTACATAGCCAGATAAATGGAACCAAGCCTCATCAGTAAAAAATGTATTGTCCAATACATCATCGTCATTCATTACGTCAAGAAGCCTCTACATCGTGACAACTTCCGTACAGAAATGTTTGTCACATATATTATATTAAAAAGACAAGAAAAATTTACCAGTTTGCTGTGAAAGTTTACGAAAAGATTTATTTGGGCTTTGTTGCATTCGTTGACTGGTATCTTCGTGAACCTCTTCCATTACAATTTTAGGTCTACCAGAGGACCGTTGGCGTACACTTCCAGACTCCATAAAGCGTTCAACAGTACGTTGTTGATGTTGGGCAAAAGTGTCAAACGGTACAACATCCTCTGGAGACATTGCGATGGATTGCTCATAGCAAAATTCCGTCGAGTATATCCAAGAACCCTCTTCATTTTGCATCCCACTGCGGAAATACGCCATTACGATAAATGTGTCTTGTTCCACAGAAAACACCATTATCGAATTATCGCCCTTTAGTACTGATAAGTACTGTTATTTAAAAATATAAAGGGAAATATACTAAAACAAAGTGAGAATAACAGATAGCCACACACGATAAATCTCACTCAAAACATCCGCACGTCAATGAGAATTACAACTATCAATTTTGACAGTAGAAAATGTTATAAACTATAAGCCAAAAATATCTGCTTCCGGATTGCCAACTTAATCAGCCTTTTTTGATCACACTGTACGTAGTTAAAAAAAAAATTGAAACACTTATTAGCACCTGTTTTTTATGATTCCCACGAATGCGGAATTTGGCACGATTCCACGCTAAATACTTTCAAAGTACCACATATATTAAGCTAGAAATAATCCTCTTTTTAGACATGTTAAACATATGCTATAGAACAGTATATTCTTTTGTTGTTTCAATACGAAGTCAATATGAAATCGGTAGCTAAAGAAATATATACAGTAAAAATACTAACGAAACAAAGTAATTTATTTCTGCGTCAACCCTATTTTCAAACAGCGAGGGTTAATTGATGGTTTCACGCTTAAAAATAACCCAAAAGCAGGTCTAGTGATACATTAATTTATTTTACAATCGATTTCCCACTAAAAAAGTGACTAACTCCAGTTTCCATACATATACACACTTTCTAACGTTCTAAAAATACAGCACACATCGGTTTTACCGTGTTTGTTCACGTATATAAATCTAATAAGTTCCGGTTTTTCATGCACTCGCGGACTTAAAAGAACCGGTACTTTGTATTATGCTACGTTACACAGCTTTACCCTCTAATCCTCTAATGTAATAATGTCGGTATGCAAATAAAGGCATTATGTGTACAACATCTATCCTGGGAAATTAAAATGATTGCGTTTCTATTCGTGCATATACATGCATTAGAACTCCATTGTTAATAAATTCTCTTAAAATGTATCGGGAATAAAAGATTTAACTGTTTTTTTTATTTCTACTATTGTAATTTACATGAAAAATCCACTTCTCATAGCTCCAATCATAACAAATTTAGCGATAGGGAACCGATAATTTTAAACACCCTGTACACATCTCAACCGCTGATTAAGTGTAGAATTCTATTCATAGAAACGATACACAGGAGTAAATAACACAAACAGAAACCATTCCCCCGTGCACATTAACGAGAAGCACTAAAAACCTGGCGCGCGTTATGTATGTATGTATTTTTATTGTGAAGTTCATGTGACTCACCGGTTCGTAGAAGGAATCTTCATATACGATTTTCTCGGAATTACCGGCATACTTGCACGAACTTGTCGTCACCGTTGGACGAATTAAGCGCAGCTTTAATCCAGGAGCGAACAAAACGTACTATGTATGCTCTATGAATCAAACAACTCCAATACAGTGATTGCTGGTAAAGACGGCTGTCAAGCTGACAGATGACAGATTGAATACTTTGCGTATACAGTGGTACGTGTTGGTGTTGCCAAATACATAAACTGAAAAATATTTAATCGCAACCGGAAATGAGGATTTTTGCGTAAGTCTTGTAAATTTGTTCTTTGCATATTTTATCATTTTTTAAATATTATTGGGACTAATTTTATCGGAGATTCATTATAAATAATTTAAATTAAAATTACAATAGTATACAATAAGGTCACGATTACAGTAACCTAAACTTGCGGACTCGCATAAGCGTCGGTATTACGGGTTAATATAAGAATACGAAAAATTCATAAACAAACTAAACCGGTAGAGAAGCAGGCATGTAGTGTCGACCTTGAATATAAATGATGTTAAACCGCGCGGAGAGAGATTTCGTTTTAGTATCGGTTGAGCTGTTGCAGAGATTAGTCGAACGGTCAAGGTTATGTACTTACGTGTCGCTTTTGAAAATATAGCTGGTGTTTTTTGTGTGTTGTAGTATTATACCAAGTACATAATTAGTGTATCGTTTCATATAGAACTAATATTTACATACCTAAGAAAACAATGCCTCGTAATAGATTTGCTACTAATGTATATAAGTATGTGTCACTTTTTCCCCATTTAAAATATGACGGTAGTGCAGTTTTTTGCTTAATATGCAATGTTCGTTTGGCTGCATTGACCAGAACTGATTGCCAGAGGCATGTCAATGGTATTAAGCATATGAGAAATGCAAGAACTGAAGTACCTTATACACTATTCCTCATACATTTATTAATTATGTTTACCTTTTGTAATCTTCCGTTGTCGTTGGTGAGAAAAGCAGCTTTTAAAACGTTTTGGCGACAATACGTTCCAAAGTACCCATTACCCTCACAAACACAATTACAGAATCATTTGCCGCGAATGAAAGAGATGCTAGAAAATGTGTGTAAACGTGATTTGTGTTCCAAAAAAATATGGATTACCGTGGATGAGACGGCCGACATAAAGAAAAACTGTATTGTGAATGTAATAGCTCGCGTTTTATCTAGCGAGAACACAGCATCTCGATATTTGTTAGCTTGCAAACGTGTTCAACAATGTACCGCGGAAAATATTCAAAAAGTGATAATGAACGCTTTGAAAAAATTTAAAATTGCCCAAGATCAAGTTGCGATGATTGTGACAGATAGTGCAGCAACGATGTTAAGTGTTGGGCGATCCTTAAAACATGTATTTCCTAACTTAATACATATAACCTGCGTGCTGCATGCTTTGCATTTAGTTGGTGAAGTTGTTCGACAACATTACGGAAACGTTGATCGGATGATTGGAAGTACTAAAGCAGTGTTTCGTAAATCTCCTAAACGTTTAAAAGAATTTCATAAATTTTGTCCAGGTATTCCAGAACCTCCTGAACCAATTGTAACGCGATGGGGTACTTGGCTAACAGCAGCTTCTTACTATTTGATCCATTTTCAACAAATTCAATCAGTTATAATGCGATTTAATCGGAATGAATCCAAAGCAATTAGAGAAAGTCAAAGAGAATGTAAAATTCCTCAACTTTTAGAAGATTTAACAACAGTATGTACCAATTATATAGTATTACTAGATGCCATCAGAAAACTACAATGTACTGAATTGTCATTGCAGGAATCATTAGACATAGTGGAGAGTGTAAAAAATAAATTACACACATTAAATCATACGCCAGGATTATACGCTAGTCAAAAGTTCGCAGATGTTTTAAGGAAAAATCCCGATTTTAATACTTTAGAGGCCGTTTATAATAAGTAAGAATAGTGAACTTTTAAGTGATTTTGAAAAACAGTTTCTACATGCAAATGTAACTTCCTTAGATGTGGAGAGATCGTTTTCTATGTATAAGAATATTTTTTCTTGTCGACGCACAAGGTTTAAAGAAGTAACTGTGGAAACATATGCAATGATGCAAGTTTACAGTAGTTCACATCCTGATGCCTCTAATTTGTTGAATAATTAGCAAGTAAGTTTATTTATGAATTTTTCGTATTCTTATACTAACCCGTAATACCGACGCCTATGCGAGTCCGCAAGTTTTGGTTACTCTATTCATTATAAATAATTTGAATTAAAATTGCAATAGTATACAACAAGGTAACGATTTAGAAATTACCACATTACTACCACATACTCCGAAGATTGTGCCCTTGTGAATGGAGACTTTTCGAAAAGATTTTTTTCTTGTGTCTGAGTGTCGCATTAGTTTGTAACTACCCGAAGTTGTATTTCTTTAAATTTGGAATGGTTGTTACATTTTGGGGCAAATGTAATAAGCAGAGACGAAAGTCAGTTAGGATCGAGGCGTGACTGAGAGCTTAAACAGGAATACGTCAGCGTTAGGGGGGTAGAGAGGCAGTAGTATGGATTCTATCCTTATCTAAGATAACGATTGAATGATGTACGTGACCTAGCAATGCATATGAGAATTTTTTTCTTCACTAGGTGGAGCCTTTTTCCCTTCAGTTCAGCGTCGAATCGGTTGAATCCGTGATTGCCATTCCCTTCTACAAATAATCAATTCAGATTATGCCTTGTGAATCTTAAAACATCGTCGCTATAAGTTTTCCAGCTGATGGAATCGTCTTCGCCTTCTTTGGTGCTGATATTTGGTTTTTGGCGTGTAGTGATGTATCCATGTCTCATCCACAGTCACATAACGCCGTAGAAATGCACTCGTATTGCGCAAACATTGCTTTGAAGTTACCACTCGATTCCGGTTTTCCACTGAGAGATGTTTACCATATTAGCTATCTCTCTAATCTTCACCTGGCGGTCTGCTAACAGGATATCATGAATTTTATTGATCAAATCGTCCATAGTCACCTCAGTGGGATGACCTGGCCGCTCCTCATCATAGACGGATGTTCGACCACGCTTAAATTCATTAAACCAGTATCTGTTTGTTAAAAAGTTATTTTTTAAATGGATTTATATTATTTTTGCAAAATTCTTCCCACTTAAAAAAAATACAACTTTTAGCAGTTACGAGCTTATGAGACACCCTGTAGGTTTCAATATGATTTTAAAATATACCTACAATTAGAGCACATGCCAAGAAAAAACCGTTTTGAAAAATTTATATTCACGCAGGTCCAATCTTCCGAGTCCACAGAGATAACCCATCCTGCCTGTATATAAAATTATCCTAAAATCCTTTGGAATGGAAAAGTTTTGTGTTATCTTTATACCTTTTCATATAAAAATAAAAAGATTAAACTACCGTTAGCATTTTTCCACACGGATTCACACATAAAAACGTTTATTATTTCTAACGTCGAAACAAAAATAAGAACACCTTTAAGAACTATTATCACCCGATTTCTTTGAGATAATCCTCTTTAACCTTCCAAATATTGTCCTGTTTATAATAAAAGATAAAAAGTAGGTCATTTCATAATGTAAACTCGACTCTATTTTTCTGCTTTTTTGTCGGAGACGTTATAATAGTATAATTTATTTAAAGCTCTCTGAAATCTAGTTTTCCGTATCAACAAAACGCTTTAGTAGTATTACTCATCGCGTAAATTTTTCGAGAAATAGTAGATTATTAGTAGTAACACTTCCTATACGTGTGACTACATATTTTTTTATTATTATTGCTTTTGTTTGAAGTTTATTAAAATAAATAAGTTTAAAAGAATAATTATAGTATTTTTTGCGTCGTACATGAGCTAGTAGGAATATAACAGGGGCATAGGATCTTCAACAAAGAAACTGTTAAATTTTATTAGGCTGTTTTCATTTCCTTGATGTTGCAAGATCAGTAATTTTAGAAACGTAGTACAGATGACGCTTTTCAATTTTTTAAATGTGTTTGATCTAAATATGCGACCAAAGTAGACCTGATTTCTTGGACAGCATTACTTGAATGTGTACAGGTTGGGCAAATTTGGATACTTTCATATGGTAACTCAGTAACTGTTTGATATAGAAAAAAACCGGTAATACATTCTTGATGTCTTTTCAGGATAAATTCATTGGCGAAAAGAGAAATTAGCTATCGTGAGTTATAAACAAAACTTCGATTTTGTATTTCGATACATGGTATCTGATTTATTTGTGAAGTTATAGGAAAGTAATTTTTTCAATAAGTTAAAATTGCGAGTTATGGCATAATTTTCTTTTAATGAATTTCTTTCTGGTAATTTGTAGTTTGCTTTAAATTATTTCCCGGTTTCAAAAATACAGCGCGTCCCAGGATTAATGTTACAAGAGGTGTGCGTACCTAAAAATCTTTGATTCTTAATTTGACCTTTTGGAACTAAGCCCTACTTGGTTTTGAATTTTATTTTTTATTTTATTTTAGTTTACTTTCGATTTTTTTTAAATCAAGTAGGCCTTGACAGATGAGCAAAAACTGTTTTCATTTTCGGTAAAGTACCTTTCCCGTTCACTGTATGCTAAAAAGTTACTAACAATAAGAGTTGTTCAGAATGAAAAATCATGGCTTTATGCAAATTTTATAAATGATCGGCCTACTTTGATAAAATCAATTATTTGTCAATTTCGTTTCAGGTAAGGTGCCTATTCCGTTCATAATATGCCAAAATTTTATTAAGAAAAGTTGTTCAGAATAGCAAATTATGATTCTATACAATTTCAGGAAGATCTAGTTACTTTGATTAAACCGTCATTTCTTAGATTAAACAAAATAAATTTACAAATTTACAAAACGTAATAATAACATTGTTGTACATTTAATTATTTATTCAACATAACTGCTACCAGTTTCTGGGCACCGTTCTATTCGACGTCTGAATTCTCTGAAACTGTTCGGAATTTCCTCGATCTGTATTTGGTGTACGGCTTCCTTTATTTTTTAGTACTTCTCTACTGTTGGGTATTAGTTGAGAGTAAACCAGGTTTTTGAGGAGACCACGTAGTCGGACCATTTCTAGTTATCCATTTTTCTCGAAACACCAAATTAATTAATTCAGCTGCGTGTGCTGTCGAATATTGCAGTGCATTCGTCTTGCTGGAAATAAATACATGTCTTTTTATCAGTGGCACGTCACGTAAGTACTCTTCTCTGAATCTTTCAAGTAGTTGTAGGTAACCATTCTGATTTAACCGTCCCTCTATGAAGAAATGTCCAATAATGCTAAAACGATATGAAACAGCCATACATTCACGTTTTGGTAATACTGTCTTCTACAATTGATCCAAAAGTTGGGATTTTCCGTAGACCAGCAGCGACAATTTTGAAAGGAAACAACGCTATTTGTCATAAAAGTTGCTTCGTCTGAAAATAAAGTATTTTTATAAAAATTTTGTTCTTCAATACATTTCTCATACATTCTTCATAATTTTATTGTAGATCAATAACATTATTATGTTTCCTAAGTTAAATGTGTTATAAATACTATTTCCTTCGTTCAGTATTCTAGGGATAAAATTTCTTATAAATACAATTTATTTTCTTTAATCTAAAAAAATGACGGTTTAATCAAAGTAGGTAGATCTTCCAGAAATTTGTAGGGGGGGCATAATTTGTCATTCTGAACAACTTTTCTTAGTAAAACTTTGGCATATTGTGAACAGAAAAGGCACTTCACCTGAAACGAAATTGACAAATAATAGATTTTATCAAAGTAGGCTGATCATCCAGAAAATTTGCAAAACGTCATAACTTTTCATTCTAAACAACTTCTCTTAGTAACATTTTAGCGTACTGTGAACGAAAAGGGTACTGTACCTGAAACGAAAATAGTCTTTGCTCAACTGTCACGGCTTACTTGATTTAAAAAAAAATCGAAAATAAACTAAAAATAATTTTCACACCAAGCAGGACTTAATTCCAAAAGGTCAAATTGGGATTCAAAGATTCTTAGTTCCGCACACCTGTTGTAACATCAATCCTGGGACACGCTGTATATGTATGCTGTACATTTGAATATTTTTCTCTTTTTATATAATAGGTCTGTGTCAATAAAGCTACTGTTGTGGCATCTGACAGTAATATATCTACTTATAAGGTTGTGTTCTTGCTGAATATGTTTGTATAAATGTATGAGGTATATAGGTATCTTATTATTTAGGAAATTATTGCTGCATATAAAAAGACATAAATATCAAGTCTCTATGCCACAATATTTTTTCGCCCTACTGAATACTTTCTATTCAATGTATTTCTCATATTTGTAACCAATTTCTAAAATTATTTTATGGAATGTCCCTTCGGAATCATTAAATACAGTTTCCTCTCTCATCTCATAACAGCAAAAGACTTTATTTCACAACATAAACCTACATCTTTATATATAAATATTTTTTTTGATAATGTACTAATACATAAAAAATTAAATAAATGTTACCTGTCGAAAATCATCTAAAACTAAATATTTCATGAAACTTTTTTATGGTATTTGATTTTGTCAACATTACTATACAGTTTTTTTATGAATATTTATAATGGACCTTTTTCCATAATTGATTACTTTTTTTAACAGGCAAAACGTTAGATTTCGTCTATTTTTTTCTTCTTCACGTTATTGTATTACATTCTTTCATATAATTAAAGCGTTATCTGCGAAAGATCTCTTAGCCATAGCAAAATTATAATAGCTGCAATGGTGAAGATTGTAAATATAAATAAGAAAATCGAATATTAATACATATAACCTAAAAAACAAGTGGAATCCTATTTGCTGATATTCTAAAATGCGCAGCAAGGTCAAGGTACGTTAAAGGTTGGTTCGTTTTGCTTCTGATTTGGTGAACATTAAACGTAAAGCATCACTGGCTTGCAAAGTTGATTCAAATAAATTAATAGAACATGTGTATGAACGATTATTATCCGATTACAATGTTAATATGAAGAAATACGTTCGCTTATGAATAATTGTGAAATTAGTACGTGAATTACTGGCGAAAAATAAACCGTGGGATTCTATTTACAAAATTTGAGAATGCCCAGCAAGGTCAAGGTGTGTAAAGGGTTGGTTCATTTTGCTTCTGATTTGGTAAACATTAAACATCAAACAATATTGACTTGCAATTTTAATTTAAATAAATTAATAATGCAACATGTGTATAACTGATTATTCTCCGATTACAATATTCATATGAATGAATACGTTCGCTTATGAATAATTGTGAAATTAGCACGTGAATTATACCTAGTTATTCAAGCATGACTAAATTCGAACTGTTCGTTATCTCTACATCCGATAACCATAATTTTCACTGTTATCTGTCTTTTAACTTTGTAGGTATCCATTGTTTCTTAATTTTTTTTCACAACAAATTACGCTTAGTTATTTCAAGAATGCATTGCTGTAATACATACGAATTATTGTAGTTGGATATACGTTTACAGGAAATACTATTTACTCACTACATAAGGGGATTTTCTAGATAGAGCATTTGTAAATATTCAAATAAGTGTGATGTATGTATAGTGAATAGTATGAATAATGAACAAAAAAATTAGGACCATTAGAGAAGACAGTAATAAGGGGGGGTAGTTTTTTTGGTTTTTTCTATATAATGATGCATTTTTAACCGTTGTAAAAATAAGCCGAATAAATGTAACAAATATCACAAAAATATAGTCCTTGGTAGAAAATATAACAATAAATATATTTATAAATTTTATTTTATTGAAAACAGTTGATTTATTATAGTTAGATTTGTTATATATGGAGAATTAGAAAGTCAAAGCTGTAACGTATAGATTAGTACTATACAAGGCATTAATTGTGTTGTCCGACACCTCTAAATCTTTTTCCAGAGCAAGCGTTATGTTTTGAAAACATATCCCATTCAGGTTGTTTCCAATTTATATGGATGCTTTTACGAAAAGCAAATTTCTAAGGTTAATATCGCATACTTCTATTTTATGAAACACTACGATTCCATCTGTACTGATGCAAAACAAATTAACCTCACTTCAACTATACACAATATACATTCCTCTTTATATAGATGAATATTTGAAGTTGTCTACGCCATCTGAAATATTCGCCTTAATGTCCTCATACTTGGTAAATGTAGTACCTTCCTTACGTATTCATATATCTTTGGTCCCAAGAAATACAGATTTAAAGCAAATAGCTAATTTTGAATCTTTATGTTCTGTGTGAAACTTTACAATCAATGCTAATTCACTAATTCAGGAGGTAACAATGTCACATAGTTGAATGAAATGTTTAAATCACCAGAAACACTTGTTGGAGTCTTCTGAATCTTCAGCTTTTTGCTATTTTGAGCTTATATTTCCTAAGTGAATTGCTGATTTACAATCCCACGTCACTTGTAGCCGCATTATTGTTATATAAATATATATAATGACATCAAATATTTTTAAATCTTCTTGATGAGCTTCTGTGACCATTCTAGTTTCAGAATTCACTTGTATCTATGTGTTGTTTTGTCATAACAACCTCAAAAGTATGCACGAGTATTTATACAAATTGACAGGAACCGGACCTTCACTGTGGTTGATCGGTTGCATTAATACAACGCCGTGGTAGTACGATAATTTAACGTGTGTATAGTTTGACCGTACACCAATTATTAATTTTGCCTTACGCCGCTGTGTGAACAGTCGTATTTAATTGCATTGTGCGAACATTCTTAATTCCTACATGACCCCCACGATGCCCTATGTGAACGCTACTTTATTTCTAATCAATTCTGTTCATCTCGGCGTAATTGTAATAAGGTATTTATTGTTGAAAGTAATCAGGAAATCAGGTAACATTGATTTTATGAAAGAGTCCTTCAGTTTATCTGTTTGTTATAAGTTATAATTCCTGGAAACGTAAATGTATAAAAATGATTAGGTATCTATACAACAAATTTAATCGGCACAAGGCAAACATAAAAATGATGATTATTTATTTTGCTTATTTAAATAATCTGTATGCCATTTTCGCACGCTACAAAGATTAAAATTGTTACATTACTACTACTAGTTGTTAAATAACGGAACAAAAACTATTTATATCGTTTTATAATTATAGGTCATTTACGATTCGTGTGTGTATATATCTAGTTTATAGTAGTAAATACGCACTCAAACGGATAAATGCTATTTTTAAACTGGCAACCGTTTCCAGAGCTAGTAACGCAAGATAATTATTGAACAATCAACGTGATTTTTCTGAAGTGTATTTTTCCTTTTATCCTGGTTCAGTAGCGTTCGCTACCTTGAGTCAACGTAACGACCTTCGCAAATATGCGGTTACCATAGCGTTAAAGTAGTTAACTTTCTTGTAGAATGGTAGAGAAAAATGTCTATCCATATTGTAACACGGATGTATTTCAATGTTAGAAAATAAAAAGTAGTACGTAATATAAAAAGCACTTTCCATTACATTATTGTTATTATTCATTTCGAAATTAATTGCATGCAATATTATAGACGTGTTAATTGCTTTATTAACACTATATATATCGCAATATTATTTAAATGTCATTCAGTACGCTTTCAGAGTCAAAACACATATTTCAACGGCGATAAATTAATTCTAATTTAAATGTGTAATAAAAAAATACATAAAAGCGACGATAAGCATGATTGAAATCTGGATCCTCGTTTTATATGGTCCTTCTTACGTTGGCGTGTCAAATAGCATGCAAATTCTGTTTTGTGTAATAACGAAAATCATTATAATACCTGACATCATCCAACCTGAAAGGTTCAGTGACTTCGATGGCATATGTAAAAAAGATGCATTTATACCAATTTGCCATCAAATCTGACACCTTCTCAAGATTCAATTTCGATTCTTTTACGACTCTTCAAACCCACGACTGTTTGACTGGCGCAAATGTACTTTGTATGTACATTTCTCTTGAGTTAGATCATCGTTAAAAATCAGAATTGTATATTAGTGTACTATTTTCGGTGCACGCAGAGAAAAGTTTACTTGTGCCAAGACTGTCCACCTTAGTTCAAGACAATTACGGTTTCAATTATCCACAATACAATATTTACATCAAAATAAATAGTTTCTTAGCGTTCTTCTTTCCACTTAAAAGAAGTATATACTTGTAATGAAATAATTATATTTCTTTGTTTAAGACGTTTGTTAACTTGATTCAAGAAAATCTTACAGACAATGTGAAGAAAGCGATTCTTAGTATAAGTAAATGGCCGTTATAACACAAAACAATATTTTCTTAAGAATAGTAAATAGTTTTCTTAATTCAAGAAAGCGTTTAGGTATTTTTCATGAATCAATAGTTTCACTTTCTAAAAATAAAGCATTTATTTACTTAGAAATCTTGAAATGCATATTACTTATATCCACATTATTGCACTTACCTTATTTAAAACAGTACGACATATCCGTACATAATGCAGTAAATTATTCTCATTGCTTCTGATTTTAAAAAGTCTAAGGTAGAGGTTATCTACAGAATAATATTAAAAAAAAAATGAATTTCCGGTGTAGCTTTTGATTATTTTTTTTTTCCTAATTAAAATTGCTAAAATAATTTCTTATGCTTGGTAATATCTTAAATATTGCTTGAGTAATATGGTTCTCAAAATTCAAGAAAACAGCGTCATAAACAGATTTTCCTCCTGTATTATGCGTTTAATCTTGGTAGTTAGAAACTACAACCTTTATTTCTGTTATTTATTTTACAACCTTTGCAGATGTTCAAATCTTTAAACTTACCACGGTTTATAGTTTTAAGCTGTAAGCGCTTGTATTAGTGAAATTTAGGAGAATTACATTCAGTAATATCGCACAAACGGCATAGCAGTTCAAATAGATAACATCTGTTGGCCAAATTTAACACGTACATAGTTTCATAGAACTGTCACTAAATTCTTTCTTTTATAGTCTTATAAAATACGTAAATATGGAAAAGTTCTTAAATGGAATCTCCAAGCCGGTTTACAAACCATAATTACTAAGATGCCAATTCTAAATGCGAATTAGCCATAGGGTATCCATAAAACCATACCCTACTATTGTTGGTTTATGCAAATACCATCTTATGAATGTTTTAAAATTAAAGTTTACATATTTCGAGGAAGAAGAAATTGTTAGACAAGGTATTTACTTTTAATTTAAATATTTACTTTGAAAAATACATTCCCTGGTTGTTTTGACATACATTTTACTCGATTTTTACCTCTAAGTTTATGATTTAAAAGTGTTTATAAATACAATTCGTGTGGGAAACCACACAGTTTAGACAGTTAGATATCTAATTTACTGACCTTGCTGGATCTATAAAACAAAGGAATTAGTTTTGACCATTCTAGTAACTTTATTGATCGCCAAGTTTTTTTTACAAGGGCAAGTAAATATTCGATGTCAGAAAGAAAAACAAATTTGTTTTATTTGAAATTAATTTTATTTTTCTATGTAATTTCTTGACTTGATGCAAGTTTTTTGGTATTGAGGTAATAAACTTGCGAGTCGATACATTACCACTTTGAAGTGAAGAAGCAATTTTTTACATTTTTTAGATAGCTCAATAATATTTATAAGTCATACTTCTTTGAAATAGCCAATAAAAGATTTTCCGTATGAGCTCTAAAAAATGGCCATGATCTTGTCAGCTAATGAGATAATTTTGTCCTTTCTTGATGATGGAAACAAACCGTATACATTTTTTTAAATCAAGTTTTTGATTCTTTCAGCATGCCTATTATATCAGTATATTCAGCTGACAGTAATTCAAAACGATA
Source organism: Dynastes maya (assembly GCA_029619315.2). Taxonomy (NCBI): domain Eukaryota; kingdom Metazoa; phylum Arthropoda; class Insecta; order Coleoptera; family Scarabaeidae; genus Dynastes; species Dynastes maya. The sequence continues at coordinate 42,216,746 of JAROYE020000006.1, read as the reverse complement.
GCGTGATTTTTGTCAGTGATTTCTGCGATTCTGGCAATTCTTGGCTTTCTTTAGTGTGGTGCATCATCACAGTTTGTACAGTCATGCTAAAATTCAGGATTGTGCTACAGATTCTGCTAAAATGGGAGCCATCTCAACAAGCAGTTTCGCGATTATAATGTGATGGAAAATTTTATCATGTTTTAGCTGATTATTATCAATTTGGTCCATCTTGCTACTCTTTTAATGTTATTGTTTGAAGCCACACTTGTTCCTAGGTGTAAAAATCAATCTCCTCAAAAACTGCTTACACGATTTGATTTAACAGTTGCTAATAATTAATAACAATAAGTAGGTTTATTGTTGATAGTTTTATATTAATTTTTTTGGTATGACGGCCCAACGGGGTGTATAAGCTATTAAGCTCGTCATAAACATAGGAGTCTTTAGCGTGTGGATGTGTGTCCAAAGTGTTCGGTGGCTTTCTTATTATCACACTCTCGCCTTAAAAAAGGCAGAACACAGTAAATTTATTCCCAAAATGCGAAAGAAGACTCGAGATTATGCCGGGTCTACTGGAACATCTGACACCGACTCTGATAGGACTCAAAGGCATAGCTCCTAACTCTGTCACAGACAGGAGCTAGTTACAAAAGAGTTGCTTTTATATTTTATAGTTTTTGTTAAATATTTCGACGTAAACCACGTATACCGAACCAGATTTAGTTCTTCAACGCACTTAGCAACATTTATCAAAATTCCATCTTGCAGTTTAATTTACATAATTTTCGTTTCGTTTGGAAAGTGGGCTGTGGTTGTAGTTTTAAATAAATTGTTTATAGATTTTCGAGAGTTATTTTTCGACCTCCTGGGTTGACGTGCGTCGTTGCTTTCCTGTTCCTTCAATACTCGTTCGTGTGAACCAATTTCGGCGACGTGCTCTAAATTTGGTCAAGCGATTTTCCAAAACGGTTTATGTACGTAGACGTCCATCCATACAGCTCGCCTTTGCATCCTTTTCTTCTTGAATCGCCATTCTTCTCTTACCAATCCAGCGTTCTCTTTAGGCAAGGGTCCCGTATGCTCGTGTACGCCGTAGGTAGACGATACAGGGTCAACGCTTGGAGCGGACCTAATACGGCTCGATGGTCGTCCTCCGCTTCTTGCCTCACCATCCGGACCCTCTCGCGCGTAGAACACCGCGCAAGAAACACCTCTCGCGAATATATCACCGGTTTCCGTTTTGCGTGGTCCTCCGATTTAGTTTATGGTGCGCCCGTCTCGCAAGTATGGTAACGCTACCAGGTTACGGTGTGGCTTTTGGGCGAGGTGTCACCTTATCTGTAAAGTTGTTGTAAATGTACCGTTTATCGGGTGTCTGTCTCATTTTTTTTTGTAAGGTTTATGATTAACGTTGATGGACAACGCCAAATGTCAATTGAAATGAGAAAATTATTTGAAGCGATTGTAATATTCTTTTGACTTTTGACTAATTTCTGTTATTCTTTATCTTAAATTGCTAGAATTATTCTGTTCCTGTTGGGAACAATATGGGCACCACTTGTATAGTTCAAGTTTTCTTATGTGGCGCAATTTTCGTTTTGTAATTTTAAATATTACGCTTTTTATCAATAGACAGTTGCGATACTAGTTTGAATAGAGTTTTGAGCTGGACCGTATCATAAAATTCCATTAAAAAGAATTGTTGTAACGCTTGGACATTACTTCTTGCATACGCGATCTTCCTGATAATGTCTCCCACTTCTTCTAGTAATTTTTACTATTCCACCAGCTTATAATTCTTACTACAGCTCGACAAAGATTGATAGAAATCATGCTCTAGAATAGATATAAATGAAGGTAATAATAACAAAAATATATTCACAATTTCCATTGATTTTGTGTAATGTCCGAATCCTACTGACTGCGCCATTTATTAAATCTGTTCATAAATGTGTATCTCGCCAACATTAATACGCAAAAGCGCAATATTTACTTAAAACTCATGAAAACTAGCGTCTAGTGAGGTATGCCCTACAGTATCTATCTTTAGGCATTACTTTTATTTTATTTTTTTACAAATGGAAAGTAAATATTTCGCTAAATAAGCGGTCAATACTTTAACAATCGTCAATTATTACCTATCTGTTATAACATTCATTAAACTTATTTTTTCAGCTAGGTATATTTTTATGTAACTTAAAATCTCTAGCCGTTATTTAAATGGAACCAGAAAACCCTATGTAAACTCTTGGTTTGAAATGCTACGTTCTAATTTGAAAGCATATATTCCTTGCAAAAATGATCTAATGTTCTTTGTCATAAACGAGAAAAAATATTTAACATATAAATTGAGTATCTGGATAGATGGTAAAACTCGTTCGAAATTGGGTTAAATTGTCTTTATTTGTAATAACGTCACCTAAACGATTATTTTGAGTAAAGCATCTTGAACTGTGTGATCATTGTTACTTCATTAACAGTTTAAGAATTAATATTTCCGAAATATATTCGAGTATCATATATCAAGTTTATTTTTAACTGTATATGTAGAATGCATAAGCATTTTCAGCAATTATGTTACCGTTACCTCCGATGTAGAAGAAGGCCTAACAGCTCTTACGTCAGCAGGCTTTCACGTATATTGGTTTAGGTAAACGATCAGCCATATTTATAGTTTTGACATTTACACGTTCAGACCGTTTCTTGCGTTTTGAATTGGTTTATCCAAGTAATATTGGTTTTATTTAAAAAAATACTGTGTAGTGATATTTCCGTACTTTGTTGGTGATACCTGTAATGCTTTTCTAGCGTTGTATCAGCGATAAAACCTTTTCTGAAACGATAAAAGCGTGACTTGGGCGGTCTATTTATAGTACTGTGGCGTCGGCTGTTTTCCAATAATGTATGCTAGAATTTATGAGTTACACTTTGTAAAAGAAGATAATATTTATTTTTCAACAGCTACTGATTCTTGAAACCTCTGAAACTATAACTGTAAGTTTAAAAAATCCTAGGCTTAAAAAATGCTATTCCAACTCAATCCCCTAACTGTCCGTTGTATTTGACAAAAAACGTGAAGATTTTATTGTTCAAATAGTTTTATATTCTTACGTTATATTTAACAAAGTTATTTTTGAACACGGAGAGATGTTTTTAAATGTGTATAATAAATGTGCTGTTTTAATACAATATATTTTAAATTATATCACCGAACATAGCCATTTGGATATTGATTTATGTAAATATCATATTCACAGCAATGAACGTATTGCAACAATTATAATAACTTGTTCTGCAAAGAAGGGCTCAGTTGACGACAGGCATCCTCTTTAAACCGGAAGCCCTTCAAAACTTAAAAAAGAAATGCAAAAAAACGATTCCTTTACCGCTTAGGCTAATATCCTGCATGGCGATACATCACCTAAACATCGTGACGTAATCGAAGAGCGCTGAGGCCTTGTTGTCTCGGTGGTAACGGATAAACTTGTTTTTAGTTGATGACAACAGTACCACAACAAAAATTTTGTAAAGAAATTGCACTTTGTTTCATAGGTCCAGCAAATTCATGTCATACTTCCAGGGTTACTCGAGGTTCCAATCTAGTACCGTTACAATGTATTTTATTTGCAAAGGATCTATTAACATGTCTCCCATTGAGTTGTGCTGAAGATTTCAAAATATTTTCCAACATTAATAACATTGATGATTCTCCGGTATTGCAGAGGAGTTTGGAAATAATTGAACGTTGGCGTAATGAGAATGATTTAGTGAATGTTAGCAAATGCTGTATTTTCTGCCCTTTGTTTGCAAAACCTCTTCCGTTCTCGTCTTCATACATAAACTAGCAAACTTTGCTACAAAACATGTTATTGATAAACCATGGTACCACTCTCGATGTACATTTAACATACAACCACCAGGTAGAGAATTTGTCCCTCTTATAAGCACGATACAGTTTTTTGCATTCTGAGCACTGCGGCACAACACATTAATTTCCTTGATCAGGTGTAATAGCCCATGTAGTAAATAGGTCAACATTTTTATTCAAATCATGGATTTATTGGGGAATAAATATCCTGTTATGATTGGCTTAGGTTTTCTGTCTGAGTAACATATGGCCTAATGATAGAAAGATATATACTTGAAAGTTCCTATCTCTTCCTAAGTTTTGTTCAATTTCTTTTATGTAAGCATTCTTAAAAGATATCTAAGCGAAAATTCGCTTGATATCAGTTTCAAATACAGGATGGGGCAATACTTCCGTTATGATTTCCGTTATGATCCGCGAAAAGTGGGGAAGGACGCGTTTGACTCGAGGGAACCTAAAGTTAGTCAGAAGATGTCGTGGCCGGATGAACAACGTGCGTTTATTATTGAAACTTTTCTAGCAAACAGGAATTCAGTGGTGAGTGCAACGTGCATTCCGAACAAACTTTAATTCACCTCCCCTGGTTTCCGTTCCTTCAAGATCAACAATCTTGAAGTGGATTAAATTTTAGAGCCACAAGTTCCGCAACTCAATGTCCGGGGGCGGGGGTCGACCACGCAGTGCTCGTACCTCTGGAAATGTTGCGAGAGTAAGACGTGCCATCCTCCGATCTCCACGGACGTCAGCCAGCAAGCATGCTGTTGCACTGGGCATGTCAAGTCGCTCAATACGCCGTATTTTGCACGAACAGCTTCATTTTCACCTATACAAGATGGTGATTGTGCAGGAACTGTTACTGAGAGACCTCGAAAACCGTATAAGCATTTGTCTGCAACTTCTTAACCACATTCCACCTGCCGATATTGTCTTGTTCAGCGACGAGGCTCAGTTCCACCTCTGCGGCACTGTAAATCGCCAAAACTTTCGGTATTGGAGTGACGCAAATCCAACAAAGTTGCACGAAAGGCCACTACACAATCCTAGGGTAACCACAATGTTTTGTTCAAAACCTCTTAATGTTAAACTTTAACGTTCATAGAATAAGTGGATATCAATAATTTTTTTATTTTATCTTACTTTGGTTTGCTTTGGTCTCCCTGCAATCGTAACGGAAGTATTGCCCCACTCTGTACTTCTGGGGATTGGAAAAGGTGGTGGGCGTCACTATTCAGTAAACTAAAGATCCTCAATCAAGCAGCAACAAAACCGAGATAAATACAAGCGTTTCGATTTCAAGAAGACATCTTTCACATCTACGTCAATATACATACGTAAGTCTAATCCAACTACCATTCGTCGAACAAAAGAGCCGTCAACACCGCGCGATACAAGCAGATCGAAACGTGCTTGAATGAGCCGAGAAATCAACTCAGCGCGGCGGATGCACCTAACGCAATCTCCTCTTGTCCTCATCCTCAGACAAGAAACCCACACACCTACACCAAATTAGACAACTTCACGCGGGCGGTCTGGTGCCGGTCCATGTACGGGTACAGTAAACAGGGAAAGTATTCCCGGGTACGATCAAAAGTTGAGAGAAATGCGGGAACAAAATATAGAATTACTTTTTTCATTTTAAAAATTTTAATTCCAAATTGATGTTGGCATATGGTATGAAAAAATCAACAATTTGGGGAGATTTATTTTGGTGAAGTTGTAAGAGTGTTTCTTCTTTTGCTGTACAAATGTGTACATTCATAGCTTCGCTAACGACTCAACTTTTCCTTGTATTGTAGCGCCACTCCGGACTACTGGAAGCGAGCATTTCGATCTATAAATACAACGCATGCATACGCATATTTAAGAAGACTTATTTCTTACTGTCTACAATTGCAAATGTGGAATGGATTTAGACGAGATGTAGATAGCAAATGTCACATGTGTGCGTATATATCTACCTGAGTAAAAGACAACAATTCTCCTAATGATAAAATAAAAATAAACTTTAAAGAATAAAACAGTTTGAAAGAAGTCAGAGAAAAATCACAAAAGAATAAATGGAAACAGTACAATCTGTAAATAGAAAAAAGTATAAATAACTTCTTAGAAATTTATAAATTTGGATAAGAATTAATTTTCTTTTGAATAGCATGAAATAAAATGTATTTAGTTTTGTCTAAATTTGAGGATGATCCATCTGCACAACACCAGCTGTTCATTCGATCCAACATGTTATTTGCAACACTCTGAACTGCTGCTCATTTCTCATACCCAGCACAGAGAAAGACTGATCGAAAGACACATCCCTATCCTAACCCAATGTTGTTTGGTAAAAGAGAAGATCTGATTTTGCGTTTCGTGTTCAAATTCATTACTTAACTCTTAACAAATGAAGAATGATTATCAAATAAAACAAACGGCATGTACTGCTGGTAGTACTCAGGAATGTCCACCAGAGGTGTTGAAATACTCGTTCACTTCCATGGTCATGATTGCCATTCCATCAAGGCATTCTATACTACAACTTATAAGATCGTATGCAATTGTACGTACAAATTCATGAAAGAAATTGTAACCATAACAAGCCACCTAATTCTACGAAATCGAATTAACTTATCAAAATCATGGTTGCCAACTTTTCAATATATTACACGGAAACAATCTCTTGATAGAATGTACTACAATATTATAGGAAAAATATTGTATCAGTCATTAACACAATTATATAACCCAATCGCAGATTTTTGTTAATTATTACATGTCACAGATAATACTTCAATATTATGCTCAAGTTTCTATTGTATCGTTTCACATAAATATATCATTTTTTTCAACAATCTTCATGTCGAGACGTGCAGGACACGATTGTGACAATTTTTGACATAAAACTTCCTTTGTTTTTTAAAAATAAATAGTAGAAGATGAGTGAGTTTGTAAATAAATCATCACTTATCTGTACAGACGATGTTATTATCGAAGCCTACCTAAATGCATGAACCAGATGTTTCCTGCCTTGAGATTAGACCCAGATAGTATGATCATTCACGAATAGATGTCGCAACAAAAACTTAATTTTTTTCTAGTAAATCATTTGGTTTTATATGGTCAAATCATTTTCATTAGATTCACAATACTTTCGGAATAAAGTCTTATAGTAGTTTATCTTTTGAAACAGCACAGGCGTTGGTAACATTCCCGTGGCTACCTGTAAATTGGGAAGCTGTTGGAGATACGTATTGTATTATGCAATACAATCTTTAAAACTATATTGTTGCATTTTTTTTACAACGTGTGTAATTAAAAGTTGTATACTATTGTAGCAACCTTTGTAACAGATTATTGACTAAATTTTTACAACAATGACGTATTTAGGAATACAATCCGTTAACCGCAATCGAGTAGTAAGGATTTGCGAAAGTTGTAGCCAGTCGTATATTCTCAAACAAATTGTAGTAAATTGTTCAACAAATGCTTGATTCTTTATAACATTTTTTTGTGTCTTTACCATTATCATCTTGTCGTCTCTGCATTTCTTGAAAGCGAATCGCATAAATAGCGAATACCAACTAGATTCTTTCTTCCAATTCCATTTTGTTGCCGTAGTTGCCATCATCATCATCGCGCATAGTTGTTGGGCTATTTGAACTTACCTGAAAGTGACAATAACCTCAGTCGAGCTGCCAGCCGAAGTGCAAATACAACGATATACCGCAGAGAAGAATTCTCCTCCGATACCTTCACATATCTCGTACGCGCGGCACTCGAGCCGAAGAGATGCGGCGTCCGGCCGTGGGAACCGCGGTATTTCGTCCGCGTGGGCCCCATCTTCCTACGAACGCCTACGGGTCCGCGCCCCAAGTCGTAACTCACCGGCACATGCATTCACATATCCACCTATGTGTGTATCTTAAAATGAGTTCACGTACGGCTCGTGTGTATGTAATGTATATACATTGATTGGTGCCTATAAGTGCGTGCAAGATACACAGTCATTTATTTTACACACGTACATATACGAATAGACCAACATATGCGCTCGAATTGATAATTTTTTTCTGTTTATATTCTATGAAAGCATAAACACTTGTTACGTGAATGAGTACGCGAAGTATTTGGAAACTGTTCCTCAAAGAAAACTCCCAAAGTATTTACATAAAAAATAAAAAAGTTACTGAATTTATGAACGATGATTCATCATTGTGGGGGTAGGAATTTGCGTGTTTGTGAATGGATATTTGTAAAACTATGTTCTTCAATGCATAATGTCGTATTAATCCTGTAGTAGATATTAGCAATAATACTTTTAAATAAGGAACATCTTCTGCATTCTTACTATTTTGTAACTTTTTTATAAAATATTTAAAAACCGCAGGCCTTTAAAACACTGTCTGCAAATGAAAAATCATTTATGGTAAATAACTATTACATGCAAATTTATAATTTTTCAGATTTCAATTTATAGTATTTAAAATTCAAAGAATTGATAATGTTAGGCATTATACTTTGCATACGATTAATTATTAATGACCAAGCAAGAGGAAGATGTTATAGAATTTCAAGAATTACAGAAAAAATTCTAACATATTTTCTTTAAAAAAGAAATAAAAAATACACGAGCTTGCAGTGTGTAGTTATTTGAGTAATAATTTTTCTTCAAAATAGGCCAGTTGCTCCAGATTAACACATTTTTTGCTCTAGCATTTTCAAACTTTTTTTTCTGTTTATAAAACCTAAAATTAGAATTAATATTTTGAGACGAATAGTCTGAGATTTAACTCTTTTTCGCTTTCTCAATTTTTGTCATTTATTACAAAAAATATTTTTAGAAAAATTCTAGGAATTTGGCTTCTATTCAGTCTACTTCTGTACAATCAAATTCCTACCGTGAACACATAATGCGTTAGAGAATCTAAATTTATTTTTAATGCATCGCATAAAAGAAAATAAATAAATAAATTGGTAGTGCTGTAGTTTATAAAAAGCTCCCCCAATGTTTTTGCAATTCTTTAACCCAGACGTAAATATTACACTTTCCACAGAGTTCGAATTTCACTATCACTGACTTAGGATTTATAGCCTACATACTTCTAAAAAGACCCCGCATTTCACAATCTTCGATCTCCCAAGCATTGTTTGAAATCGTCGAAATCTGTTTAAAAATTCCTCAGTTCTATCCCCCTACAGTACGAATTTATTTAACCAATTCTATCAAATTTATAGTCAAAATAAACTAAGTTTGAGGCACGTATGAAAGTACAATAAGCAAACAGACATTTTCCTGTCGGAACTGTTTGGAATTCTCGCGTCCGTAGGAGCTGCTAACCCGTTAGGACGCCGCGGGCAACGCAACGAAAGTGAAAATGCACACACCGGCACGGCTGAACGAAGCAACGACACACACAGACCAAGTCCCCCCTCGGTTATGCGGTCAAGATCAAATAATTGACGTATATTCAACGGATAGCGACGGTCGGCGAATATTTTGCGCTCAAATCGCATCGTCTAGGATCCGATTGAAAGTGACGGAGCCACACCGGAGGGGAAAAATAACAAACGAACGAAGAAGGATACGCCAAAGCTCCCATGGCCTACTTCGGTCCGCATATGTATAATACGTGTTCTTTTGCGATCGATCGATAGGTACGCCGGCATGTTACGTAAGCGCCATTGGAAAGTGAGGTAATGGGTCTGAGATCTACAATCTAGATATTCCGCATTTGAAAAGTAGAATACCTATTACAAGTAGTATGTAAACCAATAATGGTCGAAGTTATTTGCTTGGGTGTCTCTATTCTGACTGGCTTGCATAACTTTGAACTTCCAATCACATTACGAAGCAATAAAACATTTTAATCAGATTGTAGGAATCAACTTCGGAAATGCTGTCGAAAAAACTGTTTTTTTTTCTAGTTTTCATTGCTTTTAAAGGGTCCTCTATAGGGTGCGGAAAAACAACTTTCAAAAAATGACAAGAAAATGTTCATATTACATTAACCGATATCTTTTGAAAATATTTATGAAACGTTGTATGTTAAAGGTTATATCATTGTATGTGTAAGTATGGCATTTGTATTCCGGTCTCTACTTTCTAGGACGGCATGACTATATCTCTTGGCACTAAGTGGCCAGGAAATATTTCAGTGACTTTGAAGATTAGTGGCATAAACTAAGAGATGGACAACAATGTGGGCAGGAACAAAAATCGCTAGAGCTTTTCTCTTCGACGTGACACCAACTAAGTCCTTGCCTACAATGTCTATAGTATGTCCTAACTTTGTCACAGAAGACTGTTTACTTTCTATTATGTCACGTCTCAGTAATAAGTTTACCGCGGGTGATGATGGTGTGACATCTTGCATTGTTAGACATTGTCGTTCTGCGCTTGTTAAACTATTAACTACTATATTAAACCTTAGTTTGAAAACCAATACATTCCCCAGAAAATGGAAGAGAGCCCGGATTGTTCCAGTTTTCAAAAAAGGTGATAAATATGAATTAAAGAATTATCGTTCTATATCCACACTTTCAAATTTCGCTAAAGTTTATGAATAAATTCTTTATAACCATATACCGATTGGGAAAATGTGAAATTAGCTATATCAGCGTACATACTGCGTAGTAAAGTGAACCACTAAAATATATGGACAGTGTTACGTTTGCCCGCTATGAAAGTATAAGGTGGGGAGCCGCGCGAAGCGAATCGGGGACGCTCCTAGCACAACATTATTCGATTACGTACCCTAGTATATATATGTACGCTGATATAACGATATAGCTAATTTCACATTTTCCCAATCGGTATACACTAGCGTGCATGTACATCTTTCGTCACTGCAACATGAATTTATGTCGGGTCGCTCTACTATAACCAATTCAGCAAGTATAACGCAATATATTAGTGAATCCTTAGACACCCGCAATCAAATAGGCGCCAGCTATACAGATATATCCCGTGCCTCTGATACGGTAAACCATTATATACTTCGTGACAAGCTCAATTCATTTGGACTTTATTCTTCGTTTTTGGCATTGATAAAATCATACCTGAAGAATCGAAGTGGTTATGTATACTACAACGGATTCACTTCAACTTGGGTGTACCCCAAGGATCTAATTTAGGACCGTTACTATTCTTACTTTATACGGATGATCTACTAAAATCACTTACCTGCCCTTCAGTGGCCTACGCTGATGATTCAAAAATCTATTCAACGACCTCTGAGCCTGATGATATTGCTTTGCTCCAACGCAGCTTGGATGTGGTCGCTGAGTGGTGCGAGAACAACGACTTGAAACTTAACATTGCTAAATGTTGCAAAGTTGCATATACAAAAAAATTAGGATCTCTAATTAATACTTACCTCCTATGTGGCACACCATTATCCACCAGTGAAACCTTTCATGATTTTGGAATTCTTTTTGACAGTACACTTACATCTTAATGAGTTGCGTGGGTCAGTGTCGAGAATGTTGGGATGCGTTCTAAGGACTTGCAGGGAATTTACCGACATCGCCGCGATTAGGCTGTTGTACAATGCATTTGTAATTAGTAAGCTCGAGTATGGCAGCATCGTATGGTATTCAATTTATACAACGCACTCTTACATGTTGGAGCAGATTCAGCGAAGCTTCTTGAAATTCATAACTCATAAAGCAACTGGTAGCTACCCCGTACGCGGTTCTAATCTGGACGAAACTATGTAACAATTGCATATGCGGTCACTTACAACGAGAAGAGAGAGTTCCAGAGCGTACGATTTCTGAGTAAACTACTCAATAACAATATCGACTGCCCATATTTACTGTCCAAGATATGCTTCAACGTGCCTCGTCATAGTGCGCCATTCTATATGCCTGCAACCCGGACTAATGTATTGAAGCGCTCACCAGTTTATATTGTGTCGTAACGGTAAATAGACTTATGGTGGACTGACTTTCAAATAGTGCAACATTTTTTTAAATTATTTTATTTTTCTGTAATTACATTTAGGTATGGAAACCTACTACTTTGTTATATTATGAATTTATCATTGTCCTATAATTGGAACTTCTGTTGGACAATAAAGTTATATTCTATTTTATTTTCACATTGTTTTTACCGGCAGTGATTCAATCAATACCAGTGATCTATTTATTAGCATTATCTTGGTTATTGTTTCTAGACACTTTTTTCATGTGTACTTCTATATTCAGTTCAGTGTTGAACATTATTCTGTAGATAACCTTTACCTTAGCCTTTTTAAAATCACAAGCAATGAGAATAATTCACTGCATTATGTACGGATATGTCGTACTGTTTTAAACAAGGTAAGTGCAATTAATAATGTGGATATAAATAATATGCATTTCAAGAAAATGAAACTATTGATTTATGAACAATACCCAAACGCTTTCTTAGATTAAGAAAACTATTTACTATCCTTAAGAAAATATTTTTTTTGTGTTATAACGGCTATTTACTTAACTTTGAAGAAAGGGATTCTTAGTATAAGTAAATAGCAAATTTTTTTTGTATTAAATTAACAAATGTCTTAAACAAAGAAATATATAATTAAAACGATAATTGTCTTGAATTGAGGCGGACAGTCTTGATACAAGTAAACGTTTCTCTGCGTGCATTTTTATCCCCTACCAAACTAAATTTAATCTGCCTATAATATCTTCCTCCAATCGTTATTCTTCAAATTTAAATTTTCTTTCTCATTCCTTGGGAAATGCAAGATGAATATAGAGAATGCAGGAAAAATCTTCAAAGTTTAGGGAGCAAAATATTTTAAATTTCATGCTTGAATTATTAGAAATGATTTTATAATGTCGTTCATAATCATAATGTAGCTCAAACATTTTTGGACGAAATTTTCTCTAAAAGCGCATTATACAGGGTGTTTGGAAAAGCGATGTAAACTTTTGAACAGCCGATAGGTGATATCATTAGAAACCATATTAATCATATTTACCTTAGTCCAAAGTCTAATGGATTTTGAGATATTTGAACTTTTAGTAACTTTTGATTTTCCGGCAAAAATTCGCCATTAGACTTTGATAACTCTTCTTATTTTTGTGAGATCACGCTAAAAATTGTTTTTTATGGAAGTTTAATGGATCTTCCATTGATTTTCCATTAATTAAAATCCGAAGTTATTTAGAAAAAAAGATAGACCTACATATCTCATTTAACGAGATAGAAAATTTATAATTCCCAAGTTTATAGCGATGGTCTTCTTTTTAAATAAAACAATTCGAATCATAAAATTACTTTGAAAACTTCCTTTCGAATAGTACCTCACTTGTAACACGCACATTTAATAATACCAATTCAACATAAACTACGACAAACCAATAAATCAGTATTGTGCGATAAGGGACCACTACCTTTCTATCTCGTCTCCTAGACGATGAGTATCTTACTAATTTATTTTTTTAACATTTATTGGGCCTTGTCTGTCTGCTATTCAATGTGATTACGGCGCTAAAAAAACCCTTCCATTATACACCATTGCAAGGTTTAGAAGTAGGGGATCACGTCTACAATTTTCGCGATTCCAATTACATGACACTGAGAATAGATTTTTTTTGCGCAGCATCCTGTGGACTGATGAAAGCAGATTTATCAGAGAACGATCGATTAATTTAGACAATTTACATTAATGGGCGCGCAAAGGAGAGAATCTTCAGGTCAAGCGTCAGACATCGTTTCAACACAAATTTAGTGTAAACGCGTGGACCGGCGTAATAGGTAATTCTCTCATCGGTCCATATTACTTACCCGACAACCTAAATGGAGAAACCTATCTACAATTTTTACAAAGCGATCTGCCAGAGTTGGTATAGAACTTGCCACCATTTGTAAATGAAAAAAAACCTATATTTCTTCACAATGATGGTTGTCCGGTCCACTATCGTTTAACCATGAGAGAATGTTTCAACAATACTTTTCCGAATTCCAAAAAAAAATGGAAGAGATGGCCGGCATGCTCGCCAGGCTTAACTCCTGTCGATTTCTTTGTTTGGGGGCGTGTATACAATGAGAAAATTTAAACTAGGACCATCTGATTAGAAAAATCAATAATGGATTCGATGGAATGAGGAAAGAAATGGGACTGAAAATTGCCACGGTAGAGACGAGGAAAAGATTAAGATCTTGCAAGGCATGAAGGTGGAGCAAGATATTTAAATAAATCAATTATTCATTTTTGTTGTTTTATTAGATTTACATCTAACACTAATAAATACACTTTAGATTTTTTAGCGTTCTTTATTAACACAATATCTGATTACCCTTGTAATATTAATGACCATCTAACGCATGTCCTACTATTTGAAAGGGCATAGAATAAGGACGTTTTTAAAGTAATTTTAACATTCGAATTACTTTATTTAAAAAGAAATAAATCACCACAAACTTGAGAATTATAAATTAAGTGAGATATGTAGGCCTATATTTTTTTCTAAATAACTTCGAACTTTAATTTATTGCCTCATTTCAAATGAAGATTAAACTTCCATAAAAAAGCAATTTTCAGCGTGATCTCACAAAAATAAGAAGAGTTATTAATGTTTAATAGTGGAAAATCAAAATTGACTAAAAGTTCAAATATCTTAAAATCCATTAGGCTTAGGACTAAGTTAAATGTGGTTAATATGATTCCTAATGACCTCACCCATCGGCTGTTCAAAACTTTACATCGATCTTCCAAACACCCTGCATATTATACACAGTGTTGGGCAATTGTGTCTCAACATCAAGTATTTGTCTCGATCAATAGTTAAAGTGGAAAACCTTTAATAAAGTGAAGGTTGCATTTTTGAACACTCATTATATCTTTCTATTTTCTATCTTCACAAAAAGAGTTGGATTTTCTAATTGGCATCGCAGGAATTTGAATAACAATGCCCTAGAACACTTCACACGTTCCATTTACACATTAAAATCTTCGGTGTTTATAGCAAGCTTAATAGCATATACATCTCGTTGGGCTGCCGCCACAGGTGGAAAAAAATGAACCAACAGCGCAGATTATCTAAACACCAATATAAGACATGCTAATAAAATAAATACTGATATGTTGAAAAAATTGTTTAATCAACATGATGGGTTGTTAGGTGTTAAGTGCAGAACACAAACAGTAGGTTAAAATTGATACGTTTAGTAAACTTGGCATAAATAGCTGCCAATCTAATGTAGCTTTTACCAAATATTACATTTTGTGAAAAGTTCGTACGAAATATTCGTAATTTCACATGTATGTTACTCTCGATATAATTTATGAAATTTAGGTAATTGATCGCATCTATCAGCAAACATCCCTTGTTGTTCGGATAACTAGTTCTGGCAATATAATCTTTTCATTATTTTTTGTACATCTGTCATTTTTCTATAATTCTTAAATGATGCTAAGTATTATTTCTGGTATTATCTCTCTCAACCTTATTTTCTATTCAGGACAATTTCAAGTTTAATTGTGTCGCTGAATTAAACAGGTGGGATAACCCATTTACGTGGGATACCTTTAAGTTTATACAAAAACAATGAAAGGAGAAAAAAATTTTGGTACAAATCGTTTAATTGTTTTCTTAGAAGTACTTCGTGGGCGAACAACCTTTATTGGATTCGGTTAATTTGGGAACACCTAAACAGTTGATTGTGGACCTTGAAGTTTCTCTGTTGAATTTTTTGAGCATTCCCTTACACTAACTGACACTAGCCTTTTTTGTGCTTGAATCCATCGGGAACAGATGTTGTTCACATCTTAATGTTCATGCAAAATCTGTAGTACTGTAGTCTTCGATATGCCTAAAGATCTTGCTCACAGCATCGATGTGTTTTGGAACAGCAACCGATTTTGATCGACCTTCACGAAGTTCAACATTGACAGAAGCACAACCACGACGAAATTCTGTACAAAACCTAGTTGTAAAGAGTCTTTTCTGATGGTGCATCATTACCAAAAGTTGAACAGAGCGATTCGAGGTATTACTGTTGTGTTAGGCCTTTTCTAAAATGGTAAAAAATCATCCTACGAAAACCTCCCCGTGAAATTTCCATTTTTTCACAAAATTGCTTTCTCCAAACGCTCACTTCAAACAGTCTGTTCGGCCGATTTCTGTGCTGTCACTGCTTCAACGATAACAAATGTCAAATTTTACGAAAATGTAATATCAAATCTGAAGAGCGCCACCCACGCATCTGTTAGAAGTACCCAGTCCTTTTCTGTTCTACAGTTTTCTATCCTGCTCCATCGAGTGCGCATTTCACCGGCACAGTTATACTTGGTCAGGTATACCAGCAAAAGTAATTCACAATTTGTTTGTATATAGAAAGGATACGATCAATTATAGCCTTGGTTACATCAATTACACCTTTAAACGTTTTGCTCAAGTATACGAATTATCACAACCATTATAGCTACACTAAATCATATAGTTGCCTTTTTTTTTTCCTTTCTTCCTTCATTTCCAATATTATTGTTATTTACTCGATCTATGTACGTACATATGTACCTATATATTTATTTTACTCAATATATACCACGTATATATATAAATTATACGGCAAAACGATCAATACACAGGGCAAATACAAGGCACAAATCGTGCATTTCATACATTATTATTCCGATATAAGTTAATTACAGCGGTGCGCGGCCAATTTCTTACGTGCGCCGCGCCGTGGTAAATTTTCCACGCGGGTTTTAATCAATAATGAATATCACCTAGGTAGAGGTACCCATAACAACAACATCGGGTTCGAACGTTCTTTTTCTTCGTTTATAATTATCGAGCTTCGTACGTAAGTTGTTTAACGCTTGATCGATCTATCTGGCTGTTGTTCTAAACGTTATTTTCTATTATTTTTCGGTATTAATTTCAAACTGTTTCACAGCATACGAAATCGGTTTAATTCGTTTGAGGAAGGAGCTAATCCGCGTGCTTATAGTTTTTGCTATCTTAAATACACGTTTCTCAGTTCCTTCTATTCTAAAGCCTCTGATGCACGGAAAGTGGTCTTATTAGACAATAATACGCTTGATAGAGGTTAAATTATAGATCATACAGTGCTTCTAATTGCAATTTTTCTAAAATGAAACATGAAAAGGTACTGGGAAAATAACAAGTGTGCAAAAATCACAAAAGATTTTGTTCTGAAAAAAAAAGCCTATAGGGAAATAAGAGCTTCCAAGATTCCCATGCAAAAGTCTTCTTAGAATAACCACCCAAATTCACCTTAATACCTTAACATTTTAAGAATAAGAAAATTTATTGTCAAAAAGGAGAATTATTTTGAGCTGTACTTTCATTAGTCAATTTTAATATAGTTCTTCTTCCGCGACTTCACATAAAGCTATTAGATCTTTTTAAAAATATGTTTCTCGGCTCGTGATAGACAGTTTGAAAATGTATTGAACTGAGTTTAACGTCATTGTGAAAATCATACAAGAATGAAGAAGAAATTTGCTTTGGATACTAGTTAATGAAAGATTGTTGGGATTGTGAAAACCCTTGGGACTGTCAATGACGATTACAGAAGACATATTCACTGAAATATAGACGATGTAGTGCAACAGAAATAGTGGGGGAAAAACATTCTATCAAAGAAATAGCCGACCTACCTGAACGTAGTTCTCTTGCTGTGCCCACTAGCATGAACAGGAGTGACTTCACGACTAACTAAAATAAATATGTGCCACCCGTTTAAATTAGGGAGAACTACCCGCAAAAAAAGGGAACGCTAGGTAGAGAAGGGGTAGAGAAATGAATATTATTACTGCATTATTATTATTATTATTATTGTGTTACATCTCAATATTTAAATAATAAAAAAAGAATTTCAACCAAAACTCAAGGATAACAATCGTTCCATCCAGAGTTTGTGAACCTTGTTCTAATTTATAAATACTCTCGTTTTTTCTCTCTCAGTCAGACCACACAAAAGAGGTCGTTTATTTTAACATTTAACATTAACTACAACACAGCATTACAACGTCCTAGTTTTGTCTTTTTTATGTAGCTTTTACTAGCTAGCGCTAGACACGCTGTACTACATCATTGTTCTAACAAGATTATCACCTCTTCAGCCTACATTATCTTTTTCGCTAATAAATATTTTAGTACCATTATAAACTAGGTTAAACTATGCATTTTTTACATGGAGTTGTTCCAGTTGACGGTATTACGTTGTATTTTATTCAAATTTTAGCTAATTGTCTTTGTGCAAACAATGCCATTTGCGTAACGCGTATGATAGAAATGGCGGAGGTGATATTTCTATTCGGAATAGTTTTAGGCCATTGCCCGCGACCTTTTCAATGAATAAATTATTAGTATTTGTTCCTAAGCCCTAGTTTTCGCGAGTATTAATCTTAAGAACGTCTAGCTCTGTCGTTTTAATTGCATTCTTTCCAAATAAAGTTGTGCAATAGTAGCAACCTCACGCAGCATTATTACGTATTATAAATTAATACACGAATCTGTTAATGTCTCAAATTATTTAGATACCTTTTATTTATTGCACAGATATGTGATTTGTATTGCGCATAAGTTATCGGTTCACAGTGTTGTTGGAAAAGAAAAATAGTTAATGTAAATACATTGCCAGGTTTGTTTTTTGTTTATGCGAATGTTCCCAGAATCTGAATGTCATCCTGTAACTTAGATATTGATTCTAGCAGCAATGTATTAATAGGCTCATTATTTTCTATAAAAAAGAACCCAAGGACCATCTATTCAATTACTGATTTGTTTTTAGACAACAATTGTGGAAATTTTTGAAGCATTTTTGGGCAATCATACCTGTCCACTCGTGTTTAGAAAAACCTGGTGTTACGTTCTCTTGATTTGAAGAACAATGCAGCTAATCGTCTGCTTCGACGTATCTTCTTTGTGAAGAGCAAGGAGCAATTGCTTATGTTTCGATGTAAATAATGCTTATATTGTTGTTTGTTTACTCGGTTACTCTCTTAATTAAACACAGTACGTAGGTATAAAACATAAATTTATTAAATAGAGTTCCCTCGTTACATAGTAAAACAACATAAAATGTGCTATTTCTCATAAAAATGTACACATATGTACATAAATATTGTATGTATTAATTGCCGGAGCCTGAGCGTCTGGCCCGACGACAGCAGCAAATAGCCGTTATTTCATATATTTATTTCAAACGCCACCTATGGTATCGATTGCTCCTGCTGCTGTCTTCTACAGAAGTGAGAAAGATGGAAACCAAAAATTGTGTGATGAATGAATGCTATGTGTAAGCGAAGGAGCGACGGATGACAACAGTCGTATTGTGTTTTCTCCCTCGGCGGCAACTGCATAACTAGACTGTTAGCGCTATTTTCTCTGCTACATTGTTTTTGCAGGCAATGATTCCACCAATACCATGAGCTATATTAGCATTTATTTTTTGGTTATTGTTATTAGGCATTCTTTCCACGTGTATTTCTATACATCGTGGTAAGCCTGAGGAATCATTTGCACGTATAGATGTCGCTGTGCTTAGGCACAACGCCCCCTTGCGTTTGGCAGCCCAGGAGCTGCCCGATAGGTGGTGGACATCTACACTCCGGTTTGTCTTGCTACCCTCTGGGACGGCGTGACTGTGTTTCTTGGCGATAGATGTCGCCGAGAGACATATTCAGTGCTACTTTGGAGATTAGCAACATAAACTGAGAGGCAAACGCAATGATAGCGGCAGAAGATAGTGCTCAGAACCATGCTGATGACGCCGAGTAGGCAGAAACATGTCCATGTGTTAGCGCTATTTTCTCTGCTCGCATTGTTTTTGCCGGGAATGATTCCACCAATACCATGAGCTATATTAGCATTTATTTTTTGGTCATTGTTATTAGGCATTCTTTCCACGTGTATAGAGTCTTGTTCGGACCATCGATTTGGGCTACGTTAGTTACTGGATGTTCGAATTAAAGTGAGTTCGGATTAAAGAATTTGTACTGTATTTCTTAAGTTAAAATATAACATATGTGATATCGTTGAATTCGCCTTTCGATTACCTTTCCAAAAACGTAAAAATATACATTAAAAAAAAGAAAGTTGACGTCACTTCCGGAGAAACTGGAAATACAATTGAAATGCCGTTAACGGCAAAAGTTAGTTAGAAATTGATCTATTTTTTCTGAAAACGCTAGCATCTGTTGTTCAAAAGCTAGCATGGGAGGGACACTGTAGGACCTCACTGTATAAAATTGAGCAAAGAAGCATTTAATTACATTGAAGTTAATAAAGTAAATAAAATAAAATATTCTATAGATACTTACCAAGTTATTCCAAGAATTGGACGTTGTAGATTATGTACTCAATTTAATAGACAAGATATGTCATGCGCAGACTACAGGTGAGCATAATAAGTAGTATGAGCCGAGTATGTGTGAAGTTACTGACTGGAAATGCACTTACCTCGAATCGCATTTACCCCAACTTAACTTATCCCCCGAGTTTGGTAGAATTTTAACAGTGACCAAAACTTATTTTGAGAGCTGAATGTTTGACTATAAGTTACCATATCTTACTACAGGTGAATATTTATGTCCCCAAAACGCTTATGGGGGACGTCTTCGGAAGCACAGAGGATTTTTATACTGCAAAAAAAGGCCATCAGATTTCTGTGCAACTTAGAATATAGAGACAGCTGTAAAATATACTTTAAAAGAGAAAGAATACTCACCCTTCCATCCGCATTCATCTTGGTAGCTGTCAGTCACGTCCACCAAAACAAAGAAACATTTCTCCAAAATGGAAATTTCCATAGTTACCCCACCAGATCAAGAAATGAACTAAGAGTGCCGTATCACAGATTGGCCAGTTCCCAGAAAGCAATTGATTATTGGGGAACAAAATTATATAATAAATTGCCAGAGGTGTTCAAAACCTTACCTCTAACGAATTTTAAAAATAAAGTTAAGGCAATACTTTTGGAGCGGGAGTTCTACGACATCCAGGAATTTCTAGTCTAGTGTATATATATTTTGTTTGTCTTTATTTATTTATTTATATGTCATTGTTTGTTATTTTAATTGTATAAATGACTTTTATCTTTTATTCTAATTTATATTTAATTGACTATTGTGCCCTTTACACACAAAAAAAAAGACTGTCAATTTTCTGTAATGGTTAAATTACGTATACAAATATATTATTATTATTATTATCACTATCTCTACTCTCCATTTCCCATGACTTCTTCGTTAATTTGGGAGTGATTTACAGAAGGAAAGCTTCTGCCGTCGGGATATTCTTAGGATTTGATATTTATAAAAGCATTTTGCTACAATGTCAATAAACATCCTCGTTTAGTGATTAACAGGTCGTCATTAAAATTGAAAAGGTAATATCGATTAATGATCATTTTACGGCTTTCCCGATGGAAAATCAAAGCCAATAGATTACGTAACTTTAACGCTTTTACATCAAATAAATAACGCGCGCCATTAAAGTTTTAGAATAATATTGACCTTATCCAAAGGACGCGTATTTTATGTAGGTACATCTAATGAATCATTCGACCTACGCGAAACGGCGCACCACCATACCGCTTACAATACCGGTCGAAGAAACCACATAGAACTGCTGCACCGTATAGTCTAGTCCATGGTTAACCGAGTCATACGTATAAAGCTCTAATCGTATACGCTTATCGGCGAACAGTCATTACATGTAAACTATGCGCGCAATTATAACCACTTAATAATTTTCTCACAATAAATAACGGTTGATCCTTTTTCTCCTTCTTCGTTTATGTCTTTAACACGGCATTCCATTTGCCCGGTAAATGTTATGGAACTGCGGCGTTGAACTGGATTACATTTTATTGATATAATACGCATGAACCGATATGTCTATATGTACAACATACAATGTTTTATTCCGTTTTATACCTGCTTTTTTTTCCTTTTTACATCACGTATTAACTAACCACACTTCCATTATGTATTTTCTCACTACTCTTGCGTGAGGAATATACAAGGATAGAACTAGCTGACGTGAGCTGTCCGAGAATCGTCTATCGCATTTTGTATATGTATCTATTTTCAAACTTTCACATGGAGATATATTTATGTACAACAGTAATTAGTACAAGGCATTGTTCCATGACGTAGAGCCGTGGCCGCACTATACACTACAGGAGTAGCAGTATGTAGTAGTTGCAGATTGTATAATTGTCATGAGTGCACTATGCGGAGATTTTAATCTTCTAATCTTACCGGAGTTCGACGACTTTTGAGTTTAAAAAGGCTTTTGCTTTTAACATTTTTTCCTGATTTTAATATATTAGAATAATTAGTTCTCGATTATTAAATTTGTGATTAATACTGGTCTTTTTTTCATAAATCTGCAAAAGATGAGATAGTGGTCAAAATAGTATGTTAATTTAAAAGAGGCTTAAGCTTTCTTGTACAATAATTAATGTGATGAGTTTGCTAATCCAGAAATATGGTTATGATAATAACCTATAACTAAAGAAGTAATTAGGTTTAGTGAATAAATTTTTCCGCTGAATACACTCTAGTTTGCTGTAGCCTTAACAATAGATCTGCATTTTTACACTTATTTTATACATCCCAGACAACTTTGTCTAACAAATTAATATCATTAACATTTCATTATTGCCTTCCACTGGTTATCAAGCTTAGGAATAAAAGTGGCAAAAAGTTAATGTAAAACCTTCTCAGATGCTACCGTTTTTGGCGCCTTAAACAAATAACAAAAATACAAAAATAGTCACAAATATCCCCTAATAATTTTCGTAGAGCGTCACCTTCATTCAGGGTGCCAGCCTACTCGTCGGCGAGGGAGTGGTTCGAAACTACTCACAAAAAAATATTCTCAGTGCGCCACCTGTTTAGAATAACTCTGTCCAGTGTGAATGGATAAACAGGAACCCACATTTGTTAAAATAAAAACAAACTTTTAGGGGAAGAAATAAACGCTGCAGGACCAAATATATAAAAAAACGCAAATTATCGTATAAAAGAACGCTCATTTAATGTTCCGTGGCAAAAAAGAAAAAAATGATAATATTAAAAATATTTTGAAACGCTCAGTATTAGCCAAGCTTGAAATAATTGATCAAAAAAATATATGTATACAACAAAATTATACCCGTAAGGTACTACCGATAACCCTGGCCAAAGTTTCGACTTACAGAAGATTATAACAAATGTAACGGTTAACTATTAAATTACATTACTAATCAATCGTAATAAATCCAACTATAAATGAATTAGCAACGTGGTACTAATATTATAAAGAGAAATGTTAATTAAATGAGCTCCAGTTAATGAAATTATCCTAAAATATGTCTACATCAGCAAAAGAAACTTCTTAAAATATCAAAATATGGATGTAATGTTTTCAAAATTTAAACCTGGTGAATTAAATGTTTTCAAAATTTAAACAAAAATAAAAAAATAAACGCGTGAATTAAAAATCTCGGCTTATATCTAATGAAAGGTAGTAATTGCTTACCGTTAAAAATGGGGTGAATTATCAACAAGATGGTGATAAATTAAGATCTTGACACCACACGTGGCAAATTCAAGATGGTAGCTAGAGACGCCGGAATTAAACACAACTTCTTGGAGGCCAACAAACAATTGCATTTCTTCAAATCATCCTTTCACCAAACTGTTCTTGCAACATATGGATAGTAGCATTAGCAGTGACATGTAGCGCCGTCTTGTTGGAACTATATGTCCTCCAAATCAATTTCATCTAAAATTTGCCACAAAAAAACTGTTAACATCATGGGTGCCACTCACCAGTCACTGTAACTGCATCTCTTACCTTGTTTTGGAAAAAATAGTCCTATGATGCCACCATGTCTTAAACTACACCACATACCTTTCGTAAAAGCAAAAATCTCTCGTGAATCTCTTATGTATTGTTTTCACACCAAGAATTACCATTTTGTTTGTTAACATATCCACTTAACTAAAAACGAGCTTCATCGGAGATGATAATTTTTTGCTCAAAATTATGATCAGTTTCCAGTTGTCCTAAAATCCAAGTAGCAACGTCACGGCACTCACGATCGTCCAGTGGCTTCAGTTCTTGATCTACAATCTTGTACGGATGTAAACCCAAAACTTCTACAAAATACGCCACGTTGTGTATCTTTTGTGTTAACCTGTAATTAGGATTATATCCAGTACATTTTCCTGATAAATAAATGAAATTCGTCACTCCTGAAAAATCCTGTAGAAGAGAGAAAGGTAATCGATATTGTGCCGGTTCTTTAATGCCTCATAAACAAGAAATCCAAAATTGATTATCATGCACTAAGAAATTATATAACTTTTATTTCAATGTTTGGATTTTCAGAACAAATTAATTAATTTCCCTTGACATTCTAAGGCAAATCGCTGATCGGTTAATGGAAGGTTTGAAATTATGATTTTTGATGAACATCGGAAATTACATCATATTTAATTTTTAAAACGGATTGACAATAATGTGATGTTTTGCTTTTACATTCTTTGCTATCCATTGTTTTGTGGATTAGCCTCTTTACTTACAGCAGCATAAATAATATTGTATATTCATTGCTAATCTTTGCCCCTAACTTCAATTGATCACATAATGCATCGTTTAAGCTCGAAGCGGTTTTCCATAGAAGATAGATGGACCAGATGGGTATAGGGATGAGATGCATTTCAGTTTTGGTTGGTTTAAACGTTTTAGAAAATGCCGGATGTCTATATTCGGAAAAAATTATATTAAGAGTTAACCTAAATATGTACAACACGCCATACAATCTTCTACCAAGCGTTCTGAATGAAAAACTCAGACAAGCCAGTCGGACTATTTTGAAAAAAGTTTTTTTTGCTTGCAATTTAGTCATTTGGTGTTACCCAAAGAGATGATTGCATCATCTGCATATCTAAAAAAAATCTGAATCATTACAAGCACACAAAAAAGCTACACCTTTGTAAAGAAATTCTTCCAGAGAATCGCTTATACCGCTATTAAATAAAAAGTACAATATAAAAAGAGAACACTTTAAACGCCTACAAATACACCAGATAGGTTAATCAATAAAACCGAGTTGGTTTTTTGCGATTGAACGCAAACAGCCACATTCCCTCTGTAAACAACTAGAATAGTAACCGCAAAATCGAACTTGGCAAAAGCGCGATATATTATCTGCCTTATACAAAGAACGTCTATCGGAGGGTTTCTCACTAAAATAATTCTTCTTCTATACTGTTATAAGTCTTCGGCCTTTACTATTCCGTTTTTTTAGAATCGGAATTCACCGTTTTCTTCTTCATCATCTTCTTTGGTAGTCTGCTGTATAGACGCCAATAATACAACAGCACAATAACAACAAGAGGCAGATATCGATGGATTGGAGACTTAATAACAAAGAGGCGTACTGTGGCGGTACTTTTCTATCGTGTCGTGTTGGATGGGTCGCGTTGCTGTTGTTATATTCTTCTTTCAACGATGGACGAGGATGACGACGGTGTGAGAGTGGACAAAAAAAAACGAAACAGCACGTAAACTCCACATTAATTTGTTTAATTTGAATCGTACGGTTCATTTACTTTTATTTGATCACCAACGATTGGATACGGTCAGCCGCAGAGAGCCAGAGCAGTCGCAGAGTCCATGGGAAAGTTGGCCGCCGACTTTTCAATGTTGTGCGCCTCACCGCTGGCTGGTTGTTTGTTGTCTGTTGTGTTCCCGTTTGTTGTTCGTTCGGCAGCTTACTCCTCAGTCTTTCGCATGCCTATTATCAACTGTTACCATTACCCGCCCTATTACGAGACAGTTTAACATCGCTTTTTGTTTGTTAGGAGAGAAGTTTAGATGTCATTTAGGAATACTTAAATACCTAGAGGTTGTGGTCGTACAATTTTGAAATGAAACTGCATACTCCATTGGTGGTTGGTTGCTAATGGTTGAATTTCTGTATGTATTTTAAAAATATGTATTTATTTACGGTATCTCTACGACAAATTAAAATTTGATTGGCTGTTATCGAAAATAAACAACCTTAGGCTGCTTTCTCATGAGCCAGAAACTAGCGTCAAAATTAGTACGAAATTAGTGCAATATTTCGCACTAATTTGACAACTAACATTATATGGTATGATTATTAACAGTCTTTGCAGTAACCTTAGCGTACGAATTCAAAAACAAGTATTGATACAGCGCCGTGGTAGTGTTAAAGTTTGACGTGTGTATAGTTTCGCGGTATAGTAATTCTTAATTCTGCACTGCACCGCCATGTGAACGGTCGTATTAATTTGCATTATGCAAACTTTCACACCACACCTTACTTTCTTGCACTAATTTCGTACCCCATATGAATCCCCCTTTAAACTTTGTACAGATTGATGATAAGAATGAAGAATTGTAAAAAAGTATCGTCGATGTTAGTCTAAGGACAATTTGACCTGTTTGGTGTAATAATGTCATCCAGATATCACTGCCGCCTTTTATTTTAGATTTATTACATTATATTAACAATGCCGACCGATAAGATCTGTTAAAGTTCGCCGAGTAGACCTGTTCTGGTGAATTCCAAAAGTTTCCTCAACGAGGTCTTCTTCAGACTCTCTTTTCTGATATTTTCAGCGTTTTCTGCAGAAACTAAATAGTAGAACTTCATTGATGGTTGATATTACTGTCTTTAGATATGTTCAAAAGAACCTAAGTGCATTATGATGATCTGAACAACAAACCACAGAAAAACTTCATAGACAGCATTTCCATGAATACACACATCATCCGGATATCGTTGCAGTCTTTTGTTTTAGATTGATTACATTGGTAATGCTGACCAATAAGATCTATTAAAGTTCGTCGAGTAGGCCTGTTCTTCTGGTGAATTCCAAAATTTCCCTCAACGAGGTCTTCTTCAGACTCCCTTTTCTGATATTCCCAGCACTTTCTGTAGAAACTAAATAACAGAATTTCATTGATGGTTGATCTGACTGCCTTTAGATATGCTGAAAAGAATCCAAGTGCACTATGATGACCTAAACAATAAATCACAGAAAAACTCAAAATCATTGCAGTCTTTTATTTTAGATTAATTACATTACATTACAGTGGTAATCCCGAACAATAAGATCTATTAAAGTTCCCCGAGTAAACCTGCCGCCAAACAGAGAAAATCTGATACTATAGACAACAAAACGGTGGCAAAATATGTGTTCAACTGCCTCCTCGTGCTCCCAACACAACCGAGTCCCTTTCTGTATATGTGTTTCTTTAATCGAGCATGGCCGGTAAGGATTGCAGTTAGATTGATACATTTTTATGTTTCTAGCATTTTTTTGTAACAAGCAAATAGGATTTATTTAATGGTTGATCTAGCAGTCTTTAAGTACGCTTCAAAGAAGCTAAGTGCACTTATGATCTGAACAATAAACCACAGAACGACTTGGTAGGCAACGCTTCCATAATACAGTGAATAAGACGACCCAGTTAGTGAAGAACAATCAAAACACATTTTGTCCAAAATTAAAAATTTTTTAGAGATGACAGAATGTTTCACCTACAAAATTCTATCGTTTCAGAGATTAACCATGAAAATTTGAGGAAGATTTATCTAATTTGTTAAGTCCATCGATTTTACATTATATTCTTCAGGTTTTTATGTATTTTACCTCATGTGGATGAAGATAATCAAAATGACGTTCATATGTTAGTAATCTTTAGCAATATCTATTTTTCTTAAAAATACATAATTTTGTTGTAGTAAATCAAAATGGTCGTAACAAAATATATTTACGAAGCCTGCTCCGTATTATAATCATCAAACATCACTCAAAAATCAAACATTATTTACTGTTCGTAGCAGGACAAGATTACATTATTATTGCTGACAGTAGACACCACAAAATTAATATTGATTAACGAAAGCAGGTATATTAGGTGTTGTACAATATCCTTTCTATTCTCTTGATCTATCGAATCAAGTCATTCCTGATGTCGAAAAAGTATTCGCATCATCGTCAAAGGCAAAAGTAACTATTCATTAGTATGTCAAACAATGATAGTCATACTACTATGTTACTTAATTATTCTATCGCGTCAATCTTTAGTTTTGATTGTTACACACACAAGCTAAAATAATTTTATTTACAACTCCATCTAGCTTTACCTTTATCGAATCTGGTCGGATACACGAATGTGTACACAATTGGGTCGCAATAACCACGTTACTTTGCGGTGGGTCCCAACCCGCCAGGGCATCGAAGCAAATGAAACGGCAGATAAGCTGGCCAAAGAAGCAGTGAACATGCCTTTCATTGGTCCTAACCCGTTTTGTGGTCTCCAAGGGAGCCACATAATACAAGCAATTAAAACAGGAGAGGATCATCAAACAAAGCCTCGTACTGGGAAAGTGTTCCAGGACAAAACAGGTGAAAGCGCTCATATTAGGCTCGCCAAAGACAGCAAAAATAGCGCTATCGTTCACCAAAGGGGACCTTAGATTACTGGCAGGTTTGTTGACAAGTCATGTAGCCCTAAAATATCACTTATTTAAATCAGGCAAAGCTGAAGATCAAATCTGTCATCTATGCCAAGAAGATCTGGAGACGGCAAAACACATTCTATGTAAATGTGTTGCCAGCAGTCACACACTGCATCAACATTTCAGTGAGCCATTTCTTGCTTCTACTGAACTGAAGGAGAAAGATCCTAGAATAGCACTAAAGTTTATTAAAAGCCTCCAACTATTCTAACACACACAAGGAAATTTTTTTACAATAGATCTAATAAGGCCGCAATGACTGAAGGCATCTATGCCACGGCCCAACTATAATAATAACTTTACCTTTAACTACAGATAATAAAAAGTATCAAAAACCAATTGGATTTCCACTTGTACATAATCTAGAGTAAGTACTTAATTCACCATTTAGTTGTTAAACATGTTTACGTAATGTTTGTTCCATAAACCGGGATTAAATTGAGAGAAGCTCACGCTAATTTAAAACTAATCGAGTAAAAACATTGTTTCCTCCCATTTTTTTTAATAAAAGCTTCACGCCACGTTACCACTTGTTAGATTATATTAATAACCTGTAACGCGATAATATAACACAAGCAACTGCTGGTTTTTTGCTCACCTTGACTCTTCTCATTATATACCACGTTTTCCACAGGTTTTAAAATACAAACACACGCACACATAGACGCTCTAAGCGCCACATATGCTACGCATACACCTATATGCATGTTGTAAAAAAGAAATGAAAAAAGCGGTTTTATTTTAGGAGCCACGCGCCCAAAGATTACCCGCATCTCTTCGTGCATAGAAACAGAAAAGATATATCATCTGAATAAACGATAATCTTACTACCACTACTACTCTTCTCGCTGTGGCAGTGCAGTTCATTTGGATTTATTAGGTCTACATTTGGCTCCCTTCCTGAAAAGAAGTATATATAAATACTCAAGGAAAAAAAGGACTATGTAGGAAATGGAAGGAGGCCAAAGTCTTTAAAAAAAAGAAAGTAAAGAAGCTAAAGAAGATTTTCCCTCGAAACCAAAGACATTGACTCGAAAGAAATGGAGAGTGGCCCATTGGCTGTGTTTATTTTTAAAACGTTATATCGTAAACTAGGAATAATCCCGCTTAACGTTTTATAATTCTTACCTCTGTTAAGTCTCCGGTTTACCATCGATTGCCGATTAGATACCTGTTTATTTTCTCTCGAGGTTCTTTTTAAAGCGCTATCAATTATGCATGAAAAAACGACCTAACTTTAAAGAAATAAAGTGATGAAAATTCAGTGACAATGCCAACGTCACAGACATTAATCTTATTCTACGTTAATGTATCAAAGGAACAGGATTTCGAATCGCTATTTGAAGCGCTAATTCAATAGGCACCTATTTATTTAAACTTGTTGTATACCTCCAGATATTAACACTTTCTTTCTTCGGTTTAGTACCTGTTTAAACTTCGGAAAGTGCAATTGAAATTGATGTAAACATCTAGAACGATTGAGGTTCGTTTGGAGCGCTATTAATCAACAATAAAAGGAGAAAATAAATAAACCTGATCACTTTACGTAATAGTGATATCTGGGTCGTCTTTATAATGCTCTTTGTGCCGTGGCGTTTTGCTTGAAATTAAAGAAAACCGTAAACAATAAAGTTTTGCCCGGTTCTGCAAACTAGTTTTACTTCATCACGCTGTTTTACTGTTAGTTAGAGTTTACTAACTGTTTATCTGGCTCACCTGATTTATAATTTGTATATTTTTTTATAGTTTCTGTGCTGTGATTTTTTTACAGTTGTGTTAAGGAAAAAAAACGAGAATAGAGTAAGCTACACAAAGAGATTGGGTATTTATAAAACAACTTCTAAGCGTTGTCAACTATTCAATTCTTTTTTTTTTTATTATAAGCAATATTATTATTTAATTATATTTTTTAAGCAAACGACTTTTGACGTTAAAATTCAAAAATTAATGTACTAGCACTACAAAGACTGCAAAATGCTTGAAGGAATTGATGAACAATCAAAATGTTATCCTCCAAGATTCAATCCAAGGGTGTCAATCAAAATTAATAACATTATACTAAAACTACATGATTGCTAAATTTGACTACGCATAATCCTGGGTATCATTTAATGTGTTAATTTATTTTTTAAACTCTACTATGTCTAATGATTCCTGCAATGACAATTCATAATTGTAGTTTCACTGGCATCTAGTAATACTGTTAATTGGTACATATTTTGTTAAATCTCTAAGTAGAATTTGATCTCTGTGCTTTCTCTAATTGCTTGGATCATTCGATGAATCGCATTAAAACTGTTGATTTGTTGAAAATGGTTCAAATAGTAAGAAGCTGCTGTTTGCCAAGTACCCATACGTTAAATATGGTCCAGAGTTCTGGAATACCTGGACAAAATTTACGAAATTCCTTTTAAACGTTTAGGGATTTACGAAACACTGCTTTAGTACATCCAATCATCCGATCAACGTTTCCGTAATGTTGTCGAACAACTTCACCAACTAAATGCAAAGCATGCAGCACGCAGGTTATATGTATTAAGTTAGGAAATATATGTTTTAAGGATCGCCCAACACTTAACATCGTTGCTGCACTATCTGTCACAATCATCACAACTTGATCTTGGGCAATTTGAAATTTTTTCAAAGCGTTCATTATCACTTTTTGAATATTTTCCGCAGGTACATTGTTGAACACGTTTGTAAGCTAACAAATATCGAGATGCTGTGTTCTCGCTAGATAAAACGCGAGCTATTACATTCACAATACTGTTTTTTCTTTATATCGGTCGTCTCATCCACGGTAATCCATATTTTTTTGGAACACAAATCACGTTTACACACATTTTCTAGCATCTCTTTCATTCGCGGCAAATGATTCTGTAATTGTGTTTGTGAGGTAATGGGTACTTTGGAACGTATTGTCGCCAAAACGTTTTAAAGCTGCTTTTCTCACCAACGACAACGGAAGATTACAAGAGGTAAACATATTAATAAATGTATGAGAATAGTGTATAAGGTATTTCAGTTCTTGCATTTCTCATATCCTTAATACCATTGACATGCCTCTGGCAATCAGTTCTGTCCAATGCAGCCAAACGAACATTGCATATTAAGCAAAAAACTGCACTACCGTCATATTTTAAATGGGGAAAAAGTGACACATACTTATGTACATTAGTAGCAAATCTATTACGAGGCATTGTTTTCTTAGCTATGTAAATATTAGTTCTATATGAAACGATACACTAATTATGTACTTGGTATAATACTACAACACACAAAAAACACCAGCTATATTTTCAAAAGCGACACGTAAGTACATAACCTTGACCATTCGACTAATCTCTGCAACAGCTCAACCGTACTAAAACGAAATCTCTCTCAACGCGGTTTAACATGATTTATATTCAAGGTCGACATTACATGCCTGCTTCTCTACCGGTTTAGTTTATTTATGAATTTTTCGTATTCTTATATTAACCCGTAATACCGACGCCTATGCGAGCCCGCATTACACTTGTTTATTTATTCCAACATGCTTAACCATACATGAAAAGATTTTTTAGTCTTTTAAATTTTTAAACAATTTCATACAAAAAAAAAGAAAAAAAAAAGAAATTGTAATGTCGCAATTCTGTTTATTATATTACCGGGATTCATTTTAATATTCTTAAATTTTTTTTATTAAAAAATTGAAATTGAAAATTTTGCCTTGGTACCTGAAATGTTGAAAACATTTCAAAAAATTAAGAATTCAAATTTTGCGAACGTTAAAGAAAAAAGAAAAGTTTTCTACCCTTCAGGTACAGGTAACTAAAACTAACACATGATAAAAAAGTCTCGTTGAAATCTTACTTAGTTTCTGACAAGTAGTATTTTTTAAATTTTGACGTCGAACCCCCATTCCTTATGAAACGAAGAATCGCCTAGTATATCTGACAGGGGTTAACTAAGTTTTTAGACAAGCACAGATCACTGACATAAATTTTTTGTTTTACAAATTCAAAGTAAAAATCCTATAAAATTATGAAAATTATAAAAGGGTAATCTACCAGTTTTTGGTCCTTTTGGAAGTCAAACATGAAAAGAAAAATTTTGACAAATCAGAATCACGTGTGTGTCGGACATTAAAAGCGTATGGATTAAATAGAGCCTCGTATTGGGCTTAACGTATTCAATTAGATCATAGTATTGGCGCATAAACCATCAGCTAATAGCTGGATATTATTTCATCAGTTACTTAAACCGCTGCTTATCTTCGCGTATGCGCACGTTGCCGCGCGGCGATCGTGCGCTTCCCCAAATCAATTAGCCCCGGCCGCCGTCAGAGGCTCGGCACGTTCGAAACATTAAAATTATCTAGATCTCGCCGGTCGCCGGAACATCACACGCTCGTAAATCGGACATTACGATAAAAGAATTCGAAAATTATCTGCGCCGCGAACGACCTCCGTTCGGCCACGGACTAATTAATAAAATCGACAGTGCCGCGCATCAAGTATGCATATTAGGGTGTCCTTTGTTTATGAAGGTTTAATTTTTGGAACGTATACCTTTTATTTTTTTTCTCCTTTCATGTTAATAAAGACCGTCTAGGAAAACGATCTAAATCACATTTTTAACATTTTGAGATAATTGACTCGTAGAAGAAGCAAAATCAGGATTTTATTTTTGTATATACAGTGAACGTAAAAATTTTGGAATAAAATTTATATTTTCTCAATAATTTATATTTGGGAAAAATCCTCGGGCACGTCAATTTTTATATATTGTTTGGTACCTTTTTCACATTAAAATGAGTTCCTTTCTCCATCGCTGTCGAAGTAATGATGTCATCATCAATTGGTTTAAATGGGACTTTCATATTATATATACAGCATCAAGGATAAAAAGTTCATTGTCGTCTAAATTTAGCTAGACCTACTCAGGAAATCCCCTTTGTCTGATTACATCGTATTTAGACAACAGAGGGTTGAGGTCTGTGACTACACTGCGCATAGAAAAGTATCAAGTGATAAAAAGAACAGTTTCCCAGGGCTCAATACTAGGTCCCCTGCTTTTTTTAATATACGTAAATGAGCTACCCGGAGTTTCTTTCCCGAAGCATAAAACCGTTATATATGCAGACGATACGATTCTTGTTTTAAGAACAAAAAGCCAATTAATCGGGAAGATTACAAAAACCTTAACCAAATTTGATTCGTGGTGCTATGAAAATAATTTAAAACTAAATATACAGAAAACAAATGTTTTACATTTTGGATATTTTAAGCACGGTCAAAAATATCTTGCATACAAAAATTCCGTACTTATCCTGTTGAATCTACAAAGTTTCTTGGCTTGCTGTGTGGACCCATTGCATCATCCATAGGGAAGCACTTGCATCAAAATCGATGAGCTCTCAATTGTAGACGTAGTAAAGTACATAAAAACTAGGCAACTGAAAGCCAAATTTTTCAAAAAGCTATACATGGGCATGAGAGCTGAACACTGCTGAAGTTCACGATGTCTTTCACGTGGCATTCGAGCTACGTCAAGAAATTCACGAGAGGAAGGTTCGTGAAATCTCCAGGTACTTTGCCGAACTCGACATTTTGTTGAAACTAGCGTATTTGTGCAATATATTTGACAAGCTGAATGCCTTCAATCTATCTCTGCAAGGCAATAACGTGCACATTTTGAAACTTCTGGAGAAGGTTGCGGCGTTCAGGAAAAAGCAGCAGTTGTGGATAAGAAAAATCAATGAGGATGACGGTCAACATTGTTTCCTGATTTGCACAAATACGTGGCCTGTAATAAAGTCGTTGTTTCACAAGACTTGCCGTCCCTTTTCAAGGAACACCTCTCAAAGGTCACTGACTGGTTTGCAAAAAATTTTGAGGAAGACAATGTTGAGAAATTTGCGTGGATCCAAGATCCTTTCCGTACTCAAGCTCCACCAGAATTCACTTTGCAGGAAGAAGAGAGTCTAATTGAACTCTCTCGCAACAGCCTGAAAACAAAATTTGCTTCTTCCGATTTAGTGGAGTTTTGAATATCAATGAAAAATGAATATCCAACTCAGATTTCAAAAGCGTAAGAATCCCTATTTGTGACAACCTATTTATGGGAAGCCGGATTTTCACCTGTAATAAAAAGCAAATATGGCTCAAAAATCGATGTGGAGGGAGAAATGAGAGCGACAGCGTCAAACCTTATTCCGCGTTTTGAAAAAATGTGTGGCGATCAACAAGCTCACCCGTCGCATTAACTTGTCGTTGATGGTTTTCACCATTTATTCCATATTTTTTTCTATTTTCATATTTTAGTTTGATGGTTCTTGTGATTCAATTTTAATAAGTGAGTTTCACATTGTGAGGTTTATCTTAAGAGTTGTTTCATTTTTGTGCCTGTTTTATGTCATTGCACACATACTTTGAAAGGGGCGCCGGGACAAAATACTAAACCTGTAAGTGCGCCGTGGACTGATAAAATTTGAGAACCCCTAGTCTAGCCGATTAAGCAAGTGAAAAGTGCGGCAGTTTCCGTGTATTAGTCTTCATTGAAAATACATTCACACGAAACTTCAGATTCCTAATAATAAATTGAAAATAAGGAACACCGTAATTCATAGAGTATATGTAAGCCAGATAGGAATTCTCCAGTTGAGCGGGCCACCACCCGGATTTTCGTGTTGAATAACATCGCAGCGGTATGCAGGTCCTCGTATAGCGGGACGAAAACGACGGTATGCATATAACTAAAAGAGTACTGGAGCGAACAGGTTTTTAGGTGCCTATAATTGTCGGTAATTTTTGTAAACGTTCTACTTGCTCGATTTTTACGGGTAGGGAGTTCGTTTTCGCATTTCGTTAACGTTATCTGCGGATGACGAGCACCAATGGAATGTGCGGCGCGCGGTGCGAGTTATAACAACACGTATTTTAACCCTTAACCGCTGGCGACAGTTCGGTTAACATTTTTTCGAGGCGGATTTGATTAGGCAGAGTATTCGACTCAGGAGATCAAAATACTTGAAGGAAATAAACCAGGAGTATGTTACCGACCACTAAGTTTTGATATGTTGTTTTGCTTAAGGAGGATTATTCAAGGGAGTTCCCAGTTTGAAATGGCCGTAAATTTACCAAATTTTTAAATTCTGCAAAAATAAAAACACTTAAGCAAGAATATTCCCACGCATGTTCCGGATGACATATGACATTGATTGCTTCAGTTCCTCACGAGGTCTTCTAGGAAATACACTTTCTTTGAGGTAAGCCCGTAGCTTAGTCAGTCGGATTCATATTTGCTGACCCAGAAGGCCAACTGTTTGAAAAAACTTAAAAAAAAAACGTTATCTGTGTATGTACGGTTGGAACACTGTCTTGTATAAAAACAAGGTCAATATCATGATTCTGTAATGTTGGTACTACAAAGCCGTCGACATTCGAAAATATCGTTACTGTTTTCGTTTGTCCATGTCGCATTTCTTCATAGAAATAAGATCCCATAGAAGATTTGACGTAAAGCCACACCAAACAGTAACCTTGACTTTCTGAACAATCGTCTTTGGATTATCTTCTGCCCATATCTTGCAGTTGTGTGCATCAATATATTCCAAAATGTGCTGCACCTACCCAAAAGATGTCTAACCACACATTCTCACAATTCGCTCCACTGTTGAATAACTCATCTTGTTTTGTAACTTTATTCGCGCTAGAAATAAGAACTGCTTCGAACATGGGATAACTCCACAGGTCTGTCTCGTGCGAGGGCATTTATGTTGCCCAGCAGAGACGGAGCGAGGAAGCTCATAGAACTTGACAGGAAGTCTGTCAGGGCTCTACTCAATTAAGGAAACATCTACATAGAATGGAGGAGTGCCGACTGTGTTTGAAGAGAAGGAAACAGTTGTGCACATTTTCTGCTACTATCCTGCCGTTTGCAGAATCAGATTTTCTTTGTTTGGCGGGGCTTTTGTAACGCCTGAAAGTTCGCTGAAAGAACTTCTGGAATTCGCGAACTCGCCACCTACCTAGCTTTACAGTGTAATGCATCACTAGAAATATCATATGCAGGATTTTCACGCACGTCCTGAACTCCCTGTAGAACCAGAGCTACGCTGACTTCGTTTTCTACTAACTTTAGTCTTTCTGCAGCATGTTGTACGGGCCAATTAAATCTCGCCCTGATGGTATGCAAAATCCCTGAGAATGTGCAAATAACGTTCCCCGATTAATTTTCCAGTTATTCTGACTAAAGAACTAACACCAGATGTTATGCATCCCCAAACAAGATCAGTATTACCCCTGTCTTTAAAAGTCGCATGAACACACATTGAGGTTCCATCTTGCACCTGACTGTCTTCGTTTCGAACCAAAATGTTCAAATTTGGATTCGTCTGTATAGGTAACTCGATTCTACATTTTGCCGATATCATTTTTATGTTTCTGTGCATATTCTAAGCGTCTTTGTTGTAATCTGTGCAAAGGAACTATTTACGAACAACAACACGACGTACCAATCCTTTATCAAGCATCTTCTTATGCATGCTGCAAGAAGAATGCAATATTGGCACTCCGGATAACGCCATGAGGCTAAATAAATGACGTTATGTTTACTTTAAATAATTTTCTTGTAAGAATTCTCTTCTATTTAATTAGTTAATTTTCTGCATTCGCTCTCGTTGTGTTTGTTTTTAAAATTATGTTAGCTTGTATTTATTTTCTTCCCAATTATTAGGTTATTATTATTTTTATTTCGGTGGAATTATTTTGTCAATATGATCTTTTTTAAGTTTAAATTACGTTGGAAAATTTGATTTTTGTTTCCTTTTGACGATTTATGTACAGTCCCTGGCCATCGAATTAGGACCACTAAAAATATTATAATTTTGCGGTAAAAAAATTATTATTTAATTACATATAACATGCAAGTAAGTATAATTTGAACATATATTTACTAATATTTGGTTGTTCCCCCTCTGTGTTTTATTATTTCCTCAATCCTTTTTGGCATACTGCCAATGTAGTTTTTTATTGTTTTTTTTTCAATTTCGTTACTATTATGCCATACATCTTCAATATGTTGTTGTAATTCTTCCTTTGTAGTTGAGTTTCGTGTACTTACGATGTTTTTCAAGACATTCCACACATTTTCAATTGGGTTTATGTCTGGTGAATTGCCTGGCCGAGGTACTACACGCAGATTTTTAGATTCAAGGTATCGCATTACACTTTTTGCCTTATGACACGGTGCATTAACTTGCATGAAAGTATATGCTCCTTGATTCGGATCCAATATAAGGTATTAAATAGTTTTGTAAAACTTTTTTTATATTGTTTTTGTTCCATTGTTCTGTTAACGAAATATAATGGTCACGGTCCTTTTGTCGTAATACACGACTAAACCATTAGAGATTGGGGGGGATTAATAGATTTGATTGTACATGCTTCTTTATAACGCTTTGAAGGACGTCGACAAACAAATTGACTTCTAGCCGTGATTCGTCACTGTAAATAATCTAGGAAAAAGCAAAAAAATTTAGAGAACCATTAACTATGGGATGAATTTAACCAGAAACACAGATGATAAATGAAACTTGCCTTTCCCCAATCTTCAACTGTATATTTTTTATCTTTAGCGCATTGAAATCGTGTCACTTTCATTTTAGATGTTAATCTTGGCTTTTTTTCTGGACGTCTGCATTTCAAGCCTGCTTCATGAAGACGTCTACGGACTTTTCGGGCTGACATTTCTATATATTTTTCACTAAGAATTTTATGAACACCTTTAGTGGATAAAAAACGATGTTCTGTAGCCACTTTTACTCTACGACGATTACTTCTTACAGTTGTTTTTACGATTGCTGGCACAGTATGCTCTGCCACTACTTGTACTAGGAATATTCTCCTTAATTAATTTCTCGATTCGCAGAACAGTTTGATGTGGTACATCCTCTTCTTGTGCAACTTCACGTTGAGAGAACTCATCGGCCTCTAGAAAAGCAGAAATTCGTGCTTTTTTTCTCTGTGGTTATATCCTTCTTCTTTCCCATTATGGTAATAATTGACCGTGAAAATAGACGCACACAAATAGAATTAAAACTCGTTAAAACATAAGTTCTTTGGAAAATCAAAAATACTGTTTTTATTTATATTTGCAATGATCTAACGAACTACTGAACAACACAATTCGTACGAATGGCAAGAGGCGTGATTCATAGCAGGTGGATAATCGTTTTTTTTGCATTCCTATGCAACCAGCAATTATCTGTGGCTGTAACGTATTAGGGTACTTCCCAAACTACAATTATGCTTTTACAGATTTTCGAAATTAAAATCATATTTAATAAATACATATTGGTATAAATTTAATATTTCCATGGCCAAGGGCTGTACATTTTCGGCATTTTTTAAATAAATATATATACCATTCTAACATTAATATCGTTACTAACTTTGAATAAGAATAACCTTATAAATAAAAGCTCTTAATTGTTTTTTTGCTGCCAAATATAGACATTGTGTTTGGTGGTTGGGAAAATATTCACAGTACTGCATATAAAAGATACAAAACAACTCAAGATTTTCCAAAAAGTTCCTCTAAGTACAACATTATCCACTTATAAATGAATGTAAACCTTTTTTTTTTGTATCTTGAGAGGTATACTTTAGCTATTTCGCGTTTAGTATATCTAATTTACCTTATTTCAAGTATTGC
This sequence comes from Dynastes maya, assembly GCA_029619315.2. NCBI lineage: Eukaryota > Metazoa > Arthropoda > Insecta > Coleoptera > Scarabaeidae > Dynastes > Dynastes maya. The sequence goes on along the minus strand of JAROYE020000006.1, from coordinate 42,177,684 downwards.
AGTAGACTGTTCAATTTACAGACAAGTTGTAACAAATAAAGTATTAATTTCAACGAACCCTTTTAACATTGTCCTGAGGAGTAAAAGTGAACTATTCAGTGTTACCGCCAAAAACGTAGCTGTCGATGTGTCCAGTCTAAATGAACTGTTATGGTAAGGGTTATTGTAAAGTGTTTCATCGTCAAACAAGCAGAATTTTGTTTACTAAGATTTTTGAAATCATTATATTTATTTGGTTATTTTTTTTATTTTTTTTTTAGTGAAGGTGTCTTCTCATTTCAAAATATATGTATTTTATTGCTAGAAAAATTTTACGTTTCAGTTTAAATTTAGCATGTTCCGGAATTGAATTTATTTTTATTATTTTTGAAATAATTTGATAAATTCTCTAACAAATCTATCCAAAAGTAGTCCTAATAAATCTTTTATCAACTCGTTCTTTAAAATAAACAAGATTTTATTTGAATTCCATGGTAATATACAGCAAAGATAATCTCCATCCATTAACAAAATTACCGCATATATATAAAACATCAATCGTATACATATTTATTTGACCAAAAATCAACTCCAGACGATGTTTATATATAAATTATACATTTTTTACGTAATTTCTACACTGCCATGGTGTAATTTTTAAAACTTTTCTCTAATCCATTAGCCGAGGAATCGTAGGGCGAACCAGCTAAATTGGTCAATGATTTCCCTCAATAACATTCGACGAAACTCGCTAACTAAAAATAAACAGCGTATCCTAAACACCTATGCCTGTAGTTTCAGATCTATTTTTATCGGTCCTGAATGAAAACAATCTCATCGTCAGTATACATACATGTGTAAACTGGTTTATACAGTACGAGTGCGACGACTGAAAAAGTCGAAAAGTATGTATATACAGTGAAGGATATAGTAAAACTGTAGTAGTACTTAAACATAATAATTTAACAACAGTTCTGCTTGCATTTATAATTTGTATAGTTTCGAAAACTTAAAAAATTAAGCCATGTAATAAATACACCATTGTACTCAAGTACTCCATTATCAACATGTATCACATTTTCATATATGCGTTCGAGAAATTTCAACCAACCGTACTTTTTTACAAATATCATCTAATGGTTAAAAATTGTGATTCGTACAAACTATTTTCATGAAATATTTTTATATTTCATTTGATAAATATCTGTCATCTTTTCTTCGAAATTATTTTAACAATAGAAAAAAATTGAGTTATGGTCCCTTGATTTTAAAAATACACTATTAAAAACAAAATCAGTGCGGTTAGAAAAATACTCCTTTTAGCGATAATTACGTACGCAGAGAATCGTTTTCTTATATCAAGACTGTCCGTCTCAATTCAAGACAATTACTACTTCGATTATCCGCAATACAATTACTGTTTTAAATCAAAAATATTTTCTTAGCGTTTTTTTCTCCACTTAAGAAAAGTATACTAGGGTATGTAAGGATTCATTCACGCTGGTCCGTACATATAGCGAATAATGTTGCCACTCCTCTGTCCCTAAACAATTCCACACAGTCGCAAGTCAGTCGCCTAGCATACGTCCTCAAGATATCTGCTCGACACAGATTTATGGAAATACATCTTATTTGATTTTTGTCCTATTGATGGACTTTAATCGTTCATTATTTCCAAGTAAATACTTAAGTGTAATATTGTCGCATATGAAACAAAGAAAATGTTCTTAATTTAAAAGGAAAAACGATGAATTCCAAAACTAAATAGAACCTCTCATTATAAAATAACTAGATTACATTTTTGCATTTCCAAATGTCGAATATATTAAATGTTTAAATGATAGTAAGTGCATTACAAATACATAAACTTTTAAATGTAAATTCCAAAACGAAAACTTGTTTTCTAAATCTAATTAATTTAATTTTATGTCAAAATGAATCATATTTGTATTTGTGAAAATTCAGTTGAACCTATTATTATGATAGATGTTCAAATAAGCAGTCTTTTGCTGCGTCTAATGTGGTACCATTTCATGACTCCTTAGTTTATAAGAACATAATTAAAAAGAAAACTATTGTTCAGTATAATTTCAAAAAGGCAAGGATGATAAATTAAAGAAATAAACTAGGAGTATAATGCTTGACTAGAGTCTAGCGCGATGGTCCTCTGACAGCGATTGGATTGTTACTGATTCTGATTCATTTCCGTCACGCGAGCAAACGTTGCAACAGTGTCCATATATTTTAGCGATTCACTTTACTATTTAGTGATTTTAGAAAGGCGAAGGTAGAGGTTATCTACAGAATATTGTTCAAACAAAAGTGCACTTAGTATAGAATTTCTCATGAAAAAAAGTGTCTAGGAAACAATAACAAAGATAATGCCAATAAGTAGCTCATGGTATTGATGGAATCACTCCCGGCAAAAAGAATGTAAGCAGCTTCTTGCTCTTGTCCACGTTGGTTATTTCTCAGTTTATGCTACTAATCTTCAAAAACACTCACTGAAATACTTCCTAGCGCCGCCTACTTTCAAGAAATATAATCATGCCGTCCTAGATAGTAGCGACACAAACCTGGGTACAGATGCCATACTTACCCATACAATGATATAACCTTCAACGTACAACGTTTTATAAACATTGTCAAGATACCGGTTAATGTATTTTTTACTTAGAAGAAAGATTTTTCTGTCTTGGATTTCCTTTATTTTCTAATCCTAAGAATAAAGTAATACACATAAAATTTAAAGCAAATTATTTTCTTATATTATACATTTATAAGCATTTAAATAATTTCTGTTTTAGGACGATTTCCCCTCCCATTTTCCAAAATTTTCTGTAGTAGCACATGTCTTCTTCTAAAACCCTTGTTTCCACCGCATTACCAATACCATCCCTCCAATTTCTTCTCAGGCCTCCTCATTTTTTTCTTTTTCCGGGGTACCCATTCCATTATTCGTCCTGTTCATCTGTATTCTTTCATTCTTTAGATGTGTTCAAACTATATAAGCTGTTTCTAATGTATCCTTTCTAGTATGTTTATCTCTGCCTTCAGTACGTCTCTAATATCTCTGCCTTCAATACGTCTCTAATTGTTGCATTCCTTATTCTTTTCAATCTGGATTTTCGGTTTCATCTCAGGAAATCCATTTTCGCTGCTGGAAACCTACTCCGATTCTTAGAACTTTAATAATTTACATTATCAAATTTATGTTTAAAAAAAGAGTCCAATAAATTTAATATTTAGGGAGTAATAAAAAACCCCAGTTATTTTCAAAAAATCCATTTCGCAGTAAAGGTATGCAATCGATCCAACTTTGTCTTAATATGGCCCCAATAGCACTCAATTCTCCAGAAAATGATTTAATCCTACAGAATTGAAAATTGTTGATGAAACTAGAATTTTCTTTTCACAATTACCATGATGGGTAACTGTGAGTATTTACGCCATATGACGTCAAATAAACAATTTCGAATATTTACTAGCGTTTTTAACTTTTAACTATTCGAACGGCATGATCTAATTTTAGAAATAAAAACAATTTAATGTTATCGTTAGTGGTCAGGTTGTTGACTTCGTAGACGTCGGTACTTAACCGCCCACAACTAAAACGCGTTTGGTTTTTTTCTCGTGTTCCAAACTATCAACAAATTTGTCTTTTTTTCTTCGGTGTTTTTTTGCGCAACGTCTACACAGCTGAATATGTATGTAGAAACATTTGGACATATATATTTATACGTTCATATGTATATACACATACCGATCTCGGTCCTACATACTACACACGTACATACATTAATATCGTTACTATTATCGTCGCCGTATTTCTAGGTAGGCCGTGGCGGGAATGTAAGCCGACGCGTCGCTTTCCATTCTCCTGATTCAGCGCGTCTATTTCGGGCGCGACGGACGTCGAGTTTTTAGACCCCCAGCGGACGGCGTACGGCCTAAGGCCGGCCGCACACTAAGACGTTCCGTTAAGAAACAAATTTGATCGAAATTCTGGCCATTCTTAACCAATATTTTTATCCGATCATATCGGTGTCATTTGTAACAGAGGCCTACGATTTCATTCAAATATTTTATTTGTAAAATGCTTGTGGCAATCAACATTTAAAAGAATTTTTTATAAACATTCAATTTCTTACTAAAGCTCCTTTTGCCAATAGTTAACTTGTTGCTAAGCGGAATTAATGCTTTAAACTTTGTTGCAATAAATTGAAGCTGGTCACGTCCTTTCGAGACTTGACAATATGAATCTAACAAGGAAAAACTGCATTAAATAGAATCAAGGTTGGGATTATTTAAATCACTTGAAAGTTGCTTTTTTAAAGAATTACTTGATTTAAATCAAAACTGTTAAACATAGCAAATTAGAAAACAATTTTCTTTTATTTGTATGTAATTTTAAAATCAACTCTCCAATACAAAAGAACTACTGCATCCATAGATGTTTACTTATATTGAAATGTCTATCGTTGTCAGTTGTTAGCTGTGAACTTTCTAAGTCTATTAAGTGTTTGATTTTTTATGATGTCTTGGTCAAATAAAATTAACAAAATCTGTGCTTGGGAGAAGTTTGAAGAACAATAAGAGCGGCAAATTTTTACGAGCAATTTGTAAACAATGTGGAGCAGAAATGCAAGGAATAATAACAAGAACGAAAAATCATCCAGAGAGAATCAAGATAAAAGTAAATATCAAATATAACATAACCTCAAATATTGTTTTCTTTAAAGTGGATCATAATTGAAGTGCTGGATTCAAAAACTAGGTAGGTTCATTTTAATAAACTTTTGGAAATTAACAAAAATGTGTTTTAAAAGGAAAACAATATTCATTTTGAATTTTGCTTATGTTGTTGTTGAAAATGTGATAAGAAAAAGCAATATAAACAGCAAGGGAACACTACTCAACAAGAAACATCAATAGTGTTATTAACAAGAACAAAGAAAGAATTAATAGACATAATAAAAACGGGACTGGAAATCAATGAGGAAAAGACGAAGTACATGGTGATGACATCTGGTGAAGGAAACTTGACAATTACCAACTATACAGATAGGGAAAAGTACCAATTGGGAAAAACAGAAAACGTTACATACCTAAGAGTAAATATATATTATTATAAATTGCAGAAACGAAGAAAGCCGAGAAATAAGCTGCAGATTAAATAAAGGTAGTGTAAGTTTAGGAACCCTCTCGAAAGTGCTAAGATCAAAATTGGTATCCAGGGGAGCAAAGGAAAGACTTTACAGAGCAGTGATTAGATCAGTTGTCTTATATGGTTGCGAGCTGTGGGCTTTAAACAAAACCGAAGAACGCAAATTGGAAATATGGTCAAAGAAAGTTCTACGCAGAATATACGAAGGTGTAAAAGTAAAAAACATCTGGATGAGAAGAACAAATAAAGATTTATACGAACTGTATAAAAGCCCCATAATAACAGCACAAATGAGATCGCAAAGAATTAGATAGCTGGGACACGTCGAAAGATTGCCTGATACGAACAGCGAAGAAAATGCTGGACGCCTGTATTACCAACTTAACACGAAATTAAGAATATGATTTATTATCAACCACATTTTTTTCATTTTGCATCACTAAACTGAAAGAGAACGTTTTATCGGCTAACGTCTTGTCCGATTTGGTGTGCGCCCGGCCTGATACCACAAAACTATCGGGCTAGAGAGTTGAGCGAGGAAACGGTCGGACGGCGGACGAGTGCAGTGCACTGACTCGCTCGCATTTTTAGATCAAGGTGCCAAGAAAATCAGCTGATTTAGACGGAGAGTACTGCTGAGCGCGCGAGGACCGACCTAAGTCGCACAACGAACCGCATTAACATCGTCGGCGCGGTCGAAGATGTACGCGCTTTTTCATGTAATGTACCTTATCCCCTAGAACAAATTGCCCACGAATGTTTGGGGTGGGAACGAAGTAGATAGATGAACGTCTGAAATAATACGAACCCCGAATAAAATGGAATTACGTAGATGCGGATGTAGATGTAGATTATTTTATTATTATTTTCTTTTCTGTCTTTCAAATATACGAGATAGTTTAGGAAAATATAGAACTAGTTTGTAAATTAAAAAGTATGATTCTAATACTCCACCTTATCGAGATCTTAAATGAATTACTTATTTGAGAAAGCCGACAAGTCCCATAAACATAATTCTGAGAAAAATATAAAAAACTATAACTATTTTCAGTTGTCCCTTTTCAAATGTTTAGTTAGTAATAAATACACTGTGCTCGAATTGGAGATTTTGTTTGCAACAAGCTGGGCACCCGGGGGGTGAACCTAATTCGAGTATGCTGAATTCAATGGCGCTAACCGTTTTTAAGTTAGCTCGCGTTTTCAAGCAATTTCAATTTAAAAATTTCAGGCCCAAAGACCCCAAAAAACGTAATTTTTATCATTTTTTGACAATTTATTGAATTCAAATCGATCGAATAGGCTTCGCATCGACGAATACACATCGGATAGAAACTATTTGAAAAAAGTTGAACTGATTCAATCGATTTTTCATCATTTTTTTCTGCAAAAAAAACATTTTCCTTGATTTTTTCTTTGATTCTTTGATTACCCTGATTTCTCTGTATCATCGTCTTTTTGTAAATTCCAACAAATATCACCCACAAGAGCCTGTAGCTTTTTGCCGCTGTACCAATGTTCGAGCCTCGCCGTCACTTGATGAAAACGCTCATGCTCATCGGATTCGTTTGGTGATTGTTCTGCGAATTTTTCTACATGGGAATACAAAAAATGAATTTTTAATGACATTCGAACATTTAAACGGTGAAAAGCAGTGGGCATGCCACAAGCTCCATGTCAATGAGTGCATTTTCAAATCGTTTGTCCCTCATCAAACGACGAATGTCCGTTCCATTAAATATTCCTGTAAAATAAATATAATACAAAATAATATTCAATAGATCAACATTCATTCTTTTATTTTCATCCCACTTAACCGTGGAAAAATACGACGCAATTCTTGAATGCATTTCCTTCTGGGTTCAATGCTTTTATGAAATATTTAACAATTCCTAGTTTGATGTAGAACGGTGGTAACAAAACCTTTTCGATCGGTACAAGTGAAATATCAATAATCTTGTTTTGTCGCAATTTAAATTCCTCACGTAAAGGCCAGTTCCGTTCGTTATATTGGTCGCCGGCAAAACGGGTATTCCACATGCATATGTAGCACATATTTTTGGTATAACCCGTTTGCATACCTCTTAAAAGAGCCCATCACTTTTAAGTCGGCACAAATTTTCCACTTTTAGTCATTATATTGCACCAAATCGGTAATTTTCGAGGATGGAAGTTTCTAGAACGATCACGAATGGGCCATGAATGATCCATGGAAGGTTCTCGAAGGTTCCAGAAAGCTCTTCGGCTATTACTCCGATTTCCCAGAAAATTTCAGAATGTTCCAGAAGGTTTTTTGGGCCTAAAATTTTTTAATTGAAATTGCTCGAAAACGCGAGCTAACTTTTAAAAAAGATTGGCACCATTGGATTCAGCGTACTCGAATTAGGTTTACCCCTCAGGTGCCCAGCTTGTTACATTTTGCAACTAGCACAGTGATATTAATGTGTAGCAGCATTTTTTTCACATAGAAGCATAAATATTTTATGTAAAAGTAGACAAAAAGTCGATTTTGAGAAATGTACATGTCGACTTTCTCAAATAATTGTTTTTGTGCTTCACTTTATTTCATTTTATTCAAAAAGAAAGTACAAACTAATAAAAAGTACATTAACAAACGTAATATAATAGATCTTCTGGCTTCAATTCACCATCCGCAGTTAGCCATAAAAAATGTCTTGATAAGAACTTTTTTTTCGACAGATAGGTAGCTTGCAAGAAAGCTACATAAACGTCGATATGTTGAATGGAACTCTTTCACTTCTTACAGCTTCTGTACTCCAGGATTTTTTTTTTATAAAATTTGTGCCACCAGCTCTTAAAATGATTAATAATGCTGTTACCGCCCCCTATGAGGTGCACAGTAAACCTGTGCTTACGGGTATAAACTTATTTTTCTTGGGAAATCTCTTAACTACTCCAAAATCCCTGACACGGCCCTCTTCTTGGCCACGAAAAGGAAAATACTGGTCAATTGCCTTAAACCGCCCTATTTCTATTAGAGAAGCAAACATTCTCACGTTGGGTGGTTTTTATTTTATCCCGGCCATCCATCCATAAATACATGTAGATGTTTGACTTAAAGGTGGAACATAGATTTCGATGTAATTTGCAATAAATGAGCAAACTTCATTGGGATCCTTTTTTCCAATGCCTTCGTGGTAAATATAGAAACATGCTTTATCTGTTTTAACATAATGTACGTCAAAAATGGAAACTGTAGGTTGATGTAAGTAAAAAGTGTCTTGAACGGGAATTTGAGGCAAAATTACGTTTTGCATGTAATCAACAGCAATTATTGCTACACAGGGGCCCTTTTGATAAGGTTCTTTCAATTCATTTAATTTTGAATTAAACTTTTTGGCACGTTAGAGATGAATTGCCCTTTCTATTACAGCCACGCATTCAGCATTGTCATTTAGCTCTTTGGGTTTTATTTTTACTGCTAGTTCCTCACATTTATAGCAAGAGTTAACCTGGGGTCGTTCAAAACCTAAACAGAACTTTTCTTTGAAAACTTCGTAATATAACGAATATTTAACTTCAGTTTGGGATACTTGGATAAAAGTAAATCGTTTATCTTTTTAATGTCAAGCTTTTCACTTGTATATTTATAATTTCGACTGCTGTAATGTGCTTCTTTGGTAGGAAGTGATGCAATATGTGAAGCAATCAGATCGATAAGACCCACTGGTTTTGAGTTGCCTAGATTATACTTCCCGCGTAAATCTTGTGGAGATTTTCCAGCGGATAAAAGCAAACACAACCAATGAATACGATCTTTGCTAATAGAATGAAGACTAAGAAAGGGGGTTTTGCACACCAGAAACTGTCAGGGCTGTAGTTAATATTATACTTATAGTCTTATTTCTCTTAGGTCGCTTCTGCTGAATTGAAACTGCTGATATGTGATTGCAGATAAGCATTTTGCTCGTTTTTGGAACCAAAAACATTTCTTGCTTTGCCTCCTCTAATACTTTTTCTAAGCGTTTCCTTCGATATTGCCATCCAATCTCAAAGACCTAGGTGTCACTTTTGACTCGTCTTTATCGTTTAACCTTCACATTGAACAAATTTGTTCATCTGTCCCTAAAATGTTGGTTTTTCTTATGACGCACTAGTGCTAAAATCTTTTTATTTTGTATTTGTATTCTCCAAGTTGGAGTATCCCTCTATTGTTATAGTACCCTTTTTATATGTTCCACCAAACTGCAATTGAACGTGTTCAAGGCCGATTCCTAAACTACTTGTCATGCAAAGTTAATGGCGCATATGTATCTTTTCTATTGCTAAATGATAGGACCGACTGTATACAGCTGGTCCCTCATATAAGAGTCAGTATATCTAGAAGAGCATCCCGTTACGCCTTAGTCTTTAACATACTGATACCGAGGAAAAATCTTTTACAATTACCTACTTATCACATGATCAGCAGTGCTGAGAAGATATTTAGTGATATTTTTATCACAGAGTAAGCGCCATGATATACAGAATATACTGTTTCACTTGTATTTTGTGTTGTACAATGTATATAATGTATTCATAATTTGTATTGTATATTTGTCTTGTAATTGTAGTCACCTGCTGGACAATAAACATTATTATTATTATTATTATTATTATTATTATTATTATTATTATTATTATTATTATTATTATTATTATTATAACTATTGTACTGTTACTAACGATTTTGTCACTCAAATTTTAGCTCTTTGTTCAATAGACTTAGAATATCCCTCCAATAAACCTTGGTCTTAGTGAGATCCCCTTCTGTAAGAGCATCTTTTGATAGAGAATCCATCACTTAGGTGATATGTTTGAATGAACTTTAGAGGCCAATACTTTTGCCAACTCGATAATCTTAATTCCTACATTCCAAACAGTGGGATGCATTTAATGATAAGGATGATTGACAAAAGGCTCTTAGAGTCTGATATAATGCAAGCTCTAGCAGTTTCACCATTCTGTATATATTCTGCGACACTCGCAACAATTTCCCAAGTTTGAGATTACAAGTGAGAACAGTTCTTGTGCAGTATTATAAACCAGTTAAGCAAGTTACTAATTAACAATCGTAAAATTAATAGATAATTTCCTAACATCTGGCCAATGCGTTCTCTTGATACCAACCCAACATTATAGGCCTTGAAAAAATATTCTGTAAAATGGTTTTAATTTTTGCTTGATGAAGAATGAAATTGTGCATTTCTTTTTCTAATTCTTTAAAACAATCGCAATTGAAGCCATTTTAAGGTGCAATCTCCATTCAACAATTCTAACAGTTTTTACTAGTATACAATGAAAATAAGATGTAAGCCCCTACTACTTAAGTAACATCTATTAACTACTAACAACAATTTGGAACGGTTCGATGACCCATTGGTAAGAGGGCCTGCTCCTGACTGCGCCAGAGTTAGGCGCTGTCATGGTGTACAGCCGCTAATTCTCACCTCAAGCAACTGGAAACTCTGCAGAATCGAGTGCTGAGGATGATTGTAGGTGCTCCGTGATTTGTAAGAAATGCCCGAATTAGAGAAGATCTTGGTGTCCCTACTCTAGTTGAATATACTAGGGAAATGTTACGGAAGACGTGGAAAACTGCGTGCGGATGGAGAACCCATTGATGAGGATGGTTATCGACTCCCAGGACCGCCCGCTGTCGAAGATTGAGAATTAGGGATGTCGTCGACTTTGAATCTGAGGAGTAGGAATCGAAAAGGTTCCAGCAATGAGAAGAGCTCCAATAATAAGCGGTGCAGACTTTGGAGTGGACATCAGTTATTGTAAATACTTTGAAGCATAGAGGTTTCGATAACTAGCTCTTTCAAATCGAAAGTTCGCATTTATAATGACTGTAATATTTACAAATGAGCGGTTGCATTTCTCTGACTCATCTTTGGTATAATTTGTCATATTTTTCGAAAATACTATTCTTTTGTGTTCAGGTATTTCGGTTTTTCATCTTCAATTAATGACTGCCAACATATAATGAAAGGATTAGGTTTACATTCAGAGCTATCAGACTAGATAGAAGCAATCTTCTTGGAGATTATAAAAATAAAACGTGAGAACAACAAGCGAATAATAAGGTTATCATACTTTGCCAACAACGTGTTGTATTAACGGTTTAAGTTGATATTGAAAGCTAAAATTTAGTTTTTTTCCCAATAAAAAAACTGCCAGGTACTTACACTTAACCGCTGATAAAATTTAATACGTAATACAAACTGATCTTTGAAGATTGAAGCAAAAAACTAGGTTTTCCACCCTACTTTTTGATTGAGATTTTATGACCAATAATACGACCACATAAGACAAACAAAAAACGATAACCATGACTTTGATTTCTTAAGTTTTATGAACAAATACGACCGCAACATTACGATTTAAATTGGAACCGCGATCTTCCGCAATAATGTTTACCTTTACGCGGGCTTCTCACGTTTTAACATGTTGTTAATGGCGCAAAATCTAATGAAACTATTACGGAATTACGTTCCCCATCTGCGCGTAGTTAGCGTAGTTTTGCACAGATAATGCAACTAACATTCCTTATGTCCAGTTTCGAGTCTTTTATTTGTCCGCATATTACCGTACTTACCTCTACATCTAACAGTTATGCGGTGTTCCCTTGAGAAATCGACTGCATGCGAGAGACGCGCTTAATAATTCATGAGACACCAACAACTTTTTCTCTTGATGTCGGACTCCGGACTCTAATCTGTCCGGCGGGCGTCGGGAAACTGTTCGCTTTCCATGAACGTCTTGAATTTGCGGATCCTTCGGGTAAAAATGGTGCGGTCGCGTTAGCTTTCTGTCGTCTTCCGTGCAAGCGTTCTTTTTCCTGATCCGGATTCTTGTTTCCTGTATTTGTGGAATTTATAGACCTCTTCAATGGCTAATACCAGTGGCGGCTCATGATTGTTCTTGGTAACCACTTATGGAATAAAATTAATTATGACGTTATTCTAGAGTTTTATGTGAAACACTCAATCAGGTCAGTTTTTAATCTAAAAGATACTCCTTCTAAACAAAATTTTAAACATACACGATGATTCATGTAGGCGCAGTACAAGATAGATTATTTTTCTTGGAATGTTCTGTATATTTCTATATTCTTTAAGTCTCCTTGATGCGCTGATTTCTACTTATAATGACCTATAATACTTATGAGTTAAATGAGCAAATAATTATTTGCAAGGTGGTTAAAGTCGGAAATTCTTTAAGAGACTATAACTTTTGTCAAAATGCAAAAGTAAACGCAGTGAAGTTTCTTAAAACCATTTTTTTTTCTATAATGCCTATAGCTCATGGTATTGGTGGAACCATTCCCGGCAAAAACAATGGGAGCAGAAAGAAAAGCACTAACACACGGACGTATTTCTGCCTACCTGGCGTCGTCAGCGTGGTTTCGAGCACTATTTCCTGCTGCCTGCATTGTGTTCACCTCTCAGTTTATGTCACCAATTCAGATGTCACCGGGAGATATTTTCATTGCTGTGTTTGGAGGTTCGTGGCATAAACTGGGAGGTGAACACAATGCAGGTAGCAGAAAATAGTGCTCGAAATAACGCTGATCACGCCGACTAGGCAGAAACATGTCCGTGTGTTAGTACTATTTTTTTCGTTTTTGCTGGGAACGATTCCACCAATATCCATCAATACCATGAGCTGTATTGGCATTAATTTTGGTTATTGTTGCTAGGCATTTTTTTCATGTGGAACCTAAAACGTTTATCACCCACGTTTCTGCAAAGACTTTTTGCACTGAAATAAAAATAACCTAAGCAATTAAACAATAAAATAAAGTCAATAGCTATTCCTAAGGTAGTGACATTTAGTAAATTGTCTCTTAAAAATAAATTTTAAAAGCAATGCAATATTTAACAGAAACTCAACAATGGAAAATTTTAGAGATATGCGTAGAAGTCAAAACAAAATTACTGATATCTTTAATTATAAGTATCCTCATTTTCTTAATATTTCGCACGGAATTGTGTCCAAAATTCATGCACAGTATAGAGAACTTGGACATGTTAAACCACTAAAAAGAAAACCCCATTTCGTATAAGGCGATATGAAAGCAGACATTTAATTAAGTGATCAGGAGAATCCAAGAACTAGTACACGCCAAATTGCACAAGAAAATAACGTCAGCCGTACAATTGTTTTGAAATGTCTCTATTCCTATAAAATGATGTTTGTCCAAGAATTAATAGAAGACGATCTAGATCATCGTGTACTGTTTTGCAAAAATTTAATAAATAAGCTGGACAGATATGAGGCAGCTCTTGATTTTATTCTTTTTTCACACGAAGCAACTTTCTATTTGAACGGGGAATATACATAGGTATTGGTCTGCGAAGAGTCCTTATTCAGCGCATGCGGGGTATACACAATATCCTCAAAAGGTTAACGTCTGGGCAGGTATCATAGGCCACTATATAATTGGTTCAATTTATATTGAAGGGAATTTGACAGCGGAAAAATATTTAAATCTTATTAGAGATATGAACTAAGCTGCTGCATTCGTGATCAAATTGTTTGTATGTTTTGTAATATACTCCATTATATCTCCAATTTTGCTTATCGTCCTTTTTTCAGTTGATATACATTATTTGAATGAAGTAAAAGTGTGAAATAGCACCCCCAATATCTGTACCCCAGAGCCAGACTATGTTAAGTCCTAGAACTCAATTTTTCAGCAGAGCCGTTTTATTGAATTAACTTTAGGTTTTCTAAAATTGAAGACACCGTTTTTGTAAATCCAGTCAATAATTTATATTTGAATTAGTTTTAAGTTTAAGAATAATGACCATAATGTTCCAAGCTGACTCACCTACCACCTCCTTTCAGATATGCGTTGGTGAACCAAACATCCTGTATACTACAAAGTATACAGAGTTTCTAGTGTCAATATTGAAAATTCACTGTAGAGATACCTTACACAATTCAACAAAATAACTTAATATAAACATTTAACATATGTCCGCATATTAAGTACTTTTGAGTTATAAATAAAGCAATGACATTCTTTCCGTATTTCTTTAAAAGCTAGCACGTGACTTTCTTTATAACTAAGTAGGCAATAGAATTAAACAAAGGTTTATAAAACATTTTCAAAGTGTCCACCGTTTTGTAGAAAACATAATTGAAGACGCCTTGTTATAGCGTCGGATATATCAAATGTTTGTAAATTGTTTCTTAACGTTCTCCAGCTTCACAAATTCGCTCAATTCACGAGTGTTGATTCTTGTAGCGTAAACATGGCTCTTCATAAATCCATGCGCTTTAAGTACTCTGGCAATTTTGGTGGCCATGAGGTAAGTCCATACGACCAATCCATCTTCCAGGAAAGTTTTCGTCGAACCAATTACCATGTTGGTAAACAATACGGTACAACATTACGCAAACGCTATTGTTTATGATGAATAGAGCGGGCCAAATTGCGCCATCCAACAGAATCGGAATCAGGCGCAACGGCCGCTTATTGTAAATAGCGTATATGTGAGTCACAGCAGATATGTGATATTTCGAAATTAATACACAAGAGTAAAAAAATAAAAGCTGACGCAATAATAATGTTTAGTAATTAGAGCGGATATATATATATATATATATATAATTGTTAATAAACAGTGTATATAATTGTCATTCACTGATGAATATGGTATGATAAGGTAAGGTGCCTTCACATAGGGTCACATAGGTGAAATTATCGTTAGGATTAGCGGAAAATTATTTAATTTCTGCGGTAATTCTCAAAATAATTTCGGGGGATAGTGACAACTGCCATCGCGGTTTACTTTGTCGTATCATAACCTTAATTTATTTGTTAATGATGTCTTTTGTAATGGATGGAATGACAATTATATACAGTGTTTATTAACAATTTCTGCAATAATCATGACGAACAAATGTAAAAATAAAGTAAAAAGAGAAGAGGCTGGCGGGTACATCCCATCAACACTCAAAAGAAACAGGTGGAGTATATAAATTTGATTCAGGAAATCTTAAATCATGATTCTGATTCAATTTTCTTATATGCAGGAATGAATGTTGATTTATTTGGAAATTTATTGAAAATAGCAGAAGCAAATCAAAGGTCTGTCAAATATTTCTATACGATACTATATGATTCATAACCTCAAAAGTATCTATACAAATTGACACGAACCACCACCTGCACTGTGATTGGTCGGTTGTATTGATACAACGCCGTGGTAGCGCCATAATTTAACGTGTGTATAATTTCGCCGTACACCAATTAATAATTCTGCCTTACACCGCTGTGTGAACGGTCGTATTTAATTGCATTGTGCGAACTTTCTTAATTCCTACCTTACCCCCGCGATGCCCTACGTGAACGCTACTATATGATATTTAGACATGTGTTTTATGATATTTCGCATGATTTCATAGAATTCCACATTTCAATGGGCGATGGTTCAGAAATTCGAACCCTTGAGCCTCTTAAGAGAAGCCGCCACTGGTCAATATGAGAAAATTCCTATGCAAATCGGAGCGATAGGGCCCGTCTCGATACGTTACGTATCTAACATAAATTCTTGAAACTCTCGCTCAAAAGAAACAGGCTACACGTTGACTCATATGCGTATGCGCCAATTAAAGTAAATATTTTCTCATAGCCCAGGTCTATACATTTTCATAATGTAAATAAGGAATTACTGATTGCGATAGGTACTTGTTTTGCTGATTTAATATTTTATTTGGAATGATTATGTTGCTAGCGGGATTTTAAAATCAATTAGTATGTTGTTTTATGGCACCACATTTATGGGCATACTCATATAATTATATAGAATATAATCATGAGAA
The DNA here is from genome assembly GCA_029619315.2 of Dynastes maya. NCBI lineage: Eukaryota > Metazoa > Arthropoda > Insecta > Coleoptera > Scarabaeidae > Dynastes > Dynastes maya. Next base: position 42,161,702 of record JAROYE020000006.1, on the reverse strand, counting down.
ACGTGGAAATGAATTATGAACTGTATTGATTTGTCATTTCAATTCCCTTTTATCTACAAGTATGCGGATGACATTATTTCCTTTCTATTCGGGGGTTTAATTTGCTGTTTATGTAGGTGTACGCAATTACTTATGTATATGCAAATCGAATTGGCAGATGAAATAAACGATGTTATTCTTTTTCTTGATATTAAAGTTAATAATGAAACAACTAAGTACAAGCAAGTTACATTAGTTGATGAAATTGGTGATATTCTGAGCACTGAAAGCGCTGCTGAGAAATTTGCTGAGCATTTCAGCAATAATGCTAAGAACAAGATAGAGCATGACTACACAGCCGGACTGTCTCATGTATGTACTCTGGGTGAGCCTATGCGCAACGCTATCTTCTTTCATGAAATCAGTTGGCAAGAAATAGCAACCTCTATCCAGACACTCAAAAATAGGAATCGCTCAGGCTATAACGGTATTCCAACGTTGCTGATAAAATCATCCATGGACTTCATAGGGCAACCGCTACAACATTTATTCAATTTATCTATTAATCCTTCTACGTTTCCTACTGTTTTCAAGAAATCATACGCGCTACCAATTCAGAAGAAGAAAACTGCCGCGTCCGTCGAAGATTATAGACCCATATCTATATTGAATGAGTTTTCTAAAATACTGGAGAGAATTGTCTTTAATAGAATAACTGGATTCCTAAATGACTACGATATGCTAAGTAGTACTCAGCACGGTTTCCGTGTTGGTTACTCAACTGCTACTGCCACCTATAATTTCGTAGACACTACATATAGAACTCTAGACAATAAAATGTATACAGTAGGATTGTTTTTCGATTTGACATCCGCTTTCGATACCGTGCGCCATGAGTTTCTTTTAAAGAAGCTCTCTTCTTTAGGAGTGAGAGGTAAATTGCTTCGCTGGCTCGAATCGTACCTGTCCAACAGAAAAATGAGTGTAAAATTAGACAGTGGAACTTCTACTGAGCATCAAGTTAGGTATGGGGTGCCACAGGGCTCGGTGCTTGGTCCACTGTTATTTCTTATGTTTACTAATGACTTACCAAAATATGTCAGCACGGATGGACTTGTGACATTTGCTGATGACACTTCTATTCTTACGGTTTCTGATAGTGAGAGAAAGCTCTGGATGAAAGTGCAACAAGTTTTGGTGGCCTTCAGCGAGTGGTGTTTTGCTAATAGCCTTCTATTAAATACCAGTAAATCCGCATGTGTTAAGTTTTATAAACGTAAAGTCAATAACGTGGATAATTTTGTTTTCCCGAATGGAGATGTCTTGAGTGTCGCTGACAATATACGGTTTCTGGGCGTTTTTTTTTGGATGCGCAAATGACTTGGAATAGTCATATAGATCATGTGTGTGCTAATTTAAATTCTGTGTACTACGCGATTCTAAAACTGAAAAATAGCCTTCATAGTAATTGTATTGTGAATGCATACTATGCACTTGTGTATTCGGTCCTTTGTTATAATACTGTCCTTTGGGGTAATTCTGTAAATGTTAAATGTATACTTAAAAAACGGATACTCCGTTTAATCTTTAATTTGGAAAATGACGAATCCTGTAGGCCAGTTTTTCAAAGGCAAAAAATGTTGACATTACCATGTATATATATATACAAATGTGCTGAGTACACAAGGAATAATTTGAATGAACAAAATTCTAGTACGTATAATTACCCTACAAGATTCGGGCACCTATTGCGCACTGATCAACATAAAAATAGTTCCTTCGAAAAATCACCATCGTATGCTGGTCAGATTATATATAATAAGTAGAGTAACCCCAACTTGCGGACTCGCATAGGCGTCGGTTTTACGGGTTAATATAAGAATACGAAAAATTCATAAATAAACTTACTTGCTAATTATTCAACAAATTAGAGGCATCAGGATGTGAACTACTGTAAACTTGCATCATTGCATATGTTTCCACAGTTACTTCTTTAAACCTTATGCGTCGACAAGAAAAAATATTCTTATACATAGAAAACGATCTCTCCACATCTAAGGAAGTTACATTTGCATGTAGAAACTGTTTTTCAAAATCACTTAAAAGTTCACTATTCTTACACTTATTATAAACGGCATCTAAAGTATTAAAATCGGGATTTTTCCTTAAAACATCTGCCAACTTTTGACTAGCGCATAATCCTGGCGTATCATTTAATGTGTATAATTTATTTTTTACACTCACCACTATGTCTAATGATTCCTGCAATGACAATTCAGTACATTGTAGTTTTCTGATGGCATCTAGTAATACTGTATAATTGGTACATATTGTTGTTAAATCTTCTAAAAGTTGAGGAATTTGAAATTCTCTTTGACTTTCTCTAATTGCTTTGGATTCATTCCGATTAAATCGCATTATAACTGATTGAATTTGTTGAAAATGGATCAAATAGTAAGAAGCTGCTGTTAGCCAAGTACCCCATCGCGTTAAAATTGGTTTAGGAGGTTCTGGAATACCTGGACAAAATTTACGAAATTCTTTTAAACGTTTAGGAGATTTACGAAACACTGCTTTAGTACTTCCAATCATCCGATCAACGTTTCCGTAATGTTGTCGAACAACTTCACCAACTAAATGCAAAGCATGCAGCACGCAGGTTATATGTATTAAGTTAGGAAATATGTTATAAGGATCGTCCAACACTTAACATCGTTGCTGTACTATCTGTAATAATCATCACAACTTGATCTTGGGCAATTTTAAATTTTTTCAAAGCGTTCATTATCACTTTTTGAATATTTTCCGCGGTACATTGTCGAACACGTTTGCAAGCTAACAAATATCGAGATGCTGTGTTCTCGCTAGATAAAACGCGAGCTATTACATTCACAATACTGTTTTTCTTTATATCGGTCGTCTCATCACGGTAATCCATATTTTTTTGGAACACAAATCACGTTTACACACATTTTCTAGCATCTCTTTCATTCGCGGCAAATGATTCTGTAATTGTGTTTGTGAGGGTAATGGGTACTTTGGAACGTATTGTCGCCAAACGGTTTAAAAGCTGCTTTTCTCACCAACGACAACGGAAGATTACAAGAGGTAAACATAATTAATAAATGTATGAGGAATAGTGTATAAGGTATTTCAGTTCTTGCATTTCTCATATCCTTAATACCATTGACATGCCTCTGGCAATCAGTTCTGTCCAATGCAGCCAAACGAACATTGCATATTAAGCAAAAAACTGCACTACCGTCATATTTTAAATGGGGAAAAAGTGACACATACTTATGTACATTAGTAGCAAATCTATTACGAGGCATTGTTTTCTTAGGTATGTAAATATTAGTTCTGTACACCAGCTATATTTTCAAAAGCGACACGTAAGTACATAACCTTGACCGATGGACTAATCTCTGTAACAGCTCAACCGGTACTAAAACGAAATCTCTCTCAGCGCGGTTTAACATGATTTATATTCAAGGTCGACACTACATGCCTGCTTCTCTACCGGTTTAGTTTATTTATGAATTTTTCGTATTCTTATATTAACCCGTAATACCGACGCCTGTACAAGTCCGCAAGTTTAGGTTACTCTAATAATAAGTTGCCGATAGAAATAAAAAAACGCGCCAAGTTTGACACAATTCAAATCAAAGTTGAAAACGTATTTGCTCTCTAAGTGCTACTACGCTGTTGTTGATTTTTTGGAGGACTAATGTTTTTTTTTTTACATACATATCTACATTTATGCTGTATTTACACATTTATGCGTTCTTTATGTTTGATTATTTTTTCTTTGACTCCTAACTATAGTTTGTATACCTGTTTCTTGTACCTGTTTTTAGTTGACGATTCATATACATTATTACTGTTTCGGACATGAAAATACATTATTATTATTATTATTATTATTATTATTATTATTATTATTATTATTATTACAACTTTACAACGTCATTTAATTGATTGTTTTTTTAATTATTAACCTATCTTAGCACTCTTCTGAAGATGTTGCTTGATTGGAAGCCTATGACTTTGGAAGACATCCATAGATAGACTTACAATAAGAAATAGTCCGGAAAATCTGTATTTGACAATTTATGAAATTAAAATTTTCTTAATTAGCAAAATTTACAGTTAAGCTAGTTTTCAGACCACACCTTTTGACACACAACTCCATTTAGTAAACAGTAAATACTTTGTAACTTTTTCTACTGCAACCAAACAAACTGTACCTACGTCGAGGCTTTCCCGGTCGATCGTCGCAGTAGGCTAAGGTTGCGTGTGATGTCACCGCACGTTTTGACTCGCATGAACTTATTGATTTTTCGCCCAGGCCCGCAAACGAAGGGGGACCGGTCGGCTATATGGTCAACCATGCGAAATGAACATGCAACGCTTTATAACCGTTATTCGACGTTGATCATCCAGAGGGCTCGCCAGTCGCTGATTACGTGTCCCGCAAAAGCACCCATCAAATATTTACTTTGATTACCGGTACGGGATGCAAATCGATCGTAAATAACGATTAAAAGCGGACGCGATAAACAAAAACCGAGCGAAGAGGTGCTAGAACACGTCCTTGAAGCTCCTTCAAAAGCAAATGATTACATCGATTTTTTATGAATGATTTCACGAAGTTCTTGGTAAATAAATTACCAATATTCTTATGATTTTATATGCAAATTAACCGCGTACTGTTGAGAGGATATTTTGTACATTTTTGCGCAATTGCTTTCACCGTTATATTCTTTTGGATTCGTAATACTCTCGGCTTCCACAGAAATCCGTGGCAATTTATTTTAAATACCATGAATAATGAATTTTCCATAAAATAACCGACAAATTGGATACACGTCCTCAATAGTAAATTCCCAACGCTATTACAAATTTATGCGTTCATAAAAATCAATTTCCTACACATTATACCAGAATATCATAAAAATAAATATATAAGTGTAATTTATTTAAGTAAAAATATTTGAGGAAACAATAAAAGTGCAAATATACCATTAAACCTACGCTAAACTTAAAATGTGTACATATATCATGTGTAATTAGATGTCTTATAACTTAGAATGTCTTTCAATTCTTTTCTATACGATCGCAAAATATACGATGTGAATTCTTTGATGTTTGATTTATTTTTTGACGACACTGAGTGCATTTTTATGTACATTTTAATGCCGTTTATGTTTCCATACAAAGAAAAATAATGAGACTGCAATAAAGAAAAGGAAAAGCATATGTCTGTATTTCAATTTTGAAACGTGGTTTCTCAATGAAGTTCTATTTTGTCACATGTGAAAATTAAAGATATTAAGCTTTTAAAAGGCAAAATATTTGCTTCCGTTTAAGAAAAATGTGACTTTCAGCTGTAGAGTATATTGGAAAATAGCTCTGTATTTTTGCATCTTTCCTTTAGATTCTAAGACACTTAAGCTTGTCCCAAAATGTTTTTAATCGATATAATTGTGATTAATTATTTAAAATATTAAAATGCACTTGCAGAATTTTGTTACCTGCCATTTTTTAAGCGTTTCTGAGTAATTGTAAAGTGCATATTCTAAAAATACCTGCAGACTTCGTGTGTCAACTCTAATTTTCGAAATACCGCATTCCGATTTCCTGAATAAGGTGGTAATTTCTTGGATCTTCGCTAAAATTATTTTCTGTAAAGGAATCTAAGTGACTATGAAGATAGCAAACTTTAATTTACATATTGCAAACAAGTTTATTAAAAAGAAAAGGACTAGTTTCAGCTAGAGTATATTTAAGTAAATTAATAAGAAATACAGAGGAGTTTTATCCAGGCTGATTCTTTTTCGACCCCCACCATGGGGATCTCCTTTATTATTGGGGATAGAGGGCAATGTTGGTAAATTTTATGTTGGTTATAAACCAGAAAAAAAATGGACATGTGACAAATAACATTCAAAATTTTTCAAGGAAACGAAAAAAAGCTCATTTTCTCCTTTTATCTCTAGCACTTTTACTTGTCCTTACAAAGAAAAACTAAAAACGTATTCCTAAAGCCATTTTCGATCTTCTATCTAATGGTGTACTCAAAATTGTTATATTACGTTTCGATTCCTTATGGTCATCATCAACTTTCTTCGTCATATAAAAATTTCGGGTATACCTTTAGATAGAAGGTTTAAAGTCGGTTGGAGAATGTGTTTTTTCTCTGCGAGGCCAAATAAAAGTTCTAGAGATAAAACAAAACAAAATTAGCTTTTTTTTTGATTCTTTAGAAGCTTAAAAGCATATTTTCCACTAATTCAGCCCAATTTTCTGCGACATGGTCTCCAAGAAAGTTCTAAAGTACTTTAACGAACAAACACCAGGCATAGACAGGCGGGATTCGTAGAATCATTGATTCCATAACATGTTGGTCTTTTATAATTTGCATACCCTGGCAAGTTATTTGACAAGTATAGTTAAAATATGGACTATCACGATTCAAAACCTTCACAATTGCTTTAGCTCAAACTCATAGGAGCAAGGAGGGTCATATCATGCTTTTATCTCTCTTCAACTAACAGTTCATTGATTACGTTGTGTTTTCCTTGAATCTAAACCTTTTTGGAAGACCAATTCTCTGTTAATCCAACCTTGGTTCTCATCTGTGTTGGCCCAAATACATGCAGCAGCCAAATTTACCATAATAAATAAGCTAAACAGGAAGGGGTGGCAATGGTAATCATTTATCACCTAATTTCATGCAAGAGAATAAAATTTTGATTCCTCAGGATACCATAAGTTAATTAATTTTATCTTAGATATCCCGCAAAGTGTAGGTATTTTTAGAATCTGCACATCAAGAACACCCAAAAATCATTTTTGCTAGTTTTACTAAGCAACCCATTTCTATTTGATTTTGACAGAAATAGGTGAAGTATTTATTCCAAAACGCAAGCAATTCTTGAAATAACTTCATCTGTTGCGGGAAAAACTTTTCCAAAATCTAACTCAAAAGATTTTTTAAGTTTAAAATACAAAATTTCACTACATATTGTAAATAATTGAGGTTGTAATATGTTATAAAATAAGCTTAATCTATCTATTTGCATTTAGATTTTTTAGTATATAAGTGCTAATATCATATCTCTTCAATCTTCCAGATGACCGGCAAGCGTTCAAGAAGCTTTAAATGTGCCGTCCACCACAGAGACAGAGAAGTCTCTTCAGAAAACGATTTTCATCTACTGCTGATTGAGCCGTCTCTATTCCGCAGGTGAGTACTTCATTCTCGCTCGGTAACCTCATCTCCTCTACACCTTTCCGCTTCATTATCAATGCGTTCGCTCTTTTTCCACTCATTACATTTACATTTGCGCTCGTCCACGTGTGTGGTGTAAATTCCGCGGATCTCTTGGCAGGAAATGCTAGATTGCTTAGAGGAAATCATCGGAACAATTCGACAAAAAAGAGAAACGAGTAAGTGACGAACCTCGAGGCTCTAGGTCTTAAAACGGTTGACACCGCGCTAGAAATAGAATCTTATATATGTCCGTCTGGACGTCTCCCGACGAACGACGGCGTTCCGTACTGTTTTTTTGGTAATAAAATGAGTAGCGCTGAGGATAAGGCTACGACGTGCGATATAATTTGATACCAGACTATTTATATTTTAATTCTTTTGATTTTAGATCGAATGTAAAGCATACCTACTTCTGCGAATATTGCTTTACTACTATTTAATTGCATTCTTTTTTCTATGTTTTGGCAATTTGCAAAGTTATTTGTAATTTAATTTTATCGTTGAAATTTTCAGAATTTACGTGATGGATTTTTAAAATAAAAACCCGTGCAAATTTGCTATTATCGTACATACATACATTCTTACAGTATACTTCTCATCTTGTAAATATTTAAAGGATCCTGTTGTCAGATTCATGAAGCAAGTATTTAACAAAATAATGGCTCTCCACACTCAAAGGTGTACTATGAATTCCTCCCTTAATTTTTGCTTGCAGAATAGCATGGATATGACGCTTTCATTTTATTGCTAATTTCATATACAGTGCATTTCAGATAACACTGGCCATAGGTATTTACGTACTAAAACCTTTATGTGATGTTAATGGTTTTCCTACGTGGGAGTGTTTGATTTATTTTTTGTCCATACGTAGCTGGAACGATTTTCATGAGGTTTTGAGATATTTTATGCCTTGGAACAAAAGAGTAAAGTCAAAATTAAAGAAAAGAAAGTAGCAGGTTTCGCGGCAATTTTAAGAATTTTTAGTAGAGATAATGAGACAATTTTGCAGCTGGAAACCGCAGCCCATGTCGTGTCAATAAAAGCTACAGCTAGTGTTACTCAAGCAATTCATTAGAAGCAAACATGTAATTCAGAATGGCTGTTATTTATTTAAACAAAAAAATACACTGTTAACACGTAAATGAAACAAACAACTATGAACAAAATTTTATCAAAAATTAATTAATTACCTACCTAAACTAAAACAACAAAAGATACACTTTTTGTACAAAAAGGTGACAAAAATAAATTATGAAAAAAATTGTATCGTGAAGTAAGTTAATTAAGCACGTTTCACATTCTGAAAATGTCATACTGTATTTCTTTAAATGCTTCCACTATTCTCTGCCTTAATTCGTTGAAGTTAGAGGGTCTTTTTCGAATATTGTCAAAAACCTTTCTTGCAATGTAATCCCAAACAAAAAGTCCAACGGGCTTAAATCAGCGGCGCATGACGACCTATCCATCCATGTGAAAATTCATTATTCAAAAATTCTGTAATTTCCCTGGTGCTATGTGGTGGTACCCCATCGTGTTAGTAAATAATCCTCCTGTTTAGAGGAATATTGCCAATAACTGGAAAAAAAAATATCTCTAACCAATTCCAAATACTTTCGGGCATTCAGTGAACCGTCGATAAAAGACGGACCAACAATGTGATTACCTAGGATGCCAGCCCACACGTCGATCCTTTGAGGAGCTTTAGTATGGTTTTCTAGAGAAAAATATTCCAATTCCAATGCGTAAAATGTCTCAAAACCTAGTAAAAATTCTTCCAACTAGGTATGGATAAAAAATTAATTGTGGGAAAACTATTAACATCATATAAAGGTTTTATTGTGTAAATACCTATGGCCAGTGTTTATCTGAAATGCACTGTATATGTCATACAATGATGTACAAATGCACATCTCATATACATACAATTATACATGTGTTTAGAGCTGTGTAGCTGTGTGTGTAGCACCCACAAATATTTTCAAACCACAATTATGCCACTGTAAATGAAGTAGGTATTCGACATTACGAGGATAGTCTGAAAAGTTTCAAGCTTCAACATGAAGATGGCGTTAACGTTACATTAAATTGATACTTAAGATTTTTGTGATAGTTGGTAGTAATTCGTTCTTGAAAAAAAAGCAAAACCAATCATTGATCTTCAGGCTTCATCTAAAGCATCGTATGTTGTTTGAACATGTTTTTTAGAAAGTGGAGCAAGCAATCGTATAATTTCCATCATAATAAATCGAATAATAATAACAGAACCAATCAAGAATTATAATATCTAAAAAATTGTGAAACACTCGCCCTCTTAAGCAGCGTTATCAAGTAGCTTGACGGGCTGCATCGGAATTACCGAACATTAAAAGTAGAAGCACCATTACCAGTATTATCACCCACTGGCTAAGAGTCGTAAAAAGTTGACAGCATTAGATATGTTTCCACCATTGTCTCGTTGAACTATGTTCGCCGTGGTGAAAAAATGTGTTTATATTTTGAAAAAGGTCGTTCGACATCTACGGATGTAATACATGCATGATTAAACACTTTGAATTCAGTTAATGGATTAGTCGATGCACCATCACAAATTTGTTTTAATGTGATAAAATCGGAGTCTTTCTTTAACAAACTCTCGAATTTTTCTAAAACGCGATTATATTTTGCGTCATGTATAGTACGTAGCAGTGTATGTACTTCGTCCACTATTTGCAGTGACTTCGCTAACGACAACGCTCTACTTTGTAATTGTTCTATTGCGTCATTTGATCCTTTATAGTTGTTACGAATAGTTTGTAACTCTGTTTCCACGGAGATATCTTGGAATTTTATCTGGCTCTCATTAATAGCTGCAGCTTCGGCAGGATTAATGAGAGGAATTGTAGAATAACAGCTTTTACTATTTTGAAATATTCAGCATAATAAAGAGCTGTCTGCAACCATGTTGTTCCCCACTGTGCGTGAAATGATCGAAGACGTTTTGAAGATTTGAGAAACACTTTTTTTGTACTTGCTATTAATGCATCTACCTCGGTGAACATTGTCGAATAGTTTCTGCTACAAGATGTAAAGCATGTACCTTACACGTAACAAGTAAACACTTACAACAATGTTCAAGGAGAGAACGGCTTACCGAACGCATTGTCGCGGTACCATCGCTCATAAACATTAACACTTGACGTGGTGTAACTTGAAAGTTTTCTAACGTACTAAGTATCACTCTCACAATTACTGCACCAGAATACTTTTCCAGTCTTCTGCTAGCTAGTAATAGTGGAAATGTCGGTTTCTGAGGGTCCAGTACACGCACTATAACATTTGTCTCGTCAACACATAACCAAAGCAACTGATGAACTTTAATGTAGATTTGATTTTCTTTTCTACGTCTTCACGCAAATAAAACATGCTTACGTACCGTTTTCGTAGTTTGCAACTTCAACTCGGGGTTGTACTTGTACCAAAAGTTCTGAAACGGCTTTTCGAGTAAGCGAAGTAACAAATTACAGGTTATCATCATGACAAGTAAATCAAAAATAAAGGCAGTTTTCGTTGGCGTGCCCTTCTTTCTATTTCTCTGTTCTTTGGTATTTACATGTTTGTTGCAGTCCGCCTTGTCCCAGCACATCAAATGTTTCTCGCACACTGTACAAACTATTTTAGCACCGCCGTAGAACAAATTCGGAAAGTCAGATAAATTTATTTACTGTGTCAGCAAAGGGTCGTTTTTAGCCTTCTTCACACTACGCGAGAATCGATTTTTGAACACAGCCCGCTACTCCGGTGAAACGCCTACGTATCGCAGAGACGAATACCTTGCTCTAGTTATTGTACATATTTCAGTTTCGTGTATACAAATTGTATGCCATTTGTCTTTGTCCACAGCTAATACGTTCCACTTGAAGATTTTTTTGGTGGTTCTGGACTATCTCCTAAGTCAGGTTGATCATATCGAACCCAAATTATGATTCAAAAAATAGCATTTAACAAATATCATTTTGTAATTGATATTAATAAAAAAATGTTTTTTTACTTGATGAAGTACTGGGTCAATCGATAAAAACAACCCAAAAAAATACCAAAAGCAACGAAATAATTTTTATCTTGCATAAATTGCTATAAATTAGCAATAGCCAGTAGTAAAACTAGAAAATATCTCCCTATCTTACCTAACGCTATATTTTTAAAGTGAATGGCCTATAACACCGTATTATTAACAAATGCTTTCAAAATTTTCTAATTATAGATAATTAAGAAACCATGTATTCTTACTGGACAATAATCTCACAGCCATTGTACTACATGGATGAGAACAAAAAACAGTTTTTTTAGCGAACGAACGCTTCCTTAAGAATTACTATGAATAATTTAAAAACCCAACACAATAGAACTCAAGCAAAATAATTATTTCCCATAAAGAAAATAACATAATTTTCACGCCAAATCCACATAAGCTGTGAACGTATCGAGAAAATTATTTCTATACTAACTGTAATATGCGGTACGAACATGAGATTATTCCACATATGTACATAATCTCGTTCATTATTTGAACAAATTTCCTTTCTCACGCGAATTTTTATTTTATTCAAATGCGTACCGTTAAAATAAAGCAAAATTAACGATGAGAGGAATCCGTATCATCGTAATCTCTATGCAAATGTAACCGTTCATCAGTAAAGCAAACTACTTACCGGCGTGGATATGTGTGGTACACTGGGTATTCTTGCTAGATATGTAAAGGAGAGAATTTTCTTTTTCCACGGTATTAGAGTTGAGGAAACTCGCTTTAGCGAAACAATCGTCCATTGTTTTATGGCATTGTTTATTTTTTTTCTGATGAGAGTTTCGTATATATACTTACACCGGAGGAATAAAAAGGAAGTCACGGTAACTCAGCTTCTCGTGTGTAGGGTCTAGTAAATGAATTAGCACCACTGTAGAGTTTTCCTACTTTTTTAAATATCAGCATGTCCACCTAGTGCGTGCATACAGGATGAGTCGGGAAGAACACGTGAAAATATTGTAAAAAAACTTATATGATATAATCCGATTTTCATTTGTTTTCAAATTATAGCGTAATTACAAATAAACACACCATTTTTTTAAGCATGACATTCTTTTAATAAATGTTCAAAAATACCGCCATTAACTTTTAAACATTTTATGCTTCATCTACAAAGGGCGCATGCTGTTCTCCTGTGTGATGATTAAAAATATTGAATAGGGAGATAATCTGTGTTCTGTTTATTTTGAGTTTTCTACTTACGAAGATAAAGTTTATTACTTACAGTTAATATATGGGTGGGTTATGTGTGTTTGTGTGTTCCTTCTTCTAATGAGTCCTAGTTTCCTTTTTCAGCAGTATCAAAATCCAATATCCTCTTCTGAAATCCCTTTGATCGTCTTCTCGATGAAATTTTTCTTGATTGTTTCTGCTTGATTAAATATGTTTCCTTATTGTTTATAACTGTTTCTATCTCACTTTAATAGTTTTTAGATACTTAAAACTTAATAAATTTAGCAATGTTTAGTTTTTAAAATTAATTTTTTCGATTTTTCTGTCGAAAAGTGTTTGTTTACTGTCAGAATGTTTTCGTAACTAACTTCTTGTTTATTTGGTTGTCCTAGAATTGCCAATCTAACTTGATATTTAATTTTGATGGTTGTTTTCCAAATACAGTGTGTTACTTGTGTGTGTATATCATTTTACAAATAATGTTTTAAAAATGTAAATAACTTAAAATAACTCGGAATTTTGATTATTTCCTATAACGTAACATTAACAGAGTCTTTTTTTTAAGAATAAAAGATTAATAATATAAATAGTTAGAATGTCGAAATTCGAATATTGATCGAAAATAATTTAAATTGCACAAATGTTAAAATCTAATATCTAACGAATTTTGATATTAAATTGATTAAAGTGAATTTAGTAACATTTAAATGTACGCTCTTCACTTCAAATATCCCGCTACACCTGATTGCTTCATGTCTCTTTAATATCGACTGCAGTATTTCTAATTTGTCGAATTAGTGCACCCGAATCTCGACTTTTAGCTTGTAAACTTCATTTTTGAACCAACTCCATAAACAATAGTCCAATTGTGTGAGGTCTGAAGATCTTGGAAATCAGCTAATAGAACCACCGCGACCAATCCAAAGCTCTGAAAACCTATCGTCCAAATGTTGCTTGATCTGACGAGCGAAATGTGCAGGAGCTCCTCCATCATGCTGACAAACAGTTTTTAAAATAAACGAATATAACGTATAACTTTTGGGTTAAATACAAAAATATTGTCATTGTCACAATACTCATAACGTCAAAATGATCTCATAAGAGTTGTCCCACATTTTTATGAAAGCAGTGGTACATAAGGAAAAGCAATCATACAGGAGCTAATCCAATTGCAAGGCACTGCGCATATATTTTTAAGTTACATGCTCGTAATTAGTTCCGTATATGTACACGCATATACGAAAATATCTGCATCATTATTCGGTTATCATAGCGTTCTCTGATTCGTCACTTGTTTGTTTCTCATTTCGTTGTTTTCTGAGCTGAAACCGTTAAATTACCTTTTTGTCTTCAGAAACAATCGCATACCGTTTTAGACAGGAGATATTTCCAGAATTATGTCATCGATTGTTTCTTTTTTTCTGTGCAAATTTTCGAATACATAATTGTTGCTGCCAGGTTATTACGTTATTCATAGATGTGCAATTAGTATGCAAACACCTCATAGCAGTAGCAGACGTAAAAATTGCATCATTGGTAATTTATGAGTTGAGAACGAGTCTTATAATACCATGGATTATCATCGTAAGGAGCTAATTTTGTCATGTGATGTAACTACACAAATCTATTAAACACATAAAGTAGCTGCTCTAGAATTATAATCAATAAAATCGAAATTTAAACACTTTCCTAGATATTTCTTCTATACTATCGGTTCTTTCATATATACAGCGTGTCCTAGGATTGATGTTACAAGAGGTGTGAGGAACTAAAAATCTTCGAATCCTAATTTCACCTTTTGGAATTAAGCCCTGCTTGGTTTAAAACTTATTTTTAGTTTACTTTCGATTTCTTGAAATCAAGTATACCTTAAAAGTTGAACAAAAACTATTTTCGTTTCAGGTAAAGGTCCTTTTTCACCCACAGTATGCTAAAATATTACTAAGAAAAGTTGTTCAGAATGACAAGCTATGGCATTATGCAAATTTTCTAAATGATAGACCTACTTTGATAAAATCCATTATTTGTCAACTTCCTTTCAAATAAAGTACCTTTTCCGTTCACAGTACGCCCAAAGTTTTACTAAGCAAAGTTGTTCAGGAAGATCTACCAACTTTGATTAAACCGTCATTGTTTAGATTAAACAAAATAAATTGTATTTATTCACAAATTAAATTTACAACACGTAATAATAACTTTATTCTACAACCAATTATTTATTCAACATAACTGCTACCAGTTTCTGCGCACCATTCTATACGACATCTGAATTCTCTGAAACTGTTCCGAATTTCCTCGATTTGTATTTCGTGTGCGGCGTTTCGTACCTTTCTTTCAGTATTTCTCTACTGTTGGGTATGGCTTGAGAGTAAACCAGGTCTTTGAGGCCAACCCATTAAAAAATTTAATCCAAAAAATGTATATATTTGACTTTTTTATTAAATTTGTTGAAATTTTGTATAGAGCCACAACTCGTCATTCTCAACAACTTTTCTTAGTAAAACTTTGGCGTATTGTGAACGAGAAAGCCACTTTACCTGAAACTAAATTGGGAAATAATGGATTTTATTAAAGTAGGCCGATTGTTCAGAAAATTTGCATAACGACATAACGTTTCATTCTGAACAACTTTTCTTAGTAACATTTTAGCATATTGCGGACGAAACAGGTACTTTACCCGAAACGAAAATAGTTTTTACTCAACTGTCAAGGCCTATTTGATATTAAGAAATCGAAAGTAAACTAAAGATAAGATTCAAACCAAGTAGGGCTCAGTTCCAAAATGCCAAATTGAGATTCAAAGATTTTTAGTTCCGCACACCTCTTGTAACATCAAAATTAAAAACTAATAAAATTATCACGAAATCTGGGTAATATGCTGGCCCAAATTGCTCGTCATGCTATAAATTTTCTCGGTAAAATGAAGTAACCGAGACAGGCTTGAGTTTCTGGTCAGCATTTCCTAGATTTACAACATTAAGAAAAAATGTTTATTGAAATGGTTGACTTTAATTTCGTGTAGGTTCTCATGAGGCTATTTTAAAATAAACAGAATGTCTTATAGTTGCGCCCACATTAATTTATTAAGTTGATTTGAACGTTGTAGTAGAAAAACAAACTACGATCAGCGTAAATGTAAGCAGGATATAACATGAAAATAATGTGAATTGTATTTATACAATTCATTATGTAATAGGTGGATTTGAAAAGAAAAAGAAGTTGTATAAAGTTTATTTGAGTAAATTTTTTGTATAGGAATACTAATAATAATTTTACATGATGAACAATCCATCGTTTTGAGGTTTGAATCATGCCAGTACATAATTCAGGCATTAGCTAATGAATTAAACAGTATATGAGTCGAAATAACCACTGCTAAACCACACACACACTTTAAGGTGGTAACATTGTTAAGTTGGTAATAATTAGTGTTGGGCATAATCGATATATTTCAATAATCGAATGAATCGAAATAATCGTTTAAAATAATCGAATGATCATTCGAAATTTACTAACGATTTCGATTATTTTCCACGATTATTTGACGGAATCCAAATGACGAGTGAATTATTTCGAAACTCGAAACCTCGAAGTTTCGAATACAGATCTCGAATCGTAATCCGTTTGTGTGCTCTTGCGCAGTCGAAACGAATAATGAATGATTTCTGAACCATAATCGAATGATCGATTATTCCGGTATAATCGATATATCTCGATTATATCATTCATAATCGCCCAACACTAGTAATAATCTGAAAACAAATGACGTTTAATGAATGGCTGATTCACGAATGATATTTTTGAATTAAATAACTGTCAAACTAGCATATAAATCAGTAGAATTATAGGAAACAGATAGCCAATCACATACTATTATTTGGAGACACATTTTTTGGAGACGACAACGCTTTGGAGGCACTGGTAAGAGGGACGTATTTCTACATTTCTGCGGTTTTAGATTCCTACATTATCATGTGCGAATTAGACAGAGAATACGTTTAAATCTGCACGTAAAATCAACTTCTTTTGAATGTTAGGTTAATAATGGGTAAAATCCACTTAAATCCACTTTTAAAATCGGGGCGTGCAGACTGCCTGAGGCGGCCCCAATACATATGAAATCACAGTTATTAAGGAAAGAAACCGAAAAAGGAATATTGCGTCAACTTTTAAACTTTAAATAAGTTTTGTGTGTCCAAATGCACCATGCCGTTACCCCCGGTATAACAAGGCCTAACTGCTCTGACGTCAGCAGGCTGTGACGTATATTGGTTTAGGTAAACGATCAGCTATATTTATCGTCTTGACATTTACACATTCAGACCGTCTCTTGCGTTTTGAATTGGTTTATTCAAATTATATTGGTTTTATTAAAAAAATATTGTGTAGTGATATTTCCGTACTTTGTTGGTGATACCTGTAATGTTTTTCTAGTGTTGTATAGGCGATAAAACCTTTTCTGAAACGATAAAAGCGTGACTCGGGCGGCCTATTTATAGTACTGTGGCGTCAGCTGTTTTCCAGCACTGCATACTAGGGTTTGTGAGTTACACTTTGTAAAAGAAGATATTATTTATTTTTCAACAGCTACAGATTCAAGGACCAGTGAAACTATAACTGTAAGTTTAAAAAGTCCTAGGCTTAAAAAAGTTGCTATTCCAACTCAATTCCCTAACTGTCCGTTGTATTTGACAAAAGCGTGAAGATTTGGTTGTTCAAATAGTTTTATATTCTTACATTATATTTAACAAAATTATTTTTGAACACGAAGACGTGTAATATATTTTAAATTATGCCACCGAACGTAGCCATTTTGGATGCTGATAGATGTAGATGTCATATTCAAAGCAGTGAACGTATTGAAACAATTTTAATAACCTGTTCTACAAATACCCTGCTTAAAAATTATTGTGGGAAAAAACACCACATAGTAGGAAATTAAAGACCCTGGATAAATAGCATGTCTGCAAATGTTCTCGTGAACAAAATTTCGAATAAAATTGCAATTACTGTATCATTTCAACCTTAGTTTCGTCCAAATACAGGTGCAAAAAAAATAATAATAATTAGCCGATTAAATATCCACCGCAAATACATCTTTCACGAAAACGGTGCTCAGTTGCGCGTTTGGTTTTTGCTTTGAAAGTTCGTTTTTCCAAAATATGGGATGCGAAGAAGGGCTCAATTGACGACAGGCATACTCTTTAAACCGGAAGCCCTTCAAAACTTAAAAAAAAGGCAAAAAAACGATTCTTTTACCCCTTGGATTAATATCATTCATGCTGATACATGCCCGAAACAGCGTGACGTCATCGAAGAGCGCTCAGACCTTTCTAGTTTCGGTAGTAACGACCATACACGTTGGCTATCTGTAAAACTTTCGTCTGTAACACAACGAAAAAATGACTAAATGACAGGTGACAGTTGACAGTATCAAGATCTCAGTAAAAACAATGCTAGCAACTGTAAGACCAGTAGCGGTGGCTCAGGACGTAAACGGGAGGACGCGGACAACGATTCTATTTCCTCGTATATTTCCGTTGCATAGTACAATATACACAGTATGCAAGGAAAATACACGAGAGAATCGAATCGTTGCCCACGTCCTCTCGTTTACGTCATCACCCACCGCTACTGTGTAAGACGCAAAAAATCATTATTTTTAAGGTCACGTGCCATCATCAAAAATCCAATTACATTTATTTCAATGGAGCATTTATAATTAACTGCTTCTGACTTTAAATTAAACGAATTATCTATTTACAAAGGACAACACTCATATAACAATACCATTATCAAATTCCTTTTTCGTCAACTCGTTGTACGCTTTTGTTGTAATTTAAATCAAACAATAAGTTGGCGCTCACAACGAGACATTAAATTTCAATCAAGGCCTTCCTCACCAATGGCAATCGACCAACAGACTTAATTCAAACTGCAGCGTTTTTCACGAGAGTTTGCTAGTAGAATAATAACATCTCTTTCCTTCTCTGTATTTATGTTTTCCTCTTCTAATTTTACGTTTCCCTTTCATGCAGAATGGTGAGAATAATCGCGGAAGAATTCCTAACGGATGAAAGAGACCGGAAGTACTACGCCGATCATTACACCTGCTGCCCCCCACCACTCTTTATCATCATTATCACGCTGGTCGAGGTAAGTTGCCGCGTTAATTTGTTGTGTAGCTTTAGATGTTCACAGATGAAGTTGAAGTTTGCGGATTTATATGTACAGTGGTTGATGAGTTTATTGTAATAAGGAAAAAATCACTTTTGATATCTTACTTGTATGAATTGATTGAATGAAAAATTTAGAAGTTTGTTAATCATTTTTTTGACAATTGTATGCACAAGTGTGAGCATTATTTCTTTTTTCAAATTCCTCCAAAACAATATTTTGCTATTACTAAATTTCTCAACTTGGCTACATACTTATAAATTAAATATTACTAAATCTTTACAAGACTTGTTTATTCTACCAATTAACCGCTAGCTATATGTGTATAATGAAGAACGAAGAACGTATTTCATTATAAAAAAAGTAACCTACTCTGCACAGAATATATGCGAAGTCAACTTTGTAAGTTTTGGACACCTTGTATAGTATTGTTTACTTTTTTCTTGTTTATTAATGGAAATAGGAGCTGTGCTCTTCGCAGCCCGTATAATAAGTTTACTTATAATACAGCTGTCACCCTTCTTTATTCGACACGATGTTTGTAAATTTTTTTTGAGAAAATGAAAATATCTTTAAAACGGTTACCGATAACTATAGGGATGTTTGATGAAACTGGCCTTAAAATTTAAAGTAAAATCCAGAGCGAAAAGAAAAACCCGCTTTTCTTTTTAAAATAACAAAATTACCAGCAACTTCCGGTATAACCGAAAATGCAATATTAATGGAAATATTTTAGTTAAACAGATCATAGGTAGCTATGTTTAACTCCAAAATTTCATAATTAACTTATGATTAGAGTTGCACAATTTGCGCCAACAGCCAGTGGCAGGCGCATAAAAGTTTACACAAAATAAATGGTCAGAAATAAAATATAATACGTGCTCAAACACTTACCGTTTTAAGAGTCTTCCGTGAAATCACAAAGTGAATAATGTCTGTTAAATATCTACAACATTAGATATGTTTCCACAGTTGTTTCAGCAAACCGAGTGCGGCGTAAGGAAAAAGTGGTGACGTTATATTTGCGTAATTAAAATAATCTTTGGAACAACTTAACGGTTCTGTTGACGCACCTTCACAAATTTGTCTTAATGTGCCAAAATCAGAATCTTTCTCTAAAACACTTTCAAACCTTTCTAGAACACAAACATTTTTTTTTGCGTCTTCTACCTCGCATAGCTGTGCGTGAACATTTTGCACTATTTGCAGAGATTCCACTAACGACACCGAAGAATTTTGTAATTTTTCTATTGCCTTCACTAGTCCGAAGTAATTGTTCTGAATAGTTTCTAAATCCGTTTTAACCTGACTATCTTGAAATTTCGACTGGCTTTCCTTGATAGCCGCAGCTTCCTTTGGATCGAATTGTAAAACCACGTTCTTAATATTCTCAAAATATTTATGATAATAAAACGCGGCCTGTAATTATGTTCCCCAACGTGTAAGAATAGGTTCTGGTGGCATACGGGGGCACAGTCTGTGAAATTTGCGAATACGTTTTGGGGATTTGACAAGCACTGCTTTTGTATGCGCTATTAAAGCGTCTACCTCAGGATAACATTTTCTAATACTATCTGCCACGTAGCTGAAAGCATGAGTTTTACACATAATATAAGTTAGCACTATGTTTTTTAAGAGATCATCAGAATTAAAAAATTTACGACTTTTTATTCATTAATGTGATGAAAGTGAAATAAAACATTTCTAAGAAAAACTAGACTTACTACTGTTCATAGTAACGGTTAGAGAGAAGGTATCCCCAAACTATTGCATTCGTCAAATTTTAAAGTCCATCCACTTTAAGGATACAGCATTAGGTATGGTAAGAAAATATTTTCTTGGAAGCGTTCAAACAAGCTCTTATCTTACAATCTTAAGGCGAACTGTTGGTACAGGTACGTTGATGATACCTTTATCATCTTGCCTCATAGACGCGAATTTAAATTACCAGCATGGTTCCATACACGTGCACCGTCGTCCTGACAGTGCTCAATGGCTTCTCACACAGTCATCCAGCCCAAAACTGTAGTATTATCCTAAGAGAGATATTCAAACTACCATTAACCCCTACACTAATCCTTCTCCATAGCAACTCCTTTCATCAAACCCTCATCTACCCTACGTTCAAGGTGTCACCGATCGCATCAGCAAGATTCTCTTCAGGAACAACATAACTCTCCCCCTTCCCCTTCATTCCAGACTCTCAAACTGTTTTCCCATCAAAGACTGCAATCATCTGAAAGCCTCTGGGGTGTACCAGATTCCATGTTCGTGCGGTAGTGTGTACATTGGTGAAACAATGCCATCGGCCAGCATTCGTATTCGTATTACTAAGCACCAGCGTTGTACGTGGTTGTTGCGTGTATCTGGGTCCGCACTGGCTAAGCATAGACTGGAAATTGGTCACCAAATCCAATTTAACTCTACCCGCATCTTGTCTCGCAACCCTCATTATTTAGTCCGAAAATCCTTGCATCTATCATCTGGTCTTCAAAATCCCAACAATTTAAATCAGGAAATTGGCCACCTCTTACGTCATGCGTAGAAATTTCAACTGATTAAACCTTCTAGCAATCGCCACGCTTGATGGAACCGTAACATTTTCACTCCATTGACACAAAATGAACCTTTTTAGTCGCCAGTCAGTGTGCAGTAGCACAGCAGTAGTACCAGCAGCAGCAGCAGAAGTCCTAAAGATGTCCGATAAGAGTGTGGACAAAACGCCGGTAAAAGCAACAACAACGACGTGATTCCAATCCGGAAACCAAGAAGGTAGTGGAATAGTTGAATTTTATTGTGGGATGTATTGCTTGCATATTTTTGTAAAGGTTTTTTTTTTTAATATTTGGGGTGTACAGTACTTCAAAATTTTAAGGAATACATCTAAGGAATATATACATATGTAAGTAGGCCCAAAATGGAACCTTGTGAAATTCTAAGATTTATCTCGTATAGTTCTGATCTTTCTCTGTTCAATAAGACTTTTTACATATGGTTTCGTGTTATTCATATATGATGTAATCCAACCTTAGAAGCCAATGGTAAAAAGTTTATCTGCCATAAATTTTGAGTCTACATTGTCAAACGCTTTAGCCAAGTCAATGAACAAGTTACTGTATATTTTCCCTCGTCTACAGCTTTATAGATTTTCTCACAAAAGTCAACTTATGATTTGAATTGACCTACAGGACTGGACAATTGGCAAAACGTCATTAACCAACATTTTATACTTGTATACATGTGTTTGTTGTCGGTGAGGTCTCAACTTTAGGAAGCTACTGCAATTACTAGTTATAATATGTATTAATAAAGTTTCTAAAGTTTGAGCAATTGATCTTAAGCTTCAAAGTACCGACCACCAGCACAATTTCAACTTATATTTCTCATCCAACAAACTTAAATGTAACTAATCTTAGATATCCTTACAAATGTTATAGCTGGCACGTAACCTAAGAAGGTATTCGTCCGTTCACAGCAAGAGTTTCTCAAAGTAATAGATACCGTTAAGCGCGCCAGCCTGCACTAAATTAAATTGCCGTCATATTAGAATTTTTTACGCCAAGTCTCCATTATATATTTATGTCGCTGTTAAGAGATGCCAATTTACGGGCGAATTGCACGTCGACGTCTATCTTTTATCGACTGCTGGGTCTTGAGGCGTTCGGAATGGAGGGCGAATGAATTGAATCCGCACGGTTGTTAATCGAAACGATATTTGTTCTATACAGCTAGATGTTACTTGCATTAGGCGCTACCGTGTAGTGCTATAGGAAATGGTCGAATGAATTCCGTATTTGTATTGAGGAAACATTGTAATTTTAAGTATATACATAGGTACTTGTGCCAATAGATGAATAGAAAAGTAAAATTGATATAGTTGGATGTTTGCTTGCAAAGCCATATATTGGATGAATAATTAATTTTTGTGCAATAAAGGTTAGGTCCATTCTTAAGACAAATAAGGAATTCTCGTTGGATTGTTTAGAATCAATGTAAAAATTTATTCACAATTTTAGAGAACTACTCCCAAATTTTGTCTTCATTACAATTTTAATACGTTAGAAATTTCAAAAACTAAATAAATTTAAAAAACACTGGTCAAAAATATTACCAAATCTCGAAAATAGTTTTTCTGATCTTATCATTTAGCTTTACGCTATCAAATTAGGGTTATTATTGAAAAAAAGGTATCAGTTATGCCAAATCTTTGACAAACGTGAAACATTGTTAATTAAAGTTTCAAAAAAAAGATCTCTTTGCTTAACTTCTTAAAAACGTAAACGTATCTCCCCCGATCAACATGGCTTCATGGAGAAAAGGTTAACTGTTACCAACTTGATGTACTTTACCTAGATTGTGTCAAATGTTCTAGATCTTCGTGGTCAAGTCGATACAATCTATACTGATATTTCAAAGGCATTTGATAGAATAAATCATACTATTTTAATTTAGAAGTTGGAGGACTTCTTTCAGCAGTCATCTTACAGCCTTTCTTTCGTCTTATCTTCACCAACGAATGCAATACGTCTTCTACAATGGTTTTTCATCTGTTCGATACACTGCAACATCTGGAGTACCACAAAGGTCTAACCTAGGTCCCTTGCTCTTTATTTTATTTATCCATGACTTGCTTGACTGTATTGACTGTAAGAAGTATACTTTCGTTGACGATCTAAAAATATTTTGTGAAATTAATAGTGTAGATGATGGCTGTTATTTACAGAATCAGATTAATAAAATTTCTCGATGGTGCATTGATAATAGACTTGAAATGAATGCTTCCAAGTGTAATGTTGTATCCTATTCTAGGAAAACAAACATTCTTCATTATGCTTACACTTTTGATAACGCTCTATTCAATCGTTGCTTCTCGATAAAGGATATGGGAGTTTATTTTGATCCTTCCCTTACATCAAAATCATGTTCTTTCGTCAACTCTAGAAACACTAGGTTTTGCTATACGAAGTTCCCGCTTATTTCAAGTTGACACACAGAAGCAAACTCAAATATGTGTGTAGTGCAGTGTAGTGCCTCCACTATACATCTCACATAGCGCTGCTTGAGAAGGTCCAACGTAAATTTCTATTTTAAAACTGAAGGGACATATCCGCTTCGAGGCACAGATCATAGTTTTCTCCTGCAAAAGTTTGAAACAGAATCACTATAAAAGCGTCGTCAACTTAATAGTATAAAGTTTTTATGCAACATTATGAATAACAACATTGATTTTGCTTACTTGCTATCACAGTTGAATATTGAAAATTGGGTTTGGATAATGAATATAAATGACAAACGATATACAGATCCAAAATTAATATCTGAATATTTACCGTTTGTAAAAGAAATCTCTCACATCTATCAAAGATCTTCAGGAGAGGTTGTAATTATAGATGAAAATAAATTTTATTTGATAGACTTTCCTAGATTGATTTGAGTATATCAATAGCAACATTACCAACTTAATCTTTTCAACATCAATGTACATTTTGTTTATTTTTGTTAACAAACGCATGATTCCAATCTACAGTTCTTTCTAAAAACACAAATCGTTTATTTCTTATTATAACATGTTGTAAAATTGTAGTATGTCATACAAAAATTACTGCTCAAATCTAAAAAAAAAGTATTTTTCTGCCTGACATTAATTTCCTTTACAAACAAAAAAATCCTTAATATTTTGCTATAAATTCAAACGAGATTAAAGATCAAACGATCTCATCGACACTGTGTATTGATTTTGCGAAATTAGCTTTAGTTCGCGTTGCGAAAAAGCAATTTTAGAGTTCAATACGCTTTAAACTCTCGCGCTTATTTGCTTACATACTTTCTCCTTAGAACATCATCGACTTCCTAACAAGTAGCAAATTGGATGCGTATGTTTATGTCTACAATACGCTTACGCTTCGAACCCAACGTACTTGCCGTTGTATTCACAACTTTTTCATTGTGATGCATATACACATGTGCAAAGTATTATTTTTATTGTTAATCTCTCCGTACATAAATTGTTGCAATTTTCTTTTGTTTTTGCTGTGTTAATCATATTGCCTTTCTTCTATCAAATATCCTTTAGAATTTTTGCATTCTGCATTTTGGTCTTTGATTTCTTGTTAGATATTCGCTACATAGAAGTTAAAATCCTTATACGTTTCTCACCACTACTCAGCAATTTAGGAAGCTATAGAATTTGGTCAAAATCCATCTAGTACGTTGGTGTAAGATAACTTCTTTCCTGGGCAACTAAAATAAAAATTAAATTTTTGGTCAGAATAAAGAATTTACATTGAAACACCACTAAAACCCTTACCACAATATTTCATTCGGACTGGACGTGCGTTTCAATAGCATAGTTTTGCACATCAACACCCCAACTTACAGTACCGTGCAATCGAATTAGGGCCACTATATAAATTTGAGTTTTAGCTTAATAAATAATACAAAGTATCAACGTTTGATAAAAACAATTTTTATTTATTTATAATATAAATATATATAATATTAACACGTAGATTAATATTTCGTCGAACAACCCCTTGCTTTTATGTCAGCAGCAATTCTTTTTGGCATGCTTGCTATACACGCTGCTGCAACTTTAAGGTGAGCTTTATTTTGCCAGCTATTTGTTATGTTTGCTTTCAAAACGTCAACTGTTGTATTGGGAGATGCATAAACTGTACGTTTTAAAGAATTCCAAACATTTTCGATTAGATTCAGGTCGGGGGAATTGCCTGGCCATGGCAATATCTTCAGTTTTCTTGCTGAAAACATTTTTAGAATTGTTTTTGCCCTGTGGCACGGTGCACCATCTTGCATAAATGTGTAAGAGTAATTTTCAGGGTCTAAAAATGTCATATACGGGATTAAGATTGATTCCATAACTTGTTTATATTGAATTTGATTCATGGTAGCAGTCCAAGCCCTTCCCCTGATATACAGGACCAAATCATGACTGCCGGTGGATGTTTCACTGTTTTTACCATTGCGCTTTCATCATATCGTTCCGATGGTCTTCTTCTAACGAAACGAGCAACTTCAGTTACAGCCTCTAGCCGTGACTCGTCACTAAAAACAACCGTTAGAAACAGAAATTTTCATTACATTTTCGAATTTACTAAAAGTGTTCCAAATTTTGAAAATATACATAAAATATTGATACATACTTTTTTCCAATCCTCATCAGTAAATTGCCGATGCTGTTGCGCCCACTGCAATCTTGCCTTTTTCATCCTTAAAGTAAGTTTCGGCTTTTTTGCAGGGCGTCTACTTCTGATATTGGCTTCATATAATTTATTTTAATGTTCGATCTGATATTTTTATATTATCAGCCTGTAATATACGCTGAAGTTCTTTAATCCACAGTTGCCTGTTTTCTAATGCCCTTTTTATGATAATTCTGTCTTCCCGTGGCGAAGTTTTGCGAATACCGCGGCAATGAGAATGACCACTTGAAGTCGCTGGTAAGTTTTTTTTCTTTGACATCGCTACCCTGTCGACTGTTTGACGAGAAACTTGTTCTCTTATGACTATTTCCCGATGCGAATACAGCCCCGTCTCTAATAACACTTGAATTCTTGTTTTTTTCTCATTTGAAATGTCTTTACGTTTGTCCATTTCACAAAATTTATCAACAAAAAAAGAAAACTAAACGTCACGAAATTTCAATTTAATTACACTAAAACAACATGTAAAACGAATATTATAGCACGAAAATATAATACTTGCACATTACACCATCAAAACTACACGTAAACTAACTTGAAGCAGATAAAGCCAGTCACCGATTACCGACCCTAAACGTACCTTGGATAGAAAGGAATGTTTGGTGGGGGTTATAATAACGAGAATTTTATACCTACTTAAGAGGATTATCTCAATACAATTAAAAACATTTTATTGCGGAGAATATTTAGAAATTTTGGTTATTATAATATTAATAGCAAATATTTGTATAAAATCAAAGTGGCCCTAATTCGATTGCACGGTACTGTACTTCCTTTCCAAGTTGTTATCTGATAAATTGAACCAGTTACCTGTACAGATTCCCAATTTAGCTATATTCTTGGGCGTTCATTGAAAAAATTAAGGACATAAGCTTACTGACATCGTTATTACTATACTATTTCCTAGTGTTCCAGTCGACTTAACTTTGGAATATTTAGAAAAGCTTTTGTTGGATAATCAAATGAATAGAGAAGTTGAAACAGTTCATTAAAACCCTTACCACAATACTTAACTTTTATTGAATTGTTTCAGTGTTCCAGTGCCACAAATTTAAAGTACCTGATTAGAGAAGAGGTTGTTAGTTTAATTTCTTTGGCAAGACTTTGTACGAAACAACTTTTTTCCAAATTAAAAACACCTTTTATCAACAAACAGAAGGAACGGCAATGGGTAACAGCTTATCCTCGTTTATGGGTAAATTTGAAACCGACGTTAAGAATACTTTGGCTTATTTTCCTCGACGAGATCAGATACGCTAATGACATTTTTTGCATCTTTCACACCAGAGAATGTTCAATAACTGATTTCATAGAACAACCTAACTCAAAATTTTCCTTTATAACATTTATCTATAAAGAAGAAAACGACAACAGTATTCCATTCCTCGATAATAATAGATTTATCTTACAGGATTCTAATCACTCATGTGAACACAAACTTTCGGCTATTAACTTTTTGGTACATCGTTTACTCAATTTCCCTTTAACTAAAGATAGCTATCAAAATAAACTGAAAGAAATTATCAAAATTGCTAACTTTAACGGATTCTCTGAAGATGTCTATAATACTATTAGGAAACATAAGAATAGATTAAAAGTTAGAAATATAAGCACACTTGAAAGTATTAACGGCGGTAATAAGAAATATGTTAAATTACCCTTTTATCTAAGTTACATGAAAGGTTTTCACAAAATCTCTTGTAAAGTTGACCGCAAAATTATGTTTTCTTCAAACAGTAGCCTCAAAAACCTTTTAGGGAGTTCGAAAGACACAGTAGATAACATTGATAAATCTGGAATTTACAAAATTTCATGTAAAGATTGTTATCAAGTGTATATCGGGCTTACAAAAAATTCAGAAGGTATGATAAATCTACTGTCGCCCTACATATGCTGGAAAATAATCTTAAGGTTGATTAATCTCTCATTTCAAACGTAAGAGGAACGGCGGACGTACTTTTAGTCAGTTTTTTTATGACGTCATCCGGCCCTAATAATCAACAACTTCATTTAACGTTGGCAACAGTGTGTTTATATACTAGGATAGCGTCATAGGTTTTTACAAACAACCACTAGATGGCGCTATTGATATTTCTCATTACTATTTTTGTAAAATTTAACATTTGTTATTGTTGAAGCAGTGACAGCACAGAAATCGACCGAGTAATTTGTTTAAAAAAAGCGATTTTGTGAAAAAATGGAAATTTCGTGTGTAGGTTTTCGTTTGATGATTTTTTTACAATTTCAGTAAAGGCCTAATACAACAACAATTGCTTCATTCAACTTTTGGTAATGAAGCACCGACAGAAAAGACTGCTGGTTTGCGGAATTTCGTCGTGGTCGAGCTTCCATCAGTGATGAAGGTCGACCAGAATCGGTTGTTCCAAAAAATATCGATGCTGTGCGCAACATGATTGAAG
Source organism: Dynastes maya (assembly GCA_029619315.2). Taxonomy (NCBI): domain Eukaryota; kingdom Metazoa; phylum Arthropoda; class Insecta; order Coleoptera; family Scarabaeidae; genus Dynastes; species Dynastes maya. The sequence goes on along the minus strand of JAROYE020000006.1, from coordinate 42,133,397 downwards.
AGAATCGCTTTATTATTTTATATTAATTAATGAGATCTTTTCTATTAATCACAACTGTGCTTCTGTTTACTTCCTTATCAACGTTCTCTTGATTTTTTTTTAAATATTATTAAATTAGTCTGCAATAGCATATGATCTGGTGCTTGTGTAGCTCGTAAGTTCTCGCATCTTATTGTAAAGACGATCTTTTTGGATTACTTCATCCATTTCGATGTTCTATGTGTTTGAATTAAACACTCCTCTCTAACAAGAATTTGTTTACCTTCCTGGAAATTCTGCCAAACACCTTCTTAGGGTCAATACTTCTTCTTGCCTTAGGTCAACCTGTACGAGGTTATAACTTACAACGTACTTCGCTGCTCGATATTGTCGCGTGTTACGAGCTCTTTAATTTTTTACTCGCTCGATAGCGTTTTTTCGTTTCGACCAACGCCACGTCGTGCCGCGTGTATCATTTCATTCGCACGAAGGAGCAGCAGCAATTAATTCATAACCGCTTAGAGTCAGTGCGCCTGTGATCTTTAGCGAAACACTCGAAATTCCTGCATAAATTTAGAATTAAACGTGTAATTAGAGGTAGAGATAATGAAAACAGAGCCTTCGAAGTCGGTTCGCTTCAATTTATTTGGAGTAGAGTTGTAATTTATACCTGCAGATGGTGTGCGTACCCTTCGTTTTCTATACTCTTACGCCTATTAGTGCGATCTTGAAATGCTAGAGACGATCGGTTACCGTGTAAAATGGCGTGTTCGCGATATCTAGATTGGAATTGTAGGTTTCATCGAGAGAAATATGATAACACGGAAATGCTGAGGATATTTTCCGGTAACTGTTAAAATTTTGTAATTATAAAATGTTTCGACGCCTATTTGATAATTATCACGTATAATATTAAAAAAGAAAGTAAAATTGAAGCAGAACTACCCATTTTGAAACATTTTGACAATCACATGGCAGAATTAAAGGAATTTTTCTAGAGTATGTGATATTAAATAGAAGAAAGGTAAAGTTTTATTATCTTTAAAGATACTTCCAAGATCCACATCGCCTAGATTATTCGGTTTTTCCTTGGAGGAGGTAGTGAGAGGTTCCAAAATTGATAGAAACGAGAAGTTTTGTTACAAAAAAAACCCTTTCTGAATAAATTAGGTTTTAATAGGATTAGTTGGCATCATTTATTGAATGATTACAGTGCGACCTCGATAATCCGGACTAATTAAAACCGCGGTGATCCGGATTAGTAAATACAGTAGAATCTCCCTTGGGCGGACAGCGACGGTGACAAACGTTTTGTCCACTCAAGGGAAGTATCCATTGATGAGAAATTTAAAAAAAAATTTGTTCATATGGATATACATATATTCAAATCAAAATCCAAAGATAAAGTCTAATATATGTGCTACAATAATTAACATTAATTAATTATTTAAAAAGTCCGTAATTGTTATTTCTCTTTTTTCTGCAAATGTCGACATCGTTTGAAAATGTGTCTGAAGATCTACAAGGAGATTCAGCGATTTTCCATCATTTTTCTTCGTGGTAAGAACTTTTAAATCTTCAATTAATGGTAAGGCCTCTTTGTATGTTGCCATATTTCTTCCGTTTTGGTTTCCTGTGTCACGTTTATTATCTCTACCATGATCTTCTAGTAGCTGAATTACATCGTTCTCTATACGCACGTTTTTCTTGAGTAGAATGAAGTCTTCAGGTCTTGCATCAGATTTACATTAGTATCAACTGGAGCATACTAACAATAATAATAATAATAATGGTTTATTTGTCTGTGAGACCTACAAGATATAAGACAAGTCAAAACAAAAAACATACATCAAAAGAAAACTTTAAGAACAAAACAAAAACAAAAGTACAAATAAATCTCAGACTACTGGAATGTATTTCTCAGGATCGTCAAATTGTACAAGAAGATCCTGAAATTCCGAATGGGACCTTATATTTTGGGTGATGACTGATTTTACAATTTCAAAATCGTAATGCCTGCATAAATATTTTATTAATTCAGCTTCTTCGATTTTTGGAGTGTTGAACGATTGAATGTTTTTTTGTGAAATATTTTTCTTTCGAGGACCCTTTGGATGCATCGTATTTGCCTTACCTTGGGCGTTTTTACCCCAGTACTTGTTTAGGAAAAGCGATTCGAATTCGGAGAAATTTTGAAAAGAATTTATATATTATATGAGGGCATCGTGAACGAAAGATGACATTAACACTAATAGTTCTGGAAGATTCGTCTTAGATGAAACAAGACGTTTTAAAGCCTTTACGGAATGGATTGGGTTATCGTCTCCGCCATTATCTGCCGTCGTCTCTGCTCATTTAATTTAAAATTGATTCATGAATTATCAGACAAACTCGGACTAGACTGATCGACCTGCGAGAGACCTTCGGACTGTTTGACTTGACGATTATTTTGACTTAATAGCTGACGATTAGACTCTTCTAATTCGGCAATACGTTTCTGCATGTTCTCGGTCATGCTTCGAAACTGATTAAATGCCCTATCTAACTTATCTTCCATCGTTCTCGTAACCAAACTCATCCCTTAAGTAAGTAATTCTTGTTTCTAGGCATTTTAATAAATTACCTTGATTTTCCGTTGCTTGTAACAGAATTTAAATCTTTAAAATTGCCTATTCGTTAGGGCGCCAAGTTTGAAATGTATTTCTCAGGGGAATTTTGAGGAAAATTTGAAATTTTCTAAATTAATCTAAATTTCTAAATTTTTAGTGGGATCGGGAGTTTTCCTGGATACTCTTTGGGCAATTTTCTTGTGAATTTTGAATCAAATAAATTGAAATTAAAGACTTTTAGAGTTAAAAATATAAACTAACCTTGAATTCGTATAATGCTGTCACATAAACACTCTGTTTATGTCGACCTTCACAGAAATCTGTCTTCTTTGAAATCATACTTTAATTTCTCTATCGAACACTTTCAATGGAGACCGTAGTCAAAAACATTAGTTAACTTAACCAAAGTCTAACCAGAATTGATGATTTTTTTGGCGTCCCCATCTTCCTTTGTTTTAATCGCGAACGCTTTTATTTACTTCCACAACTAATTTTGATGATTTAAATCCAAATATAAATTTTCTTTTAATGGCGAACGTTCCTAAAATGAGAAGATAGTAAAAATCGATTTTTTTTATTGAATTAATCATATTATTTGCATAACATTTTTATAATTAATTAATAATAATTAATCAATGTGTATTTTAAAACATAAAAATTGTATGCAAATATGATTAATTCAATAAAAATTGTATGTTCCCATTTTGGGAACATTCGCCATTAAAAGGTGAAGTCAAACGAATGGTAAAGAAAAATATATTTGCTTCAAACCGACGAAATTCTTTAAAAGAAAGAATTGTATTGTTGAATCAAACATATTACGTATATTAAATCAAACAGATATATTTTCAAATCAAACTTGAGGTTATTTGTTTCAAAAGATCATCAAATAACGATGTCAAAAAATTATTTCTTTAAATCACAAAAATATATCTTTGCCGCTATTTAAAATTACGATTTGATTAACTGAATGCATATTTGTTTGACTCAAGAACTTCTTTTTCTCTTTGTATTCGAAGGTGGCATTTGCATATGAGAAATAAACCCACGGATTAGTTGCCACATTCTGTATATGTACTGCAATGAAAATATAGAACCCCAGACCATTATAAATTAAAATAAATAATTATTAGTCTACTAAATATTTTGACACATACCTATTTTCTTAAGAAATAACTTCTCGAAATTATCGTAAATTTTGTAAAAGAATTTTGATGGTATAATAGATCACAAGATTAAAACCTATAAATTTACATTATTACCGATGTCTAGTCTTAACAGCCATATTAAATTTTACAAACAAAATAAAAGAAAATTATTGATCATTAATAAGAAGATGTAATAGCTTACAGCTTGCTATGAAATATTCATAACATAATCAATACCGCTCCAAATACCTGCTGCCTGACTACTACACAAAAATCAGGTTAAATCTCCGAAATCTTCATAGCATGACAGCATCTGCACCGTTTCAAAGTTTATTTTCTTTGCGTAAATTAATTTTCACAAAACATCTAGAAGGCCTCTACCTCTTATATAACGCTGAACAAAGAAAACAATCCATCCGACGCGAATTTTAATTTCCAGCTTACGTTGAGTACTATCATCAACTGAAACGAACACGAAAATAGAATTTTAAGGTAAATAAGTGAGGCATTATCCATCCCGTCTGAGCGCGGAACAACCATCTATCCTATCCATCCATTCCGAGGGGTAGTAAGCTGCTGCATCTGTACACATCGGTCTTAATTTAAGAGGGTGCAACTTTATAACGTCGAGGGGGTGTAGATGTGCGTAAGCGTGCGCCCCCTCGGTCGGGTTCCAAACGGGAAGTTATTAGGCGAAGCAGCCCGGTGTTTCCACAATTCTGGAAACACATGTCTAGTGCGTATTATAGATTAGATGTGGGGAGAGAGGCACGTGCTTCACTCGCACTGAGAAATTTCTATCAACTGCGTCTCCTGGTTGTGCAGGACCGCAATGAGAACATAAAAATGGCTTTAAATTGTTTTAAAATACTAGGAAATACTTCTTGAAATAGTATCTAGTAGAAATTGAGATATAAACTTGATTTTATTACAGATGGGATTCTGTTATGTCGTATTTAATATTAGAAGCATTTTTTCTTTGGAAAGTTAAAATAAATAATACCAAAAGTTTTTATCAAAACCGACAAGTTATAAGCGCTTTTTCAAGTTTTCTTAAGTAGTATCTAGGATGGGAACTAAGCGGTAGAAGATCTAATCGGCACAGAAATCACTAAATGGAAAAAGAATGTACACAATAGAAAACTTCAGAGAAATATATGTGGGAAGATATGGATATGGAGATTGATCCACTCCGAAGAAATGGATCTAGAAAGTTTCGAAAGAAGTGGTGCAACTCCATAAGGACTATACACGTATGGTGGATGAAGCTGCCGACAGCCGTAGCCTGAGCGTGAAATATAGAGCCTGGCTATTGCGTAAGAATTATAAGGCGTACAGAAAAGTGACGAGATAATGATTAATGATGCATTCAGTCGCTTTTTAGTGCGTTGACCTTTCGTTGAACGATCTTTGGTTTTTCAGTTATCTATTACAATATACAAATAAGGAATTGCTTGTGTAGAACTTTCAGCTTTATGTTTTGAAAAGATGAACGAATATGAGTTGAGATCAGACGAGAAACGGTGGAATAATTAGGCGTTAATCATTCATACAATCGCGCTATGTTACATACAACTACTTCTTTCTGGTATGTGCACCAGTCGCATGGAAACTCTGCCAGAGCTGTATAGGTTTAATGAAACTTGTGCTACTGTGCATTTATGCGTTACTCATGCGTAAACACAGCTTTCATATTAATTTCATTATGAGTATAAAATTCGAGAGCTTCAGAAAAGGCTTTTCATATATTTCTGCAATTGTCACCAGCACTTGGGCATTAATACCTAATACGGTCCTGCGAACCTATACCAAAAGACTCGAATTCCTAACTAGATGGATGCAGATAGGGAAACAGTCAAAACAAACGCCGCAGCGTCTGCACTAGTCTCCAATTCTCTCTTCTACACGTTTCGACCGTTTAAATCGCCCGTTAAAATCTAAATATCGTTTCTCGTTTTAAAAATAGAGGCGGTCGAAACTCAATTTTGAACTTTCAAGCACGAGTTTCGGTGGAAATCTCATCCCAATGCTCCCTACATCGATTAATTAAAAATCTAAACGCACAATCCGACACACTATGAATCTGCTGAGTCCCCGATGACGAAGAAAGACTACTATGAGAGCAGTGAACGTTATTTATGAATCGGCTCGATCGTCTTATAGCGAGAACTTAATTTTCGGAAGGATAAACAGTTTTGATTAACGACTTGGTGAAGCGTTTGTGAAGCTAACACGCGACTTAAACGTCTAATAATATTTTTACTGAATCCGAGCGAAACGTCAAATATTTTCGAATTATTATTGTTGATTTTCCGAAACGATCTTACCTAATTTTAAATTTCAAAATTGGGTCACTTACATTTAGGATTCCGATTGATCTGTGATATAAAATATTATCCAGTTTATATGTAGTTAATTTTAAAATCGACAGTTTTCATATCTATTTGATGCTTTATTGTAACAAAAACAGGCAAGAAAAATATATTTCACATAACTATAAATGAACATTAACACTAAATACCTGATTAATTCACGTTATCTTCATTAAAGAAAGTAATAAAAAGTACAATATGATCATAAAAGAACGTAATCGAGAGGGTAATTTTTTAAATTATTTTTAATGCATTTTTAGATGTGAAAAAATAAAATCTAAAATAGGAGGAAAATCTACACGGTTATCAAAATATTCGTGTAAGAGCTTCATTGTTTGTAGCGTTTTATGAGTTGTGAGTTCGTCATCATGCAACTGGTTTAGAAAAGGCTCTAATAAGTAGAGCCCGGTAACTGGAGAGCAATCGCAGCGGCGGTGTGACTGTGTTTAGGTGGGCGGGGAGGGTTGGTCGATTATGATACGACACTACAAATCATCATCACTCAGTTCAGTTTAGCATTGGATAGCGGATAGGGCGGGTTGATTTTATTGATACAGACGTAGTTATTAATTGTAGTTTTTAGTGAACACGTCGAAGGCTAAAATACGACCCTTTCAAGACATAGTAAATAAGTTTATTTCTGACCTTCCCGATTTGTTTTACAACGGGAGTAAGATAGTTTGTAAAGTGCGCAAAATACATTTGATGTCAAATAAGAAGTGGAAATGTACAAGACACGTAAATTCCGCACAGCATAGAAAACGAAAATTGGGCATGCCACCGAGAAGTGCATTTTTTTTAATGTAATTCTTATGTTGATAAACTGTAATTTGCCACTCAGCTTACTCGATAAACAATCGTTTAAGGACTTTTTGGACAAATACAATCCCGAGTTGCGGTTGCCAACGGAGAAAACGGTGTTGCATTTGTACGCGATGACGCGGAAAAGAAAATGAAACGCATATTGAAAAAACAGTTTCTTTGGTTATGTGTTGGCGAGACAACAGACTGTAAAAAAAATTCAATTGTAAATATTGTGGTACGCATACTAGACCCTAGTAAACCTACATTACCACTGTTACTAGCTAGCCGAAGACTACAAGAGTGTACTGCTGCAGCAATTACGAAGGTTGTACTTAGTACGTTGGAAAAATTTCACATTTCAAAAGATAAAATGTTGATATTTATGAGCGATGTCGCAGCGATAATGCGTTCGGTAGGCCGTTCTCTTCTTGAACATGGTTGCAAGTGTTTATATGTTACGTGTAAAGTGCATGCTTTACATCTTGTGGCAGAAACCATTCGACAATGCTCTCCCGAGGTAGATGCATTAATAGCAAGCACAAAAAAAGTATTTTTGAAATCTCCCAAACGCATACGATCATTTCACACAGTGTCCTGGTATTCGTCAACCACCGGAGCCAATTCTTACACCTTAGGGAACATGGTTGCAGGCAGCTATTTATTATGCTGAACATTTCAAAATAGTAAACGCTGTTATTGCACAATTCAATCCTGCCGAAGCTGCAGCTCTTAAGGAGAGCCAGTCAAAATTTCAAGATATTTCCGTTGAAACAGATTTAAAAAATATTCGTAGCTACTATAAAGGATTAGCTGACGCAATAGACCAATTACAAAATAGATCGTTATCATTATTGGAGTCTCTGCAAATTATAGACGGAGTGCATACACAGCTACTGACTATACATGACGCAGAATATAATCGCGTTTTAGAAAAGTTCGAGAGTGTGCTACAGAATGATCCCGATTTTAGCACACTAAAACAAATTTGTGATGGTGTATCGAATAATCCACTGACTAAGTATTTTAATCATGTATGTATAATATCGGTAGATGTTGAACGCTCTTTTTCAAAATATAAACTCATTTTCTCACCACGGCGAACATCGCTCGCCGAGACAACTGTGGAAACACATCTAATGGTGTCAACTTTTTGCCACTCTTATCCATATGATGTTAATACTGATAATGGTGCTTCTACTTTTACTGTTCCGTAGCCAAGGCTACTTAAAAGGGTGAGTGTTTCACTACTTTTCACATGTTATAATTATGTATTAGTTCTGTTATTTGTTTCTATTTTCTTACTATTGTTTTTGTATACTAGGCAGGTACGACTATGACACGGCTCCCTGTTACCGGGCTCTAATAATAAGTTATTACCAGAGCGAGGTAATCGTCTCTGCATGCAAAAATCGATTCTCGCTTTTAGGGCTTTCGTTTTACAAGTTTTACACTACTTTAATTGCAAACCCCCTTCGTTTTAGAAGTGATGTGATGTGGAAATGCACTTTATGATGCATTTTAGTGAAGCGCTTCAGCTAGATCTGAAGTGAATATACATGCTTCACTTTTATTTTTATTGACATACTTCATATAACCTAAAAACCAAACATCAACAAACATAAAACGCGTAAACGAAAAAATTCGAGTGATTTGAATAGAGGCATGATAATGGAGAATGTTATTGTAGCAGATTTACAATTGAAATTGTGGGCAAAAAACGAAGAGGTTAGCTGCAACGAAGAATTTGCAGATATAGACTTTCTTTATTTTATTATAAATATAATAAAAACCATTGCTATCACAACCGTTTTTCCTTATAAATTAAACATATTTCTTTCATTACTAGGATTTTCACTTAAAAAATGATCAAAACTAAATGATGTCCTAAAGAGACACTAAATATCAAATTTGATACGTTGCTAAACAAAATGAATATTAACTAATTTAACCGTTTGGTTAGGTGGCGCACGTCACCTTATCTACTTTCTACACTTGCTAGCATTGCTAAAACAGCATCTTTTGACCATATTTTTTGTAGAACTTCGTTTTCCTTTTCTTTGGCGGATTGAAATTCAATATTTCCTTCTACTTCACGGTCATCTATTTGAATTGCGTCGTTACTGTTACAACCAAATACAACTGAATCTTCTACATAAAACATATTTACACAGTTTTTAATATGGATTTTTTTGCCATTTGGTTGTGTTTCTGCGGCACCTCAGCTGAAGATGCAGAACACAAAACCTGGTAAGCTATTATTGCTCTGAAGTGAAGCCTAGCTTTCGTTTAGTTGTGTTTCTCTTGCAGGTGCATTTCCGTGTTATTTCGGTTGACGTCACAAGTGAAATGAAGCGCGTGAAAGCTTTCGTTTTACACCTTATTTGTTAGCGTCTGCTTGTTTATTTTTCGTTCAGTTTAGGAAACGAGAGCGTGCGTTGTGTTTTGTCCTACATGTTATTGGTTATAAACATAATTGATAATTTAAAATGTATAATGTGAACAGGGTTAAAAAACGACCCTCTGCTGGTACAGTAAGTGAGTTTATCTGCGACTTTCCAGATTTGTTCTACGACGGTGCTAAAATAGTTTGCAAAGTGTGCGAGAAACATTTGATGTGCTAGACTACTGCAAGACAATGTTCACCCGAGGTAGATGCATTAATAGCAAATACAAAAAAAGTGTTTCCTAAATTTCCAAAACGTCTTCAATCATTTCACACACGTGTCCTGGTATTCGTGAACCACCACAGCCGATTCATACACGTTGGGGAACATGGTTGCAGGCAGCTCTTTATTATGCTGAATATTTCAAACAAGTAAAAGCTGTTATTCTACAATTCAATCCTGCCGAAGCTGCAGCTGTTAAGGAGAGCTAGACAAAACTTAAAGATATTTCCATTGAAACAGAGTTGTAACAACTGTAAAGGATTACATGACGCAATAGAACAATTACAAAATAGAGCGTTGTCGTTAGTGGAGTCACTGCAAATAGTGGACGAAGTACATACGTACACTATACATGACGCAAAATATAATCGCGTTTTAGAAAAGTTCGAGAGCGTGTTAAAGAAAGATTCCGATTTTATTACATTAAAACAAATTTGTGTTGGTGCATCGACTAATCCATTAACTGAATTCAGAGAGTGTTTTAATCATGTGCGCGGAGGGGTGAAGGACGCATATTTTGACGTCATTGGTAGTAATATGTCGATATACTTGCTCATAACAACGTTTATATTGATGTATCTCATATGTTCTGTATTCCACTACCACTGACGTCATTGCGAACACTATTTTTAAACTGAGACCACCTTTAGCGTAAATGTATTCTACCAACTTTGACTGTTTCATATTGTCAAACAAACCTGTGCGAAAACTATGAAACGTAAAAGTCCCCAACTGACATCCTTTTGCTACCAATTTTAAATAGTTGAAATAAAAATACAGTATCTTTCACTATTCTGGGAAAAATTGCATTGGACGTGACAATTTATTCAATTGCTTGAAAGTAATCCATAATTTACTACGATCTCATTTGTTTCAGTTTCAAATTTCTTACGTTGCGACGTAATAAATTTATTACATAAAATAAGGTTCCAATAAGAAAAGTTTGCATTTGCCAGTCATAATTAGGCTAATTGTAAGATATGCAGAGAAAACACGTTATATTTAGCTGTTGATTCATTCAGTCTTCTCATTTCCTTTCCAATTAATTCAGAAACTCCGGCTCCTAGGACCATTAACTCGCGAGAGGCGTAATGACACTTCATATCATTAAACTATTCCTGTACCGCTTAGAAATTCAGTTAGACATGCAAATATGGCGTCTAGGGTCTAAATGAAGTAGAAAATAGTTAACTATCTATTAGGATAGTTTGTCTGTAGAGTTGGCGACATTGTTAAAGTAATTTCAGTTGACAACATTGAGGCGCTATCTTTGATTTGCTTCAAAATATTTTCAATTAAAGGAACTAGAAAATTTGTTTGTGCCAATTTCATGTCATCAATTCAAAATTCGGAGGTTTATTACAAAATTCCAATGTTGTCAGCATAAAACACTTAATTTGTCACCTTTGAACAAACTTTGGAAAATATGCGGAAAGGACTTGTTTAAAAATCCGGCCAATAAATAATCTCTTTACTGAATAATAGCATAAACTACAAGAAGGTACGTGACAAAATTGTTAACACGTCCAAAGCCGCAACTTCAAAGGTGCAACGAAGCGAAATAAATGTAATTTGCAGACGTAAATTCCTGTCGAAATTCTCGAAATTATACATTACTACAACAGCAATACGTCCAAACTATCGCAATGTATTATCTCGTAGCGTTTATTACGCGAATATTGCACATAGCTGTGTAAATCTCTATTAATAGTTAATATACAGTGCTGCAGAAGTCATAACTAACAAGCACAAAATACCAAACACCCATCCGTACTAATCTTACAAGACTGTTAATGGAAAATGGATGAAACGACTGTCGCTTTATTGTCCACAAGAATGAGGAATATGTTATTAACAGTGTTATTATCCTGTTTTATTACAGTATGTAAATGGACTTGATGTACAGTGATGTCGAGAGTATCCATGTCCTATTCTTTGCGATAAGGAACTTTATATTGCCAGTGAAGCAATTTAATAAACATATTATTTATATACGCAATTATTTATAGGTCAAATATTTATAGCATCAAATATGACTATTGAACTAATGTGTTCTTTGTCGAAGACATGACATTTTTATACAATTATAGCAAATTGCTATGGGAAACTGATAATCTCTTTAGGAGTAATTGCTACTTCTCAAAATTTTAAAAGTTCCATAATAATGAGGTTCCTGACATCAGGCTTGTACACCACTGTGCATATAATAAATTTGTTATAATTTATAAATAAAGCTAGGTAATGTCTCTGCGCGGCATAGGCGTGCATTTCCTTCAGTAAGTACAGTACCGAAAAATGTAATAAATCGAATAATAATAACAGAACCAATCAAGAATTATAATATCTCAAAAATTGTGAAACACTCACCCTCTTAAACAGCGTTATCAACTAGGTTGGCGGGCTGTATGGGATTTACCGAACATTAAAAATAGAAACACCATTATCATTATTATCACCCACTGGATAAGAGTCGTAAAAAGTTGACAGCATTAAATATGTTTCCACAGTTGTCTCGTTGAACGATGTTCGCCGTGGTGAAAAAATGTATTTATATTTTGAAAAAGATCGTTCGACATTTACGGATGTAATACAAAAACACCCTTTGAATTCAGTTAATGGATTAGTTGATACACCATCACAAATTTGTGTTAGTGAGAAAAAACACTGTCCCCGTATTGTGACAAAAGTCTCCGGTCACCTTTCAAACCCTCTGACCACAAAAATCGAATCACTGCTCCTTGTTCCTCTTTGGTGCAAACTAATAACGGAGCTGACATGCTTATGCTGTTGTAGCAGACAAATTACCCGATCGTGATTAAATTCCGCACACATGACCACAGAGGTGCCAACTCAACGCATGCGCAAGCGGCCGCCACTACGATAACCTTCAAAGCTTGTTATGGCGAAAGTGTAGATAATATTTGACTTACCCTCGTATATTTAATGGCAGAATTAACACACACTAAAAATTAATATCATGCAAATGCACGTATTTTCTAATAATCTCTCAGCAATTCCTTCTTTTTTCAAAGATCCATTGTAAGCTAAAGGTAAAATTTTATCGTAATGTTTTAAAATCGCGCTCCCCTCATCAAAAGGTCTCGTACCGCCACTGCCTTATAGACTTAGAATTTTGATATTCAATATTAATTATTGCAATTTGTATCCCGTATGTATGCGGTACTATCCCACTCTCTTACTAATCGATACCTACGCTTATGATAATCAAAAGTTATTTATTTGTCTACTCTCCGATAAGGTATTATAAATCTCAGGTCTCGCCCAGATGGTGTAAAATTTTCGAAATACGGAACCCCGGTTAATATACTTGCGGGCCCCCGTTTCGAACGAAATTACGCCTATGTTATGGGAAAAGTAGCTCCTTTCGATGTAGGTCGATCGCAAGCCTTCATCTGGCTCGCGCTTTTTCGGAAATCCCGTACAATTTGCTCCCTTTTGACCCTTTTTCCCGTCTCTCTCGCACCTACGGACAACCGATCTATAACCGAGGACGCAAGAGAGGTGACATGTTTTTCACACACAAATATTAACTAGTAATATAATTAGTAAATTTATTATATTAATTTGTACGTCACTGTACATGTAAAATGTGAAAATACAAGTTGTGTAATGTACCATTTCTGTCGGCATCGATGTTTGCCAGATTAATAATGTCTGCTTTTATTTTATTTTCAGCTAGGCTTCTTCATATACTACACCGTCACGACAGGCGAAGTAAATCCCGCAGGACCCGTACCAATAGATTCGATCTTCATTTATAGACCAGATAAGCGGATAGAAATATGGAGGTTCGTGTTGTACATGATGCTACATGCCGGGTAAGCATTAAGCAAGCTTTAGCGAAATGAATTCTATACATCCCGCAAATAAAAGCGATTGTAATATAGCAGAGCGCCGTAGAAACTGGCACAATTAACAGTATTCTAATTACCGTTGCGTTAATTTAATCCGTAAAACCAAATCTGTTTTCATCTGTTCGAGACTGCCTCGTCTGTCCGTTTAATATTTTCTTTTTATCGGCAGTTCTCGATCTCATTTACCTATTGTATTGTTACGTACCGTAATAATAAGGTTCTACTCGAATTAGTGAATCTCGTTTTATCGCGGTATAAAGATGACTTTTTAATGTCAGTTTGTTTTGTGATGCCTTTTTTTATCACGGAGCGGCGCTCTTGTTCCCTCATTTTATGTTATTATTATTGTTGCCATTACATCGCCGATTTTCTTTTCGTTCTCTCTTTATCGGCATCTTTTTACTATATCACTCCGTCCTTATCCTAAACACTTTAAGTATAGACGCGTCTCATCCGTAATGGAGCCATTAAACCCAAGATTTTATTGCGCACGGTTTCTTTTAATTGATTGAGAACGAGCGATATATCTGAACCTTCCCGCCGCTACCTCCGCCGCCTTTGTGTGCTTCTCTTTTCTTTTCTTACCGTCGTTCTTATTACGCTCGTACAATCTTCGTTGATTTTTTAATACGCCTCATCCTGATTATCTTTTCCTGCAATTCATTGTGTTGTCGTCGATTATCTAATCAGTGGTTATATTGTATAATGACTTATTACGTGTTTTATGAGCTCTGTCACTAATTTCATTCCGTTTTATTGCCTCCTTTTCGAATCAGTAAATAATGAGAAATGTTGGAATTTCGTTTTTTATTACGAAACCTTTGTATTGCTATTAAATTTGAAATTCTGATAAGCAGGGAAATAAGCTGTAGATGTAATTAAGGTCCGCTCTCAACAAGAATGTAGATACTCACCCTATTTTATGTAAGAAAAATCGAATACACTAATAAAAAACTCATGTTTAATTAGTTAGAAACAGAACGTTGAAATAATTTACATCACCACCAGTCACTACCGATTATCACTGAGCAAAAGAAACTGTTCATATCAAATTATTGCATAACTAGTAAATAAAATATACCCTACGTACAGTACCGTTCATGGAAATTCGGGCAAGCTGACAAATTATATTAACTGTTTAGGAAAAAATTTTAAAATTATATAATATACATTTCTGTGGGGAATTATTAAAACTAACCTTTTCTGGAAGCCTTTTACCAATTTCCAGGTAGTATTTCTCTATTATAAGACCGTTATCGTAAAATATATAATTATGTTGGAAATCCCCAATAATTCCAGTGACAATAAAGCTTTATAATAATCCCTAGGAGGGTTAGCTGATTCACTCGTGTTACCTGGAAATATTCGTATACCCTTTATAAAGTATTATAACATTTGTAGACGCAGTAGTTCTGAAGAGATTATTATTGTGAAAGTATCTGTGGTTGTGCAGTGAAAAATAAAATAATTTCGGTTTGACTGCTTAAAATGCCCCGTGGAAAGCCTCTAGCTAACGATCTGCTATTATTACCTTGCATCAGGAAGGGTACGCAGAAAGACGGATTGCGGATAAATTAAAAATAAAAAAATCTACAGTACATGATACTATAGTTGGATTTAAGACAACCGGTGACGCGCAAGATCGTAATCGGTCAGGACCGTCAAGAAAAACGACTCCTGCGGAAGATTTACGAATAAAAAAAATTAGTAAGCGCGATAGAAGACTAACAGCATCAGAAATTGCTGCAGAATTCAATAATGAGCGAGATTCCAAAGTTTCTGTGAGTACTGTGAAACGTCGGCTGAAAGAGGCTGGGTTGCATGGGCGAGTGGCTTGTCGAAAACCGTTACTCCGAAGAGGAAATAGGCTGAAACGACTGAAATGGGCACAAGCTCATAGAGATTGGACAGTGGACGATTTTAAAAACGTTTTGTGGACTGATGAATCCAAGTTTGAGGTTTTTGGAAATAGACGGAGAGTTTTCGTACGCAGATCAAGAGGGGAAAGAATGTGAAGCATGGAGGTGGATCTGTAATGGTTTGGGGTTGTTTTTCCTTAATCGGAACAGGGGGCTCAAAATTGAGGGCATAATGAAAAAAAAAGAATATCGGAAAATCCTGGAGGAAAATGCCATACCGTCAGGAGTCCGATTAATTGGTCGTGGATTTGAATTTATGCAGGACAATGACCCCAAACATAAATCTAAATTGTGCACAGATTACCTGCAGCAAGAAGAAAATGAAAGAACCCTAAAAATTATGGAATGGCCGCCACAGTCCCCCGATCTGAACCCGATAGAGTTGTTATGGGAATAATTAGACCGATGTGTTAGGAAAAAGTGTCCAAAATCGAAGGAACATTTGTGGACCATTCTCCAGGAGGTATGGACAAGCAAAATTAGTGAATCGGATGCCGAGAATAGTGGCAGCAGTCCTAAAGGCAAAAGGTGGATTTTTCGATGAAAATCGGATTTAAATTATTTATATTACATTAACTTTTTCTTTTTAATAAATTTGTGTTTGAAAATATGTAAAATCATGTAAGTAAGTATTAAATACATGGCCATTTAATATTTCTCTTATTTTATTTGACTTCCGTACATTTTTTTGCTTGCCCGAACTTCCATGAACGGTAGTGTATATGTTCCTACGCCAAAGATTTGGAAAACTTTTAGTTTAGGTGTAGCACCTGTTAAAGCGCGGGAATTCCAAAATAAAATATCGAATGAGCACTAATGGGTTAATGGTTGAATTATATGAACACATTTTAAATGGCACGCCTTCGACAAAAATTAATATTTTTGACATGCGATAATTTTATCAAGTTAAACATACCTATTTACTTTAAAATTGCATTTTTTTCTTTCCTTAAACACAATTTTAATAGCTTTTATCTTCCTTTACAGATGGTTGCATCTTGGCTTCAATCTGGTCGTACAACTTCTAGTCGGTTTACCCTTGGAAATGGTCCACGGATCTGGAAGGGTGTTTCTCATTTATATGGCCGGTGTACTGGCTGGCTCTCTGGGTACGTCCGTCTTCGACACTGACGTATATCTGGTAGGAGCTTCCGGTGGTGTCTACGCTTTATTGGCGGCTCATTTAGCCAATGTTCTATTAAATTACAATAATATGCAGTGCGGCATATTGAGGCTCGTCGGTATTTTTGCCATCGGTAAGTTAGATAACTTTTTGTCAATGTCACTTATCTACGTTATTTGTCAATATCATTGCTAGAAATTAGAATCAGAATTGGAATTAATAAATTATGTTCTTTCATTACAGCATCATGTGATGTAGGCTACGCAATCTACTCAAGGTACAATGTGGAAACGCTAGGGCCACCGGTGTCCTACGTCGCTCACCTCACAGGAGCCCTAGCCGGTTTAACGATAGGTCTCCTGGTTTTGAAGAATTTCGAGCAGAAACTCCACGAACAACTTCTTTGGTGGGTGGCGCTAGGGGTGTACGCCGCTTGTACAATATTCGCAATAATTTTCAACATCATGAACCCTACGGTTGTAATCGAATCAGTCGAAAACCTTGGCGATGGAGTTCATAGTCAATACGTCTATAGTAGGTTTGGAGTGTAGCCCAAATAAACCTGTCCCAAACTAGTAATGATATCGTATTCATCCCCCCAGTCAAACAAAAACAATTATAGATCATAATTTTTTTGCGTCTTAAGATTGTATTGTTTTTCTATTCGATTGTCAAATGTTTTGCATGTTACTATACAACTCGTTGGTGACTTTCAATTATTTCAATCGAATGTTGTCTTATCTCTTTATACTCATTACGGTAACTTATTTATACTGTTGATAGTGAATAATATTACATATTATCGTGGTTATTTTTTATTTATTTATCTTTATCGGAATTATTTATAAAGAAAATAAAAATAAATAGGATTTTCGTAACGTGCAAAGCATTAAAAAGTTTATATTTTATGTATATATCATGTAAATATTATTAATATTATTTATATTTATTCAGCGAAACCAAAGACTGATATGGAAAAAATGTCGTGTAGGTTGCTATTATTTATACTTTATTTAATATTTAAAAGTCTATTATGACGTAATTACGAAGTTATATGGAAAACGCGAGTCCTAACCTTAACATTTAAATGCGTACGGCAATTCGAATTTTACAGGTTAGAATTTAACATTTGAATATAGCTGCATATACGTGAACGCGGGAAATTTCTGTCAAACGATGCATTTAATTACCAAGTTCCTATACAACTCTTCTTTCATTTTTATAACGTAATAAACTGATTCGTACATTTTCCGCTAATCAGTTATTATTTAACGCTTTCTTACACTACATACTGAACATTTCCATTTCTTTCCAAGTTTGGCAGTTATTTCGACAACGTATACGTACACCCCCGTTCGACGAAATTAGAACACTTGATATGATAATAAAATTAAAAGATTCCGCCGATATTAAATAGGAGAATAGAGTAGAAGTGCTCCATATACGTACCTTTAGAAGTGCTCTAACTTCCGTGAACTATAAGCGTGTATATTATATATAATTGTAATTATTATTTCGATATTCAATTCAGATCGCGTAAAATGTTACGTTGTTCAAGACAGCTCCTTTCTCAATACGATTTTCTTTATCCAACAAATCTGTGATTTTAACGATCTGAAAGTAATTTTCGAAATAAACAGAATAATACATGATTGTATCTTTATACTTTCTTTTTTATACATATATTTTCGAGTGATATCCTTAAGCTAGTCATAAAAAGTGGATCATTAATAGATAAAACTCGACAAGCCTACCAAAGAGAAGTGCTAGTTAAAACAATTCTTAAAAAAATATATAATTATACAATACCTACCTATAATAATAATAAAATACATATTATTACGTGTAATACACTCACAAGAAAGAGCCTTAAAACAGGTAGAAAAATGTTAGTTATATAAAAAAAAGTAATAACAAATTCACCATTTATATTATGAAAAAAATAATGTATTTTTTTACAACACTCAGGTAGATTTCCCTTTCACCATATATTAGTACCCTTTAAAGAAAAAATAAATAATAAGAAGTCATGTAGAACATACCTATACACAGAACTGAATTTGTTAAACATTTTTTGATATGTCATATTTTTATTCCATTATAATTATTGTTTTTTTTTACGACTGTTTCTTGATTCTATTGTAAAACTGCCCGAAAATATCAAATTTAAAATAACTCGATTAAAGAATAATTGCGAAATTTAAACCGTGTTTTATTTCGAACATTATCCCATCAATTTACAATATTTCTGGGTAAACAGGTAAGAAAAATATTTCTTTGAAAAAAGAACATTGAAAGAAAATATCTAAAAACTGGTGTTAAATATTTATTTCAAATCGAAAAATACAAAAATATCTATTTATTTCATTTGAAAACATAGATTGAACGCAATTTCTATAGAAACACGCACAATATATCCAGTAAATATGTTTCGATAATATCTTGTTTAAAACCACATATGTTGAACATTTTTAGAATTTAAAATATACAAATTTAAGTGATTCAATACCTTTGAATATTTTTTCTCTGAGGAACGCAGGATTTGTGCTACCATCTGTGAACAACAGGCAAAAGTTGCAAGACACTTAACCCTAACTTAACCTTTATAATAATGAATTCTGTAATATTCGTTGAATATTGTAATCATAGTGATAGTTTTGGCACAGATGAAATTATGAAATTATTATAGTTTAAATGTAATATTGCACAAAATGCGTCCAGTTCTATAGCACCGTCTTCAATTACTTTATGAATATATTTGTACCATAGATTTGTACTATTATTTAGACATACATTTTTGGAGACGAGAATGCTTTGGAGACAAGACACTGTATTTTTAGAATTCTACGGTTTTAGATGTTTGCATTTCTACATTATCATGTGTCTATTAGAGAATACGTTTCAATCTGCCCCTAAAGTCAACTTTTTTTAAACGTTAGGTTAATAATGCCCAGAATCCGCTCAAATCTACTTTTAAAATCGAAGCACATAGACCACAACGCCACCTATTTTTAAAAGTTAGGTTAATAATGCGCAGAATCCGCCCAAATCTACTTTTGAAATCGAAGCACATAGACCACAGCGCCACCTATACATGTGATATCAGAGTTATTACGGAAAGAAACTAAAAATAACTGAAAAGAATTATTGCGCCATCTTATAGTCTTTAAATAAGTTATTAAAATGTTTGCATATACAGTGGCTATTTCTAAAGCCCCTTTATCTTTGATTGGATCATTGAACTTTGCCTCTATTTTCACTATTATATGTATGTACTTCTCATATGTCTCTACACACATGATAATGCAGAGATCTAGAAACTAACGGCTTGTCTCTAAACTGATAACCCATCTCCAAAGTCGTGTCTCCAAATTGTATATTGATTCAAATTAATTGGCAATAACCGCCAAGAATTCTCAATGCCATCTATTGTATCAATTTGAAGAGGTTATAGCACAGATTATAAAATATAGAGACTAAAATCCCAGAAATTATTTTCATGACGCATGCGCGAAATCGCCATTTGGTAAATTGGACTATCAAACATTAATTTAGATCATGGTTGGTAAATTGTATGTATTCTAAAGGTTGTCTCAGTTCCTATCTTACAATACTCGACCAATGATTTGCGGTCGGAGGGGTGAAGGACGCATGTTTTGACGTAATTGGTGGTAATATATAGATATACGTTTAAATTGATGGATCTCATATGTTGCATATTCCACCACCACTGATGTCATTGCGCACACTATTTCTAAACCGAAACCACCTTTAGAGTAAATGTATTCTACCAACCTTGGATTTAGATTTCGAATTTGCGTATTAATTAGTTTTATTTTTCTAAATATTTCACAAGTGTAGTGATTTATTTTACGAATTAATTCGAAATAAAACTGAATATTTGGTATAGTAATAATACATAAACTACAAACCGTACACTTACAGAACATTACAGGTTTTTAAAATTCACTGATATTACGCCTTAACACCTAAATCCAAGCAAACTACATAAAACAAGGAAATGTATAAATATTTGATGATCCCATTTTCAAAATGGTGACATCAAGGTCACGAAATTTGGTCGTACTAGATTAAAGGCAGCGGTAGATCGTTTGCGTCCATATATTATCTACTCTGTGGTTGTAGCGTTGAATAATTTGGGAAGTTTCCCGAAAAATTGCAATGGTAAACAGTAAAAATGTATAAAAACATTATTCGACATCCAAACCAAGATTTATGCCAAAATAAACACCTATCATAAACTTAAAATGTAATTATTTTTGCTTATTGGTGGTGTTAGAGTCAAAAATCAAGGATATCAAGCAAGAAGGTATAATAATATAACCTCCATCCAATTATAAATTATTTTTGTTGTCTTGTAGAATGTTTCGACGAATGCTAAACACTGTTATTGAAACAACAATAAATACTCAACACGAATCAGTTGTATACCCTAGCCCTTTCAGTCAAAATGATGTAACACATTTGAATTGGTTATGTTCAGTTACACCGTGCTTTCCGATTAAAGCAAAAAATGTATCGATATTACATGAACCACAAGAATTTTATGAGGCACTGTATGAGAAATGTTTAACTGCACAGAAAAGAATCACTTTAGTTAGTTTATATTTGGGCACCGGAACTTTGGAAAGTAACCTTGTCACTGCTATGTTGAATAACAGAGATTTTATCAATGGATCTTTAAAAATTAATATTTTACTCGATTATACCAGAGGAAGCCGATTCACGAATAATTCTCGCACAGCTCTAATACCGTTATTAAAAAGAAATGATATTAATTGTAACGTTTCTTTATATCACACCCCGGTCCTAAGAGGATTACGTAAGAAATTAGCACCAAATAGATGGAATGAATTGTTCGGCTTACAACATATGAAGTTATATATTTTCGATGATACGCTCATAATAAGCGGGGCAAATTTGTCAAATGATTATTTTACGAACAGACAAGATCGCTATTTTATGATAACCGACAAAAATTTGTGTGATTTCTATTCTGGTTTAGTTAGTAAAGTTCAAAACTTTAGTTTACAGCTCGACAAGTATGACAATGTCTCGCTAAGTTCGGGTTGGACACAATTACCTTATGAAGGAGATAAACATAAATTTGTTGAACAGGCTGGTGATATGATTGAGAACTATTTATTAGACGCAAGAGATGAACAGAATTCTCACCTAAAAGATGGTCATGGTATATAGATTATTGATTGACATTTAATTGCAATTATTGAATAAGTATTTTTATAGACACGTGGGTATTTCCGTTGGTTCAAATGGGACAACTTGGTATTGAGCAGGACGCTGCAGTTACCGAACGAATTTTGGCCGAAGCTCCAGAAGGAACGCGGCTTTACATTGCAACAGGATATTTTAATTTAACTCATCAGTATATGGAAACAATAATTTACAATTCACAAGCAAGATGTAAATTACTAATGGCACATCCTAATGTAAGTCAACAAAATGCAGAATAGAATATTGTGGATATACAGCTTTGGCCAAAATTATTTGCCACCTATGTGAAACCTCAATAACTCAATTCGGCGAAATTTCATATACCACTGTAAGCGCTTCTTTATATTCTTATCTGACAACCGGGTTTTCTTCCTGGTTTTGTAGCCTTTGAGCCCGGCATTTTGAAGCTTATCTACTGTTCTGGCTTTCGAATATATCAGCAGTCAACTTAGATGTTTTTTCTGATAGTGTAGAGATGTGTAGTTCTTTCAATTGACATTTCTCTTCAATAGCTCACAATTTGGTAGACAGTTTTTCCAATGAAATTAACTTTAAGGGGATTCGCAAGAACATCCAAGTGGCAGAGAAATCGTGTGTTTTTGATCCCGTTACTCCAAGTGAAATCTACACTACTGTAGCGAAGCTAAATAACAACTCATGTGCAGGTGAAGATGCGATTAATACTAAAATTGTTAAAATTTCTCTAAAGTATTACATCTCAGTGCTAGAATATTTAATCAATCTCTCCATCAAAATTGGCGTATACCCCAACAAATTGAAAAGTGCGTTAGTCAAACCTCTTTATAAAAAGAAAGGTAGCCCATCAGACCTCAATAGCTATCGTCCAATAAGTATATTAACAGTATTCTCCAAACCCTATGAAACAGATTTTTACTGGCTAGTGATTGTTTAACTCCGTATCAACATGGCTTTCTGCCAAACAAAAACACAGACACGGCTTTGAATAGTTTCTAAAGAAATTCACACTTGTGTGGATAACGGCCGTTTGTGTCTTAACGTATGTATCAATGGATCTGACTAAAGCCTTTGATTGTGTGAACCATAAAATTCTCCTATACAAAATGGAATTGTATGGGATACGTGGGTTAGCGCATAAATGGTTCGAAAGTTATCTTTCCAACAGAACACAGTTTTCTGTGGGAGCGTAAGATCCCCACTTTTGCCTGTTACTATCGGCATACCACAAGGTTCAATACTAGGTGCAATTTTATTTTTATTATATATTAACGATCTACCTAACTGTGTTGATTGTAAAGATATAATACTGTACGCTGATGATATAAATGTTATTATTACCGCATCCATCAATAATTGGACTAACGTTAATCGTCTCAGTATTAATCAAGAAAAAACAAAAATTATCTCCTACAACCGCGTGCAACCCAATATTCCCCCTGTAATTTTTAATAACGCAAGTATGGACTCTGTTAAAACTATAAAAATCTTAGGTATCATATTTGATGAAAATCTTAAATGGTATGGTCATATCGAACGTTTATGTAGTCAACTAAGCAGTGCATATTTTGTCTTGCGAAATTTAAAACGCTCCTGTAGTAAGAAAACTCTAAAACTACGTATCATGCCAACTTCTATTCTAGAATGAAGTACGGAATTATTTTCTGGGGTTCATCTTCTGTAGTCCAGAGGATTTTTATTTTACAAAAGCGTGTTTTACGTCTTATTTTTGACTTAAAATTTAATGAATCTTGTAAAAATACCTTTAGGTCACAAAAATACTAACTTTCTACGATGTCTATATTTTAGAAATCTTGAGTTTTGTCCGCAAACATTTCAACTTCTTTAGTGACAATAAAATAGAGCATGAACATTATACCAGAATACCTAGTAATTATTTAATACCTCCGTCTCATAAACAAAGTCTCTTCCAAAAGAGCATTTTTTATATTAGTTGCAAACTTTATAACAGTCTTCCTACCACAATAAAACAAATAACGAAACACCATATGTTTAAGTATGCCCTAAAAGAACTATTATTTTCCAAGAATTGTTATACAATATATGATTTTTATACATGATCTCAGTACATTGTTTCTCTTTCCTTTTGTGACGCGTTTCTATTCATGTATGTATGTATTGTATTTGTTTATGCGTATATATATATGTGTCTGTGAAATAAAGAGTTATTATTATTATATTAGATTCGTCGGACTATATAACTCTCGACCAATCTGCAATAAACTAATGTGAATGTGTACACGTGTTTGTCTATTTAAGACGCTTTTTCTTGTGGCCATGGGCTAGTAAAGGCTTCCGACAAGCTATGCGACTGCTTGAATACGATTCTTTAAAACGTCTTTTCACAGTTCTCGTTGAAATTGTAATCTTATGATGTACTCACAACTCACTAAATAAATCTTAATGGCTTCCTTCGATCTCGTAATACCGTTCTTTCCAAATACCTATTAACTCTTGCTGTAGTAATGTGTTTCCGTCCACTTTCCTTGCTATTTTCCTACAAACCAGACTCGTGAAAATGTTTTAACGTGTTTTGTGCAGCACAATGTGAACATTTTAATTTTGTTGCTATTGCTATTTGAGATAAAGCAAGTGATTTCAACAACACTATTTGACTTCAATCGGCAATCGACACTCGCGTGTTTACCGCATGTGACATTAATTAAAGCAGCCACACTCTAACCAATAAAATTATGTTTAAAAATACTCACACATATAATCTCGGGAATAATTTCCTCGCTGGACGTTGGAGACACACCAATGAGAAAGTACGTGTTTCGTTTATAATCTCATAATTATGTAAATTATCCCAATAATTTCTATTCAAGATTGTCCTGATAAAGCTTGCAATCAATAAGAGAAAATTTAGCTGCTATAAAGAAAGTCATCTTGGATTATGATAGGCTTCAGTAACACTTTAACTTACTGCTTGTCTTTTTCCAGGCGAATGGATTTAAAGGAGCAAAAGGAGCAGCTGGCGGCATTCCAGATGCATATAGTTTAATTGCACAAAGATTTAGAGCGAAGCTAGAAAAGTTAGGGCAGAGCAACAGAGTTACCTTACAAGAATATTTAAAGCCAGGGTGGACCTATCATGCGAAAGGACTTTGGTATTATCCTCCAAGCGCAGAATACCCTTCTCTAACCCTAATCGGTTCGCCGAACTTCGGCGAGCGATCAGTTAAGAAAGATTTGGAAACTCAAATTGCGATAATTACCGAAAACGAAGATTTGAAGAAGACTATGCATACCGAATGCAAAAAATTATACGAGTTAGGATTACCCGCAACTGAGACTCGTATTATTCCGAAATGGGTGTACGCTATGGTTTTCTTCTTCAGAGCGTACTTTTGAGAAGAGTATCATTTAGGTATTAGAATGTATTAATGTTTCTTAAGATATAAGTATTTATTGTTATTTATTTTAAATACTTGTGAAATTCCATAGAACAATTGTTAATTATTATGTAGAAACCGAATTGTTATTATATATGATTTCTAATATATTTTTTGTACATAACGTGTGTTTTATAGATTACCTTCTATGTTTGAAGATCTATAGGTTTTTCAGTTTCCTTTGTTGGTACGGCGTAGTGTAATCCGTTCTCTGCTTTCACAGACAACTTGTTCATGAGCAATTTTGAAACGGATATGAAAAAGAACACTGAATATTTTCCTAGTCTGGTACCTAGATGACATTTTCGCGGTTTTTGACAGCAAGAAAAGTACTACCCTAGAGTTTAACAAAAAGCTATTTATAGTGGTTACTTTTCTGTTCAATATACACAATATATGAGAAGTTCCACGACAGAATATCCAAAGGTAAAAGTAAACTTTCCAAGGAAATGCATGTGTGAATAAATGTGTTTTAATTCACAAAATACACTCAGAATCCTTCCAGGCAACTGAAAAGATAAACCGGATACGAAAGAAACGTCAGGAATTTATAAAATTGAATGCGAAGACCGTGATAAAGCCTATATTGGACAGATCAGACGGGCAATAGATACCAGGTTCAAAGAACACACAGTATATTATCACTATGGGAGAATTGAATCGTCAAGTGTAGCACAACACAAATATTAGATTAAAAAAACTAGTTAATTAAGAACGTAACTTTGCTGCGACAATTAAACACTTATGAAACCATTTATATGTAATACGTACTGTAGCATTTTGTCCTTTAGTTCCGAGTATTTACAAGAAAGCCAAATATGACAGAAGAAATACAAGCTAGATTGGTGGCAGCGAATAAATGTGCGTTTACGATGATCACTGTGTTAAGGAAAATCGTTTCGAGATCAGTAAAAGTGAGAGTGTCCAAAACTGTAATCAGGCCAATAGTGATATACGCAAGTGAGACGTGGACAATGGGAAAACTGGAATAGAAACAACTGGGGATATGAGAACAGAAAATTTATGTGGGAAAAAGGTGGGGAAGAAGGTCCAATGAAGAGCTAAAGGTACTATATATAACGCTACCAGACATAGTAGTTGTAATTAGGGCGCAAAGGTTAAGATGGGCAAGGCACATTGAAAGGATGGAGCAGGGAAGGGCGACCAAAGCAGTACTTGAACACACCGTTGGAGGAAAAAGAAGAACGGGAAGGCCAAGGTTGAGATGGAAGAAAGAAGTGGAAGAAGATCTAAGGAGAGGAGTACCGAATTTAAGCAAAAAGCACACAATAGGAAGCAGTGGCAGAAAATAGTAAAGCAAGCCATAGACCTACTAGGCCCGTAGAGCTATAATATATATAACAGCTATATGTTGGGACGGTTAATGATTTAGGCAGGTGATTAAACTTTGGGACAGTGGGAAAATTTTATTCAGCATGTAGTCGTGAAAAACAAAATTAAACACTCACCTTGTCTCCTTTGTTGGTAATCTATTGTTAATATCCAACTGAATAACTGTGAAATTTCTTAACAATGATTAAAGGTGTCCCTACTTCACAAAAATCGCGCGAAATTATTGT
The DNA here is from genome assembly GCA_029619315.2 of Dynastes maya. NCBI lineage: Eukaryota > Metazoa > Arthropoda > Insecta > Coleoptera > Scarabaeidae > Dynastes > Dynastes maya. Next base: position 42,106,674 of record JAROYE020000006.1, on the reverse strand, counting down.
GTCCCAGTATCGTCAAGGAAAATCATTAAAGCAAATCGCCACTGAATTAAGAATGGCAAAATCTTCAATGAGAAATATTGTTAAACACTACAGACAAACTAGAAGTGTCGAAGTTAAAGGAAAAAGTACTGGTAGACCTAGAATTATAACCGAACGAAGCCAAAGAAACTTGGTCAACATTTGCAAACAAAATCGCAGAAGCATTGCGGGGAAAATTACGGCCCCTTTGAATCAGCGCAATGGCTTTGAAGTGCCTCGACGAGAGTATTGTCAGAAATATATACATAAAACTGAACTCGGATTTTACAAGGCATTTAGAAGTATACATATGTAAATAAGTAAATTACATAAATAGCATATTTAAGCCTAAAAAAAGCCTCTATTAACTGTTTCCTAGCAACCAATTGATTTGAACAAAATCAAGAACAAATTGTACTTTTAACGATTGGAAGAAAATTATTTTCAGTTACGAGTCTAAGTTCGACGTTTGTGTAGGAGATACGGGAGAACGGGTGATTAGAGATAAAAGAAAGGCTTCCCATAAAGACAGTCTCAAAAGGAATTAAATTTTCAAAGGAGCAAATGATGGGGAGTTGTATGTCTGGCAGTGATTTGGGCTAATTGGAATTGATTAAGGATAAGATGAATGCTGCAAAGCATCAAGAAATCTTGAAGGAGAATTTGTTGTCCAGTATTGAAAAATTGTACGGAAAAAACACCGATTTTATTTTCCAACAGGATGGCGCTTGGTTTTTTCTTTTATCCTTACATCTAAGAGTTTCTTAATAAACATGTTTCTTTCAAAGTATGAGCACAATTATGTGTTAAGAACATTAGTAAAGTAATGTAGAATTATTACACTGTGTACCAACATTCAATTGTTAGAGCCTGTAGCTTAGGGAAGTTTTTATATTATACAAACAAAAGTTGCCTAGTAATTATTTTATTAATATTGAAATGTAAAGAAAGTAAATAACCATATTCAAATTAATTTGAATTTATACAAAATATAGCAATATATAATGCTTCCTTGTCGTTCACCCTAACAGTATAGATATTTTTATATGCCCAATTTCAAATCACAACTTGTACAAGTGTGTATGAACTTTTATTACTTTTTTAAATACTAACGAGAAAACATTACCCAACAATTAAACCAACTTAGTTCTAAGTTTATTAACAAAAACTTGTAGTAAAACTGTATTACAATTTCATCCAATCTACCACTAGTGCTGCCATTGGTAAGGACTGGTTAATAATAAATCCATGGGAGTACCCTTTATTGCAGACTTGGGCATCAATGTTTGGTATATCTTTTTTAATGTTAAAATAATTCGTTATGGGGCACCAACTATCATGAGCCCCATAGTAGATCTTTATTTTATTTATATTTTCCATTATAATGTCATTATCTCTCTCTCTTATTTGTAACATTTCTTCCATCGCCATGGTAAGACTGTTATTGATTACAAACGGATCAATAAAATCTCTTATGGCTTCTATGTAGCGGCTTGATAAACCAGATATTTTTAAATAAGCATGTAAGAGAAAATTTTGTATAAATAATGGTAATAAATTAAAAAATATACTTAGTACAAGTAATAAACGAAATAAGTATGGTATGAATTTCGTAAACTTTTTACCATTTTTAGAATCTCCTATATATTCAATTGTTGGAAACAATAGAAAACTTTTAACTACTCTTGATTGAATTGATGGTACCCCCAGTAGCTTTACGATGATATACGATCCTACAGAATGTCCGATTAATGTGATTCTGGCATTTTTCGGTATATATTCCTCAATAAATGAGATCTATAACAGTTTAATACATTAATATATATAGAAATGTAAATAGACCCTTACTTTATGTTCAATTTGTCCTTTTAGGCCATACAATTCCTTATTTTCGTCATATGAAGGCATTTTGACTGAATCACATTTATTATGTCCTGCATGTCCAATACCCCACACAACATAACCAGTTTTTTTGTGTATTTCTTCAAGGAATTCTTCATACGCATTTATAACACCAGGATTCCCAGTAATACAAATAATATAATCTAAATCATCCACAGCTAGTCCCTCATTTGCCTGTTGCAATGTTTTGCCCCAGGTTATAACTTTTGTAGGGACATTGTTTAGTGTAACCCACTCTGTTTGCATCTTAATTAACAAGTAAGTTGTTGCAAACTAGCTATTACTCCATTACTTGATAAAACCAATAAAATTGGACCTACATGTTTAAAGGTTAGTACTTGATTAAAGGTTATTGTTTTTTTTTAGAATAGTGCATTTTCTGCTATTGCTATAAAACGGTTAGCACTTACTTTAATGATTATATCGAAGTATATTATGTTTTATTTGTATAAAATTTGTTTATTCGAATTCGAAATGGAAAAAGTTTAGAGAAAACGCATTAAACATGAGTTGAACCAACTTGAACATTTTTGGAATGTACCAACCGCAAGTCAATACCAACTAATACAAAGAAAAGGTTTTTTTATGCGTGTCTATTGAATTTGTTGGATCGGCGAGTTAAAGAAAAAAGGGGAAGATGTCGAAAATGGTACTTTGCAGCTACTGCAACCATAATGAATGAATGCAACAAACGAACTAAAATTTTCTACCTCGCCCCTACATTAAATTACTTCAAACGAAAATCTGGATTGCATGACATGCAAGTTTGAGAACGGTTCGGATGTGTTTTTGAATAAATTGCTTGAGGCTTTGATCAAACAGTTCGAGCAACACAAATACGCTAAGTGGGCTAAAATGGAGTCGTTTTAAGATAATTGTTGGAGCTGTTCGATCAATTAAAAAAATACACGTTTTACGTAACACTGGCGTTACCTTCAAATCCTGTTTTCGCGGGTCAATTGATTTGAATTTAATATATTTTCACTAAAACCCTTACCACAACTCTTAATTCGTACTGGACGCACGTTTCGATAGCCAAGCTATCATCATCAGCAGCAAGACTGAACTGTTCAGTCTTGCTGCTGATGATGATAGCTTGGCTATCGAAACGTGCGTCCAGTACGAATTAAGTGTTGTGGTAAGGGTTGTAGTGAACTGTTTCAGTGTTCCAGTGCCACAGTTTTAGAGTACCCGTTTATATTTTCACTAATTTATACAAACTTTTAAGCCTTCGATTTTATCGTACTATGTGAAACAAAAATAGATGCAATGTCTTGAACAATTTATGGTACAATTAATTGAATTGAATAGAACATGCTCTATTTTTAGCACGCTTTTCATTAGTTTTGCTCTTTTAGTACCAACCCAGTAACCGAAAAGTACCTACGAATTTTGTTTAGCGTTTCCAAAGTGAAGATAAATTTCAAAAATTTAGGACGATTCTAATGTAATAGATAGTTTGAATTAACTAACCAAAACTGAAGTAACCAAACCTATATCTGTGCCTATACCAAAACTGTCAAAACATTCGACGAAAGTAAATTACTAATTTATTTTTATATGCTATTTATATCCTATATATTAATTCCCCCGTTCAACTATTAACGAAACTAAACGAGCATTTACGATCGTTAAGAAATTGCTCAATTTATTGTGGCACGTAAAACAGCATATTTCTACCGATTTCTTGGTCAAGAAATTGTTCAATTAATTGGCCAACAAATCGCGACGTGTAAAATAGGCTTTATAGTTAAAAATTGTATTTTCAACTAAAAGCAATTTTAAGACATAATATAAGATGGCCTAGTGGCAATAATACGTACCATCAAATTTGGAGGAATCAGGATTTTTATTGGGTTTTGATGGTTATTCTGGTCGGCAACATTGTACAAGAACATGAGACGCTTGGACCAATAGAAATATTTTATTTTAATGTTATAGTAATACCACGTATCAACCAGTAAATTTTCTTTTTTTGCAAGACACGTATCAAATATAATATTAACAACATATTTGTTTTCACAGCAACTGTCCTAATAACTTAGTAGGTACTCCATACCTTTTAATATTTTCGAAAGAAAACAATTTAATAACCAAAACTAGATCACATAAATTTTTCTTCTTTTCTGAAAACCTAGAAAAATAATACGTGTTATTGCTATTAGGCCATCGATATGTATTTTCAATAAAGTGGGAATCGATTTTTATAAAAAGGAAAGATAGATTTTGGTAAGAATTTTACTGAAAATTAAGAAAAAATTAAGGTACTATAAAAATAGACATTCTTAATCGATACAATCATAATTACAAACAAAATTAAAGCTAAAAGAAAATAAATACATACAAAAATAAATTATATACAAGAATTAAAATAGAAGGAAAAAATAGTACACACATTAAAGCTTGCATATTCCCAAGCAGAAATTTTTAAAATTCGCGGACAATTTAAGTTGGCACTTCCGGCAATAAAGGTAAAATTCGCATAGGAATCACCAACCTAAATTGTCTGCGAAATTTAAAAATTCCTACTGGTGTTATTAGGTAATATTTATATCACATATCAATTTCCGGAGTACTGTTTCTACTCCTCAAATTATATTTACCATTACAATGAAAATCTCTTAAATTATTCAATTTCTTTCTACTAGTTAGGGTTCTTATAGAACCGTCATATGAATTATTATAATTAGAATTGCCAGAATTAATTTGATTACATTTTGGCAAGCAGTTTGAGTTTACGTGAGCATCATTCGGTGTGACGTCAATTTCTTTTTGAATAACACCTTTGATAGAATTTAAATAATTTATTGGGGGTGTTTTATAGCGTTCGGACACATAAGAAATATTTTCGGACGTACAACCGTTAGGTATCGGTTCCAACGATTCAATTTTCTTTGATATATGAAGAATCTTCTCGTAAATATCAGTCAACATTTTAGTATTAATAAAAATAGCATTTTTATAAGAAATGGCAGTTACTATTAGTATAACAATGTTAATGAACATGCAAATATATCTTGAGAACCAAATATAAAAATAATAATCAGTCTGTATATCTTTTATATCGCTTGGAAAGCTTCTTGATAACAAATAACAGATTAATCTTTCAATAAATGTATTAAAACTTAAAATCGTAAGCATTATTAAACGTGCATTATTTGTTCGAGGAACTGATGTAAAGAATACAATAAATAAAGAAGAAATAGTGTAAAAAACTAGCGAATCAAACCAACTAATTTCACCCAGCAACCAAGACTGCAAATTACTTAAACTATTAGAAAATAAGTTTAATATCTCCATTTGATCCTTAGATGACTTATAAAACTTTTCCATAGTTTTCTCCAAGTTATTTCCATATTCCATTAATCTTTCTTGTAACTTCAAACTTTCTTTTTGATTCTGTAAAATTTGCTCTTGATTTTTAGCAGAATCTTCCAATTGTTGTCCAACCTTCCAGGTACTTTCTGCTATAGTTTCATGCCAGATTTGACCCCGTAAAAACCAACAGATATTCTGTGTATGAGTGTAGAATTCTGTATAGACATTAAAAGCACGATCGCTCATCGTGTTTATACAAATCGCACGTAAATTCGGTTTCTTATTCAATTCACATTCGTAAGTGTCATGACCAGACATTAGTAAGAAACAATTAGTTAGCTGCAATGCTATCTCGGCTTGCGTATCCTCTGATAAGCTGCGACAGCCTTCGTTAACATTCCTAATTGCAGATTTCCAACAGCTTCCATACTGAGGTAAACTACCACGTTCTTGCAATAGCTACGAATGTTATGGGCACTAATTATTAGTGTCAATACATTAATAAAGATAGTACCTGATATTGAGCACGTCCCTCTTCTTGCATTTCTTGAGATCCTTGTCCATATACGTAAATAATATCTTCAAAAGCTATCACATAAGCAAAATAGCACAGCAAACTTTGTAGAATTCTAAGGTACATTTTTTATTCACTTATATTTAAGGTGAAGTTCTTTGCTATCATCTTACATTATCAAACTGCGGTTATATCTTTAAGATAAACCGTTGGAAACCGCACGTTATTTTAACATTTTCAAACGATTTTTTTAAGAAACCACCTAGCCTTAAATCTCAGCACAACCACACAATACGGCAATTTTCTAATCAGTTCGACTAGATGTCAATAGAGGGCAGTTTAATTCGTAGAAATTAGGGAACTACTTTTTCGGCAAGTATATTTATTTAAAATCTTTTCCAGTCGCTATAATTTTTTAATCTTCAAATTCTAACAAATTTCATTATTAAAAACGATCATATCTCTTGATATTTGTTTAGATTTTAATCTATACTTTCGTGAGTCGGTTCTTTATGAGTTTGACATAAGCATTTCAAATACAAATTTAAAATCCTACCACAAATTGCTCCAATTCTATAATGGCATAGGTATATGTTCTAGATACGTTCGCATGTTTGTTATTGCAAAATAACGAATAATAACATCGGTTGCAAATTCTCTTATGTAATCATAAAATTTCCCCAGCCTACGTAAATTTGTCTTTTTCTTTGAATCATGCCCCAAAAGCAAAATTTAACAGCAGACCAAGTTGATTTAGGTCAAGGTGCATTACGCAAGATACATACCCACCGTTATTAAACGATTTTTTAATCCCTACACGAAGACTTTCAGCCTGTGCATTTTATAAGCAATTTATTCATATATTGTTTACTTCAAATATAAAAGGAGAAAAGCTTAATGACAATATTTATTTTCTATTGATTGGTACTATTTTAGCTATAGCAAAAGCTCTGATAGTTAAGCTTCTGATTGTATGAAAATTAGGACAGATGTCTTGGAAAATTAAAATTGTTTTACTTAATTTTAATTCCTTCTTAGGAATATTGTTTTAAGTATTAAGATTTATACAATATATAGCGACCATGTTTATTCACCTCTGTTTCTAATTGACAGTACAATACGCGATTCTTAAAGCTTCCACTAAACGAATTACCAAATTGACAGCACAAAGCCAGCATTCAACGTTTGTTTTTTTTCCTTTCCTGGTACATATTACAAAATTTCCACAATTATTTTTGAAGTTTGATGTTAATTTTAACTTCATAAACATATAGAAAGACATAGTCGTGCCGATTGTTACGCACCACGAAGCATCGTCCAAATTAATTCGATTCAGGGGACGAAGATAATGACTAAGAGCCGACAAAGGGGACTATCAATTAGCCGTAAATTTAACGAACAACAGGAGGAGTTATTGTTAACGTATAATATACTACGCTTCAAGGCAAAGGATGAAAGGATAAAAAATAAAACAATAACACGTTTCAAATGTCATAAGAGAAATTGTCGCTGCGTTGCTTGTACTTACTTCGTAAATAAGACGCTAATTTGAATTTCAAGTTTATTTCTTACGTTTTTGTCGTTAAAAATCGGTGACAGTAGCAGTATTGTAATTTCTAGATTTAGAATGTTAGGACGTTTCCTTGTATAGCGCCTACGTAATGATAAGCAAGGTTTTTCTAATAATTGTATCTTTTACATTTAAGTGTATGGTTCGTTGGGAGGATATTAAAACACTACTTCCGAATGCGAAGCAATTGATTTAATCTTAACTATGAGTTTGGTTAAAAGTCAAAATAGATCGAAAGATACATCAATTGGTTCATTTTGCAGATTCAAAGTTCGTGTAACATTCGATGCTTCTTTTGTAATTACATTCGTCTATCTTTTTTTTCGGAAGATATTACTTGATAATAAGTTGTGTGATGCCACACGGAGAAAAATATATCGTCATTACAACTAGAATGTATCTAACACTTTAAACGTATGAAATGCAATTTCATACACGAGCACACGCCGCCGTAGCCACAACAGGCGTTAAAAAACACAGATTATTATGCCAATCTGTTGACGCACTAGGGATGGCAACAATATATCGATATTTTAAATAAATATATCGATATATTTGAAAAAAATATCGAATAGAAATATCGATAAATATTTTCCCGATATATCAAATCGATATATTCCCAAATATATCGAACGTAATTTGAATCGTCAAAATTTATTTTTAACAAATATTTTTATGGGCCTACCACCTCCCGGTGACTGTCATAATTAGTGGATACAGTAATCTGCAATCTGTAGATGCCGAGTGGATAATATAACATCCATAGCTTATTTTCTGCTTTATAAAAAAGATATACTTACATATACTATAAGATTTTTTTCTTTTAAGTATGTATGTACATACACTTATTCTCCATACAAAAGGTAATGCTAATTTTTTTTACATAGTGGCGATACTGACAATGATTAAGTATATTACATATGGAGAGTATGTTACCGCGTCACTTATTTATGTTATTCTTACAAAATTAGATGCCTATCAAGTAACAAAAATAAATTATAATTCAGATATTCCTCTAATTACGATTGTAATTGTTAAACCCAACCAAAGATAAATTTAGTTGAAAACAAAATTTTAACATAAAGTAAGTAATATAAAACATAGTAAATTTACATTGTTAAATAATCAATAATTAGAACTATGCTAAATAACAAATTATGAATCTACTCCGTGTTGCAAAATGGGATGGACAACGCAGGTGCTAATGTGTATTTTCAAATATAATTCTGTTTCCGATATATTAATACAATATATCGATATATGGACAAGGATATTATATCGATGATATCGGCAAGGATATATCGATGATATCGATAATATAATATTGGCAAGGTTATCGATGATAGATATCCATATATTTGCAAGGATATATCGATGATATTGATATATTGGCAAGGATATATCGATAATATAATATTGGCAAGGATATAGGATATATCGATATATTGGTAAGGATATAACGATATATTGGGCAAGGATATATCGATTATATTGGCAAGGCTGATATATCGGTGATATCGATATATCTTTGCCAGTTTTGTCATCCCTATGACGTACAGAGACACACCACTGTTTCAAGAGCTAGTTTGGCGCTTGTCACACACACTGGAAACTGCTTTCGGGACTAGGGTCGGACTGAATTGCCGTGTACCATATAATCATCTTTTGATAAAGCTGGCTTGGTTCGCGCAGCTTGGAATTTGGTGTAGAAGAATTTTGGGCTCGGATGGGTCATAGCTTTATTGGGTAACAAATAGGGTTATGTCTTGACGAGTTAAGGATGGTTGTCTGGGGCTGTGGGCGTTGCGCATCCGTAATTGAAGAAATCCGCTGGGCGACGAATCTTCACTAGAAGGCGCTTGTCACACACTGGGAACTGCTATCGGAAGTAGGGTCGGACTGAATTGCCTTGAATCCCTTTATCATCTTATGATGGAGCTGGCTCTGTTAGCGCAAAGTTAAAGTAGAAGGGGCTCGCGCGGATGGATCATGACTTTGTTAGGTAACAAATAGGGTTATGTCTTAAGGAGTCAAGGATGGTCGTCTTGGGAGCACGCGCTTGTCGCCACCCGAGTGGACCTACTTTACTCCCATTATCCCAACTGACACCAAGAGGAAATTCAAGAGACATCTATTGGCACGACAAACAAGCGCCGATTAGGTCTGAATGCTCTCGTTTGGCACATCCAACACAAGAGGGCGTTCCATAAGTAAATTGTCAAAACTCAATTTAGAAATAAATTAAATAATAAATTATTGTACGCCTATAAGCAACATAAGCAAACGATTTTAAAGTAAAAGAATGTTTATAGCCTTACACCTGAGTTTGTAAAGTTTGCTTACGTTGCTTATAGGCATATAAGTAATTTACTATTTAATTTATTTATTTGTAGATATTATATCTTATTGTAGTACAGGTTATCTTTATGTAGTTCTCTTCTATGTAAGGTTATTCTGTGGCCCCGCTTCAAAATAAACAGATACGCATCTATCATTCCCAATTGTGGATTCCCCACATCCGCAAAATCCTGTCAAGACAACCATTTTTTACTAAATATACGTAGTAGATTATACTATATGTGATTTTACAATGAATTACATAGTAAAGTAATAAGTTAATAGTTTGGGCGTTGTAAACTTTACTAAAGCTGTACTAAGGCAGCTGGTCAGAACTATATTTTAACTACAGTCTAAAGCTTGTTTTACACGTCCCGATTTACTGGCCAATTAATTGAACAAGTTGATCATCAATTCTATTGTAACGTGTAAAACAGCAAATAGCATACGACTACTTGAGCAGTTTATTGTCAAGAAATCATGGTTTAATTGAATTGAGTAGAATATGTTTTATTTTTGCCAAGATTCTTCGACGATTATCCACTAACTTTGCTGTTTTAATACCAACCCAGTAACAGAAAAGTACCTACAAATTTTGTTTAGTGTTTTTAAAGTAAAGTGAGGTTAAAGTTCGAAAATTTACGACGATTACAATGTAATGGATAATTTGAATTAACTAACCGAAACCGAAGTAACTTAATCTATATTTGTTCTTGCTTGTGTTGAATGAATGTGAAGAACATTTGTAAGTCTAATCCACCATCGCGTAGGGTGGGATTTATTACATAAATTTGAAACTGAAGATAGTGTTAAACACACCGTGCAGTGTGCAGTGGGAAACCTAGGACAGCTCGGACTGAAGAACATACGCTATTTGTGAGCCCAAAGAAGTACATAAAACGATTAGGTGCAGAATATTCCCACATTTCATGAATTGCTGGAAGATGATCCAAACAGGCAAGCATAATTTTGATAGACTTACAATTGTGTATTAATGTAGAAAGGAAACATTGAGTATAAAAAGAAGTGAAATCATGTAACAACAACATTTGATGGAGATAACAGTTTTTATTTGTATATAACATAAATTGTTTGATAAATGTGGAAGTTACTTTTGCGCTAGCCTGTACAATTTAGTTAAAAAATGTATAGGTTTTTTTCCATACATTTGCCCCCAATAACATTTGTGAATACGGCACCAAAGTATTTGATAGATTTTTGAATGTTCTTTCCCCTTAGTTAGTTTAAGGTACATTATACTTTTATGCCTAACACCGTTTCTAAACAAGATTGTGTATATAGATCTAAATAGCTAGAATTTCCCGCTTTTAACCAAAACGCGTTTTATAATTCGTTCAAACACGACTGCGCTGTGTTTTAAAATTGACTAACGTAGTTCGGACAGACGCTCAATCGGTTATTTCATGCACCTATGTAATAGTGAGGTAGTGCATGAAAATAAAACTTGTAAACATAATCTAAAATTTCCCGGAAATATTATATCGGTCAACCTGCGGTCAACTAATGCTTTGTAACCATAAATACGTTTATGCCGTTTACGTTGTTTCATAATGATTCTAATGAAAGGTAAAGTTGTACCCCTTTGTACTTTCACGTTGTTACCATACAATTGACGAGCTTGTACGATAAGTAAACAAAACGAGTCCCCACTATTTTTATTCATATTTCTAAAAAATTGACGAATTTCCGTATAATACGAACCAATTTTAGAGTCTTAACAGAAATAGTTTCTGTTTAAAGCGAACTTATTTAGACACTACATCAATACACAATATTCAAAAAGCCCGGGCAACACCAATAAGAACATCGAGCATATTCATATGTGTATTGAATCGAATGTTTGTATTCCATATTTTTTATGTGCCGAGGAAATGCATAAGCCTTCAAAAGATAGATTAGTAAAAGAAGAAAATTGCTATGTAGTGATAGGCATGTCAAAATCCACAATGTTTCAAATACATCAAACAAATTCCTGTGAATTATAATAAATCAAATAAAAAAGTATGGATGACTAGCGATTTGTTTATAGAAGAACTAAGACTGTGGGATAGAGAGTTATTACTGAAGCATAGAAAAATTATTGTATTGGTTGACAACTGCTCTACATATCCTCCAGTGAAAGGTTTGCGTAATATTAAATTAGTGCCACTAAACACTAGCTCCAAGCTTCAGCCTGTGGACCAGGGAATAATAAACATATTTAAAAGCTACTATCGATTTTTTTTGTTTATAAACTTAATTCAAGTGACGAAGGTAAATCTAGGTCTGGATGCAATCAATTTTAGTCACGGCAAAAAGTTACAGGGAAAACTATCAGTAATTGTTTCAAACATGTTGGTTTCTGTATTTCTTTTGGTGAGTTTGACTCTGATGATGAATTATCGCTTTCACAATGATTGAAGAAGCAAAAATCATTTTTAACAACTACTGATTCATCTGTGGTTGAAAATGAAGTCCTAAAAAGTGTTATGCAGAATATCAACTTTAACGGATTCGTTCATGTAAATGATCAAATTGCAATTGCCGAATTCTTAATTCGTAATATCCCTAAAGATGCTTTGGATGCATCGTCGGCCTAGTTTCAAAACCCGTTCCAAGTCCCGTTTTGGTTATTTTACAGGAGAGCATAAAAACCGTCTCATTTTTGTGAAGCCACTTATGACACGATGCTTTAATAATATCTTACAGATGTCACTATTTTTGAAAACGGCTTACCAGGTCTTAAAATGTAGAATTCAAACTCCTTAACAATAAAATGCCCGTAACTCATTTTCGGACTTGAGGTTTTGAAAATAGGCCGACGATATTCGCCAACATTGAGGATAATATTGAACAAATTTGCGCTGGCGCGAAATTGAAACAGTCAAAAATTACAAACTTTTTTGATCAGTAACTAATACATGTAATATTAACACATATGTAAGCAGTATTTCTAAAAATTTGTGCTCTTATGTAAATAAATATCGTTTGAATGATGTACTAATTTTTTTAATTTGTCAAATGTATTTCATCCGTTTTGTTTATTACGAACTCCGCATACAACGAACTGAATTTCTCGGTCCCTTGCAGTTCGTTATATCCGGACACCGCTGTATGTTTATTTTGTAGTTGATATTCAGAAAATCGATGTAATGGATGTAATGCATGTTTCATAAAAGTATGAAATTTGGATGAAAGATACGATTGGATCTAGTTTGTAAACTGAATCACAGTATGTGAAATATGATGAATTTTATGGTTTATGTTATTAAAGTACCTATAAAGTAAAACGAGCTTTAGGCTTATCTAACAGGCACCAAATAAACTATACAGGAAATACGTAGAATTTTTTCCTTCATATACTAAGATACTTACAATGAGATAAATGCTTAATGCAGAACAATTTCTTGATGACTTCATGAAAACAATACAAATAACAAAATCTAAAATCACGAAACATGCCCCAAGCTTCTTACGTTATTGTAACATCCTTCTATATACGGTTATTCCTCTTATTATTTCGATTTCGATTTCGAACACCTGAATTAACGCCTATACCATTTCATTAATCCACATAAACGCTATGAAAATGTGCATAATCTCGTATACGCATAAAACATACGGGATATTTTGCAATCAATCGTCTCGAGAATTCCCGGAGCGCTTTTTTCGGTGGTAGGGCAAGGTTACGGGTTTAGGTTCGAGACGTATATAACAAACAGGCGCTCTCAACTTGCGTCGTGATTGATCTGCGCGAAAAAGATCTGTTCTCGAAGACGCTACATAAAAGTGAGGAAAAATCAACAAGATGAAGTGTGCGGTAAGTCCCTATTATGTATATTTATCCTGCACCGAAAATTTGCCAATCACTATTCATCGCGAATACCTACATTTCGACGTACGCGTTGGGTAGATGTTTTTGTTTTGGTTTTTCGATACGCAAGAGTGATTTCAATAGGTGGTACTGAGAGGAAATGGGATATATATCTATACATATGCATAAAAAAAACTCTGCATGAACGGAAGTTGATCGTATGTGTAAATTTAGAGATTTTTCCTTGAAATTAATCAATTGAATTGCGACGAAATGGGTAATTGTCGCGTTACACTTATAATTGTAAATAATGTTCGGCACAGGAAGACGTCTAATCGATTATTAGATCAATTTCGATCCGTTTCGTTTAATTTGTCGATAATTATCTATTTAATTAATTTATAATGGTAAATATGTGAAGGTCTATAGATATATTGAGGACATAAACATTGACATCATATTACTAAATATTATCAATAATTAATCGATGTGTAAATCACTATAAATATCAATTTTCAATAATTATTTCGTGAAACTACAAACTTTTCAATTAAACTTCTTGTTTTATATATAGGAATAACACAGAATCAAATGCCGGTTAAGGTTAAAGAAATGTTTCCTTTGAATAAATGTTTATTACCTACACAAAACCAGTACATTTAAAACAGATTCAAGTTAGTTCAAATAAAAAGCTATAATATATATATAACAATTTAACTTTTTTCTAATTGATGGGAGAAAATAAAACAAAATAATTTTTGAAACCATTTAAGTAAAAATATTTGTGCGACTAAAACTTTTCCCAAAGATTAGGTGTAATTTTCTCTTCAATAGAGAATTAAATTAGAAAAAATGATGTTTGGTGTTCTGCAATATTTATTGTTAGAAGTTACTGCTGTGAAATACCCTGACGTATCATTGCCAAACACCGAAAGTATTGGGATTTCAATGTGTCCCTGGATTAGGTACCCCACTTTTGTAATTTTTTTACTTGTTATTTTTTATTCTTGATCAATGAACGATTGATCAAAAATGATAGCAAATTTGATCACTGCATTCAATAACCCAAAATAAGTAAAACAAATTTGCTAAAAACATACAGGACGTTATAGAAATTAAAACATGTGGAATCAACTCTTATCAAGGAATCATGATTAATTTTATTTTTTATCGAAAATATCATTTAAAAATGTGATTTTTATGTTAAAATTGAAAAATGCCCTAATGCCCATTTTTTTTCCTTTTCATATCCAATTTGAGTACAGGCACTACAAATCTGACGTCTATAGACGTCAATTAACTAATTTTACAGTTCCAATGTTTCACTAACATTCAAAGCAAATGATTATTTCAGTAACAGATAGGTATAATTCAAGAAAAATATGTATTTTCCTTCAATAAGGTGTATGTTTTCAAATAAAATATAAACGTTCTGATTTAAATTAAAATTACTTGAATGAATGCCAAAAGCTGAAAGTAATAATTTTTGTTGTGCCAACATTTTCATTTTTCTCTGTGTAAGGTAAAAAGGCCAAGTTAAGTTGTTGCTTATGTTGTCGCCTGTAGATTGGCAGAGACATTGTACCAAACTTTATTCATACGTACTTTTCATAAGAAAATATGTGGAAATATATACGATCCGCCTCAAGGCGGTATGGGAACTACTGGGTTAAGAAAACGTAATACCTGCTCGACCAACAAAATTATTGAATATGACAACTTCCAATTTTTCATTTATTAAAGTAACAGCTTGAACAATTTTCTTTTTCAACAAATCAAGATCGTCGTTTAACTCGTTTGAATAAACTTCTTGCTTTGGATAGCTCCATTAGAGAAAGAAATCTAAAGGTGTTAGATCGGTGACCACCTAGGCCAGGGATGGCGAACCTATGACACGAAAGAAAATTTTGATGGCACGCATAAAAAATATGATTTTTTTATTAATGATAACGAAATCTTATTTTATAAATTATAAAAATGAATTAGAATTCAACAATCTATACTTTAAAAATAATTTATGATTTAAATTTATAGTACTGAATATCTACCTACTATATAATATTATTTTGTCGTATGATCTGTTCGTTTTTTGTATGTAAACCATAATTATTAATAAAAATTTTTCTTTCTTTGTTTACTGAATTATAATAATTTTTTTCTCGAGAGTGAAAGGAAAAGCAAAAAAGAGAAAAATACAAGAATCGTAATTTATGTTAGACAATTTTAGTGTGACACATTAGTAATTTCATAAAGATCATTTATAAATTTGTGACACGGACAATGAGAAAGGTTCGCCATCCCTGACCTAAGCCAAGCTATAGGTTTTATAACCCCCTGTATGTTTTATCGCAAGTTTAAGCACTGTATTCAACAACCCAAAATAATAAAAAAATTGAATCCGGGAACATACTGTATATCCGCGAAAAAAAAATGTTTGCTGGGATACAGTCTTCTTCAATTGTTTTAGTATCAAATTCAAAAGATTCGGTAAAGATCCTAAAGCTCTTACAATGAACATTTTTCGTTTTACTGCCTCGTATAGGAAACATTCCGTATGCAGGTTTCATTTTCGATTTTTTTTTATACCGTAAGAGCGAGCGTACTATGATCAAGCAGCATAATCAATCGGCATTTTTCGGAAATGCGAGAGCGAAATCGTGTCTTACACGAACGGATACGCCGTTTAGAACGTGAGCAAGGTGCACAAATGGACTTGCGTTTATGCAATTTTGACAAGCATATGACATTTCACAGTGAAATTCAACACGGCACACGTTTAGATGCGCTGAGTTCGTGTAAAATCGGGTGGTTATAGTACGCTCGCTCTTACGGTATATACTTGGTTTCGTTCAATTTTGGCAGTGATGTGACATTTTTCTCCTGCAAATAATAAATCCAAATGATCATTTATTTTCTTTCAGCACGTGTTATAATGGCAGTCAATAATATATCATTTTGAATCTCGACATATACGCGATTCTTATAAAGATAAGAATCGTATAAACATACCTTTTTTATAACCTCTAACTTTATTTTTGTATGATTATCTCGTATCTATTCTCATTTGCGCTCTGCTTTGTATTATTATTCAGTTTAAGGGCAAATGAAAACGCTATTATTGTTATTATATGGATAAAAGTTACAGTTCTTAGGTTAGGATTGTATATAAAGCCGCCAACCATATTTAAATTGACCTTTGGAAATACAATTTCCTAACAGCTCAATCGACTATGGACCCCAGCAGAAATTCTTTTAATTCGCAGGCAGTTTAAGTTAGCACTTCCGATAATAAAGATCAAATTCGCATATAGCAGTGAAATTAGCGAATATGTTCTTGATTACCGGAACTACCAACTTAAATTGTTCGTGGAATTAAAAAATTTCTACTGGAGTAATACCGATTGGATTTGGTATCTGTTATAATTTCTGGATTACTCTATAAAAACATCGAAAATAAGATACTGTGTAACGTCTATTCTAAAATAATTTGAATATCTAATAAATTACAGCCAGAATAATGGTAATTTACATTTATTGTAATATGTGCTTTCAAAAAAAAAGTATGTATTTTAGATATTTTTCAAGACCTCAATAAAAATATAATCTACTACATTCTAAGTGTAATAACTACATGACATTAACAGAGCAACAATCATTTCATATTTATTTCACGTCCCAAAACAATAATTTAAACAATAAACTCGTTAATAGATAATAACCAATAAAAATACATATCACATTTGAAACCTAATCAAGGTACATACATTTAAAATGCATAAAATGCGATATTAAGATTATTACTGAATGATTATAACGCCTATAACTTGCTTTTATGTTTACTTCGCCTTATTTAGAACATATTTCCAACAGTGCTTTTTAGATGGCAACAGCGGATGACAACGTGACCTTCCTTAGTAGCATCTTGTTATTTATAATACTTCCTCCTTGTTTCAATTGCTTTTTTATTAATTTCTTCATTTCAATTCATTTTCTTGGTTATTATGGTTGAGATTATGAAAGATTATTGACTTATAGAACAATCATGATTGCCAACTGTTTAATTACAGCATTCTATTTAGGTTGGCATCCCCGGTAATTGACAGTTTTCATATAGTTTTGCATTTTGGACTTAAAGGCTCCTACATAAATTTGCACGGTGTTGATTTGGATGTTATTGCTGATTTATACGATGCATAATTTTTATGTGCAGAATTATGCGTCGTTAAAGCAATAATTTTGGTGCTACCAACCACAAGTAATAAAAATGTAATATTTTCTATACTATTATTATAATTTTAATGTTAGGTTATGTGTTTTACTTGTATGTACTTTTTAAAAAAACCTAAACTTCGAGAATTGCAGTAAATACTTTAGTAAATAGACACCAACAGCAACATCATTGACACACCAATACCTATGTAGGTATAACAATTAGAGATAATAGTCGTTTAGCTTTAATGAATAGGAATTTAAATGAGAAACTGGATCTACCGGCAATTACAAGTTGGTGTCGTATTATAGGTGCGCAGTAGATACTCTAATTGCGTTCAAGTTACATCCGTCTTTTCCTGTTGCGAATATAGTGGATATGCGTTAACAGCTGATGTCTAATAACTATTATTCGTCAACCTACTTAATATTGAAATGAAGCAATGTAAAATTCAAGTCATCTAATTCTATGACAAATCATGTTTATATATCTGCATATATGGGACAGGCTTTAGGTCGTTGTATTTATAGAAGATTTTATGAATTATTTATTCGTTCAAATAGTAGTCGTAAATAAATTGTATAATTGTTGTCACTGAAATAATGTACGTGAATAGATTTTTTTATGTAAATAGTTTGCTTAGATATGAAAGAAAACAAAAAAGAAATTACAATAGATCATTACTTCCTCATTACTTTTTGATTCTTATCGTTTTTACGATTACCATGGATCTGCATAATCTTGGAATTATGCTTATTCTATGGGTTTTTCAGAATTGCCACTGAAGCTTTTACGTGTAAATAAAAATGCTGTTCTTTTATATAATGGTTAAGAAGCTTGTAACTATGTATCTGTTTAAAAAATTATTTCCTTTACAATTCTAGCACAAATAAGGATTACTAACGGTAGAATAAAAGTGTAATATAGTTTGCGTTCAAGTATTTCACAATAGCTTCAGATTTCCCGTAAAATTTTTGAATTTGTCGAGCATATTAAATAAAAATAATTAATAAAAGTTATGTTTACAAAATTATTGAGTTAACCTAAACTACAATTAAACATTGAAGAAAGCTGCTCCTATTCTGTTTGAGTGGGTGATTTTATTCCAGGTAATTTTTTTTTAATTTCATTCTAGATTTTACTTCTATTAGCGGTCTGCTTTGCCGTTGTGAAAGCTGGGGGCTATGGACTTGTCGGGACTAGCACTTATTATAGCGGGAGCGGATCTGGATTAAATTACGGTGGCTACAGACCTGGATATGGAGGAGGAAGTTATGGGGGTTACTCTGGTGGTTCCCCAGGATATCGACCAGGGTATAACAACTATGGTGGTTATGGTGGTTACGATGGTTATGATAATTATGACGGATACAGCGGGGGAAGTTATTACAGCGGATATCGCCCTGGCTACGGTGGTTACTCTGGTTATAAACCTGGTGGATATGGTGGATATAAACCCGGATATGGTAGTTACAAACCTGGTTACAGCGGTTACGGCAGCTATGGTAGCGGTTATAGTGGTTATGGTGGATATGGAGGCTCTGGATATTACGAAAAGTAAAATTAATGTAAGATTAAAGTATTGTATATATTATTTTTCATATACCAATTAATATAGTCATATGTACATTATTTCATCACAAATTAATTTTATTTACGTATAGCACGGTAGCTGTGGTATAAAATTTAATCTAACAATTATTGTATAGCATTCGACATGTATGAATAAAATTAAGATTATATAATATATATTTTTTTAAATTTCCCGCTACCACTCTATCAAAAATGTCAAAGTCAAACACACCTTTTGACAATTTTGAGAAATCCGTTTTTAGTGTCAAACTGTTTCCGTTGCCTAGTGAATTTGTTATATTATATCGTACATTAAAATCATCTAAAACCAGCTATGATTGAAGTACTTTTACAATTAACGGTGATATTTGTTCTTACTGTGAATGGATTATATGAAACTTGTGTTTCACCCAAAATATCTTCCGAAACATTCATCGCACAGGATGTTGCAACAATGAAAAGTGCCGCTTATATTATTGAATTCAATGTTAGCTGTTCATTCGGAAACGTTTCTAATCTCTACGCAGAAATTGAAAGAAGCATAAAAATAGTACCTTCAACAGGGCCAAATTCATACCAATTAAGTTGGATTGAAGAATTTGTGGCTATCCATAGAAGCACCGAAAAAATTATACGTATTTTTGATGCAAGTGGATATACCGCTATCAAGAAAGCTAGTCGTGTTAGTGAAATACGCGATGGGGTGCTGGAATTTTTTAGGTTATCTGTAAATATTCCTAAAAAACTGAGGAAGCGTTGGTTGAAGTGTGAATTAGTGGCAGCGATGATTTCAGGTATCATAGCATGCGTAGCCTTTTATTTGAAATCAAAGTTGTTATCGTAAGTTCTAGTTTTTTCATCAATGCTTATGCTTAATGTGTTATAAATTTTTTCGTTTATATAAAGGATTCGTTACATAATTGTAGTTATTGATCAGAAATACTAAATAAGAATCTAGAAAGTGTGCCAAATCCTACGCTTGCTTTCATTAGTTTCTACCTACAGCTTATGTATTTGCTACTTTGTAATATTATGCAATAAATCGGTCCCTAAAAACAATATATGGTTATCTACATTTATTTTTCGTACTTTTACAATTTCATTTCTATTATAATTGCTAAATTACCAATAGGAATGCGTTTACTGCTTATTCAGGGAAGCTTTGTAGCAGAATCGCTTGCGATGATTTCATAAATGATTGGTCCTTCCCTTTTTGGAATCTGCACAAACGTCGCAAGTATGCATATAAATCAGATGAAAGTGAGTCTGCACTTTCACTTTCACTTACCAAATTTTGTTGGTATTGTGCTCTAAGCTTTTGACAAGTTGAGAAGTTATATTTGACAGCTGTAGTTAGTGATTTTAAATGATGTATCTGTTTGAGGTAAGTATGTTTCAATCATTGCTTGACATTGAGGTTTTTATTAAATTTTAGACTAATAAAGTAGTAACAATTATATTATTTACTAGGAAAAGAGTTGTTAAATCAATCAATCCTAACCAGCTTAACAGATTGGTGCAGGTATATGTTTCAATCTTTTTTGATCTACATACACTTTTGTTTACAAGTTGAAAGATTTCCACCAGTATTTCTTTTATTTTATAAAAGTTAGAAGAATGCATTTTAGATAGGGGGAAATGTTTACAAAAAAAAATGTCCGGAAGAGCTTCTCTATTAAATTTTGGAAAAATATACAGTGTGTTTAATTTAATAAACTTGTAGAGTCTTGTAGAATCCAGAGCTTAATAAATAGGGCACAGCATTTTTGGTGACATTTTTATTATTATTAATACAGAAGGAAACTATATACAGTGTGTCTACCTATTGTGTGGTTGGAAGATAATTCCTTCCCTGAGCTATTTAGAAGGAAAGTTTTCAAATGAAAATTATTCGGAAGCAAGTTTTGCACAACATAAAAGTTGGTAATCCTGCACTTTACGGCTCCCATTTTATAGGATCACTGTTTATATACAAAAACTAATGCAACGTTGCCAAATCTTCGTCGACTACCTTAGTTGTCATTCGAGAATCGTTCAACAAAATCTAAATATTTTTGTTAAATTTTAACAAGCGTATATGTATTGTGTTGCAATTTTGTTCTTTTAATAAGGAAATACAGTGAGATAAAAAATCTCTAATTGTGTTGGCGCACCTGAAAAATTGGTAGTAACACGAAACAAATTTACAGTTATTATGAAAATTTCAGTAGCGTCGGAGACGGGAAGTTGTCTCATTGACAAGTTTATCAATACTTTTTCTAATTAATTAATTAAATGAAATATTTAGTATTATTAAGATGTGGAAAATGAAATTCTATATGCAATTAAAAAGAAAGTTCTACATATCACATTTCAATAAATAAGACAAATATTTACACATGTATTAGAATGAAAAGAATGTTTATAACAAATGATACATATGTAAGTTTCCCGTAATTACATTCACATTTGAATTCCATAAATTAATTTATGAATGTAAAACTCGTTTGTTACATTAATTATTTCGGTACGCACAATATCAAATTTCTTATAAAAACTGTTCAAAATGTTCACCTTCATTATTTAAACAGACTTGAACTCTTCGTTTCATGTTTTCGAAAACATTTTGTAATGTCTCAACATTAATATTTTGAATTTCGTTTTCAATAGCTGCCTGTAGTTCGTCAATATTATAAAGTCGAGTACGATAGATTCTATTCTTCAAGCTTCCAAATAAATAACAATCTAAAGGAGTCAGATCGTGTGATCTTGGAGGCCATCTCCCTCGGCTAATTACTCTCTGAGGAAAGTGTGTTTCCAAAAAATGTAAAGTAGCTGCAGCTGTATGTGCAGTGGCACTATCTTGTTGAAAATAACCTCGTTGCATTTCATCATTTAGTTCAGCTATAAATGGATTTAAAATCTGTTCTCTATATATCTCAGCATTAATAGTCTCGTGAAAGAAAATACGACCGATAACTCGGCTATGTGACATTGCTACCCATACACCAATTTTAATTGAGTGTAAACTTGTTTCGACCAACATGTGCGTGGACCAAGTACGATAGTTCTGGGAATTTACATAGCCAGATAAATGGAACCAAGTACCTTAACAGTAAAAAATGTATTGTCCATCCATACATCATTGTCATTCATTACGTCAAGAAACCGCTGACAGTATTGTACTCGGGCATTAAAATCTTGGGCAAACAGTTGCTGAACCACAGTCATTTTATACGGATGCATGTGTAGTTGTTTACGAATTACAACGTGACAACTTCCGTATGATAGCCCTAGAACAGAAATGTTTATTACATATATTATATCAAAAAGACAAGAAAAATTTACCAGTTTGCTGCGAAAGTTCTTCAAAGAGATTTATTTGGGCTTTATTGCATTCGTTGACTGATATCTTCGTGAACCTCTTATAAATATACTAAAACAAAGTGAGAATAATAGATAACCACACACGATAAATCTCACTCAAAACATCCGCACGTCAATGAGAATTACAGCTATCAATTTTGACAGTAGAAAATGTTATAAACTTAAGCCAAAAATATCTGCTTCCGGATTGCCAATTTAATCAGCCTTTTTTGATCACACTGTAGATAAATAAATATGATGATTTAATATGTTTCTTCTAATATTGGCGCTCTAATCTGGCAACACACTGGTCAAGTGGTATGTGCGGGATAATCCACGCGAAATGGGAACCGTAAACTGCAGAATTACCTAAAATGGGATATACTGTATATTATTGCATTTTTGGATGCCACTTTGGCGATATACCAACAAATTTTTTGTATCAACTGGATTCTACAAGTTTATTAAATTAAACACACTGTATATTTTTCCAAAATTTGGTAGAGAAGCTCTTCCAGACATTTTTTTTGTAAACATTTCCTCCTATCTAAAATGCGTTCTTCTAACATTTGTAAAATAAAAGAAATACTTGGAGAGATCATTCAACTTACAAATAACACACAGTAACCATGTCTTTTCATTTGAAATAGTCTTATAAAAAGTTTTCTATATATAATAAAAACTATTTTAAATTTTGATTCAGATTCTTGTTGTAATGGCAATTTGTAATATTCTACCACAAATATCTTGCGCCCCTTTCGTCTTCGATGACGATGATGAAGACACTTCTGATCCAGATCTAAGAAAAAAACACAAAAACAAAAAGAAGCCATGCACCCGAAATGAAGAAGCAAGATTCTTCTTTCCAATCAACTTTTCATATTCTAATGTAAATTACAACTATAATTGTGGTGGGGACAATCCTCAACATGGATACGGACAAGGTAAATACATATGTCTACAGTGCGAGTCAAAAGTAAAGAATAAATGCGATAAGGGAAAGTATTGATTTTTGAAAAAATTCCAAATGTAACACAATTTAGTTTTTTTTTGGATATACAGAGCGAAGCGTTTAAGTGTGGTGACGTCATCAGTATTTTTTTTAATAGTAACCTTGCTTACATGGTAATGTAATAAGTTTGTTACCTTACATAAGAACATTTTTTAGAAAAATAAATTAAAATAATTGAAGACGGGAAAGTTCATTATTATTATGATTGTAAACAAGGATCAAAGCAACTGCTGCTGAACAATACCCTGTTTTCTGATGAAGCAACATTTTATTTGGACGGCACTGTAAGCAGATAACATTGTGGATACTGGGCTTCACAAAATCCACATTGGTTTCGCTAGAATAAAACACAATATCCTCAGAAAGTCAATGTTTGGGCAGGAATTGTTGGAATCGAATTAGGACCTACTTTTGGGACTTACAGAACATTTTCATAAATTTTCATGTAAATACCATATGATTAGTAATAATTATGGTGCCAGCAAGACGGAACACCACCACATTATACACAACCGGTGCGTAAGTACCTCAATTATGCATTCCCTAACTGGTGGATCGGCCGACGGGGTGCAGCGGAATGGCCTGCAAGATCTCAAGATTTGACACCTCCGGATTTCTTTTTATGGGGCTTCGCAAAAAGTGCTGTATGCAAAGAGAAATCAGATAATCTAGAAGACCTAAAGAAGAGGATAAGAGCTACTATCAGAGTAATTGCACCAGAAATTATTTCTAACGTTTTATTGGAGTTTCAGCATAGGTTAGCTTATTGTCAAGTAGTTGCTAGTGGACATTTGAGCATTTACCTTGATAATAACGTTGTATTTCTTCCTTGCTTACAATACATAAATCAAAAATGTCCTTATGTAAGGTAACAAATTTATTACATTACCATGTTGGCAATTAGATGCAGTGTCAGAATATGGAATAAAAAATGGGGATTGCCATTTTTAAAAAATGCCGATGACGTCATTACATTTACACGCATCACTCTGTATATCCGAATATGAGTCAAGAAGTGCAGAAATCAAAAATAAAATTGACCTGTTTTCGGAATTTTTCCAAAAATCAATACTTTCCCTTTTATCGAATTTATTCCTTACTTTTCACTCGCAATGTATACAGGGCTTTCATTTGGAAACTTCCCACCTTGAATAACTCTTTAATTAATAAAATTATCAAAAATCACTAAGAGACGTCCATTTTGTTTTGGAGGGGAACATTTAATAACCTATTCTAATCAGTTGGGGAACTTTCACCCTCCCCACCAGCTGGCCGCACCCCAAAATCTTAAATAGCACTACCCCATGTGTGATATATCATTTTAAAGGGTATAAAATATTCAATCTTTTACATCAAAGAAAATTAAAATCGGTCAAGCGGTTCGTGAATTAGAGATGAAAATGTATTTAATTCAATCATTTAATTCCTTATAAAATAATTCAACTTCTCAGACTGCAGTCCATTGTAATTTTAACGATAATGCAATCCATTAAAATACTAGGCCCAAAGGAAATGTTATTAACTTTTCCTTATCTGTATGACAGTTAAAAATGTCAAATGACAAATCAATTTCAAATTGAAACAAACGAATTAATATCAAGTTAGTGGAGCTATTTACTTTATAAATTTGTTTTATGTCATAGTATTTTAATTTGACATTAATTGTTTACAACTTAAAGTTGAGCTGTACTTTAAAAAATGGTTTATACTTTAGCTGAAAGAACAGAAATTATTTTTATTTATGGCCAACAAATCGTTGCGCTTGTAGAACTGCGGTTGTTTTTAATGAGAAATATCTTGACAAAAATATTTCTCATCGGTACGTTATCGACTTGGTGCAGAAATTTGTAGAAACTGGTTCGGTAAATAATAAGAAAAGAAGTACGCCAAGAGTTTTAAATGAAGCCGCACACACTGAAGCTCTGAGTCATTTTGCTATAATTTCAAGAACCTCAATTCCTACCTTTTCCAAGCAAACTAATATTTCCATTAGGTCCGTGCACAAGATACTGAAATCGAACAAATTCTTTCCTTATAAAATTCAAAATTATCAACAATTGAGCGAAGACGATTATGACAGATGGATCGAATTTTGTGAGGAAATGACTCAATGATCCATCTTTGGTAAGAAATATCTGCTTCAGTGATGAATCGACATTTTTTTTTGAATGGATCAGTTAATAAACATAACTGCAGATACTGGGACAATCAAAATCCGCATGTGTTTCATGGGGGCCATACGCAGTTTCCTCAAAAAGTTAATGTTTGGGCTGGTATTCTAGGAAAAGACATCATTGGACCGATTTTTCGTCAAGGAAACTTAACTGGACCAATAAACGTTGATCTTTTAGAAAATACCATTGATCCGCTTATTGCCCAGTCACTGGAAGATCAAGTTGACGCAGAAGGGAATATGATTCTTAACGAGCAGAATCCGTATTTTTGGATCGCCGATTTCCGGGAAGATGGATTGATAGAAGAGGTGCTCTGGAATGGTCGGCAAGATCTCCGGGTCTTACTCCACTTGATTTTTTTCTGTGGGATCATTTAAAAACACAAGTATACAAAACTCCACCCGAAAGTATTCATGAGCTCAAAAATAGAATTAACGAAGAATGCAGACGGATTACCCCGTGAAACATTTCAACATGTGCGAGAAGAATTCGAAAATAGATTATATCATTGCTTAAATAATAATGGCGAACAATTTGAATATTTGATAAATTGAATTACTTAGTCCAGTACATCCTCTTTAATCTAGATAGGTTAATCCGGACTTGCAAAGTTCCCCAACCAATTAGAATAGGCTATTAAATGTCCCCCTTCAAAACAAAATGGACGTGTCTTAGTGATTTTTGATAATTTTACTAATTAAGAAGTTACTCAAGGTGGGAAGTTTTCAAATGAAAGCCCTGTATAATTATGTGCGTGCTCACTTACCTTACATTGTTACTTATACATTTTCATAGTGGGTGATTATCTTATTGGAAATTTTAACAAACCCAGTCATCATAAACCATTTGGACACAAACCACATCATCATGGTGGAAACAAACCGTCAAAACCAGAAGTTACAAATAAGCCCGGGGATGTTGAGCATGATCCTATTGATGATTATACTATAAACCAGCCACAGAAGCCTACTAATAGGCCTTTTCATACTTTTGTTCAAAATCACAGCCAAGGTATGGGGATTCTATATACTATCGTAAATGGTATATTTGGGATTGCTACTCAAGCACCATCTTCTCCTCCGATTCCCGTACATGAGACAGAAGAAGATATTAACTTACCGAAATGGAGACCAGGACAACTTACGACTGCATATAATCCTATAAATGGTCAATATGTTCAGAATTCATCACAGTTGAATTCGAAACAATTGTATAGAACAGATAATAAGAGAGTTAATCGATTTCTAAGACCTCTTTTAGAGTTTTTTTGAATAAAAGTAGCACATAACTTTAGTTAATTATATTATAAATTGAATTTAATAATACTAATATAGCGGTTAAAGAGATTAGAAAGACTAAATAATATAAGTTAATAATTTATTTAATGTAAATACAATAATTATAAAATAAACAATAATTTGCCATTGCTTCTACCCTGTTTTGCCTTCATTACCATCGTTAAAAAAAGTCGTACCATTTTGTTTCTCCGATTCTCTTTTGGATGACAACAAAGGTGGGACTATTAACAATTTAGAATTTTTTATTTCACGCTGAATCTCCTTTAAATTAATACCCTCAGAGTGATTGATTTTAAGTGGTTCATGGAAATAAGTTCTGTAGACTTCAGGATTGATAGATGAAACGATCTCATATCCAGCTAAGAAATTTGCAAAGGCTGCATTTTCCGCATTGTAATAATTACGTTTTGGTGCTGCGCGCTTAAGTTTCTTTCTATGATGCTCTTGACTGGTTTCTTTGAGGATACCCATAAAAGGTTCGATCATTTCTTTCGTGAATTTCAAATTGGTACCAACCTTTTCATTGCTTGTACTATTCAATTGGATTATGCTGTTGTTATGAGTGCAATTTTTAAGCTGTGTTCTTACATTTTTGAGGAAGTCCTTCAAAGATTTTGCGCCAGCGACTTCTTTTATTGTGTGGAATATGTCGATGATTTCGTGCACTTCTTCAGGATTTAAAGCGTTTCCTTCTAGGTGATTTTTAACGACGTAATAACCTGGATTTTCTGGTTCGTTGGTGTCTCCAAATCTTGATTGCAATCTCGGTTCCTTTGATTTTGGTTGAATGGTTATCTTCATGGTACCAACGTCTTTCTGTTGGGGATGAGACAAGCTTAACGCGTCTAATACGTGACCAACTTTTACGTAATCATCTTCATGGCTTGTAGAATCTTCTCCTACGTCAGCAAAACGCGGTGCTATTAAGGTTAATTTATTTTTAGTCCTTGCTTTTGTTACTTCAGGTACTTTTGCGTATGGAACAAATAATCTTGGTAAAGATTCTCGTGTCGAACTAACTATTCTTCTAGCATTTTGTGCTACGTCATTGACGTGTTGCAGCGCTTCCTGTCCGGATTCGATGCTTTGACGCATTATTGAGCCGACCTTATGAAAAACACCTCCTTTTTCTAAGGAATTTCCTGCAAACTTTGGTGAGCCTACTATTTCATTATCGATAGCCTTCTTGTTGATAATTTTATAATCAGCGGGGATTATCATGTCTTGCGGAGGTATCATCATTGTGGCTAACCCAGCATTGCGCATGGATGCTAACATATTGCTAAGATAATACATAGGAGCCTTTTTGTCTTCTAAAGAATTCTTGGTGACCGTTCCAAAGTTCTTTATGGTTTTTGGAACGTCTAATTTTGCATAGGGGTCAATTATTAAGCTGATTAAAGGTAGTTGTCTCCGTGTTTCCTTTTCTATTGATTTTTTTTGCTTCAAATTCCTTATTTCTCTGCGATATCTTTCTCCAACGTACGCTTGGTTCGGCGGGAAATGTAATAAATAGGTGCCAACTCTTTCGGGGTAATATGATTGGTTACCTTCCATTAAATTTTTGTTTTCATTTTCGCGAGCTTGAAACTTGGTTTCTGGAATACTTTGCTGGGTATATTTTTTGGGGTAGGAATTAAGATCTTTTTCATGAATTTGTTTTATACATTGCTTCAATCTATGGAAACTATGACCAAAGGCATTATCTTCAGATTGCTTGTAATCAAACTGTTGAGGTGTAGAATTGCCTAAAATATCTTCAGTGTGGGGTGATTTCAATGCACTTCTATAATTTTCCATATTTAAACTCCAGGGATAAAACTGTTCGTCTCTAAATCTATTGTTGAAATTACGATTTTTCGAGTAGATTTCATAATTTGTAGTTCTTTGTGTGTCACTGGGATTCTCATTCATTTTCATTGAATGTCGTAGTTTATCGTCATTTATTGTTATTGCTGGGATTTGCTCCAAATTTTGCTGGTCATACTTATTGCTTTGTGACAATGTTCTACTTGTTTGATATTGTTCTTCATTCACATTCCCAGTAGATGTTGGCCCAAAGTGATCAGAAAACATTTCAGAATTTTGTAGTTCCTTTCCAAGTAACCTTTCTTTCATATTAGCATAACTAGGAAGATCCTTTACTCGATCAAGATACATATTTTGTTTTAGATTAAATTCATCCTGTACTATTGGATTAATTTCTTGCGCATTTGCTGTTGTGCTTTCAACTGGTAACAGGATCTGCATTGGCATTTTAGTATAGTCTTTAACGTTGCCAAAATTCTGTATGATTGAAGTAGTATGTTCCATATTTCTTGGATCAGTACTGGGCTTAGGTGCAGCAAGAAATGACAGCAGATCTAAATCATCATCCAGTATTTCATCAAGGAAGTCTCCGCTTAGTTTAGGTTTATGCTGGTTTCGGTGATCACCGTTTTTGGCGGTGTTTGATTCAGTTTTAGATTCGGGGGGATACGAACTGGGTTGAGTTTCGAAAGTTTCTGTAACAATGTTTACTTTATCTGTCGTAGAGACATTGATATTTTCTGATTTAGAATCCGTGCGGTTATTTTCTACATTATCTACGTTTGATTTAATAGGAAGCATGCGTGAGGTTGTTTCTTCGCTAGATTCGGCACTTGAATGTAGGGAACTTTCCAAATTGGAATCATATCTTTCTGAATTGGAAGTAGACTCACTTAAATGTTGAACGTTTTTACTATTCATATACCTACTTTTGTCGTTATTTCTTAACATACCGAACTCCAGATGAGAATCTGTATTAGAATTCAAAGTTCTTGTAATATCCGAGTTTGAACTAGCAAATTTTAAATTATGTTCGTCAAAATCATTGTTTGACTTTTTTAAAAAGCCTACTGGCTGTGATCTGGCATTGGGCAAAACATGGGAATTACTTTTTGTCTTTAAAGATAATTCTTCTTCAATTTTACTTAGATTTTCATTATTAGCTACAAATTTTCTGTGCTCATAAGAGTTATTCTGTTTGTTAATTCCTTGAATTGCTTTAAGATTTCTTGTTTTATCTAACGTATCGTTGATTTCTGTATCTGAACTTGATGATTGTTCAAGTGTTTTTAAGTCAAAAAATAAGGGTAGATCGCTATTAACTGGTAATGTATCTTGAGTAGGCGGAAGCTTATATTTTCCCAAGTTGATATCATTTTTGATGTTTTTTAAATCTGAAGATGGATTATCATGGGCAGAATTGATCGTTTGCAAATGTTCTTCGAGAGTACCTGGCTCCGTTGTATGAATTCTATTGATTTTTAGGATTGTTGAATTAGAATCTGATAAATTTTGATTTTCATTGGTTGTAGGCTCTTCCAGCAATAAAATTGGATGTTCAGTAGTAGTTTGCCTTTGAACATCGCTTTGAATGTCAAATTCGAAAGGTCCTGCATTAGCTTTATCTGTGCTTTGATCAATTTCTTTATTTCGAGCGTTAAATATTGACAACGGATCATTTTTACTAAATGTATCTTCTTTTGGAAATTCATAGTGAATTGGATGTGAATAATCATGCGTTTGGACATCTTTTAAGTCATAAAAGGGTTTGCTATCTAAGTTACCTGAATTTAAATTTGCTGAATTCTTTAAGTTGTTATAACCTGCAGATGCTGAAAGGCTGTCTTCATCAGTATACATTGGATTTGACTCAAGCAATAGATGCGATGTGGGATGAAGTTTAGCTTTCGCAATTGCTAGATTGTGCATTGCTTTAGCTTTAGCTAGATGTAGCTGGGTTAATAATGGAACACCAATGATGTCTTCCTCTTGACAAATTATGTGACTCCAAAAGCATAATAGTGTTATTATAGTAGTTTTCTGGGTTATCTGAAATAACGTTTAGGAAAAATAGAATTTATGATTTCTTTTACGTATTGTTTAGTCAAGTTAAAAACGTATTAAACACGTCGCTTCGTGATTAGAGCGATGTAATCGTCTCTGCGATACATAGGCGTTTCACCCAAGTAGCGTGTTGATTACAAAAATCGATTCTCGCTTTGTCAGCGCCCGCTTATTTTTCGTTCAGACTAGGAAACGCAATAGAACAATTACAAAATAGAGCATTGTCGTTAGTGGAGTCACTGCAAATAGTGGACGAGGTACATACACTGCTACATACTATACATGACGCAAAATATAATCGCGTTTTTGAAAAGTTCGAGAGTGTGTTAAAGACAGGTTCCGATTTTATCACATTAAAACAAATTTGGTACATCGACTATTCCATTAACTGAATTCAAAGAGTGTTTTAATCATGCATGTATTACATCCGTAGATGTCGAGCGATCTTTTTCAAAATATAAACTCATTTTTTCACCACGGCGAACATCGTTCAATGAGACAACTGTGGAAACATATCTAATGCTGTCAACTTTTTACGACTTTTATCCAATGATAATACTGATAATGGTGCTTTTACTTTTAATGTTCGGTAATTCTAATGCAACCCGCCAACCTACTTGATAACGCTGCTTAAGGGGGTGCGTGTTTCACAACTTTTCAGATTATAATTCTTGATTGGTTCTGTTATTTTTTGGTGTTGTACTTACTAAAGGAAGCGCACGCCTATGCCGCGCAGAGACATTACCTCGCTTTGTTCATGATGTCATGATGTTACTTTTAATTTTGAGAAGGTACCAGCTACAATTTATTTTTTATTAGTGTTATAACACTAAAAATGTTTAAAATGTATCGTTAAAAGTAGAGTAAGAAGAAAATTTGAACTATATAAAGGAACATTTTAAAATGGGCAATCTTTTGAAAGTAATTGATCCAACTGCCCTATTCAGTGGATTTGAAAGTACCAAATATTTTTGCTAATAATTTTTGGAACAACAAACGGAAAAATTAATTGCAAAGTCCTAGCCCCCCATTTTTTTTGAATTTTAGAGATCGCATTTTGTAGTTGTAAAAAATGATTTTTTTTAAGCTTCAAGTTTTTGGATTTGTTTTTTCATTGTAAAACTTACACGAATAACATAAATCGGTTTTTGATGGATGCGTGAAGTTGACTTCCGCACTTTCGACTTTTTTAGATTTGAAAACGTCCATCTTTTGTGTTGATTCGTGACATAAGAATTTTATTTTGTACTCATTTCACTTTTAGGATAATCGAGATTGAAAAGTGGAGGCCAAATTTATGCTGCTCCTGCATTTTCACTTTTTTTTTTTAATTTGACGAAGCTAACGTTTTGTGCTGACTTGTGTCAATATTTTATTTTGTATTTATCCCCTTCTTGAGATAATCGAGATGAAAAATATACGGGAATGAGGGTTGATACAGACCTTTATTTGACAGCCACCGCATCAATTTACATAATTTTATTACGACATTTTGTGATAATTTATTCTGTAAAAAAAATATATAAAAATTGATGCCCTGTTTGTTGAATAAAGGTCCGCACTAATTCTCAATCTCAAATATCTCGAAGACGGGATGAATACAAAACGAAATTTTACGGCACCAATCAGTAGTAATCAGTAACGCTGGCTACGAGCGGTACCGCGCATCGGCGTAGAATCCGTTCGGACCGAGAGGAACGGTAGTATTACTTCGTCTGTGAAGCAGTACGGACATTTTCGCTGCCGGTCATTTGCGCAATTGTTTATCTGCCTAAAAAAATATGATTTCGTCAGCAAAACGACCGCGGTCGGACAAACTTCGAAAATTTATTGCAGAAATTCCAGACTTAATATATGAAGGTGCTAAAATTAAATGTGTAATCTGTAAAATCCCGTTAATGTGTTGGTCCAGACAACATTGTCTACGACACGTAAATAGTGAAAAGCATGTCTCAAAAAGAAATTGCGCACGAGACAATGAAAAATTTATTTAATTCATGCGTTACGTTTATCGCATGTAATATACCGTTTAATTTACTAGACAAGGAACCATTTATCTGCTTTTTGCAAATTACCAAGTCGAACATCGTTACGAAGAATTGTGCCATCTGCGCGCGAACATATTGAACAAAAAATAAAATCGAAGTTGAAAGATCAAAAATTGTGGTTATGTGTCGACGAAACAACAGATCGGAAGAAACATTCTGTTCTTAATGTAATGGCACGCAAATTGGAACCTCATCAATCGGTACCTTCAATTCTATTAGTCTCCAAACGAATACAACAGTGTACTGCCGAAGTAATTTCAAAGTTAGTGTTAAATACATTGGACAAGTTTGAACTTTCAACAAACCAACTCTTGATGTTAGTGAGTGATGGTGCTGCAAACATGCTTTCTGTAGGCCGGTCTCTTAAAAAGCATTCTGCTAATTTGTTACACATTACGTGTAAAATTCATGCCCTCAATCTTGTGGCGGATAGTATCAGAAAATGTTATCCTGAGGTAGACGCTTTAATAGCGCATACCAAAGCAGTATTTGTCAAATCACCGAAACGTATTCGCGAATTTCACAGACTGTGCCCCCATATACCAGAGCCACCAGAACCTATTCTAACTCTTTGGGGAACATGGTTACAGGCCGCGTTTTATTATCATAAATATTTTGTCAATATTAAGAACGTGGTTTTACAATTCGATACAAATGAAGCTGCCGCTATCCAGAAAAGCCAGTCGAAATTTCAAGATAGTCAGGTTAAAATGGATTTAAAAATCATTCACGACAATTACTTCGGGCTAGCAGATGCAATAGAAAAATTACAAAATCCTGCGGTGCCGTTAGAAGAATCTCTACAAATAGTGCAACATGTTCACGCACAGCTATGCGCGATTGAAGACGCAAAAAATGTTTCTCTTCTAGAAAAATTGAAAGTGTTTTTGAGAAAAATTCTGATTTTGGCACATTAAGACACATTTGTGAAGGTGCGTCAACAGAATCGTTAAGTTATTTGAAAGATTATTTTACTTACGCAAATATTACGTCACTAGATGTAGAACGTTCGTTCACTGCATATAAACGCATTTTTTCCTCATGCCGTACTAGTTTTACCGAAACAACAGTTGACTCTTAAAATGGTAAGTGTTTGAGCACGTGTTATTTAATTTTTATTTAAAAGATGAAATTATTTGCGGCAGCAAACATCCCTATTAGCAGAATAACTCTAGTGGAACGCGAGGCCTGGTCGACTCTACGCTATTGCGCGGTACCGCTCGTGGCCAGCTTTAGTAATCAGCACAAAACATCGCCATTATCAGATTTTTAAAAATCGAAAAATTGGTGCGGTGGCTGCTAAATGAGAGTCTGCAGCAGCTCTCATTCACGTATATCTCGAGAAGATAAGCACAAAATAAAATCTTTACAGCACAAATTAGCACAAAACGGGTAAAAATCAGCGCAAAACGAGCATAAAACACGGACATTTTCCAATAAAAAAAAAATCTGACCATGGGGGAGGGGACCAACCTAATCCGTCCCCTTTTAATTCATACGTTAGATTTTGATTTATCGTCTATCGATATGTTGTCATTTTTTGCTATTCGTAATGTTTCTTCAGATAAAAAGCGGTTTGGGAGAAATCAAACCTTAAAGAAAGGGCGCTTTGAATTTTTTGATTGATTATTTGAAAATACATACATACGCATACTTTAAACTATTCTGTTGTTTACTAAAACGCCCGTTGTTTGGTCCGATACTGGTTTAACGATTTTCAATTGTTACCTGGTAATTAAAAAAGCACTCCTAACGCCTAATTTTGTAAAATAATAATAACAATATTTCGCAACCACATAAATTTATGTTAAAAAATATTTTATTTTATCTTTAAAATTGTCGTTACATTTGAGAACATAAAATTTTTAAAGAA
Organism: Dynastes maya; assembly: GCA_029619315.2. Classification (NCBI taxonomy): domain Eukaryota; kingdom Metazoa; phylum Arthropoda; class Insecta; order Coleoptera; family Scarabaeidae; genus Dynastes; species Dynastes maya. The sequence goes on along the minus strand of JAROYE020000006.1, from coordinate 42,071,796 downwards.
AACTATTAGCTGTTGAGTTTTTATTATACGTAAGTATATTCAATGTTTTTATTAATATTTTTATTGTGTCGAGATTGATAAAAATATAGTTAAATATATTTATTAACTTACCATTTTAATTAATATTAACATTAAAATCACCTGTGCACAACTGTAACATCCACACCATATTTGACATCAATAAGATTTCAAAGCTGTACCTACATAAGAATTGTTTTGCTTAGTTAGGAAAACATTGTTACTCATTGTCAGACTTGTTCTAATTGCAAAATTACATTTAGAGCGCAGCTAAGGTAAACAAGAAACAAACGATATAATTTTAACAAATTTATTTAAAAATATGTATTATTATACATTTGACACAAAAAAATTATATAAGTGCACCATATTTTTGATAATTTTATTACTTCAAATTGTACTTATGATATTAATATAACATTGTAATTTTTAAATTATCTTCCATCGTAACAATATCATATAACTTATGTGTAGCAAATCTAAATTTCAAATAAATTGCGATGTCTAGATAATAATTAATAACTTAGTGCATGCACATCTTTTCTTTTGTAACAAACAACAGAAATAGAATGAAAAAACAATCCTAAATCTTAGAAAATAAATTAGCTCTTATTTTGAAAATAGCGGTTCTTATTTTTTTTTCTATCACCGACGATGGCAAGTCGAAATCATGTAAAATAAAGGAAAATAATTTAAAGTAAGTATAATAAAAGAGAGATAACAGAAAAAAGAAGGTCTTCTCTATCAGCATTTCAAAAATAGCATAGAAAATCTTCTTTGCAAATTTCTTTTTACATTTTCACCACTTCAATGCACAAAATATACAGATCAAATGTTCGTAAATTGCTAATCAAATATATTATTTGCGAAAACAAAGCACATCGACGTCGAAAGTATTAATCTTGTGAAAAAAAGGATAAAATAAAAATCATTTTCCCTTAGAAAAAAAAAAAAAAAAAAATGCATTTCGAACGTCATTTTGTTTTGGTGTTATCTGCTTCGGCTTTTCCTAATATTTACTTTTGTGATGTTTAATGATTGTCAATTTGATTTATTTGCAATACAAAATACTAGATACACCTCTTACAAGTCTGACTGGTCTGGACCTAAAAAAATAAAATCAGTATTAATAAATACCACAAACTCTAATTTGTATTAACTGAAAACCTGAACAAAATATTAAAGACGATATCTTGACATATGTAGTGAATATCGAAAAATCACTAAAAGAGAATTTCACAATTCTATTTTGTTCAAGTTTCATAAAAATCCTATTTTGCATTCTATATTTATTTGCATTTGATATACAAAATTCTAAATTAGGCGTACAAAAAATGATTACAATTCCTAACAATAAAAATCACAATGAAACAACAAACATCCAAAGCTACCGCCAGCGCATGCTACAAAACAGAAAATTATTATACAACAATTAAGACAGTAAAGAGATGCGATTATGAGAATGGAACTAACGAAGAATAAAAGAAAAAGATGAGTGGTAAGATGAAAAAAGCTTGCGACACGCAGTGTGAAAGAAAATGGTACAAAAAAACATGATAAATGATAAAATGTCGGATGCAGTAAATATTTGATTATTAAAGTGTGTATATTTAATATATTATCCTTTAAATCATAAAAAAAAGGTAACAAACAATTTTTATTTAAAGGGGGTTCGTCAGAATTGCTGATCCTCCCAAATCTAGTAACTACACCTATCTCTTGAAGCAAACTACACCTTTCTTTTAGTGTGTTTAGTGTTTAGTTGAACGTTCAACAAGAAACAAAATACAAAAAAAAAACTAGTGACCAAGTTAGTACTTTTGTATTTGAGATGTATTATGGAAAAAGTAGGTACAGTGAAAATCACGAATCTTTGTAGTTACGTCATTAATCGATCGGTAAAGTGAAGACAAGCGTAATATCTAAAAATCGTAAGCGTACGTATACACAAGCGAGTATATAACATCAAGACAGGAGTTCCTAAACTTTATCAGTCCGCGGCGCACTTACAGGTTTAGTATTTTGTCCCGGCACCCTTTTCGTGTACAATGACATAAATCAGACACAGAAATGAAAACAACTCTTAGGAGAAACCTCTCAATGTGAGGCTCACATTTATTAAAATTGAATCACAAGAACCATCAAACTAAAATATGAAAATTTAAAAAAATATGAAATAAATGGTGAAAACCTTCAACGACAAATAAGTTAATGTGACGGGTGAGCTTGTTGACCGCCACACATTTTTTCAAAACGCAGAATATGGTTTGACACTGCCGCTCTCATTTCTCCCTCCACATCGATTTTGGAGCCATATTTGCTTTTTATTACAGGTGAAAATCTGGCTTCACATAAATAGGTTGTCGTAAAGGGAATGAGGATCCTTACAGCTTCTTCATTTCAGGCTGTTGTCGCAAGAGAGTTCAATTAGACTCTCTTCTTCCAGCGAAGTGAATTCTGGTGGAGCTTGAGCACAGAAAGGATCTTGGATCCACGCAAATTTCTCGACATTGTCTTCGTCAAAGTATTTTGCAAACCAGTCAGTGAACTTTGAAAGGTGTTCCTTGAAAAGAGACACCAAGTTTTGTGAAACAATGACTTTATTAAAGGCCACGTATTTGTGCAGTTCAAGGAAACAAAGTTGACCGCCATCCTCATTGATTTTTCTTATCCTCAACTGCACGTTTTTCCTAAACGCCGCTACCTTTTCCAAAAGTTTCAAGATGTGCATGTTATTGCCTTGTAGAGACAGATTGAAGGCATTCAGCTTGTCAAATATATCTCACAAATACGCTAGTTCCAGCAAAAAGTCGGGTTCGGCAAAGTACCTGGATTTTTCATGACCTTCCTCTTGTAGAAAAGTGGGAATTTCTTGACGCAGCACAAATGCATGGGGTAAAACGTTGCCATGTGAAAGCTATCGTGAACTGCAGTAGTATAGCAGGGCCGTGTGTTCAACTCCTATGTCCATGCATAGTTTTTTGAAAAATCTGGCTTTCAGTGGGCTAGTTTTTATGTAGTTTACTACGGATGATGCAATGAGTTCACATAGCATGCTTTGCTGCGAATAAGCACCTGCAATCTTCCATAGCAACCAGACATTGATCGAGCTCCATCAGTACACATACCGATGCACTTTTCCCAATCCAAATGATTTTCGGTTATAAACTTGTCAAGTATATCAAATAAGTCTTGAGCCTTTGCGCTTCCAATGATGCTTTTGCAGAACAGAAGATCTTCAACGATATTATTATTCAGGAAGCGTACATAACAAATAAGGTGTATGTCTTTGTTAGTGTCAGTAGCCTCATCAAGTTGCAAACCAATTTCCGTGCTTTCCATTTTCTCTACTAATTGAGCATTGAGATCCAGAACTATATGATGGATTCTTCTACTAATAGTGTTGCATAATATTAACCATGTTAAAAGCAGACTGTAGAATAAACTATTCTGCGATGGTGTGAGGTTTTTTGCACTTTGCCACTCTATGCGACCTTAAAAGATGCTAGCAGTGCGTTGCTTGGTACTGAGACTTGTTTAGTAAACACACTTTTTGCTTTTGTAAATCTTGCAACTTGCTACTAAAGAATTTGCGAGATTTTTCAACCATGTTTGGAATGATTGGTTTCGAGATGTCGCTTTAGCTTACCTGGGAGCATATACTCGGTCGCTAGAACTTTTAAACATTGTTTAGTTCTGAAGTAAAGCCAAAATTCAAATAGTTGTCATCGTATTTACGATATTTCCGTTTCTTTGCTACCCCACCACTTGTCGATGCTAAATCACTCTACCTTGAGCTGTCGACTTGCTTATTTAATAAAAATCTTTACATTTTCTTACGACTTTACGAAAACACAAAGCGACACACTAAAACAAAGCGGGCGTTCGTCTGGTACCGGGCGTCTTAAAACTATTTACTTTTCTTCTCAGATGTTTACTCTTCGGTTGTTATTTAGGAACTGAACTAGTTCGCCGAAATGGTGCCGTATTTATACTAGCCGCCCCACCTACTTAGATAGTATGCTATATAAGTCTACTAACTTCACGAGAGTTCCATACTTCTCTGGAATATTCTATGTGCTTCTATTAATTCTAGCGCCCGCGTTCGCAGGAGTGCCTCCCGGCGCTCCTGTTTGCTTTCTACGGCCGCAGCGTACACTTAGGGAACCCCTGTTTTAGAATATACGTCCATATTTTATGAAGTATCAATGAATTCGTTAAAATGAGATAGAATGTGATCGAGTAATGCGTAAATAAGAGCTCTGGTAGTGTTTACTGCAGTGTATGTAGCCTTAGTTGCAACTGTAACAGAGAATACCTCTCCTTTGATGTTTATTTTTCATTTCTTTTGCTAAACGTTATTTTCAGAACTATAGTGAAGTAAATCATTTAGTTTGTTGTAAGTTTTGTGATGTAAAAGAAGTATACATATGCTTCAAAACATTTTTTTGTAGGTTACAATTTAAGATGCCCGGTAGACAACAAATTGACAACTGTTAGTTTCGTATAATTCATTGCAAACACGGTTGGTGTACCTGAATTTGTTTCAGACGCTGCATACGTCATAAACACATATGACGTAACTACAAAGATTCGTGATGTTCACTGCAGTTAAAATTAATAATAAAATCACACCGATATTGTGGTCAGTATATTAAGTTTTAGCGACATACACCCTTAGCGATTTATCACAAAAGCAGAATGATAGGCCTAAGGATGTCAATTGATACTTTTGTCCCTAGATTTGCGTAAAGAATATTGATGGTTGTCTAACCATTAAACTTTTTACACAATCTACTACGGTTATAGTTTTGTACCATATTTACTCTTGTGTAAGGTGGGAAGTCTAATTTACTCAAATTTAGTACAGAGAGTGGATTGTCAAGAATGTAGTCACCCTAAAGGAGCAGGTTGTGATGACCTACTCAAAGTACTGTTCTGGTTTTTGTGAAAATAGACTCGTGTAAAATCAATAATCATTATATGGATATAAAGATTATTTGGGCTATTACAGAATACTTATTATATTATAATTAATTACTCACTTAAATTATTATTTTTTCTCCAATATATACCAAAATAATTTTTTACCGTTTTACTTATAACCTCAGAGATATAAACTCTATTTTACAAGGGAAGATTCCAACTTGGCAGATTTGCAGGACCACCGAGTGTTGTAAAACATCGCTTTCTGCGAAATTTACCTCTGAAATGTCAACGACTTTCAGATATTTTTGTAATTTACACCATTATTATGAATAAAAAAAAAAATTATTAAAAATTAGTGCAGATGAGATTGTTGGATCCCTTTTCCACTATCCCTACCGCTTTGCGGATTGGGGGTTGAACGGAAAAGGACAAAATATACCCATAAGTAGAGTAACCTAAACTTGCGGACTCGCATAGGCGTCGATATTACGGTTAATATAAGAATACGAAAAATTCATAAATAAACTAAACCGGTAGAGAAGCAGGCATGCAGTGTCGACCTTGAATATAAATCATGTTAAACCGCGCTGAGAGAGATTTCGTTTTAGTACCGGTTGAGCTGTTGCAGAGATTAGTCGAACGTACGTTTCAAAGTACCCATTACCCTTACAAACACAATTACAGAATCATTTGCCGCGAATGAAAGAGATGCTAGAAAATGTGTGTAAACGTGATTTGTGTTCCAAAAAAATATGGATTACCGTGGATGAGACGACCGATATAAAGAAAAACAGTATTGTGAATGTAATAGCTCACGTTTTATCTAACGAGAACACAGCGTCTCGATATTTATTAGCTTGCAAACGTGTTCAACAATGTACCGCGGAGAATATTCAAAAAGTGATAATGAACGCTTTGAAAAAATTTAAAATTGCCCAAGATCAAGTTTGATGATTGTGACAGATAGTGCAGCAACGATGTTAAGTGTTGGGTGATCCTTAAAACAATATTTCCTAACTTAATACATATAACCTGCGTGCTGTATGCTTTGCATTAGTTGGCGAGTGTTTGACAACATTACGGAAACGTTGACGGATGATTGGAAGTACTAAAGCAGTGTTTCGTAAATCTCCTAAACGTTTAAAAGAATTTCGTAATTTGTCCAGGTATTCAGAACCTCCTGAACCAATTTTAACGCGATGGGGTACTTGGCTAACAGCAGCTTCTTACTATTTAATCCATTTTCAACAAATTCAATCAGTTATAATGCGATTTAATCGGAATGAATCCAAAGCAATTAGAGAAAGTCAAAGAGAATTTCAAATTCCTCAACTTTTAGAAGATTTAAGAACAATATGTACCAATTATACAGTATTACTAGATGCCATCAGAAAACTACAATGTACTGAATTATCACTGCAGGAATCATTAGACATAGTGGAGAGTGTAAAAAATAAATTACACACATTAAATGATACGCCAGGATTATGCGTAGTCAAAAGTTGCAGATGTTTAAGGAAAAATCCGATTTTAATACTTAGAGGCGTTTATAATAAGTATAACAATAGGAACTTTTAAGGATTTGAAAAACAGTTTCTACATGCAAATGTAATTCCTTAGATGTGGAGAGATCGTTTTCTATGTATAAGAATATTTTTCTGTCGACGCACAAGATTTAAAGAAGTAACTGTTGAAACATATGCAATGATGCAAGTTTACAGTAGTTCACATCCTGATGCTTCTAATTTGTTGAATAATTAGCAAGTAAGTTTATTTATGAATTTTTCGTATTCTTATATTAACCCGTAATACCGACGCCTATGCGAGTCCGCAAGTTTTGGTTACTCTACCCATAAGTGATCCCCTGGAAATACCATTTACGCCTATATACACCGGGGTCAGAAATTTACGGAAAATCGTCAGGTGGATTATATGATCAATTCCGAGTTGACAATCCTAATTCAGAAAAATTGTATGGCCATTCATTATGGCACACAAGACCATCAAAGTTGAAAATTTGCGACTAAAAAATGATTTAAATTTTTTGGAATCTTCTATGGTAAGCCATGTTTTTTACAGTCAAATAGAATTATGGAACACTAAGGTGGTGTAATTAATCGTTCTATGTCTAATTTCACGTTTTTAACATTGTTTTAAACTGCATTTTTTACTTTAAAGTACTTTGAGTCCGAAAAGTGTTTGGTTGTAATAGTTGTCAAATTTTGTTTATTAGTATATCGTTAATTTAAAATTATTATTATTTTATTAGACTTAAATAAAACTCGTATCTTGTCATGTCATTCTTTTAAGTAATCCGTATGGCTTAACTAATGACCATACAACTCTTTTGAATTAGGAGTGTCGACTCAGAATTAATCATGAAGTCGCTCTATGTGACGATTTTCCATGAATTTCCGACCATCCTACATATACTTACTTCCCCCTCCCGCAAACTATTCCGAAAAAATGTAAAGTAACCTGTATAGCATACAATAAATCCAAACAATTTGAATAACCTCATATATGTATACAATTTTAGGAACGAAAACAATATGAATGTGTTCTGAAATATATTGATTTAACTCTTCTTGTAGTGGTAAGGAGGTCAAAAAGATCTCATCTGTGCTTGTTTGGTAGACATATAGAAGGTGCATTTGGTGATAAATAATTTTTCCACAGTTGTTTCGGGAAACCGAGTGGGGCGTGAGGAAAAAATGTGTTTATATGCAGAAAACGAACGTTCTACATCTAGTGACGTTATATTTGCGTAATTAAAATAATCTTTCAAATAACTTAACGATTCTGTTGACGCACCTTCACAAATTTGTCTTAATGTGCTAAAATCAGAATCTTTCTCTAAAACACTTTCAAACCTTTCTAGAACACAAACATTTTTTGCGTCTTCTACCGCGCATAGCTGTGCGTGAACACGTTGCACTATTTGCAGAGATTCCACTAACGACACCGAAGGATTTTGTAATTTTTTTATTGCCTCCACTAGTCCGAAGTAATTGTTCTGAATAGTTTTTAAATCCGTTGCAGTCCGAATATTTATTCCAAAAGAAGACATATGCTTCCTTGTCTAGTAAATTAAACGGTAGATTACGTGCAATAAAGGTAACACATAAATTAAATTTAAATTTGTCATAGTGTCGTGTGCAATTTTTTTTTGGAGAATACTGTTTACTATTTACGTGACGTAGACAATCCGTTTTGGACTAACACATTAAAGGGATACTACAAACTACACATTGAATTTTAACGCCATCATAATTTAATTAATAATAATGTAATTGTCCAACATTGGTCGTTTTCGCGACGTAGGCAACATTTTTAAAACAAACGTAGAACTACGAAATAGTGTTTACGGCAGCGTACATGTATACACAACAGATCTGGTTGAGACTCGCAGTTATACTGAGTGTTGTATCGAACCTCCGCCACTGCCCGTTGGCGCAAATGAGCAACTCTAATCATAACGGTGTAAATTGTACAAATCTAAACATCGTCAAACCTTCAGTAGTAGATTTCGCCCTCTAAATGTGAGGTTCCACCGAAACGGAAAGCGGTGTTTTACAATACTCGGCGTGTCTTACAAATTTGACAAGTTTCAATCCGATCAATGGTTGACACCTTGGAATCTTCTCTTTTGATTCACGGATTAAAGTTCATTTCAGGGACAAAAAGTAGCCATGGTATTACAACCTTTCACCATTTCATTGCATTATTTTCAAAATAAAGTCAATTTTACTTTGAAAATCTTGCAAGCAGCTTAGCGTTTCAAATTACTAACTGGATCAGATGTTAAAAATTGAAATATGTTTATCAAATGCAAACAGATACAGGATCTATTATGTAGGTGAACAACAAATGATCAAAAACATGTGTATGTATACTGAAAGAGATAGAAATGTATCGGTTACATGGAATATGTTGCGATAGAATTGCGTAAAGGTGGAGTTTACTCCAAAGAGAGTTCAATTTAACCATTGGCTCCTAATCTGCAAATAAGGCAATATTTTATCAATCTAAATGACTTGCGAAATGACAGATGAATGTAACAATGTTACTTATTTTTAGATTAGTGTTCCAATGTGTTTTTAATGCCTACCAAATCAAAAAAAAAGGAAAAAAACTGCTACATAATTTCATATATACACGGAGCATTAAAAAAAAAAAAAAATTCATTCTCGAAATAACCCAAAAATGTAAATATGTTTTTTTACTAAGTGAAAATGTGATTTTTAGTAATGAAAAGGGGTGACTTGATTTCCAATGCATTTGAAAACGTGTCATTTACATTTTTAGATTATCTATAAGTTGGCCCGTAAAATTCGTTTTAATTTTTTACTCGAAAAAAATAAATCATTAGCTAATTTTAATTTGGTACCTCTAGGGACTACCCAGGAACGTCTAACTCATATTTAGACAATGCGTAATCGTAAAAATCCGCCTCCCTCCTCTTTCAAGAGGCACTTGTCGCCCCATTTGTTTCTAAACTGTGTTCGGAACTTTGGCTGGTAGGACGATTTTCGGAAAGGTAGATGAGGTCTTTGTTTCTACCACTCAAGACTCTCGGACAGCGCGCGAGATAACCGGATATGCCACCTGATTTGTTCACTATCGCATGATCGTGGATCATTTTGAAGGCTCTAGATGGTAAGATGTCGTAGTTATTCTCATAGGATAAATGCGCTTCATTCCAGGAATCGTAATACTGATTATATTCGGGGTAATTGCTGTAGAATTCCTGAGGTGTTTGTGCTGGGGTCGAATCACCTGTGCTGTTTCTTAGCGGCGATAAAAAGTTAGATGGTGGACTCATTTGGGCGCCTTCTAATTCTTCTTGAAGTATCCTGAAAGCTGCCGCGTGTAATTTGTCCATGGACATTCCTCTGAAGATTTGCCCTTTCTTTCTTCTCAATAAACTCTGAACTAATTCGCTGACCAATCTTTCACTCACCACAGGAGATCCTGGCGAATTTATTCCGCTTGAGGAGAAGCTATCAGATTCGCTGTAATTCTTCAGTGGCAAGGTTAAACTTTCCCTTCGACTTTGCATACTTTCTTTAGTTCCCACATCTTCAATCACACTATTAACAATCACAGTCTGTTCCATCTTATCTTCCTCTTCGTTATCCTCATTTTCGCATTCATCTTGCAGAAGCTTAAATAATCTGGAGTGCGTAGAAGCTCTCTGGTATCGAGTCATCTTCCTCAATTCAGGGAAATCGGATTCGTTATCCGATAAATGCCTGCTAATATCGGATGTAACACCAGAATCAATGTCGTCCTCGCTTATATCTTCCAAGGATCTCCTACTTTTTGTCGATTGTTCTTTCAACGTTTTGGCTTGCGACTGAGCGTCTTCAATCACCGATATGCGCTCTTTTATATTAACTGGGGTGTCATTATCATTTCTTTCCTTTAGTTTTATTTGGCTAGCTCTCTGCAGAGCTTCAATTCTTTCCTTTATTGATGGCATCTTCACTTCAGCCTCGTTTTCGGCACTTTGATCTTGCGGTTGGTATTCTTGTTGCGAATCTTGGCTGCAAACTGTATTCTGAACGTCAGAATTAGTAGAGCATTCATCACAAACTTCAAAATCGTCCGAAATAACTTCTTGATTTGCTTTCTTGATTTCTGGTTTGATCTTAGGTTTAATTTCATTTCTTTCTTGACGCAGTTGTTGTTGATTAGGACTGCTTTCTTTATTTTTATTGGTATCCTCTGTATTTTGTTTAATTTCCATTCTTTTATTTTTTATTAATTTGGGACTTTCTTTATCAGATTCGTATTCGCTAGATATAAGAGAATACTGTTTAGATTTCTTTGTTATTTTCTTATGTCTAATTTCCTTATACCCATTTGCTGTTTCTATTGTGCTCTTATTGCTTTCTTTCTTTACAACTTCTTCTTTTTCTTGTCTAGCAATGATATTGTCTTGAACACTATTTTCTACTACCTTATTGCTAGAAATATTTTGTTTAACTTCTTCAGTTTTATATTGGTTGTTAGCCAAGTAATATTGCTTGCTAAGCTTGTTGAAGGACTCTAAATTTTCTATTAGAGAGGTGGTGCTTTCTACAATACCATTACATAACATTTGTTGGGTTTGTAATTCTTTCGAGGAGTGTTTCTTAGAACCTTCTTCGTTGAATATCATTTCTTGTGAATTCTGGTGAACAATTTCCGACGATGTTGTTTCGTTGTCACCGTTAATTGAAGTAATAGACTTGCCAGATCTTACAAAATTATCTTCTGTCATTTTTTCACTTACAATATCACCGTTTTTAGTTTCTACTGTATAAATTTGGTTGATTTGTTCCTTATTTTCCGTAACGAAGTTATTGGTTATTTTATCTTTGTTAACTTCTGATACGTCTTTGCATACAGCTGTTTCAACTCTACTGCTCTTGATGACGCCATTCACCAATTCCTCTTTTGTTAATATATTTTGGTCCAACATCAATTCATTATTAAAGGAATTAATTTTGGAGTTAGTTGTGGTAGTTGTTCTAGTATTTTCACCCTCTGTAACTGTAGCATGTATGGTATCTGTGTGAGATTCACTTACGAACTTTGTAGCGTCTTCGTTGTGGATAACGGCAAACTTTTGTGTTTCTTTTACAGAAGATTCATCAGCTATTTTCAGTTCTTCGCTAGTACTATCTAGTTGTTCAATCTCGTTTGGTTCTGATTCATCTAACTCTGTTTCAGTTTGAATTTCTTCCAGAATTAATTTCTCACTTTTTGAAATAGTGTTCTCTCTAAGATGATTTTGATCATTAGCGTCTTCCTTACCATTCTCTTCAGTTATTGTATTTTCATCTTCTACGATGTTATTGTCATAGTTTGTATCGTAATCATCGTTCCTGTATTTGAAAACATTTCTTCTATAAGACATATCGTCATCTCTATCTTTGTTGATTTCACTCCAAAAATCAGGACCATCATCATCGTCCTCTTGATTTTGATTTTCATCGATTTCTTCTTTATTGTTATTAATTTCTTGTATGTCAATATTTTCTTTTTCTATGTTTTCCGGCTGTTCTTCTAATACACTGTTCTTGTTGTAATCGTTGTCTTCAACAGAAACAATATCCGTGTGAAGTGTTTCTGCTTTTTTAGAATTGGATTCATCCACTGTCACTGTTTCTGATGGTCCTCCTCCATCGTGTACTGCAGAATCAGATCTCGCAGAGCTAACATTCTCCAAACGTGATTTTAATCGATATGGTTCTGCTTCCATCTTCTGGTCCATAGTAAAAGTTGTATCCACATCAATTTTTTCATTGCTGTTATTTTTAATGTGTATTTCTGCGTTTATCTCATCATTTTCATCTAGATATACGGTGCCATTAATGCAGGTTTCATCACTTTCCCTGTCGCTTTCGCGTTCATTACCAGCCGTTACAGTCTCCAAGCTGACAGTAGTGGCAACACTGGATTCCCTTGTATGTCTCCCAATTCTCGAGCAATAGCTTCTTTCACTCTCTTCGTATATGGTGCTTAGTTGATGAGGTATTGCTTCATCTCCCATATATTCTGAGGCATCATCGTTCTCCTCAGTAGTTGTGGCTTCTGAAACATTATCTTCTTCATCACAACTAGACGGTATATCAACTGAGTAGATGTTGATATCCGAAACAGATTTAATAGCTTGAAGAGAACCGTAACTGTTAGAGTACTTATTTGTAGATGAATTTGCTCCACCTTCAACTTCTGTTTCCGTATCTGAATAATCCGAATCTGAAGAATTAGCACGAGTGTCTGTTTCAGTTTCGGTTTCAGTCTCCGTGTCAACATCGGAATACTTCTCGTTGTGTTTCATGAGATTTTCCTTCGTTATTATGGTGCAAGGTTCTTCAAGTTTTTTGGACTTCTCGTTCAGATGTTGATTCAAAAAATTCCGATTATCTTCAACGTAGCAATTATCCTCGAACGCCTTGCATAGCTCTTGAAAATTATTACATTTCTCCTCAGGTATTTGTATCATATCTTCTTGGATTGATCTTTTCTTCTCTGACACGTTTATTTCTTGTTCCTTTCTGCATTTCTCTTCAAATTTATTGCGAATTTCGTCAAAATTTTGACATTTCTCAGGAGTAGGAGTGCTATCATCTGGTGTTTCGCTATTGACATCAACCGGATTTTGCTCATAGATTTGATTATACAAAGCCATTTCATCAGTTGATGAGTAATTCATCGATTCTTCACTATCGCAAGGTACCGATGGGTAAATTGGATAAGGATACATATGTGGATAACTATAGTAGTATGGGTGGTAGTTGTATGGATCCCAGTATGGATATGGAGTGTAATTGGGATCTTCCGAATCAGTATCTTGACTTTGTGAAGATCTAGTTTGTTCGGCCTCTATGTCCGATTCGTTTTGGTAAGGTATTGGATAGAATGGAGAATAACATCCCCAAAATGGAAGAGGCGTATTTCTAGGGTTAGTTTTCGAATTGTCACTATTATTCTTAATCTGTTCTACTTCCCAATCACAATCTTGGTATGGCAGTGGATAAAACGGGGAATAGCAACCCCAGTATTGCGGCAGTGATGCTGGTGTGGATCTTGATGCGGAAGTCGATCTTGGTGCAGAAGTTGATCTCCTCGCACCTTCCATGTGATCAAACTCATGGTCCCTGCTTTGCCTTCTGGAAGAAGCTTGAGGAGAAGAACCTCTAAATGGCAGTGGTGTACTTCTGGCAGTGGCGTTTGGCTTCTTTTCGTGTTCAGAATCTGAACTACTATCCTTATTGCCGGCTTTCCTGTGTGAAATTTGAGGTGAGCAACCTCTAAACGATAAAGGCGTTTGACTTCTAAAATTTAAATTGACTTTCTTATCAGTTTCCGAATCGGATTCGCTGTCTTTGGGTGGTTTTCTCAGTGGTTTCTGTGGTGAGCATCCTCTGAATTGTAAAGGGGTACTTCTTGGATTCGTCATAACTTTCTTTTCATATTCAGACTCTGATTCGCTGGTATCTTTTACTTTCCTAGGGGGTTTCTGGAAAGGTAGGGGAGTATTTCTAGCGCTTCCAGGTGGTTTCTCGGTGCTGTCCTTTTTGGATAATTCATTCGTAGGTGTTGGACAAGGAGAGTAAAAATATGGCGGCCAATAATTCGGCCAATATGGTGCCGGTGGCGGAGGAGGATGTGGATAATTGGCGTTAAAGCCGTAGTAATAGGAAGGGTCGGTTGGTTGTGGGCAATTTTCGATAGAATCGGTAGCTTGATTGCCGTCCGCTACAACAGATCAAAACGAACCAAAACGTTGCAAAATGTCTACTTTGTGCGTAGTTCTCGCAAAATTTGCTGTAAAGATTATTAAAACAATTTCCCAATAATATTTTCTGGTAAATTTAGGATCAAATTGTGCAGATTTTTACTTAATAATCTTTAGAGCAAAATAGTTTTGCAAAAAAGTACCCCACGCACATGCTACATCAAAAAAAAGATTACAGGTAGGCTTAAAAAAATCTATTAAGTGTTTTGTTTTTAGGTAAATATTCGTTGTTTTGCTTTAAGATTGAAAATAAAAGAGATGTTCATGAGGGGTGAACTCATGAATAATATGAATATGGATCGTTATTACACGGGAGTTAGTCTCAGAAATTTGCAGCATACAGTTCTATAAATATTCTTCTGGTTTCTCTTAGAGACAAGACTAATTACTAGACTAATAATAATTAATAAATGACGTTTCATTATAAGCTGTATGTGGTATACTGGTCATGCTTCGATATTCGAAGTTTGTTTTAATTGGAAATTATTATATATGGGGTGAATTTGGTCGACTATGTTGATGTAGTGTGTAGTATTTTATTATATTTTAACGTGTGAATTGGGGGATGATAGACGATGGAAAATGAAATCGGTTCTTACCGCATGTTTCCCCGGTCATGGCTTGTAGGACTTTAAACGATCGACTTGGAATCTTCCCTCCTGTATATTTCTTTGGCTCTTGCACGGTCTGTTCGCTTGGAGGTATATAAGGTTTTCCAGTTGCTTCACCTAAAGAAAATATATTTGGAGTTTCTTTCTTGTGACTAAATAGATGTTATCTACCAGGTGTGCCATTAAAGTGTCGGCGGAATTTAGCGTCAAAATTACCACCAAGCGTAGTTCGTAAAATTATTTACAAATATACAGGGTGTTTAAAATGTCCGCAATTATCTTCAACTTTTTTATTTCAAATAAGTTGCTATACTTTTTATTAATCATTTTGATAGCCTACTTAAATTACATTTGCAATGGTATACGGTTATGTGTACTTTAGATAATTACTTTTTGCTATATTGCAAATTCTGTTAAAATTTTGACAGTTACAGACTCTGACGTTTTAAGACCTAGCCTGGAAACAGTTATAATGTTGCTATCAATTTAGGGGCACTTTATATATTTCAAGGTCGGACAAGAGTAGGTCAATATGTCAGTGACTTTTTGATGAGAGACAGTTTTTTCGGCAAAAAGACATTTTACTTTTCAACATAGTCTCCTTTTAGCTCAATACGTTTCGTCCAACATTTCTCCAATTTTTTGATTCCTTCCAAATAAACTAGATCTATCAAGGCTCCCAAAATAGGAGTCTGTTTGAGCGATGATTTCATCGTTGGAGCTAAATCCCTTTCCTCGAAGCCATTTCTTCAGATTTGGAAACAGGAAATAGTCATTAGGGGCTAAATTCGGAAAATATGGCGGGTGGGGGAGCAATTGGTACTCCAATTAATGAAATTTCGCCATGGCGACTACGTACATATGCACACGTGCATTGTGTTGATGGAAGAGCACTTTCTTCTTGGCCAAATACGGTCATCTTTTCTTCAAATCGTCATTGAATCTGTTCAATAACTTGCCGTAATACTCGCCGTTGATTGTTTTTCCTATCTGAAAGTAATCGATGTGGATCACGCCGCCCAAAAAATTATCACCATGACCTTGTTGGTCGACAGACCCACCTTGGCCTTCTTCGGCGCCGATACGCCCGGAGAAATCCACTATTTCGACTGCTGTTTGATCTCCGGTATGTTGTGGTGTATTCACGTTTCGTCAACGGTTACAAAACGGTGCAAAAACTCGTCCGGATTACGGTTAGAAAACGTCCAACACTTCTTCGAAGTTGTGACACGATCGCGTTTGTGATTAATTGTGAACAAACGCGGCACCCATCTTTGCGGATAGCTTCCTCATACGCAAGTGATCATTCAAAATCGAAACCACTGAGCCATGAGATATGCCTATGGCTTCTACAATCTCGCGCACTATCAATCGATCGACTAATACCATATCGTGGATTTTTTCGATTGTTTTACGTGTAGTGACCTCAATTGGGCGTCCAGGACGTTCGGCGTCATTAGTGCTTGCACGACCATAATGAAATTCAGTAAACCACTTCTTTACCGTTGATTCTGATGGTGCAGGGTCCCCATAGTGTTTATCAAGCTTAGACTTGGTTTGACTGATGGTTTTTATCCACAAAAATAATGCTTTATGAGCACACGAAATTAACCAAATGACGCAGCTTTCTCAAACTTTGATGGTAGTGTATTGACAGGTAATGGTTGACGGGAGCAGTGTTGCTTTTCAATTTGCAACGCGGGAAATTCAAAAAGTCATGGACATATTGATCTACCTTCGTATAATGTAAAAATATATACAGGGTGTTAAATGTGTCGGGCAGTATTTATTCACGTTTTTTTTTCGTTTTTTTTGTTTAAATAAAACCTATATTTTTTATATTAATAGCAATTTCCTTGTAAAATTACCTTCGAAATGGTACCTATAACGCAGTATTTGTTTCCGGTATTTTCGAAGATATGACTGTTTTATGGGAAATACGTTTATAATATTCTATATGCGGCGCATCTAACAGCTAGATGGCCGTCTAACAGCTGGTTGGCAAGCGTTTTTAGAATTTGGAGAAAGACAAATTTAATTTTTTGAAGATCTGCTCACTAAGAATAGTTAAGTCGACAGTTAAATTTTCAAATTTCTAATTCTTTATTTGGATTACAACACACGGCATGACGGTTGTTTGATAGTAAGTTATTAATAGAGTAACCTAAACTTGCGGACTCGCATAGGCGTCGGTATTACGGGTTAATATAAGAATACGAAAAATTCATAAATAAACTAAACCGGTAGAGAAGCAGGCATGTAGTGTCGACCTTGAATATAAATCACGTTAAACCGCGCTGAGAGAGATTTCGTTTTAGTACCGGTTGAGCTGTTGCAGAGATTAGTCGAACGGTCAAGGTTATGTACTTACGTGTCGCTTTTGAAAATATAGCTGGTGTTTTTTGTCGTGTTGTAGTATTATACCAATACATAATTAGTGTATCGTTTCATATAGAACTAATATTTACATACCTAAGAAAACAATGCCTCGTAATAGATTTGCTACTAATGTACATAAGTATGTGTCACTTTTTCCCCATTTAAAATATGACGGTAGTGCTGTTTTTTGCTTAATATGCAATGTTCGTTTGGCTGCATTGGACAGAACTGATTGCCAGAGGCATGTCAATGGTATTAAGCATATGAGAAATGCAAGAACTGAAATACGAGAGCATACAGAGAACACAGCATCTAGATATTTGTTAGCTTGCAAACGTGTTCAACAATGTACCGCGGAAAATATTCAAAAAGTGATAATGAACGCTTTGAAAAAATTTAAAATTGCCCAAGATCAAGTTGTAATGATTGTGACAGATAGTGCAGCAACGATGTTAAGTGTTGGGCGATCCTTGAAACATATATTTCCTAACTTAATACATATAACCTGCGTGCTGCATGCTTTGCATTTAGTTGGTGAAGTTGTTCGACAACATTACGGAAACGTTGATCGGATGATTGGAAGTACTAAAGCAGTGTTTCGTAAATCTCCTAAACGTTTAAAAGAATTTCGTAAATTTTGTCCAGGTATTCCAGAACCTCCTGAACCAATTTTAACGCGATGGGGTACTTGGCTAACAGCAGCTTCTTACTATTTGATCCATTTTCAACAAATTCAATCAGTTATAATGGATTTAATGGAATGAATTCAAAGCAATTAGAGAAAGTCAAAGAGAATTTCAAATTCTCTAACTTTTAGAAGATTTAACAACAATATGTACCAATTATACAGTATTGCTAGATGCCATCAGAAAACTACAATGTACTGAATTGTCATTGCAGGAATCATTAGACATAGTGGAGAGTGAAAATAATACAACAAAATGTACGCCAGGATTATGCGCTAGTCAAAAGTTGGCAGATGTTTTAAGGAAAAATCCCGATTTTAATACTTTAGAGGCCGTTTATAATAAGTGTAAGAATAGTGAACTTTTAAGTGATTTTGAAAAACAGTTTCTACATGCAAATGTAACTTCCTTGGATGTGGAGAGATCGTTTTCTATGTATAAGAATATTTTTTCTTGTCGACGCACAAGGTTTAAGGAAGTAACTGTGGAAACATATGCAATGATGTAAGTTTACAGTAGTTCACATCCTGATGCCTCTAATTTGTTGAATAATTAGCAAGTAAGTTTATTTATGAATTTTTCGTATTCTTATATTAACTCGTAATACCGACGCCTATGCGAGTCCGCAAGTTTTGGTTACTCTAGTTATTAAAGTAAGAAACTTTTTTGACATTTAATATCGCAAAAAACAAGCGAAGTTCAGAATTTATTATTAATATCGAAGACTAGAATTTGGTTTGTTCCTTGTTTTTGGAAAAATCATTAAAACCACTGCAGAAGCAAAATTGAAAATGTGATATGTTTTCGCGTTGTTACTTTTGTATCCAAACTTGAAAATGGTGCAGGGTCGATAAAGGTTTGTGTTGAATCGCGAGATCAGTGTTTGAAGAGACGCTTATTTTGCAAAGTTTAAAAAATTCCATCTTAAACTAAGACTAAGTATACAAGGTTACACATTTAACATTCACATTGCCATTTTAAAATGCCATTAATATATGAACATTATATCTTCTTACCTTCCATTTGTACTGGAATAGTTCTAACATTCGGGCCTTGATTGCCAGCCTGGTTGTTTCTCGGCACTAAAAGTAAATCCCGGTAAATAAAATTGTGTGATTGTGCCTCCAAACAGCTAACTTCTGCAAATAAATTAGTACCAAGCGAAAGCGTGTGTAATTGTTAGAGGTGTATTATGTTTTATTTTCTCTGTTTTGATTGTCTTTTTTTTGAGAAGGAAAGAACACTATGTAGGAGTGTATAAAGTTTTACTACTAATTTATCTGCAATCGTGGTGATGGTGTCGTACCGGAAGAGATAGGCTGGTTAGACGAGTCCGTCATCGATTGAAGGAACTTAAAAGCCTTCGAGGGGATAGTCGCACCTCTATACCTCGGGTCTACTTCGTTATGTAGGAAATTTTCTTCGTCTACTCCTACATATAAGTTTTACGATAGATCAACATTAATGCCGGACATTCATGCGACGAGAAAAAAGCATTAAACAGGTCTAGAGAGCGAGTTTTGCTTTTGTTTCAACTTCGATTATGATATGCGTACCCTCCACCGTAATGCAAGTAATTAAATAGAAACGTAAAATATACCGCTAGCGTCTAAAATCCTAAATACCCTGGAAGGAATATGTCCTCCTCTATATCTAGGATTTTCCTCATCTCGGGAATAAATTTCTGAAACGTATTAACAGAATCGAAGTCAAATTGTTACAGATATTGCAAATGATAATGTTGTATATAAAGCTGGATAGCAAAAAATGCCATTGCTTTTCTAGAATTTTAATTTGGAAATAATTCTAACAGAATCGAGTAACATCCTTGATTTTCTATACTTTTTAAATAAGGAAGACCATAGGACTTTTTACACACAGGGCACAATTGATAACTTTGGATTAAAACCATAAAGTACTTAGCAATAGAATGAATTATTTAGTGTTGTATTTGTTAGTATACTTCGACAGTATTCTGTTAATGCTGCTTTGTATGTTGCATTAAAATATGCGGAAAATGTCGTTGTATTTTAACTTCATTAACCTGACAAATAACAAATGCAGTTATATAAAACCTGTATAAATAAAATAATGAAATTTCTTTCTTCTTCCTCAACATAATAGTGGACGAAATCATCGGAGACGTGAGAGCAATGAAGGGATACAGCATGGGGCAAAAGCAGGTCAACATAGTATGCTATGCTGATGATGTGAACCTACAGAGATTACTGCACCAATTTGTGGAAGCGGCCAAAAGACATAACGTGGAGGTATCAAAACAGAAGACAAAACATCTCACAACTTCGCAAGCTAGAAATAGAAGGAGCAATAGTGGAATAGGTCATGAATGTTAAGTAGTATATAAGCAGAAGTGAAAGACCAAGCGACTAAGGGAGACATTGCGTCGGGATGCTTGCGAGACGTTATATGGCGGAACAAATATATGTCAGTGGGAAACAAGGTCAGGATATACAATACATGTATTAGACCAATCTCGATATATGCTGCTGAAACGAGATCCGAAACCAGCAAGACAAAACAAATGTTGAGAACAACAGAAATGAAAATGCCACGATGCATCGTTGTTAAAACACTACGAGATAGTGAACCGACGAGAACCGAAAGGAAAACAACCACCAGGTAGACCACCAAAGCGATGGGCCCAAAGTTGGATTTCGTCATCCACCGACCGTGTGCATTTGTCAATTTCCTGTAGTACGAAGAAGAAAGCTTATAAAAGAAGGCTTTATAAAATTGTGATCAACATGGAAAAGTTAATGTTAGCAATAGGTATATTGTTGTTTGGTTTTTTGTGCGTATAGTTTTGAGTTGACGAATTCAAAATAGCAAAAGTAACAAATAGACAGAATTGATGGCAATAGTTTGATGTTAGATTCACTATTACTATTTTATTTTAGCAAAAGTTGCTTCAGATGTCTGGCATGTTTATTTTGAAATTGTTGCAACAACTGTCTTCACATAGTGTGAAATTAGCTTAAGCATTGCTGCGAAATTTGTGCAACATTTCGCACTGATTTGACAACTAACACAAATAATTTGCTTTATCGTAATATAACCTAAATTTATCTATTAATATTAATAATTTCTTATGTAATGCACGGAATTATATAAAAATGGTATGTTTATTAGCAGTTTCTGCAGTAATCATGTCATACAAATTCAAGAACAAATATAGAAAGTAATGATGCAGTGTTGGGGTAACGTCAAAGTTTGCCATATGTATAGTGTCGCACTGCACTAATTCTTAATTCTGCATTACATTGTTATGTGAATGGTCGTATTAATCTGCATTGCGCAAACTTTCGCACTACACCTTAATTCTGGCACTAATTTCGCGCAACCTTTTGTGAACGCCATTTTACTTAAGACATATTATGTAAAAGATCAGAATCCAACTTTAACCCAACAAATACGAGGTGTGGCAATTAAATAACCGGACTGGTGCTACAAAACATTTTATTGATCACCAAAGTTTATCCCCTTCAATGTACTCTCCTTGCCGATCCCTACAACATACAAATGCAAAAAAGGTGTCTGAATATGCCTTGGTCTTCCTTATTTTAAAAGAATTTCACGTCCATTGATGAATTTTATTTATTATCTTTAAGTGTTATTGAAAGAATATTCACTCTGCAATTTTATTTGCAATGGCTGCTTTGCTTAACAATAAACAAATTTGGTCTAATAAATTGGAAAGATATTAAAACCCTTTAAAAGAACAGATCAAGTCATCAATTATCAAAGATTTACTGAATCTTTACCTTCTAATAAATTCAGTCAATTTAACATGGAATTTATATTGGCAATGGCATTTTTTTTCCAAGCACTCGAGCAAATTTTGTGACAAAATAAATAAAAAAAACAAAGAGCCAACAGAAAGCAATAACGAATAAATTCCAGCACATACATCTTACAAATTCATATTCACCTTGCTTTAGTTTATTCATAAACTGCTGATCGTCCTCGCTCAGTTTCATTTTCCTAATTTGATCGGCCGGCGCTTGCTCGAATTGTTGAGATGTTCTTGGACCGTGCTCGGTAGACTCTTCATTTTCATCATCATCCCCGTCGGTGTTGGTGATCTTCTGCAAAAGTTTGAAAGAGTTCGATTGAGTTGGTCCAGATTGTGACCAACTAGGTTGCCTTACAAACGTTCTAGAAAAGAAAAGCGAAAATAATTTATTGGTGAGTTGTGAGCAGAAATTAGTCAAATGCCAACTAACACTTCCTGTAGTAGTAGGTATTCGCGCGAAACTAAAAAGACTAACGCGTACGGCAAAGGTCTCTACTTGAACTAGCGGCAGCCTTCCACAACTAGCGGCATCTAATTAGACCAAAACAAACAAATATTGTAGCGACACTTGTATGCATATAACAACGCTTCTTGGAATGCTACCAGAAATCTTTCGAGCGGCTAGATATATTTAGAGACGTGCGGCGTTCTAACCTATATTCCAGCGTTTCCTGATTCCGTCTACGCACTCGAATTACATTTTTTTGGGAGCAATAGTTGCCGAGGAAAAAATCTAATTAGAGAACGAACTGGATCGATTCAAAATATCGATTTCGGTAAGAAAAAACTGGTCGCTTTGATTTTTATTTCTGGCAATGGACGATTCCGTGGGATGAAATGCGTTTGGTTCAAGACGCTATTTAAAGACGACGTGTATTTCAGAACGTGATGTAAAAATAACCACTAACTCAAATGTGATGGTTTTATTTATAGTCCAAACGCCGGTTCTGGCAATAAAAAATCGTATTGTTCAGAATTTAAATCGTAAAAATAAATGTTGGAAAGAAATTTTAGGAACGTTGAAAATTTAATTGGTATTTAAACTGTATTAATTTATTTACCTTGCAGATCCAGGGGTTGCCGAAGAAGGATTGGAAGAAGCATTACTATCCTGTCTTTGAACA
The DNA here is from genome assembly GCA_029619315.2 of Dynastes maya. Lineage (NCBI taxonomy): Eukaryota > Metazoa > Arthropoda > Insecta > Coleoptera > Scarabaeidae > Dynastes > Dynastes maya. The sequence goes on along the minus strand of JAROYE020000006.1, from coordinate 42,048,940 downwards.
TTATTGTTAGTTGCAGATGCTTCAATTTGAATCGGAATAATCCTAACACCTTTCGATTCAGATTTCTGAATTTGCTGTTGATTTTGCATCTGCATCCTTTGTTGTTGCTGCTGCTGCTGTTGTAATTGCTGTTGCCTTTGCTGCTGTTGATATTGCTGCTGTTGCTGTTGCTTCAGTTTTTGTTGATTTCCATCCGATCCCGAACCAGGATGCTGCAAAACTATAGGTTGCGTAATATACACAGCCTCCACGTTCTGATTTTGAGGCGGAGCATCCATTTGCACGGGAATTATAACCCGTCCAGTTACATTAGGTTGAACGTTAGGCTGTTGTTGCTGTTGCATCCTTTGCTGTTGTTGGTTTGCTGGCCAACCAGTTGATTGCGGTACACGTTGCTGTGTTTGTTGATTAGCAAGATTCTGTTGGACAGCTGGCGATTGCGGCACACGTTGTTGATAATTGACTGGAGTTGTAGGTTGATTTATTGGCGTAGATTGTTGAGATTGTTGCTGAGGCTCTTCAGCTTGCGGTGGTGACTGAGATCTTTGTGCCCAAACAGGAACTTCGGTGCTAGGTGGCTTTTGATTTTGCCAAGGCCTCGGAGCTCTATGCAGCGTCGCCATTGGCGATTGAGGACTTCCAGGTGATTGGGAAGGAGATTGCGGACTCCTTTGAGATGGAGTAGGTGGAGATATTACTTTGGCTCCTGGAGGCGTGCTAGCGGTTTTTTGATTCTCGTTATTTAAAGGCGGGATATACAATGAGCCTAATTGGGCTGTGCTTGTTTGCAACTCCTGAGATGGTTCTTGATACGCTTCCTTTCTGGGACTTGCCGCCATTTGCGGTTTTGGCTGCATAAATTGCGGTTGTGTCTGCATGTGAGGTTGAGGCGATTGCTGAACTGGTGGCGCGACTTGGTGTTGAACCACTGCGGGTCTAACTTGCTGTTCAGGCATCGATATTTGTGGCGAGACGTAATTTTCTTGATTATTCATATGGGGTCGTACCTCAGCGTAAGCAGGTTCCTCAACGTAAGATCTACGATTAACACCACCGGTCTTCCTTAGCAGCGCCATCGGGTTTTCTGGTATGATCTTGGTCATGTCCGGTCGTTCAAAGATTCCTTCGTTTGTCGCTATAGACTTAGTAGGGAGAGGTTCCATTGGTGGCGGAGGTGGGGGTATATTTACTGGTTGAGGCGGAGGAGGCGGTGGTGCTGAGGGAAATACTTGAACTGGTAAAGCGGGTTGCATAGCAGCTATAGCTGAAGGCGGTAGAGGACCGATAGGTCCACGCGGCGGTGAGGTTCTGGGCATATCTCCGACGCCAGGTGCGTTAGCGTTTCTTTCGATGCGTCTAGCCATCCTCGGTGATCTAATTTCTGAGAGATCTATCCCTCCTGGTGTGTATGTAAACGGTTTCTTGTCTTTAGTTAACATTGCGTTCTGTACGACTAGTGGTGGTTCTACTCTTCTATCTGATGCCTGAAATAGAGACATACATTGACATTACAAATTGCAGCGTAGACTGATTAAACTCTTAAATAGAATTTTTTTCAACTTGGATCGTGCAGAGCTATTGAACAATTTGCACGTTAAAGGAAAGAATATGGGTTATTTATTTAATGGTGTGACGGTACATAAAAATTCGCGGTTTAAATGCAATGTAACTTTGATGTAGAGAGCTCCTATAAGATCAATATTGTCTCCTAAGGAACTATGTGTATGAATTATATGTATTGAAATAAAGGTGGTTACTCACTAAACGTGTTACTCCTGGTGGTCCGGTTGGTCCCTGACTTCTGTAAAGAAAATTAAGCTTATTTAGAATGTTAGAAAGGAAAATTACATAACATGAAATGCAATAAAAGTTGACAAAACAGAATCTATATGTACTTCGTATCTCACGACAATAGATAAAATATACGGCATCCAACTAAAACCTCATTTTTTGAATGCATTCTGAATATTTCTTATCTGAAACGAAAACATTGATTCTAATGATTGTAGAACATGTCTTATTGTTGAATACTTTCGCTTGGTAGTAGAAGTTTTGTTATTTAACATGATTTTTATAACAAGATGGCGTAACGCACTATGGAAGAGGCAATGCATGTTGTAGGTTACACAGGAATCCGACAGCACGTTTTTGTAGAACAAAGATTCTGTAAATTCCAAGCGATCTTTCCCAGAAGAGTATTTCATGGCAGAGAAGAGAGTGAAAGTTTGCAAAATATGTGGCTTTTGCTGCTTCATGCGTTGCAATGTATTTTAACCTCCTGATAGCATAAAGAGCCGACGGCAGTTTTTTGCAAGTGCTTTTATGTGTTGATGACACTTCAGTTTCGTCCTACTACAACATCAAGGAAATTTATAGCTGACTTTGTGCAAGTGTTTGCGGTACAGAACAGGAGATTTTGCATCTTATCACTGTTGATTTTTATCACCAATTGCTTCGTTGGATCTTTTGCGCAGCGAATCAATATGCATACATACATATTTCTGCTCAATTAATGCTACTTGGGAAATCATTGGTGTAATTGATAAATAATGGGGGCCGAGAATAGAACCTTGTGGGACTCCGCACTTGATTTGCGTTGGGGGAGCAAGCTGGTCTTTCCACTCTGCTAATCGAACCCTGTTCTCAAGGTAAGATTATAGTCAATTTAAAGGTGTTCCTCATACCCCGTAATACCGTAATTTATTCAACAGCATACTGTGAGTCACAGTATTCTGTTGAATAAATTACATTGACTCTATCACTGATGGAGTCAAATGCTTTCGTGAGATCTCACATGCTAATCTCAGCATATCTTTGGGCATCAACTGCCTGGTCGCTACTCGGGATCATTCGCATTAAGCTGGTTGTTGTTGATCGTCTTTTTCTGTGCCCATGTTGCTTGGGGATTAGATATTTCTGGTTTTCTAGATATTCAACAAGCATCGACGCTCTTTGTGTTTGTTACCCTTCTTATGTAACAGGAACGATTTTGCCGACCTTTAACAAACTTGGAAATATACTTTCCTCTATGCATTTATTAAATATAACTCCCATTGAGATACTATATATGTCTTTTGTCTGTTTATTTTTTAAATTTGTTATGATCCGTTCAATTTCAAACGATGTAAGGGGAGTAAAATAGAACGACCCAGTGTTTTCCAGGTGATAGTTCCTTAGCAGATGTCTAGTAACACATGGGCTGAAAAATCACGGGCCTAACACATAGATGGCGCTAGTTTTATTGCATTCACCTGTTTTGCAGTTAGTACTAACCTTAAAAAGACAGCTGTTAAAATTTCATGATATTCTATTCATTAGTTTGTAAGTTATTGTGCTAAGAGTGACGCTACTTTTGTTATTTCCAAAACAATGGATCAAAAACAATTTCGTGTTTTAATTTTACACTGCTTCTTGATGAGAAAAAATACCGTTCAAGCGAAGCAATGGCTTGAAAAGTGTTATGGGGACTCCGCTCAATCAGAAACAACAATAAAACGTTGGTTTGCTGACTTCAAACGTGGTCGTAGAGACACCGATGATGCAGAACGCAGTGGACGTCCAAATGAGGCGGTAACACCAGAAAACATCAAAAAAATCCACAAAATCGTTTTGAATGATCGAAAAGTGAAGTTGCGTGAGTTAGCTGACATCGTAAAGATATCAAAAGAACGTGTTGGCTTTATATTGCATGAGCATTTGACTATGAGAAAGCTCTGTTCAAAATGGGTGCCGCGTTTACTCACTGTTGACCAAAAACAAGAACGTGTTGATGCTTCTGAGCAGTGTTTCGCCATGTTTAAACGTAACAAACCGGAATTTTTGCGTCGATATGTGACAACGGATGAAACATAGATCCATCACTTCACTCCGGAATTAAAACGATCGTCATCTGAGTGGACAGCAACTGGTGAACCTTGTCCAAAGCGCCCGAAAGCACAACAATCGGCTGGAAAGGTTATGGCCTCAGTATTTTGGGATGTGCGTGGTGTAATATTCATCGACTATCTTGAGAAGGGAAATACCATCAACAGTGAATATTATATAGCGTTACTGGAGCGTCTGAAGGCCGAAATTGCAAAGCAACGTCCGCATATGGCGAAGAAAAAAAATTTGTTTCATCAAGACAACGCACCGTGTCACAAGTCAATCAAAACAATGACAAAACTACATGAATTGAACGTCGAATTGCTCCCACATCCACCGTATTCGCCAGATTTGGCTCCCAGCGACTACTGGCTGTTCGCAGACCTAAAAAAAATGCTCACCGGTAAGAAATTTCGCTCGAATGAAGAGGTTGTCGCTGAAACTGAGGCATATTTTGAGGCAAAAGATAAATCGTTTTACAAAAGTGGTATTGAAATGTTAGAGCGGCGCTGGAATGATTGCGTTGTTCTTGATGGAAATTACGTTGATGAATAAAGCTAATTTTGAACAAAAAAAAACGTGTTTTCTTTGTCAGGCCCGGGACTTTTCAGCCCATGTGTTATACTGTTAGCGGTTTCTTCATCGATCTTTACAGAAGTATAAAGTATAAAGGCAGGCGCCTTTGATTTGGTTTCAGTTCATCACATTCCGTACTGCTTTTGTTTTATTGCTAGATCGTTGTATAAATGTAGCGATCGAGTTTTGTTTGATTTCTGCTGATTCTTTAGATATTCCTTATTTAGATCTCGATATGGAATATAACAATCTGTATTTTTCGTAATTTTTGTTAAGGAAATCTACGCACCCAACTTACTTTCTAACGTATTTATTTCAACGTTTGCTATGACATTGTTTTGTCTTTTGTTTGCAATTGTTATCTTTTTTCAGGGAAACAATAGTTAAATATTCGTAAAAAGCGTTCATAGAAGCAGCCAAACAAATGATTGGAGTTCGAGATGTTACAAGGTAAAAATGATTCACCATTTAGCATTTGTTTAAAAGCATCCATATTGTTTGTATTTACATGTTCAACGGTTCTAAATTTCTTTGTAGGTCCATTATTCTTGATCGATAAAGTGTCGATTGAAAGCTTCAGCGATATCTTTGAATTTGTGGTAGTTGAGTTATTCACAGGCGTTTCTTTGTAATGATTAGTAGTTGTTTTGAGGTTTATTTAGGATATTCCAAATTGTACGCATTTTATTATTCAAATTTGCTATTTGAATAATGTGAATCTGTGTGCCCCGAGCTGTGGGTCACATAAGTCCAGTAGTATGCTGGATACACTGTAGTACACATATCTTTTTTTGAAAGAAATATAACTGTTGGCAAACAACACTAAAGTATCGGTACACTCCGCACCACACAAGTTATTAATTAATCCAAAACAGCTGTTTCAGGGATGTGTGGAATCATTATTAATCGTATAACCGAATGATGTGAGAAAAAATTCTAAATGTTTACAAGTACCTACTTTTGCGGCCTATACACCCTAAAACTAAAACATGCGAAATATACGGAGAAATAGACGAAAGGGTCTCTTGCCTTCGTAGCACCAAACGTAAAACGTGTTCGCCTTCCCTAATAAATCAAAATGTCTTGAGTAAGCGGTCCGTTCTCTTTATTCATTAAATTTGTGTTCCTTTTTATGTAAATAGTTTCGTAAGCGTCTAATTCCTGGGACGAAGTTACGTTCTTAATCAATTTCATGATTTCTAATTTAATATTATGCCCGGTTTCGTTTATGTGTTGTGCTACACTTGACGATTCAATCTTCCCGTATCTGTAGCACCTGATGTGCTCATTGAATCTAGTGCTTATCGCTCGTTTCATTTGACCAATATAGGATTTATCACAATCACTACATGTAATTTTATAAATTCCCGAACTTTCTTTCATGTCCGGTTCATCTTTCGGATTGCCAAGAAGGTTTTTAAGTGTAAAAACTGTACTAATACCTTTCGATATTCCCTGGAAGGGAAGTTTCACAAATTTCTTATCGCGGGTTTCTGTCGGCATTAAGGTTGTGGAATTTCTTACATAATACTTTATTGGACTTTCTTAAGAATGCGATCGACATCTATAGAAGAGTAACCATTGTAAATAGCTAATTTTTTATGGATTTGTGTGCTTTGTTGTACCTGCTTGTCCAAAACTTATTAACGTGAATCTTAAATTAAAACTGTCAATCCCACACCCGGCAGTTCCAAAAATGTATTGTCTACCAAAAATGAGCGATAGGTACTAGATTTAATGAGCACATCAGGTGCTAAAGATACGGGAAGATTGAACTGTCAAGTGTAGTACAACACATAAACGAAACCAGGTATAAAATTGAATTAGAAAACCTGAAATTGATTAAGAACGAAACAATTTACATAAAAATGAACACAAATTTGATAAACAAGAAAAGACAGACCGTTGTTTTACTCAAGTCTTTTTGGTTTATTAGGGTAAGGCGGACACAAGGTTTATGTTTCCTGCTGCAATGACAAGGGATGCTTTCGTCTATTTTTCCGTATATTTTGTTTTAGTTTTAGGGTGTATAGGCGACAAAAGTAGGTACTTGTAAATATTTTTCTCGAGAATAGGGCATGTTAGAATTAGGGTTTTTTCTCACATGATTTGATCATACGGTTGATGATGGAGATCCACGCATCCTTGAAGCAGCTGTTCCGGATTATATACTTTAGTATTGTTTGCCATACTACTCCACAGTTCTTTGTATCATTATTGAGTAGAACAGTTGTTCTAAAATGTAAATGTCGCAGTGATTGCTGGGACACCTTTATATCAACGTATAAGTACAGCAGATATGTTACATTGGTATGTCACCACATATTTACACACAAAATCCTCTTCCTATAAAAGAATTATAACTCAGAAAGATATACGTTCGGCTTTAGGCAATAACATTAATATTTAATTTAGTCACGTTATTCTTTTAGTTTTCGCATAAGCGCGAACATTTTTGTTCCAAGCTCCGTGCGGACAGCAAGAGGGCCACACACCATTCTTGCAGCGTGCGTTAAGTATTAAGTAATGCATCTCAGGTGTCAACCGCGCCGGATTTTGCAACCATCGGTTTCGGGTTGAACGTCCAGCGCAAAACGCTGACGACGTACCCGCGAACCTCTTTTAAATAAGCTCGGCACATTTTTCTTACGCTACGTTGCATTTTAATTGTAATTCCGTGAAGCAAATAAACGCGCACGTATATCCCTTATGGACGTTTCTACCTTAACGAAGTCGCGTTCTTCTCTTCGTTATGCTTTTATTTTCGCGCAATCGTAAAGTATGCGATGATATCCGGCGTAATGTGCGAAATAAAAATACGATACGTGAGCGAAAGTATTAAACCGGAGATGAACATTATCGCGAGGTTAAACGAGGGCAGATATGTGCCAACTAATATACAGGACTTACTTAAGAGTAATTTTAATTTTTTTAAAAGGCTTCCAAGGTGTTGTTTACAGCTTTTAATACGTAGATAAGTGCACGGTAACTTTTATGGAATTCTTTATTTTTAATATTAACTTTCGTTTATACGCAAATGAGAATTTTTATTAGCCACATAAAATTACTTGCATATAGATTCGTTAACATGAATATTTTATGTTCTTAAAAGCTTACAAAGTGATTACAGCTATAGTATTGGTAGCTATACTAACAGAATAGCTTGTATGCAGCCCTGGACAAGCTGTTGCCTGTAAAATGCATGAGGGATCCGGTCATTAAACGTAACTTTATTAAACAATGCTTCCGTTCATTATTTAAATGTTTAAGACTATCCTCTGTATGATTGTGCCTCCATGCACATGTCTAATAAGTAAATTTATCTAATTTTCTACGCGTGGTGACGGTCCAACGAGGTATATATAAGCCATTATATTTGTCATAAGCTTGTATATTTATAGGAATTTTAGTAGTAGACAGAAACGATTAAAGATGTTGCCTTAGATAAATTATATCTATTGCAATTATTACTTTTTGTAATTATTATAATCTGCATACACAATATGATCATCAAAAAAACGTAATCGAGAGAGCCATGTTTTCTTGAATTGTCTTTTATGTTGGTTATAACTACATCAGAAAGTTAACCTTTCGGAACTCGCGCCGCGGAGTGACACTCCGCACATTTACTTTAACCCCTCTTTTTACGGATTTTTAAACTCCATCTTGAGGCTGGTTCTAGTATTTTCCTAAATATGATCAGTCTTGACTGGAGTGTGACGGTGTGCTGATCGCTCTTGTTTTTTATAAAATAACCAAATTTGCGGAGTATCGGTCCGCGTGCGGGTCCTTCAAAAAGAGCAGGTAAATTTACTTTCCTTTCTTTTTTTGTTATTTTGATTAAAACGTAATTTTTTAGCATGCGGTCTTATGAAAAAGAAAAGGAAAGATTGGCAAAGTTGATGGAAGAATGTTTGAATGAAAGCGATGGGGAAACTGTTAGACAATACGATAGTAATGAAAGTGAAGAAAAGGACGAAGGCGTAACAGAAAATATAGAAACTTAGGACACGAATACCGAAATGGAACAAGAAATAGAAGAAAGCAGTAACGATGGCGACATGGAGATAATGGAATTTCAAGTTCCCAATGAAAGGGCTGAGGATAAAAATAATGTATATGCGCAAAAACACGTGCCTCATTTGCTTGGACGTGATAAAGAAACGAAATGGGACAAGCATTAAACAACGCAAAATGTTAAAGTACGAGCACATAAGATAATAAAACATTTTCCAGGTGTGCACCAGTACGAGGTTTGAAGACCGCCATTGAAATATGGAAACATTTTCTTACATTAATTTGATAAACAAAATTGTAAATAACACCAACAAACACATTGAAAAATACAGATAGAAATACTAAAGAGGAAGGGATGCAAAGCCTACTGACATTCTGGAACTGCAAGCAGTTATTGGATGATTGTATCCTCTGTCTTAAAATCTGGCCGTGTAAATGTAAAAGAACTGTGGGATCATTTTGGTTTAGGAGTTGAAGTGTTTAGGCTGACTATATCTAGAACTAGATCTCACTTTATTCTTCAACATCTTAGGTTTGACGATATTGATACTCGTGAGGAACGGAAGGCTATTGATAAATTAGCTCCTATAAGACGTGTTTAGTCAGTTTGTAGAAAATTGTCAAAGTGCATATACACCTTTTGGGAATCTTACGGTTGACGAGAAATTGGAAGCATTTCGCGGAAGATGTAGTTTCTTGCAATATATGCCAAAAAAACCAAATAAATATGGGTTAAAAATATATGCACTAGTAGATGCGAAAACCTTTTACGCGTTAAATTTAGAAGTATATGTAGGACGACAACCACATGCTCTACGTGCTGTTAGCAACTCACCAACTGATGTTGTGTTAAGACTTTGCAAACCTGTCTATGGTAGTGGTCGTAACATTACTACTGATAATTGGTTTTCAAATTTGCAACTGCTAGAAGCTTTATTTGAAAAACAACTTACTTTGCTTGGCAGAATCAGGAAGAATAGAAAAGAAATTTCTAAAGAATTCTCTAATCCCGTCCCACGTCCTGTTAATTCTAGCATGTTTGCCTTCCATAATGTTGCTACTCTCGTTTTTTGTATTCCCAGAAAAAATAGAAGTGTTCTTATATCCAGCTTACATCGTGACGATAAAGTAGATGCAACTACTAGCAAACCAGACATGATCCTAAACTATAATAACACCAAAGGCGGTGTAGATACTCTAAATAAGTTATCTGCAATTTATAACTGTGCAAGAAACACAATAAGGTGGCCTATGGTTATATACTTTTCTTTACTGAACATGGCTGGCATAAACTCCTACATGATTTTTGCTATGAACAATCCTGATGAAAAGAGAAAGAGAAGGATATTCTAGACGTGCAGAGAACCCCGGAACACCAAAACTAATTGCGTCAAGAATAATGCAGGTCTTGCAAATTGCAGAACCGCAAATGGTGGCGACTGCTTCAAACATGGACGATGTTACTATTGTGGCAGAAAAAAGAATCGACCTACACGGTATTCTTGAGGACTTTGTGGAAAGTGGATGTGTTTACAGCATTGCAATTTTATTTGTTTACAATGTAAGCAATCCGCAAACGTAGAAGACGTAGACGTAGAACGAGTAAAGACAGGAAGGTAAAGTGACGTCATCGTGATGTTACCCTATCCTCCCTCCAAAATTGTGAACAAATTTTGAACGGTGAAGGACGAATTTTATATTTTTTGATAATTAACAGTGCTTTTGAATTGGAAGTTTCTAATGAAAAGAAGCGGAAGTACGTAGTAATGTGTATATGCAGTTACTGCAAATATTTTTCGTCAATGAATTTGTTTCCACCCTTTTTCAACGATGAGATGGAAGAAGAAGTAATAATTCGTTTAAAACGCCTACGAACTAACTATGTAAATCGAAATATGTCTGGAATGGCTGATCAACAATTTCCAAATCGGCAAACATTTGAACTGTTATGTCTCCTCATATATAATAAAATAAAAAAGACCGCGTCAATAGGCCGATACAAAATGGATGGTAAGAAGCAATGAGGCTGAAGATCCAAATGTGAACATGGAAGATGTTGATGCAATAATTAGAGGTGGTTACCAAAGACGTGATGATTTATGCATGTATAATAATAATAATAATGATGATGATAATAATAATAATAATGACAACAATAGTAATAATTAGAGATGCTCACTAGCGCCAACGGGCAGTGGCGGAGGTTCGATACAACCCTTAGTATAACTGCGAGTCTCAACCAGATCTGTTGTGTATACATGTACGCTGCCGTAAATACTATTTCGTAGTTCTACGTTTATTTTAAAAATGTTGCTTACGTAAGTAAGAAAAATAATGTCAATGCGGATGTGGGATAAAGTTTCCCGCACTACTCGACTAGGGTAACCTAGGGACACACCGAGTTCTCCCAAAGTAGTTCATAAACGCGTGAAAAGGGTAATCACATATTTTTATTTATACAAATGTTTTTATCTATACAATATCTTGTTTATTACATTCAACCATTTTTTTTTGTTTGTTAATACTTTAACATTATATTATAATCCATTGTAATTAACGATGTCTATGTTCTTGGAGCTTACGATAACAAAAAATATTTATAACGAGTTTCCTGGGTAGTATTTAGGAACGCAACCTAAGATTGCGTTCCTAACTATCAAATGTAGTTCTAACGTTGGAACCAATATAAAAAGTAATTACAAAGAACATGGCCCTTTCTATTACGTTTTTTTTATGATCATATTGTACATTAAACCTTTGTGGTAATGTCCGTTGCCATCCATGTCTTGCTTCAAGAGATCCTTAAATCGAGCATTGTGACGATGATTAATGTAATTTGTGTTAAATAAATCTCGATTTTTTATAAACAAAACAGCAAATTTCCTACACATACAAAGATGGAAGTGTTAATATCGCAAAGTCGACAAAAGAGTTCCTACACGATAACCAAGCCCCGGTCCCCTTCGTATTCTAAAAGCCCTCCACCATTCAGTAATGCCAACATTTTTCAGCTAAATTTAGGACCTCAGAAGTGCTTATTTATACCTTTTACCGTTTATCTTTTATCATGTATCCGACAATTATCATTCCATGATTTCAAACCATAAAATTCGAATAGCATACGCTGCTGAACTAAAGTGGTTTGTCATCGATCTTGTCCGATGTGGAAGAAGCGACCGGCGATGCTGCTCTAAGGCGAATGCGCCCAAACCATCTTGAACACCTTGACGGTTTGTGTGCATTCAGATGACTGCGATTTAAATATAGGTTCGCTGGTTTCGCTTTATACAGTGCGAACACGATGAAACGCGTAATTTTGAACCGGAACGTTAATAGCTCGTTTTTATGGACTGTAAGTAAATCTTGACGCTTATTGCAAAAAAATGTATTTAATAATTTATTGCTTTCTTCAGAAGTTATTTTTAAATGTATTTAATGCAAATGTTTTATATTCTCAAGATGCAAGTTGTTTAAGATATTATAAGGAAACATTTTAATATTATTTAAAGGAAATTGTTGTTTGCGAAGCACAAAATATTTTGAAAAAAATTTCTTTGAATATTTCATTGCATAAAGAAGCTTTAATAGGAATTAAATATGAAAAATGTGATAAACTTTAATAACATATAAAACCACAAGAAATATAAACAATGTAATAACAGAAAATCTTGTGTTTTAGTTTAATTTTTGCATCAAATAATAGCAAAGCAATAACATTCATACTTCAAAAACTATACAAAAGAGTTTTTGTGTAGTTTTGAGTGTTGCAATTCCAGTATGAAGCATGATAGCGTGATTTCCAAAAACACTTGGTTAACAACGTGATAAAGAAACAACAGTAACGCCAAAAATAATACTGAGGTAGAGGAGACTGGGGTAAAGTGGCCACTCTAAGACAAAATTATTTTTTAGCTTACTTATTTAAAAGGAAATACAATTTAAAAAGTATTAAGCATGTAGATTCTTTAGTGCAGAATCAAAACCCATCAATATATCAACACTATCTTGGAAGGTATTTTTGCAATTTTTGTTTTTTTCAACTTCTGTAAAGTGGCCCGAAAAGAAATCTGGAAATGATAAATACGTTTACATACAAAATCAACCTATATTTGTATTATTAATTGTTATAAATCAATATTAATGTCATAATTAAAATAGATGCATATGAAATAAGTTTTTTTGTAAAAAGAATTTTTTTTTTAGAAATTTACTTGCATTGTTTACAAACAAAATCGTCATTATGTTTGTTACATCCAGAACACGCTTCATGAGCCCATTTGCAACAACCGGAACATCGTATCCATTCTTCGTTTACTGATTTTTACTGAATAACTCTCGTTACAGTAAAAAATTAATCTGTTTCAAAATTTTGTTCAAACAATCTTCATCGAGTTTGAGTTTGTTTTTTCAATCTCTTCGATGTTTTGTTTTTCACCTGGAGATTTTTCATTGTCATCCTCTCCTTTTTTTCTTTCTTCTTGTTGCTTGTAAAAAAATTACAGAAATTTATAGATAAAGTAATGATTTCTAGCAATACTTTTGTTTTCCTAAATATAAAGAACTAAATGAAAGCTCTGCAGTTAATATATGTTAAAATATGAAGGGAAATAAAAAGCAGGTCCAATTTTCTCACAAATTCTATTAACTATCAGGCGATCGGTTTCATAATAATATACTACATAATGTATTTTAATCGGTTGACACGTCACTTTGGTGCAATGTTACAATTATCTTTACAATTTTCTGGTCACTTATGTATATTTGCTTGTTTTCTTTCATGGTGGTTCCCCGATGATGTATTTTTGAACACGAAACCGGTCGCCTGATAGTTAATAGAATTTGTGAGAAAATTGGACCTGCTTTTTATTTCCCTTCATTAACTAAATACTCACACTTGAGTCACGATGGAATATTTATGTTAAAATAATTTGAGAATTCAACTTGAATAGCGATCGGAGGCACTGGCCACTTTGCCCCGTTAAAAGCCATTGCACTAAATCGCACCTGGCTTCAAGGCAGAACTCTCTAATTCATCATATGCTAATATTATTTCAATGGTAATTAGACACAGTTTTCAGCTGTCTCAATTCAAAAATTGTATCAGTATGCAAGAATTTAATAACGGGTCGATATTCGATTTCTTCCAATTTTTACAGAAACACTAACATCTACTGACACAAACGACTGACAAACAACAACTGAGCATTCTACATGGCTGAAATTTTCAAAAGTATCTTTCAACGCATGAACATGTTGAGGCTTGAACAAACAACCCGATCAACGTTGACTCAATATCGAGAGCAGGTTGTCAATTTCGGATTTGGTAAACCGAAGAAGATCTTAAAGATGTAGGCGTTGCTGAAAGTGCTTGTGATCACTTTACGGGTCGGCGAAGTACGATATAAATATAAATCAAATTCTTTAGTCCATACTCGAAATAATAATAAAACATTATAACATTTTAAACTTTTGTCACTTATTACTCATTACCAATATTTGATCAAAATGTAAATTAAACAAAGCGTTTATGTTTATTCAAATTCTTATTTCTTAATTAATATTGTAAGTAAAAAAGAAAATCTAAGTATTTGCAAACAATAGAAATTTGGAAATGACCCATTATAAAGTTTGACACATTAATTTGCTAAAATAGCCTGAAATTTTATAGAACTTTCAATTATAAAGAAAAGATTTAGTTCTGCATTTGCGTTTGAAGTGGCACCGTGTGTATTTTTATCCGTCCATCAAACAGTACATCTACTTATTTCCAGAGAAAATCTTCTAGCAGATGACATTACCTGTAATAGCCGGCGTAAACTCAAAATATTACTAATGGTATGATAATTTCAAATTAAAATACTGATGTCACCTAATTCTGACAAAGTTCAATTTGCACAATATCAAGATTAATCCCAGTATGAATTTTGAACAAGAAAAACATACCTAGCATTAAATTTTATACGAACTTTCAGGGTTAGGAATAAGTTAATCATGTCGATACGCCCATTGAACTTGAACGACTTGTATAAAATTATCTAGTTAGCTTTTATATAAAAATTAGGATAACAGCAAGAATATATAGTGTTGTACCTACATGAAAAGCAACTACAAAAGCTAATATAGACTATGCCAACTATGCGCATTTGCGGATTCGCCTGGTATATTGCAGCGATACTTATGTACACAACGATGCAAGGTAAATTCATTGACCGGACTCGCCAAATGGAGAAAAGCGATTTCTTTGTTACAGGTTCACCTTCGAAATAGCTCTAAGGCGTCGCGTGGTAGAACAGGGTACACTTATAAGACTTCACACAAAATATATTTCGCGGTGTTGTGGTTGAAAGTAGTTTGTTAGGAATTATTTGTTCGCACCTATTTATGCAAAATTTTATCAAGCAAAATATATATTTTTATAGTACATAAATATTCCATAACTTGAATATTTGCCAACTTAAAATAAATAATTTCAACTTTGAGTTTGGTAATACAAAAAGCCCTTTAAAATCATTTTAAACGTTATATTGCTCTAAAAAACAATAGAGAAAAAGATGCAAACATGGAATATGTTGGTAATATGGAGTACCAAGGTTTCTCAATAATATATGTCCTTACATCTATCAAGCAAGTCGTGAACTTTTAGCCTAGATCTACCATTAAGGTTATAATGCACAAATTTAGCATTTCCACCGTTTTACAGCAGCGATATTTTAAATTGCGCGTTTTCAAGGTAAGTACATATGAGTAAAGCGTGACAAGTGGTTGCACCCGCAAAGACGCATGTACGGGCGGGGGGGAATGTACGTATGTGGATGCAGAGTTCAGTAATGCCGCAGACATTGAGGAGGAATGTATGTTTTCGAAAACATGGGACGTAAGCCTGGTGTACTTCTTGCATCCCATGTGAAGAAATATATTTGGCGTTTACCTGGTTTGGAATTTACAGGTTCGCACATTCATTGCAAATTTTGCGGTATAGGGTTGCTAGGTCGCACGACATTTGAATGTAGAAGTCATATTAAAAGTAAACGTCATGTATTGAATTTAAGAAACAATATTCCATACTGGCAGTTTTTGTATGACTTTATTTTCAAGTTGAGCACGTGCAACATCCCACAACACCTAGTAGATAATGAAAACTTTCGTCTTTTTGGGATAAATATGTTCCATCATGGAAGCTACCAACAAAAAGACAATTGCGGTACAATTTACAACATGTGCAAAGTACAGCAAAAGACTGTATAAAAAACGAGTTGAGAAATCAAAAAATCTGGCTCACTGTGGACGAAACTACTGATGCTCAGAAACACAGCGTGATTCATCTTGTGGCGCGTCCTTTAAAAAGTAATGGTCCAGCAGCTTCCTTGTTGTTAGCCAGTAAAAGGATTGAAGGAACTGTTGCCGAAATCGCTGTAAACATAATAAAAAATATGTTGAGAGAATTTTGTATCGTAGGAGCCCAAATCACCATGTTAGTTTCTGACGGAGCCGCAACAATGCTGAAAGCTGATAGGATGTTAAAAGTCTGTCTTCTTCTTCACATAATATGCCTCATACACGCATGTGATCTCGTAGCAGAAACAATTCGAAGCAAGTATCCTAGGGTGAATGATTTAATATCACCTAACAAAAAAGTATTTGTAAAATCTCCCAAACATATCCGCGTATTCAAGCAATTGTATCCGCAAATTCCGCTACCACCTCAACCTGTATTGACGCGATGGGGAACATGGATCGAGGCAGTATCTTACTATCGCAAATAATATTCCCAAGTGAAAGATGTCATTTTCAAACCTAATTCTTCTAATTCTAAAGCGGTTCGCGAGAGTCAGCAACTTTTATCCGATTCGGACGTTCAAAAAGAAATAGATGACATTTCCATAAACTATTCTGTAGTGACACAAACTATTTCACAGTTAGAAAATACTCACTTATCTATACAAGACTCGTTAAATATCATCAACAATTTAGCAGCAGCTCTAGAAAGCTTGACGGATCCTATACGACTAGATGTCGCGCAAAAATTTCGTGCAGTTTTAAATAAAAATCCGGATTTAAAAAAGGTTCGATCTGTATCTGGAATTCAGACTGCACAGAGAGATACGGAGTATTTGAATTTCGCAATCTTACTTCATTAGATGCTGAACGATCATTTGCAAAGTATACGAGAACGTTTTCAGACCGTCGTCGAGGCCTGACCAAATCGACAATGGAAGCATTGCTTATGTTGCAGTACTACGCGGCGTACCATGGCAGTCGCACATTACCGCAGTGGTCATCGATACGTCAATAAAAGGTAGCAATCTGTTATTTTTTTATTAATACTGTGTCTACTTTTGCGCGGTACGCCCCGGACGGTTCCACTAGTTTCTCGAACATTATAAATAGTACACGCACACCGAGCAACCGATAATAAGCGAACGCCCACTCGATTCTTTGTATGTACATAATAAACAAAGCTCCTTTCACGGCGCCTCTGCGGGTGCAACTGTTTGTCACGCTTTACATATGAGTAATTATTTGTTTTCGTAGCTTGTTATTATTTAAGTGTCTGCCACTATTGAGTAGTACGTGAAATGGATTTTACAAAAATATTACTGCTCAATCAATTTAGCTCGTTCAATAGTCTCGCACCAGTTTCGACTTTGCTTGTGTGGAGAGCAGGGTCTTCAGCACTACTTGACTATCTGTGCTTATCTATTTCTTTAATACGCCCGGGCCCTGTCACTGTCCCGGCGTGGAATACTGTAACACTATTGGTTAGAAAGTTGCATATCCTTTTGTTTCAATTTCTGTATTAAAGAGTCATCATTGTGGTCCGATAAATCACGTTCAATAAACTACAACGCACATCTGTAGCCGTTACTTTGAAAAAGAAAAATTGTAATTATAAAAAAATCAGTACGCAATTTAAAAATAGATTATTCTCACTGCTTCTGCAGTGAATCTCACCTGTTATTATTATTATGCACTGAAAGAGAGTTGATAAGATAAATTATAGGCGGATAGAAGTTGTACGAATTAAAACTGGGCAATTATTTGGGAATCCCAACCTACATCAAGTATTGGCCAATCCTTAACTGTTGGAATGAATGTCTTCGTGTGTGGTCGACAACATTTTTGATCCGTGTTAAAAGCGAAAGCGATCTGCTGCGCTTTCATTCTTTTTTGTTTTGATTTTTCCGTTATTCTATTCACTGCTCAATCACTGGGATAGCATTTAAATAGGATTTACACGCTTGTTGATTTACGAATGAACAAGGACTTATGAGCGGCACTGCTCATATATCAATCCGTTCTCGTTTTGTTGTTTTTTTCTTTTCTGAACGTCTCTGCGCGTACTTAAACATGTGTACAGAATAAAAATGGGCACACTTAGCGAATGCACATAAGCAATTATCGCCTACCAATAAAGACCGCAATTGTCTGAATAGTGCGGTGCCAGTCTGCCCGTGCAAGAAAGCCAATTAATCTGTTATTAAATGTTGGATGAAGCGACGACCGCGAACCAGCGAACGACGTTCTTTATTCTTCGTTTTTTTCCTGCTTTCTCGAGTCTCCTCGTCCATGCATATACGCATGATATATACATACTTGTTACATACATATATGTACAAGTGACGCAATCGTTTGGCGCCTCTCCAGCGCTAGTCGCTGTACTCTTAATATCCCTTGTTATTTCTTAATTTTTTTCCACTCCGTTGGACCACTGCAGCGCGCCAACAATGATATATTTAACAACAACAACACGTGACTTTGCATCGAGATACTTACATGCATACATGCGTTTGCTTCCTTTGTTTATACATGCTGTGAGGTTATATTTGTATGTATGCACGTAGCCCTATACAGTGGTGGTCATGCAATTGAAAACATTGTGTATGTCTGGAATAAGATTCTATATAACAAAAATTCAAGCCTGGACGGTTGGTTTTTAATTACGGATAAAAATCGTAGTATATATAAAAATCCGTACCAGAGGATCACCTCTGGATTCGCCAAAATTCTAATAGGCTCGGCTAATGAATACAGTAATCGATCAATAACACAACAATAATAATAAGGAGGAGTCCCTACAATTTGGGCTGAATGGGAACCGTTTAGTGATAAGTGCGTAGCAATAAGATTTACTAGATATTTACTAGAAGAAGAAGAACACCACCACCTCAAAACTCGGAGTTTGATAGTGCAAGGTTGCCCTGGAGTTCGTCCGTGAGATAATTGGAGCTGCTCTTCAACTGGCGTCTGGCATGGTAAGACCACGTTAAGTTCGTCCGGAGGAAGTTCTTTAGTGACTTACGTAGCAAAGGCGATGTGTGTGACAAATAACGAAATGGCTAAAACTATTTGAAAGAAAGATAATTCGGCGAATATTTGGTCCAATGAAGAAAGAAGAAGGTATCAGAAGTCTAATGAACATCGAGATAGATCGAAAACTAGAAGGAGATAACCTTGTAAGATTTATTAAGATTCAAAGGCTAAGATGGTGGGGTCATATGCATAGAAATAAAGGGGAAATGAAGAAAATAACAGAGTAGAAACTGGAAGGAGTGAGAAGAAGAGGAAGACCACGACTAAGATGGAGAGACCAAGTGATAAGCGACATAAAGAAATTAGGAATAGAAAACTGGTCAGAAGCCTGTAAGGACGGAAATAAGTGGAAGAAAATCAGTTTTAAAACGAAGGCACACACAAATTTATAGAGACAGAAAAGAATTGTTACATAAACGGGTCGATTCCCCAAAAAAGATCTGTAAAGCTTAAATGAACGGCTACTGTTCTATGTAAAACGTTCAACCTTGTATGTAATATATGTATTCACCCATGGAGCATTCCAAGGTGTTCATCCTCAGCATTCGATATGGAGTTACGAAAACCCCGAAAGCTTCATTCTGAATACTGAAAGCCTAAAGGTTTGAATTCGGGAAGCTGAGGCTGGTAGCCAAACGTACTAGGCATTGCGCCACCTGCTCTGGAACCAAATTATTTTGTCCCATTATCCATTTTACATCATTCCATAAATACTTGATGGAAAGTTTGGATTACATAAATGACTGTCCAGAATTGTGATCGCATTGCAAGCAAACCAATCTTTTAATATTCGAGCTATGTATTTGGGGTCGTTTATTGTGCTGAAATTTACAAAGAACCGGGACCGTCTCGGTGGTCGAATGGTTAGCATACTTGCCTTTCGATCCGAACGGCGCGGGTTCATATCCCGGTCGAGACGGTTGTTTTTTAATTACGGATAAAAATCAAGGTATGCCTTCTTCTCGGATAAGGAAGTGAAACCGTAGGCCCCGTGTCAATACGATACGTTTGGCACGTTAAAAATTCCTACCAAGGGTTGGAACACCTCTGGATTCGGCAAAATTCTGGTGGGGTTGGCTAATGATCATAGTAATCGATGCCTAGAAGTGCGAGGTGTATTCCGTAACCCGACGCTTCGCCCAATACATAACAACAACAACAACAACAACAACAAAGAACCGACAAGTTTTCTCAGCAAAAAATAGCATAGTAGCAATTAAAATATGAATACACAAGTGTTGATCCATAATTCCTTGAATGCAGTGAAGTGGACCAACGCCATGTCAAGAGAAACATTTCCAAACCATGCTAGAATCATTTCCACGTTTCAATGTAATTTCCCCAAATTTGGAAGCAAATTCTTTGGTTGATGGGATGAACATAATGCCTGCTTTCAGGTCATAGACATTTTATTTTTATTTCGTCCGGCTACAGAACATATTTTCATTGATTTGTGTTCCATTGCGTACGGTTTACTACGAATTGTATTCCATATAATTGTGCTTAATTTAAATGGTCTCTAATAGTTCCAGCGGATGAAGCAATCTTCTTATATTATTACTTTCTCTCATGAGATAATATCGTAACTGCAATAATGATTTTTCAATATTAACTAATAAATAAAATTAAAAAGGGCTATATATACAGACTGTATAGGTTAAAACCAAAAAGATACTCGTTATTTTGCAAACCGTTCTTAATTACATGGCCACCATTGTACATGCAACCACACAAATGTATAATGTACTCGCGAGCACGAAGAACAGAGCGCTTTGTTTGTAAAGTCTGGGGAAGTCGAAAGGAAAAAATACGGCGAGAGGAGCGGGGAAAGGCAAGAATAAGTGTTATTGAGGACCGTATGGTCGTCGAGGAAGAGTGGTTTTTAAATATCAAAAGTAGGTGATTAAAGTATGAGTGGTTCGAAGCAGTTTTTGGGAGTTGGCCAAATAAATCTCTTTTAATATCTACGCTCATTATGTTTTATGTGCTATGTTAAATTAATATTTGAAGAGGACGGATATCGAGGAAAGATTTCGACATCAAGAATTAATGCTTGAAGTATTTCGTGTAAATTAAATTGTCAAAGTTCATATGCACAACATACTCGTATTTGAGATTGCATAAGCTAAGTATGCCACACAAGTGCACATATTTATATATGCAGTATTGAAATTACCACGCTTCAGTGTGTAATCAACTCATTGCCTAACCTTAAACATTATTTTATTTATACACAATCGTGTAAACGAGGCACAAGCGTTGTTGGTTTTTTGTCGGCACGATTAGGAGACATACGAAGAAAAACATATGGAAACTTTGAAATAACTATGACATTTATTGATTTTGATTAATTTTCTTTAGTTTTTTAGTCAAAAGTTAAATTATAGTCGTATTCTTTTTTAAAGTAAGGTCAAAATGGGAAAAATCTGCTATTTACTGTTACGTAGTATCCGTATCTCTATACTCTGGGGCAAGAGAATTGCACCAGTGTCTTAAGAAATCTACACGCCAAAAATGGGCAGAAAATGCCGTAGAGAAAAAAAAACTCAATGAGATTAACAAACCACAGTTTTTATCATGAACGTTTGCGTTTGCGTCATTATCTAACTATTGTGATACTGATAACCGCTATATCCACATCTTATTCTAATTTGTACATATAAATGAGATAGATATACTGAGTAAGTAAGTTCCGCGGTAAAGTGAACCGCTAAAATATATGGACAGTGTTGCAACGTTTTCCGCTATGAAAGAATAAGCGCGGGAAGTCTCGCGAAGCGAATGTTTGAGTAAGAATCTAATCGTCGTGAGGAGAGAAGCGCGTTAGACTCTAGCCATGCATTACATCCGTAGTTTATTTCTTTAATTGATCATCCTTGCCTGTGCGTGTTTTCTCCTTGGTTATTTTTGATTTGCTTGGTTTGTGTCTCGAAATTATACTATAGAATAGTTTTACACGTTTTACAGTACTTCTACTAACAATGATTTCGTCTGCAATTTGCCGGCAAGAGTAAGGTTCGCCCATTTCAACTAACGAACAAATTCTCACTTCTCTCCCCTCCCCCTCGGGATGCATTAGAGGGATTTGAGGCTGTCCGCCTATTTGTTGGCATTTACGGCAATTCCCAAACGCTTTTACGATCCTTTCAATCGTCGAATGCGAAGGAATAGGACGATCCACGTACTCTACGGCAAATAGATCGGCCGTGCTTTGGTAGGAATTTCCGGCAAAATACCATTTAATAATCTGTATCTTCTCTGCGGTTGTAAAACTTACAGTGTATTCGAAACACGATTACTTGTTAGAACCTTACGAACGCACAGACAAACAAAAAGTGCTTCAGATGCTCTTAGATCTACGACAGTTGCGCGCGGCCGGAATAAGTGCAAGGATGCCAGATCGCGCTACATACAATATATATTGCACCCCGGTGAGGCCTGGACCAACGTGTATGTTTGGGACCAGCTCCTATAAGTGAATCCTTACCTACCCTAGTATATGTGAAGTATATCATACGAGTTTAGGGTGAAACAACAAAAATTAATGAATTAGATTCAAATGTACAGGCTATTTTTTTATTGCTGCATTTTTGGACGGTCCTCTTCAATTCTTGTCACCTTTCTTTAACATTTTCTATTTAGCAATATACTTATCTAGCTTAGTTTCCGAGATATCTTGAACACCTTATATGCTAGAGTCGTGATTCAATTTTTTTTTCGATTTGGTATTTTTTGGAGTTTTCAACAGTACGTCGAAAAATGTCTGACACCAATAATCCAGGCAAATTAGTCAAAAAAATAGCAAATGGGGGAAGTAATTTATAAAGTTTTGAAGAGAAAACACTCATAGGAGGTAGTGTAGTAGTAAGAAACAGAAAGCCCCCTCACCCCCCACGGTTCATTTTTCGAAGAAAATTATTTTTACAAAAAAATATTTCTCGTGAAATTTTGTATAAAAAAGGTCCTATGCATGTTTTAAGAAAGACGAACCGTTTTCGAGATATTGGAGAAACTGGAGAGTGTGGCATTGTACCCAGTATTGCGAAAGATGATGAAAATGTTGACCTTGGAAAAGCAATAAATCCCTCACAATTATACCAGCAAGTTGTTATTGTCGGTCAAGATGTTGATCTTCTCATGTTACTCATGGATCTTACTCCAGAAGACAAAGATATTCTCATGATGAAGGAAGGTGAAGGAAACGTCAAGACCAGGTATTACAGTTCTATAGACATACGTAATTCCTCATTCATCCATGAATGCAAGAAACCGATCCTATTTCTTTATGCTGTAAGTGGTTGTGACACTACTTCAGCCATGTTTTTGAAAGGGAAGTTGCAGACTTTTCAATTATTGAACTGATCCCGGCATCTTCATGTCATTCCCCGAGTATTCAATGATTCAAGCTTGACTTCTGAGGCCATTGAAAAAGCAGGAGAAAAATTCATCCTCAAGACAAATATTTTGTAAATTATGATGAGATTACAGTTGTACACTTGCTAAGTTAAACTAATTATAAAACAACAGCTTCTCAATTTTAGATTACCTATTGAGACCGAAAGACTTATAAGATAAGAAGAAAAACTATATCTACCGTTGGTTCTGAGTTGAGATTGAGCATTGTTTGCAAACGTAAGGGAAGATGATTGGGTATGTGTTTCCGTTATTAATAAAGTTTATCGAGAAAGAGTCATGAATAGAGTAACCAAAACTTGCGGACTCGCATAGGCGTCGGTATTACGGGTTAATATAAGAATATGAAAAATTCATAAATAAACTTACTTGCTAATTATTCAACAAATTAGAGGCATCAGGATGTGAACTACTGTAAACTTGCATCATTGCATATGTTTCCACAGTTACTTCTTTAAACCTTGTGCGTCGACAAGAAAAAATATTCTTATACATAGAAAACGATCTCTCCACATCTAAGGAAGTTACATTTGCATGTAGAAACTGTTTTTCAAAATCACTTAAAAGTTCACTATTCTTACACTTATTATAAACGGCCTCTAAAGTATTAAAATCGGGATTTTTCCTTAAAACATCTGCCAACTTTTGACTAGCACATAATCCTAGCGTATCATTTAATGTGTGTAATTTATTTTTTACACTCTCCACTATGTCTAATGATTCCTGCAATGACAATTCAGTACATTGTAGTTTTCTGATGGCATCTAGTAATACTGTATAATTGGTACATATTGTTGTTAAATCTTCTAAAAGTTAAGGAATTTGAAATTCTCTTTGACTTTCTCTAATTGCTTTGGATTCATTCCGATTCAATCGCATTATAACTGATTGAATTTGTTGAAAATGGATCAAATAGTAAGAAGCTGCTGTTAACCAAGTACCCCATCGCGTTAAAATTGGTTCAGGAGGTTCTGGAATACCTGGACAAAATTTACGAAATTCTTTTAAACGTTTAGGAGATTTACGAAACACTGCTTTAGTACTTCCAATCATCCGATCAACGTTTAATGTTGTCGAACAACTTCACCAACTAAATGCAAAGCATGCAGCACGCAGGTTATATGTATTAAGTTAGGAAATATATGTTTTAAGGATCGCCCAACACTTAACATCGTTCCTGCACTATCTGTCACAATCATCACAACTTGATCTTGGGCAATTTTAAGTTTTTTCAAAGCGTTCATTATCACTTTTTGAATATTTTCCGCGGTGCATTGTTGAACACGTTTGCAAGCTAACAAATATCGAGTTCTCGCTAGATAAAACGCGAGCTATTACATTCACAATACTGTTTTTCTTTATATCGGTCGTCTCATCCACGGTAATCCATATTTTTTTGGAACACAAATCACGTTTACATACATTTTCTAGCATCTCTTTCATTCGTGGCAAATGATTCTGTAATTGTGTTTGTGAGGGTAATGGGTACTTTGGAACGTATTGTCGCCAAAACGTTTTAAAAGCTGCTTTTCTCACCAAGGACAACGGAAGATTACAAGAGGTAAACATAATTAATAAATGTATGAGGAATAGTGTATAAGGTACTTCAGTTCCTGCATTTCTCATATGCTTAATACCATTGACATGCCTCTGGCAATCAGTTCTGTCCAATGCAGCCAAACGAACATTGCAGATTAAGCAAAAAACTGCACTACCATCATATTTTAAATGGGGAAAAAGTGACACATACTTATGTACATTAGTAGCAAATCTATTACGAGGCATTGTTTTCTTAGGTATGTAAATATTAGTTCTATATGAAACGATACACTAATTATGTACTTGGTATAATACTGCAACACACAAAGAACACCAGCTATATTTTCAAAAGCGACACGTAACTACATAACCTTGACCGTTCGACTAATCTGTACAACAGCTCAACCGGTACTAAAACGAAATCTCTCTCAGCGCGGTTTAACATGATTTATATTCAAGGTCGACACTATATGCCTGCTTCTCTACCGGTTTAGTTTAATTATGAATTTTTCGTATTCTTATATTAACCCGTAATACCGACGCCTATGCGAGTCCGCAAGTTTAGGTTACTCTAGTCATGAATAAGAACAACTACTAAGAAACTACTGGTAAACAAACAAGGCTATTATTTTATAAGTGCCCATTTTGTTTTATGTATTACAAATACGATCACCATCCTAAATTAAACTTCTAAGAGTTTGGTTCCTAATCTAATTTAATTGCAATAATTACTGACAAAGCAATGTCCTACTGTACATAAAATCGTATTAAAAAGAATTAAATCAATTCAGCTACCTATTTTCCATAATCAAGTACCGCTCCCACAGCAATAACGATTCAGTCGCAAGGTCAATAATAAAGCAAAAATAATTTATTCATCCGGAAGACTATCGGAATGTTATTATTATTACATTAGGTATGTCAATGACATCTTCATCGACAAGAACAAGAGACAAATATTTTCTTTCTTCGTAGATAAAATCTGTTTCACCGCTTTATAATGTGTTACTTTTCATAACAAACAGTAATATACACGTAAAACTTACAGTTAATGAGCGTCGTATTGTATGTACATATTGACTAATAAGAAAGTTGTTAATTGTCATGCTTAAAACAATTCTTGCGGACGTCGAAAAATCGGGCCAGGAAATTCCGTGAAAGTTAAGGTAAATGCACATATATTATTCGAATCATATTGTCGTGATTTTTAAGACTCGTTGCAAATTGTACATACAAATTTTATTGTAATTGATTGGCGCATAGCATATTTTTTAAGGGATTCGGTCGAGAGAAAAGTAAGGTTAGGTGTTTTTAAGTGCCTTCCTTTTAGATTAAACAAAGAATTTAACATTTTTAGAGTTATTTAAAAATGTTTACACGATAAACCTACCTGAATAATTAAGACTTCACACCAAAAACATGGGGTTCATTCTTCTGAGAAGTGGCGTGTTTATTTGACGCTTATTGTTTGCTCAAATAAAACTGCGAAAGATGTTTGCGGATTAAAATTGAATCCTTCACTGGTAAAAAACTCTAATTAAGTGTATTTTTCATATTATGACTTCATTCTGAGTGTATACCAATTATATTAGCCGTATTTTTCTTTTACATTCTTCCGTGTGAGACTAGTGTTTTGTTAAAAAAAAGCAACGTTGTATATTATACTACGCATCAAAAGGAACAAAAACTTTTAAGGAGCATATGTACTTCCTATTCCAAAGATAGAGCCGAGGCTGTTAAAGCCTACACATACGAATTTGACCTGGGGGGTTATTCTGTAAGGATCGAGGTATTTTCCTGTTGCCCATTCTTGTGAAACTTAAAATAAGAAAGGGAATAAAGATGTAATCATTTTTTCTGCATTTAAAAAGAGACTTCGAAACAATTGACAGGTGCTGATTGCTTGAGAGAAAAGCATTGAAAGAAAATTGCAGATAACTTAGCTTGACAATCAGAAATCTGAAATCGAAGAAATTTTATTAGGAATCCCTCAGTGCTCCATCTTAAAACCGCTGTTTGTTACATTACTGGGTGTCACGAATAGTGATACCAATGTGGCCGTAGAAACACACAATCGTGGCCAAAATCCTTGTCATCTGTAAAAATATCGAAGTCATCGGTTTGGTATTCTTGCGACAACGAAGTAAATAAGAAGACGGAAATAGAAATATTTGACATAAAACCAGTTTTGGATAAAATTATTTTCAAAGTAAGTTTAGAAATAAATATTTAAACAATGAAAAGAAGTTTGAAAGCATTTTGAAGAAAAGGAGAAGAAAAGTTGAACCCAAGGATATACTAGAAGTCGGAGGGTAAATGACACCAGAGGATTAATCAGGAAGGATCTAGAAAGAAAGGGGAGGAGGATTTTAAACACACGCACACATCACACACATAGAGGCTTACAGTTGTAAGCCCCCATATAGCTTTCCAAAATTGATTGCAAGTAGATTATTGAGAATAAGAACGACTCG
Organism: Dynastes maya; assembly: GCA_029619315.2. NCBI lineage: Eukaryota > Metazoa > Arthropoda > Insecta > Coleoptera > Scarabaeidae > Dynastes > Dynastes maya. Next base: position 42,021,746 of record JAROYE020000006.1, on the reverse strand, counting down.
TAATTATTTTTTATTGTATATTTCATTATTTAAACTTGTAATATCTCAATATATTAAAAAGCACGTACCAAATATTAAAAGGTAACATAATTGTAATAAGACTTATTAAAATTATAATAAAGCTTATTTAACATGATGTTGAAGCTTATTAAGCTCGTATTATATATTTTTTGAGTGCAGGAAATCTTGTTGTAGATTTTGTACTGTGTAATAAACGTTAAACGGCAAACAAAGCTTTTTATTTACTTATAAAAGTTAAATGGGTTTGACAGAATTACTCTTTTTTTTTCCTTTAATTTTGTAAACAGAATTAGTGTTATTTGGAATATTCTTAATTCTCGAGTATTTACAACAGTTCTACCCCACTATTCAAATTCACTTAACATTAATGACTGAAGGTGTAACTTCTTCCTAAAGATACTTTTGTTATTTTTTGACACGATAATCGTAGCACTTGGGATACATTATTGGATTCTTCAAACATCCTTTATAACAATTGAAGACCTTGGTGCAAGAAGGGGATAAGTGTAATTTTTTTGAAAACTGGGATATTGGCAGAAATTGTCAATCTGGTGCAAATATGGGATACAAACTGATGCATAAACACTACAAGAAGAGTATTCGTTACGTGTACATCTCCCGTTCTTGCATCTTATAAATTATTATTTGTTCCCTTATAGTAGAGCATGTGCCCCTCTATCCCTTAACTGCGAGACATGGGCCATGGCGTGTTTCGCAGTGATTAGTTGCAGGTCTTATCCGGTGTAGGTTATTATGAAAAAATAACACAGGGTGCTGAAACCGTATCTGGTATCAGTTTTTTTGTATCACCTACAATATGACATCGATTATATTTTAACATGCGGAAAATTGGATATATAAGAAATAAAAACATTTAACTTAAACCCTACTTTTATTTAATTAGGCTACAATTTTTATCTACCACAACATATACCACTTCAATACGTGCTTATTATTTATTTTTTCTCTGTAAAGCTCCTTATATAGCTTTTTCTACGATGGGATGCATTTTGTTGTTCTCGATGAAGTGATCAACAGTAATCAGCCATCATGTTGATATTCCACCGTCCCTGGTACCGTTTCTCCACCACCTTTATGTTCTGATGGAACCGTTCCCCCTGTTCTTCGCTCAGGAAAAAAGTCAAGATGGTTGTGCAAGTGGACTTTAAGGCTCATCAGACATCTCAGATTTTTGAACTTGTCAATTATATTAGCTACGATAAGCTCATAGTTTGGTTCTTTCACATTGCCCAAAAACTTAGTCACAGCTTGCTTAAATGATATCCAAGCCTCCTTTTCCTTTGTAGTCGTCCTTGCTTCAAAGTTGGAATCGAACATCATTTTACGAATATCAGGCCCAACGAAAACACCTTCTTTCAGCCTGGCTTCTGATAAATGTGGAAATCTTTTACACAAATATTTAAAACATTCTTCCCGCCAGGTGTTAAAGTTTCTCTTACGGGCCATTGTTTTGTGGACCAATGTCGATCCATTGCTCTGCTGTCCCACTCACATATAAAACATGGAAACTTTGTAAATCCCTTTTGTTGACCAAGGATCATGCAAACAACTTTCAAATCCCCACATGGCATCCAATTGTGAACCGGATAGTTATTTTTTTTGTAAAATCATCTCAAGATTTTCGCAAGTTTCTATCATATGGATTGAATGATCAGCAGACAGTGAAGCATAAGTATTTCCATTGTGTAAAAGAACAGCTTTTAAACTAGTTTTTGATGAGTCTATAAAGAGCCTCCAATCTGCCTTCATGTACTCAATGCCAAATTCGTTCATTAGACTACCAATATCATGGAGTAAATCCAAATCCTCTCCTGCCTGAAAAACTGAGCAAACGTGTTGATTTTTTCGATTCTAATATTAGTAGAACCAGCAACTGTTTTCCAGATGCCAATAAATGTTTTGTGTAAACAACTGCCGTTTTAAATTTTCTGAAGAACATTGGAACTCATCATCACCCGGTCGGCTTTCATCAGATTCGGGTTCACTGGACTGTAAAACGTCATTAATAGATTGAGGTGGCTCAGGGACAGGAAGTCCCGGTCCATGTCCTACCGGCCGAATAGCTGAATTAAGGTTAGGGTAAAGAATTGCTTTCTTATTTTTGGAGTTATACCCAAAATAATCATTTGAATCTATGAATCTAATGATCTAAAAGCTTTCTTCTCTTTTTTAGACCATTTGCTAAGATTCTCGACACAAACATAACATACCTTGTGAGGAGCCCAACATTTTTCTTGATCACCGATTGTTACACCAAAATATGCAAAGTATACTTTTTTTACAAAGTTAGTTTCTTTGATGTTTTTTAACTACATAAATATTAACGGAAAAATAATTCCTTTTTTAGTGTCTCCTGTAATTTATATTTTGTTATTTATTACCTTGTTGCACGGAGATCTTCAATTGCATTAAATCTTTTTATTTTAGCAACTTGTAACAATTTTAAACGATGAAATGTACTTTACCCAAAGCTTTTAAATTTATAGGTTACAATTGCAAGACCATTACGATTTTTTATATATTTTGATCTATTTTAAAGCATTTTTGAAAAATGTCGGTGAAATAACGGATCATCTAGTCTTAAGCATTTATTTATAACTCGAATAGCTGCCATTTATTCCCACACATTTTTGCCAACCTTAAAACGTTAACCTCCGGAATTAACCAATAGGTTATTAAAAGTACAAACCGCAATACCACCGCGCTAATTTCAACGTTGTTCTTGCAAAGATCGATTAGCCGATTCATTTTGTTTCCCGTTAACGGTCTCCTTTAATTCAACCTTTCCTTTGCCAGAGCGTATTAATTAGGGAAAAACTGACGTTTGGCCGATGCGATCTGAAAGACCTTAATTTATAGCTGGTAAAAGATTTAAAAGTTCCGCTTCTCCTTATTCAAGAAACTAATTACTTTCTATCCAACTGTTCGTTATAGTTGGTACCAATTATAACCGTAGTCAGACGACATATCTATGCAAGCACGTCGTTCCCCAACGTTTCTTGAAATACATGCAAACATATTCGTTGAGAGACGACAATTTTTTCCCTAGTCCAAAGAACAGAAGAAAGATGCCAGACGGGCGTGGGTGTGAAATATGTCTCGGGAATTTTAACGTATCAGGCAAGTGGGCAACCGTAATATGCTTTACACGCAGCTGAAAAAAAAACGAGTGATTTGTTTTCATTTTTTTGGAGCAACAGTAGTCGAGCTGAAAACATATTAACCCTCTTTAGTTAGGATACCAATGTAGATTTAAACTTTCTTTTTTGTGTGCATCGTTAGATTGACAGCTGAATTTAGTACAGGTTGTGTTTTTAGACTCTTTTTTATTGTATCTGTTCGAATATATTTATAGAGACACGAGTATTGTTTAACGCTATGGACTAGAATGTAAAGACCTAGTGATATAGAATTTCCAGAACGTTTTGGCACGTCTCTCTAACTTGAGTTACGAATTTCATCTTCTTTCGCTAATCTAAACGATTCTATCATCATAGTGTAAAAATACAAGCAACAAAACTTGCCGAAATGTATATGCATCTTTTGTCGGATTTGAATTAATTTTGGCATCTCAGAATGCTGATATTCTTACACCGTTTAATGCTACAACAACCAGATCTAACACGCTATAGCTTCGCTTAACACTGCAATGTACCACATCTAAAATTTCACGTGCAATTATGCATTTGGCGTGGACTGATAGCCCGTTGTCGTACATCGCAGTGTTAAGGGGTTTTTGGACACTGTGAATGTAATCATAATATCTTCTGCTGCCAAAAGTGTCAAGTAGTTTGTGGCTAAATGTCAATAGTATGCTTCGGTTGGCTACGGTGCTGGCAGATCTATCAGTAACCATATTAATAATTAAAACATTATTATTCCCCGAGGTATGGAAAGATGGTAAGGTAATTTCTATATAAAAACCTTTTAGTAAATGCAAGCAAATACTTGCTCTCTATTAACCACCACGGCTTCTTTTAGGATAAATTCACTGATACCAATCTTATTGGAATTACTTAGCGTAGGTTTAGATTCTCATAGTCAAGTAGATCTCAGCAAGGCGTTTGATTTCAGTGATCACGCCAGACTCTTCTTTAAGTTGGCCTTTGAATGTTCTGACAGTTACCAGTCTGGATATTATACACTATCGTCCAGCGTTGTCCAGGAATCCAATTTAGGTGCCCTCCTTTTTAAAACCTACACAAATGATCTCTGTTTTGTAGACTATAAGATGCTTGAATATGCCGACGATTTGAAGATTTACACAAGGATTTCATGCCTCCATTACTGGGAACATCTGCAAGTAAATCTGGAACGAATTAACGAATGTGCAATTGTTACGTATTCTAGAATTGCCAATCCTGGGCTGCTTTTATACATTGTTAATAATGCATTTATACCATGATTGAACACATTCAATCAAATCTAGGCATTCTCTTTGAGCCAACCTCATTTTCGAGGCATGTGCTTCCTCTATCAAAGCACTAGGATTTGTTATTATATCTTGCAGATAGTTGACCGATTTTCACTGTTTTTGTAACAAATATATTGGAATATGACAGCATCGTGTGGTACCCACATCACGTTTTTCAAAATCTTGCCGTTGAAAGAGTTTAAAAGCGTATTTTTTGCAATATCTGCCATTTAAGATCGACAGATTTCTGAGAGATAGGCTGATTCTGGGGTTTTATTACGAAGACAACGTTCATGCACTTAGCGAAAGGCGGCAAACTATCCTATTAACCAAATTTTTTGTCACGTGGATTGTCCATCACAAGTAAGCTCTCATAAATAGGCTTCCTGATGCCATCTCGATTAATCCGGTTCACAATGACATTTAACGTGTTCAGGCCGAATAAAAACTCTTTGAAAAAGACACCTCTAATTCACGTGATGAAGAACGTGAATAATAGGGTGAGCGATTTTGGAGGATGGAGACCATGACGGGATCTCTTTCGTTTTTTTTCATAATCCCTTATATTACATGAATTTGTTTTTTTATTTGATTTATTATACAAAATTTGCATTTTTATACCTACGAGGTGGACCCCATAGATTCTCAGCGTGATATAGAAAAAATAAACTTCTATACCCTTGTAAAAATAATCTAAAGTTTTTCCCTAAAAATGTTGTATTATAGCTGCTTGCAATTCACTATCGTCCTTAAAACGATGTCTCCTAAGGTCTTCCTTTAAATGAGAAAATATGGAACCATGTCCGGACTATATGGTGGATGATCTTGAAAGCCGCATTTGCGGATGGCAGCTTGTGAAATGGCGGCAGTATGGACAGGTGCATTGTCGTGCAATAACCAAACACCTTTTGTTAATTTTCCTGGACATTTTGCACGAATATTGTCCCTCAATTTATGCAGCAAAGACGCATAATATGTGCCGTTGACAGCTAATACAATTTCTTCAATAATTGAAATGTTTTGAAGCGTTATCAGTTCAATTGGCCGACCGGAACGCTCACTATCTTCAAGGGATTCTTGTCTCAAATGGAAACATTTTGCCCACTTTTTTACAGTGGAATATGAAGGAGACAAATCATCATAAACGCCGTCTAAACGTTGTTTAATGGGATTAGGCGTACACCCTTCTTTTGTTAAAAATTTAATGTCCGCGCGGAACCCAATTTTCGTTATCTCAGATATTTTCATGCATTAGTCACGTTGTCTGGCTGGCTACTAAATACTGCTACTCTTCAAACCCTAATATATATAGTGTAGGCCTCGTACATGTGCAACGCAATGAAGTTTGAACACGCTAGAAGTTATATAAGCCTGTCAGGCCGAGAATTTATGGCGCCTACCTCGTGGCTTATGGTATTGGTGGAATCATTCCCGGCAAAAAACAAAGCGAGGAAAAGAAAGGCGTTAGCCCACGGATATGTTTCTGCTTTCCCGGCGTCAGCAGCGTGGCTCCGAACACGGTCCTTTCCTCGTCGTTATTTTTCACCTTTCGGGTTTATCTCATTACTCTTCACAAACAGCACTAAAATATATCTTCCGGCGCCACCTAGCGCCAAGAGATACTGTCATGCCGTCTAGAGAATAGCGACAAAAGGACCGTGTTCGGAGCCACGATGACGCCGGGTAGGCACAAAAATGTCCATGGGCTAACGCTTTCCCTTCCCTCGCTTTGTTGATTTTTGCAGGAATGATTCCACCAATACCATGAGCTATATTAATTTTGGTTAATCTATAGCACTTACTTTTTTTTTTAATGAATTCAACAAATTTTGCTAATTTTCTAGGCTTTTCTAGCAATTCTATGGCTTTGCCATTATCATTTCCTATCTCAACATGCGAATGGGAATTTGGTGTAACAGGAACTTGAACCCTCAATGATTGACGGACCAGAGTCAAAAGCTGGTCATCCCACATTTGGACTACCGAGACGTTAAGTAACTGTATTTGTACGCATGAAACTTGTTAAATGGCTTTAAAATGAAGGTAGAAGACAATTTGTTGTCCGTTAGAGATGATTTGTCATAAATTATTTCTAAAGAACTAGCTGAAAAACACAAACCTCAAGGATTTGGTAAGGAACAGTTATCGAGTATGCACATACGGATACCAGCTGCAGTTTACCCACCCCAGCAAATTTTCTAGGTCTATGCTTATAGGGATACTAGCTGCAATTTACTTACTCCAGCAAATTTTCTAGGTCTATACTCATAGAGATGCCAGCTGCAGTTTATCCACCCCAGTAATTTCCTAGGTCTATACTCATAGGGATACCAGTTGTAGTTTATCTACTCCACCAAATTTTTTAGGTCTATACTCATAGGGATACCAGCTACAGTTTACTCACCCCAGCAAATATTCTAGATCTATATTCTTAGGGATAACAGCTGCAGTTTATCTACCCCACTAAATTTTCTATTAACTTATTAAATGTATTTAAAATGAAAGTAGGAGAACATTTTTTGTCCGTTAGTGATGATTTGATATAAATTATCTCTAAAAGAAAACAACATTTGAGGTTTATATTATTTTAAGTACAGTATAAGTACGTATAATAGAGAAAGTTACGTTCCAAAACCTAATTAAATAAAACATATTTATGCAAGTATGTAGTTTAAAATGCTTTGCCAAAAATCTTCCATACTCGTTTTACGTCAGACTTATGCACAAAGTATTAAGAAATATTTTACTGCAAGACAAACAAAATATTTCATTTGAAAATAACATAATACAAGACGATTCGAAATTGTAACCTAAAAAGAACATTTGAGACATTAATAGGGACATGAGCAATTTACAAATATGCGTTGTGGTCACAGTGTAAATTTTACGTTTGCGAAGGTTGACAAGTTTCGAAATACTCGTTTTAAAACGGTTGCCAAATCGTGAAAACGAACAAAACAGAAACAATAAAAGAAAGCATTTTCAGTTTAATTATAGCATCATTCCTCCTTAAATAATCCTGAGTAACGGGAAACTAATCTAACCTTACTAACGTGAATGTTAGATGAGTAAATAGAAATGCGTTTTAGGAACAAGACACAAGATCGTGTGGACGTTAATTTGCGTCGTACATAATTGCGGCAGATTTGTAAATATTCATCATAATTAACTCGTACGTCTGGGTGTGCTGCTGTTACATCTTACTGGATATGTATAATTGGATTTTAAACAAATGACTAAGCTTAGTTTAGATAAATAAAAGTGGAAGTTTGAATGTTACGTAATTAAACAAGAATTGCAACTTCTGAAGCTTTCATTAAAAAGTCTTTTATTGCTTCATCAACATAGAAGGAAACTATGTTGTTTATGCATCTGGTGTAATAATGACAAAGCTATACGTTGCCTTTAGAAAAACGATCCTTGTCTTATCCTGCCATCAATTTATTCACAGCAATGATCATTAAAAAACGTTCTTTCACCTTAGTGTCGCCCACAAGTATCTGTCTTTCACCACAATTCTTTTCAAAAAATTTTTCCTCTTGCATTAATTACAATGTAAGTCAAAAGATTGTTAATGAGGGGCAATATACATAGGTCTGAAAGTTGACATTCCGGACTCTCATTCGGATTTATTTCTGACAACATTGATGTTGTCAATAATGACTACGTACAATGTTTTTATAAAATACCTGATTTTTTGTTTTACATCGATAGTCAATGCAAGGATATTTTTATTTAATTTAAAACGTATTAACTCGAAAACAAACGAAAATTTAGACCATTTTAACAAGCGTTCTTGCACGCTTGTTAAAATTTTTTAATTACACTATAACTTGAAAATAAATTGAAATCGAATAAGAAAATATAATTTTTTTTATTTTATTCGTGTAAAAAGTTCACTTCTGGACAGGGACGTAGATAAGGGGAGACCCACGGGGCCCGCCCGCCCCGAAAAAAGATCCTTATTATTCGGCTATTGAGATACTATATTTTAGACTTTGTTTGGAAGTGCTGCATGCCCCGATTTCTGCATTGTTCTAACACTTGTCATAAATACAACTTCAACATCCGCAAACATATTAACTTTCTGTCGTTACCAGGGCCGGTTTTACCATAGTTAGGTTGCGAGGATGGTTTATAGTTTAAAAAAAATGTTCGCGGGTTTCGCTAGTCTTTTATAGAATATTATTAAATACCAACATTCATATATTGGCCGAAAACAACAGTTTGCATTCCAGCCAGTGGACGCGACGATAAACTTCAAATAAGTTTTGCCGCCTTTACAGTTTCTTTGCAGTATTACCGTGCCGCCTCATTTGTCACAAGTGCACCGGCTTGTAAAAGAAATCATCCTAATATCGTCTTTAGTTAACATTAAACTTTGATTATTTTTTGAAATTATCCGCTTTGTGTAAATATTGTGTAATATTTCAAAGAAGACAAGGGCGGTGATCGCGGAAGACAAGTCTTGGGTTACTTGGTGTTGAAATCATTTGCCAAATCGAAAAATGCTTTGGAAATTTTCGATGCTCACGAAAGAAATCAATACCACAAGTTCTGCGGAAAATGTCATGTCTACGGAAAATGTAAGAATTGCTGCAGAAAACAGAAAGAGGCTTACTGCTATTGTGCGGGAGGCAGGAGATAGCTTTGAGAGGAGAGCAGGAACACGGGGACATAGGATTGGAAGAGCCGCTGCAAAACGATGGAAATTTTCGGACCCTTTTACGCTTTCGTGCCCGCTCAGGTGACGACCATCTTAGAGATCACCTTTTGACCCGAAACATACAGAATGAACTGATTGAACTTTGCGGAACTGCTGTTTTAGAGAGGGTTGTGCAAAGGGTGAGAAACTCCAAGTATTTCTCAGTGTTGGCCGATGAAACCTAGGATATCAATCGGTGTGAACAGCTGGCAGTGTGCATCCGACATCTTGATTCTTCTGGCGAAAAACCATTGCTGAGGGAAGATTTTGTGGGCTTTACAGATGTTGAAGACGTATCGGTTCAAGGCTTAGCGAAAGCAATTGAGGAAAAACTGACAGCCTTACGCTTGGATTTACATAACTTAGTCGGTCAAGAGTATGACGGAGCGGCAGTGATGGTTGGCCGACTTAAGGCAGTAAGGACCATCATCATGGAAAAATATCCGAAAGCACAGTATGTGCATTGTGTGGCGCACAGTTTAAATCTAGTCCTCGCCCACTCTAGTGAAATTGCAGCAACTCGAAACTGCATTGGCACTATAAAAAGCGTGACAAATTTCATGAGACAATCTTCACTGAGAGGCAGTCTGTTGAAAAAAACCGCCCAAGAGATTGACACATCACACTCATCCCTCGCCTCACTCTGCGAGACCAGATGGACAGAGAAACACAAGGCGGTAGAAAGATTTTTTGAGATGTTTTCGGTGATACGAGAAGCCCTGGATGCTCTTCAAAACAGCTCGCACAGAGATGTAGCTACCCAAGCTTACCAACTGCATGTGGCAATTAAAGATATCTAATTCATGGTGGCACTCGTCATTCTCCACAAAGTGATGTGTTACACAAGCTAACTCAGTAAAGTCTTGCAGACCATCAATGCAAGTTTGTCGGAATCTCTCAATCACGTGCGCACTTTAAACAAGACTTTGAGAAGCATACAGAACGAGACGGAGTTTTTGCACCTCTTCCAACAGGCGCGAGAACTAAGCAACTCTGATATTAAGATGCCAAGTACAACTGGAAAGCAAACACAGAGAAGCAATGCTCCTGCAGACACTCCGCAAACCTAATATTTAAGAAATGTATAGTATCAACACAATCGCACCACAATATACTCAAAGCAAAACTGGGAATGTTAAGGAAAGTGAAATACGTAGTTAATGTTAAGGAAATTTCACTTGAATTATAAACATCTTTCGCCTTGTACAAAGGCCAGAATGTTTCAGGAAACGTCAAATAGAAAAATTTTCATTACAACTACAAACGGCCTTTAGAATTACGGAAACACGCCTCATGGTTTACATAAAACTTCCTAAATCCAATTTTAACCTCGCATATCATTACAAGCAATCGACTTACATCTAATATATATTTTGTATGCTAATACATGCCGTAGAAATAGAATCATACATCCACCAATATAATAATACACTTTCAAGTGTTTTTTTTTTTCACCTAGGCAGGTCGTCATTACCTACTTAGAGGCCATGCCAAGACCCAAACCGACCGATTTATCGAAAGAAAAATAAATCGCAGTCGTCTACGTCGAAGTAGGCCGTGTATATTATTACCCAAAGAAAAAAAAAAGGTTTCGGAAGCAAAAATACGAGTAACTGTCTGAGATATACTTCGTGAAATACGATATTTAGTTTACTGTTCGGTTATTTGGGCCGTGTGACGGTATTTAAACTTATCAACGTAGGCACTATTTTAATTTTTTTTTCATTGCTCCCGTTTCGAGAAAAAAAATAAATGTTTAGACCCGGGCTCATCCATCTTATTCAAGATCCCGTGACTCACGAGTGTATACGTAAAATAGATATATTTATTATGTTCTTTACTGTAGTGCTGTAGAAACATTTACAATTGATACATATAACGTTTTCCTTACACTCGGAGAAACTTTTTTGTTAAGATTTTTTAATTGTATGAACAAAACTGGACAATTTAACAATTGCAGTAATTATAGTCACATAAATGTTATCGGTACTATAGTATTTTTTGTTAAATGAACAAACGACATACTATGACTTCTCAATAGCTCTGAGATTTTTTTGTTAATGTAACTAAAACGTATGGTTGGTTTGACAAAAAATACAAAAGTGTGGTTTGTTGAAAGAACAAATACCACATATTGATTTGACAGTAGTCTCAGATAAATAGAAAGCAATTTCTAGATAGTTTTCACGGTCGTCGGTCCGGGGGTGACACCTAGACCCTCTTTCGGTAGTTAAAAAAAATACAAAATAACAACACTCTACAAAAGTTAAATTGATACATTAAAAAACTAACCTCAAAGTTTGACGTTTACGCGTCCGCTCTATGGTAACACGTCACGTACTAAAACACCGGGTTCTTTTTTAACTTTGTAGCAAAATTTGTACACTACTACAAGCTCCCGGAATTGTTTTTAAAATGAATTACTGGTACTAGATCGGAGAATTCAACAAAAAGTATAATCCACAATACTAGCTAACTCGATGCAAGTTTAACCAGGATTGATTAATTTATTTGCGCCCTATGCTCCCTTAATCGCGATGGCGATTGTTTCTTTCCACAGCAAATTTTGATGATTACCCAAATATAATCTCAAGAGGATTTTTTAATAAATGAAGTTATTTTTAGCCGTAGCATGAGAGAATGAATGTGGTAACGCTACTCGATGACTCAATTAGACGACTCTGTGATAGACAAACCCTCAAGACAAACCTAAAAATACAAAAACTTCCCGACGTAAATGAAGATACCTAAATGAAACATTTTTAATGTACGAAATAATATTGGAAATACCTTTGTACCTTTGTAATATACCCTGATGTTTGTTGTAGGAGAATTTTACATTAATTTTGAAGATTTGCGAAATTAGAAGGATAAAAGAAGGGTGGTTTTGTCCTTGTTCCACTAGGATCGTCGTTATCTGGACTTATATATTTTATATAATGTCTACACTCCAAGGCCAGCCTGAGGGGGGGGGGGTGGCTTTCGAAATTAGCTTTTTCTCCGCTAAAGAGAATTTCCTTACTATCGGGTGGCTGTTCTGAATGCCCTATACGTCTGAGACTGGCAGCTGATTTCCCATGTAAATATTGAATATAACAAATATCCCCCGCCAATTTTTTTGGATTATATATCACATCAGGGCGAAGTTTAGTTAACGCTGTTCTAACTTAACCAGGAAGGGAGAAGAAAAATAGGAAAGCTTAACTTAAAAAATAGATGATAAGAATTGATACGCGCAAATCTAACTCGTATATAAAAAGATCTATTTAAAGTATAAAAAAAAAGTACAAGAAAAAATTAAAGTTGTATTTCTACAGAATGAAGTTAACCATAAAACAAAATAGAAACTAGATTACCGTGCATAAGTTTCGTAAGTTAAGTTGCAAAAATAATAATTAATACCGTTTCCTAATAATTATTTTTCAGGAACAGAAGCATACGTGATGAATACAGAAAAAGTACCAAATACGTCTTCACTAAAAGGCGACTCGAACTTAAGAGACAGATGGTCGTGGCCCCTTTTTACTCCTTTGTTACCGATAGCATTTGTCAAAAAACACGGCCCATTACGATATACGTTTCATACAGATAATATTTTATATTCTTACAATAAAATTTTCAATCAACTTGAATTTCTTTTCTTTAAAAAATATAATATTACAACCAGTAATATGCCACAGGAGTTCGCGATCTAGCGTCTAACAAACTGACATTAGTGAGTATCGTCAACCGTAAAATATGGTCATTTCCTATCGGTCTTGATTACTGTTTACGGAGTGATATTTAATTTTATGATAAAGACATAGATGCTCGTGATGTTGACATGATATTATGATAAAGAGAAAATAGAATTTATGCCAATTTTCGAAGATAAGTTTAGATTTATATTTAGTTAATGAAATTATATATTGAAATATCTTTCTTGGTTTTTTTTTTTTGGAAAATTGTTAAATTTTCTAATTTTAGATTAAATTAACGATTCTTGTAGGTTCGGGGGTATCCCTAGATACCCTTTCGGCAATTTTAGAACGAATTTTAAGATTTTAAAGGTAACTAACCTTGAACTTTCGAACGATGCCAATGTATATAAACTCTCTGCTTATATAACCACCACAGGAAACTGCCTGTTCTGGATATTTAACCCTTTTCTCTTCAATAAAGACTTTGATTTCACAATCGAGCACTTATATGGGGATCGGAGTTAAGACAATGATGAAAAATTATGGCGTCGTTCGTCTTTCTTTCATTTTAAATCGCGAAAGACCGGCGATTGTTATATTTCACGGCAAATTTTGATAATTTAACTCAAATAGAAACTTTTACGATGAATTTCGATCCAATGAGATTATTTCTGCAAACAGCATACGAGAACGAATGCAGTGATTTAACCAGGAGATCGTATGCTGATGATTCTGTGATCCACAATGTCACTGGCAAGCTTTAAACGTGAAAATCCACTACTAATTTACAGAAACATTTCAGATAAAGATTTAATTGATGAAATATTATTTGTTGTACCTTTCAATTTACGTTGTTGCTTATTCCAGACGATTTCTATATTGATTTGGACGAAATAAGGGAATAGAAAAATTAACTGACGAGTAGATTTGTCCATGCTACCCCACACTCGTCGTTATCTGGACTTATATTTTAAATATAATGTCCTTGCTCCAAGGCCAGTTGGCTGAGGGGAGATGGTAACGAAGAAATTTCCAATTTTCCCCGCAACAGGGATATTTAGTTACCAACGAGTGGCCAGCCTGACATTTAGTCATTCCGAAGTGACAACTGAGAGAAGTTGTTCTTGTCGTAGATACAACGTTGAACATAACAATATATATTATATTTATATATTCCTAGACGCATTTTCTCTTACATACATACAACAATTGCTACTACAGTCATTTAAGGCCCGATAAAAATGCGTAACCACCAGTTAACTTGGGCGGATCCACATTTTACTTTAATTTATTGCGCGTGCCCGGGTTAATTCGAAAACTAATTTTAAATTAACAAATTTATTAAATTAAGCACACCACTTTACAATAATATGACGTTTTTTTTTTAATTTCAAATAGTTCATACTGACAGTAAATAATAAATTTTGCAATCTTTATTAAATGAATCATATATGTACAATAAAGCATGTCACACATAGTGAGCTCATTTTCCTTATTGCTTTTTTTTGAAAATTTCACTAGTTACATCATATATTTTCAACTTTTTGCATAAACCTATTATATGTAAAATGTCAAAATTAAAAACTTGAGAAATCATATAAAATTTGTGTTTCTTTTTTAAATAAATATGTTATTAAATCACACTAAATTTTCTTGCCGATTTTACTGACAAAACTTCCGTCTTAAGTAGTTAAAGAGAACCACTGGAAGGGTTATCTTTTTTATACAGCTTTTAACTTAATACAACTAAATTTCGCTCTTAAGTGTAATACTTTTTGCTATCTGAGAGGCGAAAATATGTCTTCTTTGTATTTACCAGCAGATGGCGCTTTATTCAATAACTTAAAAGTATTATGAGGTATTATAACATTAAAATTTTTACATGTTTCTCTGTTCAGTTTGTAAATGTATTAATAAAGTATAACATTTGGTGTGTAATATACACTATTGGTAGAAATCATAAAAACTTTTTTATTATAGATTTATGAAAATAAAAGTATTAGCGTTATTTGTGAATTTTAAAACACTTTTATAAAAGAAAATTCTTTTGCATAAACTCATAAAAAAGTTTTTTCTCTTGTGACACCTATCCGGCCTATTTCTAAAAAGAAATTAACACATCCATTCGAAAGCTTTAATAATTTCGTAGTGTCCCTTCAGGTAATAAAGAAAATATCTGCGTCATATAGTTGTTACCTGTAATTTGCTTTGTTCGAAAGCACTGATTAGATTTTTAGAAAGCAACCAGAGTTAATTGCTTCTCCTAATAATCCTCCTGTCATCTCAGCAGATAAGAGAAAGAATTTTGAATAAGAAGCATGTCTATACGATTAGGATTTTAGATTTAAAGATAACACTACTAAAGATGTGATAATCACGTGTAAACTGTAAATAAATAAATAAGTTATACTTTATATATATCTGGTACATTAAAAAAAAAAATTTTAACACAAATTTGCATAGTTAGCAATTAAACTAATATGTATATGGCTAGTGGAAGATTTTAGTTCAAATTTGTTTGTTACTACATCTATCTACGTCTTATTACCATGATTTTGTTATAACTACATATGCATTACGTTTAATCTGCATGTGTACATCATATTTATTTAAACATTTTATCTTTCGGCACACGTTGTTTGTTATACATTTATCAATTGTGGTAAAAAAATTAAAATAAAACGTGATAAACTTCTCTAGAAATGGTTGAGAATTAGGAAATCATACAGATGTGTAGTGTAGTCAGTTTTCACGATAATAACATCTACAATGTTCCGCTTTCGGTCTCTCAACAGCTAATTAGTCTATTATTTTTAGATAACAGTAATAAAAAATGAAATTTAATTGAAAATACTGCGTGATAAATCAAGTTCTTTGCTAACAACAAAGGTAGCAACGCAGAATCCTGTCGAACACCGAAGTTGCCCGCCCCCCCTCCCCAATAAACAAATAAAAAGCTAAAAACAATTGTAGATAGAAAATGTAATGTTTATATGTAACCTAGAAAAGTAATAAAGTCAGAACAATTTTTTTTTCCAACTGATTTACTATTTTTGTAAATATTTGCCCGACTTCTAAAATGGGAAGACGCAAAACCTAATCAAAGGCAAAATTGGCAAAAATTCTTATTTGGTAACCTCTTTTCAAGAATCAAATTCAATGGTATCCCCTCTACTAAAAATAATCTTTTTATTCATTTATTGAATTTGGTTCTTGAAAAGAAATCACAAATGAGCGCTTTCAAATAAGAATTTTTGCTAATTTTGCGTTTACTTAGGTATTGCATCTTCATCTCAAAAGTCTTCAAGGCAAAACTGATGTCTGTGATGTCTCGGAGTTCTGGAGGACATTCTAATGTGTACAGTAGAGCAACGCAAACTGCGCTGAAAGCCAGTGGCTGACGCATAAAAGTTTACACAAAATAAACACGGCCGGGACAATTCGGTATAAGCGCCAGTATAACTGCGACTCGAAAGCCGATCTGTTGTGTATGCATCTACGCTGTCGTATACTATATCGTAGTTCTACGTTTGTTTTGAAAATGTTTCCTACCTCGCGAAAACGACCAAAGTTGGACACAATAACAGAATTTATTGCAGGAATGCCTGATTTAAAGTGTGATGGCGCTAAAATTCAATGTGTAGTGTGTAAAATAGATTTAATGTGTTGGTCGAAAAGTGATTGTCTACGGCGGCAAATAGTGCAGGGCATGTTTCAAAAAAAAATTTCACACGAGATTACGACAAATTTAAATTTAATTTATGTGTTTATTGCATGTAATTTACCATTTCATTTACTAAGGAAGAAAGCATACGTCTCGTTTTGGAATGAATATTCGAACCTTAAGTTACCAAGTGAAAGAACATTACAGAGAGTTGTGCCGTCTGCTCGTGAGGATGTCGAGAAAAGAATTAAATCGGAGTTGCAAGATAAAAAAACTGTGGTTATGTGTGTGACGAAACAATAGATCGTAAAAACTGTGGTTAATTCTGTGGCTAATGTAATGGTACGCACAATGGAACGACATCGACCGTCACCCTCAATTTTACTAGCTTCCAGACGAATACAGCAATGCACTGCCGAAGTAATTTCAATGTTGGTGTTAAATACATTGAAAAAGTTTGAACTTTCAATAAATCAACTGTTAATGTTTATGAGTGATGGTGCCGCAAACATGCTTGCTGTAGGTCGATCTCTTAAAAAACATTGTGCTAACTTGTTGCATATTACATGTAAAATTCATACTCTCAGTCTCGTAGCAGATAGTATCAGAAAATGTTATCCCGAGGTAGATGCTCTAATAGCACATACAAAAGCTGTGTTTGTAAAATCCCCAAAACGTATTCGGGAATTTCATAGACTATGCCCCGGTATTCCTGAACCACCACAACCTATTCTTACTCGTTGGGGAACATGGTTAGAGGCTGCATTTTATTATCTTAAATATTTTGAGAATATAAAGAACGTGATTTTAGAATTCGACCCAAAGGAAGCTACGGCTGTCAAGGCAAGCCGCTTGAAATTTCAGGATAGTCAAGTTAAAACAGATTTGGAAATTATTCAGAACAATTACGTGGGACTAGCGGATGCGATAGAAAAACTACAACATTCTTCGGTGTCGTTAGTGGAATCTTTGCAAATAGTGCAACATGTTCACGCACAGCTATGCGCGATAGAAGAGGCGATAGAAGACGCAAGAAATGTTTATGTTTTAGAAAGGTTTGAAAGTGTTTTAGATAAAGACTCTGATTTTGGCACATTAAGACAAATTTGTGAGGGTGCGTCAACAGAACTGTTAAGTTATTTGAAAGATTATTTTACTTACACAAATATAACGTCACTAGATGTAGAACATTCGTTTTCGGCATATAAAAACACTTTTTCTTCACGCCACACTCACTTTGCCGAAACAACTTTGGAAACATATCTAATGTTACAAATATTAAATAGACATTATCCACTTTGTGATTTCACGGAAGACTCTTAAGACGGTATGTGTTTGAGCACGTATTATATTTTATTTGTGACCATGTATTTTGTGTAGACTTTTATGTGTCCGCCACTGGCTTTCAACACAGTTGCGTTGCTCTAGTGTACAGTATTGGTGGCAAACACTTTAACGAATATGGTAAGATTCCTTATTTGTTTTACCGACTGCTCTTGGTTTTCAGCATGTATTTACAAGAAATTCAAAATATCTTGATTTCCGGACTCCACCATAATAATCACAGTTATGGTCTATGACATTAGTTTAAATAGAACAGAGCTTACCTTGACAATTTAGTTGCTTTTTATTGGAAAATGGATCAATGAATTTGTTTAAATCACTCGGAAACTAGTGAATTTAGATATAGGAAGTAAAATATGATTTATATTTGGTTTGTGTAGAAATGATAAAAGATAGGAATTGCTATTAATAAAAAGAGCCTATACAATATTTTTGATATTTATTTGTTACTATACATAGCTGTTTATGTAATTCGTAAGAATCTCTAAACGGTAAAAGAGACATGATGTTTGCAATGAGGCTTGGATCTGCCAAACTTTTTAGATAAAAATTAAGTTTTCAAAGTTGGTGCATCCTAGTCCCATGATATGTAATATTATTTAACTTGCATTTAAGAAGGTTATACAAAGAATCCATAATGTTATGTTACAAATAACGATTAAAAGATAAGAATAGGAAGATAATCAGTTTTATGTTTATTTTAAACTTTTCACTTATAAAAAAGGAAATGAAATTTATCTATTTAAATTATTTACAGTTATGTAGTGACGGGTGTTTGATATGTGCGTGTGTGTATAATCCTAATGGTTCCTTCTTTCCTCTTTTTGGTAAAATCTTCTTATTTTGGACCCCTTTGATCGTCTTCTCGAATGAAATTTCTTCAAATTACTTCTTAAAATTTTACGACTGATGTAATATTCTTGAAAATCATTGGTGATGATTTATGGTTCACTTAAAACGCTTTTCAATACATTTGTACTGATAACATTGACGAGATTTTAACTTTTATAATGCAATTTCTAAATATCAATCGAAAGATGTTTGTTTTCTGTCAGAATTGTTTTCGTTGCTAACTTCTGTTTTTTCTCGTCGTCCCTAGCATTGCCAATCTAACGACTTGATATTTAATTTTGATGTTTTGAAGATCGAACTCGGTGTCGCAGGTGACGTAAGCGATTTTGACGGTTATTTCCAAATACAGTGAGTTTTTTGTGTGTGTACGTGTCATTTTTACAAATAATGTTTTCAAAATCTAAATGACTTAAAATAACCTGGAATTTTGATTCTCCCCTGTAACATATTAAGTTTTATATATATATATATATATATATATATAAGAATAAAAGATGAATAATATAAATAATCAAATGTCAGAACTCGAATATTAATCGAAAATAATTCAAGTTCCGCATAAAACCCTATTAAAATCTAATATCAGCGAATTTTGATATAATATTAATTAGAATGAATTTAGTAACATATAAATATACGCTTTTCACGTTGGAACATCCCACTACAATAATATACAGGCTGTTCTATTTTTAACAAAATAGACCTTTATTCCTAATACCGTCCACCAAAATATCAAAAAGATATTTTAATTTCTTTCAAAGATACGTCTAATATTTTCAACCAATGTTGCCTGACATTTAATAGAATCTAAAGTCAATAAACTGAAGCATTAATCTAAGTTTTTGCCGAGCTAATTATTCAAGTATCAATAAATCTCTATAAAGAGGGTGGTGTGGCAATAAATTAAATTGAATTGTCTGGCACTACATTAAGGATATTGAATAAATTAGCATGTAATTAAGTATGCAATATAGGTTAGTACGTAGACAAAAAGCTGTTACAACGAATACCGATATTATGCAGGAATTACGCGTTACATAATCGAAAAATATGAATATGATAAGTACGTTTACCGTGCCCGTGTACCACATGAATTACTCCATCAATCATGATCGGGTGGCGCAAATTCATGCACTACTAATCACTTCCACTAAATACGATGCCGTACGAGATACTGCCGTATGGTTGCAGTCGCTGAAATTTACAATTATGCATTGATTACAAGTTACCCTTCGATACCATATTTGGTTTTATCAATGCTGTAGTGATTCTAAACGTAAATCTCATTGACAGTGATGATTTCACTTGAACTACTTTCGGGACTGTTACTTGGATCTGTTTGGATTTGAAGAGTACGTCGCTGCTATGACTGCATACATACTTATCTATCTTGAAAGCAATTACAATTCTTTTCGCTTCTTTTTACCGCGTGTATGAATTTGTTGAAGGTCAATTGCTTATGTTGAATGCCGCTTTCAAGGTCTTGTGCTAGATTGGTTTGTTTAATTTTAATTTTAAAGTTGAGGAACAAATAATAATAATAATAATTTATTAATGAAATGTGTAAAGTACATTGTGGAAAACACAACTAGGTAAGGTAGTACAAAAGGTAGATAAGATACTACACAACTAGCTCGGGAAGAAAATATTACAAAATCGTAGTGCTATGTTACTAAGTTATGATAGAGTTGTTCACTAGTGTCAACGGGCAGTGGTGGAAGTTTAACGCAACCCTGAGTATAACTGCGAGTCTCAACCAGATCTGTTGTGTACACATGTACGCTGCCGTAAATACTATTTCGTAGTTCTACGTTTGTTTTAAAAATGTTGCCTACGTCGCGAAAACGACCAGTGTTGGACAAAGTTACAGAATTTATAGCAGAAATGCCTGACCTAAATTATGATGGCGTTAAAATTCAATGTGCAGTTTGTAATATCCCTTTAATGTGTTGGTTCAAAAGGGATTTTCTACGTCACGTAAATATTAAACAGCATTCTTTCACAAAAATTGCACACGACACTATGACAAATTTAAATTTAATTTATGTGTTACCTTTATTGCATGTAATCTACCGTTTAATTTACTTGACAAGGAAGCATATGTCTTCTTTTTGAATAAATATTCGGACTGCAAATTACCAAGTCGGGCATCGTTACAAAGAATTGTGCCATCTGCTCGTGAACATGTTGAAAAAAGAATTAAATCGGGGTTGAAAGATAAAAAACTGTGGTTATGTGTGGACGAAACAACAGATCAATCGTCACCTTCAATTCTATCAGCTTCCAGACGAGTACAACAATGTACTTTCGAAGAAATTTCAAAGTTAGTGTTAAATGCATTGGAAAAGTTTGAACTTTCAACAAACCAACTGTTGATGTTATGAGTGATGGTGCCGCAAACATGCTTTCTGTAGGCCGGTCTCTTAAAAAGCATTGCGCTAACTTGTTACATATTACGTGTAAACTTTATGCTTTAGTCATGTGCAGATAGTATTAGAAATGTTATCCTGAGTAGACGCTTTAATAGCGCATACAAAGCAGTGTTTGTCAATCCTCAAAACGTATCGCAAATTTCACAGACTGTGCCCCCGTATGCCTGAGCCACCAGAACCTATTCTTATACGTTGGGGAACATGGTTACAGGCCGCGTTTTATTATCATAAATATTTTGAGAATATTAAGAACGTCGTTTTACAATTCGATCCAAAGGAACCTGCGGCTATCAAGGAAAGTCAGTCGAAATTTCAAGATAGTCAGGTTAAAACGGATTTAAAAACTATTCAGAAGAATTACTTCAGACTAGTTGAGGCAATAGAAAAATTACAAAATCCTTCGGTGTCGTTAGTGGAATATCTGCAAATAGTGCAACATGTTCACGCACAGCTATGCGCGGTAGAAGACGCAAAAATGTTTGTGTCCTAGAGAGGTTTGAAAGTGTTTTAGAGAAAGATTTTGATTTTGGCACATTAAGACAAATTTGTGAAGGTGCGTCAACAGAACCGTTAAGTTGTTCCAAAGATTATTTTAATTACGCAATTATAACGTCACTAGATGTAGAACGTTCGTTTTCTGCATATAAACACACTTTTTCCTCACGCCGCACTCGGTTTGCCGAAACAACTGTGGAACCATATCTAATGTTGCAGATATTTAACAGACATTATTCACTTTGTGATTTCACGGAAGACTCTTAAGACGGTAAGTGTTTGGGCACGTATTATATTTTATTTGTGACCATTTATTTTGTGTAAACTTTTATGCGCCCGCCGCTGGCTGTTGGCGCAAATTGAGCAACTCTAATTATGAGTGTTATGACGAACTGCTCCAGATTCTAATATGGCGTAGTGATT
Organism: Dynastes maya; assembly: GCA_029619315.2. NCBI lineage: Eukaryota > Metazoa > Arthropoda > Insecta > Coleoptera > Scarabaeidae > Dynastes > Dynastes maya. The sequence goes on along the minus strand of JAROYE020000006.1, from coordinate 41,999,695 downwards.
AAAATTTCCTTCAAACGTAATTTAAATTTATGTAGGGGTAGCTTTTTCACTTCATAAGGAAGATTATTCATTACTTGTTGAGTTGCACAAGTTGAAATCTGTTGGACAAATAGGAAATAAAGTATTTCAGAGCACAAGCATATGTTGGACACAGACAAAAGCTCGGCTCAGATCACAAAATACGCTGACCGGTACTAGCTTGTTTTTTAAAAGTTGAATAATACAATTGAAGGGGCAAGCGGATGAAGGGAGCCTTCCGTACTAAGAATATATAAATAATATAGCCGAATAGAACCGGAAATTACCAAATATAGCCGACCGTAGCCGAATGGAACCGAACAGAACCGAATATATTCCAACACATCCGAAAGGAACCGAATCTAGCCGAATGGAAGTAACCAAATAAGTCCGAATGTAGCCGAACAGAACCGAAGATAACCGGACGTAGCCGAATGGGTCTGAATATGGCCGAACGGAGCCGAACAAAATCGCATATAGCCGAATGTAGCCGAACGGAATCGAATTCCACCGAATGCAGTCAAAACTCCATCGGTTTAAGTGCGTTTATCTTATAAGGAATATGGAATTGGGTGATGAGTGTTGTATCCTCAAAACCGTTTAAGTGAAGTTTAAAGATTACCTAAAAAATAGACTAAATAAAAAAAAATGTCTACGTTTTAATACAAAAATCGTACCCGGGGTAGCTGAAATACCGCGCTTGGTAATGAGAAGGTTAAGCCACATTTTTCAAAAAATCTACTTTTTGTTATAATGAAGTTTCATGAAAACTCAAATGTTTGACCATATATTATTAATCCACAACCCCTTCTTCCTAATCATTCAATAATCATTCAATAATCATTCAATAATCATTCAATAAAAAATACTAATTAACCCTGTGAAAACCTAATTCATTCAGAAACAGTTTTTGTAACATAACTCCTTCATCAACTTGCCACTTCAATTGTAACATAATTCTTTCATCAAACAAATAATATATAGAGTGTGTAGATAATTAGATAATTCAAAATATTTTAGTTCAATAGTACATGTAGGCTTTAACATATTACCAAGTTTTCAGAATTTTCCAAAGCATACTCTTTCATATATCGATCTATGCAGTTCCTCAAATCAATACTGTCCAACTTACACCCGAAGATTCTGCCCTTAGTTGCTAATGACTAGTGTCTACATCCTTCTTTCTCTTGTATTTCTATGAGGCAAGAAGAGGGTAAATCAAAACAAATTTTCATACCTGAACATATCACAGACAAAGACAATCAGTGTTAAACATGTTGTGGTTTGGCAGGGCGTCACGATGAAGAATAAAAATAACTTGTAACGTAAAACACTGGTTCTATTTCTCACAGCGCACACGAAACCCGGAACACATTTAGTATGCAAAGAACGCATTGAATACTAAACTTACCTAAACGTTCACTGCCTTTGATTCTGATTGGCATACATGAATTGCCAATATCTAGTATCAATGTCAAAACGTTGTATAAACACCTTTTAAGAATTTATTTTTTGGATGAGAAAACAATAAAATCAGATTATTCATTTGGCTTGATAACAATTAAAACATATTTGATTGAATGTATGGTTCGAATCTTACTGATGGTTTTGATTTTTCAATTAAAATTGTTTCTCTGTACTTTAGAAAATGAAGGATTGCCTCAAGGTGTAACAAATGTATTTAAAGGCTTTTAAGTATATTCCAATCCAGCAAAAAGAATTTAGTAAATAGTTACCATTATATTAGCTTTTTATAGGTACGTATTTTCCATTATACAAACATTCAGGTTGTAGAAACTTTACGAACACAATGAAGAATCTTTTCATTTCTACCTACGCAACAGGTGGACTCTCTCTATTACAAATATAAATCTGCGCGTATATTCCTGTATATATTTAAGAATTCACCATAGTTACTAGGTTATTAACCATTAGCCTCTGGATATAATTCGCCTATTTTTCACTCGTAATTACAACTATCGCGTATTTAAACGATTCATCGATACCGCCTCGAATCTTCGAAAGTATAGAGTTTATACTCGCTTACGTACGCATACCCAATGAATAAATTATATCGGAAATTGTTGGAAAACGCTCTTCCTAGCCGCGTATGTCGGTACAACGCGTATTTATGTAAAACCTATTTCACATCTCGTAAAGTATCGTAGCGGTGTTGGAAAAATGACGTCTTTACAGTCAATAAACGATCGTCGTTATTCGAGGAAAACTGCTTATAAATAGCGAACGATTGGATGTTTATAAAAGCGAATTCAGAGATATCAGAGCCCACTTCAGAGGCTTTCACACCGATTGGTGTATGCATATGGAAGGTAATTTCAGACCATGTGGAAATGAAGAATGCAACTTTTTCGGATATGGATTGACTATTTATAGCAATTGAGCAAGTGAAAAGTGCGGTATGCCAAGAGAATTATCACGTTGTAAAAAGAAAACGAGCACTAACAAAAATCATCCAAGCGTTTGCTTGAGTTGCGCGTTATGATTGCTCCCGCAGTTTTGTAGGGTTACTGCAGTACAAAAAACTGCATGTAACGCGTTATTTTTGGGCTGTGTGTGAACAGAATACGCGATTTTTGCAGTCGCAACCCCTAAAACTGTGCTATGTGTGATCTTAGCTTAATAGTACTTTCGTTTTCTAGGTAGTTATAATCTCAGTCTGGTTTTTCATTTTGGGCAGGTGTTAATTGAGTAACTTTCCATGTTTTTGTGTCTTTTCCACATTATTTATGTGTCTAGCTTCATGAAATAATGCAGATTGTCAATGCATTTTATTTACCTCAAATTTCCATACGAATTTCGAGATTGTGCCTATGTCTATAGCTGTTCTGTAAGTCTGCCTATGTCAACGTGTGCAATGTCCCTCTCTTTTGTTGGACTTAGTAAGTCAAGTCGGCATCTATTTCCCTATTAAACTTTAGTTATGATGGAGACTTTACTGTGCTGCAATATGGCGTGATTCTGCACTGTAAAGTATACTGCTTGTTCATTTGTCCTAGGATTATATCAGGTTATGGATTTGAAGATAGAAATAGTCTCAATAAGACGATTAACCGTTGTTAGTACTTGATGAATTCCAAACATAGCAAATATTTCCTTCGAAGCATTACTTTCTATTTCAAAAAAGCATCAACCACAACGCAATCGAATATTGATATACGCAATTAATTGGATATCGACAACATTCTTCTTATCAAAAGTGATGAATAAAATCCACCTAATTGAACCCATACGCCACCGACATCTGCGCAGTTACATAGACCGACCTTTAGACCGTTTAAAGCGTTCAGCAGACTTGAACTTGATGATCGCATCGTCGAAGAGGGAGCAATGCGCGTTTGTAAATACGTTGATTCGACTCGACCCAGCGATGAAGTCGGTACTTTCGCTTTTCGATTTGCCTTCTCTCAGCATTGGCAGCGGTAAAATTAAATATCTATGGCTAAAAATAGGAACGGGCATAAAGTTCATAGCGGACGCTTTTATTAAGCTGGGTATTACTATTTTAATAACCCTCTCTTGCTGGTCTTCATAGAACGTAAGTACATGTATCCCCGCTAAGTGGGTATTATGCTCTGCAAAGGAATGCTATAGGATGTTAGAACGTTGTACGACGTCAGATAGTTAAATATACAGAGTGAGTCAATAAGTCAGAGATATATGTGACTGGCTTCTAGGCTTACTCATGCACCATATGTATTTTTGGGTCAGTAATGGTTTTGGTGTCCATGTGACTGTTGGGAAATTTGGTGTGAACGTAATTGTAACTATTTTGGAGGAGCATACACTGCCGCTCATAAGTATTTAGGCACTTAAAATTTCAGGGTAATATTTGGTATTTAAGTATACACAAATATACAACTATAACAATTAAAATTATTTATTTGACCTAAATTTTAAATTCGTCTATGTGACTTCCTTTACTTCTAATGACTGCGTCGCATAATCGGGACATTCTCATAATTCATTTTAACAACGTTTCCGCAGTTATTCGAGCTTATGCTGCATGTAGTTTGTTCGAAATGCTATCTACTGAAGTTGGAGCAATTTTCCTTACTTTCCGATCGAGCCCTTCCCATAATAATTCGATAGGATTCAAGTTCGGGCTTTGGAGTGGTCATTTCATGATTGTTGGTGCCCTTTTCTCTTCCAACTGGTCCTTCCAACTATTGCTTGCATAATTTTGAAGTGTGTTTTGGGTCATTGTCTTGTTGGAATATAAAATTCTGACCCAAAATTCTTACACCAGAAGGTATTGCATTTTCCTCTAAGATGCTCTTTTCTCATTATGCCTTGAATTTTTATGAGATCACCTGCGGATGTACCAGCAAAACAACTCCAAATCATTACCGAACCACCGCCGTGTTTGACGGTAAAGACCGTGAATTGCTCTAGTCTACGTTCATCTGCAGATCTTCTTACAAACACTCGTCTTCGCGAACCGAAAATCTCGAATTTGGACACATCGATCCACAATACCTTGTTCCAATCTTCTACCGTCTAATTTCGATGTTCACGTGCCTATTGTAACCTCTTTTTCTTATCAATTTAGCAAAGCAAGGGTTTTCGTATCGCAATTCGTCCGTGAAGGTCGGCTTTTTCCAGACGGCGTTTAACCGTGGAGACGTTAATCTGCTTCGGAAGTGCAGTATTGATTTCTGCGGCGATTTCTGGAGCTGTTTTTCTTCTGTTTCGCTTGCTGGACACCACGATTGCAATATCTTGAACTGATGTTGTCGTCCTTGGTCTACCACTCTGTACTTTATTTAGAAAACTGTCACTTTCACTGTATTTTTTGATGATGTAATCAACAGTAGATGGGGTTAAATGTAATTTTCTAGCAATTTGACGATTGCTTATGCCGAAGTTATGTTGTGCTACTATCAGAGCACGCGTTTCAACACTAATTTCTTTCCTTTTCGATGATTTAAAATTTTAAACGAAATTATAAACGCTATTCATTAAGAGATGTTGTCGCTACTAACATGGAACGATAACTGATCGTAATTTAAAAATATTACTTCAAATGGCTCTATTATAGCTTCATGATTCATTGTAAAATGATCAACTGTTACATTTTTCCTGGAATATCAAGAAATACGCTCGTTGTTGTCAGGAAGTAAACAGACCGATATTATTTAGTAAATTTAAGTGAATCTTTGTGATTATTAGCATACTATTCAATAATGCTGGAATGTATTTCCTAAATACGTTCTTTGTATACAAAAATCTAAAATCCAAGGGTGCCCAAATACTTATGAGCGGTAGTGTATGTTGTAGTCATCGTACTATTGTTGGATTATGTTACTTGTCTTTTAGTAGTAAGGTATTAATGTTTTAACCACTAAATCTTCACCAAACAAGTATTTAAAAGGACGTGTTATATTTTAAGCTTTCCTTTACATTATTTCTGCTTACAATAAACCTGATCTTGATACCCATCTCATTATTTCGTTTGGAATTTTCTCGTTTTACACTAAACATTATTCACATTTGTTAAAGATTATCTTTAGCTAATGAATTTTTACTTCATGGATCATATTAAGTAGTTACGTTGCTTCTATCTTTGACTGTGAATGAGAATGTACAGTGTACGTAATATAATATTCAAATAAATTTTCCTTCACAGTGATTCTTGGATATAAAAAGTTTTAGATTATTGCTTGAAGATGTATACTTCATAAACATCACGTTATAATTATCATCAAACAAAACAATTCTCTTTGAATAAAATACACTTGTTTGAAGTAAACAACCAATATTGTATGTAAAAAACCTTGTTCAAGATATTTTTCACGTCTTTTTCTAATATCAGCAAATATCCGAACAAGCGGACAATAATAGGATAGACTGAGGCTGTCGTGTCAAGAAGCATTTCGTCAGTACGGAGTAACCAGAAACCCATCATACAGGGGCCGACAAGCTGAAAACGGGACAGTGAAACACTTCCTCTGAAAGTGTTTTGCGCTAGGACCATGCTAGGTCAGGAGCAACTATGCCTCACTGCCGTTAGGCCGATTCCTGTGAGCAAAGTCCTATGCTAAGGGAATGGATTGGTTGACGGCCAAAAGAGCTCTGTATAGAGGGGATATATAATGGCCTATTGCGGCCTAAATGCTGCGAGATTCATTTCACCCTTTTGTTATCCATAACCATAACCATAATATCAGCAAAAATCTTTTGCAGACTTCATTAATCGTTTCTGCATTTCTAGTTTGAACCATCGATTAATGTTATTCACCAAAGAGTCAACTTCTAGATCTCTTGAGAACAGGTCACAAGTCATGGAAACAAGATTCTCTACCAAAATCGTATAGCAAAAATTAATGAAATAGCTCTTAGGAACGCTTTTTCAGTCCACCACTCCTTTTTGTTAGTTAGGGTTCTTATAGTGCTTAATATTCATACACTTGTTTCGCAAGATCACAACGAACAATACATGACAAAACTCAAAGAAGTAGTATCTTTCTATACTTTGCTTACAACTACATTACTTATTGTTCCTTCAAACACTATTAAAAGTGCTTTTGACCGTATAGGCAAGTTTATTTTTGAGTAACTGGATCATTCTAACAGTGACTAAAACGTTACTTTGAGATATCCAAGGATATTTGAGTATTACATCAATTGTTAGTTAATATTTTTGGGGCTCTCCTTTTGAAACAGATTGTTTAAAGTCTTTTCGAAAGTAGATTTTATTCTTAGATTTTGTATGACAGCTGATTGTGATTCAAGCAGATTTCTTGTTTTTAAATATGCTTTTAGTTAAATTGTATAGATATATTCAAATGGCCAATGGTCCTTTAATGTTCCCAAAACAAGTAAGAAGAAAATAATTTGTTCGATTTGTTGTTATTACTAAAGGACTCTTTAGTTGGATATCATAAAGATTCACTTAAAATCCGTTTCATCATAATTATTTTTGCTTACTTTATACCCAATCGTTCTGTATGTCCAGCACACCACCAGTCACAATATTAAAGATCCCGTGAAAGATAGCTCGGAAAATACAGCCTTGCGAAGATTATCTACCAATATAACTTGAACAACGCACATAAAGCTATTAAAAGTGCACTTGGCGGTCGTTTTATTAAGATTCTATCAGATATGCGTCTGAAAATGCAACCTTGGACATTATTTTTATTGCCAATTATGAGAGAACCCTTTATATGGCGATACGTTCTTGCTTCGTATGGTTTTTGTTTCCCGACCGTGACCTTAATGTACTCGAACGTTGGGTTATATCTAGGTGTACGCGTAAAATACTGCTGTCGATGGCCCACTGAACTTTCTTTTTCATTGCCAAGTGTAGATTTTGTGTTTCTGGATTACGAAATAATATCAATAATTTTTTTTCCGTGGAAATTTTTTTTTTTGTGAAAAAATAGAGATGTGCCAATTGCCAAGAAATTTTTTATTCTTATTTGAAAAAAATATATTACATAAAGGACTTTTTGGATATCGTCCAATTTGATATCAATGTGAAAAATTTAAAACTAATATTTCTTTCATTTTGATTATCAAATTCTCTATAACGTTTTCAAAATAAAGATATCTGAAGTGAAGGAATATTTTATCGTGAAAAGTTTACAGTAATGACGTATAATATATTCTCAACTAATTTAAACTTAGCCAGTGAGTTTCTAGGAATGGTTTAGAATTGAGAAGTCAAAAATCGTTGCTATCTCACTCTGAATACCCCAGAAAGGGTTGACAGCAACATGTTTAGGTATTACTGAAGTATTATGCTCCAGGCAAAAGTATAGAAGTACCTTAACTCTTAAAGAGGTTTCAGGTTTAATGACTAAAGCTGGCCACGAGCGGTACCGCGCAGTAGCGTAGAGTCGACCAGGCCTCGCGTTCCACTAGAGTTATTCTGCTAATAGAGATGTTTGCTGCCGCAAATAATTTCGCTCATATTTTAAATAAAAATTAAATAACACGTGCTCAAACACTTACCATTTTAAGAGTCCTCCGTGAAATCACAAAGTGAATAATGTCTGTTAAATATCTGCAACATTAGATATGTTTCAACTGTTGTTTCGGCAAAACTAGTACGGCATGAGGAAAAAATGCGTTTATATGCAGAGAACGAACGTTCTACATCTAGTGACGTAATATTTGCGTAAGTAAAATACTCTTGTTCCCCAACGAGTTAGAATAGGTTCTGGTGGCTCTGGTATACGGGGGCACAGTCTGTGAAATTCGCGAATACGTTTCGGTGATTTGACAAACACTGCTTTGGTATGCGCTATTAAAGCGTCTACCTCAGGATAACATTTTCTGATACTATCCGCCACAAGATTGAGAGCATGATTTTACACGTAATGTGTAACAAATTAGCAGAATGCTTTTTAAGAGACCGGCCTACAGAAAGCATGTTTGCAACACCATCACTCACTAACATCAAGAGTTGGTTTGTTGAAAGTTCAAACTTGTCCAATGTATTTAACACTAACTTTGAAATTACTTCGGCAGTACACTGTTGTATTCGTTTGGAGACTAATAGAATTGAAGGTGCCGATTGATGAGGTTCCAATTTGCGTGCCATTACATTAAGAACAGAATGTTTCTTCCGATCTGTTGTTTCGTCGATACATAACCACAATTTTTGATCTTTCAACTCCGATTTTATTTTTTGTTCAATATGTTCGCGCGCAGATGGCACAATTCTTCGTAACGATGTTCGACTTGGTAATTTGCACTCCGAATAGTTATTCCAAAAGCAGATAAATGGTTCCTTGTCTAGTAAATTAAACGGTATATTACATGCGATAAACGTAACGCATAAATTAAATATAAATTTTTCATTGTCTCGTGCGCAATTTCTTTTTGAGACATGCTTTTCACTATTTACGTGTCGTAGACAATGTTGTCTGGACCAACACATTAACGGGATTTTACAGATTACACATTTAATTTTAGCACGGTCATATATTAAGTCTGGAATTTCTACAATAAATTTTCGAAGTTTGTCCGACCGCGGTCGTTTTGCTGACGAAATCATAATTTTTCTAGGACAGATAAACAATTGCGCAAATGACCGGCAGCGAAAATGTCCGTACTGCTACGCAGACGAAGTAATACTACCGTTCCTCTCGGTCCGAACTGATTCTACGCCGATGCGCGGTACCGCTCGTGGCCAGCGTTATTAATGACCATTGCTTGCTATTGAAGTCGTGTTTTTCGGGTTTTGCCGTATTTGCTGCACTAATCTACTTGACGTTTCTCTGAACATACTGTCAGCTACATCAGAACTTTTCTAAAAACTGTGTTATTGTCTTCTGTTCCTTTATATACATATCTTAGTGTCGTCCCACTCCGTTGAACAGTTCTAGAGCATTGCACGGGCTAGGAAAAGCCCGGCCCGCTTGGCCCACCCCGGCCCGTGGGCGGGCTTCGTCTCTTTTCTTTGCGGACCGGGCCTGAAATTGTAGGGGCCTGACGGGCCAAGAATGTTTTATTAAATACATCGAATGGATATAACATATGCAGTAAATGCTATTTAGTTTTTACGTTATCGTTTGTATTAACAATTTTAATGTATGCAATGTTATGTTACGTTTTCTTTTGGTTAAAGAAAATGTAAAAATGTTTAGAAATAGACAGTGCAGATATAATTACTTAAATAGGCTAAAATAATTTATACGGGCCAAACGAGCCTAAATTTTCTAACGGGCGGGCCGAGCGGGCCTTGTGCCGGGGTAATGAACGTAACGAGCGGACCCGCTCCTTATTGTAACGGGCCACGAGCGGGTCGGGCCGTGAAAAATAGGCCCGTGCAGTGCTCTAATGCGTTCTGGTTTGGTGTCCATTGCGCAATATTCTCTTTGTGGTTTGTATTGTGTATTGACAATCTCCAAGTTTGTTCTTCATTATTTCCAGTGATTCTCTCACAATTCGCTGGTAGTAGTGGTTACTCTTAGCAAGTATCTCTCTGGATTTTTCTTGGTTTGTAGCTGTTCTTCAGTAAAGCCATTACTGTCGAAAAGAAATTGTAGGCCCATCACCGTTTTAATATATTTTATTTCTAAAATAGGACCACATAATTTCAAGACCTAGTTTTTAAATTGTCGTACTTCGACTTTAACTGCTCAATGGTACGACATCCAAAACTTTTGCTATTGAAGCTACTTTGCATCCTTTCCCATTTATAAACTTCTTGCAAGCACTTGTACATTTACTATAACTAATTTATTGCTTACCTTCTCTACATTTAATATCTTATTAAATGTTTCACATTTTCTTTCAAAATCCCATCCGCAGATAACTCTTTTTCTTTACTAAAATTTGTGTGATTCTAACTTTTTTCCCTTATCACTCTCTTTTTAAAATTATAATTAACGCTTAAAATCCAAATAATCACTTGAAAACAGAAAATTTGCCGCGAAAAGTAATAATAACAACAGAATATAGTAAAATGCATTAAAAACAACCAGTGAACAATGCGTCCAACCCAAAGGAATATTTTAAAAGTGTACTTTCACTAAAGGCACATACACTTTCTTTTACGAAACGCAACCATTTTAAAGCAGGTAGTTGCCTTTAACTAAAACTGTCTTTAGTTAAATTGTCTCTAGAGGTGATTCTGAAACTGGCTCTTAGTAATTTAAATTAAATGCGAAAACTAGAATTTGACCGTTAAAAATTTGAATATCTGCATTTTTTAAATGATTAATCTTTAAATGATTTGCATACTTTTCAAATACAACAAACCTTGACCTTCGAACACACCGTATATATTTGCAAGCATTAACGGTTTTCCATGTTTAGGAAACCAACCGCAAAATTAATATACCATAAAAGCGATTCAGAGAAAACGATCGTTACATAAAATTCAAAACAGACATTTAAATAAAATAACAAACATCATTTAATTATATTTTAGCCGTTATAACCACAACGCTTGAGAAAAACTTGTTTAATAGCTGTAATGTTAGGCGGGAACGAGCGCGTTGAAACACATGGTATAAGGGAATGAATTCATTAATTTTGTTTTTAGAAAGTAAATTCGATGTTTTGCATTTATGGGTAAATGACACTATAATACCAAATCAGTGAATTGTTGCGGTTTTGCTATACTCCGGAAATTGATAAAAAAGACAACTGAATTTTTAAAATATTAGTGATTATTATGACACACAATCTAAATAAAACTTCAGCAGAGATCTGGAAAGATATTTTTATTATAATGGCAAATTGTTGTTATATGAAGACTTTCATTTCTAAAAAGTTTTTATTACGCGAAGTGGTTTTATTTTATGGATATGTTGGCGGAACGTAAAACCTCTTTACTAATAGTTATTGTTAAAGAAAATATTTAGCAGCATTCAAAAAAATTAATTTGAAAATTAAGATGTCAATAGGTAAAATAACTACTGTCACATATTTAGAAGATTTTTTTATACAGTTTGACCCATTTCAAATGGAAGCAGCCCTTAAAACCTATATTTTACATTAAAATGAAAAATTTTTTAATAAATAGTGAATCAAAAAGTTTAATTCCATGCAAAATTTCAGAAGCTCATTTCAATTTTCAAGGAACATTACGAGGTTGAAAATAAAATTTTATTGGCGATTATTTTTTTATTAAAAAATCTGACTACGCCACTGAATTGAGAAGGTCCTAAAATGGTATTAATCACAATTTCATTCAAATATATTTATTGATAAAAAAGTTGTGAGAGAATCATTTTTCAAGCTTTAGAGCGCATTAAGGCCAATCAAAATTTCTAAAAAGAAAACAACTAAAAATTAACTAAACTTATTATTAAATGCCACAAAATTGCAAATAACCATCTTTTAAAAATCTAATTACAATGACAAAAGTGAATGTAATAAAACATCAACCAAATTACAAATTTTAAAGAAATAAGTAATACTCAAGCTACATTGGTTTTTTAAATAATCTCGTTTTTCTTTTATATTGCAGTATCTTTCAATTGTTAATAATAATTGTTATTTCATCCAAAAAATTTATGTAACTTAAGTAAAATCCAAAGTCAGCGTTGAAATTAATAATTTATAAATTAAGCTAAATACGCTGTGACATTGACGTAATTGTTCATTAACTTCATTGATAGTTGAGTGATTGCAAACTAGGTTGGATAATTGTTGAAGTAAATCTGAATAAGAAATTGCATTTGTTTACTTTTTAGTTGCTTTTCTATAAATTTTGATCTACTTTGGTTAGTAGATGCTGTAAAGAAGCGGATTTATGAAATAATGCACTGTAAAGTTTGAAAAATGATTCGTAACTTTTTTATTAATAAATATATTTGCATGAAATTTTGGTTAATACCATTTCAGGACATTCTGAATCCAGTGATGAAGATTTTTAATAAACAAATCCCTAGTAAAATTTTGCTACTTTCGACATTGAAAAATAATCATAGTGTGTCTTGAAAATTGAGCTGAACTTCTGAAATTTTGTGTGGAAATTGACTTTTTGACCAATTATGTATTAAAAAAAATGGTTTCATTTTAGTGTCAAATATAGGTTCTACAGGGGTGCTTTTATTTACCACTTCGTTAGGATATCATTTTAACGTAATTAAAAAGATTAAGTACTTTGCTTCATTTTACAGTTGAATTTTCATTTCGCAACTTGTATTATGTTTGTTTTTTTTTTAATTTCTAGATTTGCGTTACTCAATAACACGGACTGCGTGAACTTGAACTTTGGAGTCAACATCCTAAACCATTTAAACTAAATCTATTGAAACATCTTTCTCAGGGTTTCTACTCTAAGTTTTGTTAAATTTTCAAATTTAACTCTATTAAATGATTTTCGTAGGTTCGGGGGTATCCCTAGATACCCTTGTGGCAATTTTGAATGAATTTGTAACTTAATGAAATCATATTAACGAATTTTTAAGATTTTAAAATCAACTAACCTTTAAACTTTCGACCGACGCCAATGTAAATAAACACTCTGTTTAAATACACACCACAGGAACTGCCTGTTCTGGATATTTAACCCAATTTGCTTTTCTAATAATGACTTTGAATACACCACGAACACTTATCCTTGGATTGGATTCACGACAAACTTTGATTCAACCAAGGCCGAATAAAGATTGATGAAAATTGAGGGCGTCGTTTCTCTTTCATTTATTTTAAATCGCGAAAGACCGGCGATTGTTTTCTTTCACAGCCAATTTTGATAATTTGCCTAAATAGAAACTAACTTTTCGATGACTTTCAATCAATATGATATTAGTACTCGAGAACGAATGCAGTGACTTAACCAGGAGGTTGTTTATTGATGATTCTGTGGTACGAATTGTCACCAACAAGCTTTAAAAGAGAAAATCCACTACTAATTTATGGAAACCTTTCAGATAAGGATTTAATTGACGAAATATTATCTGTTGTGCTTTGAAATTTACGTTGTTGCTTATTCCAGACGATTTTTACTTTAATTTAGAAGAAGTAATTCAATAGGAAAATTGATAAATGAGTAGAATTGTCCATGATACCCCACACTCGTCGTTATCTGGACTTATAATTAATTTCTACCGTCCTCGCCTCAAGAACGGTTGGCTTAGAGGGGGAATCGTAACGCAAAAATTACCAATTATCCCCGAAAAAGGGGTATTTGGTTGCCAACGAGTGGCCAGCCTGACATTTACTTCAGTATCGAAATGACAACCGAGAGAAATTGTTGTCGTCGTAAACACGACGTTGAACATAACATAACACTATACATATAATTATTATATTATATTAAGTTTGATACTGTCCTTAATTTTGGTCTTATTTATATGTACTGCTGGGCAATAAATTGTTAACTGAACAGAAGTACCAGAGAACCTTTCTCAGTTCAGGGTACAAAGAAAGGTTCTTTTTTTCTTTTTTTGGTCGATTGCAATCCCCAAAAAATCATCTCCCGTTATTATTATTATTATTATTAGTAGTAGTACGAGGATATTTTGATAAATAGTTAGCCTAGATAGTTTAAAATTGTCAAAACGAATTTTCGTTGCCATAGGAACAAACAACAACCCAGTTGAAATGTCAAACATTTGAGCATTGCCTTTCAAATGCAAGAATTCGATTTTTTCCATTTTTACAAAAACACTAACATCGAATGACATAAACGATTTTTAAATAAAAATTTAGCATCCAACTTGGCTGAAATTTTTGAAAATATCTTTCAATGCACGAGCAATTATATTACCAAGATATTTTTGACGAGTAACGCCACTTTCATGTTGATGCTTGAAACTTTTCAGACTATCCTCGTATTACTTACTTTAGATAAGCATTTTAAATAATACATTTTAAAGTAATCCTTTTAAAACAAAGATTAAATAAACGTCAAGCGTAAAAAGTAAACAAACACTGTGATTAATGTTTATAAGTCCCGCCGAACTGCCAAAATAAAGTCACCAGCTAGCAACCTTCAAAACGATTTCGTGGACTTTAAAAAAAGATCTCGTGGATCCTTGATAGTGTGTAGTTTGTATGCGTAATATTAAAATAGAAATCAGTACATACACTAAGGCTATTTGTTGATAGAAAAACGCTCATATATTAATTAAAACTATGTTATATAAACAAGCAAAAAACCAATTGTGTTATGTTATTTTAGATTGGAAAATTTTCTTTGGAATAGGTTTATATTTTGTAATACGAATTAGTCAAATATTTGCTGTAATACAAAGCGTAAATTTCAAGGTTAGATTTGTCAATTTCTTGTTAAAATAGAGACATTTAACAGATATTAGATATAAATACACCTTCACGAATGAAAATATTTTGCTCATTATGAAGTATTTTGTCGGTAAGTGGACTTTAGGATAAAATATAAGAACTTGATATTATCATAGAATGCAATTAGGTTTGATGATAACATATTATGATTGAAAAAAATATAATTTCTAGGTATTTTCTCTACTGAAAGATATTGTGAGGACACATGCTTAAGCATTCTGGCAATATAGTAAAATCTCCAGTTAAACGAACTATCTCATATAGTCAACAAACAATCCAATATTATAGAATTCGATGAATAAAGAAGTAATGATAACAGTTGCTAAAAGTACACAAGTACTTGATGGAAGATAGAACCGAAACCTGAAAAAAAATGGGATATCTGAAGGCGAATAAGGTTTTTTCGTATTACAAAACAAGAAAGTACCAATTGGTTGATTCCGGCTTAAAGCTCTTCCTCTAGCCCAGGCCTTGTGCTTAGTGTGCGTAGTCTATGATAACTTGCGATTAAGCTTGACGTGTAGAAAACGTTATTAAAACGCATGCAATATTTTTTTTCTTTTTATTACTATTTACCACGTGTACCAAATTAAATATAGTTTTTTAAAAATATTTAACAAAAAATAATAGTAAAAAAAGGATAGATAAACTTAAATATTAACTCATTAATTATTAAACCACATAAAAATAATCCCTATATATAAATTATAAGCCATTAGTCTTTGCCCACTGCTGATGCGTTTCCCTTGAGGATTTTTTGATGGACCTATGAGATGGTCTCCACCTTACTCACCTTACTCAGAGATGTAATAATCCTGGAATAGTAGTTAATAAGTACAATTGCATTATCAAAATTGGAAAAAATACCTCTTCTACGTAAATATCGTATTAATCGTGTTCTGACAAGAATAATTTTAATGCAATATGCTAAATAAATAATAACATAAGGAGGAACACAAGAAACAAGCAAATAGTCAACCTAAAGCAACGAAGAACTTTGACAACTGACATTACAAAAACCTAACGATCAGTAATATTTCATTTTATCCGACATAAATTCCGTATGCACAGACAGCTTCCTTCGTTGTGTATAATTTTGCCTTGGGTGTTTACCAATAGCAAACGTCGAAAATATATGCCTAGCTTGCCCAACGCTATATTCTTAAAGTAAATGAATTATAGGAGATTATTTTAAGTCCAATCAACGACGATCATGGTGGAACGAATAAATAACTTATATTCTATTCATTTTCTTTACATCTTAAATCTTCAATTTTAATGGAATATTTTCCTATAACAATTGACAGCATAAATTCAGTTGTATCTTTAGCATAAATTCGAAAATTAAATATTGTTCGTCAAGTAATCGTCTTGTTTGTCAGTAAATTTTAATATTGTACAGTTGGTGGTGTTAAAATGTTATAAAGTAGCGTAGATGCATTTTAAAAAATAAGAATATTCCTTTGAAATTTATTATCGAGTTATTTTTCGAAAAGTATAGTTATCCAAATTAGCCGTCATTTAACAATCGCTATTGCGATTAAAGTAAAGGAGTAGAGGGACGTTAATCAATTTCTCACTTTTAGTCACAATATTCATCCAGGTAACATGTGTTTGTCTGTGTTCCCATTTTCTAAATGTACAGCGTTTAAATTCGACCATAAATACAAAGTAAAAGTCAAGTTTGGTGGTTTAAGAATACGCAGGGTTCCAGTATGTAATATATGTATAAACATACACTTTATATTGGAACGTCACAATTCCAGGTTAGCCTTCTCTTTTCAAGTTTTAATAAAATTTCATTAATTGATATCTAGTTTAATTTAAATTGCCGAAAGAGTGTCTAGGAACATTCCCGAACCTTCAGACCGCACAATTAATTAATTAATTTCGAAAAATTATTTTTTTTAACAATTTCCCTCGTTAATTACATTGTTAACGAAATAATTTAATTATACTGTAATACATCAAAAAAAAACCTCTTTCGTTAGTTCATTCACTTGGCGCTAATTTAATTATTAATTTTAGGTTTCTTTCCCATTATTGTAATTTTTCTTTTATTGGATATTCTTGTAGCTGGCCTGATGATGTGTTTTTTGAACACGAAACCGGTAGCCTAATTTCTCAATAGAACTTTGTGAGATCCGGACCATTTTTTCATTCCTACCTTTAATATGAATTTTTCTTAATTTAAAACTAGATGATTTACTTGGAAAAAACATTTTTCTGTCTTGAATCTTCTTGATTTTCTAACCCTAAGAAAATATTTATTTAACCCAAATAAAATTTCAAGAAAATTATTTTCTTATATAACACATATTTAGAGTCTTGAAATCAAAATATTTTCTTGAATAGAAACTGATTTTTGCAACAAAATTTATTTTCTTAATGCAAGAAACCATTTCTCCGCGTGTGTAAGATTCTTGATAGTGATTAAAAAATGCATTTCTTCATGAGTTGCACACATAAAAGAGAATTAAATATGTGATATGAGTGATGTAAAATTTGTTCACTAAAATTTGTGAAGAAAACTACACTTTGATCGCGTGTCATAAAAAAATTGTTTTATTTCTCCAGCTTTCAGATGATTTTATTCCAACTCGTGTAATTTAGAAATTTCTTCATCGCCTCCCATGCGAGTGGGTCTTACCTAACAAAATTATCTCCTATTTTGAGTTTAGTGTTCCACTTCCAATTTTGAACATTGCACTACAGAGCTAAAATTTTATCGACTTCCCTAAATTCAGATTAAAACTATGGAACTCCGTGATAAAATTATTAATTGTGTTCTTAAATAATCAAACAATAAAATGATACAACGAAAAATTTGGAACACGTCCAAACAATATTTTCTCAACGAACATGTGAACTAATGGAAAATGGAATAATTGAATTTTAGATAAAGATTCTCTGAAAATCATCTATTATTTCTACCACAAAGGTAAATCCTCTTCGGATTGAAGTTAATATGTTTCAGTGACTTTATGAACAAAGAATCTAGTTTTAAACATCTAAATTTGACAGCTCCATTCATTAAATATCCCGAAGTGGCATATTTCTTTTCACTTTTGGATCGACAAGCTCTGGCAAAACACACTCCATATAGAAATTTATTAATTTATCTTCTAATTTGGTTTTCCAGTTTTACAATATGTACATGAATCAAAAACATTAATCTTCTTACAGTTTGTTTATAGGAACAGGATTAATTTTCCATGGGCATTTTTCTCTATTATTCCTTTACTTAAATTTACTTAAATTAAATCAAACGGAAGAGCTATTTCGAAACCATCCAATATACACCTTTCATTGCTCTTCCTTACGAAATGAACAACAGATATTATAAATATTTTTAAATAATTTATACCGACCTATGTAAGTTACAAAAACAATATACCGGATGTTATAGATGTATACAACAACTCGTTGAAAGAAAGGGGGTATATATACAAGGTGTCATCACTGTCATCAACGGAATTAAACAAGTCAACGAGAAATTTCAAAATCTAAAAGAAAAATCGAACTCGATGAATTCCTCTGCCGTTTTTGAAAATGATTCAAGTCAGATTCGCATCGCTGGGATCGTCAGACGCATTGTAGAGAACTTTGAATCCATTGCCTGCCCCGATCTCTCCCGAATCGCCGGACCTGGCTAAATTTGGAAGCGCCGGCTATCGGGACCAGGCAGACGCGTGGTCTGCAACACAATTGAGAATCGAGAATATATGTGTGCACGTAGCCGATTCACATGTTTTGCAATACAAATGCTACTTGTGTATACAGATCGCGTCTAAAAATGCTGCTCGACGACAAGATGTATTTTCTAAGAAAAGCTGTCATTAAATTGTTCAAATCTTATAATACCTATTAGCAAATACGAATTTAAGAAATAATATTATTTTGTAATAGTTTAATTTTAAATCTTGATTATAGCGGCTTTCTATGAATTTCTTAAAGGTAGACTTATGTAAAAACAAAATCATGTTGACATTTCGATAATTAGTTTTATTGTCTTCTTCAGAATACTTCTTTCATCTGCTTTAATAATAAAGCATGTTAGAGCAAAACAATTTAAAAGACTCAGAATAATTATTGTTATTACTTATTTTTTCAACTTCAGCGATCCATAGCTTTGTATTGCACTTTTATGTAAGGTAATATAACACTTGTGTATGATACCAAATAAACTATATTTTGTTAATAGCTTTGTATCCAGATCAGTAAAAAAACACCAGAGACTATCTGACCCAAATTATGACCAATTGCAAATTGTAGCTATCAAACTGTTAGAAGAATTGCGGGATTTATTTTTGATTTCAAGTTAGCGCATGCACACTACCGAAACATAAAATTTATTAACAAGATAGTATAAAACACGAAAAAGGGTCTTCAGTGTATATTGGCGCAGGTAACTGACAATAAATGCATGCCAATCATGAATACTACTAGAGACATCTATGTTGTAATGTCGCTATCAAATTGTGTTTCTGCGAAATCTCTATTTGTTATGAGATCTTATGAATCGTGTGTGTTATGAAGATATCATGTGTATATTCTTATACCGTACTGCTCAAGCCGCTACGTAAATATACGAAATGGAGAATATGAAACGGAGAATACAGCTGGGTGCGTGAATGACGCACACCGCGCTTACGTCAGCAGACTGGACGTAGTTTGGTTTGGGTAAACGATCGATAATATTTATCGTCTTGACATTTACACGTTTAGACCGTCTCTTCCGTTTTGAATTGGTTTATCCAAATTATATTGGTTTAATTAAAAAAAAAATACAGTGTAGTGATATTTCCGTACTTTGTTGGTGATACCTGTAATGTTTTTTTATTGTTGTATAAGCGATAAAACTTTTTCTGAAACGATAAAAGCGTGACTCGGGCGGTCTATTTATAGTACTGTGGCGTCGGCTGTTTTCCAACAATGTATACTAGGGTTTGTGAGTTACACTTTGTAACAGAAGATATTATTTATTTTTCAACAGCTACAGTGTAAGTTTAAAAAATCCTAGGCTTAAAAAAGATGCTATTCCAATTCAATTCCGTAACTGTTCGTTGTATTTGGCAAAAAACGTGAATCCTCGAGCAAGTCGAGAGGAAAAATTGGAGAAAATTGAGCGTGAAAGTTTTGCAAAAGCTATCTCGGCTAGTATGAATGGGTTTGAAGAGCATCAAAAAGTATTTGCTTATAAAGACTTTCAGGAATTGGTAGGTGTTTTGAACTCTTTAGATTTGCCTAAAAACTGGTTTAAAATTACAGACAGCGATGGTAACCAAAAGTCACCTTATTTAAAATTAAATATTCTCCAGAAGCTATTATTACTTATTCTATTGTGATTAATTCTAATTTAGAAATAGAAACTTATCTACTCGGGCGGGAAATACAAATTCCTCAAAACAATAAGAGCAAAAATACTATAGTACACCGTTTATTTCGAATAACTTAAATGAAATAAAAGATTTACTATTTGAAATAGATAGAATAGAATATATATTTATTTATAAAAGCAAAATATTAAATTCTAACATAGTTTAAACTTAGATCTTATTAACAAAATAATTCCACCAAAACCAAAAAGTGAGTGTAAAACCTTTCATACGAAAAATTATTGTGGGAAAAGTAATGATAGATTATTATCATTTCAGTCTTAGTTTCGTTCAAATACATGTACAATTACAAATAACAATAACTGGTCGATGAAATATCAACCACAAATACATCTTTCACGAGCACGGTGCTCGGTTACGTGTTTGGTTTTTGCTTTGAAACTTGGTTTTTCTAAAATAGAATCGAATGAGATGCGAAGAAGGGCTCAGTGGACGACTGGCATCCTCTTTAAACCGGAAGCCCTTCAATACTTAAAAAAGAAATGCAAAGAAAACGATTTATTTACCGTTTAGGCTAATATCGTGCATAGCGATACATCACCTAAACAACGTGACCTCATCGAAGACCTCTCTGCCCTTGTAGTCTCTTTTAGGATAATTTTGAATGGTAAGTTGCTCCAGTTTGACCCGAAGTGTTCCCAATTTCTAAATGCTATACTTTATATTTTCTTACATTTTTCGAATCAGTGGATTATTCTACGCGTGACGAGGCGATCTCTAGATTTTTTTTTGAAACTAAGAAATAAGTATGTTTTAGGTAAATTTTAAAGCAAAACTAAAATCAGTGGCTGCGACCCTCTTAGATTGCTTTTGTTTTTGATTGTCATAGGAAATAACTTAAGAAAAAGATCCCTTTGAAATAAATCGATAAGAGCCATCCTGGTTTTTGAAAAGAAGTGATTTTTTAAGAAAAACCGATGTTTTGAAGGAAAATAATTACGAACAGATAGAAATAACTGCGGATTTGGATTATTTCTCATAGTGGCAATCCAAAAGAAAAGCAATTGTGAGTCAGAACCACCTACCTTTGCTTTTAAAATTCACGGTGAAAGATACTTCCTTTCAAAAAAAATTCTAGAGATGGTCTCATCATTAAAGCGAGGTAATGTCTTTGCGCGACATAGGCGTGCGCTTCCTTCAGTAAGTACAATACCAAAAAATAAGTAATAAATCGAATAATAGTAACAGGACCAATCAAGAATTATAATATCTGCAAAATTCTGAAACACTCACCCTCTAAAGCAGCGTTATCAAGTAGGTTGGCGGACTGCATGGGATTTACCGAACATTACAAGTAGAAGCACCACTGGATAAGAGTCGTAAAAGTTGACAGCATTAGATATATTTCCACAGTTGTCTAGTTGAACAATGTTCACCGCGGTGAAAAAATGTGCTTATGTTTTGAAAAAGATCGTTCAACATCTACGGATGTAATACATGCATGATTCAAACACTCTTTGAATTCAGTTAATGGATTAGTCAATGCACCATCACAAATAAAATCAGAATCTGTCTTTAACACACTCTCGAACTTTTCTAAAACACCATTATATCTTGCGTCATGTACACTGCGTAGTAGTATATGTACGTCGTCCACTATTTGCAGTGATTCCACTAACGACAACGCTCTATTTTGTAATTGTTCTACTGCGTCATGTAATTCTTTATAGTTATTACGAATAGTTTGTAACTCTGCTTCAATGGAAATATCTTGAACTTTTGCCTGGTTCTCCTTAATAGCTGTACCTTCGGCAGGATTGAATTGTAGAATAATACCCTTTACTTGTTTGAAATATTCAGCATAATAAAGAGCTGCCTACAACCATGTTCTCCAACGTGTAAGAATCGGCTGTGGTGGTTCACGAATACCAGGACACTGCGTGAAATGATCGAAGACGTCTTGGAGATTTGAGAAACACTTTTTCTGTAATTGCTATTAATGCATCTACCACGAGTGAACATTGTCGAATAGTTTCTGCCACAAGATGTAAAGCATGCACTTTATATGTAACATGTGTGTGTAAAATTATAACATCTGTCGATAGCAACAAATAGCCAGCGCCTGGTTTGGTAAATTTACATAACATTTTTTATAGGGCATATTATTCTCTCTTCTTCCTTTTTAATTTAGGATTATACGTATATAGAAATCTTGTATCACCAATTTGACAGTTTTATATGTTTAATGGATGGACGCTGCAGGGAGAGAAATAATCAAGCACCTCATAAAGCGATAATGGTATACGTTGTGTTCGTTCGTTTCTTCTTTGCGGTGATCGCCGTTCTTTTACCCGAAAATTGACCGCAGAAAATCCTCCACGTCGCCTCGCACGTATTATGCCGGTTATATTTTTCGCGGAGACCGAAACGAATGGGTTAATTTCGCTGCGTTATTAATAGCAATCCGCATCTGTTGCAAAAATAAACTCGCGAAAACGTGCCGCGGTAATATTGCGTGTTGCAAATTTATCGCACACGCATATACCCATATATCTATACATATATACGCATTATGACGTTTGGAAGTTATAGCCGGAATTTAAAACTTCTAAAATTTTCTAGGTTCTTTTAACATCTTTTTTTTTCAAAACCATTTAAGCAATCTCTAAACATTCTTAGAAAAATTGAGACATTTGTTTTTTATATTGGTAAACTTAATAGAACAATGGATCAGGATTGAGATGAATTCAGAAAAAGTATCATGAAATTGTGTACAATTTTGATGTATTTATGCCCAAATGATAATATTATAGAGATCCTTTTCAAATTTGAAGAAAGAAATCACAAATTTTTCTTTTTTCAAAATTTTAAGTTATGTAGCAATTTTTATACCCGGACAAATAAATGTACGTGGTTATTTCCTCAAACCAAGTTATATTCTTTTTTAATTCCTAAACTGTTACACAGTTACCGTGGCTACTACCAGCTACCATTTTGTTTTAAAACTGACGTATAACCTAATATTTTATCAATAATCTGGGCTATCAGCTAACCAAAATAACATAGAATATTATATGTTATATATCATTTTATGTAACTGATATGTTATTGAAGAAATCTTGTACCACCTAAGATTTAACAGATGTAGACGTGTCACGTTAATCTGTAATTCGGGTCGTAATATGTACAATATGAGTGGTAGATACAGAAGTGCAGTGTTATGAACAGTCTGTGATGTTTACGTTATAATAAGTATAATAAAAAAAAAATTGATTTAAAAGTAGAAAAACCTATTGAGAGACATATCAAAAAACACACCTCTTGTTTGTACTTCCAATGTCAGTGGCGGCTAGTGGTGACGTAAATGAGAGGTCAAGGACAAGATTTCGATTCTCTCGTGTATTTCCGTTGCATATCGTGTAGGTATACGAGGTGTGGCAATTAAATAACCGGACTGGTGCTACTATCGGTAAACAGCGAGCACGCCACGGCAGGTTTGAACACGTCTGTGCTTGTAGATGCTTCCCCCCATCCTGAACTCGATGGGCACGGTTGTACGTCGCTCAGTCTCGCTGTAGCAATCGTCCGTCCAAGTCCTTACGCTAGGGTCGCGTCGGAAAAATTCAGAGTGTTCAGATCGAGCAACGAGTTAACTTCAAGTTTCTTATGAAACTGGGAACAACTGCTGCAGAAGCTCATGCCATGTTAAAGGAAGTGTACGGAAGTGGGTGTTTATCGCGCACACAAGTTTTTGAGTGCAATGGTGTAAAAGGAGGGACGTGAAACGACGGAAGACGCTCCGTGGCCTGGACGACCCTCAGCATTAAAAACGGACGACAACATTCAGAAAACTGGTAAATTGATCCGCGAAAATCGTCGTTTGAGTGTCCGAGCTCTTGCTGAAATCTGAGGAATCAACATGCAGAAAGTTTGCGCAAAAATGGTGCCAAAACTTCTCACTCCAGAACAAAAGGAATCGAGAATTGGTTCGTGCAGTTAAAAAACTCGTAAAGGAAATCGTCTACGAAATTTCCGCAAATTTCAAGAGCACTTGTTCATGAAGTTGTTTTTGAAAAACTTAATTTTCGAAAACTGTGTGGTAGTTGGGTGCCGAAAACTCTTACAGAGCAACACAAAAAACGCCCTGACGCTGCTTTTTGTGTGCACTTGATTTTTTGACACGTTACAGCAAAGATGATGATGGTTTTCTAAGCAAGATAGTGACCGGGGATGAGACTTGGGTCGCTTATGAAACCCCTGAATCGAAAGGACAATCAATGAAATGAAGACACACTTCGTCACCAGGAAAGACTAAAGCCAACCAAATCTTGACACCTTCAAAAATCAAGTGCACAGTTTTTTGGGATAGACACGGCAATCTACTGGGGCATTTTTTACCACGAGATGAAACAATCAGCGCAAATATTTACTGTGAGACGCTTAGGAAACTGCGTCGCGCAATACAGAGTAAGCACCGAGGAATGCTCACAAACGGTGTTCTTTGATTCACACTGTGAACAAGACACAATAACTTTTACAGGACTTTGGCTGGATACAGTTTGATCACTTTCCGTACAGCCCTGACCTCGTCCTAAGCGACTTCCATTTCTTTTTGCACCTGAGAACGTTCCCTGGTGCTAAAAAATTCAACAACAATGAAGAGCTCAAAGAACATGTTATCACATGGGTGACAACACAGGCGGCAACGTTTTATGAGAAAGGCATACAAAAACTTGTGCCACGCTATGGCAAGTGTCTACAAAATGGTTGGAGCTATGTAGGAAAGTAATCTAAGGTTTGTAGTTTTTTTTGCAATAAATAGTTTTTCTGTATCTGCACTCGTTTTGTTTTAATTACCAAACGGAACATGGTTTGTGGACGTGCCTCGTATAAATGGCAAATGTTAAGCGATTGGAACGAAACTTGGAGATGACATTATAAAATGTCACAGAAAGTTGACATAGGAAAATTGTCGCGATTGCATATTGTTTTCCTAACTAGCTAAAAAACTCCCCTTGTAATATGAAATATTATTTATTCAATTATGTTTAAAGTTTAAACCAATGCAGAGTGATATTAAAACAATTTACACTCACCTCTAAAGCTACATTTACAACCAATTCCATACTGGTCTTATATGCATTTACAACAAAAATTGCACCTTTAAAATCACTTTTAAATCAAGTTTAAAATTTTCAATTTGCAAATAATGAATAGTTTTTGTCAACATTCTAACCTTTAAGAAATCATACAGTGCGACAAATAAGTTTCGAGACTAGCCGTGGAAAACATAATTGAAACAAGATATCTGAATATTTTTCGACTTTTTTATTCAAAATATCCTCCTCTAGTTTCAATACACTTGTTACAGCGATTCAACAGTGATTCAAATGCGTGTTCTAGCTCATTTTGTGGAATTGCATCTAGTGCTCGTGCTGTAGCTGTTTTGATGGTCGAAATGTCATTAAAAAAACATCCTTTCAACTTCAATTTTAATTTTGGGAATAGAGAGAAGTCGCACAGGGCCAAATCAGGTGAATACGGTGGATGATTCAACACACAGACTTGATCTTGAGCCAAAAATTGACGAATAATGAGTGAGGTGTGATTCGGTGCATTATCGTGCAACAAAGAGCAGGTCTCTGGATCACGATATTCGGATCGGGTTGCCCAAATCCTCGTGGAGAATGGTTCGGATCGTTTCTCTGCTGATGTTTAAAGCCTCTTCTATCATTTTCAGCGAAGCATTGCGATCATTTGCAATAAAATCACGTACTTTTTCGATCATTTCCGCTGTCCGAGCTGAAATTGGCATTTCTTCACGTTTATCGTCTTCTAACGTCTCTCTGCCTGCCAAAAAACGTCTATGCCACAGAAAAATATTTGCTCTACTCAAACAATCATCGCCGTACACTTGCTGCATCAACCGGAATGTTTCTGATGCATTTTTGCAAAGTTGTGCGTGAAATTTGATAATTGCTCTTTGTTCTATGTTAGTATTTCAACATCGACAACAAAGTTGTTTTGGGAGAACTTTCATAACTTTGCTATTTGTCAACCGATTGAAGCAAAATTACTAGAAAGAGGAATATCACAGCTTTCAAACGCCGATCTGAACACATAGATGGCGCTACTAGTTACTCAGATATCGTTCGAGTATCGGAACTTATTTCTCGGACTGTGTATTTTAGGATTGATTTTCAAAGAAAAGGTTTTACTGCAATGTTTATGCTCTTCTAATAAATGTTGATAAATGTTTATAAGTTCTAGTTCAGGTGCACCTGAGAATCGCAGCATTATTAATAGAGCAACGCAACTGCGCTGAAAGCCAGTGGCGGACGCATAAAAGTTTACACAAAATAAATTAAATGTGATACGTGCTCAAAGACCGTTTTAAGAGTCCTCCGTGAAATCACAAAGTGAATAATGTCCATTTAATATTTGTAACATTAGATATGTTTCCAAAGTTGTTTCGGCAAAGTGAGTGCGGCGTGAAGAAAAAGTGTTTTTATATGCCGAAAACGAACGTTCTACATCTAGTGACGTTATATTTGCGTAAGTAAAATAATCTTTCAAATGACTTAACGGTTCTGTTGACGCACCTTCACAAATTTGTCTTAATGTGCCAAAATCAGAGTCTTTATCTAAAACACTTTCAAACCTTTCCAAAACACAAACATTTCTTGCGTCTTCTATCGCGCATAGCTGTGCATGAACATGTTGCACTATTTGCAAAGATTCCACTAACGACACCGAAGAATGTTGTAGTTTTTCTATCGCATCCGCTAGTCCCACGTAATTGTTCTGAATAATTTCCAAATCTGTTTTAACTTGACTATCCTGAAATTTCAAGCGGCTTACCTTGACAGCCGCAGCTTCCTTTGGGTCGAATTCTAAAATCACGTTCTTTATATTCTCAAAATATTTAAGATAATAAAATGCAGCCTCTAACCATGTTCCCCAACGAGGAAGAATAGGTTGTGGTGGTTCAGGAATACCGGGGCATAGTCTATGAAATTCCCGAATACGTTTTGGGGATTTTACAAACACAGCTTTTGTATGTGCTATTAGAGCGTCTACCTCGGGATAACATTTTCTGATACTATCTGCTACGAGACTGAGAATATGAATTTTACATGTAATATGCAACAAGTTAGCACAATGTTTTTTAAGAGATCGACCTACAGCAAGCATGTTTGCGGCACCATCACCCATAAACATCAACAGTTGATTTGTTGAAAGTTCAAACTTTTCCAATGCATTTAACATCAACATTGAAATTACTTCGGCAGTGCATTGTTGTATTCCTCTGGAAGCTAGTAAGATTGAGGGTGACGGTCGATGTGGTTCCATTGTGCGTTCCATTACATTAACCACGGAATGTTTTTTACGATCTGTTGTTTCGTCCACACATAACCACAGTTTTTTATCTTGCAACTCCGATTTAATTCTCTTCTCGACATGCTCACGTGCAGACGGCACAACTCTCTGTAATGTTCTCTCACTTGGTAACTTAAAGTCCGAATATTCATTCCAAAACGAGACGTATGCTTTCTTCCTTAGTAAATGAAATGGTAAATTACATGCAATAAACACATAAATTAAATCTAAATTTGTCATAATCTCGTGTTGAATTTTTTTTGAAACATGCCCTGCACTATTTACGTGCCGTAGACAATCACTTTTCGACCAACACATTAAATCTATTTTACACACTACACATTGAATTTTAGCGCCATCACACTTTAAATCAGGCATTTCTGCAATAAATTTTGTCCAACTTTGGTTGTTTTCGCGACGTAGAAAACATTTTCAAAACAAACGTAGAATTACGATATAGTATACGACAGCGTAGATGCATACACAACAGATCGGCTTTCGAGTCGCAGTTATACTGACGCTTATACCGAATTGTCCCAGCCGTGTTTATTTTGTGTAAACTTGTATGCGTCATTTGATGATTTGATGATTCATTTGTACCACCGACACACTTTACAATTTAAATGCAAGTTGTCTTAAGACTTCAATTGGTTGTAAGAAGTTACTTAATACTGCAAAAAAAAAACGTCGAAAGATACGAATGCGTTTCAATAGCCATCTAGGAATTAAGTTATTTTCCACTATTTATAAGATAAATGTAAATGCACTTAATACCGCATATTATGCGCATCTACTTTCCAACACTATAATAATAAATTCCGGGACAGAAAACGAAGAGAAAATTGCTTTCAAAATTATCATATCATATACATAATCCTGGCAATTTGGTAAACAAGCAAATAAAATGCTACAATAAAGCGGATTCGTCTCCAAAAAAAAAGAACATTCCTCGTAGGTTAAATATTTACAAGTTATTTACAAGTTACAAGCCTTCCATAACCGTGGGTGAATTTTGCAACTGTTATAATAATAAAAGTTTTAAAATGAAGCGTGCAAAAACAACAAAAAGCTTTTTACAAATACATAGCAGTTGGCGTCAAACCGCAATATCTTTCAGAAAATAAAACAGGGAAATGTTAGGTTCTTAAACTTCTTAAACCGTATCTTTCCTGGTAAAATCTTTTTATTAGTGGAGTCATCATTCTACTCTAAAAGACTAATGCTTCCCGGGGTAAATGAACTACTATGCTTACAATATAGATATATGTATAAATACATCCAGATGGGATGTGTATATTCGCCAAACGAATCAATTATTTTTAGTTCTAACGACGCAACCAATCTGCTTCATATTTGATTTTATGAAAGACTAAATAACATGGAAATGTAAAAATCGCTTTTCTCGGAAGGTATGTTATGAAAAAAAAAGAAAAATGGAAAAGAGGGAGCGTCTTACATGAATAATTTAGTTATACACGAAAATATTTTAGAATAAATAAAAATACATGTTTTTAACCCTGAAAAATTGACATTGACTAATTCAAAATAGCATTTTCAGGAATGTTTATTGGACAGATTTAGGTACAAAAAAAAACAATATTTCTAGTAATTTTTCCTATAAAAAAACATGTATACTAAAAAATTTAATGTTACAGTCGACACTGTTTATAGTGAAACTCTATATAGTGAAAAACTCTTTATAGTGCAATTTTTTCAAGCCCTAGAATATTTTAATGAAATTTCATGTAAAAAGCATATAGTGAATCTGTAAAATAGTAACACTCTATATAATAAAATATTTATCCCCATTTTATACGCTAAATCAGGTACAATAGATTTCTGTGAGAATTCCGGGGAAAACCCATTTTATATGTATGTAGTCGAGGCCTAGATTACATATGTAATTCAGGTTCAGTTTGTTTTTGTTTAAGAATCAGTTAAGATGTCCAAGCGAGTGTGTTTAAGTTTAGCTGAGAAAATTAAAGTTTTGGAGGAAGTTGATAAAGGCTGCAAAAAAATTGATGTTGCTGCAAAATTCGGTGTTTCTCCAAGTTGCGTCTCTCTGATAATAAAAAGTCGCGAAAGTATCATCAAGAAAACGAATGTTCCAAGCAGTCGAAAACGAGTACGGGTGTGTTCTTACGAGAATGTAAATGAAGCAGTTTTACGATGGTTTCAAGTGGCCCGTACGCATCAAAACGTACCAATATCGGGAAATTTAATAAAACAAAAGGCTCTACAATTTGCTAAAGAACTTAACTGCGTTAATTTTCAAGCTAGTGAAGGGTGGTTGAGTGCCTGGAAGACTCACAATGCAATTGTTTTCAAGACGGTGTCCGGCGAGAGTGCAAGCGTTAGTCAGGAGGACTGTGACATTTGGACTGAAGCTGTTTTAAAAAGTGTATTGAAAAAGTACGAGCCAAAAAACGTTTTCAATTGTGATGAAACCGGTTTGTTTTTTAAATGTTTGCCAAACAAAACTTTTGCTTTTAAAAGTGATAAATGTTTTGGTGTTAAAACAAGTAAATAAAGGGTGACACTGATGGTTGGAGCAAACGTGGATGGCTCAGAAAAACTGAAATTACTGCTGATAGGTAAAAGCAAAAATCCCCGTTCTTTAAAAGGAGTTAAATCTCTGGAGTTAGATTACGCCAGTAATAACAAGGCATGGATGACTTCTGAGATTTTCGAAGGACGGATCAAAGAACTGGACACGAAAATGAAAAGCCAAAAGCGAAAGATTGCGATGTTTATAGACAATTGTCCTGCACATCCAGTTACTGTTAGTAAAAAAATAACGAATATTGAACTGAACTTTTTTCCACCAAACACGACCTCCAAATTACAACCTATGTACCAGGGTATTATAAAAAACATAAAACATCATTACCGCAACAGAATTGTCCACAAAATTGTTTACGGGATTGATAACAACCTTCCAGTCCAAAAATTGATTACCCTTAAAGAGTGTATAACCGAAGTCGCTAAAGTATGTAGTGAAAATGTTTCTTAGAAAACAATCAAAAACTGCTTTTCTAAAGCAGGTTTTATTGAAAAAATTGACGAATGGGAAGAAGAAGATGAAATGGATCTTGCTACCTTAAGAAAACAATGGGGTATTCTACAAAAAATTGCTACCGTCGACGCAGATTTTTTACTTGAAGATTTCTTAGAAATCGACAATGACGTTGGCACGACAGATCTCCCAACTGACCAAGACATAATTGACGATATAAAAAGTATAGAAGATCATGAAGAAGAAACTGAAATCGGGGAATGTCCTGCTAAATTTAGTGAAATGAAATAGAAATGCATTTGACATTGTGCGAACTACCCTCAGGCGCCAGGAAAGTGTACCTGATCAAATCTTTATGTATTTGAATAAATGCGAGAATTTTGTTGAGCAACAATTATTTTTTAGAAGTAATGTTCAAAAGAAAATAACTGATTATTTTTCCTAGTACATAATATGTATGTACATACATATGTTATTTAGCAATTTCTCAAGACTACACAAATTTTAAATGTACATATGTATGTATTAACAGATTTTGTATTATGTATTCTTTTTATTTCGTATGTAGTATTTAGCCCTGTACATACATACATAATGTGTACAGTATGTACATGCTATGTATTTAAACTTTCAAATGTTTAATAAAATCTTTTCTAATAATTCAATTTTGTGATTTTTTTTCTATATGGTAAAAAACTCTTTATAGTGAAATTTCGGTCAACATTTTGGTCTTTCACTATATACAGTGTCGACTGTATTTCTAAACATAAATAGTAATATGTTATATTTTTTCTATTTATGTACTTAAATTCTTTTTTGAAAGTCATTAATAGAAGCTGTTTCAATTATCCGCAATACAATACGGCAGAATCTCGGTTATCCGGATCGCGATTAACCGAACTTCGTTTTAACGGTAACAATACTAAACAACAAATCCTCCGTTTTAACCGAAGCAATAAAAAAAATCTCCGCGTTATCCGAAATAGGGCGTATTATTCTCTTAGAAAACCAAAATATTTTTAAAATTAATACGGGACTTCCCCAACATTAGATCGTTTACATGTATTGTACAATAAGGTATTTTCCCTTGATATAGATCGCCTATGCACATGATGTTATTCAACCAGTTGAATTGTAGTTGACGGAAGTATCTAAACATGGAATATCCCAGTATTAAGCGTAAACGCGTTGTTATTACGATTGAACAGAAACTTAAAGCAATTAAACGTTTAGATAAAGGTGAAATATTAAAACAAGTAACAAGTGATATGGGTGTAGGCATAAGTACTGTTGGAATGCCAGTTTTTGGTCCAATTTTGTAACAAAAGGAAATAAGTTTAAACGAAGATTTGCCGATTACGGAAACACCTGACACCTTTACTGCATAGATGGAAGAAACGGCACGGTATACGTCAGCTAAAAGTTTGTGGTGAAAAGTTATTCGCTGACGAATTTTCTATAACAGAGTTTAAAAGAAATTTCAGCAAAATGATGGAAGAAAACGGTTATGTACAGAATAAAATTTACAACTGCGACGAAAGAGGCTTAAATTATAAAATGCTACCATCGAAAACTTTGTCTTCAAGACAAGAATCTGCTGCTCCTGGATACAAACGTAGCAATGAACGTGTGACGATTCTTGCATGCTGTAATATCTCCGGTATACACAAACTTCCCTTATTGTGTGTCGGCAAATCAGCAAACCCTAGAGCCTTTAAACACATTCGTCCCAACGCTTTCCCTATTGTGTATAAAAACCAGAAAAGTGCGTGGATGGACGCGATCATATTTAAAAAGTGTTTTTTTGAAGATTTTATTCTTAGAGTAGAACGATTTTTGAGAAAAGGAAGGTTCGCTAGAAAAGCTGTTCTGTTATTAGTTATTAGACAATGCACCTTCCCACCCAAGTGATGATCAGCTCAAAAGTGGAGATACAATAGTCAAGTTTTTTCCCCCTAACGTGATTTCTTTAATTCAGCCGATGGACCAAGGTGTGTTAGAAAATTTAAAACGAAATTACAGACGCTTATTATTGGAATTTCTTTTGGAACAAGTTGGTAATGGCGGTAATGTAGCTAACTCTTTAAAGAAAATCAATTAGAAGGATGTAATGTATTGGGTAGCAGAAGCATGGATTCAAATAAGAAATTCTACACTGCAAAAATCTTGGTAAAAAATAATTGAATAAGAGAGAGCACGCGACACAGACGCTGAAAATACTAATGAAAGTTTACATGAAATTATAACACAATTATCAGGATGCGAGGATGTTACTCCTGAAGATGTCGAGGAATGGCTTAATAGTGATGATTTGAACGAAGAATTAACAGATGATGACCTTATAAAAATGGTTAGTAATAATGATGACAAAATAGATTTGGATGTTGAAGACGATCAGCTAGAAGCAATTAACGATCTCCCTAAGAAAATTTCTCACTCTCACGGACTGGAAGCTTTACAGGAAGCCTTAATGTATGTAGAACAACAGGAAAATGCAACAGCAACTGATGTTTTACGTATCAGACGTTGAAGAGACATTGCTGCTATAAATAGAGTCAGTGCCAACCGGGTACAACAAAAAATAACGTCATTTTTAACTCGCCAATGATTCATTATGTTTATGTATATACATTATATGTAAATCATACGACATATTCCTAAAATAATAATGTTTAATTAAATTTCTTTAACCAATTACGAGTGTGTTATTATTTATCCAAAAACTCCGTTTTAACCGAAATTCCGATTATCCGAAACCACTTGGGTCCATATTATTTCGGATAACCGAGGTTCTACTGTTTGTATACTCTTTGCTAGAGAGTATCGAATATAGAAACCGAAATATAGAAGGCATATTTACCCATGCAATGATATAATCTTTAACGTACGACATTTCATAAACATTTTCAAAAGATACCGGTTAATGTAATATTTTTTCTTTTTATTACTATTTACCACGTGTACTAATTTAACTATAGTTTTTTATATATAATAAAAAATAATAGAAAAAAGGGATAAATAAATATAAATATTAACTCATTAATTATTCAACTACATAAAAATAATCCAAGAAACCATTTCTCTGCGTGTGATCTCAAATGAGAAAATTATATACGAATTTAAGTTTGAAAAATTATATCATCAACCAAAAATTGTAACTTTTCTCCAACACATGAAATATACCATGTATTTAAAATAATTTTATGAGATATAATTGGAAAAAAAAAAGACCTCCCCGGCGGGGAATCGAACCCCGGTCTCCCGCGTGACAGGCGGGGATACTGACCACTATACTACCGAGGACTCCTAAAATAAATATTTTCAAACATACTATTTCTATTAGTGGCTAAAGGTTTTCAAATACAAACATTGAAATATTTTATTTATAAATTATTATTATAACAAATATATACACAAAAACATTTTCATTAAAATTTTGAGCAAAATTAATATAGCATTATCTCAGCAGTAAGTGTAAATCTGTTTTTAATGCTTTTTTGTTTAGGTGATTCTCTTAAAATGGGGTAGATATTTTCGTATCCCCTAATATCATTCTAAATGGAATAAACAGAGCTAATACTTTTTAGAGGTAATTTTAAAATACTAACCACGTATGTATTTATTTTTGTGGACTACCTATCTACCTCATGCACAGAGTTTCACTGACAAGAGCAGTAAGAAATTATATGTAATACATATACCTATTTTTAAAATTTCAGCTTATAGTTTTCTGTTTTGATGACTTTTTAACAAAAAACTACCAAGATCTAAAGTGAATGTTGTTCAATATTTACGCTATGATTTTTGATATCGAGATTTGTTTGTATTACAAATGCATATTTATGTCTGCGGCGAATGCATATTTTAAATATTATTAAAAGATTCAAAAGCCACATAAGTGATAGAATTTAGTTACCCCGACACAAGTCCATTTCTAAATATTTATAATTGAAACGGAAGCGATTGCCAATCAATGTTCCATCTTTGAAAATTTATACGAGAAACATGCAGTGGCTACAAATCGGAAGCAAATTTCTAAACACGTGATAAGAACCAATTATTCCATTCCAAAATTTAATCACCAATTAATTAACTCGAATTGATTATCTACATGTTCTAGAAATTCCGCCACCGCATTATTCGATAACGTTACACTCGTTATCAAATGAATATTTTTCTCATAAATATCGTCTTTTCGATGGTATTTATTCAATATACACATACATTAGATAAGATAGATATGAAAAAAAGAGGTGATGTGATAAGCATGAGTAATAATAATAATAAACTACTCTATGTGAACATAGCTAAACCTAAACGATATTTCCACACTCTTTGAAATTAATAAATAAATAAATTCCTTATCGCAAGATATTTCGTCACGTACAGAAGCGCATAGGACGAAATAGCTTAAGAAAATAGTCTCGCGTTGTCAGGTTATTGTAACAACAGAAGATTACGCAGTTGATCCGCGGAAAGATGAAACTTTTGCAATTCCTTTTAAATTTTCGAAATGTCCCGTTCCTTCAAGCATTGGGATTTCTTTAATTATTCAATTTCGGAAATGAAATAAACATGTTATATTCTTCAAAAATGTTCCTTGTGAATCATATTGTTTTTCAAGCATTGTTTTTAGAATTTAATAACACAATTTCTTTACCAATACCTGAGCTATTATTAGCAATCTTAAAACAAATTATCAGAACAAACCAAAATTAAGGTATAAATGCACTTATAAATAGAGTAACCTAAACTTGCGGACTCGCATAGGCGTCGGTATTACGGGTTAATATAAGAATACGAAAAATTCATAAATAAACTAAACCGGTAGAGAAGCAGGCATGTAGTGTCGACCTTGAATATAAATCATGTTAAACCGCTCTGAGAGAGATTTCGTTTTTGTACTGGTTGAGCTGTTGCAGGGATTAGTCGAACGGTCAAGGTTATGTACTTACGTGTCGCTTTTGAAAATATAGCTGGTGTTTTTTGTGTGTTGTAGTATTATACCAAGTACATAATTAGTGTATCGTTTCATATAGAACTAATATTTACATACCTAAGAAAACAATTCCTCGTAATAGATTTGCTACTAATGTACATAAGTATGTGTCACTTTTTCCCCATTTAAATTATGACGGTAGTGCAGTTTTTGCTTAATATGCAATGTTCGTTTGGCTGCATTGGACAGAACTGATTGCCAGAGGCATGTCAATGGTATTAAACATATGAGAAATGCAAGAACTGAAATACCTTATACACTATTCCTCATACATTTATTAATTATGTTTACCTCTTGTAATCTTCCGTTGTCGTTGGTGAGAAAAGCAGCTTTTAAAACGTTTTGACCACAATACATTCCAAAGTACCCATTACCCTCACAAATACAATTACAGAATCATTTGCCGCGAATGAAAGAGATGCTAGAAAATGTGTGTAAACGTGATTTGTGTTCCAAAAAAAATATGGATTACCGTGGATGAGATGACCATATAAAGAAAAACAGTATTGTGAATGTAATAGCTCGCGTTTTATCTAGCGAGAACACAGCATCTCGATATTTGTTAGCTTGCAAACGTGTTCAACAATGTACGCGGAAAATATTCAAAAAGTGATAATGAACGCTTTGAAAAAATTTAAAATTGCCCAAGATCAGGTTGTGATGATTGTGACAGATAGTGCAGCAACGATGTTAAGTGTTGGGCGATCCTTAAAACATATATTTCCTAACTTAATACATATAACCTGCGTGCTGCATGCTTTGCATTTAGTTGGTAAAGTTGATGTCAAATAAGAAGTGGAACTGTACAAGACACGTAAATTCCGCACAGCATAGAAAACGAAAATTGTGCATGCCACCGAGAAGTGCATTTTTTTTAAATATAATTCTTATGTCGATAAACTGTAATTTGCCACTATGCTTACTCGATAAACAACCGTTTAAGGACTTTCGGGACAAATACAATCCCGAGTTGCGGTTGCCAACGGATAAAACGGCATGTAAGCATGTTGCATTTGTACGCGATGACGTGGAAAAGAAAATGAAACGCATATTGAAAAAACAGGTTCTTTGGTTATGTGTTGACGAGACAACACTGTAATAAAAAAATTCAATTGTAAATATTATAGTACGCATACTAGACCCTAGTAAACCTACATTACCACTGTTACTAGCTAGCCGAAGACTACAAAAGTGTACTGCTGCTGCAATTACGAAGGTTGTACTTAGTACGTTGGAAAAATTTCAAATTTCAAAAGATAAAGTGTTGATGTTTATGAGCGATGGCGCAGCGATAATGCGTTCGGTAGGCCGTTCTCTTCTTGAATATGATTACAAATGTTTACATGTTACGTGTAAAGTGCATGCTTTACATCTTGTGGCAGAAACCATTCGACAATGTTCTCCCGAAGTAGATGCATTAATAGCAAGCACAAAAAAAGTATTTTTGAAATCTCCCAAACGCCTACGATCATTTCACACTTTGTCCTGGTATTCGTCAACCACCGGAGCTAATTCTTATACGTTGGGGAACATGGTTGCAGGCAGCTTTTTATTATGCTGAACATTTCAAAATAATAAAAGCTGTTGTTGCACAATTGAATCCTGCCGAAGCTGCAGCTATTAAGGAGAGCCAGTCGAAATTGCAAGATATTTTTGTTGAAACATATTTCAAAAATATTCGTAGCTACTATAAAGGATTAGCTGATGCAATAGACCAATTACAAAATAGATCGTTATCATTATTGGAGTCTCTGCAAATTATGGACGAAGTGCATACACAGCTACTGACTATACATAACGCAAAATATAATCGCGTTTTAGAAAAGTTCGAGAGTGTGCTACAGAAAGATCTCGATTTTAGCACACTAAAACAAATTTGTGATGGTGTATAGAATAATCCACTGACTAAGTACAAAGAGTATTTTAATCATGTATGTATAACATCGGTAGATGTTGAACGCTCTTTTTCAAAATATAAACTCATTTTCTCACCACAGCGAACATCGCTCACCGAGACAACTGTGGAAACACATCTAATGGTGTCAACTTTTTGCCACTCTTATCCATATGATGTTAATACTGATAATGGTGCTTCTAGTTTTACTGTTCCGTAGCCAAGGCTGCTTAAAAGGGTGAGTGATTCACTACTTTTCACATATTATAATTATGTATTAGTTCTGTTATTTTATTTCTATTTTCTTACTGTTGTTTTTGTATACTAGGCAGGTACGGCTATGGGACGGCTCCCTGTTACTGGGCTCTACTTATTATTAGTAATAATAAAAGGTTTTGTAACAAGTGTTGTTCTTACCAGTAAACATTTATCAGTTTTATCACTTTCCATCAACAGAACAATTTGGTTGGAAGGTATGTACCTTAGCATTTAGCCACTGTACTTAATCTTGACAGTATAGGTTAGATTTTTCTTGAAACTTTGTATATTGTATTCATTTGTAACACTTGTTTAATTCCCAAAAAATTCAGATTTTAAACGAATTAACATCAACTTAACATACGTAGAAATTAAAAAGGTTATAAAAACAATATAAACATATAAAACAGGACAGTACAATGACTCTGTCAATATTTAAATCTCTTATCGAGTTCAGTTATTGTTATCGTCTTTGCGAAGTAGAACTGTCGTATTCAAAATTAATACTGTATATATTTTATTACTATCGTATTATTGCAGCCACTTCCGGTATCTATATGCATCTCCACTCGAAAATATTTCACAGAATGAATCAATGCATTGATACGATCTCATTGAAGAGACTTTTTCAGTGACGGTCTTTGAGTCACGCCTATGTACATACACGACATAGGTTATTATTCGTCAAGTGACAATAAAAACATATGTTGAGGTTAACTACATAAATATTAATGTCGTACGCGTACACTACGACGATACCAATCTTATATAATAATAATAACAATGATTAAAGGTCTCCTTTCTTCGTTTCAAACGGCGCGGCGACTCATATCCTATGTAAATACACAAACGCATCTAATTAAAAAATGAGTCATCTCAAACCGTTGATTCACTGCGTGCGTTGTTACCGGGAAAATACTCGGAAACCTTCGAAAATTCGAACAAAGACGGTTTTAATGATTAGTATTACGGATTATCTGGGATTTATAGAGGCCACAATAAACGTACCGATTCTACCACGATTGTATGTACCCTGCATACCGAAGATGTTCTTTTATGATATATTGATACGATTATGGAGATATCTATAAGGATTGTAAAGTGACTAAATCTTTAAAAATTTTTACAGAATAGGGGGAGTGGGGTGTATGGTATCAAAGTAAATTTCTACCTGATTTCCGTTCAGCTTTCTTTGTTAATCTTTTAAGAGGTACCTTTTCAATCTCTGCACAGGAAGTAGCACAGTCATTTGAGGGACGTACAATAAACCACAGCCTGTTGTGATAATCCACAGTAACATGAAATCACAATGAGGTATTACATAGAATTAAAGTTTGGTTTTTGCAGATTTTTACATATTTCCTGTATATAAAATAAATATTTTTAAATAACATTTAAAATGTAATATATTTACGGATAGGGTTTATACAGTGAGGACCTAAAGTATCCCCCCCCTATTAACTTTTGAATAACTGAGACTAGCGTTTTCAGGAAAAATAGGTCGATTTTTATTTTTTCTAAGCTAACTTTTGGTATTATCGAGAGTTCAACTTCATTTTCGGTTTCACCGGAAGTGACGTCAACTTTTTTATTTGAAATAGAACATCTTGTATATTTTTACATTTTTGGGAAGGCAATAGAAAGACGAATTCAAATGCAGTTGAACTCCCGATAATACCAAAAGTTAGCCCAGAAAAAATAAAAATCGGCCTTATCGCTAGCCTCAGTTGTTCAAAAGTTAGTGGGGGGAGGGGGGGGGGTACTTTAGGTCCTCACTGTATACAAAAAAAGATTTAATTAAATATGTTTCTATGGAGATATTCATTATCCAATAGCACAAAAGTTTTTTATCATTCTGGTACAATTTCTACTGACAAAGGCTGTGAGCAGTAGGGTACACGCGTATGAAAAATATTTAATTATATATCCTTTGTATCTGTTAGCAATTAAAAATGTTAAAGGAGAAATGTAAGTAAATACATCGGTCTATTTGTTAGTAATGTATTTTGCACATTTTTAATGCTAGAGGCATTACTATAAGGAAGATATAACCAGGAAATTTACGATAATTAACTCATTTTCTAAGATAATGCATTAAACAGAATTTTATTTTCACTTTAGGTCTATAAAAGACAGTTATATTCACAAGGCGATTGAATAC
Source organism: Dynastes maya (assembly GCA_029619315.2). NCBI lineage: Eukaryota > Metazoa > Arthropoda > Insecta > Coleoptera > Scarabaeidae > Dynastes > Dynastes maya. Next base: position 41,959,894 of record JAROYE020000006.1, on the reverse strand, counting down.
GTGAAATTAAAACGGAGTGATCATGAATGCATCATAAAATGTCAAATATATACAGAGCATCGTAGTAGAAATCAAATATAGAGCGCTGCACGGGCTAGGAGAAGCCCGGCCCGCTGAGCCCGCCCGGGTCGGGCCGGGGCGGGTCTGAATTTGTACGGTCCTGACGAGCCGAGAATGTTTTATTAAATCCATCGAATGGATTAACGTATGCAGTAAATGCTGTTTAGTTTTTACGTTATCGTTTGTATTAAGAATTTTAATGTATGCAATGTTATGTTACTTTTTCTTTTGGTTAAAGAAAATGTGAAAAATGTTTAGAAATAGATAGTGTAGATATAATTACTTAAATAGGCTAAAATAATTTAGACGGGCCAAACGGGCCTAAATTTTCTAACGGGCGGGCCTTATGCCGAGGTAATGAACGCAACGGACGGGCCGGGCGGGCCCACTCCATACTGTAGCGGGCCACGGGCGAGTCGGGTCGTGAATAATAGGCCCGTGCAGTGCTCTAAATCAAAACACATATTATAATAAGACTGGATAAAAGCATATTCACATTAAAATGTAACTTTTATTATGTTTTTCCGAAATAAATATTTTTTCTGACGTTTGAATCGAAATTTATTGACATAGTAGCACAAAACAATATTTAGAATAATTTTTGTATTTTGTTTTCCGTATTCCACAATATGCTAAGCGTCACATTTTCTCTTCATCAAAATATTTTGAGGTTATGTTTCTTGTTAGAAATTTCTAAATAAATACTCTGACGTCACAGGTGTTTTAACGGTCATTTAAAAATCACATTTTCTTTTTTTTTGATTTGTACCAATTGAGTACGTGCCTTCACAAGAATGAACAAATATATTGATCCTAAAAAAAGAAAGACAAAAAACCTGGAGTTTCAAGAAAAAGCCAGTGGACATAAGACCTTCTTTAATTGGAACCTATCGAAGGTTCGATATCTTCTTCAAAATATTGGAAACCTTTTTAGAAAGGAAAATATTATTATATAAAAGAATATTACATCAAAGGAACCAAAAAGAAAAGGTTGAGATAACTTTGGGAAGAAAAATTTCCTCCTTTAAGTGCCGTTAAATAATGGGGATGCTGCAAATATACGATTTTATTGCAAGAAGGTTATTAGGGACTATGAATGTAATCTCCTTCAAAGGCCGAAAATTTTCTATATGATCTTAGATTTATGCCTATCAAAAGGGTTTGATGGTTTTTGAAGTATGGTGGGTTTTCTGTACTAAAAACAAAAGTTACTTACACCTTTAATACAGTGAGGTTTACTGTATTAAAGGTGTAAGTCAAAAATTGAGCATATCAATCAAACATGAAGGAAAACTGCATAGTTTTATAATTAATTGAATAATTGAGATTATTAATGTTAGTAAATTTACTTCAGTAAATTCTTCCGTTACCAAGATCTGTGAGAATCTTTCATTATCAACGGGGGTATCTCAAATACCCCGCATTACTATTCATTGTTTTAAGAAAAAATTAATGTGTATGCAGAATAAATAGTCTTTACATACCTTAGAACCTTTATTTTATAAAAAATAAAAAATGGCTATAACATAGCCGGATGGGACCGGACATAACTGAATATAGCCGAACGTCGCTGAATGGAACCGGACATGATCGAATAGAGCCAACTGTAGCCAAATGGCACCGAATATAGCTGAATAGAATCGAACAGAACCGAATACAGCCGAACGTAGTCGAATGTCACCGAACAGAACCGAAGATAGCCGGATGTAGCCGAATGGAACCGAACGTTGCCGAATAGACAAAACCGTTTACAGCCGAATGTAGATAAACGAATCCAAACAAAATCGAACATAGCCGAACGGAACCGAATTCAACCGAATATAGTCAAAAACCCCATCGGTTTAAGTGCGCATGAGAACCGTTTCAGTATGTTTAGAGATTACCCAAAACATAGACTAAATAAAAAAAATATTTATTACGTGTCAGTACAAAAATCGTACCTGGGGTACAGTGGCGTAACTATCAAATTTGGGCCCCCACGCAAGATCTTTCAAAGATTTATTTATCATAACAGGGGTAAAACATACAAGATCGGAAGGCCCTTTGGATCCCCTTGCGTCTGGGGCCCCTACGGATTGCGTGAGTGTAGCTATGCCACTGCTGGGGTAGCTGAAATACTCCAGATGGTAACGAAATGGTTAATTCCAGAATTGATTAAGATGTAATTTTTGCATTTCATCTTTCATGAATATTATGTTTACAATAAATAAACTAAGAACTATTTCTAACTTCTTTCAGTTTTTAGACCCTCGTTAATCGATTATCTGTTGTGTTTCATTGGAATTGATATTTTTGACACTTGTCAAGTAAGTTAAATGTTGATTTCGAAAATTACTGATACCGAAATGGTGTTCATACATGAATAACAAATTCTGAGGAATGTAATGTAAGGTACGTAAATAAAAGAAAAATTGTCATGACGCAAAGCAAACCTGCTCAATAAATTTACACACTTATATACATATGTATGTATGTATATGGGTGTTATGACCAATTTTCTTTGTTAATATTCGTTAGAATTTCCGCTATTTGCAAGCTTCGATATTTTTAAGCCATCGTATCTAAACAAATTAGGTTAATAATCTTTCACAAGAACGCCTGACACGATTTTTTTATGTTCTTCTTAACAAAAAGCGTCTTGTTAAAGAGATCTTTAATTTTCATGTGTAAATGGATGATATGACGAGTCAATTCGTATAAATAACGTAACCTAATAATCGTATTAACCTCATTTGCTAATGATTATTATTAGTATTTAAGGAATTAGCCTGATATCGCACAGTCTCAGCGTACGGGCTTACAAATGCATTCAATCACGATCAGCGAATAAAAACGTCATTGGTTAAAATTAGAAAGATGTGTCGCGCGTACGAATCCAGTTTTCTCCAAGCTTCTATGTTAATTTACACAAATATATGGATCAATTTGCAGTTTTCTTTAGTCCACCATGTGCCAGTTATATTCTCGAAGATAATTTTAGGTGGATATTTATGATGCTAATAGCAACTGTATGGGCGTGATTCATTTTGCTCACAGGAATATATGTATATTGTATAATGTTTCAAATACGTAGGTGTACCAACTTTTCAGTTTTGAACGGAACGTTAGGAGAATGCAATTAAATTAGCCCATGACATGTTAGATTCCTGTGAAACAAGATCAGAAACGTATGCTGAAATTTTAGAACAAACAAGAACTTGATTTATTAATCTGGTTGTCAGGTTTAGTTTCTTGCTGTTGTCAGTCCTCTCAGAATGCTTGCTTAAGGTTTAGGATTCCTTTTTTCGATACGTTAGTAATGAGTTAAAACACCGCGGTCTCACAAAGAGATGGCGTAACTATATCAAAATTTTTAAGCTTATTCATAAGTACCAACCTTAACTAGTTCTCAGTCAAAATTTAATGACATTTCGTCGATTAGTTTACGAGTTATAGTCATTAGAGTAACGCTACTTTTGCCGTTTGAGAAAAAATTGATTCCAAAGACTTTCGTGTTTTGATTAAACATTGCTTTTTGATGGGAAAAATACTGTCCAAGCCTTGGAATGCCTTGATAAATGTTATGACATATCTTCTCCATCGTATAACACAGTAAAGAAGTGGTATATCGAATTTAAACGTGGTTGTACATTCTTCGATGATGCTGAACGTTCAGGTCGTCTGAATGAGGCAGTTACTAAAGAACAAAAAAGTAAATCGTATTGTTTTGAATGATCAAAAAGTTAAAGTGAATAAGATAGCTCACATCATAAAGATATCAACAAAACGCATGCGCCATATTTTACATGAACATTCGTTCTCTAACAATCGACCAGAAACAGCAGCGTGTTGATGATGCGGAGCGTGCTTTGGCGTTGTTTCAGCGTAATTCAACGGAATTTCTTCGTCGATTCGTGACAATTAACGGAACATGGAACTATTATTACATACCGGAGTCCAATAAACAGTCTACAGAGTGGTTGCAAGCGGGTGAATGCCGTTCTAAGCGCTCAAAGGTACAACGTTCAATCGGCAAGGTTTTGGCCAGTGTTTTCTGGGATGCGCATGACATAATATTCATTGACTATTTGAACAAGGGAAGATCTATAACTGACGACGAGAAGAAAAATGACCGCATTTTTTCATCACTCACTAACATCAAGAGTTGGTTTGTTAAAAGTTCAAACTTGTCCAATGTATTTAACACTAACTTTGAAATTACTTCGGCAGTCACTGTTGTATTCGTTTGGAGACTAATAGAATTGAAGGTGCCGATTGATGAGGTTCCAATTTGCGTGCCATTATATTAAGAACAGAATGTTTCTTCCGATCTGTTGTTTCGTCGACACATAACCACAATTTTTGATCTTTCAACTCCGATTTTATTTTTTGTTCATATGTTCGCGCGCAGATGGCACAATTCTTCGTAACGATGTTCGACTTGGTAATTCGTACTCCGAATAGTTATTCCAAAAGCAGATAAATGGTTCCTTGTCTAGTAAATTAAACGGTAAATTACATGCGATAAACGTAACGCATAAAGTAAATATACATTTTTCATTGCGTCGTGCGCAATTTCTTTTTGAGACATGCTTTTCACTATTTACGTGTCGTAGACAATGTTGTCTGGACCAACACAGTAACGGGATTTTACAGATTACACATTTAATTTTAGCACCTTCATATATTAAGTCTGGAATTTCTGCAATAACTTTTCGAAGTTTGTCCGACCGCGGTCGTTTTGCTGACGAAATCATAATTTTTCTAGGACAGATAAACAATTGCGCAAACGACCGGCAGCGAAAATGTCCGTACTGCTCCGCAGACGAAGTAATACTACCGTTCCTCTCGGTCCGAACTGATTCTACGCCGATGCGCGGTACCGCTCGTGGCCAGCGTTACTGATGAATGTAGAATAGAAGAGGATAAGGAGAAGGGAGAAGCTATACTGTAAGACAAATACTTCACAGTTTCTTTTATAAAAATGAGCCTCCTACATTAAAGAAAGTACTGAATGCACTAAAACGACATGAAGATTTACCACAGATGAGCCGTTCAACACTATACAAATTAATGAATGTGTGAATTAGATAGTCTAATTGATTAGACGTTATTAAATCTTTTATCACGTCTTTTAGCATTAATTTTTATTTTATTGGGAATGGAGTTCTTCACCACCTTGTTCAGTAAATACAGACCATTACACTTTTAAAGGAATTATAACATCTCAACCAGTCTGAATGGAAAGTATTTCGTCAATCGGTATAGTTGCTTATACAATATTTCCAAAGTTATCTACTCTTTTTTGTAATTTGTAAATTCTTCAGATTTCTTCACTAGGTACATCCAGATGATGTGCAGGTTATGCTTCATTGCCCCTCTCAGATAATGCATCTACATTTAGAAAAAAGGAAATGTTTTTAAGTAAAAATTCTGGTGGAGGTGTCAGTTTTCCAAAATGAATAACGTCGGTGGTTAGTGCTGCTTAAAATCTCACGATGCATTTATATTTCTAGCTATCTATTTATATATATAGGAACTTATTTCACTATACTAACTTTAATTAATATGAAATGCCCGTAGCATACACTATAGTTAATTTTTTCATTAAAAAGACTTTACTTGATTAATTATGTTGTATTATTTTGTTGTAACAGAAGTAATCTACAGCATATAAAGTGGATTCTCATTTGCATAATAGCCACATTCTTATGTGTCTTGCGTAACAGCAAAAGTAAACATTTACGAAGAACTAAGTGTGTTAATGCAGTATTCTTTTGAATCAGCAATTTCATGAAATGTGACAAATTAATAAATGATTTATCAAGCGTTACAGCATTCTGGCGCATGTGTTCTATATGCAGTTCGTATATTAAAAGTCTCTATGTAGAATGTTGCGTTTGATTTTTTTCTTCAATTGTTTTATTTATCCTGTGTCGGAACGCGTTCTATGTATGGTTGACTCAAGGACAGTGATAGGAACATTGCGGAAGAATATTACTGTCCCGTATATTGGAATTTATCATCGAAATGGAATTTAGATACGTAATTTTTTGCATGTTGTTGATATGTAATCAGTATTACCAATTGCTTGTTCACTGACTTTATCAGAGGTATCAACCACATTTATTATAATTCCAATATTGTATTGGATAAGTGATTATTTATATTAAACTTTATAAATAGAACCATGTCATATTCGTTATCTAAATATTCGTTAACAATATAGAAAAGTTCGCAAAAATTTACCCTATTCCTAAAGAGAGAAAAAAAATTGGGAACGTCCCAAATGCCATTCTCAATTTGAAACTTTGAAACTGTCTCTTGAAGTGGCAAGAATAACACAGAGATCTGAATTTCCAATAGGGTACAAGAGCCATTTTCGGAAGTTACGTAGTATGAAAGTCTCTTTAATGCAGTAAATAAGAATGAAGTCGATACCTTTTTTACTTCAATTACATTAACAAAAGAAATGATGAAAGTTATGGTTTTTAAATGACCGCTAAAACTTCCGTGATATATTTATTTGCACGTTTCTGACAGGAAACATAGCCTCAAAATAATCTTGTGTAACGATAACGACATGATGCTTTGTGGAATATTGAAAATAAAACATAAAAATTATTCAAAATATTGTATTATTGATGAACTTGTGTAACTTCGGTCAAAGCGCCAGAAAAACATTAATATTGTCATCTGGGGAAAAAATACAAAAAAAACGAAGTAGATTGGGAAAATACAAATTATACCGTAAAACTAGCATTTATTTTATTATAAGCTATCGATTTCGATCAAACATGGTCATCATCAAGGTAATAGTCATTAAAACATGTTGAAAAATAAGAGAAAACAATGTTATCGAACTTGTCGAGGTCAAAAATGTTAAAAATGCAAGAATGCAAAAGTTTAAAGTTAAGAAAAACTGAAATTTTTAAAGTTAATGTGATAGAGGCGACAATTGAAATACTTGCACGGATGTTTGCTGGTTGTATTAGGCAAACATCCGTGTGAATGCTTTAATGTTAGAATGCCGATGAGATGGGCCTCTTTTTTCGTTCTCTGCCCGATAAAACGTTCGCCTTTAAAGAAGAAATGCGTGCTGGAGGAAAAATGGCTAAGGAGCGATTAACCAATTTACTCTCGACTTTCAGAAAAAGCTCTTGCAATCGGTTAAATTACTAGGCTTCATGCATTAAAAAATTAATCTTTTACCCGTGGTTTGGCCATTTAATAAAAAAATCGTGGACGACATGTGAAATAATGACCGAGATTTTGCAAGAATTTGATAAGAAAATGGTCTTGGACAAACGCAAAATCTTATTTTTAACACTAAAAAATATCGAAATAATTTTCCTTCCTTTCAATACAACTCCAGTTTCATAACCGTTGGATCAAGGGATTATCAGAAATTTTAAAACCTGGTACAGATTGATAATTTTAAAACGCAAAAATTGACATATTCAATTCTCTAGAAAACCTAACCGAGTGGATTAGTTTACTAGACGTTACTTATTTTGTAAGGAAAGTGTGGAATCAAATGACTTCAGTAACAATTCAAAACTGTTTTCGTAAAGCTGGGTTCACATATTCCGAAGTTTCTCAAAGTGATGGTGATTTTGACCCCGAAAATGAGCTACCTTTATCTACTATTGGTGAAATGCGGTAAAATGCATCACCAATCTAGAGCAAATTATGTTGATCTTGATGAACACGCAAAGTGTTAACAACTTGGCACATGAAGATGAAAATGTAGAAATTAGTGTTGAAATTGATGGAATCTTGCACCAAGAAGAATCTGATTCTAATGAGGAAATGGTAGATAATGATGAAGAAGATACGAGGTAGGCGCCATAAATTCTCGGCCTGATATAGAAAAAATGAACTTGGCAAAATATAACAATTTTTATTTTGTTAATATAATCTCCCCTAACTGTAATACATTTATTACGACGATCAACTAATAATTCTATACCCTTGTAAAAATAATCTAAAGTTTTTCCCTCAAAATGTTGTATTACAGCTGCTTGCAATTCAGTATCGTCCTTTAAACGATTCCTTTTTGGATAGAGGATCATAATACAGAGCCATTGTTTCATCTCTGGTAACAATGGACTCAAAAATCAGTTTCGGGTCGTCTCCACACATATTTAAAAACGAGCGCGTACATTCGACCTGATGTTCACGTTGTAGAGCAGAAAGAAGATGCGGTACCCACCTTGCACTAATCTTATTCTTAACCAAATGGTTATGGAGAATTGGGCGAATACTTGTTTCAGAAATGTTAGACATCACTGCTAAGTCCTTCACTTTCAAACGGCGATCTGCTAATACCATTTTTTCAGTAATTGAAATGTTTTGAGGCGTTATCAGTTCAATTGGCCGACAGGGGCGCCCATCATCTTGAAAGGATTCTTGCCCCAAACGGAAACATTTTGGCCATTTTTTTACAGTGGAATATGAAGGAAATAAATCGCCATAAACGCCGTCTAAATGTTGTTCAATGTGATTAGGCGTATACCCTTCTTTTGTTACAAATTTAATGACCGCGCGGTACTCAATTTTCGTTACCTGAGATATTTTCATGCACTAGTCACGTTGTCTAGCTGGCTATTAAAAACTACTACTCTTCGAGCCTATATATACTGTTATATTCACCGTTGTATCTACGACAACAACTTCTCTCAGTTGTCACTTCGAAACGACTAAATGTCAGGTGGACCACTCGTTGGTAACTAAATATCCCTCTTGCGGGGAAAATTGTTAATTTCTTCGTTACCATCTCCCCTCAGCCAACTGGCCTTGAGGCGAGGACATTATATTTATATTATAAGTCCAGATAACGACGAGTGCGGGGTAGCATAGACAAATCTACTCGTCAGTTAATTTTCCTATTCCCGTAATTCGTCCAAATTAATGTAGAAATCGTCTGGAATAAGCAACAGCGTAAATTCAAAGGTACAACAAATAATATTTCATCAATTAAATCTTTATCTGAAACGTCTATGTAAATTAGTAGAGAATTTTCACGTTTAAAGCTTGTTGGTGACATTTTGGATCACATAATCTTCGAGATGCGAACTCCGAGTTAAGTCACTGCATTCGTTCTCGTATGCTATTTGCAGAAATAATCTCATTTGATCGAAATTCATCGTAAAAGTTTCTCTTTGGGTTGAATTATCAAAATTGGCTGTGAAATAAAACAATCGCCGGTCTTTTGCGATTTAAAATAAAAGAAAGATGAACGACGCCATAATTTTTCATCAATCTTTATTCAGCCTTGGTTGAATCAAAGTGTGTCTTAACTCCGATCCCCATATAAAGTGCTCGATTGTGAAATCAAAGTCTTTATTAGAAGAGAAAAGGGTTAAATTTCCAGAACAGGCAGTTTCCTGTAGTGGTTATATAAACAGAGAGTTTATATAACATTGGCATCGTTCAAAAGTTCAAGGTTAGTTACTTTTAGAATCTTAAAATTCGTTAATTTCATTTTATTAACTTGGGTATTCGTTATAAAATTGTCGAAAGGGATACTCCCGAACCTACAAGAATCGTTAATTTAATTTAAAATTAGAAAATTTAACAATTTTCTCAAAAATCCCCTGAGAAAGATATTACAATACATAGTGTAGGCTTCGCACATGTGCAACCATAACGCAACGGAGTTTTAACACACTAGAACCTGTATAAGCCTGTCAGGTCGAGAATTTATGGCGCCTACCTCGTATAATCAAAACGTATGAGGATACAGTACCAATTTTACACAACATAAAACTTTTTACCTTCAAGAATGGTGATAGAAAAGGTTTTGAGTTGGTGTCTGGATTAGAACACAATTTTGAAAGTATAAAAAATTATATCAGACAGTGATGTTAGATCTTTTCCGTCCAAAATTTTAATTATGTATTACGTCACTTATTAACTATAGATTAACTTAAACGCAGTTGCAGTTTATTTGACACGTTTAATAGTACGTATGTAGATATGTCTTCAGTGTTAAATATAAAGAGTAAATAAGTATTACCGCTGTTAAATTTTTTTCAATGTAAATAAATTTAAAAACTATATAACACATATACATGTAAACGGATACTCTAAAACTGTGGCACTGGAACACTGAAACAGTTCACTAAAACCCTTACCACAACACTTAATTCGTACTGGACGCACGTTTCGATAGCCAAGCTATCATCATCAGCAGACCAGTCTTGCTGCTGATGATGATAGTTTGGCTATCGAAACGTGCGTCCAGTACGAATTAAGTGTTGTGGTAAGGGTTTTAGTGAACTGTTTCACATATACGTGTATTATGCATACACTTCCACCAATCTCATTTAAGTGGACACTTCTTTCAAGGGAACAAATTTGGGGAGACGAGCTGAGGTGTTCCCTTAAGAGAGCTGTATTTACTTACATTTCTGCTTTAACATCTCCAATTTCTGTGGTATTAAAACATTCGTTTCTTTGTACGAATTGCATCAAAATGCGACGGATTTGTGAGATTTCCATTACAACAATGCCTTCTTGGACATTTTCCAGGCACATTTATTTTATACCACATTGTCAGAAAAAACAATAGAATAATACTAAAATCAAAAGAATTCCGGCACATCCAAATGTAGTCGTTTTGTTAGGTTATTTTTTGAATTTTAACCTCTTTTTGTCGTTAACATTTTTTATTTTTCTTTATTTTTCATTTACAAACTTTATTGAAGATATTTTTGCACGCCATTGTATTTTTGTTATTGAACAACAATTAAGCAATGCATTGTTGTGACTCCTAGCTGTCGATATAACAATCAGTTATAGGTGTCTATTGTTTTAGGATATAGAGATTTACATAATTCGTAAATTGTTTGTTAATATTCAATGCGGTGTTACAATCCGGTCTACATATTTATAAACGTTATATGCATATGTGTATGTAAATAAGCGTAAGTAATTAGCCAACAAAATGTAGACAGACGACAATTTCCATTCAACTGTGTCAAGGATTCGAAAAGAAATGCTTCAATGGAATTTTTCGTACAATAAACCAGATCTGCTATCTTCTTGTCCCTTTCCTGCATTCCGCGTTAAATTTAGGTAATTTATTTGAAAATTTAATTAAAGACCGCCGAACACTTTTCCTTTTTTTGTAAATATTTTAAGATACTCAGAAATTTTTCCAGTCCCAAATGCAACAGGTGGCCTATCAAAGCTTCAAGATTCAGTAATTATTTATTCGTTTTATTATACAGAAATCTTGAACCGAATCATTCCGTCCGTTTTCTAAATTTTGTACATACCTATATAACGCGAAGAGGTCGTGGGCTTCACAGCCAACTGTTCAATATGTTTCATTTCGTAGTTAACTTGTTTCTGTTTTTACGACTTTTTCGAATGTAACAAAATAAAGAAATCGTAGAGATTTAAAATATATCAGAATCTATCAGTTCGTTATAATACGGGATTTTTTTTTCTGATTCATTTTTAAAAAATTTTTATGGTTACTATTTTTTCTTTCAACAAATAAATAAAGCTTTAAATAGAATCGGAGGATCGGTAACAGAAGCGCAAACTTAAGAAATAATGTGGGTGGTTTTGAGAAAGATTATATTGGATGTTCTTCATGGAACATCTGGATTTATCTTTATGTTTTTAAAGTTATAAAACCAAGAGAAAATAAAAATATTAATTATTTGCGCATGTATACCTTATCTTTAATGTGGTCTTATAAAACGATATGCTTTTATTTATTATAAGCTTGATTATTATTATTATATGGCTTATAAGCTTGATAAAGGGAATACTAAATAATATTAACTAATGTTGCCAACTCAGAAAATTGTGTTGTTTTACGAGGGCTGTTGTTTGTTTTGAAACAATTTTGACAACAATTGTCAAATAAATTTGAAGGTTTTTAAAATACATATTTGTTAAAGTAATCCTCTCCCCAAGAAATCATTAGATTGAATAAAGAGCATTATAGAGCAGTAATTTTTTGCAATTTCAAGCGTGGTTTAAGCCGTAAAGAATGTTTCGAGTGTTTGGTGACAAGTCGTGTTTCTTAGCCACCGTAAAGCAATGGTAGAATGAATTTTAACGTGGTCGACTTTTTTTAAACGACAAGTTTTGAGCTTCTAAGATAAAAAACGGCAGCTACAGAAAAGAATGTTGGTTTTAGACCATAGTACTGCCAGGAGTAGTCAAGCAACCCTAAAGATTGATGAGAAAGCAATTGACACCACTGTACACAAACATTTGATGGTACGTAAGCTTTGTGCCCGTCAGATTCCCGACAATTTTATTCCATTTCAAATGGAAAGCAATGTGACATGGTGCAGATCTGCACTGGATCGCTTTCACAATGGATCGTCTCATTTGGTGTGATACTTGATCGTTTTGACAATGGATGGTCTCATTTACATCATAACTGTTGATGAAACGTGGGTGTACTACCATAATTCCGAAAGAAAGCAATAGTCGGTAGTTTAGGCCTTTGAGAACAAATTGGCTCCAACAAAAGTTGTTCGTGGAAAACGCCGAAACAAAGAGATGGTCGCCAGATTTTTTGGAATTATAACACATGTTTCCACTGTAGCACTGGAGGATCATCGTACTGTTAATGCTGAACGATACACTACAATTTATTTACCCTTAGTTCTCTAAAATGCTCGCGAAAGGCGTCCAAGAGGAAGGATTATCTTGGACCAAGGTAACGTTTGAGCGCATACTGTTGCTCAAACGATTGAGTATTTGAATGCCCAAAACATTGAAATAACGGGTCATTTGCAGTACAGTCCAGACTTGGTACCAAATGATTTCTTTTTATTTCCGCGTGTAAAGAATAGGATTATGTTTTACATCGGCCAAAGGAGCGATTGAGGCATTTAAAAATGAAGTAAATAACATAACACGGAAAGATTGGAGAAAATGTTTTGAGGATTGGTTATCACAGATGCAAAAATGCATTGGTTGTGGAGAGGACTACTTTGAAAAATTATAAATAAATGTGTGGTAATTATTGGACTACCTGAAGATCAATAAGATCTTAATCGAGAATCAATCCGAATACAGAAAAAAACGTTCGTCTGATTCAGCTCTACAATTAATTTTAACAAAGAAAGAAGATGAAATGTCAGGGATGTGTATCATTTGGAGCTTTGGTTGTATAAGTGGATAGTGGAAATATAAAGCTTGTTCCAGAAAAAATTGTCACCAATTGTACAGTATGTCTCATAGTCCATGACAACACACAAATTTCTCGATGCAATCTTTGAATAAAGACGCCTCGATCTAGATTTTGCTGCTTGGCATTCTTGTTCGGCACATTGCTTTTCTTAAATGACTTTATAGAATTTTTTTGTTTAATTCGCTGAACTGTGGACTTCGTTGAATCAATTTTTTTTGATAAATCTGTAGCTGATAAATTTGGATTTTTCTTCGCCTTCAACACTTTTTTTCTAGATTTTTGTCAACAAATCCGGACTTGCGCCCACTTCCGCACTTTCTTCGCGTAGTACACGCTTCACGATATCTTTTTAATACTCGCGGAACCGTTCTTATAGTGGTATTTAATTCAGAGGCCACTTTCTTTGTCGAAATACTCTGATTTTGAATATATTTGTTCACTATTTTCTCACGCAATCGCTCTTGACGCGATGACATCTTTGTCAAATTTAATGTCAAATGTCTCAACCACATATTTTTGTTTAGCGCACAGCCAACTATTAAAAACGGCGATACGACATATACAAAAAATTACTAACTATAGATCTAACAAAAGCAAGGGTTGGCGACAATTTTTTCTGGGACTAGCTTTAGTTGTAGTGGTATTCATTGACTGCAAAAGAACATTTGAAACAATAGATAGAGATATTTTAATTAGAAAGTTAAAACGCTCGGTGTAACTTAAGAAGTAAGTAACTGGTTTAGAAATTATTCATCTAGTAGATATCAATGCACAAAAATTTGTGAAGCAGCATCCAGTAAGAAACGCGTCAACTGCGGTGTTCCGTAGGGCTCTGTGTCGGGACCTCTATTGCTATTGACTTACATTAACGATATTGCCAAGAGTCTCTCAGAAAATACACTCTTACATTTATTAGCGGATGATACATTGTTATCTAGATATGGTCAGGTTTCAGACGAAACAATTTGAAAAGTCCAGAATGGGCTATATAATTTGGAAAAGTGACTAGAAATTAATAAATCGTTAATAAATATTAGACAGACTAAGACTATGGTATTAAGTAATAAAGCTTATGAAAAAATTAATTTGTTAAACGTAGATTTGGATTATGTAAATGAATATAAATATTTAAGAATTTTAATGGGTAGTAACATTGTTGCTAAGAAAGTCAAGGAGTATTATTATTACAGGTAGCGGAGATTAAAATTTGGCTATGAGAATAAAAGACTTTCAATACCGAAGACTTTTGGAAATGAGATTATCTTATCGAGTTATTTTCATCTGCCGAATACTTTTATTATCTTTAACTATAAACATTTTTGAGATATCGGAGTTTTGAAAAAAACAACAATCAGGTGTCTTTATATTTATCTTTCTCGATAACTTTGGTATTTAGGTTGATGATATGGAGTATCAAACCATAAAGTCCTCGCGATTAATCTGGCTTCTCTAATTAGTTCAGTTTCGAAATTAACATATTTTGAATATTTTTTCCAGTTTTGAAACGTCGCAGCATCCTAACGTTTAGAAATACCGGGATTTTATTTTTTGTATTATAAAATATTCGTCAGGGACTTTCAAATAAACTCCTGTTTGACCTTCTTAAATTGCTGGTTTGTGAAATTTGAAGAAATTGCAAAAAATTTAGCACCATGTGATGAAATCTTTTAGGATTAAAACAGAGATTAACGAACTTGTATTTTAAATTCTACAATTCTATCCGATATATTTCCAGTAAATGGTTTTTGATATTCGAGAAAGTGCTCCTAATAGTGGTCAATAAATTTATCATTTATGTTTTCTCTTGGTAACGTTTTCTAATAGGGGAAATACTTAATAAAGTAGTTGTAGAAATTGTATTTTAAGACATATGCTACAACCTAAAGTTTGATAACTCCTAATGAGTCCACCTACAATTTCTTTATTTTAGCTGTTCGATTTTGTACCCATTTATCGAAAAAGTGTCGTTTCTTTATATTTAAAAATCGATTAAAATAAATTAAATAGTTAACATTTCTTCTAGTATTCTTCAAATATGATGTTTTCAAATAGAAAATATTGTTAAATTGTGTATGCGTATTAGAAAGTAGCACAAAAATCTCAATATGATCAATGCTGTCCTATAAAAAATAAAAATTATCATTTAATTACACATGTAATTATCGTCGAAATTTTATCATTTATGTCATGAATTTTTAAGTGATCATCATTTCAATTTGTAGATTTGCCAACAGAGTTATTAATTAGGTTTTATTAGCTAACATGGGAAGCGAAATATTTCATTAGTAGTCACTTGTTAGTTTACTGCAAGGGTAATCCATCTCAACCGAAGTGACACAGGTATTTCAACATTGAATAGTCGGTAGTAGTCTGGGCAAACAGCGGTAACAGTTCGCAGCGTCAGTATTAAATCGATGCTGTATGCGAGTAGTTCTGTGTATATGTAGGCTGTCGTTTGCTTTAAAAATGTCGCAGTTAGGTACGTCCCGAAAACGACTAATGGCAGACACAGTTAAAAACTTTATAGTGGACATGCCGGACTTAATTTTTGATGACGCTAAAATTCAATGTCTAGTTTGTAAAATCCCATTGATGTGTTGGTCCAGAAGCCATTGTCAACGTCACATCGAAAGCAAACAGCATTCTTCTGCAAAAAGTGGCATACAAGACCAAGAAAAATTTACATTTGATTTATGCGTTACTCTTATTTTATGTAATATATCGTTTCGTTTACTAGACAATGAAGCACTTGTCTCCTTCTGGAATAAATATGCGGACTGTAAATTACCTTGTCGGACATCGATACGAAATGTAGTGCCATTTGCTCGTGAACATATAGAAAAAAGAATGAAAACGGAATTGAAAGATAAAAAACTGTGGTTGTGTGTGGACGAAACAACAGATCGTCAAAAACATTCTATGGTTAATGTAATGGTACGTACAATGGAACCACATCGACCGTCGTCCTCCTTCTTACTTGCTTCCAAAAGAGTTATAAATTGTACTGCCGATGAGATTTTAAAGGGGGTGTTGAACTCATTGAACAAATTTGAAGTTTCAACTAAGCAATGTTTATGAGTGATGGTGCCGCAAACATGCGTTCTTTGGGCCGATCTCTTAAAGAACACAGTGATAACTTCTTACATGTAACGTGTAAAATCCATAATCTAAATCTTGCGGCACAAACGATTCCTACATGTTCTCCACTAGTAAATGCATTGATTGCTAGTACAAAGGCAGTGTTTCTAAAGTCCCCGAAACGTACTCGACTATTTCACAAACTGTGTCCTGATTTACCTGAACCACCACAGCCGATGTTACACGTTGGGGAACATGTTGAGGCTGCGTTTTACTACAACAAATATTTTGATCAAGTAAAGAAGGTAGTTTTAAAATTCAATCCGACAGAAGCTGCAGCAATCAAGAAAAGCCAAGAAATATTTCAAGATAGTCAGGTTAAAAGAGATTTACAAACTATTCACAACAACTACTTCGGACTAGCGGAGGGAATAGAAAATTGCACAATGTTTCGATGTCGCTGGTGGATTCTGTTCAAATTGTGAATGATGTTCACGCACAGTTATGCGCTGTAGAAGGCGAAACAAATTGGTGTGCAATACGAACATTTGAAAGTGTTTTAGAGAAAGACTCCGATTTTCTTATATTAAGACAAATTTGTGAAGGTGTGTGTGAAGATGCATTAAGTTGTTTCAAAGATTATTTTAAATATGCAAATATAACATCGTTAGATGTCGAACGGTCGTCTTCGTCATTAAAAAACATTTATTCCGCACGTCGTACTTACTTGGCTGAAACAGCTGTGGAAACATATCTAATGATTCAACTATTTAACAAATGTTACCCAGTTTGTGATTTCACGGAAGACTTTTAAAACGGTAAGTGTTTCAGCACGTTTTATAATTTATTTCTTACCTTCTATTTTATGTGTAAACTTTTATGCGCTCGCCACGCCTCTGGCTGTTACCGCATATTTGCCCAGGTTAGTTGGTAGTACTTTAACAGATTTTGAGAAGATTAAGTTGGGTTTAGTGCTGTTTGTTATATTCAGTGGAGCCAGGACTTGTACGTTCACACAAAATTCAGTACGTTTACACATCTTGTACGATTGTTCGCAGCAGCATTTTTCTAGTACATTTACAGATTATAGAAAGTATGCTTTCCTTTTTTTATTTAACCCATGAATTACAAGAAAATGAACACTATTAGCTTATTTTTATAACGGGTAGTAATCGCAGATTGTAATAAATATTTTACAATTGTTATGACTGGGTATATTGCAGGGCCACCAACGGACTTGAGTAGGACCTTTGGAATACGTGATAATTCCTTAAATTTTCGTAAATTGAAATTTACACTAACTTTAAGTTGTCAAAATGAAATATTTCTTGGTTAAATTTTTCGACGATATTAATAAAAATAATAATAAATATAGGTACTTAATAACGATATTTGGCAACAAATACTTTCAAATTTAGGACCAGTTTTAACATATACATATTTTTATTATATTAAATATAACACCAAAATTGTTATTGTATCAAACGGCCTTTATATAAAAAAACATAAAATGTGTTTCGCTGCAAAATTCTACTTTATAAATTATTGCATTATGTCATAAATTTTCACGTTGCTTTATGAATTTTTACGTTAGATTTTTTTAATTCGCAGATAATATGTCAATTTCGGCAATAAAGGTAATAGTCACATATATTACGTCAAGAAATTGCCAACTTGAATTGTCGAAATTTAAAAACTTCCACCTAGACAGCTAGAGATTAAAAAAGTCCCCGTTGGAAAGATTTTACACATAAAAAAATTGACAAATACACTACCATTATTTTAAATCACCAAGTTTTTTTCTTTTCAGGATTAATCTCCCTAGATTTAACACATTTTTTTAAGTTGGCAATACTAGTGTATAATCTGTTGATTGCCAAAATAAATTACTTTTACAGTAAGTTTTGTGTAAAAAATGTAGCGTCATTTAGGAGGTTCATAAAATTAAAATTGATAGGAAGTTGTTGTTCTTGATGGCAACACTGGTTATATTGTAGCCAAAGATACGACACTAGAAAGATAAACTGCAATTTGAAAGTGAAATACAAAACATTCCAAGTTAAAAGGCGAATCACGTGTAAAAATGTTAACATAACCTAGTAATAGTGGCGTCGTGTTGTTTTAAGGTTATGTTATAACCATTTGCGTTAGTTTATTGTAATCGAAGCGATTTCTAGGCTACAAAAAAACATATTTGGCAAAAATGTGTGAGATACTCTCTTCAAATTATTTCGTTAAATTTTGTAGGTTATGATGATCCAAATGTCATTTATAAACTAAATATGTATTTTAAGTTAAGTGCATTGACACCGTTACAAAAAATATATTAAATGTGTAAGTTGGGAAATACGTTTTTTCGTTCAGAACCTATTTGGCACCGAATCTAATTAAACGCTCGTTATTTACTAGCATTTTAATGATATCAAAGTCCAGTTATTGCAGTCTTATTAAAATATATAATGAATGCTCTGTGTATTGCTTCTACACCAATGGTAGAAGAGGACGGAGATAAGCAAGGAAATAATGAATGCTTTGTTCAAGCTTCCCGTGTTACTGTATTTCAATTTAAAGGGACAAGGTCACCAACAATTTGAACGAAACATCAAAGGTTCTGACGTCTTTATGTCTCTAGTCTTTGTTGTAGCGATTTTATTCAGAATAGACACTTGTAGAATACGAAAAGATGTTCCTGTATCAAGAAGAAGAGGAATTGGGATTAATGTAGGTGGAGAATAGAAAAAAAAATCATTTATAAATATCAGAATAATACTTTATTTATTAATAATTAGTACCTAATATTAAAAACAAATACCAACAATACACTGGAAATACAATACTATATACATAGAAATTTAAACAGTTTATAATCATCATCAAGAAGAGAGAACAACGTAACAAATACACACACACACATACAATTTAATCCGACTTGAAATAACTCTTATTCCTCTGTTTTCACGCACACCTCGTATAATTTAAATGCAGATACACATACATAGCGTCAGACAGGTTTCTGTCTCTTTAGGAAATAGCATCGCGAGCACTGGCTTCAGCGCCAGCTAAGTACGTCCAACCCTCGTTAGGGAGGGTAAAAAAACGTCTCCTCTTTGTCTTTCATTGGTGTCCTATTCGTTCTCCGCGTTCGGGTTAACTCGTCCATTCAACTTATCCAGACAGCCTTGCAACCTACAACATGCAAAAAGAATTAGTCATGTTATATTGTGTGGATCGCATCGGATGCTTGAGACTTGCACACAGTATGTTTAAATGGCTTTGTTATTGCACTGAGAGAAAAATGTTGAAAATTGTACTACATTTTGTAGTACATATAATGATAAGTACAATTTGAAGCAAAATTCTTCATCAAATTGTTAAGGTTGCGTAGTAAAACTACTACTTGTAAGACAAATAATAATGGTCCAATTACGTTTTGCCCTAGCGATGTAATAGAACATAGGTATTAGAAAAGTAGTACTTTCTTAAAGAATAATCATCTTACAAAATACTATGTGATATTGCTTCAGCGTTTAGTAAAAAATGACAAACGTATGGTCTAAATTACAACATGTTATATTTACTTTTACAGCAAAATCCATATTACTGCGCCGTGTTAATGTTTCCTACAAGGGTTTCTCTCAGTGCGCGATTGATAGCATTGTTATAGTAGTTAGTTGTATTTATTCTTTTCAAATAAGCATATTAGAACAATCCACCACCTAATCGGAAATAATAATTATAATATTAAAATTATATTTTAGATCTTTATAAAAAATATCTAAAAACCTAAATAAAAACTTAATATATTCATTTTGAAAATCACAAAGGTATTCCGAAATTTTGGTTCAAATCTGAGAGCCTCTTCGTGAATGAAATGTTGATGACGTCAATATTTTTCTCTGTGCAGAAATTTACCTGCTTGTAATTTTCAAGGAAAATATAGACTGGCATCTTTCGGGATCATTTTAATGTTATAATATTGTTATTTTTCGTAAAATATAAAATATTTTATAAAAATTTTATTGTCGGGTATTACATTTTAAACAAAACTCGGGGTTTTGTTTTAGATGCGCTTGTTTAAAGATGTTGTTTATCACAAAAATTATTGATAATCGTTTAATAGAAAGTATGCTCTGAGGGAAAGAAACGCAACGAAAATCGATTTTGTTAATTCAAGGTGTTGATGCAATAAATTTTGTAATTAAATGAACCACTAACCACGTCTAAATTCAATTTGTATCAAAGATATTTGTTCATGGAACACAGTTATTTGATTATAGCATAAATTTGAAAAGAAAAATTGTTTCAATAGAGTACAATAGCAATGTTAACTTAAAAACACAATTCTGGAGTTCTGCGTGCAAAACCGGCTATATGTATCTATTTTGACATTTTATTTCAGAGGAGGTTAAAAACGTATCCTTCCACGCCTATTTAAGTTATCTGAAATCTATCAATGGTAATATTTTATAGGTAGCTAAAGAGCAAAAAAAGTTGAATTTATCCATCGGTGGATTTGTAAATTGAAAAAAAATTGAATACAGTCGGTTTTGTTGTAAACGTTACTATTTTCAGAGAAAAAATAACATTAAAACTCACTACAAAAATGCAAATTTTGCTATGGTAGTTATAAAAAGTAATTAAAGAGATGTTAAATGTTATTTCTATTATTAGGAAAACAACAAGCATTGCTTTAACATAAGGAAAATTTGATAAAATTTAGACCGCTGAAACAGTTCACTAAAACCCTTACCACAACACTTAACTCGTACTGGACGCACGTTTCGATAGCCAAGCTATCATCATCAGCAGCAAGACTGAACTGGTTCAGTTCAGTCTTGCTGCTGATGATGATAGCTTGGCTATCGAAACGTGCGTCCAGTACGAGTTAAGTGTTGTGGTAAGGGTTTTAGTGAACTGTTTCAGTGTTCCAGTGCCACAGTTTTAGAGTATCCGTTTAGTTTAAAATTTAGACCAACACACCACATTCTTCATACTGAGATTTGAGGTTATACTACAAAAATTTTGGACGAGTAGTCAGTGGCAGCTGGTGATGACGTAAATGGGAGACAAGGCGCCGATTCCCTCGTGTATTTTCGTTATACATCGTGTATATTGCACTTGACAAAAAATGCACGAGGAAAAGCGTAGCCATTGACCTGCTATTTGCGTCACCATCACTCACCATTGGGTAAAGTAAGAACCGGGAGTGGCCACAGAAATTATAGAGAAGACATACTAATATCGAAATTATTAGAAAAATGGATATACATAGCCGGTTTTGCATGCAAATTCCACATTTAGGTATAGTTAGAAACGTTTAAATTTCACAGACAATTTAAGATGGTAGTTCCGGTAAAAAAAAGGACAATAGCTAATTTCTTGGTGTGCTACGTGCGAATTTGATCTTATTGCCGGTACTGCGAATTTTAAAAATTTATTTAAGTGCCCCCCCCCCACCATTGTTAACTTTTGAACGACAGAAGCTAGCGTTTTTAGCAAAATAGGTCGATTTCTATTTCTTATGAGCTAACTTTTTCCATTATCGGCATTTCAATTGTATTTCCGGAAGTGGCGCCAACATTCTTATTTTAAACAGAATAATACCCAGTATATTTTTATCTTTTTGGATCGACAGGCGAATCCAACGATCCCACATATGTTATGCTTTAGCTCAAGAAATACGACGAAGACGCAGCAATAAAGGTTTTGGTAATCTGTTTTTGTTCTTATGAAAAGTGAGCTAGGAAAGAGCGCCAAATTGTTTCTTGTGACGCCAGACTGATCTAAAGAGCTCGTTGCTAAAGCGAAGTAATCATAGCAATTGCCAAAGCGTCAAATCTCAATTCCAAAAGCGTAAATTATTCTTTGGTCGGCAACCGATAAATTGCTTATTTTAGGACATATAATGTTTCATCAGCTTTTTCAAGAATTAACCATTATATGCAGGTTCTAATTTGATTAACTAAAATCAACCAAACTAAAATGTTTTACAAACCATCAAAGTTGAAATGAAAGCCATTGCATTAACACATTATTGCTTTCCATTTAACAAATGTATTTTAGCAAAACGTTAGATGTTGATTGAACAACAAATATCAGTGGACTCTATTTAACACAAATTGTTTGGTTAACTGTACATATTTTGACTGAATCAATACGTACTTTTCTTTCCCTCAGTGTATTACAGTATTGCGAAGAATATTTTACACAGATCTTAAGCTGCAAATTAAAAAAATATCTGAAAGGAACGAAACTCAAAGTGCTACAGTAAATACTGTCAGTTTGATATACATTTATACACAAAAGTAACTGTACCACGTCTTATTGACAGAGAAAATCAGTGAAGTGTGCTATGATTACTTCACTCATTTGTGCTATTGAGAATCCACAAAAGTAGGAGAAATTTAATTTTTGATTGTAATACCAAAATGACTATATAACTCTATTGTTATAATTCATTAAATTATAAGAACTTTATGTTAAAGTTTTTTTGTTGTCGTGTTATTACTTAACAGATACACAGTTGCTAGGCAACTATTTTATACAGCGTAATCAAGGAGGAATGGGACACTGCGATATCTCGGGAACGAATGCAGATTTTAAAATATTAAAAACCTTATTCTATATTCGATTTTTGGAATCTGCAACACATTTGTGTTAATCATCCTTATAACTGCTATCAACCTATCTGATTTACTCGTCGAGAAAATGATTTTTATAAATTTAAGACGAAGATATACCAACATATGTAAATGCTTATAAAATTAGAATGCACGGATATAAACTGATAATTTTTGTATTAAATTAATAATAAAAGATTGTATTCTGTAGGTGTAATACAGATAATGCATAAATAATATGACAATGTCCTCCAATAAATAGAAAAGTTGTTAATCATTTATAGATGCGAAGATTACCTTATCAATAATGTATTTATCAAATTAAAAAAAAATTAAACTTCACAGGCAAAGTGTATTTAAGTTTGAAAATCGTTGACATTTTTGTACTGTGACTGTTGACATCATGTTTACGTTTTCAAAGGAAGAATATTACGATATGATAATAATTTAAGAAGAATGTAAGCAAAATGCATGAGCCACGCAAGTATTGTATGTTACTAGATTTCCTCAAACACGCCATCGAGGAAAAATACATTTATTTGTGCGATTAATCCGTTAAGAAATACTGGTAATTTTCCTGAAGGTACATATGAAAATCGAAGAAAAACAGCAAGAAATAAAGCCAATAGAAAAGGTGTAATAGCAAGTGTTGCTTACAATGTCTGAGTGTGAGATCTCTTGCTGAAGATTGTGCTATCTTAGTTGGTTCATAAGATATTAAAATCCAATAAATACAAACCATTTAAAATTCATTTGGTGGCAATCACGAAATAGACAATAATTCACATTGTTGATCGTCTGGAAATCCACATTGGGTGAGAGAATCTAATGTTCAGTGTCTGGTGTGAAATATGGAAGACCAATTGATCAGAGAGAATGTTAATCTAAATTTGTAGCAGGTGATGTATTTTCAACAAGACGGCGCACCTGCTCATAGGAATTACATAGTAACCGACCATCTGAATAAGGTATTTCCGAGACGATGGATATATATTAATGGTCCTATAAGACTCGATTTCCTTTAAATCACTTTCTTTGGGAACACTTAAGAGGAGCAGTCTATGATACACCTTCCAGAAATGTCGAAGAATTAAAAAATCTTATTAAGATTGCTTCTGCCAGCATAACCCCAGAAACTTTACGAAACATAAGAAGTATAGCCTTAATTAGGCGTCTTCAAAAATGTGTAGCATGTGTTGAAGGGACCTATGGGCACTTAATTTAATTAGATTTTGCTTTTACTTCGAGGGATATGCTTTAATTTTTGTCTTTTAAGTTTTGAGGACTTAATGTAGTATGTTCGATTTGACTTTGAGGTTTGTTTTCGTTTGCCTTTTAAGTTTCATTAAAACTTTTGATAAATTAATCTTATTATCTTACAGAATACAATCTTTTACATCTTCATGTTAACTTTATGAAAGGATATTATTTTCTCGAAAAGTACAATAGATAGGTTGATAACAGTTATAAGGAAAGTTTTCGCAAATGTTAGGTAGCGCCGCCGGTAGATGTGATGCATTTAATTTAAATAATTTTTATCACAAAATATGTGTCCCTATACCAAAATATGTGCCCCTATACCGTTATCTATAACAAAGTTTTCAGAATTTTAACATCTTCACTCGTTCCCGAGATATCGCGTTGTCTAATTCCTCCTTCGCTGAACACGCTGTATATGGAATAGTTTCTCCCTACCGAAGCACTTCTTTTTTGTCAGTCCTCGTACGGATTGTTTTACTTTCAAACATTCATTGTTCATTAGATTATTAGAATAATTTGTATGTCTTGTTGATCTTGTGGTATCTTGAAAAAAACATTATCTTGCTAATTAAACATACTTTCGAACAAACAACACGAAGTATCGGCACACTCCTCACCACACAAAATATTAATTAAATTAATCCGGAATAGCTGTTTCGAGGGCTCCTGGGCAACCTCTAAATTCCCTCTGAATAAAAGTAGGTACAACAAAGAGCTTAAATTCATAAAAAATGTATCGATTTATAATCCACATAGGCATCCAACATAGGCATTATGTAAGAAATTCCACGACCTTGATCTCGGTAGAAACCCGCGATAAGAAATTTATGAAACTTCCCTTCCACAGAATATCGAAAGGTATTAGTAAAGTTTTTAGAAGACAAGATATGAACGTATGTTTTAGTTCACGATATATTCTCAAAAACCTTCTTGACATGAAAGAAAGGCCGGGAATTTATAAAATTGCATGTAATGACTGTGATAAAGCCTATATTGGTCAAACAAAACGAGCAATAGGTACTAGATTCAAGGCATACATCAGGTGCTGCAGGTACGGCAAAACAGAAGCGTCAAGTGTAAATACAACACATAAACGAGACCGGGCATAATATTAAATTAGAAAACCTGAAATTGATTAAGAACTTAACCGCTAGACGCATTTGAAACTATTTATACAAAAAAGAATCGAAACTTGTTGAACAAAGACCTTCCACCTCTTCATTACTCCTGTCTTTTTGATTTACTACTATATCTTGCATGGTTAGAATTAAAATGCATAGACGGAAGAAAAACACACTTGACGAGAGGATACGTATCGGTGTCTTGCTCTATTTTATGAGGGTGGAACGGACGCGGACCTTTTTCGTTCCGTATATACTTCGCATATGGTCAGTGTCAAACGGCAAATAGCAGGTACTTGTAAATATGTATGTCTTTTCCCGAGAGAAGGATAAAGTATGATAGAATTAGATTTATATTATAATTGTTTTATGTTTCTTGCTCAGATTTATTCGGTCATTCGGTTGATAATAAGGTTGCCCAGGATCCCTCGAAACAGCTGTTCCAGATTAATTTAATTAATATTTTGTGTGGTGAGGAGTGTGCCGATACTTCGTGTTGTTTGCCATACTACCCTACAGTCCTTGATATTATTATTTATACTTTCGAACGTTCTTTATATACGAGGTCATATCAATAAGTAGTTTATGTTAATAAGAAATGTGCAATACATGCTAGTGTTATTGTGTTAGTTGTTTTACAGAAAAAAAACATCGAAGCTGTTTATTATGAATTATTTCAAACATACGTGTATTGTAAAACTAATTAATTAGTAATTACATTACTTATCGTGATTACCACTTAACATCGGATGACAAACAAGCTGCCAAACAAACAATTTCCCTAATCACCAATTACGTTATTAAAACGAAACCAGATACATTGCGTACTATTGAATCGCGGATTGCTACCGGCTGCAGACCAAATATGTTTATATATATTGTACGTGATACATCTGCTAATCCAACGAAAATATTATTTTTTCGCCTATGACGCGTTCGTGCATAACAATCTTATCTACGGACGTACACTATTGTTACATGTTTGTGCATTGTACGTTTTTTATTACCACACTTCTGTGTGCACTGTGTCATGCCTTTGATATACGCATATGCGGCATATATCAACCTAAGCATTCTCGAAACATACGAAAAAACAAAATATTTACTTTGTATTACACATATACATAGGATAAGAATATCATATGTCTGCGATAGTGTTAGTCTTTCCTGGTGTCAATATTGATTTGCCTCATGAAAGTCATGAATCTCATGATTATCGCTTTATCGCCTTAAATAGAATAAAATTGTATTTGTTTTGATGAGTTGTGTATGTTAAGTTCGGGTAAAATTGTTTGACGGTGTTTTATTTGTAAAATGATATGCGTGGTGGGGATGTTTGTAAGATAATCATGTAATGGATTATATTTTACTGCGAAAAGCCATTTCAGAAAAAATAAAGGAAACGGGAGGAAGATAAGATATAAGATAAATAAGTTAATGAAAATATAAAATATATAGTATAATAAATTTTCAAGGTAAATGGACATCAACAGAAAAATTATTTGGGGAATTTTGTTTATTCTACAGTCCATCTTTTATTTATCAATAGATATCGAATATGACAAATAATGACTATTAAACCACTAGATGTTCGAACTTGAAAAGACTTCCTGCAGTCTCAAAAAGCATGGTACAACAACAGGATTTTCAGCTATATAAAGGCACTGCAACGTTCAGCATTTGTCGCTAACTTATACCAGAGTTCGAATTAAAACTGGAAACCCCTTCATTAGGTCAATTGGTCAATGACCTCCCAAAAATATATCCAATCAAACTGACAAAACGTTAAGACAAAATACAAGTCCTCTTCACTCCTTACAACATTTTTAAATATGTACATTGGAAAACCATTACCAAACCAAATAAGAATGTTATTATAACATTTTGTCAATTTGAAAATATTTTTGAGAGGTGATTGACGTAAGGAGAAGCCGGCTCTAGAAGTCTATAATATTTAGTTGTATTTGTAAGGGTACATCAACACCGAGGAAAATGTATACTCAAAATAATAATATACAGTGCGAGTATGTTATTATTTTAAGTATCCCCCAGGCTAACTTTTGAACGACAGAAGCTAGCGTTTTTAGAAAAAACAGGTCGATTTCTATTTTTTGTGAACTAACTTTTGCGGTTATCGGTATTTCAATTGTATTTCCGGTTTCACCGGAAGTGACGTCAACTTCCTTTTTTTAAACAGAACGTCTTGTATATCATACTTTAACGTAAGAAATATGACGATATGCAGCAATAAAGGTTTTGCTAATCTTTTTTTGTTGCTATGCAAAGTTGGCTAGGAAAGAGTGCCAAATTGTTTCTTGTGATGTCAAACTGATCTAAAAAGCTCGTTGCTAAGCAAAGTAATAGTAACAATTGCCAAACTGTCAAATCTCAATTCCAAAAGCGTAAATTATTCTTGGTATGTATAGTTGTTATAACCAGCATTTGTCATACTTTCGTTCTTTGTGCTCGCTATTATTTTATGTCATTTGGACTTGTTTTGTTAATTGTTGTTTCTCCTTTGCTTTATCGAACTATTGTAATTAATTAATTGTGATAGATTTGTTTAAATTTGTTAGTTTTTGGCAAGCAATGCGCTTAAGTTTCAGGTTCCTATGTTGTTGATTTTACAATTACCTCCGCATGGATCACGTAATATAACAAAGTACTTAATTTTAATATTCGGTAAATTCGGCAGCAATTATCATGAAGTGGAACATAATGAACACTACCCTTATGCAGCCGGAAATAGTAGGGCGAACTGCTTTAACAGAAGAGAATATGATTTAAACTATTGTATGATTTGTTGCGCAACCATGGCAAATACGGTGATAATTGTTGCCAACATTAAATAACATTAAAATTGACCCAGCAATTTTGTATGGTTCGTGCCGAAGCCATCATAAATGTAACAACACAAAAAGCCTAAAAAACAGACATTGTCTATCAAAAAGTAATTGCAATAAAGTTCGATAAAGCAAAGAAATAGCAACAGTAAACAAAACAGATTAAAATGAGAGATAATAATAACGAGAATAAATAAACACCGTATGACAAATGCAGGATATAATAACAGTAAACAACAAGAATAATTTACGTTTTTGGAATTGAGATTTGACAGTTTGGCAATTGTTACGATTACCTTGATTAGCAACGAGCTCTTTAGATCAGTCTGGTGGCACAAGAAACAATTTCGCGCTCTTTCGTAGCCAACTTTACGTAACAACAAAATCAGATTATCAAAACCTTTATCGCTGAATATCGTCATATTTCTTAAGTTAAAATATAACATGAGTGATATCGTTCGATTTGCTTTTCGATTGCCTTGCCAAAAGCATAAAAATATACAGGGTGTTCAATTTAAAAGAATAAAGTTGACGTCACTTCCGGTGAAACCGGAAATATAATTGAAATACCGATCGACCTATTTTTTCTAAAAACGCTAGCTTCTGTCGTTCAAAAGTTAGGAGGGGAGGGGGGTACTTTAGGTCCTCATTGAATGTCGATGGCTTAGTGGTAATAACGCGTATCATCAAATTTGGGGGAATCAGGATTTTTACGGAGTTTTGGTGGCTATTCTGGGCGCCAAAATTGTGCAAGAACATGAGACGCTTGGACCAATAGAAATACTTTATTTTAATGTTATAGTAATACCACGTATCAACCAGTAAATTTTCTTTTTTTGCAACACACATATCAATATAATATTAACAACATATTTGTTTTTACAGCCACTGTGCTAATAACCTAGTAGGTACTCTAAATTGTTTAATATTTACGAAAGAAAACAATTTAATAAACAAAATTAGATTACACACAGATTTTTCCTGAAAACCTAGAAAAATGTTAATACGTGTTATTGCCACTAGACCATCGATATAATAAATGTGTATATGTGATAGCAACACTTCATCTTAAATTCAACTATAATTTTTGCTAGAGCAACTACATATTTTGTCAGGTTAAATAAATTGTTTTTATTTTAAAAATACAAGGGTTTGCTGTCCCAAAATTTTTCTCTGTGTGGGTTTGTATGTAAGCACAGATTCAAATAACGATTGATGTTTATTAAAATTTGGCCAGCCAATACATAAACATTGCAGCATACATTTTTTGTCATATTTCAATTTCTCTATAACGTAACAAACAATAAATGAAACTGCAATCAAAATTCAAAAAACAAATTTCTTGTTATTTCAGCAAATAAATCCAATGGGTTTCACATCGGTGAAATCAGCAAATTATGTTCTTTCTGATACAATCAAAGCCACCTATCTATCGTTTGTATTTGAAATAAGGAGGTTAGTATAAAAATCTAGAAAAGTGGAAAAGTTACATACATAGATTTCACTATCATATTTGAATTTTACATAAAAATATACTTTCATAATGTCAAAACACAAATGAGTAAGATGAACAAAATTGCAGCTGATGAATTTTAGTTTTTAGAAAAATAGGCACCGACGTCAGATATATTTTGTATCATTTCACAAAATTCGTTTAAAATTCATTCACTGATCTCTATGGAAACTGAAATAACGTTAAATGAAAACTCCACATGCTTCAAATAAGTATCAACTGGAATGATGCCCCCATTTAAAAGGACTTGAAACCAGAAATGTTGAAAGGTTGTCAATTTTATTTAATTCAGATAAAACGCTGGTTAAAGTTGGATTGATACTGATTTTTGACGATATCATCCAATGCGAATTTATTTACGAAGTAGTATATACAGAATACTGCACTCTTCGAACATATGTAATACATGGAAATGTCTTCTACAATTAACGTAAATGAAAGGTCAGGGGTGGGACTCTGTGCACAGTAGAATTGTATTTATCGCTTGGGTTCTACATCATTTATACTCTGTACAGCGAAAAAAAAGATCGTTGAAAGTCGATATATCGGTTAGAAATCGACACTTTTGCACATCTCGTCTTAAAGAATGGTAGATCGATTAGAAAAAGAAAGTCTACTGGGTAAGCCGCACAAGTTAGTCAAATCCGGTACTACGGAAGAAAACTGCATACATAACTTTCTTGACAGCCCTTTGGCTTTTGGCCATTGTTGGTGTTGGTGCATCTTCGTGGATCCACACGCGGCTCTCCTGGCGGGTAGGAATATCGTAAAATGGGATGTAAGTTTCATCACCTGTTACTATCTTTGATAGAATGCGATGTCCACCATTATTTAACATTTCCAATGTTTCCCGAGCGATTCTTACTCGCTCTGCTTTTTGGAAATCGGTAAGCACCCAACGAGTAACAATTTTTTTCATCCGAAGATGATCATGTAAAATTGAATTTACTGTTGCGGATCCAACACCAAGAGTTGCCTCAATCACTTGATAGGTGCATCTTGGATCTTCGTCGATCATACGTCTCACACTCTCAATGTTTCCAGCGGTAACTGAAGAACAGGGCCTACCGGTACGTTCCTCATCACCAAACGGTATCCGTCCTCTTTTAAATTCGCTATACCAGCGAAACACAGTTCCACGTGAAGGACTTTCATCACCAAATGCGAGTTGCAATCGTTCAAGACTTTGTTGTTCACTTAAACCGACCTTAAAATCGTAGTAAATCATTGCGCGTACATGTTCTCTTGACAAGTCCATGTTTCGATGACAAATCGTACCTAGCACGTTTACTCTCTGACAGCAGCGACTCAACTGACAGTCAGAGTTTACTACTTAAGGATGGTGGTATTTAGAAATGCAGTGTTGCCAGCTCTAACTTCTCTACTTTTGTGACATCTTAAAATATATAGCGTGTTCCTCGTATTTCTGACAGATTTTCTGTAAATTTTAACAACGATTACCACACATTTTATGTTTGTTGTGTTTGGCAGTTTACATTTTTCGTGTAGCTAATATGGATTTAAAATCTAAATATTTTATTTGGATATTCTCGTTCGAGCAAACATTTTATTGCATGAATCTAAGGTCTCTCTGAGAAATGGAAATATGAAACTACTGGTAAAATCTTCAATAATTTACAAGTTTATATGTACATATG
The DNA here is from genome assembly GCA_029619315.2 of Dynastes maya. Classification (NCBI taxonomy): domain Eukaryota; kingdom Metazoa; phylum Arthropoda; class Insecta; order Coleoptera; family Scarabaeidae; genus Dynastes; species Dynastes maya. The sequence goes on along the minus strand of JAROYE020000006.1, from coordinate 41,928,591 downwards.
TATTTTTAATGAATATTGTTTTTAGGCAGGGTTGAGTCATAGCGATCTATTGTATTCGCCGTTAACGTTCCCTCACAGGGTCGCACTTAAGTTTAAGCGATTGAGGCATAAGTAAAGGTCGGAAATTACTACTTAATTCATGCCCAATAGCATGTTAAAAATTGCGCCATCCCTATCGCTCTGCCGAAAACTAATTATAACAGCACAAAACGTCGTAATTTCTTAAAAAAATCCAAAGATAAATTGGCTAGCGATGCTCGTGCATTGTCACATACCACATGTATTTTCTTATTACATATAAGTATCCCAACAACCGGACATCTAAGAATGCACAATGCAACTTGGATATCTGGATATTAACAACCATTTATAACGTCATTGTTATTCAAATTTAATGTTTATTCGGGCTGTCACCCGGAGGAGGTTAAAACCGAGAATGCAGCAACTAGGAAGTAAATGCACCACAGCCGCCTTTAATACCTGAAAATATTGCGATTGCTTCGCGTTGTATGGGCTGATAGATACTCTTTTACAAAGAATGACAGCTCGTTAGATTATAAATTACCATTATGATTATTTATACAGCATATAGAGATGGAAAAAATAGTATGAATGGGAAAGAGGAAAACTGACAATAATAACTGATACAACAATAGCACTCCAAGGCGAGAAAGTCCACGAACTGGATTTATTAGTATTAGCGATGCTCAGCGTTCAGCTGTTTTCAATAGATTTTTTTTTCTTCGGAACTGTATTGTAAAGTGGATATATTGTGAAAGCCATACTCTAGAGAGACATGGATATTTTATCTAGTTTTCTATGCTAATACGCCAAATAAACAAGTTATTTTATTGTGAAGCCGACTTCCTAGACTCACTACATGGCTCTCTATGGCATTTAAATTAATATGTTTGGTAGTATGGTAGCAATTCCAACCGAGACGTATAGTCGGCGCTGAGAAGACAATTGAAATACGATTTTATTTATAGATAAGGTCAACGGGTTGTATGTTCTCGTTAAATAAGTACATGATGTTGTATTAAAATTAGGTGAAATTCAAATTCCTTTCCATACGTTGCATAAAGAAGTAAGTATGTCGAAAATCTCTACTACAGGAATTTACATATGTCAAATGGTTAAATTATCGAAAGCATTGCGGGAATCTCCATATGTAAATTTTATGTGGATCTAAAATTGCTTCATTTCTTCTCCAACATGGAAAACGGAATTTAGAACGTGTATTGAATATGGTAATTTGATTTTTGAAAAGCTTCTCTATTCAGATTTTAAAATTTATCGATTCCTTTTAAAGGAAAAGAAAGTAAAAGTGCACACTAGATTAAATTAACATTTAAGTAGGATGATATTATATTACAATTTTCCATAATTCTTAAAAAAAAATAGAAACGACAATATGACATTGGAATTATACAAGGTGAGTCATTTCAACGGAATTAAACGAGGTGGGCTTAGGAGGCTTGTTGTGAGGACCCATTGGGGATATGGTTTAAAATTACAGGATGTCTTATAAGTCCGTAGCTATTCAAAGTTATATTTTCTTTAATAGAAATTCTGAGGCAAAAAGCAAAATCGTACTATTGTCCTAAAATTAAGGATTTCGGAGTTATTGGGAGCTGTTTTGAAAAGCAGCATTTACAAAAGTACACAAGTACACGTTAGACATTTTTGTGCGTTTATGTGGTTGGCATGACATATTTTTGTTAAAAAGTAATTTTTCTAAATAATGCACCAGGTATTCTTAATTATTTTAGTTTTGCAATTTTGGTAAAATCTAAACAAAAAATTACTAGTAGTCTAAAGTCAACCATTTTCCCGTTGTAGAAATTTTTGAAACTAAACCACTGTCTATATTTATTTTGACAGTTTGCTATGACAGAAACAAGTGAATAATCTCTTGTATTCCGCCTTTGAATCTGTAAGATTGATCTGATGTTTTTACTACCATAAATGAATTTGGAAATAGAACGAAATTTGTGTATCTTGCTTCATTTTGAAAGCTGAACCAGCTTCGTGACTGATCGTGACATTAGTAAAGGTTAATTCTACAGGAAAAAAAACTTATGGTTGTAATATGTGAGACCTCTGCAAAGTAATATCCATAATTTTGAATTTTGAATGTAAATTAGAAAAAACACAAAGTATCGACACACTCCGCACCACACAAATTATTAATTAATTCGGAACAGCTGTTTCAAGAATTAGATGCGTACGAAACTATTTACATAAAAAGGAACACACATTTTTTTGAATAGAAAGAACGGTCCGTTATATTACTCTTGTCTTTTTGATTTATTAGGGTAAAACGGCCACGTGGTTTAAGTAACGTGCTACAGTGACAAGAGACCCTTTCGCCTTTTTCCGTATATTTTGCATGTTTTAGATTTAGGGTGTATAAGCGGAAGGAACACAAATTCGACGAATAGAAAGAACGTACCGTTGCCTTACTTTATTTTTATTAGGCTAGGATGGCCACATGTTTTATGTTTTGTGCTGCAATAACAAGAGACCCTTTCCTCTATTTTTCCGTACATTTTTAGTGTTAAGCGGCAAAAGTAGGTACCTGTAAATATTTTTCTCGAGTGTAGGGATAAACAAGCATGGTATATTTAGAATTAGAATTTTTTCTCACATCATTCGGTCATACGGTTGACGATGAGGACCCACGAGTCCTTGAAACGGTTGTTCAGAATTAATTAATAATTTGTGTGGTGCGGAGTGTGACGATACTCAGTGTCGTTTGCCATGCTACGAAATATTCAAATTGTATGTTCAAGGAAAAAGAAGGTCAAACAGAAAAGGATGTGCAACAGATGTAAGTGACTATCACCGAAATTCATTCAGAAGATTATTTTACTAAGAATGCACTAGCTTCTGTACAACATTGTGCAGAAAATAAAACTTATAGTTTCAAAGTTAAACCAAATAAGAATTTGGAGATTCTTTGTAATTTTGTGTTAATTTAATCTTTTAAATTTATGTGTTTTTAACACGATCCCCAATTCTAATATCCAAATTGGAAAATAGAAAGAGTTTATTTGATTTTGAAAGCTGAACAAAATAATACCTAGAAACCTAAAAAGGGCAATTCTACAATCAAAATTTGCATGTTTTTGAGATTTTTTGAGATATTTGGGGTATATAATTATTGTTTCCCAATAAAAAAAAACAATAATATTTTTCGACAAATAATACACAACAGCGGAAGTACGAGTTTATGATTGAAATTCATTGTTAAAAATGATGATAAATATTTCATCATGGATGGAGTCTACTTCCAAAAATTTGGCTGGGGCCTCGACATTAGCTTGTATTAAAGTGAGATAAATTGAACTACTGAGAGAACCAAAATGATAATTTGTTTTTTGTATTTAGGTCTGGCTTGATGCTTTTAATATAATACTTAATTGCAATTTGGAAAGTGTTTTTATTGCCAATAAAGAAACGAATATTAAGTTTGTGAGCAAAAGGGGATCCTAGGATTTTTTGAAAAAAATCAATTTTCATAATTTCGCATTTGAAATATTTGAAAGTCCATTTTTAGGCAAAATGGGAATATGATTGTAACTCTATTAGGCCCCTGTATTCCTATTTAATGTACAAAAATCACTTAACTAGAAACAAATTCTTTGAGCTTACAATTTCAGCTAGCTTTTTATATAAAATTTTATCAACGTACCTATGCATCTTTGCATAAATCATTAGTTCATCCAAATATTTTCGTTGCATTACGTTCACGTATTTACAAATACAAGGATTTAAGCATTTAAATCCTCTAATTCAGTTTTGTAATCACACGTCAGGCATATCATTAGTCTGCGGTTATATTTAGAATTACGACAAACCCGTATACCAAACGATTTGTGATCCTATCTGCTGCATAGAACCCATAGACTATCCTATTACAGAATCATTTCTCTTCCAAGTATTGTTACCTAACCGCTGTCAAAAACGAAGCTAATAAAGAAGGCAAATAGCGCGTGCTGTGTGTGCGTTGTTTCACTGAGAAAGTTGACGTAATTTACCAATAAGTAATAATCATTTAAAAAAATATTTGACATCACGATGGTATGATTCAATCTCATTGGAATAGAATAGAACGTGAGCCAAAAATATACGACGTATTGTAAAATTTATAATCGCGAAATATTGTGGATTACATTCAGATGATTATTTTTTAAAACGTAAGGATTAGTATAACAAGCAGATAAAATATGTTAAAAACAGTACCATGCAATTGCTTAAAAACAACGGAAAAACACACGGATACTCACTCTATACTTTCTAGCTGCTTCGCGATGCCTTGATCTTGAACCACCCTATTTCTGGGCATGGTAACCATATTATTCGCTCTATTGTTATAAGCTCCCAGCAGACCACGATATGTATTATATACCAATTTCTTCACATTAGGATCGCTTTTATCGACATTTGCGGATGTATCAGCGACTGGGACGTATGTTGTTGTGCTACCTTCCATTTCCAACGTTTTAGAATGTTGCGCTAGGAATTTTGGTGGCGATGGCAAGCTTGTGTTCGACATTGGTGATAATTTTCTACCATTTGCTGAACCATTCGTCTGAACGGTTTGTGTGGTAATCACCGGTTTAATTTCTAGATTGATAGTTTTCAAGCTCGGTGGTGGAAATTTCGGTGGTGGTGGAGGTATATCCGAATTCCAATTAACTAATGGTGGTGATTTCTTGCCGTTAATTCCATTCTGGGCGACTCCAACAGAATCTACTTCGTGTTCCGAAGATTTCGACAATTGGGCGAAAAGTTTAGGGGGCAAATTCGCAGTCATAAGTAGTGGTGGTGATTTCTTACCAGCCGTTTGATTAGTGCCGTTCATCGATAGTCTTCCGGGAAGAGGGTTTTGCGAATTTTCATTAAACCTACTTTGCATTTCGCTGATGAAGCTCGGTCTAGGTTGCGTGAATTTTGGTGACGGTGCTGTTACGGCTGGCGTAACTTTGCTTACTGATGCTGATATTGGAGGGGGTTTACTCGTAAAATCAGGCAATTTTGGTGGAGGTGGTGGTAGACTAGGTACACTCGTTGGAGGAGCAGTGACTACTTCGATTGTGGATTTGAACGTTGGCGAAGGACTCTTATTTAGTTTCGGCGGTCTCGAGTTTAATTCGCTTAAAAGAGCGGTTTTTGCGTAGATCATCTCGTCAGGAACAATGGGTTGTTTCGGAGGAGGCGGCGATAATGAAACTTGATGACCGGCCGGGCTCAACGGACCCTTCCAATTGTTACTATCACATTTATTCAAGCTATTCTGTCTGGCCAATATGACCTTACCAGGTGGTTTTCTGCTTTTTAACGTATTAAATTTCCTACCAAAAAGGGCCTCTTTGTCGCCCTCCTCGTTGACCTGTATGAAGATCTCCGTCTTAACGTTTTTCTTCGGCAGGTTCGGCCTCACCGTGCTGTATTTCTTGTTGCCGTAGTTCTGCAAGTAGTCGGCGAAGGCCACCGGGACACTATCAGTTTCGGATATCATCGATGGTACGCTGGAAGACGAGGAATTCGTGCTTAAGGCGATCGGAGACTCCGGCTGCTGGTCACTTTTGCTTTCGTTGTATGTACTCAAGAATTTCTGGTATTCTTTGTAAGTCGGCTTAGTCGTTACTGAGGGACTTGTTCTGTTCTGTTGCGTTATCACTTCGAGACTCTTCATTATCGCTTGCTTCTTTTTTCTTTTAAAGTGCGGACGCTGCGTTTTAAGAAATGAAGAAAGAGTGGGAGACGATGTCGAGGAAGACGCACCGGAGAGCGCTTACTTGCTTGCCTGCCTTAAACGGTATACGCTGCGATGTTCAATACGCGACTAACGACTAACCACAGGCACGAAACCGATTCGTTTTCATTGAAATCCGGTATAGTATGTAGCTTTAAGTGTGGGGTCGCGCGTGTAGTGGGGGTTTTAGCATAAGATGAATAACGCATTTAATAATATGCATCCCCGTTTCTAAATAACTTTCTTTGTAATTAAAAGATAATGTGTAGATGAAAATATTTACGTTTTTCGACTATACCCGATGGAATCCTGTATTTTCGTTTATTTTCGGCGATTGCGCTGGTGACACATTTTTTGATATGGTATTAATCATTACGAAGCGGTATTAAAACTTGCTTAATATCAATACTAAATGTACTTTAAATTCAATTTATTTACCAAAGAAATTGGTAATTCTGTGAGAGACGATTTAAGATTTAAACTAAGCTACCTACCAGTTTGTTAGAAAAGTACTGGAATTCCTTGAAAACTAATACTGTAGATACGAGTGCCATCACTATTTTTTTTTGTAGATTTTGCATGATACTTCAAAACACCAGTTTAAATGTTCCAAAAAATCGGAAAGCAAGTTATCAACGTTTGAATAAATGTTCAAATTTATGATTCGGTTGTTAGACAACCATTTAAATTCATTAACAGAAATATCATTAACTGTTCTATATGAATAAGATTCGCAACCGGCATTGTCATCTACTTGCAACACAAGTAACATCAATGTGAACTAATTGTGTAAAGTGGTAAAAAGGTGTAAAGTGGTATGAGATTCCCGAATCAAAATTTAAAACCCTTGTATTTGATGGACTACTTCTTATAATGTAATCAATTTTTGAGCTTCTAACTCGGCCATGATTAGAAGAAATCGTGGTATAAGCATCAATCATAGATTCCACTTCATACGACGTGAAAATGTCAAAATTTTGCTTTGCCCCGATTCGCTTATACGGAGAAAAAAAAGTTATAAAGAATCAAACAATTGTAGAAAAATTTACTACAATTTGTTTGAGAATATACGACGGGCTACAATTTGCGCAAATCCTTACTATTCGATTGTGGTTGACGGATTGGATTTCTATTAAATACATTATTGTTGTAAAAATTTTGTCAATGATCTGTTGCAAAGGTTGCTACAATAGTGTACAAGTTTTAGTTACAAACGTAAAAAGAAGTGCAACGATGTTATTCAAAAGATTGTATTGCATAATACAATATGTATGCAGTGTTCTTACAATTATAATGGTTGAAAGAACAAGTAAAACACAATAGCAATAACTATTCTTACGTCCCCTTAACTTCAACAGCTTCCCAATTTACAGGTAGCATTGGTCATCCACGAGAATGTTACCAAACACCTGTGCTGTTTCGCAGGTATGTGATTGTCATCCCTCCAAACAGTCGACAAGCTCGGAGTAAAACGATAAACTACGGAAAACTTTATTTCGAAACAATTGTGAAACCGATGGAAATGATTTCACTATATAAAACCAGATGATTTTTCGTTGCGACATCTATTGGTGAATAACCAATACTATCTGGGTCTAACCCTAACGCAGAAAACATTTGGGTCATGCATTTAGGTAGGCTTCGATAATAGAATCGTCTGTATAGATAAGTGATGATTTATTTGCAAATTCACTAACTTATATTATTTATTATGAAAAAATTAGGAAGTTTTATGTAAAAAATTGACATAATCTTGTTCTACACGACTCGATACAAAGATTGCTGGAAAAAATGTTACATTTATGTGAGACAATACAATAGAAACTTGGCCGTAAAAGGTTGCTTGCTGCATTGCATGTTAATTTCTATAAAGGAAAGTAATTCGAAAACCATTGATATGAATACGTTTTTTGACTACCATAAGTATCGTGTCACAATGAAAATCAGTCGATATAGGTTCACACAGATACATTAAGTGGTATTTTGCAATAGAAGACTGAATTATTTATTTAAACGAAACAAAAATCAAAATGCAAAGTTACATAAATATGATTCCAGAACATTTTCAATGTACTTTTAAAATTAAAGCCAAAAGAAATAATATGTTAGTGCCAGAGTGTATAAAAATGTATTATGTAAAAAAAAGGAATTATATCGCTTTTACAATTTCAAATTGATTTTTAAATTTGAAATTAATTGACAAAAACGAATATCTTCGACTCCCAATAGTATTTTCAAAATAAACATGTATAGCGAAAGAAATTCTTTTCAACCTCCTGTCTTGAGGATACTGGGAAGTTTGCTCCAAATTGACATATTTTCTTAAAAATTCTTTATAGTTCATAATTTTCCACATTTTGAAATTGCAAATCAATCAAGATTTCTGGAAATTTTAGATTTTTAAACGTACTAATAAATTTTGATAATAATAATGGTTAAGTGTCCAACAGAACAGAACAGGACATACAAAATAATACTTCTAACAGTATGCAGTACATTTAGAAAAACAAAAGAAAAGCAATACAATCGACAATTAAAAAAAAATATACGTAAATATAAATATCTCAGGATTAAAAGAAACACTAATAATATGGAGCATAGAGGCAAAAATAAACCGAGGTGGTAAACTAATGTATCATTGGGTTGAAGTTTTCAACATCTGTGTTAGCGTCCGATACTTTGGAACCATAAAAGTGTTCACAGATTGTGTACTGTAAGCTGGTACGTTGAAATTTATTTTCCAAAGCATTATTGCTGAGTTAATTATAAATCTTCCCTTAACCTTATCTCTTCTTCTAGATAACAACTGAAATTCATGTCGTTCAAGTAAACCATGCTAATCGCTTCAGTATTGGGGATAAATGTTTGAAAGGCAGGTACTTCAAAAATGTCTTTCGTACACGTTCCAACGACAGTTGTTGATTAAGGTAAAGAGGATGCCAAACAACAGACGCGTACTCCAGCTTGGATCGAGTAAGTGTACAGAATAAAACTTTCAGAACAGACGTGTTAGTAAAATGTTTACAAGAGCGTATAGGGAAACTTAACAACTTGGAATCAGAAGTTAACAACCCTATAATATGAGGCGTAAATATGAGTTGTGAATCGAAAATGACTCCGGAGTCTTTAAGTTGGGTAACTCTAGTGATGGAATTAAAAAACACTGAGTAATGTGCACAGATTCGAACATCTAGAGAAAGTTAGTACAGTACACTTATCAACGTTTAACCTTGTGTTGTTCTTGATATATCCTTCATTCCTTTCTAAAAGTAGGCAGTTAGCAGCAGTAGATATGTTACAGTAGAGTTTTAAATCATCAGCGTATGCTAAAATTCAACAAATAAATAGCTTCCAAAGATCGTTTACAAATATATTAAATAAAAGTGGACCTAGATTAGATCCTTGAGTTACGCCGGTGGAAGCAATGAAGAAGGCAGACGTGAAACCATTATAGTGCACGTAGCAAAATCGATTTTAGAGATAGAGATGAAAGATTCTTGTAACTTTAAAGACAAATCCAAACGAAGATATTTTCGAAAGTAACACTGCATGATCTGTTGTGTCGAAAACCTTATTGAAATCGATATAGATCACTTGTTGCTTGTAGTCAAGTGATAAATTGAATAATTTCAGTTAAGTTTGTTATTTTAGACCTACTGCTAATGAATCCGTGTTGACCATTGGACAGGTGAACCTGGGCACTACCGTATTAGTTTTCCGTAGCGGAGTAGTTCGAAAACGTATGCGCATCCGGAAAGAATGGTTTCTGGCCTATAATTTCCAAGGTTACCACGATCGCCTTTTTTAAATACTAGGAACATTCTGCCTAGTTTTCAGGTGACACTTAAAGGATGACACAATGTAGGAGCACAGCCACGAATTAGAAAAAGTGGTCACACTTGATTGGAGTCCTCTGATCGAGCAACAAACTTCCTCAGAAGAAAAAATATCAGTGGATATGAATTCATACCCACCGAGTGGTCTGATGTTATTGAGACATTATTGTTTTGGTACACGTGAGAAAACGTATCAGCGAAAGCTTGAACAATGTTGTCAGGCCTATCAAAAGTGGTATCATTATGATACCACACACATATAATCCGGAACCACGCCTGGAGACAATGTTTTCCAAAAAGATTTAGGATTAATATTTATGGTTCTTTGGACAATAGTTTGGTATTTTTGAGAGCAGAACCGATTTCAGATTTTACTAAAGATTGATGTCTAGAGAGCTGATCCCGAAGGGCTATACGGCCAGTTCTCTTCCATTTGTTAAAATAATACGCTTTAAGCTTTAGAAGTTGTTTTCTAACATAACCCATTGATAACTTTCTTTTAGTCAAAAATTTTCAATCTTCCTTATTTTGCTTGTTTTTTTTACTTAAATCCCCTTTTCAATATAAGGGAACCACCATAATGTTCTTAGTTAACGAAAGAATTGCATATCCACAGCAACCTAATTTTGAAGTAGGGTAAAAATACCATGGCTTCCTTTTTAATTTGAGTTCCAAATAATGCATTTAAGTAGAAACACTTGTAGAAAGATCAAATAATTTTTTTTTTAAATTTCAAACTATATTATTTACTATTATCAGGACATTTAAAGGATGTCATAGAATATAATGGTTATCAGAAAGATTATTTAAAGTTTATTAATATTATTTTTTTTTCTAATATTACATCCTCTTTTTTAGCTAACATCACCTTCAAAACTTAATATTTTCCGTAAAAAGTTTCCAAATGTACAAAAATAACATGCATTTTATAAATAGTATCACGAAATAACAGAATATTCACAATAAATGATTTCATAATTGTTAACAAAAAAAGGATTATGTGTTGTTTTATTTTTACATTTAATTTTTATAATGACTTGTACTATATGTACGTAATACCTACAGTTACACTTGGAAACTGCGTTCTTTTATGGTAAATTAATCGAAAAACCGCAACATCTTACGTGTAGCTATATTCCGGTTATTGATAACACTTCCGCAAAATCTAACGCCGACCAGACGGAATCCGTAGAAGAATCTGTATGGAATTCCGTTGTTTACGTTAATTCCGTTTTATGGAAGAAAAATGGTTTTGGAAGTATCTAGTTTACGTTTGCTTATTCACGTCTACATGTTCAAACTGTAGTTTAGGTGTTGCACAACAAATATAGAGCAAAATTAATGCTCCCCGACCTTTACAAGCTATCACTATTTATTGGTAATTACAAAAATTAGTTTATGGCAAGAAAGAGATTTTGGTGTATCGTGAATTGTATCAGCGCCAAGATTATCCGTAATGTTGTGGAAAAATTTTAGGGAACTGGTTTATTTATAGAGAAAGTGCACTTATAGTGACTGTTCGTTTATATCATAGGTGCTTCTGGTTTTGTAATGGGAGACCTTGAACCTTCAAGACAATATTTAGAAAAAAAAGTAACTTTTAAAAAACAATGAATACCAGATTTTGAACCTGTAGGCTATACTACGTTCCAATTTTCTTAGTTGGCTAAGATTTTCAATTAGGAGAATGGAAAATTCAAGTGTATGTTAGATATCTTAGATATTTACAAAGAGTTAAATGAATAATGTTAGCATTTTCACCTTTGATTTGCTAGTTGTCATAAATAAAGCTTTACTAGTTCTTACTAATATTTACGACCTTAATTGAAAAATTAAACGTAGTAATGTTTTCAGCTTTAATTTCATAGCATGGAGTATTAACTTCAATTTGGTAATTTATTATTAGTCCTCTTTATGGAAGTTTGGCCGTTTGTTTTACTGCCAAAACGACACCCATAAGTTTAATTCATTGTATGTAATCTTGAAATGAGTTTATTACTAGTCAGAATATTCCACTGGGAACTGCAACCATCAATATGAAATGTATGAATTGGAGAAACCAGAAAGGTTGGCAGATTATTAACACTAGTGTGGTAGATATTTTGACATGTCTGTTGGCAAAGGTAAGAAGCCTTTTCCATTGGAATAACAATATCTGTGGTCTCTACTTTGGGTTACTGTAACAAAGTATGAAACATCAACTTCTTTTTAATGCATATTTTCTGTTTATTATTATTATTATTATTGCTATTATTATTATTATTATTTTTATTATTGGCCTCGACTGGAAATCATTAGCCACATATGTACATACTTTCCTAGCCACCCGAACGGACACCAGGCCAAACAGAATACACACTTCACATCTGGGGCCGATCAGATGACTAACATGTCAAACACAAGACAGGTAGGCCACGGAAAAAGGAAAAACCTACACAGGAAAGGCACAAAGGATCAAACTCTAAAACGTAATATTGGTGTCGAGCATATATTTATACATTCTATAATATACATCGATATTTCCCTGAGTAATTAGGTAATTAACATTCAGTGGAAGTTGCATGTTAAATTTTACTAGATCATCTATTAGTTTATTAATTTAATTTATCTGCACTATGCATCCTAGAAAGAGATGATTGATGTTTCCACACTCCTTCCGACAAAACCTACAAGTGTCGTTTTCAATTAATTCTGTGCAGATGGGCTGGAAACCTCCCATGATTAAATGCAATCCTTAGAATTTGAGCAAGCATTTTCTTTTTTACATGGATTTTATTATACCATCGCTGTCCACCGATTTTGGGGAAGAGCAGATGATAATTTGTAGCTTTGTTTATATAGGAGTTGGTATATAATGTCTGCCAATCTCTATGCATCTCCTGCTTCAAAATTGCAAAAATATCCGTGTGTGGGATAAGGCGGTCTTCGGAAATATCTTCCCCACATGCGTTCTTAGCTAAAATATTTACTTCTTCATTAAATTGAATTTCTGAATGGCCTTTTATCCATACATAATTGATATGGTAACCCAAATTACTTAATTACTACTAACTACTCATATTTCACACCAAATTTGATGCTTCTTCAGGATTTTCCATAATAATTATTATTTATTTAAGTTACATAAAAAAGTTTTACTTTACAGCAACAAGAAAACCTCTTTATAAAAATAAAAAGTTGATAATTTGTATCTTAAAGATTCATTGGAAACATGTTAAATTAATTTAAAATATTAAAAAAGATTTTAGAAAAATTATTAAGTCTGAATACAACAAATTATAAGAAACCAAAATAAAAATTACAAGATAGAGGAGCATGCGAGCTCTGATAGGTTATGGACAAGAATGGAAATTTGTTTACAAATCCTTTTTGTGGCAATTTTTTTACATTTCAAATAGATACTATTAATTGAAATGGTAAACATTAAAATGTGAAATATATTAAAATTGACAACATTACCAACCCGCATTCTTTGCTGACACAATCCAAAACCTATCTATATGCCACTAAATTGTATGTCTATATGCAACTAAATTGCAGAAAGTTTTGAAAAAAAAAAAATTTCTAATGCGCATTTGAATGTTGTAATATAGGTCTAGGTTTATTGATATGCAAACAATAAAAAAATAAAGGAAAAAAACATTTTTTTTTTCCTTTTTACAGGCTATACTGGTAAGAAGTTATTGTAAATTAATTTCAAAATACGTACAACATTAAATAATTTCCACCTTCATCCAAATCTAATATGCATGTTTGAAAGGAATTTGTTTAAAAAGCAACAATTTATTGAATATGAAGGTTTTTGATCTAGAATATGGGTTGAAACTAGCGGTGCAGCCCAAGGATCAAATCTGGGTCCATTCTTTTTTCTTTTTTATTTCTCTTTGTAATCGATAGTGATTGGATCTTCTTTTTGTATAGATATTATTGTACTAAATTTAGTTAATATGTGTTTTGTACCTATCCTAGACGGGATCAATAAATTATTATTATTATTATGTTTAACTTGTTCATAAACAACATATATGATGTGCAGTGCTAACTGCAAGCAGACAACCCTTCACATCTTTGCGGTAGGGTAGTTACTTATGTGGTGTAAAGCAAAGGGAAAAGCAGGAAAAAAAAATGATTTAGCATATATATATCATCGTCCTTGGGAGATGTGTAATTATCACATTTGATACAAATCTAACTTCATCATATTTTATAATAAATAGTAATAATAAAAAAAGGGATACATAAACATAAATACTATAATAACTCATTAATTATTAAATTATATAAAAATCCTGTTTAATTACATTATTAAAAAGTAATTTAATTATACTGTAACATATAAATATTAATATAATTATTAACTTGAGGTTATTTTCCCATTATTGTAATTTTTCTTTTATTGAATTTCCTTGTAGCTGACCTGATGATGTGTTTTTTGAACACGAAACCGGTCGCCTAATTTTTCAATAGAACTTTGTGAGATCTGGACCATTTTTTCATTTCTACCCTTAATGCGAATATTTTCTTAACTTAAAATTAAATGATTTACTTGGGAGAAACATTTTTCTGCCTTGGATTTTCTTGATTTTCTAACCCTAAGAAAATATTTATTTAATACAAATAAAATTTCAAGAAAATTATTTTCTTATATTATACATTTTTATAATCTTGAAATAAAAATATTTTCTTCAATAGAGATTGATTTTTGCAAGAAAACCTATTTTCTTAATGCAAGAAAACTAAATTTAGCAAAAAATTCCTGTTTTTGTGTTAGGCTGCACACTTTTCAGGCTACCCTCGTATACATTCATGTTATGGAATCACTACAAGAAGATTCCTGCGATATTTCCACTTTATAAAGCATGATAATGACTAACCTGGGCAAATATGCGGTAACAGCCAGAGGCGCCACGCCTCTGGCTGTTACTATGCATAAACTTTTATGCGCTTGCCACGAGCGCATAAAACTTTACACATAAAATAGAAGGTAAGAAATAAATTATAAAATGTACTGAAACACTTAACCGTAGTTACAAAAGTTTCTGTTGAAATCACAAACATCAGGTAACATCTGTTAAATATTGAATCATCCACTGTAAATTTAAATGTGTCTGCCATTGTCGTTTTCGCAGACGTACCTAACTGCGACATTTTAAAGCAAAACTAAATCGTACAAACTCAACGAATAAATTAGGAATAGCAGATCGATTTAGCATGAACGCTGTGAAACGCAGTGAAATAAATAATCACGACTCCGCACACAATCTACTATCATGACGTTATCCTGTGCCATTCGTAATAACTATTAACTTATCGAGATTGTATACGTATGTCTTAGAAACGTTTAATTCTAAATCATTAACAAATACCAAACAACAAGTTAGCCTTTTTTTTCTTATTTAAACGAATTAATAGTATTGTCGATGATTCAGTATTATTGGGAAAAAAACTACACCTCGTTATAACACTAGAAGTTCATTTACCTTCATTAATGTGCAGTATGTGCACATACTAAAATAATTAGTAATAAGTTTCGGTTAAGCTTATTAGCATCATTTCAAGTATAAGTTCCCATACGAGCAGAGATATAAAATTATCAAAAGAATATGTTATTTTTAGAATTTTAGTGTTAGATAGAGTTAGCAGAAATGTAGCGTATTCATAAATATATATAAAAGCTTTAAAAGGGGCTTAATATTGTTTTACCAATTAAAAATATAACCTTAAACAGAATTTTTTCTTTTTTCTTTTCAAATCTAATACGTACACGATTTATATTGTCGATTTCTTATATTTAAGGTAAGTATATTGAAAATTCAAAGCAATTATTACGAGATTTCATAATGAGATTCTGATATTCTCTTAAATTTCACAGAATCTTCTTCCGGGTTTTGCCATATATCGTTTGTAGTGATCATTGATCAATGTTCACCGTTTAAGGTTGCTGATAACATAGACATCTAAACGTTGATCATCGCAAATTCGAAAGAAGATTCTATCCTGATTATGCAGACGATTTGAAGAATTTTTGTATAAAGGTGTAAGATTTAAACACAAATAACTTATTACTAATATACGAATAGAGTGCAATAACTATATAACTAGATAACAATAAAGCAGATTAGCAGATTAAACTAAAGCTATGCAAAAGTTAACAACAAAAAGAATTAGAAGAAATACTTAAATTGGAAAAGTTAAATGCAATTTGCAGTTAACAAAATGGGCTCTCAAACAAATTGTTGGGATTTTTTGTCATGTGAGTAATTGGAGTTTTACATAGTACATTTGTTCTACATCGCGGAACTTCAAAAGCCGCGAAAGGACTTGCAGCAAATTTAACTTGGCAGAGGGGAGAAAAAGCATCAACGCCCGCTAAATTCATCTCATCGATCCGATAAGGATACAAAAGTTATGTCTCACCAGGAGTTTCACATAGTCAGTATCACGTCCAGGATAGGCACCTTCGATTTTAGAGGATGGGTACTTCAGGAATCGATCAGGGATACCAAATTAAAGATAGGTTTTCCAGTTTCGTAACAAGCGAACAAGTGAAAAATGCAACGATTTTAAAGCGGTGGGCTACAATATGAACTAATATTACTCATATATCAAACTTTCACACCTTTTGAATTCACCCTTTGCAAATATGGATCGTAAGGCTCGATATATTATTTACAAGTGAAATTCTGCTTTGAATTCTGGCTCAAACCGCAGTAAGATATATTAAGAGCTTCTGAAGCAATTGATAATGACATTTTTGAAAGTTTTTTTAACCTCGTCATTCCAGTAAGAAATATTAGCCTTAGTAATTGGAAGACAAGAACTAATTGATTGCAAAATAAAATTTGCATTACTAGATTTGATACGGCAACTTATAGACAAACAAGTTTTACATCGCCGAGACAAATTGAAAAATCTGCAAGTGAACCGAGTTCGTTTGTTATTAAAAACGTTTCGACATCGTTTCTTTGTGCAAACCGCCCGCTTGTACGTATCTGTTTTCAATAAAAGAATTTCGCGCACGGCGAGAAACCAACCATCGTGTTACTTGATTGTATACGTCGACGTCGACTTCTGTTAGCACAAAAGACGTATAACGACGCGTATTTTACGGATTATTTGTTCGGTTCGTTAAACGTACGATGGAACGCATTCCTTCTGGTTATTGATTGCCGATGATGGCTGATGATGTTTTGAAATCTCTCGCCGTTAAAAATGATGTGAGTCATTTCGTGGTACGCAGACCTTTGTTATGGCCGGTCACTAGTCCAATGATATAAAATATATAATGGGTTAGCTATTATGCGTCGAGATTAGATCTATTAGATGGTTCATTCATGGCTAGATATTGTGCTAAATAGCTCTTTCATTTAAATACCTAACATTTTGTCATCGTAGAAGCATGTGATAAAATTTTTTTATATCTGGCATAAACCTAAAAACATGCAATAGATAACGGGTCTCTGTAGTTTTTACCGTTTCCTCGATTGCATTTTGTCCGTGTTAATTGGATTTTACAGTTTTTCTTGGTACGGATTTTCTATAAATAAACTCATGTTACACATTTTATTTATTCTGGTTGCATCGCAGAGTCCTCCACAGCTAAGCTATTATATCCGTTGGATTAATTAGCTGTAGTTATTTGTACCTTTTAAAGAAAAATCTTTAATCTTCGTTTACCATCTACAATCCTGTTTAGTTTTTACGTTTGTTGTCTATGATTTGTGAAATTATTAATACGTACCATATTAAATTAATTTTTGATCATTAAATTCAGGAAAGGTTAGGTAATAGATTGTATTGTGGATTACATTTATAAAGAATTTAAATCAGATTGGTTCTAATGAAAAAATGCCTAGTAACAAAACCAAGAATAATGCAAATATAGCTCATGGTATTGGTGGAATCATTCCCGGCAAGAACGATGCGAGCAGAGAAAAGAGAGCATTAACACACGGACATGTTTCTGTCTACCCAGCGTCATCAGTAGAGTTTCTTAAAAAGGTGGTACCGACAGTGGCGCACCGTATAAAAGTAGGTACGTAATATACAATATTAGTGAAAAATAATATTGTTACCATTTCCTGTCATCTTGATGTCCACTGTGGCAATTGGCAATCGCCCTGATAAGCTGCGTAGAATTGCAACATCAGCAACGCTTCCATTGCCAATTCATTCAACCGTCGACGGTGTTGTGAAATCCTTGTCGTATACTTCGAAAAGAATCGTTCGACATCCGGTGAACTAAGATTTGCAAATGTCAGATATTCCTTTTCCTCATCTGGGCACTCTTGCTTTTCAGTTATAGACCGAACCTTTTGTAAATCGGGATTTTTCGTTAAAATTACACCAAATTTTTGAGCAACATCGACTCCTATAGTGTTCGTCAAGCTTTCTAGAGCGGCTTGTAAATTGTTTATGCAATTTAATGCGTCTCGTGCAGATAAGTGACTGTTTTCTAATTGCTCAATAGCTTGTGCAACTTCAGAATAGTTCATGGAAATTTCATCTATTTGTTGTTGAACGTCCGAATTGGAAAAAAGTTGCTGACTATCTCAAACTGCTGCAGAATCATTTGAATCAAGTTTCAAGATGACATTTTTCACTTGTGAAAGATATTTCTGATAGTAAGATACTTCCTGGAACCATATTCCCCATCTCGTTATTACAGGCTGAGGTGGTCGTGGTAATTTCGGACACAATTGTTTGAATACACGGATGTGTTTGGGGGATTTGATGAACACTTTCTTGGTAGATGCTATTAACTTATCCACCATCGGATACTTCTTTCGAATGGTTTCTGCTACGATGTGACATGCGTGTATGAGGCATGTTATGTGAAGAAGAATCGGAAAGCATATTTTCAACATCCTACCAACTCTCAGCGTTGTTGCGGCTCCCTCAATAACGAATATTGTGACTTGGGTTCCAGTGATACAACGTTCTCTCAACGAATCTTTTATTATCTTGACAACGGTTTCTGCATTAGTTTTTTGAATCCTTTTACTGGATAATAACAATGAAGCTGGTGAACCACCACGTTTTAAAAGACGCACTACAACATGAATGACGCTGTGTTTCTGAGCATCAGTTGTCTCATCCACACATAGGCAGATTTTCTTATTTCTCAACTCGTCTTTTATACATTCCTTTACTGTACCTTGCACACGTGGCAAATTGTATCGTAATTGCATAGATGTTGGCAACTTCCATGAGGGAACGTACTTAACCCAAAAAAGACGAAAGTGTTGCACACACTTAACATAAAAATAAAGTCATATATATAAATTGCCAGTATGGAATACTGTTTCTTAAATTCAATACATGACGTTTACTTTTACAATGTTTTCCATATTCAACCCTATCGCGACTTAGCAATCCGCTATTGCATATTGTGCAATAAATATGCGGACTTCTACATTCTAATCCAGGGAAATGCCTGAGATATTTATTCACATTCGAAGGGAACGTTATACCTTTTGGGCGTCCCGTCTCCGCGTACTTATTTGGCGTGCAGAGTGCAACGTACTGTCGCTTTGAACTCTTTCGCGGTACCGTCGAGATCGACTACGAGTTGAAAATTACCCCTACCCACGCCGCTATCGCTACGCTACTGCCATCCGGGACCACCTTTTTAACAAACTTTAGTCATCAGCGTGGCTACGAGCACTCATCTTTCTGCTGCCTGCATTGTGTGAGACACATGCTGATGACGCCGGGTAGGCAGATTAACACACGAACATGTATGTTAGTGCTCTCTTTTCTCTGCTCGCATTGTTCTTGCTGGGAATGATTCCACCAATACCATAAACTGTATTAGCATTATTTTTGTTACTAGGCATTTTTATGTATATTTTTATACATTATGGTGAACCTGAGGGATCATTTGTACGTGCAGTTGTGTAAGCGCTTAGGTGCAACAGCGCCTTGTGTTCAGCGGCCCATGAGCTGCTCGATAGGTGGCATAAACCGAGAGGAGAAACCGTTTAAGGAGAAGTTTATTTTTTTGGGAATAATCTTTGAAAAATCTAATTCAGATTGGCGGTCCCCAATACAAGTGATTTTAGAATACTAAGATCGTTGGATCATCCGCAAATGAAGGAAAATGAGAAAAACTTAAAATAGTATTAATATAATTAATGAACAATACAAATAAGATTAGACCTAAATGTAAACCTCAGGGAAGCACTAACGATCGCCATACTTCTTGGTGTTATATCTACAAACTCGGATCTTGCCCCAAATACCACAATGGTCTGCCCCCTATATCCTACATCTAATGTACGAGTCGATCCACCTGAGTAAGTTCTCATGAAAACCAATACACTTCAAGTTATTAACTGATAAGCTATGATCGATTTTATCGTAAGCTTTTTGAAAATCAGTAAAAAAACATCTACTTGCCTAGATAAATCAACAGCTAAAAACTGATTGTATTCCATATTGTTGAGGAATTATTATAATTTTAATATTAATGATACTTTTAGTAAATTTTCTAAATACAGGCAGTTTGGGGATGGGGCGGTAATTGCACATATCACTCACAGAACCACCCTTATGTAAAGGGTCTTTCAACAAGAGGTGTCATTTTAAATCAATAGAAAAACGCAAACAAAAACAATTTTAAGAAACAATCAAGGAAATTTAATCAAGAAGACGACCAGAGGGGTTATCACAAGAGGATATTGAATGTTCACTGCTGAAAAAGAGAAAACTAGGATCCATCAGAAGAGGAACACAACCACACACACACATACACCCACAGCATTAACTATAAGTAATTCTTAAAAGATTTATCATTTTTAGTTATAAATTTAAAATAATAAACAGAACAGATTATCACTTTATTCAATATTTTGAATCGTTTTTTGAAACATCTCAATATATAATAATATAATTTGGATGTAAAAGATGGATGTTATTCTAATATACAAAGATTTGAGAGCGCAGGATAAACAAATCAAAGTTATTTTTATGTGCGAGTTAATAACAGCAAAAGAGTGATTTAATGACGATGTAATCCATAACAATGGAATTTCGCTGCATCCACTTAAATTCACCTCTACGTATACGTCGACTTCGCCAGCAAAAAACCAACGAACAGCAGACGAAGCCCATCCGTTTTCCATTATGCAATTGTAAGAATTACACGAGGCGCATATTCCGGTCGCGTAGAGCTAATTACATGCGCTCATCCGAGCAGACGTCACGCTCCAAGGAGAAAAGAAACGAAGAAAGAAAAAGCAGCAGAAAAGCGTTTCTTCTCTCCGCCCGGATAATGAAACGTTGAAACCTTGTAATTATTATTTTCGCCGGGCTGACTCATTTCATCGGCGGCGAGCGCGCCAAACGGCGGCGAACGCATCGGAAATGACCGTGACGTCAAGAGATAAGAAGGAAAATGCAGCGGACCGGTCGCAAGTGTTGCGGTACGTTCGCGGGACCGTATCGCCGAATAATGCTCTGGTCAACCATGTATATACCCGATATAATACAGTATAAATGCATGCTTGTACACTATCACTCATAAAAGTTTGGCTTGGGAAAGTTGAAAATTCGAAAGAAGACAAGAAGACGTTAATTCAATTTTGAATAAAAACAGTTATAATTCATTCGTTCGATTTTGGGGGTGACGTGACAAATTGACAATCGAGTTATTAGAAAATTGTGCTTCAAATTTTCGCACAATTGGTTTGACTAAATTATTAATTTTTCTGATAGAAACCCGATGAAATTATACAAAAAAAAAGAAAATTGAATATCTCATATCTCTTGAGATATTTAATTTATTGTTTCTTATCCTCCGATTTGTTAGCTCGTTTAGATTTCAGCCATTTCTTACGCCACAATACATTAAATTATTGGCAATAGCATACATCAGGAGTAATAAATATCCCAATAAACACTGTTCTCGTCTGTTTCTTATTTTTTTTTTTTTGATGGTAATCACAAGCGTGACAAACGGTTGCACCCGCAGAGACGCCTGTACGGGGGGGGGGGGTCTTACAGTATACTTTCCCCTTCATATAATAACATTCTTATCTACATCTTTTTTCGATTAAATAAATGGTTTCTGAGTTATTCAATCGTCTCAAGATAAATGAATCACCCGATATAGCTTTAAAGAATGTATATGTTAGGAAACCCGGCAAGAGAATGGGAAATAGGCATTTCAATACAGGATGAGCCGAGAGGAATGCAATTGTCGTAAACCAGTTTTTGGTTGAACTATCCCGACTTAGTGATAATATATCTGCAACCCTCTGATCCCCCTTCTCTCCATGTAATCCATAAATTTGATGCCATATAATCCACATGGGGGTAAAGGTAGTCCTGCCGCCGTTATCACAGATATTACAGATGTCGGTGCTTTCGACGTGTCCGTAATGTTATCAGCGTATTTTTGACTTCTACGAATAATTACTTTTGATCGCCCAGGGACATTAGTAAAATAGTCATATTAACAACATCGTAGGATAAAACAGCTCTGGAGCGTTTTATGTTATTCTGAAGTCGCAGTGATAACACATTTTTGTGATGTTTTATAAAAAGCTTGTACCACTCATCACCAAGCATAATTGCTTGCGCCTTTTCTTTCTAAATAATTTTTTTACACAAAACAGTTTTTTTCGAACGGAAACCCCCAATCTGCTGCCATCAGAATAGCCTGAACAATTTCTTCTTTTTCTTCTGATAAAATTGTTTGTCCTCCTGCTTTCTTCGTGTTTTCCCCTTTATTTTTCAATATAATGTTCCAACTGGAATGTTGCATACTTCAGATGCAACTTTGTCTGCTTCCTATTTTTTGCAGTGCAGTTTTCAACGTTTGCTGATCATAATCACAATACCTGCGACTGCCAGACCTTATTTTATATTTATGTTGGGCATATTCCAAGTCACCTTGAAAAAAACGCAAAAACGGTAGGGCCGCCTAGATTTTTTTTCGTGAAAATTTGAAGTTACGTAAGCCAAACTCTTATTAAATGTTTTTGACACCGTAAAAAAAATTGTCATACCATTGCCATTTCCACCATCTGCTAGCTTAACTTACTTTCCAAAAGATGACAGCACAATTATTATTTTAAAGCTGCATAATATTCCCAGACCGTCTAGGGGATACTCCCGGACCTAACGACCGTGAAAAATTATTTTTTAATTTAGAGAAAACAAATTTGTCTGTTGTTATAGAATTTCGTAAGATTAAATCTGCTTGACAACAGTATTATGACACAGAAATATTTTAATTACAAAATTTTAGTAAATTTAACTAGATTATTGATTAAAAATATTGTTGAAATTTTTCCTAGGTCTAACTATCATAAGCGACAGTGTACACCCGAACGGTAGGTTTCAGATGTGTATTTTTAAATCCTTGCGGCATTCCAGACGATGTTCGAATGCCGAACCGTAGCCACGGTCTCGACCTATAGCAATTGTTGGAGCATGGACACGCACCTCACCGGTCCCGTATGGGATCTTTTGTTTATATAAATCGAGAGTGAATCACGACGTAGAGCGAACGGGTTATTACACGCGAAACGCCCTGTATCCCTTACGCAATTAGAATGTCGCGTAAGGATTGTATTGTATTGTATTCGTTGCACGGCATGCGTAAAAAATGCGTTGCGTTGGAACTAACCGTTTCGGAGATCGATAAAAACAAACCGTACCTATACCTAATTGTCGCCATGCGAAAAGTAAAAGGTGCGCGCGATTTGACGAATAGGATGCAAGATATTGTATAGGGAGATCGTATCGGTGCTTGTTTTACGCGCTTGGTAGTTGCTGTTCTATGTATTATCGTATTGCAGTAGAAGGCGAACAGCGAAGTTGAAAACGAAGTTAAATTGTGAATGACTTGGAGTTTAGCTTCGAATAGGTCGTAAAACGATTTCGATACGATTTAGCAACGGGAATAGGAAAATTATGGCTGGAAAATAGAAATAGCACCTCGTTTTATAGTTTCCCGTTTATCAATGGTATTTGACTACCGTTAATAAATATCCGGGTTGTGTTTATGTTTATGATATCTTTTATTTGGAATACCGACTGTCTATATTGCAGTGCACAGAAAATTTTTCGTTATAACTTATAGATTCACTTTCTACTATATATTGTAATAAGCTTTTGCCTAGATGGGCTTTAAGCTTGTTTACATTTCCATAGTCACCGTTTCTGTATTGAAAGATCATCATTTTTTCAGGTTGTGAAATGAACCAAATGTCAATCAATTATCATAGAAAAAAATATTTGTAAAGAAAATGGCGTTCTATGAAATCTGTCTAAAGGGGCCTTGATACTATACCAGCTTACTTTATACTTTGTGGGTGGCTATCAAATAATTACTAGTTAGAGTGAATACAACACACTTAAATCTGTAAGTTTATATAAAGAATACGAAATGTTGTAGAATTTTCAGCATGTAAATTATAAAAATAATAAAGGAAGCAGTGCTTTTGAATAACAGGTGATGCAAAAGTAGTTGGACATCTTTTAACATTGTTTATACTTTAATCAAAAACTATTAGAAAACATGCGATGGTTTAATCTTAAAGCTAGAACTTTTGTTTACAATTATCATTAGGTTAAAATGGCAAAAGGTCCACTTTCTTCAATTTTTCTCAGTTTAGATGGAATTCGCTAAGTCTGGCCAAAAGAGAATATCATCTCCTTGGTGAAATCTTTCAATAAATCGCTTCAGTTTTGGTAGATATTTTGTCCTATACACTTCAGCATTCATTGCTGAATCACGCACACTTCTTATGAGAGGATTTGAAACACAGGCTTTTGAAATAGCTATCCAAACTAAAATTTTCGGCTCAAATTTTGCTTTACCTGCGAATCTCACTTTGTTGGGAGCAGAGTTGTTATTTTTTCCAGCGATGTCAGTGTTACCAAAGGTAAAATATTTCTCATCATCTAAGATCAACACTTTTTGTGCAACTTTTAGATTGGTCCTCATCTTCTTACATCGAACTGGAATAATTTCCATTTGTTTATCCGTATATTTTGGTGCTTTTTGTCTTTTATAATATTTTAAACCTTTTTTCAAATTTCTTGATATACGAGACTGAGACATTTTAAACTTTGCCACCATTTGTCGTTGCGATATTCCAATCTTGTTTTCTATCAATTCCATCATTTTTGTAACTTTACCCTTACTTAGCTTTTTCGCTGTGCCTTTTTTTTTTTAAGTTAGTAGTAAGTTTGCCATCGTAAAAACGTTTTATGATGCTATATAAGGTGCTCCGCCTAAAATTTTCTTTTGGAAAGTGTCTCACCACTTCCGCCGGGGTCCATCTTCCAAGGGCAGAATAAATACGTTCTCGCAAATTTTCAAAAGCAGCAGTTTTCATTCTTACAACTAACAAATAAACGATTTTCTGTTTAAGAGAAACGTTCGTACAAGACATTGACGTTGGACTCATTTGTCAAAAAATTGTGAATTTATATACAGTGCAAACTGTTGTAGAATGTTTAATATGTAAATTATAAAAAAAAATAAAATATAAAAAAGAATAATCAGGAAAGTTTTAACAATTCATTTTATAAAGAAAAAAGTAAAAAAAAAAATTAAAAACAAAATAGATCGTTTGAACTTTTATTTTATTTTTCGGGAGTTAATCGCAAATAATTGACAAAAGTGAGTGGATGTAAATTGAAGCGATCATAAATTTGCAAATGTATATAAAAAGCGCGAAATGTAGAATTTTCAACAATTTAAAAAATTCTGAATAAATATAATGAACGAAATAAGGCCTTTGAATACACATAACGAGAATTGAATATGAAGAATTTAATAATAGATCTTATAAAGGAAAAGAGAATAAATAAACAAAATGCGTAAACTATAAAAACCTTGATAAACGAAATAGTGCTTTTGAATATATACAATGAGAGTTGAATATGAAAAATGTAACCAAAGATTTTCTAAAAATAAAAAAGAAAACATGTTATTTGAAGTTTTATTTTATTTTTCTGTAGTTAATCGCAAAAATGTGAAAATCTAAATTGAAATGATCGTCCTCTAATTCAAAGTTGTCTTGACCGTTGTTTTTCCTTTAGAGATTTTCCTAATTCTATCTACAGCATTATTATTTCAATCCCTTCCGTAATCTCAATAATTTTTTAACAAATATTTCCTGTTTTCACTAGTACCAATATGTAAATATGTTTCCTAACTAGCGCTAGTTGATTGGTACCAGTAAACTAGCATAACGTCAATGTCATTTTACGCCCAAAAACAGAGATCGAAAGGTTTTTCGAGATATTAAAGATTGAGTTTGAAATTGCAATGTTTCTAATGTCTAACTGTTATGAGCTAAAAGAAAAACTCGTTTTTGAATTTATCAAATCTGTCTTGTTTCCCTACATTAATCTACAGGGTTACCAATCCAACGCTTAACAAATTTTCATGAACTCCACGATAATGGTTTATTCTGATTCCCATGCTGACGTGAATATTGATATGTAGTTACGAACACTGTAGTTGTATGTATTATATGTAGTCTGGGCAAACAGCGGTAACAGTCAGTGTAGTAGATATGTGGTGCGGAGTCGGCGATTATCTATTTCACGCGTTCACAGCGTCAGTACTAAATCGATGCTATATGCGAGTAGTTTTGTGTATATGTAGGCTGTCGCAACTATGTTTGCTTTAAAAATGTCGCAGTTAGGTACGTCGCGAAAACGACCAATGGCAGACACAGTTAAAAACTTTATAGTGGACATGTCGGACTTAATTTTTGATGGCGCTAAAATTCAATGTCTAGTTTGTAAAATCCCTTTAATGTGTTGGTCCAGAAGCCATTGTCAACGCCACATCGAAAGCAAACAGCATTTTTCTGCAAAAAGTGGCATACGAGACCAAGAAAAATTTACATTTGATTTATGTGTTACTCTCATTTTATGTAATCTATCGTTTAGATTACTAGATAAAGAAGCATTTGTCTCCTTTTGGAATAAATATGCGGATTGTAAATTACCTAGTCGGACATCGATATGAAATGTAGTGCCATTTGCTCGTGAACATATAGAAAAAAGGATGAAAACGGAATTGAAAGATAAAAAACTGTGGTTGTGTGTGGACGAAACAACAGATCGTCAAAAACATTCTGTGGTTAATGTAATGGTACGTACAATGGAACCACATCGACCGCCATCCTCCTTCTTACTTGCTTCCAAAAGAGTTATAAATTGGACTGCCGATGAGATTTTAAAAGTGGCGTCGAACTCATTGAACAAATTTGAAGTTTCAACTAAGCAACTTTTAATGTTTATGAGTGATGGTACCGCAAACATGCGTTCTTTGGGCCTATCTTTTAAAGAACACAGTGGTAACTTTTTACATGTAACGTGTAAAATCCATTCTCTAAATCTTGCGGCACAAACTATTCCTACTTGTTTTCCACTTGATTGCTAGTACAAAGCCTGTGTTTCTAAAGTCCCCGAAACGTACCCGACTATTTTACAAACTGTGTCCTGATTTACCTGAACCACCACAGCCGATTGTTACACATTGAGGAACATGCTGCGTTTTACTACAACAAATATTTTGATCAAGTAAAGAAGGTAGTTTTAAAATTCAATCCGACATAAGCTGCAGCAATCAAGAAAAGCCAGGAGATATTTCAAGATAGTCAGGTTAAAAGAGATTTACAAACTATTCACAACAATTACTTCGGACTAGCGAAGGGAATAGAAAAATTACAAAATGTTTGGATGTCGCTAGCGGATTCCGTTCAAATTGTGAATGATGTTCACGCACAGTTATGCGCTGTACAGGGCGAAACAAATTGGTGTGTAATACGAAAATTTGAAAGTGTTTTAGAGAAAGATTCCGATTTTCTTATATTAAGACAAATTTGTGAAGGTGCGTGTGAAGATACATTACGTTGTTTCAAAGATTATTTTAAGTATGCAAATATAACATCGCTAGATGTCGAACGGTCGTTTTCGGCATTAAAAAACATTTATTCCGCACGTCGTACTCACTTGATTGAAACAGCTGTGGAAACATATCGAATGATTCAAATATTTAACAGATGTTACCCAGTTTGTGATTTCACGGAAGACTTTTAGAATGGTAAGTGTTTCAGCACGTTTTACAATTGATTTCTTATCTTCTATTTTATGTGTAAACTTTTATGCGCTTGCCACGCCTCTGGCTGTTACCGCATATTTGCCCAGGTTAATTATGTGCATACAACATCAGTGGAACTTGGAATTTTAATTATAGTCTTACTAAAATCACAAGACCGTAAGTGAGTAATAATGTGCCTACTCAAGGTTATAAGTTATATACAAAGTATAAGCTTAACCTTTCAAGTACTGGATATAAAAATGAATGGATGTTAAGGTATTGTGTTTTTTAAATTTGTTTTATTACAAAGCAATATTCAGGTGTAGTTAATAGAAATTATGGTTACCGTCTGTAATCACTAGGCTTTAAAGAGGTTTAAACTGCCACATAATTTATAAAGGTTATGAATACTATTTTTAGACCACAAGTGTGCTGAACTGTGATTAGGCAGATCTATGCCCAAGTATTTGCGATTAGGAGCCTTTAGACATAATATTTTCTTGTTCAGTTTTGCAGATTTTAAAATAGTGTTTGTTGTATTTGTATTCCTTCAAAAAAAACATTTATTTGAGAGGAATTTACATTTAAAGTTGAATTTTTTTGGATTATTTTTTTTATTTTTAGAGTTGTTTACCACGTTTTGTGTGAAGGCAACCGCTCCTTTAATTTTCCAGAATCCACTAAATAATATGTCAATTTGTTCCAAAATTGATCATATCTTTGATCAACTCAGAACATTTATGGAAACATTAGCAGCCATTCTAGCCAAATAACTAAGAAAAAGTACTGTTAGCGTTTTATGCCTTCGGTACGTCTAGCCATTTTAATATTTTTTAATTAATTTTTATGGGATTTTCATTTTCTTTCATTCTCTCATAAAGAAATGCTTTAAAATATTCATGGTCCAGTGGTAAGAGAGCCTGCGCCTGACTGGGCAAAGCTAGGCGCTGTGTGTTCGAGTCTCGCTAGGATCAAATTTTTTTAGTGGGTCCGGTACACTCCCGAATCACCATTCGCAATTAATTGCGTTTCACCCTTTACGGCGAAGGATTGATAATAACATAGTCATAGAACACTTTACATACACAATTTACACACTAAAGGTTTTGGAGGTTATTGCAAGTTTTAAAAAGCTTATACATCTCGTTGGGCCATCACCACACTAAAAAAGGGAAATTTAGATTTTGATGTTATAGAATATACTCCAAACAAATTGTTTACTAGTAAATCATCAGCTGCCGCATCAAATTTTTCACATACGATGCGCTTGAATCACCTGTACATAGTTCGAAATAAATCAAATATTTTCTCATGAAAACAAGTTCCATGCGACTGAGCGTACATACCGTACAAAGCTACATATATTTAGATCAAAATAAAAGAACTTCTGCTTTATAAATCGTTAAGTACATACCATGAATCACATGTGAGATCGTGACGTCTCATTTGTCTCGGAACAATGTCTGCTCTCTTACGGGGACAAATATTTAAAAAGCATAGTCATCAAGGAATTATTCTCACCGGAGATCAATCGTCTTTCTTTCGGTTTTACAGAAACGGCGACCGATCAACCACCGGAGAACGTTTCTAAAATAGCATCGTAGAAGTTGAACATGCCTCGATCCGCGTTTGCTTCTATCGAAGCAGAGCTCTGCTAATTGTAGATTGCACCTTGCTTTACAGTTTTAAAAACGTCAATCCCGTGACTATCGCAGTTAGGTACAAGGAGAGGTTGAAAAGTTCGCATTGTATGAGCATAAAAACACAATTTTTCAAGATCTGTTATTTCAGAATTGATTAGATTAGGTAAGTGGTGGTCCCTGGCCTATTCCACCACGACCTTTTCAGATCTATTGTGGTCCCTCAGTTATTAGATCATTTATGTTATATTTGCCTTTTTCACCAGACCTTCCTGCTAGTCTTGTGCAATCTACGGTATGTGGACGGCGTCCTCTTCTTCTGACAGAATCCGCATGTTGTTTCCTCCGTTAGTCCTAGGTTTCTCATCTGCTTTTTGCGCATGCAGTGTCCTGTTAGCAAGTGAATTATTGTATTAGCAGACTTTCTGTTTCTGCCTAATACGTCTGCTGTAAATTTAGGTCTGTGCCTAATCAGAAATCTGGAAGTATTTTTTCACTAGCCATGAGATTTCCTTTTTCGCTATTGTTTTGTAGTTGTTTTAACTACCACTTATGTCATGTTTACAGAGGGTTTCTAGCTTGTCTGCTTCAATGTACCCTCGATGGCTCTTATGTCCTGGTATCCAGTCTACTTATCGCGTTCAGGCAGTCCTACACCAGTTTCGACCTTTTTTGAAATCCAGTAGCTTTAGCATTCTTGACTGTCTGAATAGATAGAATTGGATCAATAACTAGCCTCTTCCATGCTTATTTCTTTAATGCATTTCATTACTGTCGCCATTTCAGCTTGGAATACTGTAGCAATTTGAGTTAAGCTT
The DNA here is from genome assembly GCA_029619315.2 of Dynastes maya. Classification (NCBI taxonomy): domain Eukaryota; kingdom Metazoa; phylum Arthropoda; class Insecta; order Coleoptera; family Scarabaeidae; genus Dynastes; species Dynastes maya. Next base: position 41,898,454 of record JAROYE020000006.1, on the reverse strand, counting down.
AGTAACTTAGCTCTTTGTGGTTTAATCTCGTAGATTCCTTGACCGACTCCAGTCTCAGTCATCTCAATACATTTGGGGCAGTGAAGATCCAATCTCTGACTCGTTGGATACTCTTCAGCTATCACCATTAAAGCCTGTGACGCAGCAAATGGAAACCTAAATCTGTAATCGTTGTCATAGCTTGTGACTAGAATGCTTCTAGTTAACTTTTTTGCTTTAATTTCTCCAAAAGACTTGTTTAGTATATTTTCCTGCGATGACTTGGTTTTTTGGAGTGTTACCAAATACAAGAATATTTTTGTATCTCCAATGGGAGCCACTACCTTTCTTACATATGAAACAATCATCTTCACCTTTGAAGGAAGAGAAGCACTGTACTACTACTGCTTAGATTATTGTTTTGTTTCCGAAGTGCAATAACTGAAACAAGATTCATTTTCAAATTTTGATGGAATGAAAAAAATTGTTTAAAATTCGCAGTTTACTAATTTTGAACATGAAAAACGATTGTGGACGTCGTCCCAGTATTGGCAATGGTATATTTGAACTTCTTTTACTATTCCATTACAATAAAAATGTTCAAAATTGCAGATTTGATTTCCACATAAAAAATAAATAAAAAATCGAAAAGTTGTACCAATTTTATCTTTTTGAGTACAAGATCTGCGTCAAAGCATAAAAAAATGGTTATAATAACTTGTAAGGCGAGAAAAAATGTTATAGGTAATGAAAATTTAAATCCAAAAGAAGATATCCAAAGTTCAACTTCTTCAAAATTTTCTGAAAATAAGCTTGACTTTATAATTTAAAAAGAGCTTCAGGTTTTGAATCTTGTTTTCATTTATGCACAATTACAGCCATGGAATAGTCTGTCTAATAAATAAGTCGTCTAAGTTTGCTTTTGCTGTGTGGCCAACTGTTCACGTGAAATGTACGCTACGCATTCTTTGGAAATATCTAAAAGCCTAGAGGTCTACAGGCTTCAACATGGCGGACGTCTTCAAACATCACCTATTCACACCAGAATATGGGATTTACCAGTAATTCTCGCTCGACTACATTTCATCACGCGAATTCATTTGTCAATAGTGGTAAAAGACGAATCCGAGTCTTTCAGATCATCCTTCATCTCACTATGTACTTAAGATGCTTATAAGCCTTTCAATGAGAAGTACTGCTATGGCAGCACAAATTTTGCCATTATCTGTTTTGTCAAAAACTTTGAATAAACGTAGTAGTTGACAGTTTGAAACCCGTCAACCTACAAACTTTTCAACTAATCCTCGTATCTGTTCGACTAAAGCTTTCGCGATATGGTTAGGATCGCTAGTTGAGATTAAGCTCCTCCGCGTGGAAGAGGTTTTTGATCTGATCGTCGGTCGTTGGACAAAGAGAGGTCTTTAACTCGCGCACCATCGATCGATGCTCCGATCTAAATCAAAACAATTTTGGTTCGATTAAGTATCTGCTTTATTTAATTTCTTATCGGACCCTGTTGATCATGAACTTAGCAACACGAGGTTTTGTTTAGCGGATAAGATCCAATCTGTGGATGTCAGATTAACTACCAGATAATCGGTTAGAAAATTTCGTTTGGGGATACTTCGAAATGACCTGTTAAGCCTTTGAATGAACGAGAACTAGATTGTTACGCCGAGAAAAAAAATATGAATATACAGGGGATGGTAAAATATAATATTTGAAAATGTTTTGTTGGTTGGGTAATATTGAAGTTATCAAAAAGTTACCAAAAACATGCAACTTTTTTTGTTGATAATATATAATAAAACAAAAACATTTGCTCGTGGTATTTTCGACAAGACTATGTTCCTTCTTCACCGTCTATATATAATATTCGATGAATTTGGCAACAATTACTACGAAGTGAAACATAATGAACATGGCATATAAGGTGACAATTGTTGCCAGATTTACATAATATTAAAATTGAACCAGTAATTTTGCCGAAGCCATCATAAGAAAAACTAAAAACAGACATATCGTCTATCAAAAACTAACAAATTTAAACAAACCTACCATAATTACTTAATTGCAACAAAGTTCGATAAAGTAAGGATTAATAGAACAGATATAATAACAATAAACAACAAGAATAATTTATGTTTTGGGAATTGAGATTTGACAGTTTGGCAATTGTTTGATTACTTTGCCTACTAACGAGCTCTTTAAAGCAGTTTGGCGTCACAAGAAACAATTTGGCGTTCTTTTCTAGCCAACTTCGCCTAACAACAAAAACAGATTACCAAAACCTTTACTGCTGGATATCGTCATATATCTTAAGTTAAAGTGTAAGGTATGTGGTATCGTTGGATTCGCCTTTCGATTACCTTTTTAAAAACGTAAAAATATATAAGGTATTCTATTTAAAATAAGAAAGTTGACGTCACTTCCGGTGACACCGGACATAATAGAATTTGACAAAACGGTTTTTTCTTGTTGTGAGGTCCGACTGCGAGGATGGCTTTCTTTTTAATGAAACGTGTTGCATATTGCAGAATTTTCTGAATCCTTTAAACTTTGAAGCAATAAGTAATAAGCTATTATTGTCTTAAAACTAAGGGTTTTAAAGTTATTGGGCTTTTTTTTTACAAAAACCGTTATTTTTCCCGAAAGTGGATATCCAATAGATATGGTTTTTGACACTTAAATTAGGCATGAAAGGACCTAATACCCATGCGTTGACGTCCTACGAAATTGTTAACGAGATGCAGTGGCGTAACTACCAAATTTGGGCCCCCACGCAAAATCTTTCAAAGATTTATTTATCATAACAGAAGTAAAAACATAGAAGATTGGAAGCTCCTTTGGACCCCCTTGCGTCTAGGGCCCCTACGCATTGCGTGGGCCTGCGTGGATGTAGCTACGCCACTGACGAGATTCGCGTAATATTACGTTAAGTTGGTATGACTTATTTTTGTTAAAAAGTCATTTTTTATGGAACACTCTGTGTATTATTTTAGTTTTGAATTTTTGGCTCTAGACAAAAGAAGTTACTAAGACGTCGGTCTTTTAAAATCAACCATTTTCTTCATCTATCGGGATCTTAATGTTAAAGACCAGCAACGGTCGGGAAGGTCAATGGCATCGGGAAAGTAGATTTTCTTGCAAAAATCAGTCTCTATTCAAGAAAATATTTTTATTTCAAGACTATAAAATAGTATAATATAAGAAAATAATTTTCTTGAAATTTTATTTGTATTAAATGAATATTTTTTTAGGGTTAGAAAATGAAGAAAATCCAAGACATAAAAATGTAGAAGAAACATTTTTCTTAAATTATTTAGTTTTAAGTTAAGAAAATATTGATTGCTACAAAAATATCCAATAAAAGAAAAATTACAATAATGGAAAAAAACTAATGAAAGAGTTTTTTTTTTTATATATGTTATAGTATAATTAAATCATTTCTTTAATAATGTAATTAAATAGGGATTATTTTTATGTAGTTTGATAATTAATGAGTTATTATTTTTATTTATTTATTGCTTATTTACTATTATTGATTATATATTAAAAAAATATAGTTAAATTAGTACACGTGGCAAATAGTAATAAACAGAAAAAAAATTACATTAACCGGTATCTTTTGAAAATGTTCATGAAACGTTGTACGTTAAAGGTTATATCATTGTATGGGTAAGTGCGGCATCTATATTCCGGTTTCTGTCGCTATTACCTAGGACGGCATGACTATATCTCTTGGAACTAGGTGACGCCAGGAAATATCTCAGTACAGTTTTTGAAGATTAATGGCACAAACTGAGAAATGAAAAGCAATGTGGGGTAGGAGCAGAAAGCGTTAGTGTTTTTCTTTTTCCACATTGTTTTTGCCGGGAGTAATTCCATCAATACGATGAGCTATTTATATTAGCATTGGTCATTGTTTCTAGGCACTTTTTTCCATGTGCACTTCTACATTAAGTTCACCTTTGTTTGAACATTATTCTCTAGATAACCTCTACCTTAGCCCCTTTATATTCACAAGCAATTTTAATAATTTACTGCATTATGTATGGATATGTCGCCCTGTTTTAAACAAAGTGCAATTAATAATGTGGATATAAATAATATGCATTTCAAGGATTCTAAGTAAATAAATGCTTTATTTTAAGAAAATGAAACTATTGATTTATAAACAATACCTAAACTCTTCCTGGAATTAAGAAAACCATTTACTATCCTTAAGAAAATATTGTTTTGTGTTATAACGGCCATTTACTTATATTAAGAATCGCTTTCTTCAAATTTTCTGCCAGATTTCCTTGTATCAAGTTAACAAATTCCTTAAACAAAGAAATTCAACTACTTCGTTACAAGTATCTACTTCTCTTAACCAGAGAAAAAAACACTAAGAAAATATTTCTTTTGATTTAAACAGTTATTGCGTTGTAGATAATTGAAACAGTAATTGTCGTGAATTGAGGCGGAAAGCCTTGATATAAGTAAACGTTTCTCTGCGTGTACGATATAAAGGTACTGAGCAACTAAAATTGATATTTAACTACATGGGAGATTAGTGAGGGAAGCGAAGTTTTAAAAATTAGCGAGTTACGAGTACAGTAAGATTTAAAACCACCCGTCAAAAATTGCTGTAATTTGAGTATCATGTCTTACCATGTTCGTCGTATTCGTCAAACTTTTGGTATATAGCATCAAAGTATTTATTTATTTATTTTGTTCTCTTGTAAATCGTTTTGAATATTAAAACATTGGGTTCGGAAAATAATTACAAATTCTTGTAGCAATTTTTTTTTTTACTGAAAAAGCGACAATTTTTCTCAAAATTTGCAAAATGTAATAGAACAAAATGGATGATGTACGAGAGTAGTTTGAAATGTTTCAAGCCTCTACATGAAGATGGCGTTGTACGTCAAAAATATTCTGGTAATATAATTGCGCATGCGTTAGGAGATGCTTTTCAAAATTTCAACCATGTTGGACACTCAGTTATTGTTTAACGGTCGTTTGCGTTAGTCGATGTTTCTATAAAAATGTAAACAGATCGAATATCGAGCCGTCATTAAATTCTTGCATTTGAAAGACAATACGCCTACGCAAATCAAAGCCGAGATGGTTTACGGGGTCTCTCTGCACCACTCCCTGTTATTTGAATAGCGATTAAATAGCTTAATTTAACGTCAAATTCTATTTTAGAATTGACATGAAATAGAACTACTTTTCGATATCTTCCACGAACTCCTTTCTTTACTTTGAAACAGTCGTCAATTCTTAAGGAAACCCATCACGAGCCTCTCCCAATTTCCGAAGGAACGCAATTACATTTCATTTTATTCGTATCACTCGTATAATCGGGTGAACGCCTAGACCATTATAAATTTCTAAATACACGACCTCCAATAAGTAATCTTCTATGTAGTTTTACAATCAAGATACCGATCACGGACATCACCTTCTTCTTAGCCGTTCGGTACGGACTCGATCTCGCGAAAAAAAAATTGCAAAATCACCGCGGGTAATTATTTATGAAGGCGATAGAGAGCGCTATTAAAATTCGTCACCTCTATCGTCGAAAAATCTTTCAATTATGGTTCGCCCTAATTAAGTTACAACCTAATTAAGAACGATTTAATCCGATTAATATCGCTGATTGTTAAGTGTCGCCCTCTGGCGAAGAAAACGGATCGGCAACAACTCTCGTAAGCATACATGGGAAATGATCCATCACGGCGTGTCTTAAGCGGATGATGATGATGAAGATTAATTTGGGATGTGATTCGAGAAAATGGGTCCTGTAAGGATTACGTGATTAGATTTTTTTGCTGGTCTTTGTTAGGTGTATGGGGGATCTTTTTTTTTATATTTCCAATACTAATGAATGAGGGGACAAGCTGATTTGCATAAATCGGTGTCCTCTGAATAATAGTATACTGGTAGTCTATTTACATTAATATAAGCCTTTTTTTCCAAGAACTCCTTTAATATTTTACAATTGATAGCATTTTCTACTGAATGTTTCGCTTATTAAAATTAAGATCCTATGTTAATACCATCGAACACAAATTTATTATTATTGATGCATTAACAATTTAGAAGTTGGCATTTTGAGATTTATGTAAACCCGGCCCAATACTGCCAGGCCCAACCCGGCCTGACATATTTGTCAGCTCGGCACAGCCAAGGCGAACTGGCTCGAACCATTCGCATCTCAAATTAATATATTCTTTGGCTTTCAAATATTAGGGGAAGATATTACCACGATTGTGCCAAATAGTCCCTTATAAATTAGGAGCAATATGGTGATTCTGGAACCGCCTCAGTGATTTCGACGTTCATTCTTGATACCCTAACCGATTGAGAAACCATCTCAGTGACGTTGACCCTAGTATGTAGTTCGTGAGTATTTTTATTATAAATTGAATTTTAAGTTTTCGTAAGAACATATACTTCCAGGTAAATACGAATAACTTCTACCAAAGTAAAGAATAATTGAAACAATAATCACACAAATTTTGCCTTAATTTCAATAACATATTACTAAAAATTGCCAGAAATCCAAGTCTAGAAAAATAATTAATTTATTTCCCTCAATTGGATTTTGAAATCATATTTACTGTCTTTTCGAAACAAAAAATTAAATACATTTTATCCACTATCTTATACATTAGTGTTACTGAATATCTTAATAAACTGGAACAAAGGTATGATGCTCCTAATTTTAATCGTCCAAAACTTCAAAATTCTTGTTCTAGTCGAAATAATAATTCAACAATAATGTTGGTATTGTTATGGTACATTCAAAAAAGTAACGTGTTGAAAGAGTTACATCACATATTCCCTGTAAGAGGTCTCCTAATAAAGTATTTGATCGTATGGAAAAAATAATTCGAAAAACAGAAAGAAATTCTTCCCCAAGAGTGCTGTAATATTTCCGGAACAACATCAACAGGTTTGTATATTGATGAAGGTTAGGAAGTATGGAACTACAAACATGTTTCGGAAAATTTGTTAAAATTTAAAAGTGCTTTTAAAGTAACATAGCAACGGATGTTTCTTTACCGAAAAGGATCTAAAAGTATATCTGCAAAGAATACATACAATGGCATCTTGAACGATTATGCTGTAATAAACAAATAGGACCGAAAAATTTGCTCCCTTAAATAAAATAAATATTAGGAAAAGAAAAACTCGTACTACATCTTATAAAACACCTTACACTAACTAAAGAAGCAAAGTTCAAACCGGGCACAGAGAGCTCCGCGCCAGGTTAGAAGTGAGGTTGCCGCACCCATGACGTGACTCAATAAGGAACCGTTTCGACAATTTTGTCGTACATACAATCCCGAGTAGAACTTACCATCACAGACAGCGTTACGGGAAGAGCTACCAAGTATACGTAAAGATACCGGAAATAGGATCAAAGCAGAATTAAAAGATAAACAGATCTTGTTGAGACGACAGAATGTAAACAAATTCTCTTAAAATTAGTACGAACTAGACTGTAACGAATTTACAATTTATTAGCTAGCAAACACTAAAGTTCCTGTCTAGCAATACGGCGAGTCTCGATACAATAATTTCAAGTGTCAGCTAGTCAACTGTTGATGTTTATGAGCGATGGAGAAGCGACAATGTGTAGTGTAGGCCGCTCTCTTACAGAAAAGTCTGAGGGACCTTTACATGTTACATGTAAAGTTCATGCTTTACATCTTGTGGCACAAACTATTCAAGAATGTTACCCGGCATTAATAACAAATACAAGAAAAGAGTTTCTCAAATCTTCCAAACGGATTCGTGTATTTCACAGGCTTTGTCCCGGTATTCGCGAACGACCGCAGCCGATTCTTACGCGGTGGGGAACATGGTTGCAAGCGACTTTTTATTATTCTGAACATTTCCAAGAAGCAAAATCTGTGATTTTACAATTCGACCCTGACGAAGCTATTAAGGAGAGCAAGAAAGAATTTCTAGATGCTTCTGTTGAAACAGATTTAAAAAGTATTAGCAACAATTATAAACGATTACTAGACGCAATGGAATAATTGAAAAAATACTGTGTTGTCGTTAGTAGAATCAGTGCAAATCGTGGACGAAGTTAATACATTGTTACACGATATAAACGACGCAACAAATGGTCGCTTCATAGCAAAGTTCGACAGTGTTAAAAAAAAATTCCGATTATAGGAGATTAAGACAAATGTGTGGTAGTGCATCTGCAGATTCATTAACTAACTCGAAAGATTATTTTAATTATGCCCGTGTTACTTCCGTAGATGCTGTACGGTCTTTCTCGAAATATAAGAACATTTTTTCATCACAGCGAACAACCTTTACCGAGACAAATGTGGAAATATACCAGATGGTGCAAGTTTTTCAACAATCCTACCCACACTGTTAAGAAGTTAGCTTATTTATTACTCTATATTATTATTTATTGTTACGGTATTAAGTATTAGACAGTAACAGATTTTTGAAAAAAACACTTTTTACGGTTATTACATTACATATGCAACAAATACCGTTTTCAAATAAAAAGAAAACGAATAATGGCAATAAACTTCAACGTGCACGTATATTCGCTTTATTTACTAAACATTTTTATTGCGTCAGGTTTTATTTTTTTTCCACGGAGTGTTGATTTCAAAATATCACTTCTGTCGGCTGAGTCACATACACTATTTATAATCCGCCGCCGATGCGACTGATCCGATTCTGTTGCGAAGACCGATGGTGCCTGGCTTAATCATCAGGTTTAAGAAATCATGGTGGGCAAATGATGAAAATGAACTGTTCCCTTAATTATAATAAAATAAATCATTTTGTTAGTTTTGCTTATGTCTCCCATTCATTATTAGTTTAACAGTTTTGTAATTTACGTTATACTTTACAATTCGGAAGAAATATATGTGGATATAATGATAATATAGAAGAAATTGATTTATCCCATTTTGGTTCCTTTTGAATCTAAGTAGTGTTGACAAAAAGCTTTTGATATACCGGCCGGTCAGAAACGACCCGAACCCTATAGTTGAATGCTGCACTGCGAGACTACGACACGCAGCTTTTTTCTTATTTAAATGTGAGAGTCAACAAAAAGAAGGATTATTCAAACTAATGATTCATTGAGTTAGAGTTTTTATTAGATTCTAAAAGGCATTGTTAATCCTTGCATTTATAAAGTTATTTATTTCAAATGAATAGAATTACTTGTTCATTGGAACTGGGAATTGTAATTTATTGGTGCTAACGTTGGTTTTTTTTTGTTCTTTCGGGTGCAACGGATTAACTATAAAACAAATGCTCATATAAATATTGTACGTACCCGATCCAATCGTCGATTTCCATACGGTATGTATGTTGGTAGTAAAATTCTTGAATTGTGGAATACCATAACAAGGAATGAACATTATTTTACTCTTGCATATGGATTAGACACCTAATATGATAAAATAAATCTTGACACCGATCGATGTATCGTCTCCTATCAATTAGAATTATCCTTACCAATAGCAAACTTCTTGCAACAATTATCGGCATATTTGCAAGCACTGGCAGTCAGTCAATCTTATCTGGTTGTCTAAAAAAACATGTTTGTAACACATGTAATGTACATATAACTTAGTATCTTATCTGTCGGTATATTGCAAAAACATGCTTCTCTGTTCACATATCACAAACTTTAATTAATAATCAAGTAAACTGAATAATCATTTTGTATGCATGTTTGTATACGTTTGAGTTGCCGCAGAAATCTGTTGATAAATTTATTTGCGTCTAACTTCACCTCGTTATGCGTAGAATAACAAATGATTTTCGAAAGTACAAAAGTCGTGATTCTTTTCCATCGAATTCGCGATCTCAAGACACGATCTGAATCGTAAGCAATAATTGATCTACATATTCTATGCATTTGGGTCATTGTGGTAATTTTCCTACGGGCTTTTACTGTTATTGTTATTATTGTTGTTATTGTTTGGGTACATGTATTGCTATTTTGCTTATGATGTTCGGACTTTAACACCTAGCGGGCTCGTTTCTCAAACGGTAATGCTAGTAGGAGAGACTATTATCGTTGAAGACTTGTGTGATGTGGGGTGTGTTGACACCCTACGTGGCTTTTTGAATCAATGTAATTTTTTGGGATTAACGCCTTGGTCTAAAAACATAATAATTACATTTTCTTTGCTCTTTTTGATTGGTAACATCTCACATTTTAGAATTTAGTTGGTATGAATCTATACTACCGGTCATAATTATTTGCCCACCCAAAGAAATACGCATAAACACAGCAAGTGTTAACTGGCAGTTTTGCATTTAATAAAATACTCTTAAAACAAAGAAATTGATAGTCTTTACTCAATTATAAAATTTATTTGACAGAAAAAAATTAAATCTTGGTTTTGACAAAATGTCCACCTCGACTATTAACAATTGCACACACATTTGCGGCATTCTTTTTATCAATTTCGTTAGCGTAACAGGTTCTATTTTAAGCCAGAATTCTTGTAGTTGTTTCCACAACGATTCCTTGGAAGTTGGAGTATTTATTTTCACCTGCCTACCGAGTTCCTCCTGCAAAAGCTCTGTGTGATTAGCATCTGGGCTTTGAGGAGGCTATTTCATCATTTTGATATTGCTTTCGCGTTCCACCGATTCTAAATATTCGAGGCACAATTTAGAGGTGTGTTTCGGATCATTATCATTAGTCACCGACTATTCCCATTCCCGATGGTATAGCATTTGTTTCCAAATTTTTCCGGTAGCGCTCTTTTCTTCAAATTTCATTTATTTTAACCAAGTCTCCTGCGGATTCGGCGCCAAAACAACCCCAAACCATTACCGATGCGCCCCCATGCTTGACTGTAAGTACTACACATGATACTGCTGCTCGTTCTCCTTTCGACCTTCGAACGAACGTTTTTCTCTGGGAACCGAAGAGTTCAAATTTGTACTCATCGGTCAGAAAACATTTTTTTCATTCATCAACTGTCCAATGCTGATGTTCTCTAGCCCACTGCAGCCGTTTTACTTTATTTTGTTGCGTAAGTGTGGTTTACGCAACGCTATTCGGCCAAATAAACCACCCTCTCGTAACTTCCTTTTCACCATGGTTAAACTGACTCGTTTTTCACGCTCAATATTTGTTTCAGCCATTATTTCAGGTGCAGTTTTTCATCTATTCCGTTTACTCGTCATAATTATTCGACGATCTTCCACTGGTGTTGTCACTTTCCGTCGTCCTGTTCGTTTTCTATTTAATAATGATGATATTTTTAATGCTATACTCAACACTAATCAAGTATTCGGAATCTGTGGTACTGGAACACTGAAACAATTCACTGAAACCCTTACCATAATATTTTACTGGTACTAGACGCACGTTTCAATAGTCAAGCTATCATCATCAGCAGTAAAACTGAATTCAGTTTTACTACTAAGGGTTTTAGTGAACTGTTTCAGTTATAGTCAACGGTTTGGAGACTTAATTTCAATTTTCTGGCGATATCTCTGCTACTTCGGCCAAGATTATGTAAAGCAACAATCATTGTGCGGATTTCTAAAAGCAACTCTCTTGTCTTCGACATTTTAATACTAATTTTAGATAATTTTATTAAGGATATTCACTGTTTAAAAGAACAATAACCACTAAATCTAAATTCATAATTCTAGTTCGGGTAAATAAGGAATTGTGATCTTTACCTGCACTACGTTAAATATTTATCAGTCAAGGATAATTGTATTACATTTCGAGTCTTTTTATGGCCCTACCTAGATCCCTAACTATCGGATTAATGAGATTCAATCGATAACTAGATATCAGAGGAGCCTTTATGGAATTATTTAATGGCCCCGACAGTAGTATTTTGTTGCAGTGGACATCAGGACGTTAATAAAAGGTAACAATATATTATTTCTTAATAATACTGTATCTCACGTACCTACTTTTGCGCGATACGCCTCTGGCGTTGCACTCGTTTGTCGAACCTTGGTGATATCTTTCTTTTACTTGTAGGTAAGTAATTATACCCCTTAAATAACAATAAATAATGTTTTAAATTTTTGATGAAATGCATATAACCCACTATGGCTTGCAGCTGGAGACCAGAAAAGTTTTCTCATTTATAATACTTCAGATTATATTTATGTATTATGTTACTTGTTATATAATCCATTTCCTATAGTATGAAAACTCTCCAGTAACAGTGCTTTAATTTTTTTTAATTATAAATAAGAAATTTAACATTAAATGGATATAGAAATGGAAATCCTTCTTCTATCTCATCTACCTCATCTTGGATTCAAAAATTAGGTATTGGCTGTATCTGTTAACTTTTCCGTTGTTATTCATGTATAAGTGTGTTTGGCATTCAACAATAAAATCAAATTTATCAAAAACAGTGACATAAGTATCCAGAAAGAGGTGGAAGTGACAGTATTCCTTTAGGTAAGTCCGCAGCTTTCCAAAAATTACCAGGTTACTGCTGCTTATCTGCATATAACAGTTTCCCAGCTCCAATTAAGATTACTAAAGGGCGCAAGATGTTAAAAAAAGAGTGAAAGAATATTTGGTTGACAAATTCGTATGTTGAACTTTTAATCTGTTCTCGTTTATCATAAATGAAGTGATTGCCTTATATGCTGTATGTTATTTATATATTTTATATTTATGTTTACACTATTTATTTATCTCCTGCACTTACATATGTATTTTTGATGTTACCAATATAATCTTATGGCTGAATATATTTATCTATTACTTGCATTCGAAATTTTTGGGGAATTGGTCAAAAAACAAGTGAACGATTTTAAATGTAATTTGGACTATTTTAATAAAATTCTGTCTTTTTTTATATCGGAAAGATATAAAGTCGAAAGTGCAATGTTCATCTGATTTTTATTGATCCATAGCAAGAAAAAGAATCATAAGAAGTAAATGCTTCAAACATTTTCAATTTAGGGTAACTGCTGGCAAGAAATGTGCTTTATAGCGGGTAAAATTTGTTTTGAAGTTATTATTGGTATCAAGAGTGAACTAAAGGATATTTTGATAAAATGCCCGTCTCATTTCAAAACTAAATAGAAATTAACATTGATGGTAACTGATCTGTTACTGGAGATATTTTTCCAAACCCAAATGGATTTGAAAGAATGACCACATACAAGTTTCTTATTTCATCGTCAAATAAAATTCTTGGGAAATGTGCAGAAGAGTTATCTTTATGGACATTTTCAATAGATTTTTTTTATTGTTGCCCTCCAGACTCGAATATATTGTGAAAATGTTGGCAATCCATTGTAATGCTTAATGAATACAGAAAGATATAGAATATCTGGCAAGCTTCCTATAAAAAAAATTACAACAATATTAGCAATCTTTTTCTTAAATTTTATCTCACATTCAAACAGGTGCTCTTAAAGTATTCATTTTATATTTCTTTCCGTCCAAAATAATTTTTGAATTATAGTGCAGCTTTTCGAAAAATTGGCCACGTTTTCGCGCTTGCCGGTAGTGACGACACTTCGATCAAGCCGGTCAAGCGCGTATGACTCCTTTCCAAATTTAGGCATGCATTAGCACATCAGGGTTCCGTCGTTTGGTCACGCGTCAAGAAGTATCGATAAAAAGCGCGATTTTATTTTATTTCGGAAAACATTAAGCCCGATGCCTACACTTTTTCCGTGTTATTGGGCAGCCTTTCAAAAACTATTATTATCTTGTCGTATTGGCACCGATTTCGCGGTATGCGTATGAGAGCCGCGATTGTACGTTTCGAATATTAAAATACGCATTTTATTTATATAAAATATACAATAAAAAGATGGAATTTCATGAAAGATTTAAGGATTCAGATCCCTCTTGAGATCCCCCATTAGAAATATTCAAAATAAAAGAAAGCAACTTGATAAGATGACTTACCTCCAAGTTCCTTCTGCCATCGTTTCTTGTTTCCCTCTATAGCTTTACCGATGGTTTCTTTTCCGTTTCTCTTAGGGTGTTGTTAATCGTTCGGATGGTAATTGTCTTCTTGCGGAATAAAACACAAAAATATACGAAGGAACCGGGAGAGTATGGAACTCAGAAAAAATGTGTTGTATAGTCGCACGGACGCGACGCAAACGACGCCGTTTCTACCAGAAAACTGGCGTCGCGACGTTAACACTTGTACTTGGTGGGTTGATCTTGCTGCTTTTGCCGTGTGCGAGGTCCGCTCGGGGCGATTTGCCAACTTTTTTCCACTCTCGCGAGAAGCATCAGCATCGGCTGTTGTTGATTTGGGAAAAGGCGGCGAACAGGCATTGCCTGTTCCACTTTTTCCTTCTTTAATTATTTATTACTTTTACATTATTTATAACTTCTCGGGACGCAACGTCCGCATAAAACAAACGGGTTAGGCTTCTATGCTAAACCCACGTTCGTATTGGAGATTTAGAATATTTGCGACAAGTAAATGATATACATAGTGCAATATCAAACCTGTGGATATTTTAAAATGTTCATTTTTGGCCTGAATATCTTTGTGATGATGCCGTAAATAGAATTTCCACATAACACCATAAATAAGTTTTAATGTAAGCTGTAGTTGTGTGCATTTTTACACATGAGTCATTTAAGAAGAAAGAATATATCTACACACGAAGAAATTAACGATTTTAGGTTAAATGATTCATAATCTGATGCGTTGTAATTTTGGTATTTGGCCTGTATTCGGTAATAATTTTACTTGCCTTCAAAAACTTGTTTATTGAGATTGGTCCAAATTAAACAGTTCTACACAATTTCACAAAATTACGAATGTAAGTTTTTTAGAAAATAAGACCAGTGAACCGGAAGACATCCGTAACATATTACTTGAAGTCCAATGAGTCTTTTGTAATGAAAATTTGTATTTTCGTGAAATCACATCTGATTGATTCGTTCGAGTTATATCGTCTTGTAAACAAAATAATAGTGGTCAAAAAAATTGTGTTACCTGTAGAATAGAAGCATGTTACAAAGCAATTGTGGAGAAGTACATTTTGACTACTTTTTTGACTCACGTTATGGATTTTTGTTGGTGTAAAACGAATCGATACTTCTGGGTCAAATTAGAAATTGTATTAACTATAAACAGTTATCTTGGAAATAAACACTCCTATTAATGCCTGGCACTATCTATTTAATGAAAAGTATATTTACTTGATATCTAACATATACACTACCGGTCATTGATGTTAGGAAATCTGTTAGAATTTTAAAAGATGGAATTTTTTAAATATGCAATGCTCTTAGTATTACTATAAAGGCTTCTACAACAAATTTGTTATAACAATAAAGTATTTAAGACGGATATCCTCATTAGAATAAATGTTACAGAAAGAAATTTTAATTTATCCTACTAGTAATAGTAGTAATACGATCATCAGAAACGATACTTAAGAATAGCCTATAAACATGTTTACAAAAGAGGAAAGGGGGTTGTAAAATTTTACCTGCGTGCCTTCGATTATAATAAGGAACAATTCTTATCATACTCGCTATGAATCAGTCTGTTAGTAAACTAATTTCAATACGTATGTTCGGTAGCAGTGTTTATGGAAGTAATATTTTAAAAATGCCGAAAGGAAAGCTTATAACTCTAGAAAGCGATCAGCTATTCTCACATCACACGAAGAAGGATATTCGGTGCGTGTGATTTCGGAAAAATTGCAAGTTACAAAAGCAACTGTGCATTATACTATTCGCCGATATCGAACCACTGGGATATTAGAAGACCGTAATGGCCTAGGTCGCTCAAGAGTGACAACGCGTGCGGAACATCGACGCCTTACAGTGCTAAGCAAAAGAAACCGGCGATTGACGGCACCCGAAATCGCAACAGAAATTAACAGGAGACGCGAACGACTGATTTCTGTTACCACCACTAAAGACCGTTTAAGAGAAGCCGGTCTTTACGGTCGCGTTGCGGTGAGAAAATGCTTCCCTAAAACACGTTACAGAACACAAAACAGTTATCAGGAACAAAGGAGTGGAGGAAAAAGAAGACGACAATATTTCTGTTGCCGTAAAGTGAAGATGTGTTTCGCTAAATGTCTTATTTTCTAAGCGAATACAAGTGTTTAGTGTTTAAAATTTTACTTCAAGTAGAAGGTTAATTCAAGTTTTGGTTCTTCAAAAGTACCCAGAATTTCAGTGCGTGAGGCGTTACCATAGAGAGTTCGCGTAACGTCAACATTTTAGGTTAGTTTTTCTTCTATCAATTTAATTCTTGTAAAACGTCATTATTTGCTGTTTATTTCTTTTTAAATTGCCGAAGGAGTGTCTGTGGGACGACGCTCAAGGACCTACCGACAATGAAAAATAATTAATTTAGTTAGAAAACAATTTCTCTTGTTGTTATAACATTAGAATGTATACCGCATGGTAGGCGGTACTACAAGTGTTCCTACAACGATGTCCTTTTCTTTGTTAAATGTGTAGATATTACATCAGTTTTGGTTGACAACCGTTATACAGTGCGGTTTTAAAGTGTCCTACCCCGCCCCATGCTAACTTTTGAACAACAGAAGCCAGCGTTTTTAGACAAAAATAGGTCGATTTTTATTTTCGTGAAAAAACTTTCGGCACTTCAATTGTATCTTCGGTGTCACCGAAAGTGACGTCAACTTTTTTATTTTAAACAGAATACACTCTATATTTTTACGCCTTGGTTTCTCCACCTGGATTGTGTCTGCCCGCCGATTGTCAACCACCGTTTCCTCGATCTACGAGCCCGGCGCCTGCCCTTCCAACTTCGCCGCCGCTAGAACACCTATACCACCGTATCTTGCGGACAAACCTCCTCCCTCTGCGTGTCTCTCCGAACCCAGTCTTTATGTGAGTTAATCTAAGATATTTTATGCAACGTTGCGAATCATAATTAACATTTCATTTTGATTGAACTATTTGGAGCATTTAATAGTCATTCTTTTGGTTAATTATGATTCGTACTTAAGATTTAAGAACTGCGCTTAACGCCATTACTTACTGCCCATGCCAGAAACTTAAATCTAATTATTAACCTTGTTGTTTAGATTAGTATTAATCTTTAAATATTTTCTTTGACGCTTCTATTCATTTCTTTCTTTGTTAATATTTATAGCTATTGTTTTGACCCTGAGATATTAGTCTTTTTTTGTAACATATTCTCTTTTTTTAACAGTGCTGTTTCATTCAATATGCAGTCTATTCAAATATTTGCTACGTTTTGAATTTTCTTTTGTATACTCCTTTCTTCCTTTCCCTCGAAAATTCTGAATGGTTTTCAAGGGAATTATCGACCATCAGCGAGGCGACTAAGCTAAACAAAACATTCAGTGGCGGCCTATTAACATCGGAATTCTTGCCAAAGAATTCGAATACCGGGTCGTCGTCTCGGCGAAGAAATACAAAGAACCTTCACGACTTCAGCAACAAAAATAAATTTTAAACGCCGTTGTATTATTATTTGACTCCTTGACTCCTCTCCTTTTAACACTACGTTTAAATAGCTAAAGTTGAGCACTACACCATATTTTAATTCTTTCTCTCCTTACTTTTTGTAACACCGTAGTGTGATGGAAGTAGGAAGTTATATATCAGTTTATCATATATCAAAACTTTTCGTTTTTACCTTATCATCATGCAATTGAAAAACGTGCAAGTTCTCTATTATTTATGTAAAAATATCAAGACCACATATGTTCCTAATAAAATTGTCAATAATTCCATGTTATTAATAAAGTTATTTTTATTGCAATTATGCAAAAAGCCGTAGATGAATGTTGTAAGATAACGTACAGAATCTATTTCACGTTTTTTTTGCACTTGTTGAAAATCATAAATGATTAAAATTAATAGGAAATTGAATAAATAAACATGACATAGATACAGAATATTATTGAAATCTTTTAGAAAACAAAGCGTAATTACATCAACAAAATCGTTTCAATTTCCTCCTTTATTTGTTCCCAATTCAATTTAGGGTCTATTTAACGCAACGGAAACCAAGTAGACGACTATGTAATAAAATCTATAATCTATTCTAAAATAATATAACCTACTTATACATTCCTCTAACAGCATTCAGTTCCTTATTTTTATTATTTATACCGTATTGCTGTAGCCAGTTGCGTTACCGCGCGCTTGACTTTTTCAAGGATAACAGTATCGAGGTGCTTGTTTTCTATTGAACACACGGTACGATATCTTAAAAATAAAATAATCATTCGGGTTATATTTAGTCCCTCTATTACCGACAGGAACAGCTAGCAGTTCGCACATCGACCTCGTTCACTTTGGCCGCGAAGATTGATTTTACGAAATTGCCTCACCACATGTGATCCCAACGAGGAAGTGAAAAACGTAAAACATCGTATTATACGCATCGTATTATACGCAAAATATAGTTTCGCTCTACATATTGGCTTACAAATTACCCTAGTTTGCTCAAAGGTAATCTAAAATAGTTAAAATTGATATTAGGGACGTTAATGTCGTGCGATGAAATAAAAATGGGCCGAGTCGGTAATGAAATTTTCAAATTTAGCGCTCGGTTAAATTTACACTTATGCATTTCCCATGTCATTACTCTCATATAGTTCTCATTCAGTCGGAGCGCGTTATGTACAATGGAAAATTAGTCGATTGTAATGGATTGCACGTTAGTGGCGGCTTGTCATCAGAGGCTTAAGGTTCCAAAAGATTTCATTAATATCATTAGATACCTTTCTGCATATTCAATATATACTGTTATGTTCAACTTTGTATCTATGACAACAACAACTTCTCCCAGTTGTCACCTCGGAACGATTAAATGTCAGGCTGGCCACTCGTTGGTAACTAAATATCTCTCTTGCGGGAAAAATTGGAAATGTCTTCGTTACCATCCCCTCTCAGCCAACCGTCCTTGGAGCGAGGACATTATAGTTTAAATATAAGTCCAGATAATGACGAGTGTGGGGTATCATGGACACGTTTATTAATTTTTCTATTCACTTATTTCGTCCAAATTAATGTAAAAATCGTCTGGAATAAGCAACAGCGTAAATTGAAAGGTACAACAAATAATATTTCATCAATTAAATCTTTATCTGAAAGGTTTCTGTAAATTGGCAGTGGATTTTCTCGTTTAAAGCTTGTTGGTGACATTTTGGATCACAGAATCATCAACATACAACCTATGTACCTAATTTCAAATTCGCCTGCCAATCTAGGGGATTAAACTATATACTAAATAGGTTACATTTGATCCATCATATACATACATTAAAATTTGAAAAGATATATTGGCGTCATCTAGAGAATGGAAACAACAGTATATTGTTTCGAATTAGAAACATCATTGTCAAGCGTATTTTCTTTAGTTATTTTCTATAAAATATCGATTTTTTTTTATTTTTCCGGAAATTTTTTTCTCCTCGTATATATAATCAAAACCTTGTACACCCTAAAGTGTTAGGTGTTTTTCCACTCTTCAGTACATAAAAACATTTTTAAGAAACACATTCAAGAATGCGTTAATGGTCTTCTAATGATGTCAATTAGCATTAACCTAATTCATAGTATCAGTAATTTTGACGAAAAAATAGAATATTTCATTTCCCAAAAACAATTGTACATGATTGTACAACAATTGATGCACAAACAATTTTTATTGCATCACTATTTTTATTCTGTTTAACTTTTTTCTGAGTTTATTGTTTTGTGTTTAAATATTTTACTATTTCTCTACGATAACGTTCGCATTGTGAGCTTTTATTACTTTTGCACCATTTATTATTTGTATCTGTTAAACGTTGAGAGCCCCTCAGAAATAATAACTACGAGCTGCCACTGCTACATTGTTATTATTCTAAAATCACGAACAAAACATTATTTCATATTTGCTAATGTTTTAAGAAGGATCACAGATACCATTTGAAAGATAATTATCTTATAAAACTAAAACTCCGTATATAAAATTTTTATCGGCAGAGCACTAAAAATTTAGAAAAAAATATATTAGGTGTGTTTTCCTCAATATATTCAGTAACCATTATTTGCTTATTCTATAAGTTTAGTAGTATTTCTAGCAATGGTTAATTAAATTTCAAGCATAATAAGTAGAGCCCGGTAACAGGGAGCCGCGCCATAGCCGTACCTGCCTAGTATACAAAAACAATATTAAGAAAATACACAAAAAATAACAGAACAAATACATAATTATAATATGTGAAAAGTAGTGAAACACACCCTTTTAAGCAGCCTACGGAACAGTAAAACTAGAAGCACCATTATCAGTATTAACATCATATGGATAAGAATGACAAAAAGTTGACACCATTAGATGTGTTTCCACAGTTGCCTCGGTGAGCGATGTTTGCCGTGGTGAGAAAATGAGTTTATATTTTGAAAAAGAGCGTTCAACATCTACCGATGTTATACATGCATGATTAAAATACTCTTTGTACTTAGTCAGTGGATTATTCGATACACCATCACAAATTTGTTTTAGTGTGCTAAAATCGGGATCTTTCTGTAGCACACTCTCGAACTTTTTTGAAACGCGATTATATTTTGCCTCATGTATCGTCAGTAGCTGTGTATGCACTCTGTCCATAATTTGCAGAGATTGCAATAATGATAAGGAACTATTTTGTAATTGGTCTATTGCGTCAGCTAGTCCTTTATAGTAGATACGAATATTTTTTAAATCTGTTTCAACGGAAATATCTTGAAATTTTGACTGGCTTTCCTTAATAGCTGCAGCTTCGGCAGGATTGAATTGTGCAACAACAGCTTTTACTATTTTGAAATGTTCAGCATGATAAAAAGCTGCCTGCAACCATGTTCCCCAACGTGTAAGAATTGGCTCCGGTGGTTGACGAATACCAGGACACTCTGTGAAATGATATTGTCCCAAAAGTCCTTAAACGGTTGTTTATCGAGTAAGCCTAGTGGCAAATTACAGTTTATCAACATAAGAATTACATAAAAAAAATGTACTTCTCGGTGGGATGCCCAATTTTCGTTTTCTATGCTGTGCGGAATTTACGTGTCTTGTACAGTTCCACTTCTTATTTGACATCAAATGTATTTTGCACACTTTACAAACTATCTTACTCCCATTGTAAAACAAATCGGGAAAGTCAGAAATAAACTTATTTATTATGTCTTGAAAGGGTCGTTTTTTAGCCTTTGACATGTTCACTAAAAACTACAATTAATAACTACGTTTGTATCAATAAATCAACGCACTACACTAAATAATAACTACAATCAATAACTACGTCTATATCAATAAAATCAACACGCTCTATCCACTATCCAATGCTAAACTGAACTGAGTGATGATGATTTGTCGTGTCGTGTCATAATCGACCAGCCTTCCCCGACCACCTAAACACAATCGCACCACCGCTGCGATTGCTCTCCAATTACCGGGCTCTAATAATGAGTGCATCATGAAGAAAATATTAAAACAAAATACGCAGCTCATCATTAACTTTGGTAAACATTTTCATTAGGACAATGAAGATTTAGATCAACTCTTATCGAATTTACTCTTTTGCAAACCCCACGAAGCAAGGGAACGCTTATCTTGGCAATCGTGCCAAACATCAGAATTAGAGTCAAGATGTGAATTGATTTTAAATGGTTCATTTTCTTAAATTTATGATAAACGGCACTTATAATGCTATCAAGTGTTTGTAAACATCAATTACAAAACCGTAGTTCCATATAATAGTAGTAAATATATTTTTTTTCGAATTGAATATAAAGAAGCCTATTAAATAATTATCGTTATTTGTATTATTTTTAAAAATCCTCGATATCTTGTAGTAGATGTTAAATCATAAACTGTTTACATTTATATGTTTCTAGTAAAAACCGTTTTTTGGTAAGTTTTCATATATCAACACATTCAACGTCTGGATCCAGCTGTGGAAGGTTTTTACTTCGTGCACATCTATTATAACGATCTTCGTTATGTTTGGCCATTATTGGTTTGCAGTCCTCGCCGTAAAGATGCATACTTAACATATCCCGACAATCGAAGCTGCCGTCACAAACGCAATCCTAAAATGAAACGGAATTTTAACTGATAGGTTTTTGGATGTTTTATAATTCTTATTTTCATTTGGGTAGTCAAACAATCACCTTGTGTCATTTGTGTAAATAATAACATGTGGGGGTATATTAGACAATTTTTAGACATTTTTGTTTTTCATTCTAATCAAACCAAATTGGGTATGAGCCTGCAAGCTGTTTTTAGAAGCGGCATCAACTGCCGCTGTATTAAAACATTCGAGAACATCTTTAAAAGAATCAAAAAAACTTCTCCAATGTAAACCGGACTTTGGGGATACATTAAACGTCATCAAAATTTATAGCAATTTGTAAATTTTTGTAAAAATTTCAATATTGGCATGTCATTGAACGTCTGCAAGCAAAAAAAAATTATCGGCTTAAAAATAGACCAAATTGATTAAAATTCAAAACCTCTAAAAACAAGTATTTTACAGACCTTTACAAACCTTCTAGAAAAATGTAAAAACTTTATAACAAAAAACAAAATAAAGAAACAATACAAAAGTAAATTGTAAATTCTCTGCCTAACAGGCTTACGAAGCGTGATTGGATTTGTTGTTTGATTTTATCATAATGGGAAAGCAGGATATAATCACAGAGAAAAGAGCACGAATTTCTGCTCTTCTAGAGACGGGAGAGTTCTCTCAACGTTAAGTTGCACAAAAAGAGGTTATATCATCAAATGTTCTGAGAATCGAGAAATTAATTGAGGGGAGTATTCCTAGAACAAGTAGTGGCAGAGTATACTGTGCCGGCAAACGCAAGGGATGATCGTCGTATAGTAAAAGTGGCTACAGAACATTGTTTTTATCCATTAAAAGTGTTCATAAAATTCTTAGTAGAGAAGGTATACAAATATCAGCCCGAACAGTCCGTAGACGTCTTCATGAAGCGGGTTTGAAATGCAGACGTCTGGTGAAGAAGCCAAGACTAACATCTAAAATGAAAGTGACACGATTTCAATGGGTTAAAGAATATAAAAAAAACAATTGAAGATTTCGGAAAGGTAAGTTTCACTTATCATCTATATTTTTGGTCAAATTCATAACTCGCTTAATGGTTCTCTACATTTTTTACTTTTTCCTAGATTATTTATAGCGATGTCCTTCAGAGCGTTATAAAGAAGCATGTACGACCAAATCTGTTAAACATCCCCCATCTCTAATGGTTGGGTCATCTATTATGACAGAAAGAATATTTCGTTAACGGAACAATGGAACAAAAACAATATAAAAAAGTTTTACAAAATTATTTAAACTAAAAACTACAATTAATAACTACGTCTATATCAATAAAATCAACACGCTCTATCCGCTATCCAATGCTAAATTGAACTGAGTGATGATGATTTGTCGTGTCGTATCATAATCGACCAGCCCTCCCCGCCCACCTAAACACATTCACACCGCCGCTGTGATTGCTCTCCAATTACCGGGCTCTAATAATGAGTGCATCATGAAGAAAATATTAAAACAAAATACGCAGCTCATCATTAACTTTGGTAAACATTTTCATTAGGACAATGAAGATTTAGATCAACTCTTATCGAATTTATCTTTTGCAAACCCCACGAAGCAAGGGAACGCTTATCTTGGCAATCGGTGCCAAACATCAGAATTAGAGTCAAGATGTGAATTGATTTTAAATGGTTCATTTTCTTAAATTTATGATAAACGGCACTTATAATGCTATCAAGTGTTTGTAAACATCAATTACAAGCGATGTCCTTCAGAGCGTTATAAAGAAGCATGTACGATCAAATCTGTTAAACATCCCCCATCTCTAATGGTTGGGTCATCTATTATGACAGAAAGAATATTTCGTTAACGGAACAATGGACCAAAAACAATATAAAAAAGTTTTACAAAATTATTTAATACCTTATACTGGTTCATTGGATCCAAGTCAAGGATCATATACTTTCATGCAAGATAATGCACCGTGTCATAAGGCAAAAAGTGTAATGTGATACCTTGAATCTAAAAACCTGCGTGTACTACCTTGGCCAGGCAATTCACCAGACATAAACCCAATTGAAAATGTGTGGAAGGTTTTGAAAAACATCGTAAGTACATGAAACTCAACTACAAAGGAGGAGTTACAATAATATATTGAAGATGTATGGCATAATAGCGACGAAATTAAAAAAAAATAATAAGAAGCTACATTGGGAGTATGCCAAAAGTGATTGAGGAAATAATAAAACAGAGTGAAGGAACAAGCAAATATTAGTAAATATATGTACAAATTATACTTACTTGCATGTTATATGTAATTAAATTAAATATAATAATTAAATATTGCCAACATTACCAACCGTTTTTTTTAATTTTACCCTAAAATCATAATATTTTTAAATGGTCCTAATTCGATAGCCAAGGACTGTATAATAATGTGTGGTGCATGTATCGTACCACAGATCGTTAGATTTAATAATAGTGTATTTTGCTTGTGGGCAAGTCACCAACGGCTACTGGAAAAGTTCTTATCGCAAATAGGGGAAAGTGACCAACTGTCCGAATTATCTTTATACTTAAGAAGTTCTATTGTGACTCTTGAAGAAAATTCCTTGAATTGGCGGAATACCATTAACAAAACTTACACTTCCAGAAATAATTCAAAAATATTTTGAGTATTGTAGCAACGTCAGTACCATTGAAACATTTATTTCCAAAAGCGGATGTAACGCCCGCACAGCAAAGAAATAGGCTGAAAGGGAGAAGATTCCCAAATGTTATTTCTTCAGTCAGTAAATGAAACGTTTTGGGAATACAATTACCCTATTAAACGCCTTTTTAGGAATTAATATTATTTAAGAAAAAGTTTTAGTCGCGTTTATTGTTAATTGTTAAAAGAGTTCATTTTTATTTATATTTCTTTATTAATAGAGTTTATTTTTATTTATGAAATAATATTTATTGCAACAAATGAGTTCTTTCTCTCTCTATATTGCTCAGCGTAAGAATTATCTTCCACCCACCCATTAGGTGGACACGCTATATAGTAGAATGTTACAAAATTTTTTAATATACATGTAGGTTGCGCAAAAAGTATTGTACCAAATAGTTTGACATTTGGTACAGAGATAAGATGGTCATAAAGAAAGTGTTTGTTGAATTCCGCCATCTTGATCTTTTTAACAGAAGTGTTATAGTTTATTCAAAATTAACGAAGAAATATCCGAAAATAAATTAAGATAATAAAGATCATTATTTTAAAGTCGTCGTGTTATGCCATTGTTACCAACAAGAAAATTATTTTCTGTGAAATTCGTAACTATGAAAAAGTAGCGTCTTTTCTAAAAATTCAAGAAATATGATGGTTTGCCTTTGTGGTATTATCAACTGACTTTCTAGATCAAGTATGTTGCCAGTCAGCTTCTGTTATTTAATTATTTTAAAGTAAATCCTTGTTGGAATTAAAAAAAATTCAAGATGGTAGCATCTAACAGACATCTGTTACACAAAACAAACGAAAGTCAACTTCACCAAATTTCAAATTTAAATTTAATACGTGATTTTTTGGTTACAGAAAGACGTCCATTAAAAACTCAAAATCGTCCCAATTCTTGCCAAATTTGTATAAAATAATTTTATTACTTACACGATAAAGAGAAACTAACACCTATCTACAAAATCGAGTCTGGAGTTCCACAAGGCAGTTTATTGAGTCCACTGCTATACCTTCTATACACGGCTGATCTGTCAACTAGCGAAAGAAATTTAGCAGCAACTTTTGCAGACGACACCGTTATCTTAGCTTCTCACAAAGATACCAATATCGCTACACAAATTCTGCAAAACCACCTTCATAAGGTAGAAGAATGGTTAAGCAAATGACGTATCAGAGCAAACATAGTCAAATCAGTCCAAGTAACCTTCACAAACAGAAGAGGAGCCACACTTGACAATCGACAACTTCTCCAGCGGGATGAAGCTAAATAACTTGGAATGCACTTAGATAGTCGTCTGACATGGAGGAATCATATCTTCACGAAAAGGAAGCAACAGGGTCTTAAGCTTAGGCAACTATATTGGTTGATTGGTCGCCAGTCTGTATTATCAACAAATAAGCTGTTGGTCTACAAAATGATCCTCAAGCCCATATTGACTTACGGCATCCAACTCTGGGGTACAGCATCCACATCAAATATTGAGATATTGGAAAGATTTCAATCCAAGATATTACGAACAATTGCAAACGCTCCGTGGTTTGTTCCTAGCAAGATCATTGCACGTGATCTTCAAATCAAATCAGTTAAATCAGAAATAAAAGAATATTCCAGAAACTATTCAAAAAGATTAGGTACTCACCCAAACAGATATGCCCTGAACCTCATGACATAACCTTTTGCACAACGAAGACTTAAACGTCACACACCACATGACCTCTTAACTAGATTTTAGATTTTAGGTTTTATATATTATATTGTAGTTAGTATAACTAATTTAGGTCTTAAATTATGTTATCAAAGGAAATTACCACTGGTTTCTTACTTGTCTAATTTTATTAACACATTTACTTATTGTATGGAAACTTACAGATTGTAAATAAATGGGAATAAATAAAAAAAAAACTTACACGATTCCCAAGGTATTCTGAAGCGTAGTTTTTAATTGTATGGATAATACAATTATCATCGGCTATGCATCTCATATATGATTGTCGATTGATTCCAGTGTTCCTCTTAACAGTTGGAGCATTTGCTTTTATCCAATAATCGTAGCTGATAGAGTAATTAGCGCAATTCTGCAGACTGTAACATCCCGTTCTCGCATGGCATAAGCAAGTTACACATTTGTGAATATCACTATTTATGAGATTAAGCAGAGCTAAAACAAAAGATGTTGATGTTTAATGCGAACATCTTCTTTCCGTAATGCCTATAGTTAATGCAAGCCCACTTACAAGTTTTAGTTCCAATTGGTGCTAAAATCACGCCCAATATAATAATTGCAGCAAAACATTTCATTTTTAACGGATGTTGGTGCTTGCGGAGGCAAGGTCAGATACGCTCTAACTTGTGTTTTCCTTCAAGAAGTTGGGAGCGAATCGCAAACATGTGATAACAATGCGTTATCTCTTCTATCTTTTGACCTTTTTAACGACCGAATAAAAAATATCGGATTTTTTATTTTTACACAATTAGCGTATTTTAAACTACAATTTCACTGTCATCTTTTGTCATTAATCAACGCAAGCAAGTTTTTAGAAGTATCACAATTACAATATTTCGCTTCTATATAACATTTGAAGAACAACTATCTGCTAAAACCAAAACTTGTATGAATACCTCAATGCTTCTACTTCCTTCCTTTCCTCCTGCCTTATCAACGATTTGAACAACACCACAAAGCGATCGTAGATAAGTATACAGTTTAGAATTGAATATAAAATGCAAACACTAACAATATAGAAAAGAAACCTTTATTATTTTTACTTTTTTTTAACATAAGCGCTAGTTGCAAACATTCAAGCGTCATAGATAGGTCCACAAGGAAATGATTAAAACAAAAAATGTACTTGGTATCGTTTAATTTTGCATATATATCTGCAGATCTTCATGTATCTTCATCAGGACACTTAAGAGTCGGATCAAGTTGAGGAAGACCTCTATTAATGGCGCATCTGTTATAACGGGAACGATAAGCCATTGAGGTTACAGGTTTGCAGTCTCCACGAAGCAAGTGAATGCTCAATTTATCTCGACAGTCGTGCAAACCATCACAGTTACAGTCCTAAGATGTGAATAATAAAATCAAAAGGAATGATATGCATAAAATCAAAAAGAAAAACGGCAGAGAATGTCATCAGCACATTGCTGATGACTGGTTTTTAATTCCTGCCATAATAAACTAAAATTACTTAAATAATAATAATACTAATAATACACAGAGTCTAGTTCTGCTGCCTCAAAAGAATCAACTAAAGATTTCTCCCAAAATTAATTAGGAAGAGATAGTTGCCAAGGTTCCAACGGTGTTGCGTTATAGACGTTGCCAACGTTGTAGGAAAAATACCTTCCATAAAGCTTTGACTTAAATTTCTCTATACAATGAAGTTTTTACATTGAACATTAATGTGAACGTGGGTTCTGGACGAGATCTTATTACATTATGGTGGTGTCTTTTCCAAACTGATTTGGTGGAACAACACTGCCTAATGCAACCTTCTCAACGAGTACATATTTAACCAGCCAGGCCAACTCAGTGCAATAGATATGTGTTATTATTTTATATGGTGAACAAATCTCGCAAGAGTTCTGAATACATTGCAAACGGCAGTGGGATGTCAAGCTCAGACAGATACCACATACAACTTCACAGTAAGCTGCCTGCGAAAGTACTAAGGCATCCCAGAACGTCGTTTCGTATTAAAATAATGTCTCTTAGCATACAGTAACTTATGGGTGATATAGAATTTTTTAATAATATACGACACATGCTTTCGAAAACATACGAAAAATTTTGTTGGTCACAAGAGTATGCAAAAGTCTTTGCAAAAACTATCGCTGCATATTGAATTGATTCGTCTTGAGACAACGCTGTTCCGCCACGATAAGGACTCTTTCCAAGTCGGTCTCTACATACTCTACCGCTTTGGGCAAATCCAAAGGTTTACGAACCAGATACACTAATGTATGGTCAGCATCACAGTGATGCTTACAGTACTTCAAGTGGTCACCAAGACAACAAGTGTATATAATATACAATAACGGCCCCAACATCGATCCTTGCGGCACACCAGATTCAACAAATAAAAGTAACTTTAAATGGTTAACTTTCTTATAACTATTCAATCTTCTTTACTGTACCCATTTTAACGAATAACTCTTGCAACTTATTTGATTTTGAGGATAATATATTATTTCAATTAAACATCTACCAACCAATGTTAAAAGAAGCTACAGTTAAACGCGATAAGACAAACTAAGGTGTATTCATAACCTTCATATAACCTGATACAGAATTAAATAGAGTCTGTCCATAGATATAACGATTCAACTAGTGCTGATTTTAAAGTACTCTCTGAAATCTGTTATTGCTAAGAGCTTCGCGCCAGGTTAGAAGTGAGGTTGCCGCGCTCACGACGCGACGTATGTATGCAGATAAATCGGCACGGGCTACCTCAGCGAATGAAATTATTGATTTATTGCAAGTTTCTCATCAACTCTTCGCTCTTCGTTAGTTGTAATTATAGAGATAAATATATGTATGTATGTAAGTATGTCTAACGTACGCAAGGAAAACAAACGACCGTTGGCTAACAAAGTCACTAAATTTATCAGCGAATTTCCGGATTTGAACTATAATGGAACTAAAGTATTGTGTAGAGTGTGCAAAATGTCTCTAATATGCTGAAACAAAGGCGACTGTAAAAGAGATATAAATAGTGTGCAGCACAAAAATGAGAAAAAAGGCGTGCCCCAATTTACGTTGGACTTACTTTTGATGTTTATTGTTCGTGGTCTACCGCTTCGCTTACTCGATCAAGAACCGTTTCGATAGTTTTGGCACTTCTTTTACATACAATCCCGAGTCACGGACAACGTTACGGAAAGAGCTACCAAGTATACGAAAAGATATCGAAAATAGGATCAAAGCAGAACTAAAAAATAAACAGTTGTGGCTATGTTTTGATGAGACGACAGATTGTAAAAAAAATCTTTAGTCCGGGTACTAGATCCTGTTAAACCGAAATTTGCAATCTTATTAGCTAGCAAAAGACTAAAAAGATGTACTGGCGAGGCAATTACAGGCGTAGTGTTCGATACGTTACAACAATTTCAAGTGCCAGCTAGTCAACTGTTCATGATTGTGAGCGATGGAGCAGCGACAATGTGTAGTGTAGGCCGTTCTCTTAAAGAAAAGTGTCAGGGACCTTTACATGTTACGTGTAAAATTCATGCTTTACATCTCGTGGCACAAACTATTCGAGAATGTTACCTGGTGGTGGATGCATTAATAGCAAATATAAAAAAAGTGTTTCTCAAATCTCCGGATTCGAGCATTTTACAGGCTTTGTCCCGGTATTCGCGAACTACCACAGCCGATTCTTACGCGTTGGGGAACATGGTTGCAAGCGGCTTTTTCTTATTCTGAACATTTCCAAGAAGTAAAATCTGTGATTTTACCTTTCGATCCTGATGAAGCTACAGCTATTAAGGAGAGTCAGAAAGGATTTCTAGATACTTCCGTTGAAACAGATTTAAAAAGTATTAGCAACAATTATAAGCGATTACTAGATGCAATAGAAAAATTGCAAAATACCGGGTTGTCGTTAGTAGAATCAGTGCAAATCGTGGACGAAGTTAACATATTGCTATACGGTATAAACAACACAAAAAGCGGGCTCGTTATAGCAAAGTTCGACAGTGTTTAAAAAAAAATTCCGATTATACGACGTTAAGACAAATCTGTGGTGGTGCAGATTCATTAACTAACTCTAAGGATTATTTTAATTACATCTGTGTTACTTTCGTAGTTGTTGAACGGTCTTTCTCGAAATATAAGAAAATTTTTTCAACACAGAGATTAAAATTCACCGAGACAAATGTGGAAACATACTGATGGTGCAAGTTTTTCAACAATCCTACCCACACTGTTAAGAAGTTACGTTTATTTATTACATTATTATTTATTGTTATGGTATTAAGTACAACAGATTTTTGAAGAAACTACTTTGTTTGCTTTTTACGGTTACTACATGACATACAACAAATGCCGTTTTCAAATAAAAAAAAACTAATAATGACAATAAAAACATTTCAACGTGTGCATATATTTGCTTTATTTAGCGAACATTTTTATTAGGCCAGCTTTTATATTTTACACTGTGGTATTGACTTCAAAGTATTACTTCTGCTGTGAGTCACACATACTATACACTATTTATAATCCGCGGCCAATGCGACTGATCCGATTCTGTTGCGAAGATCGATTGTGCCCGGCTTAGTTATCGCAAGTATCCAGACATTGGATAAATAAAGTAATGGGCCGGATTACAAGATAAAATAACCACTTTGTTCAAATTTTCATATATAAGAAGGGAACAAATGCAAGAAATAGTTGAAAGAGAATTTTCGCGAAATGCAAAAAGTCAAATTCATGGATATGGAAACCATAGGACTCAAATTCAAATTCCGTAAATGAGGTATCAGGGAATAGTGATATTTCGACGAATCATAATGGTGATGAGATAGAAGGAAATGTTGATTATGTAAGTAGTCATAATATCATCCTGAATGTATATAGCAATCTGAAGAATGAGAAATATGGGACAAAATCGGAGACAATAGTTTTGGGATATGAAAATCAACGGAAGTGTCTTGTGGTAGAGTGCGCAAAATCTTTGATCTTGGTTTATTTATTAGAAAAACAAAGTAAATGTGAAAAAAATTGATTTATATAATAAACCCAGGAATAGTTTTGGACAATTTTGAAATTTAGTAAATCTATTTTTTCATTTATTAAAAAATTTTTAGACTGGTGGAGATGAAACGAAAGAAAACAAAAAAATGTGTATATATAAAACACATATTTCCATTTCATATGAAAAATGCGTTTCCCTCACCATGGATGTCATAACCTCCTGACTCAAGTGTTAAAAAAGATGTTTTACGTAGAATCTCATGGTATTACACAAACCTTTCAAGTACGTCTCTATAGTCTGATTTACACGATCAAAGAAATTGTACAATTTATTGAATATTCAACTTATTGAACGGTGTAAAGCAGACATTTGACGTCCAATAAGCTGAATCAAGAAGTTGTTCAAGAAATTGGACGTAATAAAACAGGTCCAATTTGTCGTCAAATCTTTTTGGGGAATATAGTTACATTTGTGTATGGCAACTGAAGATTTTGTTATGCCTAACCTGTGCTGACTGAAATACACGGCTGGTTCATGTCACAAGTCATAACATAGTAACGTAACCTATATCGTTCTATCATTAGCACATGGTTGGTGTATGAACGTAGTAATTAGCATTGATAGCACAAGTTACGTTACACAACATACTGTATTTATAAGATATATATCAATTAAGGCAATTAAATTTAAATTTTAAGTGCATAACCACAATCAACCATCACAAATGTTTGTTTAGAAACTGTTTAGTAATTTTCAGAGGTTATACTGTATGTGATTGGCAGTAATGTATATTCCCAGAAATTTATTCGACAAGAAATTGGACTATTTACTGTACAGTTTCTTTGATCGTGTAAATCAGCCTTATGAAACGCCTATTTGAAATAAGTTTGGAAGGGACTATAAGGGTTGTGTTTATATTCCTTTTATGAAGATAAATTGTTATTCACAAATGTTAATAAAGTAAATCGTTTAATCGATGGTTGGATTATAGATATTTTGTTGCTACTGCAAAATTGCGAAAACCCACTTACATATTTTTTAAATTAAAAATATGTAATCATTGATTGCATAAAAAGTGTTTACATTGTAATACGTTTGCTTTGTTTTCTGTTTATTTCTTTTCGATAACCTCATATGTCACGAAGCGATCGATATTTCCAAGGAGAACAAAGATTGATAGTATCTTCTTTTAACTTTCGTTGTTTTTGGGGTTTTAGGGTTACTCATTTAAAGCGCAAAGTACTTACTGGCTTCCAAAATGTGTTTATATGTTTGTGAATTGTATTGATAATACAGTTATCATCAGCCATGCACTCCTGATAGGTCTTCCAGTTAACATCGCTGTCGATTGTCAAGGTTGGCGCACCTGCGTTTTCCCAGTATTTGTAGTTGATGGAATATCTAGCGCAATTTTGTAGGCTGTAGCACCCTGTTGTCGTGTGACATACGCATGATATGCAAGTGTGAATTGAGGAGTTTAGTAGGTTAGTAAGGGCTAAAAAAGTTTAACACAAAATGTTCGTTTATCATAATGCCCGTTTTTTAATGTGAACTTACCAGTTATAGCGTCAATTGTCATAGAAAGAATCAGATAATTAATAATGTTAATATGAGATTTCATTTTTAAATAGATTACTTGTAACAGCACATCCGGATAACTTGTAACTCGTGATTGTTTTTAAAGAAGTCATATGATTTACACTACGATTATACCTTATCTCTATCCTCCTTTGACCTTCTTAGCAGATGTGTTGTACTTTACGCGGTTTCCGCTTCAAAACTTTTGCTAACAATTTCGATATTTCCTTTTTTAATTGCTTTTGTTTGTAGTTACATGATAATTGATCTGTTTAATTATATATGAAGAATCACGAGTTTTACTATTAAATTTTCGGCAGTGTTATGGATCAATCTCAAGGAAATTGTGACAAAATTAGAAAACGAAGTAAGAACGTACGGACTAGTAATAAACGAGAAGAACACCAGGTACATGATTATACGATGAACAAAGAGGAACAAGAGGGAAGTTTGAAGATAACCACTGGGTGCGGTGAAAATTATGAGTTTCAGAAGGTGGAAGACTTCACATATTTGGGAGTGGTACTGGAGAAGAATAGACACGAAGGTCAAGAGAAGGTCAAGTGAGGATAACGAAAAGAAACCAAAAATATAGAAGCTTGAGAACGATGATGAAATCTAAATACCTATCCAGGAAGATCAAATTACGAATATACCATATTATAATAGGACCAATGGCTACGTATGCTTGTGAAACCTGGGCGCTCAGTAAAAAAGAAGAAGACCAATTAGATAGATGGGAACGGAAAATACTAGGAAGCATTCTTGGAGGAACAAATACTGAAGAAGGCTGGAGAAGAAGTTTACGGGCAATATAAGGAACCCAGAATTACAACATATATAAGGCGTAACGATTGATATGGTTGGAACATATGATAAGTGAGAGAATGCCCAAGATGATGTTATGTAGGAAATCAATTGGAAGAAGACGGAGAGGAAGACCGAGGACGAGGTGGATGGAGATGGTGGAGAGGGATCTGAAGCAAGCGAATGTGGATGACTGGAAAAGAGGGGCGAGAGATAGAAGATGATGGATAGCTGTTGTGAATAATTTTGTGAACTGTTGTGGAAATCTCAATGAAATGTAAATTAATGCCCGAGGCCCAAAATGCCTGTAACTTTGGCAATAAAATGTCACAAGATTACAGAATATTCTCTAAAATTTATTGTCCCCCTTGGATGATGTATTTGCTCACGGTAATTTATAAATAAGAATTTTAGCAATATTCTCCAGCCAAATTTACTTAAGAGACTAAACCGAATGAGGGACTCTCATGTCTGGATTTCACAAGTATTGCATGAAAGTAATAACATAATTCTATAATATAATTCCTATAGCCCTGCCACAATCAGGAGCAGACCCTCTTACGACTGGGCCATCCAACCGTTTTAAATAAATAAAAAATAATATTAAGGGTATTCTAGATTTTAGGGCTTTTTAAATCTTAAAAATTTTTTTCTCTAACGGCAGAATTTTTTGCAGAATTACGAGGGATGATCGTAAAATAAGGTTCCCAAAGCCCTATAGCAGCAATAAGACGTGTTAGGCGAAATCCGACAACATTGACGTGTGCAGCAGCTCTTCCACTCTTTATATGTACCATTCTCGACTCGCTACGCCGCTCAGTGTTGGCTAAGCAGCCGTCCGAGATGGAACTCCTGATCGCCGCTACCGCCGGGTGCGAAATTCGCGCTGTGATACGTTTTTTAAACGCGAAAGGGGTTTCACCTATAGACATTCATCGTCAATTAACCAAAGTTTATGTAAAAAAGTGTATAGCTGTTCAACACGTCCGGAAATGGTGAAGCGAATTCTCTGGAGGTCGAACAGAAATTCACAATGAAGAGCGGAGCGGAAGACCATCGGTTTCAGAGGAAATCGTTGAAAAGATCGAGAGCATACTGCTTGAAGATCGGAGGGTCACCATTCGTCAACTCGCTCTTCGGATTTCCGAGATTTCTAACACCACAATTGAAAAGATTTTGACTGGCGGCAGAATTTTACGATATACAGAAGTTGGAGCAACGTCTGCAAAAATGCTTGGATAGAAATGGCGATTATGTCGAGAAATAGCTTAAGTTTTTACCTTTAAAACGATGTGTAATGTTAAGGAATCAAAGAATGCTGTCTATTTTAAAAAAAATATGGGAACCTTATTTTACGATGATCCCTCGTATATTGCGTAAATTAACAATATTATTCAAATCAACACCGTTGTATAGGAGCCATAGAAGCACGATATCTGCATGACCCACATAATTAATATGATCCCTTGAGAAATAGATAATTCAAAAATACAAAGTACACATGCGACTTAACACATCACTATATTTGCGCATGTTTTATGATATAAGTTGAATGCAACGATAAACAATCAAGCTCAATTCAAATTTATGCTTGTCTTAGAGGTTTATCCACACGATTTGTCAACTTGAGGTAGTTATAGATCAGAGTCAAAATGACTATTAATTAACCGGATAATTTTCATCTTACTTCCAGTAAATAAAGGAAACTAATATGGAGGCCAAAAGCTACCTTCACTATTAGAAAAAAAGTTGTAGATCTTTTGCTTTTTGAATACAAACTCTTGGCGTTGTCGACAATTCACAGAGTACCAACTTTTTGGTCTTAAATAGTGTGTTTTGGCATTTTTAGAAAGATAATGCAAAACCAAACCCAACAGTAGCGTATATATATTTTTTTATATACAATCTCTTCTTGTTTTAGGTAAACTTGGCTAGGAAAACCAAATTATGAAGTTATTAAAATATAAAATAGTTTATTTATATCAATTAATTTGATATACAATTTATGCCTAAATTTTCACGAATCTTCGTCCGGGCATTTAAGATTTGGATCAAGTTGAGGAAGACCCTTAATCCTAGCACAACTGTTATATCGGTATCGATAAGCTTTTGAATTCACTGGTATGCAGTTCTCACCGTAGAAATGGAGGCTTAACATGTCTTGACAATCGTATCGGTCATCACAATTGCAGTCCTAAGTTAAAATAGATTTTAATTTTTAAAGTTTAATTTTCTAATAGTTACATTTATAGAAATTAAAATTATTCTATGGCATGTTTATTACAATTCCGAGAATAAAATGTGTAATTGGGTATTCTAAATCTGTGGCACTGCAACACTGAAGCAGTTCACTAAAACCCTTACCACAATGCTTAACTCGTACTGGACGCACGTTTCGATAGCCAAACTATCATCATCAGCAGTAAAACTGAATTGGAATTGGAATTCAGTTTTACTGCTGATGATGATAGCTTGGCTATCGAAACGTGCGTCCAGTACGAGTTAAGTATTGTGGTAAGGGATTTAGCGAACTGCTTCAATAAAATGTGTAATTATTTCCCCGTTTGAAGCTTTAAAAAAAAGAAGGATACTTACTGGATTGTTAAACGTGCCCACATATCTATCGATTGTATTGATAATGCAGTTATCATCTGTCATACATTCCAAATATGTCTCCAGATTAACATCGCTGTTGACTGAAAGGGTTGGGGCACCTGCTATTTCCCAGTACTGGTAACTTATTGAATAGTTCGCGCAATTCTTCAAGCTGTAGCACCCTGTTTTCGTGTGGCATACGCAAGTTATACAGGTATGAGTTGGAGAGTTCAATAGGGTAGGAAGCGCTGAAAGAATGTTTCATATGAAGTGTTTGTTATCGGGGCCACAATTTAAAAGTGAAATCACTTACCACCCATACTGCAAGTTATTGTAAAAAGTAATAGGTGTGTAATAATGTTAATAAGAGAGCTCATTTTTTACTTTTCTCTTGCGGCAGCTCATTCAGATATCTTGTAACAAATTGAAAGTTAATTATCTGATTTGGAACGGAATTACCTTATCTTTATCCTTCTTTCACCTCCTCAGCTGATGTGGATAGTTCTCTGTGTGGTTTCCGTTTCGAAATATTTGATAATCAATTACTACTTCCTTTTCGTGTAGCATTTGTGAAAATTAAGTTGATATGGATAATATTAAGAAATTAGGTGTTAATTTGATAAAAGTTATTTTTATATCTATTTTTTTTATTTAAAATGACCAACAGTTTACAGCAATCGTTAATTTGAACACAATTTTTTCATCAAAATAATCATGAAACTATGTACGTCACTTCAAACTTGTACGTCGAGACATTCAACACTGCGATCTAGTTCTGGAAGACCCTTCATTCGCGCGCAATAGTTATATCTAGTACCGTGGCGAGCAAGCATTACTTGTCTGCAATTAGCACCGAAAATGAATAGGCTTAGCTTGTCCCGGCAGTCGAGTATTCCATCGCAGACACAATCCTAAAATACAATTCATTCGTTAAGCATTTTTCTATTCCTAACCTGAAGTAAGAAGCAAATAGCACGAATGATAATTCCCAATTTTTACGTTACGATCTCAAAGCGCAATCTTTAAAAATGCAAATATAAACTTTTCTGGCGGAACTACCAACTTAGATCGTCCACGAAATTAAAAAAAAACTATGTTAGAATCAAATATTAATAAATTAATCTATTTATTAGCAGTGTAATCTTTATATGGCATTTTATTTGACTAGGGATTAGTAAGTCTGTCTATTTCATAAATAAATATTAAACATGCAATGCACGGTGTTTCGAACATTTAGTCTACACCTACTAGGCTATTTTATGAAAAATGCATATCTGCCGACCCTTTTTCATTTCAACATATTCACGATTAAAATATGGGTAAAAAAACAATCCTTTTTTTGCATAAGTTGCATATTTCTCGTACTGGTTTCATATTTTGTTAAAAATTGCATATTTATTAATAAATTTTCATGTTTAGAAAAATAATTCAATTTTAAAAAAATGTGCATTTACTTTCACATCGTACGATATTTATCATAACGAACGGCGTTAATGTCAGGTAATTTGGAAAAACCGTCACATTAGGTTCTTTGGTATTTACTTGTTTACCTATAATGCAATTAACAGATTATCCACTGCTTTTCCTGATACAGAATAATGCAGGTGACCTGCGCAGTGCAACTTCCTGTAAATAATCTGTAGAGTAACCAAAACTTGCGGACTCGCATAAGCGTCGATATTACGGGTTAATATAAGAATACGAAAAATTCATAAATAAACTTACTTGCTAATTATTCAACAAATTAGAGGCATGAGGATGTGAACTACTGTAAACTTGCATCATTGCATATGTTTCCACAGTTACTTCTTTAAACCTTGTGCGTCGACAAGAAAAAATATTCTTATACATAGAAAACGATCTCTCCACATCTAAGGAAGTTACATTTGCATGTAAAAACTGTTTTTCAAAATCACTTAAAAGTTCACTATTCTTACACTTGTTATAAACGGCCTCTAAAGTATTAAAATCGGGATTTTTCCTTAAAACATCTGCCAACTTTTGACTAGCGCATAATCCTGGCTTATCATTTAATGTGTGTAATTTATTTTTTACACTCTCCACTATGTCTAATGATTCCTGCAATGACAATTCAGTACATTGTAGTTTTCTGATTGCATCTAGTAATACTGTATAATTGGTACATATTGTTGTTAAATCTTCTAAAAGTTGAGGAATTTGAAATTCTCTTTGACTTTCTCTAATTGCTTTGGATTCATTCCGATTAAATCGCATTATAACTGATTGAATTTGTTGAAAATGGATCAAATAGTAAGAAGCTGCTGTTAGCCAAGTACCCCATCGCGTTAAAATTGGTTCAGGAGGTTCTGGAATACCTGGACAAAATTTACGAAATTCTTTTAAACGTTTAGGAGATTTACGAAACACTGCTTTAGTACTTCCAATCATCCGATCAACGTTTCCGAAATGTTGTTGAACAACTTCACCAACTAAATGCAAAACATGCAGCATGCAGGTTATATGTATTAAGTTAGAAAATATATGTTTTAAGGATCGCCCAACACTTAACATCGTTGTTGCACTATCTGTCATAATCATCACAACTTGATCTTGGGCAATTTTACATTTTTTCAAAGCGTTCATTATCACTTTTTGAATATTTTCCGCGGTACATTGTTGAACACGTTTGCAAGCTAACAAATATCGAGATGCTGTGTTCTCGCTAGACAAAACGCGAGCTATTACATTCACAATACTGTTTTTCTTTATATAGGTCGTCTCATCCACGGTAATCCATATTTTTTTGGAACACAAATCACGTTTACACACATTTTCTAGCATCTCTTTCATTCGCGGCAAATGATTCTGTAATTGTGTTTGTGAGGGTAATGGGTACTTTGGAACGTATTGTCGCCAAAACGTTTTAAAGCTGCTTTTCTCACCAACGACAACGGAAGATTACAAGAGGTAAACATAATTAATAAATGTATGAGGAATAGTGTATAAGGTATTTCAGTTCTTGCATTTCTCATATGCTTAATACCATTGACATGCCTCTGGCAATCAGTTCTGTCCAATGCAGCCAAACGAACATTGCATATTAAGCAAAAAACTGCACTACCGTCATATTTTAAATGGGGAAAAAGTGACACATACTTATGTACACTAGTAGCAAATCTATTACGAGGCATTGTTTTCTTAGGTATGTAAATATTAGTACTATATGAAACGATACACTAATTATGTACTTGGTATAATACTACAACACACAAAAAACACCAGCTATATTTTCAAAAGCGACACGTAAGTACATAACCTTGACCGTTCGACTAATCTCTGCAACAGCTCAACCGGTACTAAAACGAAATCTCTCTCGGCGCGGTTTAACATGATTTATATTCAAGGTCGACACTACATGCTTGCTTCTCTACCGGTTTAGTTTATTTATGAATTTTTCGTATTCTTATATTGACCCGTAATACCGACGCCTATGCGAGTCCGCAAGTTTAGGTTCCTCTAATAATCTGTCTAATACCCTGTTTTTAAAGGAATTGTTGCGGACTATAATGCAGATGATGTAATATTTCGGATGAAAGGACAATAAGAAAAAATTATGTGCACAAATATTACAATAACATACTTAAGGAAATATGTAATATTATTGGAAATAATTATATTTATCTTGTAGTTGATGAAACAACAGACTCTTCTGGTCACTACTTTGCAAATTTGCTTATAAGGGTTTTACACGAAGAATACGCAACTAAATCATATCTAATTGCTTCAAAGATATCGAAGAGTTATCGAAAACAAATAATGTAACTATTACTCGTTTTGTGA
Source organism: Dynastes maya (assembly GCA_029619315.2). Classification (NCBI taxonomy): domain Eukaryota; kingdom Metazoa; phylum Arthropoda; class Insecta; order Coleoptera; family Scarabaeidae; genus Dynastes; species Dynastes maya. The sequence goes on along the minus strand of JAROYE020000006.1, from coordinate 41,858,253 downwards.
AGAAGAATTATCTAGTTTTTTTCTACCGCAAAGTATTTCAAGTGAAAAAATTTTGTTAATATGAACCGACAATGCTAGTTATATGGTTAAGGGTGCAGACAATCCAAAAATTGTTTATGAAAACTTAATTCATGTGACTTGCTTAGCTCACGGAGTGCACGAAACGTTTGACGAATAGAACATTGGTTTTGATAATAATTTTTTACCATTTCGACGCGTTGCTCGGTTGTGTAACGCTCCATAATGAAATGCAGAGACTAACTGAATACGGCTGCCAAAGATATCACCTGTGTGATTATCGACTTCGTCATGCGCCGTTGCCAAACATCGAGCGTTACTATTGGAAAACCCTTTATATGACATTCATGACAACTCGTACGTTGCGCTTGAAAATAGTAAGCGTATTTTAAAGTTACCATTATTAACTCAACAATTAACTGTTATCAAAACCAATTACAATTTTGTACATATGACAATTGCGAAGCTCGAAAGTAAAAATTTGCCTTTACTTGATTCAGTGACCTTACTAAATGATTTTGAAGAAAAATGCCAAGTGGTGAAGGGCGAGATGGGGAATTCAATATGCAAAAAAAATAGCTTTAGTTCTTGATAAGAATGTAGGATACAAAAAGCTGAAAATTGTTTCACAAATTCTCAACTAAATATAGATCCACGAATATGTAAAAAATTCAAGCATTGTTCTGTGACATCAGTCGAAGTGGAAAGGAGTTTTTCTGTGTTCAAACATATGTATACCGACAATTGCTGCAAATTAATAGAAAATTTTGAAAAACATTTAATTGTTAATTACCTCGCAAATATTAATTAATATAATTTTTGTATTACATTTTTTACTTATTATTTTTTACTTTAATTGTCTTACCTTCCTTGTGTGTAGCTATATAACTTTATGAAAAATAAATGTATAAATAGGTTTATATACTCTATTATTTCACATAATCTTTCTTCCTACAGCAAAATTCAGTTTTTATGTTATAATTGTATAAGTTAATATGTTACCTTTTACAAAATAGTGCATATTTTTAATTTATATCTTGCATATTTTCGTAAGAACATCTGCATATATATGCGCATATTTCAGCCGTTTTCTTTGCATAAAATCCTAAGCCTATTTACTACATAAACTATACTACTAGAACATTGAAAATATATTTACATATACTCACTTCTTTAGGATATTGCTCCAGATATTTATTTATAGTGTTTAAAACACAATTATCATTTGCCATGCATTCCCGGTAAGTTCCTTCATTCACATCGCTTTCAACGTTAATCGTTGGCGCACCAGCGGTCTCCCAGTAATCGTAAGATATAGTATAATTAGCACATATGGAAAGATCAAAGCACTGCGTTCTAATAAAACATAAGCAGCTTATACAATCATGTAGGGGTGTTCCTGTATGATCGGTTAACCCTAAAATTGCAATACGAAATATGTTTTTCCATCCTAAGATTAAAAAGACTCAGTAATTTGGTTAAAACTTACCATTAACACCAGTAAAAATAAGTGCAATTGTTAAGCAGACGCTGAAACCTTTTAACGAATACATTATGCGTTGCCGAAATTAAATGAAACAATGTGCAATAGTAAGATACGAATGAATACGTTTTCTTGCTTATAACATTTAATCTAAAGATGGTGTTTTTGTTTTCCCCACATTACATACAGATATTTGTGGTTAGTATCTTTATCTTTTCTTTTTTATTCATACAATATGATAAACATTTAAAAGAGAGAGATAAGAACAGAGAGCACAAAAATGAAATAAATTAGCTTATTTATAAAAAAAAATATCAACATTTTTGACGATTTTATGATTCGAAAAGATTTATTACTATATATACTTGGGTATATATAGTATAGATCTTGTAAAAAAGGAGTTTTGAATCAGAAATTTATTCTGCGTAATTTCTGATTCAAAACCCGTTCGATTAACGATTGATTAATGTTCTTTTTTTATATAATTTTCGGGGCCCCTAGGCACAAGGAATAACGGGGCCCCCCTACATCTTTTATTGCAAATTGTAAAATAAGCAATTTCAAAAATGTGTAAACAAGTAGGTAAAATGAAAATTTGCAGTTCTAGAGTTACAAATTCGGAGAACTGTTCGAACCCCACACAATCCGTAATCCAAATTCCGTTCTGAACGGTTCTTGGATTAGAGCAGGTATTTGTAATTCCCGCCAAACTTGAGCATGCGCAATCGTTATTACGATAAAAAAAAATATACTGTCCAAACAAATTAATTTTCATAACTAATTTATTTACGAAATTAAGGTATTTCAATATCTTTTCAGGTTATTCTTTTCATGAATGTTTAGATTCACAGATTTTCAAAACAGGAAAAAGTCACGTACCAATCATATGTGCTGTATTTGTTGTGGAAATATCTTAAAGTAAGCTTCATTAAGTTGGCCACAGAAGTAGCGAACATGCCTTTCATTGGTCCTAGCCCCTTCTGTGGTATCCAAAAGAGGCACATAAAACAAGCAATTAAGGCATGGGAGGACAATCAAAAGGCTACTGGGAAAATGTTCCAGGGCAAAAACAGGCGAAAGCACTCATATCAGGCTCGCAAAAGACAGCAAAAATAGCGCTATCGTTCAGCAAAAGGGATTATAGATTATTGGCAGGATTTCTGACAGGCCATGTAGCCCTGAAATGTCACGACCAAATCTGTCGTCGATACCAAGAAGATCTGGAGGCGGTAGAACACATCCTATGTAAATGTGTTGCCATTAGTTGCACCCGACACCAACATTTCAGTAGGCAATTTCTTGCATTTACTGAACTGAAGGAAACAGATCCTAGAATAGTTCTAAGGTTTATTAAAAGCCTCCAACTATTGTAACACACATAAGGGCATTTTGTCATAATAGATCTATTAAGGCCGCATTGATTAAAGGCATCTGTGCCATGGCCTGACTATAATAATAATAATAATAAGCTTCATTTGATTTGTACATTCAAGAAAAATACATAATAAAGCTCGGTTGTTGCAAAGATCTAGTTATTTTGTTTTTTACCATAATTACACAATCCCTATTAGAAACCCGTTCGTAACTGCTCCGATATTAGAACTGGAATTGATAGAAATGCGTACAACTACTAAGAATTTATAATTCTCGAACGGTTCCGAACTGTTCTGAGGTGCCGGGTTCGAACAAACCTATAGCCATATTTTTAATATCTTACCTGATTTAGATATTTTTAATGTACGGACATGCGCTATCAAATCACAACTTAAACAGAAGCTCTTGAATTCGCAATAACATATTCACCGATTGCACTTACCATACTTTTTTATGAACCGTTAACTGTACACATGCTTATGTTTACGTTTATTTCTTCTTTTTCTGTGTTTGAGAGCCTTTTGGAAGAGCGCGTGCAGCGTGTACTAAGGCAAAATTGCCTTAATCCAAGGACGCAATCTGCAAAATTTTTAAAATGTTGAATTGTTGTACCGTCGAAAGAGTTACAGCTATGGTCGTAGCTGCCATCTTATAGAATGTATGTAAATTGACTTTATCCTTATTGAAAAAAAAAAAACAAATTCTGTAAAATATAGAGCATTTATTTCTTTAATACTTCGAATCAAATTACCGTAACAATTATATACAGCATGTATATACAAAATAAATTAATATTCACAAAAATCAAGTACCAACTATAAAGCATTAACTATCTATATCACTGGAATGCTATATGAATTCTAGGCCTTCATACTTCAAATCCGATATCCAGGTATCGTTCAGCAATACCTGACCTTTTATCGTGAACGAAGTTACGTAGGTGGCAGTTTTACCATTCAGCTCTTCAGTTCTTAACGCAATGATGACTTCGTCATCGGACGAAGGGACAAATTTAAATGAGGAAAAGCCACGAGTTGGTGTACTGTTAGGTAACTGCGAGAATAAATACTAGAAAATCATCGTGTTCACCAAGGCAATGACTTACATGGACTATCTGCACGTCCTCCAGTTCTTCATTGGCGGTTATTAAGACGGAACAACCTCGACGTTCGTCCAAGGTCTCGTTGTACGTTTCTTTACTGCACCGTCTGGGTAGAAAGAACCATCGTTTGTGGATGCTGGACCATACGCCGCTTTCGTGGATCATGTAACCCGGCCAATGAATGCCTAAGATTTCTCGAATGCGGTTATATTCTACAATCCATGGGACATGTTTGACCTAAAGCATATTCATAAGATTTAGAATGTAAAAGGAAATAAAAGTGGGAATTTTTTGAGCATAAGTTGTTTATTTTCTGAAGGCTAAAATTATGTAGAATTAATGATTACAAACAAATTAATGTAGATCACTACTAGGTAAGTTATATATTTTAACACATTTTATAGGTGAACATTGTCTAGAAATTTAAAGATATTGAGTATAATGACCAAATATTAAATTAAAGAGATAAAAAATGTCGTTAGTAAAGTTGAAAAGAATTTAATTAAATTTAAGAAAACCTGCTTCTTATTTGGAAACTACAGTGGGAATGAATGCAGATAACAAAGTTTTTGTATAGTGTTCCTTATATCAGTTTCACAAGAAAGCTTTCCGTATAAACAGCTGTCCCAATCTTTTGGAATTGTAGAATTGCGCCTATTGTGTAAATGGGAGAAAGTTAAAGTCTCCTGATAACATCATAGACATTATAAAGTACCTTTCGAAAATATTTTCATTTATAATAATAATAATAATAATAAATTCGTTTATTCCATAATGCAATAGCATAGAATACGTCATCTTAGTTAATATAAAAAATTGTAAATATAAAAAATAAGCGATAAACATAAAACAAATAATACAAACAAACACATACATGTATATAAATATAAAAGAAAATTATACTATACACGGTGCATTTAAAAAATCTTTGATAGTATAAAATGTTTGACTAGAGAGGTATTTTTTTAAAGTTATTTTAAACTGTACTGATGGCATTTGCTTTAGTTCCTGTGGTAAGTGATTATATATTTTAATGCACTGCCATACAGCTTGTTTCTGAACCTTAGTCAAATGTGTTTGGGGCAGGAGTAATTGATTATTAACTTTACACCTAGTGCTGCGTTCGTGATCTATTTCATACTTCTTAAAAATGTGATTATAGTGCTGCTTCACAAATATTGATGATGTTAATACATACATAGACGGTCAGGTAAGTATATTATTTTCTCTAAATACCGATTTGCATGAGTCCCTAGGTTTTAGCTGGAAGATGGCTCTTATACAAGCTTTTTTTAATACGAAGATTCTGTTGAAATTTGCTGCATTTCCCCAGAATATTATTCCGTATTGTAGCCGAGATTTGACACATGCGTGATAAATATTTAATGCGGTATCGACGCTTACACTTCGCGAAATCACTCGCAGACTGTAGCAGAAACTACCCCATTTTGCAGCGAGATCCCGAATATGGGGCCCCCAAGATAGAGCGCTGTCAAGCATCACACCAAGAAAGCGAGCATGGTCCATACAAGAAATTAATTCGTCACCACACTGGATTACTAGTTCTTCTGGCGCTATTTTAAAAGGTAGAATATTTGTCTTGTTTGCGTTTAGCATTAAGTTGTTACTTTCGCACCATTTCTGCATACAACTAAGATTTTGTTCTAGAGCCTTTTTTATTTTTTCACATGTTTTCACTCTAAAGATGCATGAAGTGTCATCAGCATAAAGAATTGCTAAGCCGTCAATGACTTCCGGTAAGTCGTTGATATATAGCAAAAACAAGAGCGGTCCGAGAATAGAACCTTGTGGTACACCAAACTGGATAGTTCTCCAAGATGATATTTCTGTACCAGCTGTATCGTAAGCTACCACCGCTTGTTTCCGACTTGTTAAGTAGGACTCAAGCAACTCTAAAGACATGCCTCTGACGCCCATTACTTCCAATTTGTGCAAGAGAACCTGATGGTGCACGCAGTCAAACGCTTTCGATAAATCCATAAATGCACAGGCGGTGATTTCCTTGTTGGCCACTCCAATCAATAGTTCCTCCAGCAGTTGAAAAGTCGCTCTCATAGTAGATCGTTTCTTTATGAATCCATTTTGATTTGAATGCAGGGCGTCGTGTTTGATCATAAATTTTGTCATTCTGTCATATAAAACTTTTTCTATAACCTTGGAGATGTTCGACATCAGTGCAATAGGTCTATAATTACCAATGTCATCTCTATCTCCCTTCTTGTGAATAGGTCTAACAACAGAGTATTTTAACCTTTCAGGAAACATTTGCCAGTTTGGAATACTGTATTTATGATGTGAGCCGTTTTCCCCGTATACAGGGATAAAGGATAAGTATTAATTAAGTACTTTGTTAATTTAAGGGGAACAGCCTTTATGTTATTACATTCCTAGTTTTTTCACCAAAAAATGAACCAATTTAATATGGTTTTCAGCAGATTTTCAGATACTAGGGCGTATTGATAACTAATGCCTCCATGGCCATAACTTTTATAATGATGGGCCAGACAGTAGTTTGCCATTTACCTTAACTCTTGGTGCATAAGTCTCCCTAGTGGAGATTCTGTTAAAGCAACGAGCTGTCATCAAATTTCATATTGCGGAGGGTGTAGCGCCCATTGACATCCATCGACGGTTGAGTGCCGACATAACGGTTCGCCACAACCGAAAAAATTCAAAGCAGTTCCATCTGCCGGGAAAGTCATGAGTACCGTTTTCTGGGATTGCGATGGCATCGCTCATATTAAATTTTTGGAACGTGGTTGTACTGTCAACTCCAAAGGATATGTTAACACCCTAACAAATCTGAAGTGACGGCTGCGTAGGGTTCGTCCAGACAAAGTGCCAATTCTGCATCATGACAACGCTCGGCCTCACACAAGTCAGAGAACGCGTATAGCACTGGAGAAGCTTGGGTTTCATGACGTTTTACCTCATCCACCTTAGAGCCCAGATCTTGCGCCTTGTGACTTTTTCCTCTTTCCGAAGCTTAAGGAACATCTCAAGGGCAAGCGTTTCTCTTCGGATGCAGAGGTGATAACGGAGATGCGGAAATGGTGCCGTGCGAAGACTTTAGATCTTTTGCGTGACGGATTTGCGCAATTCGTAGTACGTTGGCGTAAATGTATTGCTGTCAATGGCGATTATGTGGAAAAGTGATTATATCAGTGGGTAGTTTATTCTATCATTTCGCACTTATATGGAAACAATATATCTATTACTAATAAAGTTATAGCCATGGAGGTATTAGTTTTCAATACGCGCTCGTATTTATAATTTTGTCAATTGCCTCAAAAAGCCGAAGTGCAAAAACATTTTAACATGCATTTTCTCGAGAATAAATTGCATATTTAGTTCTATCTGAACAAGGTACCACAACATCTTCGAAATGAATCTTCAGTATTGACCACCAAATTTCTCCAAATTCAGACATCGAAAACGTATTTTTTATTTAATATCAACATATATTTCTTCTGCATCTACCGTGCGGAACATTCACATCTCTAACGTTTCTGTATACAAAGTAATCCATCTTAGCGAACACCCTCTCCATGTCACTTATAACACTAATCGCATTGAAAAACGTTGCGAATACGAATCATTGCCAAAATTCAAATTCAAATTATCACAACAAAACCTACCTCTCCTCGTGTAGATATTTCCTTAACATATTGTGGATTATTGTTTTCGAAATCGCCGGCAGGTGTCGTCCATTCCTTTCCCATTGAACCCACGTACAATTGATTACCCTTAACGGTAGCCCATTCCGATTTGAACCCTTTGTTGTTCCTTCAAAAAACTTTCAAATTAGGTCTTACACAGTGAAAAAAAAAACACTTAAAAACCTACTGTCCATCACCGTCTGTTAGTAAAATCCAAGGAACCGCTTTTTCAGCCGCAATCTCAAAGATCAACCCGGTACGGTCATCGAAAGTTAGCAATTTTCCGTTGAAAACCACTAGTTCTGACAGTTCCATACCTCGATCTTTGAGGGCGTAACTCGTGGTCAATCGCGTTGGTTCGTTTTTATCCCAGCTGAGGACCAAGGCATGTCTTTGAGGAGTATAACTTAAGTAACCTTTCTTAAAGTAGGCGTACCATGTGTGCGGTTCGTTTTCACTCTTGGAATTAGTATCTAAATCCGTTATGATACCTATAACATTCAAAATAAATGAGTAAATGCCATGGGGACGTCTATAGAAATCTTTGGCAGAAAGTAAGTGTAACTTCATTGATAATAGCGTGCACTCAAAATAATTATTGATAATATCAATAACAATATACTATGTAAATGACGATTGAACTTCGTATGATTTATTAATAATGTATAAAAAGTTTAAAATTCAAAAATTATTGCGATCATGACGTCACGATATTTATTTTTATCCGATTTACCTCATGTTTCATCAATTCGAATCACTTGTATCTGTTTTAAAAACGTAATTCTACTTCGATTTTAACATTATTCTGTTGATTTTTTAATAAAGTGATACGAAGTAAACGTGTGTGAAAAATGTGTTGTAGTGTAAAGTTATAATCTACCCAAATGTAAATGCATTTATGTTGATGAAATTCCTAAAAAGAAATTTACTATAACTAACTTGTATTTTAAGATAACGCATTTAATAAAATTTTATTTTTATTTTGTCCAAAACATCGCATTCGAAATGTAAACACATATTGTAATAAGCATGCCGAAATATGTTCACAATAAAATTATTTTCACAAACAAATCCCCTTGTATTTTTAGATAAATCACTTTCATTACGCCTCATAGGCTAGACGACGACATGAATATTTTTCAGGGGTTTTAATTGAAGTTGATTGGGATAGTGGTACAATACAATATTTAGTTGCCGTTAAGCCTGTTTTACACGTCGCGATTTATTGATTAATTAATTGAACAAGTTCTTGGCTAAGAAATCGGTAGAACAATGCTGCCTTTACACGCTATAATAAACGGAAGAATTTTTTAGCGATCGTGAATACTCGTTTAGTTTCGTTAATAGTTGAATGGAAGAATTATTAAAAGTAGGAAATTTTCATCTGCTTATTAACATAAATTGGCAATCTGCCTTTGTCAAAAGTTTTGGCAGTTTTAGTATACGCACAGATTAATTTAGGTTGCTTTAATTTCGGTTACCTAGTTCAAATTATCTATTACATCATGATCATTGTAAATGTTCGAAATTTATCTTCATTTTACTTTAAAAACACTAAACAAAATTCGTAGGTACTTTTTTGTTATTAGCTTGGAAATCGTCGGAAAATCCTGACAAAAATAGAGCATGTTCTATTCAATTCAATTAATCGTACGATAAATTGTTCAAGAAATCGTACCGATTTTTGCCGTTTTACAGGGTACGATAAAATCGAAGATCTTGTTCAATTAATTGACCAATAAATCGCGGCGTGTAAAACTTTACATAACTTTACATAAAAATATTTTGAGGTTATGAATTTTCTCAGATTTGTATTAATATTATGACGTCACGGGTGTTTTGGCGATCTACCACAATCTTTATATTCTTTTGTTGTGTGTGGTTACTTATTTACTTTATGCATTTGATAGTATACATATCTCTCCAAAAATGAAAACACATTTAGGTACACAAAAAAAAAAATATATATATATATATAAATAATATATAGTTTGGAACTCTAATCAAACCTAAGTTTATAGGTAATATTTCTATTAAATTTAATTGAAGTTAAATGGGACAATTCTCTCTTATTACATGCAATTAAATAAACTGGAATTCCTTTGATCTTAGATAAGTGTTGCCAAAATAAATATCTAGACATTTAAAGATTTATTGAATTGATGTCAGAGGTAATTGTGAATTTCAATCATGTATTGTTTTTCTTTATCCGATAAAGATCTTTAAAATGAAGTGTTGATAATGAAAAAGCTAATATATTTTCATAATAAATTAAGGAATATAATAATCTTTTTTTTTACAGTATACTTATAACGTCTTAGACTTACCTATTCGAAATGTATGCATTCCATTTGTAATGATAGGCTTTGTGAGTGGATATGTACTATTGTAATACTCTTTAGTGTAATGAGAAGTTGCCAAATTAGATTTCTTAGGTAGTATGTATAATATCACTAGCACTGTTAATCCTGTAATAGACACCCACAGTACGAAATTCGTTTGATTACGCAAAGTCCTATTTGCTATCCGGTATGCCGGTGGATTCCTAAGAGCTTTTCTCCAGTCTTTGATGACACCCATTTCTTCGTCAAGTAGTACCTTCATTAGTGTGCCAAATTAACACATTGTAATTTTATCCAACTTCGAAGGACTCGCAATAAATTGAGTAGGACTACGTTTCACATTTTACACGTGTCGTTTTACTACGAAAATTAATTTTCATTCTAAATATATCTGCATCTTCAAGTACATAACCTATACATAAACATATGTTGACAATCTGACAACCTGACACGAAGCAATTCTAAAATATTATTAGGTTGGTAGTAAATTATTTTTGATTAAAATCTCTACCGTATCTGAATTATTTGATAAAGTAAATGAAATTGTAACTATTATTATCATTAAATATGACCTCCATAGATTTAAATGTAAATTTAATAAAACCATAATACTGTAAACCTTAATTTTTTGATTTTGTATTTACGACAGGAATTTTTGACATATTTGTGTGGCAGAATGCACCTAATTACAATGGAGAAGAGATAATAGGCCGGGTTATTTAAACATTCTGATAATACAAATACAGAATTCTCTAATTACACATAACTTAATCGAGTAACCATTTATATACCCTAAAATACTATAATTTGATGTTCATTAGCAATTATAGAGACTAATTTCCGTAACCCTGTGATAGCTTGTGCCAGGTTTTGAATTGCTTGAAAATATCAGGTTGTCCAACACCAACATATCATTCCGATAACTGTGTTGAAAATGGCGGTCTTAGCTGCTGCTCAATTACTCGATGAGCTTATGGGAAGAAATAGAAATGTTGCACCTCATGAAAAAGTAAAAGAATTAAATTGGGAAGACCCAGAGGTATGTAATTAATTACCAAAGACTTTTTGACTTATCCCCAATTATAATTATAGTATTGCAAATACTTCATGGTGAAGTTTTGCCCACATGATCTCTTTGTAAATACTAGAGCGGATTTAGGGACTTGTGCAAAAGTACACGATGAAGAGGCCAGGAAACTTTTTAGCCAGGCTAAGAATCATCGAAAAATTCATTATCAGGAAGAGTTTGTCAGATTTTGTTCATCCATGTTAAATGAAGTTGAAAGAAAAATACAGAAAGGCAAACAACGCTTGGCTTTAAGTGGTAAAGGTGAAGTTACATCTTTGTCACCAGCACAAACACAACGTAATACCGAACAAATTAACTTGTTAAATGAAAGGATTAATGGTCTAGTCGAAGAAGCTGAACAGGCTGGTACTGATGGTAATGTTGAACAAGCGCAAGGATTAATGAAACTCTGTGATCAATTGAAGGAGGAAAGAGATGCTTTAAAAACAAAAAATGAAAACAGGTTTGTCAAGTTTCTTTTGATTAAATATTTTATTGTTTATTTATTTTTATAGTCATTGGAGTACAACAGCTGAAATAGCTGCAGCTCAAGAAAAGCAAATGGAGGTTTGTGAAGTGTGTGGTGCCTTCCTTATCGTTGGTGATGCTCAACAAAGGATTGATGACCATTTAATGGGAAAACAACATGTGGGGTATGTAAAATTAGATAATTTTTAATTTAAGTGTTATTTTATTTTATTTTTAGATACGCAAAATTGAAAATAGCCATTGAAGAAATATCTGCAGCCGTACAAGCAGCAAGGGAGGAACGGAGGGGCGGACGAACAGGTGGACTTGGATCAACACCTACAGTTGATGATAGACGAGATAGAGACCGTAGAAGCCATGAATCTCGTAGAGATAGAGACCGTGATAGGTCAAGAGAACGTATTAGAGATCGGTCAGAGCTAAGGTAAATAGGGTAATTTGTAAAATGATAATATTTAAAAATTGTGTTATTTTCCTCTATATTCCTTACAAATTTTTGCTATCATCAAATAAATCTAAATTTAGAAATTTGTAGAGAAGATAGTCTGTCCAGAAAGTTTACGTAATTATTCTGACAGATGTTACCACTCACTAAAAAGAACTCAATATTGTAAAAAAAATATGATAGAAATAACAGTAGGCAGCAATAAGCAACAGCAATAGTGGGGTAACGTTATGTCACTTCTCAAATGCATCTACCGCGAATTTGAATTTGCTAAAATTACGCTTTTATACAAGTTTATGTAAAGATGGTTATTGTTTGGCGATTGATATCAACCATTACAGCAGTAGGGCACAGGAAGAACTTTTTCAAGTTACGCAGTAACAAAGATCCTTTAACGTATTATACAAAAATTAGGTCGAAATCTTTTTTAACACAATTGTATTAACAAAAAATATATGAAAGTTGTGATTTTTAAACGACCGCCGAAACAGCCGTGACGTCATAATATTTATTTACACATTTCCGAGAGAGAACACGACCTCGAAATGTTCTTGTGTAAAAGAAAAGCGATGTGACGCTCAGTCCTTTGTGGCATATAGAAAAGAAGCCCCATTTTAAGTTCAAGTTATTCTAGATATTGTGCCGTGCCACTATGCCGATCAACTTGAATTAAAGCTCCAGAAAAAATATTCTCATCCTTGTCATTAGGAAAAAAAAAAGTAAAATTTTGGTTATACACTATGAGGCGTATTGAATTTATGGTATAAGTAAACAAAGATGAATTTTATCCACGAAAAAATAGTTTAGCATGAGGCGAAGCCGAGTGCCATAATGTTTTTGAGTTGATAAAACTTCTTTATTCACGTGTATTTTTTCCAAATCCCCTGAATTTTCAAATAATTTTATTGCTTAGGTAATTCATTTACATAAATGTTAATTGCACTATTACTAATGTTATGAACACTTATGCCTGGTTGCACCAACCAAAAACCGTAGATTGAAACCGAGATTTGTAATTTTAGACGTTGCACCGACTGCATATAGAGAATAACCTTTGGTTATTTACTGTCAAATTTTTACCCTCCAAAATCCACGGATTATTTCCTAAAACTTGGTTTATTTAGTTCCTTTATAGTGATTTTATTGTGTCTGATTATGTTAGTTTACAAATGTCAATTACAAAATTTCTTGTTAAAAAGTTTACATATGTTAATACGTAAAGTACAAAGATTAGATCTAAGGAAATATATAGCAATAACAGAATTTAATTGAAAAAAGTGTTAATAATATAATTACGCCTTGTATTCATATTATTGCCAATGGGATCAGCTTCACAATCTGGTAGATCAATATCATTAATTTCATTTCTTTGGCGATCCGCGTTTGCAATATTGTGAAGTACAGCTGTAGCAACAATGAAAAACCCTGGTTTAGGAATCTCGGTTTCTAGAGTATGTTGGTACAACCGGGCATTAAAGAAGGAAAGTTGACTCTGCTTTCATCAGAGTCAAGTACAATGGAAGTTCCAGGCCTTTCATTTGAATTTACATCTGCAAAAATTTTTCTTGACGTGGATATTTTTTGAGCAACTGATTCGTCGATATAGTGTTCTGCCACTGTAGAAGACTTCCACCCTCCGTGCCTTTTAAGAGTTAATAAGTCAGCTCCTGCATTGGCTAGTAAATTTGCGGAAGCCCGTCGAAAACATTGCCCCGGTATAAAGATCATAATTTGGTATCTTCAAATATTTCACTATCATTTGTGGAATTTTTGCAAAAATATTGATACCGGTACAATATTAAAAGCTTTTACTTCTTTAGATATCTTTTCTTTTAAAATGCGCATTGCAGCTTCAGAAAAATTATTGGTATGGCTACCTCTAATCGTAAGCATACTTCTATAACTTATTGCCCACATAAGTCAGGTTTCTACAACCGAAAAACCAACGTTCAAATTTAGAATTTCGTATTTCGTCTTCTTACTGAATCTAGCCGATCATTTCCTGTATTCTCATTGGTAAACCAATTTCTCCATAGCACAAGTCAGGGTTATTTTAATACTCGCCACTGATTCTGATTCATTTCCGTCGCGCAACTCCACGCCCTTTTACTTTCATAACGAACAAACGTTGCAACAGTGTCCATATATTTTAGCGGTCCACTTTACTACGAAACTTACTAACGCGGTATATTTTAGGTCTGAAAGGGAGAAAGAAAGGTCCTGTGAACATAGGGAAAGAGATCGTGACAGGGATAGAAAAGAGAGGAACGATAGGAAAGACCGTGAGAAAGAGAAGTTCGATAGAAAAGAAAAGGATAGGAGAGACAAAGAACGCGAGAAGGATAGGAAGCACCGCTCTGACCGAGATACTGGTAAGATTTCGTAGAACATTTTCGTATGTGTGTAACGTATTATTTTCGCTTCTCCAAATTTCAGGAAGAGATTCCAGAAGCTCCAGACATTCTTCCCATCGTCGTTAGTATGGTGCGCTTACAGTTAGACCAGTAAGAGTGCTCCCATGCAGGTAGGTGGCTTTCTAGTGTGTACTGGTTCTCTTACAGGTTGCTTTTAACAGGTTAGTGAACGATCTACCTCATTTATGTCTACTCATATATTTGTATATATAGTATTCTTATAATTCTATACTGTAACCTGTAATTACTAAAGCCAGCCACCTATTTTAAGTTATTTTTTTTTTCTTATTTGAGATTAGATATTTTTATTTTCAATTATCAGCGAATTAATAAAGGATAGTTTTATGATTAAAATAATTTCCAATTTTTTCCCTTATACAGGCTGATTCATTTTTAACCCTCACCATTGGGATCTCGCTTATTATTTGAGATACAGGGTAGGTTTACACTCGACCAAGTTACTAAATTTTATATTTGTTGTGTACCCGAAGAGAACATGGATTTGTGACAATTGACGTTCGAGATTGAAAAAAAAAAAACGAAAAATGCTCATTTTCTTCTTTTACCTCTAGTACCTTTATTTAGCCTTACAGAGGGAAATTAAAAACACATTCTTAACGCCACTTTTCGATCTTTTAACTAATGGTGTACTCGAAATCTTTATACAGGCTGGCGCACCATATTCCCGTCGGTTTATATAATGGCAAAATATTTAAAAAATATTTTTGTTAAGAGCTATGCAGGTTCATTGGGAGCAAGTTTTAGAATTGTTTTTATATAATATATATATAAATAGAATATCCTGTATATTATTAGTTACTGTTAAGTTTCCTGTACCTAACTCAAGCCGTTTTTGAGACATTTAACTATTCTTGAAAATGTAGACCAAAATTTAAGAGGCGAGCCCCTCTTACGTATTTAAGCTAGAATTTTCTAATTGCATTTATTTTTAGTCGTAGTATGATTGATGATAAAATAAAAATGATCCCTAAAAATTATACAAGGTGGACGAAAATTTACCTTTGATTTGGACTATGATTAAAGTCAAATAACTTTCTTATATTAAATGGAACACCCTGATTTCATTATCGTATTCAGATTCTAATTTTAACCATTTATAAAATTGTATTAAGGTTTCCTATACCGATACCTATAAACATAACAGTAACTTCCCTTTATTTAGCCCGCGCTATCAAAATATGTAATAATATGCAGGGTACTCTATTTAAATTTTCACAACTTTGGTGTGTAAGTTTTTTTTTGGGTCAGCCTGTATATATCAAAACAATTTTAAAACTTACTACCATTGAACTTAATAACTCTTGAAAATGATGAAAATAGCCGTTTTTCGTATATAAACCGACGCAAATGTGGGGCTCCACCCTGTATAACGTTTCGGTTGTTTCTGGTCATCATTAACTTTCTTGCACATGAAAAAATGCTTAGTAACAAAACTAGAAATAATGCTAATATAGCTCATGGTCATTCCCGGCAAACATAATGCGAACAGAGAGAAGAAAGTACTAGCACGCAGACATGTTTCTACTAATCCGGCGTCATCAGCGCGGCTCTGAGTACTCTCACTCGGTTTATGCCCCCAATGTCCACAACAGCACTGAAAATATCTCCCGGCGCCCCCTAGCGCCAAGAAACACAGTCATGCTGTCCAAGACCGTGGTGGCTCACATCGGAGTATAGATGCCCGCCACCTATCGAGCAGCTCATGGGCTGCTGAATACAAGGTATCGTCGCGCCTGAGCGCTCGGCAACTGCACGTACAAATGATCCCTCAGGCTCACCATGATGTATAACACATGAAAAAATGCCCTTTAACAAAACCAAAAATAATACTAATATAGCTCATGGTATTGATGGAATCATTCCACATTTATGCATTTTTTTGCCAAAAATCTGTATCGAAAGATCTGCTATCTCCCATGAGCCAATCTAATATATGTTGTGCAGCAGAAGAAGTGTGCACAGTTTTGACGACATATTTTATGAATGAAATTTCATTCCATACTGGCAATGAAGATTTACAAAGAACTAAAAGAGGATTTTTTGATAAATTTGGTTATCCAGGAGTTGTGGGTGCGATTGATTGTACTCCACGTTCAAATCGTACCACCTAATAGAAACGACATGGATCACCCTCCTTTAGCATATATTAATAGAAATGTAGCATTGAAAACAGACGCCAACAAAATTTTTAGGTTACTATTATAAATGTAACCTGAAAATTTTGTTTAAACAAACAGCTGTCGATAAAACTGCACGTGTCGCCATCTATATTTGCACGAACAACTACATTGCTAGCCTCAATACAGGAGGTCTGAATGATTTCAACAACTTTTGTAACGATGTGCTTGCAGAATTGACTTTTGTATTAAAGTCGTTATATAACGATAATCGTAATATAACCGCGTAGTTACAGAATCGGTCTCGTGTTTTAAATGGATAATGTAATAATTGTATCACTTGTCCCAGATTTTTATGAAAGCGATGTTACATATATCGTTTTTCATTGAAAACGAAAACGTCGTTCTCAAATCTAATCTTTCACCAGTTAAAATAGGCTTATCACAAGGAGCGACACTATCACCGCTTTTATTTACACTTTTAATGATATCAATAGTTTTTTAAACGATTACCTTCTAGCGATATATATGGATGATACTACTATTTTCACTAACACTGATAGACTAAACCTTCAAGCTACAACTTCTTTAATGCTAGAGAAGGCTAGCAATTGCGTAACATTTGCGTAACAACAAAAACAGATTACCAAAACCATTATTGCTGCATATCGTAATATTTTTTAGGTTAAGGTATAACGTGTGGTATTGTTGGATTCGCCCTTCGATTACCCTTCCAAAAACGGAAAAAAAACAGGGTGATATATTTAAAATAAGAAAAGACTCTAGGACCTGTATATACTGGAAACAACATGCTATGTACACAAACCTCTTAATGTCAATGAATAATCTTAAACACAAATATAATACCAGAAATACCGATATACAGCTACTTAATCGTAGACTTATATTATCAAATAGTTGTACTTGTTTAACTATAAAAAATTCTAACAAAGTACCAACAATTCTCAAAGGACTTCAGCAACACCTTTTTAAAAAATCATTGAAAGATTATTTACTAGAAAGGCCTTATTATAATTTGAATGAATTTTTTAATACTGTAAATTTTGTATGGTATTACGTTTGTAATCCAAATACTATTGATATATAAATACTGACCAAAAAATAAATGCTAATATAGCTCATGGTATTGGTGGAATCATTCCCGGCAAAAACAATGTAGCAGAGAAAATAGCGCTAACACATGGACATGTTTCTGCCTACTCGACACCTATCGCCCAGGAGCTGCCCGATAGGTGGTGGACATCTACACTCCGGTTTGTCTTGCTACCCTCTGGGGCGGCGTGACTGTGTTTCTTGGCGATAGGTGTCGCCGAGAGACATATTCAGTGCTGCTTTGGAGATTAGCAACATAAACTGAGAGGCAAACGCAATGATAGCGGCAGGAGATAGTGTTCAGAACCATGCTGATGACGCCGAGTAAGCAGAAACATGTCCATGTGTTAGCGCTATTTTCTCTGCTACATTGTTTTTGCCGGGAATGATTCCACCAATACCATGAGCTATATTAGCATTTATTTTTTGGTCACTGTTATTAGTCATTCTTTCCACGTGTATTTATATATAAATACTATTCATAGGAATTTGTAAACCATTAATGACATACCCTGTAACATCTGTTATATCAACAAGTTTTGCAACACGTTATACATGGTTGAAATTAGAAAAAAATTTTCTGAAGGTGTCAAAATCCAATATGGCGCCGATAAGAAATAAGAAAGTTGATGGTGGTCAGAAAGAACCGAAATGTCATATAAAAATTTCGAGTATACTATTAAAGATCGGATTTGAGGATGCCTTTTTAGTTTTTGCCTGCAAGACCAAATAAAAGTGCTAGAGGTAAAAGAAGAAAATTAACTTTTTATGTTTTTTATTTGTAATTTTCTCTTCGGGCTTATAACAAGCACAATATTTAGCAACTCTGCCAAATTTAAACCTACCCTTTATCTCCAATAATAGCGGGATCCCCATAGTAAGGACCGAAAATGAATCAACCTGTATACAGGACGTAGTGATAAAGATAGATATTGATATTGAATTTATGATTTACGTAATTTCAATGTCAAAGTGTATCCGATCGTTGCAACGCCAATATTATAAAACTGTAGTTTTTTTAAATTTAATTTTTCATAGTCTCATTTGTAGAGTTAATATAACATGGGCTGAAATCTTTTTGCATTGATAATTGTTGCAAAATACTACCTACTATCCTGTATCCTTTTATTATATTTTTAATTTATTTCGTTGCAAATTCCGTTGAGAAAGAGATTATGTGAGGCGAAGAGAAGACAAATCTATATCCTATATCACCATTTTTGTTCTATCGATTTTGACACATTTTTTGAGTTGATCTTTTCAGCTGAAAATCGTGCAGTGGTCGAGTATATGGCCGGTGTCACGTTCGATTGCTTGTTATAACCTGAACTTTATAATCGAGGTATTTATGAACAAAACAGTATCAACTGTTCAACTGTTCCTATGTTTACACACGTGAAAGATATTCTCTATAAAAACACACGAATCACAATCACATACACGCATAACGACCATTCTTTTATTGTCTCGACCTGCATTTGTTTCCGAGGTATTTATTACTATTTATTTTTGTTGTATGATTTCTGATCACAAGTTGTAAGATGGCGTTGCTGGTCAGTGTACACAAAAAAGTGTATTGCGCAAATCGAACTACATAGAATGCATTTCGTTTAGATTTCATTTTAAAAATTTGCATAAGGTTCTACTGTAGGGAATTTTTCAATTCTGCGAGAAACGACGATTAATTCTTTATGATCGTTTGCATATTGATTATAGAAAGTTAAAAAAAACCCTAATTTTAATTTAACAATAAATAATTAAAATACTTTAATACTATTCATTTGACATTTGTACGATAACATTCGAAAATGTAACCAATCTTGTGATCAGGAATTATTCTATTAAGTATTGTGGACAATATAAGAAAGCGCTTGAATTATATCGTGAATACCGTGTCACTCTGTCTGTCATTCTATCACACTTGGATCTTTGCAGTTGGTACAGCAAAACAGGTGAGCCAATCACATAAGCCAGTCTAAACTGATGGGTTTTAATATCGTCGCAAGCGGGTTCAGTTCATCCTTGCCACGAGTTCCAGTTGCCGAACCTGCCGCATGGGGGCGTCGTCATCCAATATATCAAGGTGATCCAGTGTTTCCGTTTTAAGACGTTTGCGTTTCCCTGAACTTTACGTAGCCTTAAAACGGAATCACGTCTTTTTTTTGTCTATTAAATAATATTTACTATAATTTGATTTAACTATACTCTATTTGAGTTGATGATCGATGAGCGATAATATTTTGTTAAGTATAATAAAAAAATGGTGGACATTTTTTTTATTGTGTTTGTATGTAATAGTAAAAATAAAATTTATTGATTGGTGTTATGAGAATTATTTTTAACAATGCTCTTAATTAGACGTAGTACCTTAGTTCGCATGTATCGCTCCTAAAAATCCTCGACTACAATGTTTGATTAGTGCAGGCTGGGAAATTGTACCGTGTGGAAATCGACGAGTCCATCGGTTTCGTACAATATTTATATGGGCATTTGCTTTGTAGGTAATCGATCGCACTCGAAGAGACAAAAGAAACCCAACATTAGCACTAATAAACTACGATTCCTAGTTTCAATTAACAAACAACTCTATTCAATCAAAATAAATAACTTTATTAATACAAAAATTAACAATGCCGTTTAGAATTTAAGAAAAACTCTGATTCAATGAATCATTAGTTTGAATAACTCTTTTTGATGACTCTCTCGCATTTAGATAAGAAAAATGCCGCGTGTCCCAGTCTGGCAGTGCAGCATTCAACTATAGCGTTCGGGTCGTTTCCGACCGGCCGGTATGAGATGCCATCACTGGGGTATATTTGGTTTAATGCGAGGTGCAGAGATTGGTAATAACAGGATTGTATTAAGTTTAAGTACATAATACTGAGTCTTGATGTTAAAATAAAATTTTATCAAAAGCTGTGCACAGCTTTTAATAAAACGAATATGTATTGCAGTGGGACATACACCTGAAGTGTGTACGCTTACACTTCAATTCATTAATTTCAATTAATTTAATGTCAATATTCGTAAACTCAGATTTAATGTAGCATTTGCAGAATTCGGATAATTTTCGGTTATTATTCAAATTATGGCATTTTGATGATTTATATTATTAATCTTTTATTTAAAAAAATACTCTGATAATGTTATTTACGGACGATGATCAAAGTTCCGGGTTATTTTCAGTAATTTACATTTTAAAGATATTATTTGTAAAAGTGACATAAAACTTACAAACAACACATACTAATTGGAATCCAATCATCAAAATCCACGCCATCTACAGCATTGAAAATGAACATCGTAACGCCAAATTTAAAAATATCAAGTCGTTGGATTAGCAATGCCGGGACAACGCGTAAACAAGTGAGACAGAAAAACTTTTCTGACAGAAGATATTTTTTTGGACTGATCATTTAGAAATCTTAAACGTAGTTGAAACTTGTAAACTTAAAAGTATTAAAACATTGTTAAAACTAAACAGAAACAGTTTAAAGAAAATAATCAAGTAAATCTAACCAAACAAGCCAAAGAAAAGAATTGGAGGGGTTTACCACAAAAAGAATTTCAAGATTACAAGAAAAAGAGGAAATCAGGATTCAGCGGTGATGCCAGATTTCATGATTTTACATAAAATCTCACGATTCGGACCTCAAATCTTACGATTTTCAATATCAAAAAAAAAATAATTTCATTATAGAGCGAATATTTTTTGAAATTTACATTACATTACATAGCAAAGATCACTGTAAGCATCATTCTATTTCAGCACCATCTATAGTTAATAATCTGAATTGCGGTGTTATGAATATTTATTTTAAATTTGCCGCCTTTTCTTTGCACATGCATAAATGTACCAATACCTACATGTTATATTTCTATTTAATAGCTAATGTAAAAAAAAATGGTGGGGCATGGAGGAGGGTGGTTGTGATGTTACTGAAATCTGGAAAAAAATTTTATAGTTGAGTTAGGAAATGGCGAAAATAAATTTCTTAACGTAAGTACATTCGTATTTAATTTACTATGTTTGCGGCACCCCGGTGCTGCCGTAGAAAGTTTTCTCACAAATCAATCTACAGAAAACTCGGACAAGGAGTAGATTTAAGAGCGACACGTTGGAAGGATTACTACTCACAAAAACTTTAGTTTTACGTAGTGGCAATTATGATTTTAAAATTAGTCCAAAGCTTATAGAAAAACTTCAATCAAAGTCAATTAATGTATATGTTAAAAGAAGACACCGATGCAGATTCCGAATAAAATATTTTTTTGTCGAAGTCGCTAATAGCTAATTACCTATATTTATGTGTATTTGTGACTACATTTTGTACAATTTGTGTTTATTTTAAAGTACTAAAATACAGTTTTTTACAAACTTCCTTAGTTTGCCTATTACTAAAACGAATTAAATCGTATTTATATGTAAAAAATCATTTCTCATGATTCTTTGTAAACAACCTCACGAATTTCTCATTTTCTAATCTGATAACACTGGCCGATTCAGAAGAGGAACTTAAAACGACATACACACTACACACACATTAATGTAAGTGAATTATTCAAAATTAATCCGTAAGTAGAGAGTTGGAAATAATAAACGGAATTCGATTGTCATTTAATTTAATATTTCATACTTTTATAAAGAAAAAAACATGTCAGTATTCTATAGATTTTAATCTGGAAAGTAGAGTTTACCCATAATAGGGTACACGCGTTTGAAAAATATAGACCCGAAATGATTATTAGTAGATAGTTTGAATAAAACTACATGTAAATGACAAATTAATTTTTCCTATTTAATTAAAGTTACCACTCCGTTTTCTTTACAGAAGAATATTTTGAGGTTATGTTTCCTGTCAGAAATGTGTAAATAAATATGATGTTAGGAGTGCTTTTGGCGGTTATTTGTATATCAGTTTTTATAATTCCTTTTGTTACAATCGAGTCAATAAGATTTTGGCTTAATTTTTATTCATTGCATTAAAGGGTCCCTCATATTAGGTAACTTGAAAGAAGTGCTCCTGTAGCGCATTGTAAGAAGATGCAGTGAAATGATTTTTTTTAAGTTAGTAAATCTTAAAATGCAGAAAAAGTCTATTTAACGTCGGAGCTAATTTAAGTCCGGGTTTCACTTGAATACCATGGTCAATTTCCAATATGGTTAATTTAAGATTAAGTTGTAACTCTTCTTAAAACGGGATCCAAGACCTATATTAAAATACAAGGTGATATAGAAAGGGTAGTAATAAAATACACATTTGGAATTGTTCACTTATATTTTATTTGAAATACTTACACGGATTTGAAATCCTTCTAACTAATTACAATAATTTACATTTCTTTTTTATTTTAAGCCATTTGATGTGCTATACATCTATGTTTCTTTTTTTTTTCAATAAGAAATAAGTTACAGTTTCTGCTATTCAAGACAGAGATAAAGGCACGGGTAGAAAAGATTCACTATGTAAGAACTAAATAACAAACGGATTGAATCGAGTTCACCCGCAGTTCCTTTCGCTTAGGAAGATGGTAGCGGTTGAACGCAAAAATCCCGTTTGCCACATACTATTTGATTCCTTGGTCTAAGTAATTCGGAAATATCTAGGTTTTACTAAAATAAGGGACTAAAATATCACAGACTGCCCCAAAGTTAATTAAATGAAAGAATTATTTTCGTAGATTTTTTTTATGTAGGAAAAACATAACCTCGCTTCATGTTTATTTTCTGTAAAGATAAAATCGTTGTTATGTTTTTTGCTTTTTTTACCAGAGTAATACATATAATGCTGAATGCTTTCAAGGAAATTTCAATGTAATGAAATGTTCAGATCACAAACTACGTTTACAATTTACAATTTCTTTTTTCGGCTTAATTATTTTCTTTTTCTTCGAGAGTAGCAATTTCTGTTGAAATGATTTGAATCGTTTTAAATCTTTGTTCTTTTTTATTCCTTTCGTTCATCCCTTAAATAGAATTTGTCTATTTGATGGAAGGCTAGAGTAAGATTGTCATTTTTTTTTTATTATTAAAGAATTGTTTCCCATTTAGTTATTGTTTTAAGTCAAATCCATTAAACAAGCAATCGTTTCATTTTGTTTTATTTTATCTCGTGAAAACGCATGAAGAAATAAATTCGTTGGGAGAATTTTTTACCGTTTATCTCGAATTGTAATAATAATTTTTGTTTTGCAAGTTATTGGTTAACAAGATTTAGAGTAATTTACTCTACAATATGTCTATCTAATAATAGTATACATTTTGTAGTGCTTAGAGACTAACAATTTTAACATTTTCTTTAAAGAGCTAAACAAATAACTATTTTTTTTCTTTTTTCACACGTTCAATGTGTTATTAATAATTATTAGTATTTATATATATTAATTTGGCAACAGAGAAACTTTAACATTAATTAATAACTTTTTTCTTGCTGTTTAATTAATTTTATTCATGTCTATCACATCAAATTTACTAATGTTTTTCTTATCTCTTTTTTTCTGTATGTATAGTATTCTTAAATTTATTTATTATTGGAAACATAATTACTTTGCTTAAATTGCGAGGCAACTAATGTATTACAAATTAATTTCTGTCGATTATTAATTATTATTATTATTACACTGGCTAGGTTAATTTATTTAATTACGAGTTAGAATTATGGGAAATTAAAAATTAGATAGTTCGCAGTTTTTATGTTTTATGCAAAATAATCCATAGAACATCAAGTTATCCAATATTTATAAAATTAAAATAGAAAAAGAGGCGCAAGTACAGTGTCATTGTTTAGGATGTCGTTGGATATGGAGCGCGCTGTTTTTGGCGATCACTTGGGGCGCGTTCAGATTTAGGGAATGTTGTTGGTGCGAAGGTAACATGTCATCAGAAATTATCATTCATTTATGAACGACTGGGGTGTTTTTAGGTTATGCTGTTTTCGAATTTTATAAACTATAATGAATTAATAGTTGAATGCAGTTTATTTGAAAAGAAAACAAATAAATTCTGAAAATATATAATTAATTTAAATATTACATTAAATTTGTATTGGTTGACATGAAAATTTATCAATAGGTTTGTTTCTGCAGTCGATTTGTGATTTTTTTGATGAGGTTAATTTGGATTAATTTACGCATGCGCAAACTAAAACTGATTTGAAACTGATTTAACAATTTAACTGCACGAACGCTTTTTTACAATTATCAGGCGATGTATAAGTTACAAGCGTATTTAATACACTTAAGAGAGAAAATATACTCAAATATGCAAATGACCACAATAGATTTACCTTACATTCAAATATTACAAAAAGAGGTAAGCGAAAACAGAAATAAACGCGAAATGCTTAGACAGAATTACAAATTTATTACAACCTTAAAGGAATTGTTAATTCCTAACAAAACCACCGACATGAATAAAACACGCGTGAAGTGTGAACATATACAAAAAAACCTATAACACTAATTTTCACTTCACAATATACCAATGCGCATGCGATAATCTTCAAATTGGAGCAACTACAAACAAACGGTTAGAAATTAATTTGGAGATTTGCACGAACGCCAAATTACGTCAAACTAGTAGTTGGAGTTTGGCGTTTTAACTGCACGAACACTATTTTTGTAATGCGCATGCTCTAACGATTTCAAACGATTTTAAATCGCTGCAGAAACAAACCTAATATTGTTGCTAAACTTATCTAAAGAATGGGACAATTTATTTAAAGCAAAGTTTGCCATATTTTGTTGCTTTTCGTTAAGCTGCGCTTGTTTTGATTCTCCTTTTTTTTGTAATTTTCATTAGAATTTTGTAACTGGATCCAACGATACATATAATATTTTCTACATTTGCCATATTCTGCGAAAAACATGCAAGACATTTTTCTTTTGCTTGTGAAATGTTCCTGTTTTGAAGTTAGTGCGCAAATCGTCTAACTTTTATCCAACTACCAACCGGGGCGTAAGGTCGTTGTCCGCGCTTTAAGTATGAACGCCGTGGACGTCTTACCCAGACAAAACTTTGAAATCTGAACGAGAATTGAAGCCCCGTGTGTACACGGTGTGTAAATCTGAACGCAGCCTTGGTGTAAGTATAAAATGATTTAAGATGTGAAGATAATAAATTCAATTCTGTAAGTGTATGGTAATTTAAGGTTATGTATTGTTGTGCGATTCAATTTTATAAACATTGGTAAATCGATAGTTTGAAAGTATTTTCTATTTTCCCCTCTATAACTATCACATCCGAAAATACCGTTAGTGAATATTCGTTTTCTAAATGAAGTTTGTGATTCTAAATTTAGTTAGATTGGAAATCTAGTTAGCTAATAAACAATAGAAGATAACGCTTCGATTTTTTCGTTTATAAAAATATTAAATGTGCCCAAAATATAACGAACGAGAACGATATCTTTTTCTTTTAAATATAATAATTCTTTTTTCTCTTTTTTTTTTGTTTTACGATAAATATTACCATGAATATATTTAACAAGAATTCTTTTCTAAGATATGCTTTTCACTTGAACATCACATTAAAAAACGATAAGTTAATTTTATTATTATCGTCGTGCTCGACTTTTAATCGATCAGAATCATCCAGAAATAAGGAATACCGTTTTTCTTTTCCACTGTATTTGAAATCATGAATTAATTTTCGTTTTTATATAATTTATGTATCAATAATTAAGGCTCTTATACAAATAAGTGTATAAAATGCTAATATTTTACAATAACTACAATAGTATCTTAATAATTAATCATTTAACTATTATTATTTCTGCTATTTTACTTGAAAGAATGATCATTCTCAACAAAAATGAAGGTGTTCATTTTGTATACGCCAACTAATAATTTGATTCCATCTTTCTTTTTTCTTTCATTAGCACACGTTATCAACGATATGTTGTTTATTATTGCCATTGGGTGAATTCCTTAATTTTCCACCAGATTTGCAATCTCGCTGTAAATGCGATTATTTGATTACAAATTATTTGAAAAAATGTGAGAACATAGTAATTAAATTGTAATTTTAGAGTTTGTGTGAAAAATTGGGAAGCCGTTATTCAAAACGCAGTTTATTTCATGAATTGGGACCGATAATCTATACCTCAATAAGCTTATTGCCGGTCAGAGTTGATAACCTTAAAATGTAATATAGGAAAGTATTTTATGTTAATCGTTATAAAACAAAGCTATTATTCTAGTAGAAACAGCATTTTTCTTTTTAATTTTACGTTATAAGAAAAGCTTACTTCAAGTAGCAACTAATTTTATCAGTTTAAAACACGTCAGAAATATAAACACAATAGGCTATAAGAAAAGATGCCCTTGTCACATATTTCACTAACAGTGATAAGTAATATGTTCATAGATGGCGCCAGTAATCACAACTTTCAATTTACTTTGACGCTCGTTCAGATATTTTTGTACAATTCTTCTGTAAATTATGGTATATGTACATACATATTTACAAAATGTTTTCACATAAGAAAACGTATATAAAGATTTAATAGTTGTGAGTAAAACCTTTTTTTTTTCACTAGAAAACGGTAATTTGAGATTACGAGCGTCAAGCATAGATGGCGCTATTTACTGTCTCGAAATTTGATCAGGTAATTCTTTAATTTCCTTTATCATTAAAAGCGCGATTTTTATACTCTTAAATAGACAATGGCGGCTGGTGGTGACATAAATTCAAAGTTTTGATTCCCTCGTGCATTTCCATTGCATATCGTGTACATTGTACTTGACAAAGAAATGCACGAGGACACCGAAGCGTTGTCGTTATGTGTTCTGCAGCTCCGCAGCCACTGGTTTACAGATTTGGCAGAAATTCCAAGCGACTCCTGTACATGTCAGAAAGAGATAGTTGCATATAATGCAATGCAATAGTTTGTGTCAGTGTTGGGATATGATACGAGTACAATATCACTAAACAGGTTTGAAAAAAATCACTAAAATGGCAGCATTTTTAAAAAAGTCACCAAATTTGTATCTAATACATATGGGTTGCCCGTTATTATAGTTGATATTTCCCCAGTGGCGTAGCTACATCAACGTAAGTCCACGCAATGCGTAGGAGCCCTAGACACAAAGGGGTTCAAAGGGCCTTCCGATCTTCTATGTTTTTACTCCTGTTATGATACGTAATGATCTTGCGTGGGGGGCCAAATTTGGTAGTTACGCCACTGTATTTCCCATCATATTTAAACGTCACTTATTGCAATAAAAATCTGAGCTTCAATAAAAATATATTCTATCTTCTTTAAACAACGCTTCCAACAGTTGTAAAGTACACTACTGAATTATTAGCTAATTTCAAATATGGCTAAAATGATTGAATTGTGGCTTCGGATTATTTGAAATTTTGACTTAAAGTTCATTCTATGTAGGTGTCCGTTAAACATCTTTTAAATTCGCGGACAATTTAAGTTGGTGATTCTGACAATAAATATTACATTATTCTTCTTATTATTATTATATGCATTGCGCTAATAATTGGCGATTATTGCCAGAATTACTAACATTAACCATCTGCGAAATGTAGTGTTCGGTGAGTGGCTATATTGATTGTAAGAATAAAGACATAGACAGCACCACTATTGAATTCACAGTCAACAAAAGGTCTTCACAGGAACTACTAACATATAATTGTCACTAAATTAGTTTTTGGGAGCTTAAAAAATCACTAAATTTAGCGACGAAATCACCGATCTCCCAACACTGGTTTGTGTGGTTACCGTTCCACGATTCTACCGCTTTGCGTCTAACTTCAATCCATAGTTAATGTTATCGATACTTTATGCGAAAATTCTTTTATATTTTTGTGAAATTTATTTTTTTTTTAATCAGAAAACCGAAAATTCTACAATTACTATGAAACAGTTTCTTATTTGTCGCGGCACTAACGAGAAATCCATAAATCAAAATAAGAAGCGATTGAATGTATTATCCGTTCGTCAACAGTTCTACACAACAGTAGACCCTTTTTCTTGCATACACGGGTTACGGCTGTCGCAAGTTTCATCCGCCAAATCTGTATGTATATTTTTAATAATAATAATGATAAAATGCATTTTGGTAGTCATTGGTGTAAATAAATATATAAAACGAATGTTATTAATATTAATTTTTGAGAGAAATTAGTGCTAATTTATATTTGATGGAAAAATCATGCATAAGCTTAGCAAACCTGGTGGAATTTTGGGGAGTAAGCCCCTATTCTACAGTCAAAATCTATTATTTATTTCGTACAATAAATAATATATTTTATTTCGCGTGGTGTTTATTGAATATATTTTCTAAAATATTTTTTAGTCCATGGAAAGAATGAAAAATCTAAAAAAAGGGGGAAGTTTCGAATTCAAAATCCTACAATATCAAATTTTAGTTGGACTTTTTCCGATCGTTCTTCAAGCGGAAACCAGTCAAACTCATCAGCACACCGTCATTCGCCTCAGTTATACCGCAAATTTACATATATAAAAATAAAACTCAACATTTATCGCTTGTTTCACCGCATATGTCCGTGTTTATTTCTTGATGATCTCGTTGTTCGTCCGTCGATTCACAACTACAAGAGTCCTTTTCGCCCATATTCACTTCGTATATGTCGAATTGATTGATATCCTTTAGATTCTCGTCTCTTTTCCGTCTTTCCGTGATGATCCTCTGGACGCTCTCCTGTGAATCGTGTTTGGGCATCCGCTTGTCCTGAGTGTTCACTTCCGCTCTCGCGACGAAACTAGTTTCCGGTGGCGCTAATGTCGCGGGCGATAGAAAAGGGGTTTCTTCGGTGATGTCGAACGATTTCTGCTTGACGAAAAGGTGTTTGGTGCTGCCGTATAGGCGTTGAAGTGGCTTGTGTTCGGGTGGAATCGTTAAGAGATGATGACCTGAAGCCTCGCTTGTCTCGTTGATATTCTTCAACGGGTATTTCTCTTCGTGATCGGGTGTTTTTAGCAACGGTTCCGCTTGATTCAAGGATTTGTAGTCGTCGACGTTCATCCTTCGGTTCCTTTCGCTATACACGTCGATATTTTTTACATCTCGGAGGCTGTAGATGTCCGACACTGATTCGTCGATGTTTCTGATGTCTTCGAGGTTGGTGCAGAGCGCTATCGGTTGCTGACTGTGGAGGGTTTGACGTCTGGCTTGTGGGAATGCGGGATGGCGTTCAATTTGGCATTTCGTTCCGGGTGGATTGTAAGTGAAATTCGATGGTAACGATAAAACCTGGATAAGGAAGACGAATTAGTTGTATAAAAAATATCAAAGAATAGTTCCCTATAACCTATGATTCCATCGTTACGATCTTTTCAAATACTAACGGTGCGTTTATAGTGGAGTTGCTATAAACGATAAAAGCGGCGAGTTAGCTAAACAGAGCAATTGGTGAGCGTTGCACCTTTCCATAATGCGCATTGATTGGCCCGTTTTGCTAACTCGCCGCTTTCCTCGAGTATGGCAGCTCCACTATAAACGCACCGTAAATCGTTCTTTTCGCGAGAAATTGATGACGTCAAATGTAACGATGCACATGTAAGTTACACTAGCTATCTAACCATTCTGCGTGGGACGGTAAGCAATGTGATTATTATATAAGGTATTTGTTGATGATCTGTACTAATATAACCTAAAAGAAATGTGTGTTTGTACTTTTTCACACCGACCTTGTTTATGATAACCAAATTTAAATAGTTATTGGTGACGAATACAAAATCAATGAAAATAACGTTTTATATCTGTTAATATATAGCTGGGGACACCATTTTATCTGGTCAGCTACATTTCTAACATAATTTATAACCATTTGGTAACTGTTGGCATAATTATATGTAACAATAGGTAATTATTTCCTTTTTGGTAAGACCTATACAACGTCATCACAAATAACTACGATTAATGTTTTAGTATTTATATTATTAAAAAGACACTGAATAAAAGTGTGATGCCAGTGAAGTTCTTGTTACTGGAAATACCATAATCGGTAAATGATATTGGTGTAGTAACATATTTAACGATATGTCAGTGAAAATTAAAGAGTACAGGCGGTGATAAATTTATAAGACATACTGGCGTTTTCTTTGGTTTATAACAATAAGGACAGATTCCAAGAACATAGATTTAGCATTGAGTAAAGTATTCACACAGAGATTTAGTGCAGAATTAACAGTATGTGTAGTGCAAAACTATACACATGTCAAACTTTGACACTACCACGGCGCTGCATCAATATTTTCAACATTTGTTTTTTAATTTGCATTTCATGATTACTACAGAAAGTGCTAATGAACATACCATATAACCTTTCTGTGTAATTCCATGCATTACAAAGGAAATTATTAATATCAATAGATAAATTTCGGTTACGTTATGACAAAAAAAATCATTGGTGTCAGTTGTCAAATTAGAAATATTGCACTAATTTCGCATTTTCTTTTTTTCTGGCTGCGAGAAGGATTACACATGCAATTGTGAAAATTCTTTGGTATTTTCTCATATCATCAAGACACTCCGGAATAAGGCAATCCCTCAATTAGTTTAGACCACGGGTTCTCAACGGGATTGCTATTGACCCTTTGGCGCTTGATGATATTTTAAAGGGGGTCAATGATGATCAAGGGGTCGATTAGGGGTCGATAGCCGAAGATGCACCGGCGATTGATCGGCATTGAACATTATGCCATAGGATAAATAAGCGCGTGATTTGTAGTGAATGGAAGCAGGCTTTAATCAAGTCAATAACGCAAGAAACAAGAGACAGGTTGAATATTTTTGAACGACGTAACTTAAGCAATTTTAGGCCAAATATTAAAAAAAAATGTATCAATACATCAACCTTTGTGCAATTGTGAAAACTTATTTATATTTGTAAAATTAAAAATGGTAGCAGTACAAAAAATAATAAAACAAATCTAATAATCCATTTTTCTCCATATTCTTAGTGTAATTGCTATCTTTAAATTATTATTTATGTAGAATTATTTGTATTGTGATTATGTTGTATGCTGTATATTATAGAGAAAAGGGTTAGGAACCTCTGGTTTAGACATTTTTGACAAATTTTGCGATTGCTGAATATCAATTTTCTCATTTGATAGTTTGAATAATATTACCTTCGTTAGTGGTTTATAATGCGGTTGCATACATTCAGAATCCATCTGCAAAGCGAGACACAACTCCCTTCGTTCTTCTAGTTCCTGTTTCTCCTGGAATTCCCTCTCCAACTCATTGTCCATTTCCTGCTCTTCCTCTAGATGCTTGTGGGATTCTTCGAGGTGTTTCATTAACACCTGTAAACAATATTTTTGTTTTAAGAATGTTATTTGTGCAAGAGCTTTTCCAAGAATTGCCGAGCGTTTATAAATGGGAAACACATATACTTACCGCTACGACAACATTGACCAAAACGAATTGAGCCATTAAGACGAAAATAACAAAATAAATTGGAGCGATAACGTGAGATACGCAACAATTCTGCATACAATCCGCCGTGCTGACGCAATCCTCTCTTAGCGTATCTTTCATGATTCCATTCCAATTGTCACCAGTAGCTACTCGAAAAAGAGTCAAGAAGGCCATGCCGAAGTTCGCAAAATGCGCATGTTCTCCTAAACCTAAACAAGAAACTCAGGCCAATTAAATATTGAAACTTTTATCGGACGCAAATACCTTGACATGGATGTTTTTCAGAACATTCTAATCTTCCAAATAACTCCACGCCCAGCGCTGCAAAAATAAAGAACAACAGAAAAAACAGCAGGCCTAAGTTCCCCACCTGCGGCAACGCCTGCATCACCGTATCGAGCAGCGCTCTTATTCCTTTGGCCATCTTTAAAAGTTTCAATACTCTAGCTATTCGCATAACTCGCATCACCCTTAGTACTGTCGGATTTATGGGAATTATATTCGATTTCAGTTCTTCCAAGATAATTCCCACCACGGACAGTATTACGATACCGACATCCAATTGATTCCATTTATCCTTCATGTAGAGGACAAATCCTAAGGCTATGAGCTTCATGGTGCTTTCCAGGATGAAAACCGCAGTAAAAAAATAATTGAAGATTTTGAGGATGTAGTTTAGAATTTCTGGCATTTTATAGCTTTCTGTTGCCATGGTAACGACATTCAAGCCGATAACAGCTGCAATTGCCAGATCGAAATATTTAGAAGTGACGACGTTATGGATGAATAAGCGCCATGGGGAGTAGTTTATATAATATGGGGGTTCGTTCATTCCTAAATAAAAAAAAGAATTAATATCAAGCAAGTTATGATTTTTTTTAACCAAGAACTTACTTCGCCTGCGTTTTTCCAATTGCATAGCTCTTTTTGCTGCTCTTCTAACACGTTCTTCTTTCTCCTGTTCTTCGCGACATCTATGGAAATTTTCCACTACAACTCCAACGAACATGTTCAACACGAAGAATCCCACCAATAGGATAAATGCAATGAAATACAATAATCTCCACTCAGAATAATTGATTTGCGGCTAAAATGTTCCCATTTTAATATAAATCCTTTTTCTTATAAGCATTATCTAACCTCTTGATCCACACCTACAGCATCCAGGCCGCTGTACATAATGTTTACCCAACCATCTCTCGAACTTAGCACGAAGAGGGACATCAAAGCTTGGCCTAAGTCGTCGAAATTGTACTTCTGATTATCCCATTTGTAACCTCTGTTTTCGCACTCGGTTCTATTTTTGACGCCTTTTGTATGCTCACCCTTGCAATAGTGGAAAGCGCCTTTAAACAGCTAAGGTTTAAGAAAATTATGGTGATGTGGTCGATGGATAAGGGTCAGCTTACCTGCACGCCTAGGATACCGAATATGATGAAGAACGTACAGCATATCAAGACGATATTTCCTATTGGTCGTAGGGATGAAAGGAGTGTTTGTACTACTAGCTTTAAACCAGGAGCTCTGTTGATTACTCGAAGGGGTCGTAGAGAACGTAATAGTCTAAAAACCTAGCGAAAATAAAAGGTAAAGTAATACGGTGTTCGATTTATTTAAAAGAATTCAAAAGGGTTTGGACTAATAAACAAAAATTATTAGAATTAAGAGAAATCACCAAGTTTTTTGTCGTCAAATTTCTGTTAAATTGCATTAACATATTTAGTTTTCCCGGCATACTTCTCAACCACAGGTGTGAAACAGAAATTGCTTTTTTAAAGGTACCGTCAACCGGGGTGAAGTCGATAAAACTGGGCTTTTCACATTTTTGAATGAGTATGGCAACAACGCATAAACGATCAGCTGTTTTCTATTTACAGCAGTATACAGTAGTCAGTAAGCTAACGAGCTAGCGTGATCCCGTAGGTGCAGGTTAAATGTGCACTTTTTAAATGAGAATTTCGACTTTCAAAATTGATACTTTTCAGTCGGATTTTAGTTAAAAAAAATTAAGATTAATTAGCGGGGAAGAGGCTCAAATTCTTAAGTAAGATACCCAATTACGCCCTGAGTGATTATTATCCCCAAGTCGAGGCATCATGCGTAATTGTATGATTCATTGTTTACTTATACCGCGCACGATCAAGCCTGTGACAGAGTTAGGTACATCTAAAAAGAGAGGGTGGGGAGCGTAATATCTAGAGTGATCTAAACTTGCGGACTCGCATAGGCGTCGGTATTACGGGTTAGTATAAGAATACGAAAAATTCATAAATAAACTAAACCAGTAGAGAAGCAGGCATGTAGTGTCTACCTTGAATATAAATCATGTTAACCCGCGCTGAGAGATATTTCGTTTTAGTATTGATTGAGCTGTTGCAGAGATTAGTCGAACGGTCAAGGTTATGTACTTACGTGTCGCTTTTGAAAATATAGCTGGCGTTTTTTGTGTGTTGTATTATACCAAGTACATAATTAGTGTATCGTTTCATATAGAACTAATATTTACATACCTAAGAAAACAATGCCTCGTAATAGATTTGCTACTAATGTACATAAGTATGTGCCACTTTTTCCCTATTTAAAATATGACGGTAGTGCAGTTTTTTGCTTAATATACAATGTTCGTTTGGCTGCATTGGACAGAACTGATTGCCAGAGGCATGTCAATGGTATTAAGTATATGAGAAATGCAAGAATTGAAATACCTTATACACTATTCCTCATACATTTATTAATTATGTTTACCTTTTGTAATCTTCCGTTGTCGTTGGTGAGAAAAGCAGCTTTTAAAACGTTTTGACCACAATACATTCCAAAGTACCCATTACCCTCACAAACACAATTACAGAATCATTTGCCGCGAATGAAAGAGATGCTAGAAAATGTGTGTAAACGTGATTTGTGTTCCAAAAAAATATGGATTACCGTGGATGAGACGACCGATATAAAGAAAAACAGTATTGTGAATGTAATAGCTCGCGTTTTATCTAGCGAGAACACAGCATCTCGATATTTGTTAGCTTGCAAACGTGTTCAACAATGTACCGCGGAAAATATTCAAAAAGTGATAATGAACGCTTTGAAAAAATTAAAATTGCCCAAGATCAAGTTGTGATGATTGTGACAGATAGTGCGACAACGATGTTAAGTGTTGGGCGATCCTTAAAACATATATTTCCTAACTTAATACATATAACCTGCGTGCTGCATGCTTTGCATTAGTTGGTGAAGTTGTTCGACAACATTACGGAAACGTTGATCGGATGATTGGAAGTACTAAAGCAGTGTTTCGTAAATCTCCTAAACGTTTAAAAGAATTTCGTAAATTTTGTCTAGGTATTCCAGAACCTCCTGAACCAATTTTAACGCGATGGGGTACTTGGCTAACAGCAGCTTCTTACTATTTGATCCATTTTCAACAAATTCAATCAGTTGTAATGCGATTTAATCGGAATGAATCCAAAGCAATTAGAGAAAGTCAAAGAGAATTTCAAATTCCTCAACTTTTAGAAGATTTAACAACAATATTTACCAATTATACAGTATTACTAGATGCCATCAGAAAACTACAATGTACTGAATTGTCATTGCAGGAATCATTAGACATGGTGGAGAGTGTAAAAAATAAATTACACACATTAAATGATACGCCAGGTTTATGCGCTAGTTAAAAGTTGGTAGATGTTTTAAGGAAAAATCCCGATTTTAATACTTTAGAGGCCATTTATAATAAGTGTAAGAATAGTGAACTTTTAAGTGATTTTGAAAAACAGTTTCTACATGCAAATGTAATTTCCTTAGATGTGGAGAGATCGTTTTCTATGTATAAGAATATTTTTCTTGTCGACGCACAAGGTTTAAAGAAGTAACCGTGGAAACATATGCAATGATGCAAGTTTACAGTAGTTCACATCCTGATGCCTCTAATTTGTTGAATAATTAGCAAGTAAGTTTATTTATGAATTTTTCGTATTCTTATATTAACCCGTAATACCGACGCCTATGCGAGTCCGCATGTTTTGATTACTCTAGTAATATCTCGCCTCGATAGTTTCTTAAATAAATTGCAAGGATCAAGTAATTCTAAAACTGTATTTTCTACTAACCCTTAAAATGCCGAATATTCTAGGACTCGATTCACTGATTAATGACATCAATAGATCAACTATTGATATAATAACGAGTGATCCGTCCATGATATTCCAACCGGAAGTGAAGTAAGCATCTGGTCCATAACACATCCCGCAAGCAATTACCTAGAAATCAATGAACTTAAATTTCAAAAGATTTGAATTTTTGATTTAGCTTTACGAGGAATTTTAACTTACTTTGATAACCATTTCAATTGCGAATACTACAGTAAAGAGATAATTGGTGGTTGCTAGAAAAAGTCGTTCGGTACTATCAGGTGGTATGTTAGGACGTTCCATTGCCAACGTGATGCAGTTCATTGCTATAAAAAGTAGTATTACGTTGTCGAACCATTTCTGATACACTAACCAGGAGCAGATTTTGCGAAGTCTGCAATAGAATATTATATAAACAATACGAAGACAATTGGGAATTGTTGCGATTTACTTGTTATTTGGTGGGAAAATGTACAAGGAAAATTCCTCTCTTTCTTTCATACATCCTTTAGGCTCTACCATCATCAAAAACTTCCTCAGCTTTGAAATTCTCTCCTCAGTATTCTCTGTAGTTTGAATGCAATCTTCCAATTTTATTCTGGGCAAGGATCTTTCGTTTTCAGATTTTTCGTTTACCGATTTGGGTTCTACGTAACTAATTTCTCTTGATATGGTTGGGCTATTGTTCTTGGCGATTTGATTGATTTGGTTCGCCTTCGCTTGGGAGGAGGCTTGCGTCGTCGTCAGAGAATTGTGCCTCGTCAGTGTGGGCGTCCAGGATATCTGCAAGAGAGGATATACATTTTGCCTCTGGAAATCTAGCGCGGAAAGCAAGCACCAAAAGACAAAAGGAAAATTCTCATGCAAGCCTGGCGTGATCGTAAAGTTTCCTAATATTTTAAATTAGATAGTAGATATTCTACATGCATACAGGACGGTCTAGTAGTGTGCTATTCTTCTGATACGTATCTTCGTGAATCTAGAGTCAAATTAGAGAAAATTGCAACAAATTTTGCTATCAATAAGAAATGTATCTCAAAAACATCACACTACCGAAGCACTCGTACAATAACTTTTTTTTTTGAAGAGACAACAGCACACGTAGATTACAGTCGAATAGGTAGACATGGAGAAGTAGTAGTCATTGTGGATGCATGCACCAAGGCCATCGTGGGATGTCGTCAACCGTACGAAGAAGCATGCCCCCCAATTACGGGATTCTCATGAGGACGGTTCGGTCCCCAACACCATGCGTTATACTCACTTGTTGCACGGAACTACTAGCGTTCGAGCGCCCTCTTAAGGAATTTTGCGGACTTAAGCCTTTGGCGCTTTTATTATTTGGCGTATCACTTTGCGTATCGTTCTGAATTCTTTGTATTGTTGATTGGAGTAAAGAATCGTTTCTCAAACTTGCCTGGTGATATTTCGAATTACAGAAACATGTTGAATACTAAATAATTGGCATGGCAATTAGGGACTTACGTGTCTCGTAACTCCTCCTCCGTTGCATTGCGAATGATCTCTTCCGTTATTCAGCGGAATAGCGTCGGAATCCGATCCGCTACGCTTCTTTTTCCGTCTTAAACTGGGTCTGGACGATAGTTTCCAGGAACTTTTCCTCTGCATTTTGCCGTTTGTCTGCTGCTGCGGTTCTTGGGGTTTCGCTTTTTCGATCGGCTTTGTACTAGTAGGAATTGGCACGGATATTTTCTCCGAATAGGTCATCGTCTTTGATCCTATTCGTTCGTTGTGCGTTATGATCTTTGCGGTCATGATGGGCGATTTTGGCTCTTCCGAAGGCGGTCTTTCGAATTGTCGAAAAGTTAATGGAGGTGGCGATAGCATCGGCGGTTTTAGAAGACCAGGCGCACCAGAAGCCTGGAGATAAGTTGGTATTAATATTAAATTGCTACAAATTATTTTTTTTTTAGTTTGGAACTGATGGAAACAAATCCATGGATACTTTAAAAGTAATTGAAGCACTTCAAAAGCGTTTTAAAGGCTTAAACAAAATATTTTAAATACCTTCTTTTAAGAGTGATTCAAGCACAGTGCTTGAAGCCTTAAAAGTGCTTCAAGAACTATATCTGAGCACTATACTCTTGGTTTCTGGGTTGGAACGTCGTTGTCGTAGTTTTGGCCGACGTTTTCTTATGGCTCACTGACTGGCATTCAGTGTGCAGTAACAGCCCTGAATATGTCCCATAAGAGTGTGGACGAAACGTCGGCTAAAATTACGACAACGACGCGGTTCTAACCCAGAAACCAAGAGAATAGTATTATTAACGACCGCCGAAGCCTACGAATCTATATCTGGGCACTTCAAAGTGCTTTACCAGCTCTGATTTTAATTAGGTATAATGTGTTATAAGAATAATACGTACAGAAGGTTTATTTAGGTCCAAATTAGAAGATGTGCACTCCAATGATGATGATGCAAATATATCACCCACCGGAGTGACGCTGTACTTAAACTCCGGAAAGTCATCAAGAGTCGTGCTTGGCGAATCTTGAGGCGTGGCAGCTGTGTGTGTTATGATTGGCGGAGAAGTCTGAAAGAGGAGCGTCAACAATGCCATTAATTTGAGTTTCTTTAAAATGCTTGATCTTCCAACTTACTTGTCGTGATGACTGCCTATTTAGCATATTAGACTCTTTTTGGATGTTACATTTCGGATCGATATCTTCGCAAATCCCTATACTCCTCGACAAGCAGCATTCCCTCCCTCTACTCCTAGAGTCTTTGCAATCGAAGTAGCTGTAACTGGCAGGTTTCATGGGTGTGTTAATATCGTAATATCTCAGTTTTCGTAATTCTTCTGCTGATCGCCAGCAGTTCTTTCTTACATCCTGGAACGAGAATGTAGCGAAAAATTTAATATATGAACAATAGACTTAAATGTTTTAAATATATATAAAAAAAAATTGTTCGGAGTCTACTAGATCATGGAAGCGAAAAAGCTCTAAGCGCTAAGCGAGAAAAAGGCAAAAAATTACGCGTACTTTTTACGATTGTCGATCGATTTTTTTGACTTACGTGGATGTAGCTACTTCCGGAACTTGAAAAAGACCTACTCGAATCGTCCGAACTTCCGCGTAAACTAGCTTCCAGCATGCAAGACATCCTCCTTCTGGCTATTTCCCTTTGCTCGCGTTCCCTTCTTTCGTTACGTTCCGCACTGAATCCTTCCACTAAAATAGCTACCAGTAGATTGAACAAGACGTAATTTCCAAACGTCATGAGGGCTACGAAGTACAGAGCTGCCCAATGGGAAGTTTTCGCCATTCCATTCGATAGTACCATGTTCCAATCCTCTTGCGTGAGAATCTATAGGAATTGCTCGTTATCAAAAGATTTAGATCTGAATTTGTCATCTTTAGATGCATGCAATTTTAGTAAAAGCAAAATTGATTAGATAACACTCGTGAAGGAAAATTTTTATGTTTTAGAGGATGATATAAAGATGATTTTAGCATCATAGGGTGATACAACGCTACGGTTTAAAGATGATATAGAGATAAGTGATAATAAAAAAAGGAAGACTTAAAGAGAAATAAAAAAAGGTTGTTTTTATCTCACTTGAAAGACGGTGACCGTAGCCCAGAGGATGTTGTTGAAGTGCTTCCTGTCGCACTCGCACCGCTTGTCTTTGGTGATAATCATGTGGCAATCGCAATCCTTGACTTCGTTGTCTACATCATCTGTGTACTTGCAAAACTTACCACCGAAAAGGTACATGCCCAGTATGCTGCCAAAATCCAAGAAAACCGTCACCGGTTTGTTCTAAATTTACGTGATGGCAATAACGTGTTTTGAGGATATAATATAGTCGGTAAAAAAGCGATTTGATCCAAAAATTGTAGTAAAAAAAGGTGATAATATTGCTAGTACTTGAAATCATTTTTCGTTAAAAGATACGTGCAAAACATTGGCTGGTGTACACCGTTATTTACGCCAACATGATCGGTGAAAATTTTGGGTGGACAAAACGTCAATCACAAGTGCTTTTACACTTTTCTTTAGAGAAGTTCTGGCTGAATATTTTATTCTTAATAACGATTAATTGAATGCGAGGAAATATTATTTTATCCATAATTTTCTGAAATATAATTTAATACTGATATAAAAAAAACATAAAGATATGCGTACCACATTCAGAAGGATTACTGCAGTAATAACAATAATTCCAGCTGAATATGAATTTTGTGTATGTTTATTAGATTTTACACATTGGTTTTATAATAACATCTCCGCAGTTTTCATTTGTTATGCTTTCCAATGCCAAAATATTCGTTTTTATTGTGTTTATTTAATCGAATCTAACCTTAAACGTAGTTGTAATATGTTAGCATTATTCTTGTAGTATAATTCACGTATGGAATTTGTATGGAAGTAACCTGATAGGTGCTTATTTAATCTATATATACAGAGTGTTCATGGATCGGGTTACAAAGAAGAAAAACTTTTTTAATATGGGTTTTACTGAAAAAAGTTATTCTTTATAAAAAATGCTGCTTTCCTCAAAACGTTCAGAAACAATTTAAAATTGACTATAGACATACACTTACTTATAATCTCAATTATTGCAGCTGATACGTTAAATTAAACAATCACTCTTTGAAATAAATAAATAAGTGATAATTCTTAACTTAAAGTAGATCTAACAACCACTATTCAATATAGCTACCACCAACTAAATTCATTGTAAACTTTATGTATCGTAGCAGGTACATTAATCTCATCCACCGCGTCCCTTATTGCTTGTTTTAACTGATCTCTTGTTTGAATTGATGTTCTACACCACGAGCATATACTTTTTCTTTTAAGGTTCCCCACAAAAGGAAATCCATTGGTGTAATATCATCTGACCTAGTAGGTCATTGAACAGGCCAATTTATCTCCCAGGAAATTGACAATTTAACAAATTTTTTGCCAATAAATGTTTCTACGTATGTTAGGGTTAATGTTGTGCAACTTAGGTAACGCAGACGATTCTATCAAATCCAATTAAACGTGTTGAGTTAAATTTTGTTCTAGAAAATATGGACCAATAATACCACCATAGAAAATACCACACCATACGTTTACTATTTTATAACGTTGGCTTCTTCATCGAATTTTAAATTGCGGATTCACCGTAGCCCAATGTCTTGAGTTCGTGACCTTTAGTTGAAAGTATTGCTTCATCGGTAAAGAAAATTTTTCTATGAAAGGTTCTATCTTCAACGAACTTCTCTCCAACCCATAAACAAAAGTCTAACCTTTTTGCATCATCTCCAAATGTATGGGTATTGTAGGTTTATAAGGCAAGATTTTAAATTTCTTGTAACAAACTTTTAGAAACGTTTAAATCTCGTGAGTGTTTCCTCAAAGACAACCTCGGATTTTCCTCCACTGAACTGTCATTTTCGTCAAATTTACTTAAACATTTACGTAAAGGTACGTGTGACACAGTTGTATTGGGAAACTTTTGATCAAATAAATGAATGGCGTATCTGTGTGAGACCTGTCCAATACCATAGCATTTAACCAGATAAATACCTTCTTCTTTAGCGAGCATTTTGTAATTTAAATTTGACGTATTTGACAGGCTAGATCTAATTTAATGACAGTACAAAGCAAAGTCTACTACATCCTTTATTTTAATAAGATAAATTGTTAGTATTTCTAGACACTTAAACCGAGTGCGCACTTGTGTACCTGATTGCGTTCCGATGATTAAAACCTATGAACCAAGTGTTATAACGTAACATGAACGTAACGTGAAAAATAAAAGTATTAGTTGCAATAATATCGAGTTTATAAGTAAGTGTATGTCTTTAGTCAAATCTAAATTATGTTTTTGGACGTTTTGAGGAAGGCAGGTTTTTTTATAGAAAACAACTTTTTTTCTGTGAAATCCATATTAAAAAAAATCCCCTTCGTAATCCCATGGACAGCCTGTATATGAATGAGGGATAAGCTTTAATTTATTATATGCAAAAATAAATAAATTGCTATAAAATTACATGCCCGGTACATGTCATTGAGGAAATAACACAAAATAAAAACCACTTCTAAAAAGGGATATTTACATAACTTTTGTAATAAATTATTTACAAAATCCAAAGGCATATTGTTGATGTGCTATCGATCGCAAAATGGGCGTGTTTCATGCGTCTGCACTGATTACACTTTCTTACACTTACACTTCATCCCTTCATCGCGTATTACTGCACGCATCTTATTTTGTTTTTCATCAGGGTTGTTACACCTGGTGCAGATCAGTGTTTTCTACACCAGGCTTCGAGAGGCGTCTTCCTTTTACCCAGTTTCAGTGTAAGTGTTACTAAAATACTGAACAAATTTAGAGCGTCATCATGTATTTTGTTGATTAGTTACGTTGTGGTCTAATTACTG
Organism: Dynastes maya; assembly: GCA_029619315.2. Classification (NCBI taxonomy): domain Eukaryota; kingdom Metazoa; phylum Arthropoda; class Insecta; order Coleoptera; family Scarabaeidae; genus Dynastes; species Dynastes maya. Next base: position 41,815,650 of record JAROYE020000006.1, on the reverse strand, counting down.
AATTTTCAGTTGAGCTGGTTCACTTTCTAATTACTTGTAAATCATTCTTATCACATAAAAGGAGGAAGCCTGAGATGTGTTAAAACTGTAAAACTCACCTTATATTTTGACAACTCGCTTCGCTGATTAAATTGAAGGTCACAAATTTTCCGATACAGTTACAGGTAATTTATCGGAATTATACTTTTACGTTTACACATCTTGGCAACATAATCTTCGTCTTGATCAATAAATCTGAACTTTCAATAATTTCTTATGGTAGTAAATTTTTGTATTCCATAGTACAAGTTCATGGTACATTGCTGGGAATCATAAATAACTTTATATTCTCTTTACATAGCACAAAACGTTACCATTATCAAATTTTCAAAAAGCGAAAAATTGGTGCGGTGACTGTTGAACATGAGTTCGCTCCAGCACTCAATATCAAATGTCTTGAAACCGGTTTGAGCAAAAGACGAAATTTTTACGGCACAAATCACCGTAAGATGAGCACAAAACGTTGCCATTATAAAATTTTTAATAATCGAAAAATTGGTGTGGTGGCTGCTAAATGAGGTTCCGCAGCAGCCCTCATTCCGGTATATCTTGTTTTTCAATTATCTCTAGTACAAAATAAAATATTTACGGCACAAATCAGCACAAAACGGGCACAAAACAATAGCATGGTCAAATTTTTGAAATGTGAAAGTGTGAGGGGGCAGCATCAAGTTGACCCCCGCTTTTTAATCTTGAGTATCTTAAAAACGGAATGAGCACAAAGTACAATTTTTACGGCACAAATTAGCACAAAGCGGGCATAAAGCGATTGCGTGGTCAAATTTGAAAAAAACTGAAAGTACGGAGTCAGCGTTAAGCTGGCCCCCACTTTTCAATCTCAAAAACGGAATGGGTACAAATTTGTACGGCGCAAATCAGCACAAGAGGATATTTTCAAATATTAGAAAATCGAAAGTACGGGGGCCAACTTGACGGACCCCTATAATTATTGTAATGGTAAAATTGAGTCTCTTGAATCCCTTTCGAGGAAAATCAAAATACAAAGCTAAATAAGTGGGGTTTTAGAAAATTTGAAAAGAAACAATATTTACGTGCCACAGAGGGTATTAGATCTATTGTACAAAAAAGTTATATTGCCTTTACACATTTTTAACAATTTATTTTAAATAATGTTAAAATTTTTAATAATTGGCGACTAAATCGAATATCTTCTCACATTAAACTATTCAAACAAATACTAGAAACAGAGATCCTTTTCGACGTCCTGTACTGAGCATGCCTGCTCTAAATTGATGCGTTATCTTAGAAATTCTTGGTAGTTAATGATTTTCCAAATTTTCCAAATCAGTTGAGTTTTGGTAGGAATATACAATAATACGCTTATAACATTGAAATTTAAACTTTTAGACACTAAATTTAGTTTGTACTTCATTAAAAGATTCTATTCCCACTACTTCGCTTGCTTTTCCTTAAAATCTAATGTCCATTTCTCAACCATAGTTGTTTGTATTTCAAAAGACTTTTCGCAGCAACACAGGTCAATTTTGATATACGGTTAATTTTTTACGGTTTCCTTTTTATTTTAAGTAACAAGTACTTAATCTGAACAGAAATAATTACTAGAGTTTGTTAAAAAGGTGGTACCGGCAGTGGCGCACCGCATAAAAGTAGGTACGTAATATACAATATTAGTGGAAAATAATATTGTTACCTTTTCCTGTCGTCTTGATGTCCACTGTGGCAATTGGCAACCGCCCTGGTAAGCTGTGTAGAATTGCAACATCAGCAACGCTTCCATTGTGGATTCATTCAGCCGTCGACGGTGTTGTGAATACGTTGTCGGATGCTTCGAAAACGATCGTTCGACATCCAGTGAAGTAAGATTTGCAAATGTCAGATATTCCTTTTCCTCATCTGGGCACTCTTGATTTTCAGTTATAGACCGAACCTTTTGTAAATCGGGGTTTTCGTTAAAATTGCACCAAATTTTTGGAGCAACATCGACTCCTATAGTGTTCGTCAAGTTTTCTAGAGCGGCTTGTAAATTGTTTATGCAACTTAATGCGTCTCGTGCAGATAAGTGACTGTTTTCTAATTGCTCAATAGCTTGTGCAACTTCAGAATAGTTCATGGAAATTTCATCTATTGTTGTTGAACGTCCGAATTGGAAAAAAGTTGCTGACTATCTCGAATTGCTGCAGAATCATTTGAATCAAGTTTCAAGATGACATTTTTCACTTGTGAAAATATTTCTGATAGTAAGATATGCCTGGAGCCATGTTCACCATCGCGTTATTACAGGCTGAGGTGGTGGTGGTAATTTCGGACACAATTGTTTGAATACACGGATGTGTTTGAGAGATTTGATGAACACTTTTTTGGTAGATGCTATTAACTTATCCACCATCGGATACTTCTTTCGAATGGTTTGTGCTACGAGGTGACATGTGTATATGATGCATGTTATGTGAAGAAGAGTCAGAAAGGATATTTTGAACATCCTACCAATTCTCAGCATTGTTGCGGCTCCGTCAGTAACGAACATTGTGACTTGGGTTCCTGTGATACAAAATTCTCTCAACGAATCTTATTATCTTGACAACGGTTTCTGCATTAGTTTTCTGAATCTTTTTACTGGATAACAACAATGAAGCTGGTGGACCATCACCTTTTAAAGAACGCGCTACAACATGAATGACGCTGTGTTTCTGAGCATCAGTTGTTTCATCCACACATAGGCAGATTTTCTTATTTCTCAACTCATCTTTTATACATTCCTTTACTATACCTTGCACACGTGGCAAATTGTATCGTAATTGCATAGATGTTCGCAGCTTCCATGAGGGAACGTATTTAGCCCAAAAAGACGAAAGTGTTCATTAGATACTAGATGTTGTGGGATGTTGCACACACTTAACATAAAAATAAAATCATATAAAAATTGCCAGTATGGAATACTGTTTCTTAAATTCAATACATGGCGTTTACTTTTACAATGTTTTCTACATTCAAACCTATCGCGACTTAGCAATACGCTATTGCATATTGTACAATAAATATGCGGACTTCTATATTCTAATTCAGGGAAATGCCTGAGATATTTATTCACATTCGAAGGGAGCGTTACACCCTTTGGGCGTCCCATCTCCGCGTACTTATTTGGTGTGCAGCGTGCAACGTACTGTCGCTTTGAACTCTTTCGCGGTACCGTCGAGATCGACTACGAGTTGAAAATTATCCTTACCCACGCCGCTACCGCTACGCTACTGCCATCCGGTACCACCTTTTTAACAAACTCAAATAAAGCAATATAATTAAGTTAGATGATAATAAAATTTCGATTTACACGATATTTGTTGTTGGTTGGATTCCAAGTATTCTTATAGCAACGTGTAAGACAAGGATGCAAAGATAAATTCGGGAAATCTCCAAGGACTGCTTCACTTTGCAAATTTGTAACTATAAGCGGCAAAAATGTAAGCAACAGTGTACTTAACTAACTGAACAGTTTCTCCTATGGTACTCGGGCACAGTAAAGCCATAACAGTTGTTTTTAAGGTTCAAAGCATTGAAGCTTGTTATCCTCGTGACATTTTTCATAGTTCTGACAAGATACTTTGATACTTTAAGTTAGTGGACTGTAACATAAAGCAGGCGTACCCTCTTTTTTATGTGTATGTAAGATTTGTATAAATATGTAATTATAACTTTTAACCTTTTTAGGTTTGTGAACACTAGAAAGGTCACGTTGTTCTTTCATTGTTTTCAGCTCAGAAAGTGATATTGACGTTTTGTCCACATTCTTCTAGTTATTATCCCTTTACAAACAAACTTTTACTAAAAAAAGGTGTTAGTGATTTTAAAATTAATATTTTTATTCGATTAACAAAAAGAAACTCGTTAAATTATTTTTTTCCGGTTTTGTAATCGTTTATCACGCTTATCAAAGCAAATAACGTGCTGTTAGAAAAATAAAGCATCAATCACAATCACACAAGCTGTTCTTCCTTTCACACTAAATACCACTAACAGACGGTTATGTTTAATATAAGTCGTATTCTACCCTAAATTCTACTAAAGTAAGTCTACGCCTTGCTACTAAATAATACTACTAACAAAGGTAATCTAAATACTACTTTTGCATATTTTCATTATTGTCAGTGTAGGTTTTGGTGTTAATTCTAAAGAACTACCAGCAGAATAAAATCTGAGTGTTATCACATTATAGTACGCCCTCTCGACCAATAAAATACTATCAGTGTGTGTTTTCGTTCTAGAAATTTTCATCATCTGCGTAAAATTACATTAACAGGGGTGACAATTTGATTAAAGACTAAGATTCGTATAGACGGGTAACACAGAAGTGGAAAGAAACAGAGTGAATTACAAATGTGACACAGAAGGTTAGATAAGATAGATAAATGCGAAAGCATCAATGCTAATACATAACAATTGGAGGTGATTTGGTAAGGGTGACGTGAAGAGAAAAAAATATTTAGAATCCTCATGCGCAATCTATAGAAAATTTCGTCTTACCTTTGACGTGGAAAAGGTCTTCTCATCAAAGACGGATTGAATAGTCTTTCGTAAACTCGAAAAATTTGCTTTTGCATTACGAATTAGGAACAGCAAATAATTTGAATTTACGAAAGATAAACGTATTAAGACTAGTTAGAAAATTAAAAGTAACTAAAAAAAAAACATCACATGTGTATGATATGGGCTCTAGTTGTTAATAATAATAGGTTTATAGGAAGTGACGTGCTAATATTGAGCTTGTCATCACAACATTATGTTAGGTTGCAGTTAAAATAAAGAAAAAGAAATTTTTAGTAGTAAATTGATGATGGTATTTGTCTCTTTTAGATGTGATTTAATTTTTTAAACAAATAATTTTTGTAGTTAATTTAATTATTTCAATAATTTGAAAAGAATGTGGGAAAATACCATTATCGATTTGCATACCGTAAAAGATCTTTGATCTTTTCGTTCAACGTGAAAAAAATACCTGAAAGACTGTTACAATGGCCCACAATAAGGAGTCAAAATTTTTTCTATCTTTGACATCGTCGTCGTTATTCGAACATTTACCTTGGCTGGTTTTGTCCTCGCAAAACTTGCAACCGAATAGGTTCATACCAAGGATACTAGAAAATTCCCAAAACACATAAGTTTTACTTGCCGATGTTCCGGCCGCTTGCTTGGTGTTAGGATGATTGGTTTGGGTTTGTTTATTTCTCTTTCATGAGTATATACGTAAACATAACGGTAGTTTGACCATCCCCCCTAGTGCATGTTCTTGTTTGAGTATTAAGATATATGTTCAAGACGCGTCAATTATCTAGCAAAGTATTCCCTATACTGTCAGACATCAAATTATCTTTTATATAAATGTTGTACGGGAGTGCATGTTGTTTTAAACAGAACATCTCTGCATTTTGTGTATTTGTAGGATGCGATGTTGCAGAGTTATTTCACAATTTATTAAAATTTGATTCCTTATAGACTTACTTTCAAATTACAACTTAAAACATCATCAACTTCATTGTAAGTTTTTCTAAATAGAGCACTCTCTATACACTAAGATCTTCAAATTTTCCTCTTCCTCTAACACATATTAAGGATAATGTTTATGGTATACGCTTGTCATTTGAAGTCACGACCAAAGCTTTATAAGCATTGTATAAGATAAAAAAGGAGATAATGTAGAGTTTGGGGTAGTTAGGGATGGCAAAACTGGCAAGATATATCGATATATTCGATCATATGATATATTGCAACTATATATATATATATCAACTTTGTTTTATATATGATATATACACGTTGGCCCAGGTCTCATCGGGGTGCAAGATATATTGTAAGTAGTGCGATCTGGCATACTTGCGGTCAGCCTCACCGCGCTCAACTGCCGTAGGTCTGAGAGGCTTATCTTACGCGCTCTTTGTCTATCTATGCGCTCGCAAAGTTCTAACAAGTGATCGTGGATTTCGGATACACTATGTCAGTTTATACAACCGCAGAGAATACAAATCATTACAAAGCACGGCCGATCTATTTGCCGTAGGGTGCGTGGATCGTCCTATTCCTTCGCATTCGACGATTGAAAGGATCGTCAAAGTGTTTAGGAAATTTGGCTGCGTGGTCGGGAATTGCTGCAAATGCCAACAAATAGACGAACAGCTTCAAATTCCTCTAATGCTTTCCGAGCGGAAGGAGAGAGGAGTGAGGGTTTGTTCGTTTGAAATGGGCGAACCTTGCTCTAGCCAGCAAATTGCAGACGAAATTGGTGTTAGTAAAAGTACTGTGAAACGTATTTTGAAACGCAAGAAATGCAAAAGCTACAAAGTTCAAAATTGTCAGGAGATTTTTCCCCTGAATAAAGTAGCATTGTTAGAATTTCAAATTTTTTGGTATAATTATCGAATTTATTTTTCTTTAGTTTAATTTTATAAGAATCGTTGTTTATTTTCCTAATTAGAATTACTTTTTCGTTCTCCTACATCGCATAGCAGCAACAAAATGAATATAAGAAACTGTATTTTCTAATATAATATGAAAATACAGAAAAATTACGCAATAATTCTGTATTAACACATTTTGTCAGAAGGCGTTGAATTATAATATTACGTAATTAAGCGGGCATGCGTGTTTATAATATGCGTGCCGCTTTATGATATACTGCGACTGGATGGGATCTCTCAGTGAAACGCGAATGCGCTGTTGCCCCCCGTTCGTATCTGGACCAACGTGTATATAGTAAAGTTAAAGATTTGCTGTTGACCGACCGCCAAATAAAAGTTTCAGTTATTGATAGAGAAATAGGAATATCAAAAGCGAGTATTTTTCAAATTCTAAGTGTCGGAACGATTGATTCGCAGACTGCTCAGCCCCGAACAAAAACTGTGTTTGCGAAGAGAATTTGACTTCTTCATCCCAAGATGAAGACTTCTTCTATAGAATTACAACCGGGGATGAGACCTGGGTACACCACTGGGACCCCCTTATGAAACTAGAGTCCATGCAATGGATTCAAAAGGGCTCTCCACCATCCAAGAAGGCGAAGACGCAATTTTCTGTGGAGAAAGTGATGGCCACAGTTTTATGGGAAGCGGAGGGGATTCTGTTAATTGAATATATGACAAAATGGATTACAATAACGGGAAATGTCCACAAAGGCACAATTAGGAACTTGAAAGCGGCTATACGCGAAAAAGGATTCAGTTTATGCCACTAATTTCCAAAAGCAGCACTGAAATACTTCTTGGCGCCGCCTGGTGCCAAGAGATATAATCATGTAATCTAGAAAGTAGCGAACACAAACCGGAATGCAGATGTATTTGTATTCAATGTACATTCCTAAAATATTGCTTCGTAATTTTGTTCATTACTTTAAAAGATATTGAATGTGTGATATCTGTTTCGTTGCTAATTTACTGTACATGTCACTTTCTAAAAGTTACTAAAAATAGGCCCTCTCATATTTTTGTTGTGATATGAAGAAGCTGAATTGGGAAAACAACAAACCATTTCCTTTTGTGAATGGTGAATGAATTATAGATTGAGTGTACATTTGGTATATAAAATTCGATAAAGAAATGAGTTTTATGTTTATTCACATTTCAATACCTAAATTTGTAATGATTTTCTTGACGAGGTAGGGTGTTACATTTTGTAAAAACGAAGTTATTACACGTTCAAATTGAATCAATTTAAGCAATGATATTGATGCGATCAAGTCATAGTAACATGTGGAGTATAAACGACCTTTATTAAAGTATTGACTACTATTGCACAATAGTTGTGAACAGTTTTAAACAATATTTCAAAGGCAAGTCTACAAGAAATCAAAATTTTATAAGTTCGAAAATAGGCTATATATTCCTGAATATAAATATAAAATAACAATACATAGTTCTATTAAAAAAATACAGATTTCGCTTGTTGCTTGTTTACGAAATATCCTGTGTGTTTAAAAATAATCTTATGAAGAGACCCATGCAATTCCATACAACATTCATTTAAAGATTTTTTAGATATCTCTAACCGTACAAGAAAAACTTTTATTTACAGACAATTGGTACACTCTGTATATGCAATATGATTTAGGTTTACGAATCGAAAATGTATATTGGTATTCACATGAGATGTTAATTTTGAATCGTCTGTTGTATTCGTGTACATACCAAACATTTACGACAATTTTTTCGTACATTTTGTTTCGAAAGTTGTATGTGTAGACCCAACTTTATCTCGAACCTTTTTTTCCACATAGGAACGATTGTGTACTTGGGACCCGTTATTACTTTTATGAAATCGGTTTTTGGTCCACTGTATAAATTTCTCTTTGTGTAGCGAAAGTTTCATATATCTCTTTCATAAATATTTGGTAAGTACATATCATGTGTCCTCCTCGAAATGGAAGTCTAAGTCTTTTGTGCCGATCTATTTACATTGAAGGAAAGTGCAGTATAGCCCGACAAAAGTTAAAAGACTGTCGGTCAGTTTCGTATAATATATGCAGTAAAATATCTACACGAGGAATCCTCAGATAAAATCAAATTCGAAGAAAAGGTATTATAAAAGCATTCTCATTCCTCGTGCGATATTTTAGGAAAGAGATGAAAGTGTTTGGAGAGTATAGTGATGTAAAAGTGAGTAAGAATATAATGTATATAAATAAGTATATTTCTATAAAATAAACATACCAATATTTACAAAAAAATAGGGTCCTTATGTACAGAGAGCATTTATATCCTAAAAGTCGTTCATGTTGTGTAAGTATAGTACAAAAAAGTATACTCGATAACTTCATATCGGAGGAAAAAAAGGTATATGTACAAAAAAATATATATAATCAATTGCCACCCCTTCTCTTGTTCATTCAGTGAAAATACGTTTATTTACTAATATGCATTCAAGTTAGAAAAAGCTGTTTATATGTGGCCAGAAGAAAAGTTACCTATCACATTTTTTTTGTGGCAGCCAAAGGACTTTTAATCGTCAACTACGTACAAATAATCACGAAAAAATCTCTGAAAATACGTTTATTCATTAATTTATTAGATTTTTAGTTAGTGTAGTAGTAAAGTAGTGAGTTATATTTGGTTTCTTGTTGAATAAGTAGTGAGCGTTTTTTGTACAAATAGTAAAAGTGCAATAAATAAGTATATTCAAAAAAATTAGAGCAATAATTTTAGCTTTTGCCAAGCTAACAGTTTAACAGATTCTTTTGCAACGTCTGACAAAGGTCGAAATTAAGTTTGGATGTTAACAGCAATAAATAACTTACGTTAAGAAAATATCCTTTGAAGATTGTTAGGATACAGTAGTCTTTTAAAAGTGATATAACTACCCTTTGAGATCAGTACCGTAGAATGGAGTGAAGTGGATCAAATTTTGATGTTTTTGATACTTTTGATAGTGATATTTACCTTAAAAAAATTGCGAAAAAATATGTAAACAATCGGTTAACATTGTATTTGTTTTTCCCCGCCTTCCTTTACTTTAATTTTTTTATTCTATGTTGATCCGCATTATCTCACTGTGTGGGGTAAAGCGGATCAACAAATAATTGACCCAAAAAAACATTTTAATCTTAATCGACATGAAGCGGATCACTTCTGTAATTTTAAAAAGCGGCTGAGGAAGAATGTAGTTTCTTTTAAAACAAAAAAAAACAAAACACGCGGCAAGTACAGTTTGGTCCACAGGAGGTAAAGTTAATTCTAAAGAATAGTTTATTTTTCAAGTAGACATCTTCGATAACAGAAACAAATTTTAACTAAAGTAAATAAAAACGCTTCAAGGAAGCAGACTCCACCTAGATATCACGTGGTTAATGTCAGTTTTGTGAGAATCATTTTTTTCGGGATCTTCTTTCCAGAGTTGGGCAGTTAGCCCTTACGCGCCCTAATCACTCCGAGGCAGGGTAATTCTCTCTGCCTGAAATCCTAAGTATTACCTTCCAAGTAGCGTTCTTAGTTTATATTGAAATTATCGTTACTCTAGTAGATGACGTCTCGAATTCTGACCACTCTACATCGGGGTGGAGGGCATTCCTGTGGCCCCTCTACCGTGCGGGCCAGGAGTGGATTGGAGGAGTTCCCTGCTCTTCCCAGCGCGCTCCTAGGCAGCTCGCGGATATGTTCTAGTAATGATGTTATTTCGTGGTCCTCACGCAATTGTGTGTTCCTAACAAACCAAGGCGCGTTTGCGATCTTGTTTTGAAGGACCTCCGGTTTGTGTAAATTATTTGCCGCGGCTGTCACCTATGACAATGCGCTATATGTGATAATGGGCCTTAAACAAGTTTAGTCTATATGCAACCGCCACGTCAGGTGTTGGTCAAACACTACATCTAGATAACGGACCAAAGAACTCCAGGGAATATCCGCCCCTTCGATGTTGATTCTCTCCAGAGCAGGTCTCCTTCTCCGTGTAAACCTAACGGATACACTCTTGCTACTGTTAATCACGACTTACCATTTCGTCAGCCACTCCACCAAGTTGTCAAGTGACTTTTTTTCAAAAAGAGAACAACGAAATATGCCTTAGCCTACTCTAAATTATAATTGGGCATATCTTTGAATACATGCTTACATCTTCTGACATGTCCAATAACTTTTCTGACTACTTGCGATTTTTTTATGTCGGGAAACATCGGGGTATACAAAAAGAACGTCCTTATTCTATATTCTTGGTTTTCGGGTTGGAAATGCCTCGTTGGCGTAACTTTGCCTACGTTTCGTCCACACTCTTATGGGATATCTTCAGGCTGTTCCCATGAGAGTGTGGACGAAACGTCGGCAGAAATAACGACGCGGTTCCAGCCCGAAAACCAAGGATATAGTGTAATTGACGACCGCGGAAGCCCTACGTACGGAACGTCCTTATTATTAAATTTTTTCTTAAGGTAAACTCATCATCATAGTTTTAATTGTCACGTTAGCCAATTTTTTTTCCATAGATGCATGGCATATCTGAAAAGGCATCGGTATCTACTTTATGATAAACTTCATGTGGCTCGTTATTTATATTTACAAAGGTATCCTATTTAGATAAAGAAAGAATGGATATTAATTTACATATTTGGCTTCTGTCGATGAATTATGAAATTTATAATTTTCCTTGAAATTTTCAACGTAATTAATTAACGAAATGGAAATTATGTCCACGGCGAAGAATCGAACCTCACATCTCCTGCGTGTAGGGATAATTTAAAAAAATTTAAAAATTGTTTGTCGCAATATATTTACAGATAAAATAATAACAACTAGGTATTAAAGAGTGAACGATCCTTGCATAGTCCTCGTGGTGTAGTGGTTAACATGCCTACCCGGCAAGCAGGAGATGGGAGGTTCGATTCCTCGCCGAGGACATAATTCTAATTCAACTAATTAATTACGCCGGAAATTCCAAGGAAAATTATAAAGAATAGATATGCTTAAAACTATCAAACACATTAATATACGTTTTCATGAAATGTTTAAATACTTTCAATTCTTTTGTGGAACAGTTTGTTTTAATATTTGGTGAAATATTTAATTTAAAGGTAGTTGAAAGAAAAGTCCATTGTCTCACAATAACTTGATTTAATGAAAATTGGGCGACCGGTTTCGGGACTACTGTCTTGTAGTAAAAATAAAGTTAATAGATACTATCTTGACAATGAAATAATACATATAGTTGTAAATTGTTGTAAAATAACGAGGTTTAAGTTATTCTTTGTTTTTTTTTAATTTATAAATTTCAAGCTTGAAATTTATAAATTAGAAAAAACAAAAAATAACTTAGACCTCATTATTTTACAACAATTTACTTAAACTATATGTACTATTTCGTTGTCAATTAACTTTATTTTTACTACAACAATGTTTTTTCGGATTCTTTCAGCGAACCTGATGATGGGGCAGTAGTCCCGAAACCGGTCGCTCAATTTTCATTAAATTGAGTTATTGTGTGACAGTGGACTTTTTTTTCCAACCACCTTTAAATATGTATACCTCACACAGAGTCGCATTAGATCAATTGAAATATTTAATATTTCCAATCCAATTTTGCCCACTCTCAGACAAAACTTTCGCTAGTTAAACAATAACTAAACACTGCTGAGCAATCGGAGCAGGTGCTCAAGACACTCAGTGGCGTAACATTTGCACAATAAAATTAAGTAAATATCATAACCTTGATTCGCTCCATATCATCTGATCCGTTTCACCCCATTTGACGGTATCATTTCAAAGAGCCATGTTCAAATGGTACGATAGATATTTGTAATTGACATGTCATATTGTTCATTTTCAGAACATGTAGAAACACTTTTTTAATCTTGTTAAGCAATAAATTGGTGTATGACCTGTGCAGCTTTTATACTTATTTATTACACGTTCCCCGTCCTATTTATGAGAAAATAAGTATATAGGGTGCCTTATCGTGAAATATAACTAGGGGTATCTGAAAAATTACGAATTGGCGATATCTGTAAATTTCGTAGTTTACCAACAGCAACAGAACCAAATCACTTTAAATATTTTGACGTCTCCTGTTTCCGGTTATAGCGGCGATACGGAATATCAGTATTTTAAATGGAACTTCATGTATACAATGTGTTAGAAATCGTAAAAATACCAAAAAATCGCCCACATAAAAGCTAACAAAAGAATGACGGAGATATTAGAAACCATTATCGCATATTCTTGGAACATGTTAGTTTTATAACTACAATTCTCGAAATAGTTTATGTAACATTTAAAAATACAGTGGGGTCTTAAAGTATCCTAAAACAATGAAAATACATAAAAAGAAGTGTTATTTTAATAAATGTTGAAAATGTTGTCCCTTCTTTCCTTATTTTGATAAGGGTGTTAGTATTAATAATTTCTACAAACGTCTATTATCCTTTGGTGCAATTGTTGTACTGAATCAAGCTCTTGCCGATACACTTGGCTTTTTAGATATCCTCATAAAATAATCAGGTGGTCATTCAATTGCACCTCGTCATCTTACCCATCTTCCTGGATAAGGATTATTTAAATAATTTTGCACGATTTTATCAAGTGTGCAGGACCACCATTCTGGCGGAAGATAACCTCTCTACTAAATTCCAGAGGACTATCTCTAGTTATATTCAAATTAAAGGGCTGTACTTCATTCCCCAACATATTTAAGTAGAGTTCACCAGAAAGATTTCCACTTATCAATAAGGGTCCTATAATATGGTTTCCCAAAATTTCAACCCATACATTTAATTCCTGAGGAAACTGTGTATTTCCAGCGCGAAAGATCCTAAGGATTTTATCTGCCCAGTACTTCACATTTTGGGGTTCACATGCCCATTTAAAGAAAATGTGCACTCATCACTGAAGCAAATATGGTTCAGATAAGTTTCCTACATCTCAATATTAACCGTCATGGTTTCGCCTGTTTGGGTCAGCTTTAGGCTTGTTCCAACACCCTCAGAAAACCGTAAATTTATCGTCCAGTACATGCCCAATACAAAAAATTTACGGTTTTCTGAGGATCTTAGAACAAAGCTTGTATTTCATGAAGATTTTTGATTTTATACGGCTGGAATTTTGGTTTTTCTTAAATTCTTTTGATCGATGTGTTTGATACTTCAAATGGTTCGGCGATATGAAAAGTTGTTTGCTGTGATGCAATCACAAATTCTCCAATGATTTGAATTGTTTTATCTTCTGGCAAAGCAGGTCGTCTCGTAAATTTCGTCCTATGTACGCTATTCAGTTGTCATGAATTTAGCGCAAATGTTTTCTCAAATATTTCCTGCTGATAGGTCTATCCGAATAACGTTCATTAAATATTCTTTCGGCTTTGTGGTAATTTCTGCCAGATTTAGCAAATATTAAAATTACCTCAACCTCTCCATTGTTCGCGCGTAAAGGTAACAATACAGAGAAAAACTGAAAAACAAGCATTATTGTCTACGAAAAACAACAAATTCAAATGAACTTACTGTAACAATAAATTAATTGGAAGAAAATTCGGTAAAGTAAACAAATAATGATCAACAAAGCAAGGAACAAACAAAAAAAAAAATATTAAGAACGAAAAACAAAAAATACGAAACGAATATGAATAATTCAAATTTGAATTGACAGATATTAATAGTTTAACAATTGTTGACTTTACGTTGCGTAGGAACAAGATTTTCGCATGAACATAGAGTTTTGGAGGACAATTTGCCGTTTTTCTTTTAGCTTACTTTGCTTCAAACAAGAACAAATTATTGCTGTATATCGGGATATTGTTTAATGAAAAGTATAACATGTGGTATCTATCGTTAACCTTTCCAAAATATAAAAATATGTAGGGTGCTCTCCTGATAACACCAAAAGTTAGCTTTCAAAAAATAAAAATCAACCAGTTTTTTTCCGAAAACGCTAGCCACAGTCGTTCGAAATTTAGTGGGGGGGGATACTTTAGGACGTCACTGTATATCTATAATAGGCAAGTAAGTGGGTATCGATTTCAAAAATATTTTATTAATCTAAATTTCCAGATTTCCCCAACTTATACTTTTCCAGATATCAATAGCTGTAGTTCCTGCTAGGACAGCATGTATAATTTTCAGTTATGTTTTGATCTCTAGAAGTAATGATGTATGAGTGCTACATCTTGTCTTTACAATTTAAACTATTTTCAGAAAACTCGCATATTTTGACACTTCTCAAAGAGAAACATTGCAAAGATTTCAAAGAATACTTTCTCCTTTAACAATGCACACGTGTGTATGTAATATTTTTAATATAACAAGTGTGTATGCACATTTTCTTTCTTTCACCGAAAGCTTATGTACAGCGGCATATTATGACAGATAAATAGTAAGATAATTTCGCAAAACGAACTTACCTGAATATGAATATAAATAGTATTAGCAGCGAAAAGAATACCGCTACATTGTCCATCGTTCGCAGCATGACGAAAAGTTGCCGCCTTAGATTCGGCATGAATCTCACGAGCTTGAGTATCCTCAGTAAGCGGAAGGTTCTCAGAACCGAAAGACCTGAGTCTGTGTGCTCGTTGCCCATGAATTTTTGAAATAATTCTATAGCACTGAAATCAAATAATCAAATTGAGGAAATAGATGTAATTTAAAATGTAATTTATAACGGGGAGTATTTTTACCTCAATATGACAACTATTCCGTCAAATACGTTGAATCCATTCGCTATATATCGAAATGGCCCCTCCGCGATAACTTTCAAGACCATTTCGACGGCGAATATTGCTGAAAACACGATGTTGCTGATTTCCACCGTTGCTGTCAAGGTTTCTGGCTGATCGTGATATTCAATACCCATCGAAAGCGTATTGATCAAGATAGCCAGTAAGATCCCTTGTTGGAAATACTTATGCTCCACAAGCTTCCTTATATATTTTCGAATGATATGTCCCGTTCTGTATATCGCCTTGATCATCAGGCAAGTCCATACGTACAGTTTTGAGCGTTTGACGTTCTTATATTCGTTGTCGCAGTGCCACATGTCCTGGCAGCAAGTGAAATCGTCGTCGGGTAGCTGCTGGACGTAGATGTCTTCGCCATTTTTTGGCCGATTACCTATACCCTTAGATAGAGAATCGAAAAACGTATCTAAGGCTATTTGACCTGTCGGCAATGCCGCGTTGATTGCTCCTAATGCTAATAATTCTTGGCATGTCATCGCTTCGCCGTTGATAAGATCCGAGTAGTCTTGAGTGGATTGTTGTGGTGGTGGGGATAATTGTTGCTGACTTGGGTTGGAGATTTGCCAGATATTGCCATCACCTGGGAGCAAATAATGTGTATTTTTCGAAGTGAAAAATATGCCAGGTATTTAGAAACAGCAACCTCTAACATTAATTTTACCCCTAAAATAGTGTAATTTATTTATGGCGGCTATTTTTAAAACACGACTTTAAATCAGGATGAAAAAATATCTAAAGTAAAGAGTGCGCTGGAGGATAAACACGATATATTTTCCATCCATTTGATCTCTATTGTTATTCAGGTTTTGTTTCGATAATCATTTTTAATATTACAGTTTTACCAAGCAGTATCTTAAAAAGCACTTGTTCGTTATAAGGATTAAATATTAAACTCAGAACCGTGCCGTGCTATGATACAGAGAGGCGGCGCCGTAAGGGGGCGGCACAAGCAGCGGAATTAAAATACCCTTTCAACCATTAAATAATTAAAAATCTTTACGCAACGCTTTTCTAAAAAAGGTTGTTCTGACTGGGGAAATCTTATAAGAGCTCTTACAATGTAAATCAGAAATATTTTTAGAACATGGACAGAATTGGACGATTATGCAGAAAAAAAAAACTATTGACGCCGAATATCTACGAATTATGGACATGGAAATTCAGGAGGAGTTCTAAATAGAATTATGTCAATAATTAGACTATTGACCTCATAATGCTTAGCTTGTTTCAGCCTAATAACGGAAACTCCCTAAAGTTGGTAGAATTGCTTTCTGACTTTGATCCAGTTATGGAAGAACATATTAGGACAGTTCAATGCGAGTCTGTGACTATCTAAGCAATAAAATGAAGAATCCTTTACCGATTTTTTTTTGAAGCTAGTGATTCAACCGGAGAGGCTTTGATAAAACTTATTCTATTTGGAAAAGTTTGGTTTTGAGTTAATGTGGCTCAGAGGACA
The DNA here is from genome assembly GCA_029619315.2 of Dynastes maya. Lineage (NCBI taxonomy): Eukaryota > Metazoa > Arthropoda > Insecta > Coleoptera > Scarabaeidae > Dynastes > Dynastes maya. The sequence goes on along the minus strand of JAROYE020000006.1, from coordinate 41,798,984 downwards.
AGGCTATGACAACGGAATTAATATGAAAGGAGTAAGAAACAAAATAGAATACTTGGAAAATAACCATGGGCGTCTTATGTGCCTTGCGCATGTCATTCTTTAACACTAGAACCGCCGAGAATTCCTCATACCTCGAACCGCCGCCCCGGTCAAATTGACCGGTGATAAAAACTCAATTTTGTTTCGACTGTTTTTGTTAATTAACATAATTTGTTTGCATAAAAGTGTATATTTATTCGCAAAATATAAAAATAACTTCTAACTTAACTTTGGTATTTTAAATATCGTTACAATTTTTGCAATAAGTTACCTTAAATCCACATTTTCCACATATGTTCCTGTTACAGTTCTTACATCTATCTTAAATCTTATTGTCACATTTCTCTTCTTGACATTTCGTCTTTTGCGAGATTGCTTATCTGTCTTTGATCCAGCCTGTAAGTTCTTGTTGCATTTTTGATTCGATGTTCCCTTCTGAGGGTATTCTTCCTTGTTATTGGATTTTTGCGAGAGTTCTTCTGTCAATTGCAGAAAAAACATGGACTGGTCATCTTCTTGAGGGTGCCTTCACGCTGTATTTTCGGGCCATTTGATCTACTACGTCAACGCCATATTTTGTGCTATTATAGTATAAAACTGTTTCTGGCTCTTTCTTTCTACCAGCATCAATCGAAACTGTTGGATGTTGCGTACTTAGAAGGAGAACATTTTTGTTTATTTTGGCTTGATACACTGTCAAAGTGCATAAATTGGGTTGGGTTTTTCTGCCCGCAGTAGGCTGATTCGCAGGAATTACTTGCCATTGGGAATTGTCTTTTGATTTGCAAACTGCACCAAGATTGAAGGAAAATCCTTTTTCTGTTGGTTTCTTTTGGTGGCGATTAGAACGAACAGACGTTTTCACTTCCTGCAGTCAATGCAACCGTTACATCACAAACTGTGTCATTGTCAGATTCATCACTATTTTGTTCCTCACTCGCAACAACTCGAGAACGAATTTCGTTTTCACTGTCCGTACTAACTGAATTAGAATCATTCTCGGAATTTCCTGGAAAAAGATTTTCTAGTTCGTCTGAATACGCTAAAGCTTGTGCAGCCGAGAGGCCTTTACTGGACCACATATTGTTCAGTCTAACTAAACAGGACGAATGCACTTTCAGAGTACTACCGATCTTTTTATATGTTCACAATAGTGCAGCTTGAAACTTGCAAAATATTTTGTACGCATGCGCCAAATTAAGTCTGACATTAAAAAGAGCACCAATAGAAACAAGCTCGTTGTCGAGGGCAAGGCTGAACATGTCGAAACAAGTACGAACAAGTACTAACAAATAGGAAGAAGCTCTGATCGGTTGATGCAGTTATATGCCTCGTTTTATATGTAATAAATGTTTGAAATTATGTATATATTTGCATGCAGCACAAGAAAAAGAATTTACAGATAAAGTTTGTCAAAACATTTTTTTAACGTATCGGTCAATTTGACCGGGGCGGCCGATTAAGGTAAAATTTCCTAGCACACTGCTTAGAGTTCTACAAAATATTCAAAATTTTGTGAGAGCATTGCCAGACTAAATCTAGGAAAAGCCACATGATTTCAAGATCATATCAAAATTAATTCCGTTGAAATAAAAACTTTAAAATTGAAAAACGGTCAAATTGACGGGTGCGGCGGTTCTAGTGTTAAATCTAGTTGTGAATGATGCAGCGTCTTCTTCTACAGAAACAAAAACGTTTTTTCCACTGTACAAGAACTTTACATTTTTCTTTTCTAGTTCTATAAAGCGTTGAAAAATACTACAAAAATATGTTTCACAATTAACTCTGAAACCATTGAGTGCTACTGAGTGAGGTGGTCAATCAGATTAGAATCGCTAAACTTTGCGAGTACTATGTGCATCATTCCAAATAATAAAAGACGTCAACAGAGATGCAGAAACCCTAGTTCAAGCAAGAGGGTTAGTAAAAACTATTAAAAATTACAAGATTAGCATTTGAAATAAATTCATTATCAAAGCTTTGTCAAATTGTATGAGGATGTTATCAGAAATCACACAAAAAGTGACAAGTTATAGATAATCTGGATATAATCAGATGAAAATTGCTGCTAATGAGATTGCAGAAAATCTTGAATGTAGTACAGACAGAATTTTCTGCCAAAACTGAAGTTAACATCAGAAGGAAAAGGTTTCAATTTAACTATAAATAAGCTGTCGATAAACCCTTAACGGAGGAGAATAAATTTGAAATAAACTTTTTAAATTACATTCTGGACATTATTCTTAATTCTCCGGATGAACGACTCACGCTTCTGGAAACCCATAGTAAAAATTTCCAGTTTTTACAAGACATTTTAAAACTTAAAGATATAGATGACAAAATGCTAGAAAATTATTCTACCAGTCTCCAGTCAATACTTTCGGTCGAAAATGAACCTGATATAAATGCAAATGATCTTCAAGAGGAATTACGTGATGTATCCCGAATGCTAGCATATTCTATGAAACCTTTAAATGATATGTGCCAAAATAACTTTGTTGTTAGTGGGGAAAGAAGTTTTTCCAAATTAAAATACATTGAAAGACACTACTTAACAAGTTTAATAAGCCAAACAAAACTTCGGCATTTGTTATTAATTTCTATTGAATCCACTTTGGTTGCTACACTAGACTACATATCCCTAATCAAAGAATTTGTTAAAGTGAAAGTTAGAAAATAAAAGGTAGATTGCTGTAGTTCGTACATTTTGTGCAGCTTCTTTTTAAATCACAATCGAAGATTATTTTAAAGAAAAAAACATTTGAGGGGCAGCATTTCGAAGACTTGCATCATAGTGAGAAAATCTACCGTACCGCCCTGATTAAACTGCTTATTAGAGTGAGATGTTCAACTCTTTCTACAATCGTTACGATAAAAAATTGCCGTTTCATGTTCAAAAATAAAATCCCCCATGCTAACAGAATCAGTCCGCGTACGCTTTATGTCTTGCAAAGTGAAATTCGAAATCGGTCCATTGTGATAGACGCAAACACAGAAATTAAACCCGTTCCGTTACCGCCCTTTCCAAAGGAGGGATCAATAACATCGGAGCAAGCAAGCATCGTACACCGCGAAATGAACGCTGAAGCTCTCGTAGATAATACCGAACCAGTCGATGCCCGTATTTGCATTAAGGATAATGCAGCAAATGACTATTAGGTATGAGGTCGTTTTTCATATTCGAGAAAAAGGTAAAACGTTCCAGACTCTTTTAAAGGAAAAGTTTTAATCCGGTCTTAAAACATGCGTTGATGACGATTATATTCGCGGATGAAATTCTCATATATGTAGACGATGTTGTTTGCGTAAAATTCTGAGGTATGCAAAATATGCTGTGATATTTGTTTTTGACGGAAATTTCCTACCCGTTTGCGTCATCTTTTCGCTTGAGCAGACGTTTTTCTTGTCCAAAGTTTCTATGCTGGGTATTAGGAGGTTGGGCGAAGTGGCGCTGGTGGGTGAATTCTCGCCGTGTAGCAAGACCACGTCGCTGAACATTACGGAAGGTCGTCGGCCCTAATGGAAACAGAAATCAAAATGTAATAAGTGCAATGAAAAGAGAAGTTATATGCATGATGTCGTTGAGAAAATGTCAGGTAATTTCCTTAAATAGTTATGCAGATGAATACATAGCGGATATTTAGCTAATATCATCAATATTTGGTGTTATATCTAATAGCAATATAATACAATAAAATAATAGTGACCGAGAAAACTATTTTTGTTGGGAACGTTACAGGCCCGTAAAGATAGAACCGATGACGAACGGGTCAATACGACGAAGGTTATGCATCACTAAATGCTATCTAAGCATCTTAGGAGAGATACGGGACGCATCCGGATGATAGGCCGTACCCTTGAAGGGTTTAATAGACTGAACGGAATTTCGAGTTAGGCGCCGAAAACGGATTTAGATTATATCAATAATTCCTGTTAAATTAAAATTGCATTTCAAAATATTTTCTTTGATAAATCATGGTGTCAATAATTTTTAGACTCAAATCATTAACTAAGTTTTCAGGTTTGAAATATGATTATTACGTTGTACTCTAAATTATTTTAGAAAATCAAGGCACTGAAAAATTTGGAAGATGCTAAAATTGTATTGTTAAACTAATTTCATTCCTTAGCCTCGTTGAGATGACAGATTCGGCGTCTTGGATATTGCAGAAAGGAGATTGGTCGGTAACTCTGTGGAAGAAGTGGACCTTTTCCTGGTTCAGGAATCGTGACGACTACAGCGTGTTCCCCGATGTACGGGAAATATGATAAAGAGATGATGGAGTTAATGATCACTAATAGGGCAGTCTTCACCACACCAGGAAGAAGCTTCATAGCCCGGTTTGGGACTCGATCAGAACCCGGCGCCTTATCATCCTTCAGGCGACTGATAAAATATTAAGCTCGTTAAGACAGGCAGGGATAGGAGATCAATATCGGAAGAGCAAGAGGAGGTAACCTCACATCGAACATCATCCTCTTCGTCCGAACAGTCGGATGAGGGATCGGTGAAAATACCCTCCAAATAGTCGGCGTGAGGTTCTGCCTTCTCAGCATCCCCCGTGACAACCTCGACAGAACCGTGAAGCGGGAGTACAGAATCTGCCCTCCGGCGTCTAAGTGATGAAACCAGTTTCCACAAGTATACGGCTCAATTTTTCAATATTAAGCATGCGCTCTTCCGCACAAAATTGTTGATGTAGGAAGCAGGATTGAAATATCTTTTCCAGCTATATTTAACCACATGATTGTGTAGTGGAACAGGCGGGGGAATACTAGGGAGGCTTTAAAAAAGGAAGGTCTAGCACTGACTAAATTTTTAAATGGTCCAGAGCAGTACCAATAAACAAAAATGGAACTTAAACATGCTATTTATCTAAACGGGTACTCTGAAACTGTGGCACTGGAACACTGAAACAGTTCACTAAAACCCTTACTACAACACTTAATTCGTACTATCAGTACGAATTAAGTGTTGTGGTAAGGGTTTTAGTGAACTGTTTCAATGCTATTTATCGATTTCAGACAGGCTTATGACTCGGTTATAAGAGGTCAGTTGTACTATGGCCTCAGTACATTCGAGATTCCAAATAAGATCATTAGTCTCATAGAAATGCCACTGAGGAAAACAGAAAACGGTTAGGTTAGAGTGGGGGGAGGTCAGTCTGAAAATTTCGAAGTTAAAAGAGGATTGAAGCAAGGAGACCCCTTGTCAACGGTGCTGTTTAATTGTTTATTAGAAATAATATTTAGAGAGAGTGGAGTAAGAACCCAAGGAACTATTTACAGCAGTAGAAACCAAGTACTCGCTTACGCAGACGATGTAATGTTCATGTCTAGATCAAAAAGCCAAGTCATAAGAATGTTTAAGATATTTGAAAAAAAGGCAAAAGAAAAACTAAATACCTAGAAATGGGGAACGACATAAAAAGGGAATAAACACATGTTAAGATAACGACAGAACAGCACAAGGAATACACTTTCGAGAAGGTCGAAGAATTCGAGTACCTTGAAGTAACAGCAACTAGTAAAGGCGACGAAACAAAGGAAATAGACAAGGGAATAGCAAGGGGAAGTAGGTCGGTAGGAGCCTTACACAATATATTAAAAGCCAAAAACATCTTATGGGTAGCGAAACTTAGATGGTACCAATCGGTAATACGACCTGCAGTGTTATATAGCTTTGAAATTGAATCCTTGGGAACGTAAGGTGCTAAGGAAGATCTTCGGGGGTATCAAGGAACAGGGAAATGGATGGAGAAGAAGGACAAATTCGGAAATTAACCAGCTATATCAGAAACCAATGACAAGCCAGAAAGCCAGAGCAACTAGATTACGATGGCTGAGATATATATCAAGAATGCCAGATAATAGATGGGCGAAAGGAGTATTGACCAGAAGAGGTGGCAAAACGAGAAGAGGACGAGCGCGGAGGAAGTAGAGGCATGCAAAGAAGACCTATAATTTCTAGGGGTGGAGAGATGAAAAAACTTAACCATGGGCAGAAAGAGGTGGAGAGAAACGATAAAGAAAATTAAAGCCAACGGCCTTCAAGGCAAACCACTCGTTCAGCTCCATAAACGTCATTTACTCTATTCCAATGAAATAAACTTTGTCTTTACTTGATAACAAATCAATTTTGCCTAATAAAAGTTTCCGATTCGCCAATTGGAGAATAATAACATCTTGTATTTTGTACTGAAAAGCAAGCGTTTCCCAATTTCTACATGTTATAGAAACCATCATTCGAAGATTTTACTGATTTTTCTATTTCGCCTTCAATATTAACACCAAACAAAGCAATACATACACAATATTGCCTTATTAATAAACAAAATGATCATAACGATAAAGAAAGTTCGGATCGTAAGCAATTCTTTATTGTTTCCATAAACATAACCGAATCAATTTCATTCCGAATTTATAGATATTTTATTACACAAAAAGCATCCAACTAGAATAGTCGCAAATAATCCCGGATATTATGCAGCTATTGATGCTTACGTCATTGTTATAGGATTGGATGTCTTGGTTCGAGTTCGAAGGAACTTTGAGGAGCCCCGGTTTCCCGCCGCCTATCTCCTTGTCGTCTAGTTTTTGTTCTTTTGCGGCGATATCGCTGACCGATATGGAACTGGTTCTGGAGCACGTCTGGGTGTTCTGGACTATTTGCGATTGTTGTTGTTGTTGTTGTTGTTGTTGTTGTTGTTGTGATGATTGTTGCTGCAATGAATTGGTTAAATAGATACAATAATACAAGGGTACATTATTTTATAAAGTTTACTATTTTACAATTGATGGTGATAACTTATTTTAATGGCTAAGGTGTCCATAATTTTTTTGTGGTTGACCATACTTTTAGAAAAAGTGTAACTGTTTTAAATTTCATCCATATTTCGTTTTTATTTTTAAAATAGTGACATATTAAATAATGACTCCCTGGTGTCTCTCAGATTTTTTGCATCAACAATTTGTTATTTACACGATATGAAATTAAATTAAGCGCCTCTATGCCTGTTGGCTACGAGGTAGGCGCCATAAATTCTCGGCCTGACACGCTTATACAGACTCTAGAGCGTTCAAACTCCGTTGCGTTATAGCTGCACATGTGCGAGACCTACACGATATATATTACGGCTAGAAGAGTAGTAGTTTGTAATAGCCAGCCAGACAACGTGACTAATGCATGAAAATGTCTCAGGTACCGCGCGGTCATTAAATTTTCGACAAAAGAAGGGCGTACGTCTAATCACATTAAAGAACGTTCAGACGGCGTTTATGGTGGTTTATCTTCTTCATATTCCACTATAAAAAAGTGGGCAAAATGTTTCCGTTCAGGGTAAGAATCCCTTGAAGATGATGAGCGCCCTGGTCGGGCAATTGAACTGATAACGCCTCAAAACATTTCCATTATTGAAGAAATGGTATTAGCTGTTAATAGCACATACTATGCGTCTTTGCTGTATAAATTGAAGGACAATATTCAAAACGTCGAGGAAAATTGGCAAAAGGTGTTCGATTATTGCACCTCAATGCACGCGTCGTTACTGCCGCCATTTCACAAGCTGCCATCTGCGATTACAAGAATTGGAATAGCCACCGTACAGTCCGGACATGGTTCCAAGTGATTATATGTATTTAATGTAGATACAGAAACAATTTGTTTTTGCGTCGTAGAACCACTTTGGCTCAAAAGGATCCCGACAATTTAAACAAGAAAATTGCATGTTATATTTTGTATGCATTTAACGTATGAAAATTAAAGAAAATTCTGAGACGATTTAATTGTTGCAATGGATGAGACCAGCGCTTTTTTCGATATGGTTTCAAATACAACCGTGACCCCAACTGGGTCTAAATCCATACCAATGCAATCGACTGGCCATGGAAAAGAATATGCTACCAATGTATTGGCGGCAAAAGCAGATAGAACCAAACAGAAACCTTACGTAGTCTTCAAAAATGTAGCACGGGTAAAAAGGTTGCAAGAAACGACCGGCGTTATTATAAGAAGTTCCAAAAATGGTTGGTTGAATCAGGACCTTACCATCGACTGGCTCAAACCCACTTTTGGAAAATCTGCGTTTCAAAGACATCTTAGCATGGGATAGTTATAGATGTCATATAGTGCAGAAACCACATACGAGTTGAAGCAATATAACACAGATGTTGCGGTTATTCCTGGTGAATGTACAAAATATATTCAAGCACCAGATGTTTCTTGGAGCAAGCCTTTTAAACGGAAGATCCAATCTATGAATTTCGACGAAATGATCCTGGAGGTTACGAAATCCATCACCGGCAGCTACTTCTGCGGGAACTGATTGAGAGCGGAAAGATGTCTAGTACACCCCTTACATCTTCAGACGACGGGCAATGGTCGGAAGGATTGATATAGTAGCTGCTGCCATGCATAGTTTAGTAGAAAGTGCAAATGCTTTAGTGCAAGATAATGAAGTTTATAATTTCAAGAATTAGCTTGTAGTGTTTTAGGACCGTTGTTGTTTGTTTTATATTATATCAATTCTTTCAAGGACTTGCTACTGAGGAGAAATTGATATCAGCGACTAAACAACTTCACTGCACATGTATTTGTGGCTTGTAAGATGAGGGTTGAGGGAGATACGGAGGCGACAAGGAGGCTTCAATAAGATGGAAATGCCGTCCTTAAATCTACGGATAATTTGGTAAGGCTACGCAGCAAGCTATCAATGTAGATAAAGAGAGATCCTTCGTGCTCAACAAGAAGATGGTTGGATGTATCGTTTTGGAAATTAATGATCGGTGAGTCAAGTAAAGTCACCTACTTTAGTACTCGGGAAATAGTGAAAAGGCTGTAGGTATTACTTACCTGAGCTAATGGATATCTTAATCGAATCACTTTTATATTGAATACTGTTGTTTTAGCTCCATTAGATAGTTTTCTGTTTATTTTAAGTAAGTTTTGACAATTGGATGTCAGGATCTGAACAAAAAGAATATACACGTGGAGGAAACCTAAGAGCTCCGGTCAAAGGATTAACATTAAAATGGATTGCCGATGCATGAAAAGTACTGCCTATTGCAATAATAATTAAATTATGTAACGCTCTAAGTGGTCTAATTATATGTCCGGAAGGAACTGAAGATGAATTGATTCATTGTATTAAGCCAGGAGAAGCATATGAAAAAGCAGCAGAGATTTTACGTACAGCAAGACTTCAAGAACAGATCAAAGAATTAACTATCGAAGAAGATACTGAGAAAACAGAAGCCAATGTAGTTTTGGTAGACAGGGATATAAAAGATGCCACAGCTTCCGTGAGTGAAGAAACTATGAGCTCCGGTGAGGACAGTTACAAGGACGACAGCAACGTATAAAAATACTTAGATATTTGTATTGTATTTTTTATTGCTGTGTTTTTGATTCATTTTGTTAATTTTTAGTTCCTTAGTAACTTTTCAATAAAAATATGTAAATGTAAAAATATATATTAGGAATTTACCTAAATAGAATTACCTAGGTAAGTGTTAATCGCCGAGGTGTTTATAAGAATAAAAATGAGAATTTGGTTTAATTCAAAATAAACTCCGCAGGGAAAAATGTCCTGAATGATTAAACGCCGTGGCGCCTATTAGAATAAATACGGTATACACATGAGAAGCGTCTAGTTGACGGACAAATCCACACCAGCAACTCCTGCAAGACCAACAGAAGAAAAGAAGAAAAAAAGGAAAGATTTCAAGTCTACCCTAGGAAGAGATAGCAGATCACTATATAGCGACTAGTATACGATGCTGTTTCTATTACTCTAATTTCTCAAGTAAAAACACTATTTTTAATTATATATTGAATGAAATTGACTAGAAAATTAGAAGAAATTGGACGAATGACGTATGCGCCCCTTTATTGGGGTACATTCATCAAATTATTACTATGAAAACGAAAAATTCTCACGACCGAGTCCCCTTCTAGAACATTAATTACATCGTCCGTCATATTGCCCATAAATGTAGGACACGGTTCTCTGCCTTTTCGATTACAGCAATACACACGCAAGTTATTCGCGCGGGATAATATCGTTAAAATCGAGTTAATTCGGAAGACCCGGCGCGTCTGACGACCTTTGCGTAATTTAAAACCGTAGGTGTACATATTCCGCCCTCGTTCCACGATAAAAAAAGAGACGAGCGTCCCCATAAAAAATTGCCATTGAATTCGCTCGGCGGATCGGAAATGCTAAACGGTGCCTCCTCCTATGTGCCCTCTTCCTAATGGGCCTATACGCGCGGATACGATGAACCTGCCGCTGGATCCCTTGGATCTTCTGCGCTCATCCCACCGTCGAACGGTTAATATACCGCCGAATCGTTTAATGGGTCGCTTAATGAGTTTGCAAATGCCACGCGAGGTTGGCGCTTGCACGCACGGGACGCGATCTCGACGACACCGTAACGGGTTGCACACCAGATAACCAGGTTTATTGTCCATCAATGGCGCCAGTTTCGGGTCCGCAAACGATCGAACGTTAATTGTAATGTATGGGTCCCTATGGTACGCGGCGCTTTTATCGGCCTCCCAGCTTAAAAGTTAATAACTTGACGTGTGCGGGAATTTATGGGGTTCGAAGGTTTTTTTTCTCTCGAACGTAGTCCGGAAAGATAAAGTAAACCATAAACGTGCAGATTAAGAAGCCATTAGTTTACCCGTTACAGATAAAATTGGGCAGTATATTTGTTCCGTAAAAACAGCAATATACAAATGCACTCGCATCAATGCAAAAATGTTATATTCAAATTACACCAGTCTGCATTTTGAATTTTTTTACGAGATGACTTCTTAAAAATAAGTGTTCTTAAATCAATTTTTTGTGCTGATTCTGAAAACGATTTTCATTTTTGCTCATGACGTCAGAATTTTACACAATAAGAGGCTTTCATTTTAGAGATTTTGAGTAATAAAAACATAAATGTATTCAAACAGTACTACACACAAAGATAATTTTCTTACAAATATATTTAAAAACTATTATAAACAGTTGTCCTAATAATTTTGGAACTACTGTTACACAAAAACTGCATTAATTTTTAAATTTTCTCTTATTTATTTCTTGCATATTTTCCTTTTCTTTTATTGTCCCTCTTTAACGTCAAAGAGCAGCTGGCCATCATTTCATCTTCCCTCCTTTCCATCTCTTTAATACCTTGGTGGAAGCGTTCTCTTCACTATAATGTCCTAGATTTTCTGGAAATTAGTCAATGTGAGAGTGTAGAAATGAACTTTTATACTCATTCTAGAACCTAACTTTTTGAAGTTTCTTAACATTGTGCCAATTATGAAAACGATTCTTGAGCCAAGGATAACTATAGATGGACAAAGAAGAGTAAAAACAAACATGGAAATTGAACAAGAAAGAGAAAACTTAGTTAAGCATTTAAAAGAAGCAGAGGAAGACCGGAAAGGAGGTGGAAAAACCATGTGGAGGATAACATATTGGCATTGAACATAAAGAACTGGACGACAAAGATCAGAAACAAAAAAGAATGGAAGAAAATTACTACTACAGCTAAGAGGCTCTAAAACCAGACGAAGAGGAGTGACATACCTCACAAAATGGATCCAAAAAGATGTTACAAAATGTTTGCGATAATCCAAGAGGATTGCATGGCGACGATGATGGTGACGTATAATATGGAGTCTGGTTCTTATTATTTCTGATCATTTTTCTACTAAATATTGGGGGCAATTATTTTTATTGAGACATTTTTTGAATATTTTGTCTAAATTGCGTACTGGTTGATTTTATTGTTTTGTCAATGAAGACTGGAAAAGTGTAAGATCATGTTCTATTCAACTTTAAAGTAAATTTGAATTTGGGATGGAAGTTGTTAAGTCTCATCGGTGGGAACACAAGCAAACGGTCGTATACCTACCTTTTGAAGAAGGTTGTTTTTTGAAAATGAGATTGTTACTCTTCAACGACTAGCTGGGTTACTACATGCTTTCAATTTCAAATTGGAGGTGCTCATCCAAAAATTTGTCAATAAAATCCATTTTGAAACTGAAAGCATGTAGTAGAAAAGGTAAGGTTGAGGGCATTTAAAAATTTGTTTAACGGAAATTTTGTGTCATACTGTAAATTGTTCAATTCCTTTCATTATATTGGAGGCATAATCTAATAGGAGTATTACATTTACAAGTACGTTATTAACCGCAAGAAATTATAATCAGGATAAACATTTCCGGTTTCTTGAAATCATTTTTTCTAAAATTTCTCGATTAGTAACCCATAAGATTGGTAATCTTACTGCTTTGTTCATTACAGCATTTGACGACAGTTTTAACACTTTTACCGAAGGTATAGTTTTTTAAAACTTGAACGTGTTAGAAATAATCAATCTAGACATTCATTGGTATTAATCGTAATTGAAGAATCACTTACCACGTGCCTTAATCTCGGACAACACGGATGGTGTCTTTTATTGTAATTAAGTCTTATAGTCTCCCCCGCCATGATCTTTTGCTCGCGCCTCTGCTCTCTCCTATACTTGAATAACCTAATCTTCTTCATGAGTCTTCTCTTGCTCCGCCTCCACAGGTGCGCTATGTATTTGACGATTTCGGCGTAGCAGCTTGTGGGCTCGCTGTTGTTCGTGGATGAGGCCAAAGTGCTACTGCTTTGGAATCGGGCGCGTTCCAATCGCATGCGTTCCATTTCGCGTTTTTTCGTTTCGGAAAATTGCGTTGCGATGACGACTAAGCAGAGGTTGATCATAAAAAACGAACCGATCTGAAAATGCAGATGGAAATTTTTTGCTTAACTTTCAAAGTCCTTTGTTTTAGCGGCGATGAGGATAGCTTACCACAATTAATAATACAAAATATATCCAATCCCAAAAACTATGGGCGTCTTGGACGTAATACATAATATCTGTCCATCCTTCTAAAGATATTACCTGAAAGAATTTATGAGGAGTTGAAATTTTTTACAAGCTAAACGAAACTATTCTACACTATTAAAATGTAATGCTTTTGTTAAGTTTAGTTCAGAAAAGGCTTTGTTGCAGGTTTTGTAGAAAGTTATTTGGTATAATCGAAAACTTGATAACGCTTGTGTGTCTAGAAGAGTGTAAGGAGTAATGTCGTTTTACAAGGCATTAGTAAACATCAGCAAAGACACGTTATTAATGTTTAATGATGTCAATCGATGGCGAAGCGTGTGATTTCGGTAGGACGACTAAAAATGGCAGTTGAGAATGATGTTTAACTAAGTTTATAACACAGAGCCTTCATCTCGACTTTACGTGGGTTGTCTGAAATGTTTCAAGCTTCAACATGAAAGTGGCGTTACTTGTCTAAAACATTTTGGTAATATAATTACGTGGAAAGATACTTTTGAAAACTCAGCCATGTTGAGCGGTCAGTTTGACAGTCGTTTGTGTTTCTGTAAAAATGGAAAAAGTCGTCAGTAAATGAAAACCGAGATGGACGCTGTTTGTGGGGACCCTGCACCATCATTTGCCACAGTGAAACTTTAGCTGAATTTAAACTTGGTCATACTAGCTTTGTTGATGATGAACGTTCGGGACAGCCACTACTGCAACTGCAGATGAAGCTTGGATGCACTCCTGAAGCAAAGGCACAGTCGAAACAGTGGACTGTGAAAGGTTAATCGGCTCCGAAAAAGGCGAAGACTGTTCATGACAACAGTAACGGGGGCATACTGCGCATCATTACTTGATAAGCTGAAGACAGAAATTGCGGATAAACGGCCACATTTGAAGAAAAAAAAAAACTTTGTCCCACTAAAACAACGCACCTTCTCACACTTTAATGGTCTCCATGGCAACCACCAGATCTGGCCGCTAGCGACTTTTTTGTTTCCTAGGCACAAAGTTTTGTTCCGAGAAGAGATTTTCATTGAATGAGGAGATGATGAACACATTCGTAAACGTCTATTTTGCAGAACAAGGTGCCAGCTACTATTTGGACGGATTAAAGAGATCCATGTGGAGTTACTAGTCCCCCATGGGGCGCCTCCCTAGGTGGCGGATACGGCAATGCCTCCCAGATATATCAGGGCGGACCAAAACTAGTACAAACAGGAAGTGTCTGTCTCCAGAGGAGCGGTTTCCAGCAGCGTCTGATACTGAAAGGACGGCTGAAATATGAATTTGCCAACCCGTTTCACAAGCGTGCCGTTTTAAAGTCAAACTACCCCTTGATATGATGAATATAAGAACGAATAGAAAGATACCCCGGGTTGGTAGAGGCAATAGCCTAAAATCCCACACCGAGAAATCGATCTGCCTCAAGGATTCTGAGGGAGGCAACCAATCGACAAAACTAGACACAGGAACATACAACATAAGATCTATGAATAAGGGTGGAAAATGGATGAATTGGAGGAGGAACTGAGTAACATAAAATGGGGCATCTTGGGTCTATCAGAAGTAAAAAGAAAGGGAGAAAACTGTATTGCACTAAATAGTGGACACATATTTTATTATAAAGAAGCGAGAGAAGATGACGAAAACCAAGGGGTAATAGGATTTATGGTAAATAAGAACATACACGTTAGTACACTCTAGTAATAGGGAATTTCAATGCAAAACTGGGGAAAAAGAAAGAAAAAAACGAAGAGAAAATAGGCAATTTCGGTCTAGGGAACGCAACGATAACTAATAAGCTTCCTAGAAGAGCAAAAGCTATATGCAAAGAATACTTTCTTTCAGAAAAAGGCAAACAGGAACAACTAATAAAATGTGGAAAGCTCAATCAACAAGCCGAAATAGATAGGCGAATACGACTGGCTAGGTCGGCTTTTGGAAAATAAACAAAATACTTAAAGATAAAACAATACTCCTGATTTTGAGGAAAAGAGTATACGATCAATGTGTGTTACCAGTCTTGACATACGCTGCGCAGACCTGGATTCTAACGACACTAATAATGGAAAAGTTAGCTAAAACTCAACGAGCAGTGGAAAGACAAATGCTACGTGTTAAATTAAATGACCGAATACGACATGAAAACTTTAGAAATTGAACAAAACTGATAGATGTCAAAGAACATGTAGCCTCCCTGAAATGGAGATGGGATGGACATACCATAAGACAGACGGACGCGAGATGGAATAAAGAGATACATTATTAGAGACCATGGGCTCAAAAGCGAAGTGTAGGACGTCCACAAATGAGGTGGACTGACGATTTGAAACGTGCAGCCGGACTAAATTGATACCAAGTGGCGCTAAATAGGGATGTATGGTGATCACATGAGGAGACCTACATCCAACAATGGATGATGATGGGTTCTTTGTTAGGGCGGAAACTTTTCAGACTACCCTCGTAAATTTCTACCATTTATACCTAACTGTAATAAACGCACATTGCTTAATTTTGCTTAGTATAATTAATTATTACTACATTCTTGGCTAGGCTTGGTCTCAAAGACATTCCTAACGCTATACCACTGATGCCAATATTTGTGCCATATACTTTTTCCACGTAAAATTGTTTAAAAATTGTTTCAAATAAATTTCTTACATCTTTCTATTAATGGTGTCAATGTACACAGACAGACATGATCCAGTAACTAATTCACGAGATTTTTTGATTGTGAGAATCATACCTAAACATCACATGGTTAAGTATTACATAAGGGTTTGGCAGCGAAGTGAAAAACTTACCAGAAAAATGGCGACCCAGGCTAGACCGATGTTATCAAAAGAAATGGTCCCCTGGAAAGGATTCTCACCGCCTTCCTTGCATAACGTGTAGTACTGATTCCAGTTGACGCAACCGTGAACCTTCTCCGGGGACTGGGACTGTTCATAAGTCAAGTTGCAAGTTTTATTCTCGATCTTGTACACCGGCAGATCCGTGCAGTAATGCATGCCGGAATGATCCTTTTTACTACATATGTATTCGGTTTCCTGCGTCGTCTGGTAATACGGCGAGAACTCTCTGGAAAATTAAGAGAAAGAACGCGGATTTAGAGCGGCATGTTGCCAAAACGTAACGGTAACTTTTCCTTATACATATAGAATAGTAGTAATTTTGTGTTTGCCGCCGATATTTACAAAGATTCGGGAAGTTTGTATGTGTGTCAATTTTGGTGTAGCTCTACGGAGGTGTTACGTGTGATATATGTGAATGTCTACTTTGTGTGGTACATAAGAAAGCCTTATTTTCATGGTTATTTTTTCGTCTTGCGACCTTTCTTTTTTTCTGAGCGAGATGAAAGAGAAAATTGAGTTCCGCCCGATTTGTTTGGTAAATATAAACATCCTTTGCAGGAGTATCCGTATTTTATAGCGTATAAAGAAGGATATGATAAAATAAACTCGTAAAACTGGAATGAGTACATATATATCCTTCTACGTATGGATTTACGAATATCGTAAATAATTTGGAATTTACGGAATCAAAAAAAAAAGAAAAATAATGATAGTTAGATGAGCTTCTGAAATTTTGTGTAAAAGTGGACTTTTCATCCACTATTCAGGGTGTCCCAACCTTCTGGAATTGTAGGATTGCGCCTATACTATAAATACTAGGAAGTTAAAACTTTCTGTTTGCATATTAGACACTTCAGAGTATCTTCTAAAAATATTCTCGCATATACAGGGTGATCGATAATTAACGAACCACGCATCTACTTTGTTATTTTAAATAGAACACCCTATATATTATTACGGTTTTATTTTGTCCATCTAAAAATAAATCAATGCAATATAGGTTTCATGTATCTATTTTTAATAGATTTTGAGAAATTTTAAATTTTGTCCACAATAGCCTAAAAGCAGAGATATTTATTTCCTTTAATAAATTCTGAATGCAAAAATATGTTTTAACGTAAATTTTTACTATGTTAAATTAAACATCTGGTTCTATTTAAACGTGGTATCAGAACGCCTTGGAAATATACAGGGTGCTCAGAATTGAAGACCAAACTTGACTAAATTCAAACACCGGAAACGTCATTTTTTTAAGTAGCACCATATACCTTTTTTGTATTAATCGTATAGAAAATTCATACCTCTAACATTTTTGTATAAGAATATATATGTTAAATATTAATATTAAAAGAGATATTTATAGTCAGAGGTAAATCTTGCATTTGAATATTGATATCCAAGTGTTTGTAGTGTCATTGTTGTTTGGTTGCCACATAAATCATCACTATTAACTTTTCTTTTGCGAAATTCATTTTGTAAGTAGTGAAACAAGCTCGAAATTTTGAAAGGACAGTTTAGACATGTCAACGTCAAGTTCTTTTTTACTGTTGCCATGGCAACCAAACATCACTGACACTATAAACATTTGAATACCAATATTCAAATGCAAGATTCAGCTTCGACTATGAATTTTAATATTAGACATATGCATTATTGTGCAAAAATAATACAGATATGAATTTCCTATAGGGCGAACACAAAAAAAATATATGGTACTATTTAAAAAAATTGCGTTTCCGGTGTTTGAATTTAGCCAAGCTTGGTCTTCAATTCTGAACACTCTGTACATTTCAAAGGGGTTCTGATACTACGTTTAGATAGAGCCGAGTGTGTAGTTTAATACAGTAAAAAATTACGCAAAAATGTATTTTCATTTCGAGTTTATTGAAGGAAATGGATATTCTTACATTTAAGTTATTGAGGACAGAATTGTAAATTTTTCAAAATCTGTTAAAAATAGACATATGGAACCCATATTGTACGGCTTAATTTTTGGCGGAGAATCTAAAACCGTAATAATATACAGACTGTTCTATTTAAAATAACAAAGTTGATGCGTGGTTCGTTAATTATCGATCGCCCTGCATGTGCAGAAATATTTTTAGAAGATACTCCTAGATGTCTGTTAAGTTATTAGAAAATGTTAACTTCCTACTGCTTATAGTACAGGCGCAATTCTGCAATTCCAGAAAGTTGGGACAGCCTGTATATTCAAAAAACTTGGTTTCATTGTAATATAAAATACGGGTTTTACAAGGATTTCCATTTCAACTGGGTTACTGTACATTAACTAAATAATTATACTGGGTCTATATTCTTGGTTTCCGCGTCGTTGTTGTAGCGATAGGAAATTAAACAATTTAAGTAAAATTGAACAATTTGTTATCGTTTCTGAATTTCCAACATGATTCCATACGCTTCACCACCTGCCTTCCTTTCCTAGATGTTCTCGTACACCGGCGTCCTGACGGTGCGCTAGGACATTTCGTTTACCGAGAACCCACGCACACGGATAGATATCTCAACGGCCACTCATACCATCATCCAGTCCAAAAACGCGGTGCTGTCAATTCCCTTAGCCATTTCCATATCTGAATCCAATTCACTTCCTCAAGAACTGAACCACGTCACCGAAACTCTGATTCGCAATAATTATTCTAGGAAAGATATTCAAGACTGCTACACCAACCTTTCGCCATAGCAACTTCCCTCATCTAACCCTAATTTCCGTAGGCAAGCATATCTACCCTATATTCAAGGTGTCACCGATCGGATCAACAAGATTTTTTTTAGGAACAACATAAAAACCATCTCCAAACCCTCCAAACTCTCAGACTACTTTCCCATTAAAGACCGCAATCATCTGGAAGCCTCAGGCGTCTGCCAGATTCCATGTTCGTGCGGTAGCGTGTACATCGGCGAATCAAAGCGATCGGTCAGCACTCGTATTACTGAGCACGAGTGTTGTACGCGGTTGTTGCGTGTATCTGGGCCCGCGCTGGCTGAGCATAGACCGGAAACTGGCCACTAAACCTAATTTAACTTCACCCGCACCTTGTCTCACAATCTTCACTATTATAGTAGAAAAATCCGTGAATCTATACAGATCTTCAAACATCCCAACAATTTAAATCGCGAAGATGGCCTAGCCTCTACATCACACGTGGAAATCTCAAATGATTAAATCTCCCAGCAACCGCCACGCTCCATTGACCCGAAACAAATCCTATATAAACCCCTCCGGAATGAATAGTCCCCAGTCAGTGTGCAGTAACAGCCCTATAAGAGTGCGGACGAACCGTTGGCAGAAGCTATGACAATAACGCGGTTCCGACCCGGAAACCAAGAGTATAGTGTTATTGATACCCGCGGAAGCCTACGTACCAAACTATACCGAGGATATACAACAGGGGCTTCTGGTTATCGAGTAAATTTCCTCGGATTTTTCTTACTCTGTGAATTTTAAATGGTCACATTTCTTTTAATGATTTACAAAGAAATAAGGCTTACTCCCTTATGTTCGTACATGCGAAGAAATTATCAACTTGTTCCTCTATTTAGTAATTTATTTTTATTTATATAAACAACTTTATAAGTGGCATATCTTTGAGATATTTTAGTTAAGATTATCGCTTCCATAGACAGCCACATGTCTACGGAAAATGCGTAGAGAACGTTCACCACCGACATGATACAATCGAGAGAAAACACGACGAACGTGAAAGATCGCTTTGGTTAGGTTTATTGACTTTTGGCTTTATTCTCTTCGATTTCGGGTACTATAAATAGACCAGCATCTCGTATGCATCGAAATCGCGTCTCCGTGCCGTAAAGAATTGCTGGTCGCCTTGCGCTACTGATCGACGTATCGTGAATAACAACGATGCGAAATTTGGCGTAACGACAACTGACAGAAAATTCGGTTTCGATGCCAAAAAGTAAAACAGTAAATCATTCGCGAAAATGACACAATGAAAGACGTTGGCGTCTATTCGACCGGCAGGAGGTGGATTGTTTTAATTATGTATGTTTTTGCTGGTTAATTATTCGTTAATATTTGAAAGGAAAATTGTGAAATGCTTCTTATTTAATTATTATAAATTTATTTATTAGTAATAGCTCATAAAGATATCATAAATATTTTTATACTTAAGTGTATTTGATTTATTTCTTTTATATGATCAATTTAAAATGACAGCAATTTCTTATATATTTCTGTTTTTTTTTCTATTCTTTTATAGCTTATAGTTTATTGATATCAATTATTACTTACAATATTTCGTCCTTATCGCATTTCCAACGTTTTACAGTAACTTAGAGGCTTACGTCAAAAATTACATAACGCACCTAGAATTTTTTGCGGATTGTCTTCCAACGTAGATTTTCCCATTGAAAATCATGGGTGTAATTGTTGTAAGTGCTAAGAATTTTTTCTAAGCTAATAATTTATTTGACATTGAACTATTAACTAATTGAAAAAAAAGATTGCATAGCTTTCAATTTGTTGAAAATAAAAACTTTTTCAGGAAGCTCTTAATACGTTACAGTAGGGGTCATACCCACAACGGCAATTAATTCTTCCTTGTATTAATCACGGAAAGTTTTCAATAAGAGTGGCGCATCCTTAAGTGACTCACCACTTGAGTGTAACATTTTTTATTACTTCTGGTCAGTTACAATATCTTTTTCGAATGGTACGAAATGTTTCTGCAGTTTTAGAATTTAAATCCTTAAAGTAAAACTAGCAGTGAATTTCTTTAGAGTAGCATTGAAAATAATACTCTTCTGGAAGATCCACATTGACTAAATGTAGTTGTTAATTCTTATTTTTAATTAATCGAAATAATTTTCATTTGTTTGGTAATTTAATTAAAAAAAATGTTTTTTTTTCTCTTTTGTTAACGTCCTAAAATAAAAAAAAATAATTAATATCTAAGTAAAAGGTGAAGAAGAAGAAAAAAAAATATGTAACACCAAAGGTAATACTGTTATAAATTTGTCAGAAATTTCTTAGATTTTGAACGTATGGCACCAAAGATACGAAACTGAAACTATACCATCCTTCATTTATACACAATGACTAATAAAACCAATGCAAATAAATTGTCCGGAAACCCATTTTCAATATTCCAAATTAATACCATTCTCGCATTTTGTAAAAAGAAAAATGTGAATGGAGCTTTTCCCAATAGTGGAACACCACATAGATTTTCATACATTTCACACAAAGTAAATATCCCTAGATATTCAAATACCCCAACCAACTCCTCCGATATCCGACATAATAGTTCCGCATCCTCAAAAAGGACAGGAGATCGATTCAAATCTGAGGGCATTTTAATGCCGATTGAAATGCGCTCTTGCCTTCGGAGTTCGGAATTCAATATATTCAATTATCGCCCGCATACGGTCTATTATTGTCGGTCGGTGAATTTGTTCGAGAGCGACTTGAACCGTGGTGTCCCATAAGTATAATAGATGGCGTTTCATTGTGAGCGAACGGGCCGAGGCGGCATTTCGGGTACGATTGTTTGAGAGAGATCCTCTCCCGCTTCGCTAGTAATAGCGTTTAATTTACCGACCGATTTGTTTTTGTTTCCGTCTATGCCGGTAGCACAGCAGGGCACGTCGGAATGTGAGCCGGGCGATTTGGTCCGTTGTGATTCGGCAAGATGGTTCTCATCGTTCCGACAAAGCGGCAGAGATTTGCCTACGTATATAACCTGAAGCGAAATGGAAATTACATGGATTTATTTAGGGATGAGCAAGATTCTAACTAAATTCAGAATTAATTCTAACTTCTCCAACTCTTTTTCAGTGTTCCCTCGGATTCACCCACTTCTGGTGTTAAAGTACACGGAACTACGATTTTACATCTTTAAAAAGGGGTTAACATTTTCCAAGGTGATGAATTTAAGAGCTATACTAGGATGGAGTAAAAGTTACATTCATTTTTGTGAACAAAATTTAATTTAACGGTGTGAAAAACACAATCTTCAATTATGATCGATGGTTCTTTGCTATTTTCCGGTACGGTTTTCGATTCCACGCGTGTAGCATTCCGCTGGTTTAGAGACGAAGAACTCAAGGCACTCTCTACGCCTAGCTAGAAAGTGTGCCAATGACCGGAAAGGGTGGTAATCGGATGGCGCTGACAAGGACAAGCTATTAAGTGTTAAGCTCGGTTTTGGCCCCGGCTTTGTCAGCTTGTCCCCACAACAAGTAAGACAGTTATACTCCGAGATTTACGCTTCCCCACCATAGCCTGTTGGCCTGTATGTTCTAGTCGGCTCTGCATAAACCATTCTAGGGGAGGTTTCAACTATTCCTCGGTATGTAGACGCATAAATAGGGTATTGCATGATAAGTGAAGCCACATTACCTTTTATATATCTAGAGTTATTTCTATCACATATGTATAAGCGTTATCTATCGTTGCCAACGATATACCATGCAAAAGTGCATTATGACCGATTTGCTTTACATTAATACCTTTCGCGCTTCATAAAAAAAGAAATAGAAATCATCTCCATACTATTATTCGAGTTGAAACATTTATAACACAAACAAGAAAAAAAATCTGGCAGAATTTATAAAATTTCACATACGATGCTCGTAATAAAAGCATGTGTTCGCTGTTCATTAAAGAGAGATTTGATTTCAACCGTTATTCTGCGAAATCCTCCAATCAGACACGATATTTCACAGCATATTATAAAGGTTTCGTAGCGAGTATCAATAAATATTTTCTTTCTGGGAAAACGAAGAAAAGAGTACTGAGAGACGATTTTGTAGAATATTCGTTTCAAGCAGTAAATCTCGTCATTATTTAAAATTATTTTCGAATACTTGTAATTTATTTTGGTAGATTATTCTGTAGGATTTCCATTTCAATTTCACTTATGAATGTTTATATATTTGAAGATAAGACAGAGTAATTCAAATTCTTGTGGAGTTGTAATATTGGTTAGTAAATGTAAATAAAAAGTTACTACTACGGTATTATTCAAATCTATGTCTTCATGATTCTAACGTCTATTCCTCGACAGTACTAAAACGCAACCAGAAAGTCTGCGCAGCATATTTTGAGAAGTGGCAATGTTAATCGTGTATTATACAGAATGAACCCGCTCCTAAGTATGCCCTTCAATTCTTCTTATAAATCCCTATTCTTTATCATTTCTTTACTTTGTTTAAGTTGCTTATTTTCAGTTTCTTTGCGTCCCCTTTTACTTGGTTTTCTCGTGTTACTTTTGATCGATCTCTTGATCCATCCTTCGTTGGTTTTCAGTCCTTTATTCTTTTGGTTATCTCTTGTTTTCCATTCCTTTCTTTATGCCTTCACCACTTAAGTCTTTGTGCTTTGTTCTGTACTATGACTTCTTCTATTGGGCATTTCAATTCGTGGTTCTATGGTATTCTATATTCTTCATCGTTGACTTTTTGGGCTGATAATTCTTCTTAGGAGTTTTATTTCGAAAATGTTTAGATCAGCAATAGTTCCAGTATTCTCGATTTTCGGGTTGAATTTGTTCTTTGATTTGGACTCTGGTAAGTTTCTCCATTTATCACTGCTCTCAAATATTAATCGTGCATTCATCCAAATATATGGATCCAATATAACTCAAGTAAATATGAAGGTTATTCAATAGCAGATAAATATTTTATCTTTCACATATATGCATGCTGTAGGTGTGTAGGTTATAGAAATGCATGCACCGATGAAGAAGGTAAATGTAAGGGAACCAGAAATACGACCATTAACCTCTACAGCGGCATCCAAATTAAATAAAGACGTCGCGACGGTTGCTTTTGAAAGCGTTGTATACGCAAAATGTTAGCGTCGTACCGAGGCCTTATAAATTTTAATATTTATGTAAGTGCATACAGCAGCTAAAGGTAGTCTGGCCTCGAGAGATATGAAAGGATTGTGCGAGTAGTTTGCATATTACGTATTTTGCGGCAGTTAGAAGAAGGATGAAAAGAAGGTGGGACTACTGTAATAGCAATGTAAATGATAATGCTGTTCCACTTTGTGGTAGCGGCTCTACCTATGCTTCTGCTTATGTGGTTGAAATAATATATTTTATTATATTTGTTTTACAATCATCAGCTTATAATGTAGTAGTAGATTGCCGGGAAAACAAAATACGACAGAATAAGGAACATATAAATAAGACAGATGACAAAGCAATAACCAATTAGAATTGAACTAGAAAATAGACAATTAAATTGGTTTGACCATATAACAAGAATGGATCAAGATAGACTGGTGCGAAGGGTGATTGAGGCAGGAAGGATGGGGAGGAGAAAGCGGGGCAGGCCAAGAAAGACGGATTGAAGGAATAAAAGAAATAGGTGCAGGACGCGAAAAAACCCTGAGTGGGATGAAAATAAGTGCAAAGGATCGGAAGGGATGGAAAGCATGGTTATGGGAGACGAGTAATATGCAATTCAATCCGGCGCTCTAAAGGACACAAGGAATACGAAGAAGAAGAAGTATTACAATCACTGTTAGGCCGGGCACAGAGAGCGCCAGGTTAGAAGTGAGGTTGCCGCGTCTACGACGCGACGTATGTATGCAGATGAATCGGTACGGACTACCTCAGCGAATGAAATTATTGATTTATTGCAACAGTTTCTCATCAATTCTTCGCAGCGTTAGTCGCAATTATGGAGATAAATATATGTATGTAACTTTGTCTAACGTACACAAGGAAAATAAACGACTACAGTCACTAAATTTATAAGTGAATTTCCGAATTTGAACTATAATGAAACTAAAGTATTGTGTAGAGTTTGCAAAATACCTTTAATATGCTGGAGCAAAGGCGACTATAAAAGACATATAAATAGTGTACAGTACAAAAATGAGAAAAATGATGTACCCCAATTTACGTTGAACTTACTTTTGATGTTTATTGTTTCTAGTCTATCGCTTCGTTTACTCGATAAACAAGGTTTCGACAGTTTTGGCGTACATACAATCCCGAATGGAACTTACCAGCACGGACAAAGTTATGGAAAGAGCTACTAAGTATACGAAAAGATATCGAAAATAGAATCAAAGCAGAAATAAAAGATAAACAACTATGGCTATATCTTGATGAGATGACAGATTGTAAAAAAAATTCTATAGTACGAGTACTAGATCTTGTTAAACCGAAATTTGCAATCTTATTCGCTAGCAAAAGGCTAAAAAAGTGTAGTGGCGAAGCAATTACTGGCGTAGTGTTCGATACGTTACAACAATTTCAAGTGTCAACTAATAAACTATTGATGTTTGTGAGCGATGGAGCAGCGACAATGTGTAGTGTAGGCCGTTCTCTTAAAGAAAAGTGTAAACATACCTGATGGTGCAAGTTTTTCAGCAATCCTATCTACACTGTTAAGAAGTTAATTTATTGATTATATTGTTATTTACTGTTACGGTATTAAGTACAACAGATTTTTGACTGATTGTGCCTGGTTTATTGATATCCAATGCAATTAATGAATTTTGAAATGAAGGAATATAATAATTGAACTTTCTGTTGTGTGAATTTTGTCTCTTTTCTAACATAAATACATCTTACCTATATGTGCAAAACAAAGAAAGAAAATTGGTCTGGGGGAAATTGGAGGGAAGAGGCCACCAGCACTGCTTCGCCTCGCAATAATATGCAACTAAATGCAACTATAAATGTCAACAACTTGGTTTTCAAACATGAGTAAATGAAAATAAAAACCCTGCAATAATTATCACAAGAATATGTAGCGTCATTACCCTCCACAAAGACACACTGAAGAGCCGTAGACGGCGAAACGCGTCTGCGTATGTTGGATAGGTAGTGGCTTTAAAATTTCATTTAAGAACTATAAACTTAATTCCAGTTTTGGATCTTCAGAACGAATTAATCGATTTCCCATAAAAATCTATGGTAAATCGATAATTGGTTGCCGAACAATTGGGGACGGATTATGTTTGTTAACCGGTCACCCACCATACCCTCTCAACCCGCAAATATAGCTTTTTTGACTTGTATTTGAGTATTGAAGAAGTAATCCACAGTGTCATAAGACGTTTAGACATAGTTAGTGATCCGAAAAGAAACTGTGGAGTTTGGTTGAATTACTACGAGAGCTATAAAGTCTAAGGGCGTCGATGTTTTTGCAATTTTTTATCAAAATGTCTGCATGATTTATTTATTAAAATCGGCAGAAATCTACGAGGTGGTACCCAAAAGATGTAGTGATAAATAAAATTGAGGAACACCACGACTTCATTGACCTCTGTCATCTTCATAGTAGTTCCCTTGGGAGTGCAAAAACCGATCCTAATACCTCAGTCAGGAAAGCAATGCATTCTGGTCTTGTTTTGTTAATGCGCTCAGCAGCTCTATCGCGTAAAATCATTGCCCCTTAAACTTGATTTTCATCTTTGGAAAGGGAACCAAGTCGAACGAGTACGCTGGAAGAGGAACAATATTCCATGTTCCCAACTTGAAAATATATTTTAGTTACGGATATCTACACGTGTAGATCTTGCCAGCGGACACAGCTGGCAAAATAAGTTTCCATTTCCAATTAGATTTTTTTCTTTGGTGAAGAATCATTTGTAATACTAAACAAAACTGAACAAATCTGAGAAACATTTAGTATTCACTAAAGAAACCCTACATTTGCCAATTATCCATTAAACTGATGGTAGTACAATAGCCTCACAAGAATACATTTTGCATATTTCTCGTTTCACAATACCTATTTGCTGTATACACAAGGTTTCAAAGCGAAGCTTTAAGATCGCGTGGAACATAAAATTCTCGCTCGGTGGCTTGTAACTCTTTTATTTAATCAGCACCGACACAACGACAGAAATAAGGTTTCGCCGTTTACGTCTCGAGTCAAATTAATGTGTAGACAGCGTCGACATCTGCGCGACAATATATGTGCGACCCCTTCGTTTGCTTCCACCTGTTTCCTTCCCGTTTTACTGCCTCAACCAATGGCGCGACCGCATCAAAACACGGGCCCGCATCGTATTAGTGCTTTCGGTGTCGGCGGCTAACATGTAACCGCCGCGGTAGATTGAATCAAAACCTTAATGGTGATGAATGCTCCATATTACTGGAGACACTCGTATTTGTTTAAGGGACGCACCAAGAAGTACGAAAGGCGAGCAGGTCGTCGAGACAAATATGTAGCTATTTTACAGCGTATCGCACTTATATGGTACCATTAGAGAAGGCGCTGGGTGATAAGAGGGAGCATTTATTGTTGAGTTGTTTGTAATATGTCAACGACTTAGGATAGTCCTTAATTAAGGGACATAAAATTTAGAGTATATTGTGGACAAGACCTACTTTTTAAAGTGTTCTATGGCTTTGTTACTTTGCACAATTCCCAACTCTGACGCAGTTCATAGCAACAGAACATATTTGCTATTTATCTGTCAAACAAAGGGTCAACGTTGGTTTTTGTGCCTGCATTTGTTAACAAGTTGTGTTAAGTTCAAATAGAAGCGGCCCAAAGGTTAAAAAAAAAGTGGAGGAACACGAACTCCATGCTGCAGAAGAAAAGTTTAACGCCGCAATAAATTCATGAAAATATGGTTACTGTATTTGAGGAAGACGTTCCTTCATATCAGGTAGTGAAGAATTGGTCTCAGGAATTTCGATGTGGTAGAACAACTTGCGAACCTGCAAAAGGTACTGGTCGACCTCAAACTGTGTGCACTGAAGAGAACTAATAGTGTGTGTGACTTGATCAAACAAGATTGTCGGTTAACTACTAGACGTTGAACAGAGATGACGGACTTTTCAAACGGTACAATTGGAACAAAATTCAATGACCATTTGAGACTTGGTATGGTGACTGCAAGATCGGAATCCCGAATGTTGAGTCACCACTTCAGAAGCGAATTTGACATTGTTCAACAGCGATCCAAAAAAAAATTTGGGTCGATGGAACGTGGGTATACCACTTTAATCCTGAATCTAAACAACAAAGCAAGGGATGGTGACATCCAGGATTTCTATCACCTTTCACATTTAAAGTCCAACCCTCAGCGGGTAAGAATATAGCTGCCATTTTTTGGGATGGCGAGGGAATTTTGTTAATTGATTATCACGTTAATTGATCAACTTCGTAATTGCATTAAAGAAAAAAGAAGAGGGAAGTTATCGCGTGGTATTCTCTTTCATCTTTCAGGACAATATTTCCCTTCGAGATCCAACGAACTTCTGTATGATAAAGCAGCATTTCATGTTCGGAATACAAACCAACACATAGTTTTTTAAAAACACGGATGTTTGAAGCACTACCTTTGACAAATTTCACAATTTTTATTGAAGGTGAAGTTTTAGAAGCAATGGCTTGGCGATGGATAATGCAATGTGTGGTTAGTACGAGGAGGTTCTTTTGTTTTATGAGTGCTCCTAAACCCAAACGTGATCCCGACATTGCTGGAGCGCTGTCTATGCAAAATCCAGAGAGTTTTTCCCACATGATGTTATGCTTCTCTAAATAGTCACCGATTATTTTGAAGACGTCGACTCTTCTCGAAGTGACTTCCTCCTCTAAACCACCTCCTACACCTGTCAGCAAATATAGCTTCACTAATATTTCATCGATTGTGTGTGGTTTTTTTGATGTTGCAATCAGTTTTAAAATTTCGAACGATGCAGTAACAGCTTTTTCAGACATCTTATTTCTTGAACTACTCAGTCCTAGCTTCATTTTTTTCAAATTTTTCAATTCTCCCTTGAAAAACTGGAAGACGATCGCTGAATTTTGAATGCACAGCTGAGGTCTAGTTTTTGTACCTTGTGTCGCGGACCAAGGCGGAAAATGGCCACGGACCACCGGTTGGGAACCACTGTTTTAGACTGTTAATCAAATACGTTAAAATTAACCTCTTAGTCACTGAGTCTGAAGTAGTTTCAAGTCTCAACATGAAGATGGTATTACTTGGATACACCAGTACACTCCTGCAGCCAAGATACAGTCAAAACAGTGAACTGCGAAAGGAGAATCGGCTCCGAAAAAGGCGAACTCTGTTCCATCGGGCAAGAAAGTGAAGGTGATTGTTTTCTGGGGTGGTTATGGAATGAGTGAATCGCCTATCTTGAAAAAGGAAAAACAGAAAATACTAGTTTCTGTGTTACGCTGGAAACTTCTCAGACTAATTTTGTATATTTGTAACTAATTTCTGCATGTTACACTTTGCAAATTAGAATGAAAATGTTAGTTCCCATTAAACACCTAATAAAAGGTACTTAAATAATATAAATTGTTCAAATTAATTTCTAGACGCACACTTGGGGTTGGAGATGTAAAATTACTCCTAAAACTGCCTAAATTTGCATCAATAATGCTGCTGCCATAAACATTAAAATTATAACGGAGGCTATTCGAAATATACACACAGTATACGTTTGTAGAGAGAAAATGGTAATGGAAGAAAATAATTCCCTCCATTCCTTTGAAATGTCGTTTTGGGAAAATATCCATCGGCGAGGATTACACCTACTTGTGAAGGACGAGTACAAAAGAGGATCGTGCCGTAATTTGGGCGCTCGAGACCGAAATCTAATACTTTAGAAGAACGCTCGGATAAGGGTATATACAATAAGATAAAGAATGAAGATTATGACGTCAAAATAACGGCACTCTAGCGTTATTCTAAAAGTCCAATTTTCGCAGCCAGCCACCGTGCGTAATTCAATCGTTGTTTAACAAATTAAACGACGGCGGGCCCACCAACTACTACCAGGGAGCCTTCATTTAATTTTGCGCGATATACAATAAACAAGGTGGGTATATAAGATGTTTTTTTTAGGGGAGCAGTCGCGTCCGAATATGAAAATTACCTTTTAGACGCTGTCTTAAATTATTTTCGGTTACTACCTGGAGGCATTCGACAAACATAATAATCAGTAAAAATTATATACAGGTGATTGAACTAACATAACTATGGTTCGTCTAACATTTTGCAAATAGGAACAATTTTTAGAAAGGTTAGCATACTCTCATCATTTATTGCTGCATAAAACTGCAGCAAACACTCTCAAAAAAGTCTTTAGTGCCAAATATAAGTTAGGGGCTGATTCTTGGAAGTCCATTTCTACAATAAACATTAACATTTTCAATGCCGACTATTTTTTAGTTTCGTCCTTTTCAACTTCTGTTGCTTAAAGATGACGTCTTAACCGTTTAATTTATGGTAAGATTTCATTTTTTCTTCTATCTGATCAAAAGTTTCCGTGACGCTTGAAATAAACTTTGGAAGTTCTTCAATTCCCGTTTCAATAAGGTGCGATAATTGAACGGCCACAAATTTTATTATAAATTTTTTGCACCGATTCTGTTCTAATTGTAATAACTTAATAGGAAGTATCGATAGACTGAATCATGCACCTTCTTAATTAAGCGGTGGAAAACTGACACTCATATCTTATAAAATTATAGCATCAGCGCTTCTAACATAAACTTCTGAAGATAAACACGGCACATTTATACGTAATCATCCTCCCAGAATACAACGTCTCTTTTTATATTCCTACATAAAGATACATAAACTTAAGGTTCCCCTTATCAGAGGCCCGGGGCGGTCCCCTAACCCTCGCTACAGCAGTCGAACCGATGATTCATTTTTGAATCAGTACAAGTCCCAATTGCTATTACAAGAGTTACAAGCTAATTTCGTATTAGCCAATTTGTGACAAATTGTTTTGTTTTCTTACCAGACAATAGCTAAAAGCTAATATTAAGTTGGAATCAATTAGAGATTTTTTTTTTATAGTGTGCAAAACGGAAGCTCACGATCCAAGTAAACCGACTTGCGCGATTGGTACTTCCATTCGCGTTACATTCATTTGGAGGTTTCCATTAACTTATTTCTTCTCGGGAATGAAACTGGGTTCACTATCTCGCAATTAGTGTTTTCGCGTTGTCTGTAGAACATTGTGAAACTAGGTATAGCGAAATAACAATGGTGTACGAAAGAGACAGCAGATAGTGAACATTTTAGAGCAGAAGCATTGAGATGTTTCTGGATACAAGATATTTTAACCAATATTAATGCGAAAATCAACATCTGTTGGTTGTATTCTACTGTCAAGTATTAATATTAGATACTAGACAACTGATTTTGTAATATAACGTAGAAAATGCGATAAGGAATTATAATTTTGCGAGATTCTTAATGAATAGCCACATGAAAGCTTTAACGCTTTAAGGATTATCGTAATAATGTTTCTTATTTTTTAGTTTTTTGTTACCTCTCTCAGATATACCACTTAATTTTCAATTTCTTCGCATGTACTTTAAATTTTTCGATATTTGTTGGTTGTGAGTATCAATTTTAAACGTGTTGGATATTTGTACTGTATTGTATAATTTGATAAGTGTTCGGAATGTATTTGCTAAAATAAATATTAAACATTGAATAGAACGAGAAAATAAATATTAGAGAACATACGCAGCAGCTAAAGATTGTATAATATCCTGTAATAAAACGATATTTTATAGCGGATAGGACTAATTTTTTTGTGCAGTTTAACCCAGTCCAAGCAAATCTTGTATATAAAATCCGAATTACAATAGGATCAAGGCGACGTCGTGGAATGTTGTGATTGTTGTAAAAGAAGTGTGTTTTGAGGATAATCTGGGTAAGCTACAGGACAACAATTTAGGGTTTTATTATGATTCATGTCGTTTTGATTTTTGTGAATATTTTCGTTCTTTGAATCACTGTGATTCTTAACGAGCCTAAAATTTTCAGCAATGATTACAGAAAATATAGATCTTTTTTATATTATTAAAGAATTTAATCAAATGGTTCTAGTTTGCTAAGAAATTATGACAATTTTTATAAAGGATGAGTGACGGTTTCTTAATAAAAGCAGCCCCATTTGGAAATATCTTTTATAAATTCATTTCAATCTCTCACTTCAATAAAAAAAAGCAGTATTTTTTCTTTGGTTTATGTTTATACTTTAGGTTTTATAGACTCCTTTTATATTCTGAACATTGATATGATGCAAACTACCAGAAAGGATTGCATTTTTTACATTTATTAACTTTAACAAAAAAAACTTGTATATTTTATATATAAAAAGCATTCAATAAACTAAAAACAAGGAAACTTTTATTAACTGAGATCTTCATTGTCACTTCTACTAGACCAGCAAATGTTATTTACGAAGGTGTATCAAGTATAAACGGGATTCGTTTTTTTTTTTTAATTCTAACTTTATTTAACTAAGCTTACAAATATATACGAGGGTAAGTCAAATATTATCTACACTTTCGCCATAACAAGCTTTGAAGGTTATCGTAATGGTGGCTGCTTGCGCATGCGTTGAGTTGGCGCCTCTGTGGTCATGTGTGCGGAATTTAATCACGATCGCGTCATTTGTCTGCTAGCTACAACAGCGTAAGCATATCAGCTCCGCTATTAGTTTGCACCAAAGAGGAACAATGAGCAGTGATCCGATTTTTGTGGTCAGAGGGTGTGAAAGGTGCTGAAATTCACTGGAAATGCAACTTCACCTATGGTAACCCGCCTAATTACTGTAACCATCTCTCGAGCTTGCTGAATGTTGTCGTCGGTGGTCGAGGTTGACGGCCGTCCAGCTCCCTATTTTTGTGTTACGCTCGTGTGGCCACTTTGAAACATTTCGATCCACAAAAAAAAACGCTTTCACGAGATAAAGCACTGTCCCCGTATTGTGACAAAAGTCTCCGGTGAATTTCAGCACCTTTCACACCCTCTGACCACAAAAATTGGATCACTGCTCGTTGTTCCTCTTTGGTGCGAATTAATAGCGGAGCTGACATGCTTATGCTGTTGTAGCTAGCAGACAAATGACGCTACACATGACCACAGAGGTGCCAACTCAATGCATGCGCAAGCGGCCGCCACTACGATAACGTTCAAAGCTTGTTATGGCGAAAGTGTAGATAATATTTGACTTACCTTCGTATTATTCTTCTACATACTCTCCCACCCTAGAAATACATGTTTCACATCGGATTGGGAGCTTTTTTATCCAAAAAGGTGACAAGTCTGGACTATAGGGTGAATGTTCCAGCGTTTCCCATCCTAATGCATCCACTTTTTGCATCGTGGCGTTAGCCACATGAGGCTTGCCGCTGTCATGCAGAAGAATGACACTTCTGGCCGAATGCTTCTTTCTTTTCCTTCGAAATTATAATTTCGCAGCATCCAGTATTTCATAATAATATTGCGCTTTAATTGTGCTTCGGTCGTGGAGAAAATCAACGTGATGTTGGCCTTGGACACACTTGTCCTTGGGTGGCGATCATGGCTCTCGTTCTCGACCCTTTCACTCCCTCCAGACATTTTTTTGTGCCATGCCAACACATGGGTTCTTGACAGGGTGTTGTCCTTGAACTGTGTCTGTAATCGCCGCAAAATTTCGGTTGGGTTCACCTCCGCTTGGTCAAAAACTTGATGATAATCCGCTGCTCCACAGAGACATGCATTTCTTTCTCGCTCATGGTTTCTTTTGATACCAAAGGAACCCGAGAGAGTTGCGGTCAGTTCTCCCCTCTCCCTAACAGTACAGGCTAGGGGGTTGTTGCGCAGGTATCAACCCCTTCCAGGTCTAGAAGCCCTCCGGAATTTTTAAGTAAATTAGTCCCGTTTATATTTGATACACCCTCGTACTTATTTATACTATAAGTGCAAGTGAGCACTGTATTTTTGTTATACAATGTAAATTGAGGTATGAGAATAAATTTATAAGAAATACACGCTTAACCCGTATATATAAAGTTTAAAAATTACATTTTTATAAGACATGATTGCAAACGGTCCATTTTTGATATTATTTCAGAAGCAGTAATGTAGTTTTAAACTGAATTTCACTTTATCTCGATAAGTGCAGGTTACGCAGATTAAGGAAAGGCACTATTTATAAATTTCGGAAAATGTTGAAATTTTAAAGTAAAGAGAGCCGCTTTTCTTAAGAAACCATCAGTTATCTTTTAAGTTTGGTTTCTTTTAAAGCAATAGGAATCAATAATATCTATTTCGATGATATATACTGATCAATATTCTACAAGTTAGTTATCTGTTTACTGGTTTTAAGAGTAAGCAAACAATTGCATCCAACTATGATTTGTGATTATAAACCAGTAGGTATTGGTACCTACTGGTTTATAATCACAAATCATAGTTGGGTCTTGGGAAAGGTCTTGATTGTAAAATCTAAAACTACTTGAGATGTATAAATACTGAATTTCTTGTATTCAGGAGTACATTCCTCCTTATTCTATATACAGCGAGTCCAAGTAGTGCGTGGACGGACGATAATTCCCTTCCTGAGCAATTTAGAGAAAAAGAGACATATGCTGCACAACATGAAATGATATTTAAGAATACAGACTGTTCATTTTCCGCTGCGCATAATACAAATTTAGTTTTTTTAATGGAATAACCTGTATATTATTACGATTTTCGGTGCCCCTCTTCAATACATATCAACTTTTATCAACATTCCTTATACGTATCTATTTATATTATTTTATATTTAGCAAAATCGAAATAACATGAATCCAACAAGGCAACGACTTCGATGGCCAGCATGTAGATTCCAGTGGATATAAAAAACTTTTAGATATATTGCCTGAAACAAGAAATACTCAATCGAATAAAATTTGAATCATCACCCTTGCGTGCAAGGCGTTTAAGATATCGGCCATTAAAAAAACAGCGATATTTCGGAAAAATCTCAAATTATGTCAATTATCTAAAAAACTAAGATGGATGGATATAGGGAATATTGAAGAAAGTTGCCATAAATTGAAGAGAGGTATCTAAAATCGTTATAATATACAGGGTGTTCCATTTAGAAAATCAAACTTGTATCGTGCGCAGCGGAAAATGAACAGCCTGTATAGTTCAGTATAATTTTATGTTGTGCAGCGTTTATCTCCGAATATTTTTTATTTCAAAACTTTTTCTCTAAATTGCTCAGGAAAGGAATTATCTTCCGTCCACGCACTAGATGGACACGCTGTATACAGGGTGTAACTAAAATATGAACCAATATTTTTTTATCCGTATCTATGGCGTGAGAAAATACGAGCCAAAGGTGAATTAGGTCGAAGAAAATAGTGTTAATATGTTAACTAAGTTATTGGTTAATTTTTTTTTTTCGTATTTCATTTTCTAGTTAACTACCTACTAATTATTTTCTTTTTTGTATAAACTTTACTTGAAATAACAAATTACATGTTTGATTCTGAAGATAGGAATGTTTTGGTCCCAACACTAGTTTCGCCTTGTTAAATTTACATCTGCTTGGTTAAAGTACATAAATATAATAATCTTGCAAGCACCGAATTTTGAAAAAGAGCATGTAACTGCTCTAGCATTTCACTACAACAAATTACATAATATTTTCCAAATTCGGCGGCAATTAAATTAATGAATGACTAAATTTCCATATTCTACAAAAAAGTTGTTATAATCAAAATTTGCAAATTTACAAATTTTCTTATTACATCTTTCTTGGTAATTATGCATTCCAATTTAAAAAATTCAAACTTCTAAATGCAATTATAAATTCATTTCGAGAAAACAAACGAAAACTAATTTCTTTTCATGATTTAAATAATTAATTCAATTTTTTTTCTCTTGCCGAAAAATATGGTAGAATTTTCCCCTGTTCTAATCCAGAACTGATTCATTCAGCTTCGTTTTCGTAATTAATTCAAATTACCACTAACAAAGGAGAATGGGAAATAGAGGAAAAACAAGAACGACGTCGACAACAATCTGGACAACGAGCAAAATCTAATAAGGCAATTTCTTTCGGTCGCGTCTAAGGAATCTCGGCGAAGGAAAACCCTCTGGGCTGTCAGAAACTTTATTAATTCACTTCGTTAACAGGTAAAATTATTAGGGAAGATGGGGCAGCGTTTCGAAGGCTGGGAAAGCGATAGGATATCCGGAAAAACGTCTATTTCCAGCCCGAGCGCGTGCGATTTTCGCTTATCGGTAAGCACTACGATAGGTGCAGCAACAAGTGACGCGATAGTCCTATTCGCTATTTCTTCAGAGCGGAGTAGTAATGAGTTTCCGAGAGGCACAGGTCGAGCACAAGTTTAATACGTTTTATCATGCAGACGACATTCATTCATTCCCTCTAACATTCAATATATTTAATGTAGTAGGTAGTAATATAGAGAATATATTTCATTATCTTTTTATCAGTATAGCGTCTATGGTTAGCAGTGGAAATGGTTTAATTTACGCGCTTCTAAGGTATATAGATACCGTTCAAGTAATATTAATGAATAGATGTTAGTTATACGCGGCGCCTCCACCAAAATTACCAATTTGATGTTTGTAATTTAAAAATTTTCTTTTTATTTTATCATTCACTTTTGAACGGAGAAATCATATTTAACTGATTTTGCGACCGCATAAGATGTGGTATATGGGCTCTCTCCCTTAACTTGCTATCTATTTAATTTAATTTAAGCTTCAGAAACTTTCTTTTGGAATCCCTTCAATGTAACTTATGGCGCCAAATCCTTCACTTCTCCTGGTGTCTTAGTTTTAAGAGTGTTGTACGAGAGTAGTGTCGTAAGTTTCTAAAAACGCCCATTAGGTGGCGCTACTGAGATTTGACATTACTATTTTCGTAAAATTTTATATTTGTTATTGTTGAAGCAGTGACAGCACAGAAATTGCCCGAGTAGTTTGTGAGTGTTAAAAACACGCAATCTTGTGAAAAAATTGACATTTCACGTGAAGGTTTTCGTTGGATCCTTTTTACGATTTAAGTAAAAGTTTAAGACAAGAACAATGCCTCGAATCGTTTCGTTCAATTTTTGGAAATGAAGCACCATTAGAAAAGACTGTTTTGCAGAATTTCGTCGTGGTCGTGGTTCCATCGGTGATGAATTTCGTGAAGGTCGACAAAAATAGGTTGTTGTTCCAAAAACATGGATGCTGAGTATATTATGATTAAAGACGTACGGCATGTGACCTACCGTGAGATAGAGGTATTCTTAGGCATACAGAAGACTGCAGTATATTTAGTTTTGCATGAACATTTAGGTATGATAAAGATCTGTTCCCAATGGATTCTGCATAATTTGATCCAAGCACAAAAAAATGCGCGTGTCAATGGACTTCAAAATCTGTTTACAACATCAAAAGAAAAGTTGGATTCGATGATCATTCACGGAGCAGTTCCAAGAAAATGATTGCTTATTTCTTTCATTGTATTGGACATATCACAAGCATTGTTTTGGAGGATCGAACAATAGGTAATGCTGAATAAACTAATTTTTTTACCAGAAGTCATCGATGAAATCAGGAAAAACAATCGACAACGTCGCAGCATCCCACATCATGACAATGCCAACTTTCACACAGCACGTCAAACAATTGATTATTTGAAGGAGGAAAACATCGAATCAATGCCTCATTGCACGTATTTACCTGATTTATCGACTAATGACTTCTTTTTGTTATTGAAACCTTTAAAAACCACATTCTAGAGATACCACGTTCAGAATGGAAAAAATGCTTCGAAAATCGGTTCGAATGCATGCAAAAGTATATGAATATTAATAGGGAATATTTTGAAAAACAATAGAACTATTTGTACCAAAAAATTCTGAAATTGTTTTTGTTAAAACTCAGAAGGTACCACTCGAACTAAGAACTTATTGTTTGTGTTTTCCTTAATTCGGTAAACGACTTGTGTTTTATTGAATAAACAATGAAAATATGACTTATGTAAAGAGTGATGTTATTTTTTGTTTAAAACTTGCTTTGTAACCTTAAAACACAAAGTATCAATTTAGGATTGATTTAGGTAATATATTATCTCTTACATTTCGATGTTCGCATTGTTATTGTCATTGGTAATATCAAAGATCATCCATCAAAATGCCATGTAGTGGAAGCGCCACGGTCTAAATATAGAAGGGCGCTAGCGCGTTCAACTCGTGGACGTATTAAACCATTTCGCTGTTTTAAGCAAGAGGATTCTGCAATTGGATATAATACGGAGTTAATACATAAACCTGTCAAATTTTGCAGATGATGGGAGATACACGGTTGAGCCGAGTCTGTATGCCGTGCGAGTAGGGGTGAGCAAACCCTGGTGGCACGTTCGAACTAACACGAATTGCGGTTTCGGTAGGCTTGCCTTTGTGTGCGCGGCTTTAGACTTCTCACAAAAGAAAAGTGCGTGTAATTAGTTGAAAAGGGTAAAGTCCTATGGCAGCGACGTGTATTACGTACTATTTATTGAGTGTGTTTTGGGGTTGTCTTGTTAATTTAATTAGCAGAAGTGTCGTATCACCTATTTAGTTGATGGTTGTTGGGCGATAGAATGTTCAATTATCCGTAATAAAGGGTGTTTTGTTCGTTTTATAATGGTTATTATACCGTGTATAAAAGTCTGTAACTTGTAAGATAGATATTTGTTTGGAAATAACACAATGAACCAAATAAATCGTGTATTCATTATGTTACGGCTTGTAACATATTCGTACATTAGGGTATCCCATATCAACAACAAAAATAGAAAACAAAAATTGGTTGTTTACGTTGTTGTTGATTACTTTGATCCCTAACAGAATCTTAGAGAAATTGTGCAAGTGGGGACTTGATTTTAAAAGATACAACAGATGTGTTATAGAAAATTCCTGTGGGTGCTTAGTTATTCTTTCAATATATATATATAGGTTCCTTTCCATCTTTAATCTGTAACGAATGCTACATCCCAGCGTGTTTGGGGGAGGGGGAGGGTGATTATCCCATTTTTTGTACTTTTGGGGGTAGATTATCTTGTTTTTCCCGTTTCTCCCATTTTTCCTGTTTTTGGGGGTGGATTATCTTGTTGTTTTCCTTCCCACTTTTTTCGTGTTTTTGGGGGTGAATTATTTTGTTTTTTCCGTGTTTCCTTTCCCCCTTTTTTTCGTGTTTTTGGGATTGGCTTATCTTGTTTTTTCCTTTTTTTTTCTTAAGCTAAAACTTTTAAAATAAAACCCAGATTAGGTGAAATTATTAATCCAGTTCTTTAATATTCGAAGAGTAAAGCTGCGATCAAATTCCGTAATTTGCTGCTATATTTTTAAAACTAAAAATAAAGTTGTTATTTTTTAATAACCATTGATTTAGTTCTTCAGTGCTGAAATTTGCCGATAACTTAATGTTGGGACCGACAGAATATGTTTCGCATTAAAAATGTAGCGCAAAGGCAGCGTTGAAATATTTTTGATGATAGTTTAATAAATGACATATTGCCTGTAAGTTACTAGTTTTTGCTTAAATTTGATTAACTGGTTTTGTTTTTCTAAATTTCCTATATGACATCGAAATTGCAACACCAAGAAGAGGTGCGAAGGTAACAATTGATTATAATTTTGTTGCGATGCATATCTGACAGTTCATCCAGTCTTTCCTGGCATTAATGTGAGATGTTTTTCTTGTGAGTTCAATTCAGTTTTCACCGTTTTCTTCTGTCATACTTTTGTTTAACGTGTTTTGAGGGTTTGATTATGCCTAGAGTGTGGCAACGTGCAAATTATCGCCAAATGAGTGAGTTCGAGAGGTCGAATTGTTGGCTTGCGCAAAGGTGGTTCTTCGTTCAGGGAAATTGCAAATCGCCTTAACCGGAGACAATCCATCATCATGCTCTGTTATTAGTCATGGACTAGGGAGGTCCAGGAAAGTCGCCGAAGAGGAACTGAAAACCGAAGAAGAACCAGTGAGATGCAGGACCGCCACCTTTTGCCTAATGGCATTAAGAGACTAATTCTTCAGTACCAGGTCAATTGCTGATCTATGTTTAGGTAATGAAGGTTGCCCTGTGGCCCTTCGAACCGTTTATCGCCGAATCAGGACTTTCGGCTGGCAATCCTATCGACCACATCTTGTGTTACCACTTACGGCTCAACACCGACAACAACGTTTGGAGTGGTGCGGGTTGCGAATGCATTGGAGCGCAGAGTAGCATAGGGTGGTGTTCAGTGATGAATTTTATATAGGGATGCTTAATGGGCGTATGGGGACGAAGACGTTGGGAATGTTGCGGGATTCAATTTTCTGTTGAAAAGCGTGTGCACCGAGCCGTGGTAGTTATGGTATGGAGTGCTAGCAGCATATGGGAGTATTTTACCATGGCCACCCAGATCTCCCGATCTCTCGCCAATCGAACACGTGTGGGATATTATGAGAAGAAAACTGTAGAATCCTCCGCAAACACTGGACGCTCTTCGGCGTGAATTGCAGCTTGTTTGAGACACCATACCCCAAGAGAAGATCGACCATCTACTGGAATCAATGCCTCAAAGAGTGAGGGAGTATGATGACAAGTAATTTATCTTTTGTATAGGCCAAGAAAAAACCGTTGCTAACCGAAGTTTAGAAGAAAAACTGACTCACCTGGGCAAAATCTAAAATATCATGGATGGAGAATGACTGGAATAAAGTAATATTCAGCGATGAATCAAAATTTGACGTATATGTTGGCGACCATAGAAAACGAGTAATACGTGATAAAACAGAAGCATTTCATAGAGATTGTATTGAAAGAACCGTTAAGTACCCAATAAAAAATTGTATTTATTTCAGCAGGACGAAACATCTTGCCACACTGTTAAATCTACGAAGGAAATAGTTTGGAGGGTATGATGTCAAGATGCTATCTCATCCATCCAGCGGTCTAGATTTAAATGTCATCCAGACTTTATGTCCTCAACGAACTTTTCTAGAATTGCGGCATAAATTATAGGGAATTAGCAGCAGTTTTGCTCCAGAATTTTGTAAATCCTTTGCAGACATTATACCCTCTCGAATTAATGCAATTATTAAGGCTAAAAGAGACGTAATTCCTTTTTAACTGTGGTTATATGTAATTGTCCCAACATTTTGTTGTCACCAGTTTCGATTGTTGAAAATATAATTTTATTATTTTTTTGTCTCAAAAGTATGTTTTTTAATGTCCTAGAAACATTGTTAATGTTTTTAAAATAAGAAAAAGAGGTACCGTTCAGATCGTTTCACCAAACTAGTGTATTTTGTCCCAACATACAGTTGTTAGGGCGTGCAGTTGTATGCATATATCTCAAAGTTCTTTATCCATCTCTTTTTTGGTAAAAACATTGAACTCAAATCTTCCTCCATAATACTTCTTGCTTTCTAATGATCTTTGTAATTAGAATATTTGGTGACGTTTGGGCACGCGAAGACGTCAATGTAATTTAAACTTCATGTATTTAACATTAGAATTAATTGTATGCAAATAGCAACTAATTTAAGGGATGACAGCTCAGTTTCTAAAAATGTTAGAAGTATGGGATACCTCAATATAAGTGTCACACAAAGTCCAAATTGTGTGGGAAATTCTTTTATTAATGAATGTAGCTATATTTTGCATTTTCCATTTATTCTTTGATGTCAAGTCACATACCTGCGAGCAATCTTGAGCTTTTTAAACCACCAAATTTGAGATTTTCTTCTGAAATTTACAAAATACGGCTTCATTTTTGTGTTAAATGAAAAAGTTCCTTGTTTTTTCAAATTCATCAAGTTTGAACACTCTCATACAAATGATAATAATAATAGCAAAGACTTTTGGGCAGTATAACGAACACTAAAGTATTAGTAACTCCGCATCACACAAGTTGTTTAATTAATTCGGAACAATTATTTCGGGAATTCGTGGATTCCCATTGTCAATCGTACGCCCGAATAATGTGAGAGAAAAATTTTAATTTTAACATGCCTTGTTCTATCCCTACTTTAAAAGCTGTAACTGTGATAAAGCCTATATTGGACTAACGAAATGAGCAATAAGCACGGGATTCAGAGAACATTTAGTCCATTACCGCTATGGGAGAATCGAATCGTCAAGTGTAGCACAACATATAAACGAAACCGGGCATAATATTAAATTAGAAAACCTGACATTAATTAAGAAAGTTCTTCGCCGTGAGAATTAGATGCTTACGAAACCATCTATATGAAAAAGAATGCTAATCTGTTAAACAGGGAAAAAGATCCACTCAAGTTTGATGGATTTATTGGTTTATTTACGTTTTGTGCCGCAGACAAGAACCTTTTTTTTAGTCTCATATATTTTGCACGTTTTAGGATATACAGACGGTAAAAGTAGGTACTTCAAAATATCTTTTAAAGTAGGGATAGAACAAGGCACGTAAATCAACTTTGCATCAAATTAATGTAGTTTCATTAGAGTATAGTATATTTACGCAAAACGTGAGTACTTAAAACAACATTTAGTAACAAAGATACATTCGATTGGAGGCTTTTGGATAAAGAAATAGTTTTATACAAATTTGGCTTAATTATAATTATGAAATATGAGACTGTTTAAAAAGGAATTAAAAAAATATATATAAAATGAATTAGGAAATTGGCAAAAAATTAGGAAACCAACATTTTCCTTTGAAATTTTATGAAAACTTATATATTATTATTATATTATATATTATTATTATATTATTATATATATATTTTTAAAAAAATTCTATATGCAAAGTGAATTTCAGAGAATTTCAAAATATTTCAGAGTTTAAACCAGCAAGTACAAGGACGGCAATGACTGTTTTGGAAACTTACTAACCCGTTTTATAGAAATTAAACCGAAACAAATTGCTTTGGTTTCTTGAAGAAAAAAAAGATTGATTGTTATATTGTTATTTGTACGTTTAAAATTTTTTATTTGTAAGTTAAACCGGCGCACCCGCCAAATTAGTATCGAGCTTATCGGATATTTCTATAGCTAATGTGAACTATATACATTACATGCAGTAAATAGTAATATTTTCTTCGATATTCACAGCTTTAAAAGAAGAATTTTGCCATACTCTACTAAAGTACAAAAAGTTATTTGACAAGTTTATGTACAAGTCAAAATAGCTTGAAAATTATCGAGCTGAATCTAAAGCTAATTTAATATTTTTATTTTTGTTTCTACGTTGTAGTTTAGTTAAAAACTATTACACTATATTCAAAGTTACAGCTAAAATTGCAAAAAAGTAACACCTTTCTTTAAGTAGAACACACTGCAGATTTTGACAGTAAATTATGATTATTTCATTAAAAAAACTTTGTCAGGAATAAGCAAATATCTTTGGGTATCGTGTATAAAATATGTTTCTGAATTCATCATGATATTAATTTTTTTTGTAATTTATAGCTCATTATAAAAGTTGCATTTCCAGTT
The DNA here is from genome assembly GCA_029619315.2 of Dynastes maya. NCBI lineage: Eukaryota > Metazoa > Arthropoda > Insecta > Coleoptera > Scarabaeidae > Dynastes > Dynastes maya. Next base: position 41,755,993 of record JAROYE020000006.1, on the reverse strand, counting down.
TCAGATAGATAACATTCAAGGTGTTTAGACTTTACTTTACAATCAATACATGATTTACTATTTAAGAAAAATTTCTAGCAATTGTAGTGCAACTAATTTATGTACAAGTGCATATTATGCATTGTTAATGATAGCTTTTAGACGTTCAATTCACAGTAACAAAATGCAGAATCCTTTATAAAATATAGCGATTGTTATAGATCACAGGTATGTACTGTACCATCTTCCAAAAAAATCAAGTTTCAATTTGGAAATTTTACTTTTATATTTCAGTCATTTCTCCTAGAAGGCAAGATATTAAAAATCTAATTTATAAATGGTACATACATCCCTGGAAAAGGAAAAGGAAGGTCGTAGTAGTATGTAAGAGGCTTTACGTATATTTATATATTATAAGACAGAGATAGATAGGCACTAGAGGTATATACAAAACACAAGACACACGTTCATGGTTGTGGTACAGATTCTTACGTCACAGGCACTCGCATTATGTACTCTTTCTTCAAATCCCTGTAACAGACAAATCCCAATCCGTTCAGACTGTTACAAAGTCAGCAACGGTTACAGTAATGCGAGGAATATAGGGTATTGCAGCTGTTGTGTGAATTGTAAGGGGGGAATTTGAGGCCTTACGTGCGTGAATTCAGGTAAATTAGGCGTGTGTTTCTCGAGCTATACATTAAGATGTTTCTAACGTGTAATAGTGTTAGATAATGAGAAATTTCGATGAACAGAGTTTTAATTGTAATGCTTATGTAAGTGCACTTATTGCGAGGGGGTCTAAAAAGCATTTACATAGGTTAATTAATTAGTAAGCAAATGTAAATAGGTGCAGCTTTTTACTTTGAAGTTTTGGGGGAATTATTTTCAAGGTAGTCTATTTAAATTCTCGAATAATATGCGAATTACAAACCTTCTATAATATAATCTATTAAATATGATAAAAATATACTGCACATTTCATAATTTGCGAGAGGAGAATCAAGAAATATTTAAAAAAATCTTATGTAATCCTATACTCGTACTAAATGCTTACAAATATCTTCATATTATCCGTAAACAGCAATAACTGTACGTTGTTAAAACTGTCACCTATAAAATTAATGAGAACAGAAAAGTGATCGGGCTCTCTAAATCTGTGGCACTGGAACACTGAAACAGTTCACTAAAACCCTTCCCACAATACTTAGTATTGTGTAAAAAAGAATAGAGGAACGAAGTGAGAGTCCTGATGAACTCCAGAGATTGTAACAGAGAATATGATTTATAGCTATGTATAGTCGCCAAAATGGATGTAGCGTTTTTCTGTTCCAATGAAAAGAACCACGCAAATTAGTGTTTTAAACAACATTTACATTAGATTTTTATGAATACACTGCAAGTAAACGTATATAATCAAGAATGAAAGGATTATATATGAAATAAATCATTTTAGTTCAATCATTAAAGTGAAGTCGAAAACAGGAATTTTATCTTTGTTAAAGAGAAACTCATTATACTGGCTATATATTCTGAACAATTTACTAGCACACAGTTAATAACATTTTACTATTTTAGCTGTCATTAATTTTATTATAACAATTATAATTGCCGATCTGCTATAAACTCTAAATGTTCCCACTTATTCAGCTAGACTAGAAATTTCGAACGATATATTCGACAATAATAATTGATGTCTTTGTACGGCTTTAGTGTCTATAATCTCTACATGCAATCAACTTCATGGTATTAACTCACGATGTGCGTTTAATGTCTTCCTATACCCATTTGCTTGTTAGGTAGCTACCTCGAGGACTTTACGGAGCAAAATTATGGAATAAATTCATCAAATTTGAAGCAATTTGTTTTTCGAAGAAATTCTGTGATAGGTCAATTTTCTTTAAATAAACATTTTTGTATCAATTTTAAGTTTCGTCTACTTCTGGTTTTAAAGTAAACACGTCATCGTAGATTTTTTTAAATGACAACTCCCAATTTTTTTTTATTTTTATAGATCAATGGTACCATCAAAATTTTAATATCTGACATAACAACATTTTCGAATAAAAGTCCCTTAAGGGGTGGAAAACGTAATTTTTATTAATAACAAAAAGCAAAGGTAAATACTGTTTTTGAAGGAATTAAATGATTGTTTCTATTAAGTGAAATGTTGGAAATGCTATCCATCGGCTTCTTGACAACAAGCAAATCTATTGACACGTTGATTTTGTACATTGCGAATGACGTTAGGACCAATTAATCAAGGGGCGTAAGATCTAGGGACTTGGTGGGGCACTCTATTGGTCCCCATCTATCGATCCACCTCCCAGGAAAGCAATTGTTTAAAAACTCGCGAACGAGACGTGCTAAGTGTGGAGGTGCACCATCTTGCTGAAACCAAATATTGTCATTTGGTAAGTCAGGATCATCTTCATTTGGAAAAATTTCTGCAAGAGCGGGTAGATGCAAGTGCATCCTTAAAAAAATGCAGATATCGCTGCCCCGTGAGAGTTTCGTCAAAGAAGAAAGGACCAATGATTCCAATGTCAACTATCCCTGCCCACACATTAGCTTTACGAGGGTGTAAATTATGTGCTTCAGTAATCCAGTGGAAATTCTCTCTACTCTAGTACCTGCAATTTTCTCAACTTACTGTTCCATTTAGGCAAAAGAAAATTTGGAAAATGGAGTGTGGATTACAGTTGTATAAATCCTGCGTTATATCACAAAACTACATTCGGCGATCAGGATCATCTTCATTGAGTTCTTGTGATAGTATCTTATAAGGATTGTATTTTTCTGTTTTTAAAACTGATCGCTAAGGAACTTCATTACCTGCTGCAATTGATCGAGATACACCATGAGGATTCTCACCCACACTTAACAAAACATCAAGTTTCACATTTTCATTCACTTTCTTAGGACGCCCTGCATTTGAAATACCTTTGACATGTCTAGTTTCTTTAAATATTCTCTCGATTTTACTCACTGTGGATTGGTTGACATTTCTATTTGGATATTTCTTATCAAACAAATTGCACTCTTCTTGTTGAGTTCTGGTTTCATCATCGCATCCAACAAGAATTAACATTTCTATGCGCTGAATTTCATGATCCTCAGTTAACTTTCAAAAAATTTAAGTGTATAAAACCGATTATTCTATATTTTTGATTGATACCTACTTAGTCTGTAAAAACTTGTCCTTACTTTTTGCTAGGTTTCTTTTGTTAGTAGTAAAGTTTATGAACAGGTGGTGATATTGAAACAATTAAGCGATCTATCAAAATAAAAAGAAAATCGGGAGTTGCCATTTGACAAAATTGTTGATGACGTCGTTACTTGAAAACCGGAAAAACAAATTTAATGAATTAATTCCATAATTTTGCCGCGTATAGTATATTTACATATATTCTTCTATTCTAGTCAGTGAATGACTTATTTTACTGTAGGAGTAGACATTAAAATATAGAGAACAATGAGCAATAAAGCAATATTAAAACGCAGCACCAAATTGCAACCGGGTTATAAATCACGTAATATTGCGCTGGTGTAATGGAAGCAACGCTAAGTACGCCATCTGCGTTCAGAACGCGAAACATCGTAAGGAAACTATGTTCTGTCGTGATCCTAAAGACGTAATATGCGATCGATGCTGTCCGTTATAAATAGAAAATCAAAAGATGAGGCCGTAAATGCGTCGACGATAAACCACGTATGTGTTGAAATGAATTATTGTTATATACAGTTTACTTATTGTTTGTGAAATAGTAGCAATATAATGAGTTCAACATAAATATGTAAACGCGGTAAAGAAAATTGCAGATTTATAGGTTCTTTTTGATTTTTTTTTAAGGATGGGAGTATTTTTATGGAGCCATTGCTTAGCGTTTAAACAAACAATATCGATATTTCGTAAGGCTCTAATTTTGGTAACGATAAAAGTTTTGATGATTTTGTGGTTGATTGTTTTACCAGTTGAATGCATGTTGATGGATAAACGTTTTCAAATCGGACGAAAATGTTTGTCTTTCAAGCGAAATTCGTTTCGAATTTGCCAGAATCTTCTAAACAACATTTTCCTTTGTTTCTTTCAACCTTGAAAATATATCATGTTATATGTATTTTCTTATGTTAGCAAACGAGGTACGTCACCACTTGTAACTTCTGGCTATGTGAAAGCAAATCACCAAATCCCAAAGAAAAAATCAACCTGGGGATTAAACTCTAAAGGACCATGGCATCTTTTTAGATTCGTCGCTCACCTTTGCCGTTCATCGTCATTTATGTCAGAAAGTTTCAGTATTTTAGGGTTGTCGTTCAAGTTTTGTATCACAGAGTGAATGTCATACGAGAGTGTATCAAATATAAACGGGACTGATTTTCTTAAAAATTCCGGTGGGCGTCTAGACCTGGAAGTGGCTGATGCACAGGTAGCCCGTACCGTTGGAGAGAGCGGAGAACCGACCGCAATTCTCTCGGGTCCCTTTAGTATCAAAAGAAACCATAAGCGAGAAAGAAGTGCATGTCACCGTGGAGCAGCGGATTATCATCAAGTTTTTGGCCAAGGAGGGGGTGAACCCTACCGAAATTCTGCGGCGATTGCAGACACAGTTCGGAAACAACACCCTGTCAAGAACCCGTGTGTTTGCATGGCACAAAAAATTTCCTGGAGGGTGTGAAATGGTCGAGAACGATAGCAATGATCGCCACCCAAGGACAAGTGTGACTGAAGCCAACATCGGGGCGGTCCGAAATCTCATAGAGGGAAATTAATATTATTGTGAAGTACTGGATGCCGCGAAAATGAAGAAGCAATCGGCCAGAAGTATCATTCTTCTGCATGACAACGCCAGGCCTCATGTGGCTAACGCCACGATGCAAAAAGTGGATGCATTAGGATGGGAAACGCTGGAACATCCACCCTATAGTCCGGACTCGTCACCTTGTGGTTTCCATCTTTTTGAACCCCTCAAAGAAGCGCTTGGAGGCCAGCGATTCGACGACAACGAGACGGTGGAAGCGTTTGTGCTCTAATGGCTACACGAATGTCGGAAGAGTTCTTACGATGATGGAATAAAAAAGCTTCCAATCCGATAAGAAAAATGTATTTCTAGGGCGGAAGAGTGTATAGAAAAATAATATATATTTGTAAGCTACAGGTCTGCATTGGAAACATCTGCTTTATCACTTTCTTTAAATACCGGACATATACGAACGATTTTCCAAACTTGTGGAAAGGTAGAGGTTTGTATTGATTGATTAAAAAGTTTATACAATGGAGGAGGAAAACGTTGGCACAATCTTTAACTAACATAAGTAAGAAGGAACATCATCATATCCAGCAGTAGGTTTACCCTTCAAGTGGTTGATAGTTGAGTAAAGCCTGCAAAATCGACAGAAGGGACAGAAACAAACAGGAAAGTAAGACAGTCAGACAAGTAAACGTAGACGCGAACTCATCGACTATGACTGGGGATCGGCAAATTCTCTATACTATCATTGTGTAATTTATTTGGAATTCTGAATATATTCTATTTTGAAATTCTTTGAAATTCTAATTTATAGTAACTTTCCATTTTCTATGCTAGTAAGATTTTAGCCTAAGATTACTTTTTATAGAGTTAGTAAACCGGGGCGGATAACTATTGCCTGATGTAGATCTTCGCAAGGGAACAGACAAGTTAAAAATTGAATATAGTTTGTTATTGAAAGTATCAAGGCACTTATCTACATTCAATAGTTATCAAGAAAAGACCAGTCCACATTAAGGAGATCAGAATACAGTCTTGCGAAAAAAGTTTGCCCTTTAAAACTGTATCTGATGTTATTAGACGAGAAACGCTGAGTACTTGTGGAGGAAGGATATTTAACAACAAACCACAAAGTCAGATGATGAACATCTTCAGAAAGTAGAGGATCTATAAAGCACTTATCCATCCGTAGATTTCGATTACCAGATACTGCTACAAAAATTTAATATATAAGCTATTGTCATAGCTTTCTTTTATTGTGCCTCGTTCTTCTAGTAGATATAACCATACATTTTATGTCCCACATGCTCGGCTTAACGCTTCTTTGAATTCCTCTATCGCGTCTATATCGGGTACCTTCAACTTTGGTTCCTCTCACTGCGATATTCACTTCTTCACTTCATTCCAATCGATAAAATAATGAGAATAGCAACTTTTCTTTTATCATAAAAGCACTGTTTGTATATGTTTAATTAACTTGGCAGAAATGTATAACTATTCAAAGTTAATAAATGATCATAATTTCAAAGAGAAAGAACAAAAGACTAACACAATTTAATTTATTTTTATTAATAATGTGTTGCCCGCCGAAAAAGCTGATATCGTTGCAAAATAACAACAAAAGATATTTTTAAATATTTGTTTCTACTCGGCATCATAAGCTGCGTAAATTTAAAGTTTACTATTCTCAATACGGATTTTGGCTGTGATGTCATAATGATATTGGTGGTAACGTACCTCGTATGTTAACGTAAAGCACCTATAACCAACTCTTATTAACAATATACTGTTTGAAAGAATGACATCCATCCATTCAAATTATAAAACTAATTTTCTTAAAGGTCAAATTCATCTTTTCTGATTTTCTTTATGATTCAGCATAGTTTGAAGGGTTAAAAATGTTTATTAACTCGATAGCGTCAAGCTTTTAATGTATTTCAAACAAAATTTACTTCGTGTTGTTTATAACCCAATTTATTCTGATTATGCGAATATATATAGCATTAAGTTCGTGCTCCTGTCTATGAGTTAGCTGTTCTTAGTTCTTCCAAATCACTGTAGGGTTGACTATCTTAATCTTTGGAGAGTTTTAATGCTTTACTAATGTGAATCTTGTGAATGTTTTTAAATTTTGCAAATCTTGTCAAAGTTAAATTGTTAAATTCATCGAATTTTACAACTTGTTTTACGAAATGTGCAACATATTCTATCAATAACCCTTGCGTGCTGCAAAAAGAAGGGAAAAACTATGTCGTAAATGGGCATTGTTTCGCTTTGAAAACATTGAAAAACAGGAAAATCGCTCTCGACGCTTTTCAGCGCTCGTAAAATCCAAGATAAAAGTCGTCAATGTTTACGAGTTCGCGTATTCACGTTGAAAACATCTCATCTAGCATGCTGAAAAAAGCACAAAATCCTCAAAAACAAACAGTCTTGTAAAAATAAATCCGTGAAAGGATTATTGTTAAACAATACCTGTAGGCAGCAAGGAAAAATAAAAAAATATATATTAAAACATACTCATAAACAAAACGGACATTAAATTGTAAGAAGTTCGCAAAAATTGGTTCCCGTATATTTTAGGAATTTGAAAATGTTAGTCACAAAGTGGTATGCTATGAAACTGCAAATTTTAGCCTGAAAGAAGCAAATAGGTTAGTATCGACGTATGCTTCGCAAGAGTAGGGAAGGATAAAGAAACTATGGCGTACTTACTGTGGGAATGTTATATTATTGTACACGCCTGTGGGGATGAAACATCTCTGGCGAAGTATGCCTTGCCACAGCTGAACACCCACAATGCCAAAAATGAAGAATACGAAGAAACAGAGTAGCAGTACGTTACCCAGCATCGGCAGTGTATCCAGCAGTAGCATCACTAATATTCTCATACCTGTAACAAAATATTGAGTAGGTATTATCTAGACTACAATTAAAATTAGAAAAAAAAATGGTTCGCTTGTATATGGGCACAAGGCTAAATGGTATGGGTTACTTTATGGTAACGTATCATTTAAGTGAAAAACTGCTATCAGAACAAAAAGAAACGCCAATTTAATTGTTGGCACAGGCTATTTCCAGACGGGGCATTCCTTGCAAATTTAGAGACTGTCAATGAGCTGCGCCATTAGTGCGTCGGCGGAACGTAGCGTGAAAACTACCAAGGATGGAGAAATGAGATTTTCTGTACGTATGCAGTGTACACTTTAAATAGATTGCCATACTTTTTATTAATCATTTTGATAGCTGCTTAAATTACCTTTGCAATGATATATGATTATGTGTACCTTCGATTACGTTTGGCTATATTACAAATTTTGTTAAAATTTTGACAGTTGCAGACTCTGACGTTTTAAGGCATGACGACAGTTGTAGTATCGCGAGTTACTCTTTTGCTATTAATTCACAGGCTAACGCTTTATATGTTTCAAGGAGGTATAGTGTAAAGATATATACAGGGTGTTAAATATGTCGTGCAATATTTATCGAAATTCAAACCCTTTTTATTCGGTTTTTTTTTAATAGAACTATTATATCTTTGTAAAATTACCTTCAAAATGGTACCAATAGCGTAATACTTATTTCCAATATTATACTTTAATTGAAAACACGTTTGTAATATTCGATATGCGGGATATCTAACAGCTAGATGGCCATGATTTTTAAAGAAAAATCAAATATCAAATGGTGCCTTTGATATGACGCGCATATTTATCGTCTTATTTACCATTAACAAAACATTGTTATATTTATTCCCAACACGTTCTTAGGTATGACCATTTCACCTGGTTTTAAAATTGTGATATGGTAAAAACGGAATCATTTACCTCTACTCTAACTGTTCCTTTTTTTTCAAATTATTTTCAGTTCCTTAAATGAAATTTACATTTTTGGATTTACTTATAATAAAATAATTTTAATACGGAAGGTGCTCAAAGATGTCTCCATTCTGCTCAACCGTCCCTATACAATTTGAGTCAAGTCGTCCTCATTTAATTGAAGAAAAGCATTTCTTATATGCTGTTGTATGTTTTCTGCCATTGTAGGCGGGGTCGTGTAAACAATGTTTTTTTATAGTACGCCATAGAAAAACATCACAAGGGGTACTCCGCTGACATTCTTGATGCTAAGAGTGGATTTCTGTTGCAAACGCAAGAACTTTCGAGAAAATGATTTTTTGTTAATGAAAGTTAGCAAAAAATAACAAAAGAAAACCATATAATTGACAACAAGATTAAAGCAGTACGTAATAACTAGTAATGAACATATAACTGATTCAAATTACAATAGATGAGCCCTAATAAAATTATAACAAATACTAAAACTCAATGATAGCAAAGAAAAACTTCAGAAGATAGCTGCTGTTTACTGCCAGATTTTTTGCAAGAATTTTGTGACTCATTGACCAACCCACATACAAATAAAGATCGAATATTTGAGATTGAAGAAAAAACCGAATTGATTGAGACTTTTATTAATTATATTGTCTTAAAATGCGTTTTAAGAGCTTATTCCCAATTAGAGATCATTCTTCTTTGGACTGGTGGTATTTCATAGCATTTACACCTACTTATGGGATCCAAACTGTAACCAATCCGTTAATTAAAGTAGAAATCTGTTAAAGTAGAAATTTTGGTCAAACGAAACGAGTGATAGGTACTAGATTCATTGAACACATGAGATGCTACAGGTACGGGAAGATAGAAACGTCAAGTGTAGCACAACACATAAACGAAACCTGTTATAATATGAAATTATCAAACTTGAAATTGATTAAGAGCGTAACTTCACCGCGGGAACTAGACGTCTACGAAACTATTTATATAAAAAGGAACACAAACTTAATCAATAAAGAGAAAGGACCTTTACATTACTCCTGTCTTTTCGATTTATTACGGTAAGGCGGTCATTTTCTTTATGACACGTGCTACAATAACAAGAAACCTTTTCGCATGTTTTTAGTTTTTAGTTTTACGGGTGTATAGGCGGAAGGAACACAAATTTGATGGATAGAAAGAACATAACCGTTGTCTCACTTTATTTTTATTAGGGTGGGGAAGCCATATATTTTGCGCTTTATGGTGACAAGACCTTTTCGTCTATTTCTCCTTATTTTCGCATGGTTTAGTCCTTAGCGGTAAAAGTAGGTACCTGTATAAATTTTCCTTGAGGAGAAAGGATAGAGTGGGTTTGTTAGAATTAAAATATTTTCTCATATCATTCGGTCTCGCGGTTGAGGATGAGGTCCAAAGAGTCCTCGAAACGGCTGTTCCGAGTTAATTAATAATTTGTATGGTGCGGAGTGTGCTGAGACTTATTGTTGTTTGCCATACTATTCCACAATCCTTGCTATCATTAATAAAAATGCTTCTTGCGTTTTAAGCTGACGGTATATTGCACATGCGAGGGCATCATTTTATCATCAAAACATGATTTATCTCGTTTTAGACCGATGGTCATACTAGAAAATCATACTTCCTTTGTCCGAGAATAGATGCTGAATTTCAATTTAATGTAAAGGTTATTTCAAGTATATGAGGCAAATTAATTTATTCGATGTAGTAGCTAGATAATGTGTGAATCTAAGCGCGCGATGATTAAAACGTCACGTAGCAATTGCACTCTTGCTTTGAGATGCAGTTGTCAAACGTAAAATTTTATTGTATTTGTAATTTAAGCGCTGTTATTGCCAAATGACTAAAAGTATTTTACAAAATACTCCATCGGGTCGAAAAAAGTGTGGAGAATTTAATAATAATGGACGTAAACAAATTTTACATTATTTATTGCAAACCTTCAAAGACGAAAAACTTAATAGGGGTGCGATAAATGCCGCCGCGCGTAAGTTTTGCTGTTCCCGTTCAACAATTTCTAAACTATGGAAAGAGGCTCGAGAATGCCAAATTAACAGTTTGACCATTAATGTTGATTCTCGTAAAAGGAAATGTGGTCGTAAGGAAAAAGATTATAGTCAACAAATTGAAAATATTGCTACTATTGCTCTCTGTGAAAGAAGCATATTAAGATCATTAGCTTACGCATGTAAAGTTCCAAAAAGTACATTGCACGACAGATTAAAAAAAGGAATTAAGAAAGTTACTAGTTTTGTTAAACCGTTGTTGACAAAAGAGAATATGCGGTAGCGATTGAGTTTTGTTTAAATTTTTTTTACCATCTGGATATTTCGACGATTCATCCAATTATGTATACATTGATGAGAAATGGTTCTATCTAACTAAAACTAAGAGAAGATTTTATATAACTCCCGAAGAAGATCGTCCATATAGACCCTGTAAAAATAACAGATTCATCACCAAAGTAATGTTTATGGCAGCAGTTGCTCGACCACGCTGGGATACACACAGAAAAGCTTATTTTGATGGGAAGTTAGGAATTTTGCCATTTATGTCTTCTTCACCAGCTAAGCGAAATAGCAAGAATCGACCAAAGGTAACTTTGGTAACCCAACCTGTGGAAGTTGTCAATACAGAAGAAATAAGGAAAATGATACTGCATAATTTAGTACCAGCTATCTGCGACAAATGGCTCCTTGGTTCTCGTAAAAGTACAGCAAGACAATGCAAAACCGCCTCTCTATTCTAATGATGCTGCATTGACGCTGGCGTTTACTGAAGACGCTTGGGATATGCAATTGAAATCTCAGCCACCAAACAGCCCAAATTTTAATATGTTGGATCTGGGATTTTTCAATTCTATTCAATCAATACAGCATCAGTTGCCACAAAAAATATTGTCGACCTGATTACAAAAGGCCTATTGGGGTACAAATTGGGAAACCTTAGATAATGTATTTCTGTCTTTCCAGAAAGCTATGGAAAGTACATTATTACATAAAGGTTGTAACACCTACAAATTGCAACACATAAATAAAATGAAATTAAGACGAAATGCTCCATCAATTGGATCCATTAAATGCGACGAAAATGCCATTAAAACCGGACAAGAATTTTTAAATTACCGAGTATAAATGTAGTGCAAAGTTAATAATGTTGGCTTTTAGTTGAAATAATAAACTCTTGTTTAGCAATTTCTTGTTTCTTTATTTAATTTCACATAAAACAAAATGTCGTAACTATTTTCGAACAAATGTTGAATTGAAATGTAGCAACTATTCTCGGACAGAGGAAGTAATATTTACCTTGTGATAGGGTAACAATGCCTTTCACAAATACAATTTCATTATGTACATATGTACCACATTTATTCCCCCTGATATTCAATAGGATTTAACGCAAATAGGAGTAACAAATGAAAGTTCATCAATCATTCTTTTTGTGCTTTGATATTTGCACTAATGCACTACTCGTTGTAGACGGAGCAAGAAGTGCATTACTCAGATAGGTAAAAACGTGCACTTTGCTGAAAAATCACGTTCGAGTTTCCTCGCAGGAGTATTCAATTTCCGGTTCCTTTCCCCCAGTATTAATTAAGAGATGCTCTTAGTGTTTTAATCCCTTAAATTTAGAGGGAAGTTAGCGTTTGAAAACACAACAATGTACCACTCAGGATAAGAAAACAAATGAAGCCGATTAAAGAGAAAAACGATTCTGGAAGCTTTCCAGTACTTAAATATAGGCAAAGCATATTAAATTAAAGGGCGATCCGGTAAGAATTACATTTAAAGTTCTTTAGTTTATCGTGTACTAAAGTGCACATATACGTATACTTTTACACGTACTCACCATGGGAAGGGATTTTTATCTGAAGCGGTACCGTAACAGGGGATAGAGATGTTTTCGAGCTTGTTTATTCGCGCACGTAACATTTTTACCGTTTGCAGATAAGCTAAATTACAGTTGTAGTTACAAAGTTTATAGTTTAATTTCAAGTGTACGCACAATAAATCGGTTAAATGATAAATTAAATTAAGTTCGTTTTGGCGTATTGAAAATAAAAAGTAAAACAAGAGAAAAGATTAAATTGGCTAACTAGACTTTATACCTGGAATTCAGTAATTGGTATTTAGATGTACGTAAGCGGCGCTATTTAGTCGGTGTAACAAAGTAGGCGTTATTACCTTTTGGTGACTTAAGTTTGAATAGGAGCAAATGGTATGTTTATTCTCCATAAAACTGAACCGTGTACATTTTTTTAATACCAATAATTGTGATATGTGTAGAGGAGGAAAATAGATATTATGTAAAATGAATGAGTCTCCTAGATTTATCCATAGACCTAACGATCTTATAGATATGGAGTAATTATTAAACATTTTCTAGCATTAAAGTGGTCTCTTGGGTTTTGCCTTGGCGTCATGCGAGGATGATATGATGTGTTAAGAAAAACAACCTAATTGTTTTGCATTTAGTACATTTATTTCCCCACATAATTTCCTTGTAGCTCTAGGCATTTAGTACAGCGTTGTTCCAATTTTTTAAGCCCTCCAAATAATCGTATTTGTCGAACTCTGCAAATAGGCCTCTGTTTCGGTAAAGACTCCTCATTTGACGCGCATCGTTTTTCGCCAAGCCACTTTTTCAAGTTTAAATTAAGATTATGCCTTGCGAATCCCAAAAAATCGTCGCCATAACTTTTCCGGTTGATGGAATTCTTTTCGCCTTCTTTGGTGCACGTTCGCTAGAAAAAAGACCATTTTGCCAACTGATCTTTGGTTTCTGGCGTATAGTAATGTATAAGGTAAGATAATCGTGTCGTCCCAGCATAGCCGTAACAGCTGGAGCAGCCAACGGAACTCGGCGCGCGCCTGTCTGATGCGATGCGTAAACATCTGCCGGGTGGCAAAGCAGTTCAAATTCGTACACATTCATCATCACTAGCGCGGCGTGTGCGTGTGAATTAATCAGACGAGCGGAATACTAGTTATTCAAGAAAATTTTTAATGAAAAATGTCCAGTGTTCGCAATGCTAAACAACGACCCTTTGCTGATAAAGTAAAAAACTTTATCTGTAAGTTTCCAGATTTGTTATACGACGGTGCTAAAATAGTTTGTAAAGTGTGCGAGAAAACTTTAATGTGCCGGCAAAGGAACGACTGTAGGGAGCATGTAAATAGTGCAAAACACAGAAATAGAAAAAACGGCGCGTCAAGTAGAAACGACTTTATTTTCGATTTACTTGTCATGATGATAACATGTAATTTGTCACTTAACATACTGGATAAGAAATCGTATAAGAACTTTTGGAACAAATACAACCCGGAGTTGAAGTTGCCAACTGCTGCAACTGCACGTAAGCATGTTTTATTTGTACGCAAAGTGGTGGAAAATAAAATCATATCTACATTAAAAAATCAATTGCTTTGGTTGTGTGTTGACGAGACAACGGATTGTAAAAAAAAATCTATTATACATGCTATAGTTCGTGTACTGGATCAACATAAACTGACATTTCCACTGTTACTAGCTAGCAAAAGGTTACAAGGGTGTACTAGTGCAGCAATTACGACTGTGATACTTACTACGTTAAAAAGCTTTCAAGTCTCAATACGTCAAGTGTTGATGTTTATAAGCGATGGTGCAGCGACAATGCGTGCGGTAGGCCGTTCTCTTCTTGAGCACGGTTGCGACTGTTTACATGTAACTTGTAAAGTGTATGCTTTACATCTTGTGGCACAAACTATTACACAATGTTATCCCGAGGTAGATGCATTAATATCAAGTACAAAAAAAGTATTTCGCAAATCTCCAAAACGTCTTCCAACATTTCACGCACAGTGTCCCGGTATTCGTGAACCACCACAGCCGATTCTTACACGTTGGGGAACCTGGTTGTAGGCAGCTTTTTATTATTCTGAATATTTCAAAAAAGTAAAAACTGTTATTCTACAATTCAATCCTGCAGAAGCTGCAGCTATTAACGAGAGCCATGTAAAATTCAAATACTTCTGTTTGAAACAGATTTACAAAAGATTCATAGTTCTATACATGCTTACATCGACGCACTGCACAATTTCAAAAAAAGACGTTGTTGTAGGATTCATTGCAAATAGTGGACGAATTACTACTCGTGCTACGCACTATAGATGACGCAAAAAATATTCGCGTTTTAAAATAGTTGGAGAGTATGTTAGAGAAAGATTCCGATTTTATCACATTACAACACATTTGTAATGTGATGTAATCCATTAATTGAGTTCAAAGATTATTTTAATCATACATATATTACATCGGTAGATGTCGAACGATCTTTCTCCAAATATAAACAAATTTTTTCACCACTGTGAACACCGTTCCACGAGACAACTATTGAAACATATCTAATGCTATCAATTTTTTATGATTCTTATCCACTGGGTTATAATACTGATTATGGGGCTTCTACTTCTCATGTTCAGTAATTCCAATGCAATCCGCCAGCCTACTTGGTTACGCTGCTTAAGAGGGCGAGTGTTTCACAGCCTTACAGATATTATAATTCTTCATTCGTTTTTTTATTATTATTCGCTTTACTTCTGTTTCGGTATTATAAATATTGAAGAAACCGCATGCCTATGGCGCGACGAACAATTATCTTACTCTAGTAATGTATCCATGTTTCATCTACAGTCATGCACTCACTTGTATTGCGCTTAAATATGCCCAAATATTGCTTTGTAATTATCACGCGATTCCATTTTTGATGAATCGTCAGTAGACGCGGCACTCATCTTGCCGACAGTTTTCTCATGTTCAATTGAGATGTTGACCATATTAGTAATCTCTCTAATCTTCACCCAGCGGTCTTGAACCAATAAATACATCAGAGCTGAGTGGCTAAGTGGACCCTTTTCCATGTTTAACAGATTTGCATTCTTTTCATATAATTGGTTTTGTAAGCGCTTAATTCTCGCGACGAAGTTACGTTCTTAATTAATTTGAGATTTTCTAATTTCATATTATGCTCGGTTTGATTTATGTGTTGTGCTACGCTTGACGATTCATTTCCACCGTAGCGATAATGAGCAATATGTTCTTTGAATCTGCTGCTTATCGCCCATTTCGTTTGTCCAATATAGGCTTTATCACAGTCACCGCATGCGATTTCATAAATTCCCGACCTTTCCTTCGTATCCGGTTTATCTTCCAGATTGCATAGGAGGTTTCTGAATGTATTTTGTAAACTGAAACACACGTTTTTGTCACCTGAAAGCTTTACTAATACCTTTCGATATTCTGTGAAAGGGAAGTTTCACGAATTTCTTATCGCGGGTTTCTGCCGGAATTAAGGTTGTGGAATTTCTTACTTTATGAAATCGACATGAATAGAAAAGTAATAATTACAAATAGCTACATTTTCTATAAATTTAAGTTTACCGCAAAAAATATTCAACCCTATTTTCTACTTATATAACATTCTTTATCTTATCGGTATTTCTTACCATCACCAAGTAGCACGGTTGTTTAGAAAAAGCCTACAGGCCATAAAAAGTGTAATGTTGGTTATTTCTGTGACGTTACACCCATTGATAGCAAACAAACTCGCATGAGAGGGAGTGGGTAAGCTCTTTGCAGGGCTAAACCACTCGATTTCAGCGTGAAAAACCTCATCTGCTAGGATAAAGGAGGGAGAAGCGGACGTGGTTTGAATGCAACATCGGAAAATTCGATTACTTTGTCGTAAGGGTCCCTTTCCATTGATATATTTCTTTTTTCCGTAGAAAGAAGAAGGACGCTTCATTGGTTGGTTGTGTCTAGCAATATCAACTTAGCTCTGATTGGAGCTTATATTTTCGGTGTAGGGACTTGAGAAATTGTAGATATGAATCTTTTTAATGACTTAACTTAGGAGTTTAAAAAATACAAAACTTCCTTTCTACTAATTGTAAATTGTAAATAGATTATAGTAGCAGTAAGGTATTTTTCGCTCGTTAGCGTTCATTAAGAAGTTCAACCGTTTGAGAAGTAATGAATTATTTACCGAGTTCTTTTTCATTACCTAAATTAGTGTACTTCAGAGAAACTTCTTCCGCTTTTTCGCTTTATGGTTAATGACACATTCACTCTTTAAGTTATTTCTTTTGTACATTTTGAAAGAAGTCAGTTTAAGAATAAATTGTATAAATTAAACATTTCATAGTAAATGATATTCAATTAGTAATAAACAAATTACGTTTTAATTTTGTTAGTATTAATGTTAAGAACACATTTTATTGATATTTTTTAAATTAAACGTTTTGTTTTTTGCCATATTTTCTAAGTTCAATATTTTATGTGTCTTATTTTATAAAATTTAATATTAATTTATAATTAATATTTCGTTTATTTTACCTTCTTCAATTCAATATTTCATTGGCTTATTCTGTATAAATTCATATATTTCATATTTATGTTCATTAAAACTTTAACATATACGCATTTAATGTAAAAATAGTTTTAATTTCTTGTAATGTATGCAAATAATGAAAAATTCGCAACGCACGAATTATGATGGAGCTACCGCTAGCGCATGTATTGAGAACGAGCGCAAGATATGGAGTTACCGCCGAGGGAGAAAACATAATACTACTATTATCAGCCGTCACTCCTTCGCTTAGGCATAACATAGCGTTCATTCATCGCACAATTTTTGGTTTTTATCTTTCTCACTTCTGTAGCGGACAGCAGCAGGAGCAATAGATACTAGAGGTGGTGTATCCAATAAATACATGAAATAACGAGAGCGTCTGGGTAGCCGTTGTATGGCATTTTTTTTGCTGTGGAGATCGGCTATTTGCTGCTCTCGCCCGACCAGACGCTCAAGCTCCGATAGGGTTTGGTGGTGGCCCCAGCCAGCTTGGATAATATTTTAGATTTGGATTTTAGTGAATAAATAATGTTGGTATTTTACCACGGGGGATAGTGTTAAGATTGCTTTGTAGGAAATTTAAATTTTGGAACAGATGCACTAAATGCCTCATGTAGAAGAGCGTAAAAGATACTATAAGCTTTATTCACATTATAAATGAAAATGTACTATTTTCTGGTATGTGGGTTTCCGCGTGCGTCAATAATACTTGGTTTCTGAGTTGGAATCTCGTCGTTGTTATAGCTTCTGCCGACGTTTCGTCCACATTCTTATGGGACATCTCCAGGACTGTTACTGCACACTGACTGGAGACTATTCATTCCGACCATAGTAGAAAAATCCGTGAATCTATAGAGATCTTCAAACATTCCAACAATTTAAATCGCGAATGTGACTACCCCTTACATCACACGTGGAACCCCCAACTGATTAGACCGCCTAGCAACCGCCACGCTTCATTGATTCATAACTTTTCCGCTCCGGAGTGAATAGTCCCCAGTCAGTGTGCAGTAACAGCCCTGAAGATGTCCCATAAGAGTGTGGACGGAACGTAGGCAAAAGCTACGACAACAACCCGGAAACCAAGAATATAGTACTATTTTCTGTTATGCAATACAAATTTATTATCTAAATCATCCCTTTCTGGTTATTTAGTAAAAATATTTGATTTTTCAAGTATTTCGAGTGTTTTAAAGTGCAATAATCAAAACAGATACGAAAGCTATTTAATTTTTAAGCAAAATTGAGAATAAAAATTATTTTGTTACAGTAACATTACATACCCTACATTTTACAATAGGTTGGACAGCTCTAAATTTATCTTCAGATTTCCAAATTAAGCTATTACATTTGTACTAGAACTATTCGGCTCTCGCATAAACTCTCAGCGTTACTAATTACTTTAGCTTTCCAGCTATAAACCTGCTTATCTTTAATTAGTATTTAAGACAGACAGCTTTATAGCATTGTTCATGAATTTATGAATAAGCATCTGACATAGTCGAGTTCCTGCCATCAGGTGGAGACATCCTACTTATTACGCGAGTAAATTAATTACACTTTCCCCCCGATGCTGCTACAACTACCAGCTAATATCCTGGGTGCAGAGTCTGCGCGATGAAGGATCTCGATGGCTGTTTGTTCCTGACGTTAAATAATAATAAGTGTTCGCGTTTGTCGCGAATAGACGACCGCGAATACGTATCGATATCGTAATACGGCTTTTGTTGCAAACTTACGCCCCTATTTATTACGTCAAAGTTAATTAATAAGGTGATACAGTAATATGTTCATTTCTGTATTCGTTAGGCGCAGGTGTCCTATCTTCGGCGAAGAATAAGCGCTTCGAAGTGATGTGCTTTAATGCTAGATGGGACACGGGTGTCTTCTTCATTACTGCGGAAACATCTGGTGTTCATATATCTTGAATTTATTACACCACAATCCCCTGTTCTTTTTTCTCGACAATAAGTTATTATTTTGATTTAAAAAAACTTATCGTTACACATTCTCAAAAGAATTTCTCGTTTTATAAAATTGGAAGTGTTTGCTTTGGGAATTGTGAGCCTGGTAAAAAAGATATTTTTGGATTACATTTTATCTATATCGATATTATTCCCAGATATTATTTTAAGATAAAAATTGTATTCAACTCGTTAATGTCTAAAATACTGTCGATAAACAACTGCAACGATTTATCAGTCAGAAAGTGTTTTGATTCTAACGTTAAGTATAAAGTAGAGGTGGGCATTTTGAGATTTTTGTAGGCCCAGCCCGGTCCCTCACTTTTGCCAACTCGCTCTACCCGTCCCACAGTGGTTCAGGGCCGGCAAAAAAATCAATATGGGAAAGTGTCGGATTTGATTACATTAGTTAAAAGATCAAATTTAATAAGAAATAGTATTTCGTCATATTTATTCTTATTTAAATATAAAAAACATCCAAATTCAAGAAAAATGTAAATCCGGAAATTATCATTTATTCTTGGTACAATTAACATCACTTCTTTGTAGCACATTGTTATTTAAATTGAAGTTTGCTAATTTTTGTTAATACCTTTATGGTTACTACAATCGCCCATAAATTAAAATTCATCAAAGCTTTTAATAGCTACCTACAGCTGCTAAGGTGACTATAATTAGTATCCTGATCTCAGTTTTTGGTAAAACTTCTGGGGGGTTGTTTCCGCAAACTGGTAATAGCTGGACGAAACCTACTGGCGCTACTATTTAATAGTAGTAAAACAGTTAAAAAGTTGTTTAAAGCAGTTGGGATTTCCTAAGTGTGCGCCGCAGCGAGTAAACAGGAGCGCGAAGCACTCCTGCGAACGCGGGCAGGCATAGCGGCCTGAAGCATTCTAGAATGAACATTTCGAAACGGCTTCTAAGCTAATGGAACTTCCTAGAACATCTAGATTAGATCGTTCCCGTAGCTTTTAGAACTTTCTAGAAACATATGGAACATTCTCGACGCACATGGAATATTCCAGAAAAGTATGGAACTTTTGTGAAGTCTATAGAACTTTCTAGTAGACTCATATAGCATATTATTGGGCATTGTCGAAGTTTCGCGAAAGTTCTAAGTAGGTGGGGCGGTTAGTGAAGAAAACGGCATTACTTCGGCGAACCAGTTCAGTTCCTAAATAACAATCGAAGAGTAAACATCTGAGAAGAAAAGTAAACGGTTTTAAGACGCCCGCTACCAGAGGAGCGCCGCTTTGTTCAGTGTGGCGCTTTATGTTTTCGTAGTTGTAGGAAAATGGAAAGATTTTTATTAAATAAGCCAGTCGACAGTTCAAATGAGAGTGATCAAGCATCGACAACTGGTGGGGTAGCAAAGAAACGGAAATATCGTAAATACGACGATAACTATTTGAATTTTGGCTTTACTCCAGTAGAAGTAAACGATGAAGGGAGACCGCAGTGTTTAAAAGTTCTAGCGTTCGAGTGTATGCTCCCGAGTAAGCTAAAGCGACATCTCGAGACTAATCACACTAACATGGTTGGAAAATCTCGCGAATTCTTTAGTAGCAAGTTGCAAGATTTACGGAAGCAAAAAAGTGTATTTACTAAACAAACCTCAGTACCAATCAACGTACTGCTAGCATTTTTTGAGGTCGCATACAGAGTGGCGAAGTGCGAGAAACTTCACGTTATCGCAGAAGAGCTTATTCTACCGGCTGTTTTTGTCATGGTTAATATTATGCTGGGAGAATTGACGGGAAAATTAATTTCAAAGGTAGCTTTATCCAACAACACTATTAGTCGAAGAATCCATCATATAGCTCTGGATTTCAATGATCGATTAATGGAGAAAATGAAAGGCATGGAATTTGGACTGCAACTTGATGAGGCTGCTGACAGCAACAAAGACGCGCACCTTATTTGTTATGTACGCTTTCTGGATGATAATATTATCGTTGAAGACCTTCAAAAGCATTATTGGAAGTGCAAAGGCTCAAGACTTATTTAAGATGCTTGACAAGTTTATAACCGAAAATGATTTGGATTGGGAAAAGTGCATCGACATGTGTACTGATGGAGCTTGATCAATGTCTGGTAGCTGTGGAGGATTGCAGGCGCTTATTCGTAGCAAAACACCGCATGCTATTTGGACACATTGTATCATCACTTGAAGCACTTGCATCAAAGTCGATGAGCTCTCAATTGAATTTCGTATTAGAATGTGCTGTAGATGTAGTAAACTACATAAAAACTAGGTTACTGGAGGGCAGATTTTTTAAAAAGTTATGCGTAAGCATGGGAGCTCAACACACGGTTTGTTGTTAAAAGGTTTTATCATTTATTTCATATTTTTTTGTATTTTTTAGTTTGATGGTCCTTGCGATTCAATTTTAATAAATGTGAGCTTCACATTGTGAGGTTTAGCTTAAGAATTGTTTTTATTTCTGTGCCTGATTTATGTCATTGTACACATATTTTGAAAAGGGCACTGGGACAAAATATTGAACCTGTAAGTGCGCCGCGGACTGATAAAGTTTGGGAATCCCTGGTCTAAAGTATTTTTTAATATCTCCCACAATTGCAAAGGTATTAACACAAATAGCGCGGTGTTGTGTTGCATTTAGAGTGCCCGACACTCCAAAAAAAACGGCCGTTTGGGCACCTAAAAAAATTATTACTCTTCCTACAATAAATTGGTCTATAAACTTTCATTTGAATCAGTGAGTATTAGTTACAGGTGCTCCCTTGTAAGCTTAACCTTCAATGTCATTACCCATTTATGCCAAACATGATTATAATAACTAATAAGTCTTGTCCCCTTTCACAGAACGTCTTATGTACATACCTTCATAATGTATAACAAAAGGCAAGTGTCGGTGATAAAATTTTACATTTTGGAAAATTCATGAAGACATGAATAGTTAAAATTACAAGATTCAAGTGGCGAAAAATTGTAAAAAATGCTGTTACCTAATTGAAACTCTAAGGAGTTCCCTATTCACTACTGATTAATACTTAATATGCTACGGAATACCAAAAACAGTAATTCTTAATATGACACGCTTCAAACCCGGAATATATTCACTCCAAAAACTATCGAAGAATGGTTATTCTAAAAGGCGGACGTGATTTTTCCTTCGAATACACGCTCAATTCGAGACATTTTTCGGGAGAAAAAAATTATCTCACCCTAAGTAAACATTTCCCGAGAATAACCTCGCATTACCGTTACGGAAGTAGAACGGAAATCAAGCCGATACCTTTTTCTTTTCCCCAATATCGTCATTCATTCGTCCCTTTTTACCCTTCCTCGGTTAAGGGAAGGTATTTCTTTATATTCTGACTTTCAATTCGCCTCAATTACACGGCGA
This sequence comes from Dynastes maya, assembly GCA_029619315.2. NCBI lineage: Eukaryota > Metazoa > Arthropoda > Insecta > Coleoptera > Scarabaeidae > Dynastes > Dynastes maya. The sequence continues at coordinate 41,733,685 of JAROYE020000006.1, read as the reverse complement.
CTAGCCTTCTTGATCAAATAGGAGTCTTTCTTACGCGGCGACGTTATTGAAAGTGATTTTCCCAAGAGAAACGGCATATATTTTTTGTCTGGGAAAGTACAATAGCGGTGCGATGTATTCACCTTGAACGTGTTAAATAATTTGTAAAATTGAAATAACTTGGCCGATTCTACCACATCATCATAGACAATAAAAGTATCTAATTACATGTTGGGAAGTTCGAAGGAATTTTGCCATATGGGATGGTGATTGCATGCGAGATCAAGTTATTCCTTTTCACCACGATAGTACACCTATTCTTCGTCGAAAAGGTTCGGCAACAGTTCAATTTCAGCACTAAATGGCCATATCCTTGCTATTTTATTGCGTAGGGGAGGTAGAAAATCTATTTCTCGCGTAGAATCGCCTATATATAGAGGGTATAATCGTAACTTGTACGTATATGACCTTTTGTAGGATTTCATTATGCGACGTATGCAGAGAAAATGAAATTGAACAGGTAAACGTTCCTACCACAAACATAATGTAATAAATCTCTTAAAGCTGTTGATGTTTTTATGTTTTTTTTTTAAATAATTAAAGTGATCTTCGATGAAAATATGAAAAGCATCAAGCCAAATTGTCTTTGAACGTAATACAATTTTGTAATTCAGTTAAAGCTACAGCACATTATGCTGCATTAGTGTATTTTTTTCAAAATTAAATCCTTCTACACCTGCAGCATGAGCCACATATCCAAATTTTAACGTTGTGCAAAACTGGATCTCTTACAAGTAGTACTGGTACAACTAGGTGTGTCTGATAAAGCGGCTAATAGATAAGCCGGGCACAACCGGTCTTTGCAACAGAATCGGATCAGTCGCATGGGCCGGGGATTATAAATAGTGTATCTGTGACTCACAGCTGACAGAAGTGATATTTTGAAATCAATACCCCAGTGTAAAAAATAAAAGCTGACGCAATAAAAATGTTTGGAAAATAAAGCGAATATATGCACACGTCCAAGTGTTTTTATTGCCACTAGCAGGTTTTTTTTTTTGTTTGAAAACGGCATTTGTTGCATATGCAATATAATAACCGTAAAAAGTAAACAAAGTAGTTTCTTCAAAAATCTGTCGCACTTAATACTGTAACAATAAATAATAGTATAATAAATAAAACTTCTTAGCAGTGTGGATAGGATTGTTGAAAAACTTGCAGTATCAGGTATGTTTCCACATTTGTCTCGGTGAAGGTTGTTCGCTGTCATGAAAAAATGTTCTTATATTTCGAAAGATCGCTCAACATCGACGGAAGTAACACATGCATAATTAAAATAATCCTTAGAATTAGTTAATAAATCTGCAGATACACTACCACGCATTTGTCTCAAATAATTGGATTTTTTTTTTAAACACTGTCGGACTCAGTATTTTGCAATTTTGCAATTTTTCTATTGCGCCTAGTAATCGTTTATAATTGTTGCTAATACTTTTTAAATCTGTTTCAACAGAAGTATCTAGAAATCCTTTCTGAATTGTAAAATCACAGGCTTTACTTCTTAGAAATGTTCAGAATAATAAGAAGCCGCTTGTAATCATGTTCCCCAATGCGTAAGAATCGGCCCTGGTGGTTCGCGAATGCCGGGACAAAGCCTGTGAAATGCTCGAATCCGTTTGGGAGATTTGAGAAACACTTCTTTCTCGATTTGCTATTAATGCATCCACCTCCAGGTAACATTATTGAATAGTTTGTGCCACAAGATGTAAAGGATGAATTTTTCACGTAACATGTAAAAGTCCATCACACTTTTCTTTAAGAGAACGGCCTACACTACATATTGTTGCTGCTCCGTCGCTCATAAACATTTAACACGTGAAATTGTTGTAACGTATCGAGCACTACGCTCGTAATTACTTCGCCAGTACACGCCAGTTTTTTGCAAGCTAATAAGATTGCAAATTTCGGTTTAACAGGATCTAGTACTCGTACTATAATATTCAAAATAGAATTTTTTTTTTACAATATGTCGTCTCATCAAGACATAGCTACAACTGTTTATCTTTTAATTCTGCTTTGATCCTATTTTCGACATATTTACGTATATTTGGTAGCTCTTTCCGTAACGCTGTCCGTGATGATAAGTTCCACTCGGGATGGTATCTACGCCAAAACTGTCGAAATGGTTCTTTACCGAATAAGCGAAGTGGTAGACCACAAACAATAAACATCAAAAGTAAATCCAACTTAAATTGGGTTTGAGGTGGCACGCCATTTTACTAATTTTTGTGCGGTGCGCTATTTATGTCTTTTAAACTTATAGTGTAATGTCTGTGCTTAGTTATCGGTGAGTGCTAACAAAATACAGCCGCTGCATCTCAATTATGTGCTGAAAGGTTTTCCTTAAAACATCATCCGATGCCACAGATGTTAGTCAATTTACTTATGAGGTCGCCAGACAGGGCATTCAAAGCAATAACGAGGAGGTCACGTTGAGAGACCTACTTCACGTAAAGTGGCAGACACTAAATCACAGAAGTTCTTGAAAATTGTCTATCAATAAGCACCAGGTCTATAGCAGCTCATGTTGGAATGGTTAACAGTCAAGTATGGAGAACTATACCACCACAACAATTTTATCTGTATCATTACCAAAGTGTACAAGCATTACAGCCACAGGATCACCCCATGAGACTTGAATTTTCTAAGTGACTCTTACATCAAAGCCACAGAAATGAAAATTTTGCAAAATTTATTTTGATTACCGACGAAGACACAGTTATAAGAGATGGAATGAACAATTTTCATAACAACTATGTTTGGGCACTAGAAAATCCGCATGCTGTAACAAGAACCGATTTTAAACACAGATTTTGGGCTGTTAGTAGATTAGCATGCTTATTGGGCCATGCTTGTTCCATCTCGAATGACAGGTGAAAATTATTTAGATTTTCTTCAATACACTTTGCTATGATGTTCCTGTAGATGTGTGGTTTCTGCATGAAGTAGCTCCGATACATTTTAGGCGAGAGGTTCACGAACACTTAAATAATGCGTTTCACAATAGATGGATAGAGTCGTTACCGCCGATATAATAAGGCCTCAGCGCTCTTCTTCTTATAAGATATTATTTATTTTTCAACAGCTACAGGTTCAAGGACCGGTGAAGGTATAACTGTAAGTTTAAAATGTCCTAGGCTTAAAAAAAGATGCTATTCCAACTCAATTCCCTAACTGTCTGTTGTATTTGATAAAAAACGTGAAGATTTTATTGTTCAAATAGTTTTATATTCTTACGTTATGTTTAACAAAATTATTTTTGAGCACGAAGAGATGTTTTTAAATGTATATAATAAACGTTCTGTTTTAATACAATATATTTTAAATTATATCACCGAACATAGCCATTTGGATACTGATATATGTAAATGTTATATTCACAGCGGTGAACGTATTGCAACAATTATAATAACTTGTTCTACAAATACCCTACTTAAAAATTATTGTGGGAAAAGTAATGATAGATTAGGTAAAACACCAGATAATAGGAAATTAAAGACCCTGGTTAAATAGCATGTCTGTAAATTTTCTCGTGAAAATTAACAAAATTTCGTATAAAATTGTCATTTCAACCTTGGTTTCGTCCAAATACGGTACTCGGTTACGTGTTTGGTTTTTGCTTTGAAACTTTGTTTTTCCATAATAAAATCGAATGGGATGCGAAGAAGAGCGCAGTTGACGACTGGCATCCTCTTCAAACCGGAAGCCCTTCATAACTTAAACAAGAAATGCAAAAAGACGATTCCTTTACCGCTTAGGGTGATATCGTGCATGGCGATACATCACCTACACAGCGTGACGCCATCGAAGAGCGCTGAGCCTTGTTATATCGGCGGTAACGGCCCACCTCGTACTTTGAAAGAATTATGTATTACGTTTTGGAGCTTTTTATTCCTTTTTGCAATGTTTTGTTTACTGTTACTCTTATTATTTATTGAAGGTTACATGTGGGTTTCAAAATTTGACAAGCACCTTTCGAGCGTTTTGGTTTAATGATGTCCTTGGTAAATAACACTTTCTAAACAGGAGTTTACTACAGTCAATTTTGTTTACGTCGTCAAAAAATGCCTCTAGCTTATCGCAATGTTGAAATGAATAACGTGCAAGTGATACCGCAGTGCATAGAAAATAGTGGTTCCTGGACAATAAGATTTAATTTTAGCCGCATATACAGCCTTGTGGCTACGTGGAGCAAAGTTGTGCACGCATCGAATAAACGGTGTCAATTTGATTTTCATAGTAATGGAATCAATTAAACAAGAGAAAATCAGAATCATATTTGATCTTTACTATGTATAATATCTCCGTTATTTTATAACTTTTATATGGCGATCTTTTGGCAAATTGATTAATTTTTACGAGTTTCACAACTTGTTAAAGTAAACGCTTTAACTTTGAGAATAGCCAGAATATATATCAAACAAAGTCGTTTCAATGGATAGTCTAATATGGCAATGGAAGTAAATGAAATAATTTTTGGTAGCTTATGGAGTCAGCCCCGTAATATTGAGAAAAAGAAACAATACAGTCACTAACACCATTGCAATTTGAATAATTCTTTTATGATTGAAGACAATTGAGTTCTGTCTATACATATACGATTCCTAGATGCATTCTGTTTACGATTTCATGGTGCACACTCGTTGACCGCCATCGAAAACAAGCAGACAGACAGATAAGCTCGCGTTCGCCGTGAAAAACGAGGGGGCAACTATCGGAAAATGTTTTAGTTTAGTTACGGGTATGGCAACGACAGCTACGACGATGATAAAACCTGACTGTGACGTACTGAATGGACGAATCGATTTCACCTTGTCGCGTTTTGCCCCGCTAATAGGGCAGTTTCGAACTCGGATTAGACGGATCGAATTGAACCGTTAGTTTTTTACATGTTTCGCTCGTCCATCTTTTTTAATACTTTTTTCTGTTAGGGAGTGGGGAGAACCTCTTGTTTTACGCGAGTTTTCCGACTTTATTTTCAGCTGGTATCGTTCGAATTCGAAAACGTTGTACGATTAAACGTTGAATAGCTTGGTATCAATCAGGAAACGAAATGTAAACAGTTTGTGGAGAGGTAAAATTCTCAATTAACCGGTTTAAATTTGTCCCATATAACCAGCCTTTGTTTTCATAAAATGTTTAGAATTTGTGTCCTCATTTAGAAGCGCTATTCCCATACCAATATCGAATAACGTTGTCGCTTGTGTTAGGCACGCGTTTCCCACTCCTCAGTTTCCATAGAAAACCCCACACACTTATAAATTAGGATCATTTGACTACTGTACGTGCTCGACATCAGTGCAGATTTTAAGAAATACGTAATACATCTTATTTGATAATTTTTATTGCGCTGATTTGCTCAAGAATTTTTTCCAAAAAATTAAATAAATATGTATTATTGTCGTATATGAAACAAATAACAAATCGTCCACAATTTAAAAGGAAATATGATGAATTTCAAAAATAAGTAGAACTTCTCATTATAAAATATCTAGATTAAATTTCTTCACCAAATATTCAATATATTAAATCTTCAAATAAGTGCATAACATAAATCTTCAAATAAGTGCATAACAAATAATGTTTTTTAAGCCCGATAGAGCTTAAAATTATAAAAAAATAATACAAAGAATTAAATGTTGAACAAATTTATTGTACTATTTGAAAGATTTATTCATTAACATTTGTAAATGATTTTGGGTATATGGCCACTGCGGCTGTTCTTGACGAAGCGTATTCTGGACGTCCAATTTTGGGTCACTTTTTCGAGCACCGCTGGCCGTATGTCACGAATAACACAAACAATGTTGGCTTCCAATGCGTCAATTGTTGCTGGTGTCAAATCGTAAGACCTTGGAGGCCAATTGACAGGTTTACTCCTCGAAATTAACATCGTAAAATTTTGATTGCAAATAAGTCGATGGCTGCCATCGCCGTATGGAACGTAGCGCCATCACGTTGAAACCACATCTTGTCTGAATCATTGTCCTCCATATTTTCAAACAAAAAATCATTAATCATGGTGCGGTAACGATCTCCATTAACGGTAACGCGAGCTCCACCCTCATTTTTGAAGAAATAAGGGTCAATAATGACACCGGCGCGTAAATCTCACCAAACACTGCATTTCTCTGAATGTAAGGTCTCTTGTGGATTGATCACACTCCATATGCGGCAATTTTGTTTATTCACAAACCCGTTAAGCCAAAAATGAGCCTCATCACTGAACACAATTTTGTGACAAAACAACGGGTCAGTTTCCAATTACTCTTGAGCCCAATCGGCGAAAGAACGACACAAATGATGGTCCCGTGGCTTTAATTCCTGTACCAGCTCGGTCTTATGCGGTTGTAGGCCAAGATCTTTGCGCAAAATTTTCCACGTAGTGGACGGACAGAGCCTCAATATCTGTGACCGACGACGAATGGATAAATTGGAATCTTCTTCCACACATTCGTTTACAGCAACGGTATTCTTTTCATTACGCACATTCCTTCGACGTGTTGGTATTGCTGCGTTATGTAGAAAGTGTGTGCTATGAAATCTAGCTACCGTTCGACGGGTGGCTTGCTCAGAAGGACGACTATATGGGCCATAAAAATTACAAACTCGTCAGTAAGTTGCGCGAATTGATGATTGATTTTCAAAATAAATTTGAATAATTTAATAGCGTTGTTAAAGTTGTGTTCAAGCATGAGTCTATTCGTGATGATCTGGCATAGTATACTGATCATAAATGTCAAAAAGTGAACGCAGTATGACTGGTCATTTGACAGTTAACTCTTTCGTAAGTTCTATCTAAGCAAAAAAAAAACACCCCTTACATGTTTTCTAAATCTAATTATATTATAGTACGTTCTTCAAATACTTCTCTTTCCTCTTAAATCATTCTGTAAAAGAGAATATTTGGTTACAATAATTTGATATTTTAAATGGTTAATTATCTACTGTTTGTAGTAAACAATTAACAATTTATTAACAAGTTGAGAACACAAACTTCTTTTATAAGATATTTCAGATTCTATTGAAATCCTTAAACTATTTTCTGAAGCCATTATGTTGATGTTGAACATATGAACTTTTACATCAATAACACATTGCCGTATGCCGTTTTTTGGAAAAGATATCGAGATGCAACCCAAGCAGTTGATGAATTGTCTTTGTTTATCTGCTATTTTTATACAAGTGCTTCTATTTGCTTTGATCAATTTGGTAGTGGACACAGCAGCTTTATCTTGGTGGATTTCACCGTCCTCTTATATTAGACTTGTCTTCCTGTGGACATCCTCTCTTGCCATTAAACAGCGAAGCTTAAACTGCATCTTCTTTCATTACTCTCAAGGTAGCGAGAAGCAAATAACCTCTGCGCCATCTAGAGAATAACGAGAGATCTATACAGAACATGGTGATTCCATTCTGCAGCTCAAATATATTATTTCCATTTGATTTTCTTATCTCCTGATGGAATACAATTTCCTAGAATCATACAGATGCTCCATATTTCCTGCGCCTAGATAAGAATTATTTTCCCTCATTATTATGCCATGAGGATCAGAACTCGTAACACCTTAGGGTCCTTCCTGACTTTTTCCTTTGCTCATTTCTCGTTATAAAACAACCCCTTCTCTACGCTAAATTAATTTTCACCCCGAGCTGAAAAATGGCTTATCAAGGGTGGGTGAAAGACGGACCTTCCATAAAATTCGTAGTTTTCATTATTCTTTTTTAATTAGCGAGTTTACGAGAACACGGCGTAATTAAAAATGACACGCCGATAAGGAAGTTATTCCCGTCACAAAGGCTATAGCGACGACCGTGTTCGGTGAAGAGGGTTTTTTCCCCGGCTTTCGAAAGCTTACGTCGGTGCCGTTGAGGTCGGATTTTTCTCATGCAGTCGCCACGACCGGTTAGACTTTAACGTAAATCATTACAGGGGAAGTACCTGCTTCTGATGTTATATGACGTCATAAACGAGAGTGTGCCGGGAAATATTTTTTCTTAGAAATTTATAGTGACGTATCGCTGCGGCAACATAAGGTTTAATAAATATCATATATTTTAGAAGACACAACAAATGAGCTATGTATAGTATATTGAAATATTTTTGTATCAGGGGATTTTGGGAAAATTGTGAAATTTTCTAATTTTAAACTAAATTAACAATTCTTAATGGGTTCGGGAGTATTTCCAAATTAATAAAACGAAATTAACGAATTTGAAAATTATACATGTAACTAACCTTGAAATTTGAACGATGCCAATGTTATATAAACTCTCTGTTTATATAACCTCTACAGGAAATTGTTCTGGAAATTTAACTCTTTTTGTCTTCAAATAAATACTTTGATTTCACAATCGGGCACTTTAAATTGGGATCGGTGTTAAGAAACACTTTAATTTAACGAAGGCTGAATAAAGATTGATCTTTTATTTTAAATCGCGAAAGACCGGCGATTGTTTTATCCCACAGCAAATTTTGATAATTTAACCCAAATAGAAACTTTTACGATAAATTTCGATGAAATGAAATTATTTCTGCAAATAGCATACGAGAATGAATGCAGTGACGCAACCAGGAGGTTGTATTTCGAGGATTCTATGATAAACAATGTTATTGACAAGCTTTAAACGTGAAAATTCTCCAACACTTTACTTAAACCTTTCGGATAAAGATTTAATTGATGAAATATTGTTTAAAATACCTTTAAATTTACGCTCTTGCTTATTTTAGCTGATTTTTACATGAATTTGGACGAATTACGTGAATAGGAAAATTAACTGAAGAGTAGATTTGTCCATGTTACCCTACAATCGTCGTTATCTAGACTTATATTTAATATTTAACATCAACGCCCCAAGGCCTGTTGGCTGGGGGGAAATGGTAACGAGGAAATTTCCACTTTTCTCCGCAAGAGGGATATTTAATTACCAACGAGTGGCTAACCTATCCTTTAGTCGTTCAGAGGTGACAACCGAGGCTGTTGTTGTCGTACATACAACGTCGAACATAACAATATATACAGCGTACCCAAAAAGTCTAGAAATACCGAAATAAACATGTAGTTGATGATTTCCGAGGAAAATTGAAAAACATGTACAATTAGTTAAATAAAAAGGATAATTTAAAGTTATGAGAACATCTAGGTTTTATTTAAAACGTTAACCGTCATGTGAACTGAGGTTAATCTCTCAATAGCGTGTTTCGATTTTAGTGTTACTGGATTACTCCTAGGCCTTCGACACCATCGACCACGAAATTCTGTTGGCTATTTTAAATTACATTGGCTTAGATTTTAATTCGTGCAAATTTGTCAAACCTTATTTAAGTCGTAGGTCTCAGCGAGTTGTCTTGGGTGGTACCATATCTGATATTGCCTTTTTAGAGTCAGGTGTGCCACAGGGATCAATCTTGAGTCCTTTATTATTTTCAATTTATACATCGCAATTCTTCTGTTTTTTACGTTTTAGTAGTAAATTTCACATGTATGCAGATGACATTCAATTGTACATTTCCTTTAACGTTAATGACCTGACTTGTGCAGTTAGTTCTATTAATGAAGATTTAAGTACCCTGGTCAAAATTTCTGCAAACCATAATTTACAATTGAATTCTGCCAAGTCGTATTTTATGCTATTTGGTAACACACGTAACCTGAGTCTCATCATTTATATGGATTTACGTTTTAGGAATCATGTCGGTTGCACCATTCAGAAAGCTTTTTATAACCTTAAGAATTTATATCCTAACCATCATATTCTTAGTATAAAAACTAAAACGTTATTATGTGATGCTCTAGTGCTATCACATATCAATTTTTGCGATGTAATTTATGGCTCATGCATTTTAGCTGTTGATAGCAAACGTATTCAGGTAATTCAGAACATGTGTCTCAGATTTATGGTATTCCTCGTAGGCAGCACATTTCATATAAACTTGCTGAGTCTTCGTGGTTGAATATGGAACAGCTTTCGCTGATAACTGACTATTTGATTCGAAACTTTGTTTGTAACTCTGTAGACAAATTATTATTTTCATAGAATCAATAAAATCTATATTATAATAGAGACACTTTCGAACCCTGAGAGTCATAGCATATATAAGGCGGCCGTTTCAAATAATATGTCAGAAGTATTCTTTCGTGCAGTGTAAATTTGTAGTTTGGCATTATGGCAGCGATTAATGTAGTTAATGTGTTGAACATGTTACTTGCAATGTTTCAAGTAGCCAACATCGCAATAATTCCTTTGACGTCTGAAGAACTTGAGTTGCATGATCCGTTGAAGGAGGTGATTGTAAATGCCCAACAAGAAAACATGTTGTCTTTTGAATATGTCATAGGATTGGAGTTTGAACGATTAGAAGAACCACATGAAGCGCAATTTGTGGAAGATGTAGCAGAAGATGAAGAAGACAATTATGAAAATATTGCTTGTGTTCCTGAAGAAGGAGGCAGTGTTGTTGACCTAGATTACAAAATTAAAGCTGTTTAATACTGGAGAAGTGGTAAAAGCAAGCGACGTTCTGTCGAAGGCGTGAAACAAAAATTCAACATACATATTCTGCATAAAACCGACTCTATTTGTGAAAAAATAAAATATAAAAATGTAAACAAAATTGGGGTACGGGGTACCCGGTCCCCCGTTATTAATTTTTCCCGAAAATAATTCGCGCCATCCTTTAGACTATGTAATATACTTTATTTGTAAAAAATAAAGAAAAAAAATAAAAAAAGGGGGGGAGGGGTCCCCGGTCCCGCGTTATTCCGAAAATAATTCGAATCATCCTTGGGACTATGTAATTTATTTCAAATCATATTCTAAAAAGAAAAAGATATCTGTTATAATTTCCGAGATATTTACACAAATAAAGGAAACATAAAAATCTTTGGAAAAATGGTGTTCTTATACCAAGGTACTCTTTCAGTCTGTGCAGTTTCATCGAAATCGAGAAGTGCGGGTTGCCGGTGTTCCCTTGTAAGTATTACTTAAATAACTAAATTTTACCTATGGCGCATATTTAAGGTACACTTATACGCAACCATTTTAATGATGGCAGCCTTAGACTAGGCAGTACTTTTCAAAACACCATGCACATGGTTAGACAATTAAGTTGTCTCGATGAGATTGGCCATAATATTCTAGATATCACCATAAATTGATCATATTGCATATTTAACAAAATCTGGTACTATTAACATAAATTCAATAACAAGTTGAATGAAATTTGTGCAATATTATTGACACGAAGAAATAAATTATGGCACCATCTATAAGTAAAATCGGATTTGAATTAATTATTAAATACGTAATTTCGAAACGGCGCATTCCACAAAAAAATATTGCATAGGTTCCTGACTGATTTATTTTAAAAATAAGTAACAGCTTAAACGGAGGTAGTGACATCTACAACATATTGTTGGCTCATAAATACCATAAAAATTACTTAAAAGAGACATTAATATAAGATACCGTCTTGAAGATTTACGTGAGAACACGTGTTTTTTGTTTCTAAATATGGTAATTTGCTATAACAATTGATTTCTCATATATTCTCATTTATTTATTTTCCTGAATATTTTCGTTGAGATAAGATAATAAATTAAATTTAACGGTTAAGACCATACTGCTCAAAGCTAAAACCTTGCTATCCTAAACTGACAGCCTGAATTGTCTTTTTTTTGATAATAACAATTAATTCTTACACAGTCAAATCGATTCAGAAGAATTACGTGGAAAGGGCAGTAAATACATCTGGAAATATGTAGCAGATTTATTAATATTGGTTGCGAAATATGCTTATTTACATATTCTACATTTTGTGGTTTCCTAGTTTTTTCACTGAAACAAAAACCCTCTTCCCGGTTTCACATTTCAATTTGGCAGCGAGAAATTAACGTTAGTTTTTGCTCAGAGTTTATAGGGCAACATTTTATTAGGTTTTATTTGCACGGATTTACATCAGAGTTTGAATTATTAATTAGAAACGTAGAGGGAAAGTTATGTAAAAACATACAATTAAAACGTTGTTTGTTTACCAACATACCATGATTTTCCCTAATTGTAAACTAAAACAGCTTTTATATAAGCATTACAAACGAATCATATTTAGTTTCCACATTTTTTTTTCATATTAGGAAAAGCCTTCAATAATTGCTTACTTGGTATTCTGTTGATCGCCCGCAGCGGCCTCAGCACTCGGATAGTTCGGATCGCTGAAAGATTCATGTTCTCCTTAACGCAGTATTCGACTGCTCCGGCCAATACGATGAAAAGGTCCAGCCGATTCCAGGGATCGGCCAGATAGGAACCCCTGCCCCACACACCCATCGCCACCATTTTGATGGTCATCTCGAGAGCGAAAAATGCGAAAATAAAATCATCGAAAAGCTGAAACGATAGGAGAAAAAAAGCAATGATAACCTAACCCCTAAATAATCTAATACAAAAGACACATCGTTGTGCACAGTTTATAATAATAGGTTTTTTTACGTGGCGTTCGTGCATGTCGTACAGATTACTTCATATTGTTTTCGGTGTTACACATTTTTCGAATCTTTCTTTTAGTACAATGCTTAATGACTAGAGTAACCAAAACTTGCGGACTCGCATAGGCGTCGGTATTACGGGTTAATATAAGAATACGAAAAATTCATAAATAAACTTACTTGCTAATTATTCAACAAATTAGAGGCATTAGGATGTGAACTACTGTAAACTTGCATCATTGCATATGTTTCCGCAGTTACTTCTTTAAACCTTGTGCGTCGACAAGAAAAAATATTCTTATACATAGAAAACGATCTCTCCACATCGAAGGAAGTTACATTTGCATGTAGAAACTGTTTTTCAAAATCACTTAAAAGTTCATTATTCTTACACTTATTATAAACGGCCTCTAAAGTATTAAAATCGGGATTTTTCCTTAAAACATCTGCCAACTTTTGACTAGCGCATAATCCTGGCGTATCATTTAATGTGTGTAATTTATTTTTTACACTCTCCACTATGTCTAATGATTCCTGCAATGACAATTCAGTACATTGTAGTTTTCTGATGGCATCTAGTAATACTGTATAATTGGTACATATTGTTGTTAAATCTTCTAAAAGTTGAGGAATTTGAAATTCTCTTTGACTTTCTCTAATTGCTTTGGATTCATTCCATTAAATCGCATTATAACTGATTGAATTTGTTGAAAATGGATCAAATAGTAAGAAGCTGCTGTTAGCCAAGTACCCCATCGCGTTAAAATTGGTTCAGGAGGTTCTGGAATACCTGGACAAAATTTACGAAATTCTTTTAAACGTTTAGGAGATTTACGAAACACTGCTTTAGTACTTCCAATCATCCGATCAACGTTTCCGTAATGTTGTCGAACAACTTCACCAACTAAATGCAAAGCATGCAGCACGCAGGTTATATGTATTAAGTTAGGAAATATATGTTTTAAGGATCGCCCAACACTTAACATCGTTGCTGCACTATCTGTCACAATCACCACAACTTGATCTTGGGCAATTTTAAATTTTTTCAAAGCGTTCATTATCACTTTGAATATTTTCCGCGATACATTGTTGAACACGTTTGCAAGCTAACAAATATCGAGATGCTGTGTTCTCGCTAGATAAAACGCGAGCTATTACATTCACAATACTGTTTTTCTTTATATCGGTCGTCTCATCCACGGTAATCCATATTTTTTTGGAACACAAATCACGTTTACACACATTTTCTAGCATCTCTTTCATTCGCGGCAAATAATTCTGTAATTGTGTTTGTGAGGGTAATGGGTACTTTGGAACGTATTGTCGCCAAAACGTTTTAAAAGCTGCTTTTCTCACCAACGACAACGGAAGATTACAAGAGGTAAACATAATTAATAAATGTATGAGGAATAGTGTATAAGGTATTTCAGTTCTTGCATTTCTCATATGCTTAATACCATTGACATGCCTTTGGCAATCACTTCTGTCCAATGCAGCCAAACGAACATTGCATATTAAGCAAAAAACTGTACTACCGTCATATTTTAAATGGGGAAAAAGTGACATATACTTATATGCATTAGTAGCAAATCTATTACGAGGCATTGTTTTCTTAGGTGTGTAAATATTAGTTCTATATGAAACGATGCACTAATTATGTACTTGGTATAATACTACAACACACAAAAAACACCAGCTATATTTTCAAAAGCGACACGTAAGTACATAACCTTGACCGTTCGACTAATCTCTGCAACAGCTCAACCGGTACTAAAACGAAATCTCTCTCAGCGCGGTTTAACATGATTTATATTCAAGGTCGACACTACATGCCTGCTTCTCTACCGGTTTAGTTTATTTATGAATTTTTCGTATTCTTATATTAACCCGTAATACCGACGCCTATGCGAGTCCGCAAGTTTAGGTTACTCTATCAATGACGTTGAATTTTCGGATTTGATTAAAAAAATGGAAAAGAATATGGAATAACCATGCTCTACTGTTATGAAGATGGTAAAATCTGTGAAAGCATGCTTTTAGTAAAATTTTACTGATCGTTTCAGGCGATATGTGTGCATATATTAAATTTACTACCTAGGGATGTCCACATATAGTAGTAATACCTTTACGAATCTAATCTGTCATAGTGCTGATTAACACATACACACCAACGATTTGAACGAAACGTCAAAGGTTCCTACAGAAGCGTCGCCGTCGTACCTATATGTCTCTAATCTTTGCAAAAATGATACACAAGCTTACCAACCTAAATCAGACATTGTTAATCAAACGTTGTCAACCTCTGATGGTTAAAATTTAGAATTATCAGTTCGATGTACGATTACAAAGGATGTTAGATTAACCTTTAATTCAATGACGAAGTAAATAAATTTTGTTTCGAGCACAAAAGCTACGTTAAAACTAAAATATGCACTTATCGACGTTTTTCTGAAAGTGAATCATTGTTTGGCAGCACTTATGGGAATAAATCCCGTTTTAATATTCAACAGGACTCGAAATGCATATTTCAGACTTAAAAACGTAATACCATATAATCTTTTATTCTTCGCTCGCTGTTCACGGAAGCGCGAGCTTAAGAGCGCAACTATAAATTTCAACTGGAAGGTAGCATACATAGATGAAATTTATGGACTACAGCGTGCTCATACAGCAAAGGTAAATTTAAAATTTTTAGTACTTTATTCAGAAATATATAAACGCAAAGTTGTTAAATATGGACTGGACATCGTAAATTTAGTTTTTACAGCATTTTAAGTTTAATTCCCTAATAACAAGCTCCCCAGTAATTGAGATATAAAAAGGAAAATGTGCAACATTGTATTTGTGAATGAAATATTTTCCTTTTTACTTCTAACTTAGTCCACTCTGATAAAATTGAACTGGTATATATGTACATACATAACTATTTCTTGTTCGAGTCATTCGCGTGTGCAAATTGGACTCCTTTAATTCGAAACCGAACTGCGAGAAATAAGTTACATGTACATACATTGGTAATTCTCGGAAATGTTCTTGGAGGTTCGGATGATTTAAATTGCAAATTGGAGCAGACGCTAAGCGCTATTAAGATGCAATTTAAACCGTAAGCCAATCGGTACAACCTGCTAGCTAATAAATACGAATGAAACAATGATATTATTATAACTTTGTAAAGTGATATTATCTAGGAATTAGTTTCATCTTAATGCAAAAGGATGTAGAATTTAGTTTGTATTAATTAATTCACGCATTTGGTTACTTTTTATATAAAAACAAGGGTGAACGTTATAACTAGTCCGGGCAAACAGCGGTAACAGTCAGTGTAGTAGATATGTGGTGCGGAGTCGACGATTATTTATTTCACGCGTTCACAGCGTCAGTACTAAATCGATGCTGTATGCGAGTAGTTCGGTGTATACGTAGGCTGTCGTAACTTATTTCCTAATTGTACGCTTATGTTTGCTGTAAAAATGTCGCAGTTAGGTACGTCGCGAAAACGACCAATGGCAGACACAGTTAAAAATTTTATAGTGGACATACCGGACTTAATTTTTGATGGCGCTAAAATTCAATGTATAGTTTGTAAAATCCCTTTAATGTGATGGTCCAGAAGCCATTGTCAACGTCACATCGAAAGCAAACAGCCTTTTTCTGTAAAAAGTGGCATACGAGACCAAGAAAAATTTACATTTGATTTATGTGTTACTCTTATTTTATGTAATCTATCGTTTCGTTGACTAAACAAAGAAGCATTTGTCTCCTGCTGGAATAAATATGCGGACTGTATACCTAGTCGGACATCGATACGAAATGTAGTGCCATTTGCTCGTGAACATATGGAAAAAAGAATGAAAACGGAATTGAAAAATAAAAAACTGTGGTTGTGTGTGGACGAAACAACAGATCGTCAAAATCATTCTGTGGTTGATGTAATGGTATGTACAATGGAACCACATCGACCGTCATCCTTCTTCTTACTTGCTTTCAAAAGAATTATAAATTGTACTGCCGATGAGATTTTAAAGGTGGTGTTGAACTCATTGAACAAATTTGAAGTTTCAACTAAGCAACTTTTAATGTTTATGAGTGATGGTGCCACAAACATGCGTTCTTTGGGCCGACCTCTTAAAGAACACAGTGGTAACTTCTTATATGTAACGTGTAAAATCAATACTCTAAATCTTGCGGCATAAACGATTCCTACATGTTTTCCACTAGTAAATGCATTGATTGCTAGTACAAAGGCAGTGTTTCTAAAGTCCCCGAAACGTACCCGACTATTTCACAAACTGTGTCCTGATTTACCTGAACTACCACAGCCGATTGTTACACATTGGGGAACATGGTTGTAGGCTGCGTTTTACTACAACAAATATTTTGATCAAGTAAAGAAGGTAGTTTTAAAATTCAATCCGACAGAAGCTGCAGCAATCAAGAAAGGCCAGGAAATATTTCAAGATAGTCAGGTTAAAAGAGATTTATAAACTATTCACAACAATTACTTCGGACTGGTGGAGGGAATAGAAAAATTACAAATTGTTTCGATGTCGCTAGTGGATTCTGTTCAAGTTGTGAATGATGTTCATGCACAGTTATGCGCTGTAGAAGGCGAAACAAATTGGTGTGCAATACGAAAATTTGAAAGTGTTTTAGAGAAAGACTCCGATTTTCTTATATTGAGACAAATTTGTGAAGGTGCGTGTGAAGATGCAATAAGTTGTTTCAAGGATTATTTTAAATATGCAAATATAACATCGCTAGATGTCGAACGCTCGTTTTCGGCATTAAAAAACGTTTATTTCGCACGTCGTACTCACTTGACTGAAACAGCTGTGGAAACATATCTAATGATTCAAATATTTAACAGATGTTACCCAGATTGTGATTTCACGGAAGACTTTTAAAATGGTAAGTGTTTCAGCACGTTTTATAATTTGTTTCTTACCTTCTATTTTATGTGTAAACTTTTATGCGCTCGCCACGCCTCTGGCTGTTACCGCACATTTGCCCAGGTTAGTTATAACATTACATTAAACACATACGAGGATGGTATGATAAATACCTGTGCTAAGGAAATAATGTAATGTAATTGTTTTGCATTTAATAAATTTATTTCTTGACATAATCTCCTTGTAACTCTACGCACTCAGTACAGCGATGTTCAAACGATCCAAATAATCGAATTTGTCGAACTCTACTAAATAGGCTTCTGTTTCGGCAATGACCTTTTCATTTTTTTAAGTTTGGAAAAAGAATGGGGCACCAATTCGCACCGTAACTGGACTAGTTTTGTTGTAGCAATGGGCGATGAGTGGGTCGGAAGGTTATTACGATGGTAGAGAATTTTTTCTTCGCTAGGTGGGGCGTTTTTCCCGGCCCAATAAATCAGCAGAGTATTGTCCCGTGATTTTTCTTCCCCTCTCCAAATAATCAATTAAGATTATGCTTTGCGAATCCCAAAAAAATCATCGCCATAACCTTTCCTGGCTGATGGAATCGTCTTCGCCTTCTTTGGTTCACGTCCGCCGGGAAGAACCCATTTTGCCGACTGACTTTTGGTTTCTGGCTTGTAGTGATGTATCCATGTCTCATCTACAGTCACATAACGCCGCAGAAACTCACTCGTATTGCATTTAAACATATCCAGACATTGGCTTATTACAGGATTCCGTTTCTAATCAATCCTCAGCAGGTGCGGTACCCATCTCGCCGATAGCTTTCTCATATTTAATTTTTGGTGAGGAAATGTTTACCATATTAGCAATCTCTCTAATCTTCACCAGGCGGCCTGCTAACACGATATCATGAACTTTCTTGATCATATTATCCGTAGTCACCTCAATGGGACAGCCTGGCCGCTCCTCATCAAAGACGAATTGTTCGGCCACGCTTAAATTCATTACACCAATGTCGGATGTTAGTCATCGAAGGTACATGGTCCTTCTAAACTGCACTTGGAGTCGTTCTTTGGAGTTATAAGTTACTTACAAACTGCATTCAACTTCTTTTTGATTGCCACATACGTTTTCCCATCCAAAAAACGAAATCGAATCACCGACCGTTATTGTTCTTTTTCCATGATTCCATAAATACATAAACTTGCTCACTTTCAAGAGCTTTCAAAGCGACACCGCTGGATGAATCTCTCCGAAATTTTAACAGACGTTGACTAAAGAATAGTACTCATAGTCGGTAACGGAGATTTTGACACAAAGCGCCATTTGTCTCCTAACACGGGCATTTCTCATTCCATCCTCGTAATTGGACCGCGTTATGCATCACTTGACCAAGCGACTTTTTTTCATGTAGAATTTGAAGTGTTTGTTTAATTACTTTTATTTTTGCACACAAACTTTCTAGTAATATTTTTGACTAACTCGCCAAAAATCAACTTCAAGGGTAATTTGATTTTTAATGAGATAGTAGTAAAACTTATATAGCTTTTTCTCTAACAACTTCAAATGGCATTTGGTCAAGTGATACGTCAAATTATTTTGATCGGTTGGAAAGATACGCAATTGGGAGAGGATGATTTTCATAAATTACCTTTAAAAGTAGTAAAATTTAGAAGACATATTTATACCGTACTTCCTGAAAAGTTTAAAGCAAAGTATGCATGAAGAGGACCTTGAATGGACCTGAAGAATTAATTGTATTCCATAATCTGTTACTCTGCAAATGAAAATTACTTGGTTTGCCGCAGGATGTTGATCCATACGCTAGGGTTTGTTTGATGTCTTGCTTTAGGTATAATTATTAACAAACGGTTATGTGTACTATTATAAGTGCCTTTGCTAAATGAACTATGCTGTTCTAAATTTTGAAATATCGAGAATTTCAATTTTAATACGTCAATTCTTTTAAAATGTAATTGCTATTATTTTTTTTTAGTTTTAATTTGTAATAAGTAGAATTCTTAGATATACGTTTTAATACAAAATTTTGCACTTAAAATGAGATATTCGTATACAATTTTAAAGCAAAGTGAAGATTGATTTTAAAGGATTTAGTTAATTCCAAGATATTACTTGTATTTGATATCTAGTTTAAATAAAAATAGGAGAAAAATAATATTTTTAATCCAGTATCCGGTGTACTTTATAGCGAAAAGATTGGAATTTAATTCATGGAAAATATACCAGTTTCAAAATAACATTTTCGAAGCTAAAACAAAAATGAAGCTCGTGGAACCCTATCTTACTCGTTGAAATGAGAAAAATAAAGTTCGCAAATAGGTTTCAATATTTAACCGAATCGCAACGCTAATATTAATATCCGAAGCATCCAGATATGATGAATAATTTATTTTTCATTCTGCGGGCGATTGTAAATATTGAAACCGTGCCAAGCATCGCGTCGGTCGTTCGATCACCACGTTTTCCTCAAAAGAGCGGCAAAAACTACACATGCAGTACATATACGTTTGCACTCACCTGAAGTATCTTACACCTATTCGTTTTACACGTGTCGTCCATGCACGGCTGGTACATCCCCAGCGTGACACAGTTGAGCAAGATTACCATCATCGATACCCTTTCGAACCATGTACGGTTGGAGTTAAGGAAAAATAACATAGATATACGTAGATGTTGTTAGATATCAAATGCTATGCACTTGATATAACGGTAAGTGTATGAAATTCATATTTAAATTTGGAGTTAAAAGCAGTTACCGCTCAACATACGGGCAAAATCGATAATGTACACCATTGGAGTCGTTCTTTGGAGTTATAAATCACTGATTTTAGTGTTTTTGTCGTCTAGCTACATATACGTCTGTAATCGAGCTATGTTTTGAATTACTAGCACGCGATAAACTTATACAAATTATAAATTACAACAGGCAGCTCATTTTTATTGCATTTACATACCTTTATGTAGTATTATTTTAAAAGAGCAGGGTTGTGGGTCTATAAGGCCGCAAGGCCGCGCGCTCCCGTTTCATTCGTAAACAAAATTATTCAAATTTATATTCAGTAATTATTGCGAAAATATAGTATGAATATGCGGCTGCTTTCTATTTATTCCGTGGTAAATATTGTGAGATGTTTTACCAGGTCGTGCTCTCGGGCACCAAAAATGTAACGGAACCATCCTCTATCTAACTTCTGAATCGAAAAGAATTATCCTTATACAGGCTGTTTATTGAACATACAGCAAAAATTCAAGGGGTTATTCCATGAACTATTCTAAGAATATTTTGTCCTTTGATGATTTTTGAAAAGCCCCTGGGCGAGAAAAATTTTCGACAAAACCAACATTTTATTACCAAAAATTACATTTAAAGTTTCTTAATCTACAAGGACTGTTGAAAATGACTACCTCCAGCTAGGATGCAAGAATCCAATCTTCTTCTCATTGACTGCCGAACTCTTTCAAAAACACTGTGGCCGTTTCTTATTGAGTTACACCCAGCAATTATCCGATTTCTTAAATCTTCCACATTTTCCACTGGAGTAGAATAAACTAATGGCTTTAGATGGCCCCATAGGAAATAATCCAGGGGGTTTAAGTCCGGCGAAGGCCATAAGTGAGGTCCGCCTCCATCAATCCAACGATCTCCGTATGTTGCTGCTAAAAACTCACGAGCAACCACACTAAAATGCGCTGGTGCACCATCGTGCATAAACCACATTGCATTTCTTGTTGCCAATGGTACATCCTCCAGAAACAGAGGTAGCGTTTGTTCCAAAAAGTTTCGATTCACCTCGTTGGTAAGTCTTCCTGGTAGAAATACCGGTCCAATTAGCCAGTCACCCACAATTCATAACCAAACGTTCAACGAGAACTGATGTTGAAAACGATCTTCAAGTACCTCATGTGGATTTTCTTCAGCCCACAGATGGTTATTGTGAAAATTCCTTATTGCATTTCTTGAGAAATTCGCTTCATCGGTAAAAAGAATCAGTGTCAGTAGTTGAGGGATTTGAATCAATGTGTGCAAAAGCCACTGACAGAATGCAATCCGTGGAGGAAAATCAGCAGGAAGAAGTGCCTGAAATACTCCCTAAGAATTTTCCAAACAGTCCTATTACTAACATTCAAAGTGTTTGCAATTTTCCGAGTAGAAGTACCTGGATCTTCCTCTATCATGTCCAGCATATTCCCTTCTAATTCTACCGTCCTTACTGTCATTGGCCCTCCTGGTCCTCCACTTCGTTTCAATGTGTCAATGAATAGCCATTAGTGCAATAAGTTCATCTTCGCTAACCAGTGGAAAGGAGTAAGGTAAGCGATTGTAATCAGAATGAGATCAAGAGACGCTATCCTCTGAAAAAAACACATTAGCGAAGGCATTCACAATATCATTGGGATCGATAAAATCATGTCTATGGTCGTCACATAGTCTTCCCGGTATCCGTGTGGAACGCCTTTTAGCATGAAGAAACTGCCGTAGATGAGAAAGTGAGGTTTTTATGGAATCTTCAATATTGCCAAGCTACTAAACATAACTATTCTTAATTTGCGCTTTGATTAGCTTTCTGATTCGCTTAAATTTATTATAGTGCATTATATTTTTAGTTTTAATCCATTTGCTGTGGTGAAAATTTTTGTATAAGTTTCACTATGTTTGATTTTCCCATGAAGAGTTGGTTTTACTCTAATTGGAACTTAATATTAGTGTTAAAAGCTTTTAGAATTGGACTTGGCTCGAGTCTAGATTGAGTTGCATTTGAGTTAAACGTTTATTCAATTTTTTTAGTGTGTATAGTAGTAAGCTTTAAACATTCAGTTTTTTTGCAAAATTACGATTTCCAACACATTTTGGCATCCAGTCCCTTCTATCGAAAGGATACAAATAAAAATAGCTTAGTTAATGCACGTTAATATGGCTCCAAATATGAATCAGTATACATACGTTTAATGTAAACGTAATCCTTTTGTTATTAGCGGTACGTTGGATTGGGTGAACGTATTAAACGGTCCAACTTGGACTTTTATAAGTCAATTTGAACCGCCTATAATAAAGTACAAGTTTACATATACCATGCACACCCGTTCCTGTAAATATTTAAAATATCGAAAATTAATGATCTCTCTAAAGCTGAAAAATATAATTTTAAAATTAGTTTACGCGTTTATATCATGAACGGTGCAGCCGGCCTTACTAGATCGACCTTCCGAAAAGGAATAGCTCGCCAATTTAACGACGAATATTGTTAATATTTGCTAATAAAAAGAAAAAAAAATGATAATAAAAGCATCCGGTCGAACACAATAATTTTTTTTTCTTCTTGTTGGTGTAGTCTTCAAACGTCAACGTTCTTCGATGTTTCCACCAGGGAATATTCAATCAAAGGCCATCATGAGGTGATTCAATCGGTCGTAATAATTTCAACGCTGGCCAAATCGCGTGCTCTGATATCGCGTATATTGCACGAAAGTGAAGCGGATTAAGTGATTCGGAAAGATCGCCGACCAAACTGACTGCATTATATAGGGTTTTCAGCTCGTTAACGAATCGTGAACAATTGATAGCTATCAGACAATTTAGGTATCGTTGATCTCTCGTGTCGACGGGTTGGAGATCGCGGTACGTACTATAATTTTGAATAAAATTGCTGTAATGCGACATAATTGTCTCCTCTTTTTGAAGTTGTATTGAATCAAAATGAAATTTCTAGTTAATAATAATAGCTTTGGTTTCTGTGATTTTAGATATCTTCTAGATATTGAGATATTTTTTTAGAGGAGTTACAAATAAATGAAAGCTTGTACATCATACACACAAAATTATTGGTAAGGATGGAAGCTCGAGGAAAATCTTATTTCACCCCTGTAAGGATTACTGCCCGTGAGATCCTTATTGGCATGAGATAACAAGTTAGAAAAAAGCTTCGGGGAGACAAAACACCAAAAAGACAGACGGAAGTTGTGCATTCAAAAAAATATTGACTAAATGAACTATTTTCTTGTTCATTTTCATTATGAAAAATTCATTTGCCCCCAACAAATGTCAATTTATTCGAAATAATCAGGTTTATTACCCTGGAGTGATTTATTTGAGACTCTTCATTTCAATAATCCTTCTTTATTAAAGTCGTTATACTTTGCCTTTGTACTCAGTAAACTGGAGTATGCCGCTCTAATTTGGTATCCCTTATATACTTGTGACCTTCTAAATCTAGATCGTATCCATCGGAAATTTTTAAAATTCCTGTCACTTAAGATTGATGGAAGTTACCCTGAGAGAGGTATTCCACAGGATGGACTTCTGGTAAGGCACGACATGCTGGCTTTGAGTACGAGGAGGGATGGCATCTGCGAGAAATTTCTACAGAAATTGTTTAGAAATGACATAGATTGTCCATACGTACTGGAACGAATGAATTTTCTTGTGCCACGTTTGAATTCAAGATCTGATAGTGGTTTCATTCTCCCATTCGCAAGGACTAACACAATGAGACGAGCGTCGATGTATACTTTGTCCAGGGCGGCTAATAAACGTGACTTATTTAAGTAAAACTTGTAAACATTTACTCTTTATTTTTTTCATGTATTGCATTGTGTTTTTATTTAGTGTATATACTTACCTACATTTCTCCTATTATTAGGCAATATGCCTGTTGGGAAATAAATGTTTATTATTATTATTATTATTATTTGTGGCAAAAAAACAAAAGCAGTTTGGCTACTACAAATAGATAGTAAGTCCATTTGTCCCAAATGGACTGTTCACGTGAGCATTTGATGATGTAAATAAACGAGTTTAATAGAATTAAATGTACTAATTTATTTGTTAGAAAAGTAATTTTCAAATGAACTAGAATTTATTTGTGCCAAATAGACGATTATTTAGTGACCTAAAATATTAGATGAGCCTTTCAATCATTATATTAAAACTGTTTATAGCGTTAATCTATTTCAAGTGAAACGTTCATTTCCAACAAATGAACTGACAAAACCCATTGCCCTGCTTTCACACACACGACATTTTGTCGTGGTCGTGTACGACACCGATATCATGGATAGTGGTTACGCATTGTGTTAAATGTAAGCTTTCACACGACACGATTTTAATTCACAAGACGATACGACTGTCATGGCACCGCGACAAGAACACTGCTACGACACGATGTCGGAGTCGTGCACGACTGCAGCGGTATAAGCAACTCTATTCATGTTTACACACCTGTCGTGCGTTGATACGACAAAATCAAAAACTTTAAAATGTAATAGGTATATTTCTGTAAAAAATATATAGGCTGTCGAATAGAACATGGCTATCTACATAGTTGGATTGGTATTGTCCTCTCGCAGATCGTGAAATAACGTAACAAATTCACCCACCAAATGTCTTTTTTCAAGAAGTGGATGAATACAGAATTTTCTAGTTTTTCTACGATAATGTCATACCATTACTAGCAATATTCGTCGTTTTCTTGCATCCATCGTAGTGCACGTACTTGCTAAGCAAGATTCATTTAATAATACAAGCAACTATTTTCACGACACGACCACGACAGAAAATCGTGCCATGTGAATACAAATACACTTTTCTTCACGACACGATCACTGCACGACCACGACAAAATGTCGTGTGTGTGAAAGTAGACCTAAATCAGCATTTTCTTTTGTTGCAATTCATAAGTGTTTGCTTTCATTACTAGAGCGAGGTAATCGTCTCTACGTTACATAGGCGTTTCACCGGAGTAACGGCCTGTGTGTTTATTTTTAATTAATCCTGTACAGTGAGTTGTGACAATTATTCATAGTAAAACTTGCCAAGAAGAAATAATCCCCTATCCAAAAGAAAAACCAAAAACCGAGATCCAACACAATGTAAACATAGTACACAGTTCTGTTTAGTTACTACACGGAACTAGGTTTTCGTACATGAGAATACGGATTTTACTTAAAAATAACCCAACCACAGCGTAAGAACGTAAATTTCTTTCGTTAGACATCTAATAAAGCGTATTACAAGTTCAAAATCGCTGAAGCGTTGTATATAAACATAGTAACTGCAGGTTTGTGTAATTCGCTGTGTTTTATCTTAACGGGAAGTGGAATCAATTCCGTTGAATTCCCAGAAACACATCGGTGCGTATTTTTACATGTTTAATCAAATAAATCAATAGATAATTGAATTTCTCTGTGATTGATTTGGATCTGCTAATGAATGTGCCTGTTAATTTATTTGATTGACGGGTGTATCTATTAAAGCGACCTGTTTTATTGTGTACATGATTGATGTATAAAAATAAGTTGGTTATTGTAGCATTAAACCTGATACTTTATTGTTTTCCTTTCTTTGATTCGATCAGCACGAATAGAGAGAATCGCTTTAATAATAAAAGCAAAATAGGAGGCTACACGTTTCAAGAAATTATTAATTTATCAATACAATATATTAATCTCTTTGTTTCCGCCTCGGGTGTATGTACATACATACGTATTGGAGAGAGAATTTCTTTAAAAAAATGGGAATGAAGGACTTTATATTCCACGTAATTATTGATTTGTAACTCGGTGTCGTTGACAATGGAGTATAATTTCCGTTTTATTTCATATTTCAGTTCTATCTATCGTTTCTTGGATTTAAATAATGTTAGTGTTTTAACGGTGGTTGTCGCAATAGACCAATTACAAAATATATCGTTATCATTATTGGAGTCTCCCTGCAAATTATGGACGGAGTGCATACACAGCTACTGACTATACATGATGCAAAATATAATCGCGTTTTAGAAAAGTTCGAGAGTGTGCTACAGAAAGATCCCGATTTCAGCACACTAAAACAAATTTGTGATGTATGGAATAATCCACTAACTAAGAACAAAGAGTATTTTAATCATGCATGTATAACATCGGTAGATGTTGACCGCTCTTTTTCAAAATATAAACTCATTTTCTCACCACGGCGAACATCGCTCACCGAGACAACTGTGGAAACACATCTAATGGTGTCAACTTTTTGCCACTCTTATACATATGGTGTTAATACTGATAATGGTGCTTCTAGTTTTACTGTTCCGTAGCCAAGGCTGCTTAAAAGGGTGAGTGTTTCACTACTTTTCACATATTATAATTATGTATTAGTTCTGTTATTTTTTTTCTATTTTCTTACTATTGTTTTTGTATACTAGGCAGGTACGGCTATGGTACGGCTCCCTGTTACCGGGCTCTATTGATAACACAACAAAACTTCCAATAAAAAATGATGGATATATGTTACTGTCACATTCTAAAATCATTTTGACATAGACCCTTTTCACATTCACTGACAAACAGCACCGACACGATCACAGCACGGCACCGATATTTACACAACACCATTCACATTGCATGCGACGATATGACGCCGACGTGTCGGTAAGTGTGAAAGGATTTCCTTTATTTCAGGTTTATATAAGATTTGATGTCCACCGGCATCGTTGTCGGTGTCGTGTTGCTATCGTGTCGGTGAATGTGAAAACGGTCATATACAAAGTTAATTTTTTTTAATGGAAGCAGTGTATATTAGTACATTTTTTAAGATTAGTGGCATAAACTGGGAGAGATCTAAGGGCAATGCGGCCGGGAGGAGGAAACGTTAATGCTTTTCTCTTCTCATATTGTTTTTGCCTGTAGTGATTCCATCAATACCAGGATCTATTTATATACTAGCATTATCTTGGTTATTGTTTCTAGACACTTTTTTCATGTGTACTTCTCGTGCATTAAGTTCACTTTTGTTTGAACATTATTTTGTAGATAAAAACCTCTATTTTAGCCTTTTTAAAATCACAAACAATGTGAATAATTTATTGCATTATGTACGGATATGTCGTCCTGATTTAAACAAGGTAAGCACAATTAATAATATGTATAATAATATGCATTTCAAGAATTTTAGGTAAAAAATGCTTTATTTTAAGGAAATGAAACTATTGATTTATGAAACAATACCTAAACTCCTTCTAGAATTAAGAAAACTATTTACTATCCTTAAGAAAATATTGTTTTGTGTTTGCTTATAGTAAAAATCACTTTCTTCAAATTTTCTGCAAGATTTTCTTGAATCAAGTTAATAAACGTCTTAACCAAAGAAATACAATTATTTCTTTTTTAAAGTATATACCTCTCTTAAGCGGAGAAAGGAACGCTAAGAAAATATTTCTTTTGATTTAAAACAGTTATTGTATTGCGGATAATTGGAACAGGAATTGTATTGAAGTAAGACGGACAGCTTTGATACAAGTAAATGTTTCTCTGCATGTTTCATAAGAAGTGTTGATTTGAAGAAAAGTACTTTAAATTATGTCCAAGGGTTGGCCTCTATGACAGGATTCAAGAAATGAAAGGGAAATGAAATCTTGGTTCAGCAAAGTTCGTACCACATTTGCTAAGCGGTGAATAGAAACAACGTCGCATGGATGTCTGTAGGGAATTAAAACAACAGCTTCACTTCGTTAATACCAAAACAGAATAAAGTAGATGAAAGTCCAATAAGAATCATTTTTTATTCTAACTGCATTTTCGGTTTAATTTATCGTTTATAAACTAGATTTATTGTTTTAAGAAAACCACCAGGTAAATACAAAATTCTTCCGAAAATAAATAATCTAATTCTCAAAGCAGTGCATGTTGATGTGTTTGTTCAGATTCACGATACCATCTGTAATCATTGGAATTCCTTAATTTCGCCGCGCAGCCTGTCCTTAACACTCACTTCAACGCGCAAACATCTCCTACCACGAGTAATTAACAGTTGTTTTCAAACTCAGGCACGTACATGTGCTCAAGTAGGTTTGTTTGCGCGAAACGACGTGTTAGGCATTGTTTGTTGCCATGGCGCTTAACGGCTCGCCAAGTTCGGAACTGCAGTCCTTCTAGCGAAGTCGAAGTTGGAGGCGAGCCAGTCACTTTGGGAAGATAATTTCGACATTCAATATCCTTCGTTAAACTTCGTTACGTCAAGAGAAATGCGCCGGGAATTTAAGCGATTTTGTGTGATAAGTACTTAGAAACAATTACTACTAAGTTTCGTAGAAGACTTTATAGAACTTTTGGAAAATCCAACAAAGCTGATTGTTTTTCAATATACTCTGACTACATTCTCCTCAATTCGGATAATGTAGCATGCATCTTTTCGACTTATTCCTTCGAAAATGGAAAATTGGCAGCATATTGTTCAGTAAAAGGGGGACTGGTGGTGCAGTGCCTAGCGCGCTGAACTATCAGTCTCGGGGTACTGGGTTCGATCCCCGGGCCCGTCACTCTCAGAACAAGGTTTTCCGTAGTTTTCCTTGCTCCAAATTTGTCGAATGCTGAGAGGTGAACATCTTAAAACGCTCTACGAGCGCAGCCGTAATAATGACTCATGGCCGGCCGATGCCCCCTGTAATTGGCGAAAGCTGTTGGTGGATGTGAAGGCATGAATTATTATTATTATTATTTTCTGGAATTGTGAACTTTTGTAAGCCATTCAAATAATAGGACTTCTCGAACTCTGCAAAATAGGCCTTTGTTTTGGTAATGACCTCTTAATTTTTTCAAATTTGGGAAAAAAGTCACAGGAGGCCAAATATGGCGAATATGGTAGATGGGGCACCGATTTGTACTGCAACTGGACTAGCTTTGCTGTCGAAATTGCCATGAGTGAACCGGGGCGTTATCATGATGGTAGAGAATTTTTTTCTACGCTAGGTGGGACCTTTTTCTCTTTAGTTCAGCGTAGAATCGGTGCAATAAATTAGTATAGTACCGTCCCATGATTATCCTTCCCTTCTCCAAATAGTCAATTAGGATGACGCCTTGCGAATCCCAAAAAATCGTCGCCATAACTTTTCTGGCTGGTGGGATCGTCTTCACCTTCTGTGGTGCACATTCGCCGGGAAAAATCCATTTTGCCGACTGACGTTTGGTTTTTGGCGTGTAGTGATGTATCCATGTGTCATTTACAGAAGCTCACTCATATTGCGCTTAAACATGTCCAAACATTGCTCTATCTATATTGAACAGGATCTGATGGCAATCATCGAAGGTGCATGGTCCTTATAAACTGCATCCAACTTCTCTATGGTTTCTGCACATGTTTTTCAAAAAAATAAATCGAATCACTGACCGGTATTGTTCTTTTTCTGTGATTCCTCAAATACTTAAACTTGCTCTCTCTTGGAAATTTTGACAGACGTTGACAAAGAATAGCACTCACAGTCGATAATACAGATTTTGACACAAAGCGCCATCTTCCAAATACAATGACTCCAAACATTTTGTATTGCTGTTCAAGATATTCTCAGCGTTTGGGCACATATTAAGGACTAGACTGACTTAATAGAAGTATGAAAGTTTAAGTTTTGACTTTTTTTGGATCTATATGTAGTGTAGGTAACGTATTTATTTTAGTTTTACTTATATCGCTTATTGCACACTTAATCATAACAATAACTGATTTGGATTCTAGGTGGTATGAACCATTACTTCTCTATTGTTTGAATTAATTGGTAGTAGAATGGTACATTAGACAAAAAGAATTAAAGAAGTTGAATCCTGAAAAATTTATGGATATCCAGCAAATTCAAAGGAATATACTTAGGAACAGAAACACATGCATTAAATTCGGCAACTCTGATGAAACATCACGAAGAGTCTTGCTTAAAAAATAAACCAAATCTCTAAAATTATTCCAGAAAAATCATGAACGTTTGTCTGGGTTAGAATAACAGTAGAACTTTATAACATCAAAATGGCAAATGTACCGTAATACGATATTTGTCTTCCGATCTCCGTACATAAAATCAATGCCAACGCATCAATCTTTTAACGCCAGGCCGTTTTTTTTTCAGAATGCGTGCGGAAGCGAGATAGCTCCGACACTATCTACAACGTGACCTTTAATAAAAATGCAGATGGCGCTCGTTGGTCGTTCATATAAACTACGGTATTTTATAGTGAACAATAAAGCCAGCGGGTATTCTACGAAATGCTAAAGCGATATTTGCTTTTCTTCTAATTCGTTTTGAGAGGAGCGCGATACAATTAACAATATAATTATATATAATAAAAGCCTGAAAGCGCTTTTTTTTTGTCTTGTGAATGGCTTCTGTTTTTATGAATGTATATAGGTTTCTGTTTACTCTATTTTTATGGCCGAATTCAAGATGTAATTACCGCGCTCTTCCTTTGATCTTTCTGAAATAATAATCAATAAGCGATTCCGAACGAATTCTCGAATGTATTTTCAGCGATTCTGATGAATAGCGGTCTTAATTTATGCTTCAATGATAGTGGCAGACGTGTTATTCGCTAAACAATGCCAGAATGTGTTGGAAATATTAGCGAGCATTAAGTTAGTGTAGATTATCTGGCATTGTAAATATGTATAGAAGATGGGTTATAAAAGGAAGTTATCGTGAACAAGACGTGATTATTGAAAAACAACACCTTGAATGTGAAGCAACAACTTTATCAGACATTTTCTTAACCAACTTATTTTGAATTTGTAACCAAAATGTAAATAAACTACTTGTCTTAAGCTTTTCTTATTTTAAATGATACATTCCCACGCTTTTCGATGACAGGAATCCTATATTATTGGCTCTATAATATAGTTCCCCTTTCCGCCGCTGGATGTCGCTACGCGTATCATGAATATACCTATCTGTCGGAGTAAACACAGCTGAAATGAATAATCAACACGTGATTTCTTGTCAAAACAAAAGATGTTTACGGGTTCAGTGGCTAAGAAAAAAAATGAGTGACTTGTGATGTTTCGGTGTTTTCATTAAAATTGTCAATATTTGCGAGTATTTCGGTTCGGAAAGAAAACAAACAAAGCCTAGTTTCGGTGTTTGCATTAAAATTGTCAAAATTTACAAGTGTTTCGGATCCGAAAGAAAATAAACTAAGTCTGGTTTCGGTGTTTTCATTAAAAGCGAAAAAAAAAAAATTGACATATACTTTTAGATGTTTACTAATATTTCAGATTCGGACTTTGTGCAAAGATTTAACGGATTTCTAATTTATTTAAAATTATCGAAGAACAGATAAGTTACGTATTACTGACTTTAATGTTTTCGGTTATTGATAACGGGGTACGCGGACTTATACGTTGTTCGGATATCAATGCTTCACAAAAGCCAGCCAAAGGCCGCTCAATTGTGGAACATTGACGATTTTCCTATCCAACTTCGCAAAAGTCGGTAAGGACCACCGATTGCGTAGTATGGATGAATCTCCGTCAGCTGTTGCAAAAGTCGGCTTCTGGTGCCCAGTTGCGCCGTTCAGAGGGGTCTCTTCTGCCCAACTGGAGGCCGTTGCAGTAGAGACCCAGCTATGACGTTTTGTAGAGTTTATATACCCATATTTAGGGTGACGTAGCATTTTTTGTTAATGACGCATTGCGACCTTCTATGTGACGCGTACAAGCAAAACAATTTAAGAAAATACATCGTTTACATAATATGTACACTAAAGTTCAACATAAAACAGCAAAATACAAGATACACTCTTGCTCAAAATAATTTGTTCTGGTACTTGAAAAATTAATTAATAACATAAAAGCTCGCAAAGTTGATACGTAATTAAACGATTGATTGCAAAAGAGAAAAAATATTATTTTGTGTCCTTTTCCAGATCAAACAGTCTTTAAATCGGACTGACTTCGATGGTTCGTCACAATATGTAATTCTAATTGAGATTTGAAGATCATTTGGGTCGAGCAGCGATTCTAGATTAGTGGTCCTTAACCTATGAAGTTGGTAGTTGTAAAAATATTGGTTTTACTGCCTCGAAATTACATAATTTCATAATTTGAAGTTAAATCCATTTTTAAAGGGTTGGATGGAAGATAGTCCCTGACAAAAATTCTTGTGCTCTCGTAGCTTCTGATCAGAAAAACGTTAAGAACCGCACAGGATAGTAGCTCTATTGTTTCAATCGTTTAATTTCGATCCTCGTTCAATTCGGGATATGCTTTGACATGAATCAATTCCTTTAACCACCCTCAATACTAATAGTTTATCTTTTGCCACTCCAACTTGTTTTCTAAATTTTATGAAAGATTTTTTATTTCTTAATTTAATTACAACTTTGCAAAAAACAATGTTTTGATGTTAATCGCTTTTTCACAATTTTACGATGATAGCGCCGGGTGGTGAATTAATCCACTCATCTACATCGACCAACAAGGTTTGTTGCAGACCGGCAATGCAAAGTTCGCTGGGTAGACGCATCCTTCTGGTAAACTCTAGGAGTTCACACAGCGAAGTCTTCCCTAGACTTTCCATTTAGATTCAGGTGACTTCTATTTATGGAAACACTTTGGGAAAACTAGCACCCCCAAAACTTTTTAAATACAGGGTGAGTCGGGAGGAACGGTCCAAACTCCAGGAGTGTATTGTACACGTGAAAATAATGTAAAAAAGCCATATGTTCTTATCCTATTTTCATTTGTTTTGAAGTTATAGCGTAATTATCAATAAACAAAATTTTATACATTAACATTTTTTAAATTATAGCGTACTTTTAGTTAATGTTCAAAAATACCGCCATTGACCTCTAAACATAATAATAATAATAATATTCGTTTATTGTGCCAGTATTAGAAATAAAGTAGAAAATTGTACAAAAACATTGGACTCGTATCTTAATATATAATAGTGTTAATTGTATCGGTTAGATAAGGACAAATGCAATACTGGAGCAAAAGGATCTAGGTCAGCAATAAGTTTACTGATCTTCCCCTAGACCCGCATACAGAGAACCACACACACGCGTAGGTAACAAGCACTATCTATAGGTAGTAGGTTTGCGCACATAGAATGCGTATATAGAATATAAGTAAGAAAAGTGAAATAAAATAACTGTTGCAATGCAGAGAATCAAGTCAAAAGCAGATGCAGTCACTGGCCCCCATAGTAGTAAGGTTTTACCCTGATTTTGAACATTCGAATAGGCAGCCGCTTGAACCGGTTGGGTAAAGCGTTATAAATCTTAACAATATTATATGAAAAGTACCTAGTAAACAAAGCCGTCCGATGTATGGGGGGAGAGAGTAAATTTCTAAACCTCAGGTTAAGATTATGAACATCAGTTCTATAAGATATTTTGGAATACAAATACTGTGGTGATCGAGATTGAATAATCTTATGTGAAAAGACTGCATAATGCAACGATCTGCGATGCGCCATGTTCAGCCACTGATTATATTTTAGAGTATGTGAAATCGGATGAGGTCTTCTTATTCCGTGTATGAACCTAAGACAAGCATTTTGCGCTTTCTGTATTCGTCTTGTATCAATAGAGTCTAAACATGGGCCATACACAGTGTCACAATAATTAAAATGAGAAAGTACCAATGCGTCGCACAGCACTCTCTTCAGCCTAGGGCTCAGATACTCCCTGCTACCGTAGAGTACTTTAAGTTTTGCATAAGCCAGCCCGAGCAACGAAGTAACATGTTTCTTAAATCTCAGATCACCATCCAGTTCAACACCCAAAGTTTTCACTGGCTGCATTAACGGAAGCCGGCAGTTGTTCAATATAAGTTTCAGCTTGTTTGATACGCCTAACCGAGCTGCTGGACGCCCTAGTACCAGTACTGCTGTCTTTTTAGGATTTAAATTTAATCCATGCTTTAGGGAGGTTTCAGAAACAAGTTTCAGATCCTCATTAATTCTTTGCACCGCCAAATCAACATCAGATACTGCAAAGGAATAATAAATTTGCACGTCGTCGGCATACATATGGTGCTTGCAGTACCTTAAATTACTGAGAAGGAACGAGGTGTAGATGGTGTACAACAGAGGCCCCACTACGCTGCCTTGTGCAACACCTCTAGCCAAAGGAATGCTATTAGAGACCGTAGCGCCGTGAACTTTAACTTTTTGTGTTCTGCCAGTCAAATAGTTTCTAAAGAATGCAACAGCTTCATTACCGAAGCAAATGTATTTCAGTATGCTTAGAAGCAATTCATGGTCTACTGTGTCAAAAGCCTTGGAATAGTCGAGGCATACCAATACAGTAACCCTACCCACGTCAATGTTGGAAAGAATATCATCTACAATAGACACCAAAGCAGTCGCACAGCTGAAACCAGGTCGGAATCCAGATTGCTGGGGCGGCAAAACAGAATGTAATTCTAAGAACTCCCTTATTTGGAGATCTACTACCTTCTCAACAATCTTGGATAAAGCCGGAAGGATGCTGATGGGTCCAAGATCTTTATATTCTACTGAATTGGCAGTCTTTGGAATTGGAACTACGATAGCTTCCTTCCATATACGGAAATACTCCTTCAACTAAACAGAAATTTACAATGTATGTAATATATGGCAACAGAAAAGGACAACAAAGACGTAACATGGAGATATTAATGCCATCCGCACCATAACTGTTAGATTTTATCGACGAGAGCAACAACATAACTTTTTCCTCGGGAAACGGGTCGGAAACAAAACGGATCAACAGACATGGAAAATTTGTTGTTTGTGTAGAAATCAAGCAGGTCAGGATCTGCAGATGTACCTTTAATAGAGTTAACATAAAACTGATTAATAGCATCAGGGTTACGTAGGGAAGTAGGGATAGTAGGTGTAACTTTCTTAAAAATATTAAGTTTTTTTAAATCATTCCAGACTACACCTAGGTTATTATTTTGGAATTTGAAATCTAAATAGGCTCTTTTTTCGCGCTTGACTGCATTATTAGTAAGGTTACGCAGTTGCCTATAATAATCATTTTATGCATATTCTAGATTTGAGTAAGTGTGTGGCATTTTCTAACAAAATAATGTACAAACTCGAAAATAATAGTTAAATCACTCTCACAATAAATTGACACTGACACATATCAGAAGAACAAAATTATTGAAATGATTTGAGCCTTGAAAGGATTTGTATAAAAAATACCAAAATCAATTTATGTTTTAAATTTTGTGTGTGGGGCTTGTTCAAGTTTAAACAACGAAACTTTTTATTTATTTGACGTTTCTTCTCAATAAGGAACCTCTTTAGCATGATTCTTTACAACAATGAATGTGGCGAATATTATTTTTGATTGCTAACATGATACCATAGGTAGATAGATAGATTTATTTCATGTTTTTACAAAAGTATTACAATCGTCATATGTCTAAATTAGTATCTAAACCAATGTCAAATGAATC
Organism: Dynastes maya; assembly: GCA_029619315.2. Taxonomy (NCBI): domain Eukaryota; kingdom Metazoa; phylum Arthropoda; class Insecta; order Coleoptera; family Scarabaeidae; genus Dynastes; species Dynastes maya. Next base: position 41,698,067 of record JAROYE020000006.1, on the reverse strand, counting down.
ACATCAACACAAAATCAGATTACGAAGAAACAACTCACACAAGAAAACTACGTGTGAGAGAGAGTAGAAACAGTGTGTAGGAAGGTATATTCTAATTGTTCTCTTAAATTTATTCATATTCAACTATGTAATATGCAATGGCAAATGATTATATAATTTAATATTTAAGCAACTTTTAATTAATTTAAAAAAACGGAAACTTGGTTTGCGATTCTAGTATTATAAGAATATACTGATGAATTTGTATTGAAATTACTTTTATTAGAAAGGATCTCCAATAACTGAAAATAAATGTATATACATGGCAATGGTCATATACGACATTGTTTAAAAATTGGTCTGCAGTGATCCCTAAAACCGACACCCTCAATAATGCGCAACGCACGTTTCTGCAGCTTAAAAACGTTAACAGAATGTGAAGAATTACCCCAGAGTACGACTGCGTAAATCAAGTGGCTATGAAATAAGGAGTAGTAAACCGACAGAACCACATTCGGTGCAACTTAATTTTTAAGTTTCCTTAGAACATATATTGTACTAGATAACCTTGTACAGACCTCATTTATGTGATGTATCCAAGACAAACCGCTATCAATGGTAACACCAAGAAGCTTCACCGTCTCGGGCACCCCAAGATGTCCACGCAAACCAAAATCCAAGGACTGAGTCTTTTCGTTATTTAATTTTAATCCATTGGACGCAAACCATTCCTCAGTAGCAGCCAGAAGCTCACACGACATCTTAAATAGAGTATCTGCGTCTTTAGCAGATGATATCAACGTAGTATCGGGTGTAATATGTTCAAAAAGGTCATTTACATAAATGATAAACAGGAGAGGTCCGAGGACGGAACCCTGAGGAACTCCATATTTAATAGTAAGAGACTTGGAAACATTACCCTTAACATCTACAAATTGCGAGCGATCAGACAAGTAAGAACTTAGTAGAGTATGAACATTTCCCCGTACCCCATTTCCCCTTACCCCATATGCAAAGAGTTTGTCGGGCAATACATTATGATCAACGCAATCAAAGGCCTTGCTGAGGTCATACAACGTAATTCCCGTGCGCAAACCATCCACAAGACCCTCAACCATCCGAAATATTAAATTACACACTGCCTGAGCAGTGGAGCGACCCTTTCGAAAACCAAATTGCCTTTCGTTAAACGAAAATTTTGATTCAAAGAAGCTTATCAGTGTTTTCTTTATAATTACCTCAAAAACCTTGCCAAGTGTTGGTATTATTGAAATAGGGCGATAGTTTTCTACATTGTTTTTATCTCCCTTCTTATATATAGGGACTACCCTTGTTTTTTCAAAACATCCGGGAAAACACCTAGTTCGATACAATCATTAAAATATGCTGCTAAGGGAACCGCGATTTTATCGAAGCAACTCTTTACTAAACGACCAGACATACCGTAGCAATCGACAGAATTTGAATTTTTCAGGGACATAACAACTTCGACAACATCGAAGGGCAGTATAGATTCAAAGAAAATGGAGCATACAGACATATGTATGTAGCTACTGGAATCTAAATCCTATATAGGTAATTAAAAACTCAAATAAAAACGGATCAACTACAAGAGTTAGCTAAATCTAATTTAGTCTTGTAAAAGTTGTGTGTTGTGATATCTAATAATCAATAATGTACAATAATGTAAACGGGTACTCTAAAACTGTGGCACTGGAACACCGAAACAGTTTCAGTACAATAATGTAATAATTTGCTAATTATATACCTACTTTACGAAATTAAATGTATAGAAATGATAAAAATACAAAATCGAAATACTAATGTGATGTTTAGAATAAATTTTATTATTTTTATCGTTTTGTATGTAATGCAGTATCACTTTCTTGCGATAATATAATGTATGTTCCTTCCAAAAGATATACAAAGTCTCGCTACCGCATACATTTTAATAGTGTTGTTTATACGTCAATTTTAATCGGAAGGAATTATAGACACGATATCCGATAAGACACTGCCCTTGAGTGTTTGCACTTATAAACAAAAGCAACATGTTTATGAAATTTAAATGTATTTAAATATATGTATAGGAAATAATAATTATCGCGATAAACGTCTTCAAAACACTTACTACATTTTTCACAGGAATTTACGTTATATACATTCCACCGTCCGAGATTCGCATCATTTGTATAATGCAACATCTTAGTGTAAAGACATAAATAAAATCATGGGTCGTGTATTCGTTATCGGTGTTGGTATAACAAAATTTTGCAAACCGGGTGAAAAATCGGGTGATTATAATGACTGGGCCAAACAAGTTATCCTGCAGGCATTGGACGATGCTAAAGTATCAATGGGTGACATTGAACAAGCTGTGGCCGGGTATGTGTATGGAGACTCAACATACGGACAACGAGCAATTTACGAAATTGATATGACTGGTATCCCTATTTACAATGTCAATAATAATTGCTGTACCGGCTCCACTGCTTTATACTTGGCAAAGCAATTTATTGAAGGCGGTCTGAATGACTGCGTTTTAGCTGTTGGCTTCGAGAAAATGGACAAAGGTAGCTTACAATATACAAATACCGATCGAACCAATCCGCTTGATAAACATTACATATTAATGAGTGAGTTAGTGCGAATTACAAAGGCGCCACCAACAGTTCAATTTTTTGGGAACGCAGCTCTGGAATATATGCAAAAATACGGTACTAAACCAGAATATTTTGCTAAGATTGCTTATAAGAACCACAAACACTCTGTTAACAATCCATATGCTCAATTTCAAGAAGAATATACCATGGAACAAATCCTGAATTCTCCAAAAATATATGGCCCCCTTACCAAACTCCAATGTTGTCCTACAAGTGATGGAGCTGCTGCAGTAATTTTAGCTTCGGAAAGATTCGTTCGTTCTCATGGATTAGAAGCACAAGCGGTTGAAATTGTTGCGATGGAGATGGCAACTGACTTAGAAACAACATTCACCGAAAGGAGCTTCATAAAAGTTGTTGGTTATGATGTGACAAAAACAGCAGCCGACAAGGTATATACTAAATCCGGTATTACTCCCGATGACATCCAAGTCATTGAGCTTCACGATTGCTTCTCGTCTAACGAATTGTTGATGTACGAAGCTCTAAGCTTGTGTCCACAAGGAAGAGCGTACGAGTACGTTGACAGAGGTGATAACACTTATGGTGGAAAGCACGTGGTCAATCCAAGTGGAGGATTGATCTCCAGAGGACATCCTCTTGGTGCAACTGGATTGGCCCAATGTGCGGAGCTTATTGGCAACTTCGAGGATTAGCAGGAGCTCGTCAAGTGTCAGGCGTTAAATATGCTTTGCAACATAATTATGGAATAGGGGGTGCTGTGGTAGTTGCTATTTACAAGCTGGGGTTTCCCGAACACCATATTCGAACCATTGACTTAGAGAAAATTAAAAATGAAGCTACACATGTTCAATCAAAACTATAAAATTATGTATGTTTCAACATGTTGTAAATTAAATATCAACGTTAATATATCAGCGTTTTTAATTTAATATATTTATTTGTTTTAAGTTTTTCAAATGGAGTACCTCTCAAAAAAACGAAATTGAATTCAGCAAGTGGTAATATTGTCACTGTCTACCGTGGCAGAGGTACGTCTTAGAAGCGTGGGTTACGATGGTACTAACAAATAAAACTATACAAGGTGAGTCGGGAGGAACGGACCAAACTCCAGGAGTGTATTGTACATGTGAGAATAATGTAAAAGAATTTCATACGTCCTTATCCGATTTTCATTTGTTTTCAAGTTATAGTGTAATTACAAATAAACAAAAATTCATACATTAGTATCTTATGCTTCGTCTACGAAGGGCGTCTGTCGCTTTCCTAATTGCTTCATGTCTTTCTTTAATATCGACTACAGCATTTCTAATACGTCGAATTAATGCATCCCAAGTGTTGACTTTTACCTTGCAAGGATCATTTTTGAATCAGCCCCATAAACAATGGTCTAGTGGTGTGTGGTTCGGAGATCCTGGAGGCCAACTAATAGGACCACCGCGACCAATCTAAAGCCCTAGAAACCTCTCGTCCAAATATTGCTTGACCTGGCGAACAACATGCACAGGAGCTCCACCATGCTGATAATACATTTACATGCTGATGTTTAGAGGAACATCCTCTAGTAGTCCTTGTAATTTAAGTGGAAATTTAAGTGGTGCTCTCCTGTGAGGCGACTTTCCAAAATGTAAAAGCCAATTAAATAACTATGGACCATACCACACCACACGTTTACCGAAAACTTGAGCTGAAAATTACTTTCGACTGTTACGTGGGGATCTTGCCTCTGACCATACATGAGAGTTCCGAGTATTATTAATGCCGTCACGGGTGAATGTTGCTTCGTCCGTAAAAATTATGCGCGATACAACACGACATATTATGATTTCTATAAACGGGCCATGACACAGATGCCTATAATCACTGCGACCTTAATAGATCTATTGTGACAAAATGCCCTTATGTGTGTTAGAATAGTTGGAGGCCTTTAATAAACCTTAGTATTACTCTAGGATCTGCTTCCTTCAGTTCAGTAAGTGCAAGAAATGATCTACCGAAATGTTGGTGTCGTGTGCGACTAATGGCAACACATTTACATAGGAAGTGTTCTGCCATCTCTAGATCTTGGCATAGACGACGGATTTGATCTTCAGCTTTTCCTAGTGTCCATACGCACAGCATAATCTCGTTGTAGGTGCTGTATACGCTGAATATGGTATGGATATTCGTGAGCTGGTTGCAGCTTCTTTTACTAAATCAGAATATTTTCTACTTCTTCTAAACCTTGTCGATTGTCTCGTTCAGATGTTATATTAGCACTGGAAAGCATTCCGGTCTCGCACAGTTTGTTGAAAACTCTGAAAGATATGTTTCTACCAGAATTTTTCTGATTGACAATATTCTTCAACAGCAGCTATTACACAAACCATAAACAAACATCATATTTGCATATTCTAAATTTGAATAAGTGTGTAGCATTCTCTAACAAAATAAACTCGAAAATAAACGGTAAATAACTGTCAGAATACACTGGCACTGACACATATCAGAACAACAAAATTATTGAAATGGTATCGAGCATCGAAAGGATTGATTCAAATAAGCGGTACGTCATATGTGATAAGAAGCGAAAAAGACTTAATGTCGAACGTACCTGACTTTTTGTTTTACATGGGTGGTTAATGCATTAATATTTTTATTTTATTTAAGACGTATTAACTTGAAAAAAAGCAAAAATTTTGACCATTTACAAGTTAAAATTTTTTAATAACGCTATAACTTGAAAACAAATGATGATAAATCCAATAAGAGCATATGAGTTTTTTTAGATTATTTTCGCGTGTAATACTGCTGGAGTTTGATACGTTCCTTCCTGTATATACCACGTAATTTCTCAATTACAATGAAACTTATACGAATTAATTTTTTTTTAAGTGGTTTCTGTTTATCAACTATTAAAATAATATCCTTAAGACATAGGATACCCCCTTGTGATCGAGTAAGAAATACATTATTAACTTTGCATTAACATAAGCTCGTTGTTAAGGCTTCTTAACATTTTAGTTTTATTTTGTATGCTAACAAATTCATTACTTGACTAATTTTATTTTGTAAACTTGTCGTTATACTGTTTTGCTTCGTAAACTTAATATTTCATTTGTTTTACTTCTTGTAAACTCATATATATTGTATTTTTATCTATTTGAAACATTGTCTGTGTACGTATTTAACACAAAAAGATATTTAAATTCATCTAATATACACAAAAGTAACAACATCAATCGTAAACAAAGTAAAAAGCGACGTAAAATGTTATTAAATCAAATAATCGCAACTTCGGCAAGTTCTTATATTGCAAATTCCGAGATAAAACGGACGGTAGACAGAGAACCACCACGGTCAAGTACCAAACAAAAAATCACTCCCGAGAGAGAAAGAAAACGAGCGTCATGAAGTACCACGATTGTCATCCGTCGCTCCTTCGGCTATGCGTAATGCAGATTTTAGACCCGCATGATGTTTGGTTTATAATTTTTCCGCGTCTATAGGAGAGAGTAGCGAAGAGTTATCCATGCTAGAGGTGGTATGTCAAATACACTAAATAACGAGAACGTCTGGGTAGCCGTCTTCGGCTATATTCTGTTACTGTCTCCACGACTAGACGCTCGAGCTCCGTTAGGGTTTGGTGGTGGTCCTAATAATGCATAAGAATAAACGTTGCGAATTTAAGACACACATACAAACGTTGCGATTTAATATATACTGAGACACAATACTATATTATACAAATATACATAGAAAATAGAAATACGTACACAAACTATGTAAAGAAGTAAGAAAACCGCATTATAAAATGTATACAGTACATAGGTATAGGTATATGCATATTTTCATATATATTGAAATGTTTTATCTCAGGGAAAATTGTCGAAATTTGAATTTTTGCAATTTAATTAGATTTTTAACTCGTTTGTGGGATACGGGAGTATTCTTTGATACTCTTTTGTTAATTTCGAAATTAATAAATGGAACTTAACAAATATTGAAATTGAAAACGTGAACTAACCATGATTTTTAAGAAAATGACATATAAACACCATGTTATGCAATTTACAGGAAATCTGGTCTTCTAACGTCGAACCTTCTCTTCTATTTTTAATTTACTTGAAAGTCTAACCAGAATTGATTAATTTATTGGCGTGCCTATGCTCCTTTATTTTAATCGCGATTGCGATTGTTTCTTTCCACAGCAAAATTTGATGACTTCTACCCAAACATAAATTTTATGATGAATTTCGACGAAAGAAGTTATTCTTAGACGTAGCATAAGAGAATGAATGCGATGACACTAGTAAATGACTCTATGCTCTAAAAAAAAACAACTGACAATATAAATATGACAAATTTTACCACCAAAAACAAAGATACTTTAACAAAATATATTTAATGTAGGAAATAATGTTTGAAATACTTTTGAATATACCCTGAATTTTACAGATTTGCGGAATTAGGAGAATAAAAAGAAGAGTGGTCTTGTTTTTCTTCCACTACGAACGTCAACACTCCAAGGCCAGCCGGCCTGGGGGGGAAATTGTGGCTTTCGAAATTAGCTTTTTCTCCGCTAGTGGGAATTTCATAACTATCGGATAGCTATCCTGAATACCCCAACCGTCTAAGACTGACAGCTGATTTCCGATGTAAATATTAAACATAACAATGTACAAGAGGGAAACCTCACATTTCTTTTGTTGTTATAAGGGGAACTGTTTTAATAAATTTATTTTCATACATACATAGGTACTGTGTTTCATTTCGAGAGGTACTGAGTTATCGAGCAAATAAGCAAATATTTTATACATCAAAACAAAAGCAATTGGTGCTTCTTGTTCGCAAGAAAGAAACCCCGAAGCAGACGATTAGCGACATTGTTCTTCAAACCAGGAGAACGTAACACTCGTCACGTGACATGTTCAGTTATATTTCGCAATCTCTCATTCTGATTACTCGGCATCATGTCTAAAGAAGGTATTTTGCGTTGTGATTAAATTATTGCTAGGTTTACTGGCATATTCATTTATTATTATGAAATTAATTTTTTTAAAACTTTTATTAATTGGTTTCAGTTATCCTTTACCTCTATCACTCCTTTGTCATTTTAAAATTGCATATTTTCTAAAGAAATGATAAAGCAGCTAGAAAATAATGTTCTTCACCTTGTTTCGTTTCGCAACAAGATTAGCTTTACGATATGACTAATGCGACCCGCGGTTATGGTCGATAATACAGGTGACTATGCCGTAACAAGTGGTACTTACAAAACCGTAACGCGTATAATCGCATTAAGCTTTAATATTCGTTCGTATTGTTCATAAATCTACAATTTAGTTAATGGTACATGCCTGTTTTAACCTTTGTTAAATATAACTGGAATGAAATAAATTCATATTCGCGCGATAAATATTCAACGCATCGGTCATAATTAAATTAATCTAGCGGCTGTTTCGAACTATCAATATTTTACGCGTAAGTACAAATGATGCGCATCCAAATTGGAAATAATAATATTACTATATCCCGAGCGACATATTAAACTCCTATACATCAATTTTAGTATTGGGATTTCGCGTCACGTGCTATCACATTAATATTTATAGTACGGTCCTGAGTTATTGCATTTTTTTCGATTTTTTGTAGTTAACTGAACCGTTAAATTGTAAGATCAACATTTAAAAAATAACAGCACTGGCTTTCACAACCGAAGGTTACCGAAGCGCTGCCAAATTGTCAAACAGATTCAACTAAAATTAATTGAGCAATGATTAATATATTCGAATTCATATAAGAAGATAATAATAAGTTTGTTCGAACCCGCAGTTCAGAGCAATTCTAGAACTGGTCGACAAGGGAAGTACATTGTTGATACAAATTGGTTACGAAATATCTTTTCAGTTATTCTTTTAATAAATATTTAGATTCACAGACTTCTTGAAAGAGGAAAATGTCATACCAGTCCTGTGCTATATTAGTATACAAAATTGTATGTAACATAGGAAAATATCTTGACGTAACACCATTATTTGATTTTTAAAAGCAAGAAAAATCCATAATAAATTTCGATTGTCGCCAACATAATTTTTAGAGTCTAGTTACTTTGTTCTACTACCATAGTTCACAATTCCCTATCATATTACATTCGAATGTAAGCCTGATGTTAGAAATGGAATTGATGAACATGCGTACAACTACTAAAAATTTATAATTTTCAAAAGGTTTCCTGCTGTTCTGAGCTGTTGGTTTCGAACAAATCTAATGGAAGCTTTTTAAATTAAGATTTCTTAATAATTATTTTCCGAAAGAATATCGATCAAATAGTGAAATAAAATAGTAAAACCCGTTTCTTTTAATACTCTGGCGAAGAAACTATCGCTGGCGTAATGCATATTCCTCGTAATTTCAAATCTCCGACTTCGAGGTAGACGTTCGATTTGTTCGTTTTGCCAACAGCAACAGCGAAGAGCTTAATAGCTTTAGATTAGGCAAATGTTTTAGTTTCAAAACTCCATCGTATTAACGAATATCGGAAATTTTGGAGAGAGAGTTAAAAAAGATCACTTTATGGGAATTTTATCGGGAGTATGTATAAAGACTTTATTTCAACAAAACGTTAATAAATATATAACCAAACAACACAAAATATCGGCACACTCCACACAAATTATTAATTAATTACTTCGGAACAGCCGTTTCGAGGGCACCTAGGCATCCTCATTATCAACCGAATTACCGAATAAATCTGAGCGAGAAACACACAACAACCCTAATAAAACTCTAATTTTACCATGCTTGTTTATCTCTACTCTTGAGAAAAGATATATATGTATTTATAAGTACCTATTTTTTGCAGCTTAACACTAAAAACATGCGTGGTATATACGGGACGAGAAGGTCTAACCCGTATCCGTTCCGCCCTCAGAAAATAGAGCAAGAGAATGATACGTTCCCCTCGTCAAATGTGTTTTTCGTCCGTTTATACATTTTAAATGTAAACCACGCAAGATGTACGGAACACGACGAAAGAGTCTTTTGTCAACGTAGCACGTGATTTAAAACATACGGTCGTTTTACTCCAGTAAATCAAAAAGACCAGAGTAATAAAGAGGTGGGTGGTCTCTGTTTAACAGGTTGCGTTCCTTTTTTATATAGAGGCGAGGTTACGTTCTTAATCAATTTCAGGTTTTCTAATTTAATACCATGCCCGATTTCGTTTATGTGTTGTGCTGCACTTGATGCTTCTGTTTTGTCGTACCTGCAGCATCTGATATGTTCATTAAATCTAGTACCTATCGCTCGTTTTGTTTGACCAAATAGGGTTTATCATAGTAATTATATGAAATTTTATAAATTCCCGACCGCCGGGGGGGGGATTTATTCCAAAGCCAAATCCGACATTATTTTTTGGAGCCAGTTTACTGATATCAACAGAATTTTTATTCTACAAAACGCACTTTATATTTTGGAATGCATAATGTTTGTTTGCAAACATAAATGTAGGGTTAGTGAATGCTTTTTTGAGCATGAATATTCTACAAGGAACAAAAATAATTATAGGCTACTTCAACACATACTGACTGCTAGTGAGAAGTCTGTACAATATGTTGGCATGACTTTCTTTAATAAATTACCCAACTGTATAAAAGCTATAATAAGTATTGGTTCGTTTAAGAAGCAACTAATGGGGTATCTTCGTGATATAGAGGCATATTCAATTCAAAGAATATTTAAATTATTAGAACCATGCAGCTTCTTATTCTTTGCTTTTATTACGAGCTTTCTTTCCTTTTCTTGCGTTGTAATGTTGCTTTTGTATTTAGTTCTAGTCCAACAGTTTGTCATCTTCTTTGTTAACTGCAAACTCTCTTTCTATATGCACTTGACTATTTCCTTTAACATATTGTTTGAAGAAATTCATTATTATTATTATTATTATTATTATTGTTATTATTATTATTATTATTATTACTATTATTATTATTTAACAGTTCCAGAAAAGGTAAATAACTATCTTTAAACTAAACAACAAGAAATAAATTACCAAGCATTTTTTGTTCAGGACATTTTTCGTGTGAAGGATATTTAGCAATTTATAACCACTGTATGCTACACTTTTCTGTTACCCTGTATAATGTTTCTTTTTATCAAAATTAATGTTCCTTTAAATTACACCCACGTCTAATATATTTTATTTCCACATAAATGCAGTTAATCACGTTTGTTTCCATTTTACATATATTCAAACTTATAACTTTTATAGTAGTTAGTGAAAACTTCGGCGAAAAAGAGAAAGCCCTTCAGAGGGTTGCATGACCAACAACGTTTATGAACCGCCAAGATAGAGTGTCAACTTATTCAAGTTATCAAATGTGCCAATGCCAAGAATTTGTGTAATGTAATGCTAAAATAATGCTATTATAAACAGCATGATTAGTGCGTGGATAGCGTTGTTCAGTCACATGTATTCAGGTACGTTCAAGTAATTGCAAAACTCCACCGACGCCTATCATGATGTAGCGGCAGCTCAAATAGCTGAGTGCCCTCTCTATACCCCAGGGGTTTTATTTAGTAAATATTATAGCTGTTTCTTCCGTTACAAATTTCAATCAATCGAACAAAAAACATTCTCCCTTTAATCCATGTACACTAAAACTATCAAAGTTTTTATATTTCAAACTTATCAAAATATCTCTTTATAAGGTAACGAATAACATTTTGGTAATTTAATAATCAATTTCTCCCTCTATATACCTCATGTGACTATATACTGAGCGATTTTTGATATGTTACTGATAAATAATAATTACTATAAAATATTATCGTTTCTCATTTCCTCTGACGAGGTATAAATCACTCAACATATGCCTTTTCAACATCATTGTCTGTCCGCAAACCAAACAGATCACCATTACGATATTACATTAAAAGGTGAGTTGTGACGAAAATTCTGACAAGTGAAACGGGTTCGCTGGATGTACAGCGCCTGGTATTTACTCGGATTAAGAGGAACTGCGGTGGAAGAGACGCATTTATGAGCTCCGGTGTTTTCAAATATGTAGGTATGTACGAAGCTGCTGTGGCGCTCGCTTACCAAACCATCCAGACTTTGAATGCAGAAAGCACATTGTACCCGTTATTTGCACGATGACATGTGTTACGGTCTCGGTAACGTTGTCTCGCTTCCTCCCACCAACCCTCCTCGCCGTGCTGATGTGCTCTCGTCTCGCTCGTTTTCCTTGCTTACGACAATAGCCCCACCACACCCAGCCACACAGAAATTCTGTAGTATTTCATCCCTTTCCCGGATGTAGCACTGAATGTTTTGCCGGTATACAACAAAGTGGTTTTGTACTGATGTGTATTCTATTAGCGGTATTCCCGATTAGAGTTGCCATATAGATGGCGCTGCGGTCGACATGCGAAAATTGGAAATTAAGGAAAAATGGATTTCGGTTGAAAAGAAAAGGATTTCGGATGGTGTTTTGTGGAGAACTTCTGACTTACGTTTCTCAGGTATTTCGAATGAAATCAGTAAATGAAATTACTCTCGATTGAATCGAAAATTTTAGTCACAAGATGAAGAGATATAAAGAGCAGCTGTTTGGGATTTCAAATATAATATCGACCGTTTCTGTATTGTAAAACTTGAACATTTATGTTGGATTGGCAAGGAAATGTGAATATTCGGCATGAAATGTGATCAGCACAGCTTCATATTTAATTTACCAAAGAAGAGCACATTTTAGGTATAGGAACATGTTTATAAACAAAATTTTAGAATAATTTATCAGATTTTGGATAAAATATATAGGGTACTCCATCTAAAAAATTGAAAAAGCAAGGATCATGGTAACAGTTTCGATGGCCATCTTGTAGACGCTACAATTTCTCGATGTATTGTCGAAAATTCTAAGAAATCGAATAAAATTTGAATCACCGCTCTAGCATGTGAGGTGCTTAAAATATTGGCTCTTAGTAGTTTCGCAGAAATCTCAAATTATCTCGTTTATCTTAAAACTAAGCCAGATGGGTATAGAAAATATTGAAGAAAGTTTGGTGAGATTGTAGAGGGGCATCCAAGAACGTAATAATATACAGGTGTTCCATTTAAAAAGCCAAAATTGGATCGTCTATAGCGATAACTGAACACCTTTATACTTGGGGATAATTTTATTTTGTGCAGAACCTATCTCTGCATATTTCTTATTTGAAAACGTTTTCTCTAACTTGCTCAGGAAAGGAATTATCTTCCGTCCAGGCACTAGGTGGACACTTGTAGCGATTGTTAACACATTGATGGACAAAACGGATACAGCCGTCATCAAAATTTCAAATTCTGTGACAAGACACCTGATCCGTCGGACTTCCACCTGCTCCCGAAACTCAATACATTTCTGGGTGGAAAGAGATTTTGGTCGAATGAAGAACTGTTAGAGGCTGTAAACGATTGTTTTGGGGACATCGAAGAAAGTTACTTCCGGGAGGGAATGGAGAAGCTAGAGAAACGTTGGACCAAACGTGTTGAGCTTCGAGAGGATTATATTGAAAAATAAAATATAACTTGAATCCGATTCCTTTTGTTTTCATTGTCATTCCGGAAACTTTTTAATCTACCCTCGTATAAAGTCATCTCACTCAAGTTAGTTCAAAGGTTTAACTAACAGCGACACTTGATGACTGTAACTGAAGTGAGATATACAATATAAATGACAGCTAACATAAGTCTCAAGTTCACCCCTAATAAAGTTCATAGCACCGAAAATAACATAACCTATAATCTTAACGTAAACTAGAGAGAAAAATACACGTACAAGACGATATGGCAAGAAATAAAACCTCATTAGATGACCTCCGTAGCAATTTTACGACCTGAAAGAAGTACGTCAACGTACCTTATCTCCATCCTCTTCTCTGCCCTTATTCTCTCTTTCGATCCGAAATCCCCGGTTCCCGCATTTACATAGACCGCTACGAGCGAGAAGCAACCCGCCGCGGCCGGGTACCTGTTGCGACGTTTGCCTGCCGTCGTGAATTTTTTATAACAAGCCAAGTCAATACTACGAGCTACACCGTTCGTTATGTGTGCACCGAGTACTGTTTGCTTTTCCTTCGGCTGAAACGAAAATTCCTGGGCGAAACTTTTACGAGGAATCGATGCAAAATATTGCGTTAAGCGTTTTTATGGCGTCGTCAAATGCAACGGACGTGACGATAATTTCGCAGATAACAAGTTTTATCTCGGCCGCGAGATCGTTCTAGATTTCGAACCAGATCCACAAAAAAAGGAGGAAAGCAGGACGAGGCGAGATATTGGAATTGTTAATTAAAGCGGTGGAAGACTGGCGATAAAATGCCTATTTTTATGGCGGCGGATAGTTAGGTTGCATTGTCTACATCGTTGGTTTAGTAAATAATTTGGAAGTTCTGTAATTATTTGTATTAGATTTAGAATTTTTTATGCAATTTAACCTATTGGAGCATTTACCATATTGTTATGAAGTCCGATTATGGGTATGGTCTAAAATTCTATTGAAATATACACGGTGTTTCATAAGTTTGTAGCAACCCAAAGTTGTGTGTCTTTATATGGAACATGTTATATGTTATCGAATTTTTAGAACCCTCATTACATTCTGAGGTAAAAAGTAGAGTAATCTCAAATAGAGAAGTACATATTACATCATACGCGCAGATGGCTTGTTTTAGTCCGGCCAGTTCATTGTCACTCGTCAGGGGGTGGTACTTCAATAGCTTACCGTTACTGTTTGCGAAGAGGTTAGACGTGTTTAGAACAATTGTTTGGCGTTTCATTCTTCTGTATTCCCAATTTCTAATTTTATGAATTACTGTCGTTCTCAAGACATGTGAGAGCTTTTAGTGTTTCTGCAGATAAAAACTTTACACAATTTATCGCCTTTTTTTTTGATTTTTGAACACCCCATATAGTTCAAAATATTTACGGCAATGATTTTGTTGCTAGTTGAAACTACTCTAATAATAATAATAATAGTCATAATAATAATAATAGTAATAATAATAATAATAATAATAATACGAGAGTAGTCCCAAAAACAAGGTCTCCAATTTTTTTTAGAATACTAAAATCCGTTTATTTTTTATAATATATACATCATGTTAAAGTTTAAACATTTATCTATTTTTCTACATAATCACCATTTCGTTCGATGCACTTTGGTAGACGCTGACAGTTTTTGTATGCTCATGCCACCATGTCCTTGAGAAAGCGTTGAACCTCTTCTTTCACCTCGTCGTCGGAGCTGAATCGCGTTCCGGCCAAATGTTCTTTCAACTTAGGAAACAGGTGGTAGTCACTGAGTGCCAAGTCCGGACTATAGTGTGGGTAGGTGATGATGTTCCATTTAAACTGTTGCAGGAGAGCGACGGTTTGACGGGCGACGTGTGGGCGAGCGTTGTCGCGGAGAATGCTTACGCCCTTGCTCAGCATTCCCCTTCTCCGGTTCTGAATTGCCTGTCTGAGTTTTACCAGTGTTTCACAGTACCTGTCAGCGTTTATTGTGGTCCCTGCAGGCATAAAGTCGACCAACAATACTCCATTTCGATACCAAAACACAGCTGCCATGACTTTATCACACTTTGCTATTACACGAAGACTGCAGCAAAATCGATCCAGTTTCCAAGCTAGATGATCAATGTGGCCACTCCTGGACAGGGAGGAATCAAGCGTCATTCCCAGGAAAGAAACTTCATCAGACCAAGAAAGTATACTCCTCATATATCGAAACTCCATACCTTGCATGTTATTGTTGAAAGCCATAAGTTGCGTTTTTGCGATATTTAACTCAAAGTAGTGACTGTCAATCCATTTGTTGAGTTTATCTAGACAGCTTTCCACTTCAACAATGTTTTCACCAATTGAGTTTGCTCTAACTACACAGGAAGCATTATCCGCATATAAAATCATCTGACTCTGGACAACCTCTGGTATGTCATTCGCATATAACAGGAACAAAAGAGGTCCCAAAATGGAGCCCTGAGACACCCCTCCAGGATTTTTCACCGCATTCCGATCTACACTGCTTTGAGGGTCATCAAGGGTAATAAGGAACAATTGTACTAAGGTTAAAGGTTTCGTGTTTATTTGAATTTCTTTTTATAAAATGACATTTATGGACTGTTATTTCTCCGGAAGTGCACGTTAGATGGATGATGCCTAGATAAGGCATAAAAGGACTCAATACATATGCGTTTATGTGCTTTCGGTTTGCTAATGAGGTGCCCGTGATATTGTGTAAGGCTGTTATACTCGTTTGTATCCAGACTAAAATAGATAAACAAATAAATACAATTTTTTTTTGATGGGACACGTTGAATATTATTTTAGTACTTTTTTTGTATTAGTAGTCCAAAATCAACCATTTTCTCGCTATAGCGATTTTTAAAAGTAAGCTACTATCAATATTTACTTTGTCAGTTTGTCATGACAGTCAAGTAGATCATTGAAATAATTATTGACAATTGATTATCTACAGGGTGAGTCGCGAGGAACGGACCAAACTCCAGGAGTGTGTTGTACATGTGAAGAAGTTATAGCGTAATTACAAAATGTTAACTAGCCGCGGTCGTTGCTTTCTAGGCGGTATGATTATATCTCTTGGCGCTATATGGCGCCAAGAAATATAGTTTGGTGCTGTTTGTGGAGAGTAATGACATAAACTCGAGAGGTGAAAAACAACAGCGAGAAAGGGTCGTGTTCGAAGCCATGCTATTTGACGCCGGGTAGGCAGAAACATGTCCGTCGGCCAACGCCTTTTGTCGCTTTGCTTTTTGCCGGTAGGGATTCCGCCAATATTAGCATTAATATTTCGTTCTTGTAAACAGTCTAAATTTTACTTTTCAGCTAATACGTGTTAAATGAAATAAAAATATCCTAGCATTGGCTACGCGTGCAAAACAAAAACTCACGTACGTTCTACATTAAAGTTTTTTCGCTCATCACATATGACGTACCGGCTATTTGAATCAATATTTGCGAGGCTCAAAATCATTTCAATAATTTTAATAGGTAAAGGTCGACACTTGGGATGCTCTAATTCGACGTAGTAAAAATGCTGCAGCCGATATTAAAGAAAAACATGAAGCAATCAGAAGAGCAATAGACGCTCTTCGCAGACGAAGCATACAATATTTAGAGGTCAATGGCGGTATTTTTGAACATTTATTAAAAGAACGCTATGATTAATAAATAATAATTAGGAAACTTTGTTTATTTGCACTCTATAACTTGAAAACAAATGGAAATCGGATAAGAATATGAGTTATTTTATGATTTCTGTTGCAACAAGCCTAATATCAAAAGTAGAAGGAACAAATGTGTGCTTGGTGCAAAATTCTTTGTAAGATCTAGAAGTCATAACTGTAGTTTATTTTCTGGTACTCCAGTCGGTTTTTGGGTAACATTGTCCATTATTCTTTACTGATGAACTCTAAACCACATGTTTTAGTACCATCATCCTTTATGTTTGCAACCAACGGCTAATGCTAGTTCAGATCTAACCACAGATAATCATTTTTTTTGTAGAAAAACACACTCAAAAACTCACAATCCATACAAACGTAATTGTACACCTACGCCTACATATGAAATCAACGGGAGACCTAAGCGTTAAATTTATTCTAGCGATTGGGATTTGAAATGCTGAGATATGACGAGCTGACGATCGCGGAACTAAATAGTTTAGATTGTGCAATACATCTGAGCATTGGATTCTGGTATGTATCACCCCATGCAATACTCGTAATGCAAAGAGTGATCGCCTGCACTGCAAAAAGGTCACATTAAACCTATTCAGATAATAGTCTCGCGGTAGACCTCTAGGTGGATATATACCATCTGACTTAAAAGCCAGAGCAGCTTGCGCTAAACGTTCTCTATAGCTAATGTATGTACCTCATACAGTGGGTTCCAAATAATGTTTCTCTACTCTCAAGTTTCGAACGTACCAATGTGTTATATAACTATTTACTGCATGTTATATGTACGAAACCATTTCCATTCAATATAAGTATGTGCTTTAGATTTGAAAAGCACTAGAATCTCGTTCTGAATACCAGGCATCTCTTTGTGGATTATTCTTCCCATCATAAGAACCCTTAATTTGCTATTGAATTGAATTTTTATCTTCCCACAAATTTCTGTAAAGCAATTTATTAATTTAAATAATCTTTTTTAAATTAATAAAAATATATTCCTTACCTTCCTAAAAGTCAGTTTAAATGTATCTATTAGTTCATTTTGGTTAGTGGTATCTAAAATCTAAAGTAATGCATTGAAAAGCAAAGCAAATGTGTTTTTCCAAATGCTTAAATAACCTGCCAATTAAAGAGCGAGAAGATATGCTAGCTGCAAAGACTACACAATTTGGATACTAAGCAACATTTACAGTGCATTTTTAGCGTCAACATAGATTAAGTAATATATTCCATGCAGAAGATTCTCCCTACAGAACATATATACGAAGTCTAAACTTTCTAATTATCTTGGGCGATTTGGTAAGTATTAATTTCTTGTTTGTACATACATGTTTACCAGTAAACCAGCAGTTCTCAAACAACTTCGAAGCAGTGGGATTTGCAACCAAACTTATAAGGTATACATTCTAGAAACTAAACATGTGAGGAACTTTAGCAAGCTTCCGTTACGCGTATCTAATTCTTATTCAATTGATGAATTATTAACACTACAAACTTTTTACATGCTTAGATAGACGAAAAAGAACGGGAAAATAGAACACTAAGGCAGATAGGTTCCTAAAATGTTCACCCGGTGTAGGCAAACGCGCTTCATTTTCGTTAAGCACGCTAAACCAACAGACAGTCCCATATTCGTTCGGTTTGAATACCTAATCTAAATGGGGAGTTAGCTGCCGTAGCCGGGTTCCGGGTTATCTGCCGGCGAACGAATTTATAATGGGTTTACCGTACGGATTATTTAAAGTTAATTTTTGCCGAATAGAGGACGCCCCGGGCGTTATCAAATTACGTTAATAGGATGAATCTATTTGTGCTGAAGCAGGGAATGTCGTCGGGAAAACGGAGCACGATGGTGCCTTTTCCCATCGTACATGCTAGCCTGTAGGCAGAAATGGACTGAATAAGTGAACCGGAGCCGTCGGGATAAGAGGATGAATTCGGTTTTGGCACGTAAACGTGTCAACGCTTGTTATACGGAATGGTGTGAATAATGGGGATTATCAACTTTGAATACACTACATGCTAATGTATGTAATGTATTCTAATTTAATTTGTTACCCAATTAATCCAATTTAAAACAAATTTTAAACAAACTTTATTCTAATAAGCATTAGTTACTGTACAGTGTAGGCTCTTGAACAAAATACTTTTTGTTTTCGTTTTTGTAGTTGATAACAGCTAATTTTTAGTCAGAAAAAATAATTTAATGAATTTATACATGATGTAAATATGGAATTATAACTTTTTTGACATATTCGGGCAATTCATTCTAAAATTCTTTACCAATAAAACAGGATTATCAGAAGTGTATTTAATATAACAATTATAACTCAATATTGGTCGAGAAATCCCTGCTAATAATAAGGAAGCGGGGCACGTATATGTTATTTAAGCACAGGTGTTCACAAGTTTAATATAATTTGAGTTTTTTACATTTCCCTTTCATGCCTTATTTTTTAAGGGCCACGTTAGCAATAGACGATACAATGCTACAATAATAAAGGTTATGCATCCTGAAAATTTCTTTCATTGTCAGGAGTGCCACAGGGGACAAATTTCGGTCCACTTCTTTTCCTGATATTTATTGTAATTGTAATGTTTATTGTCCGTAAAAAAATACATTGCAGGGGACATAATAATAAAAATCATAGCAACCATGTATCAAAACTGTTTATAAGTGTTTATTAATTAGATTGCACATCTAATTAAATTCAAAATGCGTTTAACTGGAGAGGAAAGAATAGAGGTTCTTATTATGACTGGCTTCAAAGACCGATTACAGAGAGTGTCGTACCATGGTACAAAAATTAGATTTTATTTGTTTAAACAAAAAGTTTTTGAGTTTAGGAACTGCCATTGTTGGCATTATAAACTGCAGTGTTTTTGTTATATTATACACTTTTCTTATAACCATTAACTTTTATTTTGAGGAATAAAACAGCCATAGTTTACTAGTCTACCATCTGTCCCAAGGTACAGTTTGGTGATATACCTTGGGATTCTATGTAAAATTAAACACAAAAAATATCGATTTCGTGAAAGTATCGTAATAAAATATAACATTGAATATTTTGAAACAGCATTTATTTTTTTAAATAAGTATAAAAAACAAATTTAAACTAAATTATACGATGCAAAATCCAAATCAGAAGTAATAAGGTAGATTTGTCTTTCACTACCACCCTCACATCTTGGTATTGGCAGCTTCATAATAATATCATCTAAGGAAATATCAAATATTTCTTTTTCCGATTTGGAGAATTTTTTTCCTTCTTCACATTTTTTGTAATACACTACTTCAGACTCAGATTTGGAATAACACTTCAACACTTCCGCGATATAGTGCCGTGTAATTTTTTTCCCCGCAATTTTAACTAACAAAAAGCCTCCTTTCTTTTTTTTTTATTAAACGAAGTTTCTCATACGTTAGCTTGTGACTTTTTTTTTAATTACCCAAATCATCTCGAAACGTCTGCTCTTCCCCTGATAATTTATTTTTATTACTATCCTTGTGGGTTCCTGTTTACCCCAATCACCTGACAGGGTTAATTCAAGCAGGTGGCGCCTTGTAAATTATCTGTTATTTGTATTCGTGAAAAGTTCCGAACCACTCCCTCGCCGACGAACAGGCTGGCACCCTGAATGAAGGATTCACTAATCATTAAATTATTAAATATTGGGGGGAAGGTTGTTGTATCCTTTTGTTATTTTGGATTCTTTTTTTTAACTAATTCCTTTTACAATTCCAATGCGCTAGAACGTTTCAACTTTTTGTACGCAGCAATTTTCTTGCAAATATCAATTTTTATTTAAGAAAATATTTTCATTTCAATACTAGAAAAATGTATCGTATAATATAAGAAAAATTTCAATTGTATTAAATAAATATTCTCTTAGGGTTAGAAAATAAAGAAAATTCAAGACAGAAAAAATGTTTCTTCCAAGTAAAACATTTAGCTTTAAGTTAAGAAAACATTCATATTAAAGGTAGGAATGATAAAATGGTCTGGATCTCACAAAGTTCTATTGAGAAATTAGGCGACCGGTTTCGAGTTCAAAGAACACTTCATCAGGCCAGCTACAAGGATATCCAATAAAAGAAGAATAATGGAAAAAAAACCTGAAGTTATTAATTAAAATTAGGAGCAAGTGAATGAACCAATGAGAAAGTTTTTTTCTGTTACAATAATGTAATTAAATAGGGATTTACTCCCTTTTTTATTATTATAATTTATTATATCTTAAAAAAACTACAGTTAAATTAGTACACGTGGTAAATAGTAATAAAAAGAAAAAATATTACATTAACAAGTACCTTTGTTTAAAAAAATGTTTATGAAACGGTGTATGTTAAAAATAACATGAGGGGGAGGGGGATATGTTAAAAGTTGTATGGGTAGGTATGGCATCTGTATTCCGGTTTCGTTCGTTACTATCTAGGACGGCATAACTATGTCTCTTGTCAGTAGGTGGCGCCAGGAAATATATCAATGCGGTGTTTGAAGATTAGTGGCATAAACCGAGAGATGAAAAACAATGTGGGCAGGAGAAAAACGCGTTAGTGCTTTTCTCTTCCCACATTGTTTTTGCCGGGAGTAATTCCATCCATAATAGTTCATGGTATTGAGCTATAATGGATGAGCTATTTACTAGCATTATTTTGGTTACTGTTTGTCTAGGCACTTTCTTCATGTGTACTTCTACATTAAGTTCACTTTTGTTTGAACATTATTCTGCAGATAGCCTCTGCCTTAGCCTTTTTAAAATCACAAGCAATGAGAATTTTAAACGAGCTTTAAACAAGGTAACTGCAATTAATAATGTGGATATAAATAATATGCATTTCAAGAATTCTAAGTAAATAAATGCTTTATTTTAAGAAAATGAAACTATTGGTTTAAGAACAATACCTAAACGTTTTCTTGAATTAAGAAAACTATTTACTATCCTTACGAAAATATTGTTTTGTGTTATAACGGCCATTTACCTATATTAAGAATCGCTTTCTTCAAATTTTCTGCAAGATTTTCTTGAATCAAGGAAATGTCTTAAACAAAGAAATACAGTTATTTCATTATATGTATACACTTCTCTTAAGCGGAGGAAAAAACGCTAAGAAAATATTTCTTTTGTTTTAAAACAGTTATTGTATTGTGGATAATTGAAACGGTAATTGTCTTGAATTAAGGTGGACAGTCTGGATACAAGTAAACGTTTCTCTGCGTGTACGTGTCCAGCCTCGTTTAACTTCACCAGTAGTATTGGAAAATATTAAGCAGGAAGCAATAATTTCTCGGCTTCGGAAATGTTTTGAAGTAGTTTTGGCATTTGCTTTAAGAAGTATTTCAGTTTATTTTCCAACTTACTGTTTAACCAAGTCATTATTTGTTTTCATCTGTTTTATTTGATTTGTATATTTGTTATAATAGCTTAACAACTATTCGTAATAAATCCGCATATGAAGGGTTTACTGAAAAGCTTATTTAATCTTTTATCCAAATCCGTCAAAATATATAGGATGTTCAATTTAAAATAATAGACATTTTGTCATTTTCTCTTATAAGTAGGTCAAAAAATGGCACACCAACATTCTACATTAACGTGCCAAAGTATTTTTACTAACTAAAAGTTGCTTGTCACCTAATTGTTAGTATCTTTATTTTAAATTCATGTAAATGTAATTTCAATTTTTGTTTGAATTTCGCATTGTCACTGTGTCACATCAATAAAAGGGACAATGGTAACAGGTATTAGATACGAGTCTTTCCTCAAACACGATTACTTCAACTCAAATTCTTGATAGAACACCCAACGACGAATACTCGAACATTGCCATAACAAATATCTCATTGTGTTAAATATTCTTGTAAAATCCAAAAACCAATTTCACTTGTTTTGATACTGTTGAGAATTGAACCAACTAATGTTGCAATATTCTTTGAAAATTAAATCTTCTACATAAAAAGACTCAAACGTCTGCATTAATTTTTAGCAAAGTGAATCACTCGTCTGTACGATTAACAGCCTCCTAGCTCGTAAATCTCCAGGTAAGTAAACTGTCTTTACTATTTTAAACAGCTTTTCAGGTCAAGCGCAATTTGGACTAGTTGCTGGTATGCTATAAAACTTACGAACATGAATTCGGAAAGGTGATTTATGTGCCGAAATTCAGGCTATTGCTAAAGATTGTTTCAGTTAAAATGTGTATTCTTAAAAAGATTAGTTTAGGTATAATTTAGAAGAGGGTATACGCTAACAGATTGTTCAGACTTTTGATTTTTTTTTTGTTTTGATAAAAATAAGTTGACCATTATTCAATGGAATGCACAATCAGCATTTGTTAAAAGGATTCATTTGGAGTATGTAATGACAAAATATAATGCAGATATAATAGTTTTGTGCGAAACATGGTATATACCATAGCAAAATGTGTTCTTCAAACGCTATAATGTCATAAGGGAACTTTTTCGTAGCAGTGTCAGTTTCACTGCCAGTAAATGAAAATTTTTGTTGGGTCTAAATAAAAAACAGTTACGAGACAAACTTATTAGTAGAGTTGCTCAATTTGCGCCAACAGCCAGTGGCCGACGCATAAAAGTTTACACGAAATAAATGGTCAGAAATAAAATATAATACGTGCTCAAGAGTCTTCCGTAAAATCACAAAGTGAATAATTTTGTCAAATATCTGCAACATTAGATATGTTTCTACAGTGGTTTCGGCAAACCGAGTGCGGCGTGAGGAAAAAGTGTATTTATATGCAGAAAATGAACGTTCTACATCTAGTGACGTTATATTTGCGTAATTAAAATAATCTTTGGAATAACTTAATGGTTCTGTTGACGCACCTTCACAAATTTGTCTTAATGTGCCAAAATCAGAATCATTCTCTAAAACACTTTCAAACCTTTTTAGAACACAAAAACATTTTTTGCGTCTTCTACCGCGCATAGCTGTGCGTGAACATGTTGCACTATTTGCAGAGATTCCACTAACAACACCGAAGAATTTTGTAATTTTTCCATTGCCTTCACTAGTCCGAAGTAATTGTTCTGAATGGTTTTTAAGTCCGTTTTAACCTGACTATCTTGAAATTTCGACTGGCTTTCCTTGATAGCCACAGCTTCCTTTGGATCGAATTGTAAAATCACGTTTTTAATATTCTCAAAATATTTATGACAATAAAACGCGGCCTGTAACCATGTTCCCCAACGTGTAAGAATAGGCTCAGGCATACAAGGGCACAATCTGTGAAATTTGCGAATACGTTTTGGGGATTTGACAAACACTGCTTTTGTATGCGCTATTAAAGCGTTTACCTCGGGATAACATTTTCTAATACTATGCGCCACATGTCTGAAAGCATGCATTTTACACGTAATATGTAACAAGTTAGCACAATGTTTTTTAAGAGACCGGCCTACAGAAAACATGTTTGCGGCACCATCACTCATAAACATCAACAGTTGGTTTGTTGAAAGTTCAAACTTTTCCAATGTATTTAACACTAACTTTAAAATTACTTCGGCAGTACATTGTTGTACTCGTCTAGAAGCTAATAGAATTGAAGGTGACGATTGATGTGGTTCCATTGTACGTACCATTACATTAACCACAGAATGTTTTTTACGATCTGTTGTTTCGTCCACACATAACCACAGTTTTTTATCTTTCAACTCGGATTTAATTCTTTTTTCAACATGTTCACGAGCAGATAACACAATTCTTTGTAACGATGCCCGACTTGGTAATTTGCAATCCGAATATTTATTCCAAAAGAAGACATATGCTTCCTTGTCTAGTAAATTAAACGGTAGATTACATGCAATACAGGTAACACATAAATTAAATTAAAATTTGTCGTAGTGTCGTGTGCAATTTTTTTTTGAAGAATGCTGTTTACTATTTACCTGACGTAGACAATCCTTTTTGGACCAACACATTAAAGGGATATTAAAAACTACACATTGAATTTTAACGCCATCATAATTTAGGTCAGGCATTTCTGCTACATATTATGTAACTTTGGCCGTAGGCAACATTTTTAAAACAAACGTAGAACTACGAAATAGTATTTACGGCAGCTTGCATGTACACACAACAGATCTGGTTGAAACTCGCAGTTATACTGAGGGTTGTATTGAACCTCCGCCACTGCCCGTTGGCGCTAGTGAACAACTCTTAGTTTCTTAAGCAAGCACAGATTTATATTTAAGCATAACGTCTATTTCTTTTCTCTCAACAGATCGTATTAACTGACTGCTGGCAAATGGGTATTGATCCCGCAGACCATTAAAAAAAAAGAGGTTATACGAATTGTTTGAATCAATCAAATTTATTAATGTGATTATCACATTCTGAGAAGTTTAAAATGCAACGCCTTCGTTTTATGGATTTTATTTTAATTTACCTACTCCAAAAACGTCAGACATCTGAAAGCAATAGGAAGTTAAAAGACCGCAGGCCGTTTTCTGAGCCGGAATTCTAATAAAAGTAATATAAAGAAATTACTCAAAGGAAAATGTGTGCCTTTATAAAAAAAAAAAAACACAAAGAGAAAAAGAAGATCAGCAACAGTATAAAGTTCCCTGCTTATTTCTTTCACAAAGTTGGCGGAATTATTAGACGTTCCTTTGTTGATTAAACGTCTTTGAGGAATATTTAAAAAGTTCAAATGTCGAATTCGTCCACGTGTGAATTTCTACAGCGGTAATAATACACGCGAATGAATTATTCGTTAGTATGAGACACTGACGCAGGAGCAGGCGTTGAAGCTCATAAAACCACCGCCAACGGGAAAAAATGCTATTTCCTTTATTTTTTAGGGAAAGCAATGTGTCTTAAGGTCGTGAACAACTGTGTGCGCGAGAATCATGTCTGTCTAGGGACCTACGTTTGATAAATAGGTCTCGGTTTCCGTAATCTTTCCCAGTCCTATTTCATTAATGTGTTTTGTCATGCGAAACAGGTATTTGAACAAATCCCAGTAACGCAATAAGAAAAAAAAATTAACTTCGGATGTTTTTTTGTATCAAATTTAGTTAAAAAAATGGTAACAGGGGATTATCTAAAAGTAGTAAATAATACGAGTTTGCGAAGTTGCAAAATACGTACATTGCAAACTAGATCTAAGTCTAATTGGTGCTAGTTTATATGAATCTAGTTGGAAATTATGTATTTAGAAAAACGAATTTAGAATCTTGTAGAAACTAAATCTTTAGGTCTTTGGTACATTTGCAATATAAAAAAGTGAGTAGTGTGCCAATTAGAATACTCAACTTGGAAGAGAAAGGAATGATTAGAGAAGTGTCGTCATCGATGGATGCGCAAAGAAAAGTTGTCAGTGGCGTGGTAATTTACATAGTTCATTGCGCTTAGGGTAAAAATAGAATAAGCTAGAAAATGAAAAATGCATATTTTACAAGGAAACTTAAAAACAATTTTAATAGAATGTGATCATAAAAGTTACTATTGTTTTTTATGTTGGTTACAACTATATCTGACAGTTAAATCTTGCTTAAATCATATCAAGTGTTATGTTCAACGTTGTATCTACGACAACAACAACTTCTCTCAGTTGTCACTTCGGTACTGACTAAATGTCAGACTGGCCACTCGTAGGTAACTAAATATCCCTCTTGCGGGGAAAATTGGAAATTTCTTCGTTACCATCCCCCCTCAGCCAACCATTCTTGGAGCGAGGACATTATAATTTAATTATAAGTCCAGATAATGACGAGTGTGGGGTAGCATGGACAAATCTACTTGTTAGTTAATTTTTCTATTCACTTATTTCGTCTAAATTAATGTAAAACGCGTCTGGAATAAGCAACAGCGTAAATTGAAAAGTACAACAAATACTATTTCATCAATTAAATCTTTATTAAGTTCGTAAGCATGTTTTCTCGTTAAAGTTTGTGACAGTTCAAATGATTTACCTCGTTAAAGCTTGTTTGTTGGTTGATAACATTTGGATCACAGAAGTTCTATAAATTACAAACCTTGGTTAAGTAAAACTGCAGTCGTTTCGCGATTAATGAAGTTGAAAAACATAATTCATATTTTATCGATGTAAATCAAAGTTCTATATTGGTATAAGTTCGATGTCAAAAGTTTTGTAGTGAAATAAATACAGTCGCCGTCTTTCGCGTATTAAATAAAAGAGGATACACCCATAATTTTTTTTATTCGCAATTTGATTCGAATTCAAACTGAGTTTAACTCATTCCTAAATTGCGTAAGTGTATCGAAGACCTAAATTTGAGAGAAAAATTTCAAATTTCCAACAAGGCAGTTTACTGTGGTGAGTTTATTAATAAACGATAAGTGGTTAGTATATAATAGCTAGTCAAAATTAAAACTATATTTACTTTCAAATCTTAAAATTCGTTCAATTTCTTTCGTTTTACATCCTATGTGTTTGATATTTCGTATCTTAAAAATTGCGTTAAGTTCTCAGATATCCCGTTGAACTTACAAAACCGTTTTTTAATTGGAAAATAAAATAATCTAGAAAATTTAGATCAAAATTTATGCAGAAGTATTTCACCCAGTTGTAAACTTTAAATTTAAAGGTAAATAATTATAAATATTTTTCTGCGTTTACCATTTCATGAAAACATAACGGACCAACAATTCTTCTCCGGAAAGCTGTTATCCAAACACCAACCTTTTCAGAATGCAATGGTTTCTGCATCATTAAATAAGGGTTTCTAGTGGACCATGTACGCATGGTTTGTTTGCAAATAAAACCATAAAGGTGGAACCAAGCTTCCTCTGAGAAAAAGTATTCGCCAAGGACATTATCATCATTCATGTAATTTTCAAACCAATTGCAGTACTGCACTCTCACTACATTATCAATGAGCTTGAATTCTGCCACGACACAAATTTGTATGGATATTCCTCGAGATCTTTTCGAAGAATACGCTGATAACTTCCATATGACAAATTAGTTTCCTGTGAAAGCTTTCTAATTGACTTTTTAGGTTAATGATCTATACATCGCCTCACATCTGCAATAGCTTCAGCAGTTCTTTTCTTGAATCATTTTGTTGATGTGAATCCAGATATGATACAGAAAAATATGGAAACTGAAGATGAAATTCATCCATGCATAGTTGCGGAGAATAACACCATTCCACTTGCCGTTGCTTTTATAAGACACGTCAATAAACATCAAATGTAATTTGAATTGTCAAACATATCAATAAATGTCAAACGTAATTTAAAGTTTCAATCTTGGATTTAACTACCAGATGTAAGTGTAACCAACACAAAAAGTAATTCTACTCAAAAAAGAAAATATGGCTTTCTCGATTACACTTATTCCTGAACATATTGTACTTATTTGTAGTTATTTAATGAAAATATAAGTAATTTTTATTATTAATTATTTAGCGTCAATTGGCATTACTGAATACATATATATCTCCAAACATGAAGCAGCTGTCATCCCTATTTTCATCTGATAAGTAGAGCTGCTCTAGCGCCAACGGGCAGTGGCGGAGGTTCAATACAACCCTCAGTATAACTGCGAGTCTGAACCAGATCTGTTGTGTATACATATACGCTGCCGTAAATACTGTTTCGTAGTTCTACGTTTGTTTTAAAAATGTTGCCTACGTCGCGAAAACGACCAATGTTGGATAAAGTTACAGAATTTATAGCAGAAATGCCTGACCTAAATTACGATGGCGTTAAAATTCAATGTGTTGTTTGTAATATCCCTTTAATGTTTTGGTCCAAACGGGATTGTCTACGTCACGTAAATAGTAAACAGTATTCCTCAAACAAAAGTTGCACACAATACTATGACAAATTTAAATTTAATTTATGTGTTACCTTTACTGCATGTAATCTACCGTTTAATTTACTAGATAAGGAAGCATATATCTTCTTTTGGAATAAATATTCGGACTGCAAATTACCAAGTCGGGCATCGTTACAAAGAATTGTGCAATCTGCTCGTGAACATGTTGAAAAATGAATTAAATCGTAGTTGAAAGATAAAAAACTGTGGTTATGTGTGGACGAAACAACAGATCGTAAAAAACATTCTGCGATTAATGTAATGGTACGCACAATGGAACCACATCAATCGTCACCTTCAGTTCTATTAGCTTCTAGACGAGTATAACAATGTACTGCCGAAGTAATTTCAAAGTTAGTGTTAAATACATTGAAAAACTTTCAACAAACCGACTGTTGATGTTTATGAGTGATGGTGCCGTAAACATGTTTTCTGTAGGCCGGTCTCTTAAAAAACATTGTGCTAACTTGTTACACATTACGTATAAAATTCATGCTTTCAGTCATGTGGCAGATAGTATTAGAAAATGTTATCCTGAGGTAGACGCTTTAATAGCGCATACAAAAGCAGTGTTTGTCAAATCCCCAAAACATATTCGCAAATTTCACAGACTGTGCCCCCGTATGCCTGAGCCACCAAAACCTATTCTTACACGTTGGGGAACATGGTTACAGGCCGCGTTTTATTATCATAAATATTTTGAGAATATTAAGAACGTGGTTTTACAATTCGATCCAAAGGAAAACCAGTCGAAATTTTAAGATAGTCAGGTTAAAACGGATTTAAACACTATTCAGAACAATTACTTCGGACTAGTGGAGGCAATAAAAAAATTACAAAATCCTTCGGTATCGTTAGTGAAATCTTTGCGAATAGTGCAACATGTTGACGCACAGCTATGCACGGTAGAAGACGCAAAAAATATTTGTGTTCTAGAAAGGTTTGAAAGTGTTTTAGAGAAAGATTCTGATTTTGGCACTTGACAAACTTTGACTTTGACAAATTTGTGAAGGTGCGTCAACAGAACCGTTAAGTTGTTCCAAAGATTATTTTAATTACGCAAATATAACGTCACTAGATGTAGAACGTTCGTTTTCTGCATATGAACACACTTTTTCCTCATGCCGCACTCGGTTTGCCGAAACAACTGTGGAAACATATCTAATGTTGCAGATATTTAACATACATTATTCACTTTGTGATTTTACGGAAGACTCTTAAGACGGTAAGTGTTTGAGCACGTATTATATTTTATTTCTGACCATTCATTTTGCGTAAAGTTTTATGAGCCCGCCACTGGCTGTTGGCGCAAATTGAGCAACTCTATTGATAAGCGTCTCTCCGATTGTAAACATATACATATGTTTCATTTCTACTTATCTAACTACTCATTGCTTTTTATTTAATTTTTATTATGTTCATTTGTAATTCGTACATTACTTGGTATTTTATTTAGAATATAGATAATCTTTACAGGATTTTCGTAATCTTGGTGTAATTCCTGAACTAGCATGGTTGTAAGCAGATGCCGAGGGAAAATTTTACCGAATATAGTACTTGACACTTTTAAGGTGAAACTAGTTTTAAATATGCTGATAATACCGAAGATTAGTTAATTTTCAAGGGTGTCGCAACACTGGACTGTACATTTTTATATCTTCGCTAATTATGTTTACCTTTATTCCAACCCCTTTATTATACTTTCTTCAACAACGAAAAAGCTAATTTTAGTAGTTCTCTATCCACAATGCCCTGCTTCGACTAAAAGCAGCGAGTACACTCCATAACCGGTTGCAAGAGTATTTACTTTTAATTAACTGCAAGAGATTGCCAGGACCACGTCACTGAATCGATAAGCGAGTCCGGTTGTCGTTTGTGCTGACGCTTACTAAGCAAATGGTTCCTGTATTTCAACCATAGGATATAAATATAAACACATAGTAATATGGTTAGGTCTAATTAAAAGTAATTGTATTTTAAGAAGTAGAAGAGATCGGAAACCACTTCAAACTTCATACATCTTTGCAATTATGTACTGCTACGCAAATGCTTTAATATTTCTCTGTAAACTGTCCTATATGCGATTTTTTCTAAAATATGTTTGGTTTGGGAAATAATGGATTTATTCCATGTTTTAGGGGTATTTTAATTTAAATTGATCCTCTATTAATTGCTTGGAATTGTTAAAACTATTGCCACAACAAAAAGTACTAGTGCAGATGGTGCCTCTACACCTGGGGGTATAAAGGCTCACACTATTTCTCATAGCGATTGGGAGAATGCGAAATTAGCCACATCACTCCTCGCTCTCAAGCAGAGGAGTTAGCAGCAGTTAATGGCTCAGGGTTACCGATGTGGTTAGTTACGAGGTAGATTGCAGTAAGTGCGGACGATCTTAGAGAGAATTTCTGGAGTATTTATTTTTCTTTTCTTTTATTTCATCAGAATCTGTTTTTATTTTCGTCGTTAGAATTTCTTATTAATTTCGTCTAACGTTCGTAGCAACAACAAAATAAATATGCGAAACTCTCATTTCCAGGCAACCTTGACTTCAAATTATTACGTGCGCTCTTCTCACAGTACGTCTACATCCTGACAAGTGTATTAGCAGGAATTGCTCGGATTTCACTCAGTTCCCTCCACGCTCTCTCGCATGTACGGCGAGAGAGCGAGGAGGGGATGCCGATATAGCTAATTTCTCATTTTCCCATATAGGTTTATAAAATAAAAGTATAAAAAATAAACTGTTTACGCTTTTATTGAATGTAGTGCAAATAGAAACTTTTTGTATTGTAAACGCCACTTATCATGAAACAACACATTGCACTGAATCCATCCTTCTCTTGGTTTTGCTTCGCAAAGCTTGCTGGAACGGTGGAAATAAATGATGTAATTCTCAGCTCTATCTTCCACACTATCTGTTAGAATCAACAATGGTACTGTATGCTCCAAGTGTACACACTAAACTATCGCAAATGTCTTCAAGAAACTTCTAAGTTTACGCAAAACAAATCTTTTAACAATTAAACGATCCAAGGTGACTGTATGAGTAATTCACAACTGGGAGTAAGTATAATAATGGTATAAATTCTCACAAAACTCCTATAAATCGATGCTACCGGTTTCGAGCAAGTCAGTTCATCAACAGGCAGGCTGAAAGTCATCCATTGATAGAAGTTGCAATATATCAAAAATTAGGTAATAACATATGTTAAAATTATCTTTCTTAAACATTGTAACTGGTAAAAAATATGGTCTAGATTTGTAATTTTTTTTTAACAATTAGTTATAAATAAGTAACATCTCCAATACAAAGATTGTCTCCTGTTCTCTGTACTAAAATGGCAGTTGTAAGTTTATTTCGTAATGCACTAAAGTAATAGCTGGTAATTCCTTTACATAAAAAGGGTTCGCTTAATAATTTAGACAACTTTAGACTTATAGCGTTAGTGTCTTTATTTAGTAAGATATTTCAAAAAGCCTTAAGTCAAGAATTACTAAATATTTTGATGAACTTAATTTGTGTAATAAATGTCAGTATGATTTCAGGAAGTCATTGTCAATTCGTCATGTAAATAATCTAATTTCAGCGATTGAGCGCGGTTTTAATTCATATTGGGGCTGTGACTGTATTTCCTCCGGTATTTTATTAGATAAATTATCGTATTTGCATTTTTTGCGTTTATTTGAACATTCTTTTAACGGTGTATCGTCAGATTTTTACGATGTTTCGATTGGAGTTCTCCAGAGATCTCTCTTAGGACCCCTTTTATACGATTTCGTAATTTTTACCTATACGAACTCCAAATCTTTTGCCCGACTTAAATTCGATGTCGAATATCTCGAAAACTAATCAACATATCGAAAAATGAAAACCACTTTACAGAACTACTTTATTATGACCGTTAAGAATCGGAGATCAAATCAAAATTCGAAATTTTTTGGCAATGTACCGACGCGATGTACTCATTTTTGGCTAGCCTGTACATGCTACCACAAATTTGAATGTGTTAATATTTTCTCGAAAAGCAAAACTTTTTATAAAGAGTCACTTTTTTCTTTAAAATTAATAATAAAAAAGTTTGCACTGCATATTATAAGCACATTCCAAATCAAATTTCAACTTTTCAGATTTATTAATGATCCTATGTAATTTAAAATTTATTGTCAATGAATATTTTAGGAAAAACTATATTTTAATGTTTGTATTACTTACTTAAGTAACCCTAGAACTGAAACTAACTTTAACAATGATCTAGACCTAATCAGTAGTAAATATTTTCGTGTATAAATGCACTTCACTTTATGTGTAAATAATTTTGCAAAATGATTGTAATAACTTTATTATTTTTGCAAACAAACCAAACTGCTGCTGAGCTTTGCAGGTTACATTTGATACAGTGTAAAGCCACCTACGATTTATAGATATCTTGAAACGCATAAAACTCCGCACAATTTTTACACCTATATTTGAATTTTAACACATGTATTTCTCAAAATTCTATTGTTTACTTAAAAATGTTGGCTCTGGCGTCATGCACATTTTGTCTCATTTAACCAAGCACATTAACCCTAGAACGTACATATATCTATAGGGGTTAGGAGTGATCCTAGCACTTATGCATTTAGTTATTTAAATATACAAGGTGTGGTAACTAAATAACCGGACTGGTGCTACAAAACATTTTATTGAACACCAATTACATTACAAAGTTTATCCCCTTCAATGTACTTTCCTTGCCGATCCCTACAACGCTCCATACGAATTTTCCACTGTCGAAAGCAGTGCTGGAAGTCCGTTTCTGTCAGCTTGTTGAGGACCTCCGTCGCCTTCGCTTTCACCGCTTCCACACTGTCAAATCTTGTCCCCTTAAGCTCCGATTTTACCTTAGGAAATAAGATAAAATCAGGAGCACCCAGGATTTGCTCTTCCACAAATCGGGTCTTCGTCTTCTCACTCGGTTACGTGTTTCACAAGAAACTTGAGGTTAACTTGTTGCTCGATCTGGACACTCTGCATTTTTCGGACGCGACGCTAGCCTAAGGACTCGAACGGACGATTGCCACAGCGAGACTGAGCGACGTACAACCGTGCCCATCGAGCTCAGGGTGGGGGAAGCATCTACAAGCACATATATGTTCAAGCCTGCCGTGGCGTGCTCGCTGTTTGCCGATAATAACACCAGTCCGGTTATTTAATTGCCACACCTCGTACGTCCTAGGGTTAACCAGAACAGTCTGTGTATGTGTGTGTGTACACATTTTGTGAGTTTTTCTTTGTGTCACAGGTTGTAAGACTGTGAAGCTAAAGTATAATGTGTATCTTTCTTGATAAATGAAAATACTGTTACTGTTATACTTTGTTTATTGTATGTATGTAGTAATTCCAGAAATGTTGTAGTAGTTACAAGTAGAACAACTGTAGTAAATATTAGACAAATCGATCTAGAATTGTGAAAAATTGAGATTAAGGAAGTGTAATTTGAACTGTATGAAATTATTTCCTTAACAGTATGCATTATATGTTCCATTATCTTATGCATGTTCAGGTGCTTTAAATTTAACCAGAGAAACCTCGTTAAGGTAAGAAAAAGCGACTCGCATATGCGTAGAGCTTACCTAATACTACCTACGGAAATTTATAATTCGAAATGATGGCATGCTGACGGATGTTTTAACATAGTTTCTTCAAAGCACTATGAAAAATATTTTTTCCGCGAAGAGATATTTTGAAATAGACAATTATCTTGTTCCTTTATTACCGGATAGGAAAGAATATAAATTACTGCAAATAGTTTGGATGTTTTAAATATTTACGAATCAAACGCTTTAGAAAAGAATTTTTTTAAACAAGAAACAAAAAACAACATTAATTGCTTATGATCTTATTCATGATTATTACTTTTGATATATTGAAACGTTTTTGTTATTTTATGAAATAAAAATGAAGCATTATCAACAACCGAATTGACCAGGAAATCCATCCATTATTCATGAGAAATTGATAGGCGTGGCGAACTTGGTTCTCGTGTCCTACGAATTTGCCATTGACATATCTGATACATGTAGTGTCCAGAAAAAGTTCCGGGTGTAAGTGAATAGGTCGATATTCTCACCGAGCGTCAGAATGCTACGAAATTGATGTCTACGGCAATACTGGCGGCATTTTCTCTATAAATCTTCACCACGTCCATGCATCTATCATCAATTTAGTTATAAATACAATACAGGAAGGAAAGTCTCGAATTGGAGCAAAGAATAACAATAATAAAGATTTATGAATGATATATTTTGTTTGATGATGTTATGGTTATGGTAGACCAAACAGAACAATGGATTATATGTATTGCAATGTTAAAAGTAACCCTGGTAGAATCGTTATGATTAGTACCTTGACTACACCGAAAAAAATGTTATAAAGAATCAAACAATTGTAGAACAATTTACTACAATTAGTCTGAGATTATATATACGACTGGCTACAATTTGCACAAATCCCTACTACTCGATTGTGGTTAACGAATTGCATTTCTATTAAATATATTATTGTTGTAAATGTAGTTGAGTAAGTTTTAGTTACACACGTTGTAAAAAATGCGACAATATTGTTCTAAAGATTGTATTGCATAATACAATATGTATGCAGTGTTCTTATAATTATAATGGTTGAAAAAACAAGTAAAACGCAATAACAATAACTACTTTTATGTTTTCGTATCTCCAACAGCTTCCCAATTTACAGGTAGCATTGGTCAGCCGCGAGAATGTTACCAAGACCTGTGCTGTTTCCCAGGTATGTAACACCACGCCCTCCAAACATTCGACAAATTTGAAGTAAAAGGATGAACTACGGAAGACTTTATTCGTAAAGAATTGTGAACCCGATGATTTGACTATATAAAACCAGATAATTTATTAGAAAAAACATGTATTTTCGATAACTAATACTATCTGGGTCTTACCCTAAGACAGGAAACATTTGGTTCATGTACTTAGTGATAAAAATAATAAACAACTTAAAATGAGATGCATTTATGTGTTCTTTGAATAGCATCCTTAGAGCCAGCTTGGAAGTACGAGGCAGGTTCAGAAATTAAGCGGCTATAAGTAAAAAATGCGCATAGATACAAATGTTTTATTATGTACATCTTAAAACGACAGCTTTACACTATTCTTCAACATAGTTGCCATGTAAATTCAAGCACTTGTCATAGCGTTTCACCGATTTTGAATCGCTTCTGCATAAATCTCGGCCACCTAGGAATATAACCAATCTGTCAAAGCATGTTGAAGATCTCTATCATCATCGAAGTGCTGGGCCCCAAGCCACGTCTTCATGTAGGAGAGCAGCGGAAATCAGATGGAGCCAAGTCACGGTTTTACAGTGGATGATCAAAAACGAACACATGACTCTTTGAGAAAATTGAAATGGGACGTTTTTCGTTCATTAACCGTAGAGTTGTGACTTGGCTTCATCTGAATTCCATCCTTTTTCTCACTTCGATGATGATGATCTTCAAAATGCTGATAGGCTAGCTACAAGTTGGTGGAACGCTAGGGCAAGTGCTTCAATAAACATGGCATATTGTAGTTTCAAGATGTATGTAATAAAATATTTGTATTTATAGCCAAACGGCGGTTCAGCTTTGCTTTAAATATCAATACCTTTGGTTAGACGTCGGTAATAAATATTTGGTTTGAGATTTTTATTAATGATAAATATCTACTTATGGGAAATAATGAATATCACAATTGTATTACAGGTGTTTCAAAAATATAGTCCATCGT
The DNA here is from genome assembly GCA_029619315.2 of Dynastes maya. Classification (NCBI taxonomy): domain Eukaryota; kingdom Metazoa; phylum Arthropoda; class Insecta; order Coleoptera; family Scarabaeidae; genus Dynastes; species Dynastes maya. The sequence goes on along the minus strand of JAROYE020000006.1, from coordinate 41,661,641 downwards.
GTGTAAGAAGTTAATAAAAATTTCATTATTTATTTTTTTTAAGCCGTATTCTTGTAATTTAGTTTTTCATAGAACGTATGGGCTCACAGTATTTGTTCAAAATCATCTTCCTATACTGTTTTATTGAGCACTCTTCAACCCTTTACTAAATCATACCGCACGAATTAACTTAATTTACATCTCCTTATCCTTCTACAGATGCAATTAAACAGTCTTTAAACCGGAACAGTGTTTCTAATTACCATGCAACGTTTACTTATTACGCCCGGGTTACCTAACGACCAAAACGATCACCGCGTTCGTTTCAAGGGGGTGCGAGAAGGACGTACGGCGAGGCGCCCCCGATATTGATTTAATTAGATTGTAATTCGAACGTAATTACTATGGAACCCCGAACAAACGCGCTGATTGCATTACGTGAAATTGATATTCGGCCAAACAACTGTTGTACCGTTGCGGGCTACCCAATCTCCGGTCGCCGAGCGTCAAAATATCTTGTCAGGCGCCCAAAACAAACACAAATACATAGAGAGTTATCGATTAACGAAGTCGTAAACCAAAACATTGAAAACGCATTATTAGATCATCGAAATGGATATCAGCCGCGACGTTTTCCAATTGCACGACATGGAGTCCATTTTTCGGTGTAAATAGGCAGCAATAGTAACAGATGTACAGCGAAGTTGACGTTTGAACGACAAAAGCATTTTTGGAAAAAGGCAGACTAATTTCTATATTTTATATACACACGAAAAGAATGCCTAGTAACAGTAACCAAAAAATTAATGCCAGTAAAGCTCATGGTATTGGTGGAATCATTCCCGGCAAAAAACAAAGCGAGGAAAGGGAAAGCGTGGTTCCGAACACTGTTCTTTCCTCGCAATTGTTTTCCACCTCTCGCGTTTACGTCTTTACTCTTCACAAACAGCACCAAATTACAAATCCCGGCCTCACCCACCGTCGAGAGACATAATCATGACGCCCACCACCTATCGAGCAGCTCCTGGGGTGCTCAACGCAAGATTTTGGTGCTGTTTGTGGAGAGTAACGACATAAACTCGAGAGGTGGAAAACAATTGCGAGGAAAGGACAGTGTTCGGAACCACGCTGATGACGCCGGGTAGGCAGAAACATGTTCGAGGGTTAACGCTTTCCTTTTCCTCGCTTTGTATTTTGCCGGGAATGATTCCACCAATACCATGAGCTATATTAGCATTACTTCTTCTATATTTTGTGTTTACCATAACCTTACACACTGATTTCAGTACTGCTTTTAACATCATTGACCATGGGATTCTATTAAAACAGTAGTCAGCATTTGGATTAAGCTCTTCACTGATCAAACTTTTGCAATCCCACTTAGCGAATAAATCGCATTTTGTCTTTTATAACGTATATAAATCTTTTGAGTTCCATCGATCATCTGGTGTACCTCAAGGGTCGCATTTAGGACCACCTCTATTTGTGCTTTTTGCTAACGACATATGAATATCTCTATCCTGTCCTGTATTAGCTTATGTCGATGACATGAAAATATACTAACTAATTAGATCTCGGAATGATGTCCTACATTTACAATATAATCTGGATCTGCTAGGAACACTTAACATTTTATTTATTTTCTGTAAACTTATGATTTTATTTGTTTTATTTTATAAACTCGACATTTTATGTGCCTTATTTGTGAATCGTTTGTTGTATTTTCTTGTAGGTTCAATATTTCACTTGTTTTGTTTTGTATAAATTCATATATTTGATATTTATATTCATTAAAACTTTAACGTGTACGCATTTAATGAAAAAATAGATTAAATTTTTTATAATGAATGCAAATACTATCAAAATCGTCAACGCACAAATTAAAAATTGCTCAATAATCACCTATATATCTCTATGATGGAGCTAACACTAGTGTATGTATTGGGAACGAGCGTTCGATATGTATTTCTCGCCGAGGAGGAAAACATAATACCACTATTGTCATTCGTCGCTTCTTTGCTTATTCATCACACGATATTTGGTTTTTCACCTTCTCATTTATGTATGGGGACAGCAGCAGAAGTAATAGATACTAGAGGTGGTGTATCTTACAAATACATCAAATAACACGAGCGTCTGGGAAGACGTGAGTTGTATAGCACATTTTTGTGACAGTGATCGGTTTTTCCTTTGCTGCTGTGCCGACCAGACCTCAGGTCGAGGTTGGTGGAGACCGAGCATTTAGAAACGTTGAGATACATATAAATACGTACACGGAAAAGAACCGAATTATGTAATTAATACATTACACAATACTTATGTATTTGCATTTTTTGTACAAAGGGACTGTTTATATAATAAATTTATGTTTTATACCTATGTACTGTATTTAATTTAGAGAGCAACTGAGTAAGCGAACAAATTTATTTTTTATTATTTACGAATAAGAAAAAGCAATTGCTCCTCCGTCTTCACAAGGAAGATACACCGAAGCAGACGACTAGCGGCATTGTTCTTCAAACCAGGAGAACGTAACAGGGTGCAATTTCGACGTGATGTTCAATCTTCAAGCTAAAGTTAAATATTAATAAGTGTTTGTTCGTCTCTTACACCAGAAAAGTTAACTACATTGATTCGACATACTCGATACATAACTCTTAAAAGGGCTAATACTGTGAGAGACTTGGGTGTACTGTTCGTTCCTCTGCTGAATTTTTCTCCTCATATCATGCAAATTATGTGTCTCTGTCTCTAAAACGTTAGGTTTCGTTCTACGTACTTGTAAATTATTCAATTCCACGTCTTTGTTTAAAACTTTATATTTTAGCTTTGTTGTCAGCAAACTGGAATCTGCGTCAATTGTCTGGTCACCGCATTATGTATATCTGTAGTTAGCCATCGAAAAGGTACAACTTGTGTCTTATTAATTGTGCCTCCCATTTCCTCCCGTTCTCCTTCTGCCTTTTCATTGCCTTTTCCTCGTACCATCCTACTCCAGATTTCCCATGTGCCGTAATGCAGAAATATTTTATAATGACATTTTTTTGATCCAATTCATAGTATAGTTTAAGTTTTTTTTCTCTTGGTTCTTTTCATTTCATTTATAGTGTATGTATTTAAATTTAATTATCCTGTAATTGCGTATACCGTTGGACAATAAATAGTATTGTTATTATCATTATTGTTATTATTAACCTTTCTAAAACAGTGCAGTAAAGGATAATGAAATAATGGGGGCAGTCTGAAAAGCCTTCAACTTTAACTAGTTATAAATATTCTGGTAATATAATTGCGCATGCGTTAAAAGATACTTTTGAAAATTCCAGTCATGTTGGACGCCCAGTTGTGTCGGCCGATGTTAGTGTTTCCGTAAAAGACAGTCAAATTTTGGGCTGCTGAATTTAAACGTGGTCGTACCCGATTGGTTGAGGATGAACATTCGAGACGGCCAAAAACTGAAACCGCTATCGATAACATCGGAAAAGTTCACCAAATGTTGCTAGGCGACCGTCGAGTTAAGGTTAGAAAGATAGCAGAGGCTGTGGGCATCTCGAAAGAAAGTGTTTATTATACATTGACTGAAGATTTGTGGATGAAAAAGCAAACCGCGCATTGGGTGCCGTGCTTGCTCACTCGGGACCAAAAACCTATTCGAATAAACATTTCCAAAGCCCCGTTGAAGCCGTTTAAGCGAAATAAGTGGTAGTTTTGGCGTGGATTAATAACTGTATATGAAATTTGAATATACCAGTACACTGCTGAAGCCAAGGTACAGTCGAAATAGTGGACTGTGAAGGCTGAATCGGCTCCGAAAAAGGCGAAGACTGTTCCATCAATCGGGCAATTGATTATTTTTTGGGATGGAGTTGTGCTAATCGACTATCTTCAAAAAGGAAAAACAATAACGGCAGCATTTTAGATATCATTTCTTGACAAGCTGAAAGCAGAATTTGCAAAAAAGTGGATGCATTAAAAAAAAAACATTTTGTTCCACCAAGACGACGCATCGTCTCACACTTCACTGGTCGCCATGGAAAAAATTCACGAATTGGAATTCAAGTTGATAGACCACCAAATCTCGCTCTCAGCGACTGTTTCCATTTCCTGCGCTCAAAGTTTCGCAAAGGACAGAGATTTTCATCGCGTGAGGAAGCCATCACATTCGTCAACGCCTATTTTGCAAAAGAAGATGTAAAATAAAACGGTACTATGGTCACTATTCTTTGGATTCTATAGACATTAATTTCGGCAGAAACCCGCAACAAGAGATTTCGTGAAACCTTTTTCCGCAGAATATTGAAAAGAATAAGTAAAGTTTTTAAGGTACAAGATATCAACGTATCATTGCTTTAGTAAGACAAGCACGTAACTCCATTTTTTATCAAAAATGAGATTTAACTGCCATCTAATAATACTTTTCCATTTTTCCCAAAAAACATTCAAATTATTCTGTATTAGCCTCCAAAAGATTTACATTGTGGTCATACGAAAACCAAACAATTTTTTTTCATTTTCCGAAGCACGCTCAGAAACCTCCTAGGCAATTCGAAGGATAAGCCGGATAGGAAAGGTCAGGAATTTATAGAATTGTATGCGAAGACTGTGATAAAGTCTACATTGGGCAAACAAGATGTGCAATAGGCACCAAGTTGAAATAACACATAGCACTTTACCGCTATGGGAGAACTGAATCGTCAAGTATAGCACAACATATAAACGAAACAATATTAAATTAGAAAACCTCAAATTTATTAACAACGTAACTTCCCCGCGAGGATTATATGTACATTTATGAAAACGTTTATCTATATAAAAAAAAAAAACAAAAATCTGTATTGTACGGTTGACAATGGAAATCCACGAATTCCTAAAATTCCTAAAACAAATTCCTGGTGCGGAGTTTACCCATATCATAAATGTATATTTAGAAGAACATAGAATCGCATTTTAAGTATCCCCTGGATAATAAATAAGCTTCAAATCATATAACTAGGAGGTATCGTACTGCTGTATGCCTATAACGAACGTTCCAGCGATAATTATGAGTTTCGCAGGTTCACTATTGGCACCAGCTGCACATAACGCTGATAAATAATATCAATAAGAACTTTATAGTGTCTCCTAACGGAATTATTTAGATGAAACAAGGTGTATATCTGCTTAACGCGTGCTTTTGAAAAGAAACGCATTTATCATATGATAATAAGAGGGTGGAAAGTGGCGCAAAAAGGAAAAAAAAAATTAAACGAGGAAAATGGTTACAAAGCTACCTTTAAACATAATTAAATCATGTAAATCTCGTCTTGACGTACCCTCCGGTTTCTACTAAGTACAAAAAAAGAAGGAAAAAATGAGAGGCAATTTAATTTCGTAAAATATTCGTTGAATTTTCCTTAGGTCCTTGAAGAAAAGAAAATACAACACGAAATGTTGTCGGTCGATGTATATATGTATATACAGAAGATTATCTTATTTTATGCTTAATATTTCATGAATATAATGTTGCTGTAATATAATGGTATAACAACCTGTAAACCATTTCCCTTGAGTGAGATGATTGTGTTTATGAGAAGTTGAGTTTATTTAATGGAAAAACTTGATACAATTAATTTCGGTAAAGTGTAATGTGTCATGGTCAGTAAAATATTTAATTCCAATAGGATTTTCAAATCGACTCAAATTGCCTGATTAAAGGAAAATTTGTTGACTAATTGTAAGATATCATATTTGATTTGTTTCACACCTTTTTGGGTTCTAAGTAAGGTGAAGGATTTTAAACTTCCATTAGTTAGAGGTCTCTTGATAAAGACCCATCAAGTTTTAATTACTTGACGAAAACAGTACTTTGGGTTAAGATGAATCACCACTACATTATTTAAATTCAAAAATAGGACGTAATATTCGCAATTGCATTAAAAAAATTTAGAAATAGTGTTATGTTAAAAACAATTTGAAAGTACATAGTATGAACTATTTTTGGAAAAATTATTTAGTATTGCTCTACAGGCCTTGGAGGCCTTGGGCATATTTACATTTCATTTGCTACATTAACATTAACTACAAAGATACTTTTACATCACCACAATAGCCAGTTAAAAATTTTACATTTACAACTTTTCTCTTTTCTCTTCTCCAGGTGACTCTTTCATCTGCCTTTTCCTTCTAGTCCCTGATATTCATCTTTTGTAGGTCCGCTTGTACCTCATCCAACCATCTCTTCCTTGGTCTTCCTTTTCTTCTCTTTCTAATTGGCTTTCGGTTCATCGCCATTTTTGTCGCTCTACCATTTTCTAGTCTTTAGTCCCAGTCACTTTATTCTTTGTGCTTTTATAACTGATGTAATTTATGGTTTTTTATATAGTAAATCTATCTCTCTGTTGGTTTTTTTTCTCTAATCTTCTCTCATATTTATTCCTCCATATATTGCTCATAGGATCTTCCTTTCCCATCTTTCAAGACCCACGTTTCACAAGCGTATAAAACTGTAGCTCTGATTACCACTTTATAAATCCTCTCCTTTGCCTTCCTTGACACGAACCTTGATTTCATTGGTGTTGTCAGGCCTCCAAATTTCCTATTGCCTTTTGTAATTCACGCTTCTATCACTTGATCCTCATTCCCATCTTCTTTTAATCTGGACACCTAAGTATGTAAATTCTTCCACTCTTTTAAAAACATATTCCTGTTCTTCCTTGATTTGTACTTTCAAGTATGTTTCCGTATTTTGTTGTGTATCTACTATTATTATATATCTACTCATTTCTTGATTTATTCTTAGTCCTTCTCTGCTATTTTCTTCACTATTCTTTTCAGTTCTTTCTTTGATCTTGCTAATATCGCAAAGTCGTTCGCAAAGGCTATGGCCTTTTGCTCATTGTTTAGTATTTTTTCTTCCCTCTTTACGTTACTTAAATTATTATTTCTAACACCTAGTTAAAGAGCGTGGTTGACATCGGGTCTGCCTGTCTAAGTCCTTGCATAACCTTGAAGCCCTCTGACCTTTCTCTCTTTCAGGTTTCTTGTGTTCTCAAGGGTAATTTTTACCAGTCTGATTAGTTTATTTGGTATTCGCAAATCCTTCATGGCTTGGTACATTTCCGACCTATATACTCCGTCGTAGGCCTGCTTATAGACAAGAAAGAGTACATGCAACATACTCTTTTACTTGTAACCCCCAGCTTGTAATTCCTTTAGAGTGAAGATTTGGTCCATAGCTTGATTGATTACTTCTGAAGCTCGCTTGGTATTCTCCTACTATATTTTCTATAAGTCGGCTTATCCTACTCCTTAGATATTGTGCTAGTACTTTATAGCATGTCTCCAGCAGCTAATCGCCCCTACAATGTTCGCATAGTTGCTTATCTCCTTTCTTGCTATTGATCAGTCTGCAGGCTTTATTTCGTCTTCTCAAGTCTTCTTGATCAAGTTATACATCCGCTCATGCAGTTTAATCCCCACTGCTTTTAGCATTTCGGCCGTTATTGCTGTTCTCCCGGACTCTTATTATTTTTAAGATTTCTAATCCTCTCTACAATCTCCTCTTTTTTTGGTGCTTCTATGTTCATCTCACTTCCTTTAGCATTCTGTAAAGCGGTTTGTTTCTCTTCTTCAATGTCATTGTTCAGCAGCTCCTGAAAATAATTCCTCGATCTATTTATTACCCTTGTCCATTTTTTTAACCTCTTGGTAGAAGGATCTTATTTCTTTATTTACGATTTTTTCTTCCATTTCTTTTAGCTTATCTTCTTTAGCTTCCCCTTTTTCCTTCTACATACATGTTTTCTTCTTTTGGAAAAATACGATGCCCAAATTGTATACAATTTAATCTATGCACTTAAATGAAATTGTATACAGTTTAAGCATCGTGTAGAAATGATTAAAGATTAGATATATGAATGTGATAACTAAAACTTCTCTCAAGTACTGTCAAGACAAGAGATGTCAGGATGTTTGGACGGAAGTCTTACAGCAAGTTGTGATTTTCTCTCAGAACGTTTAAGATCATAATACTGACGAATTCCTTTCATTCTATCAATTTCTTTATCTTGAGAGTATTTTATTAGATGCAAATACAGATACAAATACAATTTTTTTTTCAGTTAACACTTCCTTTATTTAAGCGGTAGTGTACGTTAACAAATTCCAGTTCAAAATTGAGCATTTCTAACGTTTCTCCATTTCTAAATTTCCCTAACCTAATTTGAGAAACGCTTTTCAAGATCAAGAACTGTAAAGTATCCTCTTACCTCTATCCTAATTGCAAGGTCCTTAAACGATCGTAAATAGGACTTATGTAATTCAAAATTTCCGGCAATAAAAAGGCAAATACGAGGGTTGCCTTTAACTTTTGCGAATTACCGTCTTTCCATCTTACAGGCTTTCGGGCGGGTCTAGATTGCGTCTACCCGCCCGCCATAGTGTCTTATATCCATAAACCGTGGACGATGAGCAGCATCCGCGGTCGGGGATTTGTAATTAGTAATTTCGCTACGCTCCGCCGTCCAATAAAACTTAGCGGTTCGTGAGCGCGCGAACGCTACTTCACGGTTCGGTTGTTTCTCTTACTGCTCCGGTATTCTATACGTTATTTTACGCAGCGTCTTGCGTGATTTTCCGCAAGGTTAGGGGAAACGGTGTTCGTTTTACGCGAAGCGGTGAAGATGGATGGTTCTGGATTCAATGATTGTGGTGCTATTTCGGTTATGACTTACTTGGTTCTTGTTGGGAATAAATGAAGAATTAATTCGGATGTTTTAATTACAATTTGTAATTGCAAGCGATTAGAATGAGGTTTATGAAATGGGAATTGTTTCTGGAATAAATTAACTTTGTGGCTGATTTATTCTTTGTGCTGGGATAAGAAGGAGAAATTGGACTTTTGTAAGGGAAAAGGCTTTTACGTTTATTGGTTCTTCGGGCCTAAAACACATTAAATATACTATACTTTTGGTTTCTGGCGTCGTTGTCGTAGCTCCCTGTCAGCCCTGCCGTAGCTACAACATGCCTTATCATCTTACAACCTGAAGCTAAAGCGTTGGTACAAGTACGTTGATGACACTTTGGTCATCTGGCCTCATGGACACGAATTATTAAACAATTTCCTATCGTTTTTGCACTCCCAACATGATTCCATACGCTTCACCATGGATGTCGAATCGGACGGTTGCCTTCGTTTCTTAGATGTTCTCGTACACCGGCGTCCTGACTGTGCGCTGGGTCATTCCGTTTACCAAATACCCACGCACGCGGATAGATATCCCAATGGCCTCTCGCACCATCATCCAGTCCAAACACGCGGTGTTATCAATTCTCTTATCCAAAGGGCCATTTCGAAATCTGAACCCAATTCGCTTCCTCAAGAACTTAACCACATCATTGAATCTCTGATCCGCAATAATTATTCTAGGAAAGATATTCAAACTACCACTAACCGCTGCACCAACCGTTCTCCCCAGCAACTCGCCTCATCTAACCCTAATTTTCGTAAACAAGGGTAACTACCCTACATTCAAGGTGTCACCGATCGAATTAGTCAGATTCCCTTCAGGACAAAATCCAGACAGTACAGCATCTTATCTATTTTAAATCAAAGGCTGAAACCAAGTTTTTTCATGACAGGGGTTCGTTCACCCCAGAACAGTCTCATACCACAAGCGCTCCGGCAACATTTAACCGAGTGATTTTGCAGATGCTTATGCAGCTGAGACCTCTCTTGTAACTCCCCTCTATCTGTGCCTGGGGTTTTAGTAGGGAATTACATCTCAGCTGACAATAATTCCACGTTAACGATAACATAACTAAGCTTCGCTCTATATCTTTAGGTCTTTAGCTTTCCTATATAATGTAACTTCTTCCTAGAAAAGAATAAGTTTATTTCGTTCTAAAAATTAATTTCTCAAAACAAATATTACTTTTTAACAAGCCATCACGGTAACTAAGGAACTGCATATTTAACAGTTGCCACTAGGAACTAAATCGCAAGCTCTAGTAGAACATTGCAGTCTACAATATAATTGTATTAAAAGAAAAAGAAATTAAGTGCAATATAATTTAATTCTAAGAATATTAAATATTGTTAAAAATGAAAAGTGTATCGGAGTTGGTTGTGTTGACTTTAAACAAAAGGTGTTGGTAACAGATGAGCGAAGAGACACTAAGACCTTTTGCTCGAGTTGTGTTTGAGAGAAAACGTGTTTAACTGTGTGTTGTTCTTTCAAAGTACTTTCCAGTGTCAATAGTGTTTGAATTTAATTTCAAATTCAAGTGAGAATCGATCATTTTCTCTATTATTTGAAAAATAGTTTCGTATATTATTTGAGGAAAACTATCACGCACTACAATGTATTTCTCATATTTCATTGTTGCAGAAGAAAACTTCTTTGATGACAGAAATGTTCCAATAAAGTTGTAAGAGTCGCGTATGTACAGTAATATCCGCCTGAGACCCACTTAATAATTGTTTGTAATTTCGAAGGTGAAAATATTACAAATAAAACCAAGTGTCCACCTCAGTTGAACTTACGACAGCGCCGTCTAATAGTCTTTGTGTCAGTTGATATGTCTTATGGCAAGTTGACATCGTGCAACTTTTCAATTACAAGCTCAAAATCGCTGCATTTCTGGACATTTCAATCGCCATTCATTAAATATATTTCTTACAGGGTTCTTAAGTTCTAATTTTAGAAGTGATAGATGTTGCCTCTTCGTCATACTGGCGTTATTGTTGTTGGAGTTGTGCGAGGATTTGATAGAGCCGAAATTAGAAATCGTCTTGATTTTTTTCTGGTATGAACTCTTCAAGGTGTGCCAATTTCATTATCATTGTCCTCGTCATCTTTTGATTCTAAAACTCAAATGGACTTTTTTTCCTAAAAAAACAGCTTAGTCAAAATTACGTTGTGTTTAGATGCTTGCCTCTATCCACAATTCACAAAAGGTGTTTTAAGTTAACGTTTTTCTGAGCTTGGCTTCCAGGAGGATGTGCAACACATAGTTCTGCTCCTATATACGAGCTAGGCGCCATAAATTCTTGGCCTGACAGGCTTATATAGGTTTGAGCGTGTTCAAAGTCCGTTGCGTCATAGTTACACATGTGCGAGACCTATATTATATATTTAGTAGTCAGACAGATAAAGTGACTAGTGCATGAAAATGTCTCAGGTAACGAAAATTGAGTACCGCACAGCCGTTACATTTTTAACAAAAGAAGGGCATACACCTAATCCCATTAAACAACGTTTAGACGGCGTTTATGTCATATTCCACTGTAGAAAAGTAGGCAAAATGTTTCCGTTTGGGGCAAGAATCCTTTGAAAATGATGAGCGCCCCGGACGGCCAATTGAACCGATAATGCCTCAAAACATTTAAATTATTGAAGAAATGGTATTAGCAGATCGCCGTTTAACAGTGAAGGAATTAGCTGTGATGTCCAACATTTCTGAAACAAGACTTCGCCGAATTCTCCATAACCATTTGGGTAGGAATAAGATTAGTGCAAGGTGGGTACCACATCTTTTTTTTGCTCTTCAACGTGAACGTCGGGTCGAATGTGCGGAGACGACCCGAAACCGATTTTGGACTCCATTGTCACAGGAGATGAAACAATGGTTCTTATTTATTTCCTCATTTAAAGACCTTAAGGAACGTCATTTTAAGGACGATAGTGAGTTGCAAGCAGCTGTAATACAACATTTTGAGGGAAAAAACTTTGAATTATTTTTAAAAGGGCATAGAATTATTAATTGATCGTTGTCATAAATGTATTGAAGTTAGGGGAGATTATATTGAAAAATAAAAATTGTTATATTTTACCAATCTTATTTTTTCTATATCAGGTCATACACACTGTACCTATAGATCTGTAATATGTAAATACCGAAATGCAATTCTAAACGTGAGATATCTAAATCTTACGGTACACATTTCAGACTAACATTGATCTTATTTATTATGGCCTCTCCTCCAACGCCAACGCAAACATGATAAATGTAAATAAAATTCAGAATTTCAGTAGTAAACACCTCGAGGTGTCTCTACACTAGAGGTGAGTTATAGTCAAAATACTAGTAGGTACGGTATATCGACATAACAATCTAATTTTACGTGGCCCCGAAGAGCTGCTTCGCCGACGCGAAAGAGAAAGAAGACGAGAATGGAATAAGACGCAATTTGGTGAAAACGACGACGGTCGAATTGGCTTCTCGACATAGATGCGAGATCGATGGAAATGCGTCTTGGAGTATAATGGCTAATATGGCAACGAATACGAGTTTGCCTGTTCAGAATGTTTGTGTGGAATAAGTCGATGAAATAGAACATTTTGAAGTGGTTTCGAATGAATAAGTCTGGCAATTTAAATAGTTTTAAGTCCAAAAGGTTTTGCGTTTTTGTCAACGTTTTGAACAAAAATATTAGATATATTAGTTTATTATTATTCAGAGGAAAATATACAGAAAATTATAAGCAAACAATAGGCATCATGGGCATGGAAATAACTACTAGAAAGACAACAGTGATAATGGAAAAGAAAGCGAAGAAAATACCAAATGCTGGAGGAAGCTACAGCAATGGATTTTTTGGGTACAAAGATTGGCAACAAAGGAAAAACATATATAGAAATATTGAGCAGAACAAAAAACAACACAAATCTACTACCAAATAAACAGAACACTACTCGGAAAGAAAGAAATATCTACAAAAGCAAAAACCAGAATATACGAGGCGTGTTTTTAAAGTAAGTACCGTTTCGAAATTCTGCTACCGTGAGCGCTGCGGCGGCTTTCTACGCTCACGTGCTGTGTACCCACATCTGTTGACAAGCCAGAGACGCCATTACAGAAAGATTCGTCCGTGTTTACGTTTGTTTGTCACTATTTAAACTGTCTCCGCCGATCGAGAATCCCGCCGATTGTGAAATACGCGCTGTGATTCGTTTTCTTAGTGTTAAAGGCATTAAATCGGCCGACATTCATCGTCAGATCTGTGAAGTGTATGGAGAAAACATTATGAGTGATGGAATGGTACGGAAATAGGTGAGAGCTTTTAAAGATGGCCGCACACTGTCCATGAGGAGGAACGAAGTGGGCGACCTTCTGTCATTACTGAAGACTTGGTTCAGAAAGTTGACGAAAAAGTGAAAGAGATTTCATCGTTATCTGATGAGTTTCCTCAAGTTTCCATAAGTGTTCTCTATGAAGTTGTGACCAGTGGTAGTTAAATCAGGCGGCAGACTTCTATGACAGTGGGATTGTAAAGCTGATTGTACGATACGATAAATGCCTCAATATTGATAGAAATTATGTAGAAAAGTAGAATAAGGTACAGACTTTCATGCAAAAATAAAATTGTTAAGAAAAGTTTACTTGTTTTTGTTTTATTTGAAAACGGTACTTACTTTAAAAACATGCCTCGTATAACGCAGTAGTGGTTCCAAGTCTAACATATGGAAGTGAAACATGGTAACAAACCTGGAAAACAAAGTAATGGCAGCTGAAATGAAACATTTAAGGAGAATAGCAGGGAAAACAAGTAGAAACAGAGGCAGAAACCAAGAAATCAGAGAACATTAATCAACCAAATAATAAAAGAAAAACAAGTGATTGGCACCAGAGAGGATAACCAAAAAAAATAGCAGAAGAGGCATGGAAAGAGAAAAGTGGGGAAGCCGAGGAAGAGTACAGAAGACAGTATAATCGAAAGAACATAAAAAAAGAGGAAAAACAATATAAGAATTAAACAGAAAAGCATAGAATAGAGAAGCTTTCAGGAAAAAAATAAAAGACTACCTCCTGCAATACGTATTTTACTCAATTCCAGAGTTTCTTAATTCGTAGCGTATAATTTTTTTTTTTTTTGTTAGTTTTATTTTTATTGTATTTAAGTTTATTTCTATATTGTAAATTATGTTTATTTGCAAGATTTTGATTTCTTTTTGTTTTTTTTTGGTGACGATTTATATACATTTTTATGTTAATATAAATAAATAATATTCTAAATATTCTAAGAATGGAAAAATTGGTCGAGAATCCAAGTTCGCTGGCATTGTGATGGCATAAGGCAAAAGATAAAGAAGAAGAGGGAGTTTCTTATTATTTTAGTTACTTATTCTAGGAGGCCGAGCCTCGTATTGTAACAGGCGTAACAGGTGATTTTTGAAACAATGGTTCTAACTAAGGTACTTTAAAATAGGCATTTGAATAAGTTGATAAAGTATTTTTAGCTTTCATTATGCAAGAACGGAGGGCTTTGAAGCTTCTCGATTCTACAACTTGTTGAATATTTATTTGGTCCATCATATCTAACAGATTTCCATATATTAAGCAGTCAGTAATTTGCTACATTTCACTTCATTCTAAGTATTCGGGAGATATGTACGGTTTCTTTGACTATCAGTTAAGGTATTCAAATACGGCATAATGAGCTGACATTTCAAACCTACAGTCTAATCCAAAGTTGTTTAAGCATTCTGTAAATATAGGCTAGTTTTTTTCCAACAACTTTGAGTGATGGATTTCACTAATGATTTGAGCTTGAAATTAATCACAGTTGCTTCGACCAAAGTAAACAATTTAGAAATGGTGTGGCGGAAGTGGAGTGAAATATCTTCGTAACATAACCTATAACAATAATCAATTTTTATATTTCAATAACACATATCAGTGTTATTAACTCAATTTTCATCAATCTTAATTAAAAAGGAAAATAATGGTTGATAAGATGATCGGTGAACTTATTCTAACAAAAAAAAGGTAACCAATTAATCCGAATCCATTTTGTATATATCTTGATTAATCTAAAATATAATCAATTCTCCCCTGTTAAAATGATTCATAAATAATTTACATTCATAAACTGACAACTTCCCCATTTACCATCCACGGACTTTAAAAGCAAGTGAAAAAATTTGATATTTGATGAACTCACTAACTGATCGATTCATCGCAAATCCAACTGTCAACTGAAAACGTGCTGGTGGATAACTGACGCCATCATTGCCTCCATCAGATATAAAAGATTTATCGTGGAAAACTCAAAAGAAAAATCATTTTCATCTCAAAAAACCCCATCTTCTATATAATGTTACTTGCATTCAGCTAAAATAACCCACATAATACAAGAAACAAGTAAATATTAATTCACAAATTCGCCAAATCTACGTATTTGCACATACATTTCCAGGAATAAATGTTAAAGCAGGCCCTCCACAAGTATTATACGTACGGAAATAAGACAGAAGACCGCTTAGCTCCAGTTTAAACACACGAGTACCTCGTAATAGGCTTACGCAGAGCGAAAACCTGATGTCTTCACATTTGTTTTGTCTTTCTGAGAATTTGGAATATAGACTCTTCTATACGCGTAGCTAAGCGAACATGCAATAACTGCTTCAATGTAGCGTGGAATTGTGTGTACTTTGCAAGTAAATATATTAAATTTCTTCTTCATAAGTGCTGGTTACTGTTTAGGTAACCACAACACAAATTATGTAGGGGAAACCAGTGTCAATCGTATTTACTTCTTTTATAAATTTGCAGACCTAATCTCGTAGAAATTTGTTTTTAAATACCCCTAGTAAAAGGAGTCTAATGGGGTGATCTCGGTGGCCATTCTATCATGCCTCTTCTACCAATCCAGTAATCAGTAAAAACATCGTCGGTAATATTTCGAGCTTCCAGAGAAAAAGGTGACGAAGCCCCATCCTGCTGAAACCAAACATTGTAGGAAGCTTCTCCAGCAGTATCCTGATAGCTGGCATCATTTGGTTCCTTAGCAAATTGCAATAGTTTTGTGAATTTTTGCTTCCTTCAAATGTTAACCTTTTGAGGATACTGCGTGTCACTGACTCTCATACAATGCGAATTTTCATCTGCCCAATACTTCACATTCTGTCCATTTATAGAAACGTCTAACTCAAATGTTGCTTCACCAGAAAAACAGATTCAGTCGAAAGACGATTAGCAAGTCGTGACATCATTGTGCCACAAAGTTCCACTCTTCTGTTATAATCATCTTCGGATAGCTCCAGGACTAGATATATTTTGTAAGGATGATAGTGATTCAAAATTCGATAGGCTGATGTGCAAATATCATTTTATTGAGCCGCTCTCGAGACCGATGTACGGGGATTATCGTATACAATTAACTTTTTAAAACATTTTCGTCATTACTAGCATTTTTGGATCTTCCAGATCTAGGCGCACCTTTAATTACACCGGTTCTTTGAAACGACAAACAGTTCTTTCAACAGTTGATTTTGAAATTGGCGCACGGTCAGATTATATGGCAATAAATCCGTTACTTCTCGATAGAACATTATTTTCTCGTCACACCCTCTCCCCATCAATACAATAATCCATATCAGTTAAATGGATTTTCAAAAATGCACTAACATGAAAAATACTTAAGCGAAATAGTTATTTATGTCACAAAGGACGTAACCAAGGTAAATAGTCCGTAAATCGCACTTGCCTCCAATCAGGGCAGTAATGAAATGGAAATGTTCAAATGATCATAGCTCCATGAAAAAAAAATTGTAGTTCTTGGTGTTGTTTTCGCTTCCCTTTCGAATGAGTCCTCACTCAACCCCACATGGGTGTTTTTGTAATTAAATAATACACTTCTTGGTCCCATTATATCCCCATAAATTTTAATCCTATATTTCAAACCATTCAAAAATTATTTTGGTGGTTCGGAACCTTAGATAAGATAGAAAAGATACATAGTGTCATGCTTTAAACGAGGGAAATTATTGAAAAAAGTAATTTTTCGAAATTAATTAATTATTGTGCGGTCTGAAGCTTCGGGAGTGTTCCTAGACACTCTTTCGGCAATTTAAATGAAACTAGATATCAATTAATGAAATTTTACAAGTATTAAAACTTGAAAAGAGAAAACTAACCTGGAATTTTGACGTTCCAATGTAAACTCAATGTTTATACATCTATTACATACTGGAACCCTGCGAATCTTTAAATCACCAAACTTGACTTTTACTTCGAATTTATGCTAGAATTTAAACGCTGAACACAGACAAACACGTGTTACGTGGATGAATAATGTAACTAAAAGTGAGAAATTGATTAGCGTCCCCCCACTCTTTTATTTTAATCGCGGTAGCGATTGTTAAATGATGGCTAATTTGGATAACTATACTTTTTGAAATATCATTTGATAATAAATTTCAAACGAATATACTTATTTTTAAAAGTAGCATAATGCATGCCATGCAGGGACGCAACGGGAAGACTGCATCTATGCTACTTTATGACATTTAACACCACCAACTGTACAATATTAAAATTTACTGACAAACAAGACGATTATTTGACGAACGATATTTAATTTTCGAAATTATGCTATAGATACAACTGAATTTATGCTGTCAATTGTTATAGAAAGATATTCAATTAAAATTAAAGATTTAAGACGAGAAAAAAATGAACAGAATATCCGTTCCATCATGATCGTCGTTGATTGGACTGAAAATAATCTCCTAGCACCCCCGCTCCAGCGATTTTGACATTGAACGAGTGGGCGTACTGAACTCACTATACGCGCGGTTAATGACAGCTTCGTTCGAAGCGAACATTAGAGGGCGTAGAATAGAACACATGACTCACCGACGCTATTCCACTTTCGACTTCTTAATACTCTTACTCATTGCTAATTTAGGATGACGGTGATATAGCTTTTTTTCTAGTTTCATCTTTGAGAAGCGATGTCATCACTCTTTTTGCGAAGTAGATGGTGTATTAAACGTCTGGTTTGTTGTGTTTAATTCTACGTTTTTGCATCGCCTTCATTTAGATCTGTGTTTGCTTTTACCATTATTGGCTTATTAGTGACAGTTGAGGGTGCAAAATCAGAATCGTTGGTTATTACCTTATTAAGTGGCCAGTGGTGTATAAATGCCAAAAGAACTGCGAACTTGGATATAAACGCTAAATTCACTGTCCTACACCATCTCTAAATTACCTTTCAAATCGCCGATGACTTTTTGCTGTTTCGTCATAGCTTGGGAGATTGCTTCCCTTTCAGTCTTTCTATGTCTTAGTTTAAGCATTTTACTTCGTATTCGACTATAACTACTGAAATTGTAAAGCTGGTAACCAAAATGACATTTTTTATGCGGTGGAAGCTCATTGTTGAATGTTTCACAAAGGATCTGTCAATCTTCCAGCTGAAACAAAGTTAAATGTAGAAGAAGAAGATTTGAAGGCTCCAAACTTTCTTCTTCTACGTTTAACTTTGTTTTTGCGTTTTCTGTAGCGTGTAGACTTACGAATCAAAGTCCAATTAACTTTCATGCAAATGTTATAACAAAGCCAAAAACCCCAAAACACAGCAGCATACTAAAAATTCCAATTGAGAAATTGACACAGCAAAGTATGCGTTTAATACAATTCAATCAACTTTGAACTAGAAATAATTTTTTTTGTACCACAGACAACGATCCCAACTCGTACCTAGTCGTTAAAATTCAATATCGCACGTGTCATCACCATTTTCATTTGCACATTGAATTGTTAGATATTGCATTTGCCGCGCGATTAAAAGTCAATATTTCGACAAAATCGATGCACGTGCCCCGGTGGGACATGGAGGATAATTTGTTTAACGCATTCCAAAAACGTTAATTTTTAATTGGTTTTCGGAACGTAATTGCATTTTCCTCATAATAAACGAATAACAAAGGGCATAACGATGATGGTACGTTTTAATGCACTTTCATTTAAGCGTTGCGATCTGTAAATAGTATTTTCCAATTAAAGCAAATGGTATTAATTAATTGTTTATAAAACGAACCTTTTAAAACTTATAAACGCCATATCTTTTTATATAAATATGCCTAGCATTTATAGCGTTTAGCAAACTTCTAAATTATTTTATTTGTTTGAAACGTCTTTAGTTATTTTTCCGTCTTATAATTTCATTGAGTAAAGAAGACCGTGCGGTTAAAATTGAGTTAGAGATTAACTGTTTACTTGCTTCTGGTCTGTGCTGCATATTTAAATATCTCTTGGATATCGAAGTAATACCTTTAATAAGTGCTCCAATGCATAATTGTTATTGCTTTTACATCTTCACTTTGAAAACTTTTCTTCGTTTCAGCTTTTTTAAAGGGTTTGAGGTGAGTATAGTGGATACAACAAGATACAAGTAAAAAGAAAGAAATAAAAACAAACGGAAGAACATTTCAAGGTATTTTGGTCCTCACCTCAAGGTCAAAATTTCTCAAAAGGTATGATATTGTTTTAAACGAGGGAAATTAGTAAAAAAATAATTCTTCGAAATTAATTAATTAATTGTGCGGTCTAAAGGTTCGGGAGTGTTCTTAGACGCTCTTTCGGCAATTTAAATTAAACTAGGTATCAATTAATGAAATTTTTCGAGTATTAAAACTTGAAAAGAGAAAACTAACTTAAAACTGTGACGTTCCAATATAAACTCTCTTAGAAAATGGGAACACAGCCAAACACCTAGATGAATATTTTGACTAAAAGTGAGAAATCGATTATCATAATCGTGGCAGCGATTGTTTAATCACGGCTAATTTGGATAACTATACCTTTTGAAATACAATTTGAAAATAAATTTAAAACGAATATTCTTATTTTTTAAAATGGTGTAATGCATACCATGCAGGGACGCGACGGGAAGACTGAATCTATGCTGCTTTATGACATTTAACACAACCAATAACTGTACAATATTAAAATTTACTGACAAACAAGACGATTACTTGACGAACGATATTTAATTTTCGAAATTATGCTAAAGATACAGTTAATTTATGCTGTCAACTGTTGCAGGAAAATAATCCATTAAAAGTGAAGATTTAGGGTGTGAAGAAAATGAACAGAAGTCAAGTTACTAATGCGTTCCACCATGATCGTCGTTGACTGGACTTAAAATAATCTCCTAGCAGCTCCGCCCCAGGGAGCTTCTTGTCATAATATACAGGATGTTCTTAACAAAATCGAGACAAAACGTTTTGAAATTGGGAAAGTCAATACTTTCTCGATAACCATAATGTACATCCGATGATAAAAACAATTTGCTCACATCGTCCCCAATCTCAACCAATCCACACAACTAATTTTATTGCTAAATTTGAAAACGTTTGGACAGTTGTAACTCGAAAACCACAAAACAGGTTACTTTCATAATTTGGGAACGAATAGAGAGATTTTTAGTGATGTAAAATATACAGGGTGTTCCATTTGAAAAAGCGAATTTTTCTGTGCCACCTTTTATATAAAACACCCAATATATCAGAATATATTTTCTAAAGATGCACACTTAACATTGTATTACATCCTCAAAATATTAAATTGCTATCTAGCTTACAGCCCGAGTAATAAAAGACGGACGTACTATTCCTGTGCTCTGTATAGGATCGACGAAATCAGACCGCGTTCGAAGTCCAGGCAAGTGGATAGGAAACCGAGAACGCGCTCAAGAGTCCCGGCTTCCCGCATGTATGTTTAATAACGCTCTATATATAGGGCACAGCGCACAGGTAGGATGGAGGTAAACGATCAATAATACCCCACCTGTTCCAGAGAGCCTCCGGTCGTACCGTTAGCGCGGCCGCTGCCGCTGAAGCCGACCGAAGCGCGCTACACCTCGCTATGCGTACTTATGTTACGTCGGTATCTTTTCTCTTGTACCTTTTGTTCTGCCTACTACCTTCCACAGTGCGCTAGGCGAGGGCCGCAGCGTCGGACGGCCGTTTTTCTCGACTGTTAAGAGAATGCCGCATTCGAAATAATGGGGACACGACGGAGGTCCAACAGGTCCCCGGCGGAATCGATAAATCGCGCGTTTTCAACGTATTTAAGACGGATGGAAAGCTATTCTATACACTTAGGGGGAAAATGATCTTATCGATACTCTGTAGACAACATTTTAATGATGTTGAAGTGAAGTAAATTGATTTAGGTCTGAAATGTTTTTTGTAAAAGGAAGATTTTCCACTTTGCGCTTAAAAATTGCAAGAACATGAAACTAAATGTTCAAGGCATAACGAGAAGGGAGAAACTTTGAGAATTGTTATACAGTGTGGCATATTTGAAATGGAAGCACCCTTGTAAAACTTATATTTTATATTAAAATGAAACCAATTTCTTTTGTATAGGTAGTGGATTAAAAAGTCTACCTCCACACACAAAATTTCAGAAATTCATTTCAATTTTCAAGCCACACAAAGATATTTTTCGAGGTTGAAAATAACTGTACCACTAAATTCAGATTGTCTTGAAATGGTTTTAATCAAAATTTCATTCAAATATTTTTTTTTACACTCGGGATCTAAGCCCATATGCCTCGGTAATTGTCAAGACGGAAATTGATTGGATTCTAATATGCATTATGCATAGATTGTCTATTAGTAGTTTGTATATCTTCCTACTATTATAACTAAGTAGAGTAATAATACTAGTTGGAAGTGAAATCTTTTCCTGCATAAGAGCCCGGTACAAACAATTAATTATACTATTGTGGGTTGTGCATGCCAAAAGAATGTGATTAAGGTCGGCTACATGGTGACCACAAGCGCATTCGACTGAGTCAATCAGACCCAGCCTGTGCAAATGTGCAGAGAACGGGCCATGGTCGAATTTCATCCTAGCTAATGTGGCACGAAAGAATCTAGAAACGGATAGGACCATATACCAGTACTTGTTTTCCACATTGGGTGTATGTAAGCATGTTTAGTAATTTTAGGCTTATACGTAGATGACCAATAGGTATTCCATTGTTCATTAAAAATCAGTTGCTTAGCTGTTTGTAATAATTCTTTACTACCAAGTACGGGTCTATAATGTACTCCTGTAACGGGGCCTTCTTTTGCTAACTTGTCTTCGATATCATTAGACTCAATTCCATTGTGACCTTTCTTTTAAAATTAATAAATTCGAGCATAATGTATTTCCATTATCCATACAATTGTAGAAGGTTTCCCTCTGAATCCCGAGAGATTCTCAATTAAGATCTTATTGATGATTAAATGGATGGCTAATGGTAGAGTCAGTTGGTATTGGCCTGTTGTATAATTTACATGTATGTATGATGATGTAATTGCTTCTAGTCTAGTTACTCTTGCGAGGAAGAAGTTCTGCAATTTGTACCTGAAGATAGAGTTTATGTTTTCGTAAAATCGTGGTTAATTTCCATTTTTAGTTTTCATTTTCTTTAAAACCCTTATTTGATGATGTTAAAAATTCGTTTAAAATTGTCGAGAGAGTATGTAAGAACACTTCCGAATCCCACAGTTCATTTAAAAATATAATTAATTTACAAAAATTCCATTTTTTGAACAATTTCGCTGGATTAAAACATTTCAATCTGTACGTACATACATCCAATAAAATTACTTGGAGCATCACCAAATCAACTTTCTGCGTTTGTCCTCAACATCTCTTTCACGCAATCTCAACCTGTTAACGTGGAAATTCTAGACTTTGTTTGTCTTTGCCTACGTATGCTACAATTCCCATTAATTGCATGTACTTATTTCCATAATACACACATATCCATATGTAATACGCGTGTAAAGTTTGTAGTATGACTATCAGTTGTCGTGAGCACACAGAACGCAGGTGAGACAGAACTTCGCCGAACACCTAAACCTAGCCGAATCGAGCCATATTCCTTAATTTAGTATTCCATGCATATGCAAAGGCAAGTTAGGCTCCCATAAATTTGCATGATACAACCTATTACCCGACTCCTTTCGAATTATACGTTGTTGCTCTACTCCAAGTCTATATAGAACGCAGAAGACCTTTGCTGAAAATAAATATTCATAATCCGCTGAATACTTCTCTTCGTTTTTCCTGGTTCTTTATTCGCGCGCGTCTCCACAATGAAGATCCCTCTATATACTCCCTCGACTATATTTTATTCCGTTTATTCTGTGTCGTTCTCCTATTTTTTTTCTTTGTGTGCTATTAATTTTACTTAATTTAGGAGAGAAGGCCAATTTCTACTGGAACATTTTAAATTACTAGAATACTTTCCAATATCACCATTGTCTCCGAAAAACAAGTACCCAACACAAATTAGCGATTATTAGCGAGGAAATTTATTTCTGAATATTCAGTAGGGTCTGCGGTGGGCTTTGATGAAGAATCAGAAAACGTAATGCCTGTCCAAAAGAGTTTCATGAGCCTTTGCTGAAGAATGATGTAGGTGGCATAGAACCTTGTAATTGAGAATTGACTCCAACAAATGATCAATGTCTTTAAAGTCCATTTTTAAGTTAAATTCCTTAATATATCTCTAAGAAGTCGTTGTTATGTTTTTTTATGTATCTGTGGATTATAAGTTTACATACTTTACTTTCAAGTTGTTATATCTGCTTCGGCGACTGTTCAACATTAATGCATGATTCTTCTATCTCCTGAGCTGATGTTTCTAATTATCACGCTGAGGTGGATGTGTATTAGGAGCACTCATATTTATCTGGATCAGTTTTTTTCTAATTCCTACGGAAATGCATGTGTTCAAATCTAATCCATCTTAACATTACAGATACTAACCATAAGTAAGAGTATAGGAAATTAGCACAAACACTTGATGCACACCTGTGTAGTATAAATTTGTCGAAAAGCCAACGTCAAAAGACTACTAAATAGACAGGAACCAATGATGATTCACCCAAACCAACATTAATCTAATAAATCATCAGATAAATACTCACAAATGTGTCGGCGGTTTCTGCACAAATCGGCGGCAGTCGACGGCTCACGACGGTTACCGATGAGATTAGTTACGAGGTAAACTGCATTATGTACGGACGATCTTAGTAAGAATTTCTAGAGTATTTATTTTTCTTTTATTTTATTTCATCACAATCTGCTTTTATTTTCGTCCTTAGAATGTCTTATTAGTTTCGTCTAAGCTTCGTAGCAACAACAAAATTATGATGTGCGTTTTTTCACACAATAGATCTACATGCCAACGTTGTGAGGAGCGTACTAACGCGACCCGCATCGAATCGATCGGACTCCACTCAATCTCTTCCTCGCTCTCTCGCCGTGCATATATAGATATAGCTAATTTCACATTTTCCCGATGTGTTTGTGACAGCGGTCATGAATTGGTTAAGCATGGCATTTGATTGGTGCCTTTCGTACTTTTGGTTGTTTGTTCTTAGGACAAATAATATCTAATTCAATTCAGAGGTGGTACTCTGAATGGAATTCAAGGATTATAGAGCTATTGCTATGTTATGGCTACATATTAGAAGGTGAGCCCTATAAGAAAGGAACGAATCAAGAACAGTTTTAAAAAGGTACTTTCATTTAATTGACTATTTAAGTCAATTAAGAAAGTTATTAATGATCCAATAATTTGCAGTTGTGGATGCTGCGACAATCCTGTTTCTTTTTTTGTTTTAAATTAAGTCAGCTACAACGATATCCTTTTCGCAAATTGTGTGAAATTTTGGTTTTCTCTTATGATTCGTGATCATTAGATAATGTGCAAGATTCCAAAATACTCTGGACTTATAAACTGAATTGGAAATAACGAATAATCGAGTAACAATATCTAACAGATTACAGCTTTTAGTAGTTCATGAGTTTCATATAGAAGGAATAGGTTACTTTTGAGCATTTCTTGTTTTATTTATTTGGAATCATCGAGGAATATATCTCGAGCTCACAAATCTATAGAATTTTAGTATTACTTCCGTTTTTGTATTATCACGGTATCTCATAAATGAAAGCACAAATTTTTCCATACTGTCGTATTCTTGGTTTATAAAATGGTTGCCACTTTGGTTCTCATTTTTCCTAAAGAATGTATGTACATACGTTTCATTTCTTCAACTATTGCAGCCCTGATGTAAACTGTGGTCAGCTACAGCTAATTGTTCCATTCTTCTGTATCTGTATCTAGTATCTGCTTCGTATTCTTTCGTCCTCTGCTGTACGGTTCTTCCTATCAGTCCTGTGTGACATTTACTGCACTCGCATCTGTTGGCATACTTCTTCCATTCATACTTGTTCTAGGTAATTTATGTTCGACTGTTGGCAAGGCTTATTGGATCTTTATTAGTGTTCCGTATATGACTTCTATTTTGCTCCTTTTTAAATATTTTTCCTATTCTCTCGCTTCATTTTTTGAAGTTAACTAAATTTTCTTGATGAATAACAAATATCTTTGTTGAAGTGACCATTCCTCTATAAAGCCTTTTCTATATTTTTCGTTTCTTCATTTGTATAGCGGTCGCTCAATTGAATAAGTTGTTGATCAATGATCTGATTTGATAGTGGTGCAATAAAAATAAAAGCTAAAATATTTTAGCTTTAGCGGAAGAGACATTCAATAGGCCATTAAAAAATAGATTTTCAACTGATAGAAGTAGTTATAAATCCAGTAAGGCTGGTTATAGTTTCCAATTTTAATGGGTTTAATATGTCAATGAAAATCCCATTTTCGAGGGAGTTCGAAGAGGTTTCAGTTGGTAAATTTACAGTAAATGGGTGACAATACATTGAAATTCGACCCTTTGTTTTATCCCCAAAAATGTTCCGAAGTTACGTACCTACTCATGTACATATATAATTCCGAGAATTTCCAGTTCTCGAAACTATCAAGTAATTCCCTTTTAAGGTCAAAGTTTGCACCGAACGGAAATTCACCCCCATTAGACACGGTCTTAACAATCACATACAGTTCACATGTACAGAAGTGGTGAATTTGGCGCCTCTCGTAGGGTGTCTCAAGTTCCACGTTCGACGTGGGCGGCCTTTTCGACGTGCTACGTAATTTGTTGGCACTTCAACGGGGAACCCTTGTCCCGTAATACAGGCGACAACCGAAGTTATAAATACCGATGCACTCGGCGTGTAATTTACTGTGTCAAACTTACGGAAGCACCCATTGAAACTTCAATAAAACAGTTCCACCTCATTTTCGTATGGAGGAACAGTAATGAAGTGGTAATATATTTATTCCGCAACCGTTATATTAGTACTAACTCTATCGGACGCTGCTGCGCTAATGAAGTCGTCTCCAGATTTATACGTGCATGCGTGGCATATATAAATTTAGCGTGTGCATATAGAAATGTTTTCCTGGACTAGGAAAATATGTTTCTTTGAAAGTAGTTATTTAAATTAAGTAACTGTTCAATTGAAAATGATAAATGCAGTACGCAAAACATACTGCAGTAGGGATTTTTATTGCACCACAATTCAAACTCATTGTAACGTTAAATATTTTACCTTGTAATTCAATTTCATTTTCTGCTCTGAGAACAACCACTGCATCATCTGCCCACATCGTAATATAACATGCAAAATGGCGAGGTACATCGTCTACGAAAGTTGCAAAACTAAAAGGCCCCAGAAGAGAACCTTATGGCACGCCACAACTAACGCTATGATAACTAGACCAAATGCTTCTCAAAGTGTTGTAATTGTGTATTCAATGATTCATGACAAGCCGAATTATCGCAAAACGTGTTTGAGATGGGTTCCAAGACAGTTGACTCAAGTCCGTAAAGACACCGGTATTTGCGTTGGGTTGGGGGGTGTTGTCACATCCTCCTTACAGTTCCGATCTCGCACCGCCCGATTTTCATCTGTTCGGCACGCTCAAAGAGTTTTTACGCGGCAAGACAACGCGCGAAGACTACGAAGCGGTCAAACTAGCTGTACACAAGTGGCTCGGACACCAAAGTCAAGAATTCTTCAGCACTGGAATTAGAAAGCTCACCAAGCGATGGAAGAAGTGCCTAAATGATGATGGAGACTACATTGAAAAGTAGTGTAAATTTCATTATCATTGAATAAATTGTTTTTTTTTCTTCACAGCCATTTGTCTCGCTAATTACTGAACGTCCCTCGTAGCTGTTTTTCTAACACTCTCCAGTATACTGAAATGCTTTAAAAGTGGTAAATTGTAAAAAAAATAATAAATTCTCCTAAATTACTTAATTAATTATACGAACTGAGGGTTCGGAAGTGTTCTAAAACACTTTTTTTGCAATTTAGATCAACTTTAAGATCAACAAATGAGATTTTAACGAAAATTAAAACTAACCTGAATTTTACGATGATATCAATATAAACTCTATGTTTATATTACATTTACAGGATAAACGCCTATTCTTAATCACCAACCTTCACTTCTAACTTGAATTTATAATACGATTTTAAATATTACTCACTATACTCAAAGTGAGAAAATCAATTGGCGTCCCACTTTTCTTTTATTTTAATCGCAATGACGATTGTTTCTTTCACAGCAAATATTTTTCCAAATAAAATTTAACGATGAATTTTTGATGAATTAACTTATTTTTAAAAATAGCATGATGAAATTAATGCAGTTACGCGACTAGATTACTCAAAATATACAGAAAATCACCGACAACCCAACAATAATAAATTTTACTGACGAAGCCGTTAATTACTTGACGAAATATAATTAATTTACGACATCATGCTAGAAACACCTTCACGTTGTTATCTGTCGTTGTTATCTGCCGTTGTTATCTGTCGTAGGAAGACATTCTATTAATTTTGAGAATTTACGATACGAAGGAATCGAAACTGAAGAGAAGTTTCTTTCCCATTACCCTACGTTTGTCGTTGGCTGGAGTTAAAATAATTATTTATTACCCCCGCTCCAATGATCGCAGGCTCGGCGAGGAGGAGGAGGAGTTTCCGAAAAAGAACTAATATCCGCCAGAGGGGATTTGACATTAACCGAGTGGTCATACTGAATACATTATACGTGCTGAAATGACAGCAGCGTTTGACGATGTAAAATTCACAACACTTCAATGCATACACCTACGTCATATCCCTCAAGTTTCCCAAATTAACCCAATTACTTCTTCCTCGACGAAAATACGAAAACCTTCCCGATGGTTAAAACTCTCTCCTCTTTTTGCACATTCCCTTTTGCGTGTACGTGAAATTGCATTTTTCTTTAAGCATTCAATCTTATTACGGCGAAACCAGATTTAGGATGTCTTTCTGTCGTGAATCGGATGTTCAGGCCATCTAGCTACTTATACGAGTATCGTAAATCCTCCGCAGCAACGTTTGTACTTTACCGAACCGTATACGTTGTTTGATACCTTAAGGAGTTTCTTTCGAAAGAGAGTTCGTCCAGCCGGGTTGGGTTTCTTCTCGGGTTGTTTTCTTTTGGAGATTATGCGCTTACCGCTCCGAAAGACCAATAATAATACTTGGCGGAGAGCGGGAATGTTACTTTTGGAGAAACGCAAAGAAGCGAAAGTTCTTAATACCTCTTATTGTCCTAGATTTTGTATTTTTGGTATAAAAGGTGAACGTCAATGGTATTATTTTAAACCTTTTTTCGGTTGTATTCTTTATTCATCATGGATAACTTCAACTTTTGCTAAAATAAATTATTTCCTTGGTATTTTCATCGTAATTAAATATTTGAAAACATCTCGCCCCGACGGAAGACAAATTATATTAATTAATTAGTGTACTTGAAAGAATAAATTAAAAAGTGATCGTTCCTGGCATAAACGGCCGTGATGTAGTGGTTAGCACGCCTGTTTGTGAATGGAATTTTTCAAATATTTCATTACGTCGGAAATACCAAGAAAATTACGGATTTTCACGATTCACCGACAGAAGCCAAAATATATTAATTCAACTTTTGTTGTTAAAATTAGCGACCTTGCAACTTAACCTTGATTGCAGCTTGATTGATACATCCTCAACTGTAATTGAGTGCATTTGAGTTACATAAAGCTTCTAAGAAATGATTCGTTTCTGAATTGCTGAGAGGTCATATTTAATAAAACACGCTCTATAAATGTATCTGGGCTTCTTTAGAATAATAACATTGTGGATATCAAATATTATCTAGGAAAGTCTAAAGGTACATAACAACAAACACCCTATTATACATACCGAGTCAGTTTAGTTTAAAGAATTTCTGCGGTATATAGTCATAATCACATTCCAAAAAATGCATCTCGTACTAAAAATTTTAGGGTATTTGTATTCTTACAAGTCGTCAAAGTTGTGGTTTATAAATAGAAGAATTTTTTACAGTTATACCAATGTACTTTGTTCATATACAGTGAACATTCGATATAGTCACCTTTGATACAAGAAACATAAGCAACCCTTGATATTGACAAAAAATTTTTTTTATGTCTTTCGATTTAATCACATCAACTGTCAGTCGTTAAAATAACCGTGTTAAAGATAGAAATAAAAGAAGAGACAGTTTTTATCTATTTATAAAAAAGTTAAATATTTTACAAGAAATTGGGAAGGGGACAAAAGTAAAAGAGCTGTGTGTGAAATATAATGTGGAAAAGTCAACTATTTCGAAGATTGCCAAAAATAAAGAAAATTTAGAACACTATGCCGCCTCGTGCTGTAACGTTCCAAAACAGAGGAAAAGGATGAAAATTTCGGAATTTCCTGAAATGAAAATTATATACGTGGTTTCTGCAACAGCGAGAATTAAAAAATATTGTCACAAATGAACTTTTAAAATTAAAGGCTAAAGAAATTTATGGTCGAATGGAATTTACTAAGGAGTTTTTGGCAAGTGATGGGTAGGTAAACAACTTAAAAAAAACACGGATTCGCTTATTGGCTATATCTGGTGAGAAGCTCTAATGCGACGCTTCGCAAGTTTCAGTGTTCTTAGAAAAATTTAAAAGTATCATTCATGAAAATCAATAAGTAACAAACCAAATCTATAACTGTGACGAAAGAGGATTAGTGTACAAGGATTGCCAAATAAAACTAATGTTCATTGAAATGAAGTAACAGCACCTGGGCGAAAAAACAGAAAGGAAGTCACTTTAATGCCATGTGTTAATGCTACTGGCATTCATAAATTGCCCTTAATTGATGATTGGCAAAGCAACCCGTCCAAGGTGCTTTAAAAATGTCACCGTTCCACTATATTCTCGCTTTTCTAAAAATGCGTGGCAGACGACAAAATTATTTGAGGAATGGTTTTTGGAGCAATTTGTTCCTGATGTAACATCTTACCTAACGTCAAAATATCTACCTGTAAAAGCTTTTTACTAATCGTCGACAATGCAACGTATCATGGAGCGATTGACAATGAACATGTCAATATGTTGTTTTTGTTTCCGAACACAACGCCTTACCTACAATCACTGGATCAGCACATCATTAAATCTCTTAAAGTACGTTATCGCAAGCATTTGTTAGCAACATTAGTATCTCCGAATGAAGATATAAACATAGCGTTAAACAGCATTACGTTGAAAAGTGTAGTATACATGACAGTGGAGTCTTGGAACGAAGTTCCACCGAGTGTAATTGTAAATGCTTTCAAGATATATTCTTCATAGGAAGATGGTAATTTCACTTTACCAATTTGTCATTTCACAGAGGGGGACAGTATTCCTATTGCTATTTGATTTAACTCAGCAGTAAAAGGCAATGTTGAAGTAACTGAAATAATGAAATGGGACGAAGGACAAAAAGTCATAGAAGTTGATTGATTTGGATTCAGTTATGAGCCTATGAATCATGCTGAAGAAAACGTAGAACAATAGTCAAATATTTAACATTGATGAAGTTATCAGCTCGTTCAATTTGGCTATCGAATGGTCAGAAAGTGTTTCTCTTCCCGTTCAGGATATTCTACTTTTAAGAAATATTCGAGAAAAAGCACTACTTAAAAAGTTTGAATAAATTTGTTATTACTAAATATGTTTGTTCATTTGATAATGAAAATTAATAAGATTTGTTATGATTCAGCAAAGATTTAATTTCGATATAATCAACATTTATTAAAGCAACTTTTTTAAAATGTTGTTTCCAGTCAAGGTGACTATATCGAATATTCACTGTATTTAAAAGAATTATTCGTATCAAGACCTGCATCTTTAAAGCAAGGAAAAAATAGTTTTATAGCATTATTCACTTTTATACCAATCAAATTCTCAAGAATCTAAACTTCTCTTCCCCCCTGATGAGAACTTTTTTTAACGGCTGGGTGCATAAATGTTAACATTTCAAAACCTAGTTTTGAGAACGTCAGGAGTCGAGGGCTCGACTCTCGGTAGCTATTTCGAACTCGCCACACCTCTTGAGTCACCATTTGCAGGAAAAGAGGCAATTAACTGGACTTCATCCTTTACGGTGACAAAGTTATAGGACACTTCATACTCGCTACTTACACACCAAATACGATTTAATCAAGCAATTTAAGCTTGTAACCCTGTTTGGATGTTCACCACGTACACAAGAAAGAGTTGTTGATTCTGCGAATTCCATATGGAACTTGTATATCATTATGTCATGAGCACACTGAGAGAAATGTAGTGGTAAGGCATACAATATATTTGTAGTTAACGTGTTGTGGTAATATCTACCCCATTTATGGTTCTCGCAATAAACATACGTAGATTTTACTACAATAAACGTAACACAAATTATTTTTAAAGCAAGAAGCTTTGATGCTTTTTTTTCTCATATTGTTTTTGCCGGTAGTGATGGTTATTGCTTCTAGGCACTTCTCATATGAACTTCTACACTAAGTTCATTTTTGTATCAACATTATTCGGTTACAAACATGAGAATAATTTTCTGCATTATGTACGGATAGGTCGTACTGTTTTAAACAAGGGAAGTGCAATTAATAATCTGGATATAAATAATATGCATTTCAAGAATTCTAAATAAATAATAGTTATAATAGCCATTTATTTACACAGTTTTCTACTTTAACGACAATTTTACTACAACTGTATAGTAATTTACCTACAATTTTTGTAGTGCTTTTTTTACTATAATTTTAGTCACTATAGTAAGTCGATTCTGGTAGAATACACAACAATTGTGGAATAATTTACTATATATTCCTCTCCGTGCAGGGAGTCTATTGTATTGTGGATAAGATTTGTGAAAGAGTTCTCAACATCCCCAAAAAATTCGTCATATTTGACTATAGATTTGAACAAATTCGTTGTTTTATAAGGCAGAGTCAGTCGAAGCAAATGACAAGCATACCTTACTTTACATTCTTATGTAAGATTCAGATGTAAGTACAAAATATAAGTGAATCAATAGATCTTTTGGGACGAATAATAATTTTACTTTTGCTCCATCAAGTTAGTAACCTTATTCTAACGCACACTGTATTTTTAAACGAAATGTAATAAAATTGCGCCAAATAATGTTGTAATTATGGAACATATAGTCCCTCTTTTATCTAAAGACACGATAACAAGTGAGAAATATTACATATTTCCATTAGGACTAATCGCCACTACTTGGAAATAAGCAAAACGAAACAAAAGACTTCGTCGTTAGCAAGAGAATCGCCACGGCCCTCGGGATTTACGCGTTCTGCATACCCCAAACAATGGAAACCGTTAACAGACTGTTCAAATTTCCAGCAGATAAATGTCAGTCGATGTTCCAGCCTGTGGATGTGTATTATTGCCAGCGGCTAATAATACTGCAGCGACAGCAGCGGTTGCATTGTTGCTTTTATTGCGAAGAATGGAATTTTCACGTTGTCACGTTCCTTCGCCGGCTTCCTTCATTTAAAAAAAACCCTCCTCTAATTACGACCCTCTACACTTTCTGGTTATCGTCGTTGTGCAAGCGAGCTTTCTTCTTCCACTCTTGGCGAAGGCGTCGTTGGAAGAAAAACCGTGGCCTCCTTTCGCTTCGAGCCGCCAAAAACATCGATGACGTCATTAATATTAATCCGGTGCTCCAGTTTTCATTGAACCAGTACCGCAGCAAAAATCCTCATTTCCTGCGGGTCCGGATGGGATTGTGAACAATTGTGAAATAAAAAAGCGACTCGCCGGCATTTCCAATGTCCCTTCGACAAAGAAAAGTGGAAGACATGCTCCGAAATTTTCTCCCTTGGCAAATGGTAGGGAATATAAAATTTATATCACGACGTATATATATATATACAATGGCTTTTCTTTCCGATGAGAACTGTAGGTGAAGTAGTGAGGGAAAAGGGGAAAAATTATACGAAAGGATGTCAAATATTTCTCATTTTTGGAGGATCTTTATAATATTTTCTAGGCTATAAATTATATTCGTTATTTCATGAAATATTCCTTGCTTCTTTGATATTGAGAGTATTCTGTAGGATATGGTTTATATATTTCTACAGACAGTATTCGTTGTGACTACTCTTTTAAATTACAATTACCTAATAGTTAGTATCAAGAATTATCTTCAATTTCTGTTGTTAAGATTTTTATACGTTCAGATGCTTAGTAAACTTTCAAAATTTATTTCGCAGGATATTCCGTAGAATTTTCTGTTCGATTCTACGGCAGATGCTGCTACCAAGTTACACATTTCCCACACTAAGTCATCTAAGGTATGTATCCCTCTTCTCTAACAGCGAGAAGTTAAAAAAATGTGGTGGTATTCAATTTCTTTTAAACATGGCGACAGCCTTACGGGGTTACGAGTGACATCTTTTGTGTTTTACGAAAACAATGAAAGAAGAACATTTTTTGGTACAAATCGTTTTATTCTTTTCAAAAACCTTCGCCATTAGGATTTACACTTTTGCATGCGTTCCAACGAATTCCTGAAACACTTTTCTACTATGATGGTCAAACATGGTTTTTGAAGGCTTCAATAGCTTCCTGAGGTGATAAAAACCGCGGTGCATGCATTTCTTTGTTCGATATACGAGAGCCGTTAGGTGACAAATTAGGTGGCAAAGAGACATATAACACGATGTTTTTCTCCATCAAATAATCAACTGTTTGACGTGGTGTGTGAGAATTGCTATTGCCACGCTGAAGGATGATGCCACGTTGTCGATTGTTTTTCCTGATTTCATCGATGACTTCTGGCAAACAAATTGTTGTATACCATTCAGCATTTATTGTTCTTCGAAGTGCTTCATGAACGAACAACTTTTGTTGGATTCGGCTGATCTGGGAACTTCCAAACAGTTGATTCTTGCTTGGTTTCAGGTTCGTACGTAATTTACGGCGCGTCACCTGTTACGATGTTGTATATGGATTTTGAAGTTCCTCTGTTGAATTTTTTAAGCGTTTTCTTACACCAATTGATAACGAGACTTTTTTGTGCTTGCGACAAATTATGCGGAATCTCGTAGACATGCCACTTACCTGTATCTACCTCTTTCATCATTGGTTTGTGACTAAGGTTTCAAAACCCATATATGAGTGATTGTTTTATTCTTGGCTGACCTACCCAGTATCCATCCCTTGTGGACCTAAGGTTTCAAAGCTTGCAACATGTTTGGATGTTTGTAATGATAGTAGCTGTGGTTGAAAATGTCATTCGCCAAGTTCATGCCGCGTTCCTGTTCAGTTTTGCAGGTTTGTCTGTAATTTTCAGTGAATTATAATGGTTTTGTTCATTCCATACTCGTTTGGTTCTGTTACAAATGAAAACTTGTATTTTGTGCTATAATACTTGTATTAAATACAGAATTTGACAACAATTGAAGAAAATTTTAAACAAATATACCACGTATTCTACTAATGATTTTCGGTATATGTACGAAATGGCATGTCTACGTCCTTGCCCAGAGTTGCCTTTCTATCATGTTATTCTATGGCCGTCACTGCTTCAACAATATCAAATGTCACATTTTACGAAAACGGTAATGTCCAATCTCAATAGCACCGTCTAGTGGTCATTCGTAAAACCTTAAGACGCCTCCCTTGTTTAAGCTTTGGACCTAGACATAACCTCAGGCGCCTTTTGTGTGTAATTGGTGTGTTTAAGGTGTTACATGGCTTCTAAACGCGCGCAAAGCATGCTAGGAGCAGACGCGCATGCGTAATGTGGCGATCGTGCGCCATTCTCATTCTCATTCACAAACGAACCTTATTTAAAAAATACCTCTCGTACTTCTTATACCAACTTTTCTTTTAATCTTTCTTTAAATCCAATACAACAGCAATACAAAACAATCCGGAAGCGGAAACGTATTCACTGCGATTCTCCATATCTCTTTCAAATGATAAACTTTCGCTTTCCGATGCGTACTTGTTGATTTATGTATTCGTCAACAGGCACTACATCATCGACTTATCGAACAAACAAACCCATTGGCATAATGCTCTCGTTTATAAGCACCCTCTCTATGGAAATGAGGAAACATATTCCGCGGTTCGAACTTTTGCGTTGCATATAAAAATAAAACTGCGCATGGAATGGTTCTCAACAAACAAATGTATATTTAAATCATTGGAACCATATTTTAAATGATTTATTACGTATATTTTAAATGTTTGCAAATTCCATTTAACAAAAATTGTCTCTTTGGAATAACAATAACGTAAAAGGCCAAAAAGGTTAAGAGACCACAGCCCAACCTTAGATACAGAATGTGGACCATTGTATTATAACCTATGGTAATGTTCTTGCCTGAATTTGATATACAGAGCGTTCAGTTTCAACCCGGTTCTATGGGAAACTTTTTTGTTTCTAAAGATACAAGAACGGTTAAATTGCAAAGCAATTGATTCTTGCCGTAGATTCAGAATCCCGGATCAAAGAAGGAAGTGACACATTTTCTGAATCTACGAGTCATTCTGCATCTGAATGCATCATTTTAGAAAACAAAAATACTTCCACTGGTTAAAAGTGAACCATGACAGCTATGTTTTTGTTTGACAAGCAGAATACAATGTGTCGAACATAGTTTAACAAGTAGCTTATGCTGTGAATTTGTCCTAGGCGATTATCATTTTGGTACATTCATTTTTAATGAAGCAGCATGGATCGAGTGGCCCATATTGCAAAGGTGGAAATGTTAGAAATATACTTTGGGTGCAATAAAAATGTGGAGGAAGCTCGAAATTTGTGTAAGCAACGTTTTCCAGAGAGGGGAGTTCCAGAAAGAACGCATTTTCGACTATTGGAGCAGAGGCTGAGAGCCAATCAAAATGCATTTAAAAGACGGGGAAATCGCCGAGATAACGAAGAAAGCGAAATTAATGAATTGGCTTACTTCGAAGTACATCAAAGGGCATCAATCAGAGCGGCTGCGGCCGAGATAGGTTTAAGTATTATTACTATCTTAAGAAAAGCAAATTTAAACATTAAAAAATTAAACCAGCACAACATTCACACCCAGGCGATCACCAAAGGCGTTTAGACTATTGTAACTGGCCGTTGAATCAACCGCAAAACATTGTGGATAGAGCATTATGGAGGGACGAATGTAATTTTTCAAATAATGGAATGTACAACTGAAAGAATAGTTACCATTGATCACGAGAAAATCCCTTAATTGTGTGAGATGTTCGTTTTTAACATTGATTTAGATTTAATGTTTGGTGCGGAATCTTAAAAAATAAGATATTTTTTCATACCTTTGAAGGTACGCTCAGTATTGAACGCTATCTAGAGCTCTTAGATAAGACTGAAACTCAATGAGATTTTGGATAATATGCCACTTTAAGAACGGATGATATTTCAGCAGAATGGCGCTCCAGATCATAACGCATAGTTGCAATAATTTTAAATAAGCAGTTTCCCAATAAATGACTAGCAACTCATGGATCATTTGTTTGGCTTGCAAGATCGCCGGGCTTGACCCCTTTGGACTTTTTTTGTGGATCTACATTAAAAATTAGGTATATGAATCTCTCCATGAGAATGTTGAGGTCTTAGAAAATTATGTGCAAAATTTACTGTTAGATATTCATGGCCGAATTTTGCGAGAAGAAACTATCATTTTATTAAAAGCTAACCTGTGCCTAGTTCATAATAGTGAACATTTTGGGCAATACCTTTAGACTAGAATTTTGTTACCGATTCGTTGTATTTTCAATTGTTGTGTCGTTGTAATTTATGCTTCTTAATACAGTAAAAACGATGCATTCAGATGCAGAATGACTCGAAGATTCCGAAAATGTAAAAATATACAAGGTGTTCCATTAAAAAAGTTAAAGTTGGAATCATTTCCGGTGAACTGGTACAGTCTATTGTTTTTCTAACACGAGATTCTCAATCTACGGCAAAAAGTGTAATTTAATTGTCCTTGCATCTTTAGAAACCCATAGAACGAGGTTCAAACTGAATATCCTGTATATTAAACAAACTTTAATCACATATTTGTACCAGCTCTAGTGTCGTATATACTTCACATTTCTAACCCAAACAAACAAACGCTTCATAATTCAACAGCGTCACGTTTGTCAACACGCAACTTTACACGGAAAAGGAAATCAAACACGTTGACGTATTTGAAAATTTATATCCGCAAACATATCGATTCGACCAGCCACCACCTGCCAACTCCGACATCTTAATCTCCGCCGGTTTGTAATGGCGCTTTGGTCTAAAGTCACAAATCGATAGCTCCATTTGTCATCTCACCCTTCGACAACAAACATTCGCTGGTTCGGACATTCTATTCGTATTCCTCGACTAATCCTTTTAAGGAGTTAATTTCGTTCATACACGACAACTTTCTTCTCTCCGCTCCTTATAAATCCCTACGAATACGTAAGAAACGCCGTACGGTTGGTCGTCCCGTTGCAAAAAGACCTAAGGTGCAGCGTACTACGAAAATCAAGTTGAGAAGTCTTCGGGAGCGTCCTTGAAAGAAAGTTTTAAAACGTTTGACGTGTCGTGGAAATCGTTTTCTGGGTTGGAAATGTATAGTGTTGATGCACGAAAGTGACTTTTCTATTTCCTTAGGTGAAAAGTAAAGTTTCTGTAAGATTCTTTTAAACGGGAAAATCTGTCATTTAATAAGTCATCCTAACGAATTAAAAATATATTTGAAAAATACTGGTGTCCTTGATAAATGTATGGTAAGTTCAATTGTAGTTCTTAGTCTTGGTTCTCATCTATTAAATACGCAGTATTATATTGCAGAGAACATTAAACAACACAGAGTGAAGCAACACATTGACAGCAGCCATGTTCAAGTTTTGGGTGTTAAATTCTATCTTAATCGATTAGCAACTTAGAATTCGTAGAGTTTACAACTGCTGCACTACTACCATGAATTGGTAACCCTTAGATAAGTTAAAATTTTCATTTGGCGATACTTATGTACAGATGATTTTTGGTATTGTTAGTGAAGAATAAGTTATACATAATATCTTTGGCTATTAACTTTTTTTGCTAAAACGTTCTTGGAAATAATGTATGGCCCAAAATGTTCGGAAAATTTTCAAATGGTTTGCACAACAGCCTTTAATCAAGTTTTAATTATGACAAGTCAGTTTTCGCGATCTGGTTTAGCAAAATGTCTTACAAGTTAGATAATCGTGACGGAATTTACAATCTAGTTGGGCGAATTCCCAAGCGTCATATAGTGGCCATTTATCCAGAACAAAATATTTCTGTATCTACAATTTATCAGACCATAAAGGAATGTGGAGAGGGTATACATTGCGTTAATTTACCCAAAAGTGGTCGACTAAGAATTTAGAGCCAGATGAGGGAACAAAGATTGATTGAAACAGTTAAAGACAGAGTTGGAGCTTCATAGCGAAAATTAGTATCTTGTCACAATATGGGGACAGTGCTTTATCTCGTAAAAGCGTTTTTTTGTGGATTGAAATGTTTCAAAGTGGCAGCACGAGCGTAACACAAAAAGAAGGAGCTGGACGGCCGTCAACCTCGACCACCAACGACAACATTCAGCAAGCTCAAGAGATGGTTACAACAAATAGACGAGTTACCATAGATTTTCATCTCTTTGGACCGTTCAAGGAAGCATTGAGAGGTCGTCGATTTGCCTCAGATACAGACGTTCGGGATACGGTGCAAAAGTGGCTTCACGACCAACCGAAAAACCTTCTACCAGGAAGGCATACGGAAGCTTGTGGCTCGCTGGACCAAGTGCATTGCTAAAGGTGGAGACTATATCGAAAAATAATGTATCTGTTGTACACCTATCTTTGTTTAATACAGTTGTAGAACTAAAAGTGTAAGTAATTTTTGACTTACCCTCGTATGTATACACTATCAGCTAAACTGTAAATTGTAACGTTCAATGGATAATCAGCTTATGGAATCGCTTCCGTATTGATGTTTACGTATGCTGAATTGGATGAGAGCTGTTGAAAAGAGATCGGAATTGCGTAACGCATTTGAGGTCACCGTACGTTCAGTACATTCGTGGTTCATTAAACCGCAATATCTATAAATGGCTAGATTCATTACTACGAACGAAACGTTGTAAATACAGCGATGATTCGTCGAAGTAACCGTATCTAACTGAAGTGCTTAATGGGAAAGCGTAATACTGGAAATTAACATTACATGAATAATAAAAAGAAACAACTGAAAAATTAAAACAGACAATCACCTATATCCATGAAGAAGATTTGAAGATTTCAGATATCTTCCCCTATTATTCCCAATGCCCTCTTTTTTCTTTAATGAAATCGAATCCTCTATATACAAACAACTTCTATAATTCCCGTGAGATCTGAGTAAAGCGTCACGTCCTATCGTTTCTTTAACGTCGAATAGGGTCCATGATTGTAAATCACCTGACTGACTTTTTAGCGCACGATTCATCATTTTGGCGAAGGCATCTTCAACGGGCCAAGTTTCCGAAGGCGGCAGAGTCGTCCGGAAGAGTCGTATAAAAACATGCCCAAAACTCCGCCATCAAA
This sequence comes from Dynastes maya, assembly GCA_029619315.2. Lineage (NCBI taxonomy): Eukaryota > Metazoa > Arthropoda > Insecta > Coleoptera > Scarabaeidae > Dynastes > Dynastes maya. The sequence continues at coordinate 41,622,045 of JAROYE020000006.1, read as the reverse complement.
TTGATCGATTAGTTCATGTTGTATTTTTCAACCTTTGTCCTCTGATGGCTGATATATAATGAGAATAAAATTCCGTAGAGTCCAACGTGAAGCCAGAGAAAAGGATATTTACTGCAGATGGAAAATTTATCGGCAAAACTGTTTGTTGTTCGATTAGTATTAAAGCTAAATATGCGATGGTAAGATGTATTGCTAGTCGCCAAAAATGCCAATATTTTCCAATGATTCAATACTGGCAATTAGCCGGTACATGAGTATTGATTATGATGATGCTGATGAAGATTTTTAGGTCCTAGATTAACTTTTCAATGACAGAAACTTGAGATTGATTTCTATTTTTTATGTGCTTCCTGTGTTATCGTCAATTCAATCACATTTCCACTGTGACGTTAACTTTCTTATCTTAAATGGAATACCTTGCATATTTTTACGATTTTGGAAAGACAATCGAAAGACAAATCCAACGATACCACATATGTTATGTATACCGGATGATTCATTTATCTTGTGACGACTGACTAACTCAGAAACCATTTATTTAATGGAAAAAAATGTGGATAAAAATGTTATCGTTATCGTTATTTGAGAAGTACCACCAATGTCTTTCGAGTGTTAAGTTAGATTTTTCAAATGGAAACCTATACTTTTTTATATATGTTATTGTCCACGAAAAAACAAATATTTTTTATCTGAAACATTTTTTTTTATTTAACAGCTGTTTGCGGATATAAATATTAATAAAATAATTAAAACAAACAGAAAAAAACAGGCAGGCTTCGCTTTAAAATAACTCGAATTAATTTAATAAGTATTCAAAATGTTGTCCATCTACTTCGATACACTTTTACATACGATGAATAAAAGATTAATGTAGACATGAAAAAAATGCCTAGTAACAATAACTAAAAATTAATGCTAATATAGCTTATGGTATTGGTGGAATCATTGCCGGCAAAAACTATGTAGCAGAGAAAATAGCACTAACACACGAACATATTTCTGCCTACCCGGCGTCATCAGCGTGGTTTCGAGCACAATTTTCTGATACATACAATTGCGTTTGCCTCTCAGTTTATGTTGCTAATCTCCAAAAACAGCATTGAATATATCTCCGGGCGACACCAAGCGCCAAGGGACACAGTCATGTCGTCCCAGAAGGTAGCAATACAAACCAGAGTGCAGATGTCCACCAGGTATCGCCGGAAGTCATATTCAATGCTGTTTTTGGAGATTAGCAACATAAACTGGGTATCTTTACATTTGTATGGCTTCAATCAGTGAATGGTGATGAATTGATAGCGACTTAAAAAAAAAATCGGAAAACTCTGCAACGAATCAGTTTAGAAAAACGTCTGACGACACCAGCAGCATTGTTGAATGCAAATTAATTTTAGAAAAACACAATTTAATAACATTTTAACAGCATAATAACAAAAAATATTTTATTTTTAAAAAATTTAAATAATCTTCAATGATGCAATAATTCAATTAAAAGTTATTTCTGCAGAATTTACAAACAAGTTAAATCAAAAAATTACGCCAGTGTTCAACAGAAACCCTAATTTACGTGTACTAAACGAACTGTGCATAGACTAAAATCTAAATATCCAAATACCAAATACTCACAAAATGCGGTACTTTCATACAATATTTTAAATTTGCTCCACTAACTAGTTGTCATGTTCAAAGAACACATTCTGCGATTACAGAAATAATGCAATCAGGAAGAACCAACTTCATAGCTGAAAAGTTACAACGGTAGCTTCTAGTAAAAGTTAACTCAGCCCTTATTTCTATAAATTAAAAATATTAATATTATTTTATACACATCTTACAAAACATTATACAATGTAATCACAGATAACTACTTTTATTTAACGACGTTTTTCATGAACATCGTAAATAGGTATCCTCCAATTTTAAAACCTCAAGAAGAAATCCTATGCATACTATCGTTTAAAAACCGGGGAACAATAACGTATCTCATTCAGATTCGTCCGCAGCGTGTAAGTCATCCACGGCGGCTTGCCGAGGCATGCACATACATCCAATCTATCTTATAAAATACAAGCCTGATGTATCGTATACTAATTATTACCAATATCTTCATCGGGCGAACGAACTTGCTATGTTGCCAGTTTTAGCAGATCTTACGATGCTCCGAAACTTGTATTGCATCGAACACAGTCAAGCGCCCTCTATCGCAGATGTACATGAACTATGAACGTATAAAATGTGAAGAAATAGCGAAGAGGGAGATCCAAAAAAATGTTTAATTTCGTGTTTATCGAATCAAGTGAAGGAAATAAAACCCTTTATTATTCTAGAGTGTCCTAAATCCAATTAAATGGAACACTCTGTATATTTTCACGTTTTTGGAAAGAATATGTGGTACCGACTAGGGATGGGTGATACATATCGATGTTTTTGAAACATCGATATTTTTTAAAAAACATCGATGGTTTTTTATCTATATTTTTATCAGTTAACATCGATACAAATATCGATGTCGAAGGACAAACATCGACTTACGTCATAAAATAAAAAAAAAATGTGTGTTGTATGTATCGTACCACAGATCGCAACTATGCGTCTAGACTATATTAATAATACGGGCAAGTCACCAACTTCTGTTGGAAAAGAACGAAGCAAATTGGGGAAAATGACCAACTCTCGGAATTGCCTTTGTGTCTAAGAAGTTCTCTTGTGGAACTTGAAGAAAATCCCTTGAATTGGTGGAAGATAAACGGCGAAACTCACCCATCACTTTCAAAAATAGTACAACAATATGTGACTATTATCCCAACATCGTTACCATCGGAGCGTTTATTTTCAAAACCGAGTGTAACGCTCCCACAGCAAAGAAATGGATTGAAAGAAAGAAGATTCCCAAGTTTTATTTCTTTAGTTAGTAAACAAAACGTTTTGGGAATTATAAATACACTATTAAGTACTTTTTTAGGAATCAATATTATTTAAGAAATAATTTTAGTGTAGTTTATTGTTGATAGACTTTATTTTCATTTATATTTCTTTATTAATAGAGTTTATTTTTATTTATATTGTTATTTATTACTGGAGTTTATTTTCATTTATGAAGTAATATTTATTGTTACAAATAAGTGCCTTTGAGAAATTTGAAAAATGTTTAGTTACACAAAAAATATCGATGTTTGAAAGACATCGATAATTCTAGTCGATAATTTCCAAATATAATTTCCAAATATCTTCCAAATATATTGGTGCTCAAAATTTACATCGATAATCAACATCGATGTTTTATCACCGATGTCCCATCTCTAGTACCGATATATAGTCACCCAGGAGTAATTAACAGATTTTCAAATCATCCCTATCGGAGGCGAAACTAACAAATTTGATAAATGCAGCTTTTCGCTTGAAATACGTCCCTCAAATGTGGAAAGTGGCTGATGTGATTATGATACCTAAACCAGATAAATCACCCCATGAATCAGCCTCATACCGGCCAATATCGCTACTCCCGGTTATGTCTAAGCTCTTTGAAAAACTTCTTCTCAGAAGAATTAAACCTATTATCGAAAGGAAAAACCTTATTCCGGATCATCAGTTCGGATTTAGAAATAAGCACTCCACAATTGACCAGGTGCACCGAATAACTAATATAATTGAAGGAGCATTAGAAGAATATTTCTGGACGTTGCCCAAGCGTTTGACAAAGTTTGGCACGAAGGATTGAATTACAAGCATAAAGTCTCCTCTCTGACCAATACACAAAAATACTCCAATCATACTTATTTGACAGATACTTCAGGACTAAACAAGAAGATGCCTTTTCAGAACTGAAGAGAATACAAGCCGGCGTGCTACAGGGTAGTGTACTAGCGCCTGTCCTTTACCTTCTGTACACTAGTGATATGCCAACACTCGAACAAAATACTATTGCCACATTTGCCGATGACACTGCAATACTGGCTCTAGGCAAGGTTAATATAGAATCAACAAATAAACTGCAAACGGCCATTACCCAAATTCAACGCTGGACAACGAAATGGCGAATCAAATTAGATGAAACCAAATCAGTACATATTAACTTCACTAACAAGAAAATCGTGTACAGGCCCTATATACACCAACAGGTTGTCCCCTATGAGAACACAGCCAAATATCTCGGCATGACTCTAGATGCTAAACTTAGGTGGAAGCCACATGTAAAGAGAAAACAAGAAGAGCTGAAACTCAAGTACAGAAAAATGTATTGGTTAATGGGACGTTGCTCTGCCCTTTCAGTATATAATAAGCTCTTGCTTTACCAACAAGTCCTTAAACCACTATGCACTTATGGTATCCAATTCTGGGGTTGTACCAGCCAAAGCAATAGAAACATCATCCAACGCTCAGAATAAAGTACTCCGGGGCATCGTCAATGCCCCATGGTACGTACGTAATAACAGTCTACATAAGGACTTAAAAATAGAGACTGTCGACAATGTAATCAAGCAATTTGCTCAAAAATATGAATAACGACTTCATCAGCATGTCAACGTTGAGGCCCTCCAGCTCCTGGACAATGACGGCTTAGTTAGAAGATTGAAGCGAATAAAACCATTTGAACTAGTGCAGTGATAATGACCTTAAAAGAACACAAGAACAAAATGACTCCACTATACCAGAACCTGTGTGACCTGAGTGACTATCGTAGGATAAGTTCTTAATTTAAGAACCATAGTAACTTAAGTTAATAATAAATAGCTCATTAGTTGTTAACTAGATTGCTATATAAGCATCACCGACTGGGTGGCAAAAAAAAAAATCGTTATCGGAAAAAAATCAAAAAATCGCAATAACAATGTTCTGAGGCCTTGTATATACCTCAGAACATTGTTATTGTGATTTTTTAAATTTTCTCCGATAAGGATGACGAAAATTTATTGATTACTCCGAGCTGAGGAAGCCTTAAGTCGCACTTATCTTATGAATGTAGTCCTAAGTTCAATTCAAGACTCGTGCTCCTAAAAAGACAAATAGAACAGCATTCCATGTGAAATACATTTCACAAAAAGTCATTGCAATTTAAGAGTGCAAATAAAATAGTTTATATTGCTTAATTTATAGTTTTTATTGCCACATTCATTCATCCTTAGTTTGCATAAAATTTTAAATCAAGAAGATTTAGGGTAAATCTATGTTATTTTGTATCCGTGAAGTATATGAACAAATAAATATACGCTGTATGCCGATGTAATATAGAACTAACCTCCATAAAGTATCTATAAGAGATGTTATTCTAATACTCTTAAAAAACCATTATCGAGACCACTTTACCTTTGGAAAATCAAAACTAACACCTTGCATATTTTAAATATTGACGAGACGCATGATTTTAATGCGGGCTCGTAAATGTTGCATATGTCGTTTAATCGGCCATAAAAATTATCCATTTACACGTTGTATAACGACCAGTAGTATAAAATAGAAAATAGATTTACGATTCGCGCCCGAATACGACCCATTTATTGGATAAACCGCGAATTCTAATACGCGAACGAGCAGCAAATCTATAGAATAGTTGTATGTTGTAGACGGTCGGAATAGATGTAATACACCATGGGAATATCTATATGCATCTATGTATATATTTTACCAAAAGTATTACTGCTCTCACAATGCTCGAAAATTAAGTTATCTCACCGCTTGCATGCTTCTGCGTTTTGCATTCGTGCATTTCACTTGTGCGGAATAATTTACAACTTAATGTGACGCTCTAGCATTAAAAAGCATTAGCTTCTTGTTAAACGCATTTAGGTGACGTATTTTACCTCAGAGTTGAAATAAAATGTATACGATTTGAAATTTTGAAGCACTGGAACAAGCACTGATATTGTCCGTTGTGACAGTGACAGCTGATAAACAAAATATTTAAATCAAATTTTCGCGACATACCAACACATACCGGTATGGTTACCAGGGGTTACGTTGTGTTACTTGTCATTTTGTACCCTACTATTAGTTTTTCCGGATTTTTCGCTGAAACGTGTGGGTTACGTTGAGTTACATTCAGAGGTTGCCGTTTTTTTTTGGTTGTTTTAATGCATTTCCTGTCTCATAAAAAATGTCATTACATAGAGAAAATTTGTTTTTCTCTTTTTACAGAGTAATGAAAATGTTATCAAACTGATAAATTTCCTCTTTTTGCTTAATGACAGTAAAGGAAGACCTTCGATTAATTGTGAAATTTAGAGAAAATCATTCAAGACATCAATTTAAGCAGGAAATTTGGTTATATTGATGATTATATGATTATATTGATAGTGACTTCTTGTTCCGTATGAGAAAAGCTACATTTTATAGTCTTGTACGTGTGATCTGTGATAGTGGTACGTGAGTGTGGATTATTCTTGAACAAAAAATTTCCAGAGTTTGGCATTGCACCTGATGGAATAACCGAGAATTATGTTGCTGAAATTAAATGCTCCATGTCCAACAAAGATATTAATAAATACAAATTAAAAACAGACGCAATAATACGCGACTCAAAAAATGCATTACTGTTATTAGTAAATCTGTCGTACTCACTGAGACCAACCGTGCTTATCTTGACTTGCTTATCTTGACTCCGAGACTTATCTCCCTGACAAATGACAGCGAATGAGTCATAAAATAAAAGTCATTGTCATTATGAATCAACAGATAGATGGTGAAGAATTTGAGATGTTGAATCTCGGCCTTCAATATAAAATATGGAGTGCCCATCATATTCCGACAGTAACTTGCGCAAAGCGTCGCGGGATAGGAAGAATTGGTAAATAAATATGGCGGAAACGATGTTGATACTAACAAAGAAATAGAGAAGTGGGTGTGAAATCTTTATTGTACACAGCTAATTTACCATCTTCTTTGAAATAATCCGCAAACATGTCTCATACAGGATCTAGCTATTGCTTTGCTTCTCTAGCATGACAACCTGTCCATGCCCTCGTAATATTAATATATCGCATTGTCATCATCGTCATTGCAGTCATGCCTTCCGCGAACATGCTTTGGCGATGTGGACAGAAAAATTTTAATACTAACTATGTAAGTGTGCTATCATCATCAGCAGCAAGACAGTCTTGCTGCTGATGATGATAGCTTGGCTATCGAAACGTGCGTCCAGTACGAATTAAGTGTTGTGGTAAGGGTTTTAGTGAACTGTTTCAATAACTATGTATATTAATAAAATGTTGCATATTAATCATTTTTCAATTATAAAATAAAAATCATGTGAAATCATATTTTGATGTAACATTTTGGTTAAAAAAAATTAGTGACGATACTTTTAAAAGAGTAGATTTCAAATTTCTTAATGTTTATAACGCCTCGTATGTTTCTTTGCAAATTTGAGATCTGTAATCAACATCCGAAAATAAGCAAAAAAAAAACAATCATGAATGAGCTTTTTTCAAAAAATAAAAAATAAAATTTACAAGAGCGAGGTACCCCATACGGGACGCATAATTCGTGGCTTAAAGCCAACTGTGCTAGGAGGAGTAGATATTCCATTTGTCAAAGAAACGAAATACCTCGGGGTATGGTTCGATCAAACTTACATGGAACCCTCATATCAATAGAACCATCAACAAATCTACTATTGCCTTAGGCAGGTGTAGAAGGTTGTGCGGGAAAACCTGGGGATTAAACCCAAAAATGATGCTGTGGTTATACACGAGGATCATCAGACCAATGACAGCATATGGCTCGGTGGTATGGTGGACAAAGACAATATAGGTAGAGGCAATAAGCTGAGTGGCTTACAAAGACTAGCATGTCTGTGTGCCACGGGGGCCATGAAAACCACGCCGACAGCTGCTTTAGAAGTCATTCTTAACCTAGAACCACTACATGTATGTACATATTCAAGGAGAGGCAAGGCTAACAAGTTACAGACTAATGAATGCTCAACCTCCCATATTTAGATTGCATAGATCACCAGAAACTGTTAAAGGAACTCAAGGCAGGGCCGATAATAAGCGGTTTACATAATATGAAATCTAGTTTATAAAATACACTTTGTTGATTGCATAGCAATAACGAACATTATGCAATGCAGTGTAATTTTTACAAATATCGTGTAAATATCATGCGTAATGGTGTTAAGTGTTATTAATATTTTCATGTTACACCGAGAGAATTTTTGATAACCACCAACATATTGTAAGTGATAACGATATTTTAAAATCCCAAAATTCCTGTACTCCGTTTATACTGTAAAGTTTGTATAATAGTACATAGGTGTACCTAAAGCAAAAACATTTATAACTCCAATTAAATTAATTACTTGCACTTGAATTGCTTTTCGATGTCTTGGCATTAACTATGAACTTGTTTATATTTTTAGAAAAAAGATTAATAATAATAATAATAATAATAATAATAATAATAATAATAATAATAATAATAATAATAATAATAATAATAATAATAATATTTACTGTTCGTAGATTCCAATGTGAAACATAAACGTCAACGAGTAAATAACAAAAGTAGTCTACAGGATAATTTACAATGGCAATAAATATACTAAGAAGAAATAAAAAAAATACACTTAAACAAGATACAGGGATAAGATTATATTATAGGCAAGGCAGGCAGTGAGCTTTGAAAGCATCCATTAATGTAAAGCTCTTCTTCAATTAAATTCAATTTAAGTCTGAATTGTTGAAAGGAATTAATATTTTGTATATCTTTTGATAGCGGCTGCATTATTATAGCTTTAGCAACATTTTCAATAGAATTTACGGATTAATTTGTTACGACGAACTTATATTAGCGCAAGTTATAGCCTTTCGGTCGTTAAACCGCATGCAAAATTCTTTCCAAAACTGATGCAATTTTATAACAAAGTGAACTAATGCCTAATGCCCCATAAAACGGTGCCGTTCGCTCGTAAATAATACTTGCGATGAAATATGTATTAGTCAAACGGAATAGACCAGTAAAATGGAGCCATAAACAGTTCTACTCCGGTTAGAATCGAATTCAACGCGAATGTTGAGCGTTGAACGTATTTATAGAATAGCTTCCATAAAATATCGTATTTCATCTGCGAATATATTACAGCGGCAATGCGATATCCCAAACACCTATGTATGTATGTAGTCACATACACATGTATACATATTTATACCATGTATCCACTTTACTACTGTTATTAATAATAATATAAGCTTTCCATACACATGGTTTATGCTGATCGAGTATTACCTGTCGATAATTTGCAGTCGGATTGAGCGGATTAACCCGAAATCTATAACTTCATAATTTAAACATATACGACTTTAGCTGAATATTAAATCGTAATGTCCCACAGCTAAATACGTTAGATTAATTAATTTATTGGTTCAAGGTTCAAATGTTAATTCCGTTGGCATATTCAGTATAAATAAATAAATGTTGCTTTTCTATACCGGACGTTCTCAATTATCGGAACACTATTACTGTAGGTCTTTTACGTAAACAGATGAGGTATCTCACCACCAACGTCGTTTCGACGTCATAGCCATGTTACCAAAGGTGTGTTTTTTACTTGCTCGAACCTTTTATCCAACAGTTATCCTAGCAATTTTGCAACGAGTATTGCTCAAGTTATTCGATCAAAGGTGTGAGCAATTAAAAACCACACCCTAAATCCTTATTGAACTTTACATTTACTGGTTATGATGGCCGCCAAATATGAATGCCTGCTATGTAATGGTTGTATAATACTCAAATTTTACCCCACGTTGGGCGCCAAATTTGAAATGTTTTAAAAATGGGAAATTAACAGTTGTTCTAGCAATTTTGAAACGAGTATTACTCAAGCTATTCGATCAAAGGTATGAGCAATCAAAAACCACACTCAAATTCCTTATTGAAAAAAATGAACTTTACATTTACTGGTTATGACGGCTGCCAAATATGAATATAGTGCTTACATAATACTCAAATTTGGCGCCACGTTGGGCGCCAAATTTGAAATGTTTTAAAAATAGGAAATTGTTGAAGAAAGTAAATTTTCGAAACTTAATTGATTCATTATATGAATTTGAGGGTTCGGAAATGTTCTAAAACACTTGTTCGGCAATTTAAACGAATTTTAATATCAATTAATGAGATGTTAATGAAATTTAGAAGGGAAAATTGAAACTAACCTGGATTTTATGACGATGTCAATAAACTCTCTATTTATGTGACCTTTACAGGAAACCTTCCTACTCTTTACCATCAATCTTCACTTCTGTCATGAATTTATATTACGATTTGAAGTATTAACACTTGGAAACTTGCAATACAGCCAGAAATGTGTTACATCGGTGAAAGTTTGACCAAAAGTCGGCAAATTTATTGGCGTCCTTCTTCTCCTTTATTTTAATTGCCATGGCGATTGTTTTGTCCACAGCAAATTTTGATAATTCCTTTCCAAATATAAATTGATGATTTTCCGATGAATAAAGTTATTTTTAAAAGTAGCATTGCGAAATGAATGTAGTGACGCGACTAGAGTACTCAATATATATTACTTTATGCTGCAAAATTCCACTGACAACCCAATAATAATAAAACTTACTGACGTTCTAGACAAAAACTTGAAGAAACATAGTTAATTTACGAAATTATGTTAGAAAAACTTCTGAATTTACGCTGTTACTTGCTGTAAGATATCCTGGCTCGGGGAGGAGTAGGAGCTATTGAAAAAGAACTAATAGCCGTTGGAGGGAATTTCGCATTGAACAAATGGCCATACTGAATACACTGTACGTGCTCGAATGACAGCTGCGTTCGACGATGTAAAATTTACAACATTTCAAAACCTCGATTACTTTTAAGATAAATAACTATTTTGATAATCTGTAATTTCCTTGGAATTTCCGACGTCATTAATACTGAAAAAATCTGGTCCGGGTAAGGAATCGAACTTCACACTGTTCACTTTTTTAATACCTAGTCGTTATTTTATCTAGAAACATACCATCAAATTACCATGATGTTTCCACAAAACTTTAATTCTTACGTGCAAAGTACACTAATTAATTGACATATTTTGGCCTCCGTCAGTGAATTATGAGAATGTGTAATTTCCTTGGAATTTCCGACGAAATTAAATTCTGAAAAAATTTCGTCCCGGTGAGGAATCGAATCTGGGAAACTGTCAGGTTCGCTACTATAGATTTTTTTTTAAACGAAACATGTACAGAGTACATGTTTAAGATTTTTGAAAAACAATTTAATTTGTGATATAAAAGTTTCAATAAAATAAACAGTAGACAGACATCTTTCACTCCTTTCATTTAAATGTTATTTCCTTTCTTATTTACCCCAAAAAAAGAGTCAAGTATATCGATATCAAACACACTTAAATAAAAAAAAAAGATAAAACCTCTAAAAGTAGGTGTATTAATTTTTACGACATATAGCTTTCACAGTTCAAAGCTTCTAATGGATGGTCGTAAACTTGTTTTTCGCATTCGATATCAGGTTTAAAACTGAAATTAAGTTATATTATTATAACATTTTAGTATTTGGTACGTTTCTTTTCAGCGCACAATAAAGATATTTTATGCTGATGCGTCTCAATAGGCGATATTGTTGAAGTATGTGAAGTAAATTTAAAGTTGAAGATGTTTTGTAATAAAAAATAACAGCGTTGTTCTGTGTGTACGGATGGTGTAGCGTCTGTTCCATTAGTTTTATGACTTTGCATTGTGAAATTTGGGACGCACTTATAAGAATCCTATTTTTTTTTATTGTTGCTGAAACAATAGAAGTTTTTGCTATTAAAAAAGTTTTTCAGCTTGTAGGAGGAAATCACATTAAATGGCGCAATATGAAGTTGATATGCGCGTGTCAATTTTAGACATTTTCAAATATAACTAATTCCCTAGGTTGAAGACAATTTACTCTTCATACACCTTTGTGTTTTATTAAAAGTTATTTGCGCAGTACAATGTCACAACAAAGTCTGTCCGACCTATCTCTCATTAGTATAGAAAATAAAATTGCCCATGAAATTTACGTAGAATCCATAGTAAAATCATTTGCAGAAGTTAATATATTTAGAAGAAAACCATTTAATAGGTAAAGTGCAGATTAACATTTTAACTGCAACATCTGTAGGCCATAAAACTAAATCACAGTTCCATAGAGAAAAAAAATTACAGTCTGTTGTTTAAAAATTTTTGGATTTAATGTGTTGCTCAACTTTAAATTTCTTCAAATTACGAAGTACTTTAGTTTAATATCAGTATATGAACTGTCCTGTAATCTATAATCTATACATTGTTGTATATTTAATATATCTTATGTGTTATAACGAATTAATAAAATGCTTATAAAGTCCTTTTTTTGTTTATTCGTATGTTAACAGCAACGGTCTCATTTATACAATTGCATGAGGATCCCGTTTAGATATCTGCGGGGGGGGACCCTTGACAAGTTGTTACGCCACTGGCTGCTCTCCAATGTGAACGTTGGGTTGAATTATGCGCTCTCGTTTTTAAACATGTGTGGAGACGACCCGAAACAGATTTTAGAGTCCATTGTCATAGGAGATGAAACAATGGTTCTGTATTATGATCCTCTATCCAGAAAGGAATCGATAAATGGCGGCGACCCGATGAAGCTTTCAGAAAGGCGAAAGTCGTTCAATCAACTCATTGACTTTAAAGAGCGGAATACACACATATGAAAATTGACAAAAGGTGTTCGATTATTGCATGACAATGCACTCGTCCACACTGCCGCCATTTCACAAGCTGCCATCCGCGAATGCGGCTTTCAAGAATTGGAATATTCACCGTATAGCCCAGACATGGCTCCAAGTGATTATTATTTACTTTCTTACTTAAAGAAAGACCTTAGGGGACGTCGTTTTAAGAACGATAGTGAGTTGCAAGCAGCTGTAATACAATATTTTGAGGGAAAAACTTTAGATTATTTGTACAAGGGATTAATTGACCGTAATAAATGTATTGTTAGGGAAGGTTATATTGAAAAATAAAAATTGTTACCTATATTTTACCAAGTTTATTTTTTCTATATCTAAAATTGAATATTTTGACATATTTGTTGCCATATAAAACATCACTAATTCATAAACTAGACATACATTATTCAATATAACGACTTCCTCGTAACTTACACCAGATAATTCTCGGATAACCAGCAGCATTCTAGTTTCTCTTTTAATAGCTCGACTGCCATTTCGGATTATAAAAACACCTTTTTATTATCGTCCTAAATGTTTGTTAATTCTAAGAGATCAAAGAGAATCTTGGCGTCTGTCGCGATTATGCGCTTTAATAACGCTTTTGAGGACAGATTTTCGCTTTATTGCGGTGCGTAACTTTCCGGAATGCGATTGCCGTTAATCAGCCATGGAAAATAACACGAGAAACGCCAGTAAAATTCGAGAAACATTCGAAATGTCCGGCAATTGGGTACTTAGAGAATAATTGCTCATCGTCCCACCGATTAGTGCCCAATGAAAGAATTACGCGAGATGAAGTTTAGCATTCTAATTTCGTCTCTTCGTCTTTATTCTGGTTTAATTCGAATGGAATCTGTTCAAACTAGATATTCGTTTTGGTATTTGAGAGAAAAGGCGTCATAAATGATTCAATTTTGAAGATTTTAATGGTTGAGTCATCTAGTAACAGCTTTTCGGGATGTTTAAAGGTAATTATTTAAGTAATTTAAATGTCTTTAATCAATGTATACTGCGTTTAAAATATATAGCGCATCATTTTTTATAACTTCGAATTGACGGGGGTTGCTATTCTAGCTCTAAATATACAAATGTATACTCTTTTAGTGTATTTTTGTATCTGCAAGTTTACATTTTGTTTGTCTAAAAATTTCTTGTGACGACCTCTTGTGATACTTTTGGTATTTAACCCTTTATAGTTCATTTTACCATTAGAATTACATTAAAAGTAGTCCTTAGAAACAATTGCGATCGCTTATAACGTTCAGTGGTTCCATATTGGATCACATCTTTTCTAAGAGTGTTTTCCGCGTGAGTAAGTGATGATAAGTAGTCCGGTATGGAACCACCTTGATATTACAGTACCGATATTTAGCCTGTTTTGCGCAAAGGTCTAAACGAATTAATTAGACCATTTTTGCGTATTACTGAAGGAAATACTGACAATATTAGTACACTGTGTGCAGTTTATAGCACTCCCTAAAATGAACAGAAAAAGGAGGACTTACAAAGACCTAGAAAACATGTCATCCGCCGAATACCAAAATTTGTTTTTCAGTCCAGATGATACTGAGGGCGTACCTGATCAGTAGGCTTTCGATTCAGATTTTGATGGACATAGCAATGCCAAAGATAATCTTCCCATTATTTTATAAACTAACTCAAGCGAACCAACTCCCGGTTGTTCCAGAAGAAGATCAGGAAGACGAAATACCTCCGAAAATTATCAGGTTCTTCCTGAAAATTCTGTTGACTCCATCCGGGATCCAAATTACCAACCTTTAGACGACCTGCCATTTGAAACACCTGTACAAGATATATGTAGGGACTCACCATTTGAAGAAGAACAAATTGCAGAGGAGCAGCTTGAAAATCAAGTAGTTACCCCAGATGAAGACCAAAATGGTAGAAAAATGTCTGTGCAAGATATAATACGTAAAACCGATGTAGGTAAACACATGCCTATGAGCGATTTTAAAAGGGATTGCGCCGACTGTAGTACGAAAAAGAATGAAAAGCCCACTAAAGTTTAATGTAAAGAATGTAATGTTGATCTCTATTTGTCATGTGTTGATTCTTTTCATTCAAAGTAAATAAATAATTACTAATAAAAAGTGGTCCTCACTACGACCACCAAACATTTTAATAACCTCACCTCCCTAATGGTTGGGTGGTCCCTATTAGGATCACCACTTGTAGCCCTTTTGCAGAAACAAAATTGAAAATTAAGAGCAGAAGAATATCTCTACTACAAATTAAAACACATGTAAGTAAAAAAAAATAAGTTTAAATTAGAAAAAAGTACTACACCTTAAAGGGTTAAAATCAATTCAAACAAGTTACGTTTTGAGAATAGATTACAAAGCGAAAATTTCCAATGAAATCGGATTTATTAAAGTATATGTACAATTTTTATATAGGGGGTGTTTACTTAAAAACGCCGCAAGCCATAACTTCTTTATTTCTTATCCGAATTTAATAAACTGAGCCTGTTACTAATTTTTTTTGACCAGATTTGGCGTCACTGATGGTCTTTTTTTTTTAAATTGCAATGAACGTATTTTTAATTTTTTTTAAGGAGATTAAGGCTGCGCACGGCGGAGCTTTTACGTATTCACATTTAACTCTATGTTATTTGGTGACATCCTTGCAAACGAGGGACGGTCGTTTGTGACTATTATAGGTAGACGCCGACAATACAATTGAAGCTGCTGCCAGACTGTCACAGAGTTCCATCCTTAATCTAAAACAAACTATACCAACGTAATCTGGCTGAAAGGCTGTGATGGAAATTCTGGTACACGGCCCAAACTCCTCCGTCCAATAGCCTGTGTATGCGCTTTATGGAAGGATCAGAACTATCACCGTTGAAAATTTCTTGGAGAGGTGGGAAGAAGCTAACATGCCACACCGCTAAATATATCTGAGATCTACTATGCTGATCATTATTATTATTACTTATTCGGGCTATGGTACAGATGTCTTTAATCACTGCGACCTTGGTTGACCTATTGTAACAAAATGCCCTTATGTGTGCTAGAATAATTGGAGCCTTTCAATAAACCTTAGTACTACTCTAGGATCTGCTTCCTTCAGTTCAGTAAGTGGAAGAAATGACCTACTGAAATGTTGGTGTCGTGTGTGACTAATGGACAATGGTGACATTTACATCGGATTTGTTCTGCCGTCTCCAGATCTTCTCGGCATGGACACGACAGATTTTATCTTCAGCATTACTTTGTTTAAATAAGTGATATTTTAGGGCTACATGGCCTGTCAAAAATCCTACGAGTAATCTGAGATACCCTTTGCCGAACGATAGTACTATTTTTGTTGTCTTTGGCGAGCTTGATGTGAATGCTTTCGCCTATTTTTGTCCTGGAACAAGTTCCCAGTACGAGGCCTTTTGATTGTTCTCTCATGTCTTAATTGCTTGTTTTATGTGGCTCTTTTGGAGACCACAGAAGGGGCCAATGAAAGGCATATTCGCTGCTTCTTTGGCCAGTTTACATTTTCATTTCCGTCGATTTCTTGGTGACTTGGGACCCACCGCAATGGATTGATTGATGAACTAAAGACCTTTCCAGCATAGAGAGGATACATAATGGGTCTATTGTGCTCCAAATGCTATACGATCCATCTCACCCTCTCGTCCCAGCATAAGATACTTGGGACAATTCAAAAGGAGCCTTCCTCAGAATGGGATTAAACACCTGTCGTGCAAGAACTGCCAAGGCGATGGCAAGAGCACTCCCTTTGTAGGTGCTCAGCTATATTAAAGAAGGACCCTCTTGGGAGAAGGGCGGTTTCATCGAGACACCATTAAGGCAATCTGCTTAGCCAACGTTTTGACCTATTGCAGTGGTCCGCTGACGGCGGAAATGTCTCTTCCCTATGGAGAAAGTGTATAATTGGCTTATTACACCCTGAATGCTATGAAATGTCTACCTTCGCATTGTACGTGCTTATTTTTCTAAGCTGCAAACTTGCATCTCCTTTTTAGAAAAAGGAAACCAACATAATTTCATCGAAGGCGATTTGTCGAGAAGCAGGCGTTGATAAATACACTAACAAAACGAAAATGGAAAAGAATTTACCGAAAACACCTACAAAGCAAAACATTGTTAATCATTTTCCACGATATTTCAACATCTCCAATCTCAAATTAATACTTCTAGTTTCTGTTAATATACCGACATGTTTACGTTCGAGACGCGTGTAGAAAATTATCGGACAAATTACAGACAGCTAATAGGAACGCCAAAACATATTTCGGCTGCTATAAACACTCAATAATTCACCCGCTAATAAGAGATCTTCCCGGAAAATCACCTATGTATGTATGTGTTGTGTACGTAGCTACGTACCATACAGCCAAGCGCAAGCGGAAGTCGTGGTCCCAGCGCGCCGAGAAGTTCGCAAACTCGTTAATACCCATACCGAGAGACGGTTTTATAGAGAGGGCCGATCTTGGAACGCCAGGAACTTCGTACTATATCCTATTATACCTTTCTGATGGTCGAGTTGATGATGCAGCGTTTGCGAGAATATTGCAGAAAAGATCGTGGATTACTCTTTGGAGTCTATTTTGGGCATTCTTACGATGATTCTAGACAACGATAAAGTAGTAGCACGTGGATTGTGGAACACAGGAATTCGCTAGGATTTCCTTACCGCAACAGAAGTTTTGTTATCAATTTGATGAGAAGCGAAAAGAAATTGTAGGATTCTGTTTACTTGTCTAAGCGTTTCAAAGAAACATCCAGATCAAAAACTAAAAGCTCTGCTTTGCTAGACGCACATTAAAGTTACTTATTCATAAAATTATGCGCTTCAATAAACGGTATATTGATTTTAAATACCTCCAGCTGAGTATACGAAAATATTAATAAGTAGAATGTAATAGAAAATAATGCACTTAGTAATGTAGGAGTACGTCATTTTTTTTTGTTTTAGATAACATATTTTCTAAAATTAACATGTTTTTATACATAAAATTAATCGTGGAAATGATATTCGTTGCTAGAATTGAATTGATATTGAAATATAAACCAAAGTATACAACAAAAGGCCATCATACAAGAAGCCTTAACATACCCAATCACATACTTTTCAAAGAACAAAGAATTTTAAATTGTATTTACAATTCAACTCCAGTGAATAACTTCCATTCAGAATTATTAGAAAAATCTTTATTCGTTCACTTGGAAAATTAGATCTATTATATTACAAAGGCGAAATATCATTAATTTAAATAACCACTCGGTCAGAAGTCACTTTCTTAAACGTAATATTACACGTGCATACGTAACTAGTACGGAGCTAATACAACTTTTAAATAATTACCGAACAAACTTAACATAACTAAATATTCCATCAGATGCTGCTTTTACAATTCCGTGTACGTATGCCAAAATAGTAAGCAATTACATAGAACGTTACAAGGTTATAAAACTCAAATGAATTCCGACGTATGTATAGAAACATAATCTAGAATTAGGACATTAAATAGATTTTCAGAACTTCAAACTGCTTCATAAATGTCAAAAAAGCCAAGAATTAAACCTTCTTGAAATCCTCAAAGTTGAAAAACAAAGGTTACATTAATAGATAGATACATAGATAAATAATTTATTCAGTAATCCAGAATAAAACAAAAATATACACATGTAGAAAATAGAAAACTGGTGAAAATCTAGTACAATTTAATAGTTTTTGAGAAAAACTCGTCAATACAGTACATAAAGTTGTTTTGAAGAAAATGAAGCCAATGTCTTTTAAAAGCGATATTGTCCTTTTGTTTCACGTCTGCAGGTAAGTGATTATAAACCTTTGCGATTTTCGTCACAACGCTTTCGTTAATGAGGGTTATAGTAGTTTGTGATGGAAGAATCTATAACACGCGTATTATATACATGTGTTAGCTTTTGAGTGTTAAAAAGCTGATCTCAGGTGCATGTCATTTTGCCTTAAGCAGTCCAAGAACTGCTTGAGAGATGGTTTAGCATCTGTATTCCGGTTTCTGTCGCCACTTTCTAGACGGCATGACTGTATCTCTTGACACTAGGTGGCGCCAGGAAATATTTCATCGCTATTTTTTTGGAAATTAGTGGCATAGGCTGAACGGCAAACAGCGATGCAAGGTAGAAAAGAGCCATCGGAACAACGATGATGACGCCAGGTAGGCAGAAACATGTCCGGTGGGTAGTGCTTTTCTCTCCTCACATTGTTTTTGCTGTGAGTGATTTCATTAATACCATGAGCTCCATTAGCATTATTTTGGTTATTGCTTCTAGTCACATTTTGTATGTGTATTTAATACATCCTGCTGAGCCTTGAAAAATCATTTATGTGTACAGGTACCGCAGTGCTCAGACGCACGCCATCTTGCGTTAATCAATACAAGGACTGCTCCAGAGGAGGTTTGGTATCCCGGTTTCTGTCGCTACTTTTTAAACGGCATGACTGTATTTCTTGGCACTAGGTGGCGCCAGGAAATATTTCATCGCTGCTTTTTGGAAATTAATGGCATAAGCTGTACAGTATTCATCAATTATTACTAATTCTACTAAACTTCATTTACAGTTATTTGATTTTTAAAAGCTATTAACATAAATTCCCCTGTTGAAAACCTGACATTTTTTCCTCATACTATCCCTCAATCCTTCAATTAACGTAACTTGTTACTTTCACCCTATCCCCTGCCTTTTTTTTTGGTAAAATTAGGGTCTACATTTCAACATCCTATAAATTCATCCTAATAGTTTTATTTGTAAAATCGTTCCATATAGGCAAATTATAATTTCCCATTTAATATTAGCTATACATGAATTTCTCAAATTCGTTAACTAAAATGAAACGAATGAATCCCTCACATCAAAATAACATCCATTATTTGCAGTACCGAATACGCTTTTTATTCACAAAATTAATAACATCAACTTAACCTTATCTAAAGACAACCGGAGGCCGTAAAGTATACATCAGCCGCTGATTCGCACTTTACTAAAATAGTCGCGAACAATTCGAAAATGATATTCTGCCGCTCCAAGAACGGGTACATCGTCCTAACTATGGCAATCCATCAAGTTAAACCGTCTCCTCCTAGATAATGTTCCCGCACATCAATCATTCTCAAATTTAATAAACAATTTTCGTCGAAAGCCCGGATACAATGTTAGTCTATCGGCGAATTATGCAGTTCTCCAGACCGAGAGATGGTACGATGATAGGGATTCGTACTCGTGTTCGGTTGAAAATTTTATACTGAAAGCGTTTACTGGGAGAGTATAACAAACGGACGGTTTTATCTCTTGACATGTTTTTTTTTTGTGTTGAAGTCTTTGTATCAGGCAATTTTGATGAATTGAATAAAATAAGTTGCCTGGCTACTAAGAAATAAATATAGAAAATAGGCCTCTCAAACTTTGAATAAGATTTGGAAAGGAGATGAAAATTAAAAGAATTGTATTAGCAAGGTGCCAACGAAGCAAATCTTTCACTAAATAGCTTGAAATACCAAATTTCCTGATTTATACCGTTAATACTTCTTCTCTACTTCCTTTCTATTTGTAAATATTTCCAACCCATTCTATAGTACAAGTAGTTGAAAGAAAATTGTATACACAGTTTACATCTCTAACAAATACAATATAGCTCTTGAATTTAAAAAAAAGGATTTTCTAGAAAAACCCGCGAATATTAGACTATAATAAACACTTTTAGACATCCACAACACTTTCCAACGCTGTCAACATGCTCCGCTGTTGTTTCATTGTACATGTCAGCGTACCACACTAAATTCGATATTTTCATTATTTATCACAATCAAGCATCAAACAGACCGCAAATTTAAACAACAAATGCCACCATTAATTATAATTAACGAAATAATACAACAGATTTATGCCAAAGCAAAAAACTGGAAACACATGTCATGTCGTTGTATCTGCCATATAAACTAGCTTTAAAGGCGCCGCAAGCTTCGACATCCATATAATAGCTAAGTGTGCGTACAGTAGCGTGCAAAATTGTACCTGTAATAAAACTTAAAGTGCAATTGTTTGTGCGTTTATATTATTTAAATAAAAAAAAGTAATAATATAACCACAAGCAAGTCTAGAGGTATATCTATGTAAAGAATTGAAATATGAAGATGAAATTATATGTAACAAATTTTATGACGATTTCCAGCTGCATGTTGTGCCATTTATTTTTCAATGTTTGTAGAATTTCCTAATGTTTGGCACTTTTTCGCTTTTAAGCTTTCTTAACACTTAGGAACAGATTATATACTTTCTGTTTTTTATTTATTAGATGTCATCAAAAGGAATGCAATTCTTTTACAGGGAGTCTTCTGGTCTAACAGATTCTATCCGCTATCCGAATCACTTTGCGCTTTGCTTCCAGATCTGTGCAAGTATTTGCAGTTTCAGAATTCAGCGATTCATTCTGTTTGTTTATCTTCCAAACGCAACTCTATAACTGCTTGCATTTCGATATCATGATTGAGCCGATATAATCCAATTTAGTAAAAACCGATTTCACCCGACAATTTTGATTAATTCCCCGGCTAACAAACGCAGCGTGGCGCCAACCTAATAACTGGTGTCACGAATACGCATCTCGTCGTTCGGTTAAGCCGTATAGCTGCCGTGCTGTACGTACTTACATCTCAATCGTAAATTCCTTCTATCGCAATCTTGGCGTAATTCCAGGAAGCCAGCTAGTGTTCGGGAGGCGCGCAAACATACATCTGGCTGTAACTCAGATTTTCGCGGCGCGCAAAGCAGTTAGCCGATGCCGCCTGAAACACTTCTTATTTTCGTAACGAAACAAGGCGCGGAAAAGCGGTTCGTTTCCGGCAAAAAGGAGGTCCAAGGGCGAGTAGACGTTGTTACGGGAGCTGTTTATGTTTTGGACATGACAAGCGTTTAATTCTGTTTGGACAGGGGAACGTAAATTGTAATCTTAATTATATTTAAGTGTTTCTTGGTTGTGTTATTAGATGGGGATCTATTTTTTTCGATAAAAACATATTCCAGTTCGAAACTCAGCCGATTGTTTGGAAATGTTTACGAGGAATCCAACGGATTTCAAGAGATGATTCGTGACCATGGATGGGACCTGGATTCATTACTACACACCAGAAACAAAAAAGCAATCAAAACAGTGTTCGAAATCCTTCCGTATTCGCCTGATTTGGCTCCGTTGGACCTCCACCTGTTCCCGAAACTCAAAATATTTCTGGGTGGAAAGAGATTTTGGTCGAATCAAGAACTGATAGAGGCTGTACACGATTATTTTGGAAACCTCGAAGAAAGTCACTTCCGGGAGGGAATCGAGAAGCTAGAAAAACGTTTGACCAAGTGTGTTGAGCTTCAAGGGGATTATATTGAAAAATAAAATATAACTTGAAACCGATATTTTGTTTTCATCGTCAGTCCGGCAACTTTTCAATCTACCGTAATAAGTATTTAGATAGTAAGCGTGAGACAACTCGCATACCAAATACTCTGTTTTATAATAATAACCGCTTCGACTCCCTACAAGATATAATAGATTCTATTCCCAATATGTTCTCATCGATATATCAACCTAGTTCTTCTTTTTCCATCAACGAATCTTCGGCACTTCTCCATTTATGTTGTCCACAAAAGAAGAATAATTCAATGCCAGTTATATGGAAGCTGTGCAATGGACGCACTGATTCTCCTTTCCTGTTTAAATTTCAATGCTCCTAGGATTTCCTGTCGTACTTCTCCCACCTTCCTACTACCCTTCCCTAGAATCAATCTCCAACAAGTATCTCCCATCGTAACCATGTGCCAGCAGCAAACCTACATTGTGATGATATTTTTTTCAATTCTATTAATAGATTATAATAATTTCTTCTTGTATTTGTTATATCTTGTTTATGTTTTGTACGTTATGTTATACGTTGTCCTATAATTAGGTAGCTGTTACACAAATAAATCACATTATTATTATTAAGATGGGGATTCACTCCATTATCCATTAGAAGTACGACAACCATTAGATTTTTAATTCCCTCAAAAACGGATTAAACGAAGGGCCTACCATGAATTGAATGGCTTGCCAGATCCCCTGATTGGATGATCTCCATTGGATTATTTCTTGCGGGGCTATTTAAAATCAAAAATCTATTCCGAATCATTTAATACTTTAGATGACTTGAGGGCTAGAATCATGCAAGAAGTACGACCCCCAGATACTATTTTAAACATCATTGAGGGATTCCACCACAGAGTAGCGTACTGACAAGAAGCAGGTGGTCGCCAGCTTGATATCTAATAAATTAATGTTATTTATTGGTTCGCACATTGTAGTACAACGTTCTTAAAATCCATTTCTCTTTTCCACTATGTTATTATATTGTAATTATAGGTAATATTTTGGTAGACTATTCAAAGAAATGTAGAAAACCTTACATTTTTAAACTTGAAATATTGTGCTTCATCAGAATATAAAAATATACAGGGTGATTCATATCAAATTTCAATGTTGAAGGTGACTTCCGGTTAAATCGGAAGTTAAATTAAAATGCCAATATTTCTATTTTAATCCTCACAATCGGCTACCCACAAGAAATATTTGCATTATTGGAGGTACCTATTAGGTGTTTCCGAACTTTTGCTCATCACTGCATGTATAAAGGAACTATAGTTGAAAATGCTCAGCTCTGAATAAATTTCTGTGCCAAACCCTTTAACAATCGACAATAATCTGACACATTTCTGTAAGGAAGAATGTTAGACAGCAGAACGTTTTCTCCTGGAAAATGCTTATAAAATGTACTTAGGAGTACGACAACCTGTAGATCCATGTTACCAACTAAAACCTGATTTTCGAAAAAAACCAGCTTTACCCAGGCCAAATTAATTTATCCAAGACTATTTGGGATTGATCCCAGAGTAGGTCTCTCTAGGACTTCGCTGCCTCCACAGTTACTGAAAGAAGTTCAAGATGAGGAAGACCTTCTAAAGCTTTGAATTTTTCTCTTGGCATTCAATGGGCAAGGATGGCAGCTGTAAAGAGTCTTGAGAAACGAGCTATATTGGACAAACAAGACAGGCAATGGGCACGAGTTTCAAAGAGCACATAGAACACCACCGCAATGGGAGAAGTGAATCGTCAAATGTAACACGACACATACACGAAACCGGGCATTGTCTGCTTACACGTTAACCGGAAAAAGGAAATCAATCAGTATTTAAGAATAACCGAACGGCGCGGGTTCATATCCCGGTTAAGACGGTTGTTTTTTAATTACGGATAAAAATCGAAGTATGCCTTCATCTCGGATAAGGAAGTAAATTCGTAAGCCCCGTGTCAATACGATGTTTGGCACGTTAAAAATCCCTACCAAAGTTTGGAACACCTCTAGATTCGGCAAAATTGTAGTGAGGTCGGCTAATGATCGTAGTAACGGTTGTCTAGATGCCCGAGGTGTATTCCGAAACCCGACGTTTCGCCCAGTACAACAACAACAACAATAACACCATTGGTTGCCTTTTATTTAAATACAAGGTACATATTTATTTGTACAATGCTATAATGCTAATAAATAGTATATTCGAATAGACGGTCCCACATAAATATTTAGAAACTTGAAACTTCTCACTTATTTATTAGAGGCACATTCTCCAATATACTTGGAAAGGAAACGAAAACTGACCAGAGCAGTCAATCGTAAAAAATAGGATCCTGATGCCGTAAGAATGTTCATGTTTCCCGAAATCGTCGCCTTTCTTTTCGGTAACTCGATTTTGACCCGTTCCGGACATCTAAACTAATCCCGATTGAAACTTTCTACGCCCGCTAGGATGATGGAAAAATGGGATTTATGCAAATGGGAAAAACTTGTTGCGCCGCTCTAAATTTAATTTTAAAATATTACCTTATCATTGTACGACGCGGTACTTGTTGATATGGCGGCGGAAAAAAGATAAATAGGAAGGAACGCAGGATATATGATGGGTTTACAAAGCCGTGAAATAAATTGCGAAATTTTACTTTTCGATTTTGTAACGTACACATATCAAATAATCGGATGAAAAATGACCCAAGCAGTTGAATAGATGCATTGTCTGCTATTATTCTGAAGTATGCTCGATAAGGCAGGCGATCGTGGAAGGTTGAAGCGTTATTTGGAGCTGAATATTCGAAAACATGCTTGGGAAATGCAGTATGAGGGGATATTGTTATATCGAAGAGAAGTTGCTAGGAGCCATATGGAAGAATAATTGAAATTCAATAATCTACCGGCTCTAATATGTACATATGCGCTACCTACGTATACGTATATATTTTTAAATCCATTACGTCCTTTCAATTGCTAGAAAATAATGCAGGATCATTACTAATTTACCATAATTGAAATGGATGATTTTATATGTTTTACTGTAGGAAAACCGTATAGAAGTGTATTCGATACTATAAAATATAAATGCGAAATAGCTTCATTATTTAGTGTTTTTTCTCATGAAATAGTGACATTACTTCTATTATTTCTATTATACGAGGGATGATCGTAAAATAAGCTTCCCATATTTTTTAAAAATAGACGGCATTCTTTATTTCCTTAACATTACACATCGTTTTAAAGGTAAAAACTTAACTTTCGACATAATCGCCATTTCTATCCAAGCATTTTTGCAGACGGTGCTCCAACTTCTGTATCCCCATGTCGTAAAATTCTGCCTCCAGTCCTTTCAAGAATCGAATAACCTCTTCTTTGACTTCATCGTCGGTTGGAGCTAGGTCCGGACTGTAGAGGGGGTGGGGCGTGACAGTCCAGCCAAATTTTGTCAGCAGTTCCTGGGTTTGACGAGAGACGTGGGGCTGAGATTTGTCGTGAAGAAGCATCACACCTGTAGTCAGTCTTCCTCTCCAGCGGTTCTGGATCGCTCGTCTGACTTTGGTCAGTGTATCGCAATATCTGTTTGAGTTTATTGTCGTACCAGGAGACAAAAGGTCGACCAGCAATAGCCCTTTGCTGTCCCAAAAGACGGTTGCCATGTCTTTGCCAGCAGACTGCGTTTGTTTAAAGTTCAGTGGCGCCATTCGCATGATTGTCGCTCGTTTTCGGGAGTGAAATGAAACACCCACGTTTCGTCGCCCGTAACAATGGAGTCCAAAACTTCCTCTTTGTCTTGACATTGTTGAAGAAACGCCTGGGCACACTTGCAGCGTTTCTGCTTATGGTCTTCCGTGAGCATTCGTGGTACCCATCGCGCGCACACCTTGCGGTAGCTCAATTTTTCGGTCAAAATCTTTTCAATTGTGGTGTTGGAAATCTCAGGAATCCGAAGAGCGAGTTGACGAATGGTGACCCTCCGATCTTCAAGCAGTATGCTCTCGACCTTTTCAACGATTTCGTCTGAAACTGATGGTCTTTCGCTCCGCTCTTCATCGTGGATTTTCGTCCGACCTCCAGTGAATTTCCTACACCATTTGCGGACGTGTTGAACAGCTATACACTTTTCTCCATAAACTTCGGTTAATTGACGATGAATGTCTATAGGTGAAACCCCTTTCGCGTTTAAAAAACGTATCACAGCGCGAATTTCGCACCTGGCGGTAGCGGCGATCCGGAATTCCATCTCGGACGGCTGTTTAGCCAACACTGAGCGGTATAGCGAGATGGGAGTGGTACGTGTATAGAGTGGGAGAGCTGCTGCACACGCCAATGTTGTCAGATTTCTACTAACACGTCTTATTGCTGCTGTAGGGCTTTGGGAACCTTATTTTACGATCATCCCTCGTAGTTAGAACGTTGTGGCCACATATTTCATAATAAGAATTGTTAAATGCTACATACATATAATGCTACATACATATGCAATAGAAAGATATTTTACTAATTGATAATCCACAGAATTTTTTGCGTGACTATACAACATTGCTAAAAACACTATCTAATCTATCTTTGACGAGAAGTAGACTTTTTATGATGCTATTCAATACTTTGGGTTTGGTAAGTAACGACCTTTCGCAGGACTACCTTGAAGACAATGGAAACGACGGGTTGTCTAAATCCAGCAAATAATAGAGATGTCTCAAACATCAATTCGAGATTTATTTCGATGTTAAGGGTATTGAGGCATAAGGTGAGAATATGCGACTCTAAGATGATAAAATACTTAGACCTTCCAAAAAACGGTAATAATTTGAAAAATAATTCTAATGTGGTACGTGAAGACTATCCATTAAACACGTGTTGTATGTTGGATCAAGCATGCCGAAGTTATTTAGCTAAATAAGTTCTGCCTTTAATAGTAAATTTGGATTAAAGACGGAAAAGAATGCAGATGTTTAATAACAATTTACACGTTTAGCATAGCTCCACTGGAATTCTAGCCATTACAGAGTCAAAGCAATAATCCCGAGAGTGGAAGCAATGTACCCTTACCCGGAAAATGTATTCTTACCGCCTTGCTTTTGACAAATCAAAAGGAACTATTGCTCAAGAGAAGCTGGGTGAATTGCCATTCCAAATTAGTAGAAGGAATTTAAATGAGATCAGTCTTGATACTCTCGAAGCTTACCATTGGATATACAAATAAATGTTAACGTTGTAGTTTTTAATAAATCACCGTCGAAAAGTTATATTAAAAGTTAATAAAACCGTACAAAACCGATAACATTTATGGAAATAACAAAATCTTAAAATATCAACGTCTTACTGAATTCAATTCGAAAAATCCACCAATTTGCAAGCTTGTATTTCGTCAAATAATCGCCAACCCAATTTTCCATCGTACAAAAGTCGGCCATTATTCAATAAACTTACGGCAGCTTTTAAAAGGTCGTTCGGCGAAATGTAGGTAGGTAGGTAGCCAACCGATGTTTGTAGAGGAACCCTTTTTCCATCGCTATCTGGAAATTTTATGGTACATTGTTCTGAGTTGGGCAATGTTGTCGACAGCGGCATATTTTCCGGCCCCGGGACACGATATCACTTTAACAAATGGCAGGTTATACATAATATCAGTAGCGGGGGCTCCAAATGATAATGGCCGGAGTCGGAGTGAAAAACGCCGCGAGCACTGCCGAGCACGCCGGCGTGGAATGAGAGGACAAATGAAAAGTTTTCGGGTCGTATGGAAAGGTCGCCGAATAAAATATACAGCCAGCCCATGCTAAAAGTGGAATGAAAATCATGAAGTGGAAGAGAAAGGAAGAGAAAGATAGAGTGAAAAAAATGTAAATAACGATACTTGGTCGACTTTCGAAATTAAAATACTTTAAAGGTTCTTATCTAATTTAAATAATTGAGATAACAAGTGTTAGCTGGAAAATACTTTTTATCGCAAAATTAAAAAAGAGACGCCAGCATTTTGCCTTCATAAATAATTTTAAATGAATAGCTAGGAAATTCAATTTTATACACCTACAACTAAAAGAAGTGAATTGGATTTAAGTAAGGCAACTGCACCGTTCGTTAGTTGGCCAAATTGTACCACCATATTACTTCAAAAGTGGTAGTAAGGAATTACTCTTTGAGGCGAATGTCGTAAAGTTCAGACTTACTCAATTTTTCTTAAATTACTAAAGTTGTGATAATTTTTTTGGCATAAATATATTCTATGTGCTTAATATGTTCTTATACCTTATTAAAGTGTAAACAATTTATTAAACGACTCTCCATTTGGGGTTGCAGATAGTTCTTGTGCTAATTTATAGAGACGAATGAAGAAAGCTAATAGTAAAGCTAATAATAAGCTTTTAAATTTTACTGATATTCCGCCACTCGTCTATTTGCCACCATCATCAAGAATCTAAAACATTTGGTTAGGAGAAGCAATTGATACACGCAGAGAAATTGACTTTTTGAATTTGGCGCTTTATTTTACAGTAATATTGGTAACATACAACCAATCAGAATAAGTATAGATAACAAAACACGTGTCCCATTGCATGGGGGTTACTCTTGGAGTTCCGCAAGATCCGGTTCTCGGGCCGACTCTTTTTAATCTATATTAATGACCTAACTTTTTGTGTCGACGACGAATCGACTTTAATCGTCAATTATGCCGATGATAGTAGTATTTTGGGGGAAAATATTGAAGATATCAAACGAAAAACGGACTGTATTTTAGAACAACTCACTCGATGGACTATAAATAATAGATTAAGTATAAATATTTACTAGGGTATTTACTGCACGACCACCTCTACCTCAAGGAATCTAATGTATCACTTGCAATCTACGAATCGGCTTCGGTGCTGGGACTAATTATCGACAACGACTTGAAATGGCGAAAGCATATAGACGCGTTATGCACGAAATTAGCGAGAACTAACTTTGAACTGAGAACACTGTCTAGGTACTGCACCTTAGATATCTTGAAAGCACAGTATTATGCCTGTTTTCAGTCTCACGTTAAGTATGGGCTCACGTATAGGGTACGTTCAACAGAGGCAATGCGCGGTTTTGTCCTCCAAAAGTGGGCAGTTACGATTATGTGCGGAATGTCCTCTAGGGACTCTTGCAGGGGAGCTTTTAAGTCTTTTAGAATAATGACACTGCCATCGCTTTACATGTATCAAATACTCTGTTTCGCTTATTCCAATAAACATAGATTTAAAGGAAGGGATTATCATTACGAGACGCATCATAAGTCACACATTGTAGTTAATGAAAAATATAAAATAATTAAATACCAAAAAGAGACCTCACATAACGCCTGTAAATAGTTTAACCATCTGCCGCAGGAAGTAAAAACTGCCCTAATTGAAAATGGTGCTTTACAATATCGACGAATTTTTCAAGGTTACTTGGTAGTCGCTGTTGTGTGTTTTTATTATCTTAATCTTGTATAGTCTTCTCCTATTGTTTTACATTTTTGCTCTAATTTTTTTATATATCCAGATTTTATTTATATATTTGTCGGCTATAAGTATGTATGGTGTATATTGTTAGATGTGCGAGCATGTGTGTGTGGATGTGCCTGTCTGTTCTATTATTACTAGAGTAACCTAAACTTGCGGACTCGCATAGGCGTCGGTATTACGGGTTAATATAAGAATACGAAAAATTCATAAATAAATTAAACCGGTAGAGAAGCAGGCATGTAGTGTCGACCTTGAATATAAATCATGTTAAACCGCGCTGAGAGAGATTTCGTTTTAGTACCGGTTGAGCTGTTGCAGAGATTAGTCGAACGGTCAAGGTTATGTACTTACGTGTCGCTTTTGAAAATATAGCTGGTGTTTTTTCTGTGTTGTAGTATTATACCAAGTACATAATTAGTGTATCGTTTCATATAGAACTAATATTTACATACCTAATAAAACAATGCCTCGTAATAGATTTGCTACTAATGTACATAAGTATGTGTCACTTTTTCCCCATTTAAAATATGACGGTAGTGCAGTTTTTTGCTTAATATGTAATGTTCGTTTGGCTGCATTGGACAGAACTGATTGCCAGAGGCATGTCAATGGTATTAAGCATATGAGAAATGCAAGAACTGAAATACCTTATACACTATTCTTCATACCTTTATTAATTATGTTTACCTCCTGTTATCTTCCGTTGTCGTTGGTGAGAAAAGCAGCTTTTAAAACGTTTTGGCGACAATACGTTCCAAAGTACCCATTACCCTCACAAATACAATTACAGAATCATTTGCCGCGAATGAAAGAGATGCTAGAAAATGTGTGTAAACGTGATTTGTGTTCCAAAAAAACATGGATTACCGTGGATGAGACGACCGATATAAAAAAAAAACAGTATTGTGAATGTAATGGCTCGCGTTTTATCTAGCGAGAACACTGCATCTCGATATTTGTTAGCTTGCAAACGTGTTCAACAATGTACCGCGGAAAATATTCAAAAAGTGATAATGAACGCTTTGAAAAAATTTAAAATTGCCCAAGATCAAGTTGTGATGATTGTGACAGATAGTACAGCAACGGTGTCATGTGTTGGGCGATCCTTAAAACATATATTTCCTAACTTAATACATATAACCTGCGTGCTGCATGCTTTGCATTTAGTTGGTGAAGTTGTTCGACAACATTACGGAAACGTTGATCGGATGATTGGAAGTACTAAAGCAGCGTTTCGTAAATCTCCTAAACGTTTAAAAGAATTTCGTAAATTTTGTCCAGGTATTCCAGAACCTCCTGAACCAATTTTAACGCGATGGGGTACTTGGCTAACAGCAGCTTCTTACTATTTGATCCATTTTCAACAAATTCAATCAGTTATAATGCGATTTAATCGGAATGAATCCAAAGCAATTAGAAAAAGTCAAAGAGAATTTCAAATTCCTCAACTTTTAGAAGATTTAACAACAATATGTACCAATTATACAGTATTACTAGATGCCATCAGAAAACTACAATGTACTGAATTGTCATTGCAGGAATCATTAGACATAGTGCAGAGTGTAAAAAATCAATTACACACATTAAATGATACGCCAGGATTATGCGCTAGTCAAAAGTTGGCAGATGTTTTAAGGAAAAATCCCGATTTTAATACTTTAGAGGCCGTTTATAATAAGTGTAAGAATAGTGAACTTTTAAGTGATTTTGAAAAACAGTTTCTACATGCAAATGTAACTTCTTTAGATGTGGAGAGATCGTTTTCTATGTATAAGAATATTTTTTCTTGTCGACGCACAAGGTTTAAAGAAGTAACTGTGGAAACATATGCAATGATGCAAGTTTACAGTAGTTCACATCCTAATGCCTGTAATTTGTTGAATAATTAGCAAGTAAGTTTATTTATGAATTTTTCGTATTCTTATATTAACCCGTAATACCGACGCCTATGCGAGTCCGCAAGTTTTGGTTACTTTAATTATTACTCTGACTTTGACACATAGACATGGACAATTT
Organism: Dynastes maya; assembly: GCA_029619315.2. Classification (NCBI taxonomy): domain Eukaryota; kingdom Metazoa; phylum Arthropoda; class Insecta; order Coleoptera; family Scarabaeidae; genus Dynastes; species Dynastes maya. Next base: position 41,590,469 of record JAROYE020000006.1, on the reverse strand, counting down.
TCCTAAATAAGCCAATGTACTTATTTACTGAAAATAAATGATTATTATTATTATTATTATGTATAAAAAGACAATTGCACCTAGAAGCTAATGATTGTAAGGCGTTTTTATATTCAAAAGGTAAATAACAATATATTGTGTTAAACAAAAGTGCGTAGTTATGTATTTTATCTAACATAACCCAACAGAAAGAAATCCAGATCTAATATTCAATTGTTATTGCCCTGTTTGATTTGCTCTGACCGCCCTGATTATATCTTCTTTTGTCGGTTTAAAGCTATTGTTAACCTTCCACCTTCACGTTAGTGATAAGCTATGAGAAAAGTCGCTGCTTGTTAGTCTCTATTATTCACAATCATCGATTACAAGTCTGCCATCGTAAAAATTGTCCTATTTCATACACTTATTTAAACAACAATCGGTGTTATCTCTAAAAAAATATCAGTGCAAACGTACTACACAAAAATTTTACGCGCTGATTGTTAGCAATAGTAGCCTTTCACTTAAGTTTAAGCATAGTACGTGTATGCTGTGAATCTGCCTCTTACTTCCTAATTCTATCGAGCGATGGTGGTGTAATGGTCAGCATAGTTGCCTTCCAAGCAGTTGATCCGGGTTCGATTCCCGGCCATCGCATTTTTTTGCCTTCGTTTTATTTCTAGTTCTTGATCAATAAAAATGCATACTTTGCGTAAGCGCCAGTATGCGTTTTATTACAATGTGCAGAATACAGAAATATATACAGTGTGACCCATTTGAAATGGAAAAACTCCTGTAGAACCCATATTTTACACTAAAATGAAACCAATTTTTTAAAAATTTACTTCCGCATAACATTTTACATCATCTAAATTTAAAGTTTGAAGTTAGAAACATTTTATTAGAGATTTTTTTGTTAAAAATCTAACTACACTGCCGAATTCAGAAGGTTCTAAAATGGTTTTAATCAAAATTCCATTCAAATATGTGTATGTTTATTAATAAAATAGTTACAAGAGAATCACTAATTATGTCAATACAACAAGATATGGTTAAATGTTTGGATTATAAATTTCGTTACCAGCAAGGTTTCCTTACCTAATCTCTTTTATGATTTAAGTTTTGGTACTCCTACATTTATTTACCTCCTTTCATCCTTTTGTGATGGTATGCATTTAAAAATTGCAGAGACGGTGAACAGGACAGTTCTAGTTTAAGTCTTGATCGGACCATTGTTTGTAACAACAAGCGTTAAGTTTGTCTGTTTGAAATAAATAATCATCTTGAAGTCTTGATCGTTTAAAAAAATTATATTGTAGTGTAGTATGTTCCACGTGAAAAGCGTATGTTTAAATGTTACTAAATTCATTCTAATCAATATTATATCAAAATTCGCTGATATTAGATTTTAATAGAGTTTTATGCGGAACTTGAATTATTTTCGATTAATATTCTGACACTTCGATTATTTATATTATTATTAATCTTTTATATAAAAAAAACTCGGTTAATGATATGTTACAGAGGATAATCAAAATTCCAGGTTATTGCAAGTTATTTACATTTTGAAAACATTATTTGTAAAAATGACTCGTACACACACAAAAACCACACTGTATTTGGAAGTAACCGTCAAAATCCCTTACGTCACCTGCGACACCGAATTTGATCTTCAAAACATCAAAATTAAATATCAAGTTGTTACATTGGTAATGCCAAGGTCGACCGAGAAACAGAAGTTAGCAACGCAAACATTCTGACAGTAAACAAACATCTTTTGACTGATATATTTAGAAATTGTATTATTAAAATTAAATCTCGCCGAAATTATTAATTCAAATGTATTGAAAAGCTATTAAAGTAAAGTATAAACAATCATGAACAATTATCAAGAGTATTACATCAATCAAGGAATTTTAAGAAGTAATCCAAAGAAATTTCATCCAAGAAGATGATCAAAAGGGGTCTAAAACAAGAGGATTTCGGATATCAATATCGCTGAGAAGAGGAGAGAAGGAACCATATGGATTATATATATATACACACACATCAAACACCCGTCGCAACATTAACTGTAAGTAATTTTAACAGATAAATTTCATTTTTGTAAGTGAAAACTTAAAATAAACGTAGAATCGATTATCTACCTATTCAAATCTTTTAATCGTTGTTTGTAACATCACAATATATCTGAATTAAGAAAAGAACCAAATTCATTTTTCAAACTTTATCGTGTATTATTCCCTGAATCTGCTTCTTACAACGTTTACTGACCAAGGTAGATGAAAATTTATTTAAAAACAAACAACTAAAAATTAAGTGAATTTACTATTAGATACCACAAAAATCCAAATAACAATTTTTTCGAAATCAAACTATAATTAAAAAAGTGAATATAATAACTTATCAACCAAATTGCAAATTTGTTTTTTAAATAATCTCGTTTTATTTTTATTTAGCGCACTTTTGTATTGCAGTACCTTAAAACAATGTTTCTATCATTAATAGTGATTGTTATTTCATTCAGAAAATGCATCTAATTTAAATGAAATCTAATGTCGTTGGTGTTAATTTGTAAGTGAAATCAAATGCAAGTTGCGACATTGACAGTTACTGAATAATTCTTCATCAACTTCATTAATTGTTGAGTGATTGCAAATTGACTTTTATAATTGTTGCAGTAAATCTAGATACGTAAATACATTTGTTTACTTATTTTTAGTTGTTTTCTTTTAGCAAATTTTGAACTACCTTGGTCAGTAGATGCTGTAAGAAACAGATTTTGAAATAATGCACGGTGAAGTTTGAAGAATGATTCTCTTATAACTTTTTCATTAATAAAGATATTTAAACGAAATTTTGGTTGAAACTATCTTAGGACCTTCTGAATTTAATGGTGTAGTCAAATTTTTAATAACAAAGTGCTCAATAAAATCTTGATATTGTCTAACTCGAACAATAATCATAAGGTTTGTTCGTTTGTCTTGCTCGCGTTAGTTCTAGAGTGTGATAGGATTATGATCACGTGATCATTTTGATTGCTCAGAACTACTCTAAATGGTACAACGATAGTACAAATTGTTTTATAAGTGTACATAACCTAAAGATGAGAATGGTGGCAATTGGCATCACGATAGCATTAAAATCTATTATTTATTAATTGTGTTTTCACTTCAATATTAATGGATGTCATTGTATGAATATGAAGTAAAGTTGAGTTAGGCAAATAATGGAATGACAGCTGCACTGAACTGACAAACTTACTCCACCTCCTGGAGGTGTAAGTTGTGCAATTCAACTGTCGGAAGTGCCAATATATACAACGGAACATTCGGAATTGCCATTTTTTTACAAACGATAGCGCAATTTAGATTCGAACTACTCGTATTGCACTAATTGCACGAACAACTATATATGCCTAAAATTTAAATGAACTGAATTTTATGGAAGTAGAATTTGATACTTATATTAAAAATGATTTCATTCTAGTGTAAAAATATAGATTTTACAGCGGTGCTTCCATTTCAAATGGGTCACACTGTAATATGTATGCAACTTCCATTAATTCATTTAAAATTCAAAAGGGTTTATTTTCAAATTATTTATTTGGCAAACGGCAACAAGCGCAAATATTCTACAATTATAGATTCGTGTAATCTGCATTGGTCCGCAGATTATTAATTCAAGGGTCAACTTCAACATAACTGCATTAAACTGTCGGCGATTGCGAACTGATACGTCGAGTATCTCATTCGTAAATTACTGCATTGCGCTGAACAAAGTTCGGTAATCCATCCGCTGAGTGGAATTGACCGCAACCGGTTTTCTAAACAATCTGCAGTATCCACTCGCACGGGACGACTAATAAATATTTCTAGCGAGGAAATACGAGTTATATGGGGAATATCAGTACAATTTTAACGGAATGTAGCTTTACTGAATATAGAAATATAAAATACGTTAATAATAGGTTTTTGATAATTTAGATGATCTTGAGATTATTGGTTTTAGGTGTATCCTACAACAGGCGATGGTGGTGTAATGGTCAGCATAGTTGCCTTCCAAGCAGTTGATCCGGGTTCGATTCCCGGCCATCGCATACTTTTTTACTTGTTTTGTTTTATATAAACAAATATTGGTACATTTCATTACAATGACATAAATTATACTTAGTTACATTGGCACATTTTACTGCAATGTAAAACACAATTGCTTATAAGAAAAGAAACTCATACTTGAATATTAATTGTTTTTTTTTTGTTATAGGTACATGACCGAACTCATTTCGGATAATACGGGGGTGAAAATAATTTTCCATTTATGTGTGTGCATTTAGATACCTTTTACTATAGAATTTTTTTCAGAACTTTACGAACTTTACAAAGTAGTTGGGTACCTATCTATTCAAAATATGTCTTTATTATTAAAAATCTAATAATGATTTACAAAGGAATCCATTTTTAGTCGGTTGGACTTGCATAAGTATTGATTTTTTGCTCCATCTTTTAATTAAAGAAACATCAGTCGTGCTTGCCTCTGGTTGTTGCTCGATATAAATTAATGCCTTGTGGTTTCTACCTCACCATTTTCCTCTTTGTCATGGGGATCTTCATTTTTACTAATGAAATTAATTATCATGTCATGTTTTCTAAAACACCTTGATCCTTCGACAGAACTAAAGAGGTGGCATTTGGTGGTGAGAATAAAACTTTAATTTTTTCAAACCTAAATTCGTCTTCAGACAAATGAGAAGGTATATTACTCACTAGCAATAAAGCTAGCAATTAATAGGTAGCCCATTTTTCTTAATGAATTTTGTAACCGATCGATGTAACAAACTCCTCAAGAAACCAGTTTCTAAACAACTTCGAATCCATCCATGAGCTTTTTTGATGTTTATAGTGCAACGGCATCGTTTTAGGGCTCAGTTTTTTATATACCCTTAGCTTTTCTGATTTTTCTATACACATGACGCAAATTGTCTGATGTCCAGAGTAATTGCTGCTAGCGAGAATAATCACCCAATCTTTACATTTTTTGTAACCAGGCGCCGAAATTTCGTCCTTGTTAAAGTTTTACACAAATAAATCGCATGTAATGCAAAATCAAACTGACCGCTGATCGGAGCGACCCGATTAGCGCCGTGTTTTCGCAAGGTTGTGGAAGAAGCGCACCATTTTCCCTTCGAAGCAGATCATTTCGGATAATCCGGAGCGTTTTGGCTGGTATTTCGGATAAAGCAGTAGTAAAAATTCTACATTTGATTTCGGAGTTTCGGATAACCCAATTTCGGATAATTCGGATTCTACTGTACTTCATTACAACATTTCTTTGATTTTTTGTCAACCTTTTCAAGTTTTCAAAATTTTTTTGATGTGCCTGTCTACTCGATTTGTCTGTTTGTCGTATATATTTCACGTTTAATTCGATAAAAATGTTTTAAAAAATAGTCAACGTGACTTGATCCTTAGGACATGACTTCATTGACTTTAAAGTTCAAAAATTTTTTTTTAATATAAAATAATATAAAAACAAAAAGGTGATGGTAAGATATAGGTTGAAAAAACTGACAAAAAATTAACGAAACGTTGCAATAAAGTAAATATTAAAAGAAGGAAACAAAAAGAAGGTTTTTTTCTCTTCTATTAATAACTTAAAACCAAAAATTATATTTAAGTAATTAAACCAAGGTCAAGAAAAAGAAAAAGAAATTAAATACCATACACACAATACGAAACACATTACATATATGAAATGTACCCCAAAGAATAAAACTGTATAAATAATCTATATTTAGAAACTTGCAAATAATAATACAAAAAAAAAATAAAGAAATGCATTTTTCTAATACTAAAAATCTTTTAAAAACCTATAATTTTAATACTAAAAATTGTACTCCTGTAATACTATATTAAGAGGATAGCTCAGAGGAAATTAAAGAAAAAGTAAAAATAGAAAATATCCTAAAAAATTGATGTCTAGGGTACAATTGTACCCTGCCCGAGTTTATAAAACTTAAATTTGGTTGTCTTTTTATTAATTACACATTGACGGTTTTGCAAAATACGTATTTCTGTCAGCTAAATTTCTAAAATAGATTCTGTACCCAATATCATGATTATGACATGCACTGGTTTAGTCAGACAGTACGATTTGTTGTATTTTAACTCATAAATCTTTTGAAAATAAATACACGATTTATATCTCATTTTATACCATTGCCTATTTTTAATGTTGGGAAAGGATCTTTCTTATACGCATTAGTGTAGTGCGTTTGCTAATCTTTAGTTATTTTTTAAATTCTACTAAAAAGTCCGAATGTGGTAGCCAAACATCTGAAGCATCTTCATTGCAAGCAGCGTTTGCTAAGCAAACTACCTCTTCTTTAAAAGACATGTGAGGATGCCGCTTAATCTAAATATATTTTATTGATTTGACTCGCTGTTCAAACTAAACTCTAACAATAACATTTTTCCGATAGGCGAGAATGCTATCAATTAGTAGTAGGTACTTGTTGGTATTTTATTGTTGTTCTTGTTTTGCGAAATTCAACAGCAGGGAAGTTATAAATTAAATTGAATCTAGAGGTTCTCGTAGATGAAAGTAAGATGACTAGAAGACTTTAACATTTTCAATAAACGTAATGCATAATAAGAGGAAGCTGTGGTGTAACTCCACTATTGTTAAAAGCTCAATTAGAATATTATGAGGTAGGCGCCATAAATTCTTGGCCTGACAGGTTTATACAGGTTCTAGCGTGTTCAAACTCCTTTACGTCATAGTTACATATGTGCGAGGCCTACACTATATATGTATATTACGGTTCAAAGAGTAGTAGTTTTTAGTAGCCAGCCAGACAACGTGACTAGTGTATGAAAATGTCTCAGCTAACGAAAATTGAGTCCCGCGCGGTCATTAAATCTTTAACGAAAGAAGGATATACGCCTAATCACATTAAACAACGTTTAAACGGCGTTTATGGTGATTTGTCTCCTTCATATTCCCCTGTAAAAAAGTGGTCAACATGTTTCCGTTTGAGGCAAGAATCCCTTGATGATATTGAGTGCCCCGGTCGTCCAATTGAACTGATAACACCTTAAAACATTTCAATTATTGAAGAAATGGTATTAGCAGATCGCCGTTTGACAGTGAAGAAATTAGCAGTGATGTCTAATATTTCTGAAACAAGTATTCGCCGAATTCTCCATAACCATTTGGGTATGAATAAGTTTAGTGCAAGGTGGGTACCGCATCTTCTTTCTGCTCCCCAACATGAACGTCGGGTCGAATGTGCGGGGACGACCCGAAACCGATTTTGTACTCCATTGTCACAGGAGATGAAACAATGGTTCTGTATTATGATCCTCTATGCAAAAAGGAATCGCTTTAAAGACGATAGTCAGTTGCAAGCAGCTGTAATACAACATTTCGAGGGAAAAACTTTAGATTATTTTTACAAGGGTATAGAATTATTAATTGATCTTTGTAATAAATGTATTGAAAAATAAAAATTGTTATATTTTACAAAGTTTATTTCTTCTATATCACCACGAGAATGTATGACGCCTACCCCGTATCTAACAGATTTTGGAAATAACACCCTTGTTTGGTGGTTGTAAATGAACATGTATCCGATGCTTAGACTCTTAAAGCTAATCGCCGAGATCTCGAGCGATCCTCACCTAATCCCGGCGTTCCATCGCTCTAAGAAAACCGTAACTTCCGTCCAAGATTCACTATTAGCGTCCTTATTACCGTCATCAACGATACGAGCTTCGTTCGTCTCTCTCTCACACCAGGGACCACCATACCCCCATACAGTTACACGTCCGGAATTATTGAACAAAGGACCGTGGGATATGATCATCTCAACGTCCCGAGATGTATTTTCGGCGGGCAAGGCGCGACGGTTCATTATTAATATTAAAGCCGACGTGTTCGCTATGATTAGTTCTAGCCGTTGCTTTATTAGACCCAAATTAATAACTACATACGTACGTTCAAAACGGGGTGTATGGGCTAGAGGTGCGCGCAAAGCCCTCGGCTAGTTCCTTGTTCTGTATTTTAGGGTAAAAAGGGATGAATTTGGTGGCGGGGCCGGTGTTCTCCCAACAGAATAATTCCTAAAGGATTCGACTGTAATAAGCTAGTGTACATTGATCGTGTTAAAGTTGTTCTGTATTAAATTATTCACGTTATTTGGGCCTACATTCAGTTGCTGTATATGCTTTAGTTTTTAATTTTTTCGCATTGTGGGTTTGTTGTGGACAATGCGAATTGTTCCGATTTAATCAAACAAGGTGCGTGGTGAAGAGTGTGCCGATACTTTAGTGTTTACTACACTTTTCCCACTCATATTCTGTAGATAATTTTTGTGAAAATTTCCAATCTATTGCAATAAAATAAAGATGAACCATCAGACGATAATACGTTAATTAGTCTTGGACTTGAGAATTCAAACAAGACTGACAAATTAGAGTGTCACAGGGTAGAGTTTCCAAAAGATCGCAGCAATAATCCCAGATTTAATACCTGTGTAAATATGCAAATATTGGTATACCTCAAGCACATTTGGTCCTTTAACTTTTTATTAGGGGTAGAGCAGATTAGTATTACATACATATATAGGTTTAGTTGTTTTATTTATCACTGTTTGTAAATCGTATGTGTATTTTTATGTTCTATGATACCGCAATAAAGTAATTATTATTATTATTATTAAATCGGAAAATTCTTATTCCGATAAAAGGTTGCTGATACATCCTAAAAACAAACAACTAAGTATATTGACTTTTTATTGACCTCTGTATGTATTAGTAGTAGTAGTGTGTTTACTTAATGCAATAAAGATTACATTAAAAGTCAGATAATATAACCCTATGCAGGGTGTTTTGAACGACAAAAGCTAGCGTTTTCAGAAAAAATAGGTCGATTTCTATTTATTCTGAATTAACCTTTGCCGTTATCGGCAGTTCAATTGCATTTCCGGTATCACCGGAAGTGACATCAACTTTCTTATTTTAAACAAAATACCCTGTATATTTTTACGCTTTTGGAAAGGTAATCGAAAGGTCAATCCAACGATACCACATATGTTATACTTTAACTTAAGAAATATGTCGATAGCAACAAAGATTTTGGTAATCTGTTTTTGTTGTTACGCAAATTTGACTAAGAGAGAACGCCAAATTGTTTCTTGTGACACCAGACTGATCTAAAGAGCTCGTTGTTAAGCAAAGTAATCATAACAATTGCCAAACTGTCAAATCTCAATTCCAAAAGCGTAAATTATTCTTGTTGTTTATAGTTATTATATCCTGCATTTGTCATGCGTTCCTTTCTTGTTCTCTCATTTTAACTTGTTTTGTTAATTGTTGTTACTTCTTTATTCCGTTGAACTCTAATGTAACTAATTAATGATGGTATGTTTGTTTAAAAGTGTTAGTATTTGATAGATAATGTTTGTTTTTTAGGTTTTTTTCTTTTGTTGCCTTTGTGACGGTTTTGGCTCGAATCATACAAAATTGCCGAGTCAATTTTAATACTATGTAAATCTGGCAGCAATTATCACCTTATTCGCCACGATTGCGCAACAAATTGTACAATATTTTAAATCATATTAACTTCTGTTAAAGCAGATCGCCCTATAAATTTTATACTATCTATGCTTACTTAGCGCAAAGTTCAAATATTTCCGGCTGTGCAAGGGTAGTGTTCATTATATTACTTGATGTTTATCTTAGGTGGTCCATGCTGAGGCCATTGTGAAATCAACAACATAAAAAATAGAAAGCTGTAGCAAAACACGCTCATTAGGACTGATTTTGTTTTTAAAAATGTGTTATATAAGAAGACGTTTATCGGTGCTGCACAATGGATATGCATGTAAAGTTATTGGAATTGTTCCTTAGTAAGTGTAATGTTACGGCAATACAAAAAGAACATAATTAATTGTTTTTTAAAATGTCTGTTGCATAATTTTTTCTCTTATACATTATTACTAAATATTATTTTATTTCTACAAATTCAGATGTAGAAACTGTCAATAGTGTTAAGGAAAAGAGCATCTTAATTTAAACAGTACATTAATTAAAACAAAAATTCATATGGATACTTACACAATAAAAGCTGAACATATATACTAGTCACATTCATCTTCCTTACCTTGGTATCTTAATTTGGAAAACATCTTTTCCTCAAACTAAATTTCTTTTACAAAAATAAAGATATGGAAGATGTTGCCACTTTGATAGAATTACCTTTCCAGCAATGTTTTTGTATATCTTTTTCTCAACTCTAATTTTTATTAGGGCAACTACATAGCCTGTTGTGCACAGATTAAAATAATAAATAAATGAATAATATTCTACTGTATATAGAACGAATTTTATTAATAACAGTTCATTCTTCGCACATAGAATTTTATAATTGCTAATATTGAATGTATTAGAATGTTTTGCACATCAATTACCTTTCACTTAACTTATATCCTAAGAATTGATCTAAAATATTAAAACTAAAGTGGTGAATATTTCCTGCATACCGTACTTCAACTGGGCGATGGTGGTGTAATGGTCAGCATAGTTGCCTTCCAAGCAGTTGATCCGGGTTCGATTCCCGGCCATCGCATTTTTTTCTCATTAGTTTTTGGTTTAAAGAATATTGTATTGACATATTGTATAAAGTATTGATTATTCTGGTAAGAAAATGTGAAAAATATTTATTTACAATCTACAATTTTATTTACAAAATTATTTATTGCAACTACATTTTTGTTTTAAAATTACCTATATTTATTTTTAAAACTAAAACCTATGGCACAACGTTAACTACGTGTAACTTTAAATTTGATTACTGTTATTATTTTCGTTACTTTCAAATCGTGTTTTGGCCTAAGAAATTGCAATTATTCTAATACTACAATTTTATACCTCACTAGTGTGCGCCACACACGAAGTATTCCACATGAACGATATATAATAACTACATACTTCTACGACGATTGTCATCAAGAGCACGTTAATGTGGTTTCCAACATTACTGTCGGTCCATTAATTTTAACTTACGGTTAATGTCTTTTCACCCACCGTTGAAGGAGGAGTATTAAAAATATATTCAGCACATCATAATGTTATATTTACGACAGTACCTTAGCTTCCAACTAAAAAAAAAGATTCTTGGAAATTTAGTCGCCACAGAAAAAAAATATATAGAAGTAAGAAAATGTTTTTTCTTTCAATTAAATAAGATTGCCTTACTGTGTAATAAAATAATTTTATTTTAATTTTCATTAGGAAAAACATACATTGCGATGGCCGGGAATCGAACCCGGATCAACTGCTTGGAAGGCAACTATGCTGACCATTACACCACCATCGCTTGAGATATTTTAGAAAGGAAAGATGAACCATTGATTAGTTTCCGCTGTATAATCCGCTTTACACAATTTATTTACAAACCACACCGTTCACTTAGATTCTTTAATGCAATTAGGTAGGTGAATACTTAGTTTGAAATTTAATTTTCATGTTTATCCATTAATAAGCGATGGTGGTGTAATGGTCAGCATAGTTGCCTTCCAAGCAGTTGATCCGGGTTCGATTCCCGGCCATCGCATTTTTTTTTTGTTTTTAATTCTTAATGGACAAATTCACTACAATTAAATCAATAGAGTTAGTGTTTGAATAATAAATTTAGAAAAAAATTACTTAGGTCCCTTCTGCAATTAATGTTTGCTGAAATTTAGAAATCTTTAGAAATAGTAATAGTTATATTTATTCGAAGTCATACCATTATAGAACATTGTCATTCAGTTTTTAGCATGTACATCGTACAATAATTAATTTATAAATAAAATGGGTAAAAATATAAATAAAAGTATAAAAAAATATGACTGAAACATGTAGAACAAACAATCAAACAACTAGGCTAAGTGTTATTTGGCAATAAAGTCTGAAATATCGTAGTACTCTGTATCAATTAATATTTCCTTCAATTTCTTCTTAACATTAAATGGAAGATGTTTATGTTCGTTTGGAAGTGGCGTAGCTAGGGGAGGTGCTATGAGGGCCCTAAAATCACAGGAAATTTTTTTTTTCAGGGGTCCACAAATCTGCTTCCGCACCAGGCCCGGAGAACCCTAGCTACGCCACTGTCGTTTAGCAATTCGTTATACAGTTTACTTCCCCATATAGTGCCTTTAATGCATTTCGCGTTCTCGTGGGGTAATTACGGTATGCTCCGTTTAAGATAAATTATTCCTTATTGCAATATATTAAGTTTACCGCTGATATGATAAATGCACCTGCTAACGTTAGTATTCTTTGGGTCTTAAAATATGTTTTGCAGCTTTCTCCATATTCTAAATTACACAAAAATCTGAGCTTTTTCTTAGAAGTACGAAGATTGTCCGCGCTTCCGTCGTGATTCCCCAGAAAAGTATACCGTAACATAGGTGAGAGTGCAAACGGAAAAATATGCCATTTTTGCTCGTGTGTGGCTTTTAGTCTCAAAGAGAGCAGAAGCCAGTTTGCCAGCCAGTCCATCTATGTGTTAAGCCCACCTTAAATTTGCGTCAATTGTGACGTCCAAGAAGTCCACCGCCTGGCTCCTATTGTTTAGACATTAAATAAAACCTTATAAAGTGCATGATAAACATACCTTAATGAAACATTTTATAAATATTTGGAATTCTATGCTATCGGCTTGGTAATTGTCTCTGCAATTGTTTATGAAATCCATGTAGAATTAGTGGTACCCATCTGGAACTCTTTGAATCGGTAATGTATAGGTTTTGTTACCAAACACTAGAAGATGAAAAAAAATAATGGGGATTGCAGACGATCATAAAATAAAAGACTCCCTTTCATGGATTTCAAAAGAACAAACAGAAAATGCAAAATTTCCAACAATTGTTAACATGGTCTATTTGTAAAAACATATCAAAATTATTTAAGCTAAAGTAGGTTGTAAGTTGCGAACAACCTACGAGGTGAAGGCGAAGTTACGGTCATACCATAACCTCACCTTTCAAAGGGAGTCTGTTATTTTGTGGTCAGCTGCATTTCCATTATAGTCTTCTGCTGTTATCCTAACGTGCACAGCCAGTGCTTCTGCTCTGCTTTTGTTACCAACATTTTTATGCACTTGTCCATCAGCATGGACTAAGTTCTTTGGAGGTTCTGTTATGTTACTCTTGGTTTCAGATAGAGAAAGTTTGTGTAAAAGTAAATTCATCAATAAATTCGCAGATTGACGCATATCCTGGTGCACTTCGTTCATATACAAAATGACTGAATGTCGTCTTTTCGTACTATACTTCTTTTTTGTTTTCAATGGATAAACAGGTTTTTTTAACAATATTTTCACCATCATTACTTGAAATATAAAGAATCATTCGCTTCGATCGTTTCTATCATGAACAAATTCTCCACACAATAATTGTTTGAATGAATTCGTGTATACTGAATCTTTTCAATGGTCTTTTTGGAATCCCAAATATTCCATCCTACTTTCTTAACTTCTAACCCTTTCTATCATTCGGTATAAGAGATACGTGGAGCGGCGTTTATATTTTCTCTTTGCATATCTTTCTCCGTTCCTTTCTATCTTTTGCGTTTTTTTTTTTAGATTCCTTCCTATTTAATGTCCCTTTTCTCTACAGCTAGTCCCACTTCCTCATTTCATATCTTCCTGGGACCTCCCCTCTTCATTTTTTCTATCCCTCTAGTTTGATACGCTCGTCTAGTTAATCTGTATCCAGCCATTCTTGGTATGTGTCGCATCCACCATAGTTGTCCTTGTTCTATTGTATTTAGGGTATCTATTATTCTTGGTTGTTCTCTGTACATCCTTTGTATATCTTATCTTTTCTAGTTGTTTTCGAATTTCCTGAGGAATCTCATTTCCGTTACATCTATTTTATTTCTTTATCTCTGTGGTGATCCATGTTTCACATCCAAAAGTCAGCATGGACTTCACAATCTTCTTTACTACTTCTATTTTTGCCGTTTTAGGAACAACCACTTTCAAAAAAATTGTGTCTTCATAACATTAAACTTCCGTTTCCTCGGTTATTTATAATTCCTCCAGGGTAAATTTTTCCACGTGTTCAATTCTTTTTCGTTTATTGCAAAATCATCTATTGCGTTTTCATTGCCAACCATTTTTGTTTCCTCTACATTGATTCCAGAAGTTCCTTAAATACGTCGACACATATGTTATGTTACAAGTTTTACTCGGAGTCTCCAAATATAGTTCGGTAGTGTTTATTTTCTGCAATTTCTAAAAGTCTATTGCTTTATATCCAGTTTGCTTTCCTCGATTGTCTCGTCCAATATAAGATTGAAGAAAGTCAGACTTAAAATACATTCTCGTTTTAACCTCCCATGCTTGTGAAGGATTTTAGCTTCTCATTCCTTACTCTTTCTATCCTGTGCCTTATTGCCTTTTCACCTAATTGTCTTAAATAAATCGAAATACTCTATCACAGAGCCAAAAATTGATCATTCAATGATGTTTGTTTTACCATGCGCAATTGTCACAAAATATCTTTAGTTTCTTATTCTCTTTCTCAATTCATGTATGTATTAATGAAATTCCAAAGGAAGGTGCAAACTTCATTTGGCCCTTTACTGGCCTAACCGTCATGGTAAGTCAAAAAATATGACCTGCCATATTTAAAATTCTGTATAAAAATATATTAACGGCTACCTGTGTTTTGTAAAACTCTTCTTGAACAAAACGGCGTTTAATACTTTTTTCGAGTAAAAAATTGTAAATTTAATATTACTGGTGTACAACTGGTGAGTCCAGGAAGGAAATGAAAGTTTACTACAAACTGGGAACTGTTAAAATATGATTTATGCCCTTTCAATAATAAACGATTCAATTCTATTTTTTAAATGCTTCTTCACAACATATTCTTAACCGCCTACGGTTGTTTTCCTTTTCCCTGAAAAGAAAAGGAACTGGATCTAAATTACTAAGTTCTCCCAGACGAGTACACGGCAGATAGCGCACCGGTATCACATATTACATCACACACAAACGTTAAGGACCAATTTACTCTACACTATGCCTACGTGCTTTTTCCAATTCTTATCTCTCTGGCGTTCCTTTTCTTCCTGTCATTCCAGTCGTCGCTGTAAGCTCGACTTGTCAAAAGGACACACGTAACGTCAAAGGCAACGACCTAACAATAAGCTCTTCGCGAATGAAGTGTTGTGTACAGATACGACGAGCGTTCACCATTTAGGCGCAAAGCAAAGCGCTATCCATAAATTTAAAGAAGATCTCACTGGGCCCTTTGCGTTGACAGCGGGTGGGGAGATTCTCCCGTGATATTCTCCCCTGGCACGCTTGGTTTACTCTACATTTGAGGTTAGTAGGGGTAGGTATACTTAGGAAATATGGGAAGAGAATCGTAGAAGCGTTTGATGTAAATATATTTCGTATTTTATCGATTAAATTACAAAAAATCACTTGATACTTTTATTGTTTGATAGAACTCTTGCTATTAATTCAGAGACACCAGTATGCAGCTTTCTTTGTACAAAAAACTTATTTTAGTAATCTAGACCTTGTTCAGTGAGAGTACTAAGTGCATTTGTTAAGTTTCAAAATAAAAAAAAAACAAAACGGAATGGAGTGGTAGCCAAGGAGAAACCAGTCTCGTAGACTACATTTCTTAGTATCTAAATGCAATAGGTGGGTAAAGTTTGTTTGAACTGCTATTGTTTATTTAAGTTATTGCATTCTTTGCAAGGTGTCATGGGTATGAAGAGCGCACATCTCCAATACCGACGTTATGTTATACCACGATCTACTAACAAATCAGTTATTTCTACTGAAAAATGAGCACAATCCAGATGATCTGGTTTAGTCTTTCTTTCAAGCTATTTGGGGGTTTGATCAATATAAGCCGATTCTCAATTCAGGCATGGTATATTCTTGTCATAACTTTAAGAAAATATCTCAACCCCATCTCAAACACTGTTTATCATGCTCCTGTAGAAGAAGGATGCTCTCACAAAAGTGCTTTTAAGGTATTGAAGAATTCTAGGGATGTACCTACATTTATGGTTGCCGTGTCTGAGAGTTGAGGTGCACTATTGTGGTTAATATTATTCTGATATTATGTTGTTCGTATGTTTTCGATTATTTATTTTATGTACATATGTACTACTATACCAAGCAAGAAAGAATATATATGTATATTGTACATCAAAGTAGGTATTTCTCAACAAAAAAAAATCAAGGAAGCGTTTCATTGTTAATAGTATTTATAAAGATTTGTGAAATTACTTTAGAGATTTTTAATACTTTTTTTTCTATTTTGTGAACTTATACTAATTGAGAGATATACATTTGTTCACATCTTAACATTTGTCAACATTTTGAAACAAACATGGCGAAAATGATAGTTACCAAAGAAAAGCGCATATTCCATCCCTAACATTATAATTACACCAACATCAAACAAAAGCCGGAGTCGCAGACAGTTACAGCTTTATGTTTGATTTAGCTAAACAGACGTTTCCGTATTGTGGCGATGATCTTCTCGACAGAAAATGTAAACAAGGATATTTGCTCTTTTCGCAGTTCGGTCTAAGCAAGACCTAAAAGGACAAATCTAAAGCGTTACAATTCTGCTAGCTACAGTTGTCTACAGTCAGGTTATTCTCTTTTATAAGGATAATTTATAATAAGAAAATGGTTAAATGCTAAGGGAAAGGTAATTAATTTTCAGCGGCAAGTATTTGTTCAGAAGTTATCGTACTGTGTTTAAGAATTCTGAAATATACATTCATCAAAGATCGGAAAATTCTTGTACGAGGTCTGAAAAGTTTTAATCCTCAATAAGAAGATGGCGTTACTCGTCAAAAATATACTGGTAATATAACTGCGCATGCGTTGAAAGATACTTTTGACAATTTCAGCCACGTTGGACGCTCAGTTGATGTTTAACAGTCGTTTCTGTCAGTCGATGTTAATATTCCTGTAAAATTGGAATAAATGGAATATCGAGTCGTCGTATTTGAAAGGCAATGCGCCACAATCAAAGCCGTGATGGACGCCGTTTACAGGGCTCTGCACCATCATTTGGCATAGTGACATTCTATGAGCGATACAAGATTAATAAATTGAAGCAGAAGGTGCTACCAGATCGATATTGTTGGTTTAATTTTCATTCTCCATAGCAATCTCAAACTTGTATTGAGTACTGTATACAGTGCGGTCCTAAAGTGTCGATTTCTATTTTTTATGAACTAACTCTTGCGGTTATCGGAAGCTCAATTATATTCCCAGCGTCACCGGAAGCGGCGTCAACTTTCTTATTTTAAATAGAACAGCCTGTACATTTTTGCGTTTTTGGAAAGGTAATGGAAAGGCCAATCCAACGATATTACATGTGTTCAATACGTTATGCAGCAATTTTTGGCAATTGTTATGATTACTTTGCTTAGCAACGAGCTCTTTAGATCTGTTTGGCGTCACAAGAAACAATTTGGCGCTCTTTCCTAGCCAACTTTGCGTAACAACAAAAACAGATTACCAAAACCTTTATTGCTGCATATCGTCATATTTTTAAATTAAAGTATAACATATGTGGTATCGTTGGATTCGCCTTTCAATTGCCTTTTCAAAAGCGTAAAAATATTCTATTTAAAATAAGAAAGTTGACGTCACTTTCGGTGACACTGAAAATACAATTGGGCTAACGGCGAAAGTTAGTTCACAAAAAATGAAAATCGACCTATTTTTCTAAAAACGTTAGCTTCTATCGTTCAAAAGTTAGCATGGGGGGAGGACACTTTAGAACCTTACTATATAGGTACGCAAATCATACTGATCGTTTGCTTTGAAAGTTCCACAACTTCCCAAGATATTTTATGTATTCATTATAAAACACAGTTTAACAACAACCCCCTACTGCTGGATAGCAATTTAGTTTTTGTTAGGGAAAAATCGTATGCTCAAGCAAGTAAATCATCATTTTTCTCTTCCCGGTCTTCATAAGTCGCTTCCCACTAATTTAATCCGAAGGAAGCTAAAATACCATAATACAAAACAACGAGTTCGCGATCAGTCAAGATAACCATGAGAAATGGGAAAATATCTTGATAGCAATTACTTTCGAGGGCGAAATTGTTTCTGACAACCTTCTTTTAAAACATTATGGCCGGCCGTGCATCATTTTGATAGGCTACCCTTTTTCCACGTCCTTTTTAAGCGGTAAAAAGGCTAACGCGCGGGAGATAAGCGCGAGAAAATTGTCGGTCTGTTCGCCATCTATTCTCATCTAGATAGAGATGATGAAAATGGAGGATTGGCAGTGCGGACGTGGAGGAAGGAATTCGGATGGAAGAGAGTTCTGTGAATTGTATTGAAAAATGAGGAATTTGCTGGTACTGGTGCGATAATTACGTCGCACTTAGAGTAAGTAATTGGATTACTTCAACGTTTTTGTAGGAATTGCTGATTTATGTAGAAATATGCGGGGGTGATTATATGACAGCGATGATAAAGAGGGTTAAGAAAAGTTATTACATATAGATAAAAGCAGAAATATTAAAATTTTGTGAAAGAAGTATTTGTCACCTAATCTAACTTAGCAAGAAGCTAACAAAGCCTTAGTAAGATCATTTCACAAGCTCTTTTGACTACAATAATAAATTTTGTTTTAAACGTTAAACGGTTGCAAACAATGGGAATTTTAACTTCCCTACCACTAGCTTATCAATCATTAATCATCCCACTAATAAAATGGGATTTCTCATTTTGATTTGAAATGAAATGAGACGAATAGCGTCCTGTTTGAGTAATGGTTTGAGAACATATTATCTAAGTTACCTGACAACTTGGTCATTGTGATGATTCACGAAAATGTGAAAAGATTCCATTCTCTTGCTGGAAAAGGTGTGGAATTATGGAATGGCTACGAACAAAAATATTTCTTTCAGTAAGAATATGGCTCGTTCTCAATTGCTGCACTTATTGTTAGTTAACTTTTAGCAATGTTTTTTACATAAATGATTTAATGTGATTTCTGATTTTGCTCGATTTGAACCAATTGTAATGCGGTAACCTTTCTAACAAACTCTAATTTTGTAACACCAGTTAACCAAATAGTAACTTGTTACACCCTAATTTACAAATTTCTTAAATCCATATTTAAAATACTTCAAACATTTCATTTCGCGCCCAATTCCCCTATTCCAATATATAACAAAACTGAACACCTACAAAGGATGACATCACCGCGTCTACAAGGCGTAGTATTTGTGTGTACATGTTTTAGTTAAATTCATTCCCCTAATTTGTTCTATGTTTTGATCTTTATTATTTAATAAAACCAATAATATTAATCATTTCAAAATTCTACACCGCCAATAATCTTTATTTTAAACTCTTTTCGCCTATGATAACAATAAATTTGAGTTATATTCTTAAATTAATGAGATATTTAGTAATTAACTGTTTAGGAACCAGTCATTCCCGTTTCTTTCAATTCTGTAAGCCCCGTAGCTTCTTTATTTATCAAAGAACATAAATGAAATTTTGTCAACAAATAGTATAACTTCCGCTTTACATTTTGGTATCAGTTAAATTAGATTTCATCCGTAGCTAATTGTTGTAATTGGCAATTATCCAGTTCGATACACGCACAAATACGTCGCTAAACACCCATCTCGCATACGTCATCATATCTTTGCTTCCGCATTGGTTGAATCAGATCTCGCGATCCCCCATTGGATCCCATAAAATACATAAATAGAGGCGTTCTGACACCAAAAAAAATTATTAAGAATTAGTCACGAGATCGAAGTTAGACATTAGTTGGCAGCAGCAGTTAGTGTGGCCATAAGTGGCCAAATGTGGTTTCCTCTGAGGTACCACAATTTGTCGTTTGACATAACCCTGGGGGATATATGGTGCCCGAGATCCTGTTTTCCCAACGACTTTTGTTTGCGTTTACATTTGTCGTATTGAGTCGTACGGAACATCGCACAAGTTGCGGATCTTAACATTGGTTTTCGCCACCTGGATCGTGTTTGCCCGCTGGTTGTCAACCACCGTTTCCTCGATATGCGAGCCCGGCACCCGTTCTTTCAACTTCACCGCCGCTAGAACACCTGTACCACCGTATCTTGCGGACAAACGTCCTTCCCTCTGCGTGTCTCACCGAACCCAGTCTTATGTAAGTTAATTTAAGATATTTTATGTAACGTTGCGAATCACAATTCACATTTCATTTTGATTAAACTATTTGATGCATTTAATAGTCATTCTTTTGGTTAATTATGATTCGTACTTAAGATTTAAGTACTGCGCTTAACGCCATTTCTACTGCCCGTTCTAGAAACTTGTAAATCTAATTATTAACCGTGTTGTTTAGATTAGTATTAATCTTTAAATATTTTCTTTGACGCTTTTATTCATTTTTTTAACTTTGTTAATATTTATAGTAATCGTTTTGACCCTGTGATATTAGTCTTTTTGTAACATTTTGTCTATCTTTTTTTCATTCAATATACAATTTGTTCAAATATCTGCTACGTTTTGAATTTTCTTTTGTATACTTCTTTCCTTCCTTCCCGAAAACTGAATGGTTTTTTAAGGAAAGTATCGACCATCAGCGAGGCGACGAAGCTAAACAAGACATTCAGTGGCGCCCCAATTAACATGGGAATTCTTGCCAAAGAATTCCAACACCGGGTCGTCGTCTCGGCGAGGAAATACAGAGAACCTTCGACTTCAGCAACAAAAATAAATTTTGAACGCCGTTGCATTATTATTTCACTTCTTGACTCCTCCCCTTGTAACTCTACGTTAAATAGCAAACTGAGCAGCACCATTCTTTAATTAAATCTAACCGTAACAAACTGTTTATAGCTTTTAAAATATATGTGTGTATAGAACTCGATAACTATTCCTTGCCAAACTTTTGGACTTTAGGTTATTTATCTATACCATACACTTAATCCGAACAGCTGATTTAACTTTATCATGACAGGAGTCATGATGAAGATAAATATAGATGACGCTGTAGTATACGAGCGTCGCTCAGTAAGTATGAAGTCGATAAGATGAAACCTAATCTAATTTTTGATTTTTCTCGATTTGAAGTTATTATAATGCGGGAACAAACTGTAGGTTTGTGACACCAGCTAGTATCATTACAATATATGTTGATTTCAATTGTTTATGAGAATAGAAGAATACACGCATTCTTTCAGTACCTTAGTCCTATCTAGATATTTAGGTCCAGTACGGCAAGGATTAACTAATTGCAATGAAATTTGGCACATCAACAAAACATGCCAAAAATAAGAGAATAGGGAGCTGTGCGTTGAAATCACTTGATATCTTTATGCAACCCCCATATAAGGACGACCCTAGTATACATATTACTGAGATATTTTTTTTGTAATTGATTGTTGTCTATGCCATACATTAGTCAATCAGATTGCACCTTGTAGAATGAAATTCCCGAATTCAGTTTCCTCAAAGTAAAGTGAAAGCAAAAGTTATTTAATCAACTCCCAACTTTATACAATTCCAAACTTTAACATAATCATCAAATCCTAATACGTATTTTTTTTTAAACATTCTGACGTATTTAAACGTAATCATCCACTATATATACAAAAGAAGCAAAATTAACAAGCACGGACAACAAACAAAACCCTTTCGCATATTACATACACTCCAACGTTTGCGTATAGAGGGCTCCACTACATACAGCGTAATAAAATGAAACGATCCGAGGTAATGAGTTTTCGGAGATGTACGTATGATGAAGTGAGCGAGTGGACTTCCTATCTCATCCTCCGCAGTAAACCCGCAAAAAAGTTATTAAATATTCGCACTAAATTTTACGTCGAATGAAAAATTAGGATGTGGCACTTCGTTTTTTTATCATTTCCCTCCAACCCGGCGAGAATATTCGCGAAGTAATTGCGGCTCGGGGCGGTTCCTTCTTCTCTCGGCTTCCGGTCGCTGCGAATTCGTACGAAATTTTATTATTACTAAAATTAATTAACGTTAATGGATGTTTTTAGCTGTTTTCAGAGTGAAGTTGTTTTTTGTTCAACCCCGCGTATTATTTTGAGCAATTTACTTGAAATTATTGTATCGTATCCCACGGGATGATTTAGTAGAAATTTTGAAGAGTTTTATGGGAAAAAATTGAAAATAATACGTGTTTTTCGATTACAGGGTGGGTATTATAGGAGTTACTCTCTCCCTCTTTATTTTTGTGACGAATTGCTTGAGGGTATTTTGGATGAGACTTGTTGAAAATATAATGCCAGCAACACAAGAATAATAATCATCAGTTAATAATTGTTTTAATCATTTAAACTGCTGTGCTGTAAGATTCACTATTATTGAAAGAAAATGAAACAAAAAGAAGGTATTCTGAAGAGGACGACGACTGCTACAATATTTTGTCTGCAATAATGTCGTACATCGTATTAAGTGATTCTTTTTCCGTGTTCCTAACGTAACGATAACTCATTGTTTTCGTCAGTAAGTATTTGTGTGTGTAGGCTTCTGTGAAATTTGTTATTTTATTGAATTGCCTGCGTTATAAGTATGTCGATACTATATTGTAAATTTGAATTTCACGCACGCACAACACTAACAACATGGCGTTTTCACTTTAAAGTAATAAAATTTGAACTACTATACAAGTTTCACATCTGCACAATCTGTGACTCAAGCACATCTTTTTCACATTGGTGAATTCTGAATTCTAGTGGGAATATTGACATAGGGATTCTGACGGAATAACTGCCTTCCATCTGTTCTTTCAAGACGTTGAGCAGAGTTTAGACATGCGTATATATTAAAAAGCAAGCCATGAAGTTCTAAATATTAAATAATAATGATAAAGGCTGCCTGCATCCACCATGCACAGACGCAGATAATACTTTGTAATTTACAGCACATTATAACATAAGTGACAGTCAGTGCGCAGTAACATCCCTGAAGATGTCCGATAAGAGTGTGGACGAAACATCGGCAAAAGCTACGACAACGACGCGGCTCCAACCCGGAAGCTAAGGGTATAGAATTAATTCTTAAGTTTGTGAAAAATGCTTTACGCCGGTCTAGAGCACGGCGTTCATCAACAATCTACTTCAGATAGCTTTGGTTCGTCTATAGTCTTTGGAATGAAAACAGGCAAGCTTTTATATTTACAAGAAACACAAAAGAACAAACGACATTCGGGTTAAAAGAAAATAAAACGGAATGAAATTCTTATCTTAAGCATTGCAAATTCAAATAAAATTTAAATCGGACAAAGTCCGAAATTTCGGCTAAGATCACGCACAAGAAACGACAAGTAATATTAAACACATTCGTTCCGGAAAATTAAAATTTGTTTACAAGGGGGAACAAACGGTGTCTCGGAAACGACTTCTCAACTTGGTAAAATCAATCAATAAAATTATTAACTCGGAAAAAAGGAACTTAGACAAATACTACGTCCGAAAGAAAAAGAATATTAACAACATTCGTCCGGAAATTAAATTGTTACAGGGGAAAAACGGGTCTCGGAAACGACTTCTCAACTTGGTAAAATCAATCAATAAAATTATTACCAGTGAATTAAGGGAACTTAGACAATATAAAACTACCGTCCGCAAGTTAACAGAAATCAGTTGGTAACAACTCTAGTCGGTGAACTAAGATGACTCAGGAGAAATAAACGGCGTCTCGGAAATGAGTTCTCAAGTTGGTAAAATCAATCAATAAAATTATTAGCAGTGAATTAAGGGAACTTGAGCAATATTACCGTCCACAAGTTTAACAAATTTCAGTTGGTAACAACTGTAATCGGTCAGGAGAGAACTCCTTTAGAATGAAATTCCGGACGGCTTTATATACAAAATATCTGGATGACGTATTGTTTGTTGTACATAGCGTATGGGGATAAGAACAATTTAAAAATAAAATGTTACACAAGCGCTGGAGAGATTGATCGGCAAATTATACACTATCGGTCCAAAAGCTATATACAGCGATATTGAAAAATATGTAACAAAATAAAAATTGGACAAAAGTGAAAAATAATTTAATAGAATATTCCTGAAATAATAATTTTAATTGTCTCTTTGTTTTAAGAGTCTTTAAATTTATACGAACGGACTACGGTTCGTCACAAAATTATCATTCAAAATGAAGTGAAATTTTAATTTTGTATGCAAATATGCTTATTAGCATATTTGTCACATTGTCAATGGTTGCTATATCTACTACCGTCTCCAGCCCAAGTGGCCCTCCCTCCATTTTTTCTAAAAAAAATTTCACGTCTTTGGTCTTAAGTTTAATAACATTCACTACCAGAAAATAAGTTTGTCAACCAAAGATAGTTCTGCGCCTTAAAGGGTTAACAATGAAATATATAGAATGTGGATCTGAATTTGAAGCACTATAATGGAACTAAAGAGCGAGTTAATTTGTTTAATATGGCAAATACTAGAAAATGGCATTTCGGAAATAGCAAAGTATTGAAAATAGTTACAATTTCAATCTAAAACACCTCAATTTGAGTACATTATGCTGCCTTTACATATGCTAACCTACATTTCTCTTCCCATCAAAGGAATATCGTAGGTCTAAAGTGCATATGCGGGTTCGAAAATCGCATATCCATAAAATCAAAAAGTTCTACGCTCAAGCATATACGTACTGATACATCAAAAGTACATATGTATGTCCGATGCGATCTTGAGAATTTTAATGGAAAGTCGAACGGTGCATTTTAAGTTTCGCTCGAGACGATGTTGTGTAGTTTACACTGTGTATGTATAAGACCAAAATAGATTAAAATGAGCCATCTTACCTTGAATTTCGTTCTAATAACGCATCGTAACGCTGCCGGAACTTCTCAAACTTCTCTAATTTAACCGCATATGATGGTTGATTTAGTGATGGAGGTTTGCGACGAACCAAGAACTTCTTACTTTATAAGTAAACGTACATAAATGTAATAGCCTGTTAGGTGCAGATGATGTTAACAAAGAGGGAAGCTTTAGACAAGGTAATTAGAAAACTACCCGAAATAAATATAAAAAATTACCTTTATTTACATGAATGTCTTGCAATTTCTTGAAAAGGAGGGAGTTGTGCTTACATAAAACTGGATATATGTTGCAAGGTGAAAAATTTCTGTAAGTGTATGCATTTTCAAAAATTCGTTTTATAAAGCATCCAAATCTCTTTAAAATTCCATACCAACATCCAACATCATTTCCACAAGATTTTAAATATGTTATTTAAATTACTTACTTGCTTTAGCAATATCTGAATGGTTTTACTTCTTGTTGTCAAATATTTACTTTTCTTTGTATAAAGAAAACCAAAACAATGTTGATTGATTTACTGTCATTATTTGACGAATGCTCCTATTCAGGTTCTTTAAAAAATTTTCATTTAATGTATTCCAAATTGCTAATAATAGTAGTAATATTTGTTTATTTCCCAACAGCAAATTACAGTATAACCGAGTCCGATGTTCTACATGCTTTGAAAAACATTAAAGATTGGTGTACCATGGGTGATGATAATATACCTGGCTTCATGCTGAAGGACTGCTCTTCTGTCTTAGCTGTGCCGCTAAGTCTTCTCTTTAATCTATCTTTATCTACTGGTACTTTTCCCGATATATGGAAAACTGTGCGAATTAGCCCTATTCACAAAAAAAGGTGATATTTCCTTGGTGGATAACCACCGACCTATTACGATTATTGATAACTTCGCTAAGGTTTTCGACATCTGTTTGTATAACATCTACCCTTTATTCCGACCGTTCTTATCCGAACATCAACATGGTTTTGTTAGCAAACGGTCTATAGTACCGAATCTTGCTGTAGTGATGCAGTTCTTGTTGGAGTGTCTCGATGATGGCGAGCAGGCTGATGTTATTTACACATTCTTTTCAAAAGCGTTCGATCGCTTAAATCTCCTCGTTACTGCAATCACTTTTCAAATACTACCTCTCTAATAGAAAACAATACGTATGCTATAAAGGCCACCGTTCAAGTCATTTCTCGCCTACATCTGGAGTACCGCAGGGTAGCAATTTGGGACCATTACTATTTCTAATCTTTATAAATGATCATCCTCCATTGTAAGATTGTGGCAAACTTTTATTCGCAGATGATTTAAAATCACTCTCAAGAATCAGTACTCCCGAAGGCTGCATGCATCTCCAAAATCAGCAACTTGATATACTTGATCCAGTGGTGTATTGACAACAGTCCCAACCTTTACATATCGAAATGTAATATTCTTTCGTTTTCACGTAAATCTACCTTAATCGACCATCAGTATTACTTTAATAATGTTGCAGTGAATCGTTGTGATAGTATAAAGGTTTTAGGAGTGACTTTTGATTGTAAACTGACGTCAAGAACATTATTGCGTCATCTTTCAAGTCTTTCGGTTTTATAATACGCAACACAAAACATTTCTGGACATTACATCCATTGATGACGCATTACTTTTGCTATGTGCGCTCTAAATTAGAGTATACTTCTCTGATTTGGTCACTGTTTTACAAAACTCATTCTTATTCTCTTGAAAAAGTTCAAGGACGCTTTCTAAAATATATGTATTTTAAACGACATTCTGTTAAATCTCTTTGAATTTCAATCTCTGGAACAACGACGCACTATAACCGACATGAAATTTCTCTCCAGTTTAATGAATAATGTTATTGATGCAATACCACTCACCAATGGTCTTCACTGTTCTGTCCCCCAGTACTCCACCCGTCATGTAAATACTTTCTACTGCTCGTTTGCTCGTACCAATTTACTGTTCTGTTCGCCCCTACGTAGAATTTGCTCCCATGTTAATAGTAACTACAGTTCTAAATTTGATATTTACGCTTCCCCCTTAAGTTCACTTTTGAGTTTAGTTAATCCCCGGTGACCAATCAATAGCAAGTCGTTCACGTACAAATCAAAGAGGTGAAGTCCGAGATTTGAACCCTGAGGAACACACGATGTTGAAGAAAAGAGATTGGAAGAACAGCCATTATAAATGCTCTTAAGCATCCAACAATCAATCCAACGTACTAAATATAAATGTTATTGAACAGAAACTACACAATACAAGATTAACATCTCAGTAAAAAAGAAATACTCCTTCAAAGATTGTAAATCACGAAATAAAGACAAACCTATCGGAACGAACCTAAGGAATAGAATTTTTTCATTACGGGAAGCGATTTCCTCAATTCGCCCCCAAATAACATATCCGGGTTCATACATTCATCCTGAAACCTGCTGCTCCTTCTACATAATTCAACAGCGCATTCGGATGCTTGATGTAGGAGAGAAGATAGGTAGAAGCACGCGTAAAAAAAATGAGACCCGACAGAGAACACTCGCACACTCACTCAGACGCACGTACACCGGTAAGGAGGATCCTCGTTTCTCTTTGATGATGGATTTTATTTAGGAAATTCACAAAGGACCCTTTCACGCCAAGGTCTCTGACTTTGTGCCTGTATTATTCATGCCGGAGCTATCGTTAGACGCGTTCCTGTGCCGTACGTCTGCTTTTCACAGAGATGCAGATCGTATTAAGCATAATCAGTCGGTTAGCGATTCTGCGGCGGTGTCTGTGGTGCCTTATTGTCCCATCGGCGCCTATCTTTCCCGTTGGGGGTGGATCGGTGGTAAACAGATTTATCGATTCGCCGGTTACTTCGTCGGGTGAAAGTTGAAGTTTCCGAATTATTCAGTAGCGGTAACTGACGGATGATTTTCACTTTTGAACGGTTGAGTTTCAGGTCTGGAGGGCTGAGTTTCGATCTCGAGGAAAATATGCTAATGTCGCACAGGTTTATCTGATAATATGCTTCGCAAAACTTTGATATTTAAAAATTTGTATTGACTTGTTCCTGTAAATAATAATAATGCTAATAATAATGGTCTTTATTGTCCAACAGAAAAGAAAGTCTAATTACACGATAATAGTAATAAAGAAAACGAAAAAGGTGCACAGCACTTCTGGACATAATATACAGCGTACACATATACAAACGCCAGTTATTATAAAACAGACATAACTTTAATAACAAAAAAAAAGAAAAAGGACATTGATTAAGAAAAAAAAAGATACTCAACCAATTCAGTGCCACAAAGTTCCAGTACTTAATTAAGAAAAAAGATCACCATAAAGTTTATTAGCCTTCCTCGACATGTGCGTTATTGGTGCTTTAAGTAAAATATTAGTCTTCGCTGTGGGAACAAAGAACGTTTCCGTTTGTCTAGTTTTGTACTGAGGTACAAGAAACCCAACTGCCGCAAGTATGTTCGGGGCATCAATTTTATTAATAATTATTTTAGCCAGAAATTTAGCGTTGGCTATCTCCCGACGAGTAGTTATAGTTTGCATGTTATGTTGTTCCAATAGGCATAATCTGTTCCGCGTGGTGGATATGTACCAGTGATTTTAAAGGTTAAATATTTTAGGAACCTCTTTTGTGTCCTCTCAATTGCAAGTTGTTGGTAAAGATATATTGGGTACCAAACAACAGAAGCATATAAAAAACAAGGCTTTAAGGGTTTGAGGATTCAAAAATCCTCGACATGTTCTTATAAGAAAACCTAGCGATCGAGAGGCAGAATTGCAAATAGTAATTATGTGCTCAGAAAATTGAAGTTGTGAATCGAATAGAACGCCCAGGTCTTTAAACTGCTTTGATCTTGGTGTGGCGACGTTCTCCACCGTGTAGCCAAAAAGCATAGGATTTTTGGTTCTGAAGTATGTAACAACAGCACATTTACTAACATTGAGACGAACCTTATTGTTAATACACCAAGAGTGGATTCTGTTCAGGTTTGTTTGTAATTTTACTAAGTCAGCGGTAGACGATATCTCAGAAGATAGTTTTAAGTCTTCTGCGTATGCGAGAACTCCACAATCAAGACAGGATAGGAGATCATTAATATATATATATAAATAAAATAGGGGACCCAAATTGGAACTCTGTGGAATTCCCGAAGAAGCAGTGTATACATTAGAGGTAAAGCCGTTATAGCAGACGTATGCGGATCTATTTTCTAAATAGGAAGCAATGAAGTTTGTAATTTCAGATGTAAAACCAAATGAAGAAATTTTGGAGGCAAGTATGGAGTGGTCAATAGTGTCGAATGCCTTGGCAAAATCTGTGTAAATAACATCGACTTGCTGTCTACTATCAAGGGATTGGCTGATGTACTGAGTAATTTCTACCAGATTTGTCACAGTTGACCTACCAGAAATAAAGCCGTGTTGATATGGAGATATATAAGATTTTACAACGTTGTATAGCTTTGTAGAGAACACTTAATATTTTATTGTTATTTTGTAAATTCATCGTCTTTTTTTTGCCTTATTTTATAAGTTCAATATTTGATGTATCTTACTTTGTAAAATCCAATATTTCGTTTGTTTTATCTTCTTATAAACTCAGTATTTCATTTGTCTTATTTCGTATAAATTCAAATATTTCATATTTATATACATTAAAACTTTAACGTGTACGCATTTAATTTAAATATATCGTAAGGTGTCCAGTCCCGAGGATTGTTACTTCTTGCAAAGCGATCTTACAAATATTTCTAAATGGTGTACATCAAATATTCTACCTCTGAATATCAGCAAATGTAAAGTTGAGCGTGTCGAACTAATTAAGGATCTAGGGATTTTGTTTGATAGCAAATTCACTTTTGCGCAACACATTATCAGTATCTCCCATGCGGGTAGAAGATCTCTTGGCTTTATTGTGCAAAATTGCAAAGAATTTACCAACGAGGTAGCCTTGAAATCTTTGTACTACGCTCTTGTTAGATCCCGTCTGGAATACGCGTCCATCATATGGTGCCCTTACTATTTAACGCATAAACACCAAATGGAATTGGTCCAACGCAGATTTGCTAAACTCCTCTGGTTCCGGCTAGACGGAGTGTACCCACCGAAAGGCGTTGATCATATGTTACTGTTGTTCCGATTTAATTTACCCTCTCTTAACTTTCGGCGCATATCCTCCGGTTTGGTGTTTCTCTGGAAATTGTGTAATGGCTGCATTGACTGCTCTGCACTACTTCAAAGATTACAATTTATAATCCCACGCTCTGGTGTCCGGTATTCGAATACGTTTTATCTACCGTTTCCTCGAACAAATGCTCTTTTAAAATCACCTATTTATGTGACTTGTACAAACTTTAATCTCATATCTTCGCAATGTGATATTTTTCTCGATATTTTACATACAATAAGGATAGTCACTGCTCTTTACTTTAATATTTTTTTGTAACTTGTTACTCTTACTTGTTTTTTGTACTCGTTTTGTAATTTGTTTAATTAACTACTTGTCCAGCAATTGGAATTTTCTCTGTTGGGATAGCTATATATTATATATACTTTATTATTATTATTACTATTATTATTATTATTATTATTATTATTATTATTATTATTATTATTATTATTATTATTATTATTCTTTTTAATGTCTTTATTCTATCACGCGGTACATACGCTTCACATACTTCTTCTGCTACTCTGTACGTAATATCTTTAAATGTTTTACATAACCTTTCCAAATCATCTTGATTTTTCCAATTTGAAAACTCATTAGAATTATAACGTATAGCTATAAAACAAATCATTGTGACTAATAAAAATTTTAATAGACTTGCAGTTTAGAAATTTGTCTATCACAAATAGCAATGATTCAAAGTCAAAATACGATTTAAAACTGTTATTGAAAGCGAATCACGAATAGAAAAGCAGGAAATAATTAGGAACAGCGTCCGAAATGATTCACTAAACGATCTGAAAACCTATCAACGTGGTATTCAAATAAGCTAAAATATTTTTCACAATTCCTCGAAATCGGAATATAACCATGTCAAAAGTTATCGCAATATAAACACGAACCTATAACGATCTGAATTATTCGACTAGACTAATAATTTTCCGTTAAGCAAATAAATTCGAATTGAAATTATGACCTTACGACGCAGAACCAGTCTCACCTGCTCCTCACGACGGAATTCTATCTTAATTAAACGCTAATCGAATGTATATTTAACCTGCGAAGTAATCCAAACTTTATATCTAATCCATCGAAATAATCGAAAAGTTAATTAAATTTCGGGGCGGAAAACGCAGACCTTTGTCGAAGCGACGTGCCCACGCAACAAAAAGAGCAGAGTGATATCCATGAAATCGAGTCCGCAAAACAAACGACAATATTTTCTAATTACCATCGCCCCGTGTTTGAGTAGACGACTATAGTCGAGACGGGCGAAATTGAATCTGTTCTCGCCCTTAAAGCGGCTGATCTTATCTCCTAAAATACCTCCGTTTAACTAACGTTGGTATTATTTGGGGGGGAACTTTTAGAGTTTTCTTGATTCCGTAAGGAAGGGGGAAATGTGGGGTCCTAACCCTACGAAATTTATTATCTGCGATTACTCGCTAGTGTTGGCGGGTAGATTAGGGCTATATTGATTTTCTAGCCCGGTAATTAATAATTAAAATTAATTAGCAACAGAGGTTAAAGTTGCTGAAGCTATACTTGGGTATATTTTGGCATCAGAAAGCGGAGTTTTAAACGAACGGTTCCCTTAAAATTGAAGATGCAAAAGAATAAATGCACTATAAAATGTATTATATGTTAGGCATAGATATTTTTATGTTACAATGTAAGGAAAATACAACTCGCGAATAAAAATAATTCATAAAATGGCCAATTAGAATTTGAGTCAACACCTTATTTTCAAATATTTTTTTTTCAGTTAGTAGATCCGGTGCAGATCTGCACCATGGCACATGGCTTCCTTTTTGAACTACAGTCAAATTGTAGGGAATCCAACGGACACAAAGCTAACGTACCATCAAATGTTTGTGTAAAATGGTGTCAAAGTTGCTTGAATAGTTCTGCTAGTAACATGTCGGTCGTCTTCAATTATGTTTCGTACAAGACCAATATTCTTTTTGGTAACTGCCGTTTTTGGCTTAGGAGCTTAGGAGGAATTTCGACCACGTTGAAATACATTAAACCACCGCTTGTCGGTAGCTAAGGTACACGACTTGTCATCAAACACTTGATTGATTACTTCAAAACATTGCCTACGGCTTAAGCCACGCTTGAAATCATGTATTTTAAAAACTCTCAAGACAACTTTGACTATAATTGTAAACAACTATGCTAAAATGTCAAGCAAAATTTGTTTCAGAATATCACAGCTTGCTAGATAGGCTCTGCGGAAAGAGAATAACCCTCTTAGAATAGAATGCCATTGATTTTGAGTGTAAAATGATACAGTATTAAATAATTAATGTTTTGTAAGAGCAGCAAGTAGAAGACAATATAATTGAGAATGCCAAAAATTATAGAAAACGTTTGAAAAGACATACAAAATTTATTACTTACAATGTTACAGAAACATTTGTATTTATTCTAACAAATGTGTTGATTCAAAACAAGCATGTAAATACGATTTATTCTAGTCAGATCAACACTAGTTATCAAATTTATTCAATGCAGTACGTACATAAGCAACCTGTAAATTGTGATTATAATAAACATAATAGCTATTATCACCTTTTTAGACACGCTCTAGTGTCTTGTTTCTTTTAAGGTCGCACATAAAGGAAAAGTTTTACCATTTACGTATAACATTCACATTCGTATATGGACATTTTCCCTGTGGGACTTGGGGAGCACAGAGAGACTTTGCAAATACGCGCAAGCTCTAGCCGAGTTTCATCTAAGCCATATTACGGTCTGCGGTCGACAACTATACGCAAGTAACTTTTTACATCTACCTAACATACCACAATTGAATCTTTGCTCCCTGAAAAGCTCTTATTCTACATATGCATAGGGTGCTACTTCCTACAGCGGCAGCGTCTCCATTTGGAAGTTTTAAAAACCGATAAAACAAAACATGTGTTTCGAAAGTATTTACTTCTTTGTTTTTACCGTTTTTCGCGATGAAGAAACTTTTATACGTGTAAAATTTTGGAGAATATATATATGAATCTTTATTTTTATTTAATTCATCTTTTCAGAATAACATAATTTCGATATTTGAATAAAGGAGTTAATTTTATTTAATTCAATGTTAGTAGTTGACATGTTTAAAAAGTCATATATGATCTCTTACATACTACTATTAGTTACTACGTTATAGAAAGGTTGGTATACTTCTGCCTACATTCATGTTTTTATGTTTTCATTACTTTTTCATATATTCGGCGTGTTGAACGTTAAGGACTAATATTTTGAAGAAAATTAATAATTCATAACATTGATGTTAGCTTCTAAAACTAAAATATGGAAATTAAAAAAGAATTAATTAGTATATATTGGTTTCTGTCGGTGAAATGTGAAAATCTCTGATTTCCTTGGTTTTTCCTAGCGTAAAGGTGTGTTTTGCAAACTTTTTGCAAATATTACACTATGAACGAAAATAACAATAATAGTAATAATAATAGAAAACAAAACAATAAACCAACAGCTACAGTAAATGTTCCAATGGCTAAACAATAAGCAAATGAAGAAGTCAGGTGAATTTCTTTTCTTTGGTGACCCAGATGGACGTTCCCGTTTGGCCGCATCATCCCAGGATAGCCATTGTCCCCGGACGACAGCATCATCCCCGGGCAGACGTACCTGGACATGCTAAAAATCCGGACATGTCCGGGGAAATCCGGACGTCTGGCAACCCTATACAGTATGAGCGAGCGTGCTATGCTTTTGACAAGCAAATGACATTCAACACAGTACACACATATGTAAATAATGCATAAATGTAATTTTATCGTATTGAGTATTAACATAATAACATAAGAATATTTAACAATAATAATAATAATAATATTACATGTGTTTTCTTTTCATATTGATTTGTTTTAACTTGACTTATCGATAATTTCATAAAAAATGATCAAAATTGAAGAGGCAAGTGGATGAAGGGAGTTATGCTGCAAAAAACTATTTCTGAATAAATTAGATTTCAATAGGGCTATTTGCTTTATCTTTTATTGAATGATTATTTTCAAATGCGGTTGGTTTGACTAGTAAGAAGGGGTTGTAGATTAATAATATACCATGAGCATGCTATAATCACCTTGCGTAATCGGCATTCTTGTGAACAAGGTGCTGAATTTGCCTTCACATAATTTTGACAAGCAAAATGACAGTACACGTTTAGATGCGCTGAGTTCGGGAAAAATCGGGTGAGCATAGTACGCTCGCTCTTACTGTATACACATAACAAGTAGTGAAATAGCCCATATTATCTTGTACAACTTCAGCGGAGCAATCACTAGTCGGATTTGTATTATGTATTGAAATGTTTTTTTTTCCGGAATTTTGTTAAAAAAATGGAATTTTGCGAGTTGATTAAATTTTTAACTCATTTGTGGGATTCGGGAGTATTCTTTGATACTCCTTCGGCAATTATTAATGAATTTTGATGTCAATAAATGGAAATTAACGAATGTTAAAATTGAAAAATGTAAACTAATCTTGATTTTAAGAAGATGTCATATAAACACTATGTTCCTTATGACATTTACTTGAAATCTGCCTGTTCTAACCTACAACCTTTTCTTCTACTTTGAATTTATTCTCTATTCTATATCGGACACCTTAAATTGGGACCGCAGCCAAAATACGAAGTATGGCAATTAAATAACGAGAAATTGTTTCGAACGTTCGAACTGACAACACTGGCGGGTATTCAACGACGTAGGCATAAAGTTCCACAGTTTTACTAAATGCGTCATAAGTTTCAACTCGGTCGAGTGCTTTGTGTGTGAAGTAGTAGGTTTGAAAAGTTGGTGTTGAAGCGTTGTATGTCGTCTTTCAATTTGCCAGGAGTTTCCGGAGCGCATTGAAAACGACGGATGGGATGACCCTGAGACTCGTCGGCGAAGTAAACAGTGGGTTGAGATTGGAGGAGAGCGTCCTTAAAAAGCAAGAATGTCGCGGTCACAAATGAAGACAATGTTCATTTGTTTCTTCGACATCCATGGCATTGTCCACAAAGAATTCGTTCCGCAAGGCGAAACTGTTAATTCGGTCTTCTATGTTGAAGTTTTGAAGCGGCTGTGTGTCAGGGCTGCGCGGGTAAAGCTTGAACTGAAGAAATCTGGCTGGATCCTTCATCACGACAACACGCCCGCCCATTCGTCGCTTCTTGTTAGACAGTTTTTAGCGAAAAAAATAATTCCAACGCTGCCTTACCCCCCGTACAGCCCAGATCTGGCACCACTGGCTGTTCCCAAAAATGAAAAGTCCCATGAAAGGACAACGGTTTGACTCCATAGAAAATATGGAATGTAAGTGCGTGGCACTCCAGGGGGGTCACTGTAAAGGAATGAATGCGTGATTATGTTCAGTTTTTTATAATAAAGCTTCAATAAACAAATTCTCGTTATTTAATTGCCGCATCTCGTACTAGTTACCTCGAAGTAAACTTAACCAGAATTGATGAGTTTATTGGCGTCCTTTTTCTCCTTTAT
This sequence comes from Dynastes maya, assembly GCA_029619315.2. Classification (NCBI taxonomy): domain Eukaryota; kingdom Metazoa; phylum Arthropoda; class Insecta; order Coleoptera; family Scarabaeidae; genus Dynastes; species Dynastes maya. The sequence continues at coordinate 41,554,934 of JAROYE020000006.1, read as the reverse complement.
TTTAATCGCGATGGCGATTGTTTCTGACGATAGTAAATTTTGATAATTTCCACCCAAATATAATCTAACGAGGAATTTTGATAAATAAAATTATTTTGAGACGTAGCATGAGAGAATGAATGAAGTGACGCTACTAGATTACTCAAACTAGACGACTCTATGTTCTAAAATACAACTGACAACATAAATATGACAAATTAATTGACGATTTACTTAGTAACTTTACGATAAATGTATAATTTACGAAACCTTGCTAGAAATACTTTTGAATTTACCCCGTTGTTTGTTGTAGGAGAATTTTACATTAATTTTGAAGAGTTACGAAAACAGGTAGATGAACTAAAGAGGAATAACTTTGACGTTTCTCCACGTTTGTTGTTACCTGGACTTATATAAATTATTTAAATTGTGGCTTTCGAAAAATAGCTTTTATCCGCCAGAGGGAATTTCATTTCTATCGGGTGGCTATCCTGGATACCCTATACGTTTGAGACTGACAGCTGATACTTTCGAAGTAAATATTTAACATAACAGTATGTACGTCTAAAATGTAACTATTGCATAATTCCGTCGTAGGCTGGAAACGTCTGAATATACTGTATTCCCGATTGAAACTTCGACGTAGCAGCTACGATACTTCATCGGAGAAATGGAGAGCATAACTGTACAATATTATATAAGTGGTTATATGTGATAGATATGTAACGCACTTTTTTATGTTTGTATAAGTGGAACTTATTAAACTTAATAAATGAGTTTTTTATACTTACATACTATATTTCGTTTCGAGAGCAAATCAGTAAACGAGTAAATATTTTACTTCTAAGGAAAGCAATAATTGGTCTTTCATCTTCAAAATACACCGAGTTTGACGACTGTATTTGCTCTTCAAAATAGGAGAACGTAACAAACGAAGCTAAAATTAGTTTCTGTCCATCAAAAATGCTTTCAAGTAGAGTTCCATTCATTACAATACATTTGGTTTTTAGAGTTTTTTGAAAAATGAAGCTCCAAATTTGTTAGTATCAAAGTTAATCAAAGCAATTCAAGACTTATCTCTTTAAAAAAATGAAAAAATGAGAAGCATACTTATATACCAACTTTCATACTACATGTATAAAGAAAGGGAGGAAAAGATTCATTGTAAAAAAAATAGGTCAAAGTTCAAACAAGAGGATTAGAGATAAGGATCACCCGTTTAATATAACACCAAACTTTTCTAGTGCAAGTCTATTAATCAATATGACACGACAGAATCGATCCTGGATATATAATCAATTCTAAATGATTTCTACCCTGAAGAACGGCGACCTCAACCCCATTCATAGTGACGGAAAGAGGTCAGAATACATTTTTCATATTTACGTACTGAAAGTAAAGAACAGTAATGTTTTCTTATGGATGTTATTAAAGCTGCTGGCGTCCCTATTAAATTGTTTTCTTTTATAACTGGACATATTAAATCTAATTTTCATATTTGTATTGGACGTACCGTTGCTAGGATTCATTACTTATTTGTGTTAGGTTACACGGTTAAAAATCAGCGGGTGGTAAAAGTCATTTCATTCAAAGGTACGTTTTTTGTTTACAAATTTTTACATCGAAAAAATGTTATTTAAATTCTGTTTCTATTATTCACTCCAATAGAAGGAAAAGATTTCGATATTTAATTTTTGCACTATTTCTGTGTTATTTCTTAAAATTATTTTTGTTAGATACATAGGAAACGAAATTATTATTTTTGTGGATGTTAGTTTAAATATTTTCATATTTTAATTAAATATTATTTTTGACAGTTATTAAAGCTATCGTTGAATTAGACGGAATGATACAAGTTTCAAAACACTTTCTGAATAATGCTAATATAGCTCATGGCATTGGTGGAACCATTCCCGGCGAAAACAATGTGAGCACAGAAAAGAAAGCATTAACACACAGACATGTTTCTGTCTATCCGGTGTCATCAGCGTGATTACGAGTGCTCCCTGTTCTGCTGCCTGCAATGTCTCTACCTCTCAGTTTATGCCCTCAATGTCCACAACAGCACTGAAAATATCTCCCCCTCTAGCGCTAAAAAATACCCTCATGCCGTCCTAGACTGTGGCGACACACACTAGACTATAGATGCCCAACACCTATCGAGTAGCAGAACAGAGAGTGTTCGTAACCACGCTGATCGCGGCGGGTAGGCAAAAACATGTCCGTGTGTTAGTGTTTTCTTGTCTCTGCTCGCATTGTTTTTGCCGGGAATGACTCCTCCAATACCATGAGCTACATTAGCATTATTTTTGGTTTCGTTACTAGGCATCTTTTCACGTGTACTTCTTGAATACTTACTTAAAACAGCAAAAACTTGTTAGCTAATTTTTTTTAATTTATGATCTTTTTTATAAAATTTGTAAGTCTAAGACTGCAATTTAGACAAGACATCATATTTTAAACAACATTTCTTAATAACATTTTCTTCTATTTTAGCTAGTAAATGGAGTATTTCCAATTATTTTCAAAAAATGTTAAATTTTATAGGTAACGGAAGTCACGTAACAATTTTTATTTGATTAATTAAGAATCTCTTTTCAAGCACCTGTTATGGTCAGTACTTGATTTTCCAAGAAATAAATATTTTTTTTCCGTTTGATGCCGACGTTTTGGCGGTCACCGTATATATTTAATAGAAAAATTATTGAATAGTGCATTTTTATAAAAAGACCAAAATTTTCTTTTTTAAATGGAACACCCATATATCGTTGCTTTAGTGAGAAAAGCGCGTAACTCAATTAAAAGGAAATTTACGGGAGACCAAAGAAACTGTTTGGTTTTACTATGACCACAATATAAACTTTTATAGAATAATCTTAATGGTTTTTGGTAAAAAATAATTCTGAAAACCTTTTTTCAGTTATTATTAGATGGCAGTCAAATCTCATTTTAGATAAAAAAAATGGAGTTACGTACTTTTCTTAGGTTAAAAAGTAATTTAATTTCCGATATAACAACTTTATAGACTATCGTTCTATAGCAAAAAAATTGAATGTTATAATGGTTTCTAGCTTCTATTAGAGATACGCATTGTAGTATAGTAGGTATTTATAATAAAATTACGAAGATAGATAAATGAATACATGAACCATTCTTGGCAAAGACAATGCGAGCAGAGAAAAGAAAGCACTAACACACGGACATGTTTCTGCCTACCCGGCGTCATCAGCGTGGTTACGAGCACTCCCTGTTCTGCTGGCTGTATTGTCTCTACCTCTCAGTTTATGGTCCCAATATCCACAACAGCACTGAAAATATCCCCCGGCATTATTAGCATTATTTTGGTTTTGTTACTAGGCATTTTTTCATGCGTGTGCAGTTGCCGAGCGCTTAGACGCAACGACACTTTGTGTTCAGCAGTCCATGAGCTGCTTAATAGGTGGCGGGCGTCTGTACTCCGGTGTGTGTCGCCACGGTCTAGGACGGCATGACTGGGTTTCTTGACGCTAGATGGCGCCGGGAGATATTTTCAGTGCTGTTGTGGACATTGAGAGCATAAACTGAGAGGTAGAGTCAATGCAGACAGCAAAACAGGGAGTGCTCGTAACCACGCTGATGACGCCGGGTGAGCAGATGTCCGTGTGTTAGTGCTTTCTTTTATCTGCTCGCATTGTCTTTGTCGGGAATGATTCCACCAATACCATAAGCTATATTAGCATTATTTTAGTATAGATAAATGTAATTTACATTATTTGGAAAAGGCTTTGGTGATTTAGGTATACAATTTCTTAATGAGCTATCATGCCAAGTCAAGAATGAGTGTAACTAACATAGATTCTTTTAAGGGAAGTCTTTGATTTATCAATAATTGGTATAGGATCTTATACAATTGAAAAGTTTCCAGAAATGTAATGATTGTTGAAAAATTGTCAGTCTTTGAGAGTTAATATTTCAACATTTGAACGATTTATCATCTTCCTTTTCTTATTGATATCTTTGTAATAATATATCTACACTAGTTTGATATGATTCACCTATTAGGCTTCAGTTGCTTGGAATATAGGAATATCCTCAGTACATTAACTCCAATTGCCAAGCAATGAAGAGAAGGCATTTATAACTTCGTCTTAGGATGACAAACTGCTTAACAACGTACCGAGAAATTTAAGACTGAAGTTCCACAAACTGCGATAAACCATTGATTGTCAGATCGAACTTTGCGACGATAAAGCTTCCTCGAACTCAGGGAGACAAACAAAGTCAAGATATTCGCGAACAAGTTGTACGGAATGAAAGTATCTGATGGATGTTAAGTGTCCTACATGCTTGAAATGTGATGTACGGCTTTACTATTGCGGTATCGCTTCCAACGTACTAAAGATCGACCAAAAAGTAAGCGCGAAATGAAAGCGCAACGAAGATGGAGCTAGTTCATCAATCCGACTGGCGTAGTCTACGGATAGACGTCGGTCTTCTCAGGTAACGCCGTAGCTCTAAACCGACAACTGAGGATTTCAAGGCAGCTAACAACTTAGGAGGATTAAAATTCCCTGCTGAATCGTGCTGTTCGCCTGTTGGAACTAATCTCACGAGCAAGCTTGGTTTGTCTTTTAAAAGATAAATGCACGAGTTGATGTTGGATGGCTAAACGGAGCAAGGAAGCGAGGGCGGGGTAGGGGAGGAGCACTAAGATGCAAGAGGAAAAGGAAACTAAATTAGCAGCGGAACATTGGGCACGTAAAACCGCAAGAACTAACTAAACCATTTAGAGAACTAAGTAATGTTTTGAGCTTACTGACTTGGTTCCTTCGAATTAACTACTCTGTGCAAATTATTCGAATTACTGTACGAAAAGACGGCCAAGAACGAGATGCATATTTTAAATTATGCATTTCTTGCAATTGAATTCGCATGACTCTTAAGATATTTATTTAGAATCTTACAAAAGATGATTTTAAATAAAACTTCATACGATTACTAAAACGATTGGATGTTTTTGCGAGATGATTTGGTTGAAAAATAAATGAATACAATAAAATCATTAACCTTGAGATTTTTAGCATATGTACATATGTACATACATATGTAACTGTGTTGCAAAGCATATTTAACGGATGTACTCACATGCCTTTCCGTGTGGGCACGAGCTTAAGGCTTCGTAAATTAACATTTCGTTGGACGAGAAGCAATCGTGAAGCTCGATGACTTGAATGTCATTAGGAGTGATACCGGATTTAGCATACGCCTTGTAGGCTGCTGTTTTTGTCGTATCATTTCCAACTATCTTTATAAAACTCCTTTCAGAGAATGTTGCTTCTAGGTCGGTTGCCATCTCTATCGCAACAAATTCAACCTCTTACGCTTCTAAACCATGGGACCGAACGAATTTTTCAGAAGCTAAAATTGCTGTACCGCCCCCATCACTTGTAGGACAACATTGGAGCTTGGTAAGTGGCCGCGCATTTTTGGAGAATTCAAGATTTCTTCCATCGTATATTCTTCTTGAAATTGAGCATATGTATTGTCAATAGAGTGTTTGTGGTTCTTATGGGCAATCTTAGCAAAATATTCTGGTCCAGCACCGCATTAGCGCCGCGTTGCCAAAAAATTGAATTGCTATTGGCGCCTTTGAAGATGGGTCTAGCTCACTTAGTAACGCGTAATGTTTATTAAGTAGGTTAGTTCTGTCAATATACGTATATCCCAAGCGACCGCTCTTCATTTTCTCGAAACCAACAGCTTAAATACAGAAAGAAGCTTGCTTTCAATAAATTGCTTTGCTAAATGCAAAGCAGTGGCTCCGGTTGCGCAATTATTGACATTATAAATAGGAATACTGGTCATATAGACTTCGTAAATTGCCCGTTATCCGCAAGTTGAATCTCCATTAACATAACCTGCTATAGCTTGTTCGATTTCACCCATTGACACTTTAGCATCATCCAATGCCTTTAGAATTGCTTCTTTAGCCCAATCATTGTAATCACCCAGTTTTTTACCGGGTTTGTCGAATTTTGTTACGTCAACACCGATAACGTATCCACGATTCATGATATTGATTTAAATCTAATTACTTGGCTTCCACTGCACTTGATCCTAACGAAAGCAGAGTCAACTTTCCTTCTTTAAATGTTCATCACATTAGTAATAGTACAATTAACATTTATGTAAATGAATAAATAGCTATTATTTGACAGAAGACAGCAACTCCTGCTTTCTAAATCTAGAAAAACTATTAATGTGCAACTGGGAAACCAATGCAAAAAGTTTCAACAGTGTAATGCCATTACACTGTAATACAGTAACGTAATTGTTATTATAAATTATTAAAAATTATTATTGCACTATATTATATTAAAGTAATATCTAAGAAATCAAAAACTTATTTGCTTTTTTTTTCTTTTTATTGCCCTTTTTTCGTTGTATGTTGCCTTTTTCAAATTGTTTAATGTGCCTTTTTTGACATTTACGAGGAGTATTTTTTAAATAAGGTCCGTTTTTTAATAAGGAGAGAAATACTGTAAATGTCATTAAAATATATTTTTTTCCATAATTTTCTACATAATTTCCATTTTTGTTCAAACGCTCAACAAGTTTTTTAATTCCAACATCAAAGAAATCTGCCGCCTCTGAAGAAGCCCAATCCATGGCTGCAGTTTTCACATCTTCATTGTCGTTGAACCGTTGATTATCAAGGAACTCCTTTAACTACCGAAACAAGTGAAAATCACTGGACTATAGGGTGGATGATCCAAGGCCATATATTTCTGCGCAAATACAAAGTCTAATCAGGTCTTTTGGATGGGAACAACTGGGTCATGTGTTCCAAAAACTGGATTAACATAAATAAATATAATAAAATAAGAACGCTGATGTATTAATATTGATATTTAATTTTCAACATATTGTAACATACATCAATTTACAGTTTTGATTGAACATGTGTAGCTTCATTTCTAGTTTTCTCCAACTCAATTGTTCGTGTATGCAGTTCGGGAAATCCCAGCTTGTAAATAGCAACTACCGTAGCACCGCCCATTCCATAATTGTGTTGCAAAGCATATTTAACGCTTGACACTTGACGAGCTCCTGCTAGTCCTCGAAGTTGCCAACAAAGCTCCGCACATTGAGCCAATCCAGTTGCACCAAGAGGATGTCCTCTAGAGATCAAACCTCCACTTGGATTGACCACGTGCTTCCCACCATAAGTGTTATCACCTCTGTCAATGTAGTCGTACGCCTTTCCTTGTGGACACACGCTTAGAGCTTCGTATGTCAACAATTCGTTAGACGAGAAGCAATCGTGAAGCTCAACGACCTGGATGTCATCGGGAGTAATACCGGCTTTAGTATATGCTTTGTCGGCCGCTGTTTTTGTCACATCATAACCAACAACCTTTATGAAGCTCCTTTCGGTGAATGTTGTTTCTAGGTCGCTTGCCATTTCCATCGCAACAATTTCAACCGCTTGTGCTTCTAATCCATGAGAACGAACGAATTTTTCCGAAGCTAAAATTACGGCACCAGCTCCATCACTTGTAGGACAACATTGAAGTTTGGTAAGGGGGCCGTGTATTTTTGGAGAATTCAGGATTTGTTCCATGGTATATTCTTGAAATTGAGAATATGGGTTGTTCGCAGAGTGTTTGTGGTTCTTATAAGCAATCTTAGCAAAATATTCTGGTTTAGCACCGAATTTTTGCATATACTCCAGAGCTGCGTTCCCAAAAAATTGAACCGCTGGTGGTGCCTTTGTAATTCGCACTAACTCACTCATTAATATATAATGTTTATCAAGCGGATTGGTTCGATCGGCATTTGTATATTGTATGCTACCTTTGTCCATTTTCTCGAAACCGACAGCTAATACGCAGTCATTCAGTCCGCTTTCAATAAATTGCTTTGCCAAGTATAAAGCAGTGGAGCCGGTACAGCAATTATTATTGACATTGTAAATAGGGATACCGGTCATTCCAACCTCGTAAATTGCTCGTTGTCCGCATGTTGAATCTCCATACACGTACCCGGCTGCAGCTTGCTCGATGTCACCCATTGTCACTTTAGCATCATTCAATGCTTGCAGGATAACTTGTTTAGCCCAGTCATTATAATCACCCGATTTTTCACCCGGTTTGCAAAATTTTGTTATACCAACACCGATAACGAATACACGACCCATGATTTTATTTATGTCTTTACACTAAGCTGTTGCATTATACAAATGATGCCAGTCTAGAACGGTGCAATAAATATAAAGTAAATTCCTTTAAAAAATGCAGTAAGTGTTTTGAAGAAATTTATCGCGATAATTATTGTTTACTATATTATATGACATTTTATTGTCGCTAACTTATCGGTTTATTGATCTGTTTCTACATATTTATGAAATTTAAAGGCATTTAAGGTAGGTTGCTTTTGTTGATAAGTGCAGTACTCAAGGACAGTGTCTTATCGGAATATGGTGTCGTATTCATACCGTAACAATAAATAATAATATAGTAAATAAACATAACTTCTTAACAGTATGAATAGGATTGTTGAAAAACTTGCACCATCAGGTATGCTTCCACATTTGCCTCGGTGAAGGTTGTTTGTAGTAATAAAAAAATATTCTTATATTTCGAGGAAAACCGTTCAACATCTACGGAAGTAACACAGGCATAATTAAAATAATCCTTAGAGTTAGTTAATAAATCTGCAGATGCACATTTGTCTTAATCCCGTATAACCAGAATTTTCTTTTAAACACTGTCCAACTTTGCTATAATGCGTCGTTTATACCGTGTAGCAATATATTAACTTCGTCCATGATCTGCACTGATTCTACTAACGACAAGCCAGTATTTTGCAATTTTTTTATTGGGTGCAGTAATCGTTTATAATTGTTGCTAATACTTTTTAAATCTGTTTCAACGGAAATATCTAGAAACTCTTTCTGGCTGTCCTTAATAGTTGTAGCTTCGTTAGGGTCGAATTGTAAAATCACAGATTTTTTACTTTTTGGAAATGTTCGGAATAACAAAAAGCCGCTCGGAAATATGTTCCCTAACGCGTAAGAATCAGCTGTGATGGTTCGCGAATACCGGGACAAAGCCTGTGAAATGCTCGAATCCGTTCGGGAGAATTGAGAAACACTTTTTTGCATTTGCTATTAATGCATCCACCTCCAGGTAACATTCTCGAATAGTTTGTGCCACAAGATGTGAAGCATGCACTTCACGCGTAACATGTAAAAATCCCTCACACTTTTCTTTAAGAGAACGGCCTATACTACACATTTTCACTGCTTCATGACCCATAAACATCAACTGTTGAGTAGTTCATATTTGAAATTGTTGTAACGTATCGAGCACTATGCCCGTAATTGCTTCGTCAGTACACTTTTTTAATCTTTTGCTAGCTAATAAGATTGCAAATTTCGTTTTAACAGGATCTAGTACTCGTACTATAATATTCCAAATAGATTTTTTTTACAATCTATTGCCTCATCAAGACATAGCCACAGCTGTTTATCTTTTAACTCTGCTTTGACCCTATTTTCGATATCTTTACTTGGTAACTCTTTCCGTAATGCTGTCCGTGATGGCAAGTTCCGCTCGGGATTGTACGTACGCCAAAACAGTCGAAACGGTTCTTTATCTAGTAAACCAAGCGATAGACCACAAACAATAAACATCAAAAGTAAATCCAACTTAAATTGGGTTTGAGATGGCACGCCATTTTTCTCATTTTGTGTTGTATACTACGAGGGTAAGTCAAATATTATCTACAGTTTCTCCATAACAAGTTTTGAAGGTTATCGTAGTGGCCGCCGCTGGCGCCTCTGTGATCATGTGTGCGGAATTTAATCACGATCGCGTCATTTGTCTGCTAGCTACAACAGCATAAGCATGTCTGCTCCGCTATTAGTTTGCATCAGAGAGGAACAACGAGCAGGGATCAGATTTTTGTGGTCAGAGGGTGTGAAAGGTGCTGAAATTCACCGAAGACTTTTGTCACAATACGGGGACAGTGCTTTATCTCGTAAAAGCGTTTTTTTTGTAGATCGAAATGTTTCAAAGTGGTCGCACGAGCGTAACACAAAAAGAGAGAGCTGGACGCCCGTCAAGCTCGACCACCGACGACAACATTCAGCAAGCTCGAGAGATGGTTACAGCAAATATCTCGCTCCCTCAGACTTTCATCTCTTTGGATCGCTCAAAGAAGCTTTGAGAGGTCGTCGATTTGCCTCAGACACAGACGTTCGGGATGCGGTGCAAAAGTGGCTTTACGACCAACCGAAAACCTTCTACCAGGAAGGCATACGGAAGCTTGTGGCTCGCTAGACCAAGTGCATTGCTAAAGGTGGAGACTATATCGAAAAATAATGTATCTGTTGTACACCTATCTTTGTTTAATACAGTTGTAGAACTAAAAGTGTAAGTAATTTTTGACTTACCCTCGTATTTATGTCTTTTACAGACGCCTTCGTTCCAGCACATTAAAGGATTCTACAAACCATCGCGGCTGCGGTGGCGATAGCGATGGCGATGGCGATAGCGATCAAAGTAACCTATGGATATAAATATGGTCACGCATATCGGAACGGTCCAACTCACGGCTGTGCAACGTTCTATCAGCGATAACCGAGCGGTAGGGGTAGGACATTACTTGCTTATGTATAGGGGACTGTTTAATTTAGCGTTTGTAGTGAAAACTTTGGGATAATGAGTGCTAATAGTATGGAAAATTTAAGAGAAAAATTAATGAATATGTAAAAGAACACAAAATTTGATATGACACATTTAGAATATAAAAATGTTAGAAAAGAAGTGCAGCCAAAATCGAAGTTTCCTAGGATCCGGATCCAATACCTGATGTTCAAATCCGGATCCGCTATACGAAACTCGGATCCGGATCCGCTATCCGATTCTCAGATCCGAATCTGCTGTACGGTCGGACCCTCTATCGAATTCTTCTGCTCTATTTATGTTATAATTGATGCCAAAGTACCTCTCACCTATTCTAATTCGGACAACATCAATTCAAGATTATTTTGCAATGTAGAAAGTGCTTAAAAAAAAATATCAAACTTGTTATATGAAAAAAATGCAATAGTTTTTAAAATCTATGAACTCAGGGTCTTATTGAATTTCCATGCGCGCAATATTATTTGATAATTACTCGATCTATTGTAGGTTTTCATAATTTACTGCGAAATTTTAAGGCACTTTACTATTTGTTTAAGAAAGTTATCGAAGAATGGATTCGAATCGGAAATATCGGATACAGAATCCGAATTCGGAATTTCGGACAATGGATCCGAATAACATCAAGATCCGGATATCCGAATCCGGATAACATCAGTAAACATTACTAAACACTTACTAAAATCGCTACCGGCACCGCGTGTGTTTGAGGAGATTTGATCGTTTCTGGTACCGCTACCGCGACGGTACGTGACCACTAACGCCACCGCGACTCTAGCCGCGTTGGTTTGTAGAACCCTTAAAGGTATTTTGCAAACTTTACACAATACTTAAGCTTCATTATAGTTCAAATCCAGAAATTCACTGATAAATTTAGTGACTTTAGTAGCCAACGGTCGTTTATTTTCAATAATTTCATTGGCTGAGGCAGCCCGTGCCGATTCATCTGCATGCATCGTCGCGTCGTGGGCGCGGCAACCTCATTTCTACCTGGCGCAAATTTAAATTGGTCTATAGAGTATTACAGTTATTGAATTGAGGCAAATTTTATCTTTTTAAAATATCGCAATAAGCCGTTAGATAAAGTTGTAACTCTATCTCCTTCGAAATGATTTATTGCATTTACTCTATCCCATTTATATTTTATACACACGTCATAAAGTTTGAATTTCTGAAAATGTATTAAGTACCTGCACCAAGAGATCTTAACTATTTTTCAATATGTTTGAATGAAATAAAAGATATTGAATTATGAATCTTAAAACTTACGATAGCACCGGTTTAATTTTTCACATGTTTCCAGTTGCATCAAAAATTAAAATCAATAGCTTTCTATCTTACATTTGAAAGGACTTGAATTCTGAATGTTTCACGCTTAACTTTAATAATTTTGTATAAATAACCGGTGCAATCGCAGATATAGGTTCATAGATAGTATTTTGATAAAAAAAATGGAGATTGTTCGGTCCATTTTCACATACGCTGGCGCAGCTTTACATGCAGTTCCCTATACCACAACCTCGTAGAGAATGCCCTTTAGTAGTAAAAGTAATTTTTGAAAATATTCATTTAGGCTGGTTACATGATTTGTTGGCTATTTTTTAGTAATTTTTACTAAAAGTTTTCTTATACATTCCGTAAAATAATAATCACACAATTTATAAGCGAAACTTTAGATGACTGCGGACAAGTTGACGTTATCTTTACCGACTTCTCACATGCATTTGATACTCTCAGTCATGAATTACTTCTATATAAACTGGACTCGTTTGGTTTAGCTCCCAACTTCTCCTTGTTAATTAAATCTTACTTGGTAAAAAGAACTAACTATGTATTTTATAATGGATTTAATTCGTTTGAATTTGTATCTAGCAGCGGTATCTCACAAGGATCCAATCTTGGTCCATTGATGTTCATTCTATACATAAACGACCTCTTAACATCCTTATCTTGCCATGTCCTCGCTTATGCCGACGATGTTAAACTGTTTTGTAATATTAAGTGCCAACAAGATATCGAGAGTCTTCAGACGAGCATTAATATACTGACCGAGTGGTCAAAATCCAATACACTGACATTAAATTCTAGTAAATGTAATTTTATGTGCTTCACGAGAAAAACAAATCCATATATCTCCACTTATCAAATCAACGATATTTCCATCGACAAGATTACCAATCTTAAAGATCTAGGTGTCACTTTTGATCCAACTTTATCGTTTAACATACATATTGAACAAATTTGTTCATCTGCCTCTAAAATGATGGGTTTTCTTATGAGAACGTCCAAATACTTCAATGACGCACTAGTGCTAAAATCCCTTTATTTTGCATTTGTACTCTCGAAATTGGAGTATGCCTCTGTTTGGTATCCTTTCTATATGTCCCATCAAGCTCCAATTGAACGTGTTCAGCGTCGATTCCTCAAATTCTTGTCGTTCAAAGTTAATGGCGAATATCCGCCTTGGCATACTTCTTACAACACCCTTCTCGAATCGCATCAATTTCGTTCATTGTCATCCCGTCGTGATTACCATAGCGCCCGATTTTTACACAAATTATTAAATGATAGAATCGACTGTATGCAGCTGGTCTCCCACATAGGATTCAACGTACCTCGAATAGCATCTCGTTATGCTCCAACCTTTATTATGCCGACACCGAGAACCAATCTTCGTTTGCGGTCGCCAATCTATTACATGATCAGGAACGCTGGGAAGATATTTAGTAATATTTTCACCGGAGAGTTGGCGCCATCATACACGAAACATAATAGTTTTTTGTATAGTTATGTCATGTTTTTAAATCAATATGTATTGTGTTCACAATGTGTATATTTGTCCTGTAATTGGGTTTACCTGTTGGACAATAAACATTATTATTATTATTATTATTATTATTATTAAAATAATGGGAATCCGTAATATGCTCCGTTTATTACACATAGATTTACAAACAAATGCATCCCTTGGTTAACTGGGAACCTAAAGCTGTTAATGTCGCTGCGAGACAAAGCAAGTAGTAAATTTAAAAGAAGAGATCTAGGTAATTGGAACTTTTACAAATCATTAAGGAACTTAACTAGTCGCACGTTTCAGCTGGAGAAAAGAGCGTATTTTGAAATGATCTCTGGCTCAAAAAAATAGCGCTAAACTATGGAAGCACCTCAGTCACCCGATCAGTCTTCTGATTACCTCTCGAAAAACGTAAAAGTGTAAAATAAGAAGGTTCACACGTCACTTTCGGTGACACCGGAAATGTAACTGAACTGAAAGTTAGTTAGCAAAAAGGGGGAGACTTTAGGACTTGGCTGTACATGCTGCTTGTGTTTGAGGTACCAATAAGCATGTGTAAGGTCATTTTATTAACTCAAATATAAAGTGTACACTTTATCTGAAAATCATTAAACTAGATAAATGTAACGGAATAAAACAACTTCATAGCCCTACGTCTAGAGTTTTTCATTACATTATTAAAATGATGTAAAATCTGTAGAATTACTAATATTTTAAGCGCTAATAAATGATGTTTCCATTAACCTTTGCTTTATTTGTTAGATTATTATACATATATATATATACACACACATACACATACACATTGAGAATATGCGTAATTATAAGTACATACAAAATTATTTGTTGTAGAATAAAATATCAAGGACAAAGATTATAGCTTTGATCCCAGCTCAACAATTTTACTTTTCGTACTCCTTAAGCCAACGGCTCTATTACGATGCTCGGGAAATCCTACTTTGTATATGGCAACTACCACAGCACCGCCAAGACCAAGATTATGCTGCAAAGCATATTTTACATTAGGTACTTGACGAGCTTCAGCCAATCCTCGAAGTTGCCAACACAATTCCGCACATTGAGCTAGTCCAGTTGCTCCAAGAGGATGTCCTTTCGAGATCAAACCACCGCTTGGATTCACTACATGTTTACCACCGTAAGTATTATCACCCCTGTCAATGTATTCGCCAGCTTTTCCCGGCGGGCACAAACCTAGAGCTTCGTAAGTGATCAGTTCGTTTGTCGAGAAGCAGTCGTGGAGTTCGACAACTTGGACATCATCAGGTCCAATACCAGCTTTTGCATATGCGCGTTGAGCTGCTGTTTTAGACATATCATAACCGGCTAGCTTGATCAAACTTCTTTCGGTAAATGTTGTTTGGAGATCCGTGGCCATCTCCATAGCGACAATTTCGATGGCTTGCGCCTCTAATCCATGCGACCGGACGAACTTTTCTGAAGCCAAAATAGCTGCTCCAGCACCATCGCTTGTGGGACAACATTGAAGTTTGGTGAGTGGACCGTATATTTGCGGAGAATTCAAGATTTGCCCCATGGTATATTCATCTCGAAATTGGGAATAGGGGTTGTTGACGGAGTGCTTGTGGTTCTTATAAGCGATCTTAGCAAAATGTTCTTGTTTCGTATTGTATCTTTTCATATGTTCTATACCGGCATTACCAAATACTTGAGCTGCAAATGGTGCCTTAGAAAAGCCAGCTAATTCACCCATTAATGCGGCGTGTTTGCCCATGGGATTAGTGCGATCGTTAAATTTATTTTCCAAGCTACCTCTTTCCATTTTCTCGAAACCAACAGCCAGGGCGCAATCGTTTAAGCCACCTTCAATGAATTGCTTCGCCAGATATAAAGCGCTGGATCCAGTAGAGCAATTGTTATTAACATTGTAGATGGGAATACCCGTCATACCTACTTCGTATATAGCACGTTGTCCGCATGTTGAATCTCCATACACATAACCGGCTGTAGCCTGTTCAATTTTGCCCATTGACACTTTAGCATCTTCCAGCGCTTTCAAAATTGCTTCCTTAGCCCAATCATTATAATCACCTGATTTTTTACCTGGCTTGTCGAATTTTGTCATACCAACACCGATAACGTACACACGACCCATGATTCTGATTTAAATCTTTTTACTTATCGATATTTTTTCACTAACTCAGCAGCAGTACACGACTGAGATGAATTACAGAGAGTGTATAATATAAATTGTTGATATGTACACGAAAATGCGTAAATAATGAGTTTATTTTGAGGCTTTTGACATTGACAGAGATAAGCGCATAATTTGATAACGCGGTATTATTATGTAGTTGTAATCGAGTGTGGTGCGATCTTGCTTGCTACCTATTGTTAGATATGAAACAAAGATCAATTTTGATTGATAGAGATGGTTCTTGAATATAGAGGTTATACAATTATTCTGTTTCATTGGAGAAATGTTCTTAATTGAAGCGTTAAATACAGAGAGTTTAAAAATGTTTTTGTGTTTTCAATTGTATTGTATTATACAGAGTTTTTTAAAAACTAAGCGGATGCTTAACTAAATCGAGTCTGTAAATCGGAAAGTTCATATCGTTTTAGACGACATATGTCGTTAGTTTCTGTATAAAGTTCTTTGGTTAATTCGCTTGGGTTCTTTAAAACCTTCCTGCTACGAAGAGGGGTACAAACGTACCCCAATTTTTGTTTTTTTTTAGAAAATTTTGTACTACGTGACTTCAGCGCATTCGTGTTTTATTTTATCCTTTATTGTGCATTCCTTTAATTGTTACTGTTGTTGTTTCTAACCCCTTCTATTATTTTTTTCGTGAAAACCCAAAAAAATGAGTTTGGGGTTCATTTATGCCCCTCTTCGTAAAACTTGTAGCTGTGTCATTCTAATCGGGTGTTGGCCTTTCGCTGTGTTTGGACTTGTCTGCGCAGGCATATTGATTTGCAAACTCGCACGAAATTGTTCAGTCCAGATACATAGGTCTGTCATGGCGTGTACATGCAAACATGTCAAAGACGCAAAAATTGAATCTTACCAATGAACGTGGTTGTGAGATTGCTCTTCAGTGGTTAGAAGAAGCAGATGAAGACTTTATTGATGACGCAGGTGACTCTGACGTATCCGAAATAGAAGACAATGAGAAAATTGACGAAAGGGAAAATGACTTACAGGTATGTGCTCTAGTGGAATTCTTTATTTGTGAATCTCAATATCTGGTTTATTTTTTATCAGTGACGCCGAATATCAGGATATCGATGCTAACCCTAGCCAGGAGAGCCCAATTTATACCGCAAAGGATGGTTCTACTTGGAATAAACTTTCGCTAAAGGCAAGACGCATAATGAAGGAAAGTATAGTGAAGCTGCTTCCAGGTCTGAATAGCAAATCGAGATATGTCTCTGAAGTGGATGAGTTTTTCAAGATTTTTGTAGACGATGAAATAATTGATATGGTAAAATTTGTATGAGCAGCGGAATGTAGGACAATCACGTCAGAAGCAATGGAAATCCTGTTGTGCAACAGAAATGTACGCAGTAATAGGACTTCTTATTACCATGGGTGCGCTAAAGGCCAATAGAGAACCGTTATACTTTTTATGGGCTAAGGACACGCAGTATATTTTCCTCAACAATGCCGCGTGAAAAGATGCAAGAAATTATATCCTTTATGAGATTTGATAATGCAGAGACACAAGAAGATCGCCGTAAAAAAGATAAACTGACTGCATTCCGAGAGATGTTTGAGAAATTTGTGGTCAACTGCAAATCACGTTTCAATCCTACCTCCCACTTTGCTGTTGATTTGGAAAGGAATTATCGAAATTTGTCGTGAATTAAACAATCGCCATCGCGATTAAAATAAAGGAATAGAAGGACGCCAATTAAATTTGCTGTCTTTGAGTCAAATTTTTGATCGAGGTTCAGTTTCAAAGTGTTAATATTGCAAATCGTAATATAAATTAAAGGTAGAAGTGGAGGTTGGTTATTAAGAGTAGGCAGGTTTCCTGTAAACGTCACATAAACAAAAAGTTTATATGGCATCATCATAAAATCCAGGTTAGTTTCAATTTTCAGGTTTAAATTTCGTTAAAATCTCATTAATTGATATTAAAATTCGTTTAAATTGCCGAAAAAGTGTTTTAGAACACTTTTGAACCCTCAGTTCATATAATTGACCTACTAATTTTCGAAAATTATTTTTTTTTCAACAATTCCCCATATTGACAATATTTCGAGTTTGGCGCCCAAATAGCTTGCATACACACTGCCGGCAATTTAGTATAAGAAGATCACAAGCTAAGTTCTAAAAAGGATCTTTCCTACGAACTATCTATACTGACAAAAAATGTGAAAGATTCATTGAAATAAAATATGCTTACACTGAAGAAAATTAAATTATTTTTGAGCGAAAATGTTCGATTCGTATATCGGCTGGTCGGAAACGACTCGAACGCTATAGTTGAATGCTGCACTGCGAGACTACGACACGCAGCATTTTTCTTATCTAAATTCTTGTACTTATAAAGTTATTTATTTCGAATGAATAGAGTTACTTGTTCATTGGAACAGGGAATCGTAATTTATTGGTGGTTACGTTGGTTTTTTTGTTCTTTTGAGTGCAACGGATTAACTATAAAATAAATGCTCATATAAATATTGTACGTACACGATCGAATCGTCAATTTCCGCACGGTATATACATACACCATACACAAAGTATGTGTACAAATCACAGTTCAAGGTTGCTGCTATGTTGTACAAACATCCAACGAGGCTGATTTTATTTATGTATGATTATAGTCCGCTAGAATGCATATGTATATCTTACCTACGCGTATGTATACATGTGACAATTGCTGTGAAAACGTACTCGGCAACGTTAACTTGTAATTCACTGTAAATAATTTAATTGTATTTACATTTTTTTTGTTAGTTAATATCGTCTTTCTCGCAAATTTTGTTATTATTACTTTACTAATCAAATAATATTTCGTTTGTCATTCCAACGCAAAGTATTATTACTACTATCAGTCGCGTTTCTTATCTTGAAAGGCCGAAGTTATACCGTAAAAAACAACGATAACTGTAGCAGTTTTGGTTGACAATCAGTTTATCTACAGTAGGAATCCATCTGCTTATGTTTGTGAATTGGGCCACTTTATATCTCAAAGAAGATGTTACAAACAGCAGTCGCAGCTCGCACGATGGGGCGCGTATTCGTGATTGGTGTTGGTATGACCAAGTTCGAAAAGCCCGGTAGAAGACCCGCAGATTATCCCGAATTCGCCAAAGAAGCTATCACGAAAGCGCTTCAAGATGCTAAGGTATTTTTAATAAAAGAAATTTATTGGACGCGTTTAACTAGTAATCTTTTGTTTAGTATCTATGTCTCACGGAGCACTGGTTAACGAAAATGAATTTTAAATCTGTAAAATTTGACGAATTTTCAGTTGATATTTTCTATAGAACGCCACACAGGTGCGGAGGTGCAATGGTTATGGTACGTAGAGGCGTTAAATTTAAAATTATTCATAAGCTTGCTGTACAGTTTCAAGAAAAGCATTGCGAAACAGCAGCAATTCACTTGACTGATTGCGGCACAATCATTTGTTTATATACAGGATGGCCAACTAGTGCGAGGAAGTTCAATATCTCAGTTAATATGGAAGATTGGAAAAAATGTTTCAAATAAAAGTTATTATATTTGCACTTGTGCATATTTCTAAAATAGTACGAAATCTACAGGGTGTTAAATTAAAACTAAAACGGCTGTAATAAATATATTTGGCTTCCGTCGGTGATTTATGAAAATCTATAAATTTTTCTTAGAATTTCCGACGTAATTAATTAGACATTAAAATTATGTCACCGGCAAGGAATCATAATCATAATTCACCGACGGAAGCCAAATACGAGGGTAAGTCAAATATTACCTACACTTTCGCCATAACAAGCTTTGAAGGTTATCGTAGTGGCGGCCGCTTGCGCATGCGTTGAGTTGGCGCCTCTGTGGTCATGTGTGCGGAATTTAATCACGATCAACAGCATAAGCATGTCAGCTCCGCTATTAGTTTGCACCAAAGAGGAACAACGAGCAGTGATCCGATTTTTGTGGTCAGAGGGTGTGAAAGGTGCTGAAATTCACCGGAGACTTTTGTCACAATACGGGGACAGTGCTTTATCTCGTAAAAGCGTTTTTTTTGTGGATCGAAATGTTTCAAAGTGGCCGCACAAGCGTAACACAAAAAGAGGGAGCTGGACGGCCGTCAGCCTCGACCATCGACGACAACATTCAGCAAGCTCGAGAGGTGGTTACAGCAACTAGGCGAGTTACCATAGGTGAAGTTGCATCTTCTTTAAACATCAGTCACGGTTCTGCCTATCAAATTATCCACGATGAACTCAAATTTCGTAAAGTGTGTACGAATGCTTACCCCAGAAAACAAAACCAAACGTTTGGACATCTGCCAACGCTTACTGGATCGCTTCAACGCGGAAGGTGACGCGTTTTTAAGCAGAATAGTGACCGTTGATGAAACGTGGGTTCATCACTACGAGCCCGAATCGAAACGCCAGAGTATGGAATGGAAACACCCAGGATCCCCTAGCATGAAAAAATTCAAGACCTCGCCATCGGCTGGGAAGGTGATGCTAACCGTGTTTTGGGACGAAAAAGGACGACTACTTGGACAGGAGGACCATCATAAATAGTGCGAGGTACAGTGATTTGTTGGCGAATAAGCTGAAACTAGCAATTCGAAACAAACGCCGTGATCTACTCTCAAATAAAGTTTTGTTGTTGCAAGACAACGCCCGTCCGCACACGACCCATAACACCATAGAAACTATCAACAGGTTGGGCTTTGAGACCCTGGAACACCCTCCCTACAGCCCTGATCTCGCTCCCTCAGACTTTCATCTCTTTGGACCGTTGAAGGGAGCTTCGAGAGGTCGTCAATTTGCCTCAGACACAGACGTTTGAGATGCGGTGTAAAAGTGACTTCACGACCAACCGAAAACCTTCTACCAGGAAGTCATACGGAAGCTTGTGGATCGCTGGACCAAGTGCATTGCTAGAGGTGGAGACTATATCGAAAAATAATGTATCTGTTATACACCTATCTTTGTTTAATACAGTTGTAGAACTAAAAGTGTAAGTAATTTTTAACTTACCCACGTATATTAATTAAGAGTGGAAGATGTAAGTGGAAGATGTAAGTGGAAGATGTGAAGTTCGATTCCTTGCCGGTGACATAATTTTAATTTCTTTAATTAACCTTCATAAACCCGAGCGAGATACAATTGTACCCCAGACATCAATTTTTTAAGATATTTTCTAAAATATTTCTTCTTAGTCAATTTCCTATGAGCTATCCTCCTAATATAGTATTACAGAAACACAATTTTTTGTATTAAAAAGATACATTCTTTTATTTCTTGTATTATCATTTGCAAGTTTAGCAAACTACTTACCGTAGCGAGTTATCGTAAGCTTTATTCCTTGTGGTACATTTTCGTCCTTCCTGGTACTTAATGTATGTTTCTAACTCCGGGTTTATGAGGGTTAATTAGGTCGGAATTTCCAAGGAAAAATTATAGATTTTTTAAAACGGTTGTATTTAAAAAAAAAGACACTAGCACGTTAGACAACCCATAATCAATCAAGTACTTGCGGCTCTTCCTAAAACCAAAACTGGGCTGGGAAGCGCGACGAATACGTATCTACTAAACTTGTAAAAACAATATTCCTTTTTAATAATTTGTCATCTTCGGTATGGGAAAATATCTTAACAGCAGCTTATTTTTCTCTTTTTCACACTGTTACGTCCTATGGCACTCTGTTATGTGGAGATAACGACGTCTAATTCTAGAATGCATTCGAATTAATCTTTTTTCGTTCCGACTGTCGTAAAGCCTTTGTGCACATATATGACAGCACGACAATCCTTATAGGCTCATGACTTCGATTGTTTTTATTACCGACTTTCACTTCTTCCTATCCATCGTTTTGCTTTCCCAATCCTGGACTCCTGCCTGTCCAATATCCTTTTGACTGTCTCCAACCATCTTTTTCTCGGTCTACATCTTCTTTTTCTCTGGCCTTCTTATTCGAAAAGTGTTTTCCTTGTACGTCTTTGATTCGGCATTCGGTATACATGACCTAGCCATCTTGCTCTCTAGGCTTTAATAGTTTTATGTGTAACTTCTTTATTAGTTCGTCTTCTCCATTGTTCATCTGCATCATTTATACCTCCAAATATATTTCTTAAAACCTTTCTTTCCCAAATTCCAATTTTGATTTCGTTATTTTTGTTAAAGATCCACGTTTCACAACCATAGGTAGCCGTAGATGGGGTTATTGTTCTTGTTCTATATTTTTTTTTTGTTTCTTCTACTTATTAATTTAGATCTTATTATTTTCATCAACGTCCCCATCGCTCTACTTCCTTTGAACAATCTCTTATCTATTTCAACATTTTCTTCAATTACATTCATGATTGTTACTCCTAGATGGTCAAATCTTTCTGAATATATATTCTTTATTTATTCCAATTGTCTAAAAACCTTCTTCAGATCACTTTTTGTTCTCGTCAATGTCATCAGCGTACGCTGTGACCTGGTATTTGTTGTGGTAGATTAAAGCTGTTGTTTGTATTCCGCTCTCTCTGAATGTATTTTCTAAAACCAAGGTAAGCCTGAAGCCTCTGTTCACCTCAAATTGCCTCGATACCATTTCTCTTGCCGTGGCTTTACTTAGAGTTTCCTTCGGCGTTATTCCCACCAAACTTACTATTTTCTACCTAGTTTCAGCATTGCATCATACTTTTTGTTTCCAATAATTGCCGTCTTAGTGCCACACAAAAATGTCGAAAATGTTATCATCGAAGTATACAATTTTACAATACTCTTCCACAAGATATCAACGACTGAGGTTCGAATGTTATATAAAAAAAGCATTAATCAAGTTTTCTACTTTCAATAGTTTAAGTAGATGCACCGCCGCACTGTGTTTTCACGTTAGATATTTATCTGTATATGTTTAAGTCTTGTTAATTTTGATACTTACTGTATTGTATTGTTTTTCTACTTTGGCTTGTCTAAATATGTAGCGTATACTAACACCAATAAAGTATTCTTATTACTAATTAAGGTGCCAATGAGTAAAATAGAACAAGCCGCAGCTGGTTATGTCTATGGAGATTCAACGTCTGGACAACGTGCCATCTACGAGGTTGGTATGACCGGGATTCCGATCTACAATGTGAATAATAACTGCGCGACTGGATCAACAGCTTTAATCCTTGCTAAGCAATTTATAGAATCTGGAATTAACGATTGTGTGTTAGCAGTTGGCTTCGAACGCATGGAAAGAGGTAGTTTAAAACCGAAGTATATGGATAGGACCAATCCTATGGATAAGCACGTTAAACTTACTGAAGAATTAGTTGGATTCACAGAAGCGCCACGAGCTGCTCAGATCTTTGGTAACGCCGGATTGGAGCATATGAAGAAATATGGAACAAAATTAGAACACTTTGCTAAGATTGCGTATAAAAACCATAGACACTCCGTGAATAACCCTTACTCCCAATTTCGCGATGAATATACTCTGGAACAAATCATGAAATCGCCCAAAATATACGGACCACTCACCAAACTCCAATGTTGTCCAACAAGCGATGGAGCAGCCGCAGCTATTGTTGCTTCTGAAAAATTCGTCCGCGCCAGCAATCTAGAGAGTCAAGCCGTCGAAATTTTAGCGATGGAAATGGCAACTGATCTCCCATCAACACTCCAAGAGAGAAGTTGCATGAAAATCGCAGGTTACGATATGACCAAAACCGCGGCTAAACGAGCCTTTGAAAAAGCCGGAGTTAAACCTACAGATATACAAGTTGTAGAGCTCCATGATTGCTTCTCTTCTAACGAGTTAGTAACATATGAAGCTCTTGGATTGTGTCCAGAAGGAAAAGCTGGTGAATTAATTGATAGAGGTGACAATACTTATGGTGGAAAATATGTAGTAAATCCTAGTGGTGGTTTAATATCCAAAGGACATCCTCTTGGAGCGACGGGGTTGGCGCAATGTTCTGAATTGTGTTGGCAACTTAGGGGATTGGCTGAAGCTAGACAAGTTCCTGGTGCAACGTTGGCTTTACAACATAATCTAGGATTGGGAGGTGCTGCGGTGATTGCAATTTATAAATTGGGATTCCCGGAACGTGGTAAAGTACAAAAGGTTACTGCTAAATTGTAATTATAATTAATGTTATGTACTCTTCATTTAAAGTTAAAGATTTCTGTGGTAATAAAATAAAAGTAAGAAGAGGTGATTGTAATTGATGTAATTGATGAAGCCTTAATAAAGTTATTGTCAAATAAAAAACAATGCTCAATTAGGGTATTAATAGATTATATTATAGAGATAATAAATCTATAAATACAGATCTGAATTTTAAAATCTATTATATAATCTTGAGCTTGTTTATTATTTACTAAGAAATAAATAACTTGTTTATTTTTTTACTTTTTATATCAATGAAAATATGCATTTCAGTTTCCTAAAATTAAAGTTGTATCAAATGGATATGTCTATTAAAAATAAATGATAAGCAATATGGTGACATTTCTTTCGTTTTGGTGCTGTTTTGTATTAGCTGGCAAGTATCTGAAAAAAAAAAAATTCATATGTTCTTCAACTACTGCTACTTTCCATATGGTATCCTACAATAAATGATCAATTTAATCAGTATTGTCGTTTTCTAAACTTCACAACAAAGTAATCACTAAATTCTTGTCTTTGCCGATTGTACACGGAATAAAAATAATGCCACTGGTTGTTGGTTCCATTCTATGCTTGCTATTTGTAAGTATTCTGTTGTATCCCAAGTAACGGTCAGTAGTCGTTCATTTTTTTATGGTACGTGTATAATCCAAAACCATTAATATTCTCAAAATGTGATTCATCATTTAAAAGAAAAACTTTGCACCACATTATAATATAGAGCATTTTCATTTAGCTATATAATTTTCAGCTTGTTCTTATTATATTTTTCACTGCTTTCATGCTGAACTCTAAGCAACATTTGTTTGCTTATTCATATTATTAATAGATGCTGGAATTGTACCAGTAAGGATGACGTTCACACATTATGAATAGCTAATGAATAGTTTTAGCGAAACAAAAGTTTATAGTGTTTCGTCGCAGCACTCTATATTTCTAAACGAAAAACTTATCTGCATAACATCATATTTAACTTACTAAAGAACGACTCATTTTAGGTATAGGAAATGTTTATAAAAAGAATTCTAGAACAGTTTCTTTACCTGATTCTGGAAAAACATTCAGGGTGTTCCATAAAAAAATTGAATAGCTTGAATCGAACATAGCAACGATTTAAATAGCCATCTTGTGGACGTTGGTTCATATTACGAAAATGTTCAATTTATTGCCGAAAACTTCAAAAAAATACAATACGAATAAAATCGAAATCACCGCTGTAACGTGTAAGGAGTTTAAGATATCGCCAGTTAAAAAAACAGCGAAATTTCGCAAAAATCTCAAATTATCTCAAAAAGGTAGGTATACGGTGTTGTATTTAAAATACTAAATTTGTATCGTTTGTAGCATAACATCAACACCCTGTATAACTTGACATAATTTTGTGTAGTGCAGAACTTGTCTCTGAATACTTTTTATTAGAAGACTGTTTCTCTAAATTGCTGAGGAAAGGATTTATTTATTTTCTTGATGCAGGAAACCATTTCTATGCGTGCACTCTTAAATAATGGTCTAATTTCAGCTAGTTTCAATGATTCATAAGCGGTGTAATGCACAGATTGATTCTCCTTACCTTCTTTCCTGACCCAGTTCTCCCACCTTCCTATAATGCTATCCTTCTCTAAAACCAATCTCCTGCAAGCGTCTTCAATTGTAATCATGTGCCGAGCAGTAAACTTGCACTATGACGATATTTTTTTCAGCTTCATTAACAATTTGTAATAATCTTCTTGCATTTGTTATATCTTGTTTATCTTTTGTACGTATGTATTTTATGCTTTGTCCTACAAATAGGTAATTGTTGGACATTATTATTATGCTGTTTACATTGAAAACAAAAGCTTCAGTAAATTAATTAATAATATAACGCCCATATATTACATAATATACATTCCAATTTGAGCAACCAATAAAGCAACACCTAAATTACGGCCTACTATAACTATTCAACCGTAATTTCCCATGTCGGCCATTGAACGATCAGCAAAACAAGCGTAATGGGTTTATTTTATCAGTTCCTAGACCGAATACGCTCGGTCGAAAGAAAGCGCGAGCCGAAAAAGAAGAACAGAGCAGTCAAGCAAGCATGAGACTTTTCCTCTTCCCCCTTTTTTTCGTCAGATTCGTTATTTTTTTTTTGTTCTTTCACCATATTCTTTCTCGGAATAAGGATAAGGTCGATCCTGTTTATTCGGCGCGGCGATGGAGTTTATCGAGCAGGTCGACTTCTCCGTTGTCTAAACATTGGAAGTTCGTTCACAATGCGAATTACGTTACCGAGTTTTCGCCGAAGCTATTTGTTGAATGGATCGGGGCGCTCGTTTTAGTCGTTGTCGGCTCTCGCACCGTCCTTATTAACTCTCCGCAGAACAAACAGGCTGTCGAAGCATTGACTATACCGAGAGAAACCTGCACCTGTTGACAGAAGATAACGGTTGCTAACGATTGTGCGAAAAAGACCCCGAACAACTTTGGAGTATTATCGAAGATGCGTGGAAAGAACCGAATACGGTTGAGCT
The DNA here is from genome assembly GCA_029619315.2 of Dynastes maya. Lineage (NCBI taxonomy): Eukaryota > Metazoa > Arthropoda > Insecta > Coleoptera > Scarabaeidae > Dynastes > Dynastes maya. Next base: position 41,528,657 of record JAROYE020000006.1, on the reverse strand, counting down.
TTTTCAGCGGATTATTTCAGTCTTTCTTTCCCAAGACTTATAACAGTTGTAATAACGATAATAAAGGTTTCATTTGTATAGCATTATTGGCAGTTGAAGTTAAAATAGATTAAAATTTATTCCATCAAAGTTATTTTGATACCTAAACCTCACTTTGTTAAACAAGTAGGACGGTTTATTATTTCGTATATCTTAGTATCATCGGCATAAAAGTGACGCAGACAATGCCAAATATTACAAGGTAAGCCCGAGGTGTATATTGAGAATAGGAGAGTACTAAGAATTGCACAGTACAAAGAAGAAAAGTAAACAAAATCCAGTAGAATACGCTGAGATCTACCTAATAAGTGTAATCCAATTAGAGATGCCTCTGAATTTGCGCTGTTGTTTGTTGTACGAAGACGTTCCATTGATTTTCAAAATTCACGAAATGGAGAAATTGTACAGAAGAGGACTTTCTTTTCCGATTCACCAAAATCGTCGTTGGCTGGAGTTAATTAAATTATTTAATATCCCCACCCTGTAAATCGGAAGTTCAGGGAGGAAAGGAGGCATCCGAAAAAGAACTAATATCCGCCAGAGGGAATTTCATATTGGCCGAGTGGTCCAACTGAATACACTGTACGTATTCAAATGACAGGTGCACTTGACGATGTAAATATACACCACTACAATATCTAAAGAAAAGAATTTTGTGGTGAGGACGTTAGGTTTTATCGCCTACCATGAAATGTATACCTATGAAAATTATCACAAAGGAAATAAAGTAACGCAAAACGCTTGCTAGAATCTAATTTAATCTTTTGATCTGCTATGTTTCTATTTCTGAAATTTGCACCCGAATTCGAAACAGTATGCGATTTCCAAAATTCTCAATCAGTTACTTCAGCATTCATTTCTAATAACGAATAATAGCGAATATAATCGGGGTGTCGTCCTTAGTACTCTGTATACATTCATATAAATTACTGCATTATTCAAACGCGATCTTCATTGCAGATATTCCGTTACTATTCGCGCGTCTCATTGTTTATGAGCACCGCGACTCCGGGGGCGGAATGGATCGGTTCATCAATGGCCCTAATGATCGTCACGTCTATTTTTGAAACGCCACGCGTCCAGCGGAAAATCCTACTACGAGAATAGACAAGCACGGCGAGGATGCCGATCCTGCCAGCTCTGCACGGCGATAGAGCACGGATTCGCCGCGTTTTCGATCTAGCCGGCATTGCCCGTGCGCGCCATTAACGAACCGATACGGGACAGCGGTTACGAATGTAAACATTTATGTGTTTTTGATACTTCGAATTTATTGCCGCGAGCGTAAAAATACCGAGGGTATGGTGTATCTACAAACATACATAGGAGCGGCGTAGAAGCGACGAGAGAATCGCGGGAGTTCCGTTTCGGAGCTATCTTTAAACAGATGTGTTTTCCAATAGAATGTAAAATATATTTTTTTATTTTTGACATATCGTTTGATAATATTTGGATAAAATACTTGTACTATATTGATCGTAATTATAAGAAACGCTAAAGTCGACACACTCCGCACCATACAGAATATGTGATTAATTCGAAATAATTGTTTCGGGAATTTGGGGAATCCCATTGTCCACCGTACGACAGAATGATGCGAGAAAAAGATTTTAATTCTAACACGCTTTGTTCTATTCCTACCCTAAAAGATATTTACAAGCATACATTTACCACCTATATATCCTAAAACATGCGGTATATACAAAACTAAAAGGAAGCGTTCTTGCCTGTAGCACAAAACGTAAATCCATCAATGCCGAATGGACAAATAGACCTTTTTCCCTGTTTAAAAACTTGAAAACTAATAATTTATTAACTATAATAATAATAATAATAATGTTTATTGTCCAACAGGTAAACCCAATTACAGGACAAATATACACATTGTGAACACAATACATATTGATTTAAAAACATGACATAACTATACAAAAAACTATTATGTTTCGTGTATCATGGCGCCAACTCTCCGGTGAAAATATCACTAAATATCTTCTCAGCGTTCCTAACCATGTGATAGATTGGCGACCGCAAACGAAGATTGGTCCTCGGTGTCGGCATAGTAAAGGTTGGAGCATAACGAGATGCTATTCGAGGTACGTTGAATCCTATGTGGGAGACCAGCTGCATACAGTCGATCCTATCATTTAATAATTTATGTAAAAATCGGGCGCTATGGTAATCACGACGGGATGACAATGAACGAAATTGATGCGATTCGAGAAGGGTGTTGTAAGAAGTATGCCAAGGCGGATATTCGCCATTAACTTTGAACGACAAGAATTTGAGGAATCGACGCTGAACACGTTCAATTGGAGCTTGATGGGACATATAGAAAGGATACCAAACAATAGAGGCATACTCCAATTTCGAGAGTACAAATGCAAAATAAAGGGATTTTAGCACTAGTGCGTCATTGAAATATTTGGACGTTCTCATAAGAAAACCCATCATTTTAGAGGCAGATGAACAAATTTGTTCAATATGTATGTTAAACGATAAACTATCCTTTAACTTTAATTAATGACGTCATTATTTATGGCTATCCAAACTTTTTATTGAGCTTTAAACAAATCTTTAGCATAGTTTCTTATTATTGGCATTATAAAGCCAGAATCTTGAGGCAAGGCTTCTTTGGTATATGGAAGAAGTCGTTAATATAAGATATCTCTACTAATACAGCGAGTTATTGTACCAACAAATGTAGTGAAAAGGAGTCACTCCACAGCCGACGGAGCACCGCCTGACCATAATACCGGCCACCTCATGTTTAACAATAGAACAAACGTCAAAATTTTCCTTGACTTTTAATTAAATGAAATAGATTGGAATTGTTGCACCAATTTCAATTTCTCTATTTTCCTTTAAATTTGTCAATATTTTTTAGAATCATAAAAAAGGTAGGTACTGTTGATTTCCAAGTTTTTCAATTGGTATGATCTGAAGTTTTTTTAAGTCGCCTTATGCTATTTAGTCGGTCACCACAATTGGCGTCTTTATATCTATTGAATACAAGACACAACCTACTAATGGCATTATTTCTTTGTAGTTTCCGATTGTCTAATATCTTTTCAGAAGAGCACAATAATCCCTTGTCTAGCATTGCTGGAAATTTATTCGAAGCTAGCCTTTCTGGTTAGAACACCAAACCCTCAATGCAAGGAACTATAATCCCGAATTGTTCTTTTTATTGTAAAGCAAATATTTTGAACATGTCCCTTTATTGAATTACACGATATTTACTTATTTTTTAGAGCACCAAAGTTTCCAGGGCCGATATCCAACAATTTTATTGCTAAAATTGGCAAATATTGAGAAAACTGTTTTTGACTTACTCTTTTCAGTTAATTTTTGATTTCATGCACACACAGAACTATACTAACTTAACGTTTTCTCTATTAACTTTACTTTATAATAACCACAATCTTAAGCAAAGTAACAATACAGATTCTATGTAGATGGACCCTATTTTAAGATTACTAATTTCTTAGGTAATCTAGCGTCCTTTTTATGTATGTATGTACGTAGTAGTGGCCAGATAAAGGTTACCAGTATCGAAAACTTATATATTCGGTACAATTTCTTCGAATTTCGCACAACACGTTGGTAACTCTCTTTTTTGTTATAACGGTAGATGTTTTAGATCACAGATATTTTAAGTTATGTTTTGTGACAGAATGTGATTGTCATACGAGTTTATTTCGGAAAAATTGATACTGTATAGTGATCCACGATGCTTTCTGTCGCAGAAAAGATGTGATTCTTGCATGAAAACAAGAAAATTTTCTACAAGAGCTATTGCTAGGCGAATAGGGTACAGTCATGTTACTTTGCTTAAATTTTTAAAGAAATACAAGTCTACCAAAAGTCTGCTGAAGGACTGAGAAACGCGATAAAAAGACAACAGAACGCGAGGATCGAAATTTGAAAGTCATATGTCTCCGCAATAGATTTGCAACTTTAAAAGAGTTAGCTGATGAGACGGAAATAACGTGTGGAACTAAAATCAAGAACAGTGTCCAAAAGGCTACAATCTATTGGACTAAATGCAAGGATTCCTAGGATGAAGCCGATTTCTAACAGTAAAATGCGCGCAGCGCGGCTAAATTTTGCAAGAGAGCATCAAAACTGGACTCAAAATGACTGGAAAAGAATTATATTTACGCATGAGTCAAAAATAAACCTAAACCAGTCCGATGGAGTTTCATATGTTCGCCGAAGAGTCAACGAAGATTTGGATCAAAGTACGATTATTACCCGAAACAAATTTCCATCAAGTCATATGATCTGGGGTGGCATATCGTACTTCGGTTGTAGCTGGCCTTTATTAATGGCAATTTAAATGCTAATGGATATATTGATATCCATAAGGATTTTTTGAAACCCTCCATAGATGGTCTGTTTCCTTTAGTTATTGACCCAATTTTCCAAGATGATTTTGCACCATGCCACGGGGTGAAGATTGTAAGAAATATTTTTTTTGAGCTTGGGACACTGCCATAAAAAATATGCAGCATCTTCTCTTTTCTGTTTTGAATAGGTAAAGCAGTACTTGGAAAGAAAGGGCATTACATCATTGAAGTGGCCCGGAAACAGTCCAGATTTGAACCCCATCGAGAACTGCTGGGCTATTCTCAAAAAGCACGTGAGCAAGAAACGTCCAAGGAACAATTTCAGAAGTTTGGAAAAATGAAATAACTGTACATTATTGCCGAACTCTCATTAGCTGAATGCCGGCAAGGCTTGCAGCTATTATAAAAGTCCGGGGTGGGCATACCAAGTATTAAATACAAATTCTGAATGTCCTTTACATTATCTTAACTATTTTTAAGATTTTTTTTTGAATTTATTACTTTGTAATATTAATAAAATTTGGTGTTACTCATACGACCCACTGGCCGAAAGTCCTGTTTTCGTTTTTTTTTTTAAATAATTTAACAATTGGTAAGTAAATGTGAATATGTATTGTTGCTTTCGGCCTACAGCATATAACTGTAAACAACTATGTTTGTTGTTGAAAGAGCTTCTATACATAAAAACAAAAGTTGTACAGAAAAGTTTCTGGAAGAAAACTTGACGACTTCACACCAGCTTGTAGTAAAGGCATTGTAAACACAAACAGTGAAAAGAAAGAAGGAGAATGTGCAATGAATACTTGAATAAAGTAAGTTATTTTTTAAGTTAATGGCGTATACCTCTTTCATAATGAAACAATAATGAAAGGAAAAAGCAGAAAGACTAGGACATCAAAATTTGCGCAGTTGAACAAATTAATACGTATGCATAATACACCCATGTGGATTGAAGCAAGAAGTTGCATCCAATTTACAAATACAGCATCAGAATTTAGCAAAAAAACAAATATGAAGATTAGTATTGATAAGGAAAGAATCATGATAATCTCCAGATTGAATAAAGACCATAGCCTATTATTACCTGAAAAAAAAATAGATGAAATCAAAAATTATAGAGACCTTAATCGAAGGAATGCAAGGACACATAATAGAATAAAAACAAAGGATTGGAAATAATAGAAAGATTGTGCAATAAGGTGAAAGCGACATTATTTGAAAGAGAGGAAATACCAAAGGAAGTAGAAACAAAGATCATTTAGTTTGGTTGCCTTAGTTGTGTCATTCACCTGCATTTTGTGGATAATCACCACCGAAAGACTAAGAAAAAATAGAAAAAAAAATGGGCAAGAAAACCATTGAGTGGAAAGGAATCAAACAATTAGCACAGCATAGAATAAAACTATGGCAACAGATTCACTTCCAAGTAATGACACATAAAAGTGTTTCCTTTATATACTAGTATTGATTCATTGGGGTATACTACCTAACAAAATAGTTCATTTCAATTTAAAAAAGAAAAACGAATTCAAAACCTGACATCTAATCTGCGAATTCAATCAAAGAAACACGCGCCCGCTCAAAGGATTCAATTTTCAATCGGGTACAACGCGCAGCGAGCTGATATAAAATTTCCAATTAAATCCAGTGTTTCGAAGCGACAACTGTTTGTCTTGGTCACATCGGACTCGGTGTTTTTTTTTTATTATTTCGACCTGACCGCTCGCTTCAAAGTGGCGAGCCGCAAAATGAACATAGTGAACAAACACAAAGACACGCTTGGCTGTCCTCTGTTTCGCAGCCGTCACTCCGTTAAAAATCGATGGGGAAGTCAACATACGTGCTTCGTAACAAGATAGCAGCTTACACAACCGCCTGTCCGCACTGCAGGACATCCCAGTTACAAAGTTCTGATTTAAAAAATAGAAATAAAGAAGAATAGACTTTACGAGAAAACAATTGGGTGAGGTAGTGGTCCTATGTGGAAGATAAATTGAAGTTTGAAGATGGAATTTTAGTGGAATTTAGATGGTATTTGAATGCCCTACATTCCATGATGCAAATTGGTTTTACAATTAGGTTGATGGTGTATTAAGAAGCTTTTGTTTGAAGCTTGTAGCCACTAGGTCGGCGTCATGTGGAACATAAATAATGGTATGGCCAATAGTACTATAACACGTACTCGAACTCTGTGGCACCGAAACACTTCACTAAAACCCTTCCCACAATACTTCACGCGCACTGGGCACACGTTTCAATAGCCAAGCGAAAAACTAGCCTAATGAAGTAATTTTGATTATGCAAATCTAAAGTACGCAATTTTAAAATACACAATTTTAGAATATGCAACTTCAAAAAATGCAAATCCTAAACTATGCAAAAATTTTAAGTTACGGTTAATTAACTACAGTTATACATGATACAACAAAGGATAAAGGCTGGAATTTAGAGGTCCTGAATCTTGAACAATGCTGTATACATTCTTAACTAACTTTATATTATCAACATTATGATTATTTTCAAGTATATGTAGGGCAACACTAAAGTTATTAAACTTTCTGAATCTGAGATGAGCCAAATGCTCATTGTACCTAACTCTGATTGATCTCTTTGTCTGCCCAATATACACTTGACCACAATCTTTACGTAAAATTTTGTAAATTCCTGATTTATCCATGTTATCTACTTCGTCTTTAGAATTACCTAAAAGGTTTTCGAGGTTATTGTTTGAAGAAAACACAATTTTGCGGTCAACTTTAATACAGATTTTTTTAAGGCATTTCGTGTAACTTGAATAAAAGGGCATTTAACATATTGTTGATAAAATGCGTTATTGATTTGGAAAAAATTTTGTTTCATACAGTCTCGCCAAAATGTTCGCTCCAAAATTGCATACATATTTTTGAATTTGCATGATTAAAATTACTTTATTAAGTTAATTTTTCGCTTAGACTGTTAGTTCAGTTTTACTTCTGATGATGATAGCTTGGCTATTGAAACCTGCGTCCAATGCGCGTAAAGAATTGTGGAAAGGGTTTTAGTAATGTGTTTCAACAGTACTATACTCCAGTGAAAGATTGCCATTAATGAGTAGGCACTCAATAAAACATCGGGCTATAGAAGACAATAAAAAAGAAGCAAGGAAAATTATTGAGAACCAACCAAGTCGTGGAAGATCACACAATGAAATAGTTTCTGAATAAATAAATAACAAAAAACAGAATATGTCTAGCTATACACGAAAAAGCGTACATGCGACAACGGTAAACGCGGTTACCGATGTGGTTAGTTAGGAGGTATGTGTGGACGACTTTAGTAAGAATTTCTAAAATATTTATTTTTCTTTTCTTTTGTTTCATCAGAATCTGTTTTTACTTTCGTCTTTAGAATTTCTTATTAGTTTCGTCTAAAGCTTCGTAGCAACAACAAAATAAATATGCGAAATTCTCATTTCCAGGCGACCATGACTTCAAATTATTACGCGCGTTCTTGCACACAGTAGGTCTACATCCCAACGTTGTTAGAAGTGTACTAACGTCGCGACCCGCATCGAATCGATTGGATTCCACTCAATCCCTCGCTCTCTCGCCGTACATACACATTGGGAAAATGTAAAATTAGCTATATCTATATATGTATGTGCGGCGAGAGAGCGAGGAGGGGATTGTGTAGAATCCTATAGATTTGATGCGAGTCCTTAGTACGCTTGCAACAATGTTGGCATGTAGACCTACTCTGTGCAAGAACGCACGTAATAATTTGAAGTCATGTTCGTCTGGAAATGAGAGTTTTGTATATTTATTTTGTTGTTTCTACGAAGCTTAGACGAAACTAAGAAGAAATTCTAAGGACGAACATAAAAACAGATTCTGCTGAAATAAAAGAAAAGAAAAGTAAATACTCTAGAAATTCTTATTAAGATCGTCCGCACATAATGCAATCTACCTCGTAAGTAACCACGTCGATAACCGTCGTGAGCCGCCGACTGCCGCTAACCCCTCCACTTGTGGTGAATCACCCGTTTGCGTTTACCGTTATGGCATGTAGGCTTTTTCGTATAATTAGACATTTTCTTTCCTTGTGTGTATATCAATCCGCCCTCGTCATTTAATTTCAATGGCAATGTAAATTCCATGCTTTGTCAATATATTTTGCTTCTTATACCATATGTAATATGGTGTCATATTAGCAATTTGAAAGTTGTGAGTGCCAACACAAATAAGTAATGCATTTGTGGTTATTGCGAACAGAATCACCAAAATGTAGACAACTAAAAAGTTGCTGATTATAAATTAACTGTGTTGTGTTTGTACGCTTTTTTGTATAGCTATGTGTATACAGATATTGCTAAATTTCACATTTTCCCAATGTGTATAAGGTCTCCAACTCTATGAAATAAGAATAAGAAAAGACAAAATAATGAAACCAGTCTCAAAATGAAATAAATTTATTGTACTACCAATGTATATAACTATTTTTCCACAGAATCACCATTCAGCGCAACATTTCTTCAAATACCGAATCCATTTCTTCATTCCGTCTATAGAAAAACTTTCTTATTTGCTGTTGATCCAATTGGAAATAGCAACCCGAAATTCGTCGGTTTCCGCGAATCAATGCATTCACTTGTCTTCGATTCTTTTTATACGCCACTTATACTGGTCGAGCTGATCGCATTTCGTCAAACACCTTCATTTCGTTTCTATGACAGGGTTTTGTACGTCGAACCCACTAGCGAATATTCTCCACATCCATACAATTGTTGTCATAAACAGCTTTCAAACGCCTATAAATTTCGAAGGGCGCACAACCGTGCAGCGTTAAAAATTCTATCCTAGACCATTGCTTGGTACGCATCTCAGAAATCGAACTCATGATAAATCACACTGTTACTCAACGACGGTACTCAGGAAAATGAAACCTTGCTTGCCAAGACGAGATGCTCGAAATTACCGTTTGTAGGTTAGAACTTGTTTCTATTCCCACTACTCACACAATGGCGTTGCTGGAGACCTCATATATCAATTGGCTCTCGTAAATAAAGATTTATGTCAAAATCATCTTTCTTATTAACAACTTGGACGTTTTAAATAAACAAGGTTCTTATTTTTTTGCTAAGTTTTACGAATATATCATTCAAATAATAAATTATAAACAATCAAGGCTATTTAAAGAAAGCGGAAGAAATCTGAATTAATTTTTGATGTTATACAGTCTATTTGGAATTCCAATCATCTCAATTATGCTAATTTTTCGAAAATTTCAAAATATTGCCTAATAACAAGCGCAACATTACGACAGATCATCAAACGCGTTATGAGATACTTACTCATGTTTGTTTAACACTTTCAGTGCGAAAAAGTGCTTATTTACGAGAATGATTCAAAATGTATGCATGAAGGACTATTTTTTACGATACATCAGATCATAAAATCTAAATATGTTTAGCGAGATTCAAATTAATGAAGTGTAATTAGCACTAACAAGAGTGTAAACAGCAGTTATATCGCGGAACAGAATCGCTTCCTTATTGGCATGAATAGTTAGGCGGAAAAATAGTTATTAATATTTGCTAAACGAACCGAAATACTCAATTACAATGTAACTCATGAAATGAATGTTTAGGTTCAGATTTTGACACCATTAGGTTATTGTATAAATATTAATTTGAATTCCTAAAAATATCTAGCATAAATGAGGATAACTAATGAATTGGTTTAAATATTTGTTGGCGAGTACTGATTTTCCATCACATTTTGACATTCGATACTTTTGACTACTTTTAAACTATGTATTGACTTTACAACAAACTTTCTCCTGACTTGTCTTCGTCACGTTAAAAGAATTGCGTGTAAAATTTAATATACAAACCTTCATATTACATTCTTTATTACCTGTTTTCCGTTAACTTTTATATGCAATGCTTTTTAAGAATGGGATTCACATTTATGAAGCTCTTTCATGAGTTATTTAGAAATAGCACTACTGAACTAACAGATTTTTAAATATTTTAATTTTTTTTAAACATAAAAAATTTAATTTTTTCTTTTATTATATTTTAGAATAGTTTACAATTGATTCGTTTTTTATAATATACTACATAGCGTATTTGAATTGGTTGACATGTCACTATGGTGCAATTTTACAATTATCTTTACAATTTTCTGGTTACTTATGTATATTTGCTTGTTTTCTTTCATGGTGGTCCCCGTAGCTGGCCTGATGATGTGTTTTTGAGCACGAAACTGGTCGCCTCATAGTTGATAGAATTTGTGAGAAAATTGGACCTGCTTTTAATTTCCCTTCATTAACAGATTTTTAGTTTAGATTGTATGTTGTTTTGTGGACAATTTCTTTGTATTCTTATCTAATTTACATTATCAACGGTTAATAAGCAAACAACAAGCCTCGGCACACTCCACACCACACAAATTATTAATTAACTCGGAACAGCCGTTTCAAGTACTCGTGGGTCCTCATCTTCAGCCGGGTGACCGAATGATGTGAGAAAATATTTTAATTCTAACAAACTCGCTTTGTGCCTACTCTTCAAGAAAAATGTATATAGGTACCTACTTTTGCCGCTTAGGACTAAATCGTGCGAAAATAAGCCCCCAACACATAAACGTATGTTTCAGTTTGCGAAATACTGTCAAAAACTTTCTTGGCAATCCAAAAGATAAACCGGACATGAAAGAAAGGTCGGGAATTTATAAAATTGCATGTAATGATTGTTATAAAGTCTGTCTATAACTGAAAATCAAGAGTGCCCAGATGAGGAAAAGGAATATCTGACATTTGCAAATTTTACTTCACTGGATGTCGAACGATCATCTTCGAAGTATACGACAACGTATTCACAACACCGTCGACGGCTGAATGAATCGATAATGGAAGCGTTGCTGATGTTGCAATTCTACGCAGCTTAGCAGGGCGGTTGCCAATTGTCACAGTGGACATCAAGATGACAGGAAAAGGTAACAATATTATTTTTCACTAATATTGTATATTGCGTACCTACTTTTATGCGGTGCGCCACTGTCGGTACCACCTTTTTAACAAACTCTAGTTATGACTACGAAGCTTTGGAAGTTGTTTCATCATTTTTCAATTTTATGAAGCATTGGTTTTCCTTGTTTCTAAATGAGGAAACTATTAGAGCTATTAATTTTCTTAAGAACGTTTTAAATCGTATGAAACAGATATAAGATGATCTTAAATCTAAGAGAATGCTTTTTCATAAACATCGTATATATATTTTCTAATGAAAAAGATTTGTATAGATTTAATGGTAGATTAATTAATGAATATTTCGTGGTCAACATCTTTCATATCGATATTAACAATTAACGTGCAAATACCGCTTAAATCATCTATATAGCATCATCATCGTATATCTCAGATTAATATTCGCTCATAAAAATCAAATTCTTATTACAAACATACTGACAATGAAATTACAAAGTTAAAGCGTCGAACTCTATACATTTACGTATTGTACCCATACGTATATCTAAAAATATTAGCTATTAAATCAATCAGCGGCCACCAGCTGTCTAAAATGAGTACGTTATCTCGCAAACTAACGAGCGACTACTTCCCCGGATTATATATCGAGCTCATCTAACTTGTAAGCCTTACCAAACATCTCTAATCCCTCAGTAATTTCGCAAACTTGTTAATTAAGTGTTGAGGATCCTCTCTGATCGTGAATCAGTACAGATGTCATTAGCGAGGGTACGGCCCCATAGTAATTTAACATTTCCTTCCAGATATATTTCGAGCGAAGTTAACATAAACAAAATCTTTTCATATAAAGCGAAGGAAATTGTTAAAATAAGTGATTCGCATTTGGCACAGAAAAAATTGCTCGTAAGGGTTGTTTATTTTAAACTGTGAAGGTTATGTGTTACGTTTAAATGGACACTCAAGCCGGACGACGTAGGAATAATATTATTTCCAGTTTTAAAAATACAAGACTTTCACGTAAATCGAGACATGGCACTTCAATGACACGCGGTGATTGTGGACTAAAAAAGTTCTCATGCGCTTTTTTACCAAACATTATTTTTTCTTGCAGGATTATAATGTGTCAAATTATGTTTTTTCGGAAGTTTTAAGGTTTGAAATTTAAAAATATTAATTTTTATGGAAGCACCAACCTACTAATTGATTCCTTTTGATCAAGCTCTAACAAATTCTTGTTTTCTTTTTATTTTAGATTTGAGGGTAATTGAGGTAAAGGTGTCCTAATTTTTGCAGAAAATTTTTAATTAGATTTTATTTTCTTAAATTTAACATTCGTTCAAAGCAAAAAATACTTATGTAGGTTCTATCTTCATGGAAATCTAAAAGAAAAACACAGAATTCCAGTTTGTGACTCTGGCAAGGTTAAGAGCTATAAGTTCATGTCACTATTTCCATGTTGGGCTGCAATTAAGTTCATCTTTTACAGCGAAGGGTAAAAGTAACAAATCCATTTATCATTTAACTCACACCATTTATGCACTTAAGGATCTTGTGGTAATGCCAGGCTGAGTAGTTTGTATACCCCGTCGGGCCGTCTCCACATATACAAAAATTATGTTTACGACATAACAATTATCCGAGATAGTAGTCCAGTGTCGGACAAAAATGAGGTTTGAAGATGTAATTTTGGTTGAATTTAGACGGAATTTGAATACTTTGCAAATCCTTCTGATAGCTTTAGTTTTACAATTAGGTTGAGAGTGTATTAAGACCCTCTTTATTAAAGTCTGCGCCCAGTAGGTCAATGTCACATGGAACCAAAATATAAATAGGTACATAAACAATGATATGACCAACAGTGCTATGCTCCAGTAAAAGATTAGTATTCGCTACTAATAAATAAAGAATTGGGACATAGAAGAGAATATTTGGCTTTAAAAGAGGAGAACTATGGAGAGCCAATAAGGATATCATGGAAGATTGCTCAATGAAAGAATTTCTGAAAAAAAAAATAGTAAAAACATGAGTATGGCTTGACAATATTGAAAAGGTTTCACTTAACCAAAAGACTAACATGACCTGTACAAAACCAAAATGTCATCTGGTCTTGGATTCATCCTTGAGGTGGTTTTTGACCTATCTCACTGCGACCTTTTCAGATCTATTGTGGCTCCTCTATCATTAGATCAATTACGCTGGCTTTGCCTTTTTCACCAAACCTAGCAGCCTTGTGAGAGATTGCTCTGCGTAGGTTTCGGATATTCCGATCCCACTTTTAAGAGCCGTATTCCTGCTAGTGCTGTTCAATCGCACAGCACTATTGTACAGCACTAGCAGGAAACGGCTCTGGTCTTATTCTAAAATGAAATATTTTGTATTCTACTATTGGTAACATTGGTCGGAGAAGACCAGTTAACTTATGATCAGAGCTTCTCAGTTACCTACATTTTGGCGAAATTGTTTGTTATTCTTCCTTTCTAAAGAAAATTACGTTATCGTTTTCGTTACTTGTATATCTGTTCTTTCTGATATAAAAATTACAGAAAAGATTTTCAATGCCTGTTTCAATATGAAAAATAGACATGGAAAATGTCACATTATTTTCGTCATTAAGATAACTTGATTTCAAGGTTATTTTTGGTGAATTCTTGAGGAAGACAAGATTTGGCATATGTCTTCTTTATTTAAAACTTGAGCTTCTCTCGAGCTTATAATTCAATCTTTACATATTCGTTTACAAGCCTAAAGCTTGTGTGTTTCTCTATAATGATTTATACTTTTAGAAAGTAACTAATTTACCTTGAACAGAAGTAGCGAAGTACAACGGAACTATTAAAATGTAACGCCAGTCAACAGACTCCATCAATTAGAAAAGCAGAAAAGTTAGAAGAAAATACATGAATTAGGCTTTTCTAACTTTTCAGCCTTTCCAATTGGTGGAGCTTGTTGATTGGTGTGACATTTTAAAAGAAAGTAATTTACGAGGTAGGCGCCATAAATTCTCGGCCTGACAAGCTTATACAGCTTATATAGCCAGACAACGTGACTAGTACATGAAAATGTCTCTGGTAATGAAAACTGAGTACCGTGCGGTCATTACATTTTTAACAAAAGAAGGGCATACGCCTAATCACATTAAACAACGTTTAGACAGCGTCTGTGATGATTTATTTCCCTCATATTCCACTGTAAAAATGTGGGCAAAATGTTTCCGTTTGGGGCAAGAATCCCTTGAAGATAACGCCTCAAAACATTTCCATTATTGAAGAAATGGTATTAGCAGATCGCTATTTGAAAGTGAAGGAATGCAGTGACGTCTAACATTTCTGAAACAAGTACTCGCCCAATTCTCCATAACCATTTGGGTATGAATATAATTAGTGCAAAATGGGTACCCTGCTCTCTAACGTGAACGTGGGGTCGAATATGCGCGCTCGTTTTTAAACGTGTCTGGAGATGACCCGAACCGATTTCGGAGTCCATTGTCACAGGAGATGAAACAATGGTTCTTATTTATTTTCTCATTTAAAGAAAGACCTTAGGGGACGTCGATTTTAGGACGATAGAAAATTGCAAGCATCTGTAATACAACATTTTGAAAAAAAACTTAAGCTAATTTTTACAAGGGTATAGAATTATTAATTGATCGTTGTAATAAATGTATTGAAGTTAGGGGAGATCATATTGAAAAATAAAAATTGTTACATTTTACCAAGTTTATTTTTTCTATATCAGGCCGAGAATTTATGGCGCCACTCTCGTACATTTGTTGATATTTTTAGCTTAATTGTCGGGGAAAAGTTACTAGGTGGGAAATAGAATAAAAAGAAGCATTTAACATTACTATAGAACAACCAGAACTTATGCTAAATAACTGAAGACTTTTATGTTGGAGAAATACAAGTTTCCAATATTTAATAAAGCAGGAACTAGTGTATCATTAGAAGTTAAAAATTTACTGTTATTGGCGAAGGAAGTTTTAAGACATCGCAGGATATTTTGCGAAAGTAGGCATTCGTTGGGGAACGTATACATGTGAGTGCTTCAGAAGTAAAAGGATGGTTATCTGATTCAATTTGCAGCAATGACAAGATGTGTCTGTTTGAAAGCTCTAACAGGTGAACACGTTGCTGTGATAATGAATTCTTCTCTTAAAAAGGAAGGAATTGCTTTACATATCTTCAACAATTCCCATGTAAGTATTAAAAAAGAAAACGAAGGCATCTCAATCTGTAATAAATTCCAACGATACTTTTTTGACAGCATATTTGTCAAAGTACATTACATCGAATTACTTGAGTAGTCCCAAAAGGCCAGGAACGATAATATAATGTCAAGAAAACCTGCACTTATCGTTTTGCATGATTTACCAACTTAATAGAGTCATCGCATGTTTTCCCGAGAAGGTAATCGGATAAATTTTGAAATCTACATAGTCTACGGCAACCAGCTACGACGTTGAGTTTTCAATACGGATATCGATGTATTATAAATGGAAATGCTTTATCCTCCCTCTTGATCGAGCATCGGTCGGTAATTATTTATACCTACAGAATCAGGTTAACCTCGTTCGTCATGCATAACGATCACTACGAGCAAGGATTTGCTGTGTTCGATGTGTTTCACTCACAGATAGTACGTGCGTGTCTTATGAAGAAACGATATTGTAACTCAATTCGCGTAAATATTTTCATTATTTTGGAAGAGGTATTGTATTGATTGAATCGTTATTATAATCGATGTGATGGATGCCGAGAGAAAAGGATTTGATGCGTAAAATTCGTCTAGATTACTTTTACTGCATCACAAAAACTTGTTAGTGAAGACGGTGGTCGTTGAAGAGTATTATAAGGCGTGGGTTCTTAAGAAGAAGGACCCATTAATATAGAATATATAGCAAATAATTTGGGAAGGCATTTTCCTCTACAGGAATGTACAGGTTGTCAACCAATGTCAACCAGTGTAATGTTATAATTTACGACGTAATCGAACGTAGATTCAGTAGTCCAGTTGCGTTCCTGCCTGGCATGCATTATGCTATTTAAAAAAGAAAGAATATTCGATTGAAATTTATTATCAAATTGTATTTCGAAAGGTATAGTTATTCAAATTAGCCGTGATTAAACTTTTAGTGCAAATATCCATCCAGGTAACACGTGCTTGGCTGTGTTCCCATTTTCTAAGTGCTCTGCGTTTAAATTCTATCATAAATACGAAGTAAAAGTCAAGTTTGGTAGTTTAAGAATACGCAGGGTTCCAGTACGTAACATACAAACATAGAGTTTATATTGGAACGTAAGAATTCCAGGTTAGTTTTCTCTTTTCAATTCTTAATATTCGTATTGGAACGATATCATTTAGTGAAAAATTATGCGAAATATAATTTAATTGTTAGAATATTAAACGTTATCAATATTAAACAGGTATCGTAGTTGGCCGGGGTTGACAATAAACAAAATAAAATCGGGAACAAACGACTGAAGAGACGCTAAGACAATCGAGCCTTTCTAGCTCGAGTTGCGTTTGAGAGAAGAGGTGTGTAGCTGTTGTTTTCAAAGTAATTTCCAATATTAATAATGTTTGAATTGAATTACAAGTTCAAGTTTGATTCAAGTTCGGCCATTTGAAAGAACGCCCTGTTTTTCGTCGCATGTTTTATTAACATATTAAATTTTAATTTCTACCGTAAGTACGATTAGCATAATTTCCACCGTAAGTACGATTAGCATAATGACAAGAAGCCGAATAAGAAGCTAACAGTACGTAATTGTTAAATTGAAACATTCTCAAGCTAATCTTTACTTGCATTAAATTATTGAAAATAAGTAAATTAAGATTTATTATTAAAATATAAGGACAATAGGTTTGTAATTTTGGTAAATTTGTTTTCCACGTCGTATATCGCTGTTGAAATGTCATACAACGGCGTAGCCTCAGCTTGAAAGGACCTTTTAACCGTAGCTCTATCTAAACATTTATTTAAAATATCAAGAGAATATTTTGTCCGGATAACGGTAAAAATCCAAAAATACTAAAGCGAATCCGAATAAATCTTGATTACAGTCAGATTATACAAATTTCCATTTTATCCTCCACAACAACTAGATACAAATTACTCCCATCGGGGACTTTTTAAATTGAAAAAAATGTAAATTATTTCGGAGAGAATCCGCGACTCAACATCGTCATCTGTTATACCCTTGGAGTCGAAGAACCCCGCACACGCCAACCTTCACTCGCAAACCCGACTTTATTAATGATGATGTCCGTCTCATTAAAATTCTGTCGCTCCAGCCAGCGTATGTAGTGGTCGTATCCAAAGATTAGCATAATACGCGTTATCCCTGATCTCCCCGGAGGACTCCGGGCGCCCCGAGTGCTCCGACCGCGTCGCATAGGTACTCGATGTATTGTGTGTCGTGCGAACGAGATGATAATGAAGAGACGAGGCTGGGGAATGTGCTAGAAACGGACATCGGGACAAAGGTTATCGTGTTAACTGGTGACTAGGGAAGGAGTACGTGGTGGCTGTGTGCAAACTTCGTCAGCCGACGGGGTTTGGAAAAGTTTTGGTTGGAATTTCGCCGTTGAAAAGGTGAATTGAACATGTCACACGCGATAAAGTAGATTTTGTTACAGAAAATGGGATTTGACGAGTTTCGAAAACCCGATAACTGGCGAAAACTTATTTAGGAATTTATATCTACCTGTCCACTTTGAGATATTCGAACAGTCGTCGTTTCCGGAGGAATTCCATTATTGCCTTATCAGAAAGTTGACTACTACCGGATATGCCACGACAGAGCTACAACCTAAATTACATTGAATATTTGTTAATTGCGAGGGACGTTCAGTAATTAACGAGACAAATGGCTCTGCAAAAAAAAATTATTCAATGAAATTTACACTACTTTTCAACGTAGTCCCCACCAACATTTAGGCACTTCTCCCATCGCTTTGTGAGCTTTCTAATTCTAGTGCTGAAGAATTCTTGACCTTGATGTCCGAGCCACTTGTGTACAGCTTGTTTGACCGCTTCGTTGTCTTCGATCTTGGTGTCGCGTAAAAACTTTTTGGGCAGGCCGAACAGACGAAAATCGGACTGTGCAAGCTCGGGACTGTAGGAAGGATATGGCAACACCTCCCAACCCAAATACGAACACGGGTGTCTTTATGGACTTGAGTCGACTGTCTTGGAACCCATCTAGAACACGTTTTGCGATAATTCAGCTAGTCATGAATGATTGAATACACAGTTCCAACACTAACATTACACAAATCAGCTATTGTCACAATTTTTGTACGCCTGTCATCGAGAATAAGGTAATTCATGCGATTTTGTAGCGCGTCGTTCGTCCGGAGCGATGAATATCGGTGACACTTGTTCTGCCCGATTTAAACTGTTCAATCCACTTATACACGTTTCCGAGGCTTAAACACTTTTCACCATATTGCTTCAATATTCTCGAGTAAATTTCGGCCGGCTTCACACTTTCGGATAACAAAAATCTTATCACTGAACATTGATCTTCCACCGTACACGTTTCGAGAGGAGCCGACATTTTGAAATGAACAAAAGAAGTTAAGTTTGCTTTTATTTTTTTCAAAAATGCTGACTTAATTTGTCCCCAAGGTTGCCAGCTTGACTCGCAGAAAGTTTCATCTAATAATAGTAGTTTTCCCGCTAATGCAATTTGTTTTGTTAATTACTGAACGTCTCTCGTAAGTTAAAAACAAGTCACTCTACATGGGTGATCGGTACTTTTTATCGACAACCGAGGGGAGGTTACGATTTATTTGTGGAACATTTTGAAAGTGTGCTAACAGACCTTGTGGCATCATATGATAACATTTTATGTTATCATACATTCAATACTAACCTAATGTATGTCGATGACGCTAAAACTATATTCTGAATGAGATATTCAACTACCATGACATGAAGCAAATCATCCAAGAACCTATTTACAAAACTTCAACCTATGAATCGCTATTGGACCTTATAGTTTGCGGAAATAATTGCCAAATTTGCCAAAAACTTTGGAATTGTCGATAGCAGCGACATGACTGTCCACTGTGATGTTTTTTGCGAAGTGTCGGCTGTGCATAAGAAATCACTCCCTACACAATAGGACTTTTAAATACTTCGATAGAACGGCGTTCGAAATAGATGTTTACGATGTTTATTGGTATCTAATGTGTGATATGTTGAATGTGAACGCTAAGTTGCATTTTTTCACTACGCACATTATACGAATTTTTGATAGACACGCTCCATATATAGAATTTACGCCCCGCAGAGCACCATCACCCTGGATTACGTACAATATTCGATGTATGATGAAGAAACGTGATGGGGCCCTTGTGCGATATCGCAGAATTAAAAACAACTCGAGATTTTCTTAACAATAAGTCGGAAAATATAAACAAATTTTCAAAAGACCACTTGTTAAGACTGAATCCTCTCAAGACACAAGCTATCCTATTCTGCCCTAAACATCTTCGTCATCAAATCAAAAATGGGCTATCCATTAACCTAAGTCTTGTCCATCTCGTTTGCTACCACAGTTAACAATTTGGGATTTCTGATGGATGAAGGCCTGCGATTCCAAAAGCACACTTCATCGTTGCTGAAGAGAGCAATTGTGCCATTGAGGATGATATACAGATGTCGTGACGTAATTAACCCAAATACAAAAAAGACTTTGCGTTACTCTTTGGTGCCGTCGGTGTTTAATTATATGGACGTAGTCTATAACAAGCGTCTTCGAGTGTCCGATTCGAAACGGATTCAAGGAATGCAAAATTCGTGCTTGCGATTGATTTTCGAGATTCGCCGATTATCTTCAGAAGCGACGTACATAACGTAAATCTGCAATCACGCGGGTTATTGACAATTCCTTCCCATAGACTCCAATCTTTTAGGGACGGATTCTCTTATAATGTTGCGAAATATGTCAATATTATTATGCAAAATTATGGCACCAAAATCTTTGTAACTAATTTAAGAATAAGATATTGACAGTTTCTCTCGGGAGCCAATGTGTAGACTTACACCAGGTTACTGCGGCGCTTTTGTTGTGGGTATATTGTATAACTACTAAAATTTATCGAATAGCATACGTTTCATTTGTTTTGCAACTGTTTCAGTTTATTCTGTTTATTTTTATTGTTAATTATATTTTTTATTTAATGTAAGTAAGCTCACTTAGGTTGTAGGAAGAGCACTGCTTTTGAGTTTCCTATTCAAAATGCGGCGATACAAACCTTTTTGGTTATTAGATCAGATACATAAAGAAATGGTAGACAAAAAGATCTAATGTATCAATAAACAGATATTATTATTATTGTATATTCAATAATTTCAAGCCTCAACATTAAGACGGCATTTCTCGTCAAAAATATTCTGGTAATATAATTGCGCATGCGTTGAAAGATTCTTTTGAAAATTTCAGCCATGTTAGATACTCAGTTGTTTAACGATTTTGACAACCACATTTATACTTTTATTTCCCAAATTGTAATGAAATTTGTTCCCATCTCTTCAAGCAAATAGATGGTGATTCTTGTGCCCCAGATACAGAACCATACATGTTAAACCCACCTCATTAACAAGAGCTTTTTAAAATCAAGAATCTATAATCCAAAAATTTCTCAGACTACATTGAAATCACTGTAGATTAGAGTAAATTACGCTTGAACACTTGATGCATTAATTAGATGATTTTCTTGCTGTCCCGGAATAAATCAATTTGCTCTGGATCGAGGTTTCCTGTTCGCTTTAATTTTCAATTATGTGGCGGTGTCGCCTGCGCATTTTAAGGTCGTTTTCCCCATCCGCAGAGAATAAAATCTCGAAGACGAAATTAACCTGCCACAATCTATCATCTGTCTCCCCATCGATTGGGGGTGGTTCGATTTTATTAGGGAATTAATACACAAAACGGTTCGTTACGTGGGAACGGGTTCTCGTAATTTGTAAATTTACATTTTGTATAGAAGATATAATTGATTGTATTTAAGCGTGGGGCAGGTGTGAGATTTTTATTAAATTAATGCGGTAAGGAATGGAAGAAGTTGTTTTAAAAGATTTTTGTGACGTATTGTGTGAATATGCGGTAGTAGAGCTACAAATAAAAGATTACGTCATATTCATCAATCACTTTTGGAGAAACTTCTTGCTTCCCCATCTGCCATTTCTATCAACATTGAAAACTCACACGCACTTGCAGCCTCTTCACTTCAGCATTCATATAACGCATCACGCACGTGTCAAAACAGATTTCATCGAAAATGCATATTCTCATACACAGAAGCCTTAGAAATCGTGAGGTATTAGCGCAAGACTGTGTGCATACGTCCATTGGCCCCCCACGTATTTGCCACACTTAAAATTCAGATGACTCGACGCATGCATTGGTCGGAATACTTAAAATATACATATCTTAACTTCGACGCGTTTATTTTCAATATCGCAAGCGCGTATTACGTTTATTGAAAGCGTTGCGCTGTCAATGCGACAGACCCGGATAGAGAAGAATATTTCGTCTATCGACTCCGAAAAAATAAACAATATTCATCCGATATGAACGATTCACCACTTCAAAATCGACATCAAAAGATTCGGTTTCCCATCGTAAATCATATCATCATGCAAGCCATAATATACGCATTTAGCTCAAGCTCATCATCGACATATTCGTCCGTTTTATATTTTAAGGAGCACTTGAACATCTCGACATAGTTGTCCGCGTTTACGTCAAACTGGGATTTACATTTCTGCAAATTGCCTACATTGAACGTAGTGAAATTACTTTTACGTGTGGTGCAACGTAAAACCGCTGTGGAATTATTATGAGAATGAAAAGCGTTGAAAAAATGGGATTTATGTTAAGATAAGTTTAAGATGCAAGAATTCTTTTCTTATATCCAGACACAGTCTCTTACATTCCTAACTGCACCTCATCTTGGTTAAAACAATTGCTTTTACCACTAACTGCAATTTGATTAAAGGCCGGAATCCCCCTGATTTTGCAATTACTTTTAAAATGTAAGTATTCGGAATTTCCTGAAATGTCTAAACCAACCAAAATTTATATCCACTTCGCAGAACTCAGGTCCATCGCACCTCCATACCATTGGTCCGTTTATTCTCTAAGAGGAGGGTAAACATGCCGCTATAAGTTTAACAACATAACATAGCACTATCCATATCTTGAAAGATATTGCCAATTGTTTCACCTACTGGTCTGACCCTCTTACCTCTGCGCCATGCCTATTGTGCGGATTAGACTTATTCCTCTTTTAAACGTTTAAATTCCTTTTGATGATGTAATTGTTGTAATTAGTTTTAAAAGAAACTTGACTTGTAAGTCATGACAAACAAGAGAATCAAACTGTCTTCGAAAAATGAAACACAAATGGCATTCTTTCGTTGTCTGGAGGATGGAGAACAGTATTTTTACTTTTATAATCTAAAAATAGATCTTGATGTGCTAAAATGAAGCATAAGGAACAGCCGTCATACTTTTAATACGCAGTAACAATAAGCTTACAAAAGGAATTTTTAATAATCGCCTTATCGCGTAAATTCATTTCCTTGACGACTACGGAGCGGATTTTAAAAGTAACGACTGCGACGACTTACCGGAAAGCAGAAAAGTACGATATCTCTCGCCAGTAACACTGACTGACAGAAACGAAATAAACCAAAACAATTTTTCAATTATCTTTTTCCGTTTTCGAGCAGCTTTTTCTCGCCTATCGTTTCTACTCTTGACACGCTCGAATACAAACGCAAGGATAAAGACAACTTTTCGTAAGATCGGATGATTTAATTGCTTTTCAGCGATCGCTAAGAAGAGGAGGGGAGTAAGAAAAACAATTATATAGAAATGAAGCGGTGACCCTCTTGTTTAGAATGTTCTGATGTTTCCTTTGATATTCCTTTCTTTTTTTCAGCTATTCCAATTGGTAAAATGTTTAGAAGTTCAAAATCTTCAGCAATTTTTCGTTCGAATGGAAGCAAGTATGTAGATAGCCCAATGCATGTTTTGGCTTAACCGTTGTTGTTTTTCCTTAATGATTAACTAAACCAACAGTTAGTAATTAATAACACAGCCAACAAAATTTGATTCTTACAATTTCTCTGTGGACTGTAAAACTCTTTACCATATTCAGATAAAAATTTTTAATCAATTGCCTCTTCCACACAGAAAACACTGTCTTTGTTAGTTGATGTCTAAACAGAATGTAGTATAAAAAAAACCTGAGATGCTACAATATTTCACATTAATGGTAAAAATGTAACAGCTTATAAACTCAGTTGGGCTGCTCACTACAAATACATATAAAAATATGAAGTCATGTTATTAAAACCAATTGATTTTGGTAAAAAAAAACATAGATAAGGTAGACATCCAAAAATGCAGGGTATAATAACAAATAACAAGAATAATTTATGCTTTTGGAATTGAGATTTGACAGTTTGGCAATTTATGATTACTTTGCTTAGCAACGAGCTCTTTAAATCAGTCTTGCGTCACAAGAAACAATTTGGCGCTCTTTCCTAGCCAACTTTGCGTAACAACAAAAACAGTTACCAAAACCTTTATTGCTGCATATCGTTACATTTCTTTAGTTAAAGTATAACATAGTGGTATCGTTGAATTCGCCTTTCGATTACTTTTCCAGAAACGTAAAAATATACGGGCTGTTCTATTTAAAATGAGAAAGTGGACGTCACTTTGGGTGAAACCGGGAATACAATTGAAATGCTGATAACGGCGAAAGTTAGTTCACAAGAAATATAAATCGACTTATTTTTTCTAAAATCACTAGCTTTTGTCATTCAAAAGTTAGCATGAGGGGGGACACTTTAGGATCGCACTGTACATTAATATTACTATTTTTTAAAAATTGCAAATTACCTTTCCACGGTATACTCGCGAATTAAGATGCGGAACAAGTTTTAAATTGAATTGTCGACATAATTATTAGGAGTATAATGAATCATGACCTTACTTTTAAAATTCCGTAAATTTGAAAAGCTTTCTTGAATGTTTATTTGACTCACTGCGTCTTCAGCAGCGTCGAAAAGCAAATTTCGACATCTAATTGCTATCGTCTACCAATCACCTAAATCAATTCGTGCAATACACTCCCCAAATGATCCAAAACAATATATTTTGCACCATCGTAAGTATTGTGTATTGTGAAAACTCCCAGCTTTTTCGCCTTTATGAATCCTCTTCCATTATCCCATTATCGTCAACGGCATACAATCTCGCGCTTTTTACTGTAATCGAAAAGTGAGTCAGTTTTAAATTTGTAGGCCAATCGCTACGCTGCAGGAAATGAAAGTTTAACGGCTCACTTCGCTCAAAATTAAGGACGATCAGAAATAGTAACCCCGTTCTGAACGATGTCGAACTAATTGTCGTTGCGACCGTTTAAGGGGCATAGTGGGGCAACTCAATCTGAACATCGTTATTAGGAGGAAATCTGCGAAAATTGCGAAGCAGTACGTATAAACGGACACTCTAATTGTAAGTCTATTAAAATGTAATCGCTGGACTTCGGATTTGACTTCAAAGGATTTTTGGGCAATGAAAAGGAAAGGATTTAGACGTGATTATCTGTTTTAATTTGTTTAATTTCTTTGTGAAGCTATGCCATCTTTAAAACCCACCTCTAATCTCTTTAGATGAAGCCTCCCAAAAAACACAATTGCCTTTTTGCACATAGGGACTATATGCGAACAAATCAGTTAAGATCTTATCTCTACAGGTACGGGACGTGTTCAAGAACTAAGTTTAAGTGTGTAAGATATCTGATACTGGTTTTCTGTGAAATCAAGGAAAATATTTATCCAAATTTTGAATTGGAAGTAAAGGATTCTGCAGGGTTTCTTTATTGAATAGGCAAGTATAGGCTTTTACACAGTTCATTACACGTGAATAGATGATTTTTTACGGTGTTAATAAAGGTCTAATACAACAACAATACGTCGAATCACTTCGCCCAACTTTTGACAATGAAGCACCATCTCCATTTCGACTGGTAAGTTTCCAGAAATCTTAAAATCCGCTGTTGTTGTTCCTATATTTAAGAAGGGAGATCCTACGGGCATTGAGAATTATAGACCCATCTCGATGTTAAGCGTATTCTCTAAAATTTTTGAAAAGATTTTTTACAAAAAAATTATATCATTTTTGAATATAAACAATATATTAACCGATAGACAATTCGGCTTCCGCGAGGGTCGATCCACTGAAACCGCGTGCAATGAACTAATACAGCATGTCGCTGAAAAGATCGATAGTAATGAATACGTTTTGGCACTACTGTTCGATCTAACCAGAGCATTCGATGTGGTCAATAGGAACTTCGTCTCTGCGAAGCTGCATAGGATGGGTATTAGGGGTAGTCTTAATGATTGGATTATTTCCTTTCTAAACAACAGGAGTATGTCTGTTAAGGTTAATAATACTGTCTCTAATAGCTTCAACCTAAATTACGGGACTCCCCAGGGTAGTATACTAGCGCCGTTAATTTTTTTGTTGTTTGTCAATGATCTGCCGGAACATATTTCGTTTGGTCGTGTTTTTATGTATGCAGACGACACGTCCATCGTGATTTCCGAGAAAGACCAGAATACGCTAACGCTAAAGACACTTACCACTTTGTATGATTTCTCAAAATGGTGCAAAGGGAATAATTTAATAATCAATTTTTCTAAAACTGTATGTATACAGTTTAAAAGTATGAGACGATTGCCCTTAGCTCTTAACCTTTCGCACAATGGCCATACGATCTCGATGAAATCCGTTGTGGATTGCCTGGGCGTGAAAATTGATAGCAACTTACAGTGGGATGACCTTATTAATATGGTATGTAGTAAACTAAATAAATCCTTTTATGTTATTAATTCACTTAAAAATAATGTAGATACTAATACACTGTTGAATGTTTACTATGCGTTCGTATACTCGGCAATTGCATATAATATCGTTATCTGGGGACAAGCTACCCATTGGAATCGTATATTTATTTGTCAGAAAAGAATACTGCGTTTGATCTTTTCTCTTCCTTACAACTGCTCCTGCCGCGAAACCTTTAAAACGAATAAAATCCTCACTGTCTGCTCTATTTATCTATTAAAGTTATTAACTCATACACATGCTAACAGACATAACTACATACTTAACTGCGATTATCATAATTATGATACACGATCCAAAAATGATATATCCTTAAGCAGACATAATCGCGAGGCGTTCAAGAAATCTCCTATATATGCTGGTAGTCGAATATATAATTTACTCCCATCTGAACTTAAGACTATTGTTCCGAATAATGAATTTAAAATGAGGCTGAAAAAGTTACTCACTTCTGATGTCTTCTATAATATAAACGAATTTTTGACTTCTCTTAAATAGACTGGTAAATGTCAGAATACTGTGTACTCTGTCTCCCTCATCACTTCCCTAATACATTATTGTGTACACTGGCGTTTGCTAGTTAAGTGTTATATGTATATTTATATTGTTTATTTACTTAAACTTCTGACTTATTCCTATCTATTGTATGTAGTGCTCGGAATGAATAAATATTATTATTATTATTATTATTATCAGAAAGGACGGTTTATAACTGGTTTACAGAATTTTGTCATGGTCGTGTTTTTGTCAGCCGACCAGAATCGGTTGTTATTCCCAAAAACATCGCAAGACTGCAGTACATTCGATTTTGCATTTACATTTAGATGTGAAAAAGATCTGTTCTCCATAGATTCCACATAATTTGGCCCAAGCACAAAGAAAGCAAATGCCCAAAATTTCGACAGAAGAACTTCAAAATGCGCATACAACATCGTAATAGGTGACGTATGCTTGCTTCTTTCGTTATATTGGACATGTCGCAAGTATTACTTTGGAAGATCGAAGAATAGTTAATGCAGAATGGTATACAACCATTTGTTTGCCAGAAGTCATCAGTGAAATCAGGGAAAACAATCGACAACGTTGCATCATCCTTCGTCATGACAATGCTAGGCTCTTAGACAGAACGTCAAGCAGTGGATTATTTGAAGGAGAAAAACATGGAATTAATGCCTCATTGCCCATATGCACTTGATTTATCGCCTAACGATTTCTTTTTGTTTTCGAATGTCAAACAAAAAATGCGTGGGCAGCGATTTTTATCATTTCAAGAAGCCTTCAAAAACCATGTTTTGGAGATACCAGCTTCGGAGTGAAAAGAATGTTTCGAGAATTGAACGCATGCTAAACTACATAAATCTTAATGACGAATATTTTGAAAAACAATAAAAGGATTTGTAGCAAAAAATGTTTCTTCTCTCATTGTTTCGGTAAAAACCAAAGTAACTTGTAGGTAGTTTCTTAAAGCACTCCATATTCAACTATGTACACCAGTTTAATCTTAAATCTCAAATAGGAATTTTGAGCTTCCTATATCTGACGACGATCCTCATCATTAAAAACCATTGAACCATCGAAAACAGAGTCATGATACCTAATACAAGACATAACAATAATAAAGATTTCGTCTGCACATTCAAAATATTAATTGAATGAATTGAATGACCACAACAATCCTAAAATACTGGATATTCAGCATTCGAGGCCGTTTGAAACCTAACTTCGAATCTGAGAACATAGATTTCTTCCTGCTACGTTTTCCTTGTTTGAAGAACAATGCCGCTAGACGCCTGATTCGGCGTATTTTCTTTGAATGAAGTAACGGATTTGCTAGCATAAAAAAATAAAACTGAAACGTTAAGAAGCCTTAACTCTTCCTGTAGATTGGCCGCAATCTGAAGAAGCTGAAAGCATGCATATTGGTAGGTCAATAGGATATATAGCAGATACCGAAATAAATTATGGTTACTGACATCGGTCGCAAAAGCACAGCGCAAAGTACGTGTGTTAATCATTGCTGGTGGTGAACTCGGTTCCATTCCTAGTGTTAGGACCCCGAGTTTCATAACTTACAACCATCATGCCTAAAAAAGCATTAAAGAATGTTATTTGGACAATCTTTTACAGATACCATAAAACAACATATTCAAGATGAAAGGTAATTGTATGAAATGAATATTAATCATCTTATGATTAATTCACAGTAATATTTCTCAAAACAGCGTATAAACAGATTTTCAATGAGAGAACAGCAAATAAAACGTAAGCGCATTCCATTTTACGTAAATAAAATTCTAAACGGCACGAAAGAAAGTCGACCCCCAGATCTTGGAATAATAATATGACTTAATAATAAAATAACACGCCCAACGTGAACTTACGAACGAGTCGGTTGGTTTTGCTGGCAAGCATTGCACGCCAATAAATTATGCCATACAAAATCCTTGTTCCGGTTCGCGGAATGTTTCATTTCCACAAATCTTTGGACAAGAGCGGCGCTATTATTTACAGTCGGTTGCGTAGATGGAAAATGATTTTTCGCAAGAGGAATGGAAAATAATGCGGTTAGGTAAGGAGACTTACTTCCACCTGAGTGCATTCCAAGTGTTTACTATTCCAAGGAAATGCAGTTCACCGAATAGGGTTACAAAATTACTAGTTCTTGACAATAAGTTTTTCGTATAATTCCATAGTTAGTTTTCTAGAGTTTATCCCTACAATTTTGCAGGATTAAGTTGCTTCTTGTTCCATTTATAAATGAATCTTGTGGTCTCTACTATCATGGTTTTAATTATAAATAATCTATGTATAATTGCTATGTCAAATGAAAGTTCCGAACCTCGTTGGTTTTTATACGTTAACAAACCTGTTACGTTTCTGAAGTTGAATCTCAAAAAATACATTTTATTTATATTTTAATACATTAAGAGATTTTGTTGATAGATGTAATTTTTTACTTTCTTAAGCCACGCACCTTTTTTAGAAAATACGAGTGTAGCGTCACCACGAAGACCACTAGATAGCGCTATTGAGATTGCATTACTATTTCCATAAAATTTGACATTTGTGATTGTTGAAGCAGTGATTGCACAAAAATCGACCGGGTGATTTGTTGACAGTGGGTGTTTAAAAAGAGCAATTTTGTGAAGAAATGGAAATTTCACGTAAAGGCGGATGTTGGATGACTTCTAACGATTTTAGGAAAGGCCTAACATAACAACAATGACTCGCATGGCTTTGTTCAACTTTTGACAATGAAGCACCATCAGAAAAGACTGTTCACAACCGGTTTGCAGAATTTCATGGTCGTCGTGCTTCCGTCTGTGATGAATTTCGTGGAGGTCGACCAAAATCGATTGTTGTTCCAAAAAACATTGAAGTTGCGGGCAACATGATTGAAGAGGATTAACATGTGGTTTACCGTGAGATAGGGACATCCTTAGGTATATCGAAGACTGCAGTACATTTCATTTTGCATGAACATTTAGGTGTTCAAGATGGATTTTGCAAAATTTGACCCAAGCACAAAAAAGGCTCATGTCAATTGGTGTAAGAAACTGCTTAAAAAATTTGAACAAGGAACAGGTGACGAAACTTGCCGGACACTAAGCAATAATTAACTGTTTGAGTGTTTCCAGATGAACGGAATCCAACAAAAGTTGTTCGTTCACGGAGCACTTCCTAGAAAATGCGTGAGCAGCGATTTTTATCATCTCAAGAAGCCATTCAAGCCCTCAAAAATCATGCTTTGGAGATACCACTTTCAGAGTGGAAAAAGTGTTTCGAGAATTGGTTCGAACCCATACCAAAGCGTATAAATCTAAAGGGTGAATATTTTGAAAAACAACAAACAATAACAAACAACACTAAGTATCGTCACACTCCGCACCACAAAAATTATTAATTAATTCGGAACAGCCATTTCAAGGACTCGTGGGTTCCCATTATCAACCGAATGAATACGAGAAAAAATTCTAATTCTATCATGCTTGCTTATCTCTATTCTCTCGAGGAAAAATATATTTACAAGCACCAACTTCTGCCGCTTAACTAAAACATGCGAAATATATGGAACGGAAAGGTCCCTTATTATTGCCTGACATGTAGCCGTTCCACCCTCATAAAAATAGAGCAAGACAACGGTACATTTCTTCTCGTCAAATTTGTGTTTCTGCCGTCTATACATTCTAAATGTAAAACATGGAAGATGTACGAGACAAGACGAAAGAATCTTTTGTCGTTTTACACTAGTAAATCAAAAAGGCAGGAGCAATATAGTGGTGCGTTCTCTCTGTTTAACAAACTTGTGTTCCTTTTTATGTGGATAGTTTCGTACGCGTCTAGTTCCTCCGGCGAAGCTACGCTCATAAACAATTTCAGGTTTTCTAATTTCAAATTATGCCCGGTTTCGTTTATGCGTTGTGCTACACTTGACGCGTCTGTCTTCTGTATCTGTAGCACCCGATATATTAATTGAATCTAGTACCTATCGCTCTACACAAAAAGGAACACAAATTTGTTAAACAGAGTGAACGCGCCACTATATCATTCTTGTCTTTTCGATTTACTAGGGTAAAACGATCATATGGTTTAAGTAACGTGCTACAATGACAAAAGACTCTTTCGTATTGTCCCGTATATTTCGCATGTTTTAGAATTAAGCGGTAAAAGTAAGTACTTGTAAATATATATTTTTTCCTCGAGATAAACAAGCATGGCAAAATTAGAATTTTTTCTCACATTCATTTGGTCATTCGGTTGATAATGAGGACCCCCGAGTCCTTGAAACGGCTGTTCCGAATTAATTAATAATTTATGTGATGCGGAGTGTGCCGATACTTAATGTTGTTTGCCATTCTACCCCACAGTCCTTGCTATCATTATTTAGCAAACAATAAATCAAACATTCTAAAGAACTCATTAAAAAAATCTCCATATTATTGTCACCAAAGGTGATAAAAGTAATAAAACAGTTGTGATAAATAGAGTAGATTATAAACACAAGAAGCACGAACTTCTTAATGACTCGAATACTTACATAAAAACTAAAAAAGATTCAGCATTAAAATATCAAAAAGGTATTAATGAATCAACAAGGAAGTAGGAAAAAGAAAAATAAATAACCCCTGAATTAACAAGAAAACTAAAAATTCATAATTCACATAATGAAAGTGTCTAACTTACAATTAGACCAACTGTATCTTATGTTCAGAGCCAGCTCTATGAACTGTCAAAGTAATTAGCAGATTCAATTTCAAAAATTTTAAATTCAATAAATGGTGAAAAAATGATAAAAATTAGGTTTTTTTGGAGTCTTTGGGCTTAAAATTTTTAAATTGACATTGCTCGAAAACGCGAGCTTACTTTTAAAAACGGTTAGCACCATTGGATTTACCATTCTCGAATTAAGTTCACCCTCTGAGTGGCCAGCTTGTTGCAAAAAAAGGTCTCCAATTCGAGCACAGTGTAATCAATAACAATGATTGCTATATAAAAAATGCATTCACTTTTAAAGATTTCATTCATAATGTTAAAACTGAAGCTACAAATAAGCTCATTTCACTTGATGTTGTCTCTACGTACACCAACACTCCAATAGATTATAGTTTGAACATAGTTGAAGGAGACTGGAATAGTTTACGATACCCGGAACTACCATTACACGAACTTCAAAGTGCTCCCAAACTTGCACTCTCCACTACATATTTTCAATTTCAAAATAAGTTTTACAAACAGATCGTTGGTTGTGCAATTGATTCTCCTATTTCAAGTATAATAGCTCAATTTGCCCTTAAAGATTTAGAAAACCAAATTAGTGACAATTTACATATCGTTAACATTACTTCGCCTTATTTCTTCACCAGCTGTTCTCGATCAAATCTTAAAAACCCTACAACGCGTTAAACCATCTCTTATTACATTATTAATTTAAACTAACGGGTTCTCGAGAACAAAAACTTCCTCGCCTTTAACGGTGTAAGTCTGTGAAAGAGTATAAGCGGGCTATCAGTATAAAGACGCACCCAAAGTCGCGGCGAAAATTAAAAAACTTTCGGAAATACGGCTCCTCTTTCGCACAGCGGGGGATCCGAAACGAATGAATAAAAAGCAGTTTCCGTTGTTTTATAGGCTATAGAAAAGTCGTCGTAGCTTCCAAGTTAAATGAAGGAGAGTTATCTTTGTGAAATTCAAATTTAATGGTATCGAATTTAGGAAATTAAAGCCATTTATATTTGAATTATTCGCTTTATTCTCTGGGTAATAGGATTTTTGGCAAAAAGATTGTTTAAAGTGTTAGTACGCTACAACAGTTATTGTTTTATTAAAAAATACGGAACAAAATCTTTTCTTCAGGGTGTCCTCAGATAAAAGCAGTAAGAAAACGACATTTCGAGCATCTGCGAGGTAATGTAAACTGTAAAGAGTGTGCTATTTTTAAGGAAATTGCCCTTAATTTTGTCAAATTGGAAAATGACAAACTTTGTATCTTATAAAAAGAATAGGTAAGCCCACTTAGATGATATGAGCACATAAAAGAATGCTTTTTGGTTATCTCTGTACGTTGTTGCAAAGCTTTGTGTTGTACAAGAATGAATCAGCGTTACAACTCAGATGTGGCTTTGATTAACAATTTCGTTTTCTTGTTAAGAAGCACACAGTGCAACAGAGATCTGGAAACGACTCCAAAATGAAAGCTCCAAAATGTAAAACAGCAAATTTAACAAACCATGTTAACTTTTCAAGATGTCAGATATAGAAGTATTGGGAATTGATAGGAGAGCCAAGAACTTCTTCTTCTTATGGTTCCTTCCCCTATCGGAGATTGATTCTCACCATAGCTACTCGTATCTTACTAGCCGCCGCTCTGAAAAGATCTATTGAGCTGCAATTATACCATTCACTAAGGTTTCTCAGCCAGGAAATCCTTCTCCTTCCTATGCTTCTTTTATCTTTATGATAAGTCTAAGTATTTCATACTTCTCACCTCTGGTAATATGGCCTAAATATTTCAACTTTCTTACTTTAATGTTCTTTATGACTTCGTAGTCCTTTTTTAAACGTCTTAGCACTTCGACATTTGTATCTTATTGAATCCACTGAACAAATAAAGCAAAATATTCAAACAATATTGTTTGCTAATAATCCACGCCAGAACTATTAGAAGATAAAATAAAAGGTGTAGGAAATGAATAATAAAGTAATTAAGATAATAAACAAAATATGCAGTAAATGGATTTATAAAAAAAGATGAATTGAGGCAAGGAAGACAATTCAAACTGGTTATACAGCGTGTCCACCTAATGCATGCGCGGAAAATAATTCCATCCCTGAATAACTTACAAAAAAGGGAAGTAGGCATCTTAGGTATACTGAAATGTTTATCAAAAAAATTCTGGAAGAGCTGCTCTATCAGATTCTGGAAAAAATACAGAGTGTTTCCCAAAAACATTGAAATAACGTGAAGAATCCATTTTGAAGAATTTCTAGTAAATATAACATTTCTTTCGTTCAATTTCAAATCTTGATTGTAACGGCTTTTTGGGAATTTCTTAAAGGTTCAAGGTCGACATGTGTAAAAATAAAATCATGGTTATTTTTCGAACAGTTGCTTAGAGAAAATTATAGGAATAAATCTTTTCTAGTTATATCACACTATCGTCACTTTAAAGGCTTCTGATTATTTTTTAACGTCCACTTATACCTTATACATTTAAAATCAATACAACGATATAATTTTCAAAGATCTACAATAAAATATACATATAACATAACTAGTGAGGGCATTGGGAACTATTTGAGTTTACAGCGACCTCTTTAAACCTTTCCGCGAAATTCAGCTATTACATACGTCATAAGTCATAAATAAAAGGCATGACACAATGAACCCGCACAAACATACTCTTATCAACACTTTATCGTCCGAGCCTCAACAACAGGTGGTAAATTGGTCTTTGATTAAGATTTACATCATTCCATACGCGATAGAACGGTGCAAGCGAATCGGGTACGTAATATTTCGGGAATTTTAAGGGAAATGGAAAGCGAAGATAGCGATCTTAAACCCTTGTTCGTTCTCCATGTTTTCGTTTGATTATAAGATTTAGTATAAATGTTTGGACAACTAAATTATACCGTCCTACTGTTTCGGTGAAATTAGAAGCAGCGTTTACTAAAACTAAGTATGTTAAAATGTTCGATTTTATTGCAAACAGTTTAGATTAGGTGTCGATAAATCTTAGCAATAGTACCATTTATTTGCTAAGAGCTTAACATTTATTCAAAATCAAAATATATAAGATTTCTCTAACATTTATAATTAGTTGTCTGCATATAATGAAAATAACAATAAATAGAAGAGAATTGTGAAACTTTCAGGGATTTCAATCGGTTGGAATTACATCAATAACAGTCTTTATTGATTCATATGTCGGATTACTTCACAATTAATTTAGTAACTAAGATGATTTACATATTAAAATGTTCAGAAGGAAGTAAGTAAAATTAGTTGAGCTTAACGACACCCACTACATATTCAATCTAACTCGCTTGAATTGCAAACTTCGAGTAACTAGTGTAACATATGTTAGTTCAATATATGGGATCTAGTTTGCATTTAGTTTGGAGTTTATGTAACATAATCGTCTTGAAGATCATATAAGCTTGTACTTAATTAACTTAGATTGTATATAGTTGATTATGCAAGAGCGTTTTCTATAGAAGTTACACTTAATGGATGTTGTTGAGGAGTCAACGCATACTTCATGTACGAAATATCTTAAGATAATTATGGTAGAAAATTATTAGTTAGAGACAATTGACGGTAATTCAACCTGAATTATGGGAAGTACCGTTAAATCTCTTTGATGTGCCAAAGATAAATACCATCTACTACGTCCATTCATCCTTCATTCCTCCAAACTTTTGCAAATTTCTTCCATTCCTTCTGTTTGTATTTCCTTTCTACCACTTCGTCTGTCAAGTTAATTCATGTTTTCTTTAGTCTTCCATATCTTCTCTTCTCTACTTCACTGGATTCTATTGCTTTCCGATCAACCCAGTTGCTTTCTTTCTATGTAATTTACAACTGGTTCTCAAAGAACTTAAAAACTTCATTTCTGTCGTATTGGTTTTATTTTCAAATCTCCTCACTCGGAAAGGCTATTTCGAAGACACTTGGGTGATCATCCTCAGCCGCTATCATTATTAAAATCTCCTATTCAGTATGCAGACCTCACTTGCATATTATGTCAATACCAGAGAAGTGATGATCTTATATCCTCTTAATTTGATTCTTATGTGGATCCCTTTTCTTCAGTATTGTTTGAGCATTAAGATTGCGTTCCCCTTCAAGAATATTCCGGTAATATAATTGCGTATGTGTTGAAAGATGCTTTTCAAAATTTCAACCATGTTAGATGCTCAATTGTTGTTTAACAGTTTGTGTCAGTCGATGTTAGTGTTTTCGTAAAAATGGAACAAATCGAATATCGAGCCGTCACTAAATTCTTGCATTTGAAAGGCAATACGCCTACGCAAATTAAAGCCGAGATGAACATTGTTTACGGGTCTCTGCATCACCGTTTCCCATGGTGAAATTTTAGGCAGCTGAATTTAAATCTGAAATTGCAACCAGTACCGATAACGTAGGAAAAGTTCACCAAATGGTGTTAGACGACTGTCGAATTAATGTTAGAATGATAGCAGAGGTTATATGGATGCCGAGAGAACGTGCTTGTCATATATTGAAGATTTGGGCATGAAAAAGCTAACCGAGTTTAAGGTGCCGCGCTTGGTTCGAATTAACATTTCCAATGCCCTGTTGAATCAGTTTAGGCGAAATAAGTTGGAGTTTTTGCATCGATTAATAACTGCAGATGAACCTTGAATACACCAGTCACCCCTGAAGCCAAGGCACAGTCGAAACAATGGACTGCGAAGGGTAAAGCGGCTCTGAAAAAGGCAAAAACTGTTCCAATGGCCGGGAAAGCGGTGGCGACTGTCTTTTGGGCTAGTCAAGGAGTTATATTAATCAACCATCTTGAAAAAGGAGAAAATAACGCAGGCATACTATGTATCATGACTTGACAAGCTGAAGGTAGAAATTGGACTCAGCGATTTTTCTTTTTCCCAGGCTTAAACTTTCGCTCGGAGAACAGAGATTTTCATCAAATCAGGAGCCCATCACATTCGCAAACACTTATTTTGCAGAACAAGATGCCAACTACTATTTGGACGAACTAAACAGATGGAAGCGACGCTAGCAAACGTGTGAGTTACAAGGAGACAATGTTTGGAAATAAAACTGATTCAGTAGTTTGTTTGTTGTGTAAGCTACTTAACTTAAAATTTTGGATCAGTAGTTAAGAACAGCAGTGTCAACATGTTTTGCTTACTATTATCATGGTAACCAAGCGATACCAATGTCAAAAACATCGTAAGTGCAATATCCAAATGCAAGATTCGCGCCTAATTGTAAATATCTCTTTTACTTTTAATGGTAGACATATGCCGTTAAAAAAATTACGTTTCTGGTTTTTGAATTTGGCAAAGTTTGGTATTCAATACTGAACATTCTGTATATTCCAAAAGCGTTCTTATACCATGTTTAGACAGAAGCAAGTATGTAATGAAATCCCTTAAGGAATTACGCTAGAATGTATTTGCATTTCGGATTCTTTTCAAGTAAATAGGTATATCTAAATTTAGGCGATTGAGGACAAAATTATAAACATCTCAAAATCTGTTAGAAATAGATATAAGAAATCTATATTATATTGGGTCATTTCCAGATAGAGAATCGAACAACGTAATAATATACAAGGCGTTCCATTTAAAATAATAAAGTTGGTGCTCGTATATATGAAAATATTTTTAGAGGATACCCTATAAGGTCTATATAACAGTCGCAATTTTACAATTCCAGAAGGTTGGGACGGCCTGTATAAAGATTTACGAAAAGGTAAACTTGCCAAAATTCAGAGTTAATTTCCGACAGTAGCACGTAAAGTTAGACCTGCACATGGGTAGCAAACGTCAGTATGGGATTAGAGTTTGCACAATTAAATCCGGGATTTAAATCCGGGCTGTAATCTGCACTCCGCTCCGGTTGAATTAATGAAGTTTTAATATAGGATCGGCACTTCTGGATATATCTACCTCACTATATATAACAGTTAAAGTCCACTTAGAGAGTAATTTGTTAGTACTCTTGCTTGAATTTACTAAAATCGTACTCCGTTTCATTGATACAGATTCCACTGTAATAGCACTGACTTTTATTTGTACCGGTGGTAACAAGACTAACTAATATTCGAATTAAAGGCCAGTAAATAGTTTTGTGAAAGACAATTATTGAAATCATAGAAACATCTTACCTTGTTACTCCCTTAACTCTTATTTTCATTGCTTGGACTCCACTTTTTTGTTTTATTCGTTAACACCCTCGTTTCCGAATTAAAACATAGAACATGTCTATAAATGTATTTAAACACATCTTCGTTTGTCTGGATATTCCTCTCTTACTAATGAATTTCTTACTTCCATAGATGTTAGCTGCCGCTTTTATTCTTTCATCCATTATCTGTTGCCTGCCTTTTGAGTTTATAATACTTCCTAAATACTTATAATCGTCGACAATGTTGTATGCGTTTATTTGTATCCTTATATTTCTCTTTCGATTCGATATAATTACCTCACAGTTAGTCTCATCTGTGTTGACGTTCATATTACTCTTTCTTAATGCCCTATTCCATATTTCTATGTCTTTTGGAGGTCCTTCTCACTTCTTGCAAGAATTGCTAAATCATGCGCAAAAGCACATTCTGTGATGGCAATCCCGTTTAAATTTCTGTGCCCAAATTCCAAGTTTTTAACTAATTGCCGTACTTCCCTGTTTACTACTAAATTCCTCAGACGGTATGTCTATGTTCCTTACCATATTCCTACATCTTTTGTACATACTTTTAATTGCTCTGCCAATTTCTTTCCAGCTTTTTTTTGCAGTATGTACTACACTTCCCTTCTAAGTATCCAATCAAATTCTGTTCTAATACTTTTTCCGTTACTTGTAAGTATATGATCATGTATGCTATGCCCTCTTCTGAAGCTACTATGTTGAATCTCCAGCAGATTTTCGATTTTCACTTTTAATCTTACACAGTAAAGTAAGACCTCTGTAATTTTGAAGCTCTCTATGGTCACTTTTCTTGGATATCAGCACCATTATCCCCATCTCCCAGTCTTGTGGTATTTTATCCATATTCCATATTGTATTCTACATTATAGTCAGTATTTCTGCTCCTTCTTCTCCCATTCTTTTAAGCCTCTCTGATTTAGTACAGTTATATCCAGCGGTCTTCCCTTTGTTCAATTTCATAGTCTCTATTTTAATATGCTCCTGATGTTTCCTTAATGTTTCTTGTTCTCGCAGCCTACAACCTTTAATTGTTACATAATTAGCTGGATTTAGCAGTGATTGCCTTCGATTGATGATTCTGTTCTCTCCTGAGATTGTTGATACTATTAGGTAGTGGTCGCTGTATATTTCCATACCTATTTGCACTCTAACACCATTTATCATTCCTCTTTGGTGTTTGCCAATTAGTAGCAAGCATTGTCTAATTTGCATTTTATTAAACAAGAATTGTTACCCATTATTTCTGTGATTATATATGAGGGTCTTCAGACCAATGCTAACATATGGCTCGGTGGTGTGGTGGACAAAGACATTGCAGGTGGAGGCAATAAGGCGGCTAAATGGCATACAAAAACCACTATATCTATGTGCCATAGCGATCATGAAAACCACGCCGACAGCTGCTCTGGAGGTCATCCTTAACTTACACTACATGTATACATTTAAGGAGGGGTTAGGCTAAAAAGCTACAAAGTAATAAATGGTCAACCTCCCACAATTAGATCTCACGGTGCAGATCACCAGAAACTGCACAACAAGCGGGCCCGGTGGCGCAATCAATCCCAAATGTAGCTTCTTTAAGAACTATAAAACTGTAATACCGGATACAAGAGAATGGAAAAAGGGACCGCTTATTAAGCCGAATTTGTCTGATAGACAGACAGCTCAAAAACCGAGACTGGAGTCGGGGCCGGGATTTGCGGGATTAGATCAAAAATAACTAAATCACTAATTCAAAGCGCCACAGTATTTCAAGCCGAAATAGCAGCAGTGCTGGAGTGTATCGAAGAATTAGGCAAGCAAGACGTTAACTATCGAACTATTGCTATCTATTCAGAAAGTTGAGCAATGATAATGGGGCCAATAATGTCCAAAAGTCGAAATCCACGTAGAGGAATCGCTCACAAGGCTGCTATGTCTGGTGAAAAAGGCAAGGCTAACGTAATTGATCTAATGATAGAGGAACCACAATAGATCTGAAAAGGTCGCAGTGGAATAGGTTACGTACCACCTCAAGTACTAATCTTATCTAATCTACCCATTATTTCATATGCATTCAGAGCAATCGTAAAATTCAATGCATTTTGTTTATGAAATTATTAATACGCATCCTTTAAATTTAAAATTAAACCTGTTACTATGCGATCCATTGCCACTTGATTAATTCTAACTGTACGAGAATAATACGTCGTTCACTGAGCGCAATTAATTACATATAAAAGTTGGCAGCATCACAAATTGTTCGAAAGACAATGTAAAGATAATAAATTCATAATTAGAACGCGAACGGCAGCAGTTTCCTTCAGGAAATGAGGTCGAGAGTTATTATGTAATTGGGATATAATTACTTCGAGATATAGTTTGCATGCGAGCATTGTTTGTATATGGAAGAATTAGGATAACACCTACATTATCTACACGTAACTATTGTAATTCTCTTGGAGTATCAAGCGAACCTATGCATATAGACCGACGTATTGCGCTATGTCAACATAATTTAACTAATTGGTACGTCACATATATAGATAATACCATATATCCATGCACACATGTACATAGGTCGGGGTGCAATTTCCTTACTCTTCCGCAAACAACATCCGCTTCCAATGAGGATGGCAACCATAGACAATAACAATCGACTACGAACATAATAATGGCTACATGGAAACGGAACTTGCATCAAAGCATAGTTCAGTACCGATTATTGCGATTATATGCTCAACCAGGTACCGATTCGGAAAGCGCAACAGGAGTAAGCGCTCTACAGACAAGCTACGTAGATATATGAAGTGGCGAATAATACGTACTTGGCATTTAATCATCTATAATTAATTCATAAATCTTAGCTTTCACAGCCGCCATCTATCGTATGTAATTTAGTATGATTAGGGTAATTTTAAATCTACGGTAAGTTCACATACGAGCAAATATATCATAGATTAGAATAGTACTCGAAGTGGTTCTTGACCTATTCCACTGCGACCTTTTCAGGTCTATTGTGGTTCCTCTATCATTAGATCAATTAATTAGCTTTGCCTTTTCGCCAGACTTTGCAGCCTTGTGAGTGATCCTTCTACGTAGGTTTCGGGTTTTGGATATTCCGAGCCCATTTCTAAAAGCCGTATTTCTGCCGGTGCTGTACAGTCGCAAAACACATAGACGGCAGTCTCTTCTTCCGCCTGGAAGAATCTACATGCTGTTTCCTCTGTTAGGCCTAGGTTGCTCATGTGTCTCTAACGTACGATATCCTATTAGCAAGCGTACTATTGTCCGAACAGACTTTCTGTCCCTGCTTAGTAGGTCTGCTGTAAATTTAGGCCTGTGTCCAATCAGAAATTGCTTGGCCTGTTTCTGACCTGGAATACTCTTCCACCAGTCTTGAAATTTCTTATTTTTCTATTGTTTAGTAGTTGCTTTAAATAACGTATCTGATATGCCTACAGAGTGCTTTGGGTTTTTGTCAGTAGTTGACGAGCCTACTCGAGCTAATTCGTCTGCCTTGACATTCCCTCGATAACCTTCGTGTCCTGGTACCCAGACCAGGGCCACCATAGTTCGGTCACCCAGCCTATTGA
Source organism: Dynastes maya (assembly GCA_029619315.2). NCBI lineage: Eukaryota > Metazoa > Arthropoda > Insecta > Coleoptera > Scarabaeidae > Dynastes > Dynastes maya. Next base: position 41,487,364 of record JAROYE020000006.1, on the reverse strand, counting down.
GCGTGTAATGGAAAATTGCCGATTTTATATTTGTCTTGTTTGCTATTTTATGTTTTGCATACATGCCAATCAATTGCGTCGTGTTTATTCACCTTAGCAAAGACTGTAATGTCAGCGGTCTACCTTTATTGCAAGGAAAAAAAGATTTCCTCATATATGATTTTTTTCACTTAGTATTAGATTATTATCGCTGCATACCGCATACGAATATTTATGGTAATTTTAATAAAGTATTAAAGTCAAAAGTTGAAGCCTTTCTTCTATATAACACATTTCTTAAGCAAAGATACATATATAGTAAGGAACACATTAGTGCCATATCAAAGAAAATACAATTTATTACGATTTATTACATGGCGATCCTGCCATTGAACTGTTGAAAAAAAACATGGGAAAACTACAAAATCGGAACTGATGAATCAAAAGAAGAGGAAGAACTGGACAATGTTAGAGCCAAAGAGTGGGGTTTAAGAAGAACATTCACAAGGAAATTAGAAAAAAGTCAGGAGCTGTTCTCCATTGGAATATCCAGTACAATTGAATCAGTGGAGTGCAAGTGATTCAGAAAAATCATCCAGTGATGCTTCATTAATGTCAGCTTCTCTAGAGGACCTTAGAATATTGTATGAGGAACTGATGGTATTTAAACTTAATATTAATAAAGATAATCAGGAGAGACGCAAAAATGTAGAATTAATAGAAAGAAGACTTTTAGATTTAGAAGCATTTTCAAGTAGGTTTAAGAAATTAACATTAAGTATTAGTAAAGATGAGAGAAATTTATATGTAACAAGTTATAGTATAAAAAAAATTGTAGTTGTTAAACATGAATAATTTTATGTAATTAATAAAAATTTTCGTCTTATATAAGCAAACATTTTTCTTTCTTTACGATTTTATATTTGTCTTGTTTGCCATTTTATGTTTTACATACATGCCAATCAACCGCGTCGTATTTATTCACCTTCTCTCCCCAAATTAGCAAGCGTTTTCACTGCAGAAGGTTTTGCAATTAAAGAAGCATTAAATTATTTACATAAAGTGGATCATTCTCGTTTCTTAATATTTTGCGATTCTCAGAGTGTCCTGAAGAGCATTAAGAGTTTTCATGCGCAATCATCTCCCGTCATTGGCGATAGAATCAACGCGTACAAGGTACTATTGCAAGATGGTAAAGAAGTAATTTTCTTCTGGATAAAAGGACACTCTGGAATTGAAAATAATGCTACTGCTGACCAATTGACAAGAACAGCTAGCGAATTAGAACCTAGATCTAGGATTTTACTGCCTGTTGGAGATTTCTTTCACGCTATGAGAACAGAAAAACATGACAAATATCAATACAACATCACTTATAAAGAGAAACCAACAAATTACTACTTGTTGAAACCAATTATTAGGTCCTCGCGTTGGTATGACAACTTATCCATCAAAAAGGCTGTATATTGTCAGATAGCAAGACTGAGCTTTAATCACGGAAGATTCGCCGCGCAATCAAATAAAATAAGGATTCAAGAAAACGGTATCTGTGAGGTTTGTAATGAAATTAGCGATACTAACCATTTAATTCTAGGATGTAGTAAGTACAAACAGAACATTGATAGCTTCATTATAAGCTTACATAGAGCCCAAGAAAAAGCTAATATCAATCTGGAACTATACAAGTTTTGGGACGCAAATGAAATTAAAATTTAGCTGACGTTCCTTTTGTAAATTTAACCTCTGTGGGTATTCCTTTCATCCCTAGGGCCTACCCGTGTGTTTTTTATGTGAGCCACTCGGTCGGTCCCGAGTGTGAAAATTTTTGTCTGTGTCTACCCTGTCGTCCCTCCAGGCCGGATAATTATATCTATGTGGTAAATGGCTCAATGGCGCAAGCCAAAGCCAATAATAATAATAATAATTATTATTATTATTATCACCTTAATAATTATCACCTTAGCGAAGACTGCAGTATCAGCGGTCTACCTTTATTGCAAAGAAAGAAGGATTTCCTCATATGTGATTTTTTTTTCACTTAGCATTAGGTTATCGCTGCATACCGCATAAGAATATTTATGGTAATTTTAAGTATTAAAATCAAAAGTTGAAGCTTTTCTTCTGTATAAACCGCACACACTTCTCAAGCAAAGATGCATATAAAATAAGGAACACATTAGTGCCATATCAAAGAAAATACAATTTATTACGGTTTATTACAGCGCATTCATGCAGTCCCACATCAGCTTCGACGTTGTTTGTGTGGAGTCCATTGCTTTTGTCAGTGCTTGACTGTCTGAATAGATAGCAAGAGATCGATAATTAACCTCTTGCTTGTCTAATTCTTCAATACACCCCAGCACTGCTGCCATTTCGGCCTGAAATACTGTGGCGCTTTGAATTAGGCTTAGTGATTTAATTGTTTTTGGTCTAATCCCGTAAATTCCGGCTCCGACTTCAGTTTCCGTCTTTGAGCCGTCTATGTACCAGAGAGATTCAGCTTTAGTAGGCGGAATTTTTTCCGTTCTTCTCTGATATTCTAAAGATATCGTAAGGTTATCACAAGAATACGTTATTCTTCAAATTTGAGTGCTGGCAAAAGTATAGCTAGCGTATCCTTAAATATACAAATTTTAAAAAAAGCTAATGATATTTTTAAATCAAACAAAAATATAAGCTTAAATGGAACTTATTTTTTTCAGGTCAAATACATGTAAAATTTATATTGACGATGTATTGTACTTAAAGCAAGTACATATATCAAAGGAGGTTAGGCAATGTCTATCGATGTGGAGATACGAATCTATGTATATACAAGAAAACAAAATTTTGGTACAAATCATTTTATTGTTATTCAAAATATTTGTCAATAAGATCTGTGACCTTTACATCCATTTGAACCGATTTTCAAAACATATTTTCAACTCTGAACGTGGCATCTCCAAAACATGGTTTTTTAAGGCTTGAACAGCTTTGTGAGGTAATAAAGCTCGCTGTCCACGCATTTTTTGTTTGACATTCGTGAACAAAAAGAAGTCGTTAGGCGATAAATCAGGTGAATATAGCCAATGAGACATTAATTTGATGTTTTTCTCCTTCAAATAATCAATTGTTTCACGTGCTGTGTGAGAGCTGGTATTGCAAACAAATTGTTGTATACCATTCAGCATTAACTATTCTTTGATCCTCCAAAGCAATGTTTGAGACATATCCAGTACAACAAAAGAAACAAACAATTATTTTCTTGTAAGTACTTCGTGAACGAGCAGGTTTTGCTGGATTATGTTCATCCGGGAATACTCAAACAGTTGATTGTTGTTTAATTTCCCGCTTGTACGAATATATCCAAGATACGTCACCTGTTACGATGTTGTATACGGATTTTGAAGTTTCTCTGTCGAATTTTTTGAGCATTTCCTTACACCAATTGAAACGAGCCTTTTTGTGCTTGACACAAATTATGCGGAATCCAGGAACACGGCCAAATGTTCATGCTAAATCGAATGTACTGCAGTCTTTTATAAATAAAAATAATAATAATCTTTATTGATTCTAAGGCAAAATATACACATAATCAGTCTGCAAAACAAAAGTATTTCAAATTACCACAAAAAGAAGAAAGCAGAAAGCGTACAATAAGCCACAACAAGTCAAAAGAAATAAAGGGGAAGAAAATTAACACACAAATCCTAGTAGTAAACATAAATCTAAGAAATAAAGAAAATTCGTATTCAAACAAACTACAAATTCTTATTGAAAGATAAACTAAAAAAAATATTATGCATAAAATAATAAAAGAAAAGAAAATGAAAACAAAATAAAAAGCGTGCATAAATCACAGCAAAGCAAACACTGCACTACACTACCAGCAACGGTTCTCATCAACGATGTAGAAACATTTTTCCGTTAAATATTGGTTAAATTCACGTCTAAAGTTAATTGCAGCTGTTTATATTCCAAGCACATCTTTAGTAGGTACTTCAACGCTCCGCTACAAAGAAATATACCTTTTCATCTATAATACCAAATGTATATCATTTCCAAAATCCCGCTCCTTCGAACAAAACAATCTCACCCATTCAAAACCGCATTTGTTACCTTGAGCAAAAACAATTTTGTATATTTTATCTGCGTTGAAATGGGAAAATAAATCTAATGTTCAACAACAGTCTACACGGATAACTGGGGAAATTACATTTCAACTTCCTCATCCATCATCTGTAACAATACGCGGATATTAGAGCGAAGTAGAACCGTCTTTTCCAAAACGGAGCCTGCTATCATCCATTGTATATTCTCTCGTTTGAATAGTCAAAGAAATTATCAGCTTAATGCGTTTGCTTGAATATACAGTAATCCGTATTAAAACTTCTTGAGTACTTAATGAAATATTTGATGGAAAAGTTAATCTTTATAATATAAAAATTTCTTGCGCAAAAAATACTCGTTCGAGATGTATTTTCTAGTATAATTGCTTAATGTCGCTTACAAAGGAACAGAGTGTATCTCACCGATTTAAATGAAATTTTGTGGGTTTATATATCGATGAAGTATAAGAAGAACGGTAACTCCTTTAGCTGCCCAATCCCACACTGGCGGGGTGTAAAGCGCCCTAAGCTCAACACTACCCTTCGCTGTTTGACTCAATAACTCAAAAATTATAAGAGATGTCAAAAAAGAAAATTAAGACAAGAATTTCCTAAACATGTTTGGAAATTGCTCAATTAAATTAGATCGCGTGCACCCGCCAATAACGTTTTTTTTTTAAGTCCTCTAATGAACAAATATTTGTGTTGGGAAATAACTCACCCAAATCAACTTGCTTATTTATTTTTTTGTGAGATCCAAGAATATTTCAAATTATTTTTATAGTATTAACTAACAACAAAATTAACAGAATCCTTTCCAATTTAAACCACAGATTTTCTATAACATTTGAATCAGGAAACTGTGGGGGAGGTTTAGTCACATGTGGGCAATTACACAGTAGCCCACCAAAACGGGGGAATGCTTAGGATTGTTGTCCTGGTAGAAAGAGAAATTTTGTTGTATACCTACTTAGGCTGCGCTAGATTTAAGATTTTGTTTCAGGATATCTAGATACATAGACCTGTACATACTGCCCTCAATGAAGCACAAATTACCAACTACAGAGGCGGCCATACAGTCACAGACCATTACATGCCTCTTTTAAGCTGTGAGTTACTGTATGTATATCTATATGACAAGTGTAAACAATTTACATTGTACAAATTCAAATAAACTTTATTATTATTAGAGTTGCTCAATTTGCGCCAACAGCCAGTGGCGGGCGCACAAAAGTTTATACAAAATAAATGGCCAGAAATAAAATATAAGACGTGCTCAAACACTTACCGTCTTAAGAGTTTTCCGTGAAATCACAAAGTGAATAATGTCTGTTAAATATCTACAACATTAGATATGTTCCCACAGTTGTTTCGACAAACCGAGTGCGGCGTGAGGAAAAAGCGTGTTTATATGCAGAAAACGAACGTTCTACATCTAGTGACGTTATATTTACGTAATTAAAATAATCTTTGGAACAACTTAACGGTTCAGTTGACGCACCTTCACAAATTTCTCTTAATGTGCCAAAATCAGAATCTTTCTCTAAAACACCTTCAAACCTTTCTAGAACACAAATATTTTTTGCGTCTTCTACAGCGCATAGCTGTGCGTGAACATGTTGCACTATTTGCAGAGATTCCACTACCGACACCGAAAGATTTTGTAATTTTTCTATTGCCTCCACTAGTCCAAAGTAATTGTTCTGAATAGTTTTTAAATCCGTTTTAACCTGACTATCTTGAAATTTCGACTGGCTTTGCTTGATAGCCGCAGTTTCCTTTGCATCGAATTGTAAAACCACTCTTAATATTCTCAAAATATTTATGATAATAAAACGCGGCTTGTAACCATGTTCCCCAACGTGTAGGAATAGTTTCTGGTGGCTCAGGCATACGGGGACACAGTCCGTGAAATTTTCGAATACGTTTTGGGGATTTGACAAACACTGCTTTTGTATGCGCTATTGAAGCGTCTACCTCAGGATAACATTTTCTTGCTTTCACTGAAAGCATGAATTTTACACGTAATATGTAACAAGTTAGTACATTGTTTTTTAAAAGACCGGCCTACAGAAAGCATGTTTGCGGCACCATCATAAACATCAACAGCTGGTTTGTTGAAAGTTCAAACTTTTCCAATGTATTTAACACTAAGTTTGAAATTACTTCGGCAGTACATTGTTGCACTCGTATGGAAGCTAATAGAATTGAAGGTGACGATTGATGTGGTTCCATTGTACGTACCATTACATTAACCACAGAATGTTTTTTACGATCTGTTGTTTCGTCCACACATAACCACAGCTTTTTATCTTTCAACACAGATGGCACAATTCTTTGTAACGATGCCCGACATTGTAATTTACAGTCCGAATATTTATTCCAAAAGGAGACATATGCTTCCTTGTCTAGTAAATTAAACGGTAGATTACATGCAATAAAGGTAACACATAAATTAAATTTAAATTTATCATAGTGTCGTGCGCAATTTTTTTTTAAAAGAATGCTGTTTACTATTTACGTGACGTAGACAATCTCTTTTGGACCAACACATTAAAGGGATATCACAAACTACACATTGAATTTTAACGCCATCACAATTTAGGTCAGGCATTTCTGCTATAAATTCTGTAACTTTGTCCAACATTGGTCGTTTTCGCGATGTAGGCAACATTTTTAAGACAAACGTAGAACTACGAAATAGTATTTACGGCAGGGTACATGTATGCGCAACAGATCTGGTTGAGACAGTTATACTGAGGGTTGTATCTCTGCCACTACTGCCCGTTGGCGCTAGTGAGCCACTCTAATTATTATTATTATTATTATTATTATTATTATTATAAATTGTATGCTGTATGTCTGTGCATATTTTTAGATTATTCATGCGTGAATAAAATTAATTTAAAGTTTGAAATTGATCCATCTCATGCACACGCATCAATTAAAACTGACGTCTGCACTGCAACTGTGCAAACGTAGAAACAATACACCGAAATCTGTGGAATTTTCCAAGGGAGTACTCCAATTATTGTCACAATTTCGCGGCGTTTGCTACGGGAACACGTGTACGCTTTGAATACAATGAAACGTTCACAATGATAGTTACGTTCATTATAACAATACAACGTCACGTATGTTATAGTAGAGTGTCAGTTACACCTGTTACTAAACGACCCGGTATGAATGGAATCGTTGCTTCACATACTTTCCTCTCGAAATAATAATACACACCATCGGCTAAATATAAACACTGGCACACAGCGATGTGACTTAGATACGCCATCACGACTAACGCGATGCACAACATCTGTGCGAATTACCGTGACATAAGCGACGATAATGTGTAGGTTATTCATTGTCCGAATCGTCACAGCATCGAGGTGGCTTTTTTAAGGAGCGACATCGACAGTGAATTGTCAAAAATGGTCGGAAAAACGATTTAGAATACCACGCCAACGTGTAACTTTCTGGAAGAACGAGATGAATCAGTAACCTAATTTTTATCGTTACGACATTATCTTGGAAGGTTGTGGTTATGATTTCTGCGATGTTGTATTTTCGTGAGGGGACTATAAAATTACAGGAACGATGTGATGTATGGTACTTGGCAACGTAGGCGAAAATATTTTCATGGTTGTTGAACTAGCGAATGCTGGAATATGTAGAGGAAAAGAATTGGGAAAATTATTGTTGATTAAAATAAATGAAGGACTCTGGCTAGTTGGGATACTGTTTACATCTACTTAGAAGCTGATATAAATAAATTTTCGTTATATTTATACTGTTACTGAGCTTAAAATTAATTTCTGATTCTAATATCATACCTTTCCACATTCCATTTTTATTCTAAATTAAAGAAATCAATTCCAGTTTTCGGTATTGTATTACCGGATATAAGGTGAAAGTTATAACAATATCTTTTGTCTGACAAAAAGTAAAACTTTTCGAACAATTTGTCGATATATTTTGCATTCTATTTTTCTCATAACCTACGTGACAAGCTTAACTTGTTAAATCTTTTTTGTCTGTATTTCCGTTTAAAAGAATATGTGGATAAAGACATTTCGTTCTGGAACAGAATTATATTCTCTGACGAAAGTAAATTGTAAACTTGTTTGGTTCAGATGGACGCACCCTTGTGTGGAGGAAGCCTGGCACCGAACTCCATGAAAAAAATTTGAAACCTACAGCTAAACATGGGGGTGGGAACGTTATGGTGTGGGGCTGTATGGCTAGTGGTGGAGTTGGAAATCTTGTTTTTATCGACGGTATAATGGACAAGATGAAATATCTCGATACTGTGCTTGTAAATTTACGGGATAGTGCAAGACAACTACTACTTTCAGCAAGATAACGACCCCAAGCATACAGCCTATATCATAAAAACCTGGTTGCTTTTTAATACTCCACAAAGTCCGGACATAAACCCAATTGAAAATCTGTGGGCTGAAATTGACAGAAGATTACGAAAAACTGAAGTGACGAATAAAGAGATGCTCAAAACAAAGATTGTGGAAACTTGGAACAACATACAACCTGAAGTAACGACAAATTTAGCTAATAGCATGCAAAGTAGATTAAAAGCAGTTATTGCATCAAAAGGTGGACCAACAAAGTATTGAACTACTAACCCTTTCCAATAGTGCATACAAATATAGTAAAGTACGAATAGTTTTGTGGTGTATAATTTCTATTTACTTGAAGTCAAAATTTTATATCTCGAACAATGTTTATTTTATTCAATTGGAATTTTCATGAGTTATACATTATAAATGTAGGTGTGCACACAAAAATAAATCTTTGAATTGAGGGGTACGAATAGTTTTGTTGACGACTGTATATATATTTTGATAATTTTAACTTTAGAGTTAATAAACTAAGGATCTGTTAAATAAACATAAAGGTGTAGATGATTTCTTATCGTACTGTTTAGAAAATTTTATTCAAAAAGCATGGTTCACAATATTAAATTCCTTGTTACCTTTAAAATACCTCTTCAAAGATAAAAAATATAGATCGCATGCAAAACGACCAATGTTGCTGAAATACCTACACAGTATTACTCTCAAGTTTACGTCACCCACATCATTACGCTAAACGACGTAAGTAAGAACTCGTGGCATATCCCCAGGATAATGCGCTCCCTCCCGCCCCGTCCTTTTCACCCTAGTATATAACCGTCCAGGTCGTTCCAGGTTCGTTTCACCCCCGTTACGTTAACGGCAGAGTCAACAAGTGCCTGGTAACCTTGACCCGATCATCTCATACGCCTGCTTTCTGCTCCTGCTGTCCTGCTTTCATACGACGTAACACCACCGCTGTTTACCGGGTTACTCGTTACGATGGAAGAAAATCCGCGGCAAGTATGCTGGCACCACTGTCGTCATCCCGACCCCTACATTTACCCCTTACTTTTCGTAAGCCCTTGGGAGCAATGACGTCATTTCAAATGGAGTAGATAAAATAGATAAAATCGACCTGTTGTTTTGTTCGCACATCAGATTTATTGGACGAAGGACGTATTGAATTATGCAGAATGTTGAGATTCAAAGGATTAAGAGTAAAATTAATTGAAGAAAAGTTATAAGGAAGTTATTTAGATGAATGTAAAAACTCACTTTTATTCAGTAGTTATATTTGTACATACTAAAAAAAACAATTTGAACCAATTAATCAATAGAATAGTAAAAAATAAGAATGTAAATGAAAAATCTCGAATACAGGTTGCCCCAGATATGGTTGCACAGCTAATATGATTATTTGAATGGATAGATTATTTTTTGGGATGAAATTCTAGGGTAGGAAATGTGCTCTCAAGTGCAGCATGTGGTATTAACAGAGGGTGGTCCACAAATTGCCAAAAAACAAAATACTTCAGGGTGACGTGAGTTATCAAAATCGTTGTTTTTCAATGAAGCCTGATAACTCACGTCATCCTGACCATTTACATCTTAATTTAGGGATTATTTATTATTTATCTTTAAATTTGCATTTTAGGCTTAATTATAGTCCTGTACGAAAAAGCGGCTCATCAAGAAACACTTAAAGTAGAAGGGTATATATAATGAAAATATAATTAAGGATTACTGTGCTTACTTTAATTGACATATCGCATAATTTATTTGCTATATAAGGCTAGTTTTTCACATAGTTTGTTAATTCAGTTTTACCGCTGATGATGATAGCTTTGCTATCGAAACGTGCATCCAGTACGAGTTAAGTATTGTGGTAAGGGTTTTAGTGAACTGTTTCAGTGTTCCAGTGCCACAGATTTAGAGTACCCGATTAATAAATATTATTATTATTACTATCATTATTATATTGGCTGCGCAACCAAATTTGGGACACCCAGTATAGCAAAAAGAAATTGAGACAACAAGACGTGATTTTATGTGTTCTCAAGTTCATTTTTAGAACATGATGTGCATATAAAATATTCAGAAGTAATTTCAAAATGATTACGCTTGATAATCACCTCCTTAATTAGCATATCGTAACTCTATGTCATTAGATCCTCCGAAATCCGCTTACATACGCTAGAAAGATAATAGTGCAACATAGATCCATGTAAATATATGCAACGTACACAGAAACTTGCTATTCACTTCCAATTTACCGTGCAAGCATGGCAGTTTCATTTACGGAGGTATCTAGCAAATCGTTCTTGGCGTCCTTAAATTATAAATTTCGCCGCAGTTGTGTCGTGTATAACCCAAACGACGCGATGGTCGAGTTTCCTGTGGGCATCGAAATGTTAAAGTGTAAAATAATCGTCCGTCGTAGAACAGTACTACTGACCAGTCTTTACGAGTGACGCCAACAAAAGCCCCCGGGCTAGCACGTAAAATGTATACCGACAGAGCTTTTACGTCGTGCATAACTACATATGTCAGTTCCTTGTAAGGTTTACCGTCGCCACCAGAAACCGTTATGTGTGTTTACGTTTAGGTATACGATTCATTGCCGTGCCTGTTATTGTTGTGCACAGAACTTGTGGGACGAAAACATACGCTGCACGTATAAAATAGGAGCTGTTTGGCTTTTGTTGGTGAACGCTTTGTCGACTTTAGCTTCGGAACACGCATATCTTAGTCTAGACCGTTAGGAACATTAGGCCGGTAAACTGCTAGTTGGTGACAAACAAAGAGATGGTATCATTTACAACATAAAATAGTACCATTATATCAAATAGCATGATGTACCAAATTCTAGAAACGGAATTACAAGGGAAGGTCTTTATGGAACATATAGAAAAACTGAAGTTGCTTTATATCGTTACGAATGAGACAATTTCGATGTAGTTGAACTAACAGACCTACAGACATGAATTTATGTCCTTTTATGATAATTGTTAAGATAAAGTTTTTAGTACTTCTAATAAGTTTTATGACAATTGTTCAGATAAAGTTTTTAGTATTTCTAATAACCTATCTAAATTTGCACAAATCTAGTAAAAACTAATTAATTGTTTGTAGCTATTACTACTTTCATACTTTTTTTTAATGGTGCACCATATGTTTACACCAGTTAAGAGAAAATAACTTTTGCTTTAAAAAATTATAATGGTTTTTCCTTCTAAACTTCATAACCTGTCAAATTCTATTTTACCAACATAATTTATATTTCTCACTGTCAAGGGTTTTTTTATGTTGCCGATAAAATAAAAATTTATAATTTCTATTAATGACATATACCGTGAGGAAATCGACGATTCGATCGGGTACGTACAATATTTATATGGGCATTTGCTTTATGGTTAATCCTTTGCACTCAAAAGAACAAAAAAAACCAACGTTAACAATAAATTACTATTCCCAGTTCCAATGAACAAGTAACTCTATTCATTCGAAATAAATAACTTTATAAATACAAGAATTAACAATGTCTTTTACAATCTAATAAAAACTCTAACTCAATGAATCATTAGTAACCTGGGCAAATATGCGGTAACAGCTAGAGGCGTGGCGAGCGCATAAAAGTTTACACATAAAATAGAAGGTAAGAAATAAATTATAAAACGCGCTGAAATACTTACCGGTTTAAAAGTCTTCCGTGAAATCACAAACTGGGTAACATCTGTTAAATATTCGAATCATTAGATATATTTCCACAACTGTTTCAGTCAAGTGAGTACGACGTGCGGAATAAATGTTTTTTTAATGCCGAAAACGACCGTTCGACATCTAGCGACGTAATATTTGCATATTTAAAATAATCTTTGAAACAACTTAATGCATTTTCACACGCACCTTCGCAAATTTGTCTTAATATAAGAAAATCGGAGTCTTTCTTTAAAACACAAATTTTCGTATTACACACCAATTTGTTTCGCCTTCTACAGCGCATAACTGTGCGTGAACATCATTCACAATTTGAACAGAATCCACTAGCGACATCGAAACATTTTGTAATTTTTCTATTCCCTCCGCTAGTCCAAAGTAATTGTTGTGAATAGTTTGTAAATCTCTTTTAACCTGACTATCTTGAAATATTTCCTGGCTTTTCTTGATTGCTGCAGCTTCTGTCGGATTGAATTTTAAAACTACCTTTTGTTGATCAAAATATTTGTTGTAGTAAAACGCAGTCATGTTCCCCAACGTGTAATAACACTGCTTTTGTACTAGCAATCAATGTATTTACTAGTGGAAAACATGTAGGAATCGTTTGTGCCGCAAGATTTAAAGTATGCATTTTACACGTTACATGTAAGAAGTTACCACTGTGTTCTTTAAGAGATCGGCCCAAAGAAGTTTCCAACGTATTTAGTAATAAATACACATAATGACATTTACAATAACTTCTCAATTCAATATATTTGTCAATATATTGAATCGTAGTGACGGTAGCGACGAAAATAAAATATAGAGTTTATCCTAACGTAAAAAAAATACTTTCACAGCTCGGTTGAAATATGAAAAAGGGATCGTGGGTCGATCTGTCTTTTTAAATAAGCGAACTGAATACGTATTGACAAGCCATCAAAAACATTTTGCGTCCGACACGTACCGGCCACAAATAAAGGATCATACGTCGGGGATATCAAAAAATCGCCGTCTCTGTAAGCGCGCAGGGAATAGAAAGCCGACTCGAATGAAGGTTACTTCGGGCTTACCGCTTCGACAGACGAACAATCCTTCTCTTTGTGTTATTTTCCGCTTTTTTCCTTCGTTTCCTAAAACGATTTTTATATACTGCAGGCGGGGAGTATTGAGTACTAAGCCTTATTTTTTCTGACAGTTTAAATCTTTAAAATGCTAAGGATTGATCATCTTTATGAATGGGAAAAAGGTATTGAGTAGATGATGTTTGTTTAGAAAATGCGCCAACCATTTTGAACTTGGATATGCAAGTTTAAGCCTATTGTTGGAGACTATTTAACTGAATAGAAGTTTTTAATCTCCTGTGGGCGCCTTTTGTTGGTTAAAATTGTGCATTTTGTGAGTAGTTTTCCTTTCACTCACAATCATGTTGCAAATTTATTTTTATTTATTTATTTTGAATGGAGTGAACGCCATTTCACTAATTTAACCCACTTGGTAGGATCAATAACAGCGCAGATAGCAGTAGTGGTCCGTCAATTTGAATCACTCTGTATATTTTTAAAATTAGCACTTTTATTATCACAATAATAACACTGTGCTCGGATTGGAGATTTTTTTTGCAACAAGCTGGGCACCTGTGAGGTAAACCTAATTCAAGTATGCTGAATCTAATGCTACTAACTGTTTTTAAAAGTTAGCTCGCGTTTTCGAGCAATTTCAATTAAAAAATTTTAGGCCCAAAGACCCCCCCTCCAAAAAAAACGTAATTTTTATAATTTTTTGACTATTTATTGAATTTAAATCGATGGAAGTCGATCGAATAGGCATCGTATCAACACACATCGAATAGAAATTATTTAAAAAAAAATTGAATCGATTCAGTCGATTTTTCATTTTTGTTCAAAAAAAAAATATATTTCTTGATCTTTTTCATTCTCTGATTGCCCTGATTCTTTTGTATCGACATCTTCTTCCTGTAAATTCCAACAAATGTCACCCAAAAGAGCCATCACTTGATGAAAAGCGTCGCCATGCTCATCGGATTCGTTTGTATGATTGTTCGGCAAATTTTTCTACATGGGAAAGCAAAAAATTAATTTTTAATGACATTCGAACATTGCACACAAGCAGTGAGCATGTCTTCAATTAGTATGCGTCAATTTTCTAATCGATGAATTCCAAGAACATTGTCAATAACCGCTTTCGCACAATCCCATGTCACAAGCTCCATGTCAGTGAGTGCACTTTCAAATCGTTTGTCCCTCATCAAACTACGAATGTCCGGTCCATTAAATATTCCTGAAAAATAAATATAATACAAAATGATATTTCAATAGATCAACATTCAAATTCAGACATCTACCTTCTTTTATTTTCATTCCACTTAACCGTTGGCAAATACGACGCAATTCGTTGAATGCATTTCCTTCTGGGTTCAATGCTTTTATGAAATTTTTTGCCATTCCTAGTTTGATGTGGAACGGTGGTAACAAAATCTTTTCAATCGGCACAAGTGAAATTTCAATAATGTCGTTTTGTCGCCATCTAAATTCCTCACGTAAAGGTCAATTCCGTTCGTTATATTGATCGCCGGCAAAACGGGTATTCCACATGCACATGTAGCACATATTTTTAGTATAACCCGTTTGCATACCTCTTAAAAGAGCCACCACTTTTAAGTCGGCACAAATTTTCCACTTTTGGTCATTCTACTAGAAGATTCACGAATGGTCCATGAATGGTACATGGAAGGTTCTCGAAGGATTCAGAAAGCTCTTCGGCCATTGATTTTCCAGAATATTCCAGAATGTTTCGGAAGGTTCTTTGGGCGTAAAATTTTTAAATTGAAATTGCTCGAAAGTGCGAAGTAACTTTTAAAAACGGTTGGCACCATTGGATTCAGCATACTCGAATTAGGTTTACCCCCCAGGTGCCTTGTTGCATTTGGCAACTAGCACAATGTAATCTTCAAATGTTTTCAATACATATTTTTTGTTTAAGAAAATCTAACAAGGAGAGGAGTTCATAACTTAAATTTTATTGAATTGCCAAAAAAAGATTACATACACAAATAAATCCGTTTAGTGCGTTAGAGTGACATATAAACGGGATAATAAAATACAACATCTAACAAAACGTTATATAAATATGACAGCGTTGCTCGGCGATGTTTCTCCAGCATGTCCAATAATCGAAATTAATTTTATAAACGGGTTGAGTATGTTCTTTATGTACATACGTGATATATGTACACATGTATATACATTTCTAACTGAAAGTCGTCGAAATTTCTAGCCTACATCAGAGCGTTTCTCTCGAGAAACATTCGAAACGATAACCGTAATCGAACGTCTTAATAACTCCACCGTTAAATACCGCTTGCAACGCGTAAATATTTAAAATGTTTTATTTTACGCTCGCGCACGGCCAACAGCGAGATTTTGACGGCGTGCCAAACGAAGTAGAACCTCCTCGTTCGTTACACGCCGATTCGATACCCTTCAATCTAACTTTTTCCCATCCTTCATCGTTCCAATTCCGACTCTCGTAATTGAATTCTTGATTGTTCATTTGCTAACTGAAGAAGTATTAATTAATCGTCAACAGCAAGCAAGTGAACTCGCATTATTTACTTTACGAATCTTACCATTCCAAGATTGAGTCGAATTAATTTCTAATCGGAATCGAATTGTCCTCGGAGGGGGAATCGACAAGCAGTGGAGTTGGAAAGTTTAAAAGTGTAGATTACGTGTTCGAAAAGTTAGCCTTTGTTACTTACAAAATTGCAATGAAGCTCTTATTAGTAGCGTTATTTAGGTAGCTTGTCATATTGAGGTTTCTATATTTTAAGCTGTAACTGGGAGTTTCGAAAATATTGATTTTAATTCCAGGAAGAAGTAGCCACGGTGTGAATTATATCGACAGCAAGTCCTATTTAAATTTCCCTCTTAAAAATTATACAATATGATCATAATAAAAAACAATAGTCTCGACACACTCCGCACCATACAAATTATTAATTAACTCGGAACTGCCGTTTCGAAGACTCGTGGGTCTTCATCTTCAACCGCATACCGATTGATGTGAGCGAACATATTTTTTTCAAATCTAACAAACCCGCATTCTCCCTACTCTTCAAGAAAAATATATATTCAGGTGTCTACTTTTGCCGCTTAAGAGTAAACCAAGCTAAAATAAGGAGAAATATGCGGAAAAGGTCTTGTCACCACGAAAAGCAAGACATGTGGCCATCCTACCCTAATAAAAATAAAAATAGAGTGAGACGACGGTTATGTCCTTTCTATCCGTCAAATTTGTATTCTTTCCGCCGATACCCCTAAACTAAAGACTAAACACATACGGAATATACGGAAGGATCGACGTTATTGTAGCACGTACCATAAACCAAATGACCGCCTCACCGTAATAAATGGAAAAGACAGGAATAATGTAAAGGCCCCTTCTCTTTATTGATTATGTTTGCATTCTTATTTTTGTAAATAGTCTCATAGGAGTCCAGTTCAAGCGGCGAAATCACGTTTTTAATCAATTTCAGGTTTTCTAATTTAATATTATGCTCGGTTTCGTTTATGTGTTGTGCTACACTTGACGCTTCTATCTTCCCGTACCTGTGACACCTAATGTGTTCATTGAATCTAGTACTAGAATTAATGATCATAGTATTCCAGTAACCGTGTCGCATGAAAGGGGGGGAGTACCTTACATCAAAGCTGGTAGTTCTGATTTTTTGTTAAGTTGTTTATGATGTTGGTCCAATGAATATTCCAAGTTTTTAACATCGGAAGCCGTATGCAACATTGTTAAGAATCCAGAAAACAGCGATATTTTCGACCTTCCTTCAGTTTTTGTCATTTTTTACCTTTAAGGACTACCTTTTCGATAATAATCTTTTAGTCTTTTTTTTTTTAAATTAGACTAAATTTGCTGCGAATTAAGATGAAAATGGTCTCTATAAGTCCAGTAGTTTCTGAAGTACAGCTTTCTAAAGTTTCCAAAGGGGTCTCCGAGTCGTCTTTATTGTTTCGCTTTAGACAGCTGCGGGCTGAATCACCGGCTGGATGCATATTGACATACTGTACAGCCGTAGAGTCACAGTGATAAATAGCAGTTTCTCATTGGTTAGCAACTGCACATGCTCAATCCCTTCACTTTACCAGATATAATACCTATCTACTGAACTTCTAAATTAATTTATTTGACAGTTTTGATGATAATTGAAAGCTACCAGCGTCTGGTTGATCTAAATAATATTATAATAAGAATAAGAAGTAGATAATATCGAATGTGTAATATTATGAATGAGAATAACAGATCACGAAGTTAAACATTTCCAACACGCCCAAAATTTTGTAACTTGAAGATCTTATCCACTGGGTGCTACTTCTTTTCGCAAAATAATGAAACACAGTAGTTTATGTTTTCATGTTCGTTAGGTCTTCCATACATTTTAAATTACTTCTTATAATAACATTTGTAGTTACACTATCATTCTCATATTCACTAGGAAGGGAAATGAGATCGATATTTTGGACAAACATTGTATAAAACAATTCATTAAAAAATTTGGAATTCAAGAAAATAACAAGTGCATAGAAACATAGCATAGCACCTCACAAGACAAGACAATATTAATATTGTAAGCAAGTCAAGGGATTGAGCATGCGCAATTGTCAAGCAATGAGAAGCGGTTATTTATCTCTTTGTACAGTACCTATTCTTAAAAATATTAATTAAACCTAAATTCAAATAGAAATGATTTGTTCATACTTGTCGTCTGTGGGTCGCCTCCGATCTATATTGAGTCCATTTAGAGTGTGTTGGAGGTCAAAATGCGCTCAACTCTGAGAAGCTGTATCTTGAAATATGTTGGGCTTACAAAGACCATTCTAATTTCAAATTGTGACAAATGTAGTCGACTTTAAAAACGTACTGAAAGGTTATTATCAAGAAAGTAGTCCTTCAAGGTAAAAATCGACAAAAACTGAAAGAAGGTCGAAAAATTCGCGGTTTTCTGGATTTTTGACAAAGTTGCATTCGGTTTCCGAAGTCGAAAACTTGGATTATTCATTGGGGCAACATCATAAACAACTCAGCAAAAAAAATCAGAACTGCCAGATTTGATGTAAGGTACCCTTCTCATTTTAGGCGACAAGGTTACTAGACTATAGGGTGGACACAGAGAAAAATTGTGGTGCTTTTAAAAAAACTTTTTTATGTTTGGATTTAGCAAAGCTTGGTATTCAATACTGAACATCCTGTAGGCATTCTGATACCACGTCTAGTTAAAGCCAAATGTAGTCACATAAAAGTCACATCAAATTTCCGAAATATAAATACAGCGTATTTATATTTACGGATTTTTTCGAAGGGAATCGATGTCTCTATGTTAGGCTATGGAGGGGAAAATTATAAATCAGTAGACATATAAAACCTATATTATTTTGCTTATTTTTAAATGGAGAAACTAAAAAAATAACAAAATAGCTAATTATGGATCATCCTGTATGAACGAAAATATTTTTGAAACATATTCTACATACATACATTTAACGAGAAAATGTTAACTCCCTTTTTTCGCAGTTTCGTAAGGTTCGGACACCCTCTATATTTGACACCTTCTCCCGTAAATTACACACATACACTACCGGCCATAATTATTTGCCCACCTACATTTTCGCCTGGTTTTAAAAAAATTATTTATTTATTGTTATTTAGGGGGTATAATTATTTACACAGGACGACGGAAAGTGACAACACCAGTGGAAGATCGTCGAATAATTATGTCGGGTAAACAGAATAAACGAAAAACTGCACCTGAAATAATGGGTAAAATAAATATTGAGCGTGAAAAACGAGTTAGTTTAACCGACATAAAAAGGAGGTTAGGAGAGGGTGGTTTATTTGGTCGAATAGCGTTGAGTAAACCACTCTTATGCAAGCAAAATAAAATAAAACGGCTGCAATGGGCTAGAGAGCATCAACATTGGACAATTGATGAGTGGAAAAATGTTTTCCAGACCGATAAATCAAAATTTGAATTCTTCGGTTTCAAGAGAAGAACGTTCGTTCGAAGGTCGAAAGGAGAACGAGCAACAAAATCAGGTGTAGTACCTACAGTCAAGCATGGGGCGGATCGGTAATGGTTTGGGGTTGTTTTGGCGCCGCATCCGTAGGAGACTAAGTTAAAATAAATGGACTTTGAAGAAAATACCTTCTGGAATGTCAGATGATTACCATTTCGGATCATTATCATGTTGAAATATAAAATAGTCACCGATTATTCTGGTGACTATTTTATATTTCAACATGATAATGATCCGAGACATACCTCTAAACTATGCCTCGAATATTTAGAACCGGTGGAACGCAAAAGCAATATCAAAATAATGAAAAGGCCTTCTCAAACCCCAGATGCTAATCCCATAGAACTTTTGTGGGAAGAACTAGATAGGCAGGTGAAAATACATCCTCCAACTTCCAAGGAATCGTTGTGGAAACTACAGGAAGCCTGGCTTAAAATAGAACCCGCTACTCTGACGAAATTGACAGGGAGAATGCCGCAATTATTAATAGTAGGACACTTCGAGGAAACGAAGATTTAATTTTTTGTGTCAAATAAATTTTATAATTGTGTGTTTTATTAAATACAAAACTATAATTTCTTTTTCAGTTAGCACTTCCTTTATTTATGTGCATTTCTTTGGGTGAGCAAATAATTATGGCCGGTAGTATACGTCAGCTGTAATATCATAGTATTCGCAAGAATTTTAGTACACCGTATTATCCCAATATTTCCATTTAATGAAATTAATGAATACAGAGCTGTCCGCGACACCAACTTGTTGAACTTGAAATCCTGACTGCCGTGAATGTTCAACCGTTTCTAGCCGTGGAACCGCAGCAGGTTGCCAGTTCATCACCGTGCACAGGCCGCTCCTCTTCACTTACATTCGCTCCTGAAATCTAATCGCACATAACATTACGTCTTTCATTTAAGCGGAATTACTTTGCTGCTAGTTGTTTTAAGTAAATGTAAAATTATATCCAGTATTTTTTGACAATTTAGTTTGCTTCCTCCTTGAACAAAAATATTAATTACATTATTTTTAGAAAATCTACTGGTTATTGCATCGAGAAGAAAAACAGGTTCAATTTGCTTAAAACTTTTATCCAAGTTGGTAAACAAGCTTCTCATAAAATATTCCCTTTCCCAAGCTTTGCTACTAGACGTACATTTTACAAAACTGGTTTTAATCCAGCGTCAATAGGGAAAAAACTCGTTATTTTTCAAGCCTTTCCTTCGCAATTTCATGAATGCAAAGCCACCTGACGTTAATTATACCTTTGCTTGTAGTAAGGCGCTTTCAATGTCCTCAGACGTCTTGCTTCTTTATTTAAATCTAATTAGAAACTGCGTGACGTTACCCGGTTTGACCAGGAAATTAATGAAACTACCGGTTTTGAAATATGAGGCATGCTAAATATTTATCTTGGGTTGTGACACGGTTCCATTTTACCCAAACTGCCAACACCAATGACATATTGGGAATTCTGAGGAATATGCAGGAACCGACTTCATATGTATGCTCATGGATGATGTTAAATGAACGTTCTTCCATTAATTCCTAAATTAATTTGCAAAAGAATGCTGTATAAAACACAAATATGATACGTATAAGCACTTAATGCTGTAGGAATTAAACGAAAATGGTGATTTTGATAAGTACAAATAAGTATCGTTTACATTAGAACAACCACGATAGCCAACCGAGAAACAAAGAGCCAACACCCTTCCACATAATTTATTTTGAATAATTGCAGGTTGGAAGGTTTTATGGGACGGAAGATGCGGTAGAAAATTTGTCCTTTGTCAGCGAGCCGTGACGCAATTTAGGCGTAGCTTCTTAGCGCTACTTGTTTGTTTGATGAATATTTATGACGCTTAAGTTTATTTCGTGCGATCTGGCGTAGTGACAACGACAGCGACGATGGATGGGAAAAAGGGCTGAGGTCATATGGCGAACGCTATAAATTGTGTTTAAAGAGATCAACGTGCGCTTTTAAGATTAGCATAATTGCGTTTGAAGAAACTTTTGAATTAAGTGGAAGGCATCATGCCCTAGCAGATACAATTTCAAAACGCTTTTTTACGAGAGTATTTATATTTGTTACTTGCAATGTTTTTATCTTGTTAATATTTTTTTATATTATTAACAACTTCCAATGCCAAAAATAAAAAGCTGCCTTTTAAAAGGTGTTTTACTAACGGTGTATTGCCCACTACTGCTCCTGTACTTGAAAACCTATTCAAAAGAATAGCAGTGCCAAGAAGAAAAAGTAATTTGGTTGTGTAAATTTTGTTGTTTTACAATTTCTTTTTCAACATAATTTTTTACTGAAATAGAGAGACTTAAATATCTCAACACCGACATTGTTATGAAAAACTGCACCGAATCGTGTAAGGAATAAAATTATCGTAGTTTAAAATCAGTGCATTTTATGCTTGTGCAATAAAATAGCAGTGGCTTGCTTTTGATAGAAGAAAAAGGTTCGTAGCGCGGTATTACTTTAAAATAGCGATAAAATGATGGTATTCAAACTCTTTTAGGTTGGCTGTACGTCTTTAAGGTACTGATTTTGTTGTCATGGATCGTGCAAAGCAGTGCATAGTCAAAGAATCTTATCTTGCTTTTCCAAAATTTTTGAAAAATCAACGTACAAAAGAACACTGTCATTTTTATCGCATAACAAGTTAATTGCGCAAAGTCAGTTCTAATTTGTTAATGGGAAGTCAACTGAAGGCGCAATTTTAGTTGGCGGTTTGTACTTTGATTTGTCTCAGGCATTTAACACCGTAAGATTTCTCGATACGGAATAAGGGGTTCTGCTAACAACTGTTCTGTTCTGTTAACAACTAGTGGTTTACAATAAAATGCACGCGTTTGTGTTCTCTCAAATCTTAATTGTACTGTACAATGTCTAGCATGGTACTGCTGTACCGAATATTAATAAAGAGCATGCCGGCAGTGCCGGTAATTTCAATTATGTAGGCAAACAAAAATAACCCTTAATGAAATCTAAACAGAGGTCCCGGCAGTATGATATAGGCCAGCTTTTTTTGGTGTGGACTGGGGCCAATTTTTGGAATTCCTGACATTATGACTAACAAGATGTTTATTAAAAAACATCACGTTACCCTACGCGGAATAGAAAATACTGCTTCGTTGGGCAGCAAGATAACGACCCAAAACATACGGCGAGAAGGGTCAAAATTCGTTTAACAAAAATACTATTAATGTAACGTCTTGGCTAGCTCAATTGCCGGATATCAAACCGATAGAGAACTTATGGGTTGATATAAAGTAGGCTGTGAATAACAAAAAAGTACCAATATCGCTCAATTTTGAGAGGTAGTGCGCTCTGCTTAGACATCTATTACACAGGAGAGATGTCAACGGCTAGTTGATAGCAAACCCCGTCCATGTGATTATTAAAGATAAGCGTCATGCAGTCAAATATTAGTCTGAGAGTTTGAAATTGGGTTTGAAGATGGTTTTTAATGTTGTTTCTGAAGAGAATCTTGCTGATGCGATAGGTGACACCGTAAATGTAGGGTAGATTCGCTTGCTTACTGAAATTTGGGTTAGATGAGGCGAGTTGCTGTGGAGAAGGGTTGGTGTAGCGGTTAATGGTAGCTTGAACATCTTTCCTAGAATAATTATTGCGGATCTGAGTTTCGGTGATGTGGTTCAGTTCTTGAAGAAACGAATTGGGTTCAGATATGGAAGTGGCTCTTTGGATAACTGAATTGATAACACCGCGTTTTTGGGGCGGATGATGGTGCGAGAGGCCGTTGAGATATCTATCCGTGTGCCTGGGTTTTCGGTAAACGGAATGTCCCAGGACACCGTCAGGACGCCGGCGTACGAGAACATCTAGGAAAGGAAGACAGCCGTTCGATTCAAACTCCATGGTGAAGCGTATGGGATCATGTTGGGATTCAGAAACGATGTTATATTGTTTAAAGATTTGTGTTCATGAGGCCAGATGACAAAGGTGTCATCAACATATCTATACCAACACTTTAGCTTAAGGTTGTAAGATAATAGGGCTTGTTGTTCGAACGCTTCCATAAAGATGTTGGCGATTACAGGAAACAGAGCAGATTCCATAGTTGGGTCTGAGACTTGCTCGTAGTATTTACCATGAAACTGGAAATACCATGAAACTGGAAATACCATGAAACTGGAAATAATAAGTAGAAAAAAGACAAACTTCAACCAAGTCAGCCAGATCATCCGGTTGGTTATTGGAGATGAGGAACTCTCTAATAATGGATACTGTATCCGGTATGAGAACTTTGGTGAATAAAGACTTGACATCAAAGCTGACAAGTAAATTACCAGAATCTACCGTCAACTCTTTCAATCGTTTGACGAAATGTTAGGAATTTTGGATGGCGACAACGCAGTTCCAACCCGAAAACCAAGAATATAATGGATATCGTTCTTTCTCGATAATTATATGATTGGTCCACCTTCATCTCGATAGACTACATCTCTTTATTATCGCAAAGAACTTGTCAAAAGGATACACCTAAGATGCGAAGTAGACATTGATATCAACACTTGAACTTTATCAATGAAGCTTCAAAAATTGAAAGCTGATTTAGTAATTCTTTGAGCATGTTAAGAGAAATTTAATTTAGCATCAAGAAGAAAGCCTGCGACACTTATACGTATGTATGTTCAATATGACCATGTTTTCTGCAGATGGACATAATTTTATATTTATTAATGTTCAATTCTAAGTTACTCAAAGTCTATACATAAAGACAATCAAGATCCTACATTTGGAATAATTATAATGAAAATGACACCAATCCAATACTAAATTATCAGTAAATTTTCATTTCTACAACGTGGTTCTATAGTGTGTAAGATAAAATTTGTTTTTAAAATCCCTTACACCACTCACTCCTACAGCCGAGAGTAACTAGGACACACATCGGCAGTTGTAGGATTCCGAACAAGATTGAAGTTGGTCGTATTCTAAACATGCCATTGCCGCCGTCGATCCATTCGGAAAGATATGTGCGGGTTGTGCAAGAACCGCGAACTGCATCAGTAGCGTGGCAGTAAAACCAAATGTATGTATATGAGCTAACCGAGTTATTGACCTATATTTAGGGAAGTGTGAACTTATCCTCTTTAAGAATTCGGGGAAAAATGTTCGCCACCAAACATAAACAAACGCGTATAAATGTTGGCGAAAGTATGTGAGGAGTTCGGGAAGTAAATGTGATGCGTTAGCTTATGTTAGTCGCAAGATGTTATTTCGGAAAAGAAAATGCTCAGCACCTTGTTGAAATTGAGATGTGATACTTTGTTTGTTTTTTTTTTCTGCTGCAGGGACTTCTAAGATGTGTTTATTATTATATTAGTTTGAGATGCAAAAGGGAAATGACTATTTGTAAAATCAACAACAACTGAGCGGCCGACATGGCTTAAATTTTCAAGAGTGTCTTTCAATGCATGTGCAATTATATTACCAGAATATTGTTAACGAGTAACGCCACTTCATGTTAAGCCTTGACATTTTTCGGACTATCCGCTTAGTTGTTAAAATATTTGAGGTTATATTGTCATTGCAGAACACAACCAAGCATAACTGTCAGGTGTCGAAAGCATCTCTTTGTGAGCTGTAATGCATATGCACGTTGCATTCACTGAGATATCATGCTGTGCGAATCTAGTTATGTAATATTAATTCATTTTTTGTCTCGTTCTAACTAATACATTGGTTAGGGGAATGGAAATCAACGTATAATCTAATCTCGCCTGATATACTTCGCATATATCTACTTCTTTTATACACCGTAGTCAGAAATTCATGGAAAATCGTCAGGTAGAGCGATTTTTTTTCGTAAACCGACCGCTCCACGAGATTATTGTTCTGCGTATTCGCCTTTCCGTAAGTAAATAAAAATGGCCAGAATGATATTTTTTAAAAACCAAAAACAATGTATTTGGATTTTACAATGGAAATGGGCACATGGCAAAACACGAATATGCATTACGGTATCCACAACAGCGGCACCAATCTAACAACACATTCCGAAGAGTAGATCAGAGACTTCGTGAATTAGGCAAATTTGTCGCCAATTATAGGGATACAGGTAGATCAAGGCATCGTCGTATGATCCTAGTAAAATAAGGTATTTTGGATATTGTTGATGAGGACCCTGCTTATAGCACCAAACAAATAGATCTGGTAGACAACAGCTTCTTTAGTGCTAACAGCTAACTTTTAAACCGTTTCATGTGACAAAGGTTACACCATTATATGGAAATGACACTGTTCAAAGAATAATGTTTTGTAAAGCAATTTTAAACAGAATTCAAGAAAAGCTAAACTTTTTATCACTTACTTTGTGGAGTGAAGAATACATGTTCACAAGAGACTGTGTCTTCAATGGCCATAATTTCTATTTCTGGGCGGATGAAAATCCCAGAGCGATTCGAGAATTTCGACATCAAAGAAAATTTTCAGTGAATGCTGGGCACCTTAAACCTTCACACTGTAGGACCAATATTTTTTCGGAATAGACTGAATGCAACTGCATACGTAAATGTCTTGGAGAAAGTATTGGATAGTGTTCCAGAAAGACTACAGCTTTGTAATTAAACTAATGGCTGCTAGTTTGAGCATTTACTTTAATTAACAATTGTTATTATTATTTTTATCAGACTTAAATAAAACTCGTATCTTGTCATGTCATTCTCACTGATTATTAGTTTCATACGGAGTTGCCAAATCTATACTTCTTTTAAGTAATCCGTATGGCTTAACTAATGACAATACAACTTTTCTGAATTAGAATTGTCGACTCAGAATTAATCATAGAACCGCCCTACCTGACGATTTTCCGTGAATTTCTGACCATCCTATATATACAAATTAGAATAAGATGTATATGTAACACTTATCAACAGTTAGCATGGTGCCATCATGCAAACCCAAACATTCATGATAAGAACTGTTAGTAGTTCTACGAATATTATTAAAAATAGCAGCCATAGTATTCTAGCCATATTAATTTGAAGTTCTTTAACTAGCACCAAGACCAGCCAGTCGCTCTTCTTTTCAACACCTAGCTCCTTGTACGTCATTAAAACCGTAAAAAAATCATTCGCAAGCGAAATCCGTAAGAGCAGCGTTGAAGAAAACGTTAAGAGTTCACTTCTTTCCCTTCGTGTCTACCATTAATTAACAAGCACAAACAAGCTTCTCTTCCCCTAATTAGCAAGGCGCCATCAATGAACTCTCGGTCGTCCGGGATCACGTGATGGTTCACTTTGTCATCACGGTTCATCGATTTGTTTTGATAGGAAGCAGGAAAGGCCTCACTTTGAAAACGGCAGCCTTAATTGCGACCATTGGCTTAGGTAATTCGATTAGGGCGTCGAAACGCAGTCGTAAATCAATCAAGATGCGTTCTTTTCTAGCTTCTCCTTTCGCCGTTTTACACTTAGGCTTGAATGAATATGTTATTAGGTGCAAACACGAAGTTTGTAATCGATCTCCACTTTCCTGCAGTTTTTCACAATTTCGGTAATAACGTCTACGATGATGGAATCTAATACTGGAGAATACATTGAAATTTAAAATGGGAATCACGGTTATAAATAAATCAATTAGTTAATAAAGGAAAGCGTTTAATAGGGAAAGTAAAGGAAACATCTTTGATTTAATTTTTACATAACATTGTTTATTTTTTTACATTTGGAAAAATGTAGTCAAACGCTGTTATTAGTAAGGTTCGACAAACGAGTGCAACGTCAGAGACGTATCGCGCAAAAGTAGGTACGTGAGATACAGTATTATTAAAAAATAATATATTCTTACCTTTTATTGACGTCTTGACGTCTTGGGGCAGTAGTGTTTTGTCGCAGTGGACATCAAGACGTCAATAAAAGGTAGGAATATATTACTTTTTAATAATACTGTATCTCACGTACCTACTTTTGCGCGATACGCCTCTGACGTTGCACTCGTTTGTCGAACCTTAGTTATTAGTACCCCAATAGAACCAATTTACAAGAAAAAATTCAAAAATCTTAGATACCAAGTTGAATCAAATACAAACGAGGCTTTCATTTTTTGTTTATTTGCAAGAATAAAAATATAATCTGAGAATACAGAAAAGTTACGCAGTAATTCTGTATTAGTACATTTTGTCAGAAGGCGTTGAATTATATTACGTGATTGAGCGGACAAGCGTGCGTACCGCTGCTCGCTTTATGGTATATTACGATTTGATGCGATCTATCAATGAGACTCGATTGTTCTGTTGCCATTCACAAAAGCAATATTCCGTTCGTATCTAGCCTGACATGTATAGACTCGTAAGCTTTTCTGGATTTTGCAGGCAGAAGATGCTCGGTTACTATTTAGGCCATTTGAAGTGTTTCCGGTGGAGTACAATATTCTTCATCGCTCCTAATATCCATTTTAACGTTAATGCATCAGTTTTAATATGAGATGGAGGCACATTAATTGGTACCTATTCGTACAAACAGATGTTGCTTATAAATCATAAAAATAAAATAAAAAAATATAGAATATAAGCTAGAACTCCAATATGGAATTCTAGGTTATATTTAAATTTACTCCAATCTGAATCAAACCGGTAAAACAGACATTCGTCCTTCAGCAATAACATTCCGCGAAATTATGTAGCAACACATTTCAGGAAAGACCATGCTGCAGACCAATGCGAAATTTCATAACTATATAGAGCGTAGAAAATACGGTATTCCGTACTAACCGAAATATGCATAACAGCGTTGCATGGCACCGGTCCAAGTACTGTTTACTCAAAAACGTTAAATAAAGGATAAAGTTTGCCGACGAATAATTTAAAACGTTCCCGTATAATGTACGTATACATATTGCAAAGCTTTCATAAACACATGCATACCGCCGCCGCCGTGTGATTGTTTTTGGAAACTTCTATACGATGCTCCAGATCCAGTGCCCCAATAACTAGTGAGGTTCTGTATATGACGGCGTTGAGCTAATGTATTGCTAGCCACTTTACAATACTTGCGTATTAATTAATACGTTTAAAGCAAGATGCGCGAAGATGGCTACGCCTTACATCACACGTGGAAATTCCAACTGGTTAAATCTCCTACCAACCGCCAGGCTTCATCGATGCATAACAATTCCGTTTCCTTGATGCATAACATTTCTGCTTCATCGATGCATAACATTTCCACTTCATCGACGCATAACATTTCCGCTTCATTAACGCATAACTTTCCCTCTTCATCGACGCATAACATTTCCGCTTCATTGACCCAAAACAAGCCCTATATAAACCCCTCCGCAATGAATAAGTCTCCAGTCACGGCCCTGAAGATGTCACAAATGAGTGTGGACGAAACATTGGCTAAAGCTACGACAACGACGCGGTTCCAACCCGGAAACCAATAGAATAGTATTATTGACGATCGCGAAAACCTACGATTGAACTTTGTGATTTTTTTCTTATTTCAGCCTAATGGCAATACTATGTATCCTGTATCGATGCTACGTGCTATTGCTACCAAGGCACCGATTTAATCTTTCCATAAGCATCTTTGGCAAAGGTTTAAGCATACTTGTTAACATTTATGTCACAAAGAACTCCATGCTCTAGATGATTTTCCTACGCTAATGCAATTCAAACAACATTCGTCACCGTTATCTTCCATTTCAATTGTTTACAGTCAACCGCACTCCTTTACATAATACTGCAGAATTCGGTTTTAACAGATAGATCCGAGGCAACAACAATTCTATTCCGTGTAGACTCCTTTATATTGAATATACATAACGAATACGTATCTGAATAATTCATAGAGAAAGTTTATTGTTCGCTACTAACGCTGACACTACTGTACTTTGCTACAGCGGAGTTACGCAAAGCTCGACTTGCATTTGCTTGGTTGATTTTAGCTGTAGGTATATATATTCATCTTCGTCGTCTTTACCTTCCTCCACGTCCGAAACCGCGTATCAACGCCAACTATAATACCTATGTACTCCTCGATAGTTTCGAGTGTTTGCCGACCTGTAATTCTACAATCCTAGAGAAATTCGCTCTGTCTTTGTCGGTTTCGCTATCGATTTTGTTTACAATGGATCGTCAGTACGAAATGAAAGCGTTCCACCGACTGATATTATTCATCAGTTCTTGTTTTGGTTCAAGGAATTATTTGATAGGGTGGTTGTTTTGGAGTTTTGAATTCTTCATAACCCACCGGCTGCTGTTATTTTATTCGTAGCGATCCCAGAAAAGGGTTTACGTTGAAATAGTCGCAATTTCAATTGCGGTTTGAAGGTAGGTTTACGAAGTGATCCCATTTTCAAGATTGGTTTGTTTATTTAGGATTGGTATTTGTATGTAAGCAAATTTATGTTAAATACATTTTAAGGGATATTGATGTAAGTATGTACGCAAGTCCTACGTTTTCCGCAAAACCGTTAAATGGACTGTTCTAAATTAATAACTTTATAATAATGAATTTAGTACAAACTAGAATACCAAAAATAGGCAAGAGATGCTAATATTCAAAACACCAGCGTACTCTAAGAGTTTGTATAATGAATTTTGTATGTAATGTGTGCGTATTATGAAATCCTCTATGGTCCCTCATTACATTCTCTAATATCGTTTTCGATTTTTCTTTATATTCAGTAATATCCTCTTCAGTTTATTTTTAAATGTTCTTATCTTCAATTTTGTCTTTCCTTAATTTTCAAATATTTTCAAATTATTTTAATAGGTCCTATTATTTTTGTTGCTTATTGTTATTACATTCTGCATTCGTCATACGTTCCTTCTTTGTTCTCGTTATTACTTTCTCTCATTTTAATTGTTTTGTTAAATGTTGCTATTTCCTTACTCTATCAAAGTTTATTGCAACTAATTAATTATGGTAGGTTCGTTTAAATTTGCTACTTTTTGATAGACAATATGTCTGTTCTTTAGGTTTTTTGTGTAGATATCTTTGTGATGGCTTCGGCACGACCCATGCAGAATTGCTGGCTTGATTTTAATATAATGTAAATCTTCGTAGCAATTGCTGCCAAATTCATCGAATATTAAAATTAAGTACTTGATATTTATCTTACAAAGTTTATGGATTGTTTGTGAGGAAGGTAGTCCTTAGGTACCTCTTATTTCTGTCCTATGTGGCTTCGTTTTTTTATTGGTGGCCTGCGTTGCATGTGTATTTAACAAAATCATTTTGATTGACCCTAAAATGCGGAGTCTTAATTAGAGAAGTAGGTGGTATGATGGTCTCAAAATGTTAAAAAAAGTCAAAGAATCTTTAGTAGCATCAAGTAACTTTTCCAGTCTTTTCCAATACATAACGTTCTTTAAAGTTTACCTTTTACTAATTACTAGAGTTAGGCGCTTTACATAAGCTGGAGCAAGTGTAGGAAACGCGCAGGGCCGGCAGCCGTGTACAGTTAGTTCTAAGCTTTGATATAAGCTACATTTTCTGTTTTGAAGATGACCCCTTATGTAGACTTTGCAATGAGGAGCATAAGGAAAAAAAATTAGATACTTTGTTACATTTGTGGCAGCGAATATTTCTTTGTTCAAATTACAATCCCCTGTCTTAAGAGGATTTTTAGAAGACCATACCTAATGAATCCACAATACGAAGAAATTATTTAATAATAATAATACATTTATATTTGTAATAAAACCATTACAGAAAATTGTCAAGATGTAATTTTGTGTATATAGGGCACATTGTCAATAGTATATATATATAAAATTAAAAACAAAGTCAAAAATAATAAAAAAATATCACAAACAACAACGGGTAAATAATTAATTGACAAACAGGACACATATAAATTTAAATATCTAGAAACTTCTTGATATCATGAAACTCCCACTCCAGAAGCATTGCCCTTACCTTAAATTTAAAGCTTTTATAAAGTAAGCCCTTTAGTTCTTCAGGCACTTTGTAGTATAATTTTGTGCCCCAGTAGTCAATTGCCTTCTGGGAATACGTCAGTATGTGATACGGCACTCCAATTTCATTTCTTCTTCTGATTTAGTAACTATGAAAACTTTTGTTTATAAGAAATGCTTCCTTGTTCTGGCGGACATAGGCGGCAGCTGCCAAAATAAATGCCGATGAAAAGGTGAAGATCTTCTCTCTTTTAAAATATTCTCTGCAGCTAGCTCTAAATTCTAGATTGCACAAGAGTCTGTGCGTCCACGGAGGTTCCCCAGAAGAGGAAACCGTAACACATTAAGGAGTGGAGTTTGCGAAATATGCTGCCAAACATGACGCAGGGAGGTCATGTTTGGCTATACGTTTTAGCCTCCTCATAGCAAAGAGAGCGGATGACAGCTTGCTGGCTGGATCTTCCATGTGTTGAGACCAAATCACACGAGTAGGTATACTACAGGGGTTCTGGCTCACTTTTCGCGTCCCATAACTTCATGCATCCGCGGTTCGCGGATGATTTCGCGGAATTTTAGGCAATTTCGTGGAATTGATGTTTGATTAGCGGCTCACGCTTTTAATTCGCGGATGATTTCGCGGAATTTTATTTAATTAACGCCCAACCTCGCGGATTTTTATTTAATTAACGTCTAATCTCGCGGATTTTTTTTAATTAACACCCAATCTCGCGCACTTTCAAGGCCATTCGCGTCCCATAACTTCATGCATCCGCGGTTCGCGGTTTGATTTCGCGGAATTTTATTTAATTAACGCCCAACCTCGCGGATTTTTATTTAATTAACGTCTAATCTCGCGGATTTTTTTAATTAACACCCAATCTCGCGCACTTTCAAGGCCATTCGCGTCCCATAACTTCATGCATCCGCGTTCGCGGTTTGATTTCGGGGAAATTTTTTATTAATTAACCCCCAACCTCGCGGAATTTTATTTAATTAACGTCTAATCTCCGGATTTTTTTAATTAACGCCTAATCCCGCGCACTTTCAAGGCCTTTTTCCCGCGTCCCAAAACTTCATGCATCCGCGGTTCGGGGATGATTTCGGGGAATTTAACAATTTCGGGGAATTGATTTTTGATTAGGTCTCGCGCCTTTCCCGGGGGTAATTTCGAGAATCGAAGTTTGGTTAGCGGCTCGCGTTTTTAAATCCGCGGCTTTTCAATCGGATTTTTTTCCCGCGAGAAATTTCCGCTTTATTAGACAGCCAATTTTAAGTTTCGTTTTTTAATCCGGGGTAAAGATGGGCAGTCGCGAAGATGGCGTCCGCGACTACGCAAATTAGCTTTTTCGTTCGCGGCTATTTAAAGGTCGCGTTTTTTATTCCGCGGGAATTTCGGGGAATCGAAGAAAATGTTAAGATTGTTTGGCTCGGGGTCGCGGAATCAAAGAAAGGGTATTAGATTGATTAGCGTTTAAATTTTCACGGTCATTCGCGGAATCGAGACAATGACACTTTGTTTTCCGGTTTTTTATTGTGTTTAAATGATTTAATTCCAGGAATTTTTAACACGTCCCCAACCTGATTCTCTCTCTTTTCGAATAGCGTAAATAGAACCGTAGAAAGTACCCTTTAGTATTCTGGGGTTTTTTAAAACACGTCCTATCATGATAAGCAATTTTTGTGAAATATTCCCATTAAAACTTTATTAGACGTAATAAATTTATCACACGCAGGTAGAAAGTACCCCTCTGGGAAATTTTTAACACGCCAACCCGAAAATTTGTATACAACAGGGGAATCGACGGCGTTGCTTTTTTCTCCCAGTAAATGGGGTTTTAGTACCTTTTCATACACGGGTCTAAACTAGAAGTTTCTCCTACTTGGATATTAGTTTATGTCTTTCAAAATTTAAAATTTCTCGGAAACCTTCCCTTTTATTGCGTTCGTGAGATAAAAAAAGGAGATTTTTTTTTTCCAAACGCCCATGTTTTCCAAAACCTTTAGTGCTTCGTACGATTTGTTATCAGTGCATTTTCCTTTTACTTTTATTCATGAAATACTTTTCTAAAACCCTTTAAACTTTTTATTTTAAAAAATTTTCCCCTATATTTAAAATTTTAAAAAATTATTCTATTTTTTTTTACAAATTTTTTAAAATTCCCTCTATATTTTGCTTTTCTTTAAAAATTATTTTTCTAGTTCTTCTTGTAATTATGTAACCTTCATTTAAAAAATTGTTCAGCACAATGACTTCTGAAGTTTGAAATCATGTAAAGGTCATGGAGCAGCCAAAACCCCTCGTTCGCGGGGGCGACGACAAACCCGCCTTTATCAGGCGACCTCTGAGAACATCAGACTGTTAATCGTTTTGTGAAGGAAGCAGGGAGTGTTGGCGAAAAGGTATTTCATTCAAATTATTCTTAAATTAAAATTACTTAAATTCGATTTTATGTTTGTAGACCCAAGTTCAAGCGGCTTTTGTGTCATCAATGTCTCATCGCACATGGCTCAAATCGCTAAATATACGGCAGGGGCGATGCTCAGTTGCCCAAAGCGAGGTTTAGATGGACGACCTGAACACCCCCTTCCAAAAGCCGCATCCGTACTGGTATCACCATTTGAGCACCAAATCCCAAAACATTTTTAGACGCGCCAAGTCCATTTTTCGTTCGCCGCATGAGGAACGATTTTGCGCAAAAACCGTTCCTAAAGATCAACACGGTTTTTTTTGCGGAAGTTGTAAACCCGGACTGGAGGAGGATTTAAATATTTTCTACCAAGAACCGGTTGATCAACATGGCACAATCTCGAGGAGTGGTACAATCAGTATGTGCAGGGACCCTTTTGGGGGGATTGGAGGAATTAAAGTAAGTTTTAAAATATTATACTTTTGAACACTGTGTATATTTGTCATTTTTTTTAGGAAAAGGATTCGGGGTGGCACTAGTCGCGGTAGTGGATCAGCAATCAAACAAAAAAAATAATTATAATCCGCACGTGCGGCTCTTATCTCTTCCACCGCGATTCAACGGAACACGCGTCATAAACTGGAACCCGACGATCATGCTTCGCTTTGGGCTGTAGTGTCGGCACTGTATCCAGCAGCCGCAAATGCCGGCGGCCCACCAGTTACCCGCATTACAAAAGAGTTTTTAAACTTGGGGGATTCCCCTTTCCCCCGATCCAGCGATGATATTTCAAAATTTGGGGGTTGAAAAATGTGAGCGTGAACTTTATGTACTGGACGGAAGCAAAACTCTCCCCCATCGTTTTAAAAAAGACAAGGGGGATCGCCACGTTAATTTATTATTGATTAAAAGAAAAGATGAAAAAATCCCACTACGTCTGGACAAAGATCTCAGCCGCCTCTCCCCAAAACAACTTAGTAATGACGCATTAAGAAATTTTTCTGCGATAGTCCCTCCACTATTTTTGTTGGGAGGCGGGGTTTTAACTCTCACAGCCAGGTGGGGGAAGGTTTAAACGATTATAAAGTCTCGTTCCCCGAAGAGAAATTATAAAATTCAAGAACTTTAAAAAAAAAAATTAAGGTTCCTTTCGCCGTATACGGGACTTTGATGTTTTGGTGCAGCCCCCGAGGACCCAAAAAAGCCCCAAAAACAGGGCCTACAGCGCGGGCTTTTTTCAAGTGACATCGCCGGAGCTCTCTTATTACGGGCTACAAGGTGAAGATTGCGCAAAGTGGCGGGTAGGGGAACTCGAGTATCGCAAGGATCAAAAACTGTTTATCATGCCCTATCCCATGGACAGGTTAACTCCCGCCCAATATAAAAATACGCCACAGATCCCACTTGCCATATCTGCGAAACCCCTGGGAGCCATAGGTAAGAGACCATTGCCTTTTAAAACCGGAAAGTCAGGTAATTTCGTAAAAATTAAATAAATTTTTTTATTTACTTATATTTTTTTTTTTTACAGAGGTCAGACACGTCCCTGTAATCGGGAAATAGGGATACAAAAACATCCCTAATTCAAAACCTCTCCATACGATGGACTTGCGGTTGAAAAAATTGGCGAAACCCGGCCCTTTAAAAGTCATTCCACAATACCGAGCAGTATGTAGTATGGTCAGCCCACGGAGCACGACTTTAAATTTAAATTTATCGACTCGTTCCGGTTTATGGCGTCTAGCTTGGACAAATTGGCTTCTTATCTGGAGGAGTCCCCCTGCTCGGGCCAGTTTGTTGACGCTTTATTGCTGAAGAGGAAAGGCGTGTTTCCCTATAGCTACATGGTATTGGGGAAGGCTCAGCGAGGGACAGCTGCCCCGATGCAGGCTTCCCACAACGTCTTTCCAATACCCCCATTACAATGCGCGATTCAACAGCCAAAGAGCGTCTGGCGGGAATTAAATCCCAGCCCCTTAGGGAGTATTCGGATTTGTATCTGAAGACGGACTTTTACTGCTCGCGGACGTTTCGAGAACTTCCGGAGAGCTGCATCAGAATTATGGGCTTTCACCCATTATTACACCGCACCCGGACTTTCGTGGGACCCTGTTGAAACAAACAGGTGTGAGCTAGACCTCTCCAAGACGTTGACATTTTTGTGTTCTTGGGAAAGGCTTTCGGGGAGGCATGCCCAAATGCTTTTAAAGGGTATAATGGTAATTTTATTTTTTTAAAAAAAATTCTAAATTTCATGTATGTTTACGGGTACGCAAAAGGCTAAAAAAAAAAAATACATGCCGGACTACGACCCCACTTTCGCCCAGTACTACCTGATGTTTAGTATCTGCCATGTAAGCGGGGCGTTCGCTCTCTGCCGACTGGAGGCCTGGAGGGGTTGAGAACGGGGGAAATTTTGAATTTCCACTTTCCCGACGAAAACCCCGGAGGATAATTCTGGGGGCCCGATCTAGAATATCCGAAAACGAAATTCACGATCGAAAAAGGGGCCCTTCAAGGGCCCTCCCAAAGCAAAACCCCCGGCCGGGGGGTCTGCGTAGAAAAAAGTTGGCCACCCTGTACAGTAAGGAAAGTACTTGTCCACTCGAAAACCTCAAGCAGTATCTAGGGGAGGGAATAGTGGTGCCCAAAGGTACTCGACCCTTGGGTTTAATCGTCCCCGTGGTCAAAAATATTCCCTGAACACAACGCTACGCCAACCAAAGAATGATTTGAAAAATTTTTTTCAACTCATGAAAAATGCATGTTCGGGAAGCCTATGGAAACGTGGGGTTTTGCGGGGGACATCAGATCGGGGACAAGGGGAGGCGGTATGGGGCGGAAGCATATATCAAAACCCGAATTTTAAGTGTACGACTATTTTCAATAATAATTTGATTGCTATGAACTTTGCGAGCGGACATAATTTTTTGAAAAAACCTATTTATGTCGGGATGTGCGTTTTTTGACGTTTAAAACGTCCTTATGAATTTTCCTAAAAATTTTTATGAGGATTTTTATAATAATAATGCAGTTGTTTTATACGGACCGGATTCCTCATTACGCAATAAAAGACGGAAATGTGTACTCCGATATAAAGTTTAACATTTCGGGGTTTCGACACACGGACTATGCAGAAGGGAATCCATCAAAAATGCCACGCGTGAAAAAAAGGGTGCCGGACTCATGAAGGAAAGGGGCCGGGAAAAGCTATTGCTGGAATTTGGGGGGCCTAGGGAAAAAAAATGTATGCCTCAGATTCCAGAAGCTTGTTAAGAAGGCGAAGGGGTAAAAGCCCTACGGGGTGAAGCAGGAATCTCCTTCCGGGGGAAACTAGTCAGCTGCCCTGCGCGAGGAGAGGAATGCCTCACCAACAACGTGGATACGCTCCAAAGCCCCCAGCTTTACCCACGGCGCAGGAAAAGATTTCCCTTAGCCCTTTTTGACAAAAACGCTTCCGAGTCCCGGTTTAAACCGCCCCTTTTCCCCGGGGATTTTCATCTACCCGTATAAGAAATATCCCCACCACTTTAAGACCCCACCACCACTAATTTGCACATAATAGAACAAAAAGAAAAATTTAAATCATTTTCAACTTGCAGCACAAGACCAACGCACAGACCGGGATCAAAACGCGCCATGGAACGATTAAAAAATCATAATTTTCAAAAAAAAAAAAAAATCCCCAAAGTATATATATTTTTTAATTTAAAATTTGTTCCAGATACATGCAACAAATTTCTTAACGAAGCCCAAACAGTGATAAGCAACAAACACTGTGAAATTCCTTATGAAACAAAAAACACCCAATCAAGTAAGTTGTATTTAAAAATCTCCGAGTCATTTTCTTAATTTTATTTTAATTTTTCTCAGATACCTACAAAATTTTCGACACCGCGTTAAAATGGGGAAGAGTCCATGAAAAAGAAAGGCAGCTCATGGGCCCAAATCGACCTAATTCTGAAAAAAAGCGGGGCCAAAATGGCTTAACGGGGGCCCTCAGTCCAGAGCCGGGCTACATA
Source organism: Dynastes maya (assembly GCA_029619315.2). NCBI lineage: Eukaryota > Metazoa > Arthropoda > Insecta > Coleoptera > Scarabaeidae > Dynastes > Dynastes maya. The sequence goes on along the minus strand of JAROYE020000006.1, from coordinate 41,449,819 downwards.
CCGAAAATCCGATAAGATCACCCAAAACGCATGCATTTTTTTCCTTTAGGGAAAGACGATGGTCCAATTCGTGAAATCGGAAGGCTACAGCCGAATCATCAATGAGACCAGCTCTTAAAAAGCATCTCCGTAATAAGGCTGAAGACCAAAAATAAAACAGATTGTATTGTCAACAGCTATAATATTTTTTTATAATCCCCAAAACGCTTATTAACACAACTTAGCCTGCTGCAAAGCGGTAATTATTGTCTTTTTAAATGTATTTAAATCATGTTTAACCCTGTCAGGCATTTTTACACTAATATTAAAAATTTGCTGTGTATCACTTTAAATCATTAAATGCATTGTACAGTTGGAAGCTAAAAATTTAATTTATAACACTGTATTCTTTGACTACGAGGAAAGGAATTTTTTGGGGAAAATAAAACCCAGTATATTGCTAATAATGATTTTTATTTTAAACCTATTTTTAACAATAAAATTATAATGTACAGGTAAGTATGATTAAAATAATTATTTTTATCAATCCAACTGATAGAGATTATCAATCCCACCCCTTTAAACATAAAAACTTTTTTCCCTTAAAAACGGAACGTGAGCTAAAGTTGAAATTTTAAATCCCAAATGGGCGGTCAGAGTTTTTTGCAGTATGTCACGGGGGCTTGCCGTCAAAAAGCCCCCGATTTTAAAAGGGGTTTTTTTAAAAAAAAGCTAGTAAAAACCATATATAAAAAACATACCAACTAAAGACTAGGCCGGGCGATACTGCTGAGGTTTTCTAGTATGTCAGGAACGTCGACGCATAAGCCCCGATATTTGGGAAGGGCGGCAAAACTGTATCTTTTGGCACTGGGGGGGGCGCCAGAATTTTTTTTGGGGTGTGATACGTTCCGGATGTGAGCTTCCACAAAAAATCGCTTCCATACGGTGTATCACATCCGGAACTTACCTCTACTTTCAGCTTTACAAACTATCGAAGATTTCATTTCGGAAGAAAAAATGCCTTGTTAACCAAATAAACGATCATTAAAATCGTTTAAAAAAGAATACTTTTCAAAAGCTGTTTAAGCTGTTAAAGACTTTTTAGAAGCTTTTTAAAGGCTGTTAAAGGGCTGTTCGAAGCGTTTAAGCTGTTCAAGAGTTTTTTTAAAGTGCTTTTTCAGAAGCTGTTTAAGCTGTTCAAGAGCTTTTCAAGGGCTTTCAGACTTTTAAGTGTTCAAGAGCTGTTAAAAAGTGCTGTTCAAAAGCTGTTTAAGCTTTTTCAAGAGCTGTTAAAAGGGCTGTTCAAAGCTTTTTTAAGCTTTTAAAGGTTTTGTTAAAGGGCTGTTCAAAAAGCTTTTTAAAAGCGTTCAAGAGCGTTCAGAAGCTTTTAAAAAGCTTTTAAACGAATTTTAACAGGTGTGATATTTTTCCCGGGTGTGATACGTTCCGAGTGATATGTTCCGGTTGTGATATGCCGTAGGGAAGCTTTTGTTTGTGGAGGGGACTCTGTTTCAAAAGTGTTTTGGGGGGGCGGGGTAGGGAGTATTTGGCAGGGGGTCAAATTAAACGTGGGTTCGTAAATGATTGAAAAATCCCACGCTTAATTGACCCCCCGCCTACTACCCTATCCGACCCCCAACACATTTGAAACATAAATCACCTCCACAAAAAATTTTCCTACGCATTCCCCCGGAACATATCACACTCGGAACGTTCAACCCCGGAAAGTATACACCCGTAAAGTATCGTTTAAAGCTTAAACGCTTCTGAAAAGCTCTTAAAAGCTTAAACAGCTTCTGAACGCCCTTAAAACTCTTTTAACAGCTTAAAAAGCTTCTGAAACCCTTGAACAGCTCTTGAACAGCTTAAAAAACTTCTGAACGCATGAACCTCTTGACACTTAAACACTTCTAAAGCCCTTGAACAGCTCTTGAACAGCTTTAAAAAGTTCTTAACAGCACTTAAAAGCTCTTGAACACTTTTAAAAAGCTTCTGACAGCCCTTAAAACTTTTAAAAAGCTTCTAACAGCTTTTTGAACACAAACAGCTTTTAACACTATTCAGTTATAACGATTTTTAACGATCGTTTATTTGGTTTTAAAAAGGATTTTTTTCTTACACGAAAAGAATTTTCTTCGATAGTTCTGTAAACACGAAATGTGAGGTAATGTTTCCCGGGTGTGATACCCGTAGGAAGCGATTTTTGTGGAGAGGGTCCTCCGAACGTATCACCCCCCCAAATAAATTCCTGGCGCCACCTAGGCCAAAAGATAAGTTGTCCCTCCTTCCAAATATCGAGGCTTATGACGTCGCACGTTTTTCCCTGAATACTAAACAACTCAGCAGTATTCCCGGCCTAGTCTTCTTGCTATTTTTTTATTTGCTTTACTACTTTTAAAAACCTTATTTTTTATCGGGGGCTTATACGTCGAAGCCCCCCTGACAAAACTGCAAAAAATCTGTCCCCCCTATTGGGGTTTAAAATTTTTAACTTCGCCACGCTTCCCTTTCAAGAAAAAGTTATATGTTAAGTGGCTGGGGTTTGATAATTCTCATATCAGTTGGATTGATAAAAAAAAATTTATTATAAAACTACTTACCTGTAACTTATAATTCTTATGTGTTAAACTAGGTTATAAATAAAAATCAATTTTCAAAATACGGGTTTTTTTTCTCCTAAATTCATTTCCTCGTATCAAAAAAACAGGGGTTTAACTTTAAATTTATAGCTTCCAACATGTACAATGCATTTAATGATTTAAAATGCTACCAGCAAATTTTTTAAAATTAGTGTACAAATCGCCTGAAAGGGTTAAACATGATTTTAATAACTTTTTAAAGACAATAAATTCACCGCTTTGGCAGGCTAATTTTTGATTAATAAACGTTTGGAGATTATTAATTATTTTAAGTCCCGTTACAATACAATCTGTTTTATTTCGGCTCTTCAGCCTTATTACGGAGATTCTTTGTAAAAGGCTGGTCTCGATTTTGTGATTCGGGGTGTAGCCTTCCCATTTCCGAATTCGGACCATCGTCTTCCGAAAAAATATGCATCTTGGTGATCTTATCTGGGGTTATCGGGATGTAGCCGGCTCTGGGCTGAGGCCCCGTTTAAACCATTTGGCCCCCCCTTTGTTCAGAATGTAGGGCGATTGCCTATGACTGCCTTTTTTTAAAGATGGGGCTCTTTCCCCCTTTTTTTAAAGCGGTGTCTAAATTCCCTTTGGTTTTTGAGAACAATTAAAAATAATTTGAAAATGTACCGGGATTTTCTAAATACAACTTATTGATTTGGGGGTTTGTTGTTTCATCAAGGAATTCCCAGTGTTTGTTGCTTCATCACTGTTTGTGGCTTCTTAAGAAATTTTTTTGCATGTATCTGAAACAATTTTTAATTAAAAAAATTTTACTTGGAGATTTTTTTTTTTTTTGAAACTTTCTTGATTTATTAATCGATTCCTGCCGTCTGATCCCGGGCTGTGCGTCTGGTCGGGTTGTGCTCAAATTTAAACTGATTTAAATTTTCTTATTGTTCTATTATGTGCAAGTTAGTGGTGTGGGGGGTACTTAAATGGTGGGGATACTTTTCTTATACGGTACCGAGAATTTCCCAGGGGAAGGTGTCGGGGAAACCGGGCCTCGAAACGTTTGTCGTCAAAAGGGCTAAGGGAAAAACTTTTCCTGCCCGTGGTTTTTAAACTGGTCTTTATGGAGGTATCCCACGTTGTTGGTGATCTCTCCTTCTCCTCGCGCAGAAGCTGACTAGTCCGCGAAGGGATCCCCCTTTACCACGTAGGACTTGACCCCTTTGCCTTCTTAACTAAGCTGCCTGGAAACTGCAGGGATACATTTTTGCTCGTAGGCCCCCAAAAATTTCCCGCAATCTTTCGGTCCCTTTGTCCCTTTATGAGTCCCCGCCCTTTTTGTTCACGCGTGGCATTTCGTATGGATTCCCCTTTGCATAGTCCATGTGTCGAACCGGAAAAAGTTATCTTTATTCGGAGTAACATTTTCCGCTCTATTGCGTATATGAGGAATCCTTTCCCTATAAAACAACTTGCACTATTATTAAAAAGTCCTGCAAAAATTTTGTGAAAATTTATACAGGACTGTTTTTGAAACGTCCAACACGCACATCCGACATAAATAGGTTTGGCAACATTTAATTCCGCTCGCAATATTCGATAGCAATCAAATTATTTTGAAAATATGTACACTTAAAAATTTGCTTTTCTGTATATGCTTCCCCCCCATACCTGCCCTCCCCACTTTTCCACGATCTTGAGTCCCTCCGCAACCCCACTTCTCCATAGTCTTCCCGAACACTGCATTTTTCATATTTTGAACAAATTTTTTCAAACTCATTCTTCGCATGTTGGCGTGCGTTTTGTTCAGGGCGATATTGGGTTTTGGGGCCCCGGTACTGATTAAACCTTAAGGTCGATGTACCTTGTCACCACTATTCCCCCCGCTAGATACGCTTTAGGTTGCGGTAGTGGGCAAACGTACTTCTCCTTACTTACGGGGGGGCCAACATTTTTTCGTACGCAACCCCGGCGGGCTCTGCTTTGGGAGGAGCCATTGGAAGGTCCCTTTGTCGATCGTAATGCTTGCGGGTATTCTAGATCGACCTCCAAATATATCCTTCCGGTTGTCGTCCGGGAACTGGAAAATTCAAATTTCCCCGTTCTCAAACCCCCTCCAGGCCTCCATCGGGAGAGACTGCGACATCCCCAGCTGACATGGCATTATTCGTAAAACATCGGTACGTACTGGGGGGGTGTGGGATCGTAGTCCGGGATGTATTGTTATTAGCCTTTGGTACCTGTAAACAACATGTAAATTAGATATTTTTAAAAAAAAATATTTCGCATTTACCTTGAAGAGCTTTGTGTATGCCTCCCGAATGCCTTTCTCCAAAAACACAAGAGTCAAAGTCTTGGAAGTGTCTACTCACACCTGTTTGTTTCAACATGGCGTCCCAAAAGTCCGGGGGCGGGTAATAAAGGGCTGCATCAAGCCCATAAATTTTTGATGCAGCTCTCCCGGAAGTTCCGAAAGTCCGCGAGCAGAAAACTCCTCTTCAGATACAAATCCGAATACTCCCCTAAGGTCTGGGATTTGAATTCCCGCCAACGCTCGCGCATGTTCGTAATCGCGCATGCTAAAGGGAGTATTGGAAGATCGTTGTGGAACGCCTGCTCGTGGCACTTCCCTCGCTGAGCCTTTCCCCCAAATCCTGTGCTTAGGGAAAAACGCCTTTCCTCTTCAGCAAAAAAGCGTCAACAAACTGGCTCTCGAGCACGGGGGATCCTCCCGATAAGAACCAATTTTCCAAGCTAGACCCCCATAAACCGGAACGAGTCGATAAATTTAAATTTAAAGTCGCTGTCGTCCGTGGTCTGCACCATAGCTAATACTGCTCGGTATTGTTGGGAAAGACTTTCAAGTGGCCGGGTTCGCCAATTCTTCAACCGCAAATTCCATCTATCCGGGAAAGGGTTTTGGAAGATTAGGGTATGTTTAGTATCCCGATATTCCCAAATTTCGTGGGCTGTGCTGCACCTCTGTAAAAAAAAAATATAAGTAAATAAAAATTATAATTTATTTACGACTTACCTGTACTTGCCCGGTTAAATGGCAAAGGTCTTTACTCTATCGCTCCAGGGGCTTCTCGCAGATATGGCAAATGGGGGTCGTGGCGTTTGTTTATATTGGGCGGGGGGTTAACCCGTCCTCGGGATAGGGCACTGATAAAAATTTTCTGTATCCTCTGGATACTCTGCAGTTCCCTACCAGCCCTTTTCGCAATCTTCACCTCTGTAGCCGCGATAATAGAAGCTCCGGCGCATAGCTACCTTGAAATAATAGCCCCGTGTAGGGCACATGTTTTTGGGGGTTTTTTGGGGCTCGTCGCTCACCAAACTTCAAAGTCGCGTATACGGCGAACGGGAAACCTTTAATTTTTTTTTTAAAGTTCTTGAAATTTTATAACTTTCTCTTCGGGGAAAGAGACTTATAAACGTTCACCTTCCCCCACTCCTGGGTGTGAACGTCAAACCCCGCCCCCGAACGAAATAGTGGGGGCATCTATCGCAGAAAAATTTCTTAATGCGTTTCATTACTAAGTTGTTTGGGACAGGGGCTGAGATTCTTTGATCCAGACGTAGTGGCATTTTATCGCATTTGCTTTTAATAATAATAAATTAAAGTGGGGATCCCCCTTGTCTTTTTTTTAAGCGATTGGGGGGACGTTTGCTTTCCTGCAGTACATAAAAGTTCACGCTCACATTATTCAACCTCTCAAATTTTTAAATATCACTACGCTGGTCGGGGGGCGATATCCCCCAAGTTAAGAACTCTTTTGTAATGCGGGTAACCCGGGGGTCCTGCCGGGATTTGCGGCTGCGGGTACAGTGCCGCACTACAGCCCACCGAAACATGCTCGTCGGGGTTTCTCACGTTTGATGCCGGTGTTTCCGTTGAATGCCGGTGGAAGAAAACAGATAAGAGCCGACACGCTGCGGATTTTAAATTATTTATGTTGATTGCTAGATCCCTACCGACTAGTGCCCCCCCTGAAACCTTTTCCTACAAAAAAAGAAAAATATACGCGTGTTCAAAAGTATAAAATTTTAAAACTTACTTGAAAATTTCCCCCAAATCCCCCCAAATTGATCCCTGCACATACTGATCGTACCACCTCAATTCTGTCCATGTTGTCACCGGTTCTTGGAATATTATTTTAAATCCTCCCCCATGTCCGGCTTCACAACTTTCCCCCAAAACCCCGTGTTATCTTTAGGAAGGTTGCTTGCGCAAATCGTTCCTCATCGGCGACGAACATGGGCTTGGGTCGTCTAAAAAAGTTTTGGGATCTTTGGGCATCAAATTGGTGTCATCCAGACGGATCGGCTTCGGGGGGGGGGGGGGGGGGGGGGCAGGTTTTTGTTTTCCCTCTAAGCCGGGCGCTTTGGACAACTCGAGCATCGCCCCCGCCCTGTATATTCAGCGATTTGAGCCATGTGCGATGAGACATTGCATGACACAACGCCGCTTGAACTTGGGGCTACAAAAAATAAAATCGTTTTTAATTTTAATTTAAAATAATTTGAAATTGAAAAACCTTTTCGCCAACACTCCCTGCTTCCCTTTATCAATCGATTCAACAGTCTGATGTTCCGAAGGGCGCCTTGAAAAAGGGGGTTACGTCGTCGCCCCTGCGAACGAGGGGTTTGGTCTGCTCCATGACCTTATACATCATTTTAACACTTTAAAGGGCATTGTGCTAACAATTATTTAAAAAAGGGGTTTCAAATTTCAAGAAAACATAGAAAAAAAAAAATTTAAAAAGAAAAGCAAATATAGAGGAATTAAACATTGTAAATAAAATAAAAAATTTTAAATTATAAATAAGGGAAATTATTTAAAAATAAAAAATTTTTAAGGATATAGAAAAGTACTTACTGTAATAAAAAGTAAAAAGGAACGGGGACTGTTAACAAATCGTACGAAGCACAAGGGTTTTGGAAGAACTATCGGCGTTTGGAAGAAAACATCTCCTTTTTTAAACGTCACGAAAAAAAAGCATAAAGGTAAGGTTTCCCGGAAATTTCTAATTTTAAAATGCATAGCTAATATCTCAAGTAGGGGAACTTCTAGTATCTAGACCTGTGATAGAAAGGTACTAAAAACCCCCTTTACCTGGGGGAAAAAAACACGCCCTCATTCCCCTAGTTGTATCAAAATTTTTGGGGTTTGGACGTGTTAAAAATTCCTAGAGGGGACTTTCTACTGCGTGTACTAAATTTTATTTACGTCTAAAAAAGTTTTAAAGGTAATATTTTACAATATTGCATTATCAGATAGGACGTGTTAAAAATTCCGAGAATCACTAAAAAGGGGATTTCTACCTGTGTTTATTTCTCTTTCGAAATGAGAGGAACAGGTTGGTACGTGTTAAAATTCCTGGAATTACTCATTAACACAAAAAAAAAACCGCGAGCAAAGTGTCATTGTCTCGATTCCCCGAATGACCGTGAAATTAAAGGGTAATCAAACCATAATACCCTTTTCTTTGATTCCCCACCCCGACTGCCAATCAATCTATATCTTTCTTTGATTCCGCGAATTTCCCCGGAATAAAAAAACGCGACCTTGAAAAAGCCCCGAAAAAGAAAACCGCTAATTAGCGTAGTCGCGGACGCCATCTTTCCCCACTGCCCCTTTTACCGCGGGTTAAAAAGCCAAATTAAAATTGGCTGTCTAAAAAAGCGTGAAATTACTCGCGGAAAAAAATCGCGACCTTTAAATAGCCCCGGGTTAAAAACCGAGCCCTACCAAACTTCGATTCCTCGAAAATTACCCGCGGAGTAAAGGCCGGCGTAATCAAACATCAATTCCCGAATTGCCTAAAATTCCGCGAAATCATCCGCGAACCGCGGGTGCATGGTTAGGGGACGCGAATGGGCCCTTTAAAGTGCGCGGGGTTAGCGTTTTAAATTTAAAAAAAAACCGCGAGTTAGACTTTAAATTTAAAAAAAATTCCGCGAGGTTGGGCGTTAATTAATAAAAAACCCGAAAAACAAACCGCGAAACCCCGGATGCATAATTATGGGACGCGAAAAGGCCTTGAAATTTCGCGAGATTGGTGTTAATTAAAAAAAACCGCGAGATTAACTTAATTAAAAAAAATCCGCGGGTTTTGGGGTTAATTTAAAAAAAATTCCGCGAAATCAAACCCCGAACCGCGGATGCATGAAGTTATGGGGGCCGAATGGCCTTGAAAGGGGCGAGATTGGGTGTTAATTAAAAAAAATCCGCGAGATTAGACGTTAATTAAATAAAAATCCGCGAGGTTGGGCGTTAATTAAATAAAATTCCGCGAAATCATCCGCGAATTAAAAGCGTGAGCCGCTAATCAAACATCAATTCCACGAAATTGCCTAAAATTCCGCGAAATCATCCGCGAACCGCGGATGCATGAAGTTATGGGACGCGAAAAGTGAGCCAGAACCCCTGTAGTATACCTACTCACACGGGCATCAATTACGCCCCAGGAAAGTTGCGATATCGAAAGGTCTTTTTCTATATATCATTCTTTATTAACTTTCAAACGAACAAATTGAACAACAGAACATTTCGAGTAATTTACGATTATACAATCTAGCTCTGTAATTTTATATTAAAATACATGAACACATGTTATTTTAATTTAATAATTTTTAGTTATTTTTCAATGAATAGCCGTAGAAGGTTACAGTCTGGTTATTGAACAAACATGAGGTGCTTACACGGCTTACAGCTAATCAAACAGAGCAGAACAATGCAGCATTTCTTCCTCTTACTTGTTAGGTTGTTTAGATTTGTCATTGCAGTCACTTTGCACACTGCTAATCACTTCTAGAATTGCATAACAGATTTTATTAAATTACCAGCTGTTGTAAAAGTTTAAATTTCAAGAACCGTTAACACACAGTTTTTAAGTTTCAAACACTGTATTACCTCCTAAATTAACAAGGTTTCGACCTCTCAATAAGAGGTTATAATTTTGATAACTTTTTGATATTAGCTTAAAATTTCCTTCAATAAATTATTGACATAAATGCCTTTAGTCGCTTCGATCTGAATAATCCTTTGATGAACCTTATTACTACCCAAGGATTTTCTCTCTTCAATTCAGTAGATGTTAGAAATTGCCTACTGATATGTTGATGTCACTTGTGTCTAGTGGCACCGCCGCTCGGGAAGAATGAGTTCTGCCGTCTCTAGATCTTCTTGGCATAGATGACAGAATTGATATTCAGCTTTTCTTAGTTTATATATGTAAGTGGTATTTTAGGGCTGCGTGACCCATCAATAAGCCAGCCAGTATTCTGAGATCCCTTTTGGTGAAAGATAGCACTGTATTTTGCCGTCCTTGTTGAGCCTGATATTAATACTTTCACTTCATTTTGTCCTGGCATGCTGTGTCAATACGAGGCTTCTTCATTTTCTTCCCATATCCTCGAATTTGAGATGGTTCTTTTGTAGACCACAGTGAAGGTTTGTGTCCTAATTGCCTTACATTTTCTACCCCATTCTTGTATCAGGTCAGATTCATTTGCTTAGACGAAAATACTTTCAAAAACTTTCATCCTTTATGGTTGCAATCCAAAAATATTCGAATTACTCAATGGAACTGTTTTGCTTCCAATCTAAACTTTGTAGCAATTCTATACTACAAACAGTTTTTCGACTACCGCAATAATTAATACCAAATCTTGCGGTTTATACGCTTACCTTGCAGATATGTCGTAATATTAACGCACACGCAAATACTCAAACGAGCGAGAGAAGCAAATTCTCTCTTTACGCAAACAATTTCTTACGCAAGCAGTTTGCTTTGAAAACCATTCTGGTTTATTTTAATTCAATTTAATATTTATCCACCTGTTCTTGAAATCATTATCGCACTCCATTATCTCCTCGCAGAATGTCGGCGCGTATTTTCTCCGCAATAAAGACGAAGGCAGACGTCTACCTGACGGTGTGCAGAGACGCACAGCTATACTAGAAACAGCGATTTTCCACCGACCGGTTGAAAGATGATTTTGCTTTGTGTGACGTCATTTTCCGGTAATGCACTGCGGAAACGCGAATGCAAATGGAATCCGGGAAGTTTTATGCGACGAAATTGCATAATGGAAAAGTTCCAAATGGAAAAGAAATTCCTAGAAATCGATTTTCAATTAACGAATTCTACTGTTCAAGCTAATTCAATTAATACCTTACGAGAAAGGTCTTTCTATGAATTATTTGCTATTTCGTAATATTCCTTTCCTCTAAATGTAGAATGACTCAGCAGAAAGTTTTAACTTCAGTTTCGGAGTTCTTGGAAGTTCACCTTGTATGAATGTTAAGATATTTGAAACTACGGTTTTACGAGGATAGTCTGAAAAGTTTCGAACCTAACATAGAGACAAGTTTCTTTTGTCAAATTCAGTTTTATTTCTCAACATAATACACGTGTAAGTCTATACACCTTTCCCCCAGTGATGCACTCTCCCTTTAATCCGTACCAATAGTAGTTGGTATTTTCTGCAAAATCCGAGGGGAACTTTTAGTCTAGGAAATAGAAAAATGTCGCTGGGGGCCAGATCTGATGGATAGGGTGGGTGGTCCATCAATATGAACCCAAATTCGTGAATTTTTGTAATGGCGACCACTGAAGTGTCTTGGTGAAACAAAACTTTCCGTTTCTTTAAATGCGGCCGTTTTCCCCAATTTCTGCCTTCAGCTTATCATGGAATGATCCGTAATATGCCCTCGTTATTGGTTTTCCTTTATATAGATAGTTGACTAACACAATGCCATGACTATCCCAAAAAGCAGTTGCGATCACTTTCCCAATCGCCTTTTTCGAAGCCGATTCGCTTTTCGCAGTCCAGTGTTTCGACTATACCTTGTTTTCAAGAGTATACTGGCATATCTAATCTTCATCTTAGGTTATTAATCGACGCCAAAACTCCGACCTATTTTGCTTAAACTGCTTCAACAGGGCTTTGATAGTGTTCATTCGAATGCGTTTTTGGTCCTGAGTGAAAGGTAAGCTATATGACAAACACGTTCTTTCAAGATGTCCACAGCCTCTGCTGTTTCTCTAACCTTAACTCGATGATCGTCTATCACCATTTAGTGAACTTTTCCGATGTTATCGATAGGGGTTGCTGTTTTTGGCCGTCTTGAACATTCATTATCAACCAAGCTGGTACGACCACGCTGGCCAAAATTTCGTTATGGAAAATGATGGTGCAGAGTCCCCATAAGCAGCATCCATCTCGGTTTTAATTTACGTAGTCGTATTGCCTTTCGAATGCAAGAACTTAATGACGGCTAGATATTCGATTTTTTCAATTTCTACAGAGACACCAACGACTGAAGAAATTAAATATGAAACTATGCAGAAGTTTTTTTTTGTTAAAATGCAAGTGTTGCGACGAAACACTTATAGACTTTTGTTTTTCTAATGCGTACAATTTCTACATCTCTTGGAAGCGTATTTTGTACAATGTCCATGTTATGTGTTACACAAACTCCCACATCTCCAGCCTACACAAAAAGCCATTACGGCATCACTAGTATGTCGAAGGTTGCTTGGTAAGAACTGTGATCTTAAGCTTCATATAACCTTCTGGTCCTATACACCAATAATCAGACGCCATCACCTACGCCTCTCTGGTTTGGTGGCCAAAAACAACTCAGAAGACTGTGCAACAGCAGTTTCAACATATTCAGAGACTTGCATGTCTCAACATCACAGGAGTGATGCACAGCAGCTCTGGAGGTCCTGCTGGGAATAACGCCGCTTCACATCCATGTTCAGAAGCAGGCTATATTGAGTGCCCTACTCTTAGTAGAACGAAGGGATTACAGCTTGTGGATCTTAGAGGGCATCTCAATCCTTGAAGATCCCAACTTAAATTATCTGATGCGTATTGCAAAGGACACGATCCCTATGCAATACAATCTTGATTAACCTCATAAAGTGATCATTGAAAGCCGTAGCGAGTGGGCATCCGGTGAGCCTCAATGCAAAAGACGTACCCTGGAATGGTACATGGACGGCTCGAGAATGGAAGGTGTCGGAACAGTCAGGCAGTTCTAAAGGCTATTAAGGCATACACATACGAATCTGCTCCGATACACGAATGTGTATACAATCTACGGCAATCAAGGGATCGAAGGAAATGAAAAGGCAGATAAGCTGGCCAAAGAAGCAGCGAACATGCCTTTCATTGGTCCTAATCCCTTTTGTGGCTTCCAAAGAGCCACATAAAACAAGCAATTAAGATATTGGAGGACAATCAAAAGGCCTCGTACTGCGATAATGTTCTAGGACAAAAACAGGCAAATGCACTCATATCAGGCTCGCCAAAGACAGCAAAAATAGCGCCATCGTTCAGCAAGGGGGATCTTAGATTACTGGCAGGATTTCTGATAGGCCATGTAGCCCTAAAATATCACTTATTTAAACTAAGATAAGCTGAAGATCAAATCTACCGTCGATACTAAGAAGATCTGGAGACGGCAGAACACATCCTATATGAATGTGTTGCCATTATCCACACGACAGCAACATTTCAATAGGCCATTTTTTGCACTTACTGAACTGAAGGAACAGATCCTAGAGTAGTACTAAGGTACTAAAGCCTTCAACTATTCTAACACACATAAGGGCATTCTGTTACAATAGATCTATTAAGGTCGCAGTGATTTAAGGCGTTTGTGCCATGGCCCGACCAAAATAATAATAAAAATAATAAACAAATCCATCCAGAAAGATTTTTTGTGTACATAGCATTTGTCAAAAATTAGGTCCAATTACGATATACGTTTCATATAGACGATGTTTTATATTCTTGCAATTAATTTTCTTTTCTTTAAAAATACCATATTACAGCCTGTAATATACCATACGAGTTCGCGATCTAACGTCTAACTATTTAACATTAGCGAAAATCGGCAGCCGTATAATGTGAACATTTACTACCGGACTTGACGACTTATTATAAAGTGATATCTAGTTTGCAAAATTATGATAAAGACACTACAGAAGATATAGCGAAGACAAGTTATCTAGCCGTTCCACCGGAATTATCGTTGGCTGGAGATAGATTTATAGAATAAATCGCCAGGCACAAGAGGAAGGGGACCAGAGGCTATATAAGCGGCGAGAGAAACTGAAAACGCAGTCAGAACGACTTAGCCTCGCCAGAAGGTGCTAAAGCGGAATTTGGCTGAATGTCATCCCACGTGGCGCTAATGACAATGACTTACAATGTAGTATTTTTTAATACAATAGTACATATTTTTAGAACGTTCTTTCCTCTTTAGCTTACTATTAGCGGTAAGAGTTTCAGAATCGTTGGTATTTTCAGAAATTTTCTTGTTTGGTTAATTTAATTTACGACCATAGAGATAACGTTGACTGAATAAAATATTCCTTTCCTCCCCTGGAATACCAACATTTAGAGTCAATAATTCCTATCATAGAAGTCACCTAATTATTGCAGCTGGGAAAAAACAATCACCCCCGCAGGTTAAATATTACAAATCGCACCCTCTCGATTAACCGAAATCTTAACCAAAACTAACCCTCTTGATCGACAAAGTGCGTAAAATGTTAATAGGATCCACCTCAGTCGCGCTCAAAAATGGGACGATGTGGAACGACTATGCATAGGACAGCGTTACAATGGAACCCCGCCGGACTTCGAGGGGCGTGCGTATAAATAACTAATTAACCCCGTTTTCATGCGAAAAGCTTGGACTTTAATCAGCCGCCAGTTTGTTCCAGCGTACAGTTTAATCCCTGAAAACATTGAACAATATTGTTCGGTGAAGCTGAGGGCGGATTAGGATTTAATTTTAACGTTGTTCGCCGGTATTTGCAAATAATCGTGCTTTACGTATGTTTGTTGCAAATATTAACCTGCACGCAGAGAAACGTTTACTTGTATCAAGACTGTCCGCCTTTATTCAAGACAATTCCTGTTTCAATTATCCACAATACAATAACTGTTTTAAATTAAAAGAAATATTTTCTTAGCGTTTTTTTCTCCGCTTAAGAGAAGTATATACTTGTAATGAAATAATTGTATTTCTTTGTTTAAGATATTTGTTAACTTGATTCAAAAAACTTTTGCAGAAAATTTGAAGAAAGCACTAACGCTTTTTGCTCCTGTCCACATTACTGTTACATCTCTCAGTTTGTGCCACTAATCTTCAAAAACAACAACTGAAATACTTCCTGATGCCATCTGGTGCCGGTAGATATAGTCATGCCGTCCTAGATAGTAGCGACGGAACCGGAATACAGATTCCATACTTACCCATACAATGATATAACCTTTAACATACATATGTACTAGAGTTATATATAGATATACTAAATACGAGGGTGAGCTGATAAATTCGCGGCCTAAGGTATTTAATGAAAGAAAAGTAAGGTTTTATATTTTTTATTTTTCAATATAGTCTCCCTCGAGTGAGATACATTTTTCACATCGTGTGTACAAAACTTTTATACCATTGAAAAAATATTTTTTATTTTGCTCTTCAAAATGGTTTTCGACGGCCGCCTTCATCTCACTATCGTCGGAAAATCTTCGGCCCCGTAACTCCTTTTTCAACTTTGAACAAAGGAAAAAGTCACTGGGGACCATGTCTGCACTATGTATAGGGTGGGTGATCAATTTCTGAGAATCCTGTGTCTTTTAAGGCCTGTCTTGCAATTTGAGCGGTGTGAATTGGCGCGCTAATTTGCCACGTCTCTTCTGTACGATTGCCTTACGTGCCCGAGCCAACAAATCAGCGTAGTATTGCCCATTCATTGTAGTCCCTTTAAGCAGGTAATCACTTAATAAAATTCCCTCGCAATCCCAGAAAATAGTCGCCATGATCTTAGCCGCCGACTTTTCCACTTTGAATTTCTTCGGTGGCCTTTCACCTTTTTTTACCCATTGCATTGACTCTTATTTAGACTCCGGATCATACTAACGAATCCATGTTTCATGTACGGTTACTATCCGGTTACAAATTTCATCCAAATTGTCCTTGGCCAATAACAAAAAGTCTTTGCAACTCGCGAGTCATCGCTCTTTGTTGAACGGTGTGAGCATTCGCGGTACCCAACGTACACTAATTTTTGTCATGTGCAAATGTTCGTGTACAATTTCTCCGATGCGTTCCTTGCTAATCTGCAACTGTTCTGCTATTTACCACAATTTTATTCTACGGTCGGCCAGTATTAATTTTTCCACCTTTCGGACGTTTTCTTCGGTCACTACCGTTACCGGTCGTCCTGAGCGAGGGTCGTCTTCACAGCTCTGTCGTCCTTGTTTAAATAAGCGAACCCATTTTTTTACCATTGCATATGAAGGCCCAGAATCCTGCAGAACCGATGACATCTCTTCAGATATTTCTTTTGCCGTATTTCCTTTCTTCACGAGGAATTTTATTATGGCGCGGTGCTCCAAATTACGAGAATTTTCGGCTGCAGTTGGCATGGACATGTTCGTTGTTCGACAGATCGTCTGTTACTGAACGCAGCAAAAATAGCGGGTAATACTTATGCTAGCCTTGACTCCCACTACTAGCGTTATGAGTCAGAAGATCGTAACTCATTGCTAGGTACCTTAAGTCGCGAATTTATCACCCCCCCCCTCCTATAACTTACTTGCACGTATTTGCTTCTTTTACTTCCAAGAAAATTATTTACAACATTATTCTTCTGTTGTTACTGTATACTATTGTTTTCTTGGTGAATCTACAAATGTATATCCTTTGAATTTCACTTCTGCGGTTTCCAGAAAAATTTTATTAACTTTTATTTAATGCATGTGCGATTCAGGTCTGAAGATTTGATAATTTTTTCTGTTCTGTCGACAATATTGGCAAGCTGAATATTAAGTGTTGGTGTCAATTTCAGAGTTGTGGTACGTTTATTGAAAACTACACTGTAACTATCAGAGAAAATAGGTCACTTGTTACAAAATCACTTGCTGCCAGACATTCTAGAACAGAAATACCAGTCTTGAAACTGCTAAAATTCTGCAATTTCGATAATGGGCAAAAGACAAAAGTCTTATTTTCCATTTCGTTCGTATGATATCGTTTTTAATTCAACAAAATTGACGCAATTCTAGGTAGAGAGTCGTATGGTTCTAAATATACCTATATGTATCTCATTTGACTTTGGACTCATCGCATTACATAAATTTAACAAAGGTTATTTTCTAACTGTTCGGCACCATAACGTCGAAAAAACTAGAGGTTATATATTAAGGGTTTTCTGTCTGATCCTTGTGTGTGTGTCGTCTAAAATTTAGAAATTCAAAAAAGGATAATAGAAAAAGAACTTAAAATTATGTTCTTTCGTATACTTTACATTGCTAGCTCTTAACTATTTCCATGGCAATTTTCAAAACGCAACAAATTCTGAAACTAACGACTTTGGCTTCCAAAAAGACAGTTAACTCATTCCATTTCGCGTATCTAGAAAGGAATCAGAATTGTTAAGGTTGAAATCTCGTCGCAATGAAATTGTTGATGCTGCATTAGATAAGGAATTTTCAATGGTGCTTCCAACAACTTTTTATTAACAAGGAAGCAGAAAACCCTTTGAACGATTGCTATCATGTTTTCATGGGCTGTATTTACAATTGAATATCAACCTAAGAGACGAAAAACGAGATCAAATCGAAGAGCTAACGCAGACGCAAGAAAAAAACAACCAATTCATTCATCAAAGGCCATTGACTGTTCCCGATTCAGCCAAAAGCATTCCCATCGTTTTTCTATTCAACCATACTGTTTCTTCCCAACAAAAAAAAAGGAATTATCGGATAAATTTCAACCATAGTAATATTAAGTTTCAGAGAGTCGTTTTCAGACTAAACGAACACAAAAGCCGATCCCCGGGCTTTCTGAAAAATCATCATTTCAACCAGCTTCAGCCGGCCGCTCGCCACCAGCATGAATTATCAAAGCGATGCGCCGCGAGCGGCCATCACAACGGAATCATATTATTAGATATTGTTGGGAAAAGGACGGGATATCGATATGGCAGCGGAAGAAGCGGAAAATTCGCCTCTATTCAGAGCCGAAAAAAGCGACTAGAAGGGAGAAAAAAGCAGCTTGCTTTTCAGCAAATCCATTAATTTCCTTTTGTATACGTTGGCACTAACTGGACTGAACTTGTAACGCGGTATGGGGCTACTACATGAGGCGCTCGTGGTAATTAAACCGTGTGTCTGATGCGGAACGAACAAAGCGCGCGTTTTTCACGTGCCTTTTGATTGTTTTAGCGTTTACTACGACGACAGAACTAGAAAGAAAGAGCTTGGGAAGTCTTGACAGCTGCCATATATATACATTAAGCATATACACACTCCGTAATGGAGTCGCGGAATAAACTGCGAGGGAGGGAGCTTCACGAGAGGTGGAACGTGTGCTTAAGCGAGCGTGGAATTGATTCAGTGTAATGTTTTCGCTTCACACGGTGTAAATGGATGTTAATTCCATTATTAGGCGGTTGATTTGCATGCGATTAAGTAGAGCGTACAGAATTGAAACCAGTCGAAATGTTTTAGGGCTGGTGTATATTAATTATGTAGGTTTTGAAAGCATTGGGAAAGCGAAAATAAGTTTCCTCTGTAATTAATTTCCGTATTATATTACTAAATATAGGCACAGATTAGTGTATGTACCGAGGTACTATGTACCAAGAAGAAACAAATACGGTCGGGGCAACTACGTGTTGAATGTCATGAATAATAATTATAAATGGTATGGCAAAAATAACTCAGCGATTCATTTCACTTACAACTATGATAAATAATAAACTATTTTCTAATTGTTAATATCTACTTTTAGTTAAGGCTTTAGGTAAGTTATTACATATTACTTGCAGATTATATTTTTTAAATGAGCTCTGTAATTAGCACGTCAATATTCAGCTCTTTTTACCGCATTTAACACGACTGTATCCAAAATCTCGGATGTTATGTCTGCTGTATCTCGACGAATATTCACTTTCAAATGTTCCAGCGTTTCCGGTCTGTTTTTGTAAACTTTGTGCTTTAGATAGCTCTAAACAAAAAAGTCTGGGGCAGTCAAGTCCAGCGACCTTGGTCGCCAAACGATATTGCCGCCACGTGAAATAAACCAACCTGGAAATATGGTCTGTAAAACGTTGATGGTTTCTCGACTTGTATGCGATATGACGCCATCCTGTTGAAACCACATATTTCTCAGATTTCGTTGTTCCAATTGAGGTTCGAGAAAGTTGTGTAACATCTCACGATATCGTTCGCCATTAACAGTAACGGCATTACCTGGAGCGTTTTCAAAGGAAAACAGTCCGAATATTCCTGCACCATACGGTGACCTTATGGAAGCGTAACGGGGTTTTATGGATTATTCAAGGTGCCCAGAGAGTAGAGCTTTTTATCGAATGAATCTTTTAGAATTGCATTGAAAAGTGTGTATTAAAACAAAGACTATTTGACTATAGACTTATTAAAAACCATATTACTCTAATAAGGTATAGGTTTTTATAATCTTTCTCTTCAAACATCCAATCAAACCAAAATATTTCTCAATTTAAAAATGCATATTTTCAAATCTCTACAGGCAATCGTTGATTATCCACAGCAAGATTAATGGCCGCCGTCATTTTTTCGATCGATTCGCTTCATTCGTGTCATAGCGTGCTTTCTCTGCTTCAGATTAAAAGATACGGCGTCGGATTTCACTTGGAAGCATTAAAATCAAAGCGCTACTCGTCGTTCTGCAATCATTTTCCACTGTAATTATTACTATCGTTACCGTGCCTACCTCCTATCTTCTTAAAGTACAATGCGTCCGTCATTAACGTTAAATTTCACTCCGGAATTATTTCCCTTTACCGCGAAATAAAGGATGAAAGTCTGGGGAGAAAATATAAGGGTATGGTTTAGTCGGCAACTTTTACTAATTAAAAAGCAATTAATGCGGATTTGCTTACCTTACAGGGCCGGAATTAGTATATAATTATATTCCCGAAACTTGTTAAGTCGTCGAAATCTTGCCGACGCTAATTGCTCGTCCTTTTCAGTAGGAGTAATTGAAGAAATTTCTCTTTTCGGAGGGAAACGAAATTCACCACAGAAAAGTGTTTCTGGCTTTTTTTCGTTTGAACAAACTTAGACTTCAGGAAGCAGCAGCGCTTATTGGATTAAGTAAATTTATGACACGGAATAGAAAGAAAAACTGTTTCTTAGCAATTTTACAAATGAGAACGTTTGGGATTTTAGCAAACGTGAGCTTCTAGTTAAATTCTAACAGAATCACACGATTTCCTTGTATTTTTTTGGCATGCAACTGGCTGCTGTATGCAAGTTATGCCAAATATGAATTTCATAATTGAAGGGCAAGTGAATGAAAAGGGTTAGGTCACATTTTTTTTTAATCCACTTTTTGTTGTAATGAATAAGTTTGATGTTCAACTCAAATGTTTGACCATATATTGTTAATCCATAACCTACTATTCAAACAAATTGCATTTGAAAACAATCATTTAATAAAAGATAACAACTAGCCCTATTAAAGTTTAATTTATTTAGAAACAGTTTCTTGTAACGTTCAGTTGCCCCTTCAATTGTGGTACATCGCGTAGATTGATGGTGTTCGCTCGAATAGGTCTTAGGTCTCAGGTTATAAAGTGTCGATTTCTATTTCCTGTGAACTAACTTTTGCCGTTATCAGCGTTTCAATTGTATATCCGGTTTCACCGGAAGCGACGTCAACTTTGTTATTTTAGATAAAACATCCTGTATATTTTTTCGTTTTTGGAAAGGTAATCGAAAGACGAATCCAACGATATCACATATGTTACACTTTAACTTAAGAAATATGACGATATACAGCAATAAATGTTTTGGTAATCTGTTTTTGTTCTTACGCAAAGTTGGCTAAGAAGGAGTACCAAATTGTTTCTTGTGACACCAGACTAATCTAAAGAGCTCTTTGCTAAGCAATGTAATCATAACAATTGCCAAACTGTCAAATATCAATTCCGAAAGCGAAAATTATTCTTATTTATTGTCATTATGACCTGCATTTGTTATACGTTCCTTCTTTGTTCTCGTTATTATTTTCTCTCATTTTAACTTGTTCTGTTAATTGTTGTTATTTCTTTGCTTTATCGAACTTTACTGCAATTAATTAATTGGTAAGTTTGTTTAAATATCTTAATTTTTGATAGACAATATGTCTGTTTTTAGGCTTTTTGTGTTGTTGCTTACTTATGATGGCTTCGGCACGAACCATGCAAAATTGCTGGGTCAATTTCAATATTATATAAATCTAGCAACAATTACCACCTTATTTACCATGGTTGCACAACAAATTGTACAATAATTCAAATCATCAGTGCTTCTTCCACAGTAATTTGACCTCATTACAGTTAATGAAACTGATTTTTTTTTTGTTATTGTTGAAGAATCCTCTTAATAATTTAGTGATTAAAAAAGATATACGAGGATGGTATGATAAATACAAGGTGTTAAGAAAGACAACGCAATTGTTTTACATTCAGTAAATTTATTTTGTCACATAATCTCATCGCAGCTCTATACACTTAGCGATGTTCCAACTTTCATAAGCCATCCAAATAGTAGGATTTGTCGAACTCAAAATAGGCCTCTGTTTCGGCAATGACCACTTCATTCGACGTGAACCGCTTTCGACCAAGCCATTTTTCAAGTTTTGAAAAAGATAGAAGCCACAGGAGGTCAAATCTGGCGCATATGGTGGATAGGGCACCGTAACTGGACTAGTTTTGCGCAATTGCCGTTAAGTGGTCCGGGGCGTTATCATGATGGTAGAGAATTTTTTTTTCTTCTCTTTAGTTCAGCGTCGAATCGGTATAATAAATCATCACAGTACTGTCCCGTGATTGTCCTTCCCTTCTCCAAATAATCAAATAAGATTAGATTAGATTCATTCTCGATGTGGTTCTTGACCTATCCCACTGCGACCTTTTCAGATCTATTGTGGTTCCTCTCTCATTAGATCAATTACGCTAGCTTTGCTCTTTTTACCAGACCTAGCAGCCTTGTGAGTGATCCCTCTACGTAGGTTTAGGATTTTGGATATTCCGATCCTACTTCTAAGAGTCGTGTTCCTGCTAGTGCTTTACAATCACACATCACGTGAACGGCAGTCTTTTCTTCCACTTGGCAAAATCTACACATCTGTCAGGAATAGGTTGCTCATATGTTTCTTGAGCATACAGTGTCCTGTTCGCAAGCCTACTATTGTTCTAACAGACCTTCTGTCCCTGCTTAGTAGACCTGCTGTAAATTTAGGCTTGCATCCGATCATAAATTGCTTGACCTGTCTCTGACCTGGGATACTCTTCCACCAGTCTTCTAATTTCTCATTTTTCAGTTGTATATCTTACCATGATCTACTTGGTAAACAACAAATGGACTCATCGGCGCGAGCTCCATAGTGCTCGGTACCTGCAGAAGCTTTTTAACAACAAAGTTGATTGTCCTTACTTGTTGTCAACCATATGCTTTAACGTTCCGGGACTGGCATCCCGTCATGCGTCTACTTTCAGTATGCCAACACCAAGGACTAACTTACTACTCCTAGCGCCAATCTACCAGATGTCACGCAATGCCAACGTGCAGTATGAAGATATCTTTGTCGGTTCCTTTTTCACATGAATAGTTTTTTTTATTACAATTTTTTTGCACTTATATATTTTTCTTAATTTACAATAAACATTGTACATTATTATAATTATTATTGCCGTATATGCTATGTCCACCGAATGTTTTGGGTTTCTGTTAGCATTTTACGAGCCTGCTCGGGCTAATTCGTCTGCCTTAGCATTCCCTCGACGACTTTAGTGTCCTGGCACCCAGACCACGGCCACCTTAGATCGGCTGCCCAGTCTATTGGGGGCATTCATGCATTCCCACACTAGTTTCCAGGTCTAATCCCGCAAATTCCGGCTCCGACTCCAGTTTCCGTCTTTGAGCCGCCTATGTACCAGATAGAGTCGGCTTTGATAGGTGGTTCTTTTTTCCGTTCTTCTCTATCTGGTATTAGCGTTTTATAATTCTTATCGAAGCTGTATTTGGGATTCGTGGCGTCACTGGGCCCGCTTGTTATCGGCCCTGCTTTAAGTTCCTTTAACAGTTTCTGATGATCTGCATCGTGCGATCTAATTATAGGAGGTTGACCATTCATTAGCCTGTAGCTTGTTAGCTTGGCCTCTCCTTGTATCAAATAAGATGCCTTGCGAATCCCAAAAAGTCGTCGCCATAATTTTTCCGGCTGATAGAATCGTCTTCACCTTCTTTGATGCACGTTCGCCTGAAAATACTCATTTTGCCGACTGACTTTTAGTTTCTGGAGTGTAGTGATGTATCCGTATTCCATCTACAGTCACATAACGCCGCAGAAACTCACTCCTATTGCGTTTAAACGTGTCCAAACATTGCTTTGCGCGATTTCGCTTTTGATCAGTCGTCAGCAAAAGCGGCACCCATCTCGCCGACAGCTTCCCCGTATCCAATTTTGCGTGAAGGATGTTTTGCCCACGTTCAATTGAGATGTTTACCATATTAGCAATTTCTCAAACCTTCACCGGGCGATGTGCTAACACGATATCCTGAACTTTATTGATTATATCGTCCGTAGTCACCTCAATGAGATTACCTGGCCGCTCCTCGTAAAAACCGGTTGTTTGGCCACGCTTAAATTCATTAAACTAGTATCTGATGGTACGTATCGAAGGTATGTGGTATTTATAAACTGCATCCAACTTCTCTTTGATTTCTGCACACGTTTTCTCATCCAAAAAAAGAAATCGAATCGCTGACCGATCCATCCAAACCAACACTACTCGGTGAATCTCCCCGAAATGTTGATAGACGTTGACTAAAGGGTAGTACTCACAGGCGGTAACGCAGATTTTTACACAAAACGCCATCTGTCTCCAATCATGGATACTTCTCATACCATCCTCGTACTTTATGAAAGCAAACTAATCAATTTCTATCCAAATAAAACACATTAAATTTAATTTTACACTAGAAAACCTTAATACGTACATACATAATTCAATCGAAATAATATTAACCCCAGTCGAATAATATTAAACAGAGCCAACAAACGTTAAAACAGTCTTGCCCTCTAAATTAATGAAACGCGAAACTTAACGTTAAAACGTTAAAACATTGAATTGGAAAAAATGAAATAAATAACGTTATTTCCGAGAGGATGATAGGGCGTTTTATATAAATTATATCAACGACTGCTTTAATATTGCACATTCTCGTACGAGTTGTATATGTAAGCCTATAAATACAGTTATATTGACCTATGCCACATAAAACCACGTTGATATTATTATTGATCGATACCATATTACAACGAAACACGCTTTTCCAATTCCGGGTCTATTGTTATGTACGAGAGGAGATTCTCATATAGTATGCTTATCCGTGGAAATGACTAGGGAAAACAAGTTTTTTTTTTTATTGGGCTACAAGCTACTTTGACATTTATGTTTCCATATATCGCTTATTTCAAAGTAGAAAAAGTGTTGGGATTGGGATGCAATTTTGAGTGTAGGAAAAGGAAATGGTTTGACCACAGATCTCCCAATACATAAAAAACAAAGTCATAAAACACTTGGAAATAAGTAAATGCAGACAAATAATAAAGGAACTTGTTATAGAGCGTTTCACTCCGGTTTCGAAGAACTGGGTTTAATGGAGTATAACCCTCTTTTGCTAGTTTACAATAATTTGTATAAAACTATCCTCGTCTGAAACCAGCGCTATTGCCTCGCCTTTCGGCGACAACCAGACCTGATTTCATAGCTGCATACGTATTTAACAGAGAAGAGTACATTTTGATAAAATACATCACATGATAAGCTGCACTACCTAATAACCTCACCACAATATTTTTTCTCTGTTACATTGTGCCTATTAAATCCGTATTGGTTGTCGACCTGTATATTCACAAATGCTAATTGCATAAATGTGTTTCTATTTCTTGTTATGTAAAAAAAAATAACTTTTAGATTCCATTGCCGCACGTTGCTCTTTTTAAATATCCCGTTTTTAAAATCGTAAAAAAACCTGGCATATTTGTAGTTTATTATCAGCTTACAAATTATTCTTCTTTTTATGAGTGTCATCTTTTTTTCTACATTTTTCTCTCAGCTCTATACACGTAATCTCCAAACAAGATAATGATTTCCGTATCATGAAATTGTTGACATCAGGTTACATGAGCGTAGCGACAACGGATACCCGAGACATTTATCAACCGAAGACATTCTGGCGACTTGCCAAGACATCTCGGATCGCTTCCGTTGCAACAGACAATCGAGGCTACCTAGTCGTCCGCCGTTTAACTTCACTTTCTCTTGGCGCTGCGTCCTCCCGGGATATTCTCCCGCATGTGACGTGAAGATACAGAGATACCACAACGATGAAATTGTTCTTGGGCCGCTAGCGGAGATCCCCAAATAACAATACCAGTAGAACAAACGTTAACCTTATACGATTCTCCTAGATATCGAAGCTACGACAGTCAAAGAAAATTTATGCGAATAGATTCGGTTGTGCGTTGAGGATGCTTTTTACTTTATTGTTATGAACGAATACCAATCTTTTACGTCTATGGTGTAATCTAGGTTATAGATCTCTTTGGAATTCTTGAAAACTAGGAATAAAAGATATAGATGGTGTTCCTCGCGAATATTTTTTATTTATCTGCCATTTATTTCAGTGTGCATTTGTCAAGAACTAAGTGGATAGGGCAGAAAGGTTTGGATTGATTTTATGGAAATTTGTCAGCTAATCTATAGAAAGCACAGTGCCATACTATAGAAAAAAAATTGCTCAATCTCCAAAGATTTATGTACACTTTCTTCTAAGCAATGTCTTAGGCCCATACTTCCCTAGAGTGCCTTGACATGGAGCACGCACTGCCGCTAAACTATACCTGCAGCGGCTAGAGTCTTTACAAAACCAATTTCTAAGAATGATTGTAAAGGCGCTGTGGTTTGGAGCACACAAATAAGGAGTGATCCCAACATGCCGAATTTGGTGGAATATTCCAGGGAGCTGGCGAAGGATGTGTGGAGATGGATATAAACTACTTAAAAAAATTAAGGAGTCAACATTTTCAAAACCCGTATCTAGTTAACTATGCGAATTGCAATACTAATATTGATAAATTATATTAATCAAGCAACCTGCTGTCAAATATGACCTTTTCTGTTGAACTTTCGCCATTTGTTTTAAAACGGTACAGTAGCGAACCTGCTTTATACAAAAATCAAAGTGGATTTTAAGATCAAAAGCTTATTATTCTTGTGTGTTTTGTGACATTTTTCCGTGTATTCGGTTTTGTTTGATATTGATTATATCGAAAAATAAGATGAGGCGTTATTTAACGGAAGCTGAAGCAATTCAATCATTTACCTTATTCGAAGACGACAGAACTCAGCGTTACGTTACTGAACGCGTTAATATTGTGCAAGGTGTAATTTGGAGACTATGGATACGATATCGCAAAACTGGACTTGTTCCGAGAAGACGTGGGCGGGGCCGCCCAAGATCTACTTCGGCTGTGGATGACAGGTTTTTAACAATTCAAGCTCTTCGCTCTTTGTTTGCAACAGCTCAACCGATACTAAAACGAAATCTCTCTCAGCGGGGTAACATGATTTATATTCAAGGTCGACACTACATGCCTGCTTCTCTACCGGTTTAGTTTATTTATGAATTTTTCGTATTCTTATATTAACCCGTAATACCGACGCCTATGCGAGTCCGCAAGTTTAGGTTACTCTAGTAATCAATTCTTTATTAAAATAAATAATGTCCGTATTAAGGTTATATTTCGGTTTTAAACTCAGTGGCGTGTATATGTAATAATCGCTTTTGATGATTACTTCCTTCTTAAACGCCACAAAATATGATTGCTTTAATTATTTTAGTTGGTTTAGTGATTACTTTTGGTGCTTAATACACATATTATCAAACAAAAATATTTACAGTTTTCCAAAAGATTCTCAGAAGCTTGAACACACAGAAACTTACCAACTCACATCAACTCAACTACAAATGAAAAATTACAACAACATATTGAAGATGTATGGCATAATAGCGACGAAATTAAAAAAAAAACAATAAAAAGCTGCATTGGCAGTATGCCAAAAAGGATTGAGGAAATAATAAAACACAGAGGAGGAACATATTTTTTTTAAGTTTTACCCCAAAATCATAATATTTTTAAGTGGTCCTAATTCCATGGCCACTGACTGTACGTTGAAACTAAAATAGCCATTTTGTGCCCCACCATGATACGAACAAACAACGGTATGACGAATTTTTTCGTATGATTCATATTTGCCGAGATATTTCCTCTGTTAAGATTAAAATGGGACACCCGATATATGGAAAATGAACTTTCTTCAAAACTTTGTTTAATATTTACTTTGCATGACTGGATAATTCATTTAATTTGAATTCTATTCAACTATTACGGAACTATTCGGAAGTATCAAACAAACAAATGCTAGAAATATAACTATTCTATACATGTTTTGCCGTTGAAGTTACTTTTAACTTGAAAATACGAGACTGAAGGAATATACTACACAGATGAGTTATGTTCTTGTCTCCCCTGAAATCAAAAAGAGGGGACTCGACTGTATAACCCGCCACAACGTCGTGTTAAGAGGAGGTCGAGCATCGCAGTTATCTGAATGTACTTCAATGCATGTGGCTGAACAACGCTTTAATCATACCGATTATAAGAGCCTTGTTTTTAGTATTTTATAGTGTGAGACAGTCGTTGGTGATCACCTTGTGATCAATATCTTTAAGTTAATATTTAACATTGCATCGTCAGCAAACATATAGATATCACACATCTGCGCCACTTGCTATATTACTAAAATAAAATGCTGTAACAATATACACTAAAATTATGTAAGTAAGCACAAGAGGAAGAAAATATCAGTTTACACCGTCCTTTACCACCAACAATCCTCTAACACCACTTCAACTATAGTAACATCGAAGATTCTCATTCTCTCGATTCTCCATCGAGAACGGCCATTATCCCTCCACCACTCTGATAATGTCGCTTCCCATTTTCCTGTGTAATCTCCGAAACATGTCGCGCATTACAAATTTCTTGTGTCGGTAACATGTAAATGCAATCGGGCGTGAGGCAAGAGCACTTATAAACAGCTTCTGCTGTACCGCGCTTTTACAATTAATGCAATCAAATCGAACGGGTATCCAGCGCGGTTGGATACCCGGCGTCGAACGGTCGTGGCATACCACATAGTTACTGAAATAATCCGCTAAATACCGACAAACCTGTAATCCCTTTCCCGTCTTGTCGTCGGTAAAATGTAGCACGTCCGTCGGGTACAATTAACGATTAATTCGAATGGATGAATCCAGAGCAATTTATCGCGATGCAATGTTGCGCGAAGTTGAAGATGGTTTAGTCGGTTTTGCACAAAATTGCAAAGCAAAATTCGACATCCGCTTATACCTGAATGAAAATTGATTTCAAATATAAGAATTGCTATCGGATCAATTGTCAAAATTTGCGTGACCATATTTATTTATTATTTTCAGTACAATGAATATTTTGACAAATTTTCAAATATTGTCACCCTGATGAAAAATGAAAATGCACTTGAAAAATGTTGGTGTTCCAAATAAAGAAAATAACAGCAGTTAGGCCTTTCCAACCTCTTTTGCCTTTCTAAATTTCACGGCGCGGCTTTATTTCTTAATACTTATCATTTATATTTTAATATTCCGACAAAAATAGCGAGACCAGAGTTTGGCCATGGAAAATATCCTGCACATTTACACAAAATCAAGATTATTGACTTCCCTTTGTGTTCCTGCACCGAAAAAAAAATTCTAGCGTTTATAAGTGTAAAATTATGTCTAAGATATTATAGCACATTATGTTTTTTTATATATATTTGTGCAGTACTCTCAAATATGTGAGAGCAATATTTTATCATAAATTCAATTATAATTTTTGTTGGGGCAATTACATATTTTGTTAGATTAAATAAACGCATTCTAATTTTTAGTATAAATTATTCTTATTTTAGTAATACAAGTGTTGCTGTCCCAAAACTTTTCTCTGTGAAAGAAAGAAACACACCTAATTAATTAGTAAAACCAAACGCACGTTTCCTAGTATGTAAACTACCATCGTGAGGCCACGCTTGGAATGTAAATTTCCTTAATTACGCTTTAGTATTATAAAATGAAATTGTAATTATAAAATTAAATAGAATATTCTGAAAATACTTGTAAAAAGTGAATACTTCCAACGGAATGTACTTTACGGAATTACATCCACTTGATTGTAGAATTTTCACATTTTTGTTTTGTATTTCTTTTCTGTATACAACGATGACGCTGTTATTATACCAAGCTGCTTCTAATTTTCTCTGAGTCTCGCTCGGTCATGTCCATCGTAGATCGGATCACGCGTTTTTGAAATGCGTATGAACATACTTAACGTGTTTTCTTTAAATTTTTTGTTAAATTTTTGATTGTATCTAAGTGAAATAAATAGATAAATAGATACAATCAAAAATTTAAACAATAGGTAGAGATTGAGTTTGAATCGATTCAGTGGTTTAAAGTTTTTTTTTAACAAAAAATATAAAAATGCTCTAGTAATATGTATTATTAATTCTTTCTTAATAAATGTCATCACTAAGGTAAGATAATCGTGTCGTCGCAGCATAGCCGTAACAGCTGAAACAGTTCAAATTCGTACACACTCATCGTCACTAGCGCGGCGTGTGTGTGTCAATTAAATCAGGCGAACGGAATACTAGTTATTCAAGAAACTTTTCAATTAAAAATGTCCAGTCTGCGCAAGGCTAAACAACGACCCTTTGCTGATAAAGTAAAAAACTTTATCTGTGAGTTTCCAGATTTGTTGTACGACGGTGCTAAAATAGTTTGTAAAGTGCGCGAGAAAACTTTGATGTGCTGGCAAAAGAACGAGGAAGCATGTAAATAGTGCAAAACACAGAAATAGAAAAAACGGCGCGTCAAATAGGAATGACTTTATTTTCGATTTACTTGTCATGATGCTAACATGTAATTTGTCACTCAATATATTGGATAAGAAATTGTTTAAGAACTTTTGGAACAAATACAACCCGGAGTTGAAGTTGCCAACTACGGCAACAGCACGTAATCATGTTTTATTTGTACGCAAAGAGGTGGAAAATAAAATCATATTTACATTAAAAAACAGTTGCTTTGGTTGTGCGTTGGCGAGATTGTAAAAAAAATTCTATTATACGTGTAATGGATCAACATAAACCGACATTTCCACTGTTACTAGCTAGCAAAAGATTACAAGGGTGTACTAGTGCAGCAATTACGACTGTGATACTTACTACGTTAAAAAACTTTTAAATCTCAACACGTCAAGTGTTGATGTTTATGAGCGATGGCGCAGCGACAATGCGTGCGGTAGGCCGTTCTCTTCTTGAACACAGTTGCGACTGTTTACATGTAACTTGTAAAGTGCATACTATACATCTTGTGGCACAAACTATTAGACAATGTCATCCCGAGGTAGATGCATTAATATCAAGTACAAAAAAAGTGTTTCTCAAATCTCCAGAACGTCTTCGAACATTTCACGCACAGTGTCCTGGTATTCGTGAACCACCACAGCCGATTGTTACACGTTGGGGAACCTGGTTGCAGGCTGCTTTTTATTATGCTGAACATTTCAAAAAAGTAAACGCTGTTATTCTGCAATTCAATCCTGCCGAAGCTGCAGCTATTAAGGAGAGCCAGTCAAAATTTCAAGATACTTCTGTTGAAACAGATTTACAAAGTATTCATAGCTACTATAAATGCTTACACAACGCACTGAAACAATTACAAAATAGAGCGTTGTCGTTAGTGAAGTCACTGCAAATAGTGGACGAGGTACATACTCGGCTACGCACTATAGATGACGCAAAAAATATTCGCGTTTTAAAAAAGTTGGAGAGTGTGAGAAGATTCCAATTTTATCGCATTACAACAAATTTGTAATGGTACTTCGACTAATCCATTAATTGAGTTCAAAGATTATTTGAATCATACATGTATTACATCGGTAGATGTCGAACGATCTTTCTCCAAATATGAACACATTTTTTCACCACTGCGAACACGGTTCCACGAAACAACTGTTGAAATAATTTTTTACGATTCTTATCCACTGGGTTATAATACTGATGATGGTGCTTCTACTTCTCATGTTCAGTAGCCTATGGCGCGACGAACGATTATCTTACTCTGGTTATCACATCTAATTCCTGTATACCCTTTGTAATTTATAATATTGTCAATAACTTAATTTTACTTGTTTGAAGTTCAACCTGTATAGGGGAGATAAATCGAATATAAAAGAAAAGTCGGGAATTTATAAGATTACATCTGGTGACTATAATAAAACCTATATTGAACGAACGAGACGGTCTATAAGAATCAGGTTCAAAGAACACATGGCGCATTATCGCTATGGGAGAATCGAATCGTCAAGTGTAGCACAACATATAAACGAAACCGGACATAGCATTAAATTAGAAAAATAAGCACGCTTACGGAACCATTTATATAACAAGGAATGTAAATTTGCTAAACTGAGAGAACGCCCTCTTAATCACTCCGCGTTGATGGATTTATTGAGGTAAAACGAAGACATGTTTACACTTTTGTGCCCCAGACAAACACTTTTTCCTTTAGTTCCCAGTATTTCTCATGTATTAGTTGAAGGATAGATAAGCGGTAGAACAAAGCATGATAGAATTAAAGATTTTTTCTCACATCATTCGGTCCTAGGGTTGACAATAGGAATCCACGAATTCTCGAAACAATTGCTCCGAATTTAATCAAATAATTTGTGCGGTGCGAAGTATGCTGAAACTTGTCTTCAACTAAACTATCTGGGTGTAAATGGGTTTACAAACTACACTCAGCAATACCTACTCAACATTTAGTGTTATAAACAAACAAAAAAAAATAATGGGACATTATCAAATAGGATAATAACGTTGCCTGTACGATCTCCCTTTGAATTTACAACCGCTATATCTTCCAAGTTCAAAGGAAGAATTAGGGAAACTGTAAACTCGATAGGCAGCGGCGGCGTCTAAACAACAATAACAGTTCAAAACAATAGGGAAGAGAAGTTAGTGAATTAGTGTTCGGCGGCACCATTTACACGATACCCAATTAGTTGTATTTTGGCAAACCCTAGTATTTATATAGATTTTTATTTACATTTCAGCGAGTTGAAAAAAATATACGTATACATACAAGCCCAACGTTTACATTCGAAAAAGAAAAATGATTCACCTACAATAAAGAATTTTGGTGGTATTCGCGGCGTATTTTGGGTATACTAACAACCTTGATCTTTTTTATTAGCGTTTCGGATTTTTTACTACTATTTGCAAATACACCTACCTAAGTCTGATGATTCGGTGAAATAAGGGTTTTTGATAAGAAATTCGATAAATTAAGGATGATTACTGAAAAAGCGTTCGCCATTTTTATTATAAAAGGGTTTCAATGAAAATGTCATGAGTAACATGCACTGAAAGAAATGGGGATAAATTTAAGTCCTCATATTACATATCTCCGGCATAAACATAAGGAATTTCCCTTCAAATTGGTAATTTTCCTATAAAACCTTTTATACTTATTAGAAATTATGCGAAAATTTAGATCTTTATCCAAGTTCTACAGAAATTTTCAAAAATTCTGAAATTTTAAAAGCGTGTTTTAAAATTAAACCGAAATTTTCTTGTTGGTATCAAAATTCCGATACGTAGAAGAGTATTATATCTCCTGTTCCTTAAAATGTTTTAGGCGTTGACGCCAGAACATCAACTCTTTATTGTCGTGTACATGTTACACGGGCATATTTGGGTGTCATTAGTGCTTCTAGGAAGGCGTATTGAAAACTAATGCCTCCATAGCTATAACTTTATTAGTAATAGATATATTGTTTACATATAAGTGTGAAACGATAGTATAAACTGTCCTATACCCACTGATATAATCACTTTTCCATACAATCGCTATTAACAGCAATACATTTACGCCAACATACTACGAGTTCCGCAAATCCGTCACGGAAAAAGTCTGAAGCCTTCGCACGGCACTATTTCGGAACCTTCGTTATCACCTCTGCATCCGAAGAGAAACGCTTGCTCTTGAGATGTTCCTTAAGCTTCGGAAAGAAGAAAAAGTCACAAGGCGCAAGATTTGGGCTATAAGGTGTATGGGGTAAAACGTCATGAAATCCTCACGTTCTCTGACTTGTGTGATGCCGAGCGTTGTCATGATGCAGAATTGGCACTTTGTCTGTACGAACCCTACACAGCCGTCGCTTCAGATTTGTTAGAGCTATAACATATCCTTTGGAGTTGACAGTACAGCCACGTTCCAAAAATTCAATATGGACGATGCCATCGCAATCCCAGAAAACGGTAATCAAGAGTTTCCCGGCAGGTGGAACTGCTTTGAACGGTTTTGTTTTGTTGGACTCACGTTTCATTTCATGGTCGTAATAATGTTCCCGTGCAGTAAAACACCCTCCGCAGTAAGAAATTCGATGACAGCTCGTTGCTTTAACCGCACGTCCATGCCGGTCGCCATTTTTAGAACTGTCGTGCGCAAACGCGATACTGCTGAAAATCTCCACTAGGGAGACTTATGTACCAAGAGTTAAGGTAAATGGCAAACCACTTTTGACACTGTCTGGTCCATCATTATAAAAGTTATGGCCATGAAGGCATTAGTTATCAATACACCCTCGTATTATACCTTTGGATCTAAGAAAACAAAGTAAATTGCTATTTATTTTAAATTTTATGTATGTAAAGCAAATTTTATGTCGGAGAAATACAAGGTAAAAGTGTTATACTCTACTATACTACTATATCTAAATTT
The DNA here is from genome assembly GCA_029619315.2 of Dynastes maya. Taxonomy (NCBI): domain Eukaryota; kingdom Metazoa; phylum Arthropoda; class Insecta; order Coleoptera; family Scarabaeidae; genus Dynastes; species Dynastes maya. Next base: position 41,416,241 of record JAROYE020000006.1, on the reverse strand, counting down.
TCACATTGAAATTTACTTTTCCGCGGGAAATTTCATGTTGCGATGAAAATTATGGTACGGATAACCGGTAATTAAATTGCAAGTTATCCGTACCGGAATTTCTTTTTTCAATGTGTGTTAAAAAAACTGCTTTTTTCCGATATTACGCCACATAGCAACAACTTCCTTTGCTTTTGTAACATCTACGATGCTTTATTTTTAGTAGAACATTATACAATGATCACGAGCAACGCCATTCTTGAAGATTTGTTTCCTGCACAAAAAACACACCACTTCAAATGCAATAAATGACGGCATCTGCACGGGATTTTACAGCTTAACTTTGTGTATAGTCCGCATGCTTCAATTTTCATTAAGTTTTTTGGCACGCCACCACCATAATGAACGATACACTGCGCGCATGCAGAACTATCTTAAAACTTCGTTCTATCTCGATCCGAATGCTTTCGGTATGAACTCATACGGTGATTATGTTGTGGATAAAGCGTAGGTAAGGTAAGCTGCAACAACGCCACCAAGTTTTGTATTTTTAGATGCTAAATTACTGGATAATTATTAGAAGTATTCGGGAATCCTTGGCAAATAATGGGCGAATGTAAGTGATTTTATGACGTTATCTGGAATATAACACGTGTAAGTTTGAAATATCTGCATGCGATTTATTCGAATGCCGCGAAAAATGTGCGAGGAATAAATTGCAACGCGATTAAAATTTTAAATCGCCTCGGTCGGTTAAGGAGTTTTGTTAATTTATTGTGCATTGGTTGCCAATTTCTGCGTAGAAGTTATTGCAATCCTAAACGCTATATTTCTACATAACGAAGAGGGCTATAATTCCATAAACACTAACTAAATCTAACTAGAATTTTCACATCAATTAGTAGGTTGTAAGAGAGCGAAAATACAGCAAGAGCTTGCCATGAAAAATAATATATTTATCAGATTTTAAATTAGTTTACACTTGCAAATGGATAAACTGGAATATTGTACCGTCATCAAATTCTTCATGTTGGACGGTTTATCGGCAATGTAAATTCATTCATAGTTAGTAAAGATTTATAGGGCGCCCACTCCTTCATTTTCAATAATGAGGAAATGGTCAACTGAAGTCAAACATGGTCGAACATCGCTTGAAGATAATCCACGTGAAGGACTATCAAACACTGCAACCACAGATAAAAACATCGAGAAGGTGCACAATATAGCGGTGGTTCTCAACCTTTTAGTATTGATGACTAGAGCAACGCAACTGCGCTGAAAGCCAGTGGCGGACGCATAAAAGTTTAGACAAAATAAATTAAATGTGATACGTGCTCAAACACTTACCGTTTTAAGAGTCCTCCGTGAAATCACAAAGTGGATAATGTCTATTTAATATTTGTAACATTAGATATGTTTCCAAAGTTGTTTCGGCAAAGTGAGTGCGGCGTGAAGAAAAAGTGTTTTTGTATGCCGAAAACGAACGTTCTACATCTAGTGACGTTGTATTTGCGTAAGTAAAATAATCTTTCAAATAACTTAACGGTTCTGTTGACGGACCTTCACAAATTTGTCTTAATGTGCCAAAATCAGAGACTTTATCTAAAACACTTTCAAACCTTTCTAAAACACAAACATTTCTTGCGTCTTCTATCGCGCATAGCTGTGCGTGAACATGTTGCACTATTTGCAAAGATTCCACTAACGACACCGAAGAATTTTGTAGTTTTTCTATCGCATCTGCCAGTCCCACATAATTGTTCTGAATAATTTCCAAATCTGTTTTAACTTGACATCCTGAAATTTCAACGGCTTACCTTGACAGCCGCAGCTTCCTTTGGGTCAATTCTAAAATCACGTCTTTATATTCTCAAAATATTTAAGATAATAAAATGCAGCATCTAACCATGTTCCCCAACGAGTAAGAATAGGTTGTGGTGGTTCAGGAATACCGGGGCATAGTCTATGAAATTCCCGAATATGTTTTGGGGATTTTACAAACACAGCTTTTGTGTGTGCTATTAGAGCGTCTATCTCGGGATACATTTTCTGACACTATCTGCTACGAGACTGAGAGTATGAATTTTACATGTAATATGCAACAAGTTAGCACAATGTTTTTTAAGAGATCGACCTACAGCAAGCATGTTTGCGGCACCATCACTCATAAATATCAACAGTTGAATTGTTGAAAGTTCAAACTTTTCCAATGTATTTAACACCAACATTTAAATTACTTCGGCAGTGCATTGTTGTATTCCTCTGGAAGCTAGTAAAATTGAGGGTGACGGTCGATGTGGTTCCATTGTGCGTACCATTACATTAACCACAGAATGTTTTTTACGATCTGTTGTTTTGTCCACACATAACCACAGTTTTTTTATCTTGCAACTCCGATTTAATTCTTTTCTCGACATGCTCACAAGCAGACGGCACAACTCTTTGTAATGTTCTCTCACTTGGTAACTTAAAGTCCGAATATTCATTCCAAAACGAGACGTATGCTTTCTTCCTTAGTAAATGAAACGGTAAATTACATGCAATAAACACATAAATTAAATTTAAATTTGTCATAATCTCGTGTGGAATTTTTTTTTTAAACATTTTTTCGACCAACACATTAAATCTATTTTACACACTACACATTGAATTTTAGCGCCATCACACTTTAAATCAGGCACTTATGCAATAAATTCTCTTATTGTGTCCAACTTTGGTCGTTTTCGCGACGTAGGAAACATTTTCAAAATAAACGTAGAACTACGATATAGTATACGACAGCGTAGATGCATACACAACAAATCGGCTTTCGAGTCGCAGTTATACTGACGCTTATACCGAATTGTCACGGCCGTGTTTATTTTGTGCCACAGGCTTTCAGCGCAGTTTGCGTTGCTCTACTCTGGACAACCAAATAACCTAATATTTTTTTCATCTGGAACTGCAAATTATTCCTGCCAAACGCAATTTCGCAATAATCTTGTTTTACATACGCGATTAATTGCGCAATATTACAATTTTTATTTAGGAAGATTTTATGATTTATGGACTTATTTTTCTGACTTTCATCTTTCCGCAGTAAACATGTAGACGCATTATAAATAGTTTATTCATGTTTATTGGTATTTCGTGGTTTAGTTTCCTTCCTTTACTTTCCAATGCGTGATTGATTGTATCTTTTATAGGAAGCTGATGTTTTAATTTCCCAACGTAATTTTCTTATTGAAAAGAAAACTGTGTTAGAAAGCAACGTTTTCCATAAAGACGGCGATTTTGATTTTTGGATACTGTCACTCAATCTGTATACTTATTCTCTTTTTAAATACGTATACATAAACAAACTTGAACTTAATTCAGTCAATTACATTACAGTAGAACGCGGCCAAGTAAAAATTAACTGGCTGCTATTATTAACGGTGTTGGTCACCGAGAATGTATGTAAATAGTTGGGTGTTTATAAAAATAAGTGGGATCTGTTGTTTAGAAATGTAGAACATTGGCGAAAATGGAGGAACACCTGAGTCTCAAAAGATATTTGCAAGATAACGTAAAAGCGTACTCGAAAACTTATTTTCGGCTTTGAAAAATAGTTTCAATCTTTTTGGCGTCTAACTAACTATACTAGCTTAATCTTCTTACAGAAAAAAGGTATTAGATGCAGTCATATTGTCCCTTTCGTCTATTCTGCTGCAATATTACGCGCAAAACTTTACTTTCTTTTATTTTTGGCTTCTGTTTGCTTTTTGAATCTGTTACGTATAACCATCCCGATGAATTTATTTGTATACATTTATAAATACGGCATAACCTGTTGAAATAGATTTTCAGAAATAATAGATAGGTTCGTATAAACACTGTTATTTTTGACCACAAGGTCAAGTTAATTCTGCTGGTTTTCTATTTATATAAAATGCTGTAAAAATAATAAAGTATATTCCAATATGTTTTATGAAATATGATTTCTAACAGTAACTGGCAACTTGTCAAATATTAGGGGACTAATTGAAATATAATTGTTAAGAAGACAACAATAATCTTAGAAGGATTTTCTGATCGACGCCACGTTCATTGGTTTACCGAATAATTGATTTTGAGCTTCATTACATTCGTGTAAACTTTAAGTATGATTTGTTAATTTTCGACTTATTTTTCTTCAATTTGTTCGATGTGGAGGATAGTCAATTGGGAAGGATGAGCGCCAAACGTTTCAACTGAGAAAATAAACTAACCATTTAAACTTCTGCACTTTATAGGTTTTTTTGTAACAGACCATATACAGTGTTATTCTTGAAAAATTGCGCAGCAACAAGATCTGCAGAGCAGCAGATACAAATGAAATGGTAACTCAAACTAACGATTTGAAACATATTTCTTGTTTTTTTGAAATAATAAGGTGTGGCTATTAAATAACCGGACTGGTGCTACTATCGACAAACAGCGAGCACGCCACGGCAGGTTTAAACATATCTGTGCTCGTAGATGCTTTCCCCACCCTGAGCTCGATGGGCCCGGTTGTACGTCGTTCAGTCTCGCTGTAGTAGTCGTCCGTTCAAGTCCTTACGCTAGCGTCGCGTCGAAAAAATGCAGTGTTCAGATCGAGCAACGATTTAACCTCAAGTTTCTTGTGAAACTGGGACGAAGACCCGATTTGTGGAAGAGCAAATCCTGGATGCTCCACCAAGACAATGCGCCAGCGCATTCCGCCTTGTCTGTGAAGGCGTTCTTTGCGAAATCCGGGATCACCGTGTTGGACCACTCACTGTACTCACCCTACCTGGCTCCCTCTGATTTTTTTTTTATTTCCTAAGGTAAAATCGGAGCTTAAGGGGACAAGATTTGACAGTGTGGAAGCGGCGAAAGCGAAAGCGGCGAAGGTCCTCAACAAGCTGACAGAAACGGACTTCCAGCACTGCTTTCGACAGTGGAAAATTCGTATGGAGCGTTTTAGGGATCGGCAAGCAGAGTACATTGAAGGGGAAAAACTTTGTAATGTAATTGGTGATCAATAAAATGTTTTGTAGCACCAGTCCGGTTATTTAATTGTCACACCTCGTACACATTCTTGCTTGCAATAATAATACTGATTACTTGCAATGTCGCTGTCATATAATATGACGCAGAAAGAAAATGAACAGTTATATAACCCACAAGCTATACTAAATTTTTTCACCAAGCTCATTCCCGAGGACTATCAATTCCACATTCTTTTCTATTGATAACCTTGTGAAATGTAATATCTGCTGCACGGACGAACACATTCTCTGAATCTGATATTTTGTCTGTGATGCTTTAAAATTGTTCACTGATATTTTTCAGGGCAATTTTAAGAACCTTTAATCCTATTTGAAACATTCAAAGTTATTGATCCAATGCGGCTCTGTGTGAGGGATACATCATGAAGTTGGAGGAAAAGAAAGGTCCACTTTCTCAAAATAACTATTAATAACTATAGTTATTATGAGAAAGTGGACCTTTCTTTTCCTCCAACTTCATGATTTAAAGTATGTAAAAGTAAGTTCCCAATTTGAAACGGCCATAACTTAGCCAAACTTCTTCATTCATTACTCTTCATGATTAGAGTGAAAATCTTAAAAAAAAAAAAATGCTGGAAACATATTGATTACAATGCGAATATTGAGCATGTGGATAGAATTCTTTGATCATGGAATGAAAAATCATAAGTTAGTGGATGAACAGATTCTCCTGGTCTGGATTCTATATAATCCCTTTTGTACCAAGAATATAAAAATGGGTGTCGATATCTTGCGGAGGTTAATTGGTTATGGACCAAAGATTGTAATTTCATTATACTTATTGATATTTCGGGGATGCAATTTAATATCAATATTGGCAAGCAAAACCTGATCAGAAAAGTGTTTGACGCATCCTTGCCACACACGAAAGCCGTATACGTCGAGCGGTTATAATAATAACAAACGTGTAAAATATATTGACATAAAAATAATAAAATGTATTCTAAACATATATAAAAAGATACAATTACGGCACTGATATGAATAAAAAACAGCGAACATTATTTATAAAAATAAGGCAAATGGCACGTACTCCATTTGCGCACGCTGTTGTTTATAAGGACAGGGCGTAGATGCGCTACTAGTACCTGCTGTAATCCCGACAATTATAAGGGATGGTTAATCCGTAGGCACAGGTGCGCCATCGGTCAAATTCAATTAGCGCGACGGGGATGCTACCTCTTATCTTCTTCCCATAAAAGTAAATGCATGTAATAATGCAATTACGCGTTTTCTGCGGATGGTAATAATTACAAAATTATATTTGGGCATTTTTTACTTCTTTTAGTTTTTATACTCACGCGTTTAATGGTTTACTTCCCAAAATATATTACAAGTAGGCACTTGGTGCCCCATATGAAATCACACCAATTTTTAACGTGCAATATAACCACGCAGCAACATTCAAGGTATCTCGTTAAAATAAGGAAGTATTTGAAAACTCATCATTTTGTGGACATTCAGTATAATTATCAGTATCACCCTTGTATACATTATTTAATAGCAAATACAGCTATTATAACCGTTTTCTGAAATTCGAACAGGTAAGCGTAACGTACGTTGTTCTGTCTTGGAGTGCTGAACATCGTTTGTTCGCCGTGGAGGCGTTCTTTCGTAATAATGAGTGTTTTGCGGCCACGCGGCGCGCCTTCCGAACACATTTTAACCTCGCTCCGCGTGCAACCCTCCCGAACAACTGTAGTGACACCCGAGAATGTAGATCGTGCCCGAGTCTCGGTTGAGAGAAGCCCACGACGTTCAACGAGAAAATGCGCCCTTGCACTTGGAATTTCGCGTCGGAGCCTTCAAACCATTTAAAAAAAACATTTAAAATTCCATCCCTACAAGATAATGGTCGTCCAGAGGCTCCTTCCAACTGACAACGGATTTTCTTCAGGACGAATTTGCATTGATCACATCGGACGAAACACATTTTCATTAGGATGGTTACGTAAATAAACAAAATTGCCGATATTGGGCAACTGGCAACCCAAGCGAATTGCACCAGCAGCCTCTTCACAGCGAAAAGGTTACAGTGTGGTGTGCTTCGTCGAAAGTTGGAATAATTGGACCTTATTTTTTTGAAAATGAAAGAGGGCTGGCGGTGACGGTGAATTCAGAGCGATACGTCGCTATGCTTCGTGAATTTTTTATTTCCTACTTGGAGAAAAATGAATGGGACATTCACAACACCTGGTTTCAACAGGACGGAGCCACTGCTCATACAGCGAGAGTTTCAGTGGATCTCCTCCGTGAAACATTTCCGGGACATCTGATTTTCAGAAACGGTGACGTTCCGTGGCCACATCGCTCGCCCGACCTCACCCTCTACGATTTCTTCTTATGGGGGCACCTGAAGTCAAAAGTGTACGTTGACAAACCACGCACTATTCCACATTTAAGAGACGCCATACGACGTGAAATCGCAGCAATACCGGTTGAACTGTTGGAGGATGGAACTTTAAAGACCGTCTGCAGGAATGCGTCACAGAGGAAGGACGGCATTTATCGGACATTCTTTTTAATAATTAATTTTTCTTCTGCATTTCAATAAAACTTCCGTTCATTAGCTACAAATTGTGATTTTTTTCATCCCGATAACTCGAAAATTAAAGGTAAGACGTCCATTTCAAATGTGGTCATTTGGTCTCCGCCACCCTGTATATGTATACCCACACCGGCCGAAAGATTATTAAATGGTATAAGTCCGCCATTGATACTTTGTTCTATCTTTAACTGTTCAAAAATTTTGGAAAAACGAAATTTGGGGCACATTTCAAGGGCAAATTTCACCCCTCATATATGCAGCTTTGCAGCAACGAAAGGTACCGTTGAGCAACACTCTACAAACTGACAATGTTTCTATTAGAATCGGCGATTAACACTTCGGGTAGTTCCTTTGTTAGTGGATGAAGATCTTCACGTTTGAGAATGACGTTAAATTATAAAGTGTCTTAGTGGGGTCCTTCAACAGGTCTGTCAATAATTTTAGTTGATTCAGTAAGGGAGTCTAAGCCTGTATTCAAGGATAACATTCAAGCGACTCTAGTCAGAAATATCGAAGCACAACCGCTAACGTTGTGATGGATTTTTCCTATCTGCCAAGAGACACTTATAAATATTGCACGAAAAATATGCACCTACAAAAATTAACTAATACCCATATTAGAATCTAACTAGTTTCAAAAACATTAAAGATCCACGGATATGCAAAGAAATTCTACGAAGCTAGTGTGGATTATTTTTCACCCAGGTAGAATTGACAAAATGTTTTCTTTGAAATGACGAAACTATAAATTAAACTCCGCGTCCCTTTCCAACATTTATTGTACTTCTTTACCACACTAGGGAGTACCTACTGCAAAATTTGTAAGAGATGACAAAATATCCTAGATAGTGGCGAAAAGCAAGAACTATAAAAATACAATTTCATATGCTACCAACAAAAACATTGGTATTTTTTCAGAGTAATTCCATAATTGAAATGCCAACTTACGTTCAACAAATTCAAAGAAATAAAACTTAATTCGATAGTTGAACGCATTGACAGAAATAAAACCCTGGTTGAGATGAAGAGAATTTACTTTCCATTTAAACTCCTTCATATCTCAAAGATGACAATGAATAGATAGTCGAGGCATTGTGCCAAGAAATTTTTATCAATATACATACGTAAACATACATATTTTTCAACAGTTAAAAAAACCTCCATCCCAAGATTTCACGAAACAGAAGCATAAAACAAATAAAAAACATCCCTACAATAACTTATTATCTCTACAAAACGTCATATTTCACGCCAGCTTATCTTCGTATATTTTAGCCGATATTTACATGTATGTAGGTTGTGTAATTCCTACATGACGAGAAACGAGCGCTGTGCCCGTACGTTATCATTTTAACGCCATCCGACGCAACTGTACCGTCATTTAATCGCCATATTTCACTTTGATGCCGGAGTAAAAATGAGTTTGTCGGAAGCGTACTCTATCAGTCTACGAGATTATCAACGTGTAGGAACGTATTTTCTATTTTCAGAAATGTCAACGGCTTCTAAATAACTTTACGTACACCGCGAATAGAATCGCTAGCCTAGTAAAGTTGACAGTTCAGTAATTTTAATTTTGATTCAAAAACAAACCACTTATACCTTTCATATCAAGCACAATGGATGCTATCTCAAAAAATTACACTTTTAGTCAATTCGCACTGCAAGGTGTAATAATACATCAATAAAATCTTTGTATAAGTGATTCTGTTCGAATAAATCAAAATTAAATGAAGACATAACAAACTTTTTGTTATTACACACACGGCAGCGTACTTAAAACATACACTGTAAACTACATATTGAAAATGAGCCTATAAAGCAACAAAATAATGCTAATATTTGGGATCGACGGTACAGGATAACATGTTGTAGTATGCCAATTACAGCAATATTAGTAAGCTGCTGCATACCAAAGCAGATCTGTTTAAGAACACTAAAACGGAGTCAGGTCCGATTGCACAATGTCCTGGTAAATCTACATTTTATCAGAAGGATAAGACTGATTAGTAATCAGTCTTATTCTTCTTATGATTAGTAAGTAAAGCGAGGTGATATCTCGGCGCGGCATAGGCGTGAGCTTCCTTCAGTAAGTACCATAACAGGACACGCGTGTAAACATTGTCGAATAGTTTCTGCCACAAGATGTAAAGCATGCACTTTACACGTAACATGTAAGCACTTGCAACCGCGTTCGAGAAGAGAATAGCCTACCAAACGCATTGTCGTGGTACCATCGCTCATAAACATCAACGCTTGACGTGGTGAGACTTGAGTTTTCTAACGTACTAAGTGTCACCCTCACAATTGCTGCATCAGTACACTTTTCCAGTCTTTCGTTAGCTAGTAACAGTGGAAATATCGGTTTATGAGGGTCTAGCACACGTACTATAACATCTAGAATAGAATTTCTTTTACAATCTGTTGTCTCGTCAACCAAAGCAACTGATTGTTTAATGTAGATTTGATTTTCTTTACCACGTTTTCGCGTACAAATAAAACATGCTTACATGCCGTTTTCATAGTTGGCAACTTCAACTCGGGGTTGTACTTATACCAAAAGTTCTGAAACGGTTTCCTTTCGAGTAAGCGAAGTGACAAATTACAGGTTATCATCATGATAAGTAAATCGAAAATAAAGGCAGTTTTCGTTGGCACGCCGTTTTTTCTATTTCGGTGTTCTTCGGTATTTACATGTTTGTTACAGCCGCCTTGTCCCAGCACATCAGATATTTCTCGCACACTTTACAAACTATTTTATCACCGTCGTAGAACAGATCCGGAAAGTCGCAGATAAACTTATTTACTGTGCCAGCAAAGGGTCGTTTTTAGCCTTGTTCATATTACACATTTTAAATCAATAATTATATATTTATAACGAGTAACACGTAACACAAAGCATAACGCACACTATTGTTTCCTAAACTGAACGAAAAATAAACAAGCGGACGCTGACAAAGCGAGAATCGATTTTTGTACACAGCCCGCTACTTCAGTGAAACGCCTATGTATCGCAATTTCATCTATCAATAATGTCATATGTCAATAACATCATGTGTCAATATCATTGTACATATCCGCCGGATAACCAGCTGTCAACAACCCCGGGTATCCGATAGCCTAGACTACCCTGCTAACAATCTGACCAGTAAAAATATCGGTGTAGTTATAATACTGCAAAAAAAGGCTTATGGTCAAAATACGCTAAGCCTAAGTCATCAAACTCTAAGAAATATATATTATGCAGAAATTAAGTCAAGATTGATATACTTATGCTATTTTGCTTTGGGTCTCATCCCCTTCAGCTAAAACGATTTTCTTGGCACAGAAGAATATTATAAAATTTATAGACGGTTTGCCGTCTAAAGAGTAAACCAGTATTTAAATCGCTAAAGATCCTATACATTTTAGAGACCACAGATTATATCCACAAGCGCAGAAATATCTACTCTAAAAACAACATCGCCCATGATTGTGATACTCACAGTACTTAGAATTTGCATACACCAAGACAAGACCTATAAGTAAAAGATATAAGCTTAGAATATATGAGCAAAAGCTCTGCAATAAGTTAGCTACCGAGCTTAAAACAGCTCATGGATTTAAACCTGTCGTAATTGAAAAATGTTTCTATAACATTCAAAAATTCTTATTACGATAGGTTGTTTCTGATGAAGGGTAGAGAAAATTTGTAATTACATTTTTCTTCTTTATATTACTCTATTTTATTATGTGTATTTCTTTAATTTTCTTGTTTTGTATATTGACTGATCTTGTTACCCGTAAAGATTTATGAAATCAATAAAGATTATTGTTATTTTCTCGTTATTTTGATGTAACTTTGCAATAGATGTGTTAAAGCCAAAATGTTCTTTTCAATTTGACAGATTTTTTCTCTAAATCTCTGATAACTCTCTTTCGAAATATTAAAGACCACAATACATGCGAACTCCTTTCTTCCAGTTATATTAAAAATCGATAGAGTAATTTGCTTATTTCAGTTGGAGCAGCGCGTATGTATACAGGGCGAGTCATAATTAACTGTAAAAAATGTTACTGTATGTTCTTCAACCAGAAATAAAACAATTAACTCAATACAATTTAGTACCAAAATGCTTGCTTCAGAAAATACAGAGCCTCACAAAAACCAGTTACTCACGTTTTTTATATATTTTCATTGGGAAGCATTTTGACACTGTTATATTGAGTTAATTGTTTTGTTTCGGGCTGAAGAACATACAGTTAAATTTTTTACAGTTAATTATGACTCACCCAGTATAATTGAATCTGATTAGATTTCAAAGCGCCAGTTTCCAACAATTTTTTCCATATTTTTCAAGACTTTTTACAAAAATTTTATTGATTTTAAAAACCCAAAATTCAAAAGTTTGAAATTAACCCCTCCCACTGTTGGATGTATTGCAATTAATAAACTCTTTAAAATTTATCTAATCTTATCATTATTTTTCTGCTAGTTTAAACTATATAAAGCATATTTTTTATTTGTTTTTCACAGAAGAATGGTGACATTTATACAAAAAAAAAGTTGCATGTAGAAATTAACACTAAAAGTCCACACTATTTCAGGTAAATTTACCACTGTGAATTTTGGTAAGGTTTTCTACACCCCCAGGTATTAATTTTAACACGTAAATTTTTTAGCACTTGCTGTTTTCGCTTGACACAGGAAAGTTTTCAACTGTGTACACAAACTCAAGTTCTAAATAAATCAGAGAAGCAGACCTTTTAAATAAAATGATTTTATTGTCTATTCTGCATTTTTCTCTATTTGAAAAAGTTTATAGATCCACAATTAATGTCAATCCAGGTAAAAGGAAAGAGAAAGTGTAGTATGTTCTAATACCGTTCAAAATTAAAGATAAACCTAAAGCTAGGGTAACTTCTAAAGGTAAAATATTTTACATAATAATATTAATGATTAAAAAAGAAAAGACAGGTAAATTAGTTAATCATAACAATATAAAATGTAACAAAATAATTTTTTTCCAACAATCATTTTTCCGATATTTAATTAGTTCTACATTTAAAAGTAAATTCATTGGATTTGTTCCAATATTTCTCATTCATTTGATGCCGGAAAATAGAGCACTAAATATCAGAAAAATAAACATTGAAACAGTAATTCTAATCACATTTTCTATTTAAAATAAGTAATACGTTGTAGTGTCAACATAATTACTAGCGTGACTGTACAATGTATTTATTCAAAAATCGAACGTATGACTACATTGAAAATTCCATTTAGTTGAGTCAAGCAAACTACAATTGATCCAAGTAAAACCTTTAGACACGGGCAAAGAAATATCCTGTTGATTCAAACAAAATAAACTTGGATTAACAAAATAAATAAAGTGTTTCCACGTGTATGGTTTCAAAAAAACACTGAAATGTTGAATATTAATATAATTTTTTATGAGAAAATGTAGTTTAATTAATTATAATTATATATGAAAGATTATATCCTGCAAATGTCATAATTTCTAATAACATTGTGGCACATTTCAGGGTCTATGCTGTTGATTTCGCGACATATCTCGTCTTCAGCTTTGCAATCATTCTAGACTTATTTCTGTAGACTCTACTCTTCAGATAACCCCAAAGGAAAAAATCTGCAGGAGTTAAATCTCACGAACGTGGAGGCCTGTTGATACCGCCGTTTTTTGAGATTACGCGTCCTGGGAAACGGGTCTGAAGTAAGGTGACTGTTTCTCTGGCTGTATGGCTGGTGACACCGTCTTGTTGAAACCAGAAGTCATCAGTGTCGAAATCGTCCAATTGGTCCCATAAAAAGTCGGCTAACATGCTCTAATAGCGAACGGCATTAACTGTAATCGCATTTTCGACGTCGTCTTCGAAAAAATACGGGCCAATGATGCCACCATACCAAACAGTCACTTTTTGGGAATGCATTTCTTTTTAGATAATCACTCTTGGGTTTTCTGATCCCCAAATGCGATAATTTTGTTTGTTGAAGGTTTAAGGTGGAAATGGGCTTCGTCAAGAAAGATGATTTTCCTTGAAAAATTATCTTCTTATTCAAGCATCCATTCTGCGAAGATACGACGCTGTTGATGTTCTTTCGGCTTCAAATCTTGTGTCAATTGAATTTTGTAAAGAAGCAAATGCGGTTGCTTGGCCAAGATTCGTTGTGTAGTGGAGTAGGAGAGTCCCAGTTATCGGGATCGACGTCGAATCGATGTGGCTGGGCCTTCGGCCACACTTTCACGAACGAGAGCCCCCAAACGCTTTGGACGAACACGATGAGGAACTTTAACTGTGCTTACAACCCCAGTTTGCTGAAATTTCTGAACCACATTCCAAATTGTGCGTTCCGAAAGTTTGTGTATACCAAAATATTCACGTAATGCACGAAATGGATTTTTTTGCAAACACCCATTTTCATAAAAAGCCCTAACCATCTTAACACGTTGCTGGATTTTGTATCGCCCCATGACTACTTTTGTGCGCGTTTGTAATTTGTAAACATCACTTGACAGATGTAATTGTCATTGACGTTTCAAAAATATCAGTGGTTACTATGTGGAAATCCTTAGCGGATCACCCCAAGCAAATTTGCCTTAACCGTTAGTTATTTCAACCATTTCGGTTTTTCAATGCACATCATCAAATCAAAACACTAAAGAAGTAAGGCCTTCAAATCTACTCATATGCAGACTGCAGAAATTTCAGTCGGTTTCGCGAATAATCTTCAGGTTCAAGCTTCGAAACATGGCTTCATTAAGAGTCATTCTATTATTATAGTATCAATCGTGAAAGCCTGCGCGAATTTCTTAACGAAATTAACATCGCCAAAAGTTTTAAACAAAGAAATTGTACACAAAATAAAATCAATGGAATGTGAAGACGAATAAGAATCATGAACTCTTTAATTATCTATCTTTAAAAATACCACAAAACATCTACGAGATCAACAATGAAATACATTTGGGATACTAAGTTTAAAGTATCCGCCTCGTCAGAATTAATCCTGCCCAATAGAAATACACGGATCACTTTAACAAGATATCATCGCCAGTTTTAATTTCTCTAACGAGTTAGAATTTAAATTAAAGCCGCACAACGACAAAAGTATCCCGGTACGCTACGGATTTATACCGGGACTTTTACGATGTTTACCGCACCGAGTTTTTTTATGACGCCATAACGCGTATGTCAGAAAACTTAAAACTTCAAAACATTCCTAACGATTATTACGTGCTTTCTATTATGTCGAAACCTTTTCTTTGACGATTTCGCGGCTACGCCGGAAGACGATGATGCACAGAGGAGAACGCTCGCTGCGGAGCATTTTTGCGCGCTTTTTATTACATAAATTATGACGGACTGTAGAGCATAACATCAGAAAAATAAATGTAATCGGTAAGGATTGGCAGCAGAGACCGCTGTGGATGTTTTGTTTAGTTGAGAAGTCTGGCAATTATAAAAAAGAAGAGAAAATGTCTGCGATGTTGATTTCGAGACGTTTTCATTAAATTTTGCCAATTTCACTTGAACATTGGTGATTGGTTTAAAAATACCGATCGAGAAAAGTATTTCTCAAGGTAGCTGCGGAAATCTAAACATTCTAAAGGTCGAAAATTTTATTTTTGCTTTTTACTTCTAAAATCTAGAATATCTTACTCCTAAGAACGACTCCATGTACAGAAAGTTTTAAAAATCCCGGTGTTGTAGAGATTTCCGTTAAAATATGAATTTCAAAAACACTTACCTTACACTCCAAACAAGTGCCAAAGATTTTTTTATTTTTTTTTTCTGAAATATAACTGTATTGTAAAGGATATGGATTGGAGATGAGCGCCAAACACCAACTGCGTGGCCTGGTTGTCTGCGAGAGATATCCCAGAGCAATTGGTGCAATTCCTGGATATGGTAGATTGGGGTCCACATCGACCCCTGACCCTGATTCGCTCTCTGAAACAAAAGAAATAAAAATAGTATAGCTAGGATACATCCAGCTAAAATTTTTTTAAAAATTTTGCAAATGGTTTGTATTAGTAAAACAATCAATCGCCTTATTTTAAAAAAATATACTGTAAAGAAAATACACATGAATGAAAAATTTGCTATAATCATGAAATTGCCAAGCAAAATAGAGATATACGTAGTCCATAGATGTTGTATATCGCATTTCGCCGGATTTTAATATGATCCAAATGTGCTGGGACACATTTTTTGGAAGGTTTCCTTGCATAAGATGGGAAATATGTAAATCATAGTTCAATGCACATCCATACCGATCTAAACGAGTTTAAAAAAAAAAAGGAGTAGCAAAATGGTGGTAAGAAACATATGGTAAATTTGCGTAACGCAATTATAAACTTATTTCCTCAAGTTTCACAACAGAAATTTGGAACTTATATTCAACGGAATGTCCACCGCACCAAAAAATTTTTGTCATCGATTTTGAATGTCAAATTGAAGAAACAGTATCTAAATGGACTCAGTGAACACTCTGAAATAAGTATGCAATTCTAAACGTTCTATAACATCATCTTTATTGATTAATTATATGAACTGAGGGTTCGGAAGTGTTCTAAAACACTTTTACGGCAATTTAAACGAATTTTAGCATCAACTAATGAGATTTCAACGAAATTTAAAACTGAAAATTAAGACTAACCTGGATTTTATGACGATGTGAATATAAACTCCATGCTTATATTACATTTACATCAACCTTTTTAACTTGAATTAATAATACGATTTGAAATATTGACCCTTGAAACTGGGAGAGCGGCCAAAATACAAGTTACCTCGATGAAAATTTGACTCAAAGTAAGAAAATCAATTGACGTCCCTCTTTTCCTTTATTTTAATCGCGATGGCGATTGTTTTATCCACAGCAAATTTGGATAATTCCTTTCCAAATACGAATTGACGATGAATTTTAGATTAATTAACCTATTTTTAAAGGTAACATGATAAAATGAATGTAGTAACGTGACGTAACGTAGACGACTTAAATATACTATTCTATGACCTGAAATACCACTGACAACCCAACAATAATAAAACTTGCTGACGTTCTATATAAAAACTTTATGAAAGGTTTTTAATATTCGAAATTATGCTAGAAATGCCTCAGAATTTACATTATCTGTTGTAGGAAGATATTCTATTAATTTTGAGGATTTACGATATGAAGAAACCGAATTGAAGAGGAGTTTCTTCCTCGTTACCCCACGTTTGTCGTTGGTTGGACTTATAGTAAGTGCCTATTATGTATTAATAATAGCTGATCGATAACATTACGCGCTTTCTCATCCTGTAATGGCATATATAGCCTATACAGACCTTGTAAAGCGAATGCGTACAGCAAAAAATAGTGGCCGCTCCCTTTCAGCGATTGGAGATCACAAATCAATCACACCCTCCCCACCTCTAACGCCCACATTTTTTGCTGTACGCATTCGCTTTACAACATCTGTATACATTACTACGAAAACAAATGTAGTTCGTCTGGATCTTTCGTAAATTATTTTTTTATAACTTTCCTTAGTGAAATTTCTAACGTCTAATATGTTGTGTATACGTTGCCTTGATAGTCAGCTATGAACGTAGTGTATGTCAAATATTGCTGATTGTAAACAACTTTAATATTTATATCATCATGTCAAAAATAGCAAAAGAAAGTTGGCAGAGCATTTATATAGGAAAGAGGTTCAAGAAGAAAAGATACTGGTTCAGTTAACTGATCTGGGAAAGGAGTGCAGTATATGAAGTAATAGAGAAGTGGTGAAAAAATGGAGCATAGACCAGCTTCCAGAAGTCCGCAGAAGATACTTGGAAATGATTTAAATGCTCTGGTTACATTGGGATGAAGGAATTCTCGACTAGGGTTTCGCAAATTGACTAGTAGATTTATAAATTTCAGAAGAACACAGGTTTGTCCAGAAACGGTTCGAAAAACACTAAAGAAACAAGACTTTCAATCCGGAAAACCAAAAAGAAATCCTGCTATAACAACTGCGCAACGAGTAAATTCTTCTCAAAATTTTCGACAAGATAACTTTGATAATGCTTTCATATCTGATGAAAGCTGTTTTCGAATTGGTTGTAATTAGACTACAAAGAATGTTCCACCAAAATTTGCTACAAAAATGATGGTATGGGGGACAACATCAATGCGTGATGGAATTCCGTTACGTTTTACCCAAGGTACGGTGGATAGTACAAAATATTGAGAAATTCTAAGTGGCTGTCTTGTTGAAATTGCTGACGTTTTGCATCCGGAAGAATGGCGATTACAGAAAGATAATGCTAGATGCCATCTACGTGTACAAGAACATGGATGCAAGGACAGACGACTGAGGTAATTCCTTGGCTAGCAGCTTCTCCTAACCTTAGTCCAATTGAAAATGTATGACGCCTAATGAAAATAGAAGTAGAAAGAATGACACCTCGCTCTAAAGTCGAGTTAATAGCGCCAATTTCACAAGTTTGGGATACCTTGACTGCAAAATATGGACGAAGACTGCAGATTTAATAATGGAAATTCCTGGTCGTTAAATAAAATGTATTGAAAAAAATGGATCTATTAACCTTTAAAAAAAAAGATATATTGTGCGAATGTTTAGACCTTTTTTTACTTTTACGGATACCTTTTGGGCAGACTATATTAATTTTCTAACGCTGGGTAGCTGAAAAGGCAACAGGAATCAAATTTGGAATATTGTTTTATTTTTTCATTTATTTTTTAATTATTGTGCCACTAGATAGATTGGATTAAGGGTAATCCTTGAGTTGTCTCACTACAACCTTTTCAGATCTGTTGTGGTCCTTGTATTACTAGATCGTTTACAATAGCTTAACATTTTTACTAGACCTAACAGCCTTGTGAAAGTAGCTTTTGGCTTTGGATATTCTGGCCCTATTTATAAGAGCCATGTATGCAGTAGTCCCGTGACGTCAATCTCTGCTTCCACTTGACAGAATCTACTCACTATTTCCTCTGATAGGCACTTGTTGTTCAACTTGTTTCTTCAGCATACAGTTTCTATTAGCAAGCCCACTATTGCATTTTGTCTTTACCTAATGGGTTAGCTGTAAGTTTACGCCCCTATTCATTTAGGAATTGCTTCGCTTGTCTTTAATTTGGAATACTTTTATACCAGTCTTAAGGTTGCTTCTCTTTCCAATGTCTTCTACAGGTTTTCGTCAGTAATTGACGAACCTGTTCGAACTAATTCGTCCTCCTTAACAATCTCTCGGCAGCTCTCATGTCCTGGTACCCAGATTAGGGCTTGACGATTATACTAAAATGACTCTGCTCTATAAAGTGCATGAATAAAATGTTTACGGTGTTTTACATTTAATATTTTATCAAATTCTCACAAATTTGTAAATACATTAATTTTCATTATTTGCTGTTATTATTCCGCAGAATAGTAACAGATGTTTGTTATTTCGATGGATGCATTTGCTTTTTGAAGACAACGTTTTGTTAAGCTATCCTTCAATTAATAGATTGTACGTCAATAATTAATACCCATGGTCACATTATTCCAAAGCCAATAGCGAAAATTTCGGTCTTAATTTATTTATTTAGCTGGTTTAGACGTGCGGAAAATTTAGCCTGGCATACATATGTACATTTACACACGCCAAATACTACAAACCCCGTGTTCATTTAAATTAATATCGAAATAATTACATGTACACAGTGTCGGTCCATCTGCAGTAGACAGGATTACCAACATAATCCAGTTTTAATTAAAACTGAACCGGGCGGGCGGGTAGCCCGCCGATAGTTTGAAGTTAATCTAGTGACAGAGCAATAAGCCCGCCAGACAGACGCTTTCCTCTTTTAGATAAACTTGGTGCGCCACAGATATAGCATTCACTTTCCCCTTTCTTTCTTTCGCGTCTTCCTAAGTCGTGTTTAGCTAAAAGTAAAGTTTTGCCTCACTTAAACCCACGACAGATAACAATTATATGCTAATTTCGTTTCGCGAACGAATGCAAATTCTCATTTGAGTGACGGCGCCGGTTTGGGAGATAAGAACTAATATCGTTTGATATTCAATATAGTATTGTCAAAATGTCCGTTTCATCTAATTAAGTTAGAGAAATACTAACCGATTCTTGTTGTATTTGAAGAAATTAGAAAGGCACTTGTTTGGAAAAACGAATTCGATGCCAGAAATTGAGATAATTTTAGTCTTTACAAACTAAATTTAATTAATTATGGATCATTAAAAGTAAGATTACACTCAGAAGATCTGTGCCAAGTAGAGCGTAAAAGGATTTTTAAAAACATCTAATACTTTGAGTCTATTAATTTCCTTTAATTAGTATAGTTAAAAGTAAGAATCAATGCTTTGTACTTCCTCTGTTCTATAATAAGTGAGCTATTATCGATTTTTATTTTGTCTAAAATAAGTGAGCCATTTCTGATTTTTATTTTTTCCAAAATAAGTGGGTCATTTTCAATTTTTATATTTTCAAAATTTTAAAAAATAAGTGGTCATTTAGGAAAAAAAAAACATTTATTCCGACATTTCTTATATAGTATTTCTTTAACTTATAAATTGTACCTAAAACTACTAGTACTAAGTTACAAAATATCAATATAAACGAATAGTAAGCAAGCGATTCTCCGTACGAAGCTCCGTACGAATTTGTTTAAGCTTATAATTATTGTTATCGTCACAATCTATAATCGATTTCATAACTATTTGTGCACTTATGAACACGTTATATAGCGTATGTATAGTCTCCGCTTCGCAAGATTCTTCGAAAATCTTTATTAAATTGTCCAATATTGCGCGGTGAACGCTGGTTATTCGGTTATTTATTTATTTGTGCGAAACAGTATACAATGTGTGCACATGTCAAAAGAGATTTAAGTGTATGTGTATAACAAATGTATGTTTAGCAGATAACATGTCAATGTATAAAACATAGGTAAATCCACGTATAACAATGTATGTATAACAAATAACGCACATCGAAAAATGCATAAAATACTCACAATCAGTAAAACTATTCATTAGAATAATAAACATATATATATATAAATTAAGACTAAGATTTTGTTTCGAGTTATTACATTATAATTACATTTCGCAGGGTTACAGCTCGTTGACGTCGTAATATACTTTTTCAATAAGGGATTCTTTTACTTTTAGTTTAAATCGGTTATGATTATCAATACTTTTGATGTTGCAGGGGAGCCTATTGTAAAGATTTATGCAGTTGTATAGTGGAGATTTTTTAAACAAAGTTGTTATATGTTTTAGAATTTCTAGAGCGTGCTCATTGCGAGTATTATAGCTACGATTATCCTTTACTTTTTTAAATTTACTAAGATTTCTATGCGCAAAAAGCACACATCGAACTATATAACACATGGGCTGAAAAGTCCCGGGCCTAACACATAGATGGCGCTAGTTTTATTGCATTCACCTGTTTTGCAGTTAGTACTAACCTTAAAAAGACAGCTGTTAACATTTCATGATATTCTATTCATTAGTTTGTGAGTTATTGTGCTAAAGAGTGACGCTACTTTTGTTATTTCCAAAACAATGGATCAAAAACAATTTCGTGTTTTAATTTTACACTGCTTCTTGATGGGAAAAAATACCGTTCAAGCGAAGCAATGGCTTGAAAAGTGTTATGGGGACCCCGCTCCATCAGAAACAACAATAAAACGTTGGTTTGCTGACTTCAAACGTGGTCGTAGAGACACCGATGATGCAGAACGCAGTGGACGTCCAAATGAGGCGGTAACACCAGAAAACATCAAAAAAATCCACAAAATCGTTTTGAATGATCGAAAAGTGAAGTTGCGATGAGTTAGCTGACATCGTAAAGATATCAAAAGAACGTGTTGGCTTTATATTGCATGAGCATTTGACTATGAGAAAGCTCTGTTCAAAATGGGTGCCGCGTTTGCTCACTGTTGACCAAAAACAAGAACGTGTTGATGCTTCTGAGAAATGTTTGGCCATGTTTAAACGTAACAAACCGGAATTTTTGCGTCGATATGTGACAACGGATGAAAAGCCATCACTTCACTCCGGAATTAAAGACGATGTCATCTAGAGTGGACAGCAACTGGTGCACCTCGTCCAAAGTGCCCGAAAGCACAACAATCGGCTGGAAAGGTTATGGCCTCGGTATTTGGGATGTGCGTGGTGTAATATTCATCGACTATCTTGAGAAGGGAAATACCATCAACAGTGAATATTATATAGCGTTACTGGAGCGTCTGAAGGCCGAAATTGCAAAGCAACGTCCGCATATGGCGAAGAAACAAATTTTGTTTCATCAAGACAACGCACCGTGTCACAAGTCAATCAAAACAATGGTAAAACTACATGAATTGAACGTCGAATTGCCCCCACATCCACCGTATTCGCCAGATTTGGCTCCCAGCGACTACTGGCTGTTCGCAGACCTAAAAAAAATGCTCGCCGGTAAGAAATTTCGCTCGAATGAAGAGGTTATCGCTGAAACTGAGGCATATTTTGAGGCAAAAGATAAATCGTTTTACAAAAGTGGTATTGAAATGTTAGAGCGGCGCTGGAATGATTGCGTTGTTCTTGATGGAAATTACGTTGATGAATAAAGCTAATTTTGAACAAAAAAAAAACGTGTTTTCTTTGTCGGGCCCGGGACTTTTCAGCCCATGTGTTATATGCAAGGAACCGTCAGAATGTTAAAGTTTTTGAAGACATTTTTGCAAGTGTTGTTAAATTTGAAATTAAAAATTAATCTCATTACCCTTTTCTGATGTATTAAAACCCTGCTCAGATTAGCTTTCGATGTGCCACCCCAACATGCAATGTTATATGATATGTAACTATAACCCAGAGAATAATAAACATTTAGTAACCCTAATATGTCAAGGGATTACCTTAGCTGGTAGATAGCAAAATAGGTTTTGTTAACTGAGGAGCAGACTTGATTTGTTTGTTCATCCCAAGAAAATTTGCGTCGATATGAGTCCGTAAAAACTGAGCTAACTGACTCACTGCATTGTCTATGTAAGTGTACGACAAGACTTTGCTACGGCTGCCGAAATTAATAATTACTGTTTTTTCCGCATTTAAAACTAACCCGTTGCGACCACACCATATCTCGAAATCGTCCCGCACTGACTCCACCATTTCCGCCAGAGCCTTAGAAGTCGGTGCCGAAACAGCAACCGTCGTATCATCAGCATACATAATTAGTTTGCCGTGATTGATGTTATCTGACAAATCATTAACAAAAATCGAAAACAACAGGGGTCCCAGCACCGACCCCTGAGGCACCCCCCTCGTCATAACATAGTTATCAGACAATGACTCCTTACATTTTACTGTAATTTTTCTGCCTCGAGTGTATGTGGTAAACCGTGATAGGATATTTCCTCTTATTCCTGCTTCATCCAGTTTATCCTCCAAGTATTTATGGTCAATTACAACAAATGCGCTAGTCAAATAAAACATTAATGCCGTTACATATACAACACGGTCCAAACACTCATAAATGTAATTTAGTAAGTCACAAGAAGCTGGCACTCTGAGATTACAGTATGTTTATTAAAAAAGTCAATAACTTTGTCATAAATAATCCTTTCGAAAATCTTTGAGAATGCACTAACTATAGCTATTTGTCGATAATTATTCATAGATGTTGTTTCACCTTTTTTTTTTGAATTGGCAAAATTAAACTGGTGTTGTAAGGATTGAATAAACGCCAAGAAGCCAAAATCGAGCACATTCAAATCGGGACTATTAGCCGGTTGAAAAGTAAACGAAATGTTCCAACCGTCCCTCCTTTAGTTGCTCATCTTCAATATTGCAATGTGGCCTTATTATTATTATTATCATGCTGTATGATTATATTTTTGGAGGAATTCCTCGGCCACTTTTCTTTAATTGCCGGTATCAATTTATCCATTAACATATATTTGTAAACATCTTTACAGATATCAATAAGTTTGGTAACAATTGCACCTCTAGGTCTATTTTTGCTATTTCGCAAGGCTGGTTCTTGTACTATAAATAACCATATTCCAATTTTGCCATTAAAGTGCTGGTTAGGGTAACAATCGTACCCACGATAGGGCAACAGCTGCTAAAAACATCACGTTTGACTTACGTTGAACTTGACAATATAGTTCAACTTCATCAGGTAGGAGATAGATTTTCTAGTTCACTTTAGTGATATAAAACCACTTTCCATCAGTGTGGATGTAATTCATTAAATTCTCAAACTCGCCATTCTCTTTCACAAACGACAGACAATAATCCAAACGTGCTACTTTATTATCCTCCTTTAAAAGCGGTTTCAAGGAATTGGAATGCCTTTTAACTTTTTTTTTTTAGCAACCTCCATAGCGAGGTAGGCGGAATTTCAACTGCACATGATAACAACCGCAGTGTCCCTCTTCTTTTATGTTCAACTAACGGCATATTGGCAATTTCTTCTGTTCTGTCAATTTTTTTCCGACCACACTTTCCTTGTTTTTAGAATTAACATTCATAGGCGTAATCTCATCAAAACCACGAACAGAATCCTTAGCTTCTTTCCATATTCCTTTTAAAGTGGCTCTTGATGTTCTGAATTTTTTAATTGCCACAATTACCGCTTCCTTCTTGAGCCGTCCATTTGTTTGACATTTAAATAAAAAGTAAACTACAGCCGTTCGCTTTTCGTTTGTTAAATTCGGTTTTCTCACCATTTTAACGCTTTCGGTGTTAGAACACTTTAACTTAAATATTCGACTTTCAATTGCTGCTTGTGATAACTTATACTGTCAAATATTTTGAAGGGAATGGCTGGAGACGGGATTTTAGGCAAAATGCCTCTTTGTTTAGATTCAAGGCAAATTAAAAATAATACAAAATCTATATGTTTCTCGACAAATCAAAGCGATCTAGCTATGTTTTATTTTGCCTAGTTGCCTATTTGGAGTTTTAACAGCCTAAATCGTGGTTTTTCGCCTATTTTGTCCTAAAATCATATTTATTTTTTTTTAATTTTAAATAAATATGGTTTTTACACAGCTGCATCTTTCTTAAATGTAAATTTTAGTTTTACAGCTAAAATGCTATAAACTAATACAACGATGGGTTTTCCCGTCTAATGTGTGAGGGGCAAAGTTTGGATTTGCCTGCCGTAAAATTTATATTACTACCCTATTGTAGATATATCCTCAATTATCGGCTTATCGCTCTCGGGTTCATTTACCTGCACCCACGTTTTTATTTTACGGGAATCCCTATCGACTTGTTTACGCCCTGTAATTTAAACCATATAAGCAAATTTCTTCTCCCTGTTAACGTGATTAATGAATACACCATGCCCATTCATAGTTTATACAATGGACATCTTGATATTGCAGTTTAGATTTTATATTTATTCTCTTAATGTTTCTCTGGAGCGTATATGTGTGTGTTCCTATAGCGAGGTGGACTATTGACGAATCAGTATATAGTGAAAGACGTACTTTGAATTTTCATTTATATCGTAGCTTGCAACGAATATTTTTCGGTAGTTTTCTGTCGGTTTGTGCTTGTTTATCTACTCAGTGTATTGTGTATTTCCATCTACAACAATGCCAAAATCCAAGGAATCACATAGCGATAAAGTTCAAAATGGCTGAAGGCAATTGGAGGCACTATTGTCTTTCAGCTGAATCCAAGCAACAGTGAAGAGTTGTTTTGTAAAGCGTGCGGAAAAATGGTAAAGGACGTTTTTGTTTTTCTTTCCTAACTTGCTTCAAAAATATTATTTTAGTTAACTTGCGAAAAGAAAAATCATTTAGAGCAACATGCTACTGCTCCTGGACATCAGGCAAATCTTAGGAAACCGTTGAGGAACCAAATGTTAATAGACACCAAAAATTCAAGAGAAATCGACGTTTTTAATCGAGATTTATGCGACGCTTTTATGTCTGCAAATATTCCTCTGGACAGATTAAACTATTCAAAACTGCATTTCTCACTAAATACTGCAACAAGAATGTGGCAAGCGTGAAAACCTTAAGAACAACATATGTAACAAAATGTTACAATGAGGTAATTAATATAATAAATAATAATTTAAAAATGTATTTTCATACTTGAGTGTCATTAAGATTTTGTTTACACTTATAATATTTTTATTAATTTTTTAAGACTATTAATACTATTCGCGAAGAAGTTGGTAACAACGATATTTGGATATCTATAGATGAGACGACTGACTCTAAAGGTCGTATTATGGCAAATACGATTGTGGGTAAGCTTTGTTCTGAAACACCAGGAAAACCGTATTTACTGGCTACAAAGCAACTTGAAAGAACAAATTGCAATACAATGGCAAGATTCGTGAACCAAGCTTTAGGTAAGATATATTATGCAAAAAACATACTTTAATAATATTGTAAATTTAATGCTAGATATTTAAGTTAAAGGCAACTCTCGTATTTTAGGTATTTTGTGGCTAACAGATGGAATTAAGTACGAAAAAGTCAAGCTTTTAGTCACGGATGGTGCTTCTTATATGCTCAAATGTGGTACAAATTTGAAGATTTTTATAAAAATCTTAATCATTTAACATGTTTTGCACATGGACTCAATTTGGTGTGTGAATGTCTAAGAAATCAATATGCTAATGTTAATGGTTTAATTTCAAATACCAAGAGAGTCTTTTTAAAAGCTCCACTGCGTGTGGCAGTGTATAAAGAAAATCTGCCAGATCTCCCTTTGCCTCCCGAACCTGTCTTAACACGTTGGGGAACTTGGTTAGAGGCGGTAGTTTTTTATGCTAATAATTTCGAAGCAATAAAATCAGTAAGTACTTTTTTAGCAAAATTTTTAAATAAGATTGTTTTTATTTATCGCTTTATGTTTTAGGTTGTAATATCGTTTGACAAAGATTCAGCTAACTGTATTGAGCATGCGCAAGAATACTTTTCCAAACAAAATGTCAAAAACGATCTTTTATACATCAAGTTGCATTATAAATTTCTCATTGATAACATCAAAAGATTAGAAACATTCGGCCTTCCTCTTACAGATCCTGTTACAGTAATTAATAATGCCGAAGCAGCTCTCAAGAATGCCCCAGGAAAAGTTGGCAAAATAATTTTGTCAAAGTTTAACCAAGTGATTTCGAAAAATCCAGGTTTCAAAACGGTTAAAGAGTTTGCTGAGCTGCTCAGTGGCGAAGCAGTTGAAGCTACCACTCATACCACAGCTGACTGGTCCATATTTAAGTTTTGTCCTACAACCTCGTGTGACGTAGAACGTTCATTTTCTTCGTACAAACTGCTGTTTTTCGACCGAAGAACAAATTTTACTAACGACAACTTGGAAAAACATCTTGTGTGCTACGCAAACGCGAAATTTGAGGACATGTTACACGGCGATTAATTAATTTATTTATTATTTTAAACCAAATGAATCTACATATTTTAGTTATTAGTTAAAATTTGTATGTTTTATTTCTTTTTATGGCTGAAATGTACCTAAAATTACAATTAAATATCATCTTCTTATTCATGTTTTTTTTTAAATAAAATGATTTTTGTGTTTACCGTATTTACCTAACATGCCTAAATCACAGTTTTTCGTCCTAAATACATAGTTTTTAAGGCCTAAAAAAGGGCCTTTTTAGCTGTTTTTTACGTCCTAAAATCCCGTCTCTAGTAATGGCACATGTAATTAAGAATTTGGTGTATATTAAGAATATAAAAAATAAAATTAAAAAATACGTAAGGGTCAATAAGTTTAAAAGGAAACGCAAATGGTTCACTTATTATGAAACATTCCTTTATTTTTGCTGAAAACAAGGATAGTGTTAATTATCAAAGTTTTCACCATTCAAATCTTACATCTTACAACTAAAGAGTACGGAGTAGGCAACTTATTGTTAGAATTTTTGTTTGTGCAATGTTGGAGATTTCCAAATTTAAAAAAATCATAGGTTAGAGAAATTTCATATTCCATTGTGCACAAGATTGTCTTTATTTCTAGAAAGCGTTATATTTTTATAGATTTAAGTACGTATATTTTAGTTTGATCTGCAGAAACATTTTATTTCAGATTTCAACAGATTCTTCAAATGAATACATCAAAATTCTATTGTTGTGTTAATCCATCTCATAGCCAAAATCAATAAAGAAAGAAAATATATAAAATAATTTAATGCCGACTTGCAACTGGGTAGACCGTGATTATGTTTGATTTAACAAAGAGTAAAGGCTGGAATTTTGAGGATCTTAAATATGAATTCAATAAAACGTGTTTGTTTTTGTGCTTTCATACCAATTGTTTATGTTCTTAGTTAACTTTGTATTATTAGCAGTATGACTCTTTCAGAGTATATGTAGGATGACACTAGATTTGTCAAATCTTAATTTAAAACGAGTCAAATGCTCTTTGTACCTAACTCTGATTGTTTTCTTTGCCCAATGTATGCTTTATAACAATCTTGATGTTTTATAAATTCCTGATTTATCCATGTTATCTATTTGGTCTTTGGGGTTTCCTAAAACGTTTTTGAGATTATTATTTGACGAAAAGACAATGGCGAAATTGACTGAAAATCCCGCCGCTTGTGAGATTATATCCGTAATTCGTTTTTTGAATGCGAAGAACACTAAAGGAGTCGACATTCATCGACAAATTTGCGAGGTACACAGAGAAACTGCGATGAGTGATTCAATGGTAAGGACATGGATCCGACAATTCAATGTAGGATGTGATCAAGTGCACGATAACGAACGAAGTGGGTGTCCAAGTTTGCTTAATGAAGAATTGGTTCGTGCAGTTGAAGAACTCGTAAAGGAAAATCGTAAGATTACAATATCTGATCTTTCGATGAAATTTCCGTAAATTTCAAGAGCACTTCTTCATGAAATTGATTCTGAAAAACTGAATTTTCGAAAATTGTGTGCTCGTTAGGTGCTAAAAATTGTTATATAGGAACACAAAAAACAGCGTCAGGGCACCATAGAAACTATCAACAGCTTGGGCTTTGAGACCCTGGAACACCCTCCCTGCAGCCCTGATCTCGCTCCCTCAGACTTTCATCTCCTTGGACCGCTCGAGGAAGCTTTGAGAGATCGTCGATTTGCCTCAGACACAGACGTTCGGGATGCGGTGCAAAAGTGGATTCACGACCAACCGAAAACTTTCTACCAGGAAGGCATACGGAAACTTGTGGCTCGCTGGACCAAGTGCATTGCTAAAGGTGGAGACTATATCGAAAAATAATGTATCTGTTGTACACCTATCTTCCTTTAATACAGTTGTAGAACTAAAAGTTTAAGTAATTTTTGACTTACCCTCGTATATCTGCGATGTTAATGGGAAGTAATTATGATTTACTAAAAGTTTTGTTTTGAACCCAGTTAAGTATTTTGTTTTTATAAGCATTAGCTTACATAATTCAACAAAATGTATGATTACGACAATAATTCTTATTTCATTGAAGAGATTTTTTAATAAAATAAATTTAGTTAATGTGAACAAATCACAATTTCAGTATACAATATAGAAATACAACTAAAACCGCCGCCACCGTTAGCCAAGTATTGAACGTACGACTCCTAACTCTCCCATAATTAGGAATACGTTCTTTTACCATTAGAGGGCTAAGTAGTTGTCCAACTAACTAATTATTCACTTAATTCTGTCAAATATTCCAAATGTTGTTTTTGCTAGGGTATAAAGGTTTTCACTTAGTGTTACAGGTAGAGGCTAGTTGGAATTAGTATGGCTAGGTTGGGAAGGTGTAGGGTTGGACAAAGTTTGAAGTAACTTAAAAACAGGCTCACCAATTCATTGTGACAACATGGCTTTTTTCTATTATCCGCAGTGATGTTTGCAGCTTCTAAACAATTTTCGAAGCAGTTTAATTGGTTTATAGGCTACACATTCCATGGTAATTGTTCTAGTTATCCTCGTTGCCAAAATGGAATATGGCATTATGTTGATTCGATTGATTGATTGATTTTCCTACCAAAGCCAGGGCTGGTCTTTACATCCCTAGCACTGAAGCTTAGTAGCTTATTGTATTATCCCTGCTTCGGTTTTGTTTTACTTGAACAGGTTAGTTCCCGCAATCAGGTTTAAAAGCCTATGTAGTAAATCTTTCTCCATTGGTAGTTCAATTGTGCTTCGCACAGCGAATTTGCGTTGAACTAACGCTGCACATTCGAAAATAATATGAGGGGCTGTTTCCTCCTCCTCATTGCAAAGTCTACATAAGGGCTCATCTTTATAGATCCCCATCTTATGCAAGTGGCCTCTCAAACAGCCATGTCCTGTTAATAGACATGTTGCTGCCCTAAGCTGTATCTTGCTTAATTCAAGCAGGTCAGCAGTCAGATGTTGCGACGGTCTTCCCATCATCCGTTTGCTGTGCTTTTGTCCAGCTGCATGTTTCCAATTTAATTGGTGTTGTGCTATGATCCACTCATTAATTGCACCACGCACTGCACTCTTGGTAATACCTAAACCTGGTTCAGGGCCTATATAATTCATTGCCCGCTATGCCCCTGTGCCCTGGCACCCACACCAGTGTGACCTTGTTGTGTTTAGACAGAACCATTAGGGTTTGCAACCACTCCCGTACTAGTTTGGAGGTTATACGATAAGATGCTAGCGCCTTTAAGGCTGTCTAACTGTCAGAGAGAATGCAAATCGTCTCACCCTGCGGTCGCCGACGCCGACTCTCCCACGCGCAGGTTTGTATAGCATACATTTCTGTTTGAAATACCGTGGTGTATCGCCCAAGTGATACACATACTTTGTATCCCTGGTTTTCCTCATATACACCAACGCCAGTTGTAGTGCCCGTTTTGGACCCATCTGTATACCAGACTGTTTTCGATTGTCTCCCCTCTCCATCCCTCCATTCTTCCCAATTCAAGGAAACTTTGAAAGGTTTGTCATAGGAGATCCTGGAGATTGTTGTATCACTACCCATATCATAGATAGGGTTTGCTACTACTGCTTCTATTCTGGTGTGCCCAGATCCACTGTGGGATCTCCAGTTGCTAGTATTTTTCAGTCTGTATGCACCTATTCTGGCTTCTCCCTTGATATAAATCTCAAGAGGAGGTAGGTTTAGCATGGTTTCCATAGCAGCTGTTGGAGTGCTTTTAATAGCTCCTTGCATTATGTTAATTGTTTTATTCCTTTATTCAACTACACTAACTGCTTTTATAAAAAATACAATGCATGTCATAACAATACATCTTAGCTGTCAAATTGTCCCCTGCTTTAACTTCCACCCCTCAATTAATATTTGTAAAATCAAAGCCACTTCATAGTTTGAAATCACAGCAGAAGTATTGGTATGTGAAACAATATTAATCAAACGTCTTTCAATGGATGAAACAAAAATTGTATCACATCTAAGACTAACAATAAGTATTACGAGGAAATCGCTTTTCTCGTAGTATAATTAAACTTACGTTTCTATGTAATTTAACATACCTATCAAAGTTTAGTAGTTCCTTTTATCAATTCGCGACGACTGTTTTCAAAACCTTCTTAACATTTTCCTTATATCATTTCCTCTCGCATAAACGGACTACTTTTAAACGAAGGAAACGCATGCTCCACATTCTTTGATGTTTGAACATTCCACTACCACGCTGTTTAACTTTTCAAACGTTCTTCCGCACTTTTTCGTCGCTATGATTTAATGAGAATGAAAATAATTTCTTTTCGTTATTTCCTCCGCTCCACGTTGTTATTTTGAGGAAATTTCATTATCTTCGCATACACTTCTCGTTTCCTCAATTAGATCTACCCGTATAAAACCGTAAAGATTCAATTCTGCAAGGAGGAAGGAAATTTAATAAATGAAAAAGTCTTGGTATCATTTCTCCGCTAATTAGTACAGATGTGAAATGTTGCTCCTATAATGAAATGTATACCTCGCATTACAACGCTACGTTTTATTTAATTTTATTGTAAAATAGTGTTATTATCTCATATTGTTTGGTTTCCATCTAACGTAATTTCCTAATAACGCAAACACTAAATTTCCCCTAACAAAGCAGGGTATTAAGCTGGCGCGCTTCTATTTCGAAATCGGTGGAAAATGCATCCATAACTATTTATTAAATCGGAGCAAAAACTTAACCTCGTCGCCTGGATGTAATTGGACCATTACAAGTTTGTTGTTTCTCCCGTTGTTAAATCGATATCCATTATTAATAAATTCCATGCCAAATTGTTACTGTCACTTCGGTCTTTCCTATAGGTGTTATTTGTGTCGCACGGGTAAGCAATTTAGATTGGTATGCACAACGGTCTAGGTCGATTTTGATGGCTACGTTCGTGTTCCAATCGAAGTACGTATATTCACTTTAAAACAATTTTGCTTATGTATCTGCAGGAACAGTCAGCTTCATTTATTTTTCGCGGGAAATTCGAACTTGGTTTGAATGAAGTCATTGGTCGATTGCAAGTTGTTATATCAGTGATACATGCAATTCTTCTGGATAACAATTGACCCAACTTAAAAGTGATTTGCATTCTTCTGAAATAAAGTTTCTTTAATTAACGGAATTAACATATTTCACTTAAGAAACTGTGAGAGTCTATTCCATAGTCCAAAATGATCCTTAGAGCTTAAAGATGTTACTAGAAGAGAAGTATGAGGGTAATCTCAAAAGTTTCCAGCACAGAACATCAATCAACTCCGTTACAATCACCAACAAAGACAAATTTGTTACTATCACCAACAGATATTTTACCACTGCCGAAAGCAGCACATGCAGTAGGTATAACAAGGAGAACAAAATGTCAGAAATCAGAAATATTTACAAATTCTTCATACAAGCTGCCGTTAGAAACCAAAAAGAAAATGAAAAAACAAAAAAAACAATCTTTTAAATAGCTCAAAAGTGAAAAAAAGTCCTGAGAAAGCTGGCAAGGAAAATTTGATAGAAACAATGAAGAAGAATAAAAACTCGTTGTGTTTAGTTTGCGGGGAAAAACATATACACCCTTCAACTGAAAGTTAGGTACAGTGTTCTATTTGCGAAAGACGGACGCGTGAATTGTGTGCAGATCTGTCTGGTCTGGAAGAACTTTATTTATGCGATATTTGTAGACTAATACATATTTTTAGAATAAATTAACATATTTTTAAGCAATATTTGTATTTCCATTTTGCCCTAAAGCAATTTCCACTTTGCCCTGCTGTAAAGGGCAAAGTGGAAAATGACATGGTATTACAAATACGTTGTTAAAAAAATAATGTCATGACACATATACTTAAAGTAAGCAGCCAAGTGTATAGACAATGTCTTCTCTAAATTCAATATTTTTAAAGTGCCAACTTACGGAGTTACAAACAAAATGTCTAAAGTCTTCCGCTTTACCCTGTCCTCCCCTATCTCTATTTAACAGATTTGTGTACCTTTTTATGTGAATAGTTTCGTGCGCCTCTAATTCCCGCAGCGACGTTACGTTTCTAATCAATTTCAGGTTTGCTAATTTAATATTATGCCCGGTTTCATTTATGTGTTGTGCTACAATTGACGATTCTGTCTTCCTGTACCCGTACCACCTGATGTATTCATTGAATTTAGTACCTATCGCTCGTTTCGTTTGACCAATATAGGCTTTATCACAGCCATTACATGCAATTTTACAAATTCCCAACCTTTCTTTCATATCTGGTTTACCTTTCGGATTTCCAAGAACATTTTTGAGTGTACTACATGAACTGAAACAAACGTTCATATATTATCCTCTAAAAACTTTGCTAATGCCTATGCCTAATGATAATCTGTGGAAGGGAAGTTTCACAAATTTCTTATCGCGGGTTTCTACCGGGATCAAGGTCGTGGAATTTCTTACATAATACCTATGTTGGACATTCTTAAGAATGCAGTCGACATCTCTAGAAGAATAACCATTGTAAATAAATCTTTTATTAATATAAGTTCTTTGTTGTGCCTACTTTTATTCAAAGGGAATTTCACCAATCTCTTAATTAAGTAACTAATCGCAGCTATTTTGTGTGGTCCACAGAATCGGTCATAATGTGTCTCTGTTTGTTTCCTTTCTATAGACGTATATTTCTAGCTTATCGTTGTTTCTAATTACTAAACTATCCAGGAACGAGAGTTGATTGTTCAGTTCTTCTCTGTAAATTTAATAGTTTCGAATTTTGAATTAAGTGTCGCGAGGAAATTCGAAATAGCACTTTTCTTAGTATCAAAAACCGCGAAATATTGGTGAAATTTAAAGGAGTTACATTTTTTCCAAAATTTGGTCGTCATCCCTACACTTTCAACCACGTGCTAGCATCTTGTTCTATAGAATCGGCATTTACGAATATGGTAGCCTCTTCATTCGATGAAAATCTCCGTCCTCCGAGCGAAACTTTCAGCCTAGGAAACAGAAAAACGTCGATGGGGGTCAGATCTGGTGAATAGGATGGATGGTCTATCAATTCGAACTTGAATTCGTGAATTTTTGCCGTGGCGACCACTGATGTATGAGTTGTCTTGGTGGGGCAACATATTCTTTTTCTTCAAATGAGACCGTTTTCCGTAATTTTTGCCTCCAGCTTGTCAAGTGATGATGCGTAATATGCCCCCGTTCTTGTTTTCCATCTTTCAAGGTAATCACAACTCCAGACTATCCAAAAAAAAAAAAACAGTGGCAAACACTTTCCCCGCCGATAGAACAGTCTTCGCCTTTTTCGGAACCGATTCACCCTTCGCAGTCCATTGTTTCGACTGTGCCTTGGCTTCGGAAGTGTGCTGTTATATCCTAGTTTGATCTACAATTATTACTCGACGCCAAAGCTCCAACTTATTTCGCTTAAACTGCTTCAAATGCAAGAATTTAATAACGACACGATATTTGATTTTTTCCATTTTTACAGAAACACTAGCATCAACTGACACAAACGGCTATTAAACAAGAACTGGCTGAAATTTACAAAAGTATCTGTCAACGCACGTAATAATATTACCAAAATATTTTTGATGAGTAGCGCCATCTTCATGTTGTGGCTTGAAACTTTTCAGACTACTCTCGTACATAATATTTAATTCTTCTTATTTATTTTCAAAGCAAATGGAAATTACTATCTACTTGTGCGAAAATCTAGTTAAGCGCTAAACACAGAAGATTCCGAAATGAACGTATTAAACTAGTAGAGATGACGTGGTTGAACATGGAAAATTGTAGAAAATGTCATAAACTGTCATTGGTTCATTCTATTATTATTTGAAAGGTAACTGAATGTTTATATTGCAAAATTAGCTTTAGAACATATGTACGCATATTAGTTATTTCCTTTTTTGGCACCTCTGTTTAATTACGTGCGTTATTTAATCTTCTAGCGGGCATTAGTTAGGGCGCATCTTGTCGTTTCTAATACAAAATCATTGGATCAAGCGTAAATTTTATCGGATTTAGTTCCCTTTGAGATGCTTGAAACAAGAACAGCAGCATTATACACATCTCTATTGTTTTAACTGTCAGCGTCTGTAGCTTTCACATCTCCCCTTGTATTCATCATGGGGGATATACCAAAAGTTTCACTCTGTCGAGATCTCTTCCATCGCTTAATCCCAATTACTTTAAACATCCTCGCGTAGTCGAAGCGAAAAAAGACACCTTCTCTCGCGCAGTAGTTCTCCCGCGGCGCCAAAAGAAATTTAATAAATCCTTCGAACACCCATCTACACTCGACGAGCAGCGGATAACAAAAGTTCCTTTCAGGACCGCGACGGTGGCGGCGCGCGGAATATTTTCATTAGGAAACTGGAAACTTGGTCTCGGAGGGTGTTTTATTCATTAAACTCTTCTCCCGGAATACATCTTTTCACGGTGGAAACGGCTCGAAAGACGGCGGTCGTGATGATTCAGGGGGTGGTGCGATGCCAAAATGGAAAAGGCAACGATGCCTTTCAGAATGAATTGCTGGAAGAACAAGGGAATGGAGAGGGAGGCAAACAAACGAATGAGTAGAAAACTCCGATGACAAACAACTGCACAAATAATTCAGATGTTTTCCTGGGGCGATGTCCCCACCGCCGCCTCTGAGGATCGCTTTGTATTCAACCGGAAACGACCTCAAATGGTTTCTGGATTGTGCCATATTGCACGATGTTGTATTGGATGTAGTGATTGTGGTGGGGAAGATTAGGGTTGTAAAATGTCGTTTTAAGGTTCTGGTGTGGTACTTAAATAGAAAAATCACTTCTGGAAGTATTTTCTCTATCTAAAGGACTACTATTGTCTTCAGTCTGTACAAATAACTTAAATTTGAAATAGTAAAAATTGTATATTCTATCTTCATGAAAAAAAATCGTTACAAGAAATGATAATGGTATTTATTATTTTTGTATGTAGAAGGCACAATTGTGAATACAGTAGGTGACCAAATACTGATCATAATTCTGAGGGTTTAAAAACTAAAATAAGTAATTGTAGAATTTGTTAGTTCGTAATAATTTATTCCGGATTTTTTTATTTGGGGCATTAAAGAAGCGCTACATTGTCGATTGAACAGAATTAATACAGAATTTTTCAAAGGTTACGAATGGCATTATCGTTGTAGAGATCCCCAACAGTATTCACCTCGATTTGAATTGGGGCTATTTTAAGACCGTCGTTCTAACCATTAAGTTGACAACGCTTTTGTAATGATTCTGTTTCAAACTTTTGCAGGAGAAAACTATGATCCGTGCCTCGAAGTGGATACGTCCCTTCAGTTTTAAAATACAAATATTTGAGAAATTTACGCTGGACCTTCTCAAGCAGCGCCATGTGAGATGTATAGTGCGGACCCCACACTACACTACACTTTTCAAGTTTGCTGCTAATATAGGTATTGAATAAAAGTTTGGCGGTGTCAACTTGAAATAAGCGGGAGTTTCGTACAACAAAACCTAGTGTTTTTAGAGTTGCCGAAACAACATGATTTCGATGCGGCGTGAAGGTAAAGGCAGGATCGAAATAAACTCCTAGATCCTTTATGGAGAAGCAACGATTGAGTAGAGCGTTATTAAGAGTGTAAGCATAGTAAAGAATGTTTGTTTTCCTAGAATATGATACCACATTACACTTGGAAGCATTCATCTCAAGTCTATTATCAATGCACCATCGAGAAATGTTATTAATCTGATTCTGTAAGTAACAGCAATCGTCTACACTACTAATTTCACAAAATATTTTTAGATTGTCAGCGAAAATACACTTCTTACAGTCAACACACTCAAGCAAATCATTGATAAATAAAATAAAGAGCAAGGGACCTAGATTAGACCCTTGTGGTACTCCAGATGTTACAGTGTATCGAACTGATGAAAAACCATTGTAGAAGACGTATTGCATTCGTTGGTGAAGATAAGATGAAAGAAAGGCTGCACGATGATTGCAGAAACCAGTCCAACTTCTTAATTCAAATGGTATGATTTATTCTATCAAATGCATTTGAAATATCAGTATAGACTGTATCCACTTGACCACGAACATCTAGAACATTTGACACAACCTGGGTGAAATACATCAAGGTGGTAACTGTTGACCTTTTCTCCATGTTGATCGGGAG
Organism: Dynastes maya; assembly: GCA_029619315.2. Taxonomy (NCBI): domain Eukaryota; kingdom Metazoa; phylum Arthropoda; class Insecta; order Coleoptera; family Scarabaeidae; genus Dynastes; species Dynastes maya. The sequence continues at coordinate 41,379,116 of JAROYE020000006.1, read as the reverse complement.
AGATACAACTTTTGATATGAGGATAGATCCGTGAGTACAATACGCTCTCGAACACCTTTGCAAAATTGTCTAAAAGAGATATTAGCCTATAGTTGGTAATATTTGCTACTGGTCCACATTTAAGTATCAGACATATCCTAGACACCTTCCATAAGGTAGGAAAAAAGGCGGTGGTTAGAGATAAGTTAAAAATGATCGTTATAGGCTGTGCCAAAATGATGCTACAATCTCTCACCAAGAAGCTGGGAATACCGTCTGGACCGGAGGTCATTTTGTTTTTCAATTTTTTAATAGCAAGTGAAACTTCAGTTTCGGTTACAGTGGGAATATAAACTAAAGAAATAGACGATTGAGAAGTTACTTGGTAATCACCAGGTATACTAGGCATATATACACTGGAGAAGTAAGCGGCAAAACCATTGACTATTTTCTGAGGATCTTCAAATTTATCGTCGTTCCAAAACATTGAGCCAGGTAAGAGCGAACACTTTACATTCATTGGCTGAGATTTCTGGTTGTTTGGTGTTGTCAATTGCAATAGGCCTGTTTAGATTCTGGTTTATCTAACAGAATATCATGATTTGCAGAATAAAAAGCTATCATTAGATCCAGCACATTCAATTATGGATAAAATACTAATAGAAGAATAGTTTTTGAATTGTTCCTATCGCCTTTGTCGTATTCTAGACTGCAAATACTCTTTTTTCTATGCACTTTCTAAAAAGATTTGCCAGAGATGTGCTCCAACGTTTTGGAAGACTATATCCAGCAGTCACTGATATCAAAGACATTAACTGTAGATTAATTGTATGATTTCCAAAAGCCTACAATCAATCTAACACATACAATATTAATAACAAAGTTTGAACTGATTATTATCAACGTTAAGAACCTTACTAGACAAGCTTGTAACAACTTGAATTGTAGTATTGCAATATAATAAATAATTACAAGTATCTGGTACGTAGGCTTCCGAGGTCGTCAACAACACTATACTCTTGGTTTCTGGGTGGGAACCACGTCATTGTCGTATTTTTTCCTGGCGTTTCGTCTGCACCCTTATGTGACATCTTCAAGGTTGTTACTACACACTGACCCTCAATGAGTGTAGCACTATATACGTAAATTTCTTATTTTACTTCTGTTTGAAGAATAAATAATTAACTTAAAAGATTGACTATCCCTGTATACTATACACATACATACTATATATGTAAAAAATATAGTATAAATATAACCTTCAGGAGAATTCAACCTTGGTAATACCATGTTTTCTTGTTTTATTTACAAATGTAAGGATATTATTTTACGAATATTGTGTATCATATGTCTTTAAAAGGCATGTATACTGCTGAGCCGTATAGCGGAATACTATCTTTCTTCTATTTACAGTTGACGTCAGAGTAGAGCAGAGAATATTACGAACTTGGTCTTAAATTTCAAAGAGAACTCCCGCATTATGAAAACAATTCATTTCTACTTGATTAAAAATGTTATGGACACGAATGGAATAAAATCTTTATACGACTATTACTAAAATTTACAATATTGTTTTATTACCTCAGAAACAGACTTTACAGATGAGATATACGTTTCATGCTATCCATTTTACCAGCATCCCCAAACTTGATATATCACCGAACAGTCTATCCTATTTCCTATGTACATATATATGTTTATATGTGCAACATGTAAACAAGCCATACATACGAGCTTTTCAAATCTTCTTCTTCGAAATGCAATTCTTTTTCCAACTTTGTGTGATTGTAAAATTGAATGCGATTTGATAACGAATCCGCGAGGTGTATGGAAATATGCTAAATTGTATTGGATAATATAAAAATGTAATATTGAAAAATAAAATTGGGAAAAATCAGAACTGTACGAAAGATAACTTTTGTTTTGTTTTTCTGTGTTTGCTTCATATCACTTTTGCTAACATTCTGGATATTGCATACTAAAGCCTTCCTTTTTAATCTGCAGAGGACCATGTCAATATACAGCAAACAAGTATTGAGCACCAAAGCAGTTATTACAATGGAATTGTTAATATTCTAATTACAAATGGTATGTAATATGAATATTAACAATGTAAATGAACACCTGAATAACAATTACATGACATGAACATGTATATTAATAAATATTGAATATATTGTAGTTATATATGCAATAACATTTTATATACCGCCTAGGAAATCAAATTGTTTCGGCGCCTAACGCAATGTCAACAAAAAAACGGGACAATTTTTTAGCATTTGATTTAATTTATTGATATAAATCAATCCTTAGAAATCCTAGTTTTGTGTATGAAGCAAACTTTTCTTTATTATTTATTGGTTGTTCATAATAATAGTTCCAGCTATTGTTTTTATTAGGTTAACGATAGAGTTCAATTTAAATTTTATTTTTTTTTAATTTAAAATCCAGTTTTTATTTGAAATGTTTGTTTCCTATTTTAGGCAGTAAGATCTAAATAGTAACAAATGGTTGTTTCCCTTCTCATTCTGTGCTTTTACATTTAAGTTTTTATTTGAGGCAGTAGGATCCTTTAGTAGAATGCAGTTATTTATTTTATTATCCTGAAATACATTAATTTTATTAATTAAATTTAGATTTTCGCTATTATGTGTATTATAAGAATAAATATGGAGTAAAGCATAGCGATGCATTCGGTACCATCAACTAGTCACGACTGGCTTCTATGCCGACCGCAATTGAACTTATGAACTATCGAATATGGTGATGGAAGGGGCAGCACCGTGGTTACAACCCGATACCCGGTTAGAACTGTGTGCGTTTAATGCATTGCGTTAGACACCGAAAAAAATTAATTTCCTGGGCGGTATATTATATATTACAGCAACAAATACTTTTAGCAAAATTGATTAAAAAGCTTCTGCGAGAGGATAAACTACTCCAGAAATTTGTGAGCCCCAAAACAGGAAGGGGTGGGCACGTGCCTTCCTTCCCCCCCGAATGCCCGGGTTATGTCACTTTTCCGCAAAAATGAGAAATTGTATCTGAATAGGACAAGGTGTTGCCCACACCTGCACAAAAATCTGGCTACGCCAACGACTATATCAATAACATTTTGCTTCAAAAATTACAAAAACAGCCACCTTGCTTAATATTAGGAAATTTATTTCAATAGTCTAGTATTATTTGTGTTTTAAAATAAGCATAAACTTTTATCGAAAATCATTTTTTCCATAAATCCATAATGAAAAGTTTTTCCCCTTGTCACCTCTACCCAACAACACACTGCACACTTCCAGGCTTTGTCTCGAACGAGGGTGCACACAAAAATGTAAAAGTTATACTAAAATAGTCCCCTTAAAAATATTTTTGTGCCTACGTATTGTTTTTCCGATGCCATTACTCGCGCTTGCCCTTTACAGCCTATACAGAGTGTGGCGTTTAAATTGTTGCTTAACCCAATACTGGGAATTATTACTAGGTGAATGCTGAAAATTTGTCTTCGAGGAGTTTTCATACTGATCTTTCAAATAAAAATATTGGCAACTCTGAATTACTTCCGGTTATATCGGAAACGAATGTTACCCTGCTTATTTTAAATAGAACAGCCTGTATATTTTTTCATTTTCCGATAGCATACATTATTAAGTTAAGGTTTCCTTATATCTTTGACGGTTTTGATAAAAACGTATTTTAATTAATTTTTTTAATGAACTTCCCTCTTAATCGAATGTCGTCTCGAATCTTCACCCTCCTCCCTCCTCTTCCCAAAAACAGCCCTATTCTAATACTCCCTGCGGAACGAAATTACCCAAACTTTCATAATCTAATACTTACCATCTAGATCGGATAGGGTTGAATCTCCGCTGTCGGTAGGTTCCGGCTCCCTCGTCGAGTACCGTCTCTGGCGGGCGCCGAGTCCGACGTCCGAACCCGAACGGTAATACGAATAACTCACCGGATAGAAATGCATTTCTCTTCTTCCGATCGCCGTTAAGAGTACGCGACGATGATGTCACCGCCGCAGATAATCGCGTCCGATCGAGGATTCATTTTCGCGTTTTTCACCGCTTTCTTTCGCCGCCTCGCGAACTAGAATTTCTAGATTTCGCACGTCGCGGAACAGCGCGCACTACGACCGCAACCAGTTTCCACTGTTATTTCCGGAACGGAAACAGCCTTCTTCCTTCGTGAAACGAGCGAACAGTCAACAATCACGATGCGCATAAGTGCGATAGAGATGCGTGAATTCGAACGATCTGCTAACTGCTAACTGCGAGAGAAATAAGAAATTGATGTACTAACTTTTAGAAATTTCAGTTATATTATCTTAAAGTAGCGTTCACATAGGGCATCGCGGGGGTAAGGTAGGAATTAGGAATGTTCGCACAATGCAATTAAATACGACCGTTCACACAGCGGTGTAAGGCAAATTGGCGTACGGCCAAACTATACACACGTTAAATTATCGTACTACCACGGCGTTGTATTAATGCTACCGACCAATCACAGTGAAGGTCGCGGTTCCTGTCAATTTGTATCCCTATTTGTGTGCATACTTTTGAGGTTATGTTATGACAAAACAACACATAGATACAAGTGGATTCTGAAACTAGAATGGTCACAGAAGCTCATCAAGAAGATTTAAAAATATTTGATGTCATTATATATATTTATTTTAACAATAATGCGGCTACAAGTGACATGGGATTGTAAACCAGCAAAACCTAGGGCTCAAATTCACTTAGGAAATATAAGCTCAAAATAGCTCTTAAAACTGAAGATTCAGGACTCCAACATGTGTTTCTGGTGATTTAAACATTTCATTCAACTATGTGACATTGTTATCTCCTGAACTAGTGAATTAGCATTGATTGTAAAGCTTCATACAGAACATAAAGATGGAACATTAGGTATTTGCTTTAAATCTGTATTTCTTGGGATGAAAGATATATGAATACGTAAGCAAAGTACTACATTTTCCAAGTATGAGGACATTATGGCGAATGATCGTTTCAGATGGCGTAGACAACTTCAAATATTCATCTATATAAAGAGGAATGTATACTGTGTATAGTTGAAGTGAGGTTAATTTATTTTGCATCAGTACAGATGGAATCGTAGTGTTTCATAAAATAGAAGTATACGATATTAACCTTAGAAATTTGCTGTGGTGCTTTTCGTAAAACCTGAATGGGATATGTTTTCGAAACATAACGCTTGCTCTGGAAAAAGATTTAGAGGTGTCGGACAACACAATTAATGCCTTGTATAGTATGAATCTTTCTAATTCACCATATATTTGTTAAAATTCTTTATACGATATAGAATTTTCTATCAATTAAAATTTATTAAGAGAGTGTTAACATTCAAAAAGGAAAGGATGCGAAGACTGCTACTTCAACACATTTATAATTTTTGATTTGTTTCAAATATATGGTTTGTAGAATTATTTTCTTTTTTTTCCAAACAAGTGCAATACATATTTGGTTATCTGATATAAAATAATTTCAAGCATATTCGTACGTAATAACAGACTTAGTATGTAGGTTGTATTATGCATTTTACTAAGGAACTATCAAAGTATATGGAGATGTAAAGGTAAGAATTGAATTTGTAAGGAACGTTATACGGGTGAGTCTATAGAAACATTTGCTAACAATATTTAAGAAAGAATAAAATGTTATAATTCTTTGATAGCTCCTTGATTTGACTTTCTAATTACGTACATAGTGTTATTCTTTTTTGATAAACATTACTCGTTTCTATTGCAACTTCCATTTATACGGATGAATAAAATAAAATTTAAATAAACTATATTGCATTTATTTCATTTCTACTCCTTTCTATGATAATTTGTTATAAAACAAAGATCATATTTAAAATGCTTTCTTTATATCGTTATCATTTATGTAGCTTAGTTTAATTTGATTTTTTTTATTATTCATTCGTCCATTATTTGAAGATTCATAGGCAGCTGCAATCACACATACAGATTTATAATTTGCATCACAGACAGCAAATAAAATTCTTTTTACAATTGTAATATAAAGAGCCAGAATTGTTAGGTTGTTTTATATGAATGTGCATGGCTTTTATTGGATATACAATTAGTACTGCCTCTTGTTGGTAAGTAGTAGACAGGCTATATATTAGTACAATCCACAGCGCTTCAAATGTTTTTCGAAATATTTGATTTGCTTCTACTATTTTCAATAAATTTTCAAATAAATCGACATTCATTCCTGTATATAAGAGAAAGGAATGGGAATCATGATTTAAGATTTTCCGAATCAAATTTAAATAGTCCACTTGTTTCTTTTGAGTGTTGGGACATCCCGCCAACCTGCTCTCTTTTTACATTTGTTTTTAAATTTGTTCGTCATAATTATTGTAGAAACTATACACGTTACGTTATAACAGTATATAACGTTTCTGTGTCTTTCCATCCATTACAAAAGACATCATTAACAGATAAATTAGGGTTATGATACGACAAAGTAAACCGCAATGTCAGTTGATATTATCCCCCGAAATTATTTTGAGAATTACCGCAGAAATTGGAAATAATTTCCCGCTAATCTTAACGATAATTTCACGCTACCCTATGTGAACGCACCTTAACTCTACAGGGGTGTATTTGGAATACTAAAAACTTAGAGACCTTACTCTGGATTGGCATAAAGTCTAGAGACAACGCTCTAATGTTAAAATTATTTAATTTGTAAATTAAAATACTTTTTTAGAAAATATCCTTTATACATGGTCGCCATTTTAAATATTTTTAAAGGACGACATATATCTTGCTCTGCTTATCTGAAATGGCTGTTTTTCCCATTTTTTCATACAAAAACTCATAAAAAAACATTCACTAATTGATACAATAGTAAGGAAAAACTAATAAAAACAATACAATAACTTGCAAATTAATTGAATGCAATAATGATTTAGTTTGATCCATGTAATATAAAGGGCTTTCCAATAAGAACAATATCATTTTACACTGAAATATAATAAAAACTATTTCAGATACAACCTTTTTATATTCTTTTTAAGAACAGTTTATTACATTATGTTTTGAATAACGCGCAGAGGCGGATTACCCGTAAGACAAACTAGGTACGTGCCTAGCGGTCCCGGACCTCTGGGGGCCCCCGGCTCATTTAAGGTTATATACCTAATATAGATTTATTTTTACAATAAAATATATTTTACAATAAAATTATTTTGGTAAGTACAAATTTCAAAAGTCTAATAATTTTCTTAGGCTTCCTCCTGGATTTTTGAAAATAAACGTATTTTATCGGTTAATTTTAAAATACTAACTGCTCTTAATTTTTTTTTAAGAAAAAGTAGTCAACGAATTACTGGCTCATTATTAACTTATTTTGTATTTAATAGTAAAAACTTTATTTCAAATAGTTATAAACTATAATAACTATAAAGCGCTATTCCAAATAGTTATAAACTATAAATAATTCTAACTATATATACGAGGGACACGCTATATATTCTGAGATGCCACAAAAGTAGAGAAGTTAGAGCTGGCAACACTGCATTTCTAAATACCACCATCCTTAAGTAGTAAACTCTGATTGTCAGTTGAGTCGCTGATGTCATAGGGTAAACGTGGTAGGTACGATTTGTCATCGAAACATGAACTTGTCAAGAGAACATGTACGCGCAATGATTTACTACGATTTTAAGGTCGATTTAAGTGAACAACAAAGTCTTGAACGATTGCAACTCGCATTTGGTGATGAAAGTCCTTCACGTGCAACTGTGTTTCGCTGGTATAGCGAATTTAAAAGAGGACGGATATCGCTTGGTGATGAGGAACGTACCGGTAGACCCTGTTCTTCAGTTACAGCTGAAAACATTGAGAGTGTGAGACGTATGATCGACGAAGATCCAAGACGCACCTATCAAGTGATTGAGGCAACTCTTGGTGTTGGATCCGCAACAGTAAATTCAATTTTACATGATCATCTTCGGATGAAAAAAATTGTTACTCGTTGGGTGCCACACACGCTTACCGATTTCCAAAAAGCAGAGCGAGTAAGAATCGCTCGGGAAACATTGGAAATGTTAAATAACGGTGGACATCGCATTCTATCAAAATAGTAACAGGTGATGAAACTTACATCCCATTTTACGATATTCCTACCCGCCAGGAGAGCCGCGTGTGGATCCACGAAGATGCACCAACACCAACAATGGCCAAAAGGCAAAGGGCTGTCAAGAAAGTTATGTACGCGGTTTTCTTCCGTAGTACCGGATTAGTAAAAGCAATGAAGCTAGAAAATCAACGTACAGTCACAGCAAACTGGTACACCACAAAATGTTTACCTGCAGTTCTTGAGTTAGCCAACATTTGCGGGTTAATGTTGCATCACGACAATGCATCGTCACACAGTGCACAGCAGACAGTTGAATTTTTACGTGAAAATAAGGTAAAAGTCATTGAACATCCACCCTATTCGCCTGATTTGGCCATGTGTGATTTCTGGTTGTTCTGCAACCTAAAGAAACTTTTACGTGGTCGACGTTTCACGACTGAGGATGAGATAGATGAAGCAATTCATCTATTTTTTGAGAGCATTCCAAGAGACGACTGGGTTCACGCTTTTACGTTATGGAAACTTGGGTTACAAAAGTGCATTGAAGCAGGAGGAGATTATTTTGAACATAAATAAAATCATTTTCGTAAAAAGACTTGTAGTTTTCTTGTATCTCAAAATATATAGCGTGACCCTCGTATATATATATAGGCTAAACATTCCATCCGGAATAAAGCCGCTTCTTTACGAAGCTCTTCAATTCTTAAGTTTGCGGTGAATTACTCCGCTTGGTCTCTAATATTTCCTTCAGAAGTTGATATTGTTTATTGTGTTGATTACGCTATTCCCTTCTTTCCTGTTTTGAATTATCACGTTTAAATTGTCTATTTTTAGTTTCTTTATGTCTCTTCTTACTTGATCTTCCCATCTTGCCTTTGGTCGTCCCCTTGGTCTATCTTCGGTAGGCTTCCAGTTCTTTATCTTCCTAATCGCTGCTTCTTTCCCTCTTCTCTCAATGTGTCCAAACCACCTCAGTCTCTGTGCTCTAATGTATTTTACTATATCCTCGCCTCCTATGATATTGTCTATTTCATAATTCAGCAATATTCGATATTCATCTTCTTCATTTCTTTTTGGACCTAGAATCTTCCTCGGTACTTTTCTTTCAAATATTCTTAATTTGTCTTCATCTCTTTGTGTAAAACACATTGTTTCGGAAGCGTAGGTCGCAACAGGTCTAATTGCTGTTTTATAAATTTGAAACTTTGTGCTTTTACTTATACTTTTATCCTTCAGAAATCTTTGATATCTCCAATATGCTCTATTACCTGCCCGCATTCGTTCATTAATTTCCATACTTCTATCGTTATTGCCATTTACTATTACTCCTAAATATTTAAAGTGTTCCACTTGGTCCACTTCATAATTTCCTAGGATAATTTGGTTTATAGTGGTCTTGGTCCGAGAGCTTGTCATATATTTCGTTTTATTTTGATTTATTTCTAAACCTCTAGTCTTTGCTTCTGCTACTACCGTTATAAATGCTTCTTCCAAACTTTTCTTACTTCTCGCAATCAGTGCAATATCGTCTGCGTAGGCTACGGCTTGTATCCAAATAGTTATAAACTATAAATAATTCTAACTATAGTATTCACTATTCCCATAGTTATACAAATGTTATTATTTCGTAATCGAAAAGCAAACAATTTCAAAAATTTCCTATCAGAGAAGTCGAGCGCAGTAGTTCGAATAGCGTGGAACAGTGTGGAAAGTTCTAATGTCGTCTCGATCGATTTTGTCGGCGTATATTTAAGCTCGACGCGCTGCTCTCCGCTCAGTCTACACACGACAGCGATATACGTAAGAAAGCAGATATTAGTAAACTACTGAACCGCTCGCTATTCAGTGATCGTGAAATATTACGCTGACTTGTACACTTCAACCTTGTTTCCAAATTTGACAATAAGACACGTGAATTTATGAAGGTAAGCTTTATTATTATTACTAAACAGTAAACTGATTTAAATACCTACTCAAGCACAAAATAAACCGACTTAAAATTTGAGATTTGTGTCCATTAGAGGCCAAGCTTTACAATTTTAGTAACCGAATAAATGCCGTCCTAATACATGTTGAAATCGTGGCCTTACAATTTACTTTTCAAACTGCAAAACCCTATGCTGTTCTATTAATTAAATTTATAATATTATTACTTTTTACAGAAATGAAACGCCATTATCTCAGTGGAGCAGAAAAAAGAAAATTGCACGAAAAAAAAGTGAAAGAATCTGCTAAGGGACAGATGTCTTTATTGGGATTTTTTGAAAAAGAAAGCACTCCTTTAGCAGCTTCAGATGTTCAAACGGGGTCACCAACCGAACACAAAGATGAAGTCATTGAAATTGATTCATGTCAATATGGACCCATATCTAATGATTCTGGCAGCGATAAATAAGAACCAACAACATCCTACAGTAAATACGAAATATTTAGTAATGATCCTGCTGAATGGAGTAAGTCTGAAGAAGTTTTGCGATACTTCATCGAAAAAGGTAATTTTGAACAAAATATTGATTTTGAAGATAAGGAAATGATTAAAGCTACTTTACAAGTTAGCGGATCGACGCAAAAATTTATATCAAAATCAATGTTTAAGCGCAAAATGTTAAATAGTGAAGAAGTAGATCGTTTTTGGCTAATATTTTCGCTGAAAACAAATAAAGTTTACTGCGGACCCTGTAAGTTATTTTTGCTTGAAGAAAATCAGGATCAATTTCCCAGTTTCAATGATTGGGAAAATGCCACACGGAGGATTCAGAAATAGTTCCTACAGGTGTTAAACATGACTAGATAAAAGGTTGAGACGGATTCTCCATTAAAGATCATACTAAAGGACGTATTTTACTGGGATGACTATGAGCAAAAAAAGTTGGAAGAACGGATTTTGCAATGGCATATGACGGGTTTCTAGCAGATCATATTGAAAAAACTAAAAATATTGAATGGGGCAAAATATCTTATCTGTCTTCGATAATTTGCGATGAATTTATTCAATTATTAGGCGATCATGTTACTAATTTAATTTTACAAGAAGTAAAAGAATCAACATATTTTGGAATAATAGTTGATTCTACACCTGACTTGCAACATGTTGATCAACTTACTTTTGTAATTAGATACGTGAATTCACAAACATTTGAAGTGTCAGAAAGTTTTTTTAAATGTTTGCCTCTAAAAAGCCACAAAGGGATTTATCTGGCTCGAGAAATTGTGCAATATTTAATTGAGTGCAATCTTGACATTCAAAATTGCCCCTCATTAAATATTTTTATTAAGAATAAAAATTTATTTATTTTAATTTTTACTAGGTTTTACAGATATTACATAGATATGTATAAAACAATGTTTTTATTAGAAATGTAAAATTTTGTTTAAATATTTTTATTGAAAATAATTTTTTTTATTTATTGTTATATTATTAAACATTATTTGCAAATATATGTTTTTATAAAAAATTAAAATTTTCATTTTACCTACTTGTTTACACATTTTTGAAATTGCTTAAAGATGCTATTACTTGTGCCTAGGGGCCCCGAAGGTTCTTAATCCGCCACTGATAACACCCGCACAAGTGAATTCGATGACATTAATTTGTGCAATAACTAATAAATTCACCCCCGGTCGCCTGTTTCGATAGTATTCAATAATCTACTACCTTTCCGTCTCGCTTTTCGATTTAAACCGAGACGTTCTCCTCCCGTTCCCATATTAATAAAGATAAAAACTGCATCAAACTGCATCACAAAAACAACGCAAACCTATCACTTACACATACTAAAAACAACTCACAAACGTGAGCGTTGGAAGTTCAATCTTAATGCATCAAAATTTCATAGTTTGTTTGCGTAGACCTGAGATTTTAAATAACTCAACAAAGAAATATCCTTTCACCAAACTGTTCTTGCAATATGTCGATAGTGGCATTAGCAGTATGACATGTGGTTCCGTCTCCTTGGAAACAAATGTTCTTCAAATCAATCAAAAGTTTAAGAACCTGATTCTATACTTATAATAAAACCCAATAACATTTATTAATTACCGTTTCATTAACAAATAAATCTCCTTCACAATTACAAACGAATTTTTATCAATAAATCTACATCATTATAAATGTTTTGTAGTCCATATATTAACAACTCTTTTGTTATATAAATACATTCGGACACCACTCCATTCAATATTTTCTCTACTTCTGCATTTGAATCTGCTGCACCAATATGACTTCTAACTAAGTAATGAGAGGATAATGCTCTAAAGTCCAAGCAGCAATGTCTCTGTACTCACGATGGTTCAGTTGCTTCAGTTCTTGGACCAACACAATCCTGCTCGGGTGTAAACCCAAGTCTTTCTGCAAAATACGTCGAATTGTCGTTCTTCTTAGTCCTAATTTTTGAGCATTACGATAAATTTGGAACCTCTGCGACACTATCTCTTACAGCAGTAATGTTCTCCACGCTTCTTACATTTCGACATCTTCTTGGTGTTCTACGAATAACAAGCACAGAAAGGCGATTATGTAGACCATAATCGCAAAGTGGTGGGTAACCACAAAAAACTTATATTTTCATAAAATTTTTGGATAATAACCAAACGTTCTTGAACCATGTATTTCACCATGGTGACAAAGTATACTAAACACAAAATAACTAGTAACAGTTATAACATTTTAAGCATGGTTGCCAACTCATTTCAAAATCTTATCGTTCTTATTGGAAAACACAATTAATCTTTTTCTGTTAAATTGCCATTAAGAATAATTTAAGTTGCATCAGACTTCTAACACTTACAATGATAAACGACTTTTAATATTCTTCAACAAAGCTTGGGACCGACACCATATCCTCAACAAAATTCTCGCTCCATTGTAAAGAGGAATGAGTAATTAAACAAAAATTAAAGATCGCAACCATATGTAAAAGGTATTTACTACAACAAATGCTTATTTATACCAAAAGACTCAAAAAGCGTTTTGATTTTATTATTTCTAATTTAATAGCTACATACTTATATAAAATATTCCATATAGACCATATGACTCTAAGAGAAACATTGATTTTTTTGCAAGTAATGCATGAACTTTCTGTTTGTAAAATAAAACGTTCTACCAAAATATACAAAAGACTTTCAGGTCAAAAATGTTTTAAAAGAAAGGAAATTTAACTCTGCAGTGTATATATTTAGCATCCCTATAGACTCCAGGGGATGCTGTACATAATAACCGGCCATATTCATGAAAATTAAAAGAATGGAGAAACAAGCGATGCGGAGCCGCCGTTAAAAATAGGTCGATGAAGATGTTGGTCGCGATTCGCTATTTTCGGCTTGCATCTCCGAAAATGAGTGTCTGGAGATAATCAGGGAATGCTCTTAACGCATATTTTGAATTGTTTTGTACGAACAGAGCACCCATTGATGATTTATTTTCGAACGAGCGTACGTCAAGTAAAAAAAGGAATTAGGTATTTATTTTGATGGCTTAAAATAGTTTTAACAACAAATTTACGTCTAAAGTTTAACTTATTTTCTGATATTAAATAAATTTACTGTATGATTTCTTTTTTATCAATAAATACAGTGTGCGTTTTATATTCCAGATCGACTTTGTTTTTCCACCATTTTGGTTTGGCTGCATTTGGCAGTTCATATTTGATAATTGTAAAGAGTTGTCGATAACAATTTATTTTATGGGGCATCTAAACCCGCAACAACGTGTTGAAATTATCAAATCATTTTATTTAAATTGTGAATACGCCAGGAAAATTCCGTGCGTTTTTTGGCGTTAATCATATGCCAAGTAAGTCAACCATTCAGCGTGTAATGAATAATGCTTAAAATTTGCATACACTGTGAGGCAGAATGTTCGTGAACGCTGGGGCGCCTCTCATCGACGTGGTGCACAGGAATTTGGAATATCTCCATCATGTTTGTTAACAATTCTCAAAACAGATTTGCATTTATTCCCATATAAAATTCAATTGACGCAAGGGCTGCAGGAAAATGACCTTGAACGGTGGCAAAAGCGGAGTACTCAGGTTTTACAGGTCGGTAAAGACCAGGTCAATTTTTGACAAAAAACCATTATGAACGACGAGGCACATTTCGATTTGACTGGCTTTGTTAATAAACAAAATAGCCGCTATTGGGGCACTTAAAATCCCCATTTGATACACCAACGATCATTACACCCTCGCAGAATGACTGTATGATGCGCTATTTGGGCCGGCGGCATCATTGGGCCATATTTCTTTGAGGATGCTAGAGGTGATGCTGTAACAGTTACTGATGATGGTTATCGTGATATGTTAGAAAACTTTGTTGTGCCCAAATTTGCTCAATTGGGACTACAGCACGTGTAGTTCCAACAGGACGGTGCCGCATCACACACAGCTGATGCTACGATGCAAATTTTGCGAGAAACTTCGAATAATGTCAAAAAATGGTGATATCGACTGGTCCCCACGATCTCCTCATTTGACCACCCCCGATTATTTCCTATGGGGATGCTAGAAGGGAAGGGTGTACTCGAACAAAAATTGCCGAAATAACATCAGAAGTCTGCGAGAATATACTGAAAAACATGCTCAGAAGAGGTCACATTTGCGCCAGAGGTGGCCACTTGACCGACATCATTTTTCATAAATAATGTTAAAGATCATATAATCAATTTTTCATTTAAAAGTTATTCAAAAAAAACATCGGCATGGAACATAAAACGCACCCTGTATATTCACACAAGTTTCCACATATCTATCATGTAAAAATTATCATTTGAACTTTACAGTTTAATTATCATCGTAATAAAAAAAAATGCAGGTGCTTTTCCTCGTTTACATAAATGTCAAAATTTGCCAAAGTGAAATTTTGAGCAGCTGAACCTAAGCGTGGTCCACCAGCTTGGTTGACAATGAATGTTCGAGACGGCCAAAAACATCAACCACCACCGATAACATCGAAAAAGTTCACCAAATGGTGCTAGACGATCGTCGAATTCAGCTTAGAAAGATAGAAGAAGCTGTGGGCATCTGGAAAGAACGTGTTTATCACATATTAACTGAAGATTTGGGCATGAAAAAATCAATCGCGTGTTGGGTGCCGCGTTTGCTCACTCAGGGCCAAAATCACATTTCAATTGACATTTCCAAAGCCCTGCTGAAGCAGTTTAAGCGAAATAAGTCAGAGCTTTGGCGTCGATTAATAACTGTAGATGAAACCCGAATACACCAGCACACTCCTCAGTCGAAACAGTGCAGTGCTAATCGTGAATCGGTTCCGAAAAAGGCGAAGACTGTTCCATCGGTCGGAAAAGTGATAGCGACTGTGTCTTGGTACAGTCAGGAGTCATGTTAATCGACTATCTTGAAAAAGGGAAAGCAATAAGAGGGCCATGCTACGCACGATTATCTGACAAGCTGGAGGCAAAAAACAAAGCTTTTTTTGGCCAAGACAACTCCCACTTCAGTGCCAGCCATTGCAAATTGGTGTTCGAATCGATAGACCATCCACAAACACGGCAAAATCTGAAAGATACTACTCCAGTGACAAGCAACTGCGAGAGTCTACACTCATCTAATCGAAAAATCAAAAAGAATTGTATATGGTATTGAGGAAAGAAGTTGGTAAAAAATACATTTCACCAACAATTTCATTTCACAAAATGTTTTTTAACAAAATTGGTTTTGGTATTTTAATAGTTTTAAATTCATGATCAATTCCGAAACTTAATAACTTCAAATCATTTCGAAAACGATTTATTTGCATCATTAGTTAAAAATACTATTCAAACAAAAAAAAACAGACACTTGGAGGAATGTCGATGTAAGCCAAACAAATCCGAGAGGAGATCGAGCTATTAATCTAATTTTATCTGCCGACTCAGATCCATTCCATTCTGGAATATTATGTAATTGCCTGCCAATATCACAAGTATTGTGTAAAGAAAAACAATCGAAAGTTGGACGTTTTTATTTCATTGGAGGAGGTCGATAATAAATATTTCCTTCACACTCAATAATTGTTGTTCGTGAGACTAAATATATAGATTATAGCATGCCTTGTTTAGATCTGAAAATCAGTATTTGTATATCCCACGTTTGTAAATATTGACGCGGTATTTAGCTTCAGATTTCGATGCTATGTCGGAAGCAAATCCGCTATAACATTACCAAGATTTGGATTAAAATTAACTTAAATAACATCGTTTGACAAAATCTTCCGAAAAACACCACCGCCCAAAATAAACCTGATATAAATCGAGGAATTTTTAGAAATTCAAGGTTATGTTACAATTTCCCTAACATCTCTCCAATTGTTTACACGTAGACGATTTATAGGACTTTTGTTTGAAATGAAATTTTGAAATCCTTAAAGTGGAATAAATATTTGTATAACAAGCATACCTAATATTTTTTCTATAAAATTATAACATTTTAGCGAAAATAAAGTGCAATTAATCTATCTTAATGTATGTTTCTATTTGTACAGAAGTATGCCTGTATAAAACGGTTGAAACAAGAAAAATAACGTAGTGGAAATTCAGAACAAAATTAAAAATACGATGGGAAAACATTTCATTTTCCGAAGAGCCCGCGCAGCTTTGCAATAAAACTCCCAATCTAGTTTTTTGTGTTCTTTAATGAAAATATTCTACTCTTGCGAAAATGAAACAATTTCGAGCGTTTTAATTTTGCAAACGTATTTTGTACCTACAACAGCGTATCTACCTAATGTGTGGGCGGAAGATAAATCCTTTCCTAAGCAACTTGGAGAAAAAGTTTTCAAGTAAAAGAATATTCGGAGATAAATAATGATAGCAAGGAGTGTGGGGTAGTATGGTAAACAACGCTAAAGTAAGTATCGGCACACTTCGCACCACACAACTTATTAACTAATCCGGAACAGCTGTTTCAAGGACGCGTGGATCCCCATTTTCAACCATATGACCGAATGATGTGAGAAAGAACTCTAATTCTAACGTGCTTGCTGTTCCATAACTGCAAACGCGTGTACGACCAGATCTTGAGATATTTACTAAGAACGAAGATCAGGATTTGAACTAGTAGGTTTACATAGTCGTGGTTTCATTTCTCTCCTTTGTGAGGGTTCCTTTGATCCGATGGCACAACAAAACCAAAAATATGGTATTGATGGAATCATTCCCGGCAAGAACAATGCGAGCAGAGAAAGGAGAGCACTAACACACGGACATGTTTCTGTCTACCTGGCGTCATCAGCGTGGCTACGAGCACTCACCTTTCTGCTGCCTGCAATGCTGTTGCGGATATTGGGGGCATAAACCGAAAGGTGAGTGATCTTAGCCACGCTGATGACGCCGGGTATGCAGAAACATGTCCGTGTGTTAGACGCCGGGTATGCAGAAACATGTCCGTGTGTTAGTGCTCTTTTTTCTCTGGTCGCATTATTTTTGCGGGAATGATTCCACCAATACCATGAGCTATATTAGCATTATTTTTGGCACTGTATTTAGGTTTTACCGTCATGAACTTACTCAAATAGCATAAGCAATTCTTCAATTCTATTTTATGATTCCTTTCTCAACTTGTTTCGAAATAACTTAAAATGCACTATAATTACAAAGCAGTACCTTCAACACAGTGGTAGTGTTATAAATTTAAACTACGTACATGTTGTAAAAGGCACTTGAATGCAACAGAATATAGTGTAAACGTATTTCTAGTGGGGTTAGTTTTGCACTAGACATTACACTAAAATAGTGTTCAATTTTTAGCAATACTAGTGTGGACTCCCCTGAACAAATCGTAGTGTTATCTTAGTGTTGAATAGTAAAATAAATTTGTGCAGGATGACAATATGTCCACACAATTCATCTATAAAACATAAATTAAGCTATGTCGATTATTATTTAAATTTTGCCAGGGGAAAAAAGCCCTGCATATTAGGTTCTATTATCATGCTCACCCGACCATTAACTGTACACCACCACTTTAATTATGTAAATGCACGCCGAAAACTGAAAAACCGCGCATTCGCATAAAAATTTCGACACGAGCGTCAACAGCAGCGAAAAAACATTCGGACGCTTTTATTGTATTGACAAGGTAATTACGGTGTGGTCGGCCCGAATTTTTAATACCGCCTTTTATGACGTCCTAAAAAGCTTTCGGCGGTAATAATCGTGGACGTTGGTAGCTCGCCGATACCCTTTTTGTTTTATTTCGTCGTATGTTGATGATCTCTTGGCGTAATCGGTCATACAATCGCAAATTATTGCGGTTACCAGAGATAAACAACTCATTTTGCCTAATTTTTATAAATGGGTTATTACCTTGTTGCTTCGGTAGGTTTATATTCCGAATCTTTGAGTTTAGTGTAAAATCGTTCAGATTCTTTTCTGATCATTGGCACCAACTTCATTCATTAGGCCACCCCCTCCAATCTTTAGTAGAAATGTTAAACTTGTCAAATATTGAAAGACGCACAAGGTCTACTATTCTGCATCCTACTCGAGGAGAAGGCATGCAGTGCAATTAAAAACAAAGCGCCTTAATTTGTAATCAAACCTATATCCTTGAAATCTACCAAAGGCAGAAAATTCATTAAGGAGACTTTCAGTAATATGTGCCTCAAAATGTTAACGAATTTTATTGAAAATCTATTACGAACATGATAAATACAGTCGCCGAAACTGTTGCAACCCTCTGTATCTGTGCTACTCAGGGTCATTCACGACCTATTAGACTTATCTATAGGCCAGGCACGGAGAGCTTCGCGCCAGGTTAAAAGTGAGGTTATCGCGCCTACAACGCGACGTATGTATGCAAATGAATCGGTATGGATTACCTTAGCAAATGAAATTATTGATTTATTGCAACAGTTTCTCATCAACCCTTCGCAGCGTTAGTTGTAATTATATAGATAAATACAGGTATGTACAATAGGTGGCCAATGAATTACAAACTTTAGAAATGAGAACGTTTTTAATATAAATATTGTGATAAAATGTTTTTTTTATTTAGTTAATAAACATACACATATTTCAAAATGGTCATCAATTGTTAATATTTTGTAGTTCTTCCCTTATTTTTTATTATTTCTTGTATTCGTCTTGGCATGCTCTCAATGCACTAGGAAATCATTTCTTTAATATCCGGATCATTGTGCTATATTTCAGGAATTCTTTCCTTAAGAATTCCTACGTTTGGATTTGGAAACTGCTTTAGTTTTATTTTCAAAAATGGCCAACAATTTTCAATGGGATTAAGGTCCGGGGAGTTCAATGAAAGCAGCTATTTGAGCTTCTTTATTTAATTCAGTTAAAAAACTTGCACAATTTCCCTTACACACGGAATTTTTATCTCTAGTAAAACAAGAGCAGCATACCAAACTGCTGACTCTCATCTGAATTTCTCGAGGTCATTATACGGTTACAAAACAAAGAAAAACAACCATAAAGAATGCCAGTACTTCACGATTTGGGCCCTTACGCAAAGCGAACACATACATCTTAATATAAATAACTAAAGCAATAAACGTACAAGAAAAACAACCCGAAAGCAAAATGGCAAAAATGATATACTTCCCACTTTTACGGAATATATAAAAGTTAGCTGAACAATTTTTTTGCCCGACAGTTCGGTAGGAATACCGAATTTATTATCTTTCATGAAGCTGCTTCACTTTGTCCAGAATGTGTAATAAAATATGCATGAGTTAAAGCCGATTCTGGAAAAACCGTTTAATTTAAAACTAAGATCTGCGATAGATATTTTTTCGTGAATTTTCAAGTGTTTAAATTCGAATTAAAAACATCTTTAGTGACGGCTATTATCGGTTTTAGGTTATAGAGCGCAAAATTTATGCTACTGCTTAAAATTAATGATCCTGCAGGAATTAGATTCTCCTAAGATCCTTATTTCTGTTTTATATTGAGAGCTCTTGCAAATTATCATTAATATCACTTGTAATGTGTATACCGTGGTGACTAGCATTAACATAACACATTAAAGTAGTGAGAGATTGGTAGGTGAAGCATTTAATCTTCCAGTTTTACTCGACGCGAAAAATTTGATCACTAAAAATCACTTCAAATTGAGTTATATTTTATGGAGTGCATTTCATTTTTGTTGAGCAATTGTCACAATAATAAAAGCTGTGTTTTGAATGTCAAGGTCGACTTTGTCTTGCTGACACTACCTGCCACGCGTCAATGATAATTTTTTTTTAGATTTATTTAAAGCATATTCATTCAATGTTTTTTATTAGAGTTTTAAGATTCAAAATTTCGTATTTCTTGGTGAGTTGAGATCAATTAAATTCACACACTGAAAGATAACTAAATTTCAAAGACAATTTACCAGGTCCAGATTGGGTTAGTTCATTGCTAAACACACACAAAAACAATGTTGTTCAGCGTATCGGAGCCATTATAAAAACGAAACTTAATCCTAATAATCAGATGAAGCACCTAGAAAATGCTACTCTGCGATCATAATCTTCTGACTGTAAAGTTTGGGCCGTACGCAACTTGTAGGGGTGAAACTTGTACCTTAAAACTCGCGATGCTTTTGATTTAGATACACCAACCTGTGCTTCTATTTCTCGAGTTGAAATGCCTGGATTAACCGCGACACAAGTTGTTATGAACTCACCGTTGTTATGATCTTCCACTAATAAATTGTTTTCCCTAGTTTTAATGGGCTTTCTCAAACTTCCATACCGCTACATGATCTTGTCTCTCCAGAAGATTAGTTAAATAAGTTCGAGCAACGAAGCGGAAATTTTTATGACACTGGGTAAATTTGCAAAACATATCGTAGCTTTCAGTAATTGGAAAATTCGCCATAATTTTTAAAGTTTGTAATACAAATAACTGCAGATATCACTCTAGCTTAAGTACCTGCTTTTTGACAAATTGTGATATGATTGCGATAAACTTTGTTATTATTTTTCATCATAACTACATACTAACCTACTTGATTGGACACAAATTTCAACTGATTTTGTTGAGATCCATATAAGCCTACTCGATTAAAATATAAAAACAATTAATTTTATTGGTGTTTTTTATTCAATCGTACGTTATCTTACATCGTTGAAAAGAGGATAAAAAATTCAATTCAGTAACCTAAAAATCCAATATGGCGTCCATTTAATTTAAGGAAGTTGATACGAGTACCTCAAAAGGCGCCATCTTGAATTTTTGTTCAACATCAATTTTAAATTGG
Organism: Dynastes maya; assembly: GCA_029619315.2. Classification (NCBI taxonomy): domain Eukaryota; kingdom Metazoa; phylum Arthropoda; class Insecta; order Coleoptera; family Scarabaeidae; genus Dynastes; species Dynastes maya. Next base: position 41,357,815 of record JAROYE020000006.1, on the reverse strand, counting down.
TCTTATCGAAAACAGTGACTTTCAAACAAAACTTTGCTTCGTACCCCTTATTTACAAAGATATTTGACATACAAAGGAATTACAGTTTTTAATTTTTTTGAAATAACTTCTGGCGGGTTCGACTTTTTGAATTTTTTCAAACAGCTTTCAAATAAGCACATAACACTGCAAAACGTTGCCCATTTAATCAAATCTCCATCTTCAATAATAAGAAAATTACCCATGCAATCCCACTCTATCTGGAACATCCAGTATAATTCGCCTGAGAAGAATTTTGGTGTTAATAAAGGAGACAAATTGCAAGAACAAGGTAAGTACTTAAGATAAATGAACATATTTAGCTAATTCAACAAAACATTTAATAATTTTGATTATCGTAGATAGTTAGTGCCATTATCCTTTATATTTGAATGAAACATTGAGTCTGTTTAGGTTAACAAAACAAACAAACCAACAAAATTATTTGTTTTAAACAACATCTGTTTGTTCGTATTCAAACGCAGATTTTAGTTGGAATACAGTTCCAACTGGTTGGTTGTCTCGACTAATGGGTCTCTCATTGTACGTCTACAGTCCAAAGGAAAATATAAAATGAAATTTATCTTTTCTCCGGAATAAAATGTCGAAAATGAATGTAGTAGGGTCATATATAGAATAGATTAATGGATTGAGCTATTAACCCGAAAAATATTCTATTCTACTTGGTAGAAGGTCCTCGGCAGGTTTCTTTCACCCGTTAAAATTCGGGGAAAGCCCATTATTTTCTCGATTGTTATAACCGGTATCCATGCATGCATGGAAATAATAATCAAGAATGTGGAAAAGACCTCGAAAACCGTAAAGTTCATAACACGTATTGATTAAAACCCCCGAGCTTTTGGCCCCTTTTTTCTCAATGAAGCTGCAATAAATTGCTTTTTCCCCTTCGCGTTCGTTCTTTACTTAATTAAAGGTCACGTAAACATTTCCACGATTTATAGGAAATAGTTTGGGAAAAAAATTAATTGCAAGGGTCACAGCTATAATTTTCTCAAAATATAAGATTTTGTGTGTAGGCGTTAAATGTGAGCGTTTAAATCAAAGGCGATGGGAATGATTGGAATAAAAATTAATTTCTATACACTGAAATTTTTCCTAATTACCTGAGATATTCCAACAAATTAATTAATTACTTGGGAAAAATATTCAGGGAATTGGGGGCGTTTGTCTGATCGAAAACTTTTAATTTTGGTCGCCCAAAAATGAAAGGAATTAACGCTTGTGGGCAAAATTAATTTAAAGAAATTAATTTCAGTAACTGAAAATACTAGATGGTTGTCAATAAATTACAAGATCTAGAATAAGGACAAAATTGAGATATTAGGTAAATACATGTAATCATCTTTCCGGTAATATATCTTTACTTAAATCGGTTAGTGGTAATGTTCAGGAAACTCCCAAAGTGGTAACTTCTTCAGAATAAAAGCAATTTCTTTTTTTTGTTTGTAGAAAGAACTGATAAGTTGTTTACTACAAAAAATTATATCTATAGTTAAAAGTTGGTTAAAATTGTTTCGATGGGGCAGAGAATTTCTTAAAAAGAGAAGTCATAATTGGGTAATCGATGGCTGAAAGCTAAGAGATAAGCGAACAAACAATTTATGCCCAAAAACTAATATTTTAAAAACCCCTGCACGAGCGCAAGATGGGTCCCAGAATTGTTCAGTGCGATTCAAAAAAACAAAGTGTCGGATGTAGCCGAAGGTTTCTTGAGTTGTACGAAGCCGACAACACAACCATTAACCAATCGTGACTGGGATGAAACAATGGTTCTAAACCACAATCCTTTGTAAAATAGAAACGATGGAGTGACATCGGAAAAGCGAACCCATCCCTAAGAGACCAAGGTGACAAAAAGTAAAGAGAGGTAAATGCTACAAATTTATGGGATAGCGAAACCCGATCGGCTTTAAAACGCAACACTACAGTAAACCAATACTTATTATACGACTTGCTACCAGTTAAACAGCCATCATCGAGAAACGCTGAGGACGCTGGCACAAAGTGTTGGTTCTTGCACGATAACGCCCTGTCCACTAGCTGCAATTTTAAGGTTTTACTATGCCAGTGCGGATTCAAGGAACTTGATCATCCACCGAACAGCCCCGACCTTGCCCCTGACTATTTTTTATTTTCAAAATTAAAATAGGGCTAAAAAGGAGAAAATTTAACGCCGACGACACCGTGACACAGAAAAATTTCTTCCAAGTAAATCATTTAATTTAAGTTAAGAAAATATTCATATTAAAGGTAGGAAAATGGGCAGGGTGCAAAGGGTATCCAAAAAAAGAAAATTACAATACGGTGAAAAAAAATTAAGACCCAAATGCATGAACTAATTAAAAAGTTTTTTTTTATATGTTACAGTATAATTAAATTATTTTCTTTAATAAAGTAATTTAAAAAAGGATTTTTATGAGTTTAATAATTAATAAGTTAATTTTTTAACTTTATTTGTCCCTCTTTATTATTATTATTTATTTTAAAATTTTTTAAAAAAACTATAGTTAAATTGGTACATAAAATAGTAATAAAAAGAAAAAAAATATTACATTAAACCGTACTTTTAAAATGTTTATGAAACGTTTTTACGTTAAAGGTTAAAACATTGGGTCATGGATAAGTATGGTATCTGTATTCCAGTTCCGTCGCTACTATCTATTTCAGTTGTTGGGTTTTGGAGATTATGGCATAAAACTGAGATATGTAAGAGCAATGTGGCCAGGAGTAAAAAGCCCTTTAATACTTTTTCTTCTCAAAATTGTTTTTGTCGGTAGTGATTCCATCAATACCATGAGCTATTATTAGCATTACCTTGGTTATTGTTTCTAGGGACTTTTTTCATATGTACTTCTGCATTAAGGTTTTGAGCACTTTTTTTTGAACATTTTCTGGGAGATAACCTCTGCTTTGGGCCCTTTTTAAAATCACAAGCAATGTAAATAATTTCCTGGATTAATGCTATTAATAATATCATTTTCTAGAATCCTAAGGAAAAAACGCTTCATTTTAGTAAATGAAACTATTAATTTATGAACAATAACCTAAACGCTTTCTTGAATTAAGAAAAATATTTCTATCCTTAAGAAAATGTTTTGTGTCGTAACGGCCATTTACTTGTACTAAGAATCGCTTTCTTCAAATTTTCCTGCAAGATTTTCTTGAATCAAATTAACAAATGTCTTAAAAAAAAAAAAATCAATTAGAAAAAGAGCGCTAATAAAATATTCTTTTGATTCAAACAGTTATTGTACTGCGGATAATCGAAACACTAATTGTCTTGGGATTAAGTGCGGACAGCTTTGATACAAGTAAAAGTTTCTCTGCGTGTAACTAAAGTTTAATGTTTAGAAAAATTTTTGAGACACCACATATTCATCCACATAACTAAAACTATATTTTTTTGACAAATAGGGGGAAAATAAGGCCACAGTGAAAATCCATTACTTATGGTAAATTAATAAAAAAAATCATTTATAGCTTTTGTATGCATTTTGGGATTATACGGGATCTTTTTGCAGAGTAAACACTAACTCAATCGTTATGAATACAATTATTTTATAGACAAAAATCTCTTTGTTTAGTTAGTGATATAGCGTAATTTAATTTTCCCCCAAATAGGACTATTTCTGGCAAACTTAATATACATGGATACTTAAAAGATAATTTTTATATTTTTCAACAGAAGAAATTTGTACATTTAAAAAAAAGGGACGAGGGTTGTTCCCTGCAAATTGGTAGTAGTGGGGGGGAAACCTACTGACGCTACATTTAATACTAGTAAAAAAGTTAAAAAGTTGTCCAATAGCGAGTAGCTGATTTGCGCTGCGTCTAGAGTGTCCTAAACCCCAAAACAGAGATTGGGCACTTAAAAAATTACTATTTTTTACACTAAATTGGTCTATAAGCCCACGAAGTTTTATTTAAATCCGTGAGTATCACTTACAGGTGTACCCTTATAATACAAAATAAGACAGCTAAGTTTCTGAAAAAATATTTACCAACAAAGCAATAATACATTTGAATAAAAGGAAACATTTTCTGTATATCTAAAATGTACAGAAGCAGTTTCATATTTCAACGTATCCTGTCACTATAATTCCCAAAAGTTTTAAAAAATATGATTAGAGTTAAATTATTTTAAAATTTTAATACATAAAAATCATTAAAACGGTAGCAAAGTGCCAAAATCTTGCAGAATGATGTTAAAAAAAAGTTACAAGAAGAATACAATGAAAAATGCAAATTTTGGTATTTTTTTTGCATATATGCCTACCCTTTTCCATTTCAACATAATGACTAAAAAAAGATTTTTTTTTGACCAGGTCCAAAATTTTCGAAATTTTTTCATATTTCGTTAAAAAATTCATTAAAAATATTCTTTTTAGAAAGATAATTCAATTTTTAAAAAAGTTGCACGAGAAAACACGGCATCAATGTCAGGTAATTTGGAAAAAACCATCACATTAGTTCCTTGATATTTACTTGTTTGCCTATAATATATAACAGATTATCCATTGCTTTTTTCCTAGTACAGAATAATATAGGTTTACCTCCGCAACCCAACCCTTCATGTCTAATACCCTGTTTTTAAAGGAATTGTTGCTGACTATAATGCAGATGATATAACAGACTCCTAATATTGTAAGCATTATTTTATCAATTTTTATTGTCAGATAGTAAACAGATTTCTAGAAATAAGTAATTATTTTGATTTACTGAAAGGGGGGGTTAGCCCTTCAAGTAGTTCCAATAAGTTTTTTTTTATTTATTTGACATTTGGAGAAACTATTTAATCCCTTTTTGGGCAAATTTTGTTACTATATGTACAATTCAAGAGATCGGGAAACTTTAGCTTTGGGTTTGCCGAAGTATTCATAAAAATTATCGGTGCATTAAGGCGCTCCCGTTTACCGCGTTGTCGGTTCTGCGAATTGCAGCGACATATTGTTCGGTACCTTTGCAATTAAAGTTTTGAGATTTAAAAATGCATTCAAGTAAATCTTTATTAGAAATTTTTACATTTTTACGAACGGCATTTACGTCGTATGACTGCCGGGAAATTGTGTATATAAGGGATATTTCGATTATGCATCATTCCTTTTTCGTGAGTAAATTCAAGAAAACATTTTTTAAAACCAAATTTTGAAGAAGTGAAAGCTTCTTTGGGTCGGGCAGTTGCAAAAAATATAATAAAAAAGCGGCCAAAGTAAAGAGTGGATCAAGCCTTATCCCGAAATTATTGGGGATGGAGTGAAAGTGTTTTGCCGTGCATGCAACACAAAACATACCCTTTTTTTTAAAGGTGCTATATTTACTAGGATAGGAAATTTTTTATTTGGCGGTTCGTACGTGCAATTGCCGAATTTATCCCCTATCATGTGCCTTGAGGTTATTGCCGTTGATTTAAAAATGCAAGGTTTACATCCAACTCCCCTTCATTAATAGAATGCCACATTCAGATTCTTCCGAAAGAAAATTTCTCATAGTCAACATGTAAAAAAACCGGCAATTACGAAAACGCGCTCGAATCTAAAAGGAATTCACGTATTTGAGGCAGAACCATTTTGGAATGTGCGACGGAACAACTCAAAAAGACAAAAGAAAATATTCAATGAGGATTTATGTGAAGCTCTACTATCTGTTGACATTCCGCTAGCTAAAATAAATAATTCAAAATTTCGATCATTTTTGCGAAAACATTAGGGAAAAAAATATTCCGGATGAAAGCACAATAAAAAAAAATGATGTCCACAAATGTTGCAATAACATACTTAAAGGAAATACGAAATAATTTTTGAAATAATTATTATCTGTGTTGATGAAACCCAAAAGACTCTTCTGGTCGTTTCTTGCAAATTTGCTTATAGGGTTTTAAAAACAAGAATGCGCAGCTAAAACATAAACTAATTTCGTCAAAGGAGTTATCGAAAACAAAAATTATTAACTATTACTCGTTTTGTACAAGGGGGAGATTTTTTTTACCGCAAAGTATTCCAAGTGAAAATGTTTGTTAAAATTAACCGAAAATTGGCTGTAAGGGCTCTTATGACTAAACCTTTTAAAACTTTTTTAAATTGCAAACTTTAAATTATCATGAAAGTTTACCCCTTAAACCCCCTTATCTCACGGTTTCTAAATTTTAGTAAAACCGAAAGAATTTTATGAAACACAATTTCCACTTATTTTAAGTGATTTAATCTTTAATAATGTAAAAGAATATTTTGATAAAGCACCTTTAAGAGTCCGTACCATAGGGAAAAATTGCCTAACAAATTTCCTTGGCTTTCCTTGGCTTCCTTGGCTAGAAGCAGCAATTTTTTACTCTAATTATTTACACGAATCAAACCTATAGTATATGACAACTCGCGCGTTGCCCTTGAAATAGTAAACGTATTTTAAATAATCATCATTAACTCAACAATTAACTTTTATCAAAACCGATTGCAATTTTGTACATACGATACAATTGCGAAGCTCGAAACAAAAATTTGCTTTAAAATTCCAAAACAGTGAAGGGCGAGATAGGGAATTCGATGTGTAAAAAATTCAAGCATTGTCCTACAACATCGGGCCGACATAGAAAGAAGTTTTTCTGTGTTCAAACATATGTATTAACCGACAATCCCACAAATTTTTAATAGGAAATGTTAAAAAAAAAATCTAATTGTTAATTACTTTTTTCAAATATTAGTTATGTGATTCTTGTATTCATTTTTTACTTATTATTTTTTTATTTAATTTATATTACCTTTCTTGTGTAGCTTTTTACTTTATGAAAAATAAATGTAAAAAATAGGTTTATATACTCTATTATTTCACATAATCTTTCTTCCTACGTTTTGTGTTATAATTTTTATAAGTTATTATGATATATTTTACAAAATAGTGCATATTTAAATTCATATCTTGCATATTTTCTGCATATCTTGCATATTTTTCTTCTTATTTTCGTAAAAACTCTGCATATATATGTGCATATGTCAGCCGTTATTTCTTTGCATAAATCCTAAGCCTACTTATCAGCAGGTAAAACCTTCTATATTAATTTGAAAATGTCTATGTACTAACTAATAATTAAAAACTTGTTATCACGTCCCAAAGAAAATAGAAGTAATTCATTATTATTTTATGAATATTTATATGTTCATTTATTTCTATCAAAACTTCATTCAGAAAACGAAGAGGTTTACAGAATGAACATATTTAATTAATAGCTGAATTCCATTAAATTTTAATTAATTACTATTGTAATAATGTAATCAATAATGAGTTTCGAAATATAACACGACATTAAAGAGCAAGACAGACGATTATTATCTCTTCATAAGATATTGAAATTCGATTCTAAATTAGCGATAAAACAAGCCTAGTAATATTTTAAATCATTTAAAAGCACAAGAACAAAATATTTTTAATGAAACGCGGAAATATATTCCAAAGAATCCTTTCAGCCTGCGAGTTAGGAGATTTTAAGGATGATCGGGTTAAAGGCACTTCAAAAATCAATATTTAGAAAATAAAAACGTGTTTGTGTTCCCAGGTATTATCTTGTATGTAGTTTAATTATTTCGAGACGAAGCAATGGCGGCATGTTGAAAAAAAATATCTTTTGGTTTTAAGTTACAGAAAGAAATTTTGTATTCGTAAGGAATGGAAAAAATACAAGTAATTGTTTTTGTTTTTTCGAAAATTGATTAAATTACAGGTAGAATAACCGAAATATTAAAATTAAATATTTTTTTTTGTTAAAATTTTAGACAAGAAAGACTAAATTTTGAAAAACCAAATCCAGATGGCTGTTACAAAATTTAAATTTTTCTTTCCGAATATATTGACCTTACTGACGAGGACGGACAGTTATGGAGAAAAATAGATTTATTATTCATTGATATATGCAATGCAAAGGAATACCTAGCCATCAACGATGGTAGTGTAGAAATATCTCAATCAATAAAGAAAATAAGTAAATTTCATTCAAACCCCCTGTTCTTTCTCTAATTATGAATGTACGAAATCCATTCAAACTAATTCATTAGATTTTCATACAATGTAAATTGTTTTTTGAAATATTAACATCTTTTCCCACTTAAGGGCATATCGCCGCCATGTTTAAAAAAATTGATTTACATCCCTCCTGGTAATCAAAATTTTTTGAAGAAATGCCAATTATTAAACTATTTACGCGTCTCAAGTGATCTTGGTATATTTTCCAATGTCAATTCAATTTTCTGATGGAAAACATAATTTTTTTTTAGTCTTCTCTGTATTTGTATTGATTTTTTGCCTGTGCATTTTGTTATAATTAATACAGCCTGTAATAAATAGTATTTTAATTTGGGCGATTGCACTAATTTGAGTAAATCTTATTGTTTTTTAAAAACTCTTTTAAAAAAAAGCGAAGTTATTGGGAAAAAAAGGCAATTGAAAAAGATACTTTGGGAAAATTTTCGCGGTTTAAATTCTACACCGAACAACTCGTTTAACATCCACTTGTTTCTCCTCCTTTTCTTTCATTTTTTTACTTTCTCCTAGAAACAGAGGCGCTCTCCACCTATCTAAGCTATCCCAGCATTGTATTGGCGTATACGAACTTTAAACCAAACTCCCATCGGGTGGTGGTATCCGAAAAATGGAAACGAAAACCCATATAACTGCTTTCAGGGAGAAAAAATTGAAAAGAAAAAAAAAGGCGCTCGAAATTTTCTGATAGAAATACGTTTTGTTTAAATATTTTACATTTTACGCACTACGAATTGCTGTATTATATACCCAAAATACGGGAAAAACTTAAAAAACATTTGCACCAGAACTATTACACACTGCTTAGGATTTTACAAGAAGTTGTCCGATAAGTTTGCACGGAGCACATGAAGGGGAATTTTTGTATTCCGGAACAAAGTCCCTTTTCAAAGTTCGCTCGGAGCGAGCACGAGATTCGCGGAGAATTTTAAAGAATGGAAAAAATTTTTTGCTGTTTTTTTTTTTTCTATTTCGGCGAATTCCGTAAGGACGCCCGCGAACGTTAACCTTGCTGGACGCTTACTAGAGATGCAAAAAGCGTCATGGCATGCTCCGATTCAAAGCGCAAGCGCTCCAATACTAAACAGAGAATATACAACGCCGAAATTCACCTGGTTGTCCCGGTATACCGATGTGGACTAATGCAAAAAATCATAGGCGATTTTTTCCCCGTTTATTTCTAACGTCGAACAAATATATTCCGTTGTTTCTTCCTCTCATTTTTCTCGCTTTCCCAAACGCGTTTCGTCCGTTCGTCGGAATCTAGTAGGCCGTGGACGACGTTTCGCGCCTGTTATTAGCGGAACGGCAATTGTCGCGTATCGGACGTTCGGTTTTTTCAAGGGTACCCGCGATGATGATGATGAAAGCTTGAGAAATCTTTTTCACGACGAAGTATGCGTACAGGTAATCTAAAAGCGGGATAGTTTTCTCGTTTATAATCTCGTAAAGTTACCCAGATGAACTTTCTAGAAATTCTTTATGATTATAGAAATCCGGCGTTTAAAAATAGACCGGTGTGTGTTTGTTGGATGATGCTCCCGGTTATGTACTGTACGTGTGTAGATATGTACGTACGTACATACGCAATTATCGGGCGATTTTCGAATAACTTTTAATTGATGTTTTCAATGTGTTTTTTGTGGTAATATGTAATATGCGTATACAGTGGCGTATCTGTATACATATTATATTGCAAAAGACTAATGCACGTGGTAATATAAGTTAAAATAATAGTCTAGAATTGAAACATTGGAATATTCATATATAGGAACATTTAAATTGATAGATTCAAATTTTACGTTTGTTTTCAGATGTTACAAAAAGCAACAAATGCTATACTATATCATAAATTACAACGTCGAAGTTCAATATCATTAGCGTGTAACGTGTCAAATTCTAATTTGTAAACATAATTGAATTTCTGACTGTCAAGGATTGTTTTGTGTTACAATAAATGTCGTTAGGTTATCTTTTCTAATATGCTTCAAAGTTTATAATTTAAATGTCGTTAGGTTATCTTTTCTAATATGCTTCAAAGTTTATAATTTCTATTAATGACATATTGTTAAGGCGTCAAATTCTATTTTACCAACTTAAATGTATTTCTTACTCTCAAAGGGTTTTTCATGTTTATCAATAGATGTCGCTACGTTATTTCTTTCTAATATGCTATGAATTTCTAATTCCTATTAACATATTTAATGTTTGGTTAATTTAATTTTGGTAATTTTCAATTACAAAGGTTGTTACTGAACAATTTTCATCACGTTTTTATTTGTCTTTATTTTTTGTTTTGATCTCTTTTATTGTAACTAAATTTACCTAAGTTCATTGCAATAGAATGCACGATGTTCGTTGACTGGTAATTAACCCCGCTCTATCTGGTCTATCGAGAGGACCGCTTATCGAAAATCTGTTGTAACTATTTGCCTCTACTTAATGTAGGATTTATAGATTTTCAATGTATTACAGAATTATGTACTGTGAATACAGTTTTTTCTATATAATTATTATCGATATTGTTGGACGAATTAATTTTAATAATGGTACGTCAGCCTTACATTGAATAATCATTAGAGCAACGCAAACTGCGCTGAAAGCCAGTGGCTGACGCATAAAAGTTTACAACAAAATAAAGACGGCCGAGACAATTCGTATAAGCGTCAGTATAAACTGCGACCTCGAAAGCCGATCTGTTGTGTTGCATCTACGCTGTCGTACACTATATCGTAGTTCTACGTTTGTTTTAAAAATGTTTCCTACGTCGCGAAAACGACCAAAGTTGGACACAATAAGAGAATTTATTGCAGAAATGCCTGATTTAAAGTGTGATGGCGCTAAATTCAATGTGTAGTGGGGTAAATATATTTAACGGGGTTGGTCGAAAAGTGATTGTCTACGGCACGTAAATAGTGCAGGGCATGTTCCAAAAAAAAATCCTACACATATTATTGACAAATTTAAATTTTAATTATGTTACCTTTATTGCATGTAATTTACCATTTCATTTACTAAAGAAGAAAGCATACGTCCCGTTTTGGAATGAATATTCGGACTTTAAGTTACCAAGTGAGAGAACATTACAGAGAGTTGTGCCGTCTGCTCGTGAGCATGTCGAGAAAAGAATTAAATCGGAGTTGCAAGATAAAAAACTGTGGTTATGTGTGGACGAAACAACAGATCGTAAAAAACATTCTGTGGTTAATGTAATGGTACGCACAATGGAACCACATCGATCGTCACCCTCAATTTTACTAGCTTCCAGACGAATACAACAATGCACTGCCGAAGTAATTTCAATGTTGGTGTTAAATACATTGGAAAAGTTTGAAATTTCAACAAATCAACTGTTGATGTTTATGAGTGATGGTGCCGCAAACATGCTTGCTGTAGGTCGATCTCTTAAAAAACATTGTGTTAACTTGTTGCATATTACATGTAAAATTCATACTCTCAGTCTCGTAGCAGGTAGTATCAGAAAATGTTATCCCGAGGTAGACGCTCTAATAGCACATACAAAAGCTGTGTTTGTAAAATCCCCAAAACGTAGTCGGGAACTTCATAGACTATGCCACGGTATTCCTGAACCGCCACAACCTATTCTTACTCGTTGGGGAACATGGTTAGAGGCTGCATTTTATTATCTTAAATATTTTGAGAATATAAAGAACGTGATTTTAGAATTGGACCCAAAGGAAGCTGCGGCTGTCAAGGTAAGCCGCTTGAAATTTCAGGATTGTCAAGCTAAAGCAGATTTGGAAATTATTCAGAACAATTACGTGAGACTAGCGGATGCGATAGGAAAACTACAAAATTCTTCGGTGTCGTTAGTGGAATCTTTGCAAATAGTGCAACATGTTCACGCACAGCTATGCGCGATAGAAGACGCAAGAAATGTTTGGGGTTTTAGAAAGGTTTGAAGGTGTTTTAGATAAAGACTCTGATTTTGGCACATTAACACAAATTTGGGAAGGTGCGTCAACAGAACCGTTAAGTTATTTGAAAGATTATTTTACTTACGCAAATATAACGTCACTAGATGTAGAACGTTCGTTTTCGGTATACAAAAACACTTTTTCTTCCCGCCGCACTCACTTTACCAAAACAACTTTGGAAACATATCTAATGTTACAAATATTAAATAGACGTTATCCACTTTGTGATTTCACGGAGGACTCTTAAAACGGTAAGTGTTTGAGCACGTATCACATTTAATTTATTTTATGTAATCTTTTATGCGTCCGCCACTGGCTTTCAGCGCAGTTGCGTTGCTCTAATAATCATCGATCATCGGCACATAAAGTCACCACCCATTCGGGATAATCAATTATTCTAATCATAATTCTTTAGATTTACGCTTGCATATCGTTATTTTCCACATTTCAGGTTTTTTTTTGTTGCGTTTTCGTTAAATCATATTTTACCGAAGTCCACTGAAGGGTAGTGTTTTGCTACGTGTGTGTGTTCACATATAAGATTGCGTCCTACTCAACCCGGAGACAGGACCAGCTCCGATTTAGCGCCACTCGACCACGACAGCACAAGGTTACCCGAAAGCTCCAATTGAGCATAGCCCAGATAAGTGGACTTATCTTTTTTTTTGCTTTCTGTTTACAAACGCTACTTTTTTAAACTTATTTTTCATTTAAGTAATTCTCATTAACGTATAGATATACTCTAGGAATCTTTTATTATTACTATAATCTTTATTAGAAATTGATTACATTTTTGGTAATTTACGTTTTTCGAGTATTTTCCAATCACATTTTATTTTTTTTGTTAATGAACATTTTACCGTAAGTTATTCTAACGAATATGGTTTTTTTTTTTAATTTATATATTTTATGTGTGTAATTTTAATGAATTGTGTTTCAACATATGTATCTTCAATGTTAAATCGAACGTAGTGGCCACCAATGTTCATTCCTTAGTTAAATTTTGTTCATTAACAGTTTTGTGCTAATATTTTGTTTTTATTGAGTACTATTCTCCGTTTTTTACATTAAAAAAGCTGTAGCAATAATATTTTCCCTATCCCTCCTCCACCTTCTCCACTCATCCCTGTTCATGCTAGCGGACACAGCAGGAGAACTACGTTCAGGTAGGTATGCAATTTCTTTGATTGTTTCTTTATTTTTTCACATATTTCTGTTGCGCTACAAGCGCCATGCGGAGTGCGGTCCGAGAACCTATGTCCGAGCAATCCTTGTTCTAGCCCATTTTCAATTCTTCAGTGGCTTAGATAGCCCCTTCTCCCTGTCCCTGGCGTTTTATTAGGTAAAGTTATCTTCCGCTAATGATAATCCCAGGAGAACAACAATGTTCGTCGTCGTACCCTCCGTTTTAATCCGTTTTAACCCTAACTATCTTCAAAGAAAAGCCAGTCGAAATTTCAAGATAGCCGGGTTAAAACGGATTTAAAAATTATTCACAGCAATTACTTCGGACTAGCGGAGGCAATAGAAAAGTTACAAGATCTTTCGGTGTCGTTAGTGGAATCTGTGCAAATAGTGCAACATGTTCACGCACAGCTATGCGCGATAGAAGACGCAAAAATTTTGGCACATTAAGACACATTTGTGAAGGTGCGTCAACAGAACCGTTAAGTTGTTTCAAAGAATATTTTAATTACGCAAATATAACGTCACTAGATGTAGAACATTCGTTTTCTGCATATAAACACATTTTTTCCTCGCGCCGCACTCGGTCTGTCGAAACAAATGTTGAAACATATCTAATGTTGCAGATATTTAACAGATATTACTCACATTGCGATTTCACGGAGGACTCTTAAAATGGTAAGTGTTTGAGCACGCATTATTTTATTTTTATTTAACAACTACGCGAAAGTATTTGCGACAGCAAACATCTACACACAATAGCTCTAGTGGAACCCGAGGCCTAATCGAAACAACGCCGCTGCCCATTGGCGCGCGTGGCCAGCTCTAATTATAACCCAGTGGATAAGAATCGTAAAAAATTGATAGCTTTAGATATGTTTCTCGTGTTGTCTCGTGGAACCGTGTTCGCAGTGGTGAAAAAATGTATTTATATTTGGAGAAAGATCGTTCGACATCTACCGATGTAATATATGTATGATTAAAATAATCTTTGAACTCAATTAAAGGATTAGTCGAAGTACCATTACAAATTAGTTGTAATATGATAAAATTGGAATCTTTCTCTAGCACATTCTCCAACTTTTTTAAAATGCGAATATTTTTTGCGTCATCTATAGTGCGTAGCAGAATATATACTTCATCCACTATTTGCAGTGACTACACTAACGACAACGCTCTATTTTGTAATCGTTCCAGTGCGTCGTATAAGCATTTATAGTAGCTATGAATACTTTGTAAATCTATTTCAACAGAAGTATCTTGAAATTTTGACTGGCTCTCCTTAATAGCTGCAGCTTCGGCAGGATTGAATTGTAGAATAACAGCTTTTACTTTTTTGAAATGTTCAGCATAATAAAAAGCTGCCTGCAACCAGGTTCCCCAGTGTGTAAGAATCGGCTGTGGTGGTTTACCAATACCGGGATACTGTGCGTGAAATGTTCGAAGACGTTTTGGAGATTTGAGAAACACTTTTTTTGTACTTGATATTAATGCATCTTCCTCGGAATAACATTGCCTAATAGTTTGTGCCAGAAGATGTAAAGCATGCACTTTACAAGTTACATGTAAACAGTCACAACCGTGTTCAAGAAGAGAACGGCGTACCTCACGCATTGTCGCTGCACCATCGCTCATAAACATCAACAGTTGACGTGCTGAGACTTGAAAGTTTTTTAACGTAGTAAGTATCACAGTCGCAATTGCTGCACCAATATACCCTTGTAATTTTTAGCTAGCTAGTAACAGCGGAAATGTCGGTTTATGTTGATCCTGTACACGAACTATAACATGTATAATAGATTTTTTTTACAATCTGTTGTCTCGCCAACACACAACCAAAGCAACTGATTTTTTAATGTAGATATGATTTAATTTTCCACCTCTTTGCGTACAAATAAAACATGATTACGTGCTGTTGCCGTAGTTGGCAACTTCAACTCCGGGTTGTATTTGTTCCAAAAGTTCTTAAACGATTTCTTATCCAGTATTTTAGGTGACAAATTACATGTTATCATCATGACAAATAAATCGAAAATAAAGTAATTTCTATTTGACGCGCCGTTTTTTCTATTTCTGTGTTTTGCATTATACCCGGCAGATATTTACGCATCGCATCAGACAGGCGTGCGCCGAGTTCCGTAGGCTGCTCCAGCTGTTACGGCTATGCTGGGACGACACGATTATCTTACCTTAACAATTACATTTGGAAAGCCCAAGTGTAATCGAAAAATACATTATTATAATACTTTTATGGGAAGAAGATAAGAGGTAACATCTCCGTCGCGCTAATTGAATTTGACCGATAGCGCACCTATGCGTACGAATTAACCATCCCTCATAATTGTGGGGATTACAGCAAGTACCAGTGGCGCATCTATGTTCTGCAGAATAAAACTACCTATAACTTAATCTATATAAATGAATAAAATTACAAATTTCTTTCGGGACTGTAATATTACCCGGGAGTTTGCCGCCTAACATCATCCCGAAGTGTCATCGCTATACATGTCTAACCTTGAAATGTGCACGTTTCCTATCGACCTTATATTGTGCCCGGCAAAATTATTGAATAAATTCATTAAATTTGAAGCAATTTGTTTTTCGAAGAAATGCTGGGACAGATCAATTTTACTTTTTGTTAATAAACATTTTTGCATCAATTTTAAGTTTTTCCCACTTCTGGTTTTCAAGTAGTGCCGTCATCGATAACTTTTTTCAATAACAACTCGCGATTTTCTTTATTTTGTTAGGTCATTTAATTGTCTAAATGGTGCCATCAAAATATTAATCACCACTCAAATTTAAAATAAATAAAAGTAAAATCTACTAACATCGTCTTGGTTATTTTAATATTTCTATTAATAGAGAAAAATTATCAAAGTTAGCTTCCTTAATGCGCATTGTTTCGCTTAGTTTCTTATTTGAAGTAAAAATAAAAGAATATAACAACTAATAAACTTAAATAAACGTAAATAACATTTAGAATAGGTATATACATATACACACAACAACTTACTTCATTTGACAAGCTCTGAGTAAGTTAAATTAATGTTATTAATATTGTTTGGAAGTTCATTAAGCTTTTGTGCCAGATGTATTGAGTTTGAGTTATTACAGCTGTAGGAAGCGCGATGATACTCCAAAATAAATAGATCGTCATTCCTAGCATTAGTTCTTAGAATTTGAAAACAAAAAAAACTGAAGACAATTCAAACACAATGCAATTTGCTGCATAAACAAACAATATAGGAATATATAGAATTTTTCATCAATATTTATTTTATTTTATTTATACACCGGGCCCACATTTCAATGCCCACCATTAGGAAGTACATATTTTGCAGAATACTCGCAACAAATCTCATTTCAAATTCACCCTAACGTTTTTAAATTTTAAGATATTTTGAAAAAACCGTAATTTGCCGATTTCAATTTTCCTGAACTCGATTGTATCCAATATAAAGTTTTACAATGTTCAGATACTTGTTTAAGATAATTTTTTTTATTAACACAAAAATCAATTTATCTCTAATAATATAAAATTAAACACCAATGAAGAATGAAAGCAAAAAGATACGCTAAATTATACTGTAAAATAACAAAAAGATAAAAGTCATATAAGTAAAAAGTAAAGAAAAGGTATTAAAAGTCCAAATTCACTTAAAGAAACTATTCAATATGACGACCATGCTGTTCCACATGCTTTTGACACCTGATCTTAGCACATCCAGTACTTTTTGTTATAGAATTCTTCGAGTTTCTAACGGTTCCAAGTTAAATACGTTTTTAGTGCTACCGCATAAACAAAAGTTAAGGGAGCCAAGGTTGAATCAAGGGAGAGTCGAGTGATCTCGTAGGCCACTGCATTGGTCCATTATTTGAAAGCACTCTCTCATTAAAGTGTTCTCTCAAAAAATGTTGCACGAATGCTATGGGCCGGGCAACCATCCTGCTGGAACCAGATGTATTGCATGTTATCAGGATTAATACATGGTTGAAACTGTTGGGATGATGGCCAATGTTTTAGAAAAAATGTAACTCCTTTAAATTTCACCAATATTTCGCTTTCATCTTTAAAGCTTCATCATGGTCATAAATGAGTTAAAATAGATAGCTACTCCTGCGAACACAAAGATTCAAAAATGTCCATGCTAGGAGCTTTGACCTATTCATCAGTCAGCTAGCAATTTTTTTCATTTTTGTGGTTTTTTAGTCTGACTGCTACGCTTTACAATAAACATTAAAATATATTTCAGTGCATTTTCTATGTCGTTAACTCACAGAACTTATATGACCATTTCTATAGAGCAATGATCGCGACATTTAGTCATCAATTAGTGGGAAACATGGTTTAAAATTGTAAATTTCATGCTAATTATATTTCTATTGTAACGGAAACTGAATTATGTACGGATATGTCGTACTGTTTTAAACAAGGAAACCGTAATTAATAATGTGCATATAAATAATTTGCATTTCAAGAATTCTAAATAAAAAATGCTTTATTGCAAGAAAATGAAACTATTGATTTATGAACAATACCTAGAAGCATTCCGGAAATAAGAAAACTATTTGCTGTCCTTAAGAAAATATTGTTTTTTGTTAGAGTGGCTACTTACTAAGAATCGCTTTCTTCAAATTTTCTGCGAGATTTTCTTAAATCAAATTAACAAATGTCTTAAGCAAAGAAATACAATTATTTTATTGCAAAATGTATACTTCTCTTAAGGAGAGAAAAAACGCTAAGAAAATATGTTTTAATATAAAACAGTTATTGTATTGCGGATAATTGAAACAGGAATTGTCTTGAATTAAGGCGGACAAGTAAACGTTTCTCTGCATGTATGTGCGGACGTTTGTTGGTAGTGTCCTCATAATCATATCAGTTGCCGCTTCCTATCCCATTTTCTCCCTTTTTCCTTTTCCAAATAAAATATTTTGAATAATTTTCTTAAACATTACGTCCCAACCAATACATTGAACAAATTCCTTTAAACTTAAAATTGTTATTATACGAGGCGTGTTTTTAAAGGAAGTACCGTTTTCAAATAAAACAAAAACAAATAAACTTTTCTTAACAATTTTATTTTTACACGAAAGCCTGTATCTTATTCTACTTTTCTACCTAATTTCCACCAATATTGAGACATTTATCGTATCGTACAATCCCATCGTCATAGAAGTCTGCCGCCTGATTTAACAACTACTGCACAACAGTCGTTTTGACCTCATCGTCGTCGTCGTGGCGCTGACCACCCAGATGCTTCTTCAAATGCAGGAACAAGTGGTAGTCAAAATCGGGACTGTATGAAGGGTGATCAAGTTGTTCTCAGTGAGAAGATGCGATGAGATTTTGAGTTCGCGAAGCTGCGTGTGGACGGGCATTGTCGTGAAGCAAAACGATCCCCTTACTCAACATGCCTCGCCGTTTGTTTTGGATTGCATGGCGCAGTTTTTTTAAGGTCTCACAATATGTCGTAGCATTTATTGTGTCACCGCGAGGCAAAAAATCAACAAGCCTGTCCCAAAACACAATACACGTGATTTTCCGGGCTGAAATTGTTTGCTTGAACTTCACTTTCTTGGGTGATGTTGAATGCCGCTATTCCATGGATTGCTGCTTCGATTCCGGTGTAACGTGAGCCACCCACGTTTCGTCACCTGTGACAATTTGGCTTAAAAAATCATCACTCTCCTCACTGTACCGCTGAAGAAAAGTCAACGCACTGGCTACACGTTTGTTTTGTGCACCTCAGTCAACATTTTCGATACCCAGCGTGAGCGCAACTTTCGATACTGTAAGCGTTTGGTCACAACTTCATAGAAAACACTTCTGAATACTTGAGGAAACTCATCAGATAACGATGAAATCGTAAAGCGTCTGTTCTCTTTCACTTTTTCGTCATCTTTCTGAACAAAATCTTCAGTAATGACAGAAGGTCGCCCACTTTGTTCCTCGTCATGGACATTCGTGCGGCCATCTTTAAAAGCTCTCAACCATTTCCGTACCATTCCATCACTCATAATATTTTCTCCATACACTTCGCAGATCTGACGATGAATGTCGGCTGATCTAATGGCTTTAACACTAAGGAAACGAATCACGGCGCATATTTCACAGTCGGCGGGATTATCGATCGGCGAGCACATTTTAAATAGTGACAAACAAACATGAACACGGTCGAATCTTTCTGTAATGGCGTCTGTGGCTTGTCAACAGATGCAGATACACAGCGCGCAAGCGTAGAAAACCACCGCGCACTGTAGCAGAATTTCAAAACGATACTTACTTTAGAAACACGCCTCGTATATTATTGACAATAACGTGTTTTTATTGTCCCTCACAACGACTTCAATAACTATAGCCTAATGATGACATTATGTCGAAATCGATAGCTAGCCAATAAAAAACTTTACATGGTATTATATTGAATTTTATATTCATCCATCATAGTTACTATGAATACCAACTTAAGTAATTTCATCAATTTTGTCAAATATAAAATATTTTTTTGATAAAAAACTTTTTGGGTAAGGGGGCGCGAAAAACTTTTTGCACAAGGGCGCCTGATACCCACAGCGCGGCACGGTTCATACATATGTATAGATATCTATGTATGCATATTTATTACCTATCATTTATTCCAAAATATATACATAACCAAACATAAATTTGCTTTTTTGATTTACTGACAACAATAAAAAATCGACCGTGCTTTATTATTCATAAATAAAAATAACTGCTTTTCCATTTTTGTAAAACAACCTTTCCCGCGTTAAAATGTACGTGTTATAAATAAAGTATAAATGTTATGGTTTATATATATTATACAGCATCCATTTTGGCGACTCCTGCAAATTATGCCTGTTTTATTAATTTCATAAATAGCTGTCCAAATAACAAACATATTAGTCACGGTTTGCTACTTTTCACGAAAAACTCTATTGTTTTTGAAGTGCCGTCCTTTAATGATGGGCATTTTAAATATAGTCGACCGAATCACTGGAAATCACGACATACCTACCTCTCTCGTTTAAATAGAAATCGAAATGGCAAGGTGAACTTCCGGTAAATTGTAATTGATAATGTTTACTGCATTCTCCACATTCCGAAGGTAATAATAGCGTTAGGTTTAGTGATACAAAGGAAGTTTTCTTATTCTGTTTCCTGTATTCATTCCTTTTGTCAAAGAATATAGTTATAGCTTTATTTATACACTTGGCAAAGGTGTTTTAGTCATGTAAGATATTCAGTATTCTTGAACCTCAAAGTAATAATTACTGCGCGGACCAAATCTAATGTTAAACTTCTATTGTCGGAAAATAGACAGCTTGCGTTCAACTTCTTGATGGAGAGCTTCTTGTACTATAGAGTCAAGCTGCTATACCAGCATTATACCCTCTGTGTGAGCAAACTATCAACCAAGAAGGTACTGTAATGTTTTAAAACAGGGAAATTATTCAAAAAATTGAAATTTTGTAAATTGGTTAAATAACTGGATGATCTGGGGGTTCGGAAGTGTTCTTACACACCCTTTCGGCAATTTTAAACGAATTTTAATGTCAGTAAATGGAAATTAACAAAAATTAAAACTGAAAAATGAGAACTTACCCAGATTTCTAAGACGATGTCATGCTTCTATGGGATTCACGGGGAACTGCCAATTCTCAAACTCCAACCTTCACTTCTACCTTGAATTTTTTTACTACTATTTGAATATTACACACTTCGAAATGTAATCGAATAAATTGGCGTCCCGTCACTCCATTATTTTAATCGCTATGGCGATTGTTTTGTCCACAAAAAATTTTTATCATTCGTAAAACCTTGTTGATGTCGACTAGAAAACTCAAATATGATATTCTGTGATCCAGAATTTCAATGGCAGTTGTCCAATAATAAATTTCACTGACGTACTTGATGAAAGATGAAATCATGCTCGAAATCCCTCTGAATTTACCCTGTTGTTTGTTGTAGGAACGTTTTTAATTGATTTTCAAGGTTTACGAAATGGAGAAATTGTACAGAAGAGAAGTTTCGTCCCCATTACCACACATTTGTTGTTGTTTGGACTTAATTAAATTATCCCCAACTTCGAAAATCGGAGGTTCGGGGAGGAATAGAGGCTTCTGAAAAAGAGCAAATGTCCGCCAGAGGGAATTTCAGATTTGACCGAGTGGCCATATTGAATACATTATCTGGTTCTCGCAAATTCCTTTTTATCTCATCCTTATAGAATTTGTGAAAATCAAACCAAGGCGTTTTTCTGGCTTCATGGTTAATAAAATATTTATTCGTCCAACAGGAAAAATATGAAAAAAAAAAAAACAAAAAATAAATGTATGTTATAAAAAAAGGAAATCTCTAAGTTAAGCATGTTTATTGCAAATCGCCCACTTCACCTAGGAAAATGTCTTTGTAAATTAAATTCGCGTTCACAAGCATATTTTACTGGTGATTTTAATAAGATAGTCGAATTTAAAATCAGCACCATTTTTCGGAGTGACTTTATTAACGGTACCGTATAAAAAATTATATTAACATATTTAATTAATGGTCCATATTCAGCAGCTTTGTTTATTTTATTCCGAGAATTTTTGAATAAAGGGCAATAATATTTACCATCAAATTCTAGGATTTTCATACATATGCTCTGCTTCAGCTGCTTATTTGTTGAAGCTGACCAGTTGTCGGTATAAAATGAGCTCAAAAACGCTCTACATGGCGCAGTTGCGGTACATTGGGTAGATTTTAATCCTTTGGTATATATTTTATGTTCAACTCTTGAAGATTATCCACTGTTAAATTTAGCATAATGGCAGCTTGCACCATCAGGCCAGAAGATATATCACCCAGAATCATAATTATCATTAATAAATGATTTTAGCGGACGTTCTATGCATTTAATGCACAATTAACCTCGACAAAATAGGGTTCCGAAACACCTTTTTGTGAAATGGTAATCGGAACACACAACTTTAAAAAATTTTTTTTCGTAATTTAAATTTAATATCGGGTTGTGCGTTCTTTTTATTTTCAGCGAAATAGTGTTTACTGGATGTCAGATTACTGTTTTCGAAACAGAAATAGGATTCATCATTTAATACAATGTCTTTCTTCGCACCAAGTTTGAAATAACTTAAGTCAATATTCTCAAGCGACAGATTTGCTGTTCTTGTTGCTTCAGTGGGGATTTTGGAGCATCCCTTTTACAGAAACGCTTTATATTGTTTTGCTTCAGCACTTGCGATATTGTTTTTTCTAATACATTAAGCTTCGTTCCAATTTTTATCATTGCAGCACATTTCGGGTCTCTTTGAATACTAAATGTTCAAATGTTCCCTGCTTCATATTTTTCCATAACCCGATTATTGCTGGTAGATCTTAGAACATTTTTATTGTTCAATGTCAGCTTTAAAGTGCTTCCTATAACTTGAATTCTCCCAAAAGATTTTCAAAAGTAGGTTGATCGTTAATACTTCTGTTACTGGGAAAATGAACCATAATATTACTATTTGACTTACCATTTCATCGTTACAAATTTTCAGTTGTTCGTTTAAAAAAAAACGATAGCGAAGTCAAAAATTAGGTAATATTTTCTTACAAACTAAAATTTTCTTGAATTTACCGAAAACAAACATATCTTTTACGGAAAAAAAGTGCATCTGCTTTAATTCACTTTTGCTACGAATGTTTTATAATACAGGACACATTCACTTTGGTACAATGACGTGTATACAGGTCGACAACCAAAATGGATTTACTAATCACTAGAGCAGGCCAAATTGCGCCATCCAACAGAATCGGAATCAGGCGCAACGGCCGCTTATTGTAAATAGCGTATATGTGAGTCACAGCAGATATGTGATATTTCGAAATTAATACACAAGAGTAAAAAAATAAAAGCTGACGCAATAACAATGTTTAATAATTAGAGCGGATATATATATGTACACGCTGAGGTGTTTTTATTTTCATTATGATTTTTTATTTGATTGAAAACGGTATGCGTTGTAAATGGGATGTAATAAGGAAATAACTGAGAAACTGAACGCTTTTTTTATTCTGTTGTACTTAATAATGTAACTGTAAATAAAGATATAATAAATAAATTCTATCCTTCTTAATAATGCGGATAGGCTTGTTTAAAAAGTTCCACCATCAGATAAGTTTCCACATTTGCCTCGGTGAAGGATGTTCGCCGAGACGAAAAAATGTTCTTATATTTCGAAAACGACCGTTCCACGTCTACCGAAGTAAGACAGGCGTAATTAAAATAATCTTTAGACTTAGTCAAGGAATCTGCAGATGCCCCATCGCACATTTGTCTTAATCTCGTGTAGTCCGGATTCTTTTTTAAAACACTATCGAACTTAGCTAAAACTCGTCCACTTGTTGCATCGTTTATACTGTGTAACAATGTACTAACTTCGTCCACGACTTGCACTGATTCTACCAACGACAATCCAGAATTTTGCAAATTTTCTATCGCGTCTACTAACCCTTTGTAATTGTTGCTAATATTCTTTAGATGTGTTTCAACAGAAATATCGAGAAATCCCTTCTGGCTCATCCTAATAGCTCTAGCTTCGGCAGGAACGAATTGCAAAATAACGGATTTGACTTCTTGAAAATGTTCATTATAATAAAAAGCGGCTTTTAACCACGTTCCCCAACGCGTAAGAATGGGCTGTGGTGGTTCTCGAATACCAGGCATAACCTGTGGAATGCCCTAGTCCTCTTAGGACTTTTGAGAAACACTTTTTTTGTGTTTGCTATTAATGCATCCACCTCCGGGTAACACTCTCGAATAGTTTGTGCCACAAGATGTAAAGCATGGACTTTACACGTAACATGTAAAAGTCCTTCACACTTTTCTTTAAGGGAACGGCCTACACTACACATTGTTGCTGCACCATCGCTCATGAACAACAACAGTTGACTGGTTGACACTTGAAATTTTTGTAACGTTTCGAGAACTACGGCCGTAATTACTTTACTAGTACACTGTTTTAATCTTCTGCTGGCTAATAGAATTGCAAAATTTGGTTTAATAGGATCTAATACGCGCACTATTATATTCAAAATAGAATTTTTTTTGCAATCTGTCGTCTCATCAAGACATAGCCACAGCTGTTTATCTTTTAATTCGGCTTTAATTCGATTTTCAATGTCCTCACGTATTCGTGGAATATCTCTCCGTAACGCTGTCCGAGATGGTAGTATCCACTCGGTATTGTATGTACCCCAGAATTTTCGAAATGCTTTTTTATCAAGTATACGAAGTGGTAGACCACATACCATAAACGTTAAAAGCAATTCTAATTGAAATTGACGTTGTTTTGACACACCATTTCTTTTATTTCTGTGGTGTGCGCTATTTATATGTCTTTCACAATCACGTTTGCTCCAGCACAGTAGTTTCTTTTTACAAACTTTACAGAAAATTGTGCTCCCATTGTAGTGTAAATCCACAAATTCACTAAGAAATTTATTAACTTTCGTAGGTAATGGCCGTTTATTTTTAATAGTTACGTTAGACATAATCACTAAAGCGAGCACACCGACGCTTGTTTCTAGTATGCCACGAAGTGGTGCAAACGTAACATCTGCAGACTCGTCATTTGTTGATGAATAGAGCGCGTCATCCGTAAATGAATAAGCGCGCTGTTAGTTCGTAGCCGTCGATGAATGAACTTTTTTTTTGTAGTGGCCCACTGTGAACAACGCCCTATTTATCAACGAACACCCAAACTGCAGGTGTATATTTGCGCGTCTTCACGACGTAATAGACAGTGGTTTTGGTCCTCGTCCTAATAATTACATATTTAAATTACCTATGTTTACATACATATATGCGCCCGGCAGCCTGATTGCGAACCTGGCGCGTGGCGCTCTTGGCCCGCTCTACTAATCACGTATCTAACAGAGAAAAGAATATTGTAATGGTGACATTGGGTAGTACCGCCTACCATGGGTTATGTCTTTGTTAGGTATCTATGTAGCAGGCGTTATCTTTTGTCTGGACACGCCCAGAAGGTGTTTTTTTTTGCTCTTTAATAGATAAATACAGAAAAATATCCAATTTTATACGTTGCCAATATTAATAGCAAAAAATAATTTATCGTACCTATGAAGTGTCTTCAGTTAGGTACCCATGTAGGCATTAAACCAGATTTGGTTGATAACCGGCATATAAATTGTGCAATAGGGTAAAGTTGTTGAATAAACAGTCTGTAAAAACGTTTGTTGGATAAAAATTAATTTTATTGATCCAAGTATTCGACAGATCCTTAACCCTTAACTAGTGATGTGGGATATTTAACACCCCATGCATTTCTTTATGTTGATATCCAAAGCTTATGCGCGCGCGTACAACTTTGGATGTCTCTATAGCTGCGCAGTGCATGTGAGTAACCGATACAGTGAAGTCTTTAATAAAGTTATGTTGTGGTCTTTACAAATATCCCGCTGTATAGTTGTTCATGAGTAGTGAAACAATTTGTATTCTATATACATTATCTTCTCATTTTCTGTATTTATTTTCTGAAATTAAAAAAAAATTAGTTAATATATTTCTGATTCATAAATTGATAAGATATACATGTGTCAAATAAAAAAATTACTAATTCAAACGATACCTAACGTAAATTGACCTAAATCACACGATCATTCCAAATGTAACTCATTTAAAATTCATATATTCAAGCGATTGAAATTCATCAAATAGTTAGACGTTACTTAACCTGATTTTGGTTGGTAAATTGACGAAACGTTGTCCGCATGAAAATGTGCTTTCGAGTACGAAGCTAGGTTACATTAGCTACATTTGTTGCTGGACGAATTACCGAGCGTGCTGACGTTGAACACTTCCTCGGTTGATTTTAATTCATACATAAATGAAGCAAGTGGTGCGGCTAGCAATTAAAACTCGATGAATATTAAATATATACTCGGGAAAACGTGACCGGAGCCCTATGTACACGGTTATAACGGCCGGTGGCGGCGAGACGATGAAAAACGGCGGAAATTGTCCCAATCTGCGTCGCTTTTCCAATCCATTAATGAAATATCACCGGTATTTTTTATTTGGCCCCAATGAAACGGACGGGATGCATGTATCTGGTGATGTATGAACCTACCATGCCCTTCGCTTACCTTACCCTAACATCGCCGCTATACGATGTACAAACGCCCAAACAGAGTTTCATTAGCGTTTGACGAGTTCCATTGGAGACGTATAACTACCGAATTTTATTTCCTTGTTTGTGGTAATCATAAGCTATGTATAGTATATATGTACAAGAGAAATACTACCACTTTTCCGATTTATTTACGAATAAAATAAACAGTACCTGTACATACGTATGTACTGGCAATGTGTATAATTACATTCTTATACATAAATATAAAAAACTAGGAGTAGATTTATCCATAGATATTCCTATTTTGTTGCTGAATATGTTGCATACTCAAATTGCAAATATCTACGGATAGGTCCTAAAGTACAATTTTTTTACAAGACTTGGCAATTGTAATTATGTTACCTAGCAATGAGCTCTTTAGATGTACTTGGGGTCACAGGAGACAATTTGGTAGGTGCACTTTCCTATCCAATTTTGCATAAAGACAGGAACAAGTCAGTGGCGGCTAGTGGTTATGTAAATGGGAGGTCAATTACAATGCTCCGATTTCCTCGTGTATTTTTTTGTCAAGTACAATGTACACGATATGCAACGGAAATACACGAGGGAATCGAAGCCTTGTCATTGACCTGCCACTTACGTCACCACCAACCGCTACTGGAACAAATTATCAATTATTATTGCGTGGTACTGTGGTAATTCTTACGTTAAAATGCAATATAAGTAGTATTGCTGGATTTGTCTTTCCATTATCTCTCTAGAAGCGCAAAGGTATACAAATATGCATCGGAAATGCAATTGAACTGTCGATAACACTAAAAGTTATTGCTTCATAATATTTACATTATCTACTGTCAACTGTCAAAAAAAATAATTAGTATATTGAATTTGATAAGATAATGGTGCATAATAGTTTGCTAAGAAAAAATTAACAGCGAATATTATTGTTTATATAAAAAGAACCTTAAAACTTATTCTTCTAGATAGTCAGACAATAAATATAGAAAAAAATGAGTCTTTCGATTACTTCAGAAAGACATTTCAGCAAAAATTACGAAGTCAATGATATACCTGTAAGATTAACACCAGTGTCAGAGACACTAGTCCGGTCAGGAAGTTTAAATTTAATACTGTTATGTACTATGGTGAGAAATTGAAAATAAACGATGTTGGCACCACTAATGTCTATTTTGACTTATTTTAGTTGTCTATACAAATTTTTTTAACTAACATTTTTGATAATGCTAATGTAAAACTTATTTTTATTTATTTATGTTTTAAACTATTATGGAAAAATATAGGTTTCTAATATTTTCATTTTCCAAATTTTCCCAAGCTTCTTCTTTTCGTTCCCAAAGCTGTTCTCCATTATTAGGTCTAAAACCATTTGTATAAATCCTTTTAATGAATACACATCAAACATTCTCAATTGGATTCAATTCAGCACTTCCGGCTGGCCAAGATAATAAATTTATATTGTTATTGGCAAACCATTGCCTAACAACACCACTAGTATGGACTGAGGGGTTTTTCTGTTGGGATATACGAAGGTAGAATTGACAAGTTTCCGAAATCGCTGCTAGGGGGTTGCTTTTTTCCAAATACTTTATGTCGTTGTGTTGGCAACCCTTTCGTATCAACTGACTGCAAATGTCAAATTAATCTGTCAAATAGTCTGGTTTTGGCAAGCATTGAAGCCAAGTACCTTTTGTGTTTTCAATTATGGATAAAAACGAAGTTCGAGCGGTCACGAAATTTTTCTATTTGGAACGGAAAACCGCAACGGAAATCAAATCAAGGGTAGATGCCGTTCTTGGGGATTCATCACCTTCATGTTCCACCGTGAGTTTTTGGATTTCGGAATTCAAGCGTGGTCGCACGCATACAAGTGATGAACTACGTTCAGGACGCCCGAAAACGACTTCCATGCCAGAAATTGCGGATAAAATCCATGACGATTTTGTCAGATCGCCGAATAAAGGTGTGTGAAATTGAGGAAGCCGTGGTCATCTCTTATTAGCGAGTAGTTCTTATTTTACATAATGAATTGGCTTTAAAAAAGCTTTCAGCAAGATGGATTCAGCATTTGCTCAATGCGAAGCAGAAACGCATTCGAGTTCGATTGTTTGGAAGTGTTTGCGAGGAATCCAACGGATTTAAAGAGACGATTCGTGACCATGGAAGATACCTGGTTTCATCATTACACACCAGAAACAAAAATGCAATCAAAACAGTGGATTGAACGCGGTGAATCGGTTCCGAAGAAAGCAAAGACCATTCACTTGGCTGGAAAGATGATGGCATCGGTTTTTTGGGACGCAAAAGGAATTTTGCTAATTCATTACCTTGAAAAAGGAAAAACTGTTACCGGCCAATATTCACAACACTTTTGAACAAACTGAAAGCAGCAATTTAGGGAAAACGTCCGGGAATGGTCAAGAAAAAGGTGTCGTTTCACCACGAAAATGCGCCCACTCATTCAAGTGCAATCGCTCAGTAAAAATTGACAGAATTGAAATTCGAAATCTTTCCGCATCGACCGTTTTTGCCTGATTTATCTCCGTCGGACTTCCACCTGTTCCCGAAACTCAAAATATTTCTGGGTGCAAATAGATTTTGGTCGAATGAAGAACTGATGGAGGCTGTAAACGATTATTTTGGGAACCTGGAAGAAAGTCACTTCCGGGAGGAAATCGAGAAGCTAGAGAAACGTTGAACCAAGTGTGTTGAGCTTCGAGGGGATTATATTGAAAAATAAAATATAACTTGAATCCGATTTATTTTGTTTTCATTGTCATTCCAGAAACTTTTCAATCTACCCTCGTATATGACAAAATGCTGTTTAATATCTTTCTTCTTTGCCTTTTTTGCAACTATAATATGGCTTATATCACTTTAGTTCCTTTGTCCATTGAAAAGGACAAATTATAAAAATTCAAAAGTATTTGAGAACTGCATCGCTATTCAACTTGACAAATTTGTTGCTGATTTTAAGGTTTCGCCACCATTTCAATCTGGGTTTCGACCTAATCATAGCTGCATAACTGCTCTCACTCATATCATCGATGACATCCTTAGAGAGACTGATAACGATAATCTTACGGTGCTGATTCTATTTGATTTTACTCGTGTTTTCGATACCATTCACCATGTCTCCATGTTATCGATCCTGAAGTGTGCCCGTATATCCGATTCGGCTGTATCATTAGTCAAAGCTTATCTTGGGGAGAGGATACAACGTGTTGTTGTTAGTGGCACATATTCGGATCCAATTGTCGTATCCAATGGAGTACCATAGGGTGCCACCTTAAGTCCTTTGCTTTTTGGTATTTACACTTCCAGTCTACCCTCAGTTCTTAAACACTGCCTACGCTGATGATAGTTAACTCTATCTTTCGTTTCCGCCATCTCAATTATTAGATCCCCAAACAAAAATTTAAGAGAATCTATTACAGCTCTGTATATACGCAGACGCACACCAGCTACAAGTGAATCCTGCAAAGTCGCAGATGATACTATTTGTATCAAAAAGAGCCCGAGAATGCTGTGCCTCTAACCTACACTTACATGTTAAGAACGGATCTTTCATTCCATCAAATTGCGAAAAAAATTTTGGATTATATTTAGACAATAACATCCGCTTTCGTGAAAATATTTCGCATCTCATTAAGAAATCGATACCTCCCCTTACAGATCCCTTTTGGATGAAGGGACAGGGCGTCTACTTTGCGACACACTCATTTTGTCTAATTTTACTTTTTGCGACAGTGTCTACAACTTTTGCATTACTCAAGCAGATGCAAAAAGAATTCAAATGGTGCAAAACTCGTGCAAAACTCCTGCATACGTTTGACTTATGGAATGCGCGGTAGACGCGGTGTTAGCTGCAAGCTATTATCTTCCGACGCAATTTGCACAGTGTACTGTTTTTTACGAGTGTGACTAAGCTAAAGAAGCCGCGTTATCTATATAACAAAGTTCGCTTCAGACACCAAGAGCATTCTCGACACATCCGCGGCACAAATTTATTATCGACCCATAAACACAGAATGGAAATTTTCAAGCGAAGTTTTAGTTATAACGTCAACAAATTACTGAATAGATACATACTGGGTTCCGGATGCAGCTTTTCGTCGCCTTCGTCGCTCACAAGAAACAAGCCATGGACAGCTACCTATTTAAAACATAACCTGAATTTGACACACTATTTTGTTTTTTTGGTCTTTTTGGCACTGTATATATGTAGAACTATTTGTTGTACTATTATTTTTTTCCTCCCTCTTTACATATGTCAATAAACACATATTATTATTATATTTTTGAAAAAAAATCAAAATTTTGAAATAGGTACGTTTATTTATATTTAAAGCTAGAATGACAATAGAAACACTTCTTTAAGTATTTAAAATTAATTCGGACCTGAGAGGGTTAAATGGCAATAATTAATAAAAAACGATTCTGATTGTTTATTGCCGATAATACCATAAATCATCGAAAAACAAAAACTACCTGAACGAAAACAAATAAATATGAAATTATTTAACATAGAAGATAACTTAACAATAACGAAAATAATCTATAGTGTAACTGTTCTGGGGCGATATTCTGAATAGCATTTCTTACACGATGTTCTAGCACTTCACGATTTTCCGGAGGTGTTCTAAAAACTTGACTTTTCACATGTTCCCAAACAAAGAAGTCTACAGGAGTTAAGTCAGGCGACCTTGCAGGCTATCTGGTCCATCCGTTGGTACCCATCCACCTACCTCTAAAAGTTGCATTCAGATACTGTTATGTATACTACCGCACATGCGCATTGTAACCGACACATACAGCAGTTGACAACAGACACAGACAACACGTGCAACCTAATAAATGACTAACAGTTATCAGTGTTTTATTACTAGCATTATTACGTCACAATACGTAACATGGCGCAGTTCAGTTATTTAATACTATAAGAAAAGTAGCGTGAAGTAAAGTAAAAGTGAAAACGTGAAGTAAAATAAAAAAGAAAGAATAAAAAAACCACTCAACAAAAATGGAGGTTAGAGGAATAAAGCCATTGAACTTAACCGGCAATGTATCACAAAATTGGGCTGTTTGGAAGCAGAAATTTATAAATTATCTAAAAGCAACCGGATTAAGTACGGCAGATGAAGACAGAAAGTGTGCACAGTTGCTATTACAGATTGGAGAAGATTGTTTTCCAATATACAATACCTTCAAGTTTGAGAACGAGGAAGAAAATAAATTAGAACCGCTATTAAACAAATTCGAAAACTATTTTATACCTAAGAGGAATTTAACCTTTGAACGCTACACATTTTTAAAATGTAAACAAAAAGCGAACGAATCTTTAGATCAATTCAT
This sequence comes from Dynastes maya, assembly GCA_029619315.2. Taxonomy (NCBI): domain Eukaryota; kingdom Metazoa; phylum Arthropoda; class Insecta; order Coleoptera; family Scarabaeidae; genus Dynastes; species Dynastes maya. The sequence goes on along the minus strand of JAROYE020000006.1, from coordinate 41,326,112 downwards.
CACAGAGGTCCAAAACAAAGCCAGTAGCGCCGAGTTGGGAAATTTGAAAGATGATTTGGCGAAAACAGTATTTATAGCAGGTATAAATAATGATTATATTAGAGAGCAATTATTGCAGGATGACACGCTATCTTTTGAAAAGGCTATTGAATACAGCTTGATGATTGAAAAAAACGAAAGAAAGATCTAAATGTATGACAGAAGGGTTTGAAAATGTGGAAAATATAAATGCGATAGACAAAAGCAAGAAGAAAGGAAGAGATAAGACTATAAACAAGGGTGATAATAGAAACAAAAAGTTATGCAGCCGCTGTGGTAGAAGTCACGAAAAGAACGCGTGCCCAGCTTTCAACAAGTTTTGCATGAAATGCAAAAAGAAGAATCACTTTGCAAAGGTGTGTCGCAGTAACGAAAATATAAACGTAGTGCAAGAGAATGTAACTGATGAAGAAGAAACAAACTTTTATTATATCGATGAAGTTAGTGGAAATAATAAAGTTGATGACTGGTCAGTAAAATTAAATGTAAGTAATAGACTGTTAAGTTTTAAGATAGATACAGGTGCTCAAGTTAATATAATTACTTTAAACGTACTGAAATCTTTAAATACAAATGTCAATATTAGAAAAGCAGACAAAATCTTAAAATCATACACCAATGATCAACTTGATGTTGTAGGTAAATGTAATTTGCTTTGTAGATATAAGAGTATAAGTAAAAATGTTGAATTTTATGTAGTAAATAGTACAACACAATTATTGTTAGGGCTAGAAACTTGTAAAAAATTTAATTTAATTAAAAGAATTGAGAGTATAGCTAGTAATAGTAATAACTATGAACATATAACAACTAAATTTAATCACATTTTTGAAGGGATAGGTTGTACAAAAGGCTTATATAAAATAGAAATCAAGGAAGATGCAGAACCAAAAGCATGCCTCTCAAGGAAGTTCCATTAGCCATGATGGATAGTCTAAAAAAAGCTCTAGAAGGAATGGAAAAGGACAAGATAATAAGAAAAGTTACACATAGTACAGATTGGGTTCATCCTATACTAATTGTGAAAAAACCCGACAATTCTTTGAGAATCTGTCTTGATCCAAAAGAATTAAACAAAGCAGTGAAAAGGCAGCACTATAAATTACCTACAATAGAAGAAATTTCCAGTAAGTTAGCAAATGCAAAAATTTTTAGTACTTTAGATGCGAGAGCAGGATTTTATCAAATTAAGTTAGATTCAAAAAGTGCAGATCTATGTACATTTGCTACGCCGTTTGGTCGATACCAATTTTTGAGATTACCATATGGTATTAGTGTCGCCCCAGAGGTATTCCAAAGAATTTATTCACAACTATTTAATATGGATGGCGTGGAAATTTATATAGATGATATTTTAATACATGCCACGACGAAACAAGAACATGATATAATTCTGGAGAAAGTTTTTAAAGTGGCAGAAGCAGAAAATATTAAATTTAATCTTTCGAAGTGTAACTTTGAAAAAGAAGAAGTAAGGTACATGGGTCATGTGTTTTCAAGTAATGGAGTACTACCAGATCCGTTGAAGATTAAGGCAATAAAACAAATGCCCTCCCCAACTAGCAAAGAGGATGTACAACGTTTTTTGGGAATGCTAACGTACCTAAGTAAATTTATACCGAATCTGTCTCACCTGAGTAGTCCATTTAGAGATGTGGTAAGGAAAGATTCTATATTTGAATGGAATGACAGATTAGAAGAGAAATATAAAGAAGTTAAAGTGATATTGAGCGAAGAAACGTTGCTAAACTATTTTGATATAAACAAAACAACGACAATTTCAGTGGATTCAAGCAAAGATGGAGTAGGTGCTATACTGATGCAGGACGGAAAGCCGTGCGCCTATGCCTCGAGAGTACTTACGGATACTCAAAAGCGCTATGCGCAAATCGAGAAGGAACTTTTGGCAATTTTATTTGGCATAACAAGGTTTCACCAATTTGTATATGGTACAAAGTTTATGGTAGAGACTGACCATAAACCACTTCTAAGCATAGTCAAGAAAGCATTGAATGATTGCCCTGCTAGATTGCAAAGAATGCTGATACAGTTACAGGTTTACGATTATGAACTGAAGTTTGTACCAGGAAAACAGTTAATTCTAGCTGATTGTTTGTCAAGAGCTTATCTGAATGAAAGTGATGACGCATTCGATCAAGAGTTAACTGCACAGGTATCACTAGTAGAACTGAATTTATACGCAAATGATCAGAAGATGAAAGAACTTAAAAAACTAAGTAATGAGGACGGAGAAATTACAGAGTTGAGAAAGATGGTAGCTGATGGTTGGCCTAATAGACTAAGTAAAGTCCCACACATAATCAAGCATTACTATAAATATAAAGAGATGATAGTAGAAGGAAATGGGTTGGTTTATAAAGGAACCAAAATCATAATTCCGAAGGCATTCAGACCAAAATTGTTGGAGATCATACACTATGGACATTTTGGAGAAAATAAGTGTATAGCAAAAGCAAACCTTAGTTATTATTGGCCATTCATGAACAAGGAAATAAGCGATATGGTGCAAAGCTGCAACATCTGTGAGAAATATAGAAATTCTAATAGAAAAGAACCATTAATTTCACACGAAATAGAAAAAAAGCCATGGTATAAATTAGGCTGTGATTTATTCGAAATAGAAGGAAAGCAATTTCTATTAGTAACTGATTATTATAGCAAGTATATGGAATTAGCAGATTTAGACAAAGATATCACGTCACGAACCATAATAGACCACTTAAAAGCAATTTTTGCAAGACATGGAATTCCATCGCAGTTGATCAGTGACAATGGACCACAATTCAGCTCATATCAGTTCAAAACATTCTGTGAACAATGGCAGATTAAACATATACTGGTTTCCCCCCGTTATCCACAGTCCAACGGGTTGGCAGAGCGATTTGTCCAAACTACCAAAAGAATGATTAAGAAAGCAATGGACGACAATCAAGACATCTATCTAGCACTTTTAAACTTTAGAAACATGCCTATTGATGGAAAGCACTCTCCTTCCCAATTATTAATGGGACGAACATTACGTGAGTTGATACCGACGACATCACAGAATGTAGATAGAAAGGGATATGCTACTTTTATTGAAAACAACAGAGAGAAACAAAAGAAGTACTATGACAATAGAGGAGTGAGGAAATTGGAAGAGCTAAAGAAGAATCAATTAGTTAGTGTTCAACCGATGCCGCTCAGTGAGTGGAAAAGAGGAAAAGTGATAGGTAAAGAAGGTTTAAACTCATATAAAGTACAACTAGAAAATAATAAGGTCATTACTAGAAACAGACGTTTTATTAAAAATAATTTATCCAATCAACATTTAAGTTAAATGATCGTAGTCCATTACCTTTGCAGATACCTTGTAATCGTACTAATAAACCTGAGTATTCACTTAAAGATGACAACGCATTAAGTACAAAGGCACAAGACGGTTACGTCACCAGATCAGGCCGAGTTGTTAATTTACCACTTAGATATAGATAAGATTAGTTTTAAAATATCTGTATTTTATTAAAAAAAAGGAAGGTGTTATGTATACTACCGCACATGCGCATTGTAACCGACACATACAGCAGTTGACAACAGACACAGACAACACGTGCAACCTAATAAATGACTAACAGTTATCAGTGTTTTATTACTAGCATTATTACGTCACAATACGTAACAGATACTCTCAAAGTTCTCTTGAATTATAAGGTGGTGCCCCATCCTGCTGAAAATACATATTATTTCTAATTGCTGGCGGTAAATTGTTCGGGGCCTGTGCTATTTCGATAATTAAGAACCCGAGATAACGTTCTGAAGCTAAATTTCCATTGAAGATAATGGGGCCTATGATGACCTCTAAGATAATGAGACCTATAATAGAACTTCCAATAACACTTACCCAAATGTTAAATCCATTCGAAAATTTGTTTCTCTTAGGAGTCACGGATATGCCACCATTTGAAGAAAATGACTTATTGCCAAAAAAAACCATTTTGAATATTTAGGGGCTAATAAAAATGAAATGAATCGATTAATTTTATTGATTTTATATTTCTCGAAATGAAGAACTCAAAACAAAACAATTTTCAGTGGTCATGACTAGAGTTGCTCAATTTGCGCCAACAGCCAGTGGCGCACGTATAAAAGTTTACACAAAATAAATGGTCAGAAATAAAATATAATACGTGCTCAAACATTTACCGTCTTAAGAATCTTCCGTGAAATCACAAAGTGAATAATGTCTGTTAAATATCTGCAACATTAGATATGTTTCCGCAGTTGTTTCGGCAAACCGAGTGCGACGTGAGGAAAAAGTGTGTTTATATGCAGAAAACGAACGTTCTACATCTAGTGACGTTATATCTGCGTAATTAAAATAATCTTTGGAACAACTTAACGGTTCTGTTGACGCACCTTCACTATTTGCAGAGATTCCACTAACGACACCGAAGGATTTTGTAATTTTTCTATTGCCTCCACTAGTCCGAAGTAATTGTTCTGAATAGTTTTTAAATCCGTTTTAACCTGACTATCTTGAAATTTCGAATGGCTTTCATTGACAGCCGCAACTTCCTTTGGATCGAACTGTAAAACCACGTTCTTAATATTCTCAGAATATTTATGATAATAAAACGCGGCCTGTAACCATGTTCCCCAACGTGTAAGAATAGGTTCTGGTGGCTCAAGCCATACGGGGGCACAGTCTGTGAAATTTGCGAATACGTTTCGGGGATTTGATAAACACTGCTTTTGTATACGCTATTAAAGCGTCTACCTCAGGATAACATTTTCTAATACTATCTGCCACATGACTCAAAGCATGAATTTTACACGTAATATGTAACAAGTTAGCACAATGTTCTTTAAGACACCGGCCTACAGAAAGCATGTTTGCGGCACCATCACTCATAAACATCAACAGTTGGTTTGTTGAAAGTTCAAACTTTTCCAATGTATTTAACACTAACTTTGAAATTACTTCGGCCGTACATTGTTGTACTCGTCTGGAAGCTAATAGAATTTAAGGTGACGATTGATGTGGTTCCATTGTACGTACCGTTACATTAACCACATAATGTTTTTTTACGATCTGTTGTTTCGTTCACACATAACCACAGTTTTTGATCTTTCAACTCCGATTTAATTCTTTTTTCAATATGTTCACCAGCAGATGGCACAATTCTTTGCAACGATGCCCGACTTGGTAGTTTGCAGTCCGAATATTTATTCCAAAAGAAGACATGTGCTTCCTTGTCTAGTAAATTAAACGGTAGATTACATGCAATAAAGGTAACATAAATTAAATTTAAATTTGTCACAGTGTCGTGTGCAATTTTTTTTGTTAAGAATGCTGTTTACTATTTACGTGACGTAGACAATCCCTTTTGGACCAACACATTAAAGGGATATTACAAACTACACATTGAATTTTAACGCTATCATAATTTAGGTCAGGCATTTCTGCTATAAATTCTGTAACTTTGTCCAACATTGGTCGTTTTCGCGACGTAGGCAACATTTTTAAAACAAACGTAGAACTACGAAATAGTATCTACGGCAGCGTACATGTATACACAACAGATCTGGTTAAAACTCCCAGTTATACTGAGGGTTGTATCGAACGACTACCCAGATGTAAAATTAAAATAAAAAAAAGAATCCGATGTCCACTTGTTGAAATGACATAGTCAGTTGCATAATGATCGCTAAATTTCAAAAACGTAAAAATATACAGGTTGTTCCATTTAAAAAACCAAAGTTGGGGTAATTTCCGGTATAACCGGAAGTGACTGAAAACCGAGGATATCACCATTAAATTTAGAATTGTTCCTTGCATGTAATACCAAAATTTAAATTTTTTAATTTAATAATAAATAATGATAAATAAAAAAAATATAGGGATGAGCCAATTACACCCGGAGTGCTGGCCTGTCGTAATCTAGAAAATAATAAAAGAAGTAGTAAAAAATGCCCTATGTTTCCTTTCGTACACTACAATAGACTCATTGAATTATATTTAAATGCTAAAAAGAGATGACTTCCTAATTTTTCACTTTAATTGAAAACGTTTAAGTGAAGTTAGACCTTACTCCTACACCCAAAAATATACATTAAAACAGTGTTTTATGATGCAACGTTTGCTATTTAATGATCTGCATTCATTTCATTAGACGAACCAGTTGAGCTTCCCCTCTTCATGGTATTATTAAATGCGTATGCACTTATATCATCAATCATTACCATTTCTACGCCATACATTCGTACAAACTTAGGGAAAGTGCAACCGCAGTCATTATGAGAGAGTTAAATAACTAAGCAATTAAGTGCACGATATATACTGTCGACTTCGCATAATTCAGCAGCTACCGCAGGACAAAGTTCATTACATTCTTGCTCCCAGCATGCGCCCGGAGATTTAACCATTATGAAGTGCACGTTACCTTGTCATAACAGTATATAAAACGTAATAACGGAGTTTATATTGTGATGTAGATTAATTAATTAAATTTTATGTAGAACTTTCTATTTTTACAGGACTATTTTGCGTAATTTTTGGAATAAATTCATCAGATAAATGCTTAATTTTACTTACCATAAATTCAGAAGAACAGAAATCAAACAAAATATAAATCTGCTTCTCAGATATTTATTTTTAATTAAAATTTTAAATTAACAACAATGCATTTTAACAACCCCCTTTTATATTATAATAGAATTCAATTCCATAATATCTAGCTTTAAAAGATCACATTCTGTTATTACTTAAAAGATCTAAATATAAGATTTCTTCTTATTCAGAACGCTTTATGCCTGCTTCTGCTTGAAGAGCGTTTGCCAACGCTCCCGCATCAGTAACCGGAAGAGAGCATGTAAAATTCCTGCAGACGTAAGCTGTAGGTTTGCCTTGAATCATAGTCATCCTCTCCAGAGCTTCGTGCTTGGAGTATAATAACTTAGCACCGCCGGCTGGTCCATCAAGAATAGCCAGTAATCTTCCTGGAAGATAATTTGAGCGGACCACATCCAGAAGTGCTTTAGTGTTTGGATCTTCAAGTGGCCCGACGAGAAAGACCTTTAACAAATGAATGGATTTATCTAAACTTTATTGCAGATACTGTAATGAAAGAAAAATAACTACAGTTGAAATTTGATGATAGTATCAATAAGTAAGGAAATAATAGCTTCGTGAAAAAAGTAGAAGTGATGAGGTAGTTATTGAAAGTTGAACAAATCACAAAGAAAAACAAATTCGACGCGATTTCCTCTCCTTTTCAAAATGATAACAAGGCACTCGTAACAACGAACCTTTTAAAACGTGACACGAAAGAATAACTAACATAACAAGCTCTAAAAAGTTTTCAATTTACAGTTATGACAGATCGCTTAATACAAAAGTTTGAATTTAGGGCTCTTCTGGCGAACGTTCTGCGCTCGTTTCAAGTCTCGTTCAAGCAATTCGCGAAGTTATATGGCGGCGTCAAGTTACGTTTCATCGCAGATGTCAGTTTTCGTTTTTTAAGAATTATGAGCGTAGTTTCGTTCTCTTAACACTAAGCCAACAAAAAAGTTATCTCTGTTGGATAAGAAGATGGGTGTCAATGAATACACAAAAAGAAACAATTCTGAATATTCCTTTTCAACATAGAGGTTACGACAGAAGCTTACAACTTCAAAAGAATTATGGATTGATTCAGAAACAACCAATTTAATTAATGGATATATATTTAATAATGATGATGAATATATTTGTATTTTAACCGTCAGAATTCAGGATAGTTGGCCATTATTATACTTCCAAAGTTGGTGAAAATAAGAAAAAAATTATTTTAATCATATTTTCATCGGAATCAATTTCTATTCGTGCAAGGGATATGATCATAATTTTATGATTTTTTTAACAATGAATTGTGGTGTGGGGTGCACGTCTTATTTTAAATACTAGTTTGCAAGGACGAAACGAAAATACCTTGACATCAACAGATAAGTTAATTGGCTTTGATAAAAAATTATGCTTGTGGATGAATGAACTTGATGACAATAATTTAGCTATCTTTCCTAAGATTCCTGAACAGATGAGAAATTTTCTTGCACCGGTGGTGAAAAACCATTTGGATTTGCTCCAAAATGCAATGAAAACATATTTTCCATGTGTTAAATCGGCAAAACATAACTGAATATGAAATCCCTTTATTAAATGACACATCAAACTGGAATCTTTGTTTTGAAAAAATAATTTCTCAGTCATCTGATCGAACATTATAAATCAAGCATTCGGAATTTCATTTGGATACCTTTTAGATTTCAGTCAAAGATGAGTATCCAAAATTAGCGAGTTAAGATTTTCTACTCCCAATAGTATGAAAAACAAAAAACGATCAAGATTGGAACATGTCGATAATGAACTGCGACCGATAGTATACAAGGATGAGACTTATGAAACGTTCACTCTGGTGCTGCTGCGAGAAAATCATGAAGTGACAAAAATTCAGAAGGGTTGCTCTTCCTACATTCAAATCTGATGGAGTTAATTATTGTAAATGCTGAAGGAAATATGGGTTTTATTCCGAATGCTACGCTAGGATTTAAATCCAGGACTAAAAGCGGAGATTACCATAATGATATGAATTGTGTAAACTATAAAAAATGGTTAAAAAATAAATTGTTACCAAATCTACCACCTAGATCTACTTTAGTCATCTCATATCTTAACGTACGTACCAACACCTGTAAGCCCAAAAGGAGACATGTTAATGTGGCTATCACCACATAATTTGCAACATACATCGCAAATGTTAAAACCACAGTTACATAATATTGTTAGATATAGCAAGAGTAAATACATAACACATAAGTTTGATGCTTTATTGAAAGCAGCGGGTCATAAACTATTACGAATTTGAAATCAACATTTGACAGAAAATCATTACAAAATGAGACCAGGTTCTTCTATGAAGTTGTTGAACCAGAATACGAAGAGCCACTATTACATAATGCTGCAAAGCACTACCTTACCTCCCGAGAAAGATTCAATCCTAGGCATTCTTTGGGCTGTGAGGAATTTCTATCAGATTTACATGAGTTGCAATTAGCGGAAAATATCATTAATGAAAATTTGAAATGTAGAATGCGACGTCAAATTAATGAATAGTGATGGAAAGAATTTTGACACGAAAATTTCCTAAATTAATTTTATTTCATAATTTATAACCTTTTTTAATTCATAAATTTTAATTTTATGGTTCAATAAATGTTTTCTACAAAATAATCGCATATACATAATTAATACATCAATAAATTTTTGTCTTGTTGCTTTTGTCATAAGAAATAAATTAATTCTTCTCTATTGTTCTCTTTCATGTTTACATACATGTATTTATCCGTAAGTATAAAATATTAAGAAAACAAACTGGTGGACTGACAAAGTAAAGACAGCAGTAACAACAATAAAGAATAAGTGGAAGAAATATCTGCAGTCAAGAGAACAAACGGACTATGAAGAATACAAACAACAAAGGAGACACGTTGAAAGAATAAATAAGAAGAGTCACGACAGAAATTTCAGGAAAAAATTAAAAATGCATTTAAAGAGAGTCAAGAGACGTTGTTTGGAAAATATGAGACAAAATTAGGTAGAAACAATTAAAAATATTAAAGACAAAGACGGAAACATCTTAGGAAATGAAGAAAAAATAATGGAAAGATGGAGAGAAAACTTCAAGGAAGGCAGAGATTTAACAGACAAAAAACAAGAAAGCAAACTGAAATCAAAACAACACGAAGAAAATGCACAAACTGAAGAAATAAGCATAAGGGAAATTAAAAGAAGCTATACAACAGTTAAAACTAGGAAAGGGGCCGGAAGACAGAATAACAACTGATATGATAAAAGCACTACCAGAGAACGCTGATACCAACACAACCAGAGAGATTATGAGTGATGTAATGAAGGATAAAGCCCCAATGAATTGGACAACGGGTATCATAATACCTATATATAAAGAAGGAGATAGTAAAGCGTGCCAGAACTACGAAGGGATAATACTAATTAGCATAGTAGCGAAAACTCATGCCAGAATACTAGAAAAACGGTTGAAAGAAAATCTAGAAAAAGTTCTAGAAGATACCCAATTTAGTTTTCGACCAAATAGGGGGGTAAATGATGGTCTAATTATCATGAGGCAATTAGGGGCAAAAGCAATAAGAGGGGACAAGGAGGTACATCTCAGCTTTATAGACCTAGAGAAAGCCATCGATGGGATTAGAAGAGAGGACATTAAGAAACAGAAGAACATCTGAAACACTAAGAGAAACTATGTAAGAACAAGGCAAGAAAAATCAAAAATGTTTGAAACAACCTTAGGCTTTAGGCAGGGATGTATCGTGAGTCCGCTACTGTTCTCTTTGGTCCTGGATGAAGCAATAAAAGAAGGGTAAAAGGAAGTCAAAGCACATGAAGCTGGATACTGGAAGATAAGAAGAGTAGAAAGAGGCGGCATTTAATTCGGATGTTAGTTGTAGTCGGCAAAATCATTTTCTTATAATACAGTATCCTTTATTGCCGGAACTACCAACTTAAATCATCCTCGAAATTTAAAAAGTATCCGCTCTAGAGATAAGTAAGCTATGTGGACGATAAAGTCATTATGGCGAAAGATCAAAGAACGCTCAATAATAACATACAGATCTACAAAAGAGTTTTGGAAAAAATCAACATGAAAATCAGTAAAGAAAAGACAAAAACCATGACAATAGGAATGACATACAAATAGATGAAGGGGAACTAGAACAAGTACACTTATGTAAATACGTACGATCAATGATATCAGAGGATGGAAGGTTGAATGAGGAAATAACAGAAGGAGTGACAGCATGAGCAAAAATTAACAATAGCATAAGAGATACGTTTCTGGAAAAGAAGGGAATTCCAAAAGACATCAAGATTCAAATATTCAAAAAAGTAATAACACCCGTAGTAACATTCGAAGCAGAAACGTGGACAATTACGGAAGGAAACCGAGCAAGAATAACAGAAATGAGATTCTTAAGAAGAATTGAGAACAAAGCGAGAAGAAATGGAATCAGGAATACAACTATCAAGAGTAATCTGGAAGTGAAACCCATAGTGGAAGTCATCGAGGAAGCGCAAACGAGATAGTATAGTTACGTGAGGAAAATGCAAGGTAGTGGAATAGTAAGACAAGTTCTAGAAGCCAGAGTAAATAAGAAAACAAGAAGAAGACCTATAAGAGAATAGTTAGAGGATATAAGATTAGTAGTGGTAAAGAGGGAAGAAATAATTGGATAATACACTACAGACTACACAGGACAGGAAGAGATGGCGGGTAATATGTAAGAAGAGCATAAGCTAACAGCCCAACTCCACAATGCCTTACGCCCGATAAGGGTGGATGGGCAAAAAGGATTAAGTAAGTATTATTCTAATGTATAAAAATTTATCGGTCCAGATGCATATATCGCAATAAGTAAAAGTGAGACAGCAATCCCCTCTCATTTGTAGGTTGCATACATTTTGTCTGTGCCTCACGCTGAATGCAGGCTACGATCGTTCCAGTTAGTATAGAGTTCAATGCCGGATTCATCGTTCGGGATGTACTGCTTTGTACAAACTTATACCGACGAAACAATACACGATATTTCAATTAGGTAGCCATTTTCTCTAGAATTGATAGCTCATTTTACGCATTTTTCGTCATCTAAAACACTGGAGTATTACGCCTAAAGTTACTTTAATTTAATTTGCCTTACACCGATTTCCATTTACATGCTTTTATTCCTTCGGAACGTCGAAAAAAAGCAGAACAACAAGTTAGAAAGGAAACAAAAAAAAGGAAAAAGATGGTGCGTAGTCAAGTCGGACGAAATGAAGCTGCTGGCGTAAGAATAGAGGACGAAGAAGAAAAGACAAAAAGCTCACCTGTGGCAGAGATTCTCCATAGTGTATTAGGGCGGAGGTCATCAATGGCAGGGCGAAGGGTATCTCGCGCAATCGCTCAGAGAAGGCCGCCAACGTTCCTCTAGCCTTTTCCCTGTAGTCCGGTCGGTTCAGGTAGGCAGACAGCCGGATCAGATTCGAGACGGCCACGGAGTTGCCGCAAGGTTCGGCGCCGTCCTGATCTGCAAACAAAAGAGAACAAGACGCTCGATTTTAGAATGTTCTGTACGACTGTTTTCAAGTGGATTATCTGCCGCGGTAAAAAGGCCGGAAATGTACTGAGAGCATCCGTTTTACGACCGTGTTTTGAGGTTGATTGTTTGATCTTACTTGCAAACTCGGAGTCGAAAACGATCAATAAAAGATGCTAAGTTTGCTCGAAATGTTTACGAGCTTTTTGGGTAATTTCGAAAAATTAAAGTATTTATGTATTACTGCTGTATAACCGACTAGAAGCACATATTTAGAATTTAAGACCTATTTTCTCCAAATAAAAAGAGGCACATAGCTTTGAGAGACACTTACAAGAAGCAGCAAGTGAATATTTTATAAAACAGACCAAGTAAATTATTTAGGTAATCGTTCAACATGGTGAATGAAATTCGGACCACATTCACATAACAACTTTTCTAGTAACCTTTTATATTCTATTTTTACTTTCTCGACACAAAAAAGAATACTTCAAATATTGTTTTACTTTATTACGCGGTCAATATTGGTTTTTACATGGCAGATAACCGACAGAGTTTGGATGGTCAATATTTAATAATGGACCTGTTAGAATAGATTTTTAATTTGAACAACATAAGGAACTATTTTATTGCAAAGATTACTCTGGTGTTAATTCAGAATGTGAAGACCATTATTGATCTAAATTAAAAATAGATTCTTGAGTCTAACGCCAGCTTTCCATATTCTAGCGGTTTAAGGCAGACATGAATGAACTAAAGCCGGATCTTACGTTTCGACAAATTTTTATTTGTCTTTTTCAAAAAAGTAATTTGTTTTTGTTTTATTTTCTAAAAATCTATGAAACGTATGAAGAACTTTTGAAACGAAAAACTTGCCTGTATAATTGCATTTAATTTATAAAAGAAAAAGGCATTTTAGGTATTCTAAAAAGATATTCACAATACTCCATTAAAAGAAAATAACTCCATTCAAAAAAATTTTGCAAGGATTTTTAAGGGCACTTATAGTTACATTATTTATATAAAAATATAGGTATATCTTCATTATCATTATTATTGTTATTTTTACCGCTGACAAGCGATTTTCTTCGCTTAGCGGTCACGTTTCTAATTCTAATACTGCCTCAACTTTGTACCGTCATTTGAATTGGCTTTTTTGGTTTTATTTTTAATGTATTTTGTTGATCCTTTTTTACCTAATTTTTGGAATTTAAAAACTTAAACTGCTTTATTAATTTTGCTTTAAAAAAAACATTATAAAGACATTTGTTTTATAAACTATAATTAAAATAAATAAAACCCATTACCCAATTATCAAATATAATAAAGAACTAGATTTGTTGTGATTTTGATGTTATCTTTATCTTTATTAAGCTTTTGAAAAACACACTTAATTGTTTTTGATAAAACAGAAGTGAAGCATGAAATAAATTTCAATTGTTTTTTGTTACAAATTTTGATTACAAAATGATATAATATTATATTTAATTTAGTAAAATAGCTTTTTCCCTGCAAGTTTATGGGGCTACTTGTTCCAGCTAGCTGTTAGCACCGGTTACATCCTGATAAAAAAAAAAATATTATTATCGTTGTATTGGGAAGATCTATTGTAACAATGTCCTTATATGCGTTAAAACAGTTTAAGGGTCTTGATGAACCTTAACACTAATCTACGATCCTTTTCCTTCAAGTTGATAGGTATTTCGAATGACCTATTAAAATGTTGATGTTGTTAGTGTCTAATGACGTAACACATATGCATAGAATGTGTTTTGTCACCTCCAGATCTTCTCGGCACGACAGGATAAACCTTCAGCTTTTTTTAAATTGCATAAGTGATATCTTAGGGGCATATCTGCCAGTATTCCTGAGATCCTCTTTGCTGAAAGATAGCATTGTCTTTGGTGAGCCTAATACGAATGCTTTCGCTTAACTTTGCCCCGGCATGTTTTGGCAGTACGCCTTTTGATTGTCCTTCCATTTTCCAATTTCCTGGGTTTGGACAAATGAAAGGCATATTTGATGCTTCTTTGTCCATCTTATTGGCCTTCTCTGATGGAGGATCTCCATCAATGCAGCCAAGAGCTCAGCCGTACTATTCTCCAGATGCGGCCGTCGTAAAAAAAGGCGGTGACCCGGCCGATATCCTCGTCACGGGCAATGCGATAAGCGATACCTTAGAGCAGCCAAACAAAGTACCTCGTACATATCATCCTGAACAGTAGGTTAATTTGGGACAATCACGTAAATCACGTCGTCAGCAAAGCTCGCCAAGCTTTGAGGGCTTTAAACCCCACATTGGATCGCCGACTGAGTTCTTCGCCAAGAGCAAGATCCACCTGTACCTACTTTAACTTACGCAGCAGCAGTTTGAGCAACCGCTGCGAAACGACATACAGTTAAAATTCATGTAATTCAAAACCGGATACTTCTAACAGTTCTCGATGTTCTGTGGTATGTGACGAACACTCCATAATGGCATGGATTTCATGTGAGAGGCAGCCATCAAGGCTCTCAATTCAATCATCCAGCACAGTAGATTAGATGAAATAAGATTCATTCGCGAGGTGGTTCTTGACCTATCCCACTGCGACCTTTTCAGATCTATTGTGGTTCCTCTATCATTAGATCAATTACGCTGGCTTTGCCTTTTTCACTAGACCTAGCAGTCTTGTGGGTGATCCCTCTGCGTAGGTTTCAGCTTTTGGATATTCCGATCCCACTTCTAAGAGCCGTATTCCTCCTAGTGCTATACAATCGCTCAGCACGTGGACGGCCGTCTCTTCCTCCGCCTGGCAGAATCTACATCTGCTGTAAATTTAAGCCTGCGCCCAATCAGAAATTGCTTGGCCTGCCTTTGGCCTTTTGGGTTTCTGTCAGCATTTGACGTAGCACAGTAGCATCTTGGCCCGTAATGCTTTAGATTACGACATATCATCCGGAGCTACAAGAAACCCTTAATGATCTTCAACGCCAGCTAATTCATTGATATCAACGTAAGTATTAAAAAAAATCTACGCCTACCTTTTTGTTCTAGTTTCGAATCAAAACCATCATACAAAAGAAGGAAGCATTTAGAACCAGACACCTGAGATTGGGGAGAATTCCAGGTGCCCAATTACCCAATCCACTGACCATTGCCTTAGAATATGTACACACTCACAGATTCAGTGCTGCTTGACTATTTGTGAAAATGTTAAGTATCCTGTACTTTTACAAAATTCTTCAAGTTTACAGCGTGAAATTGCTAGTAAAAGTCAGTACTGTGGGCCATATGGAGAAAAGTACATGAAATAGCCTGTCATACATGCTGTCTATATTTCCATTGAAATAACACATTACGTATCTCACGGAATTTTATACCACTTCCGTAGAATAGCGCTTCACTTTGTAGTCCCTTTATTAACAATATAAACACAAGCAGCTGGAAGGTATAACCAGGATTCTTGTCGGAGATTCAAGTGAATGCCTACGTAACCACACAAATTATTCATAGGCTATTCATATAATTCGAACTGCTTTCAACCGTAACACGGAAGCCCTCGCCTGAATTATTTAGCGGCAGTTAGGTTTGTAAACGTTAGTGGGCATTTTTAATGAAATTTTAATCCTTGCGTTTTATACAAAATTTCAATTGGTGGACGTAAAAGTGTTCCGACATAAACGTCAAGCGGGTTAAACGAGCGCAGACAGTGCTTTGAATAAATGGCATCGTGTTAAAAATTCTCATAATTCAAATAATGTTATTTTAACTGGCTATATTTGAAAATAAAAGAGTGCCACGATAACGTCAACCGCATCTATCAAACGTCTATCCAAATAGCATTCTGCCGTGTAGGTTGTTTTCCTAATGCGCAACAAATCATTTTTTGTATAATTTTCCTTGGCACAGTATTTATAATTGCCGCAACAAATCATTCGGAGCAATTTTCACGTCGGAATATTGAACTTTATTCTTATATAAATCACGTTGCGGGTTCCAATTATTGTCAAATCCCTTTCTTGTCCGGTATTCTACAATTCACAGCTTCTCGCATATTTGTAGATATGCTAAAGTATGATGCATGCAATTCTGTGCTGGGATTCAGCTATTTATCACGTTATAAATGAAATATTTAGGACGACTTGATGTCATTTCAATTAGTTTAATGAGATTCGTTCCATAATAAATTCTTGGTATCAAGAGGGACGATTTTAAACACAACAATTCTACGTCGAGTATTCATCAAGAACTTCTTCGTTGTTCTTAGTTTAGCTATCGCTAGTTTTCGACTTAATTAAACCGAGCTGTGCTGAAGTATGACGTTGTGTGTACTTTCATCAAACTGATGGTAGCCTCTACAGATGGCCCTGTCGAGGGTTGAGGTAAGTTATTGCCCTCTAAACGCAACGAAGTACCTCCTTAGGATGACAAATAATTAATTTCGGGGTGATGAGATCTATCTCGAGCCGAGTGTAAGTTTGTAGATGTAGAGGACGGAATTTAGATGCTTTAATCTTTGTCGGTAAAGAACTTTGACCCTTCAGTATAAAGTTCGTTGCAAGATGTACTATATGTTGCAAATTGTTTTGAAATTTGAAGAGTTAATGATGGTTAAAAGTTAAAAAAGTAACAAGTTTCTCAAAGTTTATCTCAGAGACCTATGTAGGTACCGCAGTAGTAAAGTACCATTCCTTTCATAAAAATCTGGGACAAGCGATACTATTATGACATTACCCATTTTAAACATGTTTTGTAAAATATAACAACCAAATAATTTAATGTCATATTGCCTGTCAGTGCAATCGTAGATCCACAAGTGTTGTGCAATACTCAATTATTGAAGTATAATGAATGATAATGCCCCATCAAAGTGATATGGTTTTCTATAAAAATGTTTATATTTAAAAATTATCTTTGATATATTTTTTGCTAAAAGCAAACAGTTTTTAAAATAAACGAATATAACGCATAGGGTTTAGGTTAAAATATTGTCATTTTTAAAGTCATTGTTACGACATTCAAAAAACGTCAAAATGCGCATAAGAGTTGTCCCAGATTTTTATGAAAGCGATAGTACTTTGAGGAGAGTCAAAAAGGAAAAATTTATCATAAATTTATTGAATTGTATACCTATAATTACTAGTGTTCGGTAGAGCATTAGGGATGAAGCAGTTTATGTATTTTGAATAGAAGCACAAAAACTAGAATTAGATACAAAAAGTGAGGTTAGAGTTTACAAAAATTCCTGCCAAATAGCTGACATGACAATAATAGCATATATTTATTCGTTACAAAGAGGGTTGCATGACATTTTATTTGTTTTTGAGCCAGAATACACGAGTAGCTTCAAGCTGCCAAGTTCTGCATCATTTTGCTGTCACACCGAGCAGCATAAGCGCCCTCCATTTAAAAAATAACTAAGTGATTATAAACTGAAATATTTTACAAGTGATTAGAAAGTGAACCAGCTCAACTGAAAATGAAGTGATTAGATGTTAGGAAAAGAAACACATACTTCAATTTACGTAACCACAACGTTACTAACCAACAAAATAAATGATTACGATTTGAACTTGTTCGGAATCTTAGCAATTGCATCGAAACTGAATATTTTTAAATGGAACCGTATCAGCGTCAAGGTGATTTTGAATCAATAAATATTTAGTTAATAAGATAAAACGAGGACGCCTCATTTCCGCTTGCCACTGACAGCTGTCAATAAAATATTTTGAAAAAATCTTAGTGTCATTTTGTAGTGTGACCCAATGTGTAATTTTAGAAACGATAAAACTGAAATAATTGATTTAATCAGACACTTTCAATGTGTTAAAAGAAGATCTGACAAGGACAATCTCGAACGATATCAATAAGAAACTTGAACAAAAAATTACCGATATTTTAGTCGCCTGTGAAAATAAAATAGCGCTCTTAGAAAAAGAGAACTCTACGTGACCTGACAGGTTGGATCAGCTTGAGCAATACACCCGCAGAAACTCTTTGCTACGTCATCGTGGCGATTGGTGTATTATTATTATTATCATTATTATTATATTATTATTATTATTATTAATTATTATTATTATTAATAATTATTATTAATAATAATTATTATTATTATATTATTATTACTATTATTATTATTATTATTATTATATTATTATTATTTTTATTATTAATATATAATAATAATTATTATTATTATTAATAATTATCACTATTATTAATAATTATTACTATTATTAATAATAATAATTATTATTATTATTATTACTAATAATAATAATAGTTATTATTATTATTATTAAATATTGAGAATATTCTTTTGCACTAAATAAAGTTGTTGCGTATAAAGAAAAATTATCATTTATAATGGTATACAGCGTGCCCTCGGATTAATGCATGGACAGGTAAGGCCGACAAAAAATTAATGAGTTTAAATTTCATTTTTTGAGGTTCAGCCATGCTTCAATAGTAAGTAATTTATGCCATAATTTTATTGCCGAAAAATCAAGTATATCTTGGAAATTTACAAAAAGGGAATCTTTTTAATTAGTAAAATGTATTTTCTATAGGAGATACGATAATAGGGGTATTAAAAACAATGTTCAGAGTAATAAATTATGCTAGTACTTAGTGTGTAAGCATGATTGAAGCCCAAGAAGATGTACACTATATGTTTATATTAGAAGGATTGTGTATCATAGCATTGAATTAGATGCCTTAATATGCAAAAAAAAGAATAGAATAAACAACTCCAGCAGTTATTGATAGCCTTCTATGGATATGAATGTAATTTATCGAAAAATGTTTATAACGTTAAGCACAACAAAAAACTCCATTTTGTATATTACGCCGAAAAAGGCGATCTTGTGGCAATTTTAGATTTTACTTTAGATATTCCTGATCAACATAAATAGCTGGTAAGATAAATTCATGCATGCAATTAATGACATATGTACATATTGTAAAAAGTGAGGTTATATGTGCTATATAATTGGTGGCGACGGGAGACGCATGCATTCTGGAACCTCCTCATTGACCTCGACCTTGCGTCTGCATAGATCAAGGTGAGTGAGGAAGTTCCAGAATCGGCTGAGACTGGTCAAGGCCAAAGACTTGAAAGAATAAGCTAGGTCAAGGTCAATGAGGAGGTTGTACAATGAATAGATTCCGCAACTAGTTGGGAGGTGTCAAGGTCAGAGGGCAGATCACTTCTCAAGGCTAAGACCGTATCTCAATCTCTTCACCAGTTTCACGAAATTTAGCAACGCAGCGAATAATTTGTTGATATAAATCAAGATATGATACTGCAAAATGTGGAAACTGAAGATGAAATTCATCCATACATAGAATAAGATCACTACCCCATCCTGTTGCTTTTGCCCATTACGAAAAAAACGTTCAATGATAAATGTTTGGTGGTCTGCAGTAAATATGTTTTGAAATTTATAAGATTCATAAGATTGATAAGATTTACGATTTACCTTTACTGTATCCTAACCTTTAAAAATGTATAAGTTCTCTATTGTTATACTGCACCACCACATCCGTCACACATTTTTTTCATATTCACTTCATGTTTGCAAGGTAATTTTTTTATCGCATACGTCTATAAGTACACACATACACGTAAAACTACCGACAATGCACACATTAATAAATCTAAATCGTTCTAAATGCCTCGCTAATGTCGGTTAGGCTAAAATACACAGAGGAGATGACGGACACGAGCGGCAAGTACATTTTTTACGATAATCTTTGCACAAGTCACGCTATTTTGAAATAATATCTACACATACGCTTTTTTCATTCAATGCTTTGATTTACGGTCTACACAGAAATAACCTCAACCGGGATATTTTTAACGGACCGCTAGAGGAACTTGAGAAACATAGAGAATTAGCTGCTTGCTATCGCTTGCGTTTTGTGTATGGCGGAACTTGATGTGGATCGCTACCGAAACGTAATTTAATCGATGTATAGACAGTTTTGTGAGTTTTGTATTGGATTGGTAAGGTTTTTTCTTATATAAGTTTCATGTTAGTCTATAGCACCAATAGCAATCGGTGCCTTCGAATGATAAGGTATTACGAAAGCAGAAATGATCTATGGACTAGCTCTTAATCTCAAGACACATTTATTGCAAAAGTCGCGGAGACGTGTATAAGTGGATTGAATAGTTTAAATCGGGCAGAACAAGTGTCACCGATATTCATCGCTCCGGACGACCGGTTGAAGTGTCGACCGACATACTACAAAATCGCATAAGTGACCTTATTCTCGACGACAGGTGTATAAAACTCATGACAATAGCTGATTTGTGTAATGTTAGTGTTGGAACTGCGTATTCAATCATTCAAGACAAGCTGAATTATCGTAAAACGTGTTCGAGATGGGTTTCAAGACAGTTGACTCAAGTCCATAAAGACACCCGTGTTCGCATTTGGGTTGGGAGATGTTGCCACATCCTGCTTACAGTCCCGACCTCGCACCGTCAGTTCGGCCCGCTCAAAGAGTTTTTACGCGGCACCAAGCTCGAAGACAACGAAGCGGTCAAACAAGCTGTACACAAGTGACTCGGACTCGGACAATGTCAAAAATTCTTCAGCACTGGAATTAGAAAGCTCACAAAGCGATGGGAGAAGTGCCTAAATGTTGATGGAGACTACATTGAAAAGAAGTGCAAATTTCATTGTTTTTTTTTCACAGCCATTTGTCTCGTTAATTACTGAACGTCTCTCTTTGCTCAAGGCAAATGGTAGAGAAGGCATTAGCGTACAGCAACAGAATATAATTTGCATCTATGAAATCCGAATGTAGGTCATGAATATGCCATTATAAATAGAGAAACCAAGGCTCAGAAATGATAGAGATAATTCATCAAAATACATTTTCACGGTTTCTGCCATCATCATATCATATGTAAAACATAACAGGTAGGTGAAAGATCACAATCCACACTTCTTTTTTTTTCTGAAACCGCTTCGATAGAACTCACAACAATAATTGGCATCTAAACTGCTCAAAATCAAATTCATGATTTTTTATTAAATCAACAGCAAACATTATAAACGTTTAAAAATATCAGAAATCATTTACTTTAGTACAATTTATCGTATAAACACGATCTCTGTCTAACATAATTTCTGCCTACATCAATGAATATCGCATCTGGTTCCCGTTATAATATCTCAAACGAAACGATCCCGTAAAGTCTGTCGCGAACAGTATTTTTCTAGTACACGTGTCATCGTTAAAGTAAGAATTAAGATTTAGAAACATCGCAATGTTTCATTATAGTGAACGTTATCGCTAATTTTTATCTGTCATTTTAACGGCGTAGTAAAGAAAAACGTCGGAATTGTAACGCAATAAACAACTTGCCAATGTTCTTTGGTCCGCTGTTTCTCCGGTAGCCACCTCGAATAAAAAAAAAAGAAAAAAGGAGGAAAATATATCTTCGCAACACCTTATCATTTTTTCGAAGATGACAAATACTTTCTGAAATAAAAGAACCGTACAGCATCCTGAATGCTTCACGTATTCTCGCTAACACAATAGTCTTTAACAGACACATACGGGAATTTATTTACTGTACTTAAAAATGGTTAAAATTAAAATTGAAGTCAGCTATGTCAGGCGGTATCACTAGAAAAAGAGTTTGTCGCTACAACAAATTTATAACACCACCTATAATTGCATTAGCTAATTCTACCACTTCATATCACGTGATTAAGATCTCGCCTCACGGCGATTAACGCTGTTCACCCACATGCATTGAGGGGCGTTCACGTTTGGCAATTATCACGGCCACAATCTGCCGACACCGAACGCTACGTTTGTTACATTTTAATTTTGCCATTAGTATTATCTGGAGTAGAATTGTGTAAATAACTACTTCTTGGTATAGATTTCTCTCTAGTTTTGGGAATTAGAGACATAACTGTAGGTTGTATAGTTTGGCCGTTAGTACATAGATGGTATATTTTCGTTAATACCTATTTGCATATTAATAATTATTGTAAATTATTATTTTTATGTTTTGGATGGCCAATTTTCATTTGGTTTCTCTTTACATTTTTATTTGAAGGTAATTCTGTTAACAGTTGCCATCAAATTGGTTATTTTGATGTAAATGCTTTTATTTTTTTATCCCATTCTTTCGGTTTTGCTTTCTCTCTTCGTATGGGATTTCTAGAATATATTGGCAGCACTTGATTGTTAAAAGAGAAATAGTATTATTAAGCTGCAATCGTTGACCCACAATCAGTTTTCTTCACCGAGATTTCTCGATGTCTTCAAATACTCGTGGTATAAGAGTGGATACGTAGATGAAAGACCGGAATCCTTTAAAAATCCAGTACAGTTTTCTTTTGCTAAAGACGCGGAGTCTACGCCCTTGTGTAGTGTTTGTGAAAAACCTGCTATTGTGCGTTGTTTGTGGTGCAAGCAATACCTGTGTTTTGAACACTTTTATACTGACTACCATTACTGTAATCATTACGTAGCATAATTACTATATGTATAATACTACCAGTCACATTTATAATTTCAATAATCACATTACAGTGTGTAGTGTATCGAATGTTTCATAAGCATAACACTTTCTTTTTTATTCTGCTCCACTGTTTTCCGAAAATGTGTTAGTTACAAACAAGTTAGTTACATGAATATTGCTCTATAGAATATGCCGAGCTGTAAATTTACACTGCACGAAAGAAGCTTCTCATACATTATTTTAAACGGCCACCTGTAGTCATTTCAATCACATTATATTATAGTATTTCTTAAAGCATGTACCGAAATAATAAATAATTTATAAATAAATATATATTTATAACGACAATGACAAGTACAGTTTTATTATCGTCTTTTAATATCTTTATTATTAACTGTGTCAATTTGACCACATACATATTCTACATAAAACAGACTCTACTTGTGAAAAAATAAAATATAAAAATGTAAAAAAAAAAATTGGGTGTATGGGGTACCCGGTCCCCCGTTATAAATTTTTTCCGAAAATAATTCGCGTCATCCTTTATACTATGTAATATACTTTATTTGTAAAAAATAAAGAAAAAAGAAAATTAAAAATGGGGGGGTTCCCCGGTCCCGCGTTATACATTTTTTCCGAAAATAATTCGCGTCATCCTTTAGACTATGTAATATACTTTATTTGTGAAAAATAAAGAAAAAAAATATAAAAAGGGGGGGGGGTCCGGTCCCAGTATCCCGTCCCAGCCTTATAGTATATTTTTGCTGAAAACCTTTATATTTTGAATTTTACTTCAAATTATATTCTAAAAAGAAAGAGATATCTGTTATAATCTCCGAGATATTTACACAAATAAAAAAAACAAAAATCTTTGGAGGGGGCTGCACCCCCAAATCGGCGAGATATGCTAGGTAAGAAAAAATGGTGTTCTTATACCAAGGTACTCTTTCAGTCTGTGCAGTTTCATCGAAATCGAGAAGTGCGGGTTGCCGGTGTTGCCTTGTAAGTTCGATAAGAAACACATGTATTTTGAGGTTAGAAATACACAGTGATGTGATGACATTTAGCATTAACGAGAGACGGCCAACCCTAGCATATAATATAATATAATAACATACTACAGGAAAAAATCTGTAACTAAAATAATTTTTTTATAATAATATTTTAACGCTATTGATAACAACAAATGAGGAAATTAGGCATTAGCTGTTGTAGGTTCCATTTTAATTATCTTGAGCCATTTTAAACACCGCGGGATTCATATTTACGAGTCGTGCTTAAATATAGAGGACACAACGATCTTCAAATTTAAAGGTTAGTTTTCCTTTAAGTAATTAATTAGCTTAAATATCGTATTTTCCTTCGTTTTTATTAACCCACCGTAAGAATATTAATTATACAAACTTTTCGTATAATTGCAATTACATATATTGAAAATTAGAACTCTTGCCCAAATGTTTCCTTCTATCGTAGAGACAACAATTCACGAACTTCCCACGTATTCCATTGCATATACATTTAAAAACCGGAAAATCTGCATTGATTTTTCGCGGAATGGGTCAAAACATGGCAAAGAAATCCAGTGACGAACGGTCACAAATCACGACGGGACAGCGGTGATAGCCCGTCGGGATTTACGTACTCTTTTTTTGTTTTTCAAGCAAGGCAGTAGCTACCATGCGTAATGCTTGTCCGACGTAATTGCCATTAGGTCCAGCGTAAAAAAAGGAAAATTGAAATCGAAGTGATGACGCAGGACAAGAGGAGCGAATTGCCGCCGGCGATGGGAAAATGAGAAAATAAGACGAACTGCGCGGAATGAAAACGCCGCTTCTGATACACTATAAAGCATGCCTGAGTTAATTTCCCTGCCGTTTTTTAGGGTCTCGAGCCGCGCGCTGAAAAAAAAAGAGCCGAGCTTGTGCAAACAAGGAAAACAGCTTTGCCGGTAGTAGTAAAATACACTTACCATCGAGCGTAAGCAAATTTTTTAAAGTGGGTGGAAGATTTCAAGCATGGATGAAAGATTTTTTTAGAAATCTCCTTTAATTTCACATTTAAAGTCAGTTATTATGATCGAAAAATATAAATAATAATAGAGTTTATTTTCTTCTGTAACGGAAATTACAATAAATATGATAGCAACTAATGTTTCAAATACAGTTTGCAGAGAAAATCCAAAGGCTGAATTCAAAACGCAGTAAAACTGCTTTTGATCTTCCATTTCCATAATATGTAAGCATTTTTAACATATTTTAATATTGGAGTATTAAATCTAAAGTTACAATCAATTACTAGATCCAGATTATTGGTCTCGTCAACCACGGGTAACGAGATACCGTTAATGGAAAGCTTGATGGTATTAAAAAGTGAGCGGTAACCATTTTTGTCAAAGAAAACCTGAAAACCCGCTTATACAAAAATTGAGCCATAGCACCAAAGCTCTGATGCGCAATAATTATCCTACAAAAGATATTCAAACTACCATTAACCGCCACACCAATCCTTCTCCACAGCAACTTCTATCATCAAACCTTAATTTCCGGAAGCAAGCATATTTACCCTGCCATCAAGGTGTCACCGATCACATCAGCAAGATTTTCTTTAGGAACAATATGAAAACTATCATCAAATCCCATCTCAAACTCTCAGATTATTTTCCTATCAAAGACCGCAATCATTTGGAAGCCCCTGGTGTAGACAAGGCGATCGGTTAACACTCGCGTTTTTGAGCACGAGCGCTGTACACGGCTGTTGCATATAGTCGGGTCCGTGCTGGTTGAGCACAGACTGGAAACTGGCAACCAAATTCAATTTAACTCTGCCCGCACATTGTCTCGCAACCTTCACTATTGTAGTAGGAAAATCCGTGAATCTATAGAGATTTTCAAACCTGAACAATATAAATCGCGAAGATTTCTACCCCTTACGTTATACATGGAAATCCCAATTGATTAAATGAATAGTCGCCAATCAGTGTGCAGTAGCAGAAGCAGTAATGCCAGCAGTAGCAACAGTAGCCCTAGAGATGTTCTATAGGAGTGTGGACGGAACGTCGGTAGAAGAAACCACAACGGCTCCAGCCCGAAAACCAGTTATATTAGTTGTAGACGTGACATTTTAGCTGTTGTTGACGTTTGCGCAAGTGCGCATTATACCGGGATCAGGTAATAAATACAAAAATTTTATTTTTGAACCTACTGCTAGTATTTTTCCCTTACGTCGATGGACTTTATCGAGAAAATCCTGAGTTGTGGTTTTATGGTTATATTATATCTGTTAGGAATATAACAGACAAATTAGAAAAAATATTTCTTATTGCGTAAAAAAGAAACAAATTCATTTAGGTACATTCAATGATCGCATATCTTCATATCTTGTTCATGCAAATGGATTTACAAATGATAGAGATATCTCCTTTTTTTTTCTGAATATAATTACCTAAAGAAACGAATTTTGTTTTCTATGCGTTAAAATAAATACAATTTATGTAATAAATTTTACCATAACTCAATATTTATTTAATCCACTTAAGTTGAGTAAAAGTAATCATTAACAGAACGTGTAAATGCGTGCGCGCGGTAATTTGATAATTGTTTTCTATTAGATCACTTTTATTACGACTAAAGGAAATACAATTCTTAGATTACCTATATTATGAATGAAAAAGATATAATGTTAATATTAAATGACAAAAAGAACATTTAAGGGCAGTTGCTATGTATTAATCCTAAGTTTACGTTTTAAAATTGTATTAGATTATTCAAGCTCCCATATTTTTTTACACTGGTCTTCTAATAATTGATTGTTGTTGAGAGTTAATGAAAATGAAAATGCTTCTATTTGTACTTTTAATGTTATTTTCACTATATTTAGAATTTCTTTGCAAATAAGACAATGTGCAACGTAACAGCTATAATCTACATTCACACAAGATACATATATTTAATAATTTAATTAATCATACCACAATATAAGTTCAAATGTAAGGCTGGATAATAAAAATTATCAATTGTAAAGTTAGTATAATTAACTTTAAAAAAACAACTACAGCAGTAATTTGTGCATGTCTAAAGACCTTTTTAGCAGATATACCAAGTGATGTTTGGTTATATTGGAAGAGAACAAACCGGTTTTCTTAAATTGCGTTTTTGGTTTTTAGAAAATTATAAATATACTTAAATGTATTGAATGTGATACATTTGAAACGTATATGTATATGAATTTGTAAAATTTGATTGTTTTCTTTTATTACTTAGACTTTAATGTTATATTTACAAAGGACTACTATTTAGTGTTGATAAAAATTATATAATTTTTTTATTCTACTTTATTTTACGAGGTAAGCGCCATAAATTCTCGGCCTTATACAGGTTCTAGCGTCTTCAAACCCCGTTGCGTCATAGTTACACATGTGCGAGGCCTATACTATAGATATTACGGCTCGAAGAGTAGTAGTTTTTAATAGCCAACCAGACAACGAGACTAGTGCATGAAAATGTCTCAGGTAATGAAAATTAAGTACCGCGCGGTAAATTTTTAACAAAAGCCTAATCACATTAAACAACGTTTACACGGCGTTTATGGTGATTTATCTCCTTCATCTTCCACTCTAAAAAAGTGGGCAAACTGTTTCCGTTTGGGGCAAATATCCCTTGAAGATGGTGAGCGCCCCGATTGGCCAATAGAACTGATAACGCCTCAAAGCATTTCAATTACCGAAGAAATTGCATTAACAGTCATCGGTTCATATTATGCGTCTTTAATGCATAAATTGAGGGACAATATTCGTGCAAAACGTCGAGGAAAATTGACAAACGGTGTTCGACTATTGCACGACAATGCACCCGTCCATACTGTCGCCATTTCACAAGCTGCCATCTACGAATGTGGCTTTCAAGAATTAGAACATCCATCGTATAGTCGGGACATGGCTTCAAGTGATTATTAATTTTCACCTTTAAAAAAAGACCTTAGGGGACGTCGTTTATTTTTTCTATATCAGGCCGAGGACTTATTGCGCCTACCTCATAAAGGTACTATAGTAGAAGTACAGTTTTATTACTTTTCCCACATTCCGAGCAGTTCCAAAATTCACATATAAGTATACGGGACAGTTTCTAATTATTACTAGTTGTATATACCACTCCCACATCGGATGATTAAACGTTGGTCGCCGAATATGAAATACGGGACCATGCCGGCGCATATTATTTGGTAAATACCGCATTCATCATTCATGAAACTGTCCCGAAAGGTACTTACGATATTAAATCCGGATTTCAACTACTACCAACATAAATAATGCATCTATCGGCCGTCATAACGGATGCTAACCCGTGTGTCTTGGACCAGAAGCTGAACCGTTCGGAAAATATAACCGGAAGCGGCTATTTGTTAGTTCGCAGTAAAGAGAGAGGAATGTCCCGGTTTCGTCATTTATCTGCCGCTCACGGGACCAATTTTTATATGCTAATTTTGAATGAACGTCGTATATGCTTACAACTTAGGGTCAATGATTAATGATCCTTTTACATGTATTCGAATCAAGTCGACAAGTTGAAAATGATGGAAATTAGGTGTACGTCAAGTCGAAGACGCTTGACTTGAATTCGAAATCGTTTGGTAGGGAAAAAAGTAGTTTGATGTTTCACGTTGCTATCATAAATTAAAAGGAGAGGTACATTGTAAATGAAAGAAAAAAATCAACAAAAAGGGCGACATAGTGCAGCAGAAAAGAAGCTTATTGAATATTCTCAATAATAATTTTACCTTAAAACTTTCCTAGTTGAAAGTACGGTTCGTTAAAGCTTTCCCTTCTGAAGTTTTAAATGAAATACGTAAATCTAATATGAGTAAGTTAGAGACTGAAATTTTTTTAGAGCAAAAAAAATCTGCTCTCGAATATGAAAAAAGTTACCTTTACGCGATTTACGAAGAAAGTTTGCAGCACTAAATTTCATCGTCCTCCCCTTTTTAGAACGACATTATTTTAGTTATGGGAAATAAAGTTTTCCAAAATTTTCTGGTGTATAATGCGTGATAGTTATTTTTTTTTTCTAAAAATGCAGTCCATATAAAAAATAAATTTGAAAATGTTTTAAAATATGTACTTTTGCCTAGAATGAAGAGGTAAAAAAACGGACGCTCTTTCAAAAATTAGCTTCTCAGGGATTACGTTAACTGAAATGTGAAATTAGTGGGATCTTAGTAAAATTTTGAAATTTACTGAATAGATCTAAGTCAAATCAAACAATTTTTCAATTACAAAAGAATTTGCACTTCTATTAAATTTAATAATCATACTCCTTTTTACAAATTTTGAATTTGTGTTTTCAAATTTTTAAGTTTATTGGCCAAAATAAACTTAACAACTGTACTTCTTCAAGTTAAAAAGTTGTTCTAAGTCGTTTCCGCAAGTCCTTTCCTGTCGATTGTCTTCAAGTCAGATCCCAAATGTAGTCGTTCATTAAATCTTCTTTATAATTTCTTGTTTTCAAATTGTAAAAGTGTCCAAAATATTCCAATATCTTTTTAATACAAAATAGGTCATATCCTCATATGTAAGACAGGATTATAAAAAGAAAATAGGGGAAAATCAAGCAGAGGCAACCATAAGTAAAGAAAATTGATATAATAAAATAGATAGACACAACTTGCTACATGTTTATGTACACCAAGAACAAGAGGGGGCCCAAAAAAGATCCTTGCGACACTCCTTTTTCTATTTCAGCAAAAATTGGCTTCTTGTCCTCATAAAAAGTTATTTGCTCGCTTTCTCTCAGATGCGATCGTAGTAGTTTGTATGTTGTTCCTTTTATTCCGTAGTAATATAACTTTTCCAGCAACAGCTCGTGGTCTACACAGTCAAAGACTTTTTTTAAAATCACAACAGGTTAGCACTAGATCTTCTTCGTCATTGAATGCGGTTGTCACTTCTTCAACTAAATCTTTGATTTGTGAACCATTGTTTGAACCTCACCCATGGTTGAATAATTACTCTATTCCAGCCAACGTCCCACTCTTCCCATACCAATTTGTTTTGTAACCTTATCAGATTCAACCGCTATCGGTTGTTTTGCCATAGTGTCTACTACTTCGTTGGATATGAAGTTGATACGTGCCTTGATCCAGAGAAACCTTTTTCCAAACTGATATTTCTTGAGAGTCAGATAGTAAGTGCTTCCGTATGTTTTCAATCGTAGGATGATTACTAATATCTTTGCTTGAAGCTGTGCCATGTAACACACTTTACGAAGCGGCCATAATACACAGATCCTTGATGTTATTGGTTGAAATATACGAGGTACGATTAAAATTTATCCGGATTTGGTTTATTAAAAGAAAAATACAACACTTATAGGTATATTATTTGGTCTCCTTCGAAGTAGTCCCCTTCCGAAGCCACACACTTATACCAATGCTGTTTCCACTGCACGAAGCAATTTTTGAAGTCATCTCCGGAAATAACGAACAGCTGCCTCGTCGCATTCTGTTGTATCTCCTGAACATCCTGAAATCTTCGACCTTTCAAGTGGTATTTAACTTTTAGGAAGATAAAAAAATCGCAGGGTGCGAGATATGGGGAATATGGTGGTTGTCAGACCTGTGGAATGTAGTGTTTAGCAAGAAAGATGAGTGTGCAGGTGCATTGTCACGATGAATTTTCCACTCGCCACTCCCATCCAATGCCGGTCTTTTGCGTCGTATTGCGTCTCTCAAACGGCGCAAGACTTGACAATAGTACTCCTTATTTATTGTTTGACCTGGTGGAGCGTATTCGTGGAGCACAATTCCCCTTTAATCGAAAAAGTCAGCATCATCTTGACATTGCTGCGGCTCTGTCGTGCTTTTTTAGGTCTGGGTGAGTTTGAGGTTTTCCACTGCGAAGACTGAGCCTTAGTATCGGGGTCATACCCGTAAACCCACGACTCATCACCAGTAATCATAGTTTTTATAAAGTTTTCGTTGTTTTCGACACACTCAAGCAAGTCACGAGTAGTTGAAACAATTTGGTTGAGATGCGTCTCATGCCCAAATCGTCCGTCAAAATCAACTGCACTGAACCGAAACTAAGACCAAAGTCTTCAGATCACTTATGAATAGTGATTCGGCGCTTTGCTAACATAGCTGCGTGCACCCTTTCCCCATTGTATTCACTTTTGCTGATTACGGGCTTCCCAGAACGCGCATCACTTTCAACACTTTCTCGGCCATCTTTGAAGCGCTTATACCACTCGTAAACTTGGGTACGGATCGTGCATGCCTCCCCATATACGGTCTGTAACTTTAAGTACATATCTTTGCATGTTTCACACAGTTTTTTACAAATTCTTTGATTAGTTTCTTCGGATATGACAAATACGATAAACAACGACGCCGACGTAACAACGAAACGCTACAGTAAACTGTAAACAAACCAGACAAGTTAGGTTGCCGTGATTTCCAGCACATGCGCGGTATGTTCCAAGGTCAACATGTCACTCTACTACCAACTGTGTCGCTCGACTCCAGACTTATGCCACCAATCCGGATAGATTTTGATCATACCTCGTAGTTCATCGCTGATCAAATAGCCTCTGCCTCGGCTGAGAAAATAGAGTGTTCTCTTCACTTGAAGCACTAAAAAAAGACACCCGAACAATAATCACTATTTGCTTTAGAAAGGATTTAATGTTGCTGCAATTGATTAATTGATTGTCATTTACATCACTATTGACGCGACGATTTGAATTTTTGATTGTTTAAACTTATCCATTCTCTCCCATGCATTACGAGATCTGCAGATCACGCTTTTAGAACTCTCGACCGTAATGGAGGATTTGCAGTTTACGTTATAAATGCACCGTTACGATGCAGACGCGCAAATCAAAAAGAAAAAACGCATCATAACATAGACTCGCATTTACGTCCTAATAAATTCTACGTTTCACGTAGCGCCTAAAGCCGTAGAAACTATGCAAAGCCGCGCTTACGTTTTAATCCGCTTCTTCGCGACTTTGATTTAAATCGAAAGCGCCCATTTAAAAATTATCGGGGATTTCGCGATATCCAGGTTGCAGCGACGTTTACTACGAGGAATTTAATCGGGAGGTTAAAATGCGACAACGCTAGAAGCGGCGTTAGCAATTTTAATTTGAAAAGCGAACATTGTTATCAATGAGAACCTTTGTTGTACATGTCCTTTTGTTTTGGTAAATCGATGTATGTATTTATTGTTTGGCAAACGGAAATATGAAACCCATATATACGTAGCATTTAGTTCTAGTATGGTAAAGGAGATAGTCGCGCTGCTTTCGCCCGGTGGGAAGGGATTTTACGGAATTTCCAGGAAACGACAGAAGATGTACACTACATGCCATAATTGCTTGTCCACCTACATTTTTGGTTGGATTTTAGAAAATTATTTATTTATTGTTATTTAGAAAGATATCACCTTAAATAATTCCTCAAAGGACTCCTTCGATACTTGGTTATCGATTGAACCTCCTTAATCCGACAATTAGGGGTCCAGGTAGGGCCACAAAAAGACTCGAAATGTAATAAAAATTTAATGTAGTGGAGGTAAAGATGACAATTCCCTATTTAGAATTATGAATTCAGATTTAGTAGTTATTGTTCTTTTAAATACTGATCCTTAATAAAATTATCTAAAATTAGTATTAAAATGCAGAAAACAAGAGAGTTGCTTTTAGAAACCCGCACAGTGATTGTTGCTTTACATAATTTTAGCCGAAGTAACAGAGATATCACAAGAAAATTGAAATTAAGTCAGCAGTTCGGCTGACTATAACGTTAAAAAATATGAGGCTGGCATATTATTAAATAGAAAATGAACAGGACGACGGAAAGTGACAACACCAGCGGAAGATCGTCAAATAATTGAGGAGCGTTCATGCAAAACCATATCAAACCACTTTTGGTCAAAATTTAGTTTGATACGGTTTCGTAGTGTTCTTGATCGCTTCTATCGCCTACAGTGCTCAGAATTGTTCAAAGTCAGTTCTATCCCATAGCAATCTGGGCCTGAATATCGACAGTTCAGTCGAAATCAGATATGTCCACCTTTGAAAATTAAATTTAGTATATCGGTCAAAACAGGACATATCCACTTACATTGAAAATATCTGTAATATACACGATATCACAAAAGCAGACATATCCATATGATAAATTCTGTATATGTATGTATGGAGTCCTGTTTGATAAAAAAAAAAACGTTTTTTACGCCCGTATCGAAAACTAGGCTGGTCGTGGCTCTACGGAAATTGGATCAGCTTTATTGGCCATCTTAGCTCTAAATCTAAAATGAGATCAGTATGTATTGGGGCTGTGAGGACAAAATAAGAATGCCCACGTTGTCCACATTTTGGCATTTTGGCTTAGAACCGAAGGCCCAGCTTCTCTCAATAATCTGGTTTTGCATTTCCCTGTAAGAGACCAATCCTACTTGCCAACCGATCGCGTTTTTGGCCGTACAGAAAAGTTATTGAAAAAACGAAATGTCATCGTTAACGCTGAAGAATATAAGAGATTATATGAGAAAGTTGGGGAGGTTCGTACGTTAGGTACGGAGTGGCAATTATATGATATTGAAAACCTGTCTGCAACTTAACGTTTAAAACGAATTTACATGAAAATGTTTATTTTTAAAAATGAAGAGACGGTAAATTTTAGAGCAAGTTCGATGAACATCAGTTTTACGTTTCTATTGTTAAAAGGGGTCGCAGTTAGGGAAACTGCAACATAAAGGTTCTACCCCAAAACAATTTTATATCTGCTGAAAAGATAGCTAATGCGAAATCTCTGCTGGAAAAGCAGTTTAATCACGACAATACTCAGTGGCAAGACTTCCCAGCATTCAGCTTCTACAAGGAAATTCTTATATCGGACAGCACATGTACATAAGAAGAAGAAGACAAAGAAACACAGTATAGTGAAGAAACTGAACTTATCTGTGACTATTTGGAAAATGAGTATGCTAGACATATTTAAGTTTTAGTAGCATTTTTCGTTTGTATTGTTTGTATCAGTTCTTTTTTTCAATAAAAATATTCCAGAGTATCAATTTTCTAATCTTTTTTCGTCCATGTAAATTATATGTTCAAATAAAACCAGACATGTCACTTGCATTCATGCAAAACAAGACATATCCATTTCTTTTTTTGAATTCTATCCTAGAAGGATGCACATTATTCCATAACCATGACAGTATTAAATATGTGATTCGATATACTAGTCACCATATCAGTTGCACAATCGTAATTGCAGTGCCCTTGGAATAAACAGTTTTTCGCGTTTTTCTCAAAACCACTTTATGTGAACATGTCTTATTTTGCATGAACGCTCCTCAATTATGACGAGTAAACGGAATAGACGAAAAATTGCACCTGAAATAACGGCTGAAATAAAA
Source organism: Dynastes maya (assembly GCA_029619315.2). Taxonomy (NCBI): domain Eukaryota; kingdom Metazoa; phylum Arthropoda; class Insecta; order Coleoptera; family Scarabaeidae; genus Dynastes; species Dynastes maya. The sequence continues at coordinate 41,292,032 of JAROYE020000006.1, read as the reverse complement.
TATTGGGCGTGAAAGCCGAGTTAGTTTAACCATCGTGAAGAGGTTAAGAGAGTGGCTAAGAGAGTGGAAAAATGTTTTGTAGACCGATGAGTCCAAATTTGGTTCTTGAAGAACGTTCGTTCGAAGGTCGAAAGGAAAACGAGCAGCAGAATCATGTGTAGTGCCTACAGTCAAGGATGAGGGCGGAAGGTAATGGTTTGGGACTGTTTTGACGCTGGATCCGTAGGAGACTTGGTTAAAATGGATGGAATTTTAAGAAAAGAGCGCTACTGTGAAATTTTGGAGACACATGCTATTACCATCTGGAATGAGAATAATTGGTGACTATTTTACATTTCAAGAGGATAATTACCCGTACCACCTCTTTAAACTGTGCCGCAAATATTTAGAATCGGTGGAACGCGAAAGCAATATCACAATAATGAAATGGCCTCCTTAAAGCCCAGATACTAATCCCATAGAGCTTTTGTGGGAGGAACTCGATAGGCAGGTGAAAATAAATCTCCCAACTTCCAAAGAATCGTTGTGGAAACAACTACAAGAAGCCTGGCTTAAAATAGAATCCGCTACTCTGACGAAATTGACAAAGAGGATGCCACAATTATTAATAGTCGAGGTGGACATTTCGACGAATGTGTCAAATAAATTTTATAATTGAATAAAGACTATCAATTTCTTTGTTTTAAGAGTATTTTATTAAATGCAAAACTACAATTTCTTTTTCAGTTAGCGCTTCCTTTATTTATGGGTACTTCTTTGGGTGGGCAAATAATTATGGTCGGTAGTGTATGTAGGAATGTATATTCGCGCTGGTCTAAGGGAGAATTTATTGCGGTCATATTTTATCGGAAACCTATCACGAGTGCTCCATGAACGACTTTAATTTTTTATGTATGGCAGGTTAGGTAATATTTTAGAAAGTATAGATCGTACAGGCAACTTAGAGCTTGTCCTTCTCTTCTTTGTTCTGGAAACTACACTTTACAGTCAGGTTCATACATATTATGTTCGACTTTTACTTTGTTTCGAGAATATTTACCGAAACTGCAATAAATCTTATCTTTTTTCTTCAAATGTAAAAGGAAAATAAACAGCTACAAATATAGGTAAATAGAAAATCTAATATTCTCAGATAAATAGTAAAATTTAAGGCTGTTTATCAATTTAGAGAGTGGACCGACGGCTGTCTCGTTACAAAATCCGGATTCCGAGCATCAATTTTTTTATTTAAAGAAGCACCAAAATTACCAGAAACAATCTTCAATTTACTTATGTTGCGATTGCTTCTTCCAATTTCAACGTTTGCGTTTCGAAATATTTTACGTTTTTGGGTATACCGTCAAAATGTTAATTCTAAATTATTTTGCAAAGATGAGTTTTGTAAGACTTTTTAACTATACTTTGTGCGTCCTCATCTAAACTATTCACAACATTTGCAACTTTCTCAACATTCCCGGAGTAAAAAGAGCAGGCTTCTGACTACGTACCCCATCTAGTTATGGTAGGTGATGGGGGTAATGGAAGTAACGGATATTTTTCTTTGTAGATTGTAACTCTTGCTGGCGCTTTCAAAAAGATTTTCTTAGTGCTGCTAATCAATTCATTTATCATTATCGTTGAAGACCTTCTGTTCTGCAAAAGCATCATTGGAAGCGCAAAGGCTCAAGGCTTATTTGAGATGCTTGACAAGTTTATAACCGAAAATGATTTGGATTGGAAAAAGTGCATCGGTATGTGTATTGATGGAGCTCGATCAATGTCTGGTCGCTATGGAGGATTGTAGGAGCTTATTCGAAGCAAAACACCGCATGCTACGTGGACCCATTGCATCAGCCATAGGGAAGCACTTGCATCAAAGTCGATGAGCTCTCAATTGAATTTCGTATTAGAACGAAAACGTGAACTACATGAAAACTAGGCTACTGAAACCCAGATTTTTCAAAAAGCTATGCGTGGACATGGGAGCTGAACACACGGCCCTGCAATACTACTGCAGTTCACAATGGCTTTCACGTGGCAACGTCTTATCCCGTGCATTCGAGCTACGTCAAGAAATTCACCCTTTTCTACAAGAGAAATTTCATGAAAACTCCAGGTACTTTGTCGAACCCGACTCTTTGCTGAAACTAGCGTATTTGTGCGATATATTTGACAAGCTGAATGCCTTCAATCTGTCTCTGCAAGGCAATACAATATGCACACTTTGAAACTTTTGGAGAAGGTTGCGGCGTTTAGGAAAAAGCTGCAGTTGTGGATAAGAAGAATCAATGGGGATGGCGGTCAACACCCCTCAAAGCTCACTGACTGGTTTGCAAAATACTTTGAGGAAGACAATGTCGGGAAGTGTGCGTGGATCCAAGATCCTTTGGCACAAGATTGGATATTCGTACTTAGACAAATTACAGAGAAGATACTAGCAACAAATAACAAAGTGCACGCGGGAGCAGTGGATCTCGAGAAAGCTTTCGATAGTATTAAAAGGGAAGAAATCTGGAAAGTATTAAATAAAAGGGGTGTGACCAAAAAACTAATTGAAGTGATTAAAAACATATACTCAAGAACCGAAAATGTAGTGCGAGTAATTGAGAAAACATCCGATAGCTTCATAACAAGACGAGGGGTGAGACAAGGAGGTGTGTTGAGTCCACTATTCCTTATCATAATAATGGACGAAATATCCAAAGAGGAAAACGAAGGCCTAAAGAAAACACAAATAGGATACAGAAAACTACTGCCTGTATTCCTAAACGAACTGTTACACACGGATGATTTACTATTGTTTGCAACAAATAGGAAAGTCGTACAGGAAAGAATAGAGAAATGGAATATAAATATGGGTAAATATGGACTAAGAATAAATACAGAGAAGACAGAGATAATAGAAATTGCAAACAAGAAAGAAGGGGTAAATATACAAGTAAGAGGAGAAGAAATAAAGGAGACTAAGAGACTAAAATACCTAGGAACATATACACGACCAGATGGAAGGCTCGAGGAAGAGATAGGGGGCAGAATACAAAAAACTATGACGCGGTATAGAACTCTGTACAAACCATTTTTCAATAAAAAAGAAATAACTACAACGCTATATTAACGCCTATACTCACGTACAGGATGTGAGTCCTGGGTCCTAACAAAGAAACTCAAACAGAAACTTAGTGCGTGTGAGATGAAAGTACTTAGAAAGATCGCGGGAGTGACAAGATTAGATCAAATTAGAAGTGAGGTAATACGAAAGGAACTAAATATAACAAATGTGGTGCAAAAAATTGAAAGACAACAATTAAAATGGTTCGGACATATGGTACGAATGGATGAGAAGCGAGTAGTAAGAGAGATATGGGAGATGGAAGTGGCGGACAGGAAAAGAAGGGGCAGACCAAGGAGAAAGCGGAATGCAGAAGTAGCAGAGGCACTGAAGAAATGAAAACTAACATGGACCCATGCGAAAAGAGAGGCTTAACGATACTTTCGGTTGTGCGTTTTAATTTGCGTATTTTCTAATGCTGCTCTGCATTGAAATTTAATTCTAGCAATAAAAATAATACAAAAGGATCCATTAACTGCATAAAACTATTACAGAAAATAAAATACCAAATCAAAATCGCGTTTTGACTTGCCTTGAAAAATAGACCAAGCCCCATCGTTCCAACAGCTCTTATATCATTTTAATAACTCGGCTGCAGCTATGGTGTGCAAATGTTGATGTTAGGAAGGCGGAATGGCATCATTAAACAACACAAAACGGGGATGGTAAAAAGCGAACAACATCCTTTCGCCGTAAAAGATGAACGGCAGTTAATTATTCCCCAACATGCCAATGGTGACTAGGGAATTAGAATCACTTGACCCTGCTAGGACCCGAACGGACAGCCCCTTACATCACCATAATCAAGAACAGGCCTGCTTACTGCTGAGCCACGGAGGCGTTAATACAAGGTAGAATTGCTTAAATCTATTCCAGCACCGCAATCATTAATGTGATCATTAATTCACAGTTCGATAAACCCACAAACTTAAATTTTTCTCCCTTATTCCTTTTTTTTTCAGCATCCATTCGCAACTTTGGAAGTTGAAATGCCGCAGTCGTAATACACATCCCAGTAAAGTTAGATTGAATATTAACGCGAAATAAATTACACCCATTCATGTCGCGAACGAGTTGTAGGTCTCCATTCGAACACGAAGGTGCGATATTAGTCACGATTTAGTGGTAGAGAAGATGGGTGGCGCAACTGCCGCCTCCCGCGGGTAATTCGCATCTCGTAAAATGTGTGTTCGCGAGGATCGAAGCCTAAGATCTTGAAAGATTGCTTCCTTAGGATGGGAAGACGGTCGACTGCTAGAGTCGAAATAGAGGGTCGTGCATGCGAAATAGTGGAGCGGTGAAAAGGTCTCGCGTGAAAAAAACGAGTCCCGGAAATTAGGAGACACAAATCTTTAGAATATTCTGACATACGTGCCTGATACTGCCGGTTATGTAGTCTGCGCGGGCATAATTTTTAAAGTGCGAGATTTATTGCGGAATATTTTTCCTTCGCTTTTGTAAATATACTCTCGCGCGGAAAAAAGAGCATTTTATCGCATTCTACGCCCAAAACTAAGCTCATATACAACGACGCTTCAGACTTGATAAAAAAAACCAACTGTCCAAGATATAAATTCAAAGAAAGAGATTTAAAAAAAATATCTTTGATATGCTTATTTTATTCTTTGCTTTTTTTCTTTATACAGTATATGTATGATTTAAATGTATAAGAGAAAACGAGGAAAGGACTTCCACAAAGTTTGCTTCGGTGTCCTTTCATCCATAATTCAAAAAATAACTTTTAAGAACTTCTTTGTTAACATTAAAGCTTTCTATCTGGGAACACATCAATCAGAAATGATAGAAAGAGATTGCTATGTACAACGAGAAACATTTATAATTAACAACCAAATATTTGAAACGCTAGTCTAGAAAATCAAAGCCTAAAGACAACACAATAAAATAGGTGTCCACGACCGTTGTATAATGTTATAAACGCGAGAAAAAATTGATTCAACGAGATTAATTAATTGTACGGTCTGTAGGTCCGGGAGTGTTCCCTTGACACTCCTTCGGCAGTTTAAATACGAAATAACCCCAACTATTTACGTTTTAAAAGAATTAGATTTGAAAAAGGAAAACTAACCTCAAATTGTGACGTTTCAATACAAACGCTATATTTCTATTTTACATACACGAACTCCGCGTATTTTGAAATCCTCAAACCCAACTCTCACTTCGTAATTAACGTTGAATTTAATCATTACAACGGATAAATATCCGTTATATCTACACGTATTTGTTTAAGTTTTCTTTAGTTTAGGTCAAATGACCTAAACTGAGAAAATTATAAGAGTCGTTTGACTCCTTTGTTCGCGATAGGTCGTCGATCATTCACACGTTCAGATCGTTTCTTGCGTTTTAAATTGGTCTATCCAAATTATATTGGTTTTATTTAAAAAAATACGGTGTGGTGATATTTCCGTACTTTGTTGGTGATACCTGTAATGTTTTTTCTAGTGTTGTATAAGCGATAAAGCCTTTTCTGAAACGATGAAATGAATTGTACGTTTTGTTTGAGAGTTACACTTTGTAAAAGAAGATATTTATTTTTCAACAGCTACAGATTCAAGGACCGGTGAAACTATGTATAACTGTAAGTTTAAAATATCCTAGCCTTAAAAAAATTTTATTCCAACTCAATTCCCTAACTGTCCGTTGCATTTGACAAAAAAGATTTTATTGTTCAAATAGTTTCATATTCTTACGTTATATTTAACAAAATTATTTTTAAACACGAAGAGATGTTTTTAAATGTATTAAACGTTCTGTTTTAATACAATATATTTCAAAATTATATCACCAAACGTAGCCATTTGGATGCTGATATATGTAAATGTCATATTCACAGCAGTGAACGTATTGCAACAATACTTAAAAATTATTGTGGTAAAAGTATTGATAGAATAGGTAAAACACCACATAATAGGAAACATAGATTAGGTAAAACACCATATAATAGGAAATTAAAGGCTCTGGTTAAATAGCATGTTTGTAAATTTTCTCGTGAAATTGAACAAAATTTCGAATAAAATTGCAATTACTGAACCATTTCAAACTTTTTTACGTCCAAATACATGTACAATCACAAATAATAATAATTAGTCGATTAAATATCAATCACAAATACATCTTTCACGAAAACGGTGCTCGGTTACGTGTTTGATTTTTGCTCTGAAAGTTCGTTTTTCCAAAATAAAATCGAATGGGATGCGAAGAAGGGCTCAGTTGACGACTGGCATCCTCTTTAAACCAGAAGCCCTTCAAAACTTAAAAAAGAAACGCAAAAAAAAAGTTCCTTTACCGCTTAGACTAATATCGTGCATGGCGATACATCACCAACTCAGCGTGACGTCATCGAAGAGCGCTCAAGCTTTGTTATAGCGTAGGTAACGGTTGGCTTAATTTTAGAATTCTTTCATTAGTCTAATGTCAGTATGTTATTCGCGTAAATGTTTTTAAACATTGTGAGAAATTGTTGCTATTTGCAAGATTAAGTATTGCGATGGAAATTTTATTCCTAAGATTTATTCTTCATGCAACAAGCACCGATTCTCAAAAAACATTACTTTCTACATAATTGGAGATGATATTCTTTTTCCAGTTTGAACGAAAAATTAGTTAAGTCTATCTCGCTTCAAATATAAAAATAATGCTGGAAGGGTTCGATATATTCCAGTGGCTATTAAGAGGGTTCGCATATCTCCATTAAATTTCGCACAATACATTTGATAAGTGCAGGAAGCCAATATTTTTTGAATTCAATTATGTTTAGGACAGTTCTGCCACCCTTTGAGGAAAATCTTTTTAAAATTTCTCAGCACCTTTTAATTAAGCGGAACTGCACGCACTTGAGGAGATAATATATTATCCAACAAAATCAATGTCTTCGATAAATCATTGCTGTGTGGAATTTACGAGATAAGTTGATGCCTGAAGTCTGATCAAAACAATGTGGGAGTAGAAGCAGCTTTTCTTGACGTTTAGAAGCTTCATAGACCTCAATCAAATTTTGTACAATATCTTCAGTACATTTCATAGGCGCAATATGCCAATGTTTCTTGAATGCATTAATACTGAGGACAGCTCTGCCATCCTTTCAAGAAAATCTTTCCAAAATTTCTCAATATCTTTTAATTGAGTGGAGCTGCATGCATTCGGAAGACTACAAAAACAAATCAGTGTCTTCAATAAATCATTGTATAGCATAACTTACACGATGAGCTGATGTCAAATATGGTCAAAACAATGAAGGGTGGAAGCAGCTTTTCTTGAACCTTAAAGGCTTCATATACAGCTAGTGAAACGGGATTTACATACATACATCAAAGACTTATTTTTTTATTACCTTCCAAGGTATAAATGGAAAGTACAAGAGTAGCCATTTGGTATACAATACAAAAAAATGATTTTGTTCAGTACAACATCCGTCAAATGTCCATTGACATGTATGCACTGTTCATTCTTGGAGTCGCTTTGCGTAACCTCTCACAGAATATTTACAGGTGTTGCCACAATCTCGTATTGAATCCGCTATTTGAGGATTGGGATTATTCGGGGCGGATCAGCTTCTGACAATCTCTTTTAGTATTTTGAGTGTTCTAAATTTCTTTCACTAAGGTTTTATCGTCCATTAAAATGCATTGGCCATGTTTTGTTAAGATTCGATAAGAGGGCTCTTAAATTTTTGTTTTTGCTTGCAATTTCTCTCACTATCATACATGGACCTATTTTGTTTTATTCAATTCACCACTTTTTGGTCTCATTTCGAGCAAATGTGGTAGATTTCGTTTTTGTACGATGAGCACTTCTCGAAACACCAACTGTACAAGAATTCACCACATTTCAATTGTAATTCACATCCTCAAATAAATAACAGTCAAATTTTTGACGTTAAACTTAACTTTTCGATACACTCCTTTTGGGTAATCCGAGTGCGCTTTATCTGAAACCAAAATAGGACCAGAAAGCCATCATAACGACTTCTCAGCAATGGAATATTAGATGAACCTTCATTACCACCTAAGTAGCTTTTTTATCAACCATAACCGAATTTCCGGATGCTATCTATCCGCACTAGAAACGTAGTTAACGATGTGTTACTTCTGCGAGCGGCTTGTTACTACCCGCGTATCTTACGACGTCCATTAAATCCTCTGGATTAAGCTTGGTATCGGATTCATTTTTCGGTTATAATTAAAGAAAAACACAATTTGAAAACCGACGAACGTACAACGTACCCACGTAGATCATACATGCATGACTTCAACGCAACACATGATATACTTAGATTTGCGCTGGGTGAGAAATCGCCTTGGATAAATATTTGGATTCGCCTCTTTGTGTACGTGTGTGTTCATTTCTTCGTGTTTTCATTCAATATAACATAATAATATACGTACAACGCTTGATACGCGATAACGAATTAGGCAATCGAGCAAGGGTATACACAAGCAATGTTTTTTCAACCTGCACCGCATAGAAGGTGTGTAGGTGTTGATTTCTCTTCTCATTAATAAACTATGTATACAATACTCCGTAATACACGCTCACATAGGTACACAAATAGCGTACATTATCATTAAGGCGCAGCTTTTCTTCTCAAGATTGCAATATTATTTGAAAAAGCGTCAGTAACAGCAGCAGTTCGGATGTGCTAGTATAAATAGGTTTTTGTGTTGTATGATCGACTACAATTAGTATGCTAAGATTTTTGAGACATTTCTAAAAGAAGCAACCTTTTCTATCTCTAATAACACACAGAAAATGCAGAGGTTGCTTAATTTTAGAATGCTTCCTTGATTTTTAACTGGAAGGTATTGCAACTGTATTTTAGTCGATCTGAGAATGCTGTTTCAGAATTCTAATCCGTTGAATATGTTTAAAATATTTATTAACCTAGAAAATAGGCAAAAAAATGTTAAAATACGAATTTTACATAAAAACTTTTTCTTCAACCTTAAGAGCTATTTAACTGTCGCTTTCAATACCAGCTTAAGTGAGCACTGAGTACTGAAACTGTTGTTATGGATGTAAAAACGATTGCTATGGCCAAGAAAGGAAGACGAGTGCAGCTAAACATTATAATCCCTATGATGATCACTTTTTTCAATTGTAAATGCATTATCCACTAAATCAAACACCGAGACACTGACAACGGTGAAACTACAACCACAACATATCACAACACTTCGCTAAGGCTACGTTTAAGTTTCAGCATCCAGCATTAAGCAATATTTACAAAATGCTACCTCTTATGGAATAAAACGTTTTTCTGTGGTTATATTAAGAAAAAGTTCAGAGCTTGGAAGTTACCTCAATGGATGCTTCATGTTGACACCCGTGCTTATTCACATATTGCTGCTATTTTTTGTGAATCATAACGTCGTATCGGAATCCTTCCATATACCATTTCCTTATCTGATCTAGCATATCAAAAAGAAACCTCTACCGAAACTAAGGAGGAAAGTTTACAGGAACTCATAAAAGTCCATTTTCGAAGCTCAACAATTCTAATGGAGTCACGGGAGTCAAAGCCCCTCGAATAAAAGCCAAACAGGCCAGATCGAGAGGACTGGAAATTGGCCACAAAAGTGACTAAACCAAATAAAACTAAATGGGCATTCAAATCTCCCGAATTTTCAAAAGATGCTTAGCATAAGGACACATGCCAACCCAGTGGCGTGTGACAAAGGTCGTGGGTAAAAATTTACCCAAAGTGGGAAGAGTGTCTGACCTAACATCGAAATCTTACAGACCTATCAGCCTGTTGTCCTTTCTATTGAAGATGTTGGAGCGTCTGCTGGACAGGTATGTTAAAAATGAAACGCTGATAAGGCAACCACTCAGCATCTGTCAATGCGCATACCAACCAGAAAGGTCAACAGACTCAGCATTGGATGACTTAAATAGGCTAATCTCTAAGTCAGTAGAAGATAAAGAGATGGCAGTGACTGCCTTTTTAGATATTGAGGGGACGTTTAACAGCGCCACCACAAATTCCCTAGTAAAGGCAATCAAGGAAAAGAAATCGCTTCACGACTGTCAATGGATAAGAACAGCCCTGGAGGAACTCATAATAGTAGCGTCTCTGGGGAAGACTAGTATCAAAGTAAGGGCGGGGGGGGATGCCCTCAGGGAGGTGTATTTTCACCCCTTCTATGGGCGTCTCTCGACGACCTAATAACAAAACTGTCCAAAGTAGGCCTTCACTGCCTAGGATATGCTGACTACCTAGCAATAGTAGTACAAGGCAAATTTGCCGAGGTAATACCAGAAAGAATGCAAAATGCCCTAAATACAGTAGATAATTGGTGTAAACGAGAAAGGCTCACAGTCACATTTTCATAAATTACGTTTTTTCAACGTTTCCCATGCCTAATGACTCTGTAGGAAATTTTATATCAAATTCCTTTCATTTTAATAAAATTTCCTAGATCTTTTGATAACACAGATATAAAAAAAATCAAGACATCTTTCAGCATATAATCAAACCAAATGAATCATCTCAGCTTACTAATTCCAGATATTGTTTCATTGCTAACGTTTTCCCAATGCCGCTATTTGGATATGAAGAGTTAGATTAGCAGACAATACACTGACACTGATATGGCTTAAGGGCCACAATGAAAACACGCAGACAACAGTAAAATACCTGAGGCTGTCCAGAAGAAACCTTTATAAGGCTGTTGGGATTCTGATTGAATATTGTCGGCAAAAGAAGGATCTCTTCAAAAATTAGCTGAAGACCTGTCATGTAGGGGCTGCCAGGCTGAAGACGAAACAGTACACCTTTCTCTGGAAGTGTGCTGTGCTCTCGGCAATTAAGGGTGATTCCGCCTTGCCTCCATTAGGGCATCGTCCTACCCTATGCCAATGGTTTGGGTGACGGCTCCCCGCTATAATGGCCGCACAATGGACCTACTGCGGTCTAAACGCTCCATCTCACCGGCCAATTGTGCATAATCATAAAAATTGACACTTGGGCAAGCGTTGGAAATTGTTTTGGAAGATAAATTTTGAGAATTAAGTTGCTCAGTGCTACTTTTTGATAGGCTTTCAGCGGTTTGGGCATGCATTCTAACAATTACTTGGATTAGAAAAAATCTAAGCTCATAAGGATTTGACGCCAAATCGATAATCACACCTTTCGGTGTTTTCTGGGCTGCTTCTTCTAGCCTACAACTGGATGCTGGCATTAAGATCCAAAGTGTGGTTTTCAGAATATCCCAGCTGATACAATTGGTAAGTTCTCAGAAGCCAGACTGTATCTACCTAGACATAAATGAATTAGAACTGCGTGGGTGTAGACAAAAAGCCGATTTGTTTATTACTTCTATTGGACGCTTTTTACGAACCCACTCATCCACCGAATGGTAGAAGAGGGTACGCGAGGAGTACCGCGGCAATTTTAATTTACGATGTTTTCACGAGCTCGCCGTTAGTTAACACGTGGCCGGTGAACGGGAGCGCCGTTCACCAGTTTGCACCGGTCGCGTTTCAAAATAGCCCGTGCAAGATCGTCGTCTTACGTGGCGGTCCCTCAATCAACCTATGCAAACTCTAATTTATCAACAAATCGTCTGTTACTACCTTCGGAACATCCGGAAGGTGTTGACAACGAACGATATCAATAACGATATGGAATAATTCAAACATAACTGTGTGCGGTTGTCGCTGACACGTTGAAACTTATGAAACTGTTCTTTTTGGATATTATTAAATGGAATGTTACAAACACATCATAAATATTAAATTCTTTACAAATTCTGCATAGGGCTTTCGACCGCGCTTTTTCCATTTGTGGTTTATGCTTTTCGCATCGTGATCGCTTCCAAACTAGTAAATCCCTATTGCAGTCTAGGCACCTCACAGGAGATCCACTGTATTTAAAGTCTGGATGTTTTGAAATAAACTTTCGAAGATTGGTCACCAAGCAATAATTTACCTCTTCATTCATATATTTTTATCTTGAAATTTTCTGTAGAAAAAAGCTTTCATTTGAGCATTTTCGACTGAATGTGAGTAGAATTTAAAACAATCGGTAATACAGAGATTTGAACATTTACCGGATTATAACGCAACAAGGGATGTAAAGAAAGGAAATTAATGTACGGACAGGAGTTTCTGATCGCCCGCTTGCTCTTGCAAAACGAATTTCGCTTAAACAAAACGGAAATCAAATCTGCGAAACGTATAACCTATGTAAATGCGAGTTAATTAAAACCGATCACGGTTCAACGAAAATTATCCTCACAAAAATCCTATTTACACGTGTTGCCGACGTTCTCACTCTAAAAATACCGAGAGATCTTCTTCATCTGTATGTATAAACCGCAAATTCGCTAAAATATAGCAACGCTCAAAACATTTTATCGCCAGTTTACCTTACATTACGTACGAAATGTAGATTATTGCACGTAATTGAACGTCTTTAATTTACATTTTCATGCAACTGTTGAAATTAGACAGTTACACTTTTAAAGAACCGCCGTAGTCGCCGTTGCCAGCCCGAAATTATGGTGTAAATAATATTATAAAAAAGAAATCCGTTTTTCAAGTGAAGTATTATAAATGTTTGCGAATAGTTGGAAACTTCATCATCGCTTCGGGTCCCAATTTAACACATTCTCTTCAAATCATCATACAAGATTTATTGAAAATCGCATTGCCAATTTAAATGTTAACACTTCGAAATCAAGCTATAACTTAGCTGTATTTTACAATTTCATTTTTGGGTCTCGGAACAAATCCATGATGAAGAACTAACGAAAGCAAACAGTAATAATTAGAGTTGGCCACGCGCGCCAACCGGCAGCGGCGTTGTTTCGATTAGGCCTCGGGTTCCACTAGAGCTACTGTGTGTAGATGTTTGCTGTCATAAATACTTTCGCGTAGTTGTTAAATAAAAATAAAATAATGCGTGCTCAAACACTTACCATTTTAAGAGTCCTCCGTGAAATCATAAAGTGAATAATAATTGTTTGGACAGACCGAGTGCGGGGCGACGAAAAAATGTGTTTATATGCAGAGAACGAACGTTCTACATCTAGTGACATTATATTTGCGTAATTAAAATATTCTTTGAAACAACTTAACGGTTCTGTTGACGCACCTTCACAAATGTGTCTTAATGTGCCAAAATCAGAACCTTTCTCTAAAACACTTTCATATTTTTCTAGAACACAAACATTTTTTGCGTCTTCTATCGCGCATAGCTTTGCGTGAACATGTTGCACTATTTGCACAGATTCCACTAACGACACCGAAGGATCTTGTAACTTTTCTATTGCCTCCGCTAGTCCGAAGTAATTGTTGTGAATAATGTTTAAATCCGTTGTATCCCGACTATCTTGAAATTTCGACTGGCTTTTCTTGATAGCGGCAGCTCCCTTTGGATCGAATTGTAAAACCACGTTCTTAATATTCTCATAAAACGCAGCATTTAACCAAGTTCCCCAACGTGTAAAAATAGGTTCTGGTGGCTCAGGTATACGGGGGCACAGACTGTGAAATTCGCGAATACGTTTTGAGGATTTGACAAACACTGCTTTTGTATGCGCTATTAAAGCGTCTACTTCAGGATAACATTTTCTGATACCATCTGCCACAAGATTGAGAGCATGAATTTTACACGTAATGTATAACAAGTTAACAGAATACTTTTTAAGAGACCGGCCTACAGAAACCATGTTTGCGGCACCAACACTCATAAACATCAACAGTTGGTTTGTTGAAAGTTCATACTTTTCCAATGTATTTAACACTAACTTTACAATTACTTCGGCAGTACATTGTTGTATTCGTGTGGAAGGTAATAGAATTGAAGGTGACGATTGATGCGGTTCCATTTTACGTGCCATTATATTAACCACATAATGTTTTTTACGATCTGTCGTTTCGTCCACACATAACCACATTTTTTTTTCTTTTAACTCCGATTTAATTCTTTTTTCAACATATCCACGAGCATATGGCACTATCCTTCGTAACGATGTCCGACTTGGTAATTTGTACTCCGAATAGTTATTCCAAAACAAGACAAACGCTTCCTTGTCTAGTAAATTAAACGGTATATTACATACAATAAAAGTAACACATAAATTAAATATAAATTTGTCATAGTCTCGTGTGCAAGATTTTTTTGAAGCATGCCGTTTACTGTGGGTTTCTAACAAAAAGGCATGGATGGCGATAGAAATTATGACAAGATGGCTGCATAAATTTGACAATAAAATGCAAAAACAAAATAGAAAAGTGTTTCTTTTCTTGGATGACGCCACGTCACATTCTAATGTTCCATTAAAACATGTGAAACTAGTCTTCCTGTCGCCAAACACCACTTCGCATTGTCAGCCCTTGGATCAGGCTTCTAACGTTTATTGACAGTGAATGTGATTTTGAAGATTCTGAAAAAAACATACGGCCAATACTGTTTCATTTTTTGGTAGCCGTTATTGACAGGTTTTACCGTATATATATTGAACACACTTCACAGTCTTCGTTTCTGTTGAAAACCCCCGCCTAAACCCATGCTGACTTGAAGTTATTAAATTATGTTTGTTTACAAAAGAATAAATGTTATCAGAAACAATCCATTCAACGAAATCGGTCGGTAGTTCTCAATCGAGAGAGAATTGTCTCTTTTTAAAACTGGAATCACTGCAGGGCACTTCAGGATATCAGGAAATTTCCCATTGTCGATAGATAAATTCATGATATAAGCTAAATGTTTTGATACTTCACAAGTACACAATAGTGACCTATCCATATTTCGGTTATTTCTTCGTACCTAAAATGTGGGCCTCAATACTTATCATATCACAGACTTTTACCTAATATTTGACTTATTCACGTGCTTGTTCTTTTACATGTAGTTTAACAATGTCGAAGCTCTAATGCGAACTATGACAATATATTAATTATTATTGCTCTTATTATTATAACTTCTAAAAACGCAGAAATGCCACGATTCTTCTCCAGAATTTAAAGAATATAATAAATAATCTCATATCGCCACGTGAATACAGACACGTCAATAAAAACATTTTATTATCAATGTAAATTTTCCCTTTATATACCCTCGTAAATGGGCATGTGTATAAATTAGATGTTTCGTTGTTTATTTCTCTTTTCACGTTTCCCAGTCTAGCCATAAAAAGTAAATATAAGATCCAAAAGTAATGAAGCATAGAACGTAAAAAATTCTTCCCTGAATAGTTCGTTAACAACTTGTTTTAGGACTACTGTTTGTATATTAACGAGGTAATTGAACACGGAACACCGAAGGAGGCAACTTCATTAATGTTTCAGTGGGAACAAATGGAAATTAAGTAGGTCAAGAGAAGTAATTGCACACTTAGAGAATGTATTGGATCTTATAATCCATTTAAAACTCAATCAAACCAAAAATTACTCTTAATCGAATACCAATTTTGGGGCATCTATTTTAGTCCAGGCAAATCAGGAAACATTGGGGAAATAATTTAGAAAGTTTTGAAACTTTTGGGAAAACACTCATAGTAGTAAGAAACAGGACGGGCAAAATAGGGGGGCCGTCACCTCTTCCTCCTCCCTAAAAGACCATTTTTCACTTCTTTCTCAATTTTTACGCAAAACGGTTCATTTTTCGAAGAGAGATTGTTACAAAAATATTCCTTGTAAAATTTTGAACATAAAATGTTCTATGCATGTTTTAAGTAAGACAAATCGTCGTCGAGATATTGGAATTGGAAGATTAAAAATCCATTAGCGTATGATTTGACCTAACTTTCAACTTTCTTCCTTCCTTCTTTATTTATTTATTTTTTTTCTCCTGTTTCTTCCCAACTACTTTGCCTTTTATACATATACATAAACATATATGAAACACATAAATGTTAGTGCTGAAATCTGAAGGTACAAAAAACCAAAATATTAAATTCCTTTCAAACTACGTACAACACCAACACAAACACAATACCACAATATCTACTGAACAATAATCATAATTATTTATAGAAAATCGTCCTCAAAATCTTGCGTCAAATCAACGGAAGTGGGTGGCAGGCGTGAGAGTATGATAACATTACTTGCCTGACCCACAAGTACATTAAAATCTGCGATCATTCAATGTGTTACTACTACTAATTTTTCCTGTTTTTGTGTACAGAATTTTAAGCCTCTTCCAACTCCAATATCTCGAAAAAGGTTTGTCTTACTCCAAACATGTATAGGACCTTTCTTGTGCAGAATTTCACGAGAAATATTTTTTGTACTAATAGTTCTCTTCGATAAATTAACAGTTTGCGTACAAATTGAAAACAAGTTAAAAAAAATGGTCTTTTGGGAGGGAGGAAACCAAGATGTGTCCTCGCCGGGGTGGGGAGCTTTTCTGATTCTTAGTTTAAAACACGCAACGTAACTGAAAGAACGCCTGAATACAGAAGTGTAATAAATGTGGCTCCATCTTTAAAGGAGCAGTATGAATTGCCTCTTATTCTAACCTAAGCTATTACAAACGGTATTACAAATTATAAAGGATCAAAGACCAGGAATCAAACACGCAACTTCTACAATTTTACGAAATTCGCCATTTGCTCTGTCTAACAAGCATTGTTGGATTATTTCCATTGAAACATAATTTACATTTTTTTCCATAATTCATTGATGATTGATCAGTTTGGAAACATGACAAGTATAAATATTTTTAATTAAGTAAAATAATATTTGCAGTAACGAGAAAGTAGTGCTAATAGACGATTACCAAAACAATAACACTACAGCTTTTTAAAAAAGTTGTCTAAAATTGAAATCTCTCAATTCTAGGAACTTTCATACTACCAACCTCGGATGATATTGAAATATCGCATTTAAAAATAACATACTTTTATAGTGATTAAATTTGTCATACGTAACGGATATGACAATGATCTTTTTCATTAATAATGCTTAATAATTGATTTTAATGTGTCGATTAGATTATATCGGTCGTCCTAAACATTTGGGAAACCATTCTCTAATACCATACACCAAAACCTAGATCATTCTTAATAGATTAGACGCGAGAATGACATAATTATATCCAGAGTATGTAAAAATTCGTTTGAATCCCGGAGAATACCAAAACCTTCGTTTTATCGAGCTAGAACTCCGGTTCCCTGGCAGATCATTAACGGAATAATAGGCGGCTTGATTGTTAATGCGGGATAAAGCACGAACTACAACGACGGTGGCTCAGCTTCGCGAGTTTTTCCGTAATTGGAAGTAATCAGCGCAATCACTAGCGCATTATCCGGGAACCGCTTCGCACTGCGAGCACATTTATACGCGTTGATTTAGAAGACTTCTTAGATTAGTTCGAAAGAAAATCCCCCTAAGATAACATGTACGATTCACCCTAATTGTCCTAGATTTACTTTTTTTCCAGATAGGTGCCACGTTTCACTAAAACATTGTCAGGATCCGGACTGGATATCATGAAATTGAATGAGAAATCCCAACTTTATCTTTATTTCATCAATTCTCGTATGATTCCAAACAATTTTACCAGATGTTTATCTATCTCAAATAAAATCGAACTCTAGGAAAAACGACATTTGTTACATCTTGCAAGATACGTCGCTTTTAACAATTCTCAGTAGGTATACGCTTTCTCTTAAATGATTGGCTCCTTTCTGAATTTTTCATTGGTCTGAAACTGTAGCTTCATCCGGGTCCAGCTGGACATTCCATAGATTCATCGCATGAAATCGTCCAGATTCGATTTAGTTGCATCGATTTTCAATTTTCGTCCATAAAATGCCTCGTTGGTTCGGAAAGCGCAGCCGATATTTTACGCAAACAAAAAATTTATACAGAGTTGCATTCAATGTAAAAATTATTCGTTTTTTATGTTTTCGCTATTGATTTTATTTCGCTGTTTAATGGAATCGGATTATTGGTGCATGTAAATTGAAAAACGATGTCATTTGATAATGTAATATTCGCCTTAGGCGGATATTACACTGGATGTGTAGGTTAAAAGTATACATCAAAATCTTTTAAAAGAACTTGTTTGTGAAGACGCTGAATATTATACAAAATTTATGAGGATGGATGAAGACACATTCAAGTTTATTGCATTCATATAATTCGTAAGGACTGTCCACGAAAAAAAGTGGTCAAGTTTACTGTGGCATAAATATTGTAAAACAAAAGATAATCGACTGTCATTTCGACAAAACGTTGTTGACGAAGTGTAAATTTATTGCATATTTATTTGTTGCAGAAACTCTGTGATTAAGGAAAATGTCGTCGAAACAAGTTGAAATAAGAAGAAAAATTGTGTCCACCTATCAGCAAAATCCGGGTATGTCCCAATTTCTATTGGCAAAAACTGTGGGAGTTGCAAAATCTATTCAACTTTGTCGATTAAAAGAAAAGGAAATTCTGGAAGAAAAGCAGGTCCAGTAGACAGGGCAATGGCAAAAAGCATAATTAGTGAGTTTAAGCGTAATGTTAGTCTTTGCGTCCGTGATGTCGTACGCAGAAAAGGTGTATCGAAGTCGTATGTGCAAAAAATTAAGAAGAATGTAGGATTCCGGTCCTATAAAGTATCAACAGTACTAAATCGCGATCCTACCAAACAAGGAATATGTAAAACCCGTGCGCGTAAACTGTATGAAATTTGTTTAACGAAAACTGACTGTATTTTAATGGATGATGAGACCTACGTAAAGGCAGACAGTTTTACGTTGCACGTGAACGGCTGGATGTTCCAGAAAGGTTTAGAACAAAAAAGATGAACAAGTTCGCTAAAAAAATTCTTGTATGGCAGGCGATTTGTTCTTGTGGGCTAAAGAGCAATGTTTTTGTCACAACATGCACGATAAATCAAGATATCTACATAAAGGAACGTTTAGAAAAACGTTGTCCGCCAGTGATCCAGGGCCACCAGGGCTCAATATTATTTTGATTTAGCAACGGCCCATAATGCTAGAGTTACTATGAATTGGTACGAAAACAATGGAATTGCGATTGTACCAAAAATTACCAATCCTCCAAATTGCCCAGAATCGAGACCTATTGAATGATATTGGGCAAATGTTAAAAGAAAATTAAAGAAGACGGGTAAATATGCAAAAGACATGAAACACTTTACTAAACTGTGGAATGCGGCTAATGCAATGATGACTAGAGCGGGCCAAGAGCGCCACGCGCCAGGTTCGCAATCAGGCTGCCGGGCGCATATATGTATGTAAACATAGGTAATTTAAATATGTAATTATTAGGACGAGGACCAAAACCACTGTCTATTACGTCGTGAAGACGCGCAAATATACACCTGCAGTTTGGGTGTTCGTTGATAAATAGGGCGTTGTTCACAGTGGGCCACTACAAAAAAAAAGTTCATTCATCGACGGCTACGAACTAACAGCGCGCTTATTCATTTACGGATGACGCGCTCTATTCATCAACAAATGACGAGTCTGCAGATGTTACGTTTGCACCACTTCGTGGCATACTAGAAACAAGCGTCGGTGTGCTCGCTTTAGTGATTATGTCTAACGTAACTATTAAAAATAAACGGCCATTACCTACGAAAGTTAATAAATTTCTTAGTGAATTTGTGGATTTACACTACAATGGGAGTACAATTTTCTGTAAAGTTTGTAAAAAGAAACTACTGTGCTGGAGCAAACGTGATTGTGAAAGACATATAAATAGCGCACACCACAGAAATAAAAGAAATGGTGTGTCACAACAACGTCAATTTCAATTAGAATTGCTTTTAACGTTTATGGTATGTGGTCTACCATTTCGTATACTTGATAAAAAAGCATTTCGAAAATTCTGGGGTACATACAATACCGAGTGGATACTACCATCTCGGACAGCGTTACGGAGAGATATTCCACGAATACATGAGGACATTGAAAATCGAATTAAAGCCGAATTAAAAGATAAACAGCTGTGGCTATGTCTTGATGAGACGACAGATTGCAAAAAAAATTCTATTTTGAATATAATAGTGCGCGTATTAGATCCTATTAAACCAAATTTTGCAATTCTATTAGCCAGCAGAAGATTAAAACAGTGTACTAGTAAAGCAATTACGGCCGTAGTTCTCGAAACGTTACAAAAATTTCAAGTGTCAACCAGTCAACTGTTGTTGTTCATGAGCGATGGTGCAGCAACAATGTGTAGTGTAGGCCGTTCCCTTAAAGAAAAGTGTGAAGGACTTTTACATGTTACGTGTAAAGTCCATGCTTTACATCTTGTGGCACAAACTATTCGAGAGTGTTACCCGGAGGTGGATGCATTAATAGCAAACACAAAAAAAATGTTTCTCAAAAGTCCTAAGAGGACTAGGGCATTCCACAGGTTATGCCCTGGCATTCGAGAACCACCACAGCCCATTCTTACGCGTTGGGGAACGTGGTTAAAAGCCGCTTTTATTATAATGAACATTTTCAAGAAGTCAAATCCGTTATTTTGCAATTCGTCCCTGCCGAAGCTAGAGCTATTAGGATGAGCCAGAAGGGATTTCTCGATATTTCTGTTGAAACACATCTAAAGAATATTAGCAACAATTACAAAGAGTTAGTAGACGCGATAGAAAATTTGCAAAATTCTGGATTGTCGTTGGTAGAATCAGTGCAAGTCGTGGACGAAGTTAGTACATTGTTACACAGTATAAACGATGCAACAAGTGGACGAGTTTTAGCTAAGTTCGATAGTGTTTTAAAAAACAATCCGGACTACACGAGATTAAGACAAATGTGCGATGGGGCATCTGCAGATTCCTTGACTAAGTCTAAAGATTATTTTAATTACGCCTGTCTTACTTCGGTAGACGTGGAACGGTCGTTTTCGAAATATAAGAACATTTTTTCGTCTCGGCGAACATCCTTCACCGAGGCAAATGTGGAAACTTATCTGATGGTGCAACTTTTTAAACAAGCCTATCCGCATTATTAAGAAGGATAGAATTTATTTATTATATCTTTATTTACAGTTACATTATTAAGTACAACAGAATAAAAAAAGCGTTCAGTTTCTCAGTTATTTCCTTATTACATCCCATTTACAACGCATACCGTTTTCAATCAAATAAAAAATCATAATGAAAATAAAAACACCTCAGCGTGTACATATATATATATATATATATATATATATATATATATATATATATCCGCTCTAATTACTAAACATTATTATTGCGTCAGCTTTTATTTTTTTACTCTTGTGTATTAATTTCGAAATATCACATATCTGCTGTGACTCACATATACGCTATTTACAATAAGCGGCCGTTGCGCCTGATTCCGATTCTGTTGGATGGCGCAATTTGGCCCGCTCTAATGATGACTACTGAACGTGTACGAGTACTGATGCGTGGTGTCAAATGAAAAGTTAGAGCATTCTACACTGCTTAAGATGTTTTACAGAATTGTGTTTACCGTGTTATAAGTTACCGAATAATGCTTCTACTACTAGTAAAATAAAGTTATCTTTATTGTCTCGTTATTTAATATTTGCGTTTAACAACGACCACTTTTTTTCGTGGACAGTCCTTATTTTGAAATTAATAATTTAGTTGTGGCAACCGACCAGTTATATTTTTCCGCCAGTTTTCTTCCGCCAACTGCAATCTTTTGTAAAGTATAACATTATATTGTTATCTCTGATAAAATATTTAAAATTTTGTAAAATTAATTTTATCAAATATTTTTGACAAAGATCTTTGATACTGTAATATCCCCCTTAGACAAATAAATTGATATAATGTAAACCTCAGGCTGAAACAAGTTTCCACAGGAGCTGGACACTGTCTAACAGGGTTCCCAATTTGACCTGTTATTGTTAATGAAAGAATGATTCATAAATTCGTTAAATTAAAACACTATAAACCTAAAAGTTATCATTTTTAAGACTCGCAAATATTAGATGGCAACAAACAAGAGAAAACAGTGAGATTTTAATGGAATCTCCTTGAAGAATTAAGGGATATTTTACACAAATGGTAAACTACACTTGCAAAGCTGCAGATACTGGAGCTGACAAAATCACAAAGACCTCGAAAAGTGAGTGTCTGGGCAGTTTTATTGACTGAAATTCAATCTAATTAACAACGCGTGGCTTCAATAAGATGTAACTCTACCCCATTACTGCATATTCGTTGCAATTATTGTTTATAACGCATTCTATTATGGAAATTATGTAAGCATGCTTTTTCAACAATTTTACTTTTGTTTGACAAGTAGTGCCATTCCTTAGAATAAGTTCAACAAGTTTTGCCACGAATGGTTTCAGTGCATAAGTTTATTATTAGATATGTTAGAGTAGAATTGTAAGAGTTATAAGTCGAATGAAATAAAAGTTCATATTGCAGTACAAGCAATTGTGTTTTCAGTCTCTATCACCTCATCATCCTGATAGGAAAACCATAAGCAGAACTACCAAGTAAGTGCCTCTCATTTTATTAGAACTAAGGCGAGTACACCTTGACAATATTATTAAGATTTTCTTTAGTTAAAGAAAAGAAAAGATTCCTACCTTCTTTTTCTCTTATAAGAATACTAGAATCTCCTTCTGGACTCGTGAAGTACCCAAAATTTGTACTGTCCCAGAACAATCGATCCTGTTGATCTTGTAGAATCTCGCACCACTCTAACCAAGTTGAATCCAAAGTAGCTTCGTACAGATCCAATACTCCACGGATTAAGAATGTGTAGTCGTCAACGAAGCCATTAATGGGAGTACCACTGGGAAAACAAATCAGCGTAAATCAAAATAATTCCAGAGTTGTTTAATGGTACTTACGTTTGACATACTCCACCATCTTCGCCGCGGTAACAACATCTCAGCAACGTCTTAGATTTTGAATTGTAAATAAATTTCTTGATAAAATTAGCAGCTAAAATGGCTCTCTCGAGGTACTGCTTGCTATCTAAAGCAAACGCTGCTTTGGCGAACCCAGATATCATCAAACCATTCCACGACGTCACTATTTTAGTATCTACGTGAGGCTTGGGACGTTTCTGCCTTTCTTCGTAAAGTATTTTATAACATTTTTCTAAAATTTCCTTTAGTTTTGGAATAGATATCTTAAATTTTGAAGCCGTATCTTCGTATGTTCCAAAAGCAGCTAGCACGTTTTTATTTTTCAATTCACCATGAGGATCACTACCTGGATTCACATTCCCATTTTTTTTCACGGAGTAATGATAACAAAAGACTTCAGCGTGTGATATGCCATCTGTTTTATCATCTAACAAATTATTAATTTCGTTGTATTCCCAAACGCAAAAAGCGCCTTCCTGCTTATGGGGTGCGCCTTCGAATGGATAAGAATCCGCATCCTCTGCACCATAGAACCCTCCCAATTTATGGCTTAAATCTCTCGAAACATAATTCAAAATATCCCTAACAATATCGGAGAAAAAATCGTCTCTTGTTATCACGTAAGCATCAGTGTAAGCCGCTGCTAATTGACCTTGATCATATAACATTTTCTCGAAATGTGGAACATGCCATTTTCCATCAACGGAATACCTTGCAAAGCCGGTATTAACATGATCATGGATCCCGCCAAAAGCCATACGACGTAGGGTATGTAAACTCATACTTAGGCAAGCTTTCCCTTGTTCGGAAGTTCTATCTTTAGAATACATGTGGAACATAAATTCGAATATTGATGGTTGCGGAAATTTGGGCGCGGTTGAAAATCCGCCGTATTCTTTTTCGTATGATTTTGAAAATTGTAATAGACATTTCTTAGCAGCTTCGAAACCAGGGATTTGGGCCTCGGGAAGAGCAGACAATTTAAAAGTTGACATACGCTTTAATGCCGTAACCGAACTTTTAGCTGAAAGATGAAAATCTAATGCTAGTCAAAGAGTAATGTAAACATAATGTGGAAAGTGCAACATTTCAAAGTCAAAATGAATTCCTCCCGAAAATAAACATATATAAAGATTACTCTCAAGATACATGTAAGAAAAAATTCTTCTGTTTGATAGTTTATTATGATTCAGTTAGCTCTTATGCTTTTAATTATTTATATCTTAAATTTGACTTTACTCGACGAATGATAGAAAGTTACATAATTCTAGAGAGAACCAGTCATCTTTAAAAATATTAAGAAAAAAGCAGTCGTAAGTTATAACAACTGTACAGTCCTAGAAAAGGTAGATAACTATATTTAAGCTAGAAAATATTAGCAAATTGTAAGCACCCTGTGCTACTTTTCTGTCACCCTGCATAATGTTTCATTTTACCAAGATAAATGCTTTATTTATTACACTACGTTTGATATATTTTGTTCCAAGATAAATGTACTTGATCATATTTGTTATCACTTGCCGGATATTCAAACTTACTTTATATATAGTAATTGGTGAAAGCTTAGGTTCCGCCAAAAAAAGTCCTTCAAAGGGTTCGATGACCAAAAAAGTTTGACAACCGCTGGTATAATTCGCGTCTTTTGCTATAGTTTTAGATTGTCCTACATCTTAGCTATTCAAATGAATGCCTGCGCCATCTATTGCTAACTTTTAGATACATAGAAAGCATACTTTAATAATGTAGTGTTCTAACACGGCGCCACCTGTTAGAAGTTAATTATTGTAAAATTTAAATGTCAAAATAAAAGTAATTTTAAAATATTACCACATACTTTTACAAATAGGCATTAATCGATGTGTTTAAATAACTAAAAAAAATCACTTACCTTCACTACTTAGAATTGAATGCTGTTCACCCCACTGCTTTGCAATTAAAGTCAAAATTGATTTAAATCCTACACGTCCGTACTTATCTTCTGGAGGAAAATATGTACCACCAAACAGAGGCTCCAAGTCAGGTGTTAAAAATACTGACATGGGCCAACCTCCACTGCCAGTAGTTCGTTGTACAAATGACATGTACATTTTATCGACATCTGGTCTTTCTTCTCGATCAACCTTTATACAAATAAAATTTTTATTCATAACTTCAGCAACGGATGCGTTTTCGAATGATTCTTTTTCCATGACGTGACACCTTGAATATAATTTAGGTTAGATATGAAGTTATCGGAATACAAATTGCAAATTCACCAATGGCAAGTTGAATATCCAACAGATAGGAAAATTATCTTGTTTTCTTTCTTTGCTTTTTCGAATGCTTCATTTCCCCATGGATACCATTCGACTGGGTTATAAGCATGTTGTAGTAAATATGGGGATCTTTCCAAACCTAATCGGTTAGGATTCTGTACCCCACCACCAGAAGAAGTTGATGCTTGATCAGACATCCTTCGAATTAAATTGAAGGAATAATCACCATAATTTACACTAAAATTGTTAAAATAACGTAAAAAATGTTACAATCGTTAATTTTTATTTAAATTATGCACTATAGCAATAACAAAACTTGAAATTCTAATGTACCTCGATACATCTGCAGAACTTAATCGGTTTTTACTCAGTGATCCAACGAAATTAAAATTAACACTGGAAAAATGTTTACAGTCCTTCAGTAATAATCGATTTTTTAATGTGTAAATGAAACATGTATATCCGATTAGTTTTTGTTTTGGAAGAAGGAAATTCATGGCATTTATAATAACATTTTGCTAATCATATATAGAGGTTTACATAATGATTTAAAAAGTTAAAGTAAATTCTTCCATGTCTGCATTCAGTGATATAATGGGACTATGTTTATGTGTAATCAAATAGCTTTTGTTGGATTATATTTTGAACAGATATTTATATATTAAACGGTGAAATTGCAAATTAGATTTTATGTTTTATTTGACAGTACGAAAATACGTTTATTTATATAGTAAAATAATCATTAGAGTGTAATGCGTAGAGAAGATAACCACTAATGACATATTTAAAACTCCCGCTGATTAAATTATACTAGTCAAAAGAAATTCAACGGATTTAGCGTACAAATTTTAAAGAATTAGTTCATTAATCATTATTAATGTTTAACATAACGGCAGTTTAATATATCGTTTTAATCATATTTCAGTTTTATAAATGAATATTTGTACTCCAGAAACTACTATATTGATTGCCTCTGTTTACTGTCTCTGTTCAACTTATAGAAAGCGCAATGACATTATCCTTTACGCAAAAAATTAGTAGGGATAAGTAGAAACTTGTGACAAGCAGACGTTTAATTTTTCTTTCTATTGCAGCAGTTAAAAGTGGCAAGACGGGTAAGAATTTCTTGATTTTTTTTTATTCGTTTTTAGTTATATTTTAATGAAAATATTTGTGTATATAAATTTACCTAAACATTCTCTCTTTATATTTTCCTTTATTTTTAAATAATTCAAAGGGATTCCCGTAATTTTTTACGATAAAGCCTTAATAATTGGGCAAGGAATGTTTCGCTAAATTAATCCTGAAACAGGTCCTAATCATGTAAGGCGATATTGAATTCCTTGTTTAATCCCGGAATGCAATATAGCATATTCGATTCATGGCAAGGAAACATTTTTTTATGCAATTAATTTTATAACTTCCACGTGTTATGTAGTAGAGGTTAATCTTGATTTCTTTTCTAGTAACATCTTACCACGATGGTAAACGGTCGAATTCCGTCGGTCTGTTCGAAGACCTATGTGACACCACGTCGCCCTTATGAAAAGGCACGTCTAGACCAAGAATTAAAAATTATTGGAGAATATGGTCTTCGAAACAAACGTGAGGTATGGCGTGTCAAATATACATTGGCTAAGATTCGTAAAGCTGCCAGAGAATTGTTAACGTTAGAAGAGAAAGACCCCAAAAGATTATTCGAAGGTGAGTTTTTGTTCATTTATAGAAAGTATTTCAAGTCATCCCATGCGCCACGCTCTCAGAAATTATTTATGTTTCTGCACGAGTGCCAGTATTTAATAATAAATAACATGGGGATATTGAATTCCACCAAGGAAGCAGGTCATTCTAATATGAATAGTCTTGTGCCAAAGTGTTGGAGACATTTTTAAATAATTAATTTTTATTTACATTTTTAACGATAGTTGCTTACGATAAATTTTCAAAATTGGACTTTTTTTTTATAGGTAATGCTTTACTACGTCGTCTAGTTCGTATTGGGGTATTGGACGAAAATAGAATGAAGCTCGATTACGTGTTAGGTCTAAAGATCGAAGATTTCTTGGAGCGCAGACTTCAAACACAAGTCTTCAAGCTTGGTTTGGCAAAATCTATCCATCATGCACGTGTTTTGATTAGGCAGAGACACATTCGGTAATAACTACATTAAATTTCTTATATTTCCGAAAAGTTTCATAAAGGCCACTTAGATGAATTATCTAACGCCTTGAAATTTTACCTGATCACCTGATGCAGAACAAGGTAATTCTACGTTCTTGCAATGTAAACCGAGACTAGAGTTGCTGATATGGTCAAATTAATTCATATCTTATCAGTGCTAAATGATCTCGAAGAGTAAAGATACCAGCTTTATGCCCCAACTTAGTTTTAATTGTATAACTTGGATGGGTACCTTGTGAGGCGACAGTTTTAACTAAAATAAATTTAAAGTATGCAAAATTAGGGTGAACGCTTTAAATTTGTTTTATTTCTATAGAGTACGCAAGCAAGTTGTGAATATTCCATCGTTCATTGTGAGGTTGGATTCACAGAAGCATATTGACTTCTCGCTCAAATCGCCCTTCGGTGGCGGTCGCCCAGGTCGCGTCAAGAGGAAGAATCTCCGTAAGGGAGCTGGTGGTGGCGCTGCTGAAGAAGAAGAAGATTAACATGTGTATATTTTTACCAATTTATTTTGGTATTTTGACATAAATAAAAATAATTGGAAAATCTTTTTGCTTTAATTTTTAAAATTATGAATCCTTGTAATTAGCAAACGCCCTACGTCACCAAAATTTGTGACGTTCAATGTAAACATAGTTGCCGGCATTCGTTTTGTTGACAATAATTTATGGATGAGATTGGGTTTACGTGTCCGAGGTCAGAATTGGATTACGATATGCTCAATAAAGTGATGTTTTGAAAAAATCGCAAGAAACGCTGCTAATTGATTCTATAGAAAATTTGAAAAGATGATTTATTCAGCAATAAAACGCCCAATGTTGAAATAGTTTTCGCATTACGTATATTTAAATGGAATAAAGTATCGCACAATTCGGAAATATATTACAAATATAAACAATATTTTATTAATTACAGTCAGAAGTATTATCTGACGTTTCATCTTCCAAATCAATTATAATAGGATTAATATCCCTCCTGTCAAAGCCTATTTAGCGATCCCACCATTGCTGTATATCCTTTGAACATGCGTAACGGAATTTGATCACATTTCTGGAGTAATATATTGCAATGCTTCGTCGATAAAACCTTTTCTAAAACGAGGAAACCTAACCTAAGATGGCGTCGGTTGTTTTGTATTTTGTTTGTGGGTTACACTTTGTAAATAAAAGATGTTATTTATTTTTTAACAACTACAGATTTAAGGATCGGTGAGACTATAATTGTAAGTTTAAAATGTCCTAGGCTTAAAAAAGATGCTATTCCAACTCAATTCCCAAACTGTTCGTTGTATTTGTCAAAAAAGGTGGTGTTATTGTTCAAATATTCTTGTTATAAAAATTAAGATGGGAGGAAACACGGGCGAAGGAAATCTGGTTGACGAGGCCAATGGGACCCCAGACAAAAGAGGAAGACCGCAACAGAAATGGTACAGAACAAAGGAAACTCGAACATAGAGGAGATGGCAAGACAGAACAAAATGGAGACATCCAAAAGAAGGGAACCTCAACACCTTAGGATAACAAGACTGGATGTATATCTAACAATTTATCTAACTTTTAGTATTTAAACAAAAATGTTCTTTGAATGTGTAGAATTTGATAAAACTCTTTCCAAATTTTTATATTATGCTTGCACCAGTTGAACTTTTACAAGATTCACCATAACAAAGTGAAAAAATATTTTACACTGCAATTTTTTGTTTGTATAAATCAAATAGATTTATCTAAAAAGCCAACGAATACGCTTTTAAATTTTCGATGGTGGGTTTTCTAATTTTGTGGAATGGCCCTTTTTCAATCAAAAGCTCCTAATTTCATTCGTTTTGGTCATCCAAAATATTGCTAATAAGATTGGCTATCCGATAAATCGGTTTATAAATGTCCATTACTTAAAAAATTGATTTTGAAATAAAGTACTTCTTTTTGTATTTCACTTGAGTTTAATTGGAAAATGCTTACCTATAATTAAACTAAACATTTAAAGAAAAAACAAAACGTATAATTTTTACATAATTTATTATTACAAAAAATATTTTATTTGACTTCTTTCACTTGAAGACCTGCAACAAAGAAAAATATTTGTGAATAACTACATCTGAAAATCTCAAAATATAGTATATTTCGCTTAATTGGGCACCATCACCAGGATATGGCAGATTAAATAGTTGCTAAAACAGCCAAATTTCCACATAGGATCCTTTGTTTTCGAAAAGAAAATTGTCAAAAACAATGGTACCCAATCATGGAGATTATATACAGTGCATTTTTTTTATCACTGAACATATATATTTACCTTCTGTGTTGACGCAATTGAACATAGGAGCTTTTAGCATGGCAAGTAGCTACTGGGATTATTACAGAAAATAAAACACAAACACGTCAAATATGATATTCAATTTTTTCCCTTCGGAAATTTCACAATTGGCTTGCAAACTGTATGGAATGTGAAGGTGGATATTTCAAACACTTACTGAGACATTAAACTCCACTTATTCTATTTTGTACTTCTATTACGATTCCCTTTGCAATATTTTCTTTGTTAATACAAAATCAACCACCACCTTTTGTGATGCGTAGACAGGATTAGATAAAAAAATAAGTGTCAAATTTGATGTACAAATTAAATGCCAAATTTGGCGTAATTGTGTTTTGCCTTGCTAAACGCTAAATGGAAGGTAAATGTATATGTTCAGTGATAAAAAGAAATGCATGGTATATGTAATAATAATGTTGCTACGTTATATTTCACACTGAATTCAAACATTAGCATGTGGTAAGCTGCAGCATTCAATATTTGCAGTTGGAAACGTCACACAAATGAAAAAAAACAAGTTTGTGTGGAGCTGTTACTGCAATTCAATTGAATTGCTATTATAACATAAAATGATCAGTTTACCTGGTGGTAATGACTGCTTGAGCTTTTCTGCTTTTTCCTTTTCAACGATGACTAAAGTGTAGAGAAACCTTGAACAGCGGACTTTGAATTTGGTATTATCAGGGTTCTTCTTGATTTTAACAGCTATTAAAAATATTAAATACAATTAAAGAATCCGTACAACATAAAAAAAAATTACTTACACTTAGCGTCTTTCCTTCTTGCTTTCAAGAGGAAGTCTTTGATTTCTGTGATCTGTCGTGGCTGTAAACAAAGCGCAAATGAGAACGTGTGACCTCATGTTTAATTTGTAGGTTAGCTTACCATGTTTAATTATGCCGTGTCAATTTTAGAAGCTGTAAAAAAGGAGTGATATACTATGAAAAAAGATTAAACATTAAGTATTAAAATATAATGTTTAAGAGGAATGCTTCTGATTGTTTCTTAAAGTTTTGTAGGACGAAATTGCAAAATACATACCACTTGGTTGACGTGCAGAAACGGAAAGAGTAAGACGGAGTGAGAAACAGAGGTAGTTCGGCGATTTGAGCAGGAAATCAAAGAGGTCACTACTTGGCTACTTCTTGAAATAATAGCGGGAAATATTAAGTACATACATATAGTAGAATACATAGTAATTTTGTTTCGCAAGGTAACACATTATTTTGTATATTTGGTTGCTGGATTTTATCCTTATACATAACTGTCCACTGAAATTCCTTTGAAATGATGTGGACAATTTGATTGCATTTATTAGAACAAAGAACTTTAGAATTAGAATACTTATCAGAAACCTTGCACACTTATCTATAATTTTTTTAAATAAAATGGATTTGCGCCGTTCAAAACAGAATGCAATGTCAAAATAATGAGTTTCATAAAGTACTTACATGAATTAGATTATGTAAAATGTGATAATCTAAATATAAATTAAGTTTTATTCAGTCTTTCGGAATTTAAAATATGCAAGTTTATCTCCCATGCTTTGGATGCCATTTATTCGCTGTATTTAACAAAATAAGTTTACTCTCTCTCATAATGCTAAATATAAATTTTTTATATATAAAAGGAGCTATTTTGTTTATTTTCTTGCTTCCTACTTGCTTTTCTAACTACATATGCAACAATTATTGACTGAAAACCTTTTATTGCATTGAGAATACCATTTATAATTTAAAGAAAATTGATTTGTGATAAGCTTACTCATCGTGTTGTTATACACGACTGTTACACGTGACGTATGCCGGTAAATAATATCAATATACCATACCTATTTTCGAGGTTTCATTTCGGACGTCATCCGTTTAAAGCTACAATTATTACAATTATTCAAACAATAATTTGATTTGCTACTTAATTATAGGTGAAATTGTTTTTTTTTTACGATTACAAGCTCGATTTAACAAAGGTGTACCACGATTACAGGTCCCCATTCAACCCTTCGTCTACACCTTGAAAACATGTTCCCTTGACTTTAAAACACACAAATTGCTATCAAATTTCTGAGTCTAGTCGTTCTAGTCGCTAAATGAGCGGGTATAAAATTCGCTGTCCGACTATTTAGCAGCGCAAACGAAAATCAACACGTTTGGGCGATGAGTTCGAAACGTGCAGGTTATGTTTATCTGAACGACGTCCCAACTAGGATTGTAACATGGGGTAGATGGATTGAGGAGCCTTTCGAATACGATCAAAATCGAGAACTAATTCTTTTCATACCCGGTAATCCTGGTGTAACCGCATTTTACGAATCTTTCCTAGCAACTATATACGAAAAGGTTAAAACACCCGTTTGGATCGTAGGACACTCCGGACATGAAAAGCCCAGGAACCCGGAGGACTATAGTATCCCAGACCCAAAAGTGCATAGGAAAAAATTCGGCTTGGACACACAGATTAATAATAAGGTAAGAAATGTACTCTGTTGCACCTAGAGAAGTATTATAAAAAAGCCAATCTCTTTACTTAAATTTAGGAACACGTTCTACAGTGAATTGTGAATATTTTCTCGCGTTAAAATGTACATTATTTAGGAAACAGAATGCCTCATTACGTCCAATTTAAAATAAGCTTAGGAATTTATTTAAATTTTTTTATGCATTTGTAATTTGATTTTCTAAATATTTTTTTCGGTATTATTCTTTAATTCTTCTGCAGACCTATCGCCAAATTTTATATTTTCCAAAATATTTTATAAGCATTTTATAACCAATTTATATTATATTTGATTTAGACGCCGAGATAAAACTGCATTGTCTTTGTTTAAAATAGTGTTTAGTTTTCAAAGTTCCTATATATAGAAATGATTCCACAATTTCAAATTATGATTCTGTATTATCTGGAAAAAAAACACAGATTTCATAACCCTTGTAACTATGGTATGCATTGGAAATAATTCTGTTGTCATGCCACACAGTGGTGGAAATAGCGTCTTTAGGCGAAACTTGTCAGATAAAAGATAAATATTTCGATTTCTAGAATATTTTTGAAAGCAAGAAATAATAAAGTACTACCTACCTGCTAAAAAAAAAAAATATAATTGAGGACAGATACATTATTGTTATTTATTTAAATAGCTTCAATATTTGCAACAAGTAAAAACTTTGAATAGAATAATGGCTTTTTTCCACCTAACCAGACACTGTTTGGCTAGGCTATCAGCTTTTTTATTTAATTTCTTGGTCATATTTCCTTTATGTTTTTATAAATTTAGTCTAGTCAGTAAAAATGTATAAAGCCTTTTTTTTTGTTTTATCTGTTTCATTTCCCCGTATTTCGTATTTCGCCCTAACAATTCTCTCCTGGTAACAAAACCCTTGCTCACTAAAACCAAATTTTCTTACTTATTTGGTATTTTATGGCAATGGAGCGTACATATTTGTGAAACTTATTAAATTGCTTATTTAATGGTGTATAATTTACTTTCGGCATTTTTCTGCAAAAAAATTGACCCTATTAAAGAAGAAAGAAACTAAAATATTTTGTATTCAACAAAACATCCAATAATTTTAGAGAATACAATTGCACTACAAATACATTACATTACATGCATTTAGTATACTCCGTAAAGTACGGACTTTAGAAATATCAATTTTTGAGGTAAGCAGGGGCTAATTGGGGAATTTCGCCCACTGTGTGTCGTCCACTCCGCCTAATAAAAATTTCCAATGTTAAAAATAAGAGAAAATGTTTAACTATAGCCTATATGATGTAATGAGTGGAATATATACCGGGTGTCAATCAAAACTGATTTAATAGCTATTTATCTGATAGAGAAAAGAGTAGCGTGGTGGTACCGCCTTTCATTTGATGTATCTGAAGTGTTCTTTTCCCTGTTAGATACGTTTGTTACTATTAGATTAGATTTGGTTGATAACTTACTGATATATAGTACATATAATCAGTGTTGTTGCCAGAGAAGTTTTTATTGTGAAAATTGTCACCAATTGTGCAACATTTAAACTAAGGCGGGTATTACACTGTCAAAGATCTTTGCCAAAGACTTTTATAAAATAATTGATAATACAGATTTTATACAAATCAGCTACAGGATCAATGACATCTTTGACAAAAGGTGTTACATAGTGATGGGAAATACCGCTCCATTCACGTTCCTTTCACGACCGCGACATAAAAATACTGTTACTTTGGAACGATTAAGGATATAATATAACCTATATGAAATGGTGTTATCGCTTATTACCTGGTTGATCTCTTTACATATCTACATGAGACACACTGTAATTTGAGATCTGCAATGGACATTTTTTAAAACTGGTCAAATTTTATCAGATAGAAGAAGCAGATTAAGTTCAGTTAAGGTAAAACGACTATTATTTTTAAATTACAACAAAGACATTTTTAATTTCTTTACGTCATAGCTAGAGTCGGCATTTTTAAAATTTTGCGAATGATTTAAATTAGCAGTTCCGGCCAATGCCAATTCTTTAGAGCGTCTCAAGCTGCTTATGCAGTATGGGATTTAATAGTATATAACAGTGTATCTCTTTCTATCCCTAGAAGTCTCTCAATAACGCTACCTTTATTTCCGGTTGCCATGATGAATGTTGCGATATCGCGATATCAGTTATTAAATACTTGACATAACCTCAATATTAAATCTGTATCTCTGTGTATATTTCAATATTTTCCACAAGTTTTGATGGAGTAATGTAATCACAAAATGTTAACATATATTTATCACCAGTTCTTTTCTATTATCTTTTTGGTTTTCACTTGTAAATTGATTTTATATAAACTTTAGCAGTCATAGAACCTCTATATAGGTTATATTTTGATCGCATTAAATGTGAAATAATGAACCGGAAATAGTAATGTAACATATGATTGGACGATTTGGCAACCGTGAATCGAATTCCGAGGTTGAGATGATCTTTAGTTATAGCTACTTTTATATAATCTACTTTGTTCATTTAATGAATCTGTGTCCTTTTTTTATAAATCTTTTGTTTTTAATGTTTAATCTACTTCTTAAATATCTAAAAATTTTTATTTCACTAGAGTACAATTTATTTTGAATAAATATTTAGTATAATGAACAATTACGTAACGAAATTGTATAGTAAAGGAATTAGGCTACATATAGTATCTACTATCTCAACAATATGCAGGCATACCATGTTTATCAATCAGTTATATGTGAGCGCGACGATGTTTATCGTTTCAGCGTAATTAATGTTCCCCAGGAACGTTGCGCATGTAATTCGCAACGTTTCTGAGGATAGTCGACTTAGCTTTGCTCCTGTCGCGCTACAGCGCATCGTTCCAAAGTAATGATCGAAATGTTTGTCGCCTCAGCGACGTTATCGTTCCACAGGAACGTCGCGAATGTAAACCGCTCCTGTTCCCGTATCGCGCGACAGCCCGCCGTTTCAAAGTAACGAGTTATTTCGGTATCGTGGAGCGCGACAGGTCGCGCCAACAGAATACCGCTCCAAAGTACCGTTACTAAAATACCGACTCACCACTAATGTTACATTAGGGGGATGTTTCACTATCAAAGATTTTTGTCCAAGATATTCTATAAAATAAATTTGACATAATATATTAGATGTCATTCACCTTGTATCTAATCTGTATAAAATTTATATGATCACATATTTTATAAAAGTCTTTGACAAAGGTCTTTCATAGTGTAATACCAGCCTAAAACTAATGGCTCTCCAATATAAATTATTTTTGAAACACATATAAATAATGAATAGATGTATTGTAAGATTTTAAACATTTACACAATACACAATACAATCAATTTTGTAGTTTCCTTTAAGTTCCATTAAGTTTTTTTTATACAAAATATCACTAAATAATTTGTGAAGTATGTATATTTTAAAATTTTTAACATTTAGCATACAGATTTGGCGGATGAAACTTGCGATAGCCATGACACGTGTGTGGAATAAAGAGGCTCGAGTATGGAGTAGAATTGTTGACGAACGGATGGCGTATTCAATTGCTTTCTATTTTGATTTATGATTTCCTTGTTTATGTTACAATAACCCCTAGTATACATTTTTGTTATATTTTGATATTAATAGGAAAAATGCTTCCAGTGGCATCTAGCCACTCTAGCTTGAATTTGAAAAATGTTTTCGTCACTCCAGATAACACGGCTTATACATACATCATATCGATTACCGTTTTATTGTTCTCTTTGTTTGAGCTCGAAATTTTGAATCAACAGTTCAAGGACGTCGTCAGAATGTTTTGCTTACTGTTGTAAATATCTATTTTACTTTGAATATTAGATATGCGCATTATTATACAAAAATATATGTATTTAAAAAAATGCCGTTTCAAGTGTTTGAATTTGTTAAAATTCGGTGTTCAGTGATGAACATTCTGTATAATTCACAGCGTCCCGTAAAACAACGCTCTGAGTTGTTTTTGTATTTCGGATTTTTTAAAGGAAATAGATTATCTCTACATTTAGGGTATTGAAGAAAAAATTATAAATACCACGAAATCTGTTAGAAGTAGACATATAAAATCAATATTATATTGGCTCATTTCTAGACGGTGAAACTAACATCATAATATACAGGTTGTTCAATCTAAAATAAGAAAGTAAATGCCTGGCTCGCTACTTATACCGCGTAGGAAACCAAATTTTTTCGGTGAAAAAAAAATTACAAAATTAAAGTATAAAGGATTGTTTATTTTATTTACAGATGCTATTTATAGAAAAATATATACCAGCGGACGTAAAAATCCACCTAGTGGGACATTCTGTTGGCACCTATACGATTTTGCACCTTTTAGAACACACGAACATCAAGCAACGTGTAATCAAAAGCTACTTTCTCTTTCCAACAATTGAATATGTGGGCGACAGCTTCAACGGAACGATCATGACAAA
This sequence comes from Dynastes maya, assembly GCA_029619315.2. Taxonomy (NCBI): domain Eukaryota; kingdom Metazoa; phylum Arthropoda; class Insecta; order Coleoptera; family Scarabaeidae; genus Dynastes; species Dynastes maya. The sequence continues at coordinate 41,255,443 of JAROYE020000006.1, read as the reverse complement.
ACTGGTTAGACCTATAGTACCTCTAATTATCTTCTTATCCTGGATTTTCACAATTTTATTCGGTTTTATACAAAAATTACTCGTATATATTTATTGTAAAATTGTTTGCGTAGAAATGGAATTGTTAGATGCCATAGTTAAGTTTGTAGATCCTTACGTACTCAGGAATGTTTTTACAATGGCCTACGACCAACTTAAAACGGTTAGAGAAAGGCCTAACGATAAGCTTAAGAAAAATTGGGATGGTATTAAGTTGTACTACGGAAAAATTGATAATTGGGTGCCGAATTTGGCGCCTGTAAATATTAAGAAAGACATACCGGACTTAGATGTGGAAGTCTGCAAAATCGGCATGGAACATACATTTGTTCTAAGACATTCCAAAGAAATGGGCGATGTCGTTGCGGGTTGGTTGTCTGCAAATTAGATTTCTTTTTTATTCCGTTGTTAATTTATTTGTGATTATATAGTTGTAAGATAAGACGTACATTATGTTAGCTTTTACTGGTGCTGACTAGATAGTTAATATATTTTTTAATTTTATTAAAAGAATCAATTATAGCCTTATATGTGTCTTTTATTATACCACATGCCTTTTAATGATTAAAATTATATTCAGCTCGTAATCTAACGCTAAAAAACTATGAAGTGCGCTTTCTGTGCGGTAAAAATGTAACAAAGTTTAAATTTATTGTAATTTTTTTAAATGATTGTAATAGTATTGGTGGCGTCATCTAAAGAGAAGTAAATGAATCTACTAATTTTAGCATGCAGCGCCATCTTATCCCTAAAGACGCTTCATTAGTGCCTCCGTTACGGTTGCTATTTTATAGTGATAGGTCAGTGACTGAACCCAACCAAATTTAAATAGCCATTTGAAAAGCATTACAGAAAAAGTGTTTAATTTTTTTATAAATCTTTACGAGTTGATTAAGCAGCAAATAAATGCGTGTTTACGTATATGGTATGGCAACAAACTTATTTCATTTGTTAAAAATGTTCTAAGGATACTTGTTTTCATAGAACTTCAATATGAAAAAGTAAACATAACCTATAGCTCCTACAAACACAGAAATACCGTGGAAATATCTGGAAATGATTAATTGGTGGCTCCAAACAAATTTTTGTCATTGCCATAACAAGTGTTGCATTATTCCACAATGGTGAAATATCTTTGTCTTAGGTTGAACCTGGGAATAGCTCATTGATATATGTAATAACACCATCGGAAGCAACCCCAATTAATCCTTTCCAGGTATTTCTGTATTTGTGGGAAGCTACAGGTTATGTCTACTTCTTCATATACATACGATATTGTATGAAAACAAATATCCTTGCAGTATTTTTAATAAATGAAATAAGTTCGTTGCCATACCATATACGTAAACACAATTATTTGCTGCTTAATCGATTAATAAATACTTACAAAAAAATTAAATACTTTCTGTAATGGCCAGGTACTGACAATCATTGTAAAAATGGCGTCACGGCTAATGGAGCGTATTAAGGAAGGTAATATACATATTCTATATTTTAAAAAGATAAAATTGATATACCCCTGAATTTCTTGACCTTTAGTTTTTTACACATCTCAGTTTATAAATGCTAACGTATTGTATCCTACGGACGACATCTAGTGTTATATTTCTAAATTTACTTGAATTAAGGGTTAAATAGCAAATTGTAACTTTAGCAATGTATCTATTATGTAATTTTTCTAAGAATATATAATGTAATTTAGTTTTAAAGGAGACTTCAGGTTATTAATTTATTACGAACATCTTTTTTCTAGGAACGCAAAATAAACATATAGAAAATAAACTTATCAATTATGTTGATAGTATAGCTACTACTCTACAGATGGCGCCTGTAGCAAAAGTTTTTAAAATGTTTTGGCTTTCTTTCTTATAGGAACGTTTAAATAAGACACATTATTAAAAACAAAATTTATTTAATTAATGTATCACTGATTTATGTGAAATATTACATAGGAATGTATGTACAGAATTTTCCTCTTAAAAATTCTTAAAATATAGACCATTTTTGCGGGTAGGTAAAACGTCGATCCTCGACGCTGCATCTATTAAAATTAAAATTACTCTTTATTTAGAACACTTGCGCTTTGGGTTAAAAATTTTTTTACATTTTTTTGTATTACTTAAGATAAAAGTTCGACGTGCTTATTATAACAATAAACTAGGAAACGGAATGATTACATGGAAATAATTTTTACGTGACAATTGACGATACCAGAAAATTGTTCTGGAATATTTACAATTACGATTATGGTAAGATTACGTTTCGCGTAAAAAAACTACTCGAGATTGGTTTGAGCTGTTATTGAACAATTCTCTGGTAAATGGAATCACTGGATAGTGCCGCTTTTTGCCATAAAAATGATTATTAACATTCAGAAATGGATTTGAGCAAGGCCATGAGAGTGTATTATGTTATATATCAGTTAGATGGAGGGAAAAAGCTTTGGTTTCAAGTATAATTGTGTGAATTATAGTAATTATATGTTTATTTTATACTAAACTAAAGGTTTCGTATTGATCTCTTCAGGCAAAGTTGATTGTTCTATGTTTCTATCCAGTGTAATCAATTGTCCAACATATAAAACCTAAAATTGCAATACACACGTGATCCTTCACATTTGGGATAAAACCTATAATAGCACTTCCACGATTAATCTGTCATTGTCGGTGCGATCAAGTCGTGTAGAAAGGAGATAACGTTTCCTATCCTTTTTGGCTTACAACGTTTTCATTGGTTCCATTAAAATTCCGTCACTAGAAAACTTATTTTTAATACGTTTATTGGGTAAAATGTTCCATAAGGGCTTCGTTTCAAATTTTAGGTTAAGGCTTCTTTATTCTTTTTAAATCTTAATTAGTTTTAATTTAATTTACTGTCCTTTCCAGGTTATTATCGTGCTTTTACTGTTCATTTTACGGTGTTTAATCGTCCAGACAGCAGAATTTCCTGCAGATGCAGATGCATATGCAACACAGAAGTACCATTAAACCTATCGTCGCAATTCCTATATACAACCAGTCGTATCTCTTCTCTTCTTCTCTTGTGCAGAGTATTTCGGATTCATCACTTAGATTGTTACCTTAAAAAAGATTTTTCTTATAAATTTCGACCTTTCTATTGTTAAAAACATAAGTTTGTAATGTGTGCATGCACCTCTAAATTATTATTTGCAAAAAGAAACATGCTTTTTGTTTGAAGTACAGGTAAAGATTGTTTAAGCCTTTGAACTTTCAATGCCAAAAACTTTACAGAATATATTGGAAGGAAATATTCGTTAGGATGTTACGATTAATGTATATTGTTAGAGCAAGTTAGAGGTGGGAGATAAACATTTAGATGACAAAAAATACTTCTTACAACACAAAAAAAGCAAATATAACTTATGCTGTTGTAATTTTTACAATAATTCCAAAATTGAGAGATTTATCTGTTGGATTACGAACACGTACGATATTTATGCAAAAATATAGATAAAAAATGTTTTATATCTAAATATACAGCGTGTCCCACTAAGAGTGCGGACCGGCGATATCTTGGAAACTACAATAGCTATAGCAATGGGGAAAAAAATTTCATGATTAAAGTGGCAAAGGAAAATTCAATGAAAATATTTTCAAATTCGAAGTATGACCGTTAGGGGGCGCACTTGCTAGGGTCAACCGTAAATTTTAAATTAGCTGGTAAAAGTTCCAGGATTAGCTATGATTTTAAATGCTCCATTAAAAAGCTTAGTTAATTACGCACCACTTTGGTTAAAGACGTTTTGTCATATTGTGAATAATAAGTGTAGTAGGCGTTGCCGAATCATGTAAAACTAAACCTGCTATAACTTCTGCAGTTTTTACCCGAATTAAAGGAATGTGGACTTCTTTGAAAGGACATTCAGCGCTGTTTTAGACGTCGCAATTTGTACCACTCGTTAATGTTCAAGAAATCTACCAGATGGCGTTATTCCTAACTGATGAGTTTTTCTCAATTATCTCTAAAAATTCAAACGTAACAATATGCTTTCTTTATGTTGTGTTTGAAGAGTTTTGACAGACTAAAGTAGTGGCGAAAACCGCACCTGTACTTCCTGTTATATTCGGACAATTTATAACTCCATTGCAGACCAATCTGGCTGGTATACAAAGCCCCGCTTCTCCCGGGCATGGAAACTCACAGCCTTCAACCGCATCATCCAGAGTACCACCTTCAGTCAATCTGGATGTTAAACTACCATCAGTATTCCGCGGTAGATGATATAACTCGGTCCACGCTATCTTGAAGGCTGCTCGAGTTGGTGATGTAGTTCCTATAAATTGAATTATAACACCAGGATCTCTTCCATCGGGACTGAGTTGTTCCGCCGTTAAAACTGGCAATTCTTTCGCCAGCGAGACGTTTTCACCGCATATCGAAAGGTACGGACTCAATTGGCCTTTGATGAAGAAATCTACGATACCGTCTTCGCAGAATTTTGACGCAAATTTGATGCGATCGAAGACTAATAATAGATCTCTTTCCCTGTTAACTCTAATTTCCCAGATGCATCTAATTGATTTTGGAGGTTCAACATAACCAATAGCTTCATAATATGGGTAGTGAATATCTCCATCTGTTGTCGGATGAATTATCGGAGGTCCACACAGCGGCCCATGAACAAATTCATAGGTTGCTTCGAATAACGGCGTATTGTGCTTGAAATAACTTGGAGCTGCATGAGCACTATCCACTATCAACTGAAGATTTAGTTGCTCCCCTCTTGAAATAACCGTTGTAGATGTCGTGTGTCTATTGCATATGCAGGTAACGTCTCCACTTTGAGCTGCCTTCGATAAAGGTATCGGCGGATGGGAGTTATTAGCCCCTGGTGGAAGGGGTTCCCAAATTAATAATTTATCTACGCGATCTTCAAGGCAATTAGTGCATAATCCTGGGTTATAAGGATGATCCTGTAATAACAAAAAAATAGAGACTTTACAATTGATTTTGATCTATGAAGGGTGCTTACCTTGAATCTGACATTGCAAATTGTCAAAATTACTCTTGCATACAATCTTTTATCAGTAACAAATCTATATAAGCATTGAACGTCTTCGCTGCTGGTAGTTTGTTTATAAACCAACGTATTGAGTGGTGACCTAACTTGTCCCTTCTTGAATTTCCATGAAGCGAATACTTCATCACAAGGTTTACCAGGAACTGGCTCCCCTAGTCTGGTATTGTTAAAGAAATCGTAATGGGCCCAGTAGTATAGAGATGATCTGCGAAAAATAATATAATTGAAGATGTTTTAATTTGGCTTTGGGATTTGGCCTTACCCGCTATAGCTGCCAGTTTTGCTTTCGAATCTTACGAATAGAGCATTTCCAGTGGAGACGAAATCGTGCTTCTCCATCGCTTTGGAAAACGTATCGCAAAATGTTTTGATGATTTTGGAATCATCAGGCCAGGAAGCGTCGTATAAAGTCAAAGATTCACCACAGTCCTCTTCGATTGGTTGTATGGGAGATTCTATCCTGTTTATTCGGAAGCTGTAAAAATATTTTCATGAAAAATGTAGGCTAGGACAAATTTTTATCTAATAGAATGTAATTTAGGCGTTTATAACAGCCTAAACTACAAAGTTAATATCGTTCACGAAATATCGCGAATAGATTAACGAAATATGAGATATTAACAAAGTGATTGATTTTAGTCATTAAGCTAGACACCCCTATATCTACAACATGCATTGTTTAAAGAAAATAAGTAATGTTTGGAACTGAAGAGGCTATGGTATTGACATTTTGATGCGTAATAGAACTGTTTGTAAAAGAGATATAGGTGTTAGAACGTGCACCGTAAAACACCACAATTTATCATCTACAGATAATGTGTCACTTCGTAAAAGTTAATACAGGATATACAAAATGTAGAAAATGAGAAAATAAGAATGTTACTCTTGCTACGTATATCTTTCTCTTTTTATTTATAAGAATTTAATATTTCGTTAAATTATGAAGTGAACCATATTTTATAGAGAGACAAATTTTTGCTTTGTAAGATTTTATTTTTATTCTCAATCAAGTGTATTTAAACATAAAGATAGACAATGCAAATTTAATTTCGATTACTTGCAAAAGTACATATAAACATGCAAGGTTGAAGGTTTCATGGTTCTATATCTAATCTATAAGTAGTTGGAAAAAATTGCCTTCAGCAATTTTCTATTTTTTGCGTAAATGAAAAATAAGGAAAACGTGCTTTAGCCGCAATCCAATTTAACTACTGTTTCGGAGCATTTTTTCATATTTCAACCAGCAGTGTTTCTTAGGTTCATATTAGTCCTACAAGAATGTTAATTACTCGTGAGTTAACATTTTTTCTGAATCTCCCAGCTTGAATATTAAAACAATTAGAGTACATGCAGAGAAATGCTTTCTTACACCAAGAAAATAGATTTCCTTGCAAAAATCAGTCTCTAGAACGTCCGAAGAGTTTTTACGGTGGTGGAATAAAAAAGCTCCCAATCCGATGGGAAAAATGTATTTCTAGGGCGGGAGAGTATGTAGAAAAATAATATATATTTGTAAGCTTAGTTAAATAGAGTTAGAATTTTTTAGAAAACGAGTCCTATTTATATTTGATACACCCTCGCAGTTTAGTTAATTTAGACTTTCTTATTAAATCGCGATAATTAAAAATGTTTACATGGTTTTCTTTCGATATGTGTAATAAAATAAAATTCTTTAGCTGTAAGAATGCATGAAAATATAATACCTTTTGGGAATAAAAAAAAAACATGGTAAATCTAACACCTATACGTGAAAATGGATATCCATCAAATAAGCAAAAAAGAAATTAAATGGAAGAAGCGCAAAACATTTTATGTGAAATGCGAACACTGCGATATCACACAGATTACCATCAATCCAAAAACTAACCTGGGGAAATATAAGCGTACGATTTCACCCTCCTCGCCTTGCATCAAGTACGTGCAGCTCGTGTGCGGCGGATACCAATGGGCGACGGATAGGAAGATGCCCTCGGAGTCGCCCGAGGCTCGCAGACTCTCCGAGGACAAGAGCCAATCACAGGTACCGTTTCTACTGCCGGCGGTGTCTACGTGACCGGGCCAATTACCGACGTTAAAATGGAATCCGGTATTTAAAAGAGGCCCTGGAAAAGAAGAGGCGTGCGTTAGGGAAGATTCAGCGTTTTGATTATTCAGCAACGAATTCCAGATTCAATATGTATTCATGTGTTGCCTCCTATTCTTTTACTTTTGTATATCTTTTTCCCCTTTTAGTTTTTAAACTATCGTCTTGACTCTGGCAAATGTTTTAGTAGAAATTAAAATTCGTAGCAGTGGCGTGCTTGTTATTTTTACGATTTAAAAAAGCTTATGAGTAAGACACGATTGATTAATTGATTAAAGATAATTTTTATGAAATGTGAATGTCCATGAAAAGTATTGTATTAGTTAAAAAAAAACAGCATGTCCACGTACTACATGGTTGTATAAACTAACATAGTGTGTCCGAAATCCACGATCACATGTTAGCGCATGCATAGACAAAAAGTGCGTCAGATAGGCCCCTCAGAGCTACGATAGTTGCGCGCGGTGTGACTGGCCGGCGGGGATAAATGCAAGTATGCCAGATCGCGCTACGTACAATATATCTCGCACCCCGGTGAGACCTGGGCCAACGTGTATGGATGTCTCTCCACAATTTATGTCAACTTGCTTCAATATTCCCTAGCTTAGTTTTTGAGATAGTTGAGATAATTCGAGATTTTTTACAAAATTCTGTTCTTTTTTTAAGGTCCGATATCCTAAATCCCTTTACATGCTAAAGTGGTGATTCAAATTTTATTCGGTTGAGGGACGTAAAATTCCATTACATCTCGCTGTTAAATGTAAATAACCCGTAAATCGCACTTACGCCACTCCAATCCTGGCAGTAATGATTGACTTACGCAGCCGGTAGTACGAAAAAGTTATTTTATGTATATCATTCCAATCTCAATTCGAAATGATCATTTTGCTTCATATAAACTATAATTATTCTCTGTATTTTGTTGAACATTCACTAGAATTTCAAAAATAATATTCTGTGAAATGTGTGAGTTATGTACTGCGTTAAAAAAAATCATCCAAAATGCAAATTAGCATTGCTTGCTTATTTATTATTTATACGTACTTGTTCATTTGCTGGATGATATAAGCTGGAAAATGTCGACACGTAAATGTTGGGATTATACAAAAAAATAACTTTTACACATTATTTTTAATAAATATTTTTAGAGAAACAAAAGTTTATAGTATTCCGCCGTCACACAATATATATTTAAACGAACTTGTATGCCTAGTGTCACAATTAATTTACTACAAAAAAGACCGAATAGGAAAATGTTTATAGATAATATTTTAGAAGAATTTTTCCATTATAGATTCTGGAAAAATGTACAGAGTAGCTGACTGAAATTAAATAACATGAATCTAACTTGGCAATGAGTTTGATGCAGTTGCACAGCTATCGAGGCCCGGGCCGGAAATCTCCCTGGTGCTCCCCTTATTGAAATGACCACCATACAAAATGTCAATACAAATATATCAGTAACAGTTACTTAATTAAAATTAAATAGTTAAAATAATTTGGGAAAAGAAATCTTAAGACTAAAGAAAAAACAACTTACATCTAGCAAACAAACATAAATAAATTTAAAAAAGCTTATTAATCTGCAATTTTTGGTGTTTTATAAAAATGTTTATAACTTCTCTGTCAATAGAAAAAGCTAAAACTGTTTTTTTTGCGAGCTTATGACGTTTGAACATTTTTTTATAGCTTCATCAAAATTAACGTTTCCAGTTACTGCATTTTCAAAGGAAAGGATTGCCAAACCGTTAAGTCTTACTTGGCTCATTGTTGATCGAAAATAGCTTTTAATCAACTTCGATTTCGAAAAGCCTCTATCGCAAGAAGCAACTGTCTTTAGTGCCATATATAAGTTAGGGACTGATTCTTGGAGGTCAATTTCCATAAGCTTCAACATTTTCAATGCAGACCACATTTAGCTTCGTCCTTTTCAACCTTTGTTGCTTGAAAATGACATTTTAAGCGTATAATTTCTGGTAACATTTGATTTTCTTCTATCTCATCAAAAGGTTCCGTGAGGCCTTAAACCAACTTCGGAAGTTCTTCAATCCCTGTTTCAATAAGGTTAGTCTGTAACAGTATTTTGACACACGCTTACCCACCCACTTTCTGCACATAAAACCGTATCACCACCCGGGGTTGCAGGGCTAGAGGGGTGGAAAACTTACTTTTACACATACCTTATAAAATTATAGCATCAGCGCTTTTAATACAAACTTTTAAACATTAAAGGACACATTTATATATAATCATTCTCCCAGAATATAAGTACCTTTTTTATGTTCCTACATATAGGTACAATGGCACAAAAGTAAATTTGGACAATACACAGTAAATCTGTATGAAAATGAGCTTTGTTTATCTGCCAATACCTCCTCGTCGCTTGTCAGTCTTCCAAGTTTACTTCTGTCTCATCGTACATACACTTAAAAACTTAAGATTTTCCGGAGACCCCGTGATTAGCCCCCCTTAGTACGCCGGTTGTTCGATGGTTACTGTATCGAATCTAGTTAATATAAACATTTTTACGCACTGCAGAAAACCCAACAAAATACTCAACTGAATAACATTTGTATCACCACATTAGCATGCAAGGTGTTTGAGATATCAGGTGTTAAAGAAACAACGAAATACGTATTTCGCAAAAGTCTCAATTATCTCATAAACTAAACTAGATAGGTATAGCGCATGTTGAAAAAAGTTGATATGAATTCAAGAGAAGCATCTAAAAACACAGTAACGCACAGTGTATTCTATAGGGTGCGGCAAAAGTAATTGACACATTTCAAAGCTGAATAAAATCCAAACAATGTATATAACATTTTTTTTATTCTCATCTGAAAGTACATAAAATATTTTAGTTACAGTAATTCCTTAGTTTTAAAAATAATGTCAGTTAAGTGGGTGCCGTTGTTAAGAACACACTGATGAAGGCGTTCACGAAAGTTGTCCATCACTCAGCTGATCATTTCCTGTGGAATGGCAGCCACTTCCTGTCGAATTGCTTGTTTTAGTTGATCAATATTGCGTGGGCGATGAGTGAATGGGTGAAGCTTTGATTTGAGATAGCTCCAAAGGAAAAAATTACATGGGTTCAAGTCGGGTGACCGAGCAGGCCAACCGATGTCACCTCGCAACGAAATCAAACGACCGGGGAACATCTCCCTCAAAATACCCATTGTACGGCGAGCAGTGTGGGCTGTTGCCTCATCCTGCTGAAACCAAACATTGTCCGTATTATCAAGTTCATCCAGTTTGAGCCTTAAGAAGGTCTCCAACATCTTACAATATCGATCACTATAACATTGTCTTGTTCAAAGAAGTACGGGTCCCAAATGCCGAAATCTGCAACCGAACACCATACTGCCACCTTAGGGCTATGCGAGGGTTGTTCATGCAACTGACGAGCATTGTTCTCTATCCAGTATTTGAAATTTTGCTTATTAACACTGCCACACAAATGAAAATGTGCCCCATCGCTGAATAACACAGAAGCTGCGCGGGGGGTATGTTGTTGAATTTCCAGAGATACTGCTTTGAGGTTTTCCCAGTCTCTCTCCTTGAGTTCTTGCGTCAACATCATTTTGTAAGGATGCATTTTGAGTTTTGTGTGGAGAATTCTTTGTACACCGCGGTCAGAAAGCGCAAGCGCAGTAGCGTGTTTGCGTGCCGAGCGGAGTGGAGATTGTTCAATGGATGCTCTTACCGCTTCCACATGTTCAGGAGTTCAGGCAGTCCGAGGTCGTCCAGATTGTTTTCTTTTCAGTGCTGATCCACTAGCTTGAAAGTTGTTGACCAATAGCAAAGTCGTCTTTCGAGCAGGTCACGTCGACCAAGTCTAAAGTGCACTCGAAAAGTTCTTTGAATAGCAGTCATAAATTCGTTGTTTTTAGTAAACGTTTCAACAATGAAAGCGCGATGCTCACCAGTCCAGTTCATGATGGCGACTGAAAATGGCATTACTTCTTCTCCAATGCGACCTGGTGACCTTTGAAAATGTGTCAGTTACTTTTGCCGCACCCTGTATTTAAATCGCACAGGTATTCTATTTAAAAAATCAAATTGAAAGTGAAAAGTGAGCATCCTGTGTACTTGAATATAATTATATATTGTACAAGACTTGTTTCGGAATAATTTTTATTTGAAAAACTTTTCTCTAAATCGTTCAGAGATGCTGTTTAACGTGTATATCCCAGCACGTCCACTAGAATTAAACTCACACCAAATCAAAGTCCCATTTCCAAACTGAACAATGAATTAATTTATATACATACAAACTTACCCGCGGGAGATGAAACAAATTCGACGAACAAATCCTGCGAGGTACCAATTATCGAATACGGAAACTTCCCCATTCCGCAGAACGTTCCTATCACCGGGCTGAACTCATTCTTACCGTCATATATCTTGATATAATCGAACGGACAATTCTCCTGACCTACCGGAAACAAAAACAAGGATTAGATAATAAATTTGAAGTGTAACCGTTTTATTTGTGGTTGTATACGATACAGTGATATAGTAAAAGGTGGTGTATTAAATTAAATGACGTTTTGGATTTCCGATCGCGTTCAGCCGCTTTTGTTACGGCCGAACGAATTCATAGATTGACGTAATGCGATAACATAGGGCGTGAAAACTAATTATTAATAAATAACGAACGGTATATATGTATAACCGTATAGTATTAATAACTTCATACAAATGTTCCTAAATATGAATTATAACACCTTTGCTCGTTTAATTAACGGTCTGCGTCCATTTGTTTTGTTTGATGTAAGTGTAGTGGCTCTGTATTAATTATTAATATGAAATCAGTTTCATTAGCTGTCGCAAATGCGATGTGTTTGTAATATCCCGGACGTATTGAGGGATTTTAATGAAATAGTTAATGGGGAATATACAGAACCTTAATTAATGGCTTCCGGTTGTAGATTAGCAGCGGACTCATAATACCCAACGGCAAAAATATATCCGTGTATATGTAATTGAACGAATAATTTAGCAGCTGTACGATTATCATATGTTTTACGTTGCATGTTAACATTAAAATAGTAATACGATCTGTTGAAATTCTCTTCATTATTCATTAGTTACAGAACGTTTGAAATTAGAATAAAATATTAATATTCTCATATGTATTATAACAGTTATTGGTTTCGGTTGGTGATTACTAGATATTTTCGTGAAAACTAATATTTTTATACAACTGCTAAATTAAATGATAAATCACTTCAGAAATTTAAATACATTTTACATAATTAATATTATTACATTCTCCTGGCTTGAAGAATTATGCCGCTAGTTTTCCTTACGAAGGGGGAGGACCAATTGCTTATGTTTGTATGTATAAAATACTTGCTTATTTGCTCGATAGCTCAGTACCTCTCGAAATAAAACACATTACGCATGTATAAAAATAAATTTTTATATAAATTTTTATTAAAACAATACCCCTTATAACAAAAAAAAATAAATTAAAAAATGTGTGATCACTAGAGTTTGTTAAAAAGGTGGTACCGGATGGCAGTAGCGTAGCGTAGCGGTAGCGGCGTGGGTAGAGGTAATTTTCAACTCGTAGTCGATCTCGACAGTACCGCGAGAGAGTTCAAAGCGACACTACGTTGCACGCTGCACGCCAAATAACTACGCGGAGATGGGACGCCCAAAGGGTGTAACGTTCTCTTCGAATGTGAATAAATATCTCAGGCATTTGCCTGGATTAGAATATAGAAGTCCGCATATTTATTGCACAATATTCAATAGCGGATCGTTAAGTCGCGATAGGTTTGAATGTAGAAAACGTTGTAAAAGTAAACGTCATGTATTGAATTTAAGAAATAGTATTCCATACTGGCAATTTTTATATGATTTTATTTTTATGTTAAGTGTGTCCAACATCCCACAACATCTAGTATCTAATGAACACTTTCGTCTTTTTTGGGCCAAGTACGTTCCCTCATGGAAGCTGCCAACATCTATGCAATTACGATACAATTTGCCATGTGTGTAAGGTACAGTAAAGGAATGTATAAAAGACGAGTTGAGAAATAAGAAAATCTGCCTATGTGTGGATGAAACAACTGATGCTCAGAAACACAGCATCATTCATGTTGTAGCGCGTCCTTTAAAACGTGATGGTCCACCAACTTCATTGTTGTTATCCAATAAAAGGATTCAGAAAACTAATGCAGAAACCGTTGTTAAGATAATAAAAGATTCGTTGAGAGAATTTTCTATCGCAGCAACCCAAGTCACAATGTTCGTTACTGACGGAGCCGCAACAATGCTGAGAGTTGGTAGGATGTTGAAAATATGCTTTCCGACTCTTTTTCACATAACATGCCTCATACACGTGTGTCACCTCGTAGCAGAAACCATTCGAAAGAAGTATCCGATGGTGGATAAGTTAACAGCAGCTACCAAAAAAATGTTCATCAAATCTCTCAAACACATCCGTGCATTCAAACAATTGTGTCCGAAATTACCACCACCACCTCAGCCTGTGATAACGCGATGGGGAACATGGCTCCAGGCAGTATCTTACTATCAGAAATATTTTTCGCAAGTGAAAAATGTCAACTTGAAACTTGATTCAAATGATTCTGCGGCAGTTCGAGATAGTTAGCAACTTTTTTCCAATTCGGACGTTCAACAACAAATAGATGATATTTCCATGAACTGTTCTGAAGTTACACAAGCTATTGAGCAATTAGAAAACAGTGACTTATCTGCACGAGACGCATTAAATTGCATAAACAATTTACAAGCAGCTCTAGAAAACTTGATGAACACTATAGGAGTCGATGTTGCTCAAAAATTTGGTGCAATTTTAACGAAAAATCCCGATTTACAAAAGGTTCGGTCTATAACTGAAAATCAAGAGTGCCCAGATGAGGAAAAGGAGTATTTGACATTTGCAAATCTTACTTCACTGGATGTCGAACGATCATTTTCGAAGTATACGACAATGTATTCACAACACCGTCGACGGCTGAATGAATCGACATTGCTGATATTGCAATTCTACGCAGCTTACCAGGGCGGTTGCCAATTGCCACAGTGGACATCAAGACGACAGGAAAAGGTAACAATATTATTTTTCACAAATATTGTATATTACGTACCTACTTTTATGCGGTGCGCCATTGCCGGTATCACCTTTTTAACAAACTCTAATGATGAGTTACAAATCATGCCTACTATGTCAACAAAAAGATATTTAAAACCGAGCCGGAAACATTTTTATTTTCTCTATTATTTTAGTAGTAATTGCGTTAGAAACTCAAATCCATTGTGCTAATTAAATATCTTAGTTACTAACTGAATTGTCAAACAAAAGATATCAATTTAATGCATGTTTGGTTGATATATTTATAATAAAACAGATTTTCAGAGATACAAATATTTTTAGAGGTCTAGAACGTATAGAGAAAACACTGTTATTTGATGAAACAGAAACAAAAGTTAACGGCAGCCAATCTGCTACAAAATTTGGTGATTAGAAGCAAATGGAGAAAATCCATTTTTAAGAAATATCCCGTGAATGTTTGACTGTTATTGCGAAATGCATCCATTTCGTACGATTGATTGATTTTTCTACCAAAGCAGGGCTGGTCTTTACATCCCTAACACTGAAGCTTAGTAGCTTATTGTATTATTCCTGCTTCGGTTTTCTTTTACTCGAACAGGTCAGTTCCTGTAATCAGGTTTAAGAGCCTATGTAGTAAATCTTTCTTCATTGGTAGTTCAATTGTGCTTCGCATAGCGAATCTGCGTTGAGCTAATGCTGCACATTCGAAAATAATATGAGGGGCTGTTTCCTCCTCCTCATTGCAAAGTCTACATAAGGGCTCATCTTTGTAGATCCCCATCTTATGCAGGTGGCCTCTCAAACAGCCATGTCCATTTCGTACGATTCTTACTTTAAGTAATACCTTCCCCTTAATCCCCTTAATCGAAACATATTTTTTTGGTAGGAAATCATCACAGTCGGAAATTACGTGCCACAAGAATGGCATATCCAAGCATTTCGCGACACAAAATCATAGCGTACACGAAATTTCAACATTGAGTGGCAGCGGGGCCAGGGACACGCCAGGCCCGAAATTTAAAACGTTATAATGCGGTTAATATTGAAGCACAAAATATTCTTCTTGCGGCACAAAACTAGTACAAAATGATAGCGTATACGAAATTTCAAAATCCAATGGTGGCGGGGCTAGCATGTACCCAGCCCCGCCAAAAAGAAACCATTCTAGCACCGTTAATATTGAAGTACAAAATTTTCCTTTTGCAGCACAAAACGGCACAAAATGAGCACAAAATGGTAGCGTAAAATTTAAAAAAGTTACATTTTTCTGAAACCTTAGTCACCATCCCGACAGTTTTAATTGCGTGTTTATAGAAAAAGTTTGCTTTCGTCAAAAAACATGAATATAACTTTTCTTTGTTTACGTGTTTTACAGACACAAGTTTCAGAAATTTTTTTTGTATGAATGTGAAATATGTTAACCTCAACTCTCATAGATGACAACAAACATCAGAACCGGTCATGTTACTGTTGCTTCGGTAAACGTCAATTGACAATTATGGCGCATATAGGCTACTCATTACTTTGCATCTGGTACATTTCGCCCCATATAATAACCAGATAAATGAATAACAGTCGACGTTCAAATGGCACAAAAGTCTATTGATTCGTTCGTGACAGGCGTCATACTGTTTTCTCGGTGCGGCGCGCAATTGTTTGTTAAATATGTATACAATTCGAACGCGTACATGACAGAATTGATATAGAACAAAATAAATTATTCCAGCCACTAACCTAATTAAAATTTATGGAAATACGTGACAAGCGGTAACAGCATGATCAATACTTTATTGCAAAGTGTGGGCATCTCTATTTAGCGATTTACATTGGCGTTGTTAGTTAATACGTATTATAATATTTAAAGGAACTTTATTTTGAGATTTTTACAAGGTAGTTCTGCTGGAAAATGTTTCTTAATGTGATCTAAGTGTTTTTTTAAACAAAGGCAATTTCTAGAGAAATCAGGGCAAAAGTTAAACTTGACTACTCGTGCACCTTGTGGAACATAAACGAAAACATGAACATTTTTATATATAAAAAAATTACAAAGTAAAAGAATCTTAATGCGACGTATGTGCATGTTTTTCAAAAACTAGCATCTCAAATCTGGGCTGCGTATTTGATACACACACAATATTATTTTCAAGTTCGCGACGATTTCTTACTTTTGCTTTGATGACAGATAGACGAGAAACTCAACTCGCATAAATATGATGTTGCAAATGAAACCAAACACTTTACTGCTTTGTTTGCGAGCTGAGGGTATTCTTGCATTCTTTTGGTCCAAAACTGATCTGGGTTCTGCGAAAAAAATTCTAGTTTTAACATTCCATCACTTGATATTTCAATAAGTTGTTCCTTCATGTTTGTTGCAATCTCAGCGTGTTGAAAAGAATTGTCTAAAAAACGGATTCAATATCCATCTGTAATTATCATAACTGTTTTGAATTTTTTAGGGGAAATAGTCGAGTTATTGCTTCAAGTTGTGCAAACTGATTTGCATATCTGTAAAAACATGCTCAGAATTTATCGCACTATACTTAGTGAAATCTTCTACGAGTTCTTGAATGCTCTGGAATGAATTAAACTTCTTTCTCCCAATTGAAGTCGACCATAAATTAAGTTTTTTTTATAAATCCGTTAATTTTATCCGTGGCTGTTACTATATTAACATCGCAGCCTTGCAAGCTATTATTCAAAATATTTAAGGATTCGAAAATATCAGTAAGGAAAGCCAGCCTAAGAACCCAAAGAGGCCTGGAAAATACGTTCTCATATTCCGATGTTTCATCATGCAAATACATCAAAAGTTCTGATTTTAACTGGAAAATTCTTTTCAAGACGTTACCCCTCGAAAGCCAACTTACTTCTGTGTGATAAATAAGATTTACATATGAGGAAACAAATTTTTCTAAAAATACGAGTCTATAACGCTTTTTTTTTATTGAATTCACAACTTTAATAACACCTTTCATAACACAATCCATTTCAGGAGGTAAAGATTTTGATGCAAGAACTTCTCGATGTAAAAAACAGTGTACCCAAGTAGCATTTGGTACTACTTCTTGTAATTTGACAATAAGACCAGATCGATGTCCTGTCAAAGCCTTGGCGCCATTGGTGCATATAGCAACGCATTTCGACCAGTCAATATTGTACTTATCAGTACTTTGCATAAAAGCGCCAAATAAACATTTTCCGGTCGTATTGGTTTCTAATGGCGTACAAAATAAAATATCTTCTGTAATACCATTTTTCGTATCGTATCTTACGAATGCTACAGCTAGAAATATCTGTAGATTCGCCCATCTGTAGGGAGAAGCATGTGCACTTTTTAATATTTGCAACAATTTTGTGTTCGAATATCTTCTGCCATGTCACTTATTCTTCTTTGGATAGTACTGTTGGATAGCGGTATTGTTTTTAACTTCGCAGCCTCTTTTTTACCAACGATTATTTGCACCATTTCAACAGCTGCTGGTAAGATCAGATCTTCAGCAATTGTATGTGACTTACTGGATTTTGCAATGCGAAATGCAACTCGATAAATTGCTAGTAATGCTTTTTCGTTATGAGTGGTTGTTGATGTAAAAGTGGCTTGCTCCTTGTGCAGGGAGTTTAGCTTTCTTTCAAAAAATTCCACGGGCTTCTCTTTTTTGTCTATTTAAATGTTGAAGTAGCTTTGATGGCTTCATACTTTCTTTTGACAAGACTTCTCTACATACAACACACTGTGGTTTATTGGAAATAACGGTAAAACCATATTTAAGATATTCATCGTTGTACAATCTATTTGTCTTTTTATATTTGTCACTTCCAGACGTAGATGGTTGTAATGATCTTATTAAAAATTTATCCATATTTAACAAACCAATAAACTTCAAGATAACCGATATTGCACTCAGTAGCTAACAGCACAGCACACACGTTGGAAATGATGCCTCGTCGTCCTTCGCTGCTTATATAAAGCCAATCTGAAACTTCCAGAAAGCTCCAGTGCCATCTAGCACTCTTTCGAATATGGCGGCAACCTCCGTAAAACGCGAAGAACAAAGAAGAAATTGTGCTACTTGGTGATAGATGGCACAGGTCGCTAGAAATATTGGTAAACATAAAGCTTAAATCTTTCTTTTTTTAGATTGGTTGATCTTTTTAACATTGATTTTTAAATATAATTATATATTCAAATATATGTCAATTTTTAAACTTGATGCTTTCCGATTAGGAGAAAAATGCCAGTAACAGTGGCGTAAATCCTAACAGTCGACGTTTTATTATGATGGGGTCTCGAACAAAATTCTTGCCTTAAGGGGGGCGCTTTGAAAAAAAGTTTGATAACCATAATCGGTGACTACTTTATATTTCCACAATGATAATGATCCGAAACACACCTCTAAACTGTGCCGAGGATATTTAGAATCGGGGGAACGCGAAAGCAATATCAAAATAATGAACTGGCCTCCTCAAAACGCAGATGCTAATCCCATAGAGCTTTGTGGAAGGAACTCGATAGACAGGTGAAAATAAATCCCCCAACTTCCAATGAATCGATGTGGAAACAACTACAAGAAGCCTGGCTTAAAATAGAACCACTACTCTGACGAAATTCACAGAGAGAATAATAATAATAATAATAATATACTTTATTGCCCAGCAGAAAATAATACATTTCCACTTACAGGACAACAGGAATTAACAAATATGCCAGTGAAATGCAGAGATCAAATTAAATTAAAACCATATAAAGACACGAACAAATAACAACTTAAACAAATATATATATATATGTCAAGCGAAAACGAAATTAACTACAATTTGTAATTAACGGAATGGGTCCTCCAACAGGTTGTTAGCATTCTTTGTCATATGAGTGACTGGAGCTTTGCACAGTACGTTAGTTCTACATCGCTGAACTTCAAAAGTTGCAAGAGACCTTGTAGCATACTGCGGTACGGTGTAATTAATTTGACAGAGGAGAGAAGGGGCATCGATATAATTGTTGACTAACTTGTGCAGAAAATGCGTGCTGAATTCTTCCATTCGATCCGATAAGGGCGGCAAGTCATGTCTCACCAGTAGACTCATATAATCGGTATCACGTCTAGGGTAGGCGCCGTCGATTTTAAAACGTAAGTACTTCAAGAATTGCTTTTATACTCTTTCAAGTAGGACCTGTAGATACGTATATTGGGGATACCAAATTAGAGATGCATATTCCAGTTCCGATCGAACTAGCGAGAAATACGGCGATTTTAAAGCTGTGGGACTTTTAAATTGCCTACAAGATCGAATAAGAAATCCTAGAGATTTTGTCGCAGAATTACGCGTGGCGACAGTATGGTCAGCATATGACATGCTCGTATCAAACAATACGCCAAGGTTCCTCATTGTGGAGTATCTAGGAATAGGTGTTTGGTTCACGATGTATTGGTAACCTACCTAGAATAGCTTACAACGGCGCATTTGCTTAAATTCAAATGTATTTTATTTTGCATACACCGCGTAGCTATCGTTTCAAGACGACCTTGGAGAAGCAAGCAATCGCTTGGAGAAGATATGGTGCTATATATCTTAAGATCATCAGCGTATGCCAGGACGTTGCAGTCCAATTTCTGAAGAAGATCGTCCAAGTATATATTGAATAAAAGAGGACCTAGATTGGATCCTTGGCATACGCCAGAAAAGGCGGTAAAAGACTGAGAAGTGTAGCCGTTATAATGAACATAGCAAGAACGGTTAGTTAGATAAGATTGGATTAACTTTGTTACGGCAGGAGAAGAGCCAATGTCAGTTAATTTTGACAGCAATAATAGGTGATCGATAGTTTCAAATGCTTTACTAAAGTCAGTATACAATACATCCACTTGTTGACGTTATCCAAGGATTCACTAATGTATTGTGTTATCTTAGCAAGGTTAGTTATGGTGGATCTACCAGGGATGAACCCGTGTGGTAGCGAAAATAGATAAGATTTGACACTACTATAGATTCTGCTAGACAAGAGATGTTCATAAATCTTGGCAAAGTTTGATAAGATATTTATTGGCCTATAATTTAGGAAATCCGAACGATCACCTTTTCTAAACACAGGCGTAATCCTGCTTGTTTTCCAAACATCAGGAAACGTCGAAGAAGTAACTGACAGGTCGAATAATCTTGCTAGAAGTTCACAAAGTACTACGCAGCAAGCGCGCACAAGAAATGCAGGGAAACCATTATGACCGGCCGTGTTGTTAGATTTCAGGTTTCTAGCAGCTTGTAAAACATCGCTGGGGGTAAAGTGCCCAATTGAAAAGGAGTTGGTAACTATGTCCCGCTTAGGTGGAAGAATTGAGGGTTGTGGACCTGACTGAAACACTTTTGAAAATTCGTTAGCAAAAGTCTCAACAATGTCGGCGGAATTGTCAACAATTAAACCGTTTAACGTAAGAAAGCCAGATATCCTGGACAAACCTCGCCGGTCATTTATGTATTGCTAAAATACCCTCGAATTGTGAGCGATGCCAATCTCAGACTCAGTCTGATATTCCATGTATGCAATCTTAATTTTATCCTTGGATAGTTTTCTCAGACGTTTATGATCCTCGTGGCGATACTCCAATCCACTCCTGCGCTATTTTCGGAGGTAAAAATGTTTTAGTTCAAGAGGTTTTATAATTTCATGACTAAACCAGAGAATGCTGTAAGTGTGTGCCTCAATTATTAATAGTCGAAGTGGACATTTTGACGATACCAAGATTTAATTTTTTTGTGTCAAATAAATTTTATAATTGAATAAAGATTAACAATTTCTTTGTTTTAAGAGTATTAAGTTAAATGCAAAATTACAATTTTTTTCAGTTAGCACTTCCTTTATACAAGTATATTTGCGTATTTTTTTGGGTGGGCAAATAATTATGGCCGGTAGTGTAATTTGTATTACTAATATTATGTTCTTGCATTTTCTATCTAACTAAACTAAACATCAAAGCTGAACATAACTCATTCAATATTTTGAGTATACTTTAAAGAGATTTAATTATTTTATGTATGCATTACTGCAACTCTCATCAACTTTCTGCATACGTACATTATTGCACAGTTTTCGGAGATGTCTACGCCTCAGAAGAAAATAAACATCTAAATTACATGCAACGCATCTAAGAAATTTCCCGTCTTCTCTCAAAGACGACGCGAAATTCGCTCTAATCTTCAGACGAGGAGGCATTCCAGACGGTGCTCCTAACTATTGGTAAAGTCTTAGTAAATCGTAAGTACTTCTGCAGTTCTAGCGTATACATAAATTAAAACGGTGCACCTGTAGAAGTTCTACGCGAAAAGATTATAGCTAGGTGTAAGGGTTGATTTGCCGACGAGCGAGTGTGCAGGTTAAAGTTGATTTCGTTGGCGCGATGCAACATTACTAACCAAATAGAAAGCGTAACGCTTTCGGGAATCCATCGTGCTATCGCGTTGAAACGTTAATCGGATGTTCGATGCCTGGAATTACTAAAACGCGGGTGCACTGCTTCTTTGCAATTCGCGTAGAATTAATTTTCAGTGTAGAGCTTAATTTCCGTTAATAAAGCTCGTTTCTGTAGGGATGAAGTTTAATTTAATATAATTAACGTCGTTAGCAGACGAAAAGCGAACGGTAGTAGAAATTCACGTTTCAATTGAACTGTTATTTTCAAGGTTAATGCCATAGCGAAGGTAAGTATACAGACTAGGCAGGTGAGGGAAAGTTGGTATCATGGGAGAGTTAGGATACAATAAATTTTTCACTGTTACATTGATAACAAAAACCACTTCTGGTTATGAGTTGAAATATGGGGTTTTCACAAAGTACGAGGTAGGCGCCATAAATTCTCGGCCTGATATAGAAAGTATAAACTTGGTAAAATATAACAATTTTTATTTTTCAATGTAATTTCTCCTAATTTCAATACATTTATTACAACGATCAATTAATAATTCTATACCTTTGTAAAAATAATCTAAAGTTTTTCGCTCAGAATACTGTGTTACAGCTGCTTGCAACTCATTATCGTCCTTAAAACGGCGTCTCCTAAGGTCTTTATTTAAATGAGAAAATAAATAATAATCACTTGAAGCCATGTCCGGACTGTACGATGGATGTTCCAATTCTTGAAAGCTACATCCGCGGATGTGAGCTTGGTGGCTGTATGGACGGGTGTATTGTCGTACAATAATCGAACACCTTTTGTAAATTTTGCTCGAAGTTTTGCACGAAAATTGTCTCTCAATTTATGCAGCAAAGGCGCATAATATGTGCTGTTGACAGCTAATATCTTTTCTGAATTCAATGCGGCCGAATCAGATGTTACCCGGAAAGTTATTACAAATCCATTCAACGTGACAACTAAGGACCAACTTGATAATAGGCAGGAAGAGGTCATCGAATTGCGGAATGATGGCACTTGCAAAGACACTTTAGTTGAGGTATAAGCTTTGAGGAGCTTTAGTTCAAGAAAGCTCTTTTGTATCCAAAGCTGCGTGGAAGTGCTTTAAGATATCTGGTGATGTTTTCCACAAGCTTTCTTTGTGAACAAGGATTCTCGGCGTTACTTTCAATAAAAAATAAAAACGGGAATCAGTTGGATGCAGGCGACGTTATGTACGTAACATTAAGCACCAACATTAACCCCAAAATTCCTCTGCTAGTGAAGCAAATGCAGGCTGAGAAATTTCAGTAGAAGACGTTTTTAGAACCTAATAGTAGTTTTTGTTATATTTTTAGGAATGTTTATGTTTTATTTTGAGATTAATGTTTTATATGAAAATGTGTTTTTATAATTATACTGGGTGCGCCATTGATATGCCGCCGGACTTTAGCGTGAAAACTACCAAAGATGGAGAAATGAGATTTATTATACATATGTAGTATACCACAGCGCATTTTGTAAAATTATATACAAATATACAGGGTGTTCCAAAATTCCTCAATTGCCTTCACCTTTTTTATTTTAAATGGATTGCTATATTTTTTATTGATCTTTTTGATGGCCACCTAAATTACGTTTGCAGCGATATATGGTTATGTGCACTTTCAATAATTACTTTTGGTTATATTGCAAATTTTTGTTAAAATTTTGACAGTTAGAAGACTCTGACATTGTAATATATAGTTTCAAAACAGATGTAGTGTCGCGAGTTAGTCTTTTGCTATCAATATAGGGGCTAACAATTTGTGCATTTCAAGGTGATATAATGTAAAAATATATACAGGGTGTTAAATATGTCGTGCAACGTTTAGCGAAATTCAAACGCTTTTTTTCGATTTTTTTAATAGAACCTATATTTTTTCATATTGCCAGCAATTTCTTTGTAAAATTACCTTCAAAATGGTACCAATAACGTAATACTTATTTCCAGCATTTTCGAAGATATTGGACTATTATGGAAAATACGTTTGTAATATCCGATATGCGGGCATCTAATACAGCTAGATGGCCATGATTTTCAAACAAAATCAAACATCAAATGCTACCTTTGATATTATGCGCATTTATCGTCTTACTTGCCACAAAAATATTTCATTGTTATATTTATTCCCAATACTATTTAAGGTATCACAATTTTAATATGTATAGCGTAAAAGACAACAATTAAGTACCAGGGTTCTTTAATTTGGTTTTAAAATTGTGAGGTAATAAAGACGGAACCATTTAGCTCCACTGAATTGTTCTCTTTTACGCAAATTGTTTGGATTATGTTCAAGAAATAAGAAACTGTAGGTAATACAAAACTACTAAGATGTTCAAATATGTCTCCATTCTGCTCTGTGCATATTCTTAATCGTCTCTATACGGTCTGGCTTACATTTTGAGCCAAGTTGTTCTCGTTTAATTGAAGAGAGGCGTTTCTTACTCGCTGCTTCATGTTTTCTGCCAACGTAGGGGGTGTCGTGTAAACAGTTTTTATACTAGGCCATAGAAAAACATCACAAGGAGTATTCCGCTAACATTCTTGATGCTAAGAGTGGATTTCTGTTCCAAGCGCCATGAACAACTACCATATCTATGAACTCTTCTTTCGAGAAATTCATTTTTACTTAATGAAAGTAAAACATAACAGCAATGATATAATTGACAACAAGATTAAAGTAGTAGGTAATAACTAATAAAGAACATATAAGTAATTCAAATTACAAGAATGAGCCATAACAAGATTATAACAAAGACTGAAACGCGATGACAGCAGAGAAACCACGAAAGACAATTTTATATGGAAATTTTAGGCAGAGATTTAATGTTTCGTCAGATAGTAGATTTTATTTGAAAATCATAGCCATCTAGCTGTATTAGATGTGCCGCATATCGAATATTACAGACGTATTTCCCCAAAAAGTGCAATATCTTCGAAAATATTGGAAATAAGTTTTATGTTATTGGTACCATTTTGAAGGTAATTTTATAAGGAAATTGCTGGCAATATCAAGAAATATAGGTTCTATTTAAAAAAATCGAAAGAAGAGCGTTTGTATTTTGATAAATGTTGCACGATATATTTAACACCCTGTATATATTTTTACATTATACCACCATGAAATGTATAAAGTGTTAACCCCTAAATTGATAGCAGAAGAGTAACTCGCGATACTGCATCTGTTTTCGGGCTATTTCTTAAAATGTCGGAGTCCTCTCTCAAAATTTTAACAAAATTTGCAATATACCCAAAAATAATTATCGAAAGTGCACATAACCATATATCACTGCAAACATAATTTAAGTGGCTATCAAAAAGGTCAATAAAAAATATAGCAATCCATTTAAAATAAAAAAGTTGAAGGCAGTTGTGGAATTTTGGGACACCCTGTATATTTGCGTATAATTTTGCAAAATGCGCTGTGGTATACTATATACGTACAGAAAATCTCATTTCTCCAACTTAGGTAGTTTTCACGCTAAACTCTGACGACACACTAATGGCGCACCTGGTATAACAGGTGATCTCTGAACAGTTCAAATTTAACTCTAGTGGTCCACCATTTCCCTAAGGTTGGAAACCACTGCAGTAGAGAGAGACCAATGCATGTTAGAATTAAATGTTTTTTCTCACATCATTCGGACGTACGGTTGACCATGACAATCCACAAATTCTCGAAACAATTGTTTTGAATTTAATCAAATAATTTGTGTGGTGCGGAGTGTGCCGATACTTTAGCGTCTGCCATTATTGTTTATTTGTAAAAGTCTTCTTTTGTAATCGTAAAACTTTTCAGTGTTTGGAACGTCGAAGTTGAATCGAAACCCTATACATTACAGTGCCTTACGTATGAACAGTAGGAAACCTTTCCCATGAAAAGTGCATGCTTCCCAATAAAACTTTCTTAAGTAAGTCAAAGGAAACGTATGTACGTGAAGCGTATAATACAGTAACTAGGTAAGCGAACGCTCGGTTCAGCATTCAATGATATTTCATTTGCATCTCGCAATATACATGCACCCACCTATTACCATACATAAGCGCGTATGTACTGTATGGTGCTTATTCCGGTGTTCTATGGCTTCGTGTATTCCGCTATGTTTTGCCGATATTAATAATACTGAAAGCGCACGGAGTTAAATTTGATTTTGATTACTTTCCTAGCATACGGCGTGATCGGCTGTCTACTCTATCTCTCTTTGTTTCTGTCTATCTCTACATCGCGCTCTCGCAACTAGGCACTTACTACTGTATTAAGCCGCCGATTTATTAATACAATGTTGTCGGAGAAGTTGTTCCATTAAGCGCTTGAACACGAGGCACCCTACCGATTTCGACCTTTTAACTTTTAATAATCTAGCAGGTAGTAAAGTACGACACAGTTCGTTTTAGCGCGTTACCATCTTTCAGGACGATTAAAGAAACTTGCGAGCGTAAACCATATAATATTTTCATAAGTAAATATCTTGCACTTTCCGATATGCAATGCTGAAGTTAAAACAAGGCGAAGAAGTTCTGTTAAAGCAGAAAGCAATTGCAATAGGATTTTAAGATATACTTGGTGCGAAATTGTTACAACAATATAAATGAAGGTTGTTTGATAGACCTCGAAAGAGTCTTCGATTGAATAAATAGAAGATAATTATGGAACACACTAAGAAATAGACACATAGAAAAACAACTCATAGAATTGTCTACGAACCGTTATCCGTCCGCATAAATTTAAAGACTTCTAGGCCAAAAGAAAAGAATATAAAATTATAGCAATAATCTTTTCTAACAAATCTTTAAATTACCTACTGCTATTTTATTCAACCTCTATGTTGTAAGTTTAACTTTTACTTTGTAAATTAATTTTGGAAAACCCTGTATATTATTTTAGAATACCAATGTATATTTTTCATCAATCAAACCGGTTGAAGTTGTGTAACGATATGTCTTAACGAATGTATTACTTGTACGCGTCATGTACAAGGCCACAGTACGTCATAAGCAAAAAGTGCAACGTCATGGTGAAGAATTGTATATAAACTCTCCAGATTTACATTTCGATAGACTCTTGCGTGGCAAGTCGGCGATTACGCTGACTACAATAGGTTAAGCAGTAGTTTCACTTATATGTGGCAAGTCAGCGTACACGTAGACTACAACAGGCTGAGTAGAGTCTGGGAAATATCCCTCGGGTAGTCGGATTTTCGCCGGCAACCTTGGAATACTTTTATAAGTTCAAGTAGTATCCCGGTGGAAATCAGCTTCGGCCGACAGCTCTGGAATATTTTTCGAATCACAGGTCCGTAATTAACTTATACTAAAACCCGTTGGAAATACTTGATTTATTTTGACGTAGAGAATCTAAGACCGTAAACAAATTTTTGCCAATACCCGTAACAAACGTTTTACCGTTTGAGATAGTGAGTAGTTTAAGCAGACACATATCGTTCCACTACTTGATATCTTTTATTGAGAAAACATCTTTTCTATTAAACATTGTAAATAGTCACGATCAAACTAGAATTTTATGTTTATTTTGATTTGATTTGTGTATTACGTTTGTTCTTTTTTAAAGTTATTTTGCTAGAGCTTGTAAATAAAACTTTGTAAATATTATTACTTCTGTTCATCCCGACACTGAATTCTGGACATAAGCAGCTATTCCCGGTTGATGATAAATTGACATCGTGCTCGATACTGACGGATAAACACTTCACCATCACCAAAACCGTAAACATCCTAATTAAACAACACTCACGTGGGTGAGGTTTTAAAATAATCCAAGTAATTTTGACAGTTCTTAAAATACATTAATACTGTTGGCGACATCTACACGGTGGGGCAAAGCAACTTGCTTATTTGAATTTGGCGCCCTGAAGCGATGGTTGCTCCGAGGAAGGTGGGGGTAGGCATATTCGAAAGGACGGGACGTAAAGTTGTAGCTTCGCTTGCTTGAGTTAGCATCATGGTTTTTTGAAGAAAACGAACGGGCAGTTTCGGTGACTTCCGACCGTTATGTCCACATGATTCAGGAGTTTTAGTTATTATTTTTTAGCCATTTTTCAATATTATCAATGTATGGTCCGCCATTTGTATGTAGATCTTCATAGGCATCAGCCTCTACGAGTAGCGTTGTGTCGTCCGCATAATTAATGGTTAGATGGTTACGTATAAAGGTATTATCGATGTATATATCATTAAAATTTATTAAAAAACAGGAAGGGCCCAAGTACACTGCCTTGGGGCACACCTTGTTCCAGTACTCCAACTTGCGAGCAAGTTTTCTTGTTATTCGATAGTATACGAACAATTTGTTCTCTATCCGACAAGTAACTAGCGAACCAGGCGAGTGCTGTACCACGTACACCGTAGCACTCCAACTTTCATAATAGTCTGCCATGGCTAATACTGTTTAAAGCTTTTGATAAGTCTAATAATAAACTGCAGGCAATCTTCTTCCTTTCCAGCGCCGACAAGACGCTTTCGATGAGATCGTTTCTATAACTTTTCCTTGAAGAATCCCATGTTGGAATTTATTTATCAATTCATATTTCATGAAAAAATTAAATGAATTTGAAAAATTCGTTGACAGACTTACAGGTCTGTAATTAGCAACATCGTCGGGAGGGCCTTTTTTATACAAAGGTTACACAAGCGCCTTCTTAAGATTTTTAGGTAGTTCCAGATTATCGACAAGTGGTAATGTATATTCGGCTTTCTTTCCCATGTTAGAATTTATAATACGCCACAATTCTCTATTTTTATTTGTAAATTTCAGCAACCGCGAATTATTTTGTTCAAGTTTATGTTGGTTTATAGACTGAATATATATATTTTTATAATAGTTATAAATTATTTTATACATATCATATTGAGACATAGTTTTTAACATTGAATTCAACATACAACCTTACGCTGAAAGGTAGGAAGGTTCTCAGGATTAAGTAAGTAACTTAAGAACACAAGTTTCGGCAATCTTTCATGCGCGATACAAAACATTTAAGTGCATTTTTTTATTACAAACAATGTCATAACTATATCATACATCTCGCCCGGACATCTAATGTAATAACGTCCCCATTGTAACGTGAAATTTACGTTCAACACAATAACATGTTATACCCAGAGAGCTGCTGGCTTGAAGTTACGACTACAGCATACCGACACCGTTCCGAATTTCATTTGTCCTAGTTAAGGAAACGGTACTACTGCGTTACGTGTACGTGTCATATTATATGTGTAATACGACACATATACCTGAATGCTTCCAAGGTGTATGCACACATGGCTGTTTGTGTTACTACTGCTTTTGATGGTTGGAATCGTACGGGCAAAATGTGCGAGGAAATAGTTCCGTATATTGCGAGGATTAACGTATACATATGTATGTACGTAGATTGGGAAAGTGCAGCGGACGTTATGATTGACGGTTGTCATTGGAATATACACGACGGAGCATAAGCTAACGTCCGAACATATTCCGAAGCTGTTAGTATGTAGTTTCCGCGATACGGATTAGTATCGCATAGGATTATCTTTACCGTCAAAGCTTCTAGTTTCTGCGATGGAAATTAATTGGGTCAAGTACTATTACCACGACTGTAAATATGAATATCTAATGGAATCCAGTTTGCAACATTTTCTTTAAATTCCTCTATACATATTCTTGTTGCACATATGGTACTTTATTTATGATTTTAATGATGTGAATTTGAAAATTTCGTTTCTGAACTCTAACATTATGTAATTATTTAATAAGCATGCTCCTATTAAAACTTTTTCGGCTTTCAAACCTGCTTCTCCATGGCTTACTTACAACTTAAATTCTACAAAATGATACGCAATGAAACGAATAGAGCTGTCAAACGAGAGAAGTAAGCGTACTACAACTACAGGTGTCGTATAAATGCTAACAACAAAAAGAAATTATGGAAGAAACTACATAGTCTTAACCTTGGTGGTACTCAACGTCCTTGATCTTCCCATTCATTTAAATAATGTCAATCAAATCAACCAGTTTTTTTCGTCACCGGTCACTTCTTCATCGTTGCGGCCTGTGCAATGTACTCATAGTGACGAACAAGATCATAGGAAATTCAAATTTGAAGATCTATGCTTACTTGATATTTATAACACGATGAGTAAAATTAGAACCAATGCTACTGGTATAGACAACATCAGTCTCGCTCACCAGACATTTGTATGATGATCCCCCAGGGATGTTTTCGCTTGAATACACGAATGTGTTTGGGAAATTTGATGAACACTTTTTTGGTAGATGCTATTAACTTATCCACCATCGGATACTTCTTTCGAATGGTTTCTGCTACGAGGTGACATGCGTGTATGAGGCATGTTATGTGAAGAAGAGTCGGAAAGCATATTTTCAACATCCTACCAACTCTCAGCATTGTTGCGGCTCCGTCACTAACGAACATTGTGACTTGGGTTCCTGTGATTCTCTCAACGAATCTTTTATTATCTTGACAACGGTTTCTGCATTAGTTTTCTGAATCCTTTTACTGGATAACTACAATGAAGCTGGTGGGCCATCACGTTTTAAAGGACGCGCTACAACATGAATGACGCTGTGTTTCTGAGCATCAATTGTTTCATCCACACATAGGCACATAGGATTTTCTCATTTCTCAACTCGTCTTTTACACATTCCTTTACTGTACCTTGCACACGTGACAAATTGTATCGTAATTGCATAGATGTTGGCAACTTCCATGAGGGAACGTACTTCAAAGAAGACGAAAGTGTTCATTAGATACTAGATGTTGTGGGATGTTGCACACACTTAACATAAAAATAAAATCATATAAAAATTGCCAGTATGGAATACTGTTTCTTGAATTCAATACATGAAGTTTACTTTTACAATGTTTTCTACATTCAAACCTATCGCATATTGTGCAATAAATATGCGGATTTCTATATTCTAATATAATATTCTAATCCAGGGAAATTCACATTCGAAGGGAACGTTACACCCTTTGGGCGTCCCATCTCCGCGTACTTGTTTGGCGTACAGCGTGCAACGTACTGTCGCTTTGAACTCTCTCGCGGTACTGTCGAGATCGACTACGAGTTGAAAATTACCCCTACCCACGCCGCTAGCGCTGCGCTACTGCCATCCGGTACCACCTTTTTAACAAACTCTAGAAATCATACACATCTCTCGTTTTTTTGTTTTTTAGGTTGTAAATAATGTATTGAACCTCACCGATAGAAACCGGTTCAAAAAAACAAGAATTATGAGGACTCTTAGCTACGCTTGTTAGAAAAGAATTGTAGCTTGGACTATTGGCATCGTCATTAACTCTGGCATTTCCAATGCTACTAAAATAATCACTAAATATATCTGGCGTGAGAAGTGTGTTTGTGGTATCTACTGCTTTATGTTTCCTACCTTATTTATTACTTGCCAGATAGCTCGCTGTTGATTTTCAGCATTAAAAAAGGTCTGCCCATGTTTTTGCTTGGTTTTGTTTATTAATTCCATGTAATAAGTCTTTATATGCTTGATATGCCTCAGAGTCGTTTCTCACTTTGGCAATGGTATACATAGCGTCTAATTTGTTTTTGGCCTCGAGTACCAGTTCTGACTTCTTCCAACTAATGCTTGATTCTACAAAAATGTGTTTCTCTTTTTCAGGAAAGCCTAGATAGTACATTTCCAATACAACCTTATGGAAGTTGCTAAATTGTTGTTGTGCGTTATCATTTGTGATGTCCCTCCACCTATAGGTAAGTAA
This sequence comes from Dynastes maya, assembly GCA_029619315.2. Lineage (NCBI taxonomy): Eukaryota > Metazoa > Arthropoda > Insecta > Coleoptera > Scarabaeidae > Dynastes > Dynastes maya. The sequence goes on along the minus strand of JAROYE020000006.1, from coordinate 41,224,007 downwards.
CATATTTTTGAATGTTTCAATACCGGTTTTGTTTATATCTCGAGTTTTGATAACTTTATATTTATTTTTAGGTGCAGACAGGTTGAGAGGTACCCGAATTAGTTGCACCATATGATCGGGTATGCGTGTTTCCATCGTTCTGGTATTTACTATGTCTGGATTATTTGTAAATATATTGTCTATACAACATTTTGTTTTTGCGTTTCTACCTATCCAAAGGAATTGCAGATTTCAAGAATCTGTGCTCTTTCTCTTTGCAGATGTCAACATTAAAATCACCTGCTAGGTACAAAGTAGCAGTTTGGAAGGAATCTGAAATATTCGTTAATACCGTCTAAGAAATATTTAGTCCTGATGGTGTCTGTATACGGTATACGACATATTGTTTCATTAGTTGTCTGAGCAATTCGATATTTCCTTCATTAGAGAAGTTGCTTATATGTGACAGTTCGCTTATGTCGTAGCTCTGACGCACCAATATCAGCGCTCTCCCTCCTCTTCGGTTTGTCCTTTTGTTATGTTTGCGTTCAGCCAATGATCGGTGATACATACGACATCAATTTGATTAACTGCTATAATATTCCAGCGGTTTCTTTTTTAAGATGTACGGTCTTACTTCTTCGTTTCGCACCCTCGCGTCGAAAATTCATCTTTGAATTTAGGAACCGGAAACGACGCACTGCTACTCCTACTGGCCATCCTACTGCCCATCTGGTTACCCAGAAAAAGAGAATCGTCTTTTCGGCGAGCGCTTTCGTAATCCATGTTTTCCTTTGTCAGATATAAACAAACCCCAAAACAAAACATACAATACGAATAAAAAAGTCAAATAAATAAAATCCTTCTGAAACGCGTCCAACCGAAGAAAAAGAAAGATATTAGGCACACATTCAAAATTTCCTGCTTTTCACAATCGCATCGTCCCGGATTCCTTTGTTTGGCGCACACAAAGAATCCCTTTGTCGAGACAAGATAAGATAATAAACGGAATCGGACTCCTTTTACCCTAACCGAAAATACGGGAAAAATTTAAACATAGCAACCCTCATCACATCGGGCAACGTCATCTAGCATTAAAAGTAGACAGCGGCGCGTTTGACAGTTATAAGCGGGTATTCATACGATTCCAGGGCTTGATTCTTCATATACTTTCCGTTAAGTGTCTTTTCCGCGCCGTTGTCGGTAAAACAGCGCCCGATAAGGCGTTCAAGAAGTGCGAAGTACTTCCTTCGCTACAATATTGGCACGTTTCCTGCGGCTATTATTATCATTATGGCGGAGAAACGTAGGTATACAAGGATGCAGTAAAAGCGAAAGTTATTGTTAGTGGTTCTTTTATGTCAACGTGTTTGTTGGCTTAACTGCCTCTTTTACCGGCATTAATGTGCCGCTTTCGCTACAGCACAACGGCAGGACGGTGTGCGCGCGCGCGCGCAATTTAAATTAATGAAATTACCTAGGAAGCTTTCTCCTTCTATCTACCCGGTTAGGTTGTGTTGTTAAAAATGTTGCTACCCCAGCACGAATAAAAAAGAACGTTATGGCGTGCTTTAGAGGTACTTACGTTGGACCTGAGGGATCGTCTCGGGTGATTTTTTCCGAATTTAGTGAACGTTCTCGGGATTGTTTATGTTTACTCGCAAAAATATTGCACGATTTTCGTAAATTGTTTTCTTTTTTGAAAACCTTTTCTCGACGTTTATTGAGTGTGATACAGGACCTTGTTATACTTGATTTGTGAAAGTTACAACCCTGGTTATTGAATGTAGTTTGAAGTTAGCAATTTTGTGATCATAAGAGCTGTTATTTGAAAAGAAATTGACACATTTGTTTATTTATTTATCTGTGTATTTAATAGAAACAAATAGGAGAAACCTCTAATATTAATGTTTCTACACAAAACACTACTGATTTATTAATTTGAATTCAAATGTTAGGGGACAACAAACAATATACAGTCCCTCGCCATCGAATTGGGACCACTTAAAAATATGATTTTGGGGTGAAATTTAAAAAAACACTTAGTAATGTTGGCAATATTACAACTTGATTATATATAACATGTAAGTAAATATAATTTGAACATATATTTACTAGTATTTGGTTGTTCCTCCTTGTGTTTTATTATTTCCTCAATCCTTTTTGGCACACTGCCAATGGAGCTTCTTATTATTTTTTAAAATTTCGTCGCTATTTTGCCATACATCTTCAATATGTTGTTGTAATTCTTCCTTTGTAGTTGAGTTTCGTGTACTTACTATGTTTTTCAAGACATTCCACACATTTTCAATTGGGTTTATGTCTGGTGAATAGTCTGGCCAAGGTAGTACAAGCAGATTTTTAGATTCAAGGTATCGCATTACACTTTTTGCCTTATGACACGGTGCATTGTATTGCATGGAAGTGTATAGTCCTTGAGTTGGATCCAATGAACCAATGTAAGGTATTAAATAGTTTTTTAAGACTTTTTTATATTGTTTTTGTTCCATTGTTCCGAAATGTAGTGGTCCCGGTCCTTCTGTCGTAATACACGACCAAATCATTAGAGAAGGGGGGTGTTTAATAGATTTGATCGTACATGCTTCTTTATAACGCTCTGAAGGATTCTCAGGTGGTCCTATTTCCATAGCCAAGGACTTTAGTATCATCAGTTACTTTGACAAAGAATACCAGATTTGGTCGACTTCGTAATAACTTGTTTAGATACCAAATATCTCTGCTGAAAATAGGCACTATATAGTTTATATATCTTGTTAATTGGAGATAAAGTATTTAAAGACGTATGCATTGGTGGTGGATGTCTCATACTACAAGGCTGTAGACTACCGAGAGCACCACTATTCCATTTCGAGATCCAAGAAAATATAATAGCGAAAATCTGAGTTTAATTAATAAAGGAATTAACTTTAAAACATCTAAACATTTCAAATAAAAACTGGATTGTAAAATAACATTTAAATGGAACTGTATCATTCACCCAAAAAGTAATAACGGAACTATTATGAATAACCAATAAATAACAAACAAAAGTTTGCTTCATACACAAAACTGACATTTCTAAGGAATGATTTATATCAATAAATCAAATCAAATGCTCAAAAATTCTCTCGTTTTTTGTTGACATTGTGCTAGGCACTGAAAAAGTTTGGTTTCCTAGGGGGTATATTATGGCACCTCACGTCTTTCTTTGAGTAACGGCAACTGAAATACTTTGGGTATGCTAGAGTATGACTGAATGGATTTTGATCATATTTCCTGTAATTAAGGTAACGCAGAAATTTATTTTGTACTAGATCACTATCCCCTTTTTAGACGAGGAGACCAAACTGAATATGCAAATTCGATTTTGGATCTTACCAGTACATTATATAAGGAACCTGACAAAAATTTTAAATAGAAAAAAGTTACTACAAAACTTGTATCAGCATAGAAATTCGTTTTTTCTTGTCTTAAACGGCCACTATAAAAAATTTAAAATGCAGCAAAATTCAATTTATTCCAAGCGGCTTTCAACGCGCTGCAGTTGGTCATGACGTAAAATAGTATAATCCAAAGGTCAATCTGACAATCTACCCTTCGTTGATATGTTTATGGTAGCAAATTTTATTAAAAATAGTGGAAAAAGGTTTCTCTCTTGGAGAAGCTCGTGATGTTAAAACAAATAAGTAAGTACAAAAGTTGTAAAAATCTATTTCAAATTAAATGTAGTAGAAAATACACATCACAGAAATTTTTTAATCTAAGACTACAAGAAAAGTGATTCCTACCTTTTTGCTGGTTTTGTCGACATCTTCTTTAATTTTTAAAAAATGTTGGATCTAGAAGAGAATCATATGGAGATGCAGCTGTGGGATAGGTATGTACAAGTTAAAATGAATGGTAATGTACGTACTGGAAAGCTGAGGTAACACTTGTACACAATGTTAAGGGAAAACAATACGCAGTGGTTTGTAATATTGATGAAGAATCAAAAGGGGTAATAGACGTACAGTGCCATGAGTGTGCTGTCCAAATAAATATGTTTGTAAATAAAAATACATTTATTAAATTTTTGTTTTACTTATTTAACACAAAAAGGTGAATACGAAGCACGTCCAGAAACTAAGTTCCGTTTGGTAATAAAAACAAAACGAGTACAGGTACAGAAAAACTATTTATTGCAATAAAAGACTACAAACCTTAAACTATCTTTCTACATTTCTCTCATCTTTTTATAGGCACTTGTCATAGCGTGGCACAGGTTTCTGTGTGCCTTCCTCATAAATCGTTTCCGCCTATGTTGTCAACCATGTGGTAACATGTTCTTTGAGTTCTTCATCATTGTTGAATTTTTGACTATCAAGGAACGTATTCAGGTGCAAAAAGAGATGGAAGTCGCTAGAGGCGCGGTCAGGGCTGTACGGAGGGTGGTCAGACTGGGTCCAATGCTCGACGTCACACTGCGAACAAGACACAACTCTTACAGGACTTTGGCTGGACCCAGTTTGACCATCCTCCCTACAGCCCTGACCTTGCCCCTAGCGACCCATCTCTTTTTGCACTTGAAAACGTTTCTTGGTGGTCAAAAATTCAGCAGTATTTTTTTTTTGGCAAAACTAACAATCGCGCACTCAACATTTAGAGAAAGTTACAATAGCACATGCAAATAATTACAAAGTGTATGTAAAAATTTGCAGTAGAACTTGTAAGTTATTACAACGTGTATGGAGTAACTTACAATAGCGTTCGAAAATCACAACATTTTGTAAAATAAAAGCAAAGTGTGTTTAAAATTACAGCGTCTGTCGATGGTAACAAATAGCCATCGATTGTGGTTGCAAATTTACATAAACACCGTACGCGGTGCTAATCTGGACGAAACTATGAACCAATTTCATATGCAGTCACTTACAACGAGAAGAGAGTTCCAGAACATACGACTTCTGAGTAAATTACTCAATAACAATATCGACTGCCCACATTTACTGTCCAAGATATGCTTCAATGTGCTAGTTTTTGCTGCTCGTCATAGTGCGCCATTCTACAAGGGTGTATCAAATATAAACGGGACTGATTTTCTTTTCGGGAGAGGGGAGAACCGACCGCAACTCTCTCGGGTCCCTTTAGTATCAAAAGAAACCATGAGCGAGAAATTACTGCATGTCTCCGTGGGGCAGCGGATTATCATTAAGTTTTTGGTCAAGGAGGGGGTGAACCCAACCCAAATTTTGCGGCGGTTACAGACACAGTTCGGGGACAACAAACTGTCAAGGACTCGTGTGTTTGCATGGCACAAAAAAATTTCCGGAGGGCGTGAAATGGTCGAGAACGAGAGCCGTGATCGCCTCCCAAGGACAAGTGTGACCGAGGCCAATTTTTTTTGATCGGCAAGGTGCTTTTCACGTTAATTTTCGCAATGATCGACGCGCAATTAACGAAATTGTAATTTCGAAAGAAAAGGAAGAAGCAATAGGCCAGAAGTGTCATTCTTCTGCATGACAACGCCAGGCCTCATGTGGCTAACCCCACGATGCAAAAAGTGGATACATTAGGATGGGAAACGCTAGAACATCCACCTTATAGTCCAAACTTGTCACCTTGTATGAATTTATCATTGTCCTATATTTGGAAATAAGCAATAAAGTTATATTCTATTCTATAATAGTTTTTGTAGTGTGGTTATAATTTCTATTAGAAATTAATAGCTAATTCAGCATTTTATGAAAAATTCTCATGAACGCATTTTCTTCACAGCAAAAAATTCTAAATTAAAATGTCATACTATTTCAATTTCGTTAGCGTTCTACGTTTTCGATTGAGAGCGAACGATTAGCAATAGCTACGTCATATGGCGCTGCAATCGCTGTCTCTATCCGGAAAACGAAATACCCGCACGACGAAAGGTTGTATAGCGCAAAAAAGCTCGCGCTGAAATAACGTGCGGACCTGAAACAGCGACAGGACAAATAGGAAAACGAAAAAACAAATGCGCCTACAACAAGAATGCAACGGGCAGTACACAAACACAATGGCCAAAGGTGAAACGGCGCTCGCCGATGAAGAGTTAATTCAATACGTTCGGTTGCGTTAGACCGTGGCCCTGATGTGTGAGAGAGAGAGCCGAGAATTGAATTGCATTGAAAAATCGGGGCGGTCAGTTTTAAAATAAACGAAATAGAAATAGAGCGCATTATCAGCTTACAGTGTTTCGCGTTAATTCTTTTTTTCCCCTCTTGGTTCGTATATTTTTCGAACATTTTTAAACTAAAATCGGCTTATTTGTTCGATTGCGCTACTCTGGTATGGCGGTATTGTTTGGTCGTGATAAAATATCATTTAAAATTCTCTTTGCGTTTCGAACCGGTGATAGGTGCATGTATAATGGTGGGAAAAACTAAACGATGGGTATAGACAAACAAAAACAATATTTTTGTTTGAAGTTTCGATCAAACAGGCTGAGTCAGGAAGAGCAAACCAAACTCCAGGAGTACATTGTACACGTGAAAATAATGTAAAAAAACTCATATGTTTCCATTCCGATTTTCATTTGTTTTCAAGTTATAGCGTAATTAAAAAAAAAATTAACTAATGTTCTTGTAAAGGGTCAAAATTTTCGCTTATTTTAGAGTTAATACGTCTTAAATAAAACAAAAATATCCTTGCATTGACTAACTATGTAAAACAAAAAATCAGGTACGTTCGACATTAAAAGTTTTTTTCGTTTCTTATCACATATGACGTACCGGATCTGAATCAATCCTTTCGAGGCTCAAAGTCATTTCAATAATTTTGTTGTTCTGCTATGTCAGTGTCAGTTTATTGTGACAGTAATTTAGCGTTTATTTTCGAGTTTGTACATTATTTTGTTAGAAAATGTCACACATCAATTCAAATTTGGAATATGCAAATATGACGTTTGTTTATGGTTTTTGTAATAGGAATGCTACAGCTGCTGTTGAACAATATCGTCAACGGTTTCCACAGAGTTTTCAACAAATTGTTGGAGACCGGAATGCTTCTTAGTGCTAAGATAACATCTGAACGAGCTACTCGACAAGGTTTAGAAGATATCCTGAATTTAGTAGAAGAAGATGCAACGACCAGCTTACGAAGAATTGGTACTCAATGGGGCAGTCCACAGAAAAGAGTAATACATTCCACGGATGAAGCAACATTCACCTGTGACAACATTAATAATATTCTCTCATATATGGTCAGACAAAACTCCCCCTGCAACAGTCGAAAGTAATTTTCACCACAAGTTTTCGGCAAACGTGTGGTGTCCTATGGTCCATAGTTATTTAATTGGCCCTTTCATTTTGAAGAATCGCCTCACAAGAGAGCGCTACTTAAATTTTTTACAAAATGAATTACAAGGATTACCAGAGAATATTCCTCTAAACATCAGAATGCAAATGTATTATCAGCATGATGGATCTCCTACACATTTCGCTCGTTAAGTCAAGCAATATTAGGACGATATGAGGGTGTGTCAATATGTCCGTGACTTTTTGAATGAGAGATAATCTTTTCGGCAAAAAAACGTTTTACTTCCAGCATGGTCTCCTTTTAGTTCAATACATTTCGTCTAACGTTTCTCCAATTTTTTGATCCCTTTCGAACAATAAGATTTATCGAAACTCTTACAATTAGCATTTGTTTGAACGATGGAACCAAATTTCTTTCCGCCGAGCCATTTCTTCGGATTTAGAAACAAGAAATAGTCACTGGAGGCTAAATCCGGAAAATATGGCGGATAGGGGAGCAATTGGTACAAGGATTCATGAAATTTCTCCATGGCGACTACTGAAGGAGTATCTTCTTCTTGGCCAAATGCGATGGTTTTTTCTTCAAATCGTTATTGAACCTGTCCAATAAGTTGCCGTAATTTTCGCCGTTAATTGTTTTTCCCTTTTGAAGGTAGTCGATATGGATTATGCCGCGTGTATCCCAAAAAACTGTCGCTATGATCTTGTTGGCCGACAAAGCCACCTTGGCCTTCTTCAGCGCCAATTCGCCCTAAGAAATCCACCGTTTCGACTGCTGTTTGGTCTCCGGTGTGTTGTGGTGTATCCATGTTTTGTCAACGGTTACAAAACAGCGCAAAAATTCGTTTGGATTACGGTTAAACAACGTCAAACACTCCTTTGAAGTTACAAGTTCCTATACATTTTTGCATAATTATTTGATAGTGCTGCTTAAAACAGTTCAGTTATTAGAAGCCTTTCATTACTTCAAGCTAACCATTTTTGTACTGAGACAAGCTTCTGTACGCTATTTGATTAGGCATTTCGGTATAATCTCATCATCAAGATGGTTTCCTCATCCTCAACGAACTAATAAAGTTATTTACTTCCGCGCTTCTTACTACATCTTCGTCCAAGTTTTCTTAACGTATTAACATACAAATTCAGTATCGGATATTCCTTTCGAGATGCATATTTCGCCGAGGCTCTGCCTTCTTCGTTGAAACTTCGTCTCGAATCGTCCGTAACTTCGTAATTCGGTTTCTCTTAGAAATTAAAACCGTATTTATTTTAATATCCTAGCATAAATGTAGATAGAGTTAGCGTGCCGTGCAGTTTTTCGCACACAAATCGTCTCATCAGCGTAATAGATACTGAAATCTGCATTCGGATGCTTTTGGAAAACTATTTGGATTCTAATTTGCCGTAAATACGTTATGTTTAAGAAAATGTTTATGGAATATTAAGCAGATGTATCGTTTTCAACGCTATGGAAATACATGGATATCGAAATAGGATGTTGAAGACCTCTTCCTCATAGAAATATACAGGCTGTCCCATTTTAATCTTAACACAGGAATATCTCCTGGAATATGAATTCAACGAAAAAGTTCGACATACCATTGTCTGTTCGTCTCATCGGGCGCCACAAAATGACGATTTTAGTTTCAACGTAGATGGCGCTGTAATCAGTGAAAATAGGGTAGCTTTATTTTTTTAACGGAAACCCCTATTTTTTATTATTTATAATAATAATAATAAAAAATAATAATAATAATAAAAAAAAATAATTAATAAAAATAATAAAATAAAATAATAATAATAAAAATAAATCCCTTTTATTAGCTTTTCCCAAAATCTTGAAGCAAATAACAACAACAATAAAAAAAAAAGAATTTAAAAAAAATATTAGGAACGCACAATCTTGGGGCGGGGCCCATTTAAACAAAATAAATTTTTGAACTGCTTTTGCCTAAACCCTCCTACTCAAAAACAATAAATTTGACTGATGCCTATAAAATTCTGTGTGTCGCCCATCGACAAAAAAAAAAAAAAAAAGAAAAAAACTTTTGCAATTTTAAAATTTATTTTTAAAAAAAAAGCAAAACAGAGAAGCAAAAAAAAAAATGTACAGGCCACGGAAAATAACGAGAGAGCTGGTTCAAAAAGGGGTTTGATCGAACAATTCTCCAAAATTTTGGGCAAGGGGATCTGTTTTGAATCAGCTGCTAGGTATTATATTTTCATAAAAAAAAAAGAAAAAGATCTTCAAAACCCGAGCGAGCCTGGGCGAGGGGGTAAAATGAGTCTGCGATTTTTAAAATTTGTAGCAAAAAAAAGTAAAAATTTTTTGTCAAAAACATTTTTTTGTTTTTTTCATAGATGGCGCTGTAATTAGTAAAAAAGATTGCCCTTTCTTTATTTTGATAAAAAAACCCCCATTTTGCTTTTATAAATTTTCTGATACGTTGTTGTGTCTTCCCAGGTTTACGGAAGTTCGGGACAACGGACGAAAAGGTTTGGAAAATTTATACATAAAATAGTTTTAAATTTTCCCTTTGTAGTTCTCCTCAAAAAACATGCACCCTTTTAAAATCCATTAATTGAAATTTTCGAATTTTCCAAAACATTCTTTTTCCCCCATCCATCCCCTGTTGTCCTCAATACGTCAACCCCCTTAGTCGATTTCCCCCGGAGAAGGCTTTTCCCCACGATATCTCGTTTATGTTGTTGTGATATTTTTATTTTTCCTCCAAATGCTGATTCTTTCCCGCACGACGTTGTCTGAACTGATGTTCAAAATTTCCCTTTTTTTCGATCGACGACGTAATTTAATTTGCGGCGTACATTGGAGAATTGCGGAATAAGGAAGACGCAAATCGAACGATTATGCTTTTAAATTATTGCCGCATCTTTGGGTGGAATTTTAATAAAGGATAAATATATTCGGTTTAATTTTCATTTTGGATTTTCTTTAATATGGAAGACATCGAGGAATTTTTTTACCGGATTTTAATAGGGAGATATGTTAACGCAGAGAGGGGAAAAAAGCCGTTTTTTGTAAGCGGAATGTTGTTAAAAGGTAAGGGTTTTCTTTAAATTTTTTTTTGTAGGGTAGTAAAAAAATTTTCTCAGAATAGTTCATGGAAACCCCCTTAAATTTTTTTGTATTTTAATAAACACTGTAAAAGATGTTTTTTCAGGAGGCGGTGTCCAGTTCCCAAACCCCGGAAGGCCTCAATTTCCCCTTTTGGCGCGTCTAATTAAGTTAATAGAGAACTTAGTATCTCCATGCCCTTTTGTGTTTTTTAAAAAAAATCTCCAAAATGTTTAAATTTAGCTTCTAAATAAATTTAAAGCTACAAAATTTGAAACATTGAATCATGTCAGTGTTGGGATACGATATAAGACAAATCTCGCTAAACGGCGAAAAAGTCAAACATATTGAAAAAGTACAAACTTTTGTTTTGGGTTTTAAAAGGGGGACGGGTATTTATTTATTATAATTTTGCAGTCGATTTTTGAAAAAATTAGAATCGTTGAATTATTGAACAATTTCCCCCTTTTTTCCTATTAAAAGAAAAAATTTTGCGGACGTTTGCACTTTTTTGCGCGAAGAAAAGTCTTTTTTTGCAGAATTACCAAAACAAATCGCCCCGCGAAAATTAAAAGATTTTTAGGGGGTTGGGTCTTTATTATGGCAGTGGCATATCACTCAAATTAGAGCCAACGAAGTTCTCCAAAAGCCAAAGGAAATAATTTTGCCGCAAAATTTGTTTTTCAGCATTAGCTTTCCTAAACCAGGTTCTTCTTTTTTTTTGATCAAACATCAAAAATAAAAAAAACATAAATAAAATTGTTAGAATTTCACTCATCACGTTTTTATTAATTAATTAATTCTTTAATTAATTTTAACTTTTGCAGAAGCGTAGGTACCCTTCTTTTTTAATATTCAGGGGTTTAATTCTTTTAAATCATTGCAACAAATTTTTGGGGGTTTTTTTTTAGAGAAAACCCGGATAGTTTTTTTATAATAAAGTAAACGTGATCCTGGGTTTAAAAAGCATAAAAAGTTCACCAAAATTCAGTTAAGTATGCTAATTTCGATTCCTATTTTCGACTCACCCCGAGTTCCAGTTCAAAAACCCAAAAATTGACCGTAACTTAGCTTTTAATTTTAATAAGTAGACGGGAGGGCGCCCTATCCCCCTTAGCGCCCCCAGTTCTTGCCCCTGCAGCATCTTTCTTTCATCAAATATTCGCCGGGGAGGCGAGCTTTAACTTCTCACTAAACTAAATTAATACAATCCCCGTTACCGCAAATCACCTGAGGAGACGGCCCTCATGGGACAGGTCATGATGTTCTCGCACCTTTGCCGTCGATTTGAATTCCCGTTCCTATGTAAATTTTGAGAAAGGCATCGGTGTTTAATAGTAGCGACAAGCAGGTTTCGCGGGAGACGCCGGGGTAGGCGGGCGTTGTAGTAGCACTTTTGTAACGGCAGCCCTGAATATTCTTTCGCATCAAAATGTAAAAGGGAGGATATTAGGAGGTTGTAGTCGGGTTTTTGAAAGGGGGGAAAGTAAGATAAGGATTAATTTATGTGCAAATATAATGGAGAAATCGGCTTTAAAATACAAGAATTTTTAAAAAATTAATTTATGAACATCCTTGCAGACATATTGTAACGAGTGCTCCTTTCGGGACATTATATCGGTTTTACGAAAATTCAGCTTTTGCGAAATATGGAGCAAGAATTTTGATACAGGGGAAAAAAAATGCCTAAAAACAAAAACCCAAAAAATAAATCTAATTAGTCAGGGTTTTGGGGGGAATTTTCCCCGGCAAAAAACAGTAGCAGAAAAAAATAGCGTAACACATGGCCCTGTTTCTCCCTTCGGCGTCATCCAGGTTTTGAGCACAATCTTCTGCGCTAGTATTGCGTTTACCTTTCCATTTTATGTTCTAATCCCCAAAGCAGCACTGAATAGTCTCTCGGCGAACCTATCGCAAAAAAACACAGTCACCCCGTCCCAGGAAAGCAAGAAAAAACCGGAGGAGATGTCTCCCACCACGGTATTTTAGCATTTTTTTTTGGTTACTTTTATTAGGCATTTTTCCAGTGTATTCTACAAATCTGGAAGCCGAGGAATCATTTGCACGTATAGATGCGCGGGCCCTAGGTACAACGCCCCCTTTACGTTTGGCAGCCAGGAGCTGCCCGATAGGTGGTGGACATCTACACTCCAGTTTTTGCTACCCTCGGACGGCCCCGGGCTGTGTTTTTTGGCGATAGGTGTCCCCGAGAGACAATTCAGTGCTGCTTTGGAGATTCAAATAAAATGAGAGGCAAACGCAATGAAGCGGCAGAAGATTGTGCTCAGAACCATGTGATGAGCCGAGAGGAGAAAAATGTCCCTGCGTTAGCGCTATTTCCTGCTACATTTTTTTGCCGGGAATGATTCCACCCATTTATTTTTTGGTTAAGAATTTTGATAATTATTTTCTTATAAATTTACTTTGTAATTGTAAATCGGATGAAAAAAAAATGCTTTTTCAATTGTTTTTTCCTTCTTTAAAAAATACCTTTTCCCAGTGTTAATAATAATAAAAAAACAATAAAAATAATCACAAAATAATAATAATAATTTAAAATTTATTGGTCCAACAGATTTCAAAATCCAAACAAAGGACATTTACATTTTTGATTTCAAATTTTTAAAAGGGCCCTTTCATTACACAGAGCATCATCGTACAAAACTTTAAAAAATTTAATGTAGCGAAGTGTAAGCTTAGAGTACAGAAACCGCTTGAAAAACAATGAATTTAGTCCTTATCTAACATATTTTTCAATAGCGCATAATAGGTACTTCGATATGCCCCCCGAAAAAACCCCCCAGACATTACACGAGCGAGAAACTGCATGCAACTTAAAAAAAAGAAATTATTTTTGAAATTTTGCAAAAACTAGAACGCTGACGACGACGGTACCCCGATAATCGCATCCCCCGTTCGATACGAACGGATAAGAGCATGCGAAAAAGTTTTAATTCCCTTTTTTTGCATCAGGGGAAAAGTATCAGACGGTGAAAGTCGTGGGAGAGGATTAACGCGGCAACAAAAAAAAAATACGGCAAATGCAGCTTTAAAAACCCGGGAACCGGGAAAAATTTTAATCCGCCGAACACGTCGAGAAATTGCTTACGGCTGGTTTTTTAATATGGGTGATCAACAAAGAGGGTTCTTACCCGAATATTCAATTTCATCTACAGATTTTACGGGCGCAATAATCCCGGGAGAGTAGATAATGTGACGGAGGTGAGGCGATTTTATTCGGAGAGAGAAAGTCGTATTACAACGACCTTTTTTTACTTCCAAAGTCGAAGTTTTTCGCCTTGATGTATCAAAAAGATTAACGGGGTCGTGGAAATGACATGCTTAGAGAGGTTGGCCACCCCTTTTGGGGTAGAAACGTTTTTGTAAATTGTCGGTGGACTAGGGGAAATATGTAGCGATTATTTTGAAAAGGTTTGGAAAAATTTTGATTGGGAGGGGTGGGAGATTTTTAAACTTCGAATTTAGCACTTTGAATTAACACCGCGGCTTTTCCGAATTTTCCCCGGATGTTTGCTTTAAAAAAAACGGTATCCGATGATAGAAAATATGTATATAGAGATTTTTTAAAAAGTAACGAAAAGGGGCAAAGAGCAAAGTAGCTCAAAATACACTCAAAAAGTACCTAAAAAAGAAAGGGAAAACTTTTACACGAGAAAAGGATGGAACAAAGCTGATGACCCGGGGGGGGCAGAAATTGGGTTAGTGCTTTTCTCTTTTCATTTGCTTTTTCCGGGGGAAAATTTTTATTTAAAACCATTTGCAATATTAAATTTTTTTTTGCTATAGCTCAAACTACTTTGAAAAAAAAACAAAAAATTTTGCTTTGTTTTTTTAAATATGAGTGCTACAACATGATAGGCTTTTTTGTCAATTGAAAGGATAAAAAAACAACCAGCTCACTTATAGTTCGTTTAGATCAGAGACTCCGAATCCCCTTTTGACATCGACCCCTTTTTAAAAAAATGGTTTTCTTCATCGAACCCTTTACATTTTTTCTTTAAATACGGATAAAACATAATCATAATACAAAAACGCCCAAAAAATAACTTAAAAATGACAAAACCGAATATGAACAAAAAGTAGGAAAAAAAAATTTTCGTTTTATTTTTTTGTGCTGTTGTGTTTTTTAATTTTACAAGCAGGTTTTCGAAACAAAGCTTATTTCCCTTTTATAGTGTAAAATTTTAAAGTGACAATAACCTGTGATTCGGTTATTGACCCCTAATCAAAAAGAGTAACAAAAACAAAAGGGTAGGGGTTTTATTTATTTTTTTTTGAATATACCAATCAAAAAAAAAAGAAAAAAAAAAATATTTGATTACCATTTCTCCTACAGGGCAATTTAAAACTATAGAGGTTTTAGAGATCAGAAAGGGGAAATAACTATTTTTGTATCTCTACTGGGGTAAATAGGGGAAAACCCTTTTTCTTTTTTTTCTATAATTTGGGTTTTTAACAAGGGTTTGCAGTAGAAAATGTCATTTACTACGTTTTATACAATTTTGTATGATATTGTAATTTTTGGAGATTATTTTAGATTGTTCATTTTGTAAAATTTTGGTTTAAGTTACATTTAAAAATTTGTTTTCCCAAAATGTTTGCAGGGTAAATTTTTCAATTACAAATCGGCAAAGGGAAATTAATTATTGATGTTTTTTTTAAATCATTTAGTAAAATAATATTTTCGCTTTAGCACCAAATATGCATTTTTTCTACCCAAAAAAAACAATTAATTTGGGGGACGTCCCTACTCTCTTGGATTCTAGTCATATCTAGTCTTGAGTGTGCTAGTAAACGTGTATGGAGACAAAACTTCCGTTTTGTGCTTTAGAATTTGTAAAAAGTTTTAAAGAAAAAAAATAAAAAGCAATCATCCGCTGTAGTATGCCGGTATGCCCATCAGAGGGTTGGAATACGTGTCAACGTCCATGGGCCCGAATTTTCATTTTATCAAGTTATTTTTGGGTATAAATTTTAAGCAGGATCAAAAGGTTTTAAGGCTTGTAATAGAATTGGCCCGATAAACGAATGCCTACAAAATCTAGGCAATTTTGGAAAAAGCCCAAAAGCCTTGTTAGGCCCAAATTCCCAAAAGCAAGGGGAATGACAAGCTGCAAAGAAACAGCGAATATGATTTTTATTGATTCAAAACCCTTTCCCAAGAGTCAGAAGAGTAAAAAAGGAAATGGGGGAAAAAACAAAATATCTCGAAATGGAAAAAAATGCCATGGTGAAATCAGACGAAAACGGTCAGTTTGGCTCTCTAAAGACAGCAAAAGGTCATGAATCCCATAATAAACACTTGCATAAACTAGAAAAAGTTGAAAATCAATTCTGTCACTGCGCCAAGAAGATCCCGAGACGGCAAACACATGTGATGCCATACAAACAACATCAATATTTCATTGGGATCCTTTTCCCCTGGGAATTAGGAAAAAAAGATCCTAGGTAGTATTAAATTTATCAAAGGGCTCCCCAACTATTTTTACAAAATTTAAAGGCATTGTTGAAAAGTTGTACTCAGGTCCGCAGTGACCAAAGGCATCAATGCTAACGTCGTCTGAATAATAGTAGCAAGATGGCAGAAATTTCAATTAAAAATTATAGAGGGCCTCTTCAAATTGAAAGGAAAGGGAAGAAATTATAACCCCAGATTATCAGAGCTTAAACTCTTTGCGTAGAAGGGTTTTTAAAAAAATATATTTAAAAGTGTAAAATGTGTGGAAATTACAAACAGAAATGGCAGAGATAAAAAGGATCTTTAAATTTGCATTCCCCTTTGTTGTCAGGATCTTAGTTGTTAAAGGGGAGGCTGAAAGGAAAAACTTTGGAGCTCTTCTTTTGGAGATTAGGACAGTGGTGCTTTTTAGCCCATGTTAAGATGTTTGCTTTAGAGTTAATCTCCATTTGACCTCTGACCTTTAGTTTTCGCCGTCGCTCTTTCTCCCCCGTAAAATGGAGATTCGGTTTTTTTTTTTGGCGGTTCTTGCCCCCGGGCTTAGTTAAATAATGACATCTTTAGAGCTTCGGTGACGCAAATCGCCCCTTTGGCTGTTCTTTTCCAGTAGCGGGTGGTGGGACGTAAATGGGAGGGCAAGGACAATGCTTTGACTTCATCGTGTATGTTTGTAATCGTGACATTTTACTTGAAAAAAATCACGAGTAAATTTTAAGGGTTTTTCCCCCGCCCTTCTACTTAGTTTCCCCCGCTACTGGAAATAAAACGGCCCAAGGGGATTCGCGGTCTACCGTACCCCCAAAGTTGCATTGGTTAATTTATGTTACTTTTTGGGGGAAGAACATTCATTTAATTTAGGTATAGTAGAAGGGGGATTAGCCAGCGTCATCTATTTATCAACTTTTTAAAACCTCCCATAAGGTTAGGGTGCGCAACCCCGAAGCTTTCTTTGTGGCTTAACCTCTTTTCGGCTTAAAAGCATTAAGCAGTATTTTTTCGAAATTTTTTTAAAAAAAATCTCCGGGGGGGTTAAAATTTGCGAGGTAACCAAAAAAATCAGAATCGACTTTTTATCTAAAGAAGAACGGGGGGTTATACGAACGTTAAAAAATTTCCCACAAGTGAATGGAGGGGCCGTAAAATAAGTAAGGCTGGGGGTGGTTTTTTTGTCTTTGGAGAGCGTATAAAGGATGCGCGAAATTTATGTGTTTTTTGAGGCAAAAGAGAGACGACAAGGGCGATGTTTTTTTTCGACGCGCGTTCGAGCTGGGGGAATTTATTTTATGTAGAAGACCCATTAACTCGAAAGCTCATTCGTCAGCCATTTAGAATCGTGCTTAATCTGATTCGTGATTGTGTTTTTTATCGTCAGTTTATTTATTTGGAATGGAGTGGTGCTTTCTTCCGCAGGCTTTTCCTAGTAGAGGATTAGATTTATGCAATGTTAATTCGTTGTAGTTGGCCTTGGCCGCGTAGGGTATATGAAAAATTGCCCTAATAGATCAAAAGTTATTTATTTCTCGTAATATAACGAATTAAAGTTACCAACCAACGATATATTATTTACAGCAGAGGATATAAGATTGGTCTCGATTTCGTCAAACTTGCAAACTTTTTAGAAATCTTAAGTTAGGTGTGCTTTTGTGCTGGTTTGAGCCGATTAATTATGTCAGCAATATCGTAGGTCCCCCTCCCACTGAAACACGTTATTCGCAACGTAAGACTGGTCGACTCTAGAAAATCATATTGTTTAATAATAGTACCATTTATTGTACACCGGTATACCCAATCATAGAACAATTTGGTACATTCACTAAATGAAGCGAAAGAAAACCTGAGAAAAACAAACAAACTCAATTATGAATTGAATTAAAAAAACATATTATAAAATACATCTGCATTACGGCACATAGCTACTACACACAACCTATTAGGTTCGTGGGAGGAAAAGGCAATGAGAAGGTAGAAGGAGAACGGGAGGAAATGCGAGACACAAGGAAATTCATTGAGGAAAGTAAACCAGGAGAATCTACATAGCCATGTACGACCTATCAGATAAACTTCGCTCCTGCAATATCACGGCGATGTTTGAGTGACTGCAATTCATGTCTTTCCAGTAGCGAATCGTAATTTGTACCACGTTTAGGATATACACCATTAATTCTGATGGACAGATATTTCAAGAAGCGCCGTTGTAACATTCCGATGGCTAGCTGAGGAAAGAAAGTTGACGCGTATTCCAATTCGCTAACAACAAAACTAAAATGCAAACTTTTAAACAAAGGCATGCAATTGAATAATTTACAGATACGCAGAACGACACCTAACGTTTTAGAAGTAGAAACACATAACTGCGTGATATGAGGAGAAAAGCCCAGCCAAGAATCAAACAGTATATCCAAGTCTCTCACAGTATTAGCAATTTTTTTAAAGCGGAATTATGTATGGAGTATATCGAAGGAATGTAACTTTTCTGGTGTAAGAGACGAACAAATCCTTATCAACATTTAACCTTAGCTCGAAGATTGAACACCACGTCATAATTGCACCCAGATTAATATTGTAAATGTACGACATCACTTTAAGATCTAACTGGTTGGTAGACTTTCATGTCATCGGCATAAGCCAGTACAGGACAGGATAGAGATATTATCTCATTAACAAAAAGCATAAATAGAAGTGGTCTTAAACCAGATAACGGATGGAACTCAAAAGACATGTATTTGTGATATTTTGAGTATTGAGTTGTTCACTAATAAGCTGACACATGGAAACAAAGTTGGTATAGTAGACCTTCCTCGAACAAAACCATGTTCAGTAGACGGCGCGTAAGGCATAGTGTTATGGAGCAGACAAGAATAAACAACGCCCTCAAAGATCTTAGCAAAATTCGATATCATTGATATCGATCTGTAATTATCAATACGGGTTTTATCATCCTCTCTAAAGACTGGACTTATTCTGGCATCATATAGGGAAAAAAGAAGTAGTGATCGCTATGTTAATAAAGGCTTCGCGAGTCCAAGTCTTTACAATATGAAAACATAAGGAACTACGAGGGTAATAATATTATCTACACTTTCGCCATAACAAGCTTTGAAGGTTATCGTAGTGGCGGCCGCTTGCGCATGCGTTGAGTTGGCGCCTCTGTGGTCATGTGTGCGGAATTTAATCACGATCGCGTCATTTGTCTGTTAGCTACAACAGCATAAGCATGTCAGCTCCGCTATTAGTTTGCACCAAAGAGGACCAACGAGCAGTGATCCGATTTTTGTGGTTAGAGGATGTGAAAGGTGCTAGACGACTACTTGGACAGGGGGACTACCATAAATAGTGATTTTCTGGTGAATAAGCTGAAACCAGCAATTCGAAACAAAGGCCGTGGTCTACTCTCAAAGAAAGTTTTGTTGTTCCAAGACAACGCCCGTCCGCACACGGCCCATAACATCATAGAAACTATCAACAGGTTGGGCTTTGAGACCCTGGAATACCCTCCCTACAGCCCTGATCTCGCTCCCTCAGACTTTCATCTCTTTGGACCACTCAATGAAGTTTTGAGAGATCGTCGATTTGGCTCAGACACAGACGTTCGGGATGCTGTGTAAAAGTAGCTTCACGACCAACCGAAAGTCTTCTACCAGGAAGGCATATGGAAGCTTGTGGCTCGCTGGACTAAATGCATTGCTAAAGGTGGAGACTATATCGAAAAATAATGTATCTGTTGTACACCTATCTTTGTTTAATACAGTTGTAGAACTAAAAGTGTGAGTAATTTTTGACTTACTCTCGTACATAAAAGTATAAGCGTTATAGGACTTCTTCGATTTTATAATTTTAAAAATTGTCTGCGTATATCTATTTTCGTAAATGCAATGCAATAGAAATGTGAAAAATATCTATTGATCTGGAAAAATAAAAATATACTATGTAAAATGACAAAAAAATAACATTTGAAAAATATTGTCCAATTAAAAATCAGAAAGGGAAAGATATAACCAAACTATTCTTAATTTGTCATACTTTTTATTATTCTCAATATTTTATGAAAAGTTGGTTTAATTTACTACACTCTCTGTCACCGGGTTGACACTGCGTTTCGTCCACACTCTTATGGGACATCTTTAGGGGTGTTACTGCACACTGATTGGGGACTATTCATTCCGGAGTAGTCATGATTTTTAAGGAAACGAACTGAGTTCAGATGTGGAAATGGCCCTTTGGATAAGAGAATTGGTAACATCGCGTTTTTGGGCTGAATGATGGTGTGAGAGGCCATTGAGATATCTATCCGTGTCCGTGAGTTTTCCGTAAACGGAATGTCCCAGCGCATCGTCAAGACGCTGGTGTACGAGAACATCTAGGAAAGGAAGACAATCGTCCGATTTGACCTCCATGGTAAAGCGTATGGGATCATGTTGGGAATTCAGATACGATAGGAAATTGTTTAAAGATTGGTGTCCATGAGATCAGATGACAAAGATGTTATCAACGTACCTGTATCAATATTTTGGGTTAACGTTGTAAGATAATAGGGCTTGTTGTTTGAGCGTTTCCATAAAGATGTTGACGACAACAGGAGATAGCTGCGCCTGAGACTTGCTTGTAGTATTTACGATGAAATTGGAAATAGGTAGAAGAAAGACAAGCTTCAATCAAGTCAGACAGATGATTCGGTTGGCCATTGGAGATGAGGAACTCTCTAATAATGGGTAATGTAACTGGTTCGGTAACTTTGGTGAAAAAGGATTCGACATGAAAGCTGACAAGTAAATCACTACGATTTACCCTCAATTTTTTCAGTTTGACGAAATGTTGGGAATTTTAGATGAAAGGGTCGCTGTGTCCAGCGTAAAATTTTAGAAGATTAAAAAGGTACTTCGATAATTTGTGGGCTATTGATAGTTCTGATAATGGGACGTAAGGGGATATTGAGTTTGTGAATTTTAGGAAGTACAGCAACCTTATCAGAAGATGGAGGTCGACTGGAAAAGTTTATGACAGTGTGTGACGTGACTCTAAGACAACACTGGAGATGTCCCATAAGATTGTTGACGAAACGTCGGTAGAAGTTACGACAACGACGCGGTTCCAACCCGGAAGTCATGAGTGTAGTATTATTGACGACCACGGATGCCTACGTACCAGATTGGTTTCATTTTTTATATTTATTTCATTTACTATTAATAAGAATAATCTGGAGAATTTTCTGCAAAGAAATTTACACAGAAAATCCACACTTTCTAACCGAGTTTAATGCATTAAACCGTTTGCAACGCAGCAAGATTTTAGTATAAAAATGGCACAAAATATAGTTTTCGGGCATGAGCACAAGTATTATTGTTGGCAATATTGGGATCTTAAGTTTGCTGTTAGTCCAGTATGTGATGTGATGTGATTGTGTTATGAAAATTTGTCAATTACTTCACTGTAATTGCTAGCTAAAGTACTAAGTACTACTGAAATGAAATTGAAATTATATCTTAGCTCGACACTGAATTTGATGAGGAAGTAATTGTATATTGATAAACTTGCTTAAAATATCCTAAGGGTTATCAATCATCTTTCTTTACTTTTTACTTTGTTTGGGCTAGGAAAGTATAGGAACGAACAATTATATATTTAAGCATATTTCACGCATTTTCCTCAGCTCAATTTTATTACCCTGAAAAATCATAGCACCATCAATAGGTTGCAGGTAAAGAAATTGAAAGTTTTAAAAGTGTAAGTTACTTATTTCAAGGTTTTTATCTGGAAAAATATCATCGGTTCTATTTTAAAGGTAATTTTTACGGGAAATAAAATTGTTAGAAAGGTATTCGACAGCTTTACAAGCCGCGTTCTTCACATGGTCCGGTTTTAATCAAGGGAATTGCGAATTCGGTCCGACCATCGTGAATTAAACGGGTGGAGGAGGGAAATAGGCTGGTTGGTTGTCTGACCGGAGCGCTCTTACCCTTGGACCACTTCTCCCCTTCTGTTCGGGTAGAGTTCCGGATGTTGGCCGTACCGCAAGTAGACCACCAGTTGCTGTTCGGCCCTGGTGTCAAAACTAAAGTAAGTTTGGTCCGTGAAATTGTCAGAATGAAAGACCACTTTCACAAACGACGTCTCGGACATGAAAGTTTGCGGCTGCTCGCTCTCCCCGCAGAACATACCCGGCTCCTTTCTGTTGGAGACGTCCGTTTTCGCGTTGCCGTCCACTATCTGCAAAACGAAACATACGAATATAAATGTACATGCTACTTCACCAAGAGATATGTGTAAATTTTAGATAACATCGCGACAGATGGAGAATATTACATGTTTGTAACTGTATTCTCAGTCGCATTTCGGGGAGTTATTATCTAAATATAAGACATACAAAAGTTGTTATTTTACCGACGGGGACATATTAACGATAAAGCAATGTGTTGGTAGTAACGTCAAAACCGCAAGAGTTTTTGGTTTATGGATGTTCTCAAAGTTATTCATCTTCTCTGGGATAAATCACCAACAAAGGTATTCCCCAAGGATCTGTTTTGAGCTCCACCCTTTACTCGATTTTCGTTAATGATCTTCCTTGTTTTTTGAATATACGTAACAACTTGACCCTTTACGCTGATGATATTAATATTATATTGGCTTCCAGTAATTAATAGTAATAAAATTAAAAGTACCTTATTTCATAATAAGCTTAAATACAATGTCAATAACTTCGTTTTAAATTGCAGTGTTATTGAGCCTATATCGTCGTGCAAGCTTTTGGGTATTCTTGCTGACGAAGACTTAAAATGGAATGAACACATTAACATCCTTTCCAGCGGATTGGCTACAGTTTGTCATGCTTTGCGCAACTTGAAAAGATCTTGCAATTTGAATGTTTTAAAAATTCTTACTGTTCTAACTTCAATTTGAAGGTGGTCTATGGTATAATTCATTGGGATTCCTTCTCTAACGCAAGCCGTGTTTTTCTACTACAGAGACGGGTTGTAAGAATTATTTGCTGGAGTCATATAGGGATACCTTCGGATCACATATGGAATATTAACTTTTCATGGAACCTATAGACTAGGAGTCCTATGTTTTGTTTTTAAACACATATCTGAATTTTCTGCTACTACTTTTCATGCTCATTTTATCAGAAATAACCTTTCACCTATATGCCACAGAACTGGTTCATTTTAGAAAAGTACTTATTTCATTATTATTTAGGATGCAATCTATGTATTTCATTACCTATTAGTTCTAAGTCATTAAAGAATTTTATAAAATTTAAACACAAAGTTAAATAGTATTTACTAGAATTAACTGTCATTCTATAGACCCTAGTCACCTTCGGATAACAAAAATCTTGTCACTGAATGTTGTTCTTCCGCCGTACACGTTCCGAAAAGAGCCGACATTTTGAAATGAACAACAGAGGTTATATTTGATTTTATTTCTTTCAAACAGCTGACTTTGTCCCCAAGCTTGCCTTGACCCACAGAAAGCTTCATCAAGTAAT
Source organism: Dynastes maya (assembly GCA_029619315.2). NCBI lineage: Eukaryota > Metazoa > Arthropoda > Insecta > Coleoptera > Scarabaeidae > Dynastes > Dynastes maya. The sequence continues at coordinate 41,200,722 of JAROYE020000006.1, read as the reverse complement.
GTCCAGTAGTTTTCCCGCTAATGCAATTTGTCTCGTTAATTACTGAACGTCGTTCGTATGTCAAAAGCAGTAGAGATCCCAACACAGAGCCCTGTGAAACACGTAAGTTATCCGCTTCTTGTTGGATGTTGCTTCACCAATTTATTATTGCATAAGTATATTTCGTTTCCTTAGCCGTTCCTTGTTTGATAATTAAAAAGATTTTATTTCTTGATTTTAGCGGCTTTATCGTCAAATATATTATAGTTAGAGTTAATTAAAACTTATAATTTTAACGTTTCGACAATCTTTATTGTCTTCTTCAGAAATACATGTCCACAACTGTAACAAGCCAAATGCATTGTCTTAAGTAATACGGTTTTTTGTTTGATTGAACTTACAATATAACATTGTTATCTAACACAAACACTTTAAAAAATTAGTTTTTTTGTTTATAATGTTATTTTATGCAATATATGTTATATATTAATTAAAAAGTAGAAGAATAATGTGTATATAAAATTTTTACATGCAAATATAACACTAATAATAATGTATATAAAAACGTGAATGTTTCAAGTGCTTTTTAATAAATTTAACACTTCTTTACTGATTGTTCCTTGGGGTTTACTTTTGGGCTTTTGCTTTTGCTATCATCCTATGATAAGTAGTAACTTATCATAGGATCTGAAGAAACAAGAAGGTACGTAAACAAATCTCTGTTGTTATCTTTTCTGGAAGTTTCTCTGCTATGCCAATGTCTTATGCGCCTAACATATTTATCCTTTGACACTTGTGCTTCTTCGGACATTATTCCTATTGGTATACAACAGGAACTGATAATATCTGGAGCATGGATTAGTATCTTATGTACAGTAGCAGACATCGGATACCAGCTACATAAGGACAGGTACATAGTTCTGGTAGTGTTTGTACAATCACAAAATGTGTCCACGTCTATTTCAAACCCCGATGAAAGAGTTCTAAGAATAATGCAGAAGCGCTATATTAAAGCTTTATCCACATCAGTAATTGCCGAGCTTACAGTTGCATTATGAAACAATTTTCTGGCCGTGTTCCCATCATTGGTAACAATTATATTTTCTTCGGAAGGTAAGCAACGTTTCTTTGACTTAATTAATTTATAATGTGAAGGATAAAGGTTATAGCCACGTTGACTAGCCTACATTTGCAGATTTTTGTACTGGGAAATAGATAATTTATTAGAAATAAACATTGACAGTGCTTCATCTGGAGCATATGGCTTCTGTTCAAGTGATGATTGATTGATGACTGATTTTCTACCAGAGCAGGGCTGGTCTTTACATCCCTAACACTGAAGCTTAATAGCTTATTGTATTATTCCTGCTTCGGTTTTGTTTTACTTGAACAGGTTAGTTCCCGCAATCAGGTTTAAGAGCCTATGTAGTAAATCTTTCTCCATGGGTAGTTCAATTGTGCTTCGCATAGCGAATCTGCGTTGAGCTAACGCTGCACATTCTGTTCAAGTGACTTTTTTTGGCTCCTTGTATATAGGAGATCTTCGAGGGGACGATTCACATACTTCTTTTATTAGGGAAGCTGCTACTCGCGTTCTTTTAGCACTGAGAGAAGCTACTGACGCTCTTGTTAATGAGCCAGCAACGACGTTACTCATAAGAGACTTGATTCTTCGTTGTTTTGATCTCAAAGAGGATTGGGAACGCGCCGGCGCCGAAGCGAACGCTGCACCCCGTTACGCGGCGGGCCAGCTGCTACGTATAGTACCTGTCTCTTGTTACTCATGCAAGCCTACTAGCCTGTTTAATAGGTGAAATACGTATTATACAGAGGCTGCTTGGATGCAGAAGGATTGCTATATGGACCCGGGGCAGATGACTCTATGTAGGTCTATTTTTATGAATGTTATACACATTTTATTTCATTCTAAAACTTTAAGGCCTTTTTTCTCGAAACGACATTTTTGAAGTCGGCGGACACGATTACGGACAAACTTCTCAACGGATTTCAATGAAACTTTGTGGAATTATAGTCTATAGGTAGAATATACTTGTCTTGCGCTTGTACGAAGGAATTTCATTTCTGATCAAAATTAATATTTTAGGCCAAAAAATAGCCTTTTTGTTCAGACTGTCGCCATTTTGTTTACAATTACCGTAAATTAATTTCCTTCGTTCAAGGGCAAGTATTTAAAATGTATTATTAATATCAATTGGTTTCGTTTGTTTCACATAAGCGGTTCCTGAGTTAGGATGTCCACCGCACACCCCTTCCGCTGAGAGGTACTCCAGGAGCCGAGCCATAACTCCGCCATTTTTAATTATTTTTATACACAAAAATTCATGAATAAAGCTTAAGACTACAGTATTCGAACGTATTAATTGCTGTTTTAATCTGCCATATACTTTCGGAGAAAAAAAAATGTCAACATGTCGTGACTGGAGGCAAGGAGGTAACCCCTTAAAGGTTTTCTGCTATCGGTAGCAAAGTATACGGAGTTATACGTTTTGTTCGAATATCAATGTTTCACAGAAGTCAGTTTTAAGGCCACCCAATTGCGGAATATGGATGAAGCTCTGTCAGCTTTGCAAAAGTCAGCTTTCAATGTCGCCGAATTGCCGCGTCTAGAGATGCTCTTTCTGCTCAGGCCGCTGCAGTAAAAACAAAACTATGAACTTATCCATGGCTTATATACCCGTATTTTTAGTAGCATAGCACATTTTGATCATGACGCAACGCGATCTCGTACGGAACTCGTAGCTGGATCTTTTCCGATTTTTCTCTTACAACAGCAAAAACTCTGGTAATTCACATTTATTAAACAGTAATCCCTAACACTGCTATCATTTTCTGCGAATTTTGCGAACAAATCCCTTCCGAATATACAATTTGTATCCACTCTATTTCCTGTGGGAGACTTTACATCTGTGGGAAAGGATGTTGCAAGGAGAGAAAACGAAGGAACGAAGAACCCGCCTTATTTTCCGTATACAACCAAAAGGTAAGTAATAACCACCATTTACTCCCGTATATGCTTCGGGTAAACCCAAGACCAAAGCCCTAATTATTATATATACCTATATCTACGTCAATGGAGGACTTTCGAAGCCCGCAACATCGACATATTTATCGCGTTTCCACGATAAGCTTCCTCGGCTCCTATCTCTTAACCCCTTAACTGTAAATAGAATCTGGAACGAGGTGCACATACCGAATTCGCAACGTCCGTAATACGAATTCTGATCGCAGTAGGTCCTGTCGGAGTCGGATTAACGGTTTTGCGAGTAGCGGCGGGCGTAGGGGACGGCCATGGTTGTGTCTATGCGCGCGGATTGTTCCTAAAACCGGGAGCTGCCTGGGCTACAGCGAAGCCGATGAAATATTTTCGGAGTTCGTGCTCAGAATTCGGACGGCTTATGCTTTACAGCTCCGTAATGTCCGAACAAACCAGCTCGGCCGGCCGACTGTGGTGGCTTGGCGGGTGGCTCGGGTTTCGGTTCCCGGTTGAATAGCGCTCGCGGAGAGGGAAGAAGCAAGAGAAAGAGAGGAATTTATCGTTTTTATTTCGTAGCGTATATGCGGAATGGCAAAGAGGGAAACAATTTTATATCTCGGCGGTATACCGGGCACGTACCACTGATAACAAGTGTTGCCGCTTGTTTCGGATTGATTTTAATTGATGTTTGCAGTAAAAGATTAAATTTCTTTCGTAGAATGGTCTCTCTGTTGCTATAAATCAATGTTGGAGCAAAGGGGTAATAGTAGGGTCTCGAAACTACCGGAAGTCTCCCCAAAATGTAATACTTTTTGTACATATTTTATTAGAGAATTACAAAATGCATTATTTTTCAAATTTTTGAAAAATCTTTAAGGAGAAAGTTGTTTGTTTACCATAATTAAAGCAAACCTGCGTATCATTATTTTTTTATACAGAAGTCACCATTAAAATATATTTTTATTACTAGATACTGTTTCAGGCAGATACTATTTATTACTATAACTAATGAAACTGCATTAATTTGAAGCAAAATCTGTCAAAATAATTGCTAAACTTACTTTATTACCATTATGAAGTGATTACGCCGTTATATGAATGGAATTATAAAGAGATATTAACAAAAAGTGCATTTAGAAGTTTTTACGGTAATTTTAAATAATATGTTATTACGAGAGACGTTTAGTAATTAACGAGACGAACTGCATTAATGGGAAAACTACTGAATATTATTAGATGAAGCTTTCTGTGGGTTAAGTTGGCAATCTTGGGGACAAATTATGTCAGTTGTTTGAAAGAAATAAATGCAAACATAACCTCTTTTGTTCATTCCAAAATGTCGGATCCTCTCGAAACGTGTACGGTGGAAGAGTAACGTTCAGTGATAAGTGTGATAAGTTCAGTGATTTTTGTTATTCGAAGGTGTGAAGCTGGCCGAAATCGAGAATGTTGAAACAGTATGGTGAAAAGCGCTTAAGCCGTAGAAACGTGTACAAGTGGATTGAACAGTTTAAATCGGGCAGAACAAGTGTCACCGATAATGACCTTATTCTCGATGGTAGGCGTATAAAAATCGTGACGATAGCTCATTTGTTTAATGTTAGTGTTGGAACTGTGTATTCAATCATTCATGACAAGCTGACTTATCGCGAAACGTGTTCGAGATGGGTTCCAAGACTCAAGTCCATAAAGACACCCGTGTTTGCATTTGTTCTGAACTCAAACGACGTGTGAAATTTCTCCAACTGATTAGAATAGGTTATTAAATGCCCCCCTCCAAAACAAAATGGACGTGTCTTAGCAATTTTTGATAATTTTATTAATTAAAGAGTTATTCAATGTGGGAAGTTTTCAAATGAAAGCCCTGTATATGTTTTGCAGCGCAGGTGAGTCGCTACTTAATCCCTATTGTATTGCTATTCAGTTATTCACCATTTGTCATGTTTATTACGCTTCATGGGATTAATTTTTCCAGTAACATAATTAAAAAAAAAATAGTTTAAATTTTTTTCCCTCGTTTATTTAATCACCATTTCTTTGTCGTTAATTTTCCTTTTAACAGGAAGCATCAAACACTACGCGAAACGAAATTCAAACGCCGACAACATAATTAATTTCCACCTTTTCCCATTCATCTCCGTCGTATTTCCACTGTTTTCCTTTTAAAACTGTCTCTCTTTTCCCATGTTTTCCGTTGCACTTCCGTTAAAGGTGACGCCAGATAGGCTAATGCCCTCTGGCGCACGAGCAATACATCACCGAAAGTTCATTATGAAGGCGAATCAGTCACGAGGCGCCGCTCGTTCTTCGCCCACAAAAGACCGACTTCTTTTCATGGCCCGCTTGATGCATTCCGTTCATTAAAATAAACCGCATTTAATTCAAACGGACGACGACGCTACGCCGCCGTTGTTCAGCGGTGCTGTGTTATGTGCGGTGCCGTGCCGTGTCGTGACGGACCGAAGCGCGGTGCTTATTCTTCCGGCGAGGCCGCCGTTGTTTGCTTTTTGTTGGACTGATGATCGTCGTTACCGCGTTAAGCGGATGTTCTACGACGTGCATATTAAATGCGAATTGTTGTCGTGGAAAAATGGCGCTTTCTTAAGTCGTAGCTCGTTTACGTAATGCATGATATGCTAAATAAAATTGTAGCGAGTTTATCTGCTAGGAAAACGCTTTGGAAAGTGGTATACCTAGCCTTTGTTAAACGAGCGCTTACTAAATAAGACTGTATACAAAATTTATTCCAAACATTCTCATCTTTGTTTACCAGCTGAAATACCACCACTTATACTGTTGTAAATAACCTTATCTAACTACATTTTGAAACGTTATATTATGAGGAAACTTCCGAATTATATTCAGTAAACGTTTTCGTTTCAAACGCTGGTTGCTGGAGTACTAAAGTGAATTGTCTATGAACCAGTGATTACAAACTATAACAGGAGCAGAGGAAAGCTCATTAACCAAACACTGCGACACTGGAATACTAAAACACTTCGCTATTACCTATTTCAGAACACTGCACTAAAATTGGATGCACATTTCGATAGCTAAGCTATCATCTTCAGCAGTAAAACTGAGGTCAAGAACTTAGCTATTTATACACTTTTGAAATCTGAATTCATTAAAATGGTTTCATGCCATCATTACCATTGAATTCTCTATTTTCGTTTATATTCTTAATTAATTTTGGTACAAGTTTACCGTTAAAACGGGGAAAACGATTAACAGGATGGGGACGAATAAAGATCTTGACCCCACGTGGCAGATTAAAGATGGACGTTAGAGACGTTGTATTCAAGTCCTGTCTAGCAGAAATCCGTAGCCATCCTCTCAAATATTTCCAATCCAATAATCGAGACCAAATGAAGGCAACGGAAAATACCGGTAAGTTCCCAAAATATCCACTCAACGTGATTAATTCTAAATATTACAAAATAGAGGACACTACTGTAACTAACGTCTCAACAGTCAGGCCACAAATGATGAACTCAACGACCACAAGGCTGGAAATACAGTGGGAAATACAATTTAACCTCATTTGGAAATACGCCATTGAGCTTACTTGGAACAAGCATGATGATGGAAGATCTTAAACTGAGAGTTTAAGATGGAACAATATGTAAATAAGATTGAATGAGTATAAATCAACAATTAAAGAAAAATCGAGCATATCAAAAGAACTAGAGGCAGTGAAATGACTGAAAACAATCGAAAGTTACATGCCCGCACTTTGAACGAATTATGCTCTAAGGATTTACAGAACGCACTTAAGATCTGTCAATTTCGTATAACATAACCAAATCACCTGATCGACCCATAACCCTACTAGGTGTAAATAGAAACATTTCCAATTGTAGCAAATAATAATCAAGGAAAGACGCAAAAGGTTGCTAAGACAAGGAAAAAGGTAAGTATATACCCTCAGGTAAAATAAGAGACTATTTTTAACTGTTTTCTAGATTTAGAAAAATTAACAATACTGCAAAAAGCAAATCCAGTGTAGTATTCGATACCCAAAGTAGCAGAGAGAATAACAAAAGGGTAAATAACTAAAAGGAAATGCCATAAGTAAATAAAATCTGTTGTCGGAGATTTTCTTGGATCTATCGTCATAAACTAAAATGTCAAAAACCTAATGAGGGCTACGAAAGAAGGTTAAACCCATATATTTTAAAGGAAAAACACTGTGAAATTTAAAAGCTTGTCACCTAGGTTAGGAGAAAATGTAATACTTCCAAAAGTAAAACGACAGCTCACGGAAACTCAGAAATAAAAGTCCGCACATACACTGTGCTTCAAAAGAAAACGTAACAAGCTATCTCCCCAATCCTCGTTTGGCGAACTTTTCCAAAGTTATCGGTAGTGGTGGAAAATTTCACTGGCAAATGATGATCCAGAGTCCCCGTAAACAGTGTCCATCTCGGTTTTAGTTAGCGTAAGCGTATTGCTTTATGCTAGAATTTAAAGATAGCTCGATATTTGGTTTTCTCCATTTTTACAGATACAGTGACATCGGCTGACATAAACGACTGTTAAACAACAAGTAAGCGTCCAACATGGCTGAAATTTTCAAAAGCATCTTTCAATGCTAGCGCACCCAGAATACCCAGAATACCCAGAATTCCCAGAATACTTTTGACGAGTAACGCCATCTTCATGTTGAGGCTTGAAGCGTTTCAGATTACCCTCGCATGGCATATCACCAAGATCGGCATTAATCTCTGAAACAGCCTTAATGCAATTTGGCAGTTTGAAAGAGTAACATAATCGACAATTGTTCGAGTAGAAATGAGCCTTTGTACGCGAGGATGTCGTAGCATTGACGAAGTAGAGAATGATAATTAAATTGGTTTTAAAATTGATCCTTGAAGAACACCTCGTAGATGACGACGTAGTCATGTCATTCAGCTTCACCGATTGCTTACACAAACCCTGGATAGCTTGCTTATTAATCAAAGTTAGCGAAGATTACTTTATTAATGTCCACGCAATGAAATCAATCCAAAAAGCAAGTTGTCCCGACTTTTACTACGAGAAGAAATTCTGACACAAAAATCAAACGACTGCTTTACGAATACAGCACTTCTTAAACTTTTACACACTTTCGACAAGCAATTTATGATAAGCTTCCGCACAAAATTAACATTTCGCCCCGTTGGGGAGCATAAATTTTTACGGTAATCTTCTTTTTACAAACTCTAATACCTTTTTGATTATTCCATCAATTCCCCGCACATAATCGAATGATACATAATATAATGTCTACGTCGTTCCCTTCTCCTTTTTCTGCCTTCAGAAAGGGGCAAACTTCGATCATTTACTCGGATTTCGGTATGCGAGAACCGAATCGTTTTACGAAAACGTGCAGTCTAGAAGGCAGTTGAGGACGCCATCTGTAGCCCGCAACATAATTCCAATAAAATAACTCCGATCTATACAGGAGAAAATGAAAGAAAGGGTAGTTAGGAAAGGGAAAAAGATGAGAGTATTGAAACGCTGTAGGCCCAAAAAGGATCGGAGACGTAAAACGCACCGCTTGCTTTATTTATAAATTATTATTAAGGGCGCAAGGTCTTGATACTATTTCGTCTACATTAATTGATAGAAATTTCAGCAAGAGTGACTTTCTCTTTAGCAGAAACTTTATAATAGGATAGACTCAAAACGGAGAAAGATGAACATACCGTCGAATATATATATGTAAAGAAGATGAATTCGTGTTTAGTCAAGCTCCTGCGAAAATGGACTCGCCCAAAAGTTATTTTGACTGTTATTCTGCCGGAATTCTGTTTGAAAAGACGTATTTACGCGAATTTGCATCGCTTTCACTTTATTAAATGAAACAATTAATAACTAGCGGAGAAAGGCTTTTCCGTTTTGGGTGGAGGCGGAACTGCAAGTGGAACAGTGGAAAACTCGCAGAAGTTCGAATTATCGCGATTTCTTCGGCTGTTTAATTGGTGATGGAAGTAATTTGGGAGGCTCGGCGAATTTAGGTCTTAAAGTTTAAATTCTGACGATTTGTATTCAAATTAAGATGCATTCAGTTAATTAGAAGACACTAATGAGGAACGGAAAGAACTTTGAAGAACGGTAAACTTTGAGTTAAAGCAAATGTTTGTTTCTTTCTGTAACGTATATTTTAAGAATCCTGAAATTCCCCAAATATAGGTTTCCTATTTAGATAAAAGTTGATCAAATAATAGAACTAAGGAGACAAATAGCTTGGTTGTATAAAGAACTATGAAAAATATAATTGTTTCCAATTTTTGCAAAATTTTGTATTTTATCTTCTTAATTCAATTACATTAACGTTCAGAGGTGCCGATCTAAAATTATCGTGGCTGCTAGGAAGGTGGGAATTTCGGCATTGACCCTGTTAGCATTTTGTTTAACTGACCTTAAAGTTGAAGACAGAAACATCAACCTGTTTACTAATAATAAGTAGTCTGGGCAAACACCGGTAACAGTCAGTGTAGTAGATATGTGGTGCGGAGTCGGCGATTATTTATTTCACGCGTTCACAGCGTCAGTACTAAATCGCTGCTGTATGCGAGTAGTTCTGTGTATATGTAGGCTGTCGTAACTTATTTCGTAATTGTACGCTTGTGTTTGTTTTAAAAATGTCGTAGTTAGGTACGTCGCGAAAACGACCAATGGCAGACACAGTTAAAAACTTTATAGTGGACATGCCGGACTGTATTTTTGATGGCGCTAAAATTCAAAAATTTAATGTGTTGGTCCAGAAGCTACTGTCAACGTCACATCGAAAGCAAACAGCATTCTTCTGCAAAAAGTGGCATACGAGATCAAGAAAAATTTACATTTGATTTATGTGTTACTCTTATTTTATGTAATCTATCGTTTCGTTTACTAGACAAAGAAGCATTTGTCTCCTTTTGGAATAAATATGCGGACTGTAAATTACCTAGTCGGACATCGATACGAAATGTAGTGCCATTTGATCGTGAACATATAGAAAAGAGAATAAAAACGGAATTGAAAGACAAAAAACTGCAGATCGTCAAAACCATTCTGTGGTTAATGTAATGGTACGTACAATGGAACCACATCGACCGTCATCCACCTTCTTACTTGTTTCCAAACGAGTTATAAATTATACTGCCGATGAGATTTTAAAGGTGGTGTTGAACTCATTGAACAAATTTGAAGTTTCAACTAAGCAACTTTTAATGATTATGAGTGATGGTGCCGCACACATGCGTTCTTTGGGCTGATCTCTTGAAGAACACAGTGGTAACTTCTTACATGTAACGTGTAAAATCCATACTCTAAATCTTGCGGCACAAACGATTCCTACATGTTTTCCACTAGTAAATGCATTGATTGCTAGTACAAAGGCAGTGTTTCTAAAGTCCCCGAAACGTACCCGACTATTTCGCAAACTGTGTCCTGATTTACCTGAACCACCACGGCCGATTGTTACACGTTGGGGAACATGGTTGCAGGCTGCGTTTTACTACAACAAATATTTTGATCAAGTAAAGAAGGTGGTTTTAAAATTCAATCCGACAGAAGCTGCAGCAATCAAGAAAAGCCAGGAAATATTTCAAGATAGTCAGGTTAAAAGAGATTTACAAACTATTCACAACAATTACTTCGGACTAGCGGAGGGAATAGAAAAATTACAAAAAGGGAAACAAATTGTTATAATTATCATTATTATTACACTTACAATTAGAAGCTAATAATCTAAATGGTTTTCCTTACCACCATTGATTTCCATAGAATTTATATTTGCAAAACCACTAAGTTGTTTTTGTTCCTTTATTTGCCAATAAAAAACAAAAGGAGATGGCTGATTGTGAGGATTTACACATTAGAACTCTACGTGGATAATTCCTATATAATTCGGCACAAAATATAAAAGAAGTAGAAATGAAATTTGAATAATCCTCAAACTGTTACCATCATGGATTCTGCATCCATGCATAAGATTTCGGCGATATTATGAAAAGTTTTTCCCCGGTCTGCGCGAGCAAACTCTTTTTGACAGCCGGATTGTGAATATTTGTCGAATAAAATATCAAGTGGGGCGCATTTAAAATTGAAAAAGTTTCATTCGGTGGGAAAGGAATACGCTCCCTTCTTTTTTAAACCGGAGAAGTTTTTTATTTCTCGATTCTATGAATAACTTTTGTATATATCGATCGATTGTCGACGGTGAGAAGTGATTTAATTGGAAATTTATTTTTTTAATGTTGAGGAAAAGTATTTTTCTATAATAAAAATAAGTAAAACTGAAAAACTATCTGCAAATGTGTTGATTGTTCTGTAAGAATATACATACAACAATTGTTTTTGGTTTAGCTTTGATTATTGGTGCAATTTTTTAATGAAGAAGTATTACGTTCATGCTTCTGCTGTAATTTAGAAAATTACAAAACCTGAAGCTCCCTGTGTCTCTGGCAATATTAAATTGTCATGTTAATTAGCAAAAAATAGATATCGTAGAATGAAATCGCCAACTCACTGGAATTATTACAAACAGTTGCGTAATTTCACCATCTTTGCTGAACACTTAGAGAACTACAAACTACTTGCTTTGTGTTAATTGGGTTTTAGAAATAACCATAGATGTGCGACTATTTTGTCAAGCGTATCTGATGATGCTCTTACGCCCAGAGAAGCTGACAACTTAATTTTACTGGTGTTAGTGGATTACAGTACAGCTTTTGACACAGTAAATATAGAAATGCTCCCAGCAATTTTACAGCATTACGGATTTTATTATTGAACCTTGCCCCCTTTCGAATCTTACTTGGCGGATACGTCTCAGTACGTGATTTTTCGAGGAATTAAGTCGATTTCTTTACCTGTTAGGAGTGGAGTTCTTTACGGATCCATCTTGGGGCCATTATTATTTAGCATTTACACCAGTCAATTACCGAAATATATTACTTATTTTTCTGTACAAATGTATGCCGACGATAGTTTTAACACTACCGATTTCAATCCAGCTTTATAAAAAATTAACTGTAATCTAGGAAGTATTAGCAATTTTTCGAAGAATCACGCGCTTAAGATTAATCATGAAAAGTCTTTTGGTATTTTATTCGCCACACCTAAGGACGAACGTAGCGGAAGTACTAAAATGTTTAGAGATAATGTTAACATGCCCTTGTCTCATTATGTCACAAATCTGGGCATTACAATCGACAATTCTTTTAGGTACAGAGATTATGTTTCTAGAATAGTTGGTCTAGCATATGGAAACCTTAAAGCTCTTTTCCCTCATGGATTTGTTTTTAATTCTCGAACTAACGCAATGCTATGTGAAAGCTTTATGTTATCTTTGTTTGATTATGATGCGGTAGTATACGGCTCTTACCTGGATATTGCTGACAAAATACATTCAAAGAGTGCAAAATAGTTTTTCACGTATTTGAATCATTCTCTATGGTTTTGGCATATGATCTCACCATTTTTTTTATTTACAAATATTACAAGGAGACCCTCTATCACCCATTTTGTTTAATCCAGTAATGGAGGGTATCCTAAAAATAGCAAATCTATGTAACAAGAATATCATAATTAACCAAACGCAAATTGCTGCATATGCGGATGATGTAACTATTATTTCAAATATGAGAAAAGACCTAATAACATTTTGGATTAGATATCAACTAATCCAAAACAAAATATATGCACATTGGGAGGGAAAACATAATAATACCAACCTACCTAGAAACACAGGGACACAAATTTGAAACGGTTGCTTCCTTCAATTACTTGGGGACTATAGTTGGAAAAACGGATAACGACTGAGTGAGAGAAAGAATCATGAAAGGAAATCAAGCGTATGGCAGAAACCCAACTTTACTGAAGAGCAAAGTCCTAAGCAAAGAGACTAAGGTACACATATCTATATAAGACATTAACAAGACCAATCACGGCGGCATACGCAATGGAAACAAGAGCAATAAACAAAAAAGAAGAAGACCTTAAAATAATGGTAAGGAAAATAATGAGGACGATATTAGGATCAAACGTGTCTTGAAATGGAGAAAAAGATTGAAGACAAATGCAGAGATAGAGGAACAACTGGATGGAGAAAACATTGTGAGGCATATAAAAGCAGAAAGATTAAAATGGGTAGATCACGTTATAAGGAGAAAACTAGGATAAATGATACAAAGAATAATACAATGGATACCCTTATGGCCAAGAAGAAGAGGAAGACCAAGAAAGGGATGGACTGATGACATGGAAGAGGATTTAAAAATAATGGCAAAGACCGAAGACAATGGAAGGAAATTACAGAAACAGCCAGGACCCACAAAAACCTTTAAAATGAAAAATGAATGAGGGGATTAATCCATCCCAGCCGTAATCCTAGGTATTGCAAGGCTCGGTGTTGATGATAAATATTATTTTCTTTTTTACTTCTTTTGTATATATCACTTTTAAAGTAAAGGCAAGTTATTATTATTATTATTATTATTAATATTATTAATATTATTATTATTATTATTATTATGATTATTATGATTATTATTATTATTATATATTATGATTATTTATATTATTATTATTATTATATTATATTATTGTTATTATTGTTATATATATTATTTTATTATTATTTATATATTATTATTATTATATTCATTATATATGTACCATTATTATATATTGACTATTATAGATGTTGGTTTGAATGTACAGGCTTTTCTTAAAAGTCACCGAAGCTGTTTGGTAACTTGTTAGCCGATGCAGTATTGATTTACCCCGTTCATTTCATAAACAAATTAATTACCACAATCAAGATGACTTTTGAAGATTGTAATAAGCAATCAGGCTTTCTAAACACACAATTCAAAACCTATTACGCCAGAATCGATACGATATACATGTTTACATTACATTTGAACGAAATGCCGAGCTTTATGTACACAGTTAACAAAAACTGAGAGAAAAAGCAATTAGATCTTATCGATTTTGATTGCTTCAGTAGCAAGCAGTACGACGTCCGCTGTCCAATCGCAGTCATTGTTTAATTGCGCATTACCTACACACAAACAATCATATATCATTTAAGCGAAACAGTAAAACACGAACTCTACATGGGAACAAAACAATCATTAAAAAGCGATTTGTATTAATGTAGCGTTTCTTTTTTATCGGCTGAAGCGCGCGCCATCTGCGGACGAACGCGGAGGCATTTAATAAATTCAGACCATCAAATTCATCATAATTAGAGTTGATGGTAAGAGATAAACGGGGTCCGTTTCAGCGATGGCGTGATCGGTATGCTTCTGTTATACTATTGAATTATTGATGGTTCCAGCTAGTATCCCCTTTGCGAATGCTAGATACAGCTAAGGAAAGTAATAGATGGGTATTAAACCGTTTTTTGCGATGGTATAATTATATGCAGCTTTATAGGTATATAATAATAATGTAACTTTATTTGCAATTAAGCCATTACGAACATAATCGAATACCAGATCTAGCGTAAACGTACACTTTGTCAAATTTAAAAATAATACAATAAGTACTTAAAATAATTGTAGAAATAGAATAAGCGTATAAATAAAATTCACATACAGATAAAATGGGTGGATAGATAACATTACAATTGTAATAACAGAACAAATGTAACCAAAAAAAAACACACAAACTTTGCAAAGCCCACGGAACAAGGACGTATACAATGTTTATTTATAGACCGAGACAAATTCATCTATGCTAAAACACTCCAATTCATTCAGTATATGCTTAACTGTTGTTTTGAAACGATCTGGGGATAATATTTCCAGCTCGGTATGGTATTACGGTATATAGTTTTGGCCCCCAGTAATCCACTGGTCTCTGCGCCGTGATTACGCAGTGGAGTGAGACTCGTAAATGGTCGCGATTTCTGGCGGTGTAGCTATGGTTATAGCCATTTTGAGATCATTACTTCCCGAAGTGATAATAGTGGTGTCGCCCGTAAATTGAAACAAGTTACCAAGAATGTGGTAACGAAATTTATTAGTAAACTAATAATGTGTGTTTGTGAAAATCACGTAATTTCTTTTGCGTCCTCGGTTATACGAGGTTCATTCGGAAACTAGTTCCCATTTGCCAATTAAATTGCAACCAATAGAGATATTTAAACAAACTTTTTATTAAACATATACATGTACTATACATTACTTTTCTACATAATCACCTCGTAAATTAAGACACTTGTCGTATCGTGGGATGAGATTTTTTATGCCGACGCCGTAATCCTCTACCGCCAGTGTGGCGAGAAATGTAGTGACCGCTGCTTTGAGGGCGTCATCGCTGCGAAAATGTTTTAACTTTGTAAAAAGGTGGTAATCCGACGGTGCTAGATCTGGGCTGTAGGGTGAGTGATCGAAGACTTTCCAGCGAAACTGCTGGAGCAATTGGCGTGTTGTTGCAGCAACATGGGGACGGGCATTGTCGTGCAGCAACACAATGCCCGACGACAACAGGTCTCGCCGCCGATTTTGAATTGCCCGCCGCAACTTCTGTAGCGTGGCACAATATGCTTCCGCATTAATGGTGGCCCCTCGAGGTATGAAGTCCAAAAGCAAGAGACCATGTCTGTCCCAGAAGACGGTTGTCACGAGTTTGCGAGTCGACTCTGCTGTCTTGAACTTTTTGGGTCTGGTCGGTGAATGAGAGTAATGCCATTCCATGGACTGGCGTTTGCTTTCGGGCGTTGAGTAAGCAACCCATGTTTCATCGCCCGTAACAATGTGTGACAAGAATGCATCACCTTCGTTTGCGTAACGCTCCAAAACATTCAAGGCCGCACCCATACGTTTGTTTTTGTGTTCCTCTGAGAGCATGCGCGGTACCCACCTTGCACAATTTTTTTTGTAATGCAGATGAGCCTTGACGATTTCATGCGTTATGGTGCGCGAAATCTGTGGAAAACGTGCACTGATGTCATTAAGTGTGACACGCCGATCCTGCTGTATGAAGTCGTCGACTGCACGCAGCAACGCATCAGTAATGACGGACGGACGCCCTGGACGCTCTTCATCGTGAACGTTGTCTCTCCCCGCATTGAAATTGCGACACCATCGCCGAACCGATGATGCATCCATCGCATAGTTGCCGTACACTTCTTGAATTTGACGGTGAATATCACATAGTTTCACATTTCTGGCGTTCAGGAATCTTATTACAGACCGCACTTCACAACTGGCGGTATTGTCGAGTGTGTAAACATTTGAAACTCACACTGACGCGATATTATTGTAGATAACTCAACCAAATCTCGTACGTTGACAGCTGACAGATCACTGCGTCATGAAAAAACCACTCGGCGGCTCGTGGCGCAACTGCTGCTCCACACGGCGCGAACGGGTACTAGTTTCCGGACGAGCCTCGTAGATCGGTCGGTATAATTGTAAAAGTGGTAAAACCACGTTGTTGAGATTATTAAAATAATAATCTTTAAGAATATAAAGAATTGGGTCGTGAAATGAAATTAATTTTGACGATGAAAACTGGATTGTTATTTAAACAGTTTTTTCTTATTGTTGTAAAAGTGGTAAAACCTAAATATTTATAATTAAATTATTTTATTTTTTTAGATATATAAAGAAATGGCAATGTTCTTATATTTTAAAAACGATCAATTAAATATAAATGTGAAGATTTTCATTAATATATTTTAGTTTTCAAAAAAACACATATTTAAATAGTAAATTTCTTTATGTAAACGCATATCTGAATAACAAAAAAAAACACATTTAAATTTTATAAATATAATTTAAAAAGAATGTGAGCATTGGGGCATTAATTAACTGAAAATAATTACATATTTTTGCAATGTAAAAAAGATTTAGAAATGTGAAAATACAGTTATTTTTATAATATAAGTATAATGTAAGTATAATAATATAAGTATATCACAGAAAATATCCTTGGTGTGTTTGACAATTTTTTGGTAGACTCACGTTTCGTTTAATAACTAAGGTTCGACAAACGCGTGCTACGGCAGAAGCGCCGGGAGGGGATTTAGGTCGATGCGAAGCCAGTGGAGAGTTTAGTAATTCAATAGGCGTGGAAGTGAACGGTCGTTCGAAAATTATCGGTTTATCGGTGTGTGTCTTTTAAAACATGGATCGTCGTAAACGAGGTTTACCTTTAGCATCGCATGTGAATAAATATATCAGCCGTTTCCTTGGGTTGGAATATACAGGTATCATTCAGTGCAAAATTTGCAATGTACGGTTGATAGATCGCGATATATTTCACTGTAGAAGATATTAAAAGTAAACATCTTGTACTGAATTTAAGCAACAATATTCCGTACTGGGAATTTCTGTATGATTTTATTTTTATGCTAAGTGTGTGCAACATCCCGCAACACCTAGTAAACAATGAACACTTTCGTATTTTTTTGAATAAATTTGTTCCCTTGTGGAAACTACCAATGCTAGATGTAGAACGATCATTTTCGAAATACACGAAAACGTTTTCATACCAACGTCGAAGGCTAAGTGAATCGACAATGGAAACGTTGCTTATGTTGCAGTTTTACGCGGCTTACCGGGACAGTAGTATTTTGTCGCAGTGGCCATCAAGACGTCAATAATAGGTAAGAATATATTATTTTTTAATAATACTGTATCTCACGCATCTACTTTTGCGCGATACGCCTCTGACGTTGCACTCGTTTGTCGAACCTTAACCTAGAATCCTTGAGCTCCCTCTGCACCAAAGCCGCAGCCGACGACAAGGCATCACGTGTACCACTTCTAACTAAAATATATTGCAAAAAAACTACTCAAAGATGAAGGTGGCCAATCTCGTGCAAAACCTATTTTTTAAATTTTTTGACGGAGCCTGCAAGATCAAAACGATATTTCAATTCATGTAACTTTTCATTTTTTATAGCGTAGTAACATTGCAATAGATCATTCTAAGCTTCTATATTATATCTGAACTATCGTAAGATAACAAATTATTTCAATCTACAATGATAAATCTAAAAGTTAATCATATTAACATCAATCCATCAACTTGAAATGGCGCACCAATTTCTTTCGAATGAATAATGGCGTGCGCTTAATATTTCATTTCGTTTGCGATATTTTCTTATTTTGCCTCGAAACCGCGCTACACTTGAATGACGCGAAACGTCAAAAAACCAACGGGAAAGCATTAATACATGGCAGGAGCAAATACAATAACGATAAATTCAACTCCGACCGCACGGTTTGCAATCTTATAAAAAATACAGATCGCATTTTCTCCCCTCCTTTTTCTCTATTTCGCCCGTCTTCGTTGCTCCCATGTTTCCCATTCCCTGGACCTTAAAAAATTGAAATACTTTATTCAGATGATTATCCGATAAAGGGAAAATACAAAGAGAGAAGCGGCAAAATGAAAACGACAGACCAAACTGCTCGAGCATCAAGAGCTGGGTATCGGTTTCCTTTCGCTATTCCCGCCGCAATTTTTTAACATTAACGCCCTGCGGTTAGACGAGGACGAGGGGCGAGGACACGTATACGCACGTGTGTATACAGGATGAGTTTTGTTCGAGTTTTAGTATAGGGAGTTCGAAAACCTTAGAAGGAAAACGGTTAGGTAGGGGAAGAAATGTAGTTTTATGAATTTGATTTAAAGGCACTTTTGTTTAAGACCAATAAGTCAAAGGCCTTCTGGATACATGCAGCAAACTGCTTCCCATAACATTATTATTTGCCTTATTATTAAATTTAGGCAAAATGTTTTTGGAAGTTCTTGGCTGAATAACGTCTAACGGATGTCCAAATTTGACCTTCCGATTCAAATTCATAAAAACGACACACATAATACTTTAAATGTTATAATTTTATTATTTTATTTTCAAGTATAAATGTTGCAATTAATAGTGAAAAATAATGTCCTGCAATTGACCGCATCTGCTATTTTGGCACGCTAACATTCTTTTCCCAATACCTTCGATAACATTTTCACATAAATTCTATCCAATTTCCCCAATTAAATTAATGTTATCTCGAAGCTGTTCAGTGGTTTGAGGGTCATCAGCGTAAACCCTTCTCTTAAGAAAAGTCCCACGTGAAACAATCCAGTTCTTTAAGAAACGATTTGATCGTTAAACTCCTCCGCGAAAAAAGATTGTTTCATGCGCTGTATGGCAAATGGCACCGTCCTGTTGGAACCACACATTCTGGATATCCATACCTTCCAACTCGTTCCGCAAATACTTTGTTATCATTGTCCTGTATTGAGCTTCATTCACAGTGACAGTCTCACCAACTTCATCCTGGAAAATATAAGGTCCAATCACACCTCCTGCCCAGAAGCCAAACAACACAGTCACTTTTTCTGGATGCTGTCGTTTCTCCAGTATTTCTCTTGAATTGTCTTCGCACCATATCCTGCAATTCTACGTGTTTACATATCCTTCAATGTCAAAATACACCTCGTTGCTAAAGATTAGTTTAAAAAAAATCGCAATTTTTTTGTCTTTTTTCTAAGGCCGAATTAGCAAACGTACGACGTGACAAGTAATCGTTAGGTTTTAATTTTTGAGTCAACGGTATCTTATATGGTTTTAAATGAAGATACTTCTTTAAAATGTTATACGGACTCCATTTTCTAATATTCACTTGCTGTGAATGGATGGTGTAACATTTCCACCAAAATGCGCACCGCATTTATTTGCAATTTCTTAAATTTTACCTTCCTCAAAGTTTTTTCAGTCGAACCAAAATTTGTTTAGTTAGTAGTCGTTTTAGTTGAAAATTTAAACCAACACGGGAGTGCCTATAACCTAATAGCCCTGTATAAACACAACAAGGTCACTTTGGTATGGGTGCCCAAGCACAAAGGTGTAGCGGGCGATGAAATTGCATAAATTATACTAATTTTAAATGCAACACAAATCTAAACACGCCTACCTTCTACCAGAGCTGAAGCCTAAAAGCCTGAATTATCTTAGCGCCTCTTCATTTGTTATCGCCCATTTGCTAGTTTCAACTAACGACAATTTACAAAATGATTTCTGTTTAAAAGGATTCATTATTTTTAAAATAAAATAACACGCGGCTTAATTTCTGTAAATGATTTCCATTTACAGATACCTTTACAGACCGTAATATTATGCTGAGGTTTGCCGTCTAGCGTCACTGTGGAGTATCATTGCTGCGTATCTCAAACTTTGGAATGTACAGATTCCCTAGTGAATCAGACTATTCGTTAATTAGTAATATTTAATTTAAAAAAATTATTAATAGGACTAAATAGAATTATTTCCGTCGTTTTTAGTGCTTGAAGTTACCTCAAATTTTGAAAATTAAGGATGAGACGAATAAAAGAAAGTGCGTTATGTTCTCGTTTCTTTAGGATTACCGTTGCTTCATCAAATAAAATCCTCGGTACAGAGAGATGGAACCAAAAATAGGGGACTCGGCTATATAAGCAACTGCAACATCATGTTAAGCGTCGGTAGAGCGTAGCCGTTACATGAGCGTATTTATTGGTCGAACAGCGCTAGCCTTAGCGGCATTTTGTACATTACAATAGTTACTAGACACTGTGATGACGTTCTTATTTATTAAGATTATAACAGTCAATCTCAAATCTTCTGGGGTCATCTTTTGCTTTTCTACGCCAGGTAACATTTATATTATGCCTTTTTCTCTTTACCTTATTTTATCTATGCCCGCCGTCTTTCTATTCTTTGTAGCAGGAGAACTCACCCTGTATACTCACGTATCTATATTCTAGCGGTGGGAAGAGATAGAGGAGGGTTTATTCCCGAAAGCTCAACTGTCAGGCAACATCAGGTCGACCGCAGACAAATGAAGACGTGCGTAGCCTCCGTGATCTGTGAAAACACGGGAGTTACATCGGGGGAAATGGGGGAAAATCGCTTTTATAGGTTCGTCGGCGTTCGTCTGTGTATCAAAATCGAATGTGCAGGCCCGCGGCTTCGCCTCCTTCCACCCGCTTTCTTTCCTTCGTTTTCTCTTTGTTTTACGCTTGCCTTGGTCGCCCGCGGCGAAACACATTTGAAAAATACTACCGATCTATGGTGTTCGTGGTTCGGAATGGGAAATTGTGGTATGGGGCGTCGCATAAATATGTATGACAGAGCAGACATTCTACTAAAATATTACTATTTTCGGTTCTGATAACGAGACAATTTTTGCATAATTGATTAACAAAGAAATCGATTTGAAACTGTTTCAGCGTTTTCTGTTTAACATTAATTTTCGTTTTTTTTCGACCGTTTTTCAAAGATGCATCTCAGAAGGTTACATCAAGGGATATATGTCAATTGTTTCAAATAATGCAAACGTATAATAAACACTAAAGTATCGGCACACTCCACAAGACAAAAGTTAATTCATTAATTTGGAATAATTGTTTCAGGAATTTGTGGATCGAATGATCCGTTCGATCGCACCATTGACAATGGGAGCAGATTCAAGGAGCAGATCGGAGACTACAGATACGGGAAAACTGAAGTCAAGTGTAGCACAACCCATAAACGAAACCGGGTATAATATTGGATTAGGAAACCTAAAATTAATTGAGAACTTAACTTCACTGCAGGAATTAGACACTTACGAAACTATTTATTTAAAGAAGAATACAAATTTGCCGAATAAGGATAGCGGCCCATTGTCTTACTCAACTCTTATTGATTTATTAGGTGAACACATATGTTTTATGTTTTGTTGGATAGGGGACCTTTTCGCTTATTTTCCGTACATTTTGCATGTTTTAGTTTTAGGGTTTTAGGGTCAATTAATAACTTGTGTGGTGCGGAGTGTGCTGATACTCTACATAGTGTTATTTGACATACTACGCCACAGCCCTTGCTATCATTATTGAAGATAACATTTTTGTCCTTAATTAGGCCTTATTATTCAAATGCTAAATATCAAACAGTTTGAATCCAATAACTTATAGACCAATCAAGTTCATTTTTCTATTTAAATACCTAAGTAACTTGCAACCGCATTTATTATTTTTTCAATTTACATAATTAATGTCAACAACCCTACTCGTCGCAAAGATAAAAACCACGTCATTCTCGTCGTTTATATTCCCCATTTTTGATATACTAACCAACCATTAGTTACCTCTTTCACTCAACGGACTATCTATCTTCCATTTAGGGTTGGTAGGGCATAAAGCTCCTGGTTATTATTTTTTCCTTTGTGCGTCGGTAAACCTCTCAGTCGAAGATATCCTCATTAACTTTAATACCGGTCCCACGTCAACGTCGACAATCGCCCTACGACACCGAACAATCAGCGAATATGTCTATCTTTCTCATACGTACGCATTTATGTGCAGAAAAAAAGAAACGACGCCGAACAGATACACAGTCCAGATATCCGGAAAGCGTCTAACGCAAACAAACTGCCGCGATTTATCAAAACGTGCCGCAATTAATTCTAATTCTCGGCGTTCACCGCCGCGCCGATGTACTACCGCACCCCGCCTTCTTCGGTCTTCCCCGCAGTACCCGAAGGAGGAAGGTGTTTATATCAAAAACGGGGAAAAAGGCACCCCATGGGCCTAACCTAAAACCGCACATAAATCAACCGGCGCTGTGTTAATCCGTCTCCCAGTACGAATGAGTTGAATTTTTCACGATTCTTTTGCACGGTTTACCGAATGGACTATATAGAATTGTCAGAAAAATTCTAGACAGCATTTGTTGTATGTGAAATTGCTTACAAACACGTACGTTATGTTTGCTGTAGTAGACGTTTTATAGTCGACCAGGGATTCTGATCAAATGAATAATTTAGCTAATCCCCAAGAAGAGTTAGAAATATTTGGCACGTTTCATAAAAAATCTTCCCACCAATACTTCACTAACACTGGACGTACGTTTCCTCAACTAATAAACTAAGCTAAAGCTAACCTATGTACACTTGTATACTTTTAAAGTTACGGTAGATTCGCCTCGGTTATACTTGATTGCCATTATGGGTCCTTAATCCGAATTCCTTCATTAGCGTTTCAATTAACTTTATATTGTCAAGCATATGTAGGGCGACATTAGATTTCTCAAACTTTCTGACTTGAAGAAGAGCTAAATACTTTTTGTAACTAATTCTGATTGATCTGTTTGTTTAGTTTGTTAGTACTATTTTACTGCCGAACATGACAACTTAGGTATCGAAACATGAGCTAGTGTCAGCAAAGCGTTTTGGTAAGGACATTAGTGTAGTGTTTCAGTGTTCCAGTGCCGCAGTATTTGAGTATGTCAATTTCCACAAATATTGGGAGTCTAACTAGGTCTTCTTCCGTGAATCTGTCGTTGTTGGTTACGAAATTTGTTTCCCATAAATGAAAACATCTTGCTCTTGTACCAATAACACGTTACCATATGGTAGGTTTTGTAATTTTCAAACGCAAATAAGGAGAAGTAAGGGATTGAGGTTCAAAACAAAAGATGCGACGGAGTTCGTCTTGGAGTAACCATCAGTAGTAATGATTAACATACGTAGAAATGTTAGGGCAAGTTCTAGACTCGTTAAATGTCGGTAAATTGAGTGTATATAATCTAATAGTAGTCTATGGCACTTTTGGAAACTGAACCAGGAAAAGAAAGATATTTAGGGGAGGTGTGGTAGACGAAGATGTTAAGATATGCGGTGGCAGACGTCTGGAGATACGAATCCAATGAAAAACTCGTAGATTTGAAGAGTCGCCAATATACATTTGAATAAATTCGCATTTCAGATGGAGGAGAATCTTAAGAAAGCATTGGAAAACGTTTTTTCCTCTAATTATATAAAACCTTTTTACATTTTTTTGCTATCCCTTTTACTTTCCTGGGAATAGGCAATTTCAGCATGAAGGATGACATTTATGTAAAGTCTTTAAAGTTTGTTATTACCTACCAGTTTGAATGGCATTCATGTTTATGTTTTTTTCTTTTTAATTTAATTTCGATTTTCCGAGCAGACATCCAGTCGGGGAGGGGGCTAAGTGCCAACTCCTGCTGTAACTTGTCTACGCCTTTGAAAATGGATTTGGATACTGAACAATTTTCGTGAAGTTGCTCGTTCTAAACCGTCTATGAACGATGACCGCTCCTACAGTGAGGCATATTGGGTCTAAGACTATTATTAATGTGCATGGACAATGAAAAATTATAAAAAAGATATTGCTTGAAGGTTTTTTTTTAATTTATTTTGTAGACACATTGAAAATAAGAGGTTTATTCAATTAAAACATAATCTCATTGTGTATTCATTCGAATACACTTGTCTATTCAGGATTTGGTCTTCGTTTTAATTAAGAAAAATATGTTTTAAACAGAAATAAATTACCAGTTAAATAATTTTTCTTTTAGTTTGATTGCCATTTAATAATTTTTATTTGATATTCATTAAATGCGGGTAACTTTCTATTTTGTTCTTCCTTGATTTCACCTGTTTTAGCTGCTCTTTTTGCTGGTTCTTTTGTATTTAAAAAGAAACAAAAAGGGAAGGGATAAAAAGCTCGATTTCGAATTACCCCAGTTCTGTTCTAGCGGAACCTTAAGGGAATCCTAGGACCAGTGAACCAGTGACTGTGTGCGAGGATCCAGCAGGGACCCAGCCAGTATAAAAAGAAGAACCACTCCCAATTAGGATTTAATTTTTTTTTGTTTTATAAAGTTTCTCCTTTTTTCACAAAATCGTTATTAACATTTCTAAATTCACGTCTAATAAATATTTCCACACATCAAATAGAGGTACAACAAAGTTTTTGGCGCTTTTCTTAAAAAAAGCTCCTAGCGCCCTCTTTTGTGCATATTTGTGCATTTGTACATACCTAAACTTTGATGGACCTCTGCCGTACCCCGCCCTGAACTCTGTTCTAGCTGGTGGCACAGTAAAACACTCTTTTAGAGGCTTATAAAGGGAGATAAGTACCGGGCAAAAATAGGCAAAAATGTAAGAAAATTTGCTCAAAAGTGAATGAACGGTTGGTTTAATATTTTGTAATTTTTTTGTAAGAGACCACATCTTCAACCCATTTTGATGTTAAACACTAATTTTGTTCCCAAATATTCTTATTGTAGGAATAAACCTAAGTATCACATTTGATACATGTGTGTATGGTGAACAATCCAGTAAGTTACAACAAAATTGTTTATCGTAACTGCCGGAGCCTTTAGCCTGAAAATTGCGTGCGTAAAACGCAAAGAAAAGATTAACTGTAATAATAATAAGATATTTACCCTCAGCATTCGTCAAATTTAGAGTAAGGAAAGTCATGAAAAACCTTACTCTGGGAGTTATGAGCCCGGGGTTCGAACCTGGTATCCCAGAACTTTCTTTTTTGATACCTTTCTTTATTTTGCCTAATATATACATTGTAAGTTCACATTTCAACAATAACATTTTCCTATATATAATATTTATAATTGAAGTATATAATTGTTTAGATATTTCGTCTTCTTTTCGTCTTTGCGATTTCGGATTTCTGCGAACGACTCCTTGGCGTGCCTGGAAAATCGTGCCGTGTGTCGCCCTCATTCTTTGTACTTTCTGTTGGAATCTGGTCTTCGTTTGCGATTTCGTGCCTTCTTGTTATTTAGGTTATGTTATATAGGTTTCAGTGCTAGTACGGGTATTCATGGTTGTTAGCGTATTTCCTTACGACTGTTATATCTCTGATCAGGGGATTTGGATGATGTAACGACCCTTTGTAGAATTTTTCCATCGGCCTGTAGGTGTATTGTTGTATAGTCTCCATTTATTAAATTGGAACCATGCAGCTAGACAAAAGCACAGCAAACGAATGATGAAAAGACCGTCGCAATATTTGACTGCTGACCTGCTTGCGCTAAACAAGATTCAACTTAGGGCAGCGACATGTCTATTAACAGGGCATGGGTGTTTAAGAAACCACTTGCATAAGGTGGGGATCTACAAGGATGAACCCTTATATGGACTTCATAATGAAGAGGAGGAAACAGCCTCATATAGCACAATGCAGACTCGCTATGCAAAGCGCAATTGATCTACCATTGGAGAAAGATTTACTGCATAAGACTCTTAAACCTGATCGAGGAAACTAACCTGTTTAAGTAAAACGAAACCAGAAACAGGAATAATACAATAAGCTCACTGGGCCGCAGTATTAAGGCTATAAAGGCCAATCCTGCCTTGGCAGCAATCAATTAATGGTCTCCATTTCTACTTCCTGGTGGGGTACACGTACAGGTGTGCGCCTGTCTTTGCCCAGAGCCAAACTTAGGCATTTACTTTGAAACACCTGCAGTTTTTGAATATGGGTGGCTGCTGCGTTGCTGAAGATCGGAGCTCCAAACGTGAGGATCGGCCTGAGTATAACTTTATATACTAGGATTTTGTTCTTGTGCGACGTGCGGGGACTGATTAGTATGGGGTATCCCAAGACTGGTAGCCGAGCGCGCTAGGCACTGAGCCACCAGCCCTATAATAGACAGTGTGGTATCTAATTTTTTTTTTTAGAGCTGTGTCTCTTTTTAATTGGAGTGCTGCTAAATTTGGTTGATTGAATATTAGAAAGGCTACTGGACTTATTTTGATGCTTAGGATATTTACTAACTTGCATAGAAAATGGTATATTGGATGTTTTCTTATGTGTTAGTACAGAATTGGCGTCCGTTTACTTATTAAGAAATTATAGATTTAAGAAGCTTGTGAGATTGGCAGAAGCAAGTAATAATCAATACACGTGAACCAAAAGAACCCAATATTACATGGGTGACATTGTACACCTTGAAAGCCATCTTATTTATTTGAAAATCAAAGTGAAAAGTATATGGATACACGAAGATGGATTTCCTTTGATAAGCAATCTGGTGATAAATCTCTAATTATTTTTATAATTAACTTCTTCCCCTATACTGCTTCTCAGCAGTTCTTTTCCACTTAATATCATAGCTTCTTCGCAGGTCTCGAACGTCAGATAAGAAAATTGCCTTGTCAACACGATCCGGCACTTTAAAACTTCTAAAACACGATTCTAAAGCATCCCTTTCGCAAAAATAAAAACGATGGAAAGATATCGCGTCCAGCACCGCTCTGATCGGATAAATAAGATCCGAGGCTATGTCCATCAATAAGCGAGCTCGGAGTCTTGCAGCGAACGTAACCCACGTCTACGGCGACACGGCGACGGTCATACACTAGATTAGGACCGAGATAGCCGGTAGTTGCCTTGGTTACCGCACGTTTGGGACTAGTTAGCAATCTGCTGCATGTGCGAGTCTCAACATAGACCAAAACGAGAACAAAGTATATATATATATATATATAGACACACTCGGCAAGTAGTAAACGAACGAAGTAAGAGCAGAGCAAAAAACTGCGTCCGTACATGTTGTACAGTTTGCCGGACCTTTACATATACGTTCGCTTTATTTAGAGGGATTACCAATGGAGCTTTGAAACCTTCGAACCGAGGTCCTGCGATTCTCTATCTATCCTTTTCCGATATCCTTACGGTGGTACAACCGTATACCGCGGCTTGGAACGTATGTTGATGAAAGACAAGTTTAAACATACTCATTAATTGGGATTACGCGTTCCATTCCACCAAGGTTTTACGGCAATTAAGTTGGTAATACCCACGGCATTATAGGGGACTAGAAGCGCGGACCCCTTTTGGTTCTCTCTACCCCCATGTCGGCTCCTTTTGCCGTCTGTAGCGGCACGGTAGGTACAGTAGTGTGTGATGTATGTAAATGCAGAATAACGTGTATACTCGGTGGGCGTAATAAAATTGCTCTATTCGGGATGTCTGGATTTTATAGACCTATTAATATGAAATATTCGTCGTTGCGGTGCTTTTACTAGTCGGATAGTGATAGGTAAACAGAGGACAGTGCTGGAGTAAGTATGAAATTGGAGGGAAGTTTCTTTTTAGTAGCTCTTTATACCATCCTATGCTTTTTTCTGTTTGTTGCCGTTTTTTTTGGAACTCGTATTAAGTATCTATATATAAATGAATCCTTTCCAACTCTAGTATATTCCATAAAACGTTAGGAAGTTATATTCACCGAAAAGACTTCTACAGTCCAACGGTCCTAAATTGAACATTATATGTAGAGCTCACTTCTGCATGAGAATAATACGGTAAGCGTATGACAAATAACCCCAGTGAATTAAATCATAACGTACAGCAGATATTAAATTAGCATGATAAAAGGTTTTCATGGTATCCAGATTACATGACTTGCGCAGGGATCTCAATGCAGAACAAACTTTGCCCAACAAAAATTCAAAGCAATAGATTTGGGATTAGCAAATAACACATACTTTGTTTTTGTTTGATTAATGACAAGTCTATTATTTGAAAACCACTTGCACAACTTGTCGTAAATTAACTGAGTAGACTGACGGTGTTTTTCTAATGTATCCTCTACAACCATGCTGACATCTGCGTAATTGATAAGTTGACAATTAATGTGCTCAACTGCATGTACTGTGTCATTTACAAATATCAGAAAGGGAGCTGATTCAGCCTTGAGGTACTCCAATATTTGTGACAGTTAGATTAGAAAAGCTATTGTCGCAATGAATTCTCTGTTGCCTATTCCTCAGGTAACTCATGAACCATTGCCGTCATTTATTAACGTCATCTGATGATGAAGCTTTTTTAACCTAATTAATATTGTAATGCGCCAGACAATCAAAAACTTAGAAACTAGAAATTTAGGTTATTGAAGCCAGTTGCAGAATATGCGACAGATCAAATTTCTAATAAAATTCCTTTTGAAAGTAATAGGTAAGGTAACTAAGTAATACCTAACCAATGCAACCTTAAGATAATTAAATATACATTTGTAAAAATCATGCGTTAACACCTGCTGAGATGGTACTTCTTACTTACATATGTTTCCTTTCATATCGGTCATTTCTGGAGATACAATCGATGTAGATAACTCGACAGCAGGCAGACCTATTCAAAAGTAATCCAAGTAAGTGTTGGATTAACTCCAAATTCTATAAAAATTCCCAGAAGTATAGAAGAACTGAACGAAACAAAACAGCAGTCTCATAGTATAAGTAGATTGTCACGGTGTGTTGGTACAATCGATTGTACGCATATTAAGATTCAGAGGCGGGGCAAGACCTAAATTTGATGTGGGCAAAATAAATTCTAAACACAAAACAGTTCTTTATTTATTTTAGTTCAATATACGGGACCGATCAACAATCACTACCTATTTATTTAATATTTATAGTTTTCAAGCAATGAACCACGCTCATTCTTGCATCAAAATATGTCTGAAATACAAAATTAGATAACATCAGGCGAGAAGCAAACGGAATGGGAAATCCCCGGCGGATGGGGATTCCCTGCGATAGTCACCGCAACGCCAGCAAATGTTGCTAGCCTGAGCGCTTCGCGCTTAAGGCGTGCAGATCGAATGTGGTAGGTTAGTATTGAAAAAAGCTTGCTAGCCGGCGGGATTTATCCTTTAATGATGAATAAAATCTTTACTCGCGATCACGGCTTTTAATGGTCTTAGCTATATATTTTTCATGAGTTAAAGAACGCTGCATAAACGCGAGGCTGTAGGCGGTGGCCTACGTGGCCCACGCCTTACGCCGTTTCTGTTAAGATTCAATCTGCTAGTGGTAATTTTGTAGAAAATTCTAGAAATTGAAAAGAATTTTTTTCAATTAATATCCACGTTATAATAATAATGGCATTGTACGACATGTGTTAACTAATGAATATTGTTAGCAATTATTAAATATGAATAGGCTTTAAGGATTCAACAATGTGTACGATATTATGTTTCGAAGAATATATAGCACTCATATTAGGCTAGCCAAAGACAAAAAATAGCGCTGTCGTTCAGCAAAGGGGATCTTAGATTACTGGCAGGATTTGTGACAGGCCATGTAGCCCTAAAATATCATTTATTTAAACTGGGAAAGGCTGAATATTAAATCTGTCGTCGGTGCCAAGATCTGGAAACGGCGGACCACATTTTATGTAAATGTGTCGCACACGACACCAACATTTTAGTAGGCCATTTTTTCCATTTACTGAACTGAAGGAAGGAGATCCTAGAGTAGTACTAAGGTTTATTAAAAGCCTCCAACTATTCTAACACACATAAGGGCATTTTGTTACAATAGATCTATTAAGGTCGCAGTGATCAAAGGCATCTGTGCCATAGCCCGAATCTAATAAGGCAAATACAACAGTTAAACAACTGACAGATAGAGAGTTACCCTAAAGAACAGTGTATGTTTTGTTTTTTATGGCCTACTGATTTCTTTTA
The DNA here is from genome assembly GCA_029619315.2 of Dynastes maya. Classification (NCBI taxonomy): domain Eukaryota; kingdom Metazoa; phylum Arthropoda; class Insecta; order Coleoptera; family Scarabaeidae; genus Dynastes; species Dynastes maya. The sequence goes on along the minus strand of JAROYE020000006.1, from coordinate 41,170,486 downwards.
TTCTCAATAGTATCGGATTGGTCCTCGTATATGCGTAGATTGTCGTAATGGTAATAGCAATTTTAAAGTTATAAAAGTAAATGCTTCGACCATAAAGTAGAACAAAATTAAATCGCTTTCGAAATTATATTCGAACGGCGAACAGCCTTGTGTTAAATTTCTTTTTCCAAAGAAATTACGTCTGTAACATCGAAAAATTTCGAATCAACTCGTCATTATTTATCTTTTTAAGCAACTAGTCAACGTTTCATTCACAGGCATTGCAATTGCAGTCCTGCAATCAAAAGCGCTGTTGCCGTAGCAGACTGCTTTCACCGAGAGATCCTTTTTCAAGAGCCATCGACAGAGAACCTTCCGGAGTAGCGGCGTATAACGACTGCCTGCATTCCAGACGACTTCTCCTCAGACGACGATGACGACGGTACGCTTATATTCGTTGCGAATAATCCAAAGTTGTTATTGATTGTTTCGAGTGGAACTGCTCAAGAATCCTTGTTTAGAGGTCCTCAAAACTTTTTCCGGGTTCGGAGCTCGTTATTTTTCTTTGTGCGCTTTTGATCTGGCGGTTTTGTGTATATCGAAGATCGACCGGCAGCCTCTTCAGAATGCTCCGCTTCGCAAAATAATTTTAAAGTATCTAATTGAAACGATGGAAAAGGGAGCAATTAAGTGGCTTTCAATTTGGAAAAGTAAAGAATTATTTTTTCGATTGCAAGCGAAGTGGAGCTAAATAAAGTATTGTTCTTTGTAATCGTTGTTGAGTTGTATATGTATTATGGGGGAAACCTATTACTTTCTCGCAGACTTTGTCACTTCTCATCTTTACTTGTTATTGTTTATCTAGGATTTATGATTTAGAACTAAAATCGAATTTAACGCATGAAAAGATATTAGAATTAATAATGTGAGATATTGGTCTGAATTTTAAATTTATTTGGTCTTTCAGACAATTTATATTGTTATTTTTTGTTAATTTGAAAATTCAGTTGATAAGATTTTTAATTTTCATGTAATAATTCTATACTATTCTTGTCTGTATGATGTCCATATTGATTGTATGTCCTTTAACTCTTATGTTAATATTTCTACTAATTTCCTCTCTATATCTTGCGTCATACCTGTTACAGCCGCGTTTTCTAACATTACAGCTGAGAGGCCAATGTCGACTTTATGTGGGCCTATTTACTGTTTATGACCAAATTCACAGGTTTTCTACGTATGTACGAGGGTAGATTGACAAGTTTCCGAAATCGCTGCTAGGGATCAATTGACTACAAATGTCAAATTGATCTGTCAAATAGTCTGGTTTTGGCAAGTATTGAAGTCAAGTACCTTTTTATGTTTTCATTTATGGATAAAAACGAAGTTCGAGCGGTCATCAAATTTTTCAATTTGGAAGGGAAAACCGCAACGGAAATCAAATCAAGGTTAGATGCCGTTCTTGAGGATTCATCACTTTTATTTTCCACCGTGAGTTCTTGGGTTTCGGAATTCAAGCGTAGTCGCACGCATACAAGTGACGAGCCACGTTCAGGACGTCCGAAAACGGTTACCACGCCAGAAATTGTGGATAAAATCCATGGCATGGTTTTGGCAGATCGCCGAATAAAAGTGCATGAAATTGGGCAAGCCGTGGGGATCTCTTATGAACGAGTAGTTCATATTTTACATAATGAATTGGGTTTAAAAAAGCTTTCTGCAAGATGGGTGCCACATTTGTTCAATTCGAAGTAAAAACGCATTCGAGCTTGAACCTCAGCCGATTGTTTGGAAGTGTTTAGGAGGAATCCAACGGATTTCGAGAGACGATTCGTGACCATAGGTGAGACCTGGATTCATCACTACACACCAGAAGCAAAAATGTAATCGAAACAGTGAATTGAACGCGGTGAATCGGTTCCGAAGACGGCAAAGACCCTTCACTCGGCTGGAAAGGCGGTGGCAGCGGTTTTTTGGGACGCAAAAGGAATTTTGCTAATTGATTATCTTGAAAAAGGAAAAACTGTTACTGGCCAATATTATATAACACTTCTGGACAAACTGAAAGCAGCAATTTGATTGATTTGACTCCGTCGGCCACTTATTCCCGAAACTCAAAACATTTTCGGGTGGAAAGAGATTTTGGTCCAATGAAGAACTGATAGAGGCTGTAAACGATTATTTTGGGAACCTCGAAGAAGGTCATTTTCGTGAGAGACTCGAGAAGCTAGAGAAACTTTTTGACGAAGTATGTTGAGCTTTGAAAAATAAAATATAATTTGAATCCGATTTATTCTGTTTTCATTGTCATTCCGGAAACTTTTCAATCTATCCTCGTATATAGCGTGTCCACGGATTAACGCATGGATAGGTAAGGCAGGCAGAAAATTAATGAGTTGAAATTTCATCTTTTGGGGCCCAGCCATGCTTGAATAGTATGTAATTTATGCCAGAATTTTATTGCTGAAAAAATCAACTATATCTTGGAAATTTACAAAAAAGGAATTTTTTTAATTAATAAAATGTATTTTCTATAGGAGATACGATAATAGGGTTATTAAAAACAATGTTCAGAGTAATAAATTATGCTGGTACTTAGTGTGTGAGCATCGCTGAACCCCAAAAAGATTAAAATTCAACTCAATAATTTCCTGTCTACCTTACCTATCCATGCGTTAATCCAGGGACACACTATACAGTTGGTCGAGCAGTGCACTCAACTTACAATTAGTGAGATCTTGTGCGTTACAGTAAAATTACTAGCTCTATTGATATATTTATTCACTTAATATTAAAATGAATGCATCTTGAACTTATTGTTTATATTTATTCTATCAGAGCTAATCATCGACTACTCTTTTCTCTTCCAAAAATAAAAATCCTTGTTTAAGTCCCCACCCACAGAGTTCTACAAAAAAAGGTCAAGTCAGTTCATATCGTTTTCTAAACGATTTATGTAATAAAGGATCATCATTTCCTTTTATTCGAACCACAATCAGCATAGCACTCGCTGATTTTGTTAATTTTTTGTTATGGATTCATCAGAACATGCCATGTATTTATATTTATTTTTATTCTATGTTCTATTTTACTTCAAGTACTTTCAAGCTTTTCTAACTAATTGCACATCAAACTAAATATATTTGTTATAGGAGGCGTAATCTGCTGCAGCTGCAGTTGCAGTCTTATTTTATATTATACTGAATAATTCAGAGAGTACGAACTTAAGTAGAGAGCCTTTTATCTAAATATATGATCCAAAAAGACATTTGATACTAACAAGTCCTGACGGGGGTACTCTAAGGGAGCGTTCCAAGAGCTCCTCTGAGAAATCATTAAATCTGCCGTGGCCAGTTGAAAAAATTAACTACATTTTTTTGCCATGTATAAATTTTAACGGTGGCTGAGTGTTAGGAGAAACAGGCTTAGAGAAAAATGCAGTGCATAGCATTCTAGCAGACCATATGTACTGTAATGTTAACAAGGAGGAAAATTGAATTATCGAAATTAATTAATTAATTGTGAGGTCTGTAGATCAGGGAGTGTACCCTAGACACTCATTCGGCAGTTTAAGGACGAATTAACCTCAACTAATTACTTTTCAAAAGAATTAAATTTGAAAAGAGGAAATTAACCTCAATTTATGATGTTTCAAATATAAACGCTGTTTATATTTTACATACTCGCGTATTTTGAAATTGCCAAACTTGATTCTCACTTCGTAGTTAATGTTGAATTTAATCACTAGACATTTGTAAGAGAACACTTAGACAAATACGTGCAGATATAACGGCTATTTGACCTAAACTTAGAAAATTCTGAGCGCCCCTTGACTCCTTTGTTCACGATAGCGATTGTTTTTTAATGGCCAATTAGGATATCCTTCTCGGATTTCAATTTGATATTAAATTTCAATTAACGTTCCTTAAAACTTATTTATGCATCAAAGAGCGGATCAGTTAAAAATTTTCAGGAGGAAAGCTGCGGAATCATCAATGGCCCAGATCAATGGGAACATAATTATTAATTACTTTTTCGATAGTTATACACCAAATAACCAGTTCATCGTACTCATTACAAAAATATTTTGAAACAATATCGAAAATGGGTGTGACGAATTCGCAGTGATATTGCAGACAGTTGGGTGCTGTACCACAATAATGTTGCGCTTTCAATTTGACATCTTTTAGTGGTCAAAAATGAATTATAATTTTGAAGAAAATGGTTTTTAGTAAATTGTACTTTTTAAAGATCAATCCTAAGTCTCTAAGGTAAGCTGTATATTGTATTTATGTTTTTTAAGAAACGCCAACATTTGATTAGTCTTTTGTTTATCGCATAATGTGTTGAAGCGTTCAATAAAAGGTAAGAATATATTTTTTAATAATACTGTATCTCACGTACCTATTTTTGCGCGATACGCCTCTGACATTGCACTCGTTTGTCGAACCTTACGAATTAAACTTACATATTTTTTGGAGCGCTTTCTTGTCGCTAAATAGGTTTTTGAAAAAAAAATATGTCAATGGAGATCGCCTACTTTGCTGATCATTTCCTTATAATCTATCACCGATAAATTTCAACTCGATGTTCATAGAATTCTTACACTATTTTCCTCAGATAAACTCAAATTTTAATTGTACCCAATTAAAATTATATCGACAAGACCACACAACCGAGAACCATAACATTTCTGGGAGATGCACATATGTATCTACACACAGCTTCCATTTATATGTCGCTATTTGCACAGAACCTAACCTCAGACAACATTCGCATTACGCTACACCATTCGGGGCGAATCTAACTCGGTGTTTCATTTGTTCATTTAAATCATCCGCATGGACGAGCAATATAAGCCCCAGAGAGAGATAGAGGACGTGCATGCACCTCCAGTATAACAGCGTATGGCGAAGAACCTACACACGATCGTCGCCCTGACCCAGAGATAGCCCGCGTGTGTGTAATGAATGTGGAAATTCATCCGTGCCTGTCAGTGGCTCACGAGTACATATTGCCTGCGATTTGCAGTCCGGCCGTCGCGTGAAGTGGTAGAATGGGGTTGCATGCTCTTGCCTGCGTTCACATAGGCATGTTGACGTGAAATGCGGTATCTTGCGGACGCAACGTGTTGAATAAAATTGCTCGATGCAAGTTTTCGACAATATGTGGACTGGACATGTTATCGCTGAAATTAGAGCAATTAAAATACATACATCTGGAGTGGAAATGTTATTCAATAGATCCCTTGGAATGTATAGATCAAAAGTATCAATCTCTTCAGAAAGAGAAACTTTAAAATTTTAAATTGATTACAGGTAAATCAATTTTATCATTCTCAGATTTCCTTTCGTAAAACCATCTTTAATAGGATATTAAGTCATAATACGGCACTTTACGTTTTGTTTCAATACCAACCCTTCCTATTAAGGAAGAAGTCAGCCTGATTATGAATTCTTTAAGACAAAACGATATGTTTTTTAGCTTCATTGGTATGATATAAAAGGTCTTGCGAATGATTGGTTTAAGTTCTTTTTATTTAGTAGAAAACAGTGTGTGGCTCATCACAAAATAAATCAACCCATCATACCGTAAACATAGGTGTTCCCCAAGGATCAGTGCTGGGTACCTTTTATCAATTATCTTTCCAATTCTATAGGTTCCTCTGTAACCATTTCTCTTTACGCTAATGATATTGACATTGTAATTAGTTCTAACTGCCTACATAATTTCTAAAAGGATAATAATCAATGTCAATAACATAATATGTACCTTACATATAACTTGTCTGGGTGTTTACTAAATTACACTTTTGTGAAATTTACTAATTCTACCAAAATTCTAGGCCTTACACTAAACAAGAAATTGTTGTTGATCAGATGCGTTTCCTTCAGTAAGTACAATACCAAAAAATAAGTAATTAATCGAATAATAATAACAGAACCAATCAAGAATTATGATATCTCAAAAGTTGTGAAACACTCACCCACTTAAGCAGCGTTATCAAGTAGGTTGGCGGGTTGCATTGGAAATTATCGAACATTACAAGTAGAAGCATTGGATAAGAGTTGTAAAAAGTTGACAGCATTAGACATGTTTCCACAGTTGTCTCGTAGAACGATGTTCGCCATGGTGAAAAAATGTGTTTATATTTTAAAAAAGATCGTTCGACATCTACGGATGTAATACATGCATAATTAAAACACTCTTTGAATTCAATTAATGGATTAGTCGATGCACCACTGCAAATTTGTTTTAATGTGATAAAATCGGAATCTTTCTTTAACACACTCTCGAACTTTTTTAAAACGCGGTTATATTTTGCGTCGTGTATAGTGCGTAGCAGTGTATGTACCTCGTCCACTATTTGCAGTGACTCCACTAACGACAACGCTCTATTTTGTAATTGTTCTATTGCGTTATGTGATGCTTTATAGTTGTTACGAATAGTTTATAACTCTGTTTCAACGGAAATATCTTGAAATTTTTTCTGGCTCTCCTTAATAGCTGCAGCTTCGGCAGGATTGAATTGTAGAATAACAGCTTTTAATTGTTTGAAATATAAAGAGCTGCCTGCAACCAGATTCACGAATACCAGGGCACTGTGCGTGAAATGATCGAAGACGTTTTAGAGATTTGAGAAACACTTTTTTGTACTTGCTATTAATGCATCTACCTCGCGTGAACATTGTCGAATAGTTTCTGCCACAGAATGTAAAGCGTGCACTTTACACATAGCATGTAAATATTTACAACCGTGTTCTAGACATTTTTCCAGTCTTTTGCTAGCTAGTAACAGTGGAAATGTCGGTTTATGAGGGTCCAGTACACGTGCTATAACAATAGAATTTCTTTTAGAATCTCTTGTATCGTCAACATATAACCAAAGCAACTGATTTTTTAATGTAAATTTTATTTTCTTTTTCATGTCTTCGTTGTCTGCCGTTTTCGTAGTCAGATAAACTTATTTACTGTGCCAGCCAAGGGTCTTTTTTTAACCTTGTTCACATTACACATTTTAAATTAATAATTATATATTTATAACGAATTACACGTAACACAAACTTTCCTAAACTGATCGAAAAATAAACAAGCGGACGCTAACAAAGTAACAAGCGATTTTTGTACACAGCCCGCTACTCCGATGAAACGCGTATGTATCGCAGAGATGATTACCTCGCTCTAATTATAGATAATATTTAATTTTTCTATAAAAAGGCCTAATACTTAGTCAAACAGTCAATCAGTTTTTATGAAAATTTCATGTGAATTGGTTACAGCAAGAAAATAATTTTGGACTGCCAATTTTGTCGAATACCTCACTGTGCGTCGGTACTCAATTTCCAAGCATATAGGAATAATTTTAACGATCGATCTTTCGAGTTTTGACGTCTTGTCAATTTCTGTTCCGCCACTCAGACGGTATTAAGTTTTTCACTGGCCCATAAATCCTAACGTAAGCGCCCCAATTGCGAATATTAGACCGATGCTTACATAATCCTCGTTCATGATACGGAACTTGGGGCTAGACGGCTGCAATAAATAGACGCATATGTATACTACACCGGCCATAGATCTATCCATCTCTATATAAGCCGGTATATTTGGCGTATGACTCTGAAAGCGGATCAATAGACAGATATCCACCTCCGGCTCCGCTATTTCCACACACACATACACACACATATATCTATATATGTATGTACATCCTCTCTTTATCAATTCGTCGAATTTGGACTCCGGGAAAAGGACTCCGGCAGCTATCAAACCTACACCAGAACAGTAAATCTCTCCGGCCGGTACGGTTCATTTATCTCCGTTTTATATTTGCGTATCGTGGAACATCTCGGCCTGGCTCTCTGTTTCACGAGCGTCGAGTTTAAAAACTTTCTTTTCCCTTTGCTTTTTTTCGTCTCTCTCTGTATTTGGTATTTCGCTGCTTTTTTCCTCTTAACTCTCGTCCATGTCGACAGCCATCAATGTATTTTGTTCGCTTGAGGTTGAGGTTTCCACCCCAACTTCACTACCATCGGATATAGAACACACGGTTCGTTCTCGAGACGGATTCCTCCGCTTTAGAGCCTATTGGTTCACGTGTTCCGCTAGAGAGAACACGCATTAGGGATATTGATAGCAGTCGAATGTATCATTCGTTTTATTACTTCCGCATTTTCGTCCGCTGCTACACAAGGTAACATTGCCGCTGCTCATTCTTGTGCTCCTCTTTTTGTTGGTGCTTTGTGGACTCTTGTAGGACGCAAGAGACTGTCATTAAATTTTCAATCGCTCGTTTTATGGTGTATCGGTATAAGTTTAATTTAGTTGGGCCGTACCAGCTAACAAAGGCATGAATGTGTGGGTTATCTCCAAAGGAACATTTTTATTGCGCAGCTATTTATTAATTTTTCCTTTTATTTTCTCGTTTCACTATACAGTATGTCCGCTTAAGTTCTCTACATATGGGAAACTTTTTATTATCAATTTTATGGAGAAAAGTTACTCTTTGCAAAAAGTTCTGCTTCCTCAAAATTCATGATTAAGCTATTCACATTTCATTTATAACTTACAGGGTGATTAAAAATTTTTAAAAATAAAATTAATAAAAGTCAGTTGATACAGCTTTTCCAATTTTTTGTTGAAGAACTATCGAACCAGATACAAGTAAATAAGTTGTTAAGGACCCTCGTACATTTCACAACAGTAAGAAATATCCTAACTAAATTCAAACATTTTGGAAGTGTAGAAAATAATTTCAACAAGAAACGTTGGTCAAGGGTTGCAAATGAAGAAACTGTTGAGCAAGTATTGCTGTCTGTTGTAGAAAATGATAAAAAGTCACTGCGTAAAAGATCTGCAACATTACCAAATAATGTATCTAAAACTACAATTTCAAAGATATTAAAAGAAAACAAATTTCGACCTTACAAACCAAAACTTGTACAAACCTTAAAACCAGGAGATTTTGATCGACGATTTGAGTTTAGCTGTTTGATACAAGGAGAGCTGGAAGATGATCCTTTCATGGTAAGAAAAATTATTTTCTCCAACGAAGCAACGTTTACTTTCAACGGAGTAAAGGAGGTAAGTGCACAAAATTATCGGTAGTGGAGTGACGTGAATCCCAATTTCACGATACAGACACATGATCAATATTCGTTTAAAACAAATGTTTGGTGCGCAATTTTTAAAGATCGAGTAATTGGACCAGTATTTTTCCGACAAACTTACATTTTTTGAATAACTACTTATTCGATTTTATTCATGAACTACCCATGCACGAGAAGCTACAGACATGGTACCAACAGGATGATGCACCATGTTATAGCACAAGGCATGTCAGGCAGTACTTAAATATCCTTTTCAATGGAAAATTAATTGATCGGTTTTCTGAAATTTTTTGGCCCGCTAGGTCTCTGGACCTTAGTCCACTTGATTATTTTTTATGGGGCTACTTGAAAGAGAATGTATATTTGCAAAAACCATTTCAAAATATTGTTCATTTGGAGAGAATAATTAGGGAAACAATACAGGGAATAACTTCGGTCATGGTTAGAAATGTATTGAAGGAATTTTCTGCAAGAGCAGCTACCTGTATGGAGAGGAAAGGTGGATATGTCCAGGAAAATGGGCAATGAAAGTAAATTAAAAATTCATTTGTTTAAATTTTCTTTGAAGATAATTTAACCTTTCCGAGTAATGTTCATTATAAAAATTGATTTTTAATAGATATAAGCGTTAATTTTAACAGTAAGATGCTATGAATTTAAATTCAAACAGACTTTTTAATTCTAAGTAGCTTTTTGTTTTTATATTTTGTTCTGAAATAAAAATTAATAGTACTTGTCTCTTTGGTCAATTCTGATTTTTCAAGTTTTCGATCATCCTGTACGCTGTAAATGAAGTGTGGGTAGCTTAATCATGAATTTTGAGGAAGCAGAACTTTTTGCAAAGAGTAACATTTCTCCATAAAATTGATAATAAAAAAGTTTCCCATATGTAGAGAACTTAAGCGGACACACTGTATATGGTATTTCGAAAACGATGAATTTTAGAAAAGAAACTGTCAAATAAGTTGTTTGATGTTGAAGGAGAAATTAAATTGTGTATCTTGAAAATCTGATCAGGTTGAGATTGATCACCTTTACACCAATACATTCTTACGGAATAATACGAAGTAGGCGCTATAAATTCCTGATATAGAAAAAATAAACTTGGTAAAATACAACAATCTTTATTTCTCAATGTAATCTCCCCTAACTTAAATACATTTATTACAACGATCAATTAATAATTCTATACCCTTGTAAAAATAATAATAATGTTTTTCCCTCAAAATGTTGTATTACAGCTGCTTGCAATTAACTATCGTCCTTTAAACGACGTCCTCTAGGTCTTTCTTTAAACGAGAAAGTAAATAATAATCACTTGGAGCCGTGTCTGGACTATACGGTGGATGTTCCAATTCTTGAAAGCCACATTCGCGGATGGCAGCTTGTGAAATGCCGGCAGTATGGATGGGTGCATTGTCGTGCAATAATCGAGCACCTTTACTCAATTTTCCTTGACGTTTTGCAGGAATATTGTCCCTCAATTTATGCAGGAAAGACGTATAATGTGTGGTATTGACAGCTAATACCATTTCTTCAATAATTGAAATGTTTTGAGGCGTTGTCAGTTCAATTGGCCGACTGGGGCGCTCACTATCTTCAAGGAATTCTTGCCCCAAACGGAATCACCATAAACGGCGTCTAAACGTTGTTGAGTGTGATTCGGTGGATGCCCTTCTTTTGTTACAAATTTAATGACCGGAAGTACCGTACGCGGTATACAATTTTCGTTACCTGAGACATTTTACATGTTCCAATTACGTTGTCTGGCTGGCTACTAAATACTACTACTCTTCGAGCCTACGTCGTAGCTTACAGAACAAAAGGAGTACCTTTTATCTGTACCCTTTTCTATATTTCTGGTATGAAAAAGAAAATGGGAATGTGGATTTTTTGTTCATAATGATATTAACGAAAAGTGGCATTACTTTATTTACTGTTATTCCGATTGTAAATAAACAAATTAACCATGATAGGTTATAATTTTTGGATACATTGCAATATTCAGCTTAATTTGTAACATGTACAAAATTGTTTTTATTATCACGTTCATAAACACAAAAAATAAAGTATATTTTGCACTTTTGCGCCAAAATGAACTGTTTGGTGTTAATGATAATCTGTGACTAAGTAAATGCATGTCAGTATCTCCGATGTACAATGTGTCCCATCTAAGAACATAACACCCTTCCTTAATTTCTTCCTGATTTGAACAAAAATGTCGTCAGAAACAGAACACTGTTTATGGCCAGGAAGCTATTGACCCAAAATAAACCAAAATAGAAAAAAATTAAAAAAACCCTACTATGCTCTTTTTTATTAGAAAATTTTCCTGAATTGTTTAGAATTCTTCAAAAAGCTTAGATCCAAAGCTTTATCAATTGCAAAAATGATTGAAACTTAATTTTTGACAATAGGAAGCAATATGATAATCAGAAAATATGCAGAAATCAACAAATTGACGTATGTTTTCTTTCAATCAAAATCACCCTCTTTAAAGTGATATTTTGGAATTTGTAATTTTACAAATGAAGTCTTAATATTCCATTTTTAATCAAAACTTCTTAAAAAAAAACCTAATATGATTGTTTACTCTTTTTTTTCTAACTAAAATATGCATAGTTTAAATTAGATTGAATAAAAGATGCTCCGTGGCTTTTCTCATCGTGAACTTTTCAGATCTATTGTGGTACTTCAATTGCTATATCAATTCCTAGTTTTGCTCCTTTCATCAGACCTAACAGTCTTTGTGATCCCATTTCTGGAAGCCGTTTTCCTGCAAACCTTGTGCACTTGCGCAGTAGGTGGACGGCGCTTTCTTCTTCATGGTGTTTCCTCTGTCAATCCTCTGGTTATTCATGTCCTCTGAGCGTACAATGTCTAGTTAGCAAGCCCACTATTGTTTTAACAGACTTTCTGCCTCTGACTACCTATAAATTTAGGCCTGTATTCAATCAGTGATTGCTTTGTTTGCCATTGACCTGGAATATTTTTCTATTGTATTGAGATTTCTTTGCTTTACATTATTTAGTTGCTGTTTTAACTATCGTGGATACTACGCCTATTGAGAGCCAGGCGTTTTTGTTAGCGGTTGACTACCTTATTTGAGCTAGATCGTTTGTTTTGAAGTTCCTCCGATGGGCCTCATGTCCTGGTACCCAGACCAGAACCACGTTAGCCAAGTTACCCAGTCTGCCTAGCACGTTCATGCGGTTCCACACTAATTTCAACTTTGCTTGTGTGGAGTCTAGCGCCTTCCAGACTGATTGACTGAGTAGTCTCTTGCTAGTCTATTTCTTCAGTGTACTCCAGCACTGCCGCCATTTCGACTTGGAGTACGAGACGTTTTGAGTTAAGCTTAGTGACTTAGCTATTGTTGGTCGAATTCCTTAGATTATGGGATTGTACCCTTGCCCCATAGATCGGAGGATCGGGAAGGAGTAGAGGCTACCGAAAAAGAACTAATAGCCGCCAGAGGGAATTTCACGTTGACCGAATGGCCATACTGAATACACTATACGTGCTGGAGTGACAGCTGCGTTCGACGACGTAAAATTTTACAACACTTCAACTGCCATAAAAGAGAGTGTTGGTTAAGCTGAATATACTGGATATGCAGTTGCGACTGAGGTTATTGGTTTCATTATAAAGTGCAACATTTAGAATGGACAGACAAACATGTAATAATTTGAATTTTGTAAATAGAGACTTGTGAGACTTTTATTATGAGAGCACTGCTACTACCCTTAGCAAGCGCTTTGTTTATTGAGAAAGGAAACCAGACATTATAGAACTGGATTGAAAACGGTCACACAATATCTCTTGTAGGTCTAAATTTGTATGATTTCACAGTTCAATTCTTTCGTATATTCGTGTCATTTTAAATTCAGTGAAAAAACAGTTCGTAATGCTTTTCTAGCATCCGTTTGGCTTATTGTTACTTTACTTCGGCCTTTGTAACTGAAAAATTTATAATAGATGATATTTGATATGAAAACAATATAATTTGTTGCCTTACTATCCACAAGTAATTTATTCGATTTATATTTCAGTACGGTATTTACGTCCTTCTGAATTCTTTCTGCGATTTCATCCACAAGAACGAAAATTATGAAGAAATCTATAAACCATTTTATTAATAAAAAGCACAATGAATGGATATTCTTTTTCTTCTTATGTCTAGCAAAATAATTCGTTCCATAAAGGCATAGATCTTGCTGTTTTTTGTGTTGGGAAACGTAGAAAAACCAAGTAATTTCGGATCTGAATGTAATGAATTCTCCCTTTAACTTTTTTTTCGTTTTTCAGACCGATATTAATGGTTCTCCGAGCCTTAGCGAAAATTAAAATCAATTAAAAAACAACGAGGGATAAATTCTCATTCAAAAAACAAGAACAACCAAGCCTGCTTAATTCCCAATTAAGCCATCAACATAAATCGCCACGATTATAAATAATTCTTAATTCGCAGCCGATTTTTTGCGGCGGTCTTATCTCTATTTGAATTGTTAATTTCATCGTTGAGCGGGGAAAAAAAAGACGTAGATTTATAGGGTCATGCCGACCGAAGGAACTCCTATTAATATGAAAATTGATTTAATCCGGGGTAATTGGACGGTCCGAAAGCTGTGTGAAGGGCTGCTAGCAAGCAGACGCGCAGTCTGCTTTTAAAATATAAAGGGGGAGGATTGTATGGGTGGAGAGGACGGGTAATATTTTTCGATCTTGTCGTCGAAAAATTTCTTCGAGGATTATTTAAGTAAATAGGTATATCGCTTTTATTCTTTATTTACAAATTATTTATTCTTTATAATTTTCCCTAGATGGTATACACCTTATCCTAAATGGTATACACCTGAAATAATAAAAAACATCAAACTGAAATCTAATTTCCTCCGTCAGTACCGACGTTTCGGGTGCGCTGCTTCATTGCGGCAGTTTAGAGAACTTCGTAGTGTTATAAAAAGACAAGCAGCAGAAGCCTATTCCAACTATCTTAATAACGTTCAACGTGATATTGCTAACAATCCTATAAATTTCTGGTCATTTATTCGCGATAAAAAGCAAAGGAGTCGCATTCCTGGTAGTATGGTTCTAGACAATGCACACCTCAGTAATCCCCAGGAAATCGTCGACGCGTTTAGGGCATACTTCAGTGGTGTTTTCACCGATCCCTCATCTGCCAACATTCCTCAAGTTGGGTTTAATGGTTCATTTTGCGTAAACATTACTGAATTTTCTGAGAATTCTATTTTGCTTTCCATAAATAAGCTAAAGAATAGTCACAGTTCTGGACATGATCGAATTCCCTCGTTTTTTATTAAAGATTGTAAACACCTATCGGTACATCCTCTCTTCAAAATCTTTAATTTAGTCTTGAAAACTTCACTTTTTCCCGATTTATGGAAGGTTGCACGCATTGTACCCATATTTAAATCCGGAGACGCGGCTGACATATCCAACTATCGCCCGATAGCTATTTTATCGAATTTTGCGAAAGTGTTTGAACAATGCTTATACACTACTATTTATCCTTGCGTTAAAAACAGCATTTCTTCTTGCCAACACGGCTTTACTGAGAAAAGATCTACTGTAACTAATCTATGTCAGTTCACTCAGTTTATATCTCATGCTGTAGATTCTCGCGTGCAACTTGATGTCTTATATACCGATTTTGCCAAAGCATTTGACCGCCTAGACCATTCTTTAATTCCATATAAGCTTATGTCTTTTAGGTTTAGTGATTCGCTTGTGTACCTGTTTCAATCATATTTGTTTTTTATAATGGGTTCTGCTCTCGTCAATACATTGCCTCTTCGGGAGTCCCTCAAGGGTCTAATCTTGGACCTTTGATTTTGAACTTATTCATTAACGATATAAGTACATGTGTATCGTCTAATGCATTACTATTCGCTGACGATTTGAAGCTATATCGTAAGGTGTCCTGTTCTGAAGATTGTTACTTCTTGCAAAGCGATCTTACAAATATTTCTAAATGGTGTACATCAAATAATCTACCTCTGAATATCAGCAAATGTAAAGTTATTTCATTCACACGTACGTTTACGCCAATTACTTTCAACTATGGTTATCAGTTAACATCGAACGTGTCGAACTATAAGGATTAGGGATCTTGTTTGATAGCAAATTCACTTTTGCGCAACACATTATCAATATCTCCCATGCGGCTAGAAGATCTCTTGGCTTTATTGTGCGAAATTGCAGAGAGTTTACCAATGAGGTAGCCTTGAAATCTTTGTACTACGCTCTTGTTAGATCCCGTCTGGAATACCCATCCATCATATGTTGCCCTTACTATTTAACGCATAAACGCCAATTGGAATTGGTCCAACGCAGATTTGCTAAGCTCCTCTGGGTCCGGCAAGACGGACCACGTTTGTCGTTGACTGGAGTTAAATAAACTTCCTAGTACCCCCGCTCCAAAGATTGAAGGCTCGGAGAGGAGTAGGAGCTATCGAAAATGAACTAATAGCCGCCAGAGGGAATTTCACATTGACCGAGTGGCCCTACTGAATACACTATACGTGTTGGAATGACAGCTGCATTAGACGATATAAATTTTACAACGCTTCACTACATTCTTGCACATATGGCTTCTGGGTGAGTCTTTCGTCGAAGTTGATCCTCAGATTTTTTGCTATGAAATTAGATTCTCAAAGATCGCAGAGAGACAACATTTTAGTAGTTTTCTGATAGCATTAGCTATTTCAGTTGTATTAACACGCTTCCTTTGTGATTTTTTTGTATTAAATGAAGTCTAAAATTTTTGGCTACAAACTATTGTTCTTCTTAATACTTGTACACTGTGATTTAATCGAGAAGAAAGACGGTTTGGAAATATCGAGAAAACTTAATCTGAGTAGAAGAAACATCAACCCATTAGCTTATTTAGTTGTAGTTAAAAGTGATTTAAAGTTATTCAGTTCTTCTACTATTTCTACTAGAACAAATTACTTTGTCACTGTATACAAAGTCTTTGTTTTCTTAGTTTGTATATTTGCAAAGTTATTTTCTATCTACTTAAGCAACTCAACTAATGTGTTCTCGTTTAGCATATGAAAGCGCTTAATAGTTCTTTGCAATAATATTCTCTTGTTTGCATTTCCATTTAACTAAATTTCATATTACATGTACCGATTTGCCCCAATTCAAGCAGGAATTTGGCGGAAATTCTGCGAAGTGTATCTATGTATATTTATCATAACTAAATACGTTCAACAAATCTAGAGTAAAAGCAAACAACCAGAATCAAGAACACCTAGTTAAACGCATAACTATTACGTTTCGTCTAATTAATCTGCTCAGTTAACAAACTTGAACCGTAGCCAGCAGATCGTGCAGATACTTTAACCAAAGGTAATTCGAGTTCGACTAACAAAGACAGTAAAACTGACAACAAAACCGATCAAAGCCCGATACGCCACCTACTACAACTAAAGTAATTCCGAACTAATTGCTGTCGTTTGTGAACGCTCTATTGGCGAGTCCGCTCGGTAATCCCTCCCGCTCCATGTTCGGTATTTATTATTCATTTATAACCTTGTTCGTGAAACACTTTATACATACATACCAAATTAATTGGACGGCAAAAGAGGTGGAAAAATAAGTGACTATTAGAGTCCTAAACTATGGTAAAGTCCATGGATATTTAATGGGACGGGAACGCTAACACTTGTTAGAAACGGTAAATATGAGAAAGAATACAGAAGAAAATGTTTCTTTGATAATAGGTAATTGAATAATAGTTTTTATTATTAGTAACCAGGTTAGCTGATGAGGTGTAATTGCAGTTGATTAGGTGAATTGTTGTCACCGAGCTGATCGGGCGTATTGAACATTTATCTACGTAATGAGAAGTTTTAGGAAATTTGACAATGAAGACAATGCACTGTGTAATTATTATTTCCAGGACAGTTTTCAGTGGAGACATTACACTAGTCAACATTGGCATATAGTTATAAGTAATTTGCACTTATGGGTTAATAAATACCTAAAGCCCAAAAGCGAGACTTTATTGCACTTGTTAAAAATGCTGTGCACTCTACTTTAGTCAATTCTGGGATGATTCCATTCCATTTCACATAAAGTTCGACCTCTTCAAAAACTTTTTCAAGTATATGAATTAAACCAGTTTTGGGTTTTCGTGTAATGAAAAACAATTTGTGAATTCGCTATGGAAATTATTGAAGATGTGGGTGTTACGGACAACGAGAGGATGGGAGCCCTCTAGGGCGTAAACAAATTCGTTGCTTTGGTATAGGTTAGGTCGTGGCCCAGAAGGTGACAAGGCATAGCTACTCGTCTCTCAGCGTAGTTATTCTTATTGGCGCCAGTACAGGACATTTGCAGAGGCAGTATGTCACTGTTTCGTCTTCAACTTAGCAGCCCCTACATAACAGGTCTTCGGTTAGTTCTGTCCTGAAGAGGTGTTTCTTTAGCCGACAGTATTCAGTCAGAATCCCAACAGCCAAGCGAAAGTCCCTTGTCACTATTGCCCACTTATAAGGGATAAGTCAAAGCGAATTTAGCGGTGTGACATCCCATCTCTTCAAGAAGTTTTTATGGGTGATTGTTCTAGTTCTGATCCTTTCATACAGCGCACGGCAGGCGGTTGAATAGGCAGTGTACCATCTTGCCCGAATCAGAAACAAACAGTCCACTATCAAGTTCGACGTTATAGAGCTAATACTGCGATATTTCTGCTAACAATCTTAAGGTCAATTAAGCAGTGCGTTGTTAGCGACAGCGCCAAGATTTCCGTCTGGGAAACAGTGGTTTCTGTGCCCAGTGGCCATGATTCATTCAGATGGAGTTCCTTTGAGCATATTCCTGCTCCTGCCCCTTTTGTTGGTTTTTGATTTGTCTACGAAGACTGGACTCTCTTACATTTTTTCCCTGTTAGTTTTAGTGAGGACCACTTCAATTTGAAGAGACTAATAGGACAATGAAGTACTGGGGAGTGTAATTGTGCTTCCAGACACGCAGAGGTTTGAGTTTTTATTTATAGTTTGTACTTGCAATATTTTTATAAAATTATATGAAAAAATTAACGAATACATATGCGTCCTAGATCATAAATTTAGAGATTTTTCGATTTTGTTGCTAACTGTTAGTATAACTTGTGTAGGATGTACGTAATTTAGCTGCAGTTCGTAATATTATATTGTTAGTCAAATCTGGTGCAAAAGCCTTGAAAGTATTTATTGAATCTCGTTAACAGTATCGGCTTTTTATTTAAAATGAAGTTAAATGAGTGGCAGCTAGCACTATTAAAATTTCAAGCTAATATGTCTGGCTTTCATTTTATGGTAGTCCCGCAGACCGAACATCCATATTTAAAGTTTAAAATAATGTCGTAGAATTTTTAAATGTCACGAAACACGCTTTATAATACGCAGTGTCAATAATAATCAACTGTTATCAGTTATCAGTTACAAGATAACAATATACACAACAAAAAATATGTACAATAATAAAAGAACAATAATTGAAGAGAAAATGGAAAATAAAAATAAACTCGAAAATCATTTTGCTGAAAAATACATTATCATACAGTGTATCGGTTACGCGGCACATAGAAGTAATGGGGTAAAAGGATAACAAATTTGTTCGAGTTATGGGAAGCAAGAAAGTAGGAGGAGAACGTGAAGATGTGCGGGGAACTAGGAAATTCAAGGAAGAAAGTAATTTAGGACAACCAAGAACACCAACACCAACTTTCACGTAAAACGTGCACCTTGTCGCTCCCGATGAGAGGCCGCGGTGTGCATCCCATGCCGGTTGATAAGAGCGCCATAATCGATGCTTCGCATTGGATAGGCTCTACCAACTTTGAAAGATTAGAATTTGCGAAATCGTTGAATCTTCTCAATCTGCAGTTGTAAGTAGATGTAGTGCGGTGACCAAATAGGCGAAGCAGAAAGAGATATATTGTCGAAGTATTTGCCGATGTGTATTACGAAGCCTAAAACATTTGATGCAGAAGTACAAAGGTGGTCAATATGCGATACAAAACTTAGGAGACTATCGGAAATAACTCCAAGATCACAAAATTTGTTAACGCTTAAAAGTACTTGACTATTGATGGAGTATGTCGAAGGAATGGAATTAAATTTCCTTGTGTATGACATGCAGCAGCACTTGTTCACATTCACCAGCAACTTAGAAGAGGTATACCAGTCGGTGATTGTATTAAGGTTACGCTGTAGCTAAATAACGTCATTCCAGTTCTTAATGGGCATAAACATTTTTAAATCATCTGTGAGTCAAGTAATCAAGAAAAAAATATAAGGTATTGAATGACCACCATCATAGTATTTCCGATGCAACAAACAACATTCATCATTCAACCAATCAATGGAGGTACCAAAACATAATGCAAAAAGTAAATGTGAGTGATTAGACAAATAGATATACAACGTTCGTGAAGTTACTACCTACGTATCACCTAATTACTGCCAACCGAACAAAGTAAACCTCACTTGAATAGAAGTCCTCGTCCTTTATGTTCTATCTCTCCCTCGCAGAAAATCATCTTAAGCACATTAACTATCAACAAATACGCTAATTAATTAGGGGTTTCTGGAGTGGCGGTCCGGATGAAGCGGAAAGGTTGCGCGTAACGAGGATCGGCAACGATGACGTTGACAGCGACCTCTATCGACTCCGGTCGTCAAGTCAACCACATCAAAAGACATTCGCGGAAGCGGAGAGTACTTGATATATTGCTTCTGTTCGTTCACGAAGTAGTCGGTAACTAACAGAGAAAGATGCGGAGACACGGGAGAGCGGTGTGGAAATTATCGGAGAGAATTCAGAAACTTCTGCGCCAACATTGCGGTATATACACCGCTATTCAGAAATTTAACTACGCAAATTAAAACTGATTAAGAAAAATATATTAATGTAATAAAATGAATATAATATATAATAAATGTCAATTTTTAAAAATAAAACAGTACGAACAGAGTTACCGTTCCTAAAACATTGTTGGTGATCTTCCGATGGACAAATCTATATACAAATATATATATATATTATATATTTTTGGTAAAAATGTTAAATTTTCTAACTTAAACTAAATTTTACAATTCTTAGTGGGTTAGGGAGTATCCCTGGATACTCTTTTGGCAATTTTCTAATGAATTTCCAAATTAATGAATCGAAATTAACGAATTTTAGAATTAAAAATGTAACTAACCTTGCAATTTGAACGAAGCCAATGTTATCTAAACGCTGTGTGTAAACTTGTCTTCAAATAATTTAATATATTTATTTTAAAATAACTACAACTAACAAAAGAAAACAAACAGCTTGGTGGACACAAGAAATTAAACAAGAAATAAAAATTAAGAAGAGCAAGTGGCATAAATACCTGACAAACAAAACTGGTGTAACCTATGAAGATTATAAAAAACAAAGAAAACTAGTGAACGAAAAAGTGCAAATAGCCAAAGAAAAGGCATGGAAAGATTTTGGAGAAAAGCTTGAAAATGATAGCAAGGAGAACCAGAAACTATTTTCTAAGCATTTAGGAAAACAAAAACCAATAACACGATGACAGTTAGAGATAAAGAAGGTTGTTTACTAAAGGAGGAAGAGACAGTAATGAGAAGATGGAAAGAACATTTTAGGAATCTGCTGTGCACCGAAAACGATCGTAAATCGAAAATAAAAGCAGTTCTCGTTGGTACGCTCTTTTTTCTATTTCTAGCTTCTTCGGTATTTACATGTTTGTTACAGTCCAGCACATCTAATGTTTCTCGCACACTTTACAAACTATTTTAGCACCGTCGTAGAACAAATCCGTTCATCACAGATAAACTTATTTACTGTGTTAGTAAAGGGTCGTTTTTTAGCTTTATTCACATTAGACATTTTAAATTAATAATTATATATTTGTAACGAATAACATGGAACACAAAACACAACGCACGCTCTCGTTTCCTAAACTGTACGAAAAATAAACAAGCGGACGCTGAAAAAGCGATAATCGATTTTTGCACACAGGGTGAAACACCTACGTATTGCAGAGACGATTATCTCGTTCTACTAATATTTATTTACATGGAGTTTACTTTCATATCACTTGATCTTTGGAAGTAGAGACTTCCAGGCAACAATGTATAAATTTCTCGTCAAATCAATTTACTGTCTTTCACAAACCCTGGATCTCAAAGGTGAGACATCGGACACCGTTTCCAGAACGATCCCTGACGCTCATCCCTTCGCCTGGTTATGTATAGGAAACTTTAATTTGATTGAATTAATTTTTGACGTGATACGAAGGACGTGAAGGGGAAGGTTAGCAGCGTATAGAGCGGAAGGTGGTAGCTAACGAAGATCGCACCGCGCCCTGTAAGTTTATACGTCACGCGACTGCTTTCACGACGTGTTTCGCGTGTTGTGTTTATCTTACGGATCGGATATCAGCGGGGGAACCTCCTGCGAACGCGAGGATAACATTGTTTCGGTTTGAGTTTCGGGATCGTCTGATATAGGCCTCATGCCGCTTCGCTCCAATGCCGTCACGTAAGGAAGGTAAATGATGAATGAATTCTGCCTTAGGGACGAGAATCCTCCGGGTGTAAATTGGAAGTGCGTTAGATAGAACTAGATTAAAGTAGGTAATCTTGTTGTTGCGGTAAGAGTTAAGGTGCTTACAAGATACCTTTGCAAGTATAATTAGGAAGAGGAGGAATTTGAGTTGTAAGTGAGTAGTAAGCAAAGATAGTTTGAATTTCTGCAGTTACTCAGAAGCTTCAATAAAAGAACGTAGCGAGGAGCAAGTATAAACCCAAACGTAATTTTCTACAGAGCAAATTTTGGCTGACGTGTCTCTTGTCTAGTAGTAGCTCAGCTTATGTATCTATGATGTATATACTTGCTTGTAAAACTATTCGTTTCTAGATGTTTGCGTCACTAGATGCTTCCACTAATTCTCATGGAATCGAATTAAAACCGTCTGTGTAAGGGTTTCCTTCATAGTTAATCAGGGAGTCGAGAGTGTTACTCTAGCAATCTCTGTCAGGATAATATACACCGAGGGAATTTTGAAAAAGATTCACAATGTGGTTGGACGAAGCACTCAAGATGCAATTTTCATAGCGCGTCAGGCCAGCGAAAAAGTGATTGAGAAAAATGCACATATGTTTCATTGACTTAGAACAAGTTGAGAGAGAAGACACATGGAAATCTTTCTTCTTCTTCGCTTCTTCCTTTTGCTCTTTTACGGCGTCGGAGTATCGTTTATTTCTCTAGTTATCCATTTCTTCCATTCCTTACGATCCCTGGTTATGGCTTTCATTTCATCTATAGACTTTCCTCTTCTTATACCTATTTCTGCTATCTGCTACATCCATGTCTTTCTGGGCCTTCCTCTCTTTTTCTTTATAGCTCTTCTTGCTTCTGTCATTCTCCTCACGAGTCTAGACTTAATTTCTTATTCTGTCCAGTTTAGTTTTTCTCATTATTCCTTTTAAAAATTTCATTCCAGCTGCATTGATATTGTTATCATGGTTTATCTAACCCGTGTTTCACTTGCGTATGTAATTATCAGTACGACCACTGATTTATACACCTGTAACTTGATCCTTCTTGCTATTTCTTTTTTACCCAGTGCGTTTTATTGCAATTTAGTTACAATAAAAGGAACCAAAACAAAAACAAAGAGGAGGAAGAACGTGATGAAAATTGATCAATTATCCAAACAATAAATATATAAAAATATAAATATAAATTACAAATTTTGAAGTATATTAGAAAAGATGACGTGGCGACATCTACTGTAAACAGCAAGAAATAGAATTATGTTGGTAAAATAGAATTTAACACGTTGCACAATATAATTTAAGTTAAAATAACAATAGATGCGAATGAAACTAAAAGTATGATAGCAGCAAAGAAAAACAGAAGTCACAATGTCTAAATAAATGGAGAAACTATAGAGTAGGATAGGACAGCATAGGATAATTGAAGCAAATGGAAAGTTTAACAAAGAAATAAATGAAAGAATGAAAAAAGCAGGAAGAATATACAATTCAATGAAGAGAATAATTTTGGGTAAACGAGAAGTACAAAAGAACATTAAAACAGAAGTAATTGAAAAGTAATTACACCATCAATATCGCTCGATAGTTGCAAATCCTGGGTGCTAACAGAAAAACATAAGTCAAGAATAGATGCAATGGATACGAGATTCCTAAGGTAAACAGAAAACAAAGCAAGAAGAGACAACATTATAAATGTAACAAACAGGAATGATATAAAAATAAAACCAGTAAAGTACAAAATAAAAGAGGAACAGCTAAGGCGGTTTGATCATGTAGATCGCATGCCAGAAGCGAGAATGACAAAAAAAGTGTATGAAACAAGGAATTCAAAGTATAGACCAGAGAATGAATTGGAATGAGAAAAGAACTGACGAGCGATAGAAGGAAATGGAGAGAGATCAAGGCAAGAGATAAATTCGATCGCACACCAACATTAAGGAAAGTGTTAAATCATATCAAAAAAGTAAAATTTCTTCGTTGTAACTCTAGACTCCCTAGTTTTAAATCACCAATGCGTTAACAGATATCCCGAACCAATTAGTGCTCAGAATAGAATCACTTATTCGAACCATCTAAGGAATTCAATCGGGATTTCGGGAATTTCCCTATTACGCACATACTTAGTGCACCCAATTATGTTAGGGGCGATAATTTTGGAGTATCTAATAGTTTAACTTCTCTCGTATCATCGTAAATATCTCCCGCTTGCCTTCGTAGAAAATTTTCAATTTCAACTTAATATAGTAAGTTTATCGGAACCTCTCGAAATATAGATTCCGATAGTTTATTATGGACTTTATTAGGGCGTCTATTATGCCTTGAATGGAATTGAAATTTTATGTAGATATCATCGATGATGAAGCTGCTCTCAGTATATTCCCAACAGTCCTGATAGTGTTACGCCTGAGAAATAAAGCGCTACGAAGGACGCACATTTACCAATAATAAACTTTCCCGAAAAACGGGAGAATATTAAAACTGTCAAGTGAACAAAAATATCAGCGTCACTTCGGCAATAAGAAGAAGGAGGACGCTCCGGATGCTTCAGACAGATGAGAAAACTCTTCCCCAGTTCCGCTGTTCCCCCTCCTGCCATTTTCATCTCCGCCTACTATCTCGCCTCAAAACCGAATGTGAAGGGAAAAAGATAGACAGTATCGAATTGAATCCGCTGCCTTCGCCGATAGACAAGAAGTTTTATTAAAAAGTCAGTTTCCGAAGAAGGATAGAAGAATGAGAGAGCGCACCCAGGGGACTTCAATTCTTTCGTGTAAAAATTTTTCTAGAATGTCATCGTTTATTTTAAGCTGATCATATATAGATGCGGAGAATTCAAATGCTTTATCGTATACAAAGTTTGCTGTGAGTGATTGAGGTATTAATGCAATTACCTGGTTGTTCTTGGGATAATACAGGAGGTTGCTAATGGGAACTCAAGGCCAATACGAAGTAAACAATAAGATGCTATTAACCTTTTGAGGTCATGTTTACAAGAAAGTGTTTACTGGCTTTTTTCAATAATTATCAAGTGTAATTATTCAAATTATATTTTTACAATATTTATATTTATCATTAGGTTTAGAATTTTATGCAAAGAAAGCGCCTGAAATATGCACATATACAGGCTATTTAAAAAAACGTTTAAATATTTAAGGACCATATATTACGATTAAAAACAAGTAAAAAAGCCCCAAAGAACATGGGTCCGCAAATCAACCGTTTTCGTGATAAATGCATTTGTCTTTTTTGAAAATCAACAAAAGCCACAATTTTCTTTTTGTTTTCATATGAGATTTGCGTTATTAATCAGTTCGCTGTCAATTCATAAGCTGTTTTCTGGTAGGGAATTTATTTTCGACGCAAGGGAAATTAGTTTCCGATTTGCAATGCCTTATTCAAATTCTGAAATGGCCGACATGGTTTTCATGTATGGGAATGCTTTGGAAGCACGTCGCCTTTATTGCGAGACTTTTCCCAATCGTCAACGGTCTTCGCATGTGATGTTTGGAAACGCTTATCAGCAGTTGAGGGATAGTGGTTCCTTCAAAAAACGCGCTTACGAAAGCGGACGTCCAAGGTCAGTGTGTATGCCTGAGGTTGAAGAACAAATCTTGGCAATAGTAGATGAAAACTCTGAAACTAGTGTGAGAAAAGTTTCGGGTGAAGTAGGCGTAAGCAGTCCTCTTCTTTAGAGAACTCTCCACCAACAACTTTTATATCCGTACCATATCCAACGGGTACAAGCCCTTACTCGTCCCAACTACCGAGCAAGAAAGATATTCTGTCAGTGATTTTTACGGAAATCTGCTGAACACCAGAATTTTTCACTGATGGAGCCGGTTTCACTAAGGATGGGATTTTCAACTGCCACAATAATACGAAAATCCGCATGCTGTTCTTGAATCCAGACATCAACAGCGTTTCAATCTGAATATCTGGCTAGGCATTTTAGGTGATCAGTTATTAGGACCGGTTGTTTTGCCACAACGTTTAACAGGTCCTACATACCTTAACTTTCTGGTGAACACCTTGCCCGAACTTTTGGAAGATGTCCCTCTAAATCGGAGATTGAATGTTTGGTCTATGCAAGATGAGGCACCGCCCCATTTTACGCTTGTTGTTAGGGAGCACCTGAACGAAACATTTCATAGGAGATGGAGAGCTCGAGTGGGTCGCATTCCATGGCCTGCTAGGTCTCCCGACCTAAATCCCTTAGATTTTTGTATTTGGGGTTACTTAAAATTTAGTGTAGGAAACACCAGTAAATAATCTTGCCGAATAGGGAAAGCAGTTAGTTGGAAAATTCGTACATTTTTGAGATTCGTGATATCTTACTTAGACAGCAGTTAGAAGTTTGCTTGGGGGTATAGTTGTGAATCTGCACTAGCTCACACTGGTGATGATTTATCGCACGGTATGATGATAGTCAAGCTGCTGCTTTGATTTTATTAGACTATTCTACTTGCTATTTTGAAACATGTTGGCTTTAGCATAAATTAAACATTATAACATTGGTTCATTCTCTTTCCCACGTCTGGAGTCCCGCAAAGCAGTATTCTTGGTCTTTTACTTTATATTATCTTTACATCTCACGTTGCGAAATACTGTATCATTTTTATCGATGACACATTCTTTTACTGCTGAAGATTTGCATAAGGTCTCAGATAAATTTCGAACATTTGATTTAAAGGAAACAGTCATTTCATTTCTTGAATAACAGTATTTATCTTTGCTTTTTGTTATTGATAAAATTTGTTACCCACCTTTTAAATTACTTTTATTCGAAAATTTTGTTATGTGAGAAATTAAAATTTGGTGCCACCATTTGGACAATTAAATGATCTATTAATATAAAAAAAATTGGGAGTTGTCATTAAAAATAATTGTCAGTGACGTCATTACTTGAAAGTCAGAAGTGGGGGAACCTTAATGCAAACATTTTTATTTAAAAACAAATACATTGAGGTGTCCCGAAATTTCTTCGAAGAACAATTGCTTCAAGTTTAATAAATCAATTTCATAATGCTATTGATTGAAGCAATACCCTAGAAAATATTTTTCATGTGTGTATCTAATTCATTCAAAGAAAGCTTCTTTTTCCAATCCTGTATACGAAAAGTACAAATTCTCGCACGATGATTCTCAATGCGAAATTGGGGTATAGGTTCCGTTGCCTTGAACTTCTCTCTCACAGTTTGTCCCTTCTTTTTGCGAGAATTTCGTTTGAATTTTCAGAGGAACCCTCATTCATTCCATCCTTCTTATTGTCGATACTTTAATAAAATATATTTCTGAAGTGGTGAAATTTCCATTCGGGCGTTCAATAAGGAAATGAGGATTTTTTTCTGAGGCGTGTGAATATCCAACGGCATCCTTCTGAAACACTTTATTATACATACTTTTTGAGGATACGAATATATTCCGAAGATACCTTTTATAGTATAAAATTAGAGATTTCTTCTGTGAGACAATATTAACTGCGAGTTTTATCAAATATTATAAGATCTGTTTTAATATACAACAAGCTACTGTATTTGTCAATATAGTCTCCATTTTAGTTCACAATCCAGGAGCAAGACAAGGAAACCGCCATTTAAAAATGCCGAAAACATCTTTCAACAATAATCCTTGTTATCCGATGAGAAAGGTTATGTTTGTTCTGTTACTATTATTGGAGTTAGTATCGGCGTCATAAGAAATGGATGATAAACATATCCACTATCCTAGTAAGAAACCATATTTATTAAGACCAATTTCCAAGTTATCATACAAGGAAGAATCATTAAATATAGTGCTTTTCGAGCATTGTTTTGATGTGAATCAAAGAGTTTTTGGAAATATCACTTCTACATCGTTGCCCATCTCAAGACGATCGAAAAGATGTGGGAAGAGGTTACCAAGAGAATCCTCGCTTCTGCTTGGAAGAAGCTTTGGCAGGAGAACTGTGGGACCTGTAGTTAATGAGATTGTGTCTTTGGCCAAGATCATAGGACTGAAGGTGAATAACAATGATATCGATAAGCTTGTGGAAGAGCACAGCCAAGAGCTGACCATAGAAGAGCTTATGAAGTAGCATTGTATCTCACAGCAAGAAGTTGTGAAGGAAAGTTTGTAGGAGGAGGAGAAGGTAACAGCAAAGCAACAATCTTCTGGAGCAATAAGAGAAATGCTGTCGCAATTTCACAAAATTTTAAAGCGTCGGCTACAACAAATGTTTCGTTGACAGCTTTCTAATAAACAAGAATTAGATACGTATCATAAAGAATAAACTAATTATTTCGATTTTGTTTCTGTTTTCTACAAATCGAATTCGCATTCCAGGTTGGTTCATTCCGCGATAGACGAAAAGATGAAGATGATTAACGCTCCTTAACAATGTATATATAATTTTCTTTGAATAAACGTTATATATAAAATTTTTTGAGTACATATTTTTTCCGGCATGGAACACATTATCGTAGTTTACATTTATATAGGAAAAATTCTTTCGCTTTTGCTTAACGAGTGTTTCGCGTTACGAGTGAGATTCTGGAACGAATTATGCGCGTTAGGCGGAGTTCCACTGAGTATTGTAATTTAGTTACTAATTTGTTAGTTCTGTGGTGAGATAAGTTTACAGCGTGACTTTACTTTTGTTTGACAACACTGTGCCCGAATTGGAGACTTTTTTTGTAACAAGCTAGGCACTCGGGGGTGAACCTAATTTGAGTATGTTAAATGGTGCTAACTGTTTTTAAAAGTTAGCGCGCGTTTTCGAGCAATTTCAATTTCAAGATTTTAGGCCCAAAGACCTCCAAAAAGCGTAATAATAAAACGAATAGACATCGAATAGAAACTGTTTGAAAAAATTGAGTCGATTCAGTCGATTTTTTATAATTTTTTTGCAAAAAAATACATTTTTCTTGATTTTTTTCATTTTTTTTTCATTCATTGATTGTCCTGATTCTTCTGTATCGTCATCTTCTTCTTGTAAATTCCAACTTTCCAAATTTTACCCAAAAGAGCATGTAGCTTTTTGCCGCTGTACCAACGTTCGAGCCTCGCTGTCACTTGATGAAAACGCTCCACATGCTCATTAGATTCGTTTGGTGATTGTTCGGGGAATTTTTCTACATGGGAATGAACAAAATTAATTTTGAATGGCATTCGAACATTTAAACGGTGAAAAGTAGCGAGCATGTCTTCAATTTTCGGATCGATGAATTCCGAGAGTATTGTCGGTCTTGTTGGAACAGGAATCGTATTTGAATGCGGCACCGGCAATAGAGTATATGTTGTTAGAATGTATTTCAAAGAATCATTTTTTCTTCTGTTCATACCGTCAGTATAATTTACGCACACATCACATTCAGCTGGATAATGTTCTTTTGGATCTATCCAAATCATCGGGACACTAAATGGCATAGCGGCTCCGGTTTTTGTCAATTTATTCAAATTCAAAACGTATGTGTAAAAACATCTTGCGAAAAATATTGTTGATATGAATCAGCGGTTTCAGCACTTATTTTACGACGAGTGGTCTTAATTACAAATTTTCCACATACGTAACAAAAGGTATTAAATTTAGAACATTTATCCATTTTTGATATTTCAAATTAATTGATTTTACAAGCCAGTACAATGAACAATCTCGAACTTTTCACTATTCACTTCGGTTTGAGTTATTCGCTTGAATATTTAGATGTTAACACTTTGACTTCTGAAAACAGACTGAGCTCTCAGCGGTCAACAGCGCCGCTTATATGCCCATTTGACTAAGTGGCAGTAGCGGGGATGGAAGTTTCTAGAAGGTGCACAAATGGTCCATGGACGGTCCATTGTAGGTCCTCGAAAGTTCCCGAAAGCTCTTCGGTCATTGATCAGATTTTCCAGAAAATTCCAAATTCTTCCAGAAGGTTCTTTGGGCCTAAAATTTGTAAATTGAAATTGCTCGAAAACGGGAGCTAACTTTTAAAAACGGTTGGCACCATTGGATTCAGCGTACCCATTGATAGGTGAATGATTGGTGAATTTAACGCAATTTGTGTAGCAGGATTGTTCTCGACTTCTAATAAAATGTTTACTTGCTCATTTCTATTTAATAAGGGATGACCAGACTTTGGCAAATCTTTAAAACTACCCGTTTCATGAGATTTTGCAACAAGTCTGCTTGTTGCAAAATCTCATAGAACGGGTAGTGTTAAAGGGTTATTGGACATCTCTTGGGATGTGTCCTATTAAAGACAGCGTACGCTTCTTCGTGGCTTCGCAACCTATCATGACATCCCTCTATGATCAGTAATTCACTCCTTTCTTTTTCGCTTAAACGTAGCATTTTCACTTTGACAGGTAGAATTCAAACTGACAAACTGTAAATCATAAATGATATTATTTAATAACAAGGTAGAAAACAAATAATAGCATGTATTAGTGATTAAAAGAGGCCTCTAGAACTCGCATGGTCAACGTTCCTATCTTAGGTCGTTTTATTAATTTTCTCTTATAATTGTTTAGGTTTTGCAACAAGTGCCTCGTCGTCGTAATCCTTAATAAACACAAATTCTAGTGACGTAAGCAAATGCATACAGTCCCATTTAAAATATAGTGACATAAGGCCACAGTGTCGTCATGACAACCGAAATAACTGCCACAATTATTATAAAATAAAGTTTTTCAATTGACTATTTCACGTATTTCTGTATTTTTCTTATTATGGTCATAAACCCTTGTTGATAATTTATTGTATTTTAACACTATAACTATAGAATTCAACACGGTAGTAGTGCTAATTTTCTTTTACTGTATAAGTTTATCAAAAAGAACACTACAAAACATATTTGGGAGAAAATATCGCAATCCGCTATGTCAATATGAGCAACTAAGAGCTTCAATTCATTCCCCGACAACGTCGTTCGTCCGGAATCTCGTGACCATTTCGACGAACACTACTATGCGATTGGAAACGTGCACAAATGACAACAACAACGGCAGCAACGGCAGCGACTACGAAATACATCCCCCCTGATGATCTCCTAAGAAAGAAATCCGATGGCTGATGGGAGAATACAACGACGCCACGCCATCCTATGTACCGACGTGCAAGGTAGTTCTTGCGTTTGTACAGCGAGAAAGAGACGAGTGTATTGGCGGAGTCTCATCGCATTATTTCGCCGCGTTCTAAATCTCGGATTATTGGATTTCGTGTTTTCGCGCCCAAAGAATCGTTTTATTTCCCCGGGCTTTTCCAATTATCTGGCTGGCTTGTTAAACCTCGCTTCGCGACGCAGATGGTTTCGACTAGACGTGTGTACGGCAGTCGCACTCTACGCCGTTGTCACATCGAACTGTACCAGTCTACTTCTTATTCTTCATCCTACTTCCCTTCTTCTGGTTTCGCTAGGTAGGTAGGAACTGCTATTTCCAGGGCTCCTGCCAATCACCTTACTTCCCAACCAACACCCGCCACCCTTCCACCTAATCTGGTGCAGTTTTCCGTGTATCGCAGCTCACGTAAACGCCTTGCTTCTTCGTTTCAAATTAATTCTGCTAAGATGGGATATTCGCTGAAAACAAGATGGGAAAATGTTATCGTTGAAGGAGGTCATGCCGGGTACATGGAAGTCGAAACTTTTCGGATTACAATAATATACAATCTTGTGGTCTAGCCAGAGACACTTATAGTAGTGATGACTTTTTTATTTAAATTAATTTCTGGTGAGAATGTTCAAAACCAAAGTAATGAAGTACTATTAATATTCATA
The DNA here is from genome assembly GCA_029619315.2 of Dynastes maya. Taxonomy (NCBI): domain Eukaryota; kingdom Metazoa; phylum Arthropoda; class Insecta; order Coleoptera; family Scarabaeidae; genus Dynastes; species Dynastes maya. Next base: position 41,139,088 of record JAROYE020000006.1, on the reverse strand, counting down.
GAAGCAAAGCGTATTGGCGTGTTGTAAATTTTACATCGTCGTGTATTCAGTATGGCTATTCGTTCAATGTGAAATTCCCTCTGGCGACTATTAGCTCTTTTTCGAAAGCTCGTACTCTTCACCTGGTTGGTAGTTAAGAGTACGCAGATAAACATAAAGTTTATTGACATCTTCATAAAATCCAAACATTTTTTTCAACAATTTACCACTTTTAAAATACTTCAGTATATTGGTATGTCCAACGTGTATCAGATATAACGGACTGCAATATTATTTTATACGTTATACATTAACAGGTACATAGGAATACCAACATCTTTGCATAAGAAAATTGCGTTATTTCGTTAATTTTCACTTTATGTATTTATTAAATTTAATCTTCATCGTACAGTAGACACCAATCTATGAAAGATTATACCTTAATTGACGTTATTCACGCATAAGCAAGCATTTATGCTCCGATATAAAAACGAATCGCGGATTAGCTTATTATTGGTTCGGAATTACCGAAATCGTGTAATTACGCGTCCCGCTTTTACAGCCGCTTTATGGCGGAATCGCCTGATGCCAAGTAGGATATTATCTATATATCCACTTTTGTGTTTCAGTTGTAAAATTTTATCGGGTCCGGTGGTATTTTAAGAGCGCCGAGGGCTAATAAAATCTAAAAACGATCCGTTTCGACGTTAATATCTAATCTTGCGCTAGGTATTAAAATACAGCGCGTTGTTTAACCCATGCTGAACTATCGTGTAAAGCCCGAAGGGCGTATTCTCTTCAATTACGACTTGCATAGTTGGAGATGGCTTTTAATGTAATGGCATTTTTAAATTAAATTCTGTATTTTAACGGACGCGTAAAACCTGTAAGCGAAGCAATATCTTAAATTTAGGCTGGAGTTTATTGTATGGCTATTATGTTTTATTGCACCAATTAAGTTAATTGCTTATTATGTGAGCACATTCTATTTATTTTAACCTTAACCCTAGTTTTTGTAAAGGATTTCGTTGTAATGAGATTTGAAATTTGAAGAAAACATAAAGGCAATATTTTAACACTTCGTAGATTATTATTATTATTATTTTAGTCGGGGCATGGCACATATGCCTTTAATCACCGCGACCTTAATAGATCTATAACAGAATGCCCTTATGTGTGTTAGAATAGTTGGAGGCTTTTAATAAACCTTAGTACTACTCTAGGATCTGCTTCCTTCAGTCCAGTAAGTGCAAGAAATGGCCTACTGAAGTGTTGGTGTCGTGTGCAACTGATGGCAACACATTCACATAGATTTGATCCTCAGCTTTTCCTAGTTTAAATAGGTGATGTTTTAGGGCTACATGGCCTGTCAGAAATCCTGCCAGTAATCTGAGATCTCCCTTGCTGAACGATAGCGCTATTTTTGCTATTTTTGGTGAGCCTGATATGAGTACTTGCGCCTGTTTTTGTCCTGGAATATTATCCCAGTACGAGGCCTTTTGATTGTCCTCCCATATCTTAATTGCTTGTTTTATGTGGCTCTTTTGGAGACCACAGAAGGGATTAGTTCCAATGAAAAGCATATTCGCTGCTTCCTTGGCCAGCTTATCTGCCTTTTCGTTTCCTTCGATCCCTTGGTGGCTTGGGACCCACTACTTTGTGGTTTTTGCGTCCTAATTGCCGTAAATTATGTACACATTCGTGTATCAGAGCAGGTTCGTATGTGTAGGCCTTAGTAGCCTTTAGAACTGCCTGTCGCTAAATATATTAACAGTTGCGCCTCGTATCCTTTTCTCGAGGTTCTTTATGGATTACATGGGGATCGTGTCCTTTCATCACATCAGATAATTGATGTTGGGTTCTTCAAGGATTTTGAGACGCCCTCTAAGATCCCCAGGCTGTAATCCCTTCGTTTTACTAAGAGTGAGGGTCTCTGAATATGTTGAAGCTGTTGTTGCACAGTCTTCTGAGTTGTTTTTGGCCACCAAACCAGAGAGGCGTAGGTGATCATGGGTCTAATTATTGCTGTATAGATCCAGAAGGTCATATGAGGCTTAAGACCCCAGTTCTTAGCAAGCATCCTTCGACATACTAGTGATGCCGTAATGGCTTTTTTTCTGTAAGTTGGAGATGTGGGAGTTTCATATTAGTTTTTTATTAAACGTAACTCCCAAATATTTAACTTCGTCGCTGAAGCTAATGGTTTTCCTTTCGATGGAGGGTGATTTAAGACAGACTTTTCTTCTCCTTGTAGAAGCGACGATTGTAATCTTTTGCGAGTTTATGCGCAGGATATGATTTTGGCACCACTTATAGGTGTCATTGAGAGCTCTTTGCATATAACAAGACACCAGAGCAGAGGTGACAGGACCCCTCCTTGGGGGCAGCCTCAACTAGCTCTAATTGTTGTCGTTTCGGACCCCAATGTAGCGCGTATTCGTCGACTTTGGAGCATGGCTTTGATCGATTTTGTAGACGACGGGTGAAAACCTTTGGCAGAAGTCGCTCTCTCAATGCTTTCGAAGGAGGTGTTATCAAAAGCACCCTCTACATCCAAGAATGCACAGAGAGCTATTTCTTTTGCCGCAAGTGACGCTTTCAATTTACTTGTGATAAATTGGAGGGCCATTATTGTTGATTTTGCCTTCTGATAGGCATGATGGTTAGGATGAAGTGGGTTTGTTGCAAATACTTCATTCCTTAGGTATTGATCTAATACCTTTTCAATTCCTTTGAGCAGGAATGAGGAGAGACTGGTGGACCTATACGCTTTAGGGTTGGCGGATGATCGCCTTCCTCCTTTAGGTATAAATGCCACAATTACGTCTCTCTACAATGATGGTATATAGCCGAAGCTATAGCTGGCTTTATATAAGTTAGCTAGTATTGGAAGAAGAGTGTCTATACCCTTCTGCAATAACATAGGGAAGACGCCATCTCCTCCAGGTGATTTATAGGGTTTCAAAAACATTAACGCCCATCTTATCCTTACCGTTGTAAAGATTTTACTTGCTAGATTTTGTGCCTCCTTGGATGGAGGAACATTCCCTCGATGACCTTCGTATCTTGGTACCCAGACCAGGGTCACCTTAGTTCGGTTGTCCAGCGTATTGAGAGCATTCCCACACTAGTTTCGTCTTTACTTGTGTGGAGTCCGGTGCTTTTATCACTGGTTGACTGTTTAAATAGATAGCAACAGATCGATAGTTACCTTCCTGCTTGCCTAGTTCTTCAATACACTCTACCACTGCTGTTATTTCGGCTTAAAATACTGTAGCGCTGTACTCCGTGTAACAATGTGCCTCATTCTTCCCTACTTATCAAAACAAAAGTTTGGAAATAATAGCACACTCAAAGAAAAAAAAATAGATGAAAAGCATGGTGATATTCTTTATAAACGTAGACGTTTTTATTTCACAAACGAAACCAGCATTGTAAATTAAATAAATTGCACCTCGTTATATGCGCATATAGGTGCATTGTTCGCGTAATTAAAATCAACCGACACGGGCGAATCGTTTTTAATTAATGTAATTGCAACCGGCATCTGATGCAGATTTAAACGTTCCGAAACGAATTTGCACCTCGCGCCGGTAATCGCAAACGCAAAAGAAGGATAATAAACAAGAAGCGTACGTCCGGTGGCGGAGTTAGGGGGCGCCGCCGTCTCAGGCTGAATATTACTGAAATTAAGCGCGGTGCCGCGTGCATTGTCGGCGGAAAGCTTTAGTACTACACTGCTGCTACTATTAGAAACTAAAGCGAATATAAACTAACTTCGTGGACTACCAGGGCATGCTATCTTCAAAGTACGCAGCTTTGCTTCATTTCCCTGCAAGCCGGCGAGTTTATTTCTGGAAGAAATACTTCAATTACAGCTTTATATTTATAATTATGCGCCTCGCTGTCGTAGTCTCTCGATTTCTCAGAGTTGCCGGAGTAATTTATTGTCTAGCGAGTTTGCGTAGGTCGCGTACATCGTTTCGATATGAGCGAACATTGAGAATGTCGGTGCTTTTATGTCGTCGTAATTTATTCAGTTAAGATTGATATGAAATGTTGCTTCATCATAAAAGGTATGTATACGAATTATGTAGAACTCTTTGAAGTTTACCAAAAGGTACAGTTTCTAGATTGTAGTTAATTTAGCAGTCTTTCCAGTAGAATTACGTATTTGTTGCTGTTGTAACTAATAGCATGGAAAAGTGGAACCTTTGGCTTATATCAATACCTTTCTTGAAACCGACCTTAAGGATACCTACTGTGGCAAACTTTTCACAAGCTTGGTGACACATTTCGCGTCTTTAGTGCTACACCAAATGCTTAATAATAACTTTCTGGAGCAAGTATATTTAACATTTCTTTCCCATAATTTTACCTATGAAGAGGAAATAAGCTGGAAATAGTCATACATAGAAAAGGTTTAATAATAATTATGAATGAACTTTTGGGAACAAACTGTTTAGTACGTCGACTACTAAATTTCCCTTTGATTGAAGACCGGCAATAAAATGAAGTCGAAATCACTAAAGTTACAATCATACGGATGTTCTGAAGATTTACTTTATAATACTACTGGAAAACGATAAAGAGGGAGGGATGCGCAAGAAGGCATTGGTTGAGAACAAAGAACGAAGCAGACCGGAACATATATTAACAAAGAAGAAGGAAAATCAATAAATTATGCAAGCAAAAGAAGAAAGTATACATTAATGAAATAATGAAGGAAATAGAAAATGAGAATCAGAGGAACAACTCAGCACCGTTGTATAAATTTCTCAAAACGAAAAAAAAAAGGAGATTGGCGACAATGATTACAGAAGAAGGTAGGCGGATAAAACATTTCGCAGAAATTTAAGCGGATGAAAAAATAGTGTTGCCGGAAGGGAAGTTGTAGGGTGTATCAGGAGATTGAAAGACGGGAAAGCATCCTGTAGCCACGAAATATACGCAGAACTAATAAGGGCAGGAGGAGAAGAATTATACAAAAGAGCTCACAAATTAGTAGTATGGGAAGCAGAAAAATTGTCACAGGAATGGTAGGAAGGTATAATAGTGCCAATACCTAAACAATTGCTCAAGCTACAGAGGGATAACGATACTGAATGTAACATAAAATTCTAACAGTGATAATTAAAGAAAGACTAGGCTAACACGTTGAAGTAATGATAGGAGATTATCAGCTAGGCTTCAGAAAGGGGAACTCCACAATCGATGCAGTTCATATGATGAGACAGATTACTGAAAAAGTATATGAGTGTGACACAGAGATGCATACACTAACCTAAAGGACCTAAAGGAGATAAATGCACTTAAAACGCTAGTAAGATTTGTGGCGATGACAATGGACGACTCAAAAGCAGTGACAAAACTAGGACAAACGTGTACGCACAGCTTCAAAGTTAATAAAGGAGTGAGACAGGGAGATGCATTGTCAGCTTTGTTGCTTATTACATCACTGGATCACGCGATAAAAAAATAAGAAATATAGGACCTATTATTCCCAAACCAGTACAAATAATCGCATATGCTGATGACAAAGTGATAATGGCGAGAAGCAAAAACCAATTATCCCAATTAACCAATCATTTAAGTACCTAGGGGCAATCGTGTACAGCAGAAACAAAGGGACAAATGTACAAAATAGGATTCAGCTGGGTTACAGGGCATTCTATGCAAATAAAAACATACTGAAGGATAAAGGAATGAGCATAAACATCAAGATAAAAATATATAAGACAACGATCAGGGCCATAGTAATATATGCAACAGGGACGGAAAGCATAACCCAGAGGTAGGAGGAGAAGTTAAGGATTTTCAAAAGAAATGTAATTCGAGCCATTATGGGACCTTAGAAAATGGGAGAAGACGAATGGTGACCACCAATGAATAATGAAATTAGGAATGTATTGGGAAACGAAGACATAGTCAGAGTACATAAGTCGCAGCAAAGCAGATGGTATGGTCATATTTTCAGAAGAGAAGAGGGTGGGCAGATAAGAAGGATAACAGAATGGGAACCGGTGGTAGGAAGGCCAAAGGAAAGACCTAAAACACGATGGAGGGAACAAGTGGAAAAGGACTTAAGAATGATGAAAGTAAAAAACTGCCTATTAGAGATAGTATAGCATGGAGACAAGTGGTTTTGAACGCAAAGACGCCCCAGGTCTGTAATAGGAAAAGTTAGTAGATATAATCTAAAAATACAACATCGATAAATAAAAAGTGCCTGTTACATTTAACAGTACGTTATTACATATTCCACGAACAGAACTTTGAATACGGGCAATTCTATGTGATTAACTGATTAATAATTAATAACCGACATCAATAATTTCTTGTTAGACATCATAATAAAGTTATTTTATTTCACGGGAACATGAATAATGTTTTCCCGTGACAGCAATCGACGAATATTTCTTAGAACGTGACCAAGTTTCTTATTACTATTACATAGAGGGGGTAGCATATACATAATACATTATTTAAGCACCCAGCTATATTCATCAATAATAAATGATCACCTTTTTTATTGAGTTCTATAATGGATATCGTTGGGAGGGTGGTGGAGGAGGAACATTTGTGGCTACCAAAACACGAACATTAGCCATTACTTTCTTTTGCCTATACTAAAGTATATTAAAACTAAGGTTTCATCATCGTAGTAATGAGCTTAAGTATATTATATTTCGCGAGTTCCATTACGGCTTGCTTAAGGCTAAAACCGGGAAAGAACATTACGTTACAAGTAATTCGGGCGCTTGTTTCGAAGGACAGAGAACACGAAGCGTACGACGACAAAGAGTTATAAAAAGGAGGCGGATTGGAGCTCTCGTGGTGTGGGCGTTATACATCGATCTGGTAAAAGCAATAACTTGGCCAGAAGGATATTACCGAAAATGGTGGATATAAATATGAAGTTAGGAGTAGGCGACAGATAGAATAAGAAAGAAAGGAAAAAAGGTCGAGGAGAAAAACCATCGTCGTATGGAAGAGGACAAAAAGAACGAACTCGCTGACCCACATTCATCTAACTGAGTATAATAACTCGAGGAGCGTATAGAAGAAAGAGATATGGAAACGCGCAGCTTCGAGTATACGCCGGTATTGGACCAGCAAGCGTCGGGCAAAAAGTTTCGGGAACCCCGCGAGATTTTCTCGGAGAGATATGTAATATCTCTTGCGCGAGTACTACCCGAGGCGATATTGTAGTCTCTGACGGCAGTGGTGGCGATTTGGGGTTGGGAAAGTGGGTATTATTCCGTATTGCTCTCACAGAAACTAACAGACAGGTTTCAGGTAGAAAGTTAGAAAGATTATCGAGAAATATGCTTATAAGGATGTTAATTTTAGACCAATTATTTATTTATTTGCTCGAGAATTAGAAAGCAAAAAATTATGCTCTTGCACATTAGAAGTTATTGTAGTGAAAAGCTGCAAAAGTTTTTGAAATTAAATATTGAAATTTTATCCCTTATAGAGATTATTGCCGCGGTTTATAGCTATTTGCATTCTTCGGAACTCTTATTCAGGCTTTTTAAATTTGAAGTATTTTATTAATCCAAGGTATCGAAATACAAGTCAAGTCTAAACTGATATAGTTGTGAGATTGTTTCTCTTGCAAATATCTTGCTTCTACCAATCCTGTGAAAAATTTGTTTGGGCTTTGAATTATGATTCGTTGGTGATTTTGGCTTGCAGTGGACTTATTTATCGCTGCATTAAGGATTTCATCCAAATATTTGTGGTTACTATCTGAATCTCTCAACTTGATAGGCTTATACATGTTCCAGCGTGTACAAACTCTGCTGTGTCACAGTTGTATATTTGCGAAGCCTGCATTACGAGATGCATTCAAGTCATAACACCTCCGATTTTTTTTCTCACTAACTAATTGCACGAAAACTATGAAACTTGTGTCACTTCTCAATATAATCCCCTTGCAACCGTATACATTTTTCACAACGTCGACGCCATGGTTCCATGGCCGCTGCGAACGCTTCTTTAGGAGTCTGTTTTGACCACTGGAAAATCGCTGATGCAATAGCGGCACGGCTGGTGAATGTGCGGCCACGGAGAGTGTCTTTCATCGTTGGAAACAGCCAAAAGTCACTAGGAGCCTGGTCAGGTGAGTAGGGAGCATGAGAAAGTACTTCAAAGTTGTTTGTCTGTCAGCATTCGTGGCACCCACGTGGAGGACACTTTCGCATTTTCAGGATGCAGGATTGTGTGCGCAGATCCCACGGAAATGCTAACTTTGGAGGCGATCTGTGCCACACTTATTCGGCGATCCCCCTAAACAACTTTCTCCACTCGCTCGATCATGTCGTCAGACCGGCTTGTGCGAGACCGAGATTGTCTTGGTTTGTTGTCACACGAAGTTCTGCCTTCTTTGAACTGTGGCACCCACGAACGCACGTTAGACACATCCATGACACCATCACCACATGTCTCACTCAACTGGCGATGAATTTCTATCGGTGTCACACCACACAAATGGAAAAAAAGCGAATGATTACACGCTGATCTTGTAATGAAAACGTCGCCATTTGAAATATTAAAAACAGTTCTTACTTTCGTCGCTGCCGCTAAAGATTCTATGTGCTGTACAGTACTGCCATCTCTGTAACGCATTGACAAAGAGTGCCCGCTTATTTTAAAACAAACCGCATGTTTCTATCTGTTTCCAGTTCTGAGAAAATGAATCGGAGGTGTTATCACTTGAATGCACCTCGTATATATTTTACGGCTCGAAGAGTAGTAGTTTTTAGTAGCCAGCCAGACAACGTGACTGAAACTTCCTGAAGAAAGAAGAAGGAACACCAATGAAGTTGTTATTATAAAAGATTGTCTATCTAATCGTAACTCATTTATAACTTTGATGAGGCTTTAGAATAATGCGAAATATGTGCTGAAATTAAAAAAAGAGTTAATTTTTTTCTTAAATATTGGTCGTTATACCGACAGTAAACCCCATGTTAGTTTCTAGCGATCGCCATACACCATGGAGTTTTTTAAACAATATCGCACACATAGCAAAGGTGCGATTTACTGAGATTATTAATTTAACCTGCAATAAATCATTGCTAACATTTCAATGTACTTCAACAAAATAAACACGACCATAAAGTGGTATCATCTGATAAAAGAAGGCATTTATTGACTGGTGTTGTTTGCGATAAATCATTTATGTAAACTAAAAACATCAAAGGACCCAATAGAGAGGCTTGCGGCACCCCGAACTGAACAGTAAGTTTTTCAGAGGTAATGCCATTTATACGAATATAATTCCGTCTGTCACAATACGTATCTTTCTTCCTCGAAATTTATAATAGCAGCTTCTTTGACATTTTTTATAAATTTCATTTTGACAAATGCGTGTTAGTAAGTCACAATATAAAAAGCATTACGATCATTGCAACTAGATATTACGACAATATTAACTCTACTTCAAAAATTACAAAACTCGCTCACACAGAATTTATACACGAGAGTAGCGTCTTAAGTCTTTACAAACGACTACTAGATGGCGCTATTGAGACTTGATATTATTATCGTAAATTTTGACATTTATTATTGTTGCACTTCCAAGAAAATGATGCTTGTTTCTTTCGATGTACCGAACATATCGCAAGTATTGCTTTGGAGAATCGAAGAACAATTAATGCTGAATGGTATATAATAATTTATTTGCTAGAAGTCATGGATGAATTCAGAAAAAGCAATTGACAACATCGCAGCACGTCAAGCAATAGATTATTTGAAGGAGAAAAACATCGAATTAATGTCTCATTGTCCGTATTCACCTGATCTTTCGTCTAATGACTTATTTTTATCCCAGAATGTCAAATAGAAGATGCGTGGACAACGATTTTTATCACCTCAAGAAGGTGTTGAAGCCCTCAAAAACCTTATTTTGAAAATATCAGCTTGAGTATGGAAAAAATGTTTCGAGAATTGGTTCGAATGCATGTGAAAGTGTATAAATCTTAATGGCGAATACCTCTAAAAACAATAAAACGATTTGAAGCAATTTTTTTTTCTTTCATTGTTTTTATGAAAACTTATCGTATTTATAAAGAATATTTTTTCACAAATCCATGATAAAAAAGATTATCTTCTTGTGACAGCTATCCGGCGAGGCGATTTATATTATTAGCTATATTGACATCAAAAGCAAACGGAAGAAATATTGACCAAAGTGGTTTAAGATAATCCATTCTACGTTACCTCAATAAGAAAATCTATTTGAGGAAACATGTATAATCCAAAAACATATTCCTCTTTCCACCCTAGTGAATAAAACCTCCATGAAACAATAAAAGCTCCAATTGAAAAAAGAAACCGTTAAAATATCATATATCATCAATTCGTAAAAGTTTCAACGCAAACCCTCCAACCACCGTCTACACCCTCAGAAGAGGAATATATATTTTTTACGCCCGCCATTCTTTTTATTCCGCCGTAATACGGTGCCAGCCACCGCGCAGTTCACCACCGGCGAAAAAAAGAAATTGTATATTTCTTTTACATCATCTCTGACGCATCGTAAAGCAGTAAGTCAGAGATTGGATATTTTACGTTCGCCGGCACGCACTAACTTTTTACATCGGCACAGAATAACTACGCCCCATTCCGTCGCCGCAACACAATCGTCTCTTCGGGTTACATATTTATAGAGGTTCTCGCCAGCCAAACATGCTTTTGCTCCTCTTGTACAATATCCATGACCCTATGAGACAACGTAGCTCGTCAAACAGCGGCGGCTCGTAAGAATTAGTATACTGAAATCCCTTTTACGGAAAGATAACATTGATTTTTGACTGATATGAATTCTTCCGCCCGATTTTGTCCTGATACCTTTTGCCAGTAGCAAGTCTTTTGATTTTCCTCCTATTTTCTAATTTCCTGATTTAGGTGGCTCTTCCGTAGCCCACAATAAGAGATCAATGAAAGGCATATTTGTTACTTTTTCCCCCCAATCCCCTGTTGGCTTGAAACTCATCGTAATGTAACACTCATCGTAATGTAACATGGTTTTTACTAGTGTTGAGCGATCCTGTGAAATGGTGAATGTGACTTTTAGAACTGTGATTTTAAAGGGTAAATGTGGTCACTGAATATATTTACATCGGTGATCACCATTGCCGATACTATTTGCCGGTGATTCCTGAGTTGCATATCTAATATTTATGGATGCAATATGTGGAAAATAAATCCTAAACATAATATTTCGGGAAAGTTAATTGTTTTTATTTTAAAATATAGATGGAACTAGTGGGTAATATCCCTAAATCGCGGATAATTTAAGGTGATATTTCTGACAATACAGACAAAATTTGCATGTAGCACGCCAAGAAATTAATGAATATGTTGTAGCATTTGTCTTAAAAAGAACGGATAAGTGTTATTAAGAGCAGGAAATAAGGAAGACTGAAAACATAAGAACATAAATTTGTAAAAAATCTGTTACACAACAGCTTCAAATTTGAAAATATTTCTAGTAAAATATTTGGTAACAATTCCGTTACCAATATTATATTTTATTACTTTGCTTTGATGAATTATATAGTGACAACAAAATTTGGAAGACATAAGCAGATACAAACATTATTAAAGCAAATATCTCAAATATGATAATTCTCTCAGTCACTGCTACGCACTTCGGATCCGGAAATTTTAAATTAAATACGTTGTCAATGGTTTACTAATAAAGATGAACAAATCGCCGGTACTGAAATAGTTTACATCCCAACTGCCTTAGATTCTACACACATTCGTATCAGGCCAGATTCTTGTATTCATGTAGCTTCTAAGAGCCTTTAGTGCTGCCTGACTATAAAAATGTGTATGGATGCACCTCGTATTCCTAGAAGTCCGCTCTGGTGCATATGCTTGAAACAAAAATTTCTGCCTGGAATATGCTAGTTTGTAGTCCCATAGGCACGTTTAAGCGATAGTTGGGACCAGTGCTTAGCGTGGCATATTAAACAACCCAAAATCAATCAAATTCTTGAGGCTCTTCCTAGAACCAAAACTAGGCTGGGAAATGGATAAAAATTTTGACTTTACCATGTCAGTATATTTTTGTTTGTTGTATTATTGTCTTGTGTGCGTTAAAAAATATAAATTCTTAAATTAGAAATGTTGCATTCCATAACTATAATACAATAAACAAAAATGAATTAAGTATTAAACATGCGCATCCTAGTACCATACAAAAAATGTAAGATACCATAGAGTGAAGTAGTAAATCGTTTGAATGTCCTATGAAAAGGAAATCATTAAGCCATATAGAATTATATTTTGGATTCAAGTTAATCGTGCTTAACAAAATATTTACGGTACACTCCGCACCACATAAATTATTAATTAACTCGGGAAGGCCTTCCAGAATTAAATGTGTGTGGGGCGGAGTGTACCGTGAATAGTTTGTTTGCCATACTACCCCACAGTCCTTGCCATCATTATTAGAGCGTTTCAGAATTTCTACTCAAGTTTCAGAGAGTCGTGTCTTCCCTAATTTCTTGAACAAAAAAAATCTAAGAACGAAAGTTGTTTCTGAGGCACAGTTTCCTCATTCAGACTTCTGAAATATGCTAAACAATATATTTTCGACAATCACATGAAGGGAAGAGATTAAAGTGTTTACCTGACATTTAGAAAATTTGAATTAATTTTTGCTAGTGTAACCAAATATTAATGCTAATATAGTTCATGATATTGGTGGAATAATCCCCGGCAAAAGAGAGCGGCAAAGCGAGAAAAGGGAACGGACGTTTCTGTCTACCCGGCGTCATCAGCGTGGGTCCGTATACGATCCCTTTGTCGCCGTTGTTTTTTTCCTCTCGGGTTTATGTCATTATTCTCCAAAAACAGAAACCCGGAATGCAGATGCTCGTTACCTATCGAACAGCTCATGGGCTACTTAACGCAAGATGGTGTAGCCCCTAAACGTTGCGGTGTCTGCACATATAAATGATTCCTCAGACTTATCATGATGTATTAAAAATACATTTGAAATAATGCTTAGTCACAATAACAATTAGCATTAATTGTGTGTATTTTGCTAGTGCACTTAAAAGGTGCATATTTTGCACCCGGTATATTTAATTTAATTTATCTGGAACTATTTTTGTTCAGACTATATGATTTATTTAATTGACTCTATCTCAAGTACCAGGAACTGCTGTTTAATGAAAGCTAATTGCAAATTATCAAATGTATTGGAGCCAACGAGGAGTATTTTGAGCAGATTTCAATAATTCTATAGTAACAGATAAATTAAATACAATTGCAACAATGTTGCCAAGTCTATTTATATTTTTCTCGTATGTGAAAAGCGCGATGAGTAAAATTTTGAGAATTTGCTGATATCTTTATTTCATTCAAAGCCAGGCAAAAATACAAAATTTTTAGAATTCGTTGATTTTAACTTTTCACCATTTACAGTCTAACTCGATCCCTTATCTCACAAAATTTATATCGATAATCTTTTAGCACCTTTAAACGCGTTATATGGACAAGCTATATGTAATTCTTGTCTAGCATCCTCCGTAAATAAAACATCATAATCTGACATCTACAATTACACCATTATATGCATATCTCCAGAAGTAAATGGATTACATAATAAAATCTCCCCACATACATGTCGAAAAACTATTTAATGTGTACCTCGAATATGTAGCTTAATGTGTGCTTACAACGTTGTAGCTAAATAAAACTGTTTATTGCTTAGGGACCTGTTTAGTACCGAGGAGATTTGTGAGCTAATTATTCGCTTATCAAAACTCCCCGGCGGCAGAAATGCACGCAATCGTGACGTTAGGATCGGCAAACCAAAGCGTTTGCTTTTCGAACCGCAGGCTTCCGTCATGCAATGAATTCTGGAAAGATAGATGCCTATCAACAATTTTTATTGCGGCCATAATTATCCATAGAGCCGAATCCATACGTTTTAGTTAATAAAGATACTTCACGTACATGTTTCATTTAAATATCCTTGAATTATAAATGAATGATGAATTGTATTGTGCATAGCCAGGTGAGCATGCATTAACATAAAACCTCTTGGGGATTATACAGTGAGGTCCTAAAGTATCCGAATATCTTGAAGCGATAAAAGATTGTGCTTTATTATCATGTTATACGAACGAGGATTATTTAAATTTGTTTATTATTTATGGAGAATGCGATAACGTGGTATTAAGAACATGCGATACCTTTGCCAGTCGGCGGCGAATTTCGAGACGGCTATTGGCGTTGGCTCTTTGCTATATCTATCTAAAACATGTGTTAAACAGGATTTTTATTATAAACAAAGTACCGCCGTTAGATTGCAAGCTGTGTCTCCTTAGCATGATATCCTACTCTTCGTATGCGAGGCTACCGCACTCTTTTACTAATCGATACCTACGCTTATGATAATCAAAAGTTATTTATTTGTCTGTGTCTACTCTTCGATAAAGTATCATAAATCTAACGTCTGGTCTCGACAATCGCAATACTACGTTCCACGTTTCTTTTTTTCCTTACGACGATAAATTTTGAAAATACAGAGGCCCCTATTTTATAGGAAAAATTGCGCTCTTTTTATCTAGCTAGATTGCAACCCTTTAGCTGGTTCCCTCTTTTTCGCAAATCCCGTACAATTTGCTTCCTTTTGACGCTCTTTCCCGTCTCTCTCGCGCCTACAGACGACGGATCTATAGCCGAGGACGCAAGAGAGGATACGTGGTTTTCACAGTCACATAATATTAGGTATTAATACTAGCTGCTATTCCGTTCAAGATTTTTTTTGAATCGTGAATTTATTTATTGTATTTTTGACATGTTTCCCATGTATTTACATTTTGTATATCCATGTGTAAATATTATTACCGTGGTACAGTCTTAAGGATTGTGCAAATTATTTTCGGAAAAAAAAGGATCTATAGGCGGGACCAGGTAATCTGTTACATATCTTTCCCGAGAATAATTTGCATAATTCTTGACACTATGTAACATACTTCAAATTATGTTCTAAAAATATTATCTGTTGTAGTTTCCGGGTTATTAAAAAGAAAAGCCTGCAAATATTGAAGGGGGCTGCATCCCGAAGTCGAGCGATTCAGCGGCTAAAAAAATTGCGTTATTCGTTTACCAAGGTACTATTTTGGTCTCTAGAGCTTTATCCAAGTCTGAATTTTCGAGTTCACTGGCATGTCTTAAATTATAAGTGATTCTTAAAGCTATAAAAGATTCTTAAAGCAAGTAAATTTTACCTATGGCGCATATTTAACCCATTTGCATCATTTGACGGAAAAATCAGCAAACAATGATTACGGATTTTTCTGTCAAATGATGCAAATGGGTTAAGGTACGCTTATACGCAACCATTTTAATGATGTCATCCTTAGATTAAACAATACCTTTCAAAACACTATGCACCTGATTAGAAAATCAATTTTTACATAATTTAATGTTAATTAAGTTAAAAAGTAAGTTATCTCGATGAGATTGGCCATAGATTACCAAAATAAAATGATAAATTGAATGAAAAATATTTGTACGCTTGTAAGCAACGTAAGCAAAATTTTCAAAATTTACGTACAAAAGTATAAATATTTTTACACGCATGAAACGCAATGATCACCACACATCCTAGCCACAAGCGTTAAAACACAGCGCTTGATAGGCCGATCCACAGACGCACAGACACCGGTGTTTCAAGCTTTTTGGGCTCTCATCAATGCACGGCTAACCCTACAGTGCCGTACACTGACGAGAGCCCAAGAAGCTCGAAACAGCGGTATCAGCAAACACACAATTAAAAATAATTAAATATTCGGTTTTTCTACGTATATCTAATACCTTTGAGCGTTGTTGTACAACATATAATCGATCCTCTTTAAGGTAGTACAAACGCTCGTAAAAATGAAACAACTTTTAAGTTCACATTACTGACATCGGCTTAACACCCGACCTTTTATCGTACATGACGTAATACGAATCGCGGAACTAAAGGCTGTCATCTCGTCATGCACTTCATTGGAACGAACACGGCGACGACACGAGAAATACAAATTCATAAACTAAATTTGCATTTTTATGCAAACTAGATTGCATGTTGAACAGGTACGTAGTTTCCTTTTTAAAGTTCCCGCGCGTGATATATTGAGCTCGTGTGACATATTTAATCAAAAGATTGTCACCGTATGCGGCTAGACTACGCGACGAGCACTTCGCCTCGATAAATATTCGCATCGTACTTGTTTGCATCTATACTGCCTCTGTATTTACCCTGTATTATGTACGCGAACGCTGTATATTGTGTATCTGGACGAAGCCAGTCGAAAGATCGTATGCACGCTGCATGTTCAGTGACTGCAAGGGCCAAGGATGCACACACATACACACGTTTTATTTATATGCGGATGGCACGCCATATTGCATGCTAGATCTGGTCCCGACGACGTATACCGCCGATAAATTTTAAATGAGACGTAATTCACCCCTATTTTGTCTTGCCGGTGGCAATTATTATGTTCGTAAGGGTGTTCGTAATGATGGCATATTTACGTCAAGGCGATCTCGTATTATACGGCAAGAAATTGCTCTTGGGGGATGCTCGTGTTCTGTAAATTATGGAGGAACATCGATTTTTATATTAGGCTATGGTACATTAACCGCATATTAGGAATAATCAGCATTTAGGAAACGATATTGAAACATTACGCTACGAAAAGAATACCGCGAAGCCTTTATTCCAAACCTATATAAAAAACGTTATTATCGTTAATACAGTAATTGTATATGGGAGGACAGAATTAGACCATGGTTCTGTAATGCTGATTTTATCGTAATAGTTAGATAATATCCATTTTCCTTGTTGTTGTTGTATTATTGGGCATCCCGCACTTCTAGACATCGACAACTGTCATCATTAGCCAACCCTACTAGAATTTTGCTGAATCCAGGTGTGCTCCGACCACTGCTAGGGATTTTGAACGTGTCAAACATCGTATTGAAACAAGACCTACAGTTTTACCTTATCCGAGAAAAAGGCATACTCCCATTTTTTCCCGGCCGGAATTGAATCCGCGTGGTTCGCATCGAAAGGCAAGTGTGCTATCCATTTAACCACTGAGACTGTCCATTTTTCCTGTTATTGTTGCTTTAAACTATTTTTGTAATGTGGACAAAAAAAGGGCTAATGTATCTTTATAGAACAGTAAAGCAAAGAAGAACACTACAGTCATGACAACAAGCGAATAGGTATGATTGTAATACGAGGTAGGCCCCATAAATTCTCGGCCTGACAGGCTTATATAGGTTCGAGCGTGTTGAAACTCCGCTGCGTCATAGTTGCACATGTGCGAGGCCTACACTATATATATTACGGCTCGAAGAGTAGTAGTTTTTAGTAGCCACCCAGACAACGTGACTAGTGCATGAAAATGTCTCAGGTAACGAAAATTGAGTACCGCGCGAAAAAGGGCGTACGCCTAATCACATTAAACAACGTTTAGACGGTCTTTATGGAGATTTATCTCCTACATATTGCATCGTAAAAAAGTGGGCAAAATGTTTCGGTTTGGGGCAAGAATTCCTTGAAAATGATGAGCGCCCCAGTCGGCCAATTGAACTGATAACACCCCAAAACATTTAAATTATTGAAGGAATGGCATTAACAAATCGCCGTTTGATAGTGGAAGAATTAGCATTGATATCTAACATTTCTGAAACAAAAACCATTTAAGTATGAAGAAGATTAGTGCAAGATGGGGTACCGCATCTTCTTTCTGCTCTCCAACGTAAATGCCGGGTCGAATGTGCGCGCCCATTTTTAAGCATATGTGGAGACAACCCGAAACCGATTTTGGAGTCCATTGTCGCAGGAGATGAAACAATGGTTCTTATTTATTCTTTAATTCAAAGAAAGAACTTAAAGGACGTCGTTTTAAGAACGATAGTGAGTTGCAAGCAGATGTAGTACAACATTTTGAAGGAAAAACTTTTGATTATTTTTACAAGGGCATAAAATTATTAATTGATCGTTGTAATAAATGTACTGAAGCTAAGGGAGATTTTATTGAAAAATAAAAATTGTTATATTTTACCAAGTTTTTTTTCTATATCTGGCCGAAAATTTATGGCGCCTACCTCGTATTAGTGTAACTAAAATTAATAAATTTTGTTCTTTTCAGAAAGAAGATTGTACGTAATATTTTCTAGAATAATTAATTAACTACGTAAGTTCTGTGTATTAACCATATCAAAATTGAAATAAACTTCAAGAAAGAAATGCAGCTTGCGAAAGCATAGGAACTTGGAATTTTGGAAAAAAAAATCCTTGTTTGCAAGTGCATAATCAGCCCGTGCGTTCTCGTGGGGGAGGTATCAATTCTTGTGTCGTCAGAGTGAAATTCAGTTCATCAGTCATTTTCCAAATTACAAGTCGACGGTCAGAGTAAAATCGCGATTTTTTTTTTGTTTTTGTTGGCTTTTGGAAGAGGAAGGCCAACTGGACCGGGGCTTATGTTTGATAGATTAGTGACGTTCTATCAACCTGTTGAACCAGAGAAGAACATTTGACCGACTCAGATCTTTTTCTTTGAAAGTTGTTTTTAAGAGTTCATAAATCCCTGAAGCTGATTTCCCAGTTTTAAAACAAAATTTGACACAACACCCGTGAACAAATCTACCTTCTCTTATTGAGCAGTAACCACTAGCGTTAATTTCGTCTTTATGTGGAGATTGAATGGATTTTGCCAAACCGTTGAATTACCCTGTATGCACGCAGAGAAACGTTTACTTGTATAAAGTCTGCCCGCCTCAATTCAAGACAAGTACTATTTCAATTATCCACAATATAATAACAATTTTAAATCAAAAGAAATATTTTCTTAGCATTTTTTTCTCTGCTTAAGAGAGGTATATACGTTACTTGTAACGAAATAATTGTATTTCTTTGTTTAAGACATTTGTTAACTTGATTCAAGAAAATCGTTGAAGAAAGCGATTTTTAGTATAAGTATGTAAATGGCCCCTATCACACAAAGCAACATTTTCATAAATCAATAGTTTCATTTTCTTAAAATAAAGCATTTATTTACTTAGAATTCTTGAAATGCTTATCATTTATATCCACATTATTAATTGCACTTACCATGCAGTAAATTATTCACATTGCTTGTGACTTTAAAAAGGCTAAGGTAGAGGTTATCTACAGAATAATGTTCAAACAAAAGTGAACTGAATGTAGAAGTACACATGAAAAAGGTGCCTAGAAACGATAACCAAGATAATGCTAATATAAATAGATCATGGTATTGATCAATGTGAGTAGAGAAAAGCACTAACGGTTTTTGCTCCTGCCGACATTGCTGTTATATTTCTCACTTTATGCCACTAATCTTCAAAAACAGCAATTGAAATATTTCCTGGCGCCACCTAGTGCCAGTAGATATAGCCATGCCGTCCTAGTTAGTAGCGATGGAACCAGAATGCAGATACCATACTTACCTATACAATGATATAACCTTTAATGTACAATGTTTCATAAACATTTTCAAAAGATACCGGTTAATGTAATATTTTTTGTCTTTGTTACTATTTACCACGTATACTAATTCAACTATAGTTTCTTTTAAATATATAATAAATGATAATAAAAAAGGGACAAATAAACTTAAATATTGAGGCATTAATTTACTAAATTATGCCTTAATATTTAAGTTTATTTTTATGTAGTTTAGTAACTACATAAAAATAATCCTTCTTTAATGACATTATTAAAGAACTAATTTAATTATACTATAACATATAAAAAAACAACTTTTTCGCTAGTTCATTCATTTGCTCCTAATTTTAATTATTAACTTTAGGTTTTGCTTTTCCATTATTGTAATTTTTCTTTTATTGGGCATCCTTGTAGCCTGATGATGTGTTTTTTTGAACACGAAACCGGTAGCCTAATTTCTCAATAGAACTTTGTGAGATCTGGATAATTTTTTCATTCCTATCTATAATATGAACATTTTCATAACTTAAAATGAAATGATTTACTTGAAAGGAAATTTTTTTTGTCTGGGATTTTCTTTATTTCCTAACCCTAAGAAAATATTTATTTAATGCAAGTAAAATTTCAAGAAAATTATTTTCTTATATTATACATTTTTATATTCTTGAAATAAAAATATTTTCTTGAATAAAGACTGATTTTTGCAGGAAAATCTACTTTCTTGATGCAAGAAACCATTTCTCTGCGTGTGCTTAGCTAAAAATGTCAACCATTGAGGTGGTTATTTCTACAGAAGTAATGGACAAAGAATTCAATTCTGAAATCCATTTGATAACTATTGATATTGTAAGGTTTCTGTATTTTTTGATTACGAATTTAGATACTGTACGAATTGTTGCGAAATGTGCATAAATCTTTTCCCAGTAATTCTCTAGGAAGTGTTTTGTTAGAGACTGTAGAATAAAATAAAGCCTAAAAATATCTATTTTCCTCGAGAAATAATGTTGCGCGAGTGCATTTCGCAAAACAAAGTAAAGCGACCATTTATCTTTATTCCCAGTTCCGAATTAATCAGAGTACACAGCGAAAATTCATATGAAAAATAAAAGTGGCTAGGTTATAAATGGAGCAAAAAAGCTCGTTTCGCCAAGGTTCGGCGCGGATTTATTGTTATGAATTAAAATTTCATGAGATTCGTGTTTTAATGGATGCGGGATTTAACGGAGCGCCATTAGGCTGTCGGTAAGGCAGAATTGCACGTGGAATTTTTGCCAATATCATAATTTATTTCGGTTTCATGACCCACATGCGAAACGGTCAATAATTAAAGCGGGTCCGGTCTCCGAACAGAAAAGGACATCAGCTACATACAGCTAGACGAGCGGTCGGTGCTAAACTTTGTTCATTAAAATTTATAGTCTATATTGAATTCGGTAAAACGTTTCGTGTCTGTGTCAAAATTTGCGTTGTTTTATAAGGGATGTTTTCATAAAGTTTGCGCCGATAAACAAACAACTGCTTCCCGGAAATTGCTTTTAACTTTGAATGTTATTTTTTAAATTCTATAAACCTGTTTCGATTAAAACGGTGTTTTTAAATATGAACGTTTGTATTTGGGATCTATCAGATGAAAAATAAACACATTCCATAAAAAATACAATATTTCTTTGAAGAGAAAAATCAGGTTTGATGCTTTTGAAGTTTACTATTGACTTCATTTACACAAAAAAACCTTTAAGCCTAAAGTAATTTAAAATTGATTAATATTAAGGGCAACTGTAAGCCTGTATTTAATAATTTTTTCATTATTAAATAAAAAAAATTTTCAACACTACTTTTCTCTAGAAGCTAAGACAAAAAATTCCTTCTGTTCCCCGGATTGCTCACGTCACCATACCCGGCCATACCATAGGCCGCCCCGAAAGTATCGAAAGAACAAATTTAACAATATTTTATTATAAATGTTCAAAGTAGTCCCCCTTGACCTCAATACATTTATTTAATCGTGTTTTCCACAAATCAAAAGCTGCTCGCCACTCATTTTTCGGAATACTGCTAAAATACTCATGAATTGCGGCATCAATCTCATTTTCTGAAGAAAATTTGCGGCCCGGAAGATGTTTTTTTAAATTAAAAAATAACTAGAAGTCACACATCGCCAAATTCGGTGAATAAGGCGGATGTTCAATCACGCGGATATTTTTTTCCTCAAATAATCGACAGTAGCGCGCGCCGAATGCGAAGAGGCATTGTCGTGATGCAACAAAAGGCCCCTTACATTAAGTCCTTCAAAAACTTCAGGCAAACATTTATTAATGTACCAGTTTGCAGTTCTTCTAACTTAATGGCTTTGACCAAACCGGTGCTTCTGAAGAAAGCTACATAACTTTTTTCATAAGCGTTGCTTTTTTGGTGTTGTCGGTGTTGGATTGTCTTCGTGGATCCACACACGGGATTCCTGTCGAGTTGGAGTGTCATAAAATGGTATATAGGTCTCATCACCTGTCACAATTTTGGAAATAATCCGATGACCGCCATTTTCCAACATGTTGAGAGTTTCCTTGCTGACTCCTACACGTACCAACTTCTGGAATTTCGTTAAGTAGTTTGGCACCCAACGATAGACAACTTTCTTCATCCGCAGTTCTTCATGCAAAATTTTTGAAACTGCTACGGATCCAATCCATAATGTCATCTGAATCGTACTGTATGTGCAGTGTGGGTCTTCGGTAATCATGCTCTGGACAGGAGCAACATTTTCTGCAGTGACAGCTGTTTTCAGTTTTGTGTCACGTTGTTCATGTCAAGAAACTCCGACCTCGTTTAAATTCGGCAAATCACCGATAAATGGTTGCCCTTGAAGGCGTTTCTTCGCCAAATGCTAAAGTTAGGCGTTCCATGCTCTGCTTTTCGTCTAAACCGCATTTAAAATCGTAGTAGATGCACGAAAATTCTCTCTACTAAATTCCATCGCGTTTACGAACTAAACAATTTTCTTCTTTCTACGCACTTGATTGTCATTTAATGACATTGCACGACTGAGTCACTAGACCTACAAGCTTACTTGTCCTAATATCGTTTTATCTAAATAGGCATTCATTTCAACGTATCTCACTAGAAACAAATGCACATTTGTCTATGCGTTGCGCAGCATTGATGTAAAGAAGTCATCTGGCGAGTAGCATCTGATCTGAAGCAGCGCCCTCCTGACCGAAGTCTTAAATTCTAGTAAACTATTATATAATTTACAACCCAGATAATATATGCTTTTCTGAAACATGCCTGTTTTATGTGGAAGTGGTAGCAAATAGTCAGTTTTCCTGATATCATAGCCATTAACAACGTTGCATGTGAAATTGGCTTTAAATTCCCAAACAAAACACAACACTTGCATAATATAAAGATCATAAAATGTAAGCAGACCATTGGATTTAAAATGTTCTTTGTAAGATTCCATAGCTCATTCTGGAGTAAAAATTGGCAAAATAGAAAGTTCCAACGACATCTGCAGAACAGCACCTGCTTAACTGGTATAGGGCGAAGCATGTTTTTGAGAGTTCTTTATACACATTGTCAATATGTGAGTTCCAATTTAAAGCCTCATCAATAGTTGCACCAAGGATTTTGGCCTAGTTTGTTAAGTTGATAATGTCATTGTTTAAAGATATATCGACTATATTATGTTTTAGGATATTTCGATATAATATACAAAATTCATTATTAGTTTGTTAGCCTTTATCCATTTTTGTATATTGACAAATACATCACTGGTAGTTAGAATTGGCTCATGTAAATTTTTACTAGTCATTATCAAATTTATGTTATCCGCATACAAAACTATGCCCCTACATATCGTTCCAAGGCAATTCGGAAAATCGTTGATAAAGATTAAAAAAAGGGTCGCTTCAAGAGCAGAGCCCTGTGGAACACTGGCCCGTATACATCTGTTCTCGGACCTACCTCTACCTGTTGTGACAGTCTGCACCCGCTGCGATAAATAAGACTTGAACCATGCGCCAGCCACACCACCAATCCCATACTGCTCCAACTTATGTAAAAGAATCGAATGGTTAACCGTATCAAAGCCATCGTTAGATTTATAAGAAGACTCAGACAAGGATAGTTATACATAAATATGATGTAATTAATAATAATAAGTAATAACGCAGAAAGTGTATGTGATAACTTTTTTTAATTGTTATTTTAGGTGTAGATGTTTGGGAACTTGCATATCGCGTTTTAAGCATTAGTACAGGAAAAAACGGATCTGTAGAAACAGAGGAAGGTTGCAACTGAGTAGCTTCAAGAACTAAACGTTGCTCTTTTGCCAGCAAACTCCATGTACCATTAGTATTGTTTTGTTAAATATTTACACCAAGCCCAGCTGTCACTAGAGCACGTATAGGGTATTCAGTACGGCCACTCGATAGATACGAAATTCCCTCTGGCGGATATTAGTTCTTTCTCGGAAGCCTCCTTTCCTTCCCGAGCCTCTGATTTTCTGAGTGGGGGTACTAAATTATTTATCTAAGTCTAGCCAACGACAAATGTGAGGTAACGCGGACAAAACTCCTCTTCTTTTCATTCTCCTCGTTTCGTAAATCTTCAAATTTAATGAAAAATTGTCCCAAAATCAACAACAGCATAAATTCGGATGTATTTCTAATATTATTTCGTATATTAAACACGTTTCGTTGAGTTATCGTCATTTATGTCAGGAAGTTTTCGTATTTTAGGGTTGTCATTGAGGTTTCGTATCACAGAGTCGTCTGTTTTGATTCGATAATGCTACTTCTAAAAATTACTTCATTTATCAAAATTCTTCGTTAAATTATATTTGAATAGAAATAATCAAAATTTGCTGTGGATAAAAATAATCGCAATCGCGATTAAACTAAAGGACAATAGGGATGCTAATTAAATCCATCACTTCTGGCCAAGCTTTCATGGAGTTATCTCGTTTTTGGCTGCACTCCCAGTTGAAAGTGTTTAATATTGGAATCATATAATAAATTCGAGGTAGAAGAGAAGGTTGGAGGTTGGAATAGGTAGGTTTCTTGTGAATGTCATAGTAACATAGAGTTTATATGACATCTTAGTAAAATCAAGGTTTTGCATTTTTTCCAATTTTAACTCTCGTTAATTTCCGTTTACTGACATCAAAATTAATTTAAAATTGTCGAAAGAGTGTGTAAGAATACTTCCGAATCCCACAGTTCATTAAAAATTTACAAAAATTCCATTTTTTAACAATTTTCCTGAATTAAAACATTTCAGTATATTTTGGCTCCCGTCTGTGAATTATGAAAATCTGTAACTTCCTTGGAATTTCCGACGTAATAAAATACTTGAAAAATCTCACCCCGGTGAGGAATCGAACCTGAGATCTCCCGTTTGCCGGACGAGCCTGCTAACCACTGCACCATGACGACCTTATGTCAGGAACGTTTACTTTTTAATACTTAACTGTTTCCAAGTACTTAATTGGGTCGGAGATTCCAAGGAAATTACAGATTTCTATATACTCTCTTCCAAATAATCTGGGTCTTGAAAAAGATTACATAAACTGTTGGTTGGGTTTTTTTCATGTTGGTACCTCAGAAAAATTATGTCTATATGGAAACTTGTTGACGTTTTTACGTTACATCGTTTCATTTTCGCCGTTAATGCACGGCAAAGAGAAAAATCCAACGAAACTTGTATTTTATGTAAATTACAGCCATTACGCGACGAAATATGGCCCATTATGAATTCGTTGTGATCGCTTTTCAACTTTCCGAAGTCGTGAGATGGGGAACAGAGAGAAAAGAAAGGGAAAAAGAAGAGGAGACGCACACCCGAACATCATATTGTTCTTTTCACTATAGAAATTTAAATGGGAACGTTCGGTTCCTCCACCTACTACACTCCGCCATCCGTTCCCTTTAATATATCGCCGTTTTGCGTGCCATCAGACATTACGTGTAGAACGTCTACCATCTTTCGAAATTAAAATCGTTCCTTCTAAATTTTCCGTTTCGTATAAACGGTAGATCGTATGGTAAAGTTCTAGGTGCTTTCGCTAGCTACCTCTACGATAAAACTGTAATTACCCCTCTCTACGGCAAAGTCCTTTACATTTCGAAGTTTTCGCGTATATATTTTATACTCGGCGACAGGTTGTTTAATACACAAGTTTTAAGGGTAGGTAGCGTAGTTACCTCTACCTTTCTGCTCCAAGTGTGTTCCGCGGATGAAACGCTACTCTGTTGCAAGTATACGATGAAGTTATGCGTCTGGCGGCTCTTGATGCCTCTTCCCGTTCTCCAAGGAATAAACGTCTAGCGATACGTAGAGTTGGAGCGGTGTTTACTTGACGCGGAGTCAAACTAGCTACGTAACTGCAAGTTACAAGCAGGAGTCGGATGATAGTTACGGTATAAGTGCTGTTCAGAATGTCAGATATGCTTTTCGGAGTACTCGCCAAATCCTGTCTTGTAAAGAACAGGGGAATGGCGAATGTTAATAGTAACATGTACAGGGTGCCTCAAGGAAGTAATGTTTTTCAATTACTGCTTTATATTTCAATTTACAAAGAAAAAGTATTTTAAATAAACTTTAGAACAAAGTGGTGGGTGATGGTGTTACTTTGATTCACAAGCATTATCAGGAGATGCTGGTCGATACTATTCGAGGTCGTATCTCAGCTGGTAACAACTGATAACACGTACATAGATATTAATTAACCCCAAATGCATTAGCCTTACACAATTACTGCCAACTTTACGTGCAAAAATTACATTGTGTAAGCTCATCCATCATTTGATCATCCGCAACTTCGTTTTTAATCTTTCCACGGTCAATATCCAAATAATTAATTGGCGAAAACGGATGGTGCTCTCTAATTTAAGACAGCGCCGCCACGTTTACTCGCGGCAAAAAGTTCCGAGTTGGCCCGCTTGATGTATATTCCCTTGACGCAATGTGGTAGTAGCAGGAGAAAAGGCTTCTCCGAACCACCGCGTAGAGTGATCAGTCTCAATTTGTTAAATTGATATCGACTGCTCGGCGGTGGGAAAGTCCCGATCGTAGTAAGCAGGGTGGAGAGTGAACGAGTAAGTGAGCGAATGGATAAAGTTATTAATGGCGCACATACACCGTCCGTCGAGTCGGGCCGGATCGCGCGGAGGGCCTTCCGGAATATTTTTCCGCAGGTCGAAAACTTTCCTGGAAACTACGGGAGAAATTCGACCGCACGAAGGCGGATAGAATTCGAAGAATGGAATAATCGAAGGTGAAGCATCCCACTTGAACAGAAAGTTGTCGACGAGATTTCATATTGGTATGCTCGCGAAATGAACGACCCTACTACGAGGAAGACGTACTGGTATTTGAGCAGCAAGTGCAATCAGCTGTGATTTGAAGACGTGGCTTCCTAAAACATAGATTCGTAAAAATGGAATTCCTTCCACCTTTCTGTATTGATTTGATTTAGTTTGTAGTGATATACTTTTAGTAAAGCATTATTTGTTTCTGTTGTTATAAAAAGAAAACGTGTAGGTAATTACTTTCAACGCTGAGTTACACATTCTTATTCTACGCAGGAATCTGCGTCCATCAATGTTAACGGCGCAGCAATAACTACATATGACTTTCATTGTAGAGTGCAGTTCGTCCGTAAGACATTTAAGACAAAGAAAAATATAAACATTATTATTTCAGTAATTCTGTATCAATTTTTTAAATTATCTTTCACTTTTGTTCAATTTTTATTTTGTCACATATCTTTCAACATCGCTGTGTATATCTTTTGGACCGAATGTGTATAACTTACCGATCAACCGCTCTAAAGCTTGTGCAACATTCTATTTTTGAATTGTTCTTATCTCCATACGTCATATAGAAGAAAACCTACGTCATCAAAATATTTAGTATATAAAGCCGTCTAGAATTTCATTCCTGAGGAGTTCTCTCCTGACCGACTCTTCGCCGACGGTTTTCATATTGTCTGAAGATCAGTCTACCTCACCGACGGTATTTTTTTTATTGTCCGAATAAAGTTGTTTCCAACTGAATTCTGTTAACTTGCGGACGGTATTTGTATGTTGTCTAAGCTCCCTTAATTCACTGGTAACAATTTTATTGGATTACCGACTTGAGAATTCATTTCCGAGACATCGCTTATTTTCTCTTGCTAACAAATTTTAGAGTTCCGCGACGGATGTGTTTAACATTATTTATTGTTTCTTGTACATTGTCTTAACCGAAATTTTGGACTTTATCCGGTTTAAATTTTATTTAAATTTGCAATTTTAAGATAAGAATTTCATTTCGTTTTATTTTGCTTTAACCTGAATGTCGTTTTTTTGTTCCTCTTGTAAATAGATCAAAGTATAGAAACTTGCCTGTTTTCATTCCAAAGACTCTGGACGAGCTAAAGCTACCTCAGGTAGATTGTTGACGAACGCCGTGCTCCAGACCACCGTAATGTACTTTTCATTAAATTCACAAACTTAAAAATTATTACCCGCATGGATTTATTTAGTCATACCAAACTTTACGACGTTTTCTTTGTTTGTGGCGACATCTTTTAGCTAGGCACACAACTGGTCTCTATATTGCTAAAACCGCTAATATAGAGTCCCTATTAACTCTGAGCATAAGAATATTTTATAACAAGGAAAGAAAGCAATTAATAAGCAATTTATTTTCATCCGATTTACAATTACAAAGTAAACTTATTACTTTGTAATAACATTTGCAAGTTTTTTAAATACAATTTGTCAAAGTTTATGGTCATAAACAAAGAGAAAATTAAAAATTAATGGATGAATGGATGAATGTTGATGCCTGTGTTGAGAATGCGTTCCCCATTCAGTTTCCCTAGTCAACACCACACACTTATAAATTACGATCAATCGACTGCTGTACGTGCTTGACATCAGTGCAGATTTTAGAAAATATGTATGATCGTTGATTATTGATAAGTGACCATAAGATACGGCTAATCTAAAGATATTCTATTTGCACGTTTTGTCGAAATAATTGCTACAAACGCACGATAGACATATGAAGTGCCATTACCTTCCGCAAAGACATACTGAAGAGCCGTAGACGTCTGTGTATAGTAGATAGGTAGTGGCTATTTTTAAATAAATACTTGAACATAATGTTGTCGTTTATGAAGCAAATAAATCGTTCCCGATTTAAAAGGCAAAATTATAAATTCCAAGAATAAACAGAACCTCTCATTATAAAGTAACAGTATGCACTATAGGAAATGTACAAATCATAGTAAATGGATAACAATTACATACATTTTGAAAAGTAAATTTAATTCCTAAACAAAAACATGTTTTCCAAATCTAATTAATAGAACTGGCATTTAGGTGTGTAAAATTCAACTAAACCGAATTAACCTTATAATAGATGTTCAATGAGTAATCATTTGCTGCACTGCCACTAACGTAGTACCATTTAACGACTTCTTAGTTTATAAGAATATAATTAAAAAGGAAACTATTTCATAGATTAACTACGAGATATGAACAAGGCAAACCAAAAACAACAAAGAAGCAACAGAGGTTCTAGAGTAAGAGAAGAAGGAAAATCGATTGAAGAAATAAACTGGGGGTAGATTGCTACAGATTGATTGTCGTCGTCGTGCATCGCGCAACTTCCCGCTATGCCTACGCACGTTTATAGCGGACTAATTTTGCAACGCTGCCTATTTACTTTAGCGTCCATTGCTATTTTTATATATAATATATATATATATATATATATATATATATATATATATATATATATACATATACACGTTGCTACACTGAGCTGCTGCACACACGGGCTTTCAATTGCAACAGTGGAATACTATGTATGGTCGTATGCTGCTAATACTGTACATCGTGGCGATTGTGACTCAGCGCCCGCATCCCCCACTACTACGGTTACGCTTGTTTCATCCAACAGCCTTCATTGCGTTAACAGAGGTAGTATGTATAACTTTGTTGGGAAAGAGAACGATTACGGAATTTACGTATTATGTATTCACAAATTATGTCGAAAATGAGTTCTCATATTTATGTTATTGCTGCTAGGAGGCGTATACGAAACAGTAATTCTAAATATAAAATGAAAAATATTCTGATGAAATAAAAGAAAAGAAAAATAAATTCGTCCTTTCTATAAAGTACCATTGTCTCCTGCTTCACGCGAGCATTGCGTATACCCTGAAATGTTAGAAGCAACTGCTGTATCTCCTCGCATCCGCCCTGGCTCTGTGTACTGGCGAATATAATCGATAAATGCGTTGTTGTCAGACTGTGCTGTTTTCTTCATGTTGTATGTACAGCCGATCTGTGTCGCAACGTGTATTGAATTTCACACGACGATTTTCTTCAGACTAGCACAATGAAGTTATCTTTTTTTTGATAGAACCACCTATTATTATATTTTAAATATTTTTTATGACTTTTCATTTATTATTTTTGGAGAGAGATGTAGTTATTAAGAGAACTATTCAAGGTGAATATATAGACACCACCAAAAATTTTAAACGGAAGGAGAGAAATTTCCGTTTCCGATTAAACCATATTAATTAGTTTTTATACAGGATCTGGTAGAATGAAGTTTCAATTTTCAAACTTAATTTGTTCAAAATTCAGCGACCGTGTGGTACTTAATTTTCGTTACCTGAGACATTTCCATGCACTAGTCACGTTATCTGGCTGGCTACTAAAAACTACTACTCTTCGAGCGGTAATATACATAGTGTAGGCCTCGCACCTCGTATATTTTAATAAATTGAAAAACACTTGCTTTTAAGTAATTTACTAAAGATTTATTCAAGAAGTTAGTGCCACTCGTGCAAATTCCTACGTTAGAATAATTTGTTAAGCAATAATTGTTGATTTGCAATCTGGAATGTAGTTCCCGTGACTTAGTTCGCCTAGTACTGCGTGCATTATCTCACTTAATGCAATTGAAATTTGTTTATTTCCATAAAACCCACATAATACCTACGTCAAATCCTCAAATCTTGTGCCTGCCATATTTTTCACGATTTTCCTATTCAAAGCTGGTACTTTTATACACATAAATTTTGTTGTCGCATGTTAAAACTTTTTTCTTTACATTAGTTGTGAAGCCTTACTAAATTAATAATGACAATAATTATTGAAAAAATATTAGCACTATCATCTAGAATTCATATTTATCGCAACAATAGGTGCATTAAAGGTTCCCATGATTAATCCAGAATTCTCAAGGTAATACTCCTACCGGTATTTTTGGGTAAGATTTAGATTAATTAATCAAGATAAACGTGCCTGTTTCTCATAGGTACACGTACTGCGGTATAATAATGCGAGAATATTACATTACAGTACATTAATTGATTTTTTCGTTTCGGAATTAATAACAGATTATAAATAACCCGTTTCAAATTAACATCTGCCCAAGAACAAAAGAGCTTTATTTAAGATGAGCTTTTATGGAGACGTATACGAAGATTAAATTTATTATCTATAGACCGCGGCTAGTAGAATTTAAAAAGAAACTAAAGGTTATTTGCTAAAAATAAATATGTTTTTAATAAATCTACGATGTGTTTGGATTAAATTTATAATGTCACTATTACATATACATGTGTTATATAATGGCTCCCACAAAAGTGGTTAGAATCTTGCGTTAATACATGCATCACGCTCGAATAATCCATGAGAGAAGCAATAACATTTTCTATTACAACAAAAGCATTTACTACATCAGCATGCAGCGTTGGCCTTTACCACTGCAATCGGACTGCCAATGCAAACGTAATATATAGCTTATGCAAAACCTATTCTGTATCTGGGCTAGTGAAATAATTACATGGGAAATTTCCCTAGGGTTACCAACTGCCAATACAAGCCCCGAGGATATACCATGTACAGTATATATGTATGTGTGTATATGTATATGTAGGCAGAAGTAGGCGTCTAATAAAATGAATATTTAGGAACGTAATATTACAACGCTGCACTTGAATTGTTACATGTCTAATTTTATTTGTCATCGATCCCTTGCAGTAACTATTCTATAGAGGGATGAGTCACCTGATCGTGAAACTAGTTTTTATTATATTATTTAATTAATTAACGATGGCTTACTAACAATATTTCTGTAAGTAATTAAAATATCTTTCTGAAATGTTGGCGAATGGTGTTGTGGATAACATTGTACTTCCTAAAAATATTTTCAACTTCATAGCACTTTTCATTAAACCGGAAATGGATATCAACTTTCCTGAATGTCTTATATGTACAGTATGACCCATTTGAAATAGTAGTACCTTTCTAAACCTCTAATTTACACTAAAATGGAACCAATTTTTTGTATACATAGTGGATCAAAAAGTCCATCTTAATTTTCAAGACGTACTATGATTATTTTTCGAGTTCGAAAATAGCAACATTTTATTAGCGATTTTTTTAATATAAATTTGACTACGCCACTAAATTCAGAAGATCCTAAAATGGTTTTAATCAAAAGTTATATGTTTATTAGTAAAAAAGTTATAACAGAATCATTTTTCAAATTTTACCGTGCATTATTTCATAAATCTGCTTGTTACAACATGACCAAGGGACATCAACATTTATAAAAAAAAAACAATTAAAAATTATATATCTAAACAAATGTAATTCCTTCTTTTTTTGATTTACTTCATCAATTATCAAACCTAGTGTGTAATCACTTAACTATCAATTAAATTAATGTACAATAGTGCAGTAACTGTCAATGTCACAACCTGCATTTGACTTGATTTATAAGTCATTGTAGAGTTGCTCAATTTCCACCAACAGCCAGTGGCGGGCGTATAAAAGTTTACACAAAATAAATGGTCAGAAATAAAATATAATACGTCCTCAAACACTTACCGTCTTAAGAGTCTTCCGTGAAATCACAAAGTGAATAATGTCTGTTAAATATTTGCAACATTAGATATGTTTCCACAATTGTTTCGGCAAACCAAGTGCGGCGTGAGGAAAAAGTGTGTTTATACGCAGAAAACGAACGTTCTATATCTAGTGACGTTATATTTGCGTAATTAAAATAATCTTTGGAACAACTTAACGGTTCTGTTGACTCACCTTCACAAATTTGTCTTAATGTGCCAAAATCAAAATATTTCTCTAAAACACTTTCAAACCTTTCTAGAACACAAACATTTTTTGCGTCTTCTACCGCACATTGCTGTGCGTGAACATGTACTATTTGCAAAGATTCCACTAACGACACCGAAGGATTTTGTAATTTTTCTATTGCCTCCACTAGTCCGAAGTAATTGTTCTGAATAGTTTTTAAATCCGTTTTAATCTGACTATCTTGAAATTTCGACTGGCTTTGCTTGATAGCCACAACTTCCTTTGGATCGAATTGGAAAACCACGTTCTTAATATTCTCAAAATATTTATGATAATAAAAAGGTGGCCTGTAACCAAGTTCTCCAACGTGTAAGAATAGGTTCTGGTGGCTCAGACATACGGGGGCACAGTCTGTGAAATTTGCGAATACGTTTTGAGGATTTGACAAACACTGCTTTTGTATGCGGTATTAAAGGATAACATTTTCTAATACTATCTGCCACATGACTGAAAGCATGAATTTTTCACGTAATATGTAACAAGTTAGCACAATGTTTTTTAAGAGACCGGCCTATAGAAAGCGTGATTGCGGCACCATCACTCATAAACATCAACAGTTGGTTTGTTGAAAGTTCAAACTTTTCCAATGTGTTTAACACTAACTTTGAAATTACTTCGCCAGTACATTGTTGTATTCGTCTGGAAGCTAATAGAATTGAACGTGACGATTGATGTGGTTCCATTGTACGTACCATTACATTAACCACAGAATGCGTTTTACGATCTGTTGTTTCGTCCACACATAACCGCAGTTTTTTATCTTTCAACTCCGATTTAATTCTTTGTTCAACATGTTCATGAGCAGATGGCACAATTCTTTGTAACGATGCCCGACTTGGTAATTTTCAGTCCAAATATTTATTCCAAAAGAAGACATATGCTTCCTTGTCTAGTAAATTAAACGGTAGATTACGTGCAATAAAGGTAACACATAAATTAAATTAAAAATTTGTCATAGTGTCGTGTGCAATTTTTTTTTGAAGAATGGTGTTTACTATTTACGTGACGTAGACAATCCCTTTTGGACCAACATATTAAAGGGATATTACAAACTATACATTGAATTTTAACGCCATCATAATTTAGGTCAGGCGTTTCTGCTATAAATCCTATAACTTTGTCCAACATTGATCGTTTTCGCGACGTAGGCAACATTTTTAAAATAAACGTAGAACTACGAAATAGTATTCACGGCAGCGTACATGTATACACAACAGATCTGGTTGAGACTCGCAGTTGTACTGAGGGCTATATCGAACCTCCGCCACTGCCTGTTGGCGCTCGCGGGCAACTCTAATGATAAGTATATTGTAGCAAGTACTAACTTGCGAAGTTGTCACATATTTCACTAGAAATTCTCGTAGTATTTATTATAATTCTAGTTGTGATGACGATGTATTTTTCCCCGTGTGGTCTAATTTATTTATAATTAGTATTGGTAAATAAATTTAAAAAATAGTGAGCTTTTTTCTAACCTCGTTAATTTTATGTCATAAATCACATAAAATTAACGTAGTGCAAATTTAATTAAACTGTGGGAAAGTACAATGCGTTGATGCGTTCTTCTCCATTTTTGTGAAATTCATTTTAGGGAACTTGTCGGGTTTTGCATTTAGACGACTGATATGCAGTAGGAAAATTTATAAAATCAAAGAATAGTTCTAATTGCAAGCGTTAACGTCATAAAATTTCTGCTTCGCATTTAATATTACATCGTTTTGCGCAATGGCGATATAAACTCGCCCATGCAAGTCCATATATTTCATTTAAAACTCCACGTAATTAACTTATTTTAGTGCACCCGGATGCGGGAAATGTATTTTTCCATATTCATAGTTTTATAATGCGTCCGCATATACATATATCCAGTGGAAATATAAATTAATATATACGGACGAATATGACAGCGCGCACGCATTCATAAAGCGCTGTTTCTATCCGCTGCCGCGCTCGTCGTGTGTCGATAATTTCCATCCAGTTTAAGCCCGTAGCATTAAACTGTTTATACGACCGATTACCCGCGCCATAGAACGACATTATCTCGTTCCTCGATGACAATTTCAATCTTTCTATTATTGCGATTTTTTTATTGCTATTACTGTTCGTGTGCTTGGCGAAATTTAAATTTTATACGTCAGCGCTCGAAAAGATGTTAATCGAGTTAAGTCGGGTGAAATGAATCGGGGAAATTTCTCAATTATGGTTGAGTTGATTTTTAGCGTTGCTTTCGTCGGTTTTACTTTAGGGAATTTACTAAAACGAACTATGTACTGCATATTGATAAGCGATTCGGATTCTTTATGGATGGTCGAATTTATTTACTTTGCATAGTCTGGATTTTTATCGCGTTCAGTAATAAATAAGATTAGGTGCAAGTGTATTTAGGTAGAAGTGACAGTAATAGCTGTTTTACTTAAGATGGACTCGTCAAATGCTGACAAAGACGGCAGAACATCTGAATCATGGAATATACGATATTAAAACAGCTACTAAACAATGAAAAGAGAAGATGTCTCAAGACCGGTGGAAAAATACGCGTTGGTGTTTTTCCTAAAGTGTCTTCCTTATATAGATCTCTAATTTGTTGATTTATTCTTCTTATCCATATATCATCTACGTTTCTACTATCATAAATCTCCCTCAAAATTTTCCTTTCCCATACTTCCAACATTTTTTCTTCCATTTTAAGTCTCGCTTCCATATGTGGCTATTGTCTTAATTACTGTTTTAAATAATTTTATTTTTGCTGCTCTAGAAATGGTTTTCGACTTTATTATTTTTTCCAATGCATAAACACAGCTGTTCCCCGACGTTATTCTTGCTTGTATGTCCGTTCTAATTTCTGGTTTTAGTGTGATGGTCCTTCCTAAATAAGTAATTGTTTCTACCTCTTCATTTGTAGGCCTTCCCATTATCTATTGTCCAAACAACAACAAAAACCAAACAATACCCAAAAAAATGTGTATTTTGGTTTCCCTCGGTGAATTATGAAAATTTGTAATTTCCTTGGAATTTCTGATGTAATTCAATACTTGAAAAAATCTCGTCCCGGCAAGGAATCGAACCTGATAACTTCTGCTTGCCTAATCACTACACCACGGGGACCTTGATGCCAGGAATGTTCACTTTTTAATACCTACCTAAGAAACATATGAGTAATATGGCCTTGGCAGAGGAAACAACATCTAAATTCCGCTAAAAGAAGGAAGAGACCGCCGCCCGTCCACATACTGTGCTATTCTATTATTTTAATCGCGATGGCGATTGTTTTGTACACAGCAAATTTTGATAATTCTTTCCAAATGTAATTTATCGATGAAATTTGATGAATTAACTTATCTTATTGCGATCACTGCTGCATAGTTCCACTCATTTCGAAAGATCACCTGCTTATAATTGTACAAGTATATTCAATAAACTTCCTGTTAATATAAAAAGAATTATAAATGTTACAAATTTTGGAAGATCGCTGAAAACGTACCTTATCAGTAGGTGTCTGTATACATTCTTAGACTTTTAGATTTGATCTGTTTTAATGCGTTGCTTGGTTGTATTATTTAGTTTATTATACGTATCTGAGCCAAAGTATATTATTATCATTATTATTATTGTTATTATTACTATTATTATTATTACTATTATTATTACATATTATTATTATTATTATTATTATTTATAAGAGATTGAAGCACAACAGCTCCTTTCAAAGAACAATGTTTGTTTAATTCCCAAGACGTACTACTGTTAGGTTAGCCGATTAGCAGTGTAGATTATTAGCCATTTTTTATCGATTACTACTGAGATATCTGGCAACATTGAAAAGCAGTTATTTGTCCGTTTTTCTTAGTTAAATAATTTCCTACAATGTTGCTTTTGGAAGTACTAGACTATCACTTCAAATTAAAAAGGTGCCCTATGTCAGGTACTAAAAAAATACACTGTGTATGTATTTGAACGATGTATTTTAAAAAATTATGGTCACTCCTTGAATTGTATTGCCTTTACAAAAACAAACATTTGTAGTATTTCGTCACAGTACTCCATGTATCCAAACGAAAAAGTTTTATATTCAGTTTTTTAAAAGAGATTTAGATGTTTAATTTGAATTCCCCGCGTTAATATACATGACTCGTTGCCAACATCACTAATTCCGATACTTTCCATCTACCCGAATTACCTCACCTTGGAAGTAATATGTATGAAGGAACTCATCGTACCGAAAATAATATAATCGCAAGACTTATGACGAGGAAACCCCGCACGGCCTTCTTTGAATTGAAACCTTTATTGTGTTGCAACTAAATTTCGCCGTAAAACAATGGTTTCTTCGCTCCGTGCTTTTCCCAATGCTGCGAATTCGGCGGGTCTCCTCGATGAGGTGGTGGTTCGTCGCAAAGCGAGGAAATTAATTTTTTCCGGTGAGAAAATACGTCGCCGTTAATTTGCGAAATTAATTTTAATTTCGTCAGACCAGGGGTGGCAGTTGCCGCTGTTGCCGTTTTCGGGGGAAATTAACGACGACTTGATTGACTGCGATAATTTGTGTATAGTGAGGAAACGGGTCGAAATTAAACGCTGTTTGGATTGGGTTCGGGGCGCTTTTGTTGTGTTTTGGCTTGCAATATGGCAAGAAAAGGTTTTCGGGGGAGTTCGATTTACATCTGGAAATTAAATTTATATTTTTGCTAGCGTGCTAGCTTTTAAATAATGAATATTTTCAGTTTTGGGTTGGTATTGAATATTTTAGAATAACGAACGGTTTATTAACACAATTTGTATTGAAAGCAAATTTTATTGTTGTAACATTCACAAACATAAGTTACTCTACAAAGGAATTTCACGCCCCAATGAAAGTGGGAACTATTTTTACTTCTGCGAAGGTTTACTGCTTAAGATTTGTGAGTATACTGAAAGGTTCAGTGCTCATTAGTGATTTAAACACTTTTGCATGTTAGTACTAGCTTTCAATGACATTCTGAACATATGCTGTTGATATATTGAGGCTAGGGTATTCTACAATGGTTAGTTTTATTTGAGCAAGTCACATAAGTCTACACAAACTACATAGACAGACATTGAGAATTATTGCGTCAAAAATTCGAATTAGTCCTTGAATTGCATCTAATAGAAATGCCACTTTGTTAAAGTAGATCACATACTCCCTTTACAATATGTTAAAATTCTAAATATTTTGCCAAAGATTCTTCTTTATTATATCATTATGCAGATTAGTTCTAATTTCCAACAAAAAGTCACAAATTTTCTCAACCTGCAATTAGCAATTTGCTTATTAATATAAGACACAGTCCCTTGTTTTCCGTTCTGCAGGAAGTTGCTATACGATATATGTTGGACGCTCAATTGTTTGTCTGTCGTACCAGTTTGGTTGAGGATGAACGTTGAGGATGGCCGAAAACTGCAACCACTACAGATAACATCGGCAAAAAGCCAATCGCGCATTAGGTGCCACCCTTGGTCAGTTAGAGCTAAAACCGCATTGGAGTGAATATTTCCAAAGCACTCTTGAAGTAGTTTAAGCGAAACAAGTTGGAGTTTTGGCGTCGATTAATAACTGTAGATAAAACTTAGATACACCAGTCACTCTTGAAGCCAAGGCACAGTGGAAACAATGAACTGCACAGGAGGAATCGGTTCCGAAAAGGAAAAACAGTACCGGTGTTGTACTACGCATCATTACTCTATAAGCTGAAGGCAGAAATTGCGGAAGAGCGGCCGCATTTGAAGGAAAATAAAGTTTTGTTCCACCAAGAGAACGCACCGTCTCATACTTCAGTGGTCGCCATGGAAAAAAATGACGAATTGGGGTTCGAATTGAGAGACCACCCTATTCACCAGACTGGTCGCCAGCGCCTTTTTCTGTGTCCCAGGCTCAAAGTTCGGCTCGGAGGACAGAGATTTTCAACGAATGAGATGGCCATCACATCCGTAGACGCCTATTTTGTACAGCAAGATGAAAACTACTATTTGGACGGATTAAAGAGATATACTGTCAAAATAACCGAATTTGACAATAAATACTTGTTTCTGTGAAGCTGCAAACTTCACAGACTATCCTCGTGACAAACTTAATGTCTAAACTCCAAAGAGAAAGTAGAAGAGGAAGTGAAATAATACGTAGGGATATTAGTAGATGGAAGTTGCTATTCGACTATCATTAGAAACTGAATGGAAAATTTGAGGTATGGTAAAGCTTTTGGTGATTGAATAATTAAACTTGCTTCTTAAAAACAGCTCTAAGAATCTAAGTAGGGTGTTGATCAATTCAAACCAATTTACATGACATTTAATCAGAGTGCTACGTGTTTTATCAGCTTGAAATTCTTTCCCTAGGCGGAATAGATTTATTTAGAATTTTACCCTACATCACCTCCAACTTCTTAATTCATTTTGAACGCGTTTAGTACCCTTTTGCGGTTCAAAATCGCACACTTTACTCTCCCCTGAATTCAACGCGACTAGATTCCTTTCCGCGTTAGACGCAACATCGGGGCAATTCACGGATTATAAATTCTCCCGGATCCGTTTCACCCGTTTCTATAGACGGCTTCCGGGCGTCTGAGGATCAATTTTTCAAAAGGAACGCTCGCCTACACTTACTTTTTTGTCCGCTACCGTACGGTGGGTCCGACTTGCATTAGTTGAATTACACGAATAGGACGGATTGATGTCGAGACGCGGAATATAATGGAGCCGGATTTTTCACACGTGCAACCGGAAAAAATGGCTTCCATTCGGCATCTTCCAGGTAGTAAAGGAATGAAACGAGGACGATGGATGGGGCGATTCAGGAAGATGAAAAGAATGGGAAAGTCGAGCGACGGACCTGTTCGGCTCCTACGTGTGGAGCTGTACGAAGGCGGTACGTTTTAGGGAAATTGAAGTGGTTCTTTTCTCGTTTTGTTGCTGCGTATACGCGAACATGGTGATGATTCTCGTACTAGAATGTGAAAAGGCTTCTTGACGATTTTAGGAGATTGAATGCAAAATTGAATGAATCGCTCAATAGTATGTTGAATCGAAGTAGTCATAGAAATTTTCATGTCATTTTTTAGTGTGGTGATGGCCCAACGGGGTGTATAAACTTTTTAAAGCTTGTCATAACCTCAGGAGTGTTCCATGGCTTTGTTACTATCACCCCCTCGCCCTAAAGGGTGAGGCTCAGTTAATTGTTCCCCAACTGCGAATGGTAACTCGGGGGTGTACCGGATCCACTAAGAAACCAGTGTAATAAAAGCTAAGACCATGGATGGGATCTCGATACACATACTACAATTATTGTTTATCAATATGTTGACGCAAAAATCTTAACATGTTAAAATCCGTTAGTCTTTTAGGAATCAAGAAAAGATTAACATCAACATGATATAATAAAAGAACTTACTGGCTTACTGCTTACAATCTTGCATTTTATATATTTTTGTGTGTAATTTAGAAACTACGCTCGATCATTTCAGAAAAAGTAACATTAGGTATGCCAATAGTATACTGTATTCTCTATTGTACTGTCAATTCTTCTTTGCTCTTGACAATTTGGGTGATAGTGAATATTCCTCTCTTAATAAATTTCTTGATGAAAGCATGATTTCCTCTACGAATCCATAGTGGATGCCCCATGATGTAGATTATGCAGCATCAAGAATTATACTATAAGGTAACAGATTCATACATTCAGAATAGAAATGTTGGACCATATATTTTAGATGGACTGCACTTATTAATTCAGATATTGCCGCATCTTTTGGCAATTGTTTGATGGTTGATTCAACTAGTACCATCCTTCCATATTTGCACCTTTACAGACAACCTTTTAAAGTGCCTTTTGTAAAGAATGGTGACTTTACCTTGGTTAATTATCTAAATTTTAGCTTCAATATACTGAGATATTTTTTTGAAACTTGAAATCCTTTTTGTGGTAAACTCTTCCAATCCTTTTCCTTGGATTCTTCGATTAGATTTGCTTGATTATTTTCTTTAAACTGTTTCTATTTTGTCTTGACGGTATTTTAATACTTTTGAGTTTATTGTTTCAAATATGTATCAGCATTGCCAATCCAACAACTTGATACTTACAAATTTGGCGTTACGATGTTCATTTTCAATATTGCAGGTGACGTTGTAGATTTTGATGACGGAATCTAAACAGTATGTGTGCAAATAATATCTTTAAAATGTAAATTACTGAAAATAGTCTGGAACTTTGATATTTCTCCATAAAATAACATTAAGGGAGTCCTTTTTTAAAGGAAATAAAAGATTAATAATATAAATCATCAAAATGCCAGAATTCGAATAATAATCCAAAATAATCCGAATTCTGCAAATGCTATATTAAATTCTAATATTTTACGAATATTGACATGAAATTAATTGAAATTAATGTGTTGTAGTGTGAACGCATGCACTTCAGGTGGGATATCCCATTACAATACATATGTGAACGTAGTTTTGTATTAAATGGATTGAATATCTAGTGAGGCCATTATAAATAATAGTAGCTGATGGACAAAACCACGTCCATCTAGCTCCGTCTCCGGTCGACGATTCGACGTCCGAGGGAGTGAAAGAGGCGGGAGACAACGCCGAAAACGAGCTTACGGGGCGGATATCTAGGAGATTTGCGGGCCAGATCTTATTTCTTTTATTTTATTATTTTATTATTTGAGGAATGTGTGACTAGAGAAATATCAGTAGGTTGCTGTGAATTGTGTCTGTTGCATACCAGTGACGTGCCAAAACATTCCGGTGTTAGTCTGACCAGACAACACAGCTACATATTTTTGACGAACGAAGAATTTCTAGTGACTACGGGAAACGAGTTTGTTAATGAGGAGACACTCAGTTGGGCTTATTTGGTCAAGTATTTTGGACTAACGTTCGAAAGGTCCATATTTCCCAGACCACGTAAGGATATATACAGGTCAGAAACTCTTTTGGCAATGCCATGCGGGACGAGCAAACTGGAACTGAATGCAGACCAAGCTCTTGGTGAACGAAATGTGATGCTTACCTATTGGGCGCTTGTCTGGTTTACAGTGGCAGCAACTCATTTAACTTTAGGGACCCTGTAAAATCAAATGTTAGGGCAAATAGCCCACGCTTCATGGTTCATCAGAAATACACAGCTTAGGAAAAATCTGGATATTCCTTTTAAGCCGAATCAACTTCAAGAACCGGCGCTGTCATGTTGTAAAAACTACTAGAAAGATTAAATACTTAATATTAACTTTGTAGCATACTATAGCTTTAAATTTACAGAATTACAAAGAAGAGTATTATGAAACAACAAAATCTAAACACAAGGAAACTTGTAAGAGTACAAAAGCAACGCATTCTTTTGTCCAACTCAATGTGAGTATTAATAAATAGGTTCTTATCGCCATCAATTATTGAAATTTGAAACATTAAATCGAAAATAGCGTCTAGAATCACCACACGAAAGCAAACGGTGCTTTGTAGTTGCAACACGTATATTAGCTTTCCGTATAACATCGTGCTCCACGTAGGATCCACGCACACAACACGCAATCAACAATATCAAAGTTAGCACCGGAGGTCTGGCGGTGCGGCCAACCTACTTTCTCGGTGGTAGCTGGCAATTTGCCAGTGGCTTAGAGTTTATTGGCTTCGTAATTGATTGGTCGTTATATACTGTCCGTGGAAGAGATCTTTATGTGTCTCGCATCTATCGACTGGGGAGTTCTCAATTAAAACATAATGACTTATCGGGATGTGTCGTAGTTACTGCTGTCCCATTACCGCGGTTAACTGATGCCGTGATGGGGAAGGACAATTAAAAAAGAGGTTATGGGACCGGAAAGTCTGGTCGAATGGAGAAGCGTGCGGTGATATTCGAACTTAATGGAAGGACGATGTCATATGTTGAGGTTTTTTTATAGGTTTTGTATTTACTGCGTCTTAAACTTTGACCTGGTAAAGTGTAAATTTTCGAAAACGTTTAGAAGATATTTTTTTCCGAGAAATTACTTTGGATGTAATGTTATTGGATAATGAGTTTAATATAATTATAAAGTTACAAAGTAATAATGATAATAAAAATAATATAGTCCGAGAGTAGCAAATATATATAGTGCTACTCATGAAAGAACACAACCAATATATAATCTTCAGTTCAGATTTAAAAATGCGTTATTAATGCTCAACTTTACATTTTTAGACTGATATAAAAAAGGTATAATAAATTATTATTCCTTAAATACGAAAACATATCTAAATGCTTAGTGCGCTAATGCCTTTGTTTCTCCTCCTTAGATAATGATTCAATACAATAAGATCCTTTTAATAACTAAAAGTAGAAATTTCAGATAAGAGTTTTTTATATAAACATAGATTTAGCCAAATTTTCGTTAGTTAGGTAGTACCATGTTCAAGAGCGTACTTCTATTCGCCCTTCTGGGCGTTGCAGGTAAGTCATAAGTTATCGAAAAGTGTGCCAAAGTTTTTTACTTTAATATTTCCTGTTAGTTGGGGGTTGTTGGTATGTGTGTACCATCTACACCTAATAAGTGATTCTGTAAAAAATTTCGTAGAAAAGCAAGTGCATATACTAAAAAAAATTATACCGCGGCATTTTTATTTCTTTTTATTCAATGCGTATAATTTTTTTATAGGGCTAAGCGCGGAGCTAGTGGCTCCAGAAGTGGAAGTTGTAATTCCATACGAAGGAGTTGCTAGTGAAGATGTCCCAAGCAACTTACCGTATCAAATGGAACCGGAAACTGAATCAATCATTCCGGAATCAGACGGTATGGGGGAAGATGTCCCAAACAATCTACCCTACCAAATGGAGCCAGAGAGCGAAAGTGAAACCATCCAACTTCCTGATTCCCCAATTGCACCAGAAGCTGGCCCACTCCCTCCTATAGAACCGCTAGACGATACAGTTCTTCAAATTGTCCCAAATAACCTACCGTTGGAGATGGAACCAGAATCGGGCAGCGATTTTCAGTTTCCCGCTGATCCCGAAGAAGAAGTCCCAAATAACCTACCGTATCCGATGGAACCACCAAGCCAAGCTGAAGACGTTGCGATTATTCCAGAGTCGCCAGCTTCACTAGAAAGCGATCTAATTTTTGTTGAAGAACCAGTAGATGATACTGTTATTGAAATTGTCCCAAATAACCTACCCTTGTCGGTGTTGCCTGAATCGGAGTATGAACTCCCTTTGCCTGCTGATCTTGAAGAGGAGGTTCCAAATAACTTACCGTACCCAATGGAACCACAAAGCGGATATGATATACCGGAATCAGAAGGTATGGAAGATTTGATCCCAGACAACATCAGGGTATTGTAAAAGGAATTCGATTTGGAGTTTGAGACACCTAATCCTTTGTTTGTAAATAATTAATATTATTAATAATAAAGGGATACGTTTTTAGTAATAATTATTGACGTTTTCATTTTAGAAAGTTAGCACTGTATAAACATTTAAATTTTCCTGAATTAGAATTAGATCTTAGACAATAAGTAGGAATTAATTTTTAAGTAATTGATAAGTACTAATCTTTCTTCTAAGAGTATTAACGAAAACAATAATTTTTTAAATATACTAAAAATCCTCCGATTATGAGATAGTTACTGTTTAGATAAGACGATAATCTTTGATTTAGAAAGATTAGGTAAATCTACAAATACGATAAGCAACACGTTTCAAATTTAAACATAATAACTGTGGATTGTGGAATAACTGTACTCTGCTTACGACTATATTTATTACAAAAGATAGGATTTTTAGTGTGTTTTATTTAGATTACTGTAAAAAAATAAATAAAATAGTAAATAAGTATTTCTGGTCA
Organism: Dynastes maya; assembly: GCA_029619315.2. Taxonomy (NCBI): domain Eukaryota; kingdom Metazoa; phylum Arthropoda; class Insecta; order Coleoptera; family Scarabaeidae; genus Dynastes; species Dynastes maya. The sequence goes on along the minus strand of JAROYE020000006.1, from coordinate 41,094,599 downwards.
CCTTTATTTCGAACTATTATTTCTTGTAATTTAGTATTTGAAATAGCCTTTGTTTTGTGACGCTTGATTTCTTTTATATAGCGTTAGCGTGTTCAAATTGTAATAATGTTTCTACAGCCGCTATAGTACCTTACATGACAAAATATTTTATATAAAAGTTGTTTGGCAAACTTCTAGAATTGTTTTGAACTACGTAAGAAATAATTTTGTTTGTCAGTTTTGACGTCATGACTAATTTTGCTAAATAAAATGATATAATGTTTTTTTAGCTGTTTGATAAAACTATTTTTTATGCGTTATAACTTTTATAAAAGCTCTACTAATTCTTACTTCAAAATTAAAAAAAAAAGCAAAAGAAATGCTAAAATGAAGCTTTTTAGTTGGAGTAAAGCCAAGGTAGTAGTAAGTAAAGGAAATATATTACCACGAAGTAGCGGGAGTACAAGCAATACACAGCGTAACCAATAACAACGGAGGAAGGTTATGTAATTTAGCGGCGTCATTGAATTCGGAGATAAGCAGTACAAAATACAAGCATAAGGAGATACACAAAATAACATGGCTGAAACCAGGAAGTACGACAGGAAATCAAATTGACCACGTGTTGATTAAAAAGATATATAGGCAAATTGTAAATGATGTGCGGTCATACCGAGGAGCAAACATTGACTCCGATCATACTCTAGTGATAGCGAAATGCAAAATTAAAATAAATAAAATAGAAAAGAGGGAATCAAAGTGGGACATAAAAAAAATTTGAGGAAGAAAAAATAAAAGAAAAATACAGGGAGGAGGTAAACAAAGAAATGCAGTTTGAAGAACAGGGAATTGAAGAACAATGGACTAAAATAAAACAAGGAATTAACAAAGTTGCAAAGAGAGAAATAGGTATGGCAAAAATAATCTGGGACAAAAGAACACATATCAGAATACAGAGAGAAAAGAAAGGAAAGCAAAGAAAGTATGTAAAACAAAAAGAAAAGTAAACTAGAGGGAATACTGGAAGAAATCGAACCGGAAAACAGAGCGGATAACACGAAACCACTATTTAATTTCCTAAAAATAAGAAAAAGTAAGACAAAAGCGATGACATCTATTGGAGAAGATACCTGGAGAAAACACTTTGAAAAATTATATAAAGGGACTGAAATAATAAAACAAAGAGAAATAAAATTAGACGAAGAGCATAGCGAAGAATATGAAGCCTACATATGCAGAAGCTACAAAAAGCATACAAAAATTAAAAAAAACAGAAAGGCAGCGGGCTGCGATGGTATATGTGCAGCGCTAATAAAATACGGGGGAAAGGAGCTGTTCAAAAGAATTCATGAATTAATAAGAGTAATATGGAGAGAAGAGAGAATGTCAGAAGAGTGGAAAATTGGAACAATAGTTCCAATACCTAAACAGGGAGATTAGGCGTTATGTACACGTAGAAACTACCGGGGTATTACATTATTAAATGTGACATATAAAATAATGACAGAAATAATTAAAGAGAGGCTAACTCAGTATACAGAGAAATTTATAGGAAATTACCAGTTTGGATATAGAAAGGAGAAATCAACAATAGACGCATGTAAGAATTAAAAATTGTCTGTCAAAATATTGTTATATATAAAAATAATAACCAGGTATTAAAAAGTGAACGTTCCTGGAATCAAGGACCCCGCGGTGTAGTGGTTAGCACGCCCGTCCGGCAAGCGGGAGGTATCAGGTTCGATTCCTTACTGGGACGAAATTTTTTCAAGTATTTAGTTATGTCGGGAATTCCAAGGAAATTTACAAATTTTCATAATTCACGAATGGAAGCCAAAATATATTAAGTAACAAAGTAGTTTCTTCAAAAATCTGCTGTACTTAATACCGTAAATGTAAGTAACTATAGGTATGCAGTAAAAAGCACTTTTATTTTTCAGAAATAAATAAAATATCAATAAATAATATAATGTAATAAATAAACGTAACTTCTTAACACCGTGGATAAGATTGGTAAAAAGTTTGTACCATCAGGTTTGTCTCCATATTTGTCTCGGCGAAGGATGTTCGCTGTGTGAACTTTACACAATATTTTAGCTCCATTATAATTCAAATTCGAAAGTTCACTGATAAGTTTAGTGACTCTATTAGCCAACGGTCGTTTATTTTCCTTGCGTACGTTAGACATACTTACATAAGGAGAAACTGTTGGAATAAATCAATAACTTCAATCGCTGAGGTAGCTCATGCCGATACGTCGCGTGGTGGGCCGCGCAACCTTACTTATAACCTGGCGCGAAGCGTTATGAATTTCACAGTCGTCAATGGATTTCATAATCGACTAACCATAAATGTCTAACGCAGAAACTGTTGACCGTTGGATCCATGTTTATAGAGCATTTTTTTTCTTATTTTGAGCTCTTGTATATATATCGCGTATATCGCAGAGTGCAATAAATTGCACTTTTTTCATTGTTACCCTGTATATTTTTCAGTTTCATATACTGGTTTTTAATATAAAACTTATGCAGATTGTATATTTTAGTTAACAATACTTCATTTGAAATCCAACGCGACTATCGGCAAACACCGAGCACGCCACGGCAGGTTTGAACATATCTGTGCTTGTAGATGCTTCCCCCACCCTGAGCTCGTTGGGTACGGTTGTACGTCGCTCAGTCTCGCTGTAGCAATCGTCCGTTCAAGTCCTTGCGCTAGCGTCGTGCCCTAAAAATGCAGAGTGTTCAGCTCGAGCAACGAGTTAACCTCAACTTTCGTGTGAACCACGAGGTTCTAACTACCCTTCGTGAACGAGTGAGAAGACGAAGACCCGATTTGTGGAAGAGCAAATCCTGGATGCTCCACCAAGACAATGTGCCAGCCCATTCCGCCTTGTCTGTGAAGGCGTTCTTTGCGAGATCCGGCATCACCGTGTTGGACCAACCACCGTACTTGTCCGACCTGGCCCCTGTGATTTTTTTTTTATTTCCTAAGGTAAAATCGGAGCTTAAGGAGACAAGATTTGACAGTGTGGAAGTGGTGAAAACGAAAGCGACGAAGGTTCTCAACAAGCTGACAAAAACGGACTTCCAGCACGGCTTTCGACAGTGGAAAATTCGCATGGAGCGTTGTAGGGATCGGAAAAGAGAGTACATTGAAGGAGATACACTTTGTAATATAATTGGTGATCAATAAAATGTTTTGTAGCACCAGTCCGGTTATTTAATTGCCACACCTGGTATACATTTTTATGATGTTAGAACACTTCTTAATAGATCTAATAATTAAATTAAGACTGCTTAACGTTTTATTTCCCTGCAAAAATAAATTCTTCTTTAATAAAGATTATCACCTATAAATTGCCGATTATTACTTTAACAATAGCTTATTTGTACTTAGCGGAAAAATTTTAGATTTATAAACTTTATTGCTAAAAGATCGAGAAGTGATATTACATATTTTTACGAGTATATAAAGATACCTCCTTAAAACTGATTTTATTTATTTCAACAATAGCCACGATGATCAAACTAGCAGTGATAGCTCTCCTGTGCATTACCGGTAATTCACGAATGGTGTTATAGTATACGCTATAGAGTGAAAGTGTCTTTCCTTTGTTACAGGGCTTAATGCCGCTGTTTCGAAAGATGTCCCTAAAGAGACCATTACCGACTCGATCGTTATTGACGTCAAACCTCTACCAATCGAAGTTCCAGATCTAGTTATCCCAGAAGACGATGCTGTCCCATGTGTCATCGATGAAGATTTCCTACAACCATGGCCACCAGCGGAAGATATTGAGGTGATCGTCCCAGAAGAGGAGCCAGAAAATTGCGAGGATGACGGTGAAGGTGAACTAACTTTGCCGAATCCACTTCCTGTACCAGAGCTATTGCCGATTGAAACCGATCCGGTGGAAGAAGAAAGCGATGTAGTATACGCTCCAGAGGGTGATGAACTCCCATACTTTGCTGACGAAGACGGTAACTTGGTTTACAAGGATCCTACTGCTGAAGAAGATGTACTCTGCGAGATACCGAGTGATTACCTCAAACCATTGCCTATTGTACCTGATGACGCCCTACCAGTTGTTGCTCCACGTTAATGACTATATAATATTTTCTGACACTATAATATATCCTGTGTTACAATGATGTTTTGTTTTAATGTGTTTAAATAATAATAAAAAAAAAATTGAAAACCACAATTTCGTTTGTATTTTTCATTTTATTCGTCAAAAGATATAACAAACCGAAATTATAAATTAGAGTATTTTTACTCTTTAAAAGTTGTTAGAATCGTAAACGCAATTTACACCATTAATCGGGGTGAACTCGATCGGCCTGTTCGAAAACCTGGTTACGCCCATGGCTATGTGTGTTCTGAATTAGACTATCCTTCTTTAATCTGATCACCGTTTTATATAACTCATTCTTATTCACTCGAAAAAGTTCAAAGACGTTTTCTAAAATATATTTACTTCAAACAACAGAGCGTATATTCAGAACGAGATATCGATCATATTACTGCATTAAATATCTTTGGATTTCAGTTTCTTGAAGAACAAGAAATAATAACTAATATGAAATAATGACATTGACGTAATATCGCTTTTCGATAGCCTTTACTTTGTTGCTATACTGCTCATTCTCTCGGACCAACTTGATGCTTAATTCTCCTTTACATAAAATATGCACCTATTTCAACAATAATTAAAGCTCTAATTTCGATATTTACGCTTCCTCTTTAAGTTCATTTTTAAATGTAGTCAATGCTTAGCAAGATTTTTATTTATTTCTGTAATTTACTTTATTTTTTTCAACACAGATTATTGTATATAGGATCCTGCAATAATAACGGTCTTCTGTTCCTCGGTTGCTATTGAATATATGACGTTAAAATTTTCAGAAAGTATTTAAGAGGACAATATTCACATTTTCAAATTATTTTCAATTATACAGGCTGTAACAAACATTTATCTATTCTATCCAGAAATTCTCTTTGGAACCTATGAAGCATGTTCGCTGTTACACTTCGTAAGGCGTTGATAATTCTTTCGCGCTTATTTTGCGCTTTTGTTGGCATTTCCCTAAAGACCAATCCTTTTACATAACCCCACAAGAAATAGTCGATTTTGGTTAAATCAGGTGATCGAGATGGCCAACTGATGGTATAATTTCCATCAATCACTTACTCAGGATAAACCTGCCTCAAATAATTTCTCGCTTATTAGAAAATTCTCTATTTTCCCGTGGTTTTATCTGGCCCAGTCGCAAAATTCTATCCTTCTTTGAAAATCTACTTCGGACAGATCTTTCACTTATATCTATTGCTTCATTAATACTCCTCTGACTGCTGTGGGGATCTTCAGTTACTTTCAATAAAATTTTTAATTCATTTTCTTCATGTGTAGCTCTCTTAATTCTAACCTTTGCGTATGCAACATTTCCCGTTTCCGAAAATCTGTTTAAAAGTTTCCGGAAGCTGGTCTTATCTGGCTGTCTTCGTTCTGGATAGCGTTGATGATATATTCTACTTACTAAAAAATAGTTTCTGTGTGTTTCACCCAGCGCAAAGGTCATGTCAACAAGTTCGTTTTTAATGAAATTCATAATAATAATAATAATGATGATAATAATAATAATAATAATAATAATAATAATAATAATAATAATAATAATGTTTTATTGTCTTTCACAATAAGTGTTGATAACGTCAGGCTTAATTAAGATTAAAATAAAGGTAATAAAACGGACAGCACAATATAAAAAACATTTAGAATAGCAAAACAATTAGGAATGCCCAGCGGAATTGTCAGTAAAATATTCGTGGTAAGAGTAATAACTTTTAGAAATCAAGAACTTTTTACTGTACTCTTAAATGCATTTAGTTCAGGAATATTTTTCAAAATGACAAAACGTAATGACAAAAACGTTGTTAGTGCAGTAACATACAATATTAACTCACAGATATTTAAAAAATTACAGTTGCGAATGTTTGTAGCAAAACACCGCCTACCACAAAACATTTTAAATTAGAGTAATTTTTTGTAAGCTTAAATAAATGTTATTAAATATCTTTAAAACGACGACAAATAGGAGTAAGGAACCCTTATACTAATTGATGTGGAATTTAATTTTCTGTAATATGGAAACATAATATACAGGATGTTCCATTTGAAATGATTGAGAAAAATAGCCGTGAAGTTGTCTATATTGAAAAAAAATATTTTGAACGCCCTGTATAATATTGCAGCACGAAACTTACAAAAATGTACAAATATTATTTGTTGAACTTCATGTTTGCGAATGTGGCATGTATCAAGTAGAAGTATGAAATAGCCAATTTTTTTTTTTGTAACTCGGCAATCTATGATTGGATGTCCCTAATATTTTTAACATGAATAGGGACCATCGATAGGCATAAAAAACTGCAAAAATATATGGGGTATGTATTGGAAAATTCTGAAAATTCGGCAGTATACTAAAGACTACATGTGCTATTGAACTAAAATATTTTTAATAATCTGACACTTCCGCTTATACCGGCAGTAGCTGTCAAATTTGTGAATCGAAATAGAATCGAAACAGAATCGAAATAGAATCGAAATAGAATCGAAATAGAATCGAAATAGAATCGAAATAGACTCGAAATAGAATCGAAATAGAATCGAAATAGAATCGAAATAGAATCGAAGTAGAATCGAAATAGAATCGAAATAGAATGGAAATAGAATGGAAATAGAATGGAAATAGAATGGAAATAGAATGGAAATAGAATGGAAATAGAATCGAAATAGAATCGAAATAGAATCGAAATAGAATGAAATAGAATCGAAATAGAATCGAAATAGAAACGAAATAGAATCGAAATAGAATCGAAATAGAATCGAAATAGAATCGAAATAGAATCGAAATAGAATGGAAATAGAATGGAAATAGAATGGAAATAGAATGGAAATAGAATGGAAATAGAATGGAAATAGAATGGAAATAGAATGGAAATAGAATGGAAATAGAATCGAAATAGAATCGAAATACAATCGAAATAGAATGAAATAGAATCGAAATAGAATCGAAATAGAATCGAAATAGAATCGAAATAGAATCGAAATAGAATCGAAATAGAATCGAAATAGAATCGAAATAGAATCGAAATAGAATCGAAGTAGAATCGAAATAGAATCGAAATAGAATGGAAATAGAATGGAAATAGAATGGAAATAGAATGGAAATAGAATGGAAATAGAATGGAAATAGAATGGAAATAGAATCGAAATAGAATCGAAATACAATCGAAATAGAATGAAATAGAATCGAAATAGAATCGAAATAGAATCGAAATAGAATCGAAATAGAATCGAAATAGAATGGAAATAGAATGGAAATAGAATGGAAATAGAATGGAAATAGAATCGAAATAGAACCGAAATAGAATCGAAATAGAATCGAAATAGAATCGAAATAGAATGAAATAGAATCGAAATAGAATCGAAATAGAATCGAAATAGAATCGAAATAGAATCGAAATAGAATCGAAATAGAATCGAAATAGAATCGAAATAGAATCGAAATAGAATCGAAATAGAATCGAAATAGAATGGAAATAGAATGGAAATAGAATGGAAATAGAATGGAAATAGAATGGATATAGAATGGATATAGAATCGAAAAAGAATCGAAAAAGAATCGAAATAGACCCTATATATCATTACATTTTTGCGATACCTTTACTGCTCGGTATCCACAGTAACAGAAATGTCACCAAACACAGCTAAATGAATACTACGGAATTTTAAAAATTTCGTATCCGTCAAGGCAAAAGTTCAAAAGCACGAACCTATTGTTGATAATGCAAACCTGGAAATGAACTTAGCATACTTCATAGTAAAAGTAAAGTACATCATGTTAAAATTACAAAAAAAAGATAGTAAACTGTAAAAAACAAATGTTGAAAGCTACGTCTTTAAACTTCCAGGCACTCTTCGCACCTCCGAATTAATTCTTCGTTTCTAATTGATTCTTGGTTAAAACTTTCAAATGCAATTATTGTGCCCCATACAAACAAATCCAAGACTGACAAATCCGGGAACCCAGGTGGCCACAAAAGGGGTCCATCGTTAGCCATCCACCGACAATAAAATACATCTTGCAAAAAATTTCTAGCCAAGTAACTGTTGTGAAGAGGTGCGCCATCATGTTAGTATAAGATTTGTCTAAGCTCGGTCAACGACAAGTTTTCTAAATAGGCATTTCCAAAATTTCACAAAATATTCAAGCAACCATCAGCTACAAAGAAACAACGTGCATATTTTATGATTAACAAATTACTTATTGGATATTTACCGTTTAAATTTTCTGCATAGAAATGAAATGCCACCACACCATCGTTTCTTACTGCGCAAAAAACGTTGAATTGACAGCTCTCCTGGAAGTTTTGCTATCATAATACGCTGGGATTCAAATCGCTCCGATAATGAGAATTCTGGCGGTTAAACCGACCATTTCGTGTAAATTTGGCTTCATCCGTCCAGATAATAATAACAATCATTTATTGCCCAACAGCCCAAGAGCCAATTACAGGACAAATTTAGGGAAATAGTACACAAGTTGCCTGCAATAATGCTTACAGAAAAAGAAAAAATAGAAAGTATTCTGAAAGTATACAATATGTATAATAAGAACATTATATTCGCGCATGTGTAGATTCACAAAAATGGATCAAGATCCTGCTTGTTCGCGAATAATGTCCAAAAAAATTCGTTCTCTTGAGACCATGTTGAAATAAATTCACAAAAGCTCACTCTTCTTAGAAAGTCAATTTCTTTTAGTTACTAAACCATGAAAAAGAGGAATGGGCGAAACTTTTGATTGTGAAGTATTCTATGTATTTAGTACTTAGATAACCCTGATTCCAGCGCAGCTTATCTTAAAGACATTGTTGGATATGCTCTGAAGTATCCCAAAATGACGGGTTCCATGTTTGCATCATTAACAATAAGTTTATGACTTCGAAAGTTTGCCTTGACGGATCTGAAGTGTTTACAATTTTGAATTATTGGTTTAACTTTGTTTGGTGACAGTTTCCGTTTTTTATGGGTACCGAGTAGTAAAGGTATCAAATGTTCTTGATATCACTTTATTGCATTCTCCATAAATAATAAATAGGTTTCGGATTTAATGAAAAATGCATATCTTGTATTTTTTGCATACATGCCTACCTTTTTTCATTTCAACATATTTACTATTAAAATATGGGTAAAAAAAAGATTTTTTTTTGCATTTCTCGTACTTGTTTCATATTTTGTTAAAAATTGCATATTCATTCATAAATTTTCATTTTTAGGAAAATAATTCCATTTTCAAAAAATTTGCATTTACTTTCATATCGTACGATATTTATTATAACGAACGGCATTAATGTCAGGTAATTTGGAAAAACCATCACATTAGGTTCCTTGATATTTACTTGTTTACCTATAATACAATTAACAGATTATCCACTGCTTTTTCCTGGTACAGAATAATGCAGGTTTACCTGCGCAGCCCAATTTCGTGTAAATAATCTGTCTGATACCCTGTTTTTAAAGGAATTGCTGCTGACTATAATGCAGATGATATAACAGGCCCCTAATATTGTAGGCATTATTTTATCAATTTTTCTTGTCAGATTTAGTAAACAGATTTCTAGAAATAAGTAATTATGTCGATTTAGCAGAAAAAAAGTAAATCTTTATTTATTTAGACATTAGGAGAAAATATTTAATCCCATTTTTGCATAATTTGGTTACTGTATGTACAATTCAAAAGATCTGGACTATTAGCTTTGGCGTTTGCCGAAGTATTCGTAGAAATTGTCGGTGCATTATAGGCGCTCTGTTTACCGTGTTGTCGGTTCTGCGAATTGCAGCGGCATATTGTTCGGTACCTTTGCAATTAAAGTTTTGAGATTTTAAAGTGCATTCGAGTAAATCTTAATCTTTATTAGAAATTCAACATTTTTACGAACGGCATTTACGTCGTATGACTGCCTGGAGATGTATATATAGAGGGATGAATTTCGATTATGCATCATTCCTTTTTCGTGACTCATTCAAGTAACATTGTTAAAACCAAAGTTTGAAGAAGTGGAGCTTTTTGAGTCGGGCAGTTGCTAAAAATATAATAAAAAAATGGCCAAAGTGGAAGAGTGGATCAAACCTTATCCCGAAATTATTGTGGATGGAGTGAAAGTGTTTTGCCGTGCATGCAGCAAAACAGTAAGTCTTTTTTTCAAAGTTGCTATATTTACTAGGGCAGGTATTTTTTATTTGGTGACTGGTACGCGCAATTGCTGAATTTATATACTATCATGTGCTTTGAGGTTATTGCCGTTGATTTAAAAATCGCAAGGTTATAATTTTATATCCAACTCCGCTTCATTCATAGAATGCCACATTCCAGATTTCTTTCGAAAGAAAATTTCTCATAGAGCAACATGTAAAGACACCGATTCACATACGAAAACGCCTTCAAAATCTAAAAGGAGTTCACGTATTTGGATCGCGAACCATTTTGAAATGTGCGACGGACAACTCAAAAAAGACGGAACAAGATATATTCAATGAGGATTTATGTGAAGCTCTACTATCTGTTGACATTCCGTTAGCTAAAATAAATAATTCTAAATTTCGATCATTTTTGCAAAAACATTGTGGAAAAAATATTTCGTATGAAAGCACAAGAAAAAATTATGTGCACAAATGTTACAATAACATATTTAAGGAAATACGTAATATTATTGGAAATAATTATTTCTATCTTGTAGTTGAAACAACAGACTCTTCTGGTCGTTACATTGCAAATTTGCTTATAGGGGTTTTACACGAAGAAAACGCAGCTAAATCATTGGAATTGTCTAGTTTTTTTCTACCGCAAAGTATTCTAAGTGAAAAATTTTCGTTAATATTAACCGACAATGCTAGTTATACTGTTAAGGCTGTAGGCAATCTAAACATTTTTTATGCAAACTTAATTCATGTGACTTGCTCAGCTCACGGTCTAAATTTAGTAGCTGAAGAAGTCAGAAAACAATTTCCACTTATTAATGACTTAATCAGTAATATAAAAAAATATTTGTTAAAGCTCCTCTGAGAGTCCAGTACTATATGGAAAAATTGCCTAACATTCCCTTACCGTCACAACCCGTTGTAATTAGACGAGGTACTTGGCTAGAAGATGCAATTTTTTACTCTGATTATTTATACGAAAATATAGTATATGATATTGCATATATACGTGCATATTTCAGCCGTTTTCTTTGGATAAAATCCTAAGCCTAATAATAAACAAATTTACATAATCTTCTTTCGTATAATTTAAGGGTGCGGGCATTATTTACGTATAATTGAAAACTAAATGACATTTCATCAATGCTGAACTGTTTCCTAATAGTAATAATTAATTTTGATATGTCAAAATTGGATGATATTTTAGAAAACTACGTAAGCTACACATGAAAAGATTGCCTAGTAACAATTTTTTTTTGCGTTAACTTTTTGGTTACGTAAACATTGCTGGGTACTTTTTTATAAGGAAATTGTACTACAATACACATTGTACTAAATATCCTGAAAAGTATAAATTTTAAATGTAATGAATATTACTTTTTTTGTATTTTTGTAAGGGCAAGTTGATAAGATAGAGAAAAATAAATAGTTGCATGCGGGCGTGCAGTCTGTTTCAGGATGGTTAATTATGACTATTTTCTTATATTCAATACTTCGTTCTTTATTCCGAACTTCACCAGGAGTTAAAATAACGATTAGATCGCGTTAACAACAAATGTTGAATAATTGAACATTGAAAAACATAAACAATAAAGAAATTCAAATGTTAACAATTATTACATTCTAAAATATCCAAAACGACAACTGTATATATTATTATTATTGTTTCAGTATATGTTCTATAAGAATTTATTTTGAATATACTATTTGATTGATATGTTTTGTTCATAAAGTTAAATATTCCTATTGCATGTAGCTGATTATATTTACAATCAAAATTATCCGTTGTAAACTAAATTATTTTATTGTAGTAGAAATATGATCTATATCTCTAAAAGAAAGTTCACCGATTATATTTATTACATTTCCGAATATCTCACACAGTTGTCTCAGATAAGCACTCTTTTTGAGTATATAAGCTATGTTTGTCGGAATCGAAATCATGTCGAAAACTTGCATCTCTAGTAGCAACATGAAGGCAGTAGCACTATTTTTCGTCTTAATCAGCGCTACGGGTAAGAACTTGAATAATTGTTTTTTTGATTTTTTGCTACGTTAGTATACTTTGTATTTCCAGCATTAAATGCCTATGTAGTACCTGTCAGGCCTCTACCAATTGAAATTCCCGACGGTGGTCTGGTGATTGGACACCTTCCAGCACCATATGACCCATGCATCGAAGCTCCAGTAGACGAAGTCATACCAATCATTCCAGATGAGGAAGTCCCGATCATCGATACCATGCCGATTGAGACCGGCGACGAAGAAGGAGAGTCCGATGTTGAATACCTCCCAGAACCAGATGTTGAATTCATAGACACAAATGAGGACGGAGTCTTAATCATTCCTGACCTACCAGTCATCGATACCATGCCAATTGAAACCGGTGACGAAGAAGGAGAGACCGATGTTGAATACCTCCCAGAACCAGATGTTGAATTCATAGACACAAATGAGGAAGGAGTATTAGTCATTCCTGACCTACCACTCATCGATACCATGCCAATTGAAACTGAGGATGAAGAAGTTGAGACTGATGTAGAATACTTGCCCGACATTCCAATCCCCGAAACCTTGCCAATCATCCTCGACGAAGATGAACTTGAGACCGATGTTGAATACCTCCCAGAACCTGAAATCGATTTGGTAGATAAAAATGAGGAAGAAGTCTTAGTTATTCCCGACCTGCCCCTCATTGATACCATGCCAATTGAAACCGATGATGAGGAAGCTGAGCCCGAGGTAGAATACTTGCCGGTATTCCCAGTTCCTGAAACCTTGCCAATCTACCTCGACGACGAAGAAGTAGAGACCGATGTTGTACCACCCCAGATCCAAGTTCTCCCAATCTACAACCGACCACCATTTAAACTCTAAGGATTCGGCCGTTAATTTGGTTTTCTTATTCTCTCTCTTGTTGTGAGATGATAAAATTATCGCATCTTTGTAATTAACACTTAAAAATAAATAATAGATATACATATCATGGTTTTTCTTGTATTTAAGCGACCATAACCTAGTACATAGTTGTTTTAAAATATTAATGAGAAGCACAGCAAAGACACTGTTTGCCACAATACCTAATTAATGAAAAGGCTATAAAAAGGCTTTCCTAAACATTTATTAACGTGAAGAATGTTTCATATTAATGACAGAAGGAGTTTCTGAAAGAAGCACTTGTTTTAAGTAGTTCTGTTTTCCACTTAGTTAAATTTTATTAAATAAAACAAAAATAATTTACCAACGGACTGACACTTGTAGCCGTTCCATCCCCATAATATATAGAGCAAGACAACGGTACCTTCCTTCTCGTCAAATATATCTATACATTCTAAATCTAAGACATGAAAGATGTACGGGACAAGACGAAAGAGCCTTTTGTCAATGTAGCACATTACTTAAACCATGGTCGTTTTACCCAAATAAATCAAAAAGACAAGAGTAATAAAGTGGCGCGTTTTTTCTGTTTAACAGATTTGTGTTCCTTTTATGTAGATAGTTTCATATGAGTCTAGTTCTCTGGGCGAAGTTACTCTCTTAAACAATTTCAAGTTTTCTAACTTAATCTTAAGCTCGGTTCCGTTCATGTGTTGTGCTACGCTTCTGTCTTGCCGTACCTGTAGCACTTGATGTATTCATTGAATCTAGTACTTATCGCTCGTTTTGTTTGACCAATATAGGCTTCATTACAGTTATTACATGCAGTTTTATAAATTCCCGACCTTTCTTTCATGTCCCGTTTATCTTTCGGATTGCCAAGAAGGTTTTTGAGTGTATTACTGTAACATACGTTCATATCTTGTCCCCTGAAAACTTTACTGATACCTTGCCTCGATAGTCTGTGGATCGGGGACCGGGATCAAGGTCGTGAATTTCTTACATAATGCCTATGTTGGATTCTCTTAAGAATGCTGTCGACGTCTATAGAAGAGTAAGCATTGTAAATAGCTACATTTTTTATGAATTTCAGCTCTTTATTGTACCTACTTTTATTCAAAAGGAATTTCAAAAATATATTAATTAAGAAACTAAAGTGGCCATTTTGCGTTGTCCACAGTAGTTAGAATCGGTCATAATGTATCTATTAGTGTTTGTTTCCTTTCTATATTCTTTGGACATTAAAAAATTTTCTAATTTTAGTTTAATTCTACACGAAATATAATAAGGTTAAGTCAGATCCCACGCATTTAATATTTCAATTACCGTCAAGTGAGGCTACTTTGACCATTTTGAGCGCCTTAACTAAATCAAAAATCTCTAACAAATGAGACTTTTATTTCACCAAACTATCTTACAGATGTAGCTAGGAGCCTTAACAGATGCATTCCTAATACTAATTTTAGTCAAGATGTTAGAGAGAAGCCTAAATAACATAATTTACAATTGCGCGAGTTTTGCTGAAAATTGAACACCCAAAAAATTTGTTTATCCAAGTAAGTTAAGGTGGATATTTTACCAAAACCTTCTGTATTTACATAGCTTGTTGTTTAAGGTTAACATTACGCCGAAGAAGTTGGCGGTTAACCCATGAAGCTCGTGGTAGTCGACCATAAATTCAATTAGGTACCTAAATTTGCCGATATGGTAGCCCTTATGGGCAAGATTGATCACTTAAAAAAAACATTTTTATCTTTACTCTTTTAGAGATTGTAATGCTGATGGTACCTTGAATGTGGAGTTTTTAAGGAGGAGAGGTGATGTCTTCATTTGGCTTATCGTTGAGGAAGACTATGAAACCAAGCTAGTCGGACGTGATTGGATTGGCTAGAAAAATCCGAAACTGTTTTTTGATTGATTTCACAGTATATGGAACAAAGCTGTGTTTTATGTATTTACTTATACGAGGCATAAAATATAACAATTTTTATTTTTCAATATAATCTCCTCTAACTTTAATACATTTATTAGGACGATCAATTAATAACCTAAAGTTTTTCCCTCAAAATGTTGTATTACAGCTGCTTGCAACTCGTTATCGTCCTTAAAACGACATCCATCGATTCATTTTTGGATAGAGGATCATAATACGGAACTACTGTTTCGTCTCCTGTGACAATGGACTCTAAAATCGGTTTTGGGTCGACTCCACGCATGTTTAAAACCAAGCGTACACATTCGACCCGGCGTCCACACTGGAGAGCAGAATGAAGATGCTTGTACTAATCTTATTTATATCCAAATGGTAATGGAGAATTGGGCGGATACTTGCTTCAGAAATGTTAAAGATCGCTGCTAATGCCTTCACTTTCAAACGGCGATCTGCCAAAACCATTTCTTCAATAATTGAAATGTGTTCAGGCGTTATCAGTTCCATTGGCTGATCAGGGCGCTCATCTTCAAGCGATTCTTGCCCTAAACGGAAACATTTTGCTCACTTTTTTACAGTGGAATATGAAGGAGATAAATCACCATAAACGCCGTATAAACGTTATTTAATATGATTAGGCGTATGCCCTTCTTTTGTTAAAAAATTAATGATTGTGCGCTACTAAATTTTCGTTATCTGAGACATTTTCATGCACTAGTCACGTTGTCTAGCTGCCCCCGTAATATACAGGTCTTGTAAAGCGAATGCGTACAACAAAAAATAGTGAGTCATCCGCTCGCGCCCAGCGATTGGCGATCACAGGTCAATCGCGCCCCCTCCTCCGCGTGTAAGTATGTATGCCCTTACTTGCTCGGCGTAACGCCCACATTTTTTGCTCTATTTTACTTGAATATTGATGGTTTGTGAAAAACTTTTAAATTCGTATAAGTGATCAAAGTTTCCGTCGTGTAAACCTTCTAGTTATACTGGACACAGTTTTAGAAAAACATCCGCGTCTTTTCTGTTAGATGCGGCGATATTTGAAGTTTGAAAAGGTAGCGAAGGTTGAAAATCTTCTGCAGTTGTTGAAGGATATTTAGAAGATTCTACCTCAAAAAATGTAGAGCTACTCATGAAATTGTCTTGTCGCCAATAGGTAAAGAAAACCGAAATATTGATATTAACACACCAAGTTTCTCATCAAAAGTTTCTTCTTATAGTTTTAATAACCTTACGAATTGTGCAATTAATATTAATAATAACTAAATAATTGCTATCTGGACCATTCTTCTTTGGTTTCCTTTTACGATGTTTTTAAAAGTAACAGCAGTAATCTGCATTGGCTTCCGTTGCCCTTGAAATTTGTCATGACAACCTACAGATATAGAAAAAGTAGTTTGTGTTTTCGTTGGCGCTATGTGTTAATAATATTGGAGAACAACATTTTACATTCTCTTTATCAAATGAAAAAGAGAAACTGATTCCTATCGTATTAGTTTGGTCTTTACAGCTGCCGCTGTAAAGTCAATATTAATGCGCTAAAATCTAAAATCTGACTGCAACATCTACCCCCCCCCCCCCAGTTTGCATGAAGTTTAATAATAACGTAAATATTTATTGGGTTTTCATATCGGTGCCTGGTACATTAAAAGCAAAATTGTATGTGAATGGTACCTAATATTTTTAATATCAACGTAATATTAGCGAACTTCTAAACTTCAACGTTTCATAATGAAAACATCAAATTCAGTTCGAGTAATGTGAAACCATAATGTACTTGGCAATACGATATTCAATGCGAATTATTTAAAATATTTTTGTTGGCAGACTTTTACCGTGAAATAGATATCCGTTTGTAGAAGCGGCTGACATATTAAAAATATTTCCCGGAATGACATTTTGTTTGAAATGATGCGTTTATAAAAATGAAACCCTTTGCATCCAAATATATTGTTCGTTAATTAAACGAAACCTTTATTTTACATTTTCAATTATGAAATGAGTCACAATAAATGTAATACAAAACTGTGAGAACTCTTTCGAAATTTCGTAATTGCAATACACAATACAGGCTATAACAGGAATTTGAGCTAATATTTCGGCAAGTATTTTACTTTATTACCAATTTCTATTCATAATATACATTGATCAAGTAATTCAAAAGTGTATACAAAAACGTAGCATATAGAAATCTACAAAGAGTATCAATTTTGGAAGGAGCATTTGCAGAAGACACAATACTGGTCACTGAAAGTGAAGAAGATCTGAAAAACAACCCTAGGGCAATAGAATGAAGTGCTAAAAGAATACGGAATGTCATTGAATAGAAACAAAACGAAAGTGATGGTACTTGGAGATGAACAACACAACACTGAAATTACACTGGGAAAAGAAAGGAACCGAACAAGTAACAACCTATAAATACCTCGGAGTGGACACAGTAATGGAAATCAAGAAGAAAAGAACTAGCAGTTGAACCAATACTGAAATTCATTAAAAAAAGATAACTTAGCTGGTGGGGACACTGACAACGGATGAAAGACGAAAAAGCTGAAACAAATATCGAAAGCTAAGGCCCAAAAGCAAAAGAAAAGAAGAAGACCTAGAACCACATGGAACAAGGATATAGGAAAAATATTAAAAGTAAGACGAACCACCAGGAAAGAAGCAAAAAGAACGGTACATAACAAAAAGGAATGGGCAGACTTTGTATACAACAAAACGAGTACATGACTGTGTAAACTTGTAAACTGAAATGTATATAATACACCCATCACCATATGTATGGTAACAGCATCATAAAATTGAAAAACTTCATAGCTTCGGTCAATTTTACTGAAATTCAATTTGCACATGAAATATTTGGGTCCTCTTAATGATTGCTATCTGATCGCTCAAGTAGTGGCGTTTCGTATGAACATGACTAATCACTAGAGCGGGCCAAGAGCGCCACGCGCCAGGTTCGCAATCAGGCTGCCGGGCGCATATATGTATGTAAACATAGGTAATTTAAATATGTAATTATTAGGACGAGGACCAAAACCACTGTCTATTACGTCGTGAAGACGCGCAAATATACACCTGCAGTTTGGGTGTTCGTTGATAAATAGGGCGTTGTTCACAGTGGGCCACTACAAAAAAAAAGTTCATTCATCGACGGCTACGAACTAACAGCGCGCTTATTCATTTACGGATGACGCGCTCTATTCATCAACAAATGACGAGTCTGCAGATGTTACGATTGCACCACTTCGTGGCATACTAGAAACAAGCGTCGGTGTGCTCGCTTTAGTGATTATGTCTAACGTAACTATTAAAAAATAAACGGCCATTACCTACGAAAGTTAATAAATTTCTTAGTGAATTTGTGGATTTACACTACAATGGGAGTACAATTTTCTGTAAAGTTTGTAAAAAGAAACTACTGTGCTGGAGCAAACGTGATTGTGAAAGACATATAAATAGCGCACACCACAGAAATAAAAGAAATGGTGTGTCACAAACAACGTCAATTTCAATTAGAATTGCTTTTAACGTTTATGGTATGTGGTCTACCACTTCGTATACTTGATAAAAAAGCATTTCGAAAATTCTGGGGTACATACAATACCGAGTGGATACTACCATCTCGGACAGCGTTACGGAGAGATATTCCACGAATACGTGAGGACATTGAAAATCGAATTAAAGCCGAATTAAAAGATAAACAGCTGTGGCTATGTCTTGATGAGACGACAGATTGCAAAAAAAAATTCTATTTTGAATATAATAGTGCGTGTATTAGATCCTATTAAACCAAATTTTGCAATTCTATTAGCCAGCAGAAGATTAAAACAGTGTACTAGTAAAGCAATTACGGCCGTAGTTCTCGAAACGTTACAAAAATTTCAAGTGTCAACCAGTCAACTGTTGTTGTTCATGAGCGATGGTGCAGCAACAATGTGTAGTGTAGGCCGTTCCCTTAAAGAAAAGTGTGAAGGACTTTTACATGTTACGTGTAAAGTCCATGCTTTACATCTTGTGGCACAAACTATTCGAGAGTGTTACCCGGAGGTGGATGCATTAATAGCAAACACAAAAAAAGTGTTTCTTAAAAGTCCTAAGAGGACTAGGGCATTCCACAGGTTATGCCCTGGTATTCGAGAACCACCACAGCCCATTCTTACGCGTTGGGGAACGTGGTTAAAAGCCGCTTTTATTATAATGAACATTTTCAAGAAGTCAAATCCGTTATTTTGCAATTCGTCCCTGCCGAAGCTAGAGCTATTAGGATGAGCCAGAAGGGATTTCTCGATATTTCTGTTGAAACACATCTAAAGAATATTAGCAACAATTACAAAGGGTTAGTAGACGCGATAGAAAATTTGCAAAATTCTGGATTGTCGTTGGTAGAATCAGTGCAAGTCGTGGACGAAGTTAGTACATTGTTACACAGTATAAACGATGCAACAAGTGGACGAGTTTTAGCTAAGTTCGATAGTGTTTTAAAAAAGAATCCGGACTACACGAGATTAAGACAAATGTGCGATGGGGCATCTGCAGATTCCTTGACTAAGTCTAAAGATTATTTTAATTACGCCTGTCTTACTTCGGTAGACGTAGAACGGTCGTTTTCGAAATATAAGAACATTTTTTCGTCTCGGCGAACATCCTTCACCGAGGCAAATGTGGAAACTTATCTGATGGTGCAACTTTTTAAACAAGCCTATCCGCATTATTAAGAAGGATAGAATTTATTTATTATATCTTTATTTACAGTTACATTATTAAGTACAACAGAATAAAAAAAGCGTTCAGTTTCTCAGTTATTTCCTTATTACATCCCATTTACAACGCATACCGTTTTCAATCAAATAAAAAATCATAATGAAAATAAAAACACCTCGGCGTGTACATATATATATATATATATATATATATATATATATATATATATATATATCCGCTCTAATTACTAAACATTATTATTGCGTCAGCTTTTATTTTTTTACTCTTGTGTATTAATTTCGAAATATCACATATCTGCTGTGACTCACATATACGCTACTTACAATAAGCGGCCGTTGCGCCTGATTCCGATTCTGTTGGATGGCGTAATTTGGCCCGCTCTACTAATCACAGATTCATGTGTTACATTACTTTTTGTGCTTTTTTTATTGGAAATTTATCTATAATTTCATAGATCTTTGTGCTAGAGTTGACCTTAATAATTTTTTATTGGTTTCAGTTTAGAGAAACTTCTTTCACCTGTTGCGACACTAATTGCTAAGGTCAAACATATTCCTAACGAAAATGCAAAATTCCGAAAACAAGGTATCAAATCGTGTCTGATTAAACGATCCAAACTTCTAAGGGACTTATTTCAGATTGCCAAGGAAAAAAATCTCGAAATGTAAATATTTCACTAAAAAGTTTGCCTCCGTCAGTGTCTCTTTTATTATTTATTTGCAATTTTATGTCTAAATCCAAGTAAAAATTTGTTAACGATTCCGTACTCATGGATTGAAAAAAAATTGAACAAAGAGTGACACTCTCCTAGTAACTTAACACATTCTTCAACGGTGTTTGTGGAAATATCAATTAAGCAGTGCTAGAATACACATGAAAAGATTTCCTAGTAACAATAACCAAAAAATTAATGCTAATATAGCTCATGGTATTGGTGGAATCATTCCCGGCGAAAAACAAAGCGAGGGAAAAGAGACAGCGTAAACCCGCGAACATGTTTCTGTCTACGGCGTCATCGGCGCGGTTCCGTACTTGTCCTTCTCTCTCGCTATTGTTCTTCACTTCTCGAGTATATGTTGCCATTCTCCACGAACAGAATTACTAACAGAATCCCTCTCTGTAATCTACCGTTTAATTTACTAGACAAGGAAGCATATGTCTTCTTTTGGAATAAATATTCGGACTGCAAATTACCAAGTCGGGCATTGTTACAAAGAATTGTGCCATCTGCTCGTGAACATGTTGAAAAAAGAATTAAATCGGAGTTGAAAGATAAAAAACTGTGGTTATGTGTGGACGAAACAACAGATCGTAAAAAACATTCTGTGGTTAATGTAATGGTACGTACAATGGAACCACATCAATCGTCACCTTCAATTCTATTAGCTTCCAGACGAGTACAACAATGTACTGCCGAGGTAATTTCAAGGTTAGTGTTAAACACATTGGAAAAGTTTGAACTTTCAACAAACCAACTGTTGATGTTTATGAGTGATGGTGCCGCAAACATGCTTTCTGTAGGACGGTCTCTTAAAACACATTGTGCTGACTTGTTACATATTACGTGTAAAATTCATGCTTTCAGTCATGTGGCAGATAGTATTACAAAATCAGTGTTTGTCAAATCCTCAAAACGTATTCGCAAATTTCACAAACTGTGCCCCCGTATACCCGAGCCACCAGAACCCATTCTTACCCGTTGGGGAACATCGTTACAGGCCGCGTTTTATTATCTTAAATATTTTGAGAACATTAAGAACGTGGTTTTACAATTCGATCCAAAGGAAGCTGCGGCTATCAAAGAAAGCCAGTCGAAATTTCAAGATAGTCAGGTTAAAACGGATTTAAAAACTATTTAGAACAATTACTTCGGACTAGTGGAGGCAATAGAAAAATTACAAAATCCTTCGGTGTCGTTAGTGGAATCTCTGTAAATAGTGCAACATGTTCACGCACAGCTATGCGCGGTAGAAGATGGAAAAAATGTTTGTGTTCTAGAAAGGTTTGAAAGTGTTTTAGAGAAAGATTCTGATTTTGGCACATTAAGACAAATTTGTGAAGGTGCGTCAACAGAACCGTTAAGTTGTTCCAAAGATTATTTTATTTACACAAATATAACGTCACTAGATGTAGAACGTTCGTTTTCTGCATATAAATACACTTTTTCCTCACGCCGTACTCGGTTTGCCGAAATAACTGGAAACATATCTAATGTTGCAGATATTTAACAGACATTCACTTTGTGATTTCACGGAAGACCCTTAAGACGGTAAGTGTTTGAGCACGTATTATATATTTTATTTCTGACCATGTATTTTGTGTAAACATTTATGCGCCCGCCACTGGCTGTTGGCGCAAATTGAGCAACTCTAATTATGAATCTTGAGTCTTTTAGATAGTTCAGGAGATATGTAACTATTTTGTTCGCATTTTTAATTATTTCTTTAACATTATTGTTCATAATACACTCTGTCCATGATAACGGTTTTATTACTTGTATCTGCTTTTGTGATTATTATTTGAGGATTATTTTTTACAATATCTTTAGCTAATTTGGTTTGTTTATGTAATAATTTTTGATTAGAGTCTAATTTATTTTTTGATGAATTTTTAAAATTATTGATTAAATTACTGACTTTACTTCTAATTTTGTTTTTCTCTGTTTCAGAAGATGGTGTTATTGTTGACGCTATGTTTGCTACAATATTATTTATGGGTATATTTTTTTAGATGCATATTGTAAACTGAAATTAGGACCTAAGCTTAAAATGTGTGCCACATCGCTAGAAATGGGTTTGCAATCCAACCTTCCTTTCGTGAACTAGAAGTTTTATTGAACTTTTTGTTTTTCTTCTAATTTGTTGATTTTATTTTGTTGTTTGCTTTTTTAAACATATAATAAATAATATTAATAAAAAAGGGATAAAACAACTTAAATATTAACTGATTATTTATTAAACTACATGGAAATAACTCCTGTGTAATTACATTATTAATGAAATAATTTAATTATACTGTAACATAAAAAAATCTTTATTAGTTCATTCCCTTGTTCCTAATTTTAATTATTAACTTTAGGTTTTCTTTCCATTATTGTAATTTTTCTTTTATTTGATATCCTTGTAGCTGGCCTGAACGCTTGAACACGAAACTGGTCGCCTAATTTTTTCATTCCTACCTTTAATATGAATATTTTCTTAACACATAGCTAAATGATTTACTTGGAAGAAACACTTGGATTTTCTTGATTTTCCAACCTTAAGAAAACATTTATCTAGTATAAATAAAATTTCAAGAAAATTATTTTTATAGTCTTGAAATAAAAATATTTTCTGAAACAGAGACTGATTTTTGCAAGAATATCTATTTTCTTGATGCAAAAAGCGTGCAACTCATACATTTAGTTTTTTTCTTAATTTTTCTTCTCAGATGGCAATATAAATATAAATATAAACATAAATATAAATATAAATATTTCTTTGTGGTGTTTTAATCGATGTTGATTTTCATAGAGGCACATATTTCGCAAAATGCTAGGCGACACGTTTTCGTTACGGAAGAATTTTTTGAGGTTATGTTACCTGTCAAAGATGTGTAAATAAATATTGTGACATTATGAGAGTTTTGGCGGTAATTGAAAAATTATAATTCTCATAAGTTTCTTTTGTTAATATAATTGAGCTAAAAAAGGTTTTGATTTAATTTTTATTAAACGGTCTCTTACACTATTCGTAATTTCAAAAAACGGCCTCTACATATACCCTATTGCTTAGATTCTTAAATGAAAGTGTAAGTAATGTAATGTTAACTTATAAACAGCTCAATTCCAGAAATACTTGATATTAAACTAAACGTCTATGATCCTTATTTACCCTATTTAACATGAATATTCACTAAAGTGGTGACTCCACTTATGTGCTAAATACAAGAAAATTTAAATCTAGAATTTCTTTCACTTCTGTCACTCTAAATATATTTTTTTTAAATTTTACATGAAACCGCGAGGCATATATTTAGAACGTATTAATTTTATTATAAATTAATACCAATCGTCTGATAAATTTATTTTAAAATAAAAGAAAAAGAATTTCTATAACATTTGTCTCAATAGTAACCATAAACTTTTACAAGAGTATTCAGATTAAACCAGAACTGCATATATACATACATTCACGCAGATCACTATCCGATTCATAAAACAAATATAAAACGGATAACTTTACATCTGCGTTTTCGCTAGATGAATAAACAAAGATAGAGATAAAGCTAATCTTAAATATCTATGCGTATACTGATTTTTATACTGCTCAGGTGACAATAAACAAAATTTTAGATGATGTAAAAGCAACATAGATCGAAGTTCTGACTTATAAAAAGTACCATTACTATACACTCACAGACAAAAATATTGCATATGTTATTTTAGGTCTTTATTATTTTTTTCTTTAAAACTTTTGTGACTTCTATTGCTAAATCTTTTACACTGGAGTGTTCTACGTATTATGCAATTTGTTACAGAAGAAAATAATATTTTAATATAGCCTTTTATGAGTGCATAAGAGGTAACGATAAAACGTTATACATTGGCGTAATGTGCCTTGGAGACCAAAACACTGATTGATCTTCATTCGATGTCGTCAGAATGACATTTTCAGGGCTTTAGTGTACTAGTGTGTAGTTTCGGTTAGCGAGATGCCTCATTTAAATGTCATAAATTGTGTTAAAATTGTTTGTTTGGCTAATGAACGGTACACACAAGAAGATATTGCACGGAGATTAAATATCCATCAATCGACTGTCTTTCGTACAGTAAGACGACACAATGAGACTGGAGAATACAAAAGGCGGCGTGGTCAAGGACGTAAAAGATGTACAACGCCAAGAGATTACCAATATTTGAGACTTCAATCTTTACGAAATCGCGCACTTACAGCACCGCATCTTAGAAATGAATTATTGAATACAAGACAAGTCAATGTATCTGTCAAAACAGTAATAAGGAGACTTAAGGAGGTCGGTTTAAATCCAAAACGTCCTGCCAGAGTTTCTCGGCATCTCCCACGTCACAAAATTCAACGCCTAGAATTTGCAAGAGCTCATGTTAATTGGAATGAACATCAATAGGGAAAGATTCTTTTTACAGACGAAACAAGAATACAATTATAGAAGCCTGATGGACGTAGTCGTGTATACAGAAGATCAGGAGAACGTTTCGCAGAATGTGATCTTGCATAAAATCTTAGCTTTGGTGGCGGTTTCATTATGTTATGGGGCGGCATTAATTGGGTAAGTCACATGGAACTCATTGATGTAAATTTAAGAATGAATGCTGACTGGTACATTCACAAAGTCATTGAAGAACATGTTTTACCTTATGCCGGCTTTATTGGCTACGATAATTTTATGCTAATGCATGATAATGCCCGAGCCCATGCCGCAAGGACAGTGATCCAGTACCTTGAGGATGTCGAGGTTGCGGCGCTTGAGTATCCAGCAAATAGTCTTAACGCAAATCCCATAGAATATCTATGGAACATTCTAAAAAGAAATATACGAGCACGAAATCCAGCTCCTAACTCAATTGCAGAATTAAGAATTGCTGCACAGGAAGAATGGAATCGAATTCCTTGAGAAATCATCAAAGATCTTTTGCGCAGCATGCCTCGGAGGATGCAGGATATCGTTAGAGCAAGAGGAGGAAGTACTAAGTATTAAAGTGTTATTATGTTGCGTTGTTATTATGTTTATGGGTAATTAATCTTGCTTTTTTCAATTAAACGTTTTTGGCCAAAAACAAGTTGTTTTAATAATTCCTCCACGAATTTGACGCCTATAACGTATTCCCACATATGTATAATTTATTTGAGTTATCCAATACAACGGTAAAAACACTCCCGAGGTGTACAAGATTCAGCCAACAAACATCGCAAAAGTTTTAAAGAGAGAAACAATAAAGGCCGAAAATAAAATATGCAATATTTTTGTCTGTGAATTCAATTATTTTTTAAGTTACAGGTAGATTCAAATTACTGTACAGTACTGGCAAATCAGTAATGTGTTTGTCGGTGGTTAATATGCAGTTAATAGGGAAACGATTGAATAACACATTTTTATACAAAAATAAAATTTATATATTTTTTAATGGAGCCGCCTGTATATGTCAACATTTTGAAAGGTAACTTAATTTTCGATGTAAACTTTTTGTATGTCAACTATTGCTCCGGTATGAATAACAAGAAAGTTGGAGTGATTTTTAGTTTCTATTAAAGATACACCCTTATAGTTTAAAGTAAGCTGTTGTAACCGCGAAACCAAATAGTTTAAGGTCTCAAAAGTTACATTCAGCAATCATACGTCGGAGAAATTTATACTATGTACTCATGTATAAAAGTTGCAAGAACCTACTATAAATGTGGCGCTTATTTCCAAAGTGCAACACGTACAAATTTTTATTTTAATGTACAAGGCAGACAAAAATAAAACAATGTGCTAATAGGTCAGTTATAAGCCCTCGCAATTTATTTCAATTTGGTTTCTCCGATGAAGCAGTGATTAAATTGCGAAAACTTAGAACTGATCAATTGAGTATGTTATTTTATTTTTGGTGCCTTACACATTACTCTATCTACCGTAGAGGTAACGAGCACAGCCAGTAGTTCTTTTCAATTTTATTTTAATATAAAAAACTACTAAAAACTGTTACAATAAAAATATAAATATTATATAAATACAATTCCGTACTTAAACTTTTTAATATGTTATGAAAATTAAAATACGATTCTAAATATACTTCTTTTCTACAAATGGTATCCTTTATTTTTGTCGAAATTACCATAAATTGCCTGGACATGTGTCATTTTGAAGAAAAGACGTGGGCGCAGCAATCAAAAAATCAGAGGAGGAAAGTCATCTGTGTTTCAAAAAAATAATCAAATTTTTATATAATGCAAAGAAACAACTTGATTCCCAATGGAAATCATTGCTGCAAATATCACAAATTTAAAGAAACGCCAACAAAAAGCAACCCCGAGTGAAATCAGGTAAAGCTAATGCCTATTTGAATTAGTAGGAACTATGATTCAAGGAAATGAAAAGTTAAACATGGAGGTATCATAACTAACGTAACCAGCAACTATCATAGAATGGAGCTAAATGAAAAGAGCTACAAGCAGGATTTAAACCGAGAATTAGGCTTCTAACTCCGTCGCCGTGAAGTAGAAAGCCTACTGATCGAATGAATAGGAAGAAACATTAGGATTTTAGGGCGAAAATCTCACCAACCACTTTCGGTTACGTAAAACAAAACATATTTTTGATTAAAATTGAACCCTATTGTAATAAAACAACGCGGCAAAGATTTTACGTTGCGTAGTTATGATTGTTAAAATATTAACCATTATTTATATTGCATTCGCTGTATTTTGTGGTTATATTTGCACCAAAATTTTAAATAATAGCTGCATTGTTGAATTAAAAAGTAATAAGTTGCATTTTTGCAAAGGTTTTGTTGTAATAACATATGAATTCGGTGAATTATTTGCCAAAAACACAACGAAATATACGAGTACAATCGTCTCGCAAAATTATACTTTGACTTTTACGTCAATTCAATTTCAATAATACAACCTGGCTTCTCCAATGTGATTTTATATGCAGGATATATAAAAGTATAATTGTCAAATAAGAGACTATATTAGGATTTGAGTTGCCGCTTTATCGGGCAATAAACACTCATAAAAGAATAAATCTTTATCGCCAATATATCTTATAGAAACCATACTAAAGATCTTTTCGATATGAAAGTGGTATATAAGCTGTAGTAATTCCGAACAACTTCATCAGTTTCACTGACCTGTCAAAACAAAAAGAACGAAAATGTTCAAGCTTGCTTTGATTGCAGTTGTGTGCTTAACGGGTGAGTATTAGAGACACGATATTTACAAGTTATATATGTTATATTATTACTGATGTGCAACAGGGCTTGAGGCCGGCGTCATACTTCCCAGCAAGGATGTCCCGAAGGAAAGCATCGTGATTACGGAAATCGTTCCCCAACCCTTGCCAATCGAAATTCCCGGCTTTGAACTTGATCCAGCACCTGAACAAGAGGTCCCATGCGATGACGAGGAAGTCATCGTCTTCGTTCCAGGAGAATTGACCAAACCTGAAGTTGTCGGCCCATCTGATCTTCTCAAGCCTGAAATTGTTGGCCCATCTGATCTTCTAAAGCCAGAGGTGATCGGTCCATCTGACCTTCTTAAGCCAGAAGAGGTCGGTCCATCCGATCTTCTTAAGCCAGAAGTGATCGGTCCATCTGACCTTCTTAAGCCAGATGAGGTCGGTCCATCTGACCTTCTTAAGCCTGAAGTAATAAGTCCAGGCGATTTGGTCAAGCCTGAACCGGAAGTCGCGCCAGGCGATCTTGTAAAACCCGAACCGGAAATCGTACCAGGTGACCTTGTAAAACCCGAACCGGAAATCGAAATCGTTCCAGGCCAATTGGTTAAGCCAGAACCCAAACCAGAGATTGAGGATGAATTCCCATGCGTCGTTGAGGAACCAATCGCCCTTCCCGATCCCGCACCACAACCAGTTGAACCACCAGTCATTGCTGTTCAACCTCCATTAATTGCTGTTGATCCACCAGTTATCGCCATTCAACCACCAATCATTGGTGTTGAACCACCAGCCATCGCAATTGAACCACCAACTATCGCCATCGAAGCACCAGAAATTGACCCCAACTTTGTCCCAGATAACGTTTGGATTACGTCTTAGATTGTTTGGTTTTGTCTATACCAATTATTGTATTGTAAATATGAAGGTATCAGCGATTAAAAAGTACAGTTAGTAAGCTTTATCCAATTGTTTTTCTGAAATTTTCTTAATGAATACAAGACTACGCCAAAGAGAAACGCATTTCGATTCGTAAAATTTTATAGTAATAATTTTGTTGATGATTTTTCAAAAATCATTTTCTTGATTACCGAATTTTGAACCATCAATAGTTTGCTGTTGAAATAGATCTTACAAGGAATACAAATTTATAACAAAACATAGTTTGTTATCAAGAGTTATCCGTTACTAAAATACTGATCAACGTTATGGCAATGTGTTACACCTTAACGTTTGGCAACCTATCAATCAATCAAATCAATAATGTCGTTACTAAAAACGACGTAGAGTAAAGGAGTGAGGAGACTTGAGGAAAACCAGGTTTTAGTGTTTGAGAACTTATCGAAGAGATTGTTAATAACCAATATTCGTTCTATTGAAATTTGTACAAATTCTATATCATAAATTTTGTAGTAAAGGAAATGGTTTTGCCGTTTTATTTTAAATGTCAATGTGATTTAAATCTATTGGGCAGATGATTATATATTTTAACGGCCAGATAGCTGGTGGAGACTTGCAATGTTTTTAATCGACGGTATGGGATTATGTAGTTATTTCTACTGCGTGTTTTGTGTTCGTATAGCTCTCTATGCGTTACGTACTTGGATTTGTTGATGCGTACGTACATCAAACATGATGAAATGTAACAGCACGCCAAGGTAAGTATACCATTTGCTCTAAAAAGTGATCTACATGATGTTCTGTAGTCTACATTGCTTAAAATTCTAACTGCTTCTTTTTGTTTAAGAAATATCCTAATCACCTCTGGTGAATGTCCTCATATCAAGACACCATACGTAGCTTTACTGTGAAATAAAGCAAAATATGCCACTCTTGCCGCTTCGTATGCTGCTACCGCCATCACCCTCCTCACAGCATAGATCGCTGTGGCTAACTTCCTAGACGTGACCTCAATATGCATCTTGTAGTCCAGTTTGTTAGAAATGTGTATACCAAGGAAGCAAATACTCTTTCTCTCAGGTAAGTCTTTCGTAGACAGTAACAGCGTCTGTGTTTTTGTTTTGTTCAAGCAAAAGGCGTTACTTTTAAACCATTCATCTGCTTCTATTAACGCTAATTCAGATTTTTTTCTGCAGATCTCCATGCATATTTTCTCTAGTTAATAACGTGGTACCATCTGCGTATAAACACACTTCGTCACATTGTATATTACGTGGTAAGTCATTGGCATATATCAAGAACAGTATTGGGCCCAAAACTGGTCCCTGAGGGACTCCATTGTGAACTGGACGTACCTTCGATTCCGTATTTTGCCACACAACTACTTGCCTTCTATGCGTCAAGTAGGATTCTATTAGCTTGAGTGCAGGTCCTCTAATTCCACAGTAACTTAATTTGGACAGCAAGATGTGCACCTTAACGCAATTGAAAGCTTTTGAAAGATCGCAACAGGTTAGTATAACATCATCTTTCTCGTTAAAAGCAGTTGTTATCGCTTGTATTATTTTAGTAGCCGCTGTAATATTGGATCTTCCCGGTGTCCGTGTTGTTCCTTACAGTAGATGTCGTTTTTTTGTAAAGAAACTTACTATTCGATGTTTAATAGCATATTCGAATATCTTGGGGAATATAGGTACTAGTGCGATGGGCCGATAGTTGTTTAAATCGCTTTCGTCTCCTTTTTTGTAAAGGGGCACTATTTTTGTCAATTTTAATTCGTTTGAAAAGACACCTCTTAACATACACTCGTTAAAATAGCGAGCTAGAGCTTCTGCGATGTTACATTTTAAAGGTCTTATAATGTCTGACGATAGCCCGTAAACGTCGAGCGATGTACTTTTCTTAAGACGTGCGATGATATCATCAATTTCCTGGGCGGTTACCGGATATAGAAAAATTGAGCACTGTACATGATTTGAATCTTGTTCCAGCAAAAGAAGAGGATTTTGATTGGGACCAGGTATTTTGGCTGCCAGTTCATCGCCAATCGAACTGAAGAAATCACTAAAATCATATGCATTTAAGCCGTGGTCTTGTGTTTGGTAAGTTTTAGTTTCTAGGTTGGTCTCCAGCTTTATTATGTCCCAAACGGTTTTGTTTTTGTTGTTCCATGACTCTATAAGATTGGTTACTGCTGTTTTTTTTTTTGGTGTTTCGAATTTCTTTTCTATAATCCTTTTTTAATTTTTTGTAAATATGTTCAGCTCCTTGACTTTTGGTAGCTTTGTATATAGTGTACACGGCGTCAAGCTTCTCTTTCATATCACCTATCGCTTATGTCGTCAGCGTTGCAAGTAAGACAGGGTCAGGACAGCAAAAGGCTTCTGCGGAATGAGGTTCTGCATCGGCTTAAATACCCTTGCGATGGGTGACGCGGTATTTGTTCTGAAAGGTGTACTGTACAAAAACGAGACAATCTCGTGCGTCGATAAACCAAGCAAATATACATAAAAATAAATCAAACATGTGTAATCTAATAAATTGTGACGAACCGCTGTTCGACCCTAAAATTTAAAGGACAATTTAGAAGACTTTATTGAAATTATTATTATTTTCAAATGTTATTTCGCCTTTAAATTCTTTTGTAAATAATTTGAAATTAATGTAAATTTACTTTTGAACACGCTTGTATACACTGTATATTTTTCCCGCTCGAAATATTGTTGTGTAATATCTTATAGGGTTTCCGAAAATTTGATTACATAAAATAAAATAAAATAATTCAAAGAATTTACATAGAATATTGTTCTAGTAAAATATTGTATCTTTTATTTCCTAGATGAAAAATACTTTGAATTTGTGACGAAAAGAGGTTCACCACAGGATTTTGTTCAGTACTGAAATATTTATAGAATATACTACCTATTCTAACTTGTAGTTCTTTAAAATTCGAAATAAGTTTCCTATTATATCAACTGGTTTTATCACATTCAGGTGATAGTACTTCATATTTTCTTCTAGATAAAGGAAAAATGATTCCAAAACAAATTAACCGTGATCCTTTCTATTCATAGCACATATTATTAAAGATGTATTTTTCT
The DNA here is from genome assembly GCA_029619315.2 of Dynastes maya. Taxonomy (NCBI): domain Eukaryota; kingdom Metazoa; phylum Arthropoda; class Insecta; order Coleoptera; family Scarabaeidae; genus Dynastes; species Dynastes maya. The sequence continues at coordinate 41,062,921 of JAROYE020000006.1, read as the reverse complement.
TGTTGCTTGTTTAGGTGTATGTTAAAAACCTTTTCATTCTCTCTTCACTTAATCAAATTTTATTGATAGAGAAATGGTTTCGCTGGAAAGTGCTTCTGTAACAAAAACGTGTTCCGGCTGTGTTCGCTCATAAAACGCTGCTCTTTTGAATAATGCGCGCAGTAAATTTACCCTGTCAACGACACCTTTTACCCATATTTTAAGTAAACAACTCTCGATCGTAAACACCAGCATGTGTCGAAATGCGGTTAAAAGATTTTTAAATTAACGTTCACGGCGATTTGAGGCAATTACGATGGTCAAATGCAACCTAAAATGTCATCGCGCGCCAGATACGAACATGTACTTAACTTCGCGTCATTACCTTTTCATCATACCCTTGTAATATTCCCGTCTATTCATAAAATTCCGCGCTTTGCTTACAAATTACGCTATTATTCTCTTCTCTCCTGGCTACTCATTTTTCCTTCAACGCGAGCCAAAAAACCGCAATAATCTCGGTGAAAATTCTTAGCGAAAACTGTATATTACGTACCCGCACTTTGAAAGAAAATACAATAATGTGGCTAGCTGAGGATTTAATAATAGAGCTTAGATGTGAATCTAAATGTTGGTGTATTTGCGGTAGTAGTGATTAAAATATCAAGTTACATTAAGAACTCAAACGTAATGGAAATCTATATTTAGTGTATTCCACTATACATGTTCCTCTCGCGTCTGATAACTTATTGGTTTCCGAATGTCACTGCATAAGATCTGATCTTGTATTCACGTCCTTCTGCTGGCGTTCTTCACGTGTTATGTCATGGAAACTTTCTCTCTTTTTTTATTGTTTTAATTAATGGATTTTAATAGGTAATTTTGTTAGTTTTTTAAATAATGTCTAGCATTCTTGTTCTTCTTGCCAATGACATTCATAGCCAACAACTTTTTTCCAATTCGGACGTTCAACAACAAATAGGTAAAATTTCCATGAACTATTCTGAAGTTGCACAAGCTATTGAGCAATTAGAGAACAGTCACAGGCACAAAGTAAGGAAGTTTTTAAAGTAATTTTAACATTCGAATTGTTTTATTTAAAAAGTAAAAAATCACCACAAACTTGAGAATTATAAATTTTCTATCTCGTTAAATGAGATATCTAGGCCCATATTTTTTTCTAAATAACTTCGGACTTTAATTAATTGCCTCTTTTCAAAGGAAGATGCATTAAACTTTTAGCGTGATCCCACAAAAATAAGATTTATTAATGTTTAATGACGATTTTTTGTCGGAAAACCAAAATTTACTAAAAGTTCAAATATCTTAAAATTCATTAGACTTTGGACTAAGGTAAATATGGTTAATATGGTTCCCAAAGACCTCGCCGATCGGCTGTTCAAAACTTTACATCGTTGTGCCAAACACCCTGTATAATTGTATTGTTATTTACAGTTTGGTTTCTCTGATGAAGCAATAAAGAGATTGTGAACCTTACACTTAATCAATTGAGTATATTGTTTTATTCTCAGCCGCTTTGCCCAGTATTCTATCCTTTGTGGATTAAATATGACATAAATTACGTAAAATAAATGTTTTTGTACAAGTAAGTAATTCACGGAATCGATGAGTGCCTCCTTGTTTTCCCTCTCCTTGGTTCTTCAGAAGCATTAGAAAGAAAAAAAACCGAGCATATAACTCTAAGTAAAGGCGAAAAGTTCACATTGCGACCTTTATATCCAAACGCAGAATCTTGGTTTACAAGTTCCCTTCTGTAACTCCCTTTTATCCATCAAAGACGTGAACGGATTTCCAGCTTTAACACGTCTTCCCCGCTTCTCTTCACGCGTCCTGACCGAATTCTCCGGGTTCCACGGGAAATGAAACTCTCGCACTGTTTTTATTGTGTACCCCACACGCGCAAACAATTGCTTTTCATATTTTCCTCGAGGACGCGAATTTCTGTCACTTCTAGAACGAGCGAACTGTATTCAGGTGGCAAAAGAAACTTCACCTCGTCGTATTCTCCTTTCTCTGAACTCGACTTTATTTATTCAAGACCGAGAGGTAGAAAATCCTTTCCTTTTTGAGAGCGTTCATTTCGTGCGGCAGGTATTCCCTTTTGTCTTGCGTTCTATTGTAAGTTTTCGGAAGACTTTGATAATCTTCGAAATACAGTCTGTTGTCCTAATATAGTATAATGTTATAATTTACAACATCGAACGTAGCTGCCATTAGCGGCACGTATAATGACTTCAGTATGTCCACTCGTTCAATGTCAAAATTCCTCTAGGGGTTATTAGCGTTTTCTTGGTAGCTTCAACTCCTTTTGTAGCCTCTTATGGCCTCCGGTTGCGTTCCTGCATGGCATGCAGTATGCTATTTTCAAAAGTAAGAATATTCGTTTGAAATTATGGTGCTTCTAGTTTTACTGTTCCGTAGCCAAGGCTGCTGAAAAGGGTGAGTGTTTCACTACTTTTCACATATTATAATTATGTATTAGTTCTGTTATTTTTTTTCTATTTTCTTACTACTGTTTTTGTATACTAGGCAGGTACGGCTATGGCACGGCTCCCTGTTACCGGGCTCTATTAATGTATCATAAAATGTGAGAATTATTTAACTTTAAATAAATAGTACTTGGGGTGCCGTACTTTTGGGTAAGCTTTACCAATCTGTTAATCCAAGAAAACGAAATTTGTTAAAAAGGCAATACTGTTTTGCAGATATACACAACGTATACTTTCTTAACTAAATGCAGACTTGTTTGACAAAAGTATATACTACTCTAAATGCACATTTGCTTAAGCACTGGCTTTATATCGGGATGAATTGAGAGGTATGATTTGGTAACAATTATTCTCAGAAGCATTACTCTGATGCATTTACAAATGGATCTATCTTCAGACCGAAACAATAGTGGCAGTTCTGTTAATGATTGTGTTGGGATGAAGATTAGAATCATGCAATCAAAGAGAATTGCATCAGGGGATGCTATAGACGTCGAACTAACCGTGCAAAATTTGACCTAAATGGAATTCAGTTTATTGACAGGTTGTACTGGAGAATGGGATAATACGCTTAAATTAACTCCAGTAACGTTGAAATTGATTTAAGGTTATTAACGGAAAAGCGTCTAACCGATTAGCTCTTGAATAGTTATTGCAAATTTTCGTCTTTAAGAGATTAAAGCGTTTTCAAAAAGTAATCAAATTGAAGTAAGTTATATGTTAAGTAGTCAAGAACATCATCATCAAAGCTCTGCTTTTGAAATACATAGGTAGAAATATCAAAAATTTTGAGAGTTTTTTTCTGAAACCATTTTAGAACTATTTGGTTTAGTTTACAGAAAAATTTGTTCTTTCAAATATTAGGTATCCAATTTAGAAAGTTCATGAAAAGTATTACCAATTTGGTTCTTTGTTTTTAGGGCTAATATTAACTGAGGCAGTTATTGGCCAAAATATAAGAAAGCGTACTGTATAGTAGAGCAGTCCCTCGAGTTGATTTTCATTCGTCAAGAAATGTACCGTACCTCAATAGCTTAGCGTTACTGCTTGCGAGAGTTTGGAGGTACTTAGAGCAGTTGCTTGGCGTCTAATGTTTCTTTATTCCTTGTCCTTTCATGAATTGTCTATCTCGATACATTTGAAAGCTTTCAATTTTTGTACAGGTGAAAACTTGTTTAGAAATTTATCGTCCTTTACTTTTAACACATCAAACTGTTCAAAATATTTATGGCAATGACAAATTTTGTCAGCGCAGATAATGGTGAATTACGTCACCATTATCTACGCGGGCAAAATTTGTCATGTACTTCTCCGATTGGGACTACTATAAAACCAAACCTTTCATCATTAGGACATTTTTCTTGGCCACGTCTGGAAATATTTTGTTTAAAAAACCGGTTTCACTTCAGACTGCTCAGAAATATAAACCTCACTGTAAATTTAATAGAATTATGTATGTTATATATGAATATTGGTGGTTACACTATCTCCATTTCTGGAGTTGACACAGTTGCAGGAGACTTCTATATAGATACACTTGCAAAGCGAACTCAAGCTTATTTTATGACTTATTACACTCTCAAAATGTTGAAATTGTTGTAACGCAACCTACGCGTATTTCTAGAGATTCGAGTAGTTGTATAGATAATATTATTGTTTCGAGAAAGCTGTTTGATCGAGTTATACAAACGAGTGTGGTGGCTACTGGCTATTCGGATCATCTACCTTTATTAATGAGATGTAATATCAATCATATTGGTAATGCATCTACATTTAAATATTCAAGACTTTTTACCGATGAAGCACTTACTACATTTTGTAATACTTTGCGTGATGTGCATTGGGAGGAGGTGTTTACCTTATCTGATGTAGACGCAAAGTTTAACACGTTTCTTTCAACCTTTGTTCGAATATTTAATGAGTGTCCCTATTCGTAAGGTTAAGATTCGTAGAAATAGCTGGAATAATACACCTGAAATCTTACGATCTAAAAATAATGTTATTTTGTACCAAATATTATCTATGTACAACCCGGATTATAAGCCCCTGTATATTTATTTTCAAAAGGTACATCGTGCAAATATACAAAATAGGCAAAGAGATTATTATGGTAACAAAATTCTACAGTCTCAAAATAAAACAAAAGAAATGTGGAACATTGTAAATTCGAAACTAAAATCTGAAAAAGGCGTAGTTTTGCCTGGTCATCAAGATGCTGAGTTTCTAGCAAATAATTTCAATATGCATTTCATTCTACAAGAATCTTTACAAAAGGCAAACAACTTCTCTACTATCAATATAATTAACAATAAAACATCTATATTCCTCGCGCCTGTAACTGAGCTAGAAATTCTTTCGTGCGTCAAAAACATGAAAAATAAGCGGTCTGCGGGTATTGATGGGATCCCGACTTGTATAGTAAAATCATGTATTGAACATATTTCTTACCCTTTATGTCATTTAGTAAACTCTTGTTTTACAATTGGAACTTTCCCACAGCAACTTAAGGTGGCAGTAGTTAAACCTATATATAAGAAAGGTGATATTAATGAATTAAGTAACTACAGGCCTATTTCTTTGCTAAGTAGTTTTGCTAAAATTTTTGAATATTTAATTTTTGATAGGCTTCTCTGTTTCTTTAAAAAACATAATTTACTTAACAATTTCCAGCACGGCTTCACAAAAGGAAAATCAGTTGAAACTGCTATTTTTCAGTATACCGATGAGGTTCTGTCAATATTCGAAGACCGCGAATTAGCATGTGGTATATTTTTGGACTTAAGCAGAGCATTTGACAATGTGGATCACTCTATACTGCTTACCAAACTTGATATGTACGGCATTCGTGGGGTTGCGAGTGATCTCATGCATTCGTACCTTAACAACAGAATGCAATTGGTTGAACTTACAAAGAATGGCAAATCTTCACGATCACAAATTCTTCCTCTTAAAAAGGATTACCACAGGGAAGTGTTCTTGGCCCTATATTATTTAGTCTGTATGCAAATGATATAAGTAATGTTGTGCAACGATCTGAACATATCATTGTAAACTATGCAGATGATACCAATTTACTGGTTCGAGGAAGTGACTATTCTGAATTGAACAGAGAATGTAATAGTTATTTTTGTGCACTTGATAACTGGTTTCTTAACAACAATTTAGCTTTGAATCTAACCAAAACATCTTGCATGGTTTTTCGAACTTCTGCAGCAATACCAAGGCCTTCTTGTATTGAACTGGGCGGTAGGAAAATTGCTATAACCAGTTCAACCAAATTCTTAGGTCTATATATTGACGAATTTTTGAAGTGGTCAGCGCACACGGATAACATCAGTAAACAACTTAATTCGATAACCTTTGGATTTAAAACTTTAAAAAAGATACTTAATACTCCGGATCTGTTCGCGGTTTATTATGATGTATTTTACTCACGCATGAGTTATGGTATCATTTTCTGGGGTCAATCTCCAGAAGTATATAGAGTTTTTCTAGCTCAGAAGAAAGTCCTTAGAGTTATTTTCGGTTTATCAAGTAGAGACAGTCTAAAAACCGTTTTTAAACAGCATAATTTACTAACCTTTTATGGAGTATATATTTACAATTGCATAATTTTTTTGTTTCAAAATAAAATGAATAAAAATGATTCTAAATACAATCACGTACATAATACTCGTTTAAAAGATGACTTTTATCAGTACCCAATACATAGGTTAACATTAACAGAAAGGAATGTGTATTATTCTAGTCTACGTTTATATAACAAACTACCACTGTTCATCAAAACTAGCAACAATTCAAGAATATTGAAAAGCAGATTGTATGAATATTTAGTTAATTTAGAACCGTATTCGTTAAATGAATATTGGAATAATTAAAATTATGTGGTTTTGTTGACTTTTCTTGTATACCTTTGTATACTTCGAAATAAATATAAAAAATAAAATAAAAATAAAAAATAGATCATGAAATCTTGCGGGGAATAGCACGATTGCCTTTGCCGTGAACTGACGGCGTTGCCTCAATGTTTACAAAGTTGACTTAAATAGCGTTCTTGAAATAAATATGTTACTGGGCAATAAAGTTTACCGTCATCTTTTAAGAATTTCGTAATCCTTAAATAAGATAATTCTGCTTACTTGCAAATTCGCATGGATATAAATGTGTCTTGTCATTAAAGATATTTCTTTTTCTTTTGTAATGGTTACTTTTCTTGAATGCACTCCTTTAACAAATTTATAATATTATTGGTTGTAGTTCTTGATTCAAGGGAACAAGAAATAAAACAAAGCGGAGTCCGTAGATTTGGACGAAACCAGGTTGATTGTGGAACAATATTTGAAATAAACGCTCAATAGTGACTCGTTGCGAGTTGTTCATACTAGGAAGAAGGGTTGATAAAAAGATCCTTTTACTCGCAAAATTCTTTTTTAATATAACTAAATAATGACCGGTTTCGGATCAAAGCCCATCCTCAGGTTAAGAATTTTTATTAATATCAGTTCAAAAGTCGTCTAACAATAAAAAATATATTCCAGATGTAAAGCGATGAATAGACATATCAAATTTTGTAATTAATGTAATATAAAAATTAGATTAAAATCAAGTGTAAAAAGAGGACGAACGCATCAAGTTAAAATACAATTGTAGTTTAGTTATATTAAAAAAAAAAAAATTGCGAGTAAAAGGACCTTTTTATCAACCCTTTTTCCTAATAATATTTGAAATATTTAATCAGGTTTCGATTCATAATAATAAATTTTGCAGAATCATGACAGGATGCTGATTGGTCGGTAGTTATCATAATTGTTATAATGACCATTTTTATATACAAGTATGATCAGTGCATGCTTGAATCTAATACAAAAATGCCATTTGAGACAGATACATTAATTAAATGGGTTAAAGGTGAAGCAATATGTGACTGCACCTTTAAATGCTGAAATATTATCAACACCAGTTGCTGCTGTCGAATTGAGTTTCCGCATTGCATAAACTACATGAAAATCGGTTACTGGGCCGAGAAAAAAGGGACGTGCGGCTGATTCGATATATGTATTACTATCAGCGTAATCAATATCGTTAGAATAACAAGACGCCACAAGTTTGTCAGGTAGTGCTGAGAAATTATCATTAAAATTGTTACATAAGTCCTGATGATCCTCAGATGGAATGCATTGCTTCGTGTAATTATTGCGTTCTCTGTTGATTAATGACAAAACGGTTCTCGATTTATTAGCAGATGCAAGAATGTATTAATCATTGATAAGAAGCGGGTTATTTTCTTTATTGTTTGTTTATACCGCGTCAGTAAGTTCCTTAGTAAAGTAAAATATATGGACACTGTAGCAACGTTTGCTTGCTTTGAAAGTATAAGGGCGGGCAGCCGCGCGACGGAAATGCATCAGACTCAGTAAGAATCCAACGTACTAGACTCTAGTTCTAGAATTCTAGAACTGACATATCAAATTATCGACCCATTTCCTTAATATCTAATGTCGGTAAAATTTTTGAATATTGCATGCTGGATAGATTGAATTTGTTTCTTAAAAAACACAAAATACTTAATGATAATTCACATGGTTTTAGAGAAAATAGGTCGACAACTACCGCATTAATAGCTTTTTATGACGTTATTTTAGAAAATATTAACAAACGAAATATTCCACTTTCCATTTTGTGTGATCTTAGCAAAGCTTTTGATTGCGTTCAACATTCCTTATTATTACAGAAACTATACGAATACGGTATACGAGGCAATGCTGCTGAATGGATACACTCATACTTGGAGGGACGTATGCAATTTGTCTTCATTACGCACATTTCAAACAATAGACTCAAATAATACAAGTCCAGCTGTGTGCCCGTTCCCCATGGGGTTCCTCAGGAATTTGTTTTGGGCCCCCTGCTTTTCAATTTATATATGAATGACATATATAACTTTGTAAATGATTTTCTACTTTATATGTACGCGGATGACACCACTATACTTATTTCTGGTAGCGATTCTAATCAAGTTGAAATTGCAGGTAACGCCGCAATAGATCGTATAAATCAGTGGTTTTGTGCTAATAAATTATGTTTGAATGACAATAAAACTAATTTTATATTATTTCACACTCCTCAGCGTACCCAAAACATTACTTGTGACATCCATGTTGGTGCTAAACCTTTGCAGCAACTACACTCGGCAAAATTCCTAGGGGTTGTAGTGCAAGATAATCTGTTGTGGAATGAACACTGCGATTATCTTACGAATCTCTTGCATCAAAAAGCTTATCTTTTCCGTTTCTTAAAATCTAGCTTGTCTCTGGAAACCCTTATTTCTGTATACTATTCTGAAATCCAAGCTCGGCTTCATTATGGAGTTCTTCTTTGGGGAACTTCTTCTGCAGCCAAAAGTGTTTTTATAGCTGAAAAGCAAATTATTAGAGCTATTAGTGGCATAAAACTGAGAGATTCATGTAGACCTGTTTTTGTTTCGCATAATTTCTTAACTCTACCATCCCTTTATATTTTGGAAGCTGTCTGCTACATACATGAAAATAAAGATCAATACCCAAAAAACAAAAATGTTCACGCATACGAGACCCGTCACTTCAACAATTTCTATTTACCAACTCCTCAATTACATGTTTATGCTAAGGGTTTCCAATATTTAGGCAGAAAACTTTATAACAAATTGCCATCTCATCTTAAGGAAAGCAATAATTTTAAACAATCGGTTAAGATATTTCTAATTAGCAAATGTTATTACACCATCGATGAATTTTTCCTTTAGTTCAGCATATTATGTTTGTCGTTCCTACTTCTGCACTTCTGTTGTTCATTCTTATATTATTATTTAAGTTTTCCTTAGTTCATTTTAGTTTGACTGATTCTATTGTCATTTGACACTTTGAATTAATAAACGTTATTATTATTATTATTATTATTATTATTAGTTTATATCTTTAATCGATCATCCTTGTCTCTCTCGATCTTTTCTCCTCGGTTATTTATTTGTGTCTCGAAATTATACTGAAGAATAGTTTTCTTTTTAATTATGTTCTTATAAACTAAGAAGTTGTTAAATGGTACTACGGTAGAGGCAGTATTACAAATGACTGCATATTTGAACATTTATTATAATAATAGGTTCAATTGAATTTTTATACATACAAATACGATTCATTTTGACATAAAATTCCATTAATTAGATTTAGAGATTATGTCTTTGTTTTGGAATTTACATCTAAAGGTTTATGTATTTATTATGCACTTACTGTCACTTGAACATTTAATATATTGGATATTTGGACATCAATAGGATAAAAATCAAATAAGATGTATTACGTATTTCCAAAAATCTGTGCCGAGCTGATACCTCGAGTACGTATTCTAGGCGACTGACTTGCAAGTGTGTGCGGTTGTCTAGGGACACTGAGGAGTGGAGAGGGCGTTCCTTCCACAGGCGGCAACGTTATTCACTATACGCATGGGACTAGCGCTTATAAATGAATCCTTACCAACAACACTAGTATGTATAAGGTGACGCAGGTGTTCGTTTAATTTCCCAGAAAATAATTGAAATAATGTATTTTTATCAATGCTGTTCGAATTATCGAAATTTATTGAATATTCGAATTATCGCATGTTCGGATTACAGAGGCTACTCTGTACTTGTACAAGTTAACTCAAATATCTTTTCAAAATAGGTTTTGTAAGAGTTTCTGAACGCTGACAGAAACGTACTTGCCGTTTCATATATCGAACATTAATATGAGGGGTCGATCGTTTATTTGTTGTCAATCATGCGCTCGTTTGTTTCCAGGCCATATATATTCCTCTCTAGAAAAACGGAGAAATAATCAACGAACTACACGGAAAACATCGAGCCGTTAATTTGTAAAGCTTAACGAGTAACGTAAAGTACGAAGAACTGTGTGTATACGAACTACAAACTAATAACACGAACGCAACACACGTTCCGAATGCTAAAACAATATTATCGATTTTACGTCAGAGCGTTCGTGGCTGGCAGCGGGTTTTGCTATATACGGAGCTACCGGGCCGCCGTTCGTTGGATACGGGCGCACGAGAGGAAAAAAATGAACGTCGATTCATTTATTATATTTACTTGTTTGACATCGGCTAAGTAAATTACTTTCCGAAGTCACGTTCGCTTACCTGTCAATTTTTTGTTTCCGCCGTTATGGGGCCGCGTTTTATTTGTTTCCCGCTTGGATTTTATTGCCCAATAAGCGGTCTCAGCGAAACGACGAGCGAAAGAAAAAAGATACGAAACAAAACACGGAAAAAAACTGAAACGAAATTGTAGCGAGATTACTCAAAATTGTTTGCTTTGGTTTTTGTTTTTCTTCGATAATTTCGTTTTACGGTGGGTAAATATGAGAAACGAAAATCGAATAATAGTTTGCATTCATAAAAAGGTCCTTTAACTATTAACGTTATTTTAATACTACGGTTAAAACACTAAGTGATACTTCATTTTGAATGCTTCAATAGGGAATAACGTTAAATTTGTAGCGAATAATACACAGCAGGGGCTAAAATGCAAACAGAAAGGGTAAGATTTGCTCGTAAGGTATTAATAATAATAATAATAATAATAATAATAATAATAATAATAATAATAATAATAATAATAATAATAATAATAATAATAATAATGGTCTTTATTATCCAACAGAAAACAAAGTCTAATTACAGGATAATAATAAAAAAAAAAAAAAAAAGAAAAAGGTGCACAGCACTTCTGGACATAATATACAGCGTACACATATACAAACGCCAGTTATTATAAAACAGACAACTCTAATAGCAAAAAAAAAAAAAAAAAATAAGAACATTGGTTAAGAAAAAAGATACTGAACCAATTCAGTGCCACAGAGTTCCAGTACTTAATTAAGAAAAAAGATCACCATAAAGTTTATTAGCATTCTTCGACATGTGCGTTATTGAGGCTTTAAGTAAAATATTAGTCTTCGCTGTGGGAACAAAGAACGTTTCCGTTTGTCTAGTTTTGTACTGAGGTACAAGAAACCCAACTGCTGCAAGTATGTTCGGGGCATCAATTTTATTAGTAATTATTTTAGCCAGAAATTTAGCGCTGGCTATCTCCCGACGAGTAGTTATAGTTTGCATATTATGTTGTTCCAATAGGCTGTCATAATCTGTTCCGCGTGATGGATACGTACCAGTGATTTTAAAGGTTAAGTATTTTAGGAACCTCTTTTGTGTCCTCTCAATTGCAAGTTGTTGGTAAAGGTATATTGGGTACCAAACAACAGAAGCATATTCCAATCTAGGGACCACCAGGCTAAAAAACAGTTTTAAGAGTTTGAGGATTCAAAAATCCTCGACATGTTCTTATAAGAAAACCTAGCGATCGAGAGCAGATTGCAATAGAATTGGCTCAAAATTAAGTGGAATTAATGAACCCCAAAGTCTTAAACGGTGATCTTGATATGGCGACGTTGTCCACCGTGTAGCCAAAAAGCATAGGATTTTTGGTTTTGAAGTATGTAACAACAGCACATTTACTAACATTGAGACGAACCTTATTATTAATACACCAAGAATGGATTCTGTTCAGGTTTGTTTGTAATTTTACTGAGTCAGCGGTAGACGATATCTCAGAAAATAGTTTTAAGTCATCTGCGTATGCGAGAACTCCACATCAAGACAGGATAGGAGATCGTTAATATATATATTAAATAAAAGGGGACCCAAATTGGAACCCTGTGGAATTCCGAAGAAGCAGTGTATACATTAGAAGTAAAGCCGTTATAGCAGACGTATGCGGATCTATTTTCTAAATAGGAAGCAATGAAATTTGTTATTTCAGGTGTAAAACCAAATGAAGAAATTTTGGAGGCAAGTATGCAGTGGTCAATAGTGTCGAGTGCCTTGGCAAAATCTGTGTAAATAACATCGACTTGCTGTCTACTATCAAGGGATTGGCTGATGTACTGAGTAATTTCTACCAGATTTGTCACAGTTGACCTACCAGAAATAAAGCCGTGTTGATATGGAGATATATAAGATTTTACAACGTTGTATAGCTTTGAATACAGCAAATGTTCAAACACTTTCGAGCAGGTGGAAAGAATACTAATGGGGCGATAATTTGATACGTCACTTTTGTCGCCATGTTTGAAAACAGGGTTACCTTACTTAATTTCCAGAACTCAGGAAAGGTAGAGGTTTTACAACTCAAGTTAAATATGAAAGTTAATGGTGTAAACAAGACAGTTGCACAGTCTCGAATAAAAAAATTCGGAAGTCCATCATGTCCGGCAGTGGTATCGGCTCTTATATCCTTCATTGCGGACAAAACTTCCTCAGCTGAGATTTCAGGAATGCTGAAAGTAAGGGGAACGTTCTCCATGAATTGGGAGCTGGGTATATCTGGTATTGATTTTGATTGCTTCCAATATAGAAGGGAATGCTTACATCGGAGGACCCCATTGAGAATTGTGAACAGTATTGAAAGGCACTGGAAACACTCTCTTTAATTTAGAAGTACCTTGAATTGGAAAGCCACTTCTAAGTGGGTTTCTGACGAGCATACGGTTGTTTTCTTGCTGCAGGGATGTTTACAGCAGCATTCTGGATTTGTATGCTGGATGCTACAGGATAAGTGTATTACGTTTTTGATGAATTTAATTCGTAGTTGCTTTTTTAATGCATTAATGATGACACTTTAGTAATGTAACGCAACCAGGTCGAGAAGGACTGAAGAGCAAAAGTTTAATCTTGTTATCAACGGTATATCGCATCCGTTAGGGTTTGTTATGAAATTTAATGTAACCCAAACACGTAATATTTATTTTTAGATATCTACCACTAACCTATATGTCTACATATTGATTACATCTGAGTGACATCCAAACCTCTAAATATATTTGAGCATAAATTCTCGGCCTGATATAGAAATAATAAACTTGGTAAAATATAACCATTTTTATTTCCCAATATAATCTCCCCTAACTTCAACACATTTACTACAACGATCATTCAATAATTCCATACCTTTGTAAAAATAATCTAAAGTTTTTATGTCAAAATGTTGTATTACAGCTGCTTGCAAGTAACAATCGTCCTTAAAACGACCCCTACGGACTTTTTTTTAATGAGAAAATTAATAATCGCTTGGAGCCACGTCCGGACTAGACGGTGGATGTTCCAATTCTTGAAAGCCACATTCGAGGATGAAATGGCGGCAGTATGGATGGGTGCAATAATCGAACACCTTTTGTCAATCTTCCTCGACGTTTTGCACGAATATTGTCCCTCGATTTATGTAACAAAGATGGATAATATGTGCTGTTGGCAGTTGTACTGCTCTCTTTAAAGTCAATGAGTAAAATACCCTCGTAATCCCAGAATATTGTGGCCATTCCTTTTTTCGTTGATTGAGCGACTTTCGCCTTTCTGGGACGAGGTTCATTGGGTCACCGCCATTCCATCGATTTATTTTTGGATAGATGAACATAATACAGAACCATTGTTTCATCTCTTGACAATGGACTCCAAAATCGGTTTTGGGTCGTCTCCAGACATGTTTAAAAGCGAGCGCGCACATTCGACCCTACATTCACGTTGGAGAGCAGAATGAAGATGCGGTACCCATCTGGCACTAATCTTATTCATATCGAAATGGCTATGGAGAATTCGGCGATATTTTTCGAATTTGCACCCCTCTATTCTTCACTTTCATGGCGATCGCTATACATTTCTTCAATAATTGAAATGTTTTGAGGCGTTATCAGTTTAATCGGTCGATCGGGGCGCTCATTCTCTTCAAGGGATTCTTGCCCCAAACGGAAACATGTTGCCCACTTCTTTACAGTGGAATATGAAGGAGATAAGTCACCATAAACGCAGTCTTGACGTTATTTCTTCTTTTGTTAAAAAATTTTAACTAAAGCTTAGAACCAACTTCGTTGCAATTTTTGGAACGCCCAATGTACCGCTCAACTCTACCCTACTTAATTAAGATATCCCTGCGATAGCAACATTCTTCCCACGGTTAGTCCAAGTTCCACGAAGTTTTCGACTTATCCCCGCCCTACTCAGTTCAGATGGACTTCCTGAGCCAGAAACATTCCTTCCTTGGTTGATGGGAACTTTTTTTTCTTGGCTGTTCGAAGATTAATGAAGTGTGCGGCACATCCCCATTCTACTTAGTTCGGATGGGCCTTCTGAACCACCAACACTTCTCCGAAGAAACTGGGGCGGAAGCGTTCAATTGAAGTGAACTCCTTTTTCAACCCATTCATCTTCGGGCAAATAGCATATAAAACATACGATACTGGAATAACAGATCACTAAATTGACTTAAAATATTTTCGTACTGTCACGTTGTAATTCCTACTTTGTTGTTGTACTTCAGCAGGTTAAATACTATATACAAAACGTTTTAAAAGATTACAAGAACTTTGAAAATCGTTCTTGTATAGAACAATTAAAACAACCTAATACTTTGCAAATTACGATAACGCGGAGAAACTTTTACATTCCGAGAAGTGTCCCTTTAAGAAAATCGTTCTTTGTTCGAACGCTTGTGGACCTTCGCAAAGGCGATAACGCCAAAGCTACGACACGAGAATTAGAGCTCATTATTTGCTGACAACTCGAATTCCTTGCATTACAACTCGACGAAACAACGGAGTGACATTAGCGGATCCATGTTTAAAAGTCTCCCAATGCCACGCTGTCGTTCCTTTTACAAACTTTTCGATCGTCGCTATCCTCGCTGCAGGACAGCTGGCAGTGCTTAATGAACAATCGACTGCTAGGATGCGAGCTTTGTGAAGTAGTCGTTCGTATTGCTACTACTACTACTGCTGTTAAAACGCGATTCGAGTCGATTGAATCGAACAATGGTGCGAATAGAGGGCGCAGACATCGAACGTATGTATGCACATACGTAGATTCACGTTGTATAGTCCGGAGCTTGGCAACTAGATTAAGAGCGCAGTTCTGGTTCATTCCGTTCGCGAATAAAGAAAAGCTTTGATGTTGCATTAAGCCTGCGTATGAACATTCAGTACAATATAAATGAAATTTACTGTGCAGCACTTATATGATTTACATCAGGTTTCATGCTAAACTGAGACTTATTTTTAAATTTAGATGAAGATTTTCTTTAAGTGTCATCATCGACTGGTCTCCTTATACTTTTCACCATCACACTAATTTTCTGTAAAAATGATTAAATTACTTAGGTTGGTACTCTACTAGCAAAACAACAATATTCTGGGTACACTCAGCGTCACACAAATTATTAATTAATTCGGAAAGGCCGTTTCGAAGACACATGGGTCTTCATCTTCAGCCACGTACCGATTGATGTGAGAGAACACATATTAAATCAAGAGAACCCGCCCTATCCCTACTCTTCAAGAAAAAATATATAGTATCTACTTTCGCCCTTTAGACTAAAAACCAAGTTAAAATAAGGAGAAAAGGCGGAAAAGGATCTTGTCACCGCGAAACGCAAAATATGTGGTTATCTCACTCTAATAAAAATAAAAATCGAGTGAGGCAAAGGTTATGTCCTTTCTATTCGTCAAATTTGTATTCTTTCCGTCTATATCCCTCAACTAAATACTGGACATGCGGAATGTACGAAAGAACCATCGTCTCTTGTTATAGCACAATCATAAATCACCTCTTTACCGTAATAAATCGAAAAAACAGGAAAAGTGTAAAGGTTCTCTTTATTGATTTAGGTTTGCATTCTTATTTATGTAAATAGTCTTATAGGCGTCCAGTTCAAGCGGCGAAATCACGTTTTCAATCAATTTTAGGTTTTCTAATTTAATATTATGCTCGGTATCGTTTATGTGTTGTGCTACACTTGACGCTTGTATCTTCCCGTACCTGTAACACCTAATGTGTTAATTGAATCTAGTACCTATTGCTAGTTTCGTTTGACCAATATAGGCTTTATCGTAATCACCACATCCAATTTTGTAAATTCCCGACCTTTCCCTCATGGCCGGTTTATCTTTTGGATTGTCATTGGCAATCCTTTTTGCTTTTTGCAATCAGTCGTTAAATCATCTAAGCTTTTGCTTTGTTAATTAATTTTTCAAATACCGGAACTGATTATTTTGAGCAAGAGAGTATATGGTATTTTGCTGTTTTGTGTTGAGCTTTAGTGTACATAATATGTCAATTCAATCATTACGGCACATGTGAAACGATGTATTTTTCTTAAATTGTTTTGCTTATACGCGTCCCGTACAAGGTGACAATGCGTCATTAACAAAAAGTGCAACGTCACTCCAGATACGGGTATATAAACTGTCCAAATTTCATAGTTTGAGTCGTTACTGCAACAACCTCCAGCTAGGCTGAAGGAGCCCTTCTGAACGGCGCAATCGAGCAGTATTTTAAAGCCGGCTTTTGGCAATAACCGACGGAGACTCACCCACGCTACGCATTCAGGCGGACAAACTTCGCAGAAGTCGGCAACTTTTACGAAGTTTGGATTGCCTGTACTAGTATATTTTCGATGAAAAAAATAACACATTTATTTCTTTAATTTTAACACAACAATTGAATAAAAACTAATTATCGACTAGATGTTTCTGCTCGATCGAGTCTTTGCCTACTATCTGACGTCAGATGCAACAATAAATTGTGGTAGCTGCTATGCGCAATCTTCGCATAAATGAGCTAGAGTCTATACGCTAACGTAATTAAGCATTTCATGTGTCTTGTTTAGCCTTCTTTTATCCATCGATACATCAATTGAAAGTACATTAAATTTGTTACTATGGTCGCATAATTTTTAAAATTTATTTTCTGAGAAAACAAAAATACAATAAGAAACAAGACGGTGTTCGTTGTTGGTACATACGTACCTCAGAACTTCGTTTTACGTATACAAGCAGAAACTTTTATTACTTTTTAAAGCACCGACCTCTTCCCTTAACAAAGAGTTACAGCGCCGCTAGTAGCACCGCTACTACTGCTAGAACTACAAATATATTATTACCATTACCCGAGCGCAAGCTACTTTTTACATTAAAACGGGTAACTTTAATTTTCTACAGGATGAACTTAATGCATTCTGCCTCTCTGATACATTCCGCTCTGCATTTCTACATCTTCCTCTCGCTGTCTTCTATCTTCGTTTCGGACCGCGTTAAATGTCGCGTGTAATAGTCAGCCCTGCTCCAGCGTACAGTCTACGCTCTCACATGTAAATCATGCAATCGCATTCCAAGATGCAGGATGTAGCGTAATGCCCTTGGAGACAACGCGAGACGCTGACGCGAACCACTATAATGCTGATATAGTGCCTCGCTACTGCCAACGTAATTAATTGTTTACGTGATTTTTATTGCAAGCTTCATGTCGTCTATGCGGCTGTATATAGGAGGGTCCCGCCGATATCGGAATAATGGAATACAACCGCGATGTTCTTTTAGCTTCGATAGTTTGTCGTTTGCCAGAAAACATTTTTAGATGACTTACGCTACGCTGAACAAGTTCACTTCAGTAAATTTTATTCGCGACGGTATAAAAGAATTTACGACGTCTGCTTTCTTTAGTGACTGTTTGGTGGATCTAATGCGACGTGTTTTTTTAATGTTTTGTCGATATTATTTGCCGGAATACTTTACTATACTTCACCGTAAAAGTATATAGGTTTCTCGAAAGTTAAAAGCAAAGAAATGATACAGTAGTGCAGGAAATATAATAAAGGAGCCTCACAAAGGTATTTAGTCTGAGTGCTTTCTTTATTAACATTAATTTCTTTAGTTCAAAGCACATATGTCTAGTGTAGCAGTATAATGAAGGCATCTGCATTACTTTGCTTTCATGGGAAGCGGTAGTCTGTTACTGTATTGAAATATCTTTCTCGGGGGTTTTTCTCAAATTTTCTTAAATTTTCTAATTTAATTCGAATAAATGATTCTTGTAGGTTCGCGGGTATCGCTAGATAACCTTACGGCAATTTTTGAATGAATTTCCAACTCAGTAAAATGAAATTAACGAATTTTAAGATTTGAAAATTAACTAACCTTGAAACTTTCGAACGATGCCAATGTATATAAACCCTCTGTTTATACACCCACCACAGGAACTGCCTGCTCTGGATATTCAACCCTTTTCTATTTTCTAATAAAGACTTTGAATACACAAACGAACAGGATTTAAGACAAACTTTGATTCAACCAAGGCCGAATAAAGATTGATGAAAATGTCGTTCATCTTTCTCTTATCTTAAATCGCGAAAGGCCGGCGATTGTTTTATTTCACAGCCAATTTTGATAATTTAACCCAAATAGAAACTTTTCGATGACTTTCGATCAAATGATATTAGCATACGAGAACGAATGCAGTGACTTAACTAGGAGGTTGTATGTTGATGATTCTGTGGTCCGAACTGTCACCAACAAGCTTTAAACGAGAAAATCCACTGCTAATTTACAAAAACCTTTCAGATAAAGATTTAATTGATGAAATATTATCTGTTGTACTTTGCAATTTATGCTGTTGCTTATTCCAGACGATTTTTACATTAATTTGGACGAAATAAGTGAATAGAAAAATTAATGAACGAGTAGATTTGTCCATGATACCCCATACCCGTCATTATCTGGACTTATATTTAAATTATAATGGCCTCGCCTCAAGGACAGTTGGCTGAGGGGGGATGGTAACGGAGAAATTTCCAATTTTCCCCGCAAGAGGGATATTTAGTTACCAACGAGTGGCCAGTGACATTTAGTCAGTACCGAAGTGACAACTGACAGAAGTTGTTGTTGTTGTCGTAGATACAACGTTGAACATAACATTCATCGTTATTATTTGGAGTTTTCTTTTAGTGTCACCTCGAACTTTAATACAAGAAAAATTGAAAATACTTTAGAAAAGTCATCATACCATGAAAGTATCTAAAAGAATTATGGTTAGTAGGGAACCTACACGTGATTATAACTCAGCTAGGAAATATGGAAATGTACTTTTGCAGCTGATATACATCTTTCAAATGCAAATCGAAAACTATAAAATGATTGTGGTGTTGCATTCTCACTTTTTAAGGATCCTAAATAACATTCTTTGATGTATTTCTAAATCGCATATAAATGTACTTGAAACTACCCCATTTGCTGCCAAATTAAAGCAGCGGATACCCTAAAATTGGGTAATCTTTAAGTGTTTTGAAATAATTTCATTGTAGATAATATCATCGATCCTTGCCAGCATGGATTTCGCACAGGATGTTCCACGACTGCGGCAACTTTTGATAATTACCGGATTCTTCTTTGATTTATCGTGTACATTTGACGTTGTGGATCCTAATTTTGTATAAGTTGCTTGCGGTAGCTGTTCAATGATGATTCAAATTATTTTGGAAAAAAATATACAACAGAGGACCGGGTACCCCATATCCCCCACTTTTGACGTATAAACCGATGCTGTACAACCAATTTATACAAACAAAAATAAAAGATTAAAAAAGATAATAATAAGGCCTTACTAGTCATTGTTTGATGTACGTAGATAATTCTCATTCTAAATGACTATCAAAAAGCAATAAAATGATTGACATTATTGAATATCTCGATAACATTTCAAATAAATAATACTCCAGTAACCAACATTGCAGTAATTCCTTTGAAAAAATTGCATTGCATGTTGTGTTAAAAGGTGCGATTGTAAATGTTCAACAAGGAAGCTCATATTCTTTTGAATATGTAATAGAATTGAGGTTTGAAGGATTAGAACCACATGAAGCGCAAATGGTAGAAGATGTAACAGAAGATGAAGAAGACAATTTTGAAAACATTGCATGTATTCCTGAAGAAGGTGGTAGTTGGCCTAAATTACAAAATTAAAGCTGTAGAATACTGGAAAAATTACAGAACCAAGCAACGTTCTGTCGAGAGTATGGAAAATAATTTCAAAAAGATATATTTTTGTCCGAAAATAATTTGCATCATCCTTGAGGCTTTATGTTATGCCCTAAAAGAAATTTATATCTGTTATAGTTTCCGTCGTGCAAATTTTTGGAGAACGGCTATACCCCAAAATCGGAACGATTCAGTTGCTAATAAAATTGTGTCGCTGTTATACTAAGGTAGTCTTTCGGTCTCTACAGTATCATCAAAATCTGAATTTTTGGGTTGACGGTATTCCTTTGTGAGTTCTTGTGGTACTGAATCAAAGTTTGAGTGGAAGAACACCGTAAGTTAATGTTAGTGATCTACTGCTGGATCACGCATTGTGTTTTTTCCTTTTCCTGTAATGGGTATATCCTGTGGCAAAAAAAGAAGCGATCGTTTTTATTAAATATCAAAATTAATTTGCTTAAATTTTGTCTTACGGGCATGTCTGCAGGAAGTATTTCATGAGTTGCTTGTAATCGATAAGATTATAAATGTAGATCAGTTTTAAGAATACATCTACAAGTACCATAAGAAAGATCTAGTTCTTGTTATAGGTGTCGCACAGAAGTCTGCGGACGTTCCTCCATTACTTGTCTCACCGCTACAATATTTTCTTCACTTCTGACTTTTGGTCTACCACTGCCTTCTTTACGATTGACACTTCCCATATGCCTAAACAACTCTACAAAATGGTGTACAGATCTACTGAAATGATCATACGGAATAGGTTCATTTGGAAATTCTTCTAGAAAATCTTCGTGCGCGTCCCTAGTGGAATAAATCCATATACCATCCATTTACCTGCCATTTCTCAAATAAATGTCAATCATGTATCGTTTTTGTTGTTCGTTAAATATGAAAGCCATTATTTTACAATACTACAAAAACACCTATCACTTGTGGTTTAAACTCAGACATGACTGCTTTGTCTATGATTCTCATGCATGGCCAACTCAAGAGAAAGATTTCGTCGCTCACGCCTTACGTATTTCTATTAATGTGGGCGTGACGGAATGTAGAAAATTAAATTAGGTTTAGGAATCTTTGCTTGTCTCTCTCATTATTTGTTGTATAATCGTTGAAGGAACCAGCTCTGCATTAAGAACGGTTCTTATTAAAATTATTGTTAAGAACATTTAGCATTTTATTAATTTTCTGTAAACTCTGTAAAATAATTTTATTTGTTTTGTTTTATAAACTCAACATTTTATGTGCCTTATGTGCCTTATTTGTGAATTCAACATTTCGCTTGTACTATTTTCCTATATGTTCAATATTTCACTTGTTTTGTTTTGTATAAATTCATATGTTTCATATTTATATTCATTAAAACCTTAACGTGTACGCATTTAATGTAAAAGTAGACTTAATTTCTTATAATATACGCAAATATTATTATAAAAATCGTCAATGTTCAAATCAAAAGTTTCTTAATAGTCATTCAATTATCTGTACGATGAGGTTACCTCTAGCATATTTATTGGGAACGAGCGCTAGATATGCATTTGTCGCCGAGTAGGAAAAAATAATACCACTATTGTCATTTGTCGCTCCTTCGTTTACGCATAACATAGCATTCATCACACAATCTTTGTTTTCCGGTTTTCTCACTTATAAATGGGGCCAGCAGCAGGAGCAATAGATACTAGAGGTGGTGTATCAAATAAATACATGAAATAACGCGAGCGTCTGGGTAGACGTGAGTTGTATAGCATATTTTTGCAGTAGTGATCGACTTTTTTGCTGCTGTCGGCCAAGCAGATGCTTAGACTCCAGTAGGGTTGTGGTGGTGGTCCGTGTATATACAAACGTTGCAATGCATATAAATGCGTTCACGATAAAGAACCGAATTATATAATTAATATATTACGCAATACTATTTGCATTTTCTTATACGAGAAATAGCAGGTTTGTATCTGTTCATGTTACAAAGGAAACCGTTTAGTTAATAAATTAATTTTTTATACCTACGCACTGTATTTAATTTAGAGAGCAACCGAGTAAGCGAAAAAATACATATACAATTGGTCCTCCCTCTCGCAAGAAAGATACGCCGAACCAGATGACTAGCGGCATTGTTCTTCAAACCAGGAGAACGTAACAATTATTCTGATCATTTTCTCGTGGATTTTTTCTGGGGTTCCTGAGAAATTTTCCTTCTTAGAAAAAAGCCAGTTGTATAAAAGATCATAGACGTATAATCTATTTTCGATTATTTGCACGAATTCATTTTTCTTTTTTGAGATAGGAATCTAAAAATAAATATTAAATATATCATGCGATTTTCAGCTTCAAAGGAATGCGACGAAAAATACATTCATATTTACCGTCTGTTAGTATTGCAGACAGCGCGGCCACAACAAGCAACAAAAAAATAACCGAAAACATTTAGAGGGAATATCTCGTTCCGACATCAAAATTCTTCTCACTTTCGTTTCTACATCAATCATTTTTTCGGATAGGCGGCGGCGGTGGAACGCGTAGGCCGCGTGGTGATAGCGGTTTCTTTCTTCTTATTTCGCTCGACCTCGTTTTCTTTCTACCCGGGACTTCCCCCTTCGTGCAATATTAATAACATCTCATTACATAAAAATACCGAGCTTCCACAATACGTCTCCGATAAAGGCAAATTGCCCTCGTCATTTTTTTCCATCTCTCTGCAGATCCGAAAGCGAGACGATGGTGATTTTTATTTGTCGTCCTTTCTATCTCTCTTTCTTGCTCTAGTTTGTTCAGTGCATAGGCGAACGCCGCATGACGATCTTCCTTTTCCCATTATTTTCACAAACACATTTATACAATGGTATAAGAAAAAAAGAATAGGCGGTCCTTACATTAACTTTTAGGTTCTGGAAAGATGTTTTCCGTTTCCTTTGGATTTCGCTATATATCTATTCATAGAATGAGTCCATTAGCACTACCTTCAATTCTAGAATGCCAAAGTCACACATAGAATTCCCAAATAGTTGAGAGTTTTATGGTACCTCTATATAACCAGCTAGCCAGTTTAGTAGACATCTCTTAAACCTTTTAGATAATTTCCATTAAAGCATAGTCGATCTTTGAAAAGAAAATGGCAGTTGCAAGATAGTAAAGGAAAGATTTTAGGAGTATATTTTACAGGTTACCGAGTTTGAAATGCCTTTTATCGCAGAATTTATTGCAGAAATGCCTGATTTAAAGTGTGATGGCCTTAAAACCTTACAGTGAGTGTGTGAATAGATTTATGTGTTGGTACATCTACGTCGTAAATCAGTTAGTAAGTTCTTTCACAGAAAAAAACACGCAGTTATGGACCAAATTTAATTTAATTTTGTGTTTATTCTGCAAAAAATTTCGAGACCATTTATTACTAACGAAAATGAAGAGCAACGCACTGCGTTTTGAAAGCATGTTGACGCACTTAAAGTTACCAATAAAGGAACATTAAAGAGTTTGGTGGCCGTCTGCTTCGTGAGCATCTCGTGGAAATAGAATTTAAATGCGAGTCGCGAAACGAAAATTGAACATGGTTATTGTGAACGAAAAAGATCGTAAAAAAATTGTGGTTAATGTTAATGGTTGTCGACAAGTGAATCCACACGGCCGTCACTCTCAATTTTACTAAATTCCAACGAATTACAAATTTCAAAATTATGCCCGAAGTTAATTTCATTATGGGAAAGCATATCTGTTTGAAATGAATTTGACTTTCATACAAGTGAGAAACTATGTTGTTGTTTTGAGTGTGAATGGTGCCAGCTAAAACTGTGTGTGTGGTCGAACAATCTAAAAAACATTCTGCTAATTGTTGAATTGTACAAATGTAAAATGACCTCACCTCATCAGCTCTCCGCGTACACATAGTATCAGAAAATGATCCCGAGGTAGACGCTCTAATAGCACATACAAAAGCGTGTTTGTAAAATCCCCAAAACGTATTCGGGAATTTCATAGACTATGCCCCGGTATTCCTGAACCACCACAACCTATTCTTACTCATTGAGGAATATGTTAGAGGCTGCATTTTATTATCTTAAATATTTTGAGAATATAAAGAACGTGATTTTAGAATTCGACCCAAAGGAAGCTGCGGCTGTCAAAGTAAGCCGTTTGAAATTTCAGGATAGTCAAGTTAAAGCAGATTTGGACATTATTCAGAACAATTACGTAGGACTAGCGGATGCGGTAGAAAAACTACAAAATTCTTCGATGTCGTTAGTGGAATCTTTGCAAATAGTGCAACAAGTTCACGCACAGCTATGCGCGATAGAAGAAATGTTTGTGTTTTAGAAAGATTTGAAAGTGTTTTAGATAAAGACTCTGATTTTGGCACATTAAGTCAAATTTGTGAAGGTTATACAAGGTTATACATATTTAATGTTACAAATATTAAATAGACATTATCCACTTTGTGATTTCAAGGAAGACTCTTAAAACGGTAAGTGTTTGAGCACGTATCACATTTAATTTATTTTGTGTAAACTTTTATGCGTCAGCTATTGGCTTTCAGCGCAGTTGCGTTACTTTAAATATGACACTGGAAATTTGCTACATAACCCGCCCTTTTTTTCTCTAGCTACTGTAATTGCCACACTCATTTCCTCTTCACTGTATTACCTTATTTTTTTTTACAAACTCGACGTTGACAGAAAAAGGAAAGCTTTCATAGAAAATATATGTGAAGAAACGAGTGCGCAAATATAAAGTAGTGGTATTCCATATTCCCAACAAGCCACATTGTTTACAATTATTAGCTTTAATTACTAATTGCTTTAAGGGTAATGTAGGAAATCCTTTGAAACGAGAGGTCACGGACTAGAATCTCCAGTTTCAACTGCAACTAAGAAAACAATAACTTTAACATCCAGTAATATTTGAAACACATATTTAGCAACTGTCTATATTAATATAATATTGTTTATCCGACATTGTTGAAGTTCTTACTACTTCTGATCAACATCGTACATAATTAGTCAAGAATGTTTAAAGAGAATATTAAATTATATAGTTTTTCAATATGCAGCCTATGTTGTGTAACAATATTGTATCTAGTTTAGAAAACATTTCACATTGAATAAGAACTCATTACAATATGCAGCCAATATATTCCCGACATAGGACCAATATTGGTCCAACGTTTGTATTCTGTTTGGGTAAATTCGCATATTTAGTTCTAGTATTAATGTGACCTAAATAAGGTTGCTCCATGTTGAAACAATACCCAACGAATAACCAATCGCCCAAAGAAATTAGTTCCACAGAATATCCCATTGTGAGCAATTATTTGTCATGTCATTATTACAATACAATCGCCGAATAGAAATTTCAGTTGTAACAAGCCCGAATAGATATTCCCTGCGCAAATAAATCGAACCAAATTCGACACGCTCACATGAGATACGAGCACGCGAGACTAATCGCGGCCTTACCATGGCAGTCGTCACGATTGATTAAATTATATTGAAACTTGATTATGTACTCTGGATTTCGGTTAGCTGGATCGTGTTTGCTGGACGATACATTGAACTGCGATAGTTTTGCAGTTCGTAAAAGCGAATGCTAATGCCGTGCGGTCGGATGGTCTACAGGTTGACAAACAACGCTGCAATGAAGTGCCTTGGAATTCTACGAATAAGCGTGGACCGTTAACTTTGGAGGGCCTGGATTGACACGGTTTGATGGCTTAACCAATTAACCAAAATTAATCCAAGTTTTGGTTAGTTAAGGTGACCCATTTACCATTTTGTCTATGCTTGTCTAAATCTGGTATTCATTTTTTTTAATTTTTGATTCAAATTGAAATTTTTATTTTTTTTTGTCTCCAGGGGACCCCTGGACTGCAGCCTATAAAAACTGTGTTTAAATCTGTACCTCTCGATAAACATTTGTTGCTTAAGATTTACGATTATGGTCGATCTGAATCGATTGAAAGAAATGATGGAATGACATCAAGATTTGTGCCATGCTTTGACGAATTCTATTAGCTCCTATATCACTAAAAATAATCAAAATACAGAGCGCCTAACTTTGGCACAGTCAGGCGCAGATCCTCTTGCCTCTGGGTCACCCGTTTCATTGTAGTGGAAAATTAAGTTGTAACGTTCTACCTTTGGTTTACATAGAAAAATAAGTGTTGTAGGTAGATAGTAAGTTTCTAAGCAGTTATCTATGTACCTAAACATGTAAAATTTCCTTTAGAAGGTTATTATCTGCAGCTTTTGGTAATTGGGAATTTTCTCTTTTACTCTCTGTATTTTCTAGAATCTGTTGTTATTGTCTATTAAGGAAAATATGATTGCGCAACTCGAGGTTCAAACGTATTCGTTTAATATCAAACCTAACGGTGAAAGTAAGCGTCCGTCTGCAGAAATAGCTGGTAAAATTGTGTAAGTTTGTGTTGTAGTGTGCACAGATTGCATATTTTCAACTGTTCTCTGGCGCTTTATTGCTGAAGTATGTCCGGAGTGACTAGTAAAGTTGCATTATTTCTAATGTTTGATTGTCTAAATTTGTTATGCAGCACCTTTTTCTATGCTAAAACGACTTCATTTTAGATACATAGAAAGAGAGACTATAACAAAAATTCCGCCAGTACGAGGCACCCGGTTTTCGGTTATAAATTTTTCCAAAGAAAAGTTATAAGCATATAGAGGGGGGGGGGGGGAGAGATCGGGTAACCCGTTATATATTTTTTCCGAATATAATTTACAGTGAGACTATGTAATATACTTCAAATTATGTTCTAAAACAAATTTATCTGTTGTAGTTTCCAAGATATTTACACATATTTTAAAATCCTGCAATTTTCAGAGGGGGCCGTATCCAAAAATTGGGATTTTCAACAAAAATTTCCAAAAACAGGACACTATGATCTACTGATGCTCAAAACGCTACAAACCCTCTATAATGCAAAATCACTTACGGTTAGCCAAAAAGTTTTATCGCAGTTAACAACCTTCACTTCTATCTTGAATTTATATTACAATTCGAAATATTAACACTTGAAACTGGGAGCGCGAGTTACCTCGATGCAAATCTCACTCAATTGGCGTCCCTCTTCTCTTATTTTAATCGCGATGGCGATTGTTTTATCCATAGCAAATTTTAATGTTTCCTTTCCAAATATAATTTAACGATGAATTTTAATAAATAAACCTATTTATTAATGTGTCATAATAAAATGAATGTAGTGACGCGACTGGATGACTCAAAATTTATTACTTTATGCTACAAAAATCCACTGACAATCCAATAATAATAAAACCTACTGACGTTCCGGACAGAAACTTTACGAAAGACATTTAATTTATGAAATTATACTCGAAGTACTTCTGAACTTACGCTGTTATTTGTTGCAGGAGCGTTTTTTTTATTAATTTTGAAGAGTTACGAAAATAGGAAAACGAACTGAAAAGGAGTAATTTCATCGTTCCACCACGTTTGTCGTTAGCTAGACTTAAATAAATTTCCTAGTACCCCCAGTCCAAAGACCGAAAGCTCGGGGAGGAATAGGAGCTTCCGAAAAGGAGCTAATATCCGCCAGAGAGAATTTCACATTGACCGCGTGGCCATATTGAATACACTATACGTGCTGGAATGAGCTGCGTTCGATGATGTAAATTTGACAATACTTCAATAATATGTAGTTCACCAAGAATTTATGAAAATTATATGAAACTTCGTAAAAATTTTCTAGGTATAACCTACAATTGTGTTTGTAATGAGCGCATGTACAATTCTTAACCTACAAACGTTTTAAGGAACGTATATACAGTTGATGAACGTATTATGTAGTTATAAACTGTACAAGTAATGTATCTATTTCCTAAGGTGTAAAATTTGCATGTACCAAAAACTTTTTTCTGTCATTGTATTTGTAAAAATTTAAATGGTATCCCTCGTAATAGTAAGGACGGGGTATAATGAAGGTAGGTACTATAAATAAGGCCAGCATGAAAATAAAACATAGAATACCCCATAAATTTACAGTAAAACGTGTAAAACTAAAATTTTCAAAACTCTGCGTTTTTACAAGCTTATTACTTATTACAATACCCTTTTAAGGCATATACCCGCATTCTTTGTCCAACTAGGCACATTTACAGGTCCAATACTGCGAGGAAGAAACTGTTGCAGTTTCTTCTTTGTATACGTTTGAATATCTCCGGACCCTAACGCTAATTTACAGTAATATGCTAGGTGTGCGAGTTACCTGGAATATTACTGTAAAGAATGTTTACTGTACTTCGACGATTTTAGCTATGTGTTTATTAGCGCAAAACGAGCAACTACAATTTATTTCGAAAGCAAGATCTCGCCTGTTCTAAATTGGGCGACAATAACACTCTGGGTATAAGTACCCATTTCATAAATTTCCTTATTTCCACTTTTATCACAAATCCCACACGTAAAACAAATACTTCCAAAACTCAGATTTTTAGAATGTTTGCTTTTCATTTGTTTTAGCTCACATTTTATAATTTTATGCTTTATACACAACATCACTAAAATAATTCCTACCGCCCCTAAAACGGATAAACTCTATCTCGCGGTCTATTACTTGCTTACAACCGTGTTCTACTCGACAACAACAAACAATGAACAACGGCAAATCGAAATGCCCCGACGCGACGTAGCTTACGCCCTTCGAGAAGGCGAGATTTAGGATGTAGACGGGCCGAGTTGCTCCGGCACGTTCAATAATACGCGGCGAATTGTGCAGAATGTAAAGCGCGATTTGTTTTAGCGCGCCAATACATACAATATGTTGTAATTTCGAAAAGCCGCCGACTCAATAAAGGGTTTTGTTTGTTAATCCCCCGTGGTTGTTCCATTATTGGATTCCGGGGAAATGATCCGGAGTCTCCGTAAATATATGTATGTATGTGCCAACCTACGTATGTTTTGTATGTATGTACTATCATGTTCAGCCAAAATGCGCGGTTGAAATCGAACATAATAACGTTTTAAGCGAAGCGTTGAGTTATGAGATGACTATAGTCTATGTGATGTCTTGCTCGATGTTGGCTCCCTCGCCCTTTTGAGTAATGTTAATAGATTTATGATGGAGGGGAATTCATACCCGGAGATGCAATATTGAAATTATATTTCCATATTAACACGTTAAAATGTATTACTTTTAAATTCCAATTGTGTCATTTATATTTTACCATATTATTATTAACTACCTATTTTTCTCTTATCAAATTGCTCTTACAAACATACAAAAATATGTCATAATCATTCGGCATCTAAAAAAATTACGCACATTTACTGGAAAACCTTCTTATCCTTGATCACCGACCTTCACTTCTATCTTGAATTTACATATATTACAACTCGAAATATTAACACTTGAAACCGGGACCGCAACCAAAATACTCCTAGTAGCCCCGCTCCAAAGATCGGAGGCTCGGAGAGGAATAGGAGCTATCGAAAAAGAACTAATACCGGCCAGAGGGAATTTCACATTGATCGAATGGTCATATCGAATACACTACACGTGGCCGAATGACAGATACTTTCGACGATGTAAATTTTACTGTTTAGTTTCTTATTCAATTTAAAAATGTGCTACTCTTGGTTATGAAATTAAATTAAAGGGGGCAGTGGACACAGTTTTGTTTCACCCTGACTTTTACACGCCCTCTACAAAAAAGGGCATAGTGTTACCCCGCAAGTCGTCATATCGACACACATGTAGATCGGCTCCACAATAAAGACCCGCTTTGTGTGACCGTGTGTATAAACCGCCGTGTGTATAAATCGCAAGACTGTATTGTGTCACCGCTTGAAGGGTTCCCCGGTCTTCGCCGCTACAAAGTCAAGTGCATACATTTGTTACATTCTTAACGGGTATCAATCAGACAACTCTACAAACAGAGCTGAAATACCAAACAGCATCTAAAAGAAATTGATCTTCCAACAACAGCGAGCTTTTGTGAATTTATTTCAACATGGCCTCAAGAGAAAGAATTATCTTTGGATAACATTATCTGGACGGATCAAACTAAATTTACACGAAATGGTCTGTCTAACTGGCACAATTCTCATTACTGGAGCGATAGAATATGCACGTTGTTTGGAGCTGCTGGTCACTTACGAAATTTTAAAAATACCTATTTAGAAAGCTTGCCGCTTGAGGAGTTAAGCCAAATTCTTTACCCAACATGATGGTACACCTCCTCACAACGGTTACTTGATTAGACATTTTTTGCAAGATGTATTTTATGATCAGTGGATAGCTAACGATGGATCTTTTCTATGGCCACCTCGGCCTCCGGGTCTGTCCAGTCTTGGATTTCTTTATATGGGGCACAATAAAGAATTCAATCAACGCGTTAGTATTAGGAAAAAGCAAAAACCTTGGATAAGTGAGAAGGTAAAAAATTCTAGCGAAGCTTTGCATGATTTTATACCCTTCAAAAATCTTTCCCGCAGTTGAGAGACCATTATAAATTATTAAAATCACGACATCAGCAACTTGTTAATGAAACAAGACTTAACTATAACACAAATTTTATATTAAATTCCGATAACAAGAATGCTGCGATGTGGAGAGAGATAAAAGGCAGTAGTAATAGGAATACTAGAAATTATCCTAAAAAGATAATGAGATCTCATGTACCAGAATTATAACGCACCAGAAGCTTCCCATATTATTAATGAAATTCTTACAACTGCATTGTCTAAGAAACTGACATATAATGCTTGCTCTATGTTCATTTTCCCCTTCGCGGAAACAGAAATCATTCAAGTTACAGCAAGGCTAAAAAACAAATTTGCGACTGGATTTGATGATTTACCTGCTGCCATCATTAAAGAATTTAGATTCTGTCTTGCCAATGTGCTGACATATTTAATTAATCTATCCCTTTCTGAAGGAGTTTTTCCTGAGATTCTTAGGGGGGCGATCCTTGTTCCAGTTTATCAAAAAGGAGACGCATGGAATACTGCCAGTTATAGACCTATTGCTTTATTATCAACTACTACAAGATTTTAAAATACTGTACGCTTGACTGACTTACTACTTTCTTAGACAAATATGAATTGGTTACGCAATCCCAGCACAGGTTTAGGAAAGGTAAAACAACGTCGATAGCTTTAATTAATTTCTACAACGAAATGCTACAGCATGTAGAACAACGTACTGTACCTATAAGAATCTTTGCGATCTTCAGAAGGCATTTGATTGTATTCAGTACAACATACTTATTGACAAACTTTAACAAACTTGAGGGAATGCAGCCAGTGGTTCGCATCTTATTTGGAGGGACGAATGCAGTGCGTGAAGATAAAATACGATGATAGTGATGGATCTACGATGGAAACCAAGTCGCGTTGGTTGTCTATTTTACATGGTGTTCCGCAAGGGTCAGCTCCGGGGCCAGTTTTGTTCAACCCGTATGTTAACGATATCAGCCATTTTCTTGTGGAGGTTTATCTAACTATGTACGCGGATGACATCTCAATGATTGTGAATAGTAACCCTGATTACGCACAAACAGAACAGGTCTTGACGTCACTAGCCATCAACTTAGTAGATTGGTTTAATGCTAACAAATTGAAATTCAATTTCATACTCGAAAAAAACGGGTCGGATCTCTTAAATTTAATATTGATGGAGAAGAGTTGGTAGAATCGACGCTAAGCTGGTCGATTTATTGCGAAACTCTTTCAAAGGAAATACACACTAAGAGCTACATGTTCAGATGTCTAAAATCACAAGTATCTCCAGCCTGTTTACTTTCGTTATATTACGCACAAGTACAATCAAGGCTACAGTATGCGATTTTATTGTGGGGCGCATCTACTTCCGCGCAGCAAGTTTTTCTTGCTCAAAAAATTATAATCAGATGTCTAGTTGGAGCGAGATACAGAGATTCCTGCAAGTTTCTGCCTAGTTTTTCTAGCTTAAGTCTATTACCAATACCCGTCTTATATATTTTAGAATCAGCTTGCTACATTTACAAGAATGGACATACTTTAGAAACAGACTCTGCTTACTATAATTACTACACTAAAGTTTAAAAAAAATCTACACTTACCAGCTGCCATCCTCAACACTACCAGTCTTAGTGCACTTTAGGCGTAAGAATCTTTAATAAACTACCAATGCATATACAACAAATTCAATCGTAGTATAAATTCAAAGCGTCCGTCAAAGCACTTTTACTTGCTAATATTCTTTTTAATAATTTTTTTCCAATAGTACTCTTTACTTAACTCAGTAATTTAGTTATGACTTGTTATATACACTCAATGTGTAAAAATAACTGGTCGGTGTACTACGACCGTGCAAAATTTTATCAAAATCAGAGGGGGCCTACATTTGCTTGTTAGAACGGTCTATGCTATCTTTCCTGTAATTCATGTTAGTTGCTCTGTATAAAAGAATTTTTCACTTCTGATGTTAAATGTATATTTCATGCGGGATAGTTTTACCCTCCAGGTGTAAAATCTCTATATACTGCTGTCTATTATTGTTATTAGCTTATCATATACCTATGATATACTATCCTCTATTCGATATTCATTTCTCTTTTCGATAATAATAACAACAGGTTTTAAATACGTGTACGTATGTAATACAATCATACCAGGCTTTCGTTGAACCAGTGCATTATCATATCACATTTATTATTTCACTGATTAGTCTCATTACACTACATTTAGTTATTACGTTGTCGAGCATTTTTTTTAAAGCGAAAATTACAGGCCCGAATTTCATAAAAAAAGTAATTTATTCTGGTTACAATATATTCTTTATAACGCGTTGCTATGTCACACTGCTTATTACTTTTTTGATTTATGTAACCTCGCTTTATTTTTTTAACACTGGTAAGGTACGCTGAAATATTTGTCAAAATAATGACATTGTTGTAAATATGCATATGTACGCCCAGTAAATCATTATTAAAACGGATCTGTTATACTATAACGAAAAAAAATTGATTGCTCTTTCTAAACAGAGGTACTTCGCACACATATACCCTGCTAGAGAACACGCCTAATCATAGGCATCGCTTTTTTTCCTCGAAACAAAGACCATTATCCGTCGAACGTTCTCCGCTTCTGGACTATCTAATCATTGCTGGTCATTTGTCGTTACCGACCCGGCCATTGTCGATTTTACGATCTCGACTCGTCGACTGATGTCAGCAGAGCGCTATCTATCGACTTTTTCATGCAAATCACGGCGAACGAGGTTCGAGCACATCTGTAAACAGTTGTAATCTCATTCATCGCCCACCGCGATCGCTGCCACGATGTATACCGCATCGTTGTCCTCCCATCTCTTTTGTTCTATCTTTTCGTACAGTGGCGTGCGTAAAACTGGCAGTTGTATAGAAATAGAGTTTAAATCAGGAAGTTTACGGTAGAGTTAATAGTAATAATTTATGTTTTAAAATCACAGATATTAGACGCGTATATAATTATAAAATTTATTAAGTGTGTAGAATGCATTCATATTTAAAAACTTTTTGAGCAGCGATTTGAATTTAGGTACATTATTATAAGACATGCTATATCAATTGTATTTAGGACCTTGACTAGATTAAAAAAAAAAAATAATAATAAAAACGAGATCATTTACAAGCGTCTTTCTCCAACTAAATATTTTTTGGACAATATTCCAACCTCACGTGCTCACTGTATATTTGTATCACCTTCGTTTCTTATGCCACAAAGGTTATGCACACGACTGTATATCTCATTTCTTTACAGTTCAACGTCACTCATTCTCCTGTTAGAAAAAAGACAAAGGAAATCGTCGACGATGTCAAGAGAAGACATAGCCGACTGAGATTCTCGTAAACCTTTTGTCTCATCAGTTTCCGGGCTTGCCTATACACTCTACTACTTCGCTTTCCTTGCGTCCGGCGATTCTTTTTCCTCACTTTTTTCTTCCTGCACCGACTGTATTCGTTGTAAGCGGCAACCCTACGCCAACCGACGTGTTGAGGATGTTTCTTGTGCGCCACAAAAGAATTCCGCCCGGCGTATTGGGGCCGGCCGGGATTCTTGTAACGACTGGTGGTGTGAGATGGTAGGGCTGAGGTTTTACGATTCGCGTGCGTCGAACATGATTGCTTTCGCTTTTTTTCTCGTCCCCTTTACGGCCACCCTCGCTGCAAGGATTCAAATTAATCAGAGGGATGAGACGATCTTTTTTCTCTGGCGATATACACGATTACACATAATGAGTCTGCGCGGGTAATAACCAATAATTCAGATGCTGAAAGCTGATGTGGTCTTGCTATACCAATCTGTGTTGATAAAGAGTGGAGAAAAAGAGCTGAGTCTTTGATAAAATTTTTATATCAACTTATTAAAAATTAAGGACAATATTATAATTAATTTGCTCGTGCAGTTATGACTTGATGTGTTTTTATGGTGTTCATAAAAATGAAAACTCTAAACAAATAAGTTACTTCTTCTCTCAGCGTCACCAAGTGTCTAAAAGTCAGCAAAACTGCGCATAAAATAAAAGTGAGTAGTACATGACAAAAACTTATCATACCATCGGTTGTCACGATCCCAGAGTCCATTTGATTATTGTGGGCCAAATTTATATTACCATCTGCCAGAAAAGGTCAAAGCAACAAATCCCAACAAATTCAAAGCACGAGTGAGAGAAATGTTACTGGAAATGGGGTGCTATATAGTGAACGAATTTCTACTGAAGAATTGAGCTAGTTCCAGTTCGTTTCAGCTGCAAATAATTGCAACTAAAGTTCAATTAATGTTGATTGAGATTTAGTAAATTAGCAACATGAACTTTTCTATTCAATAAAAGCCTGATATGATTGCACTCAATCATATCAGGCTTTTATTGAATGTTGCTCCATAAAAATGCTGCACAAGTTGCACAACAGTATTTCGAGCGGCTGAAGATGTAGACCCATGTGTCTTCGAAACGGCTTTTCCGAGTTAATTAATAATTTGTGTGGTACGGAGTGTGCCGAGAATATTGTTGTCTGATAATGAGATTCAACACCTTAGCGCTTAGCTGAATAAAACAGATAAAAAGCTGCGAAAAACTACCTGTTTACTCAACCCCTATGGTTATTTTTTCACAAATTTGTTTTAGTGTGCTAAAATCGGGATCTTTCTGTAGCACACTCTCGAAATTTTCTAAAACGCGATTATATTTTGCGTCATGTATAGTTAGTAGCTGTGAATGCACTCCGTCCATAATTTGCAGAGACTTCAATAATGATAACGATCTATTTTGTAATCTATTGAAATATCTTGAAATTTCGACTGGCTTTCCTTAATACCTGCGGCTTCGGCAGGATTGAATTGTGCAACAACAGCTTTTACTATTTTGAAATGTTTAGCATAATAAAAAGCTGCCTGTAACCATGTTCTCCAACGTGTAAGAATTGGCTGCGGTGGTTGACGAATACTAGGACACTCTGTGTGAAATGATCGTAGGCGTTTGGGAGATTTCAAAAATACTTTTTTTGTGCCTGCTATTAATGCATCTACCTCAGGAGAGTATTGTCGAATGGTTTCTGCCACAAGATGTAAAGCATGCACTTTACACGTAACATGTAAACACTTGCAACCATGTTCAAGAGAAGAACGGCCTACCGAACGCATTATCGCTGCGCCGTCGCTCATAAACATCAACACTTTATCTTTTGAAATTTGAAATTTTTCCAACGTACTAAGTACAACCTTCGTAATGGCTGCAGCAACACACTCTTGTAGTCTTCGGCTAGCTAGTAACAGTGGTAATGTAGGTTTACTAGGGTCTAGTATGCGTACCATAATATTTACAATTGATTTTTTTTTACAGTCTGTTGTCTCGTCAACGCATAACCAAAGAAACTGTTTTGTCAATGTGCGTTTCATTTTCTTTTCCACGTCATCGCGTACAAATGCAACATGCTTACGTGCCGTTTTCCCCGTTGGCAACCGCAACTCGGAATTGTATTTGTACCAAAAGTCCTTAAACGGTTGTTTATCGAGTAAGCCTAGTGGCAAATTACAGTTTATCAACATAAGAATTACATATAAAAAATGCACGTCTCGGTGGCATGCCCAATTTTCGTTTTCTATGCTGTGCGGAAGTTACGTGTCTTGTACAGTTCCACTTCTTATTTGACATCAAATGTATTTTGCACACTTTGCAAACTATCTTACTCCCGTTGTAAAACAAATGGGGAAAGTCAGAAATAAACTTATTTACTATGTCTTGAAAGGGTCATTTTTTAGCCTTCAACATGTCCATTAAAAACTATAATCAATAACTACGTCTGTATCAATAAAATCAAAACGCACTACACTAAATAATAACTACAATTAATAACTACGTCTATATCAATAAAATCAACACGCCCTATCCGCTATCCAATGCTAAACTGAACTGAGTGATGATTTGTCGTGTTGTATCATAATCGACCAGCCCTCCCCGTCCACCTAAACACAGTCACACCGCCGCTGCGATTGCTCTCCAGTTACCGGGCTCTATTGATTAGTAAATCTTGGATACAATTAACAAAACATTAAAATACTTTAGAATATTCCAACCCCGAGGGCAACTGCTGACTGGAAGATATCAGGAGTGGACAATGGAGGTTTCAGAGGGCGGAAAATAAAATTATTGTTCAGGTTGGTGAGTCAAAATGATTCACGTTAGTGTTCTCGAATTAAATAGAGAGAACACAAGAAATCATCAAATTAGAAGGTTGGAATTTCTGAAATGTATCAATACTGTCGAAAACGTTAATTTTGTTCGTAACTTAATTATTAAGCTGCTGCAAGAAGGTCAAGTTGATATTCCAAAATTCACAAAAACTAGACGTAATAAATTTACAATAAAAAAAAAGATAACTATGATAGTTTACTCTTATCATACTTCACTCTAACATTTTTGAAGAATACGCTGTTGGCTATAAATGCCACCATCAAAATTTGTAGTTTAGTAATTTGTGTAATTCTTATTTTTCTATAACTCACTATTATACCTATACAGTTGAAATTAATTAAAAAATAGAATGAAATAAAATTGAAATATTTAAGATAAAAATAAAGTATGCAATATGCTATTCTCTTAAGGATATCATTAAACTTAATTTTTTGGAAGTCATAAATTTA
The DNA here is from genome assembly GCA_029619315.2 of Dynastes maya. Taxonomy (NCBI): domain Eukaryota; kingdom Metazoa; phylum Arthropoda; class Insecta; order Coleoptera; family Scarabaeidae; genus Dynastes; species Dynastes maya. The sequence goes on along the minus strand of JAROYE020000006.1, from coordinate 41,025,420 downwards.
ATAAATAAATTTCATAAATTTCTATGGGTTAGAGAATTTCCATTCTCCATAATTATTTTTCCCATCACCACTCTCTTTCAAATTTGATTTCATCATAAAAAACGAATTCTTTTGTTCTCAGTTACGATTCCGGAGCCGTATTAAAATTTTCTTTCCTTTTGTTTTGTCCCAAGCAATTATTATTAATTTAAATTTTTCGTAAAATGAAAACCAGGTGCCTTCGAATAAAGCAAAGCACAAAAACGCTTATCAATCAAGCCAGGGCGCGACTATTATACCAGCGCCACCATACGGAGAAATTTCATAAATTACTAATTAATTTAATGAATGAAATTTAATTTACATCGTAACCGAAAACTGAATGGGGGAGGTTTATGAACTCGTGGAATTAGAAAATATCAATCTTTCACGGTGAACTATGTCCCCTTCCCTCCCTGCGAACCCCAAAGCGCGCGCGAAGCAGTTTAGCGATGGGCGCGCGAAAAGGGGTTAAATAGGGACCGCGGGGGCCAAGGATTTCCTTTCTATGAATAATTTTCCAACCGCAATGCGCCCGTAACCAGGCATCTGACAGTCTTTCAGCAGGAGAGCGCGTAAATTGATTTTTTTTTGTTTTTTTTTTGTATTTAGCAATGAAAATTTGCCTTAATATCTGGGCGAATTTACATAAGATGCAGTTAGGTTAAGTGACGTGGTAACACGGCGAATTTAATTATTGCTAGTTAAAGGCGACGCTTAATTTGAATTTGGGGAGACAGTTAATGTCAAACTGAATATTGTAAGTTGCTTTTCCATAGGATTTAATGCACAAATTTCATATTCCGAAATGTCATTTATTAATTTTCTATTAAAAACGCTGTACCGAGGCAGATATTTTACAGGAATTGCTCAATTTATGGTTGTAATAAACGTGGAGATTAAACGATGTTTACAAAACAAATTTTAGTAATCAGAACTAAGAACTGCCTTAAAGACTAGCAAACAGCCAAACTTACAATTAGGTCACTTGGAAAATATTTGCTTAAGCAAATATCTGAAACCTACACTTTTATTTCTTTTCAATGAAAAATACTGTCAGCATCAAACGTATTAGCATGTTTATAGTCTTACAGTCACAAATATCACCCAGACAGTCAGGTGAGTGGTTGCAGAGGTTTCAAGTCAAAAATAAGCCTTGTAATCCTTTTCTATATTACCAAAACCCTAGTTATATCCGCACAAACAATAGTCAAGGTCACTGCATCAGCACTGATTTCAAAGTGCAGAATTACATTTTTAAAGTAATATAAAAAAGAGGTTTCGTAAACAAATGCTTAGATCCTTTCAGATTTCAAGCCGTCACGTAGTACTTTGTAAATCAAATATGCAATAAAGGAAAATTTCTCTTTTGAAAAAAGTACTTCGGCGAATCGAAAACGAAATTGGCGCAGTCAGAAGGATATTCTGACGGAAAACTCTGAAATTTCGCGTTGTTTCCACATGACATCGGGATAGAAAGAATTCAAAAACAGCAGGGACAGGGACAAGCATCGCCAAAACTTATCGAAATCCCTGGAGAGGTGGAAAGATCGTTCAAACCAACGGAATCTTCAACCAGAACCAGCGGAAGCAAGGACAATCATGGCCAAATCCTTCTGAAGCCCTAGAGAGCAACAAAAATCTTCCGAACTAGGAGGATCTAAATAAATAGAAACACACTGTATACTGGAATAATACTTCTAGATGATGCCTTTTAACGCTGGTATTTTATTCATCAAGAAAATAGATCGGTCCTTTGTGCCCTAGGTCCCTCTACAGTTTCATTTAGCAGAAATGTCTATCGTTTAAAACCCTGAACAACCTAGTAGTGCCTAACGGACACATTTTCAGCTTCATTTACGCATAGAGTCAAAAGGGTTTATTTTATTGCTAAATCACTTAATCTAATTTATTTTCTGAATTCTATCTACTAAATCACTTTACCACAGGTTTCAAAAGATCATTGATCTTATGTATCCTAATTATTTTCGAAAAAGTGACGCAACAACCCGGATGTGTCCGTTAGACACTATTTGAGGTTATACTTGTTTGCAAGTTATAACCTGCAGGCAATTTGATTCCTTTGTACGCCCTCTCTACTTCATTAGTGTTTATCGACGGTTATTGATATACAGTACAGTGTTGCAGTTGTTTTTCACAGAATTTTGAGGTTTGTATTGTTAGGCATATATTATTTGTCATTCAAAAGTAATAAAAAAGGCCGGTAAGGAGTATATAAATAATAATAATAAATGCAATTTTTAAATAATGATAAATGGCTAAGCGTAGCGGTTTGACAGATGAGGAACTCCAACGGGCTTTAGAAAACAGCGATGATGCGAATTATGTATTTAAGAAGATGACAATGAAGCCGAGGATTTTGTTGCAGATACTGTTTCTGCTAGTTAAGATGACTTGACAGAAATGGCATCCGAAGCCGACGATGTGCACTTATGTAGTGATAATGAAAATACAACTGAAGAAGAAGAACTAAATAGTTACGCTAATTCGATTGTTGAGTACCAGAACCAGGAAAAGCGAAAAGAACTCTACTGCGCAATATAATCAGTGCCAGGAAAAGTAGTGCATGACCCTATTGATAGCTTCAATTTATTTTTTTTACCAGAATATATTGGAACTTATTATAAAGCATATTAATTCCGAAGGTAACGGAGTGCTGCAAAATAAGTAGAAAATTATACTATTGAGTTACAAGCATTTCTAGCTCTACTATTGGCTATTGATGTCAATAAATAGAGCTATGTGGATTTTAGAGAGTACTGGGATCCGATATTTGGTAATCCAGTATTTCGTGCTACCACGGGAAAGCAAAGATTTGTGGCTATTCAACGTTTTTTTAAAGATTTGATCATAAAACAATAAGGAGATTGAGAAAGTCAACATACTACTCTATCCTGATTGGGGAGAACACAAATTTCAGCTACAAATTTACTACGGAATTATGATCGCCGAACAATTCGAGGACGGGTATCTTTCAAACAGTACCTACCAAGCAAACCAGACACGTATGGTATGAAGATGTGGTGAATTTGCGATAGCAGGACAAGTTATTCTCGGTCTGGAATACCATATCTTGGAAAAGATGGATGAAATGCGACGAAATAATTTGGTCCAAACAGAAATATGTATAACTGTTGACAATTGTTTCACAAGCATTGATCTTGCACGGTCATTATCACAAAACGGACCGACAATAGTAGCTACAATGAAAAAAATAAATGTATACCGCACAATTTCCAGCCAAACAGAACACGAAATATTTAAAGGAATATGTTTGGTTTTTGTAAAAACATAACCCTGGTTTTCTATGTGCCAAGAAGAAACCGTGTTGTTATCTTTCTATCTACTATTACAATTAAATAGATACCAGGAACAAAAATAAATCTGAAATAAATCTTTATCACAATGCCGCAAAAGAGTTGATCGCTAGATCAGATGCACGAATATACAGCTTGACGTGAAACAAATAGATGACCAATCAAAACATTGTTGATATTACTGGGATTGCATCACTAATTGTACGAAAAAGATTATATCCCACTTAGAAACAACGCAAGGGAGATTCTAAAAGAAAAATTTTTCTGCAGCAGACAACCAACCAATTGGTAATGCCTCATGTACAGAGACGAGGAAAAAGAGGACTTGCCAAATATCAAATTGAAGCGATGGAAGATATTGCAGGATCAAATCAAGAACAAGCTCCAACTGAATCAATAGATAAACTGGTATCAAAATGAAAAAAATGATATCACATTTGCCCATCTAAAATTTCCAGTATAATATAGTAACAATAAAGTTCGGCCACTCTATGTAGTTTATTTCAATGATGTGTCTATTAGACACTACTGGGTAGTTCCGATGCATAGGCAAACTCGGTTGTTAAGGGTTAAAAATGAACATACTATTCACTGGTTGCTAAAATAATCGTTTAAGGTAACTACATTTAACGTAATCACCTCTAACATAAGCATTTTTTGTTTCTCGATATTAACTGTGACCACTTGACTCAGGTTCCTCCCGATAGTTGTGTATTATGGGCTGTATATTCACTGTAATACACAATACGTTGTTACACCCCATTGCATCCACTCTCCTCCATACAAACTTAGCATCTCGTTATCTATGGCTGATCGTTCCGTTGCGAAATAGTCCATCGTCTAGCGCGACTCTCCAATATACTCCGATCGTACGAGCGTTTTTCCAATTACAGCGTAAATACGTCCTCCGTATAGGCAAAACAGCTTTATCTCCATCGGTTCCGGCAATAAATCGAACTTCGCGTGTCTTCCGCGTCGGCCCGATAAGCGCCCAGAAAGACGAGACCGACCATTCTGATCCTCGTTTCCGGACTTCTCTTCTAGCCCGTAGTGTCGGATAGCTCGTTATATTATGTATCCACCTTTGGGAAAATCATTTGGGTAGGTTTCGGTTATCGAACAAGGCGTGCTTTTACTTTTCGACTCCAGAACATTGATAATCACGCGCCGAGTAGCATGTTGTTATTCGGAAAGTTCTTCACGTAATATGCAGAGTTGGGTTTCTTTATCTCGTGATGTGGAGGAGCGTCGGCTGTCGATTATTCGATAGGTCGGCTTTGCCTGGGCGCCGGCCGAGTTGATATTTAACAGATCGGACCCTCAGATTCGACTGCTTTGTTAATAATCGACAATGGAACGCCGAAAAGAGAGTATTACGTTTGCTTTATCAGGATATTGCTTTCGAATAAAAAGTTATTATTGTATACATAAATATTAGGAAATGAGGAGAACGTTAATAGAGTTGTATGCTTCTTGTGTTTCCTGTTAGCTTTCAATCTAGAAATCTATAAAAACTCCTCCACTAAAGAGTTCAGGGAAAAGAAGTGATGGAGAAGCACAAACCATGAAGGTGTGTAGTTCCAACGGAAAGTTACGTAAAGTTTATGGTGATAATGCTCTACCAGAACATTGGTGCCAACGATGGTTCACGAAACTCCGTGCTGGTAACTTTGATCTCAATGACGCTCCTCAGTCAGGAAGGCCAACCGAGGTTGATGACAACAAAATAGAGGCATTAATTGAATCAAATCACCGTAATACCACACATTATTCAACTATTCACGACCACCTGAAGAAACTTTTTGGGGTCCTCATGAACTCAAAGTATTAAATTTAAACGAGAGGACAATAACCCTTTTTTGAAGCGATTGATAACGGGTGACTTCTAGACTTCCACTTGTTTCACTCACTTCAAAACTGCTTGCATGGTGTGACATTCAATTCAGATGAGGCTGTCAATCAGCACCTTATTCTCTTTTTCGCCGATAAAGGCAGGTCTTTCTATGAACGAGGAATTATGCAGCTCGCTGAAAGATATCAAACATCTTTGTATAAATAAATACACTTTTTAAAATATAGGAAAAATATGTCATGACTTTACTTTTCCGACAACCATATACATTGACATCTTCATCATAGTTCAGTCCTCTTGTTGTCCTAAGGCGTCGATGTTTCCTCCTCATGGATAGATCACTTCTACTTTTCCCATCTTCTCCTTTCTTGTCCAGTATCACTTCAACAGTGTTGTTCCGTTTCTCTCTCGGTCTTCCTCGTTTGTTCCAATTGGCCTTGCCTCCCAGATTTTCTTTATTTAACTTTCTTTCCTTATCCTTACTAACAATATTCCAACTTCCAATATTTGTTTTGCTAATCTTGTTTCCACTTGTTTCCTTATGTCTTCATTTCTTCTCCTATCGATTCTCTTCACTGTTAGAACGTCCTATGGTATTTCATTTCTATTGCTCGTAATCTCTGTTCTCGTTTCTTTGTTATTTCCATTTATTCTGTGATAAAACCACATAACAAGTTTTTACACATGTCAGGATCAAGAGTTGCCAATTCATATATACAGGGTGAGTTTTTTCCGATCTTTAGCATAAGGGGATCTTGGAAATTAGCGGAGATATAGAGATGACCAAATGAGGAAAGAATTGCAGTTTTATGAGCTCATTTGAATGAGCGTTTTGTTTTTTTGGAAAAAATGCACGGCTACCTAAATATCTCGAAAAAACTGTTTTTTTTGTTATTTCGTTCGGTGCCTGTAGCCTAGTTGTTACTGACTTTCGGCCATGACTTCATAAAAAAGGGATTTTCCAACGATTTGAAATAATAATAATTGTTTATTTTCAACGGATAGGACCCAAATATGTGTGCGGATAAAGATAATACCAATTATATGGAAATTTTGATTCGCAAACGCAAAGACTAACGCTTCTTTTTGTGAAATTGGGTGAGTAATTGAAAAATATGGGATAGGAACTACCATTTCCTATATCAAAAAAATTCTGAAAACCAACCGATTCCTATTGCTAGGTCTTCTTCATTGTAACGTTAGCTAACCAATTCCTTTGGATCAAGGATCCTTTATGGAAAGCGTACTATTTAAATATCTAGATAACGTTGATTATCTAGGGCCAATATTATAGAAACGCGGCTATTCAACTTTCAATTTCAATCGAAATGTCGAATAATGTTGTTGTATTTTGCTAGTGACTTCGAAATAAAAAAGAGATGAACAAACTCGTTTCATTGTCTGACAATGGATAGAAAGCATACCGCTTAAATAGTTGCGAAGGTGTGGGGGGTAGACCCAGGTAAAGGAAAACGTAATTTAAACTAAAAACCTATACGGACAAATACTTGAAGAACATCCTGGAGAAGTAGCGAAACACATCAGAGGAAGAGTTAGATTGGAAAAGAAAAGATGAAACTACCCAGGAATGGAAACTTACTGCAAATTACAAAACTGGGAAGGATATGAAAACATTGATCAAAAGACTTCTTTAACGTAGGCAAGTAGTGACAACAATTATTGTGCTTCTACGATTACAACAATTTGATACGTACACGCAGAGAAATGGTTTCTTGCATGAAGAAAATAGATTTTCTTGCAAAAATCAATCTCTATTCAAGAAGATATTTTTATTTCAAGACTATAAAAATGTATAATATAAGAAAATAATGTTATTGAAATTTATTTGAATTAAATAAATATTTTCTTTGGGTTAGAAAATCAAGAAAATCCAAGACAAAAAAATGTATCTTCCAAGTAAGTCATTTAGTTTTAAGTTAAGAAAATACTCCTATTAAAGGTAGGAATGAAAAAATGGTCCAGACCTCACAAAGTTCTATTGAGAAATTCGGCAACCGGTTTCGTGTTAAAAAGCAGATCATTAGGGCAGCTACAAGGATATCCAATAAAAGAAAAATGACAATAATGGAAAAAAAAACCTAAACTTAGTAATTAAAATTAGGAGCAAGTGAATGAACTAATGAAAAAGCTTTTTTATATGTTACAGTATAATTAAATTATTTCTTTAATAATGTAATTAAATAGGGATTGTTTTTATGTAGTTTAATAATTAATGAGTTAATATTTGAGTTTATTTATCCCTTTCTTTCATTGTATGGATGTGTAGAATATCTGTGTTCCGGTTCTGTCGCTATTATCTAGGACGGCATGACCATATCTACTGGCACTAGGTGGCGCCAAGAAATATTTCAGTTGCTGTTTTTGAAGACTAGTGGCATAGGCTGAGAGATGTAACAGCAGTGTGGGCAGAAGCAAAAAGCATTAATGCTTTTCTCTTCCCACATTGTTTTTGCCGGTAGTGATTCCATCAATACCATAAGCTATTTATTACCATTATCTTGGTTATTGTTTCTGCGCACTTTTTTCATGTGTACTTCTACATTAAGTTCACTTTTGTTTGAACTCTATTCTGTAGATAACCTTTACCTCGGCCTTTTTAAAATCAAAAGCAATGTGAATAATTCACTGCATTATGTACTGATATGTCGTACTGTTTTAAACAAGGTAAGAGCAATTAATAATGTGGATATAAATAATACGCATTTCAAGAATTTTAAGTAAATAGATGTTTTATTTTAGGAAAACTATTTCTTATCTTTAAGAAAATATTGTTTTAAACAAAGAAATTCAATTATTTCTTTACAAGTACGAACTTGTCTTAAGCGGAAAAAAAACGCTAAGAAAATATTTCTTTTGGGCAGTTATTGTACTGTAAATAATTGAAACAGTAATTGTCTTGAATTGAGGCGGACAGTCTTGATACAAGTAAACGTTTCTCTGCGTGTAAATAACGTTACTTGATGAACACGCAAATGGATTATTTTCCACTTCAAGCATCGAACATTAGTTTCCAGGTCTTCCCCCTACTTAATTAGGAAGATAAGCGTTTCAAACTCACATTTTCCAGCGTCGCTTACATGCTCGACCAAAAAGAAATAATTTGTATAACGTGAAACTCCCCGTTTCTCTCGTTTATATACTTAAATTATGAACCTATAATCCAATAACGCATCTGCATCGAATAACTCAAACAAATTCCACTAATTTTGAACAAAGTGAATTCCCCGCCCGTCTATGGTTACTTCAAAGAGGATATCAACTCCGATCTACTGATGGGAGCCGATCTCCCTCCCCAAATGCTCCTCGCCACCTGATTTCGACGTTGTAGTAGTGCTGCTGCTGTTATCCAGGGGGGGGGGGGGGATGGAAATGCCAGACAAGCGGGTCGCTCCCCCTGCTTTGTAAATATTTATTTCGGATCAATAAGTGGAATTCAATAACGACCGTAATCTTATACGCATTAGATCCGGACCGCGGACTACAAACGATACCCATTTATTCAGCGCTGGCTGGTTAGGTTGCAGAGAATGGAAGAAGCGGACGAAAGGCAAAAGGAATGTTTTGGGGTCAAAAAAAGAGAAAAAGTAAGTTGCTTTGGTTTTGGAACGGAAGCTAGGGACGGGTTCTTTGGAAAATCCATATTAGAAACGTATTTGCTATTCTGTTGAAGAAGAATGAGAATGAATTCAAGATGAGTGTGCATTTGAAAAAATGAATCTGTAAATAATTTGTAGACCGTCTAACGAAACATAATTTTCGCCAACGCCTACTTCAAATACTTATTAATAACTTATTTCAAGAATTTTGCCGGAACCGTAGGAATCCAAAATGTTTTAGCATATTTAAGATACCCACCTGTCGTCGAAAGGTACATGCAGTTAGATTTTGATTAGTAGTCCAGAAATTGCCTTTTTTTAGCAAGCGACTAACACACGTAGAAAGGAAAACTAATCCCATATAATTGCATACATACATTCACATATTTATCTTTATAATTACGATTAACGCTGCGAAGTGTTGATGAGAAGCTGTTGCAATATATCAATAATTTCATTCGCTAAGGTAGCCCGTGCCGATTCATCTACATACATGCGTCACGTCATGGATGCGGCACTTCTAAGCTAGCGCCAAGCTCTCTAAAGCCGGCCTAGTCATGATGGTGAACCCAAGATTCGTCCCCGGTGGTGATGTTCATAAGAAAATCATCTCCTTCACGTCGATACTGGTTAAGAAGTTCTTGACAAATGCTTTTTCTTTGTTCTTTCATGGCATTCGTTAATTGTTCCAGGACTATCTGGCGCAAAATTTTTCTGTAAATCAACGTCTGAGCAATGTACTGGTCTCTTTTTTAACTAATGGCTAATTGCCGAACAATTTCTTTTTCCGTAATCCGGGGGTTTCCGCGAATCAGTACATTCAGTTGTCTTTGATTCTTCTCATGCGTGCCTTATACTGGCCGACTTGATCGTCAAACACCTTCATTCCGCTTCTATGACAGAGTTTTGCACGTCGAACCCACTGACGAACATTCTACGCATCCATACAATTATTACTATAAACAGCTTTCAAATGCCTGTAAATTTCGATAGACGCGCAACCTTCCAGCGTTAAAATCGGATCATTGCTTGCGGATCTCAGAAATCGAACTCATGATAAAGGACACTGTTACTCGACGACGGTACACAGGAAAATAAAACTTTGCTTGCTAAGACGAGACACTCGAAATTACCGTTTACAGGTTACAACATGTTTCTCTCCCAACTAATTACACAATGGCGTTGTTGGAGACCTTCTATTTCTATCGGACCTCATACAACCTAATAGTTAAATATCGTATTTAAACAAATTAAAAAGAATTAAAATATTAAAAACGTGTGTGGGGATATCCACGTGGAACTAGCGGCTAGGAGATGTGGCAGTCGGTCGGTAACTAATCCTTGTACGTGCAACCAGCATGGTCGCAATGCGACACGTGAAATCGGTAATTAGAAATGTAAATATTTGAATATTGGTTTAAGTTGTAAATTAATTTGGTCACTTAGACAATTTATATCATTATTTTTGGTAAATTTGACAGCGTGCTATTCAACGATATTATCCAACAAAGTTTTTACCCATAATCAATAACTATTTGAAAGGTATTGGCTTACAAAGAAACTGTTCCAACCCGGAGACAACGATTTGCATGAAACTTGGCTAAAGTGAAGACCCTATAGAACTATGGAAAACCCCGTTGTCCGTCTCTGCTAAAAAAAGCCTTAAAGGGGGTAAAATAGGGATGATTTTGGTTTTTTCTAAATTATTCCACAATTGCTGAAAATAAAAAGTATTGGTGTGTGCGGATGTATTGCGTTATAAGAGCGCTATTGAAGTACGCACAAACATCAGCATTCGGGGTGAGAAAAAGTCACCCCCTCCCGCTGTCCCATCACCGTAACGGAGAAAATGTTTATCTCTTATCAGGTTTGATGTACCTGTAGGACTATAGGAAACGCTTTCCGTTTCTGCTAAAAAACCCTTTTAGGGGGGTAAAACGGAGCACAGGAAATGGGGATGATTTTAGTTTTTTTTCATAAATTATTCCATAAATGGGGAAGATAGAAAAAAGATTTGTGTGTACCGATGTATTGCGTTTTAAGCGCGCCTAAAAATCGGCAGCATTTAATAAATAATCTATAGAATACAGGCGTTCTAGTGTTTAATATATTTATCTTGTCCAAAAGATATTTCGTTTCTGGTTGATTCTTAGTGTAGTTTTTAATAGATAATGTACATATATATCTATTTATTCCTGTTTTTGTCCTACTTCATTAAAACCATATATTCCGGCTAATATGGATGTCAAAATATTAGCAATTCCTAAAAAAACCACTTGTATGGTACAACCTTTAGACGTATACGGTTTTCGTGTCTGGAAGGGATTTATAAGAAAATTTTCAGACCTGGTTATTCTAGAAAACCACGATATTGATTTGCGATAACGGAATCATATTATAAAATTACAGTCACTAATATATAACCAATTATCTCCAGCCAGGTACCAAAATTTATTTACATACGCTTGGTATAAAAGTGGATATCTGGATGAGAGACCAGGACATTTCGAACATCGTGTTGAATTTGCTTTTTCTGTGGACAACGATGGTTTTCGTCCCTATTGTAATGTATGTGATGCGACCGTCATTATCCGATGCTCAAGATGTATACAGTTATTATGTTTTCAACATTTTTATATAGAATATCATTATCATAATATTGTTATTAGAAAACACAAATAAACTTTGTATTTAAAATAATATACTGAATGTAGGTGACATTTTATACCCAATATAATTACAAACTCGTAATATACAAACCTCCAACCACCAAACATACTTGACGCAACATAATAATATCAAACAAGAATATATTTATGTGTTATACATTTTGTAATTTAAAGGCAAAAGAAATATTGCATTTATTCTCGGTGGTTCATTTTACCTCCTTAAAAAGTATTTTACTCGAAAGGGGGCATAATATTCTAAACTAAACTATAAGGCCTTCAAACCTGATAAGAAATAAACATTTTCTCCGTTTCGGTGATGGGGCGGCGGGAAGGGGGTGACTTTTTGTAACCCCGAATGCTGATGTTTGTGCGTATTTCAATGGCGCTCTTAAAACGCGATACATCCGCACACACCAGTATCTTTTATCTTCAACAATTGTGGAATAATTTAGAGAAAACCAAAATCATCCTTATTTTCAGTTCCCCCCAGGGTTTTCCATAGTTCTATAGGATCTTCACTTTAGCCAAGTTTCATTCAAATCAATGTCTCCGGGTTGGAACAGTTTTCTTGTTAGTTCTGGTTTCAGCTAGAGAAGGCGCTAGCTTTTTATTACAATCCGTTTTGAAATAAAGACGGTTCTTGCCAAATTATGAGAGAAATGTATCTTTATTTCTACTACTTAGGAAGATCAAAGATCAAGATCAAAAACAACAAAATATGAATGTGTTACCGTTTATTCGTATATTATTGTGACAATAAAGCCATTGGCGAATACTGGTATTGAAGCGAGTTTCTTGAATACTTGAATTATTGAACGAAATAAACAAAAATGAAATAAAAAATATTGACCAAAGTGAAAAAAATTTCTGTGACTACATTGAAATAGTACGGTATATGGTTTTCTCAAAGAAATATTGGTGACCTAAATTTGAATACCCCAATTATTTCTTCAGAATACAAAGGATGTGGAAAAAATCTCTCAAGCATAATATCTTACCCAAAAATTATTTTTGCACGAATACCTTAATCTTGTAAATCATAAATTCCCTTTTACTATAATTTAAAACCCTGTTCAAAATTACCCAAGATTTTTATCAAAGGAATCTCCTCTATCCCGCACATCCCGGTGGTTGATAAAGCTGAAGGAGACTTCGTACCTTTTATCCGGTATCCTTGTCTTTCGCCTTAGTCTTCTCCACTCCGGTTTTCTTTCCGGCGGATTTGGACGACGACGTTTTAAGTAGGTCGCCGATTTGCGATTTTTTCCTCGTTGTGCGTGTTGGGCCGCGTCCCTTTTTACGAGCGGATCGAAGGGTAGGAAAGGTAAGGGAAGCAGCGAATGCCGTCGACGGTTGCGCTTCACATGCCTACCTTCGACGACGAGATGAGTGACGATTTCGGAAATCGAACGGTCGAGAGGAAAAGAGGAGTTAAACCAGAGAAAAAAGCGAAGACGCTGATCCATTCCGTGTGTCGTAGGGGAAAAATGGAATTAGCAGCTTTCGGATGGCAAACATTTTGATGTGTTTTTTCCCTCGGTCTTCATATTATTATTACTTCTCTTTTTTGACGGGATGCATGAGGAATTGATGGAGGTGTGGTATTTATTGGCAATATTGGTTACGATTAATTCGAGGACGCCTATTGGGATAGTTGAAAATGATGTCCACTTTAAAGAGAAGGGTTTCTTTCCTAAGATTCGTTTATTGTTATTCTCATTAATTACATTCAAATAATAATGCCAATACTATTACAAAATAGTGTGAACGCAGAGCAGTGGAACAAATTTGCTTCAAATTCAATTTAAATTTAGAAAGATTGGATCCAATCTTTGCCAAATATTTCGCCACAAATTATACTTTCTAGGCAATGGTCTTAGAAATTGGTCCCAGGCATAAGATTTTGTCTTTGTATAGGATCTTTTAGAAGAAAAATAAAGCTTTCAAGAAATCAATGGTCACGAGGTTGTGCCCTTGTTTATCTGAACTTTTTATTTGTTCTAACATTTTGAGACTAGACCTGTTAGCCACCTAAAACTGTTTTAATGATAATAATGTGGAAAAACACCTGATGGTGCAAGTTTTTCAACAATCTTATCCACACTGCTAAGACATTACGTTTATTTATTATATTATTATTTATTGTTACGGTATTAAGTACAATAGATTTTTGAATAAACTACTTTGTTAACTTTTTACGGTTATTACATTACATGTACAGCAAACGCCGTTTTCAGACAAAAAAAAAATTAATAATGGCAATAAAAACACTTCATCGTGTGCATATATTTGCTTTATTGACCAAACATTTTTATTGCGTCAACTTTTACACTAGGGTATTGATTTCAAAATATCACTTCAGTCGGCTGCCAGTCACACTATTTGTGACCAACGGCCCATGCGAGTGATCCGATTCTTTTGCGAAGACCGATTATGCCCGGCTTAATCATATCATGACTCCGAAAACAAGCGGCAGTCAGCAGGGATATCGTCGTAATGATTCTCCACGTGTACGAAAATTCAAATGAGTTACATCAGGGTAGAAAGTTTAAAGAATAAGTATTTCTTTTCTGTTAATATGCGTTTGTTGCCGCAAATATTGATATACCTTTTGATTGATTGACTTAATCTTAAATTGTGAGATTTATGTGCTTTAGTACATAATTCTCGAGCTCGGAGTGAAGTCTGTGTTAATTCTATTTCGGTGTTAGTCTGCTGGTTTATTTTAGAAGGCATTTGCCTACCTATGTATATATCATTAAATATTAACAATTGCTATGTAACGATATACTTAATAAACAATTTTATCCCAACGCCGACGTTAGATGTCGCAATGCGCTATCAAAACATTTGCATATTATGATTGGCTGCGCCGAAGCGAACATAATCAACTTCCTAGTATAACGCAGATCTGAATTAATTTTTAACTGAATACAGATATTAAGTTACTGCATTTTTTTCTGTATTACTAATTTGTGATATTGTATCGCTAATAATGAGTTTACATGTAGCAAAATAGTAGTTTATTTATAAAATAAAATACTATGTAGGTACTCTAAATTAGGCAGTGATCGAATTACGAAACATCTGAAGTATGAGCTTTTATGAAAGTATGCTCTTACTAAGAGAAAATAAAACGATTTAGCGAAATTCCATGTAATGTACAAGTATTCTTTGAAGAGGTTACCTACTAAATAAATACAGTTAAATTAGGAAACTCTTCATGGTATCCAGCCACCCACTTATGTATACACGCTACCAAATAACACTCGCGACCCAATTATTTTTTAACTCAGTATTTGTGCGTGTATTTAAACGAAAATATAGAGAAAATATTTATCATTCCGTTACCTAACCGGTTAGATATAAATAAATAGCATTTTTAATTCAAATGCGCCGTACGGCCTTTGAGGTATATATTTCGCATTTTTTTTTTAAAAGAAGAGTGGGAGAAATTGACGTTTATCTTGCGTTCGCGTCTGAAATACGCGTACCGCACTTAAAATTCCCGTCGCGAGCTTTATATTCTAAAAGCACCCATCTTCGAGATCGACGAAACGGTACAGGTTGTTATTGCCATAAATTCGGGATAAATGAGACGTTCTTATCTTAAGTACCATTTGCTACAAGTAATTACTCTTAATTAACTCCCGAAAATTGTATAAATCACAAGAACTGCGACGAGCTATTACCTACCCTGCGAAAAGCGTCGGGTAGGTACTGGCTAAGATAATATTTCGGATATCGTACGGGCGTAAGCTATCTCTGTTGCTTCGGTAATTCTCTTGGTTATCTCGCTCTGTTTTTCGCCGCTCGCGTCTTGGCTGGGAACTTTGCAGGGGCGACGTGCGTTGAAGAGCGAGATTCTCGTGATGAACCTATGTAGTTCTGGGTTTGGGAAACTTGTTGGGAAGGATGGCCCATCCATTCGCCTCTTACGCTTGCCTTCGCTTATATTGCCAGACAATCGATAAGTGATAAATAGTTGATAATGAGGCTGTTAGCTATTGTGCTGCTTCGGCGTTAGGTTTGTCGTGCTGACGACGTGAAAGCGGTGAATGGTAATAAGGGTTGTTAATGTTACGAGGGGTCGGAATAGTAAGATGGGTTAGCATTTAAAGGACGGATACGAATTCCAATTTCCATGGTTGAAATATATGATAAATCTATGAACATTTGACTTCTAACCTAAACAATTTTTTTTTGATAATAGATTGATGTATCAGCAATTTATCGTCCATTAAAACTTGAAACAAATTTTACAATTTACGAAGTACAGGGTTTGTCAACGGTTTTGCAAAATCCTTTTTCTTCGGGGAATATCTGCTATCTCTTAGGTTATTGTGTTAAATTCCAATTTGAGAGCAGTTGAACCTGAACCTGCGTTAATTTAGATATACCAACGTTTTCAAAAATATAATTAACACATTTTTCTTTTGATTTTGCTAAGCGAAAGGTCTTTAGAAAGAGGGTAAATAAGATAAGTAGAAAAAAATTTAACGTTGTGCAGTAAAGAACATACTTTTTGTCTCAACAAAAGGCATCCTACTGTATGTATATACAGCATATTTAGAGGAAGCTAGTGTCCCAACGGAACAGGAGCAGATGGAACAATAATTACAAATAATTTCTACCTGGGATAGGTCGCTTGACTGCGGACCTGAGTTAGATTGTAAATCCCTGGATACTGCGAAATATTCAACAGCTGGTATACTGTGCAGTGAATTACAATATAGTAGCGTTATTAGCCGGAGGAGTGAATAACGCTGTTATCTGTCATTCCAATCATTTACTGAAAAAGAATTGAATGTCATTCTAATTTGGATTTGATGTAGAGTATAATGCCTATAAAAGATCGATGTATCCAGAGAATGAAAATAAAAGGTGTTTTATGTACAGTTAATGCTTTGGATAGTGGGAGCTACATAAATGGAAAGCTATTATGACGTAAATAAGTTTAGAATTATGATATTCGATTGGAAATTTCATATAATAAATAACTTTTCTTCGAGATTATACGTACAGTATCGCTCACAAGTATTTGGGCACCCTTGGATTTTAGATTTTTGTATACAAAGAATGTATTTAGGAAATACATTCCAGCATTATTGAATAGTATGCTAACAATCAGTAAGATTCGCTTACATTTATTAAATAACATCGGTCTATTTGCTTCTTTTATCTGTATGACAGGTAATATCGTCATAAAAGCGCAGGTAATGGCGACAACAAAGAGCGTATTTCTTGAAATTCCAGGAAACTTGTAACAGCTGGTAATTTCCTATGAATCACCAAGCTACAATAAAGCCATTTGTAGTAATATTTTTAAATTACGGTCAATTATCGTTCCATGTTAATAGCGACAACATCTGTTAACGAATAATGTTTATAATTTCGTTTAAAATTTTAAAACATGCCGAAAAGGAAAGAAATTAGTGTCAAAACGTATCCCCTGATAGTAGCACAACATAACTTAGGCATAAGCAATTGTCAAATTGCTACAGAATTACATTCAAATCCATCTACTATTGATTATAATATCAAAAAATATAGAGAAAGTGACAGTTCTCTGAATAAAGTACGAAGTGGTAGACCAAGAGCGACATCAGCTCAAGATATTGCAATCGTGGTATCCAGCAAGCGAAATAGAAGAAAAACAGCTCCAGAAATTTCCGCAAAAATCAATACTGTACCGCCGAAGCCGACTAGCGTGTCCGCGGCGTTTAACCGTGGACACGCGCCGTCTGCAAAAAGCCGGCCATCACAAACGCATTGCGATGCGAAAGCGGTTAGAATGGGTACGTGAACATCGAAGTTGGACGGGAGAAGATTGGAGCGAGGTATTGTGGACCGACGAATCAAAATTCAAGATTTTCGGTTCGCAAAGACGAGTGTTTGTAAGAAGATCTGTAGGTGAATGTGCAGTAGAGCAGTGCACAGTCTCTACCGTCAAACACGGCGGTGATTCGGTAATGATTTGGGGTTGTTTTACTGGTACATCCGCAGGTGATCTTGTAAAAATTCAAGGCATAATGAGGAAAGAGCAATACAAACGCATCTTAGAGGAAAATGCAATACCTTTTGGTGTAAGAATTTTGAATCAGAATTTTGTATTCCAACAAGACAATGACTTAAAATTATGCAAGCAATATTTAGAACAGAGCTTGGTTCGTAGGCTCCCGCGGTCGTCAATAATACTATTCTCTTAGTTTCCGGGTTGGGACCACGACGTTGTACGTAGCTTTAGCTATATCTGAACCCAATTCCATTCCTCAAGAACTGAACCACATCACTGAAACTTTAATCCGCAATAACGATTCCAGGAAAGATATTCAAACTACCATTAACCGCTACACTAACCCTCCTCCACAGCAACTCCCCTCATTTAACCCTAATTTCCGTAAGCAAGCATATCTACCCTACATTCATGGTGTTACCGATCGCATCAGTAAGATTCTTTTCAGGAACGACATGAAAACCATCTTCAAACCCAACTTCAAACTCTCAGACTACTTTCCCATCAAAGACCGCAATCATCTGGAAGCCCCTGGTGTCTACCAGATTCCATGTTCATGCAGTAGTGTGTACATCGGTGAAACAAAGCGACCAGTTAGCATTCGTGTTACTGAGCACGAGCGTTGTAAGCGGTTGTTGCGTGTAGCAGGGTCCGCACTGGCTGAACATAGACTGGAAACTGGCAACCAAATCCAATTTAACTCTACCCGCATCTTATCTCGCAATCCTCACTATTATAGTAGAAAAATCCGTAAGTCAATAGAGATTTTCAAACATCCCAACAATTTAAATCGCGAAAACGGCTACCCCCTATATCACAGGTGGAAATCCCAACTGGTTAAACCTCCTAGCAACCGCCAGGCTTCATACATGAATAACAATTCCGCTTCATTGACCCAAAACAAGCCCTATATAGCTCCCCCTCCCCCGCCCGAATGAACAAGTCTCCATTTAGTGTTCAGTTACAGCTCTGAAGATGTCACATATGAGTGTGGACGAAACGTCGGCTAATGCTACGATAACGACGCGGTTCCAACCCGGAAACCAAGAGAATAGTAATATTCTGAACAATTGGAAGACGAAAGGACACTAACAATCATGAAATAGCCACCCCAAAGCCTGGACTTGTATCCCTCCGAATTATTACGGGAAGAACTGGATCGGGAAGTAAGAAAAACTGCTCCAACTTCAGCAGATGACATATGGAACAGGCAGCATGGGCTCGAATAACTCCGGAAACATTGTTAAAATTAATTGCAAGGATGCCCCGATTATGCAACGCAATCATTAAAAGTAAAGGAGGTCACACAGATGAATCTAAAATTTAGGTCAAATAAACAATTTAAAAGTACATATTTTAATATTTCCATTTAAATATTTAATAATTCAATCCTAAAATTCGAGGTGCCCAAATACTTATGAGCGGTAGTGTATGTTCTTTTACCCGTAAAGTAACTACTCCCTCACCACAAAAAAGCGAAGAAATAGGTCGTATTTTGAATAACGGACTGTCTCATAATAATTATTAAATCAAGGTTTAAAGAAAACAATTCCGCAGGTACATCGAGGGCTTATTATTAAAATAATACAGTGCCGTGTATAGATATAGTTATATAATGCTTCAGCTAGTTAAATATGATCGCGTTTCGTTAATAAAATAATAGCGTGAATGTCATAATAAATTGTTGGCTGCGTGTTCTGGTTTGGCAGAAATGAAATTAGATTTTAATGAAACGAAATAGCTCATTACGTCGTTGCTGAAACAAACGATTAATCAAGATATTCATAGGTATGAAGAGAAATTTTGATATTAAACGAAAGCGAATCGTATGAGGTTTGTCTTTGTTGGTATTGAGTGAGACCGCGAGATTTCGTGTTGCGGGAAAGGCAATGATTATGGAGGAATTTTAAAAGCGTTAACAAGTATTGAAGCAGAATATAAGAGGAGTGTATGTGGTATAAGAGTAACATTATTTTATCACAAGTTTAATGCAATCATCCGGATTTCTTAATTCTTCTTCACAAGATCTTTTTTCTTCTACATTAGAAAACCCATACTCGGGCTTCGCTGTTTTTTTGGCTCATGTTAACTCGTAAAGGGAAGTAAAGAGTTGTTACACGCCATAATTGTAATTTACACTTTACACAGGTAACAGTTTATTTATTTATGTATTGACATTTTCATGCTGTACGAAAAAAGATCCTGTGAAGATGTTGCAGTTATCTTCACAGGATCTTGTAGGAACTATAGACTGTGGAAAGCTGCACCATCGTTAAAGAGTAATTTTCATTAAGGCATTAGTGTAATTTAATTGTAGTAAAACATGCTTTAAAATCAGGGAAAATTCACAATAAATATGCTGTTTTGATATTTTTAATAAACATTAAGTAAATTTATCTGGTAAAAATTACGCGTGAACAATAACTAATCGATTGACTTTAGATATGGTGGATAACAAACCATTATTGGTATTGTCTGTCCAACTGTTGGAACCAGTGTGGCCTGCGTGAATGTAAGTTTCATCTAAAAAGACAATTGGTCTGCCTTCGCTCTTATAATATTTTATTTTGTCCAGATAATTCAACCTCAAAGCGCGAATATCTTCTCTATTAGCAACCCCCGATTGTCCTTAGTTTTCCTCCACTTTAATTCAAGTTTATTAATAATTGTATGCAGGGAGGTACGTTTTCCCGAAAAGCCGTATTCCGCACTTAATTTTTCTTGTAAGTGAGTCAGAGTAACTCGACAATGTCCGGGTTTGTGGAAATTATAAATCATGTTTCTAATATCCATTTGTTCGCATAGCGGTATGTTGGTTTTTGTGCATGTTCTTTTGCGTTTTTTAGGAGAATTGAATTTTACTTCTCCATCACTATTCTTTTTAGCTTGCGAATCGACACCTTCACTTAAGATTCTCTTTATAGTAGCTAGAGACCTCCGTAGCAGCTACAACACGGTTTTTTAGTTCTGTTTTATTTTCATTTGGAAATATGGTCTTAAGATAATTATACACGTTAAACACAATACCCTTCGGCTGGGAATTAAATCCCTTCCTTTTATTTTTCGCTTCCATTTATTTCTTTTAATACGATATGATACTTTAAATGCACATACATTCACAAAGATACACGCTACGTAAATTGACTGCAAACCACGTTTATGTGTATCCTACTCGGATGCGGTTTGTTCCAAGAAACAAATTTCGTGCCGATTACCTGTAGCACGAAGTTCATCAGGTCATCAGTAAACATTATCTGGAAATGTGCAGTGCTCTACCAGAGAGTATTGGTTAGTGACCAACAGATGTCGCAACGAAAAGCTTAATTATTTTCTAATAAAAGATCTGTTTATACAAAGTGTCCCGTATCGTTATGTTCAAATTTTTGATAGACTTAATTCTATGAATAAAAAAGGCAAACGTTGTAGGTCGATGGTTTGTTGTAACAGGCTTTTTAATTGGCTTAACAGAAAATAAAAAAAATAAACTTCGTCAAGTAAATAAACATTTATTACTTAAAAAGTTCAATTGATAATATTTTCAACATGTCCACCTCCTCGTTGAATGCAAGCTTGTACCTATAAGCGTACGAATGCAGCTGTATTTGTTTGCCAGCCTGCTGAGTACGCTCCAACAATTCTTCCCTAGTATTTGACAGTTGCGCACAGACTAAATCTTTCACATACCCCCATAAATACAAATCTAAGGGATGAAGGTCCGGTGATGTAGGTGACCATGCAACAGGACCACCTCGACCATTTCATCTTATAATTGGTGTAAACAGGACCACCTCGATCAATCCATCTTATAATTGGTGTAAATGAAATTCGAGACGGCAAAATGTGTTGGTGCACCGTCCAATTCTCAACAAGAAACTGAATAATGATATGGGTACGGACCTTCATGTTTTAAAATTCGTCAAACAGTTGTTAGTGGCACTTCAAGTTGTCTAGAAGTTTGACGAGAAGGGACGAACACAACATGTTAAAATGTTAGGCTTAAAATCCGGTTGTGTACGTCCCTTTTTGCACCAAATTTTTATATATGTATTTAACAATACTTTTACGACAAGTGATCCTTTTATTCCACACGAAATACTTTTTACAAGTTTAAGTTCTAGTATTTTATTACATTTGACAGAACTTTTATCTGCATTATGTTAATTCCTGCCGGAGGATGAGTTGATATTAGCTCGAAACCGGCAGCATTGTGTGACGAAGAATTATTGCATAGAATTAGTCCATCATTACACCTTTAGTAGTTCTTTATATTTTGTTAAACCAATGAAAGCACCTGTAGCTTTCGACCTACAACTTTAGCATTTCTTCTTCTTAGAATCAAGTCTACTCTACGTTTTCAAAATTTCAACATAACGATACTGGGCATCTTGTATACTCAAATCACTTTCATCATTAGTGGCACAGATAGTGTAAGGTCTAGTTTACCAAGCTATCGGTCTCGTATCGAGCCCCGAACTCGCAATTCCCCCAAAGCAAGGTTTTCCTACTCCTCTAAATTTGTCGAATGTTTGAATGTCTGAATACGCACCTACAAGCGCAGGTATGTAATATTCTTATGGCCGGCCAAGGCTTCGCTGTTGTTACTTCGGTTACTTGTTCTTCCAACCATTGGAATTATAAGTACACCGCGTAATTTGTGGTAGTTTAGTATAGAATGTTTTAATAACTCAAATAATTGTTGTAATTTGTGTAATCTAATGTAGTAACTGCTAAAATTCGTTTTTTAATTAGCATTTCAATAAGTGCGGTACATACACTTGCAGAATTGTTGAAAAATATGGAAGTTTATTGTGGCGGACGTTGGACGTAAAGCAATATACGTTAATGCAATTTCTATAAAAGTTTTGTTGGAGCATGCGCCACACTTTTGTAGTGGCATTTTCTATAATTGTTGATGTATTTCCAATTTCTTTTTTTCTGTGTAGTTTCGAAGAATGAAGGAACTTTCGTCTTATAACAATTTTTTGTAATATTAACTATAAAAGGTTTTCCATTTGGTTCTCCACGCATATTTCTCAAGAGTGAAGGTCCACCTGCGGAAGTTGTGGTTACAAATTGCTTTTAAGACTAAATAAATTTAATTTTTCCGAAACCTGGGGTATCGTAGCTATGTTGAATTCATTCCAGTTTAACTATTTAATACGCTTCTATGCGATCTCCATTTAATCATAAAGTTAGTGTATAATGAACCTAATTAAAGAACCACCGCTGTATCGTTAAATATTCCTCTAACACTTGTACAGCACTTTAAAATCAGTTTATAGCTTCGCGTTGTAAAATATGCAACCCAATTAAGTGATAAACCGGTCATATTTCTCCGCTAATTATTTCCACCGCTTTAAAGATCTTTTTGTTATATACACGCTCCAGCGGTTTATGGTTTCAATTATTCCGAAAGTTTCACAGTGTCGCATTAGCGTTATTATTTTTATCGATTTTTGCATTAAGGGCCCTACGTCACTTTTCAAATGGTCGCAGAAAGGAGTCACGAGGTTCGTAATACTCCTCCGCATAGAAGAGGAGGAATCGTCGCACCGTTTTCCATGGTGTTTTTTCCTCCATTCGCCGTCTATGATCGCGCTAAGTTTATTCGACGGACGAATTTTCTTCTTTATAGACTTTATATGGAAAGAAGGAAGAGTGGAAGAAGAGCAAGATGGAGAATCCTCTAGAGTATAAAATTGGTTTACGCTAACTAATTTATTCGATTAGGAAGAGTTTCAAAACTGTTCGCTGGTGGCGGCCGACTGTGCCATTATAAAAATTTTCGATTGCGTTCCGATAAATTCCGAACGCTTTTCGATACGAATAGACAGTTAATAGACGATCTCGGTGGCCTCGTTTCAAATTCGTTTTACCAATGAGTTATTGAAGTTCGGCAAAATCAAAAATTGAACGTCAAGTTGTTTCAGTTGGAATTTCTAATGGAAGGGTTGCATTGGTACACTTCGATTCACACTTCGGATTACATTTACTTGCTCGATAATCTAAAAAAAAAATAAAGTGAAATGAAATAAAACAAAACATACACCGCGTTGGAAAATTGTTGCAAAATTTGCTCGCTATAAAAGTGCGACGGAATTCAATCAATAACGATCTAGTTGCTGCTGTGAGAGGATTCCACAGTCACGCGTTATAACTCTGGCTCATTTATTCAATTGATTTTCTTTGTCTTCAAATTGGAATTGAAGAACACCTTCAAATAACTTGAAAACAAAAGCCAGAGAATATGGACCAATGATAAATGAGAAGTAGGCAAAGACAGGAATAAGTAGTCTGGGCAAATAGCGGTAACAGTCAGTGTAGTAGATATGTGGTGCGGAGTCGGTGATTATTTATTTCACGCATCCACAGCGTCAGTACTAAATCGATGCTGTATGCGAGTAGTTCTGTGTGTATGTAGGCTGTCGTAACTTATTTCGTAATTGTACGCTTATGTTTGCTTTAAAAATGTCGCAGTTATGTACGTCGCGAAAACGACCAATGGCTGACACAGTTAAAGACTTTATAGTGGACATGCCGGACTTTATTTTTGATGGCGCTAAAATTCACCGTCTAGTTTGTAAAATTCCTTTAATGTGTTGGTCCAGAAGCCATAGTCAACGTCACATCGAAAGCAAACAGCATTCTTCTGCAAAAAGTGGCATACGAGACCAAGAAAGATTTACATTTGATTTATGTGTTACTCGTATTTTATGTAATCTATCGTTTCGTTTACTAGACAAAGAAGCATTTGTCTCCTTCTGGAATAAATATGCGGACTGTAAATTACCTAGTCAGGCATCGATACGAAATGTAGTGCCATTTGTTCGTGAACATATAGAAAAAATAATGAAAACGGAATTGAAAGATAAAAAACTGTGGTTGTGTGGACAAAACAACAGATCTTACTTGCTTCCAAAAGAGTTATAAATTGTACTGCCGATGAGATTTTAAAGGTGTTGTTCAACTAAGCAACTTTTAATGTTTATGAGTGATGGTGCCGCAAACATGCAAGCTGCGTTTTACTACAACAAATATTTTGATCAAGTAAAAAAGGTAGTTTTAAAATGGAAAGGAAAAGTAAAAGATCTCGAAGCCAAGAGCCACTAGGCCTGCAGCACTAACATGTACTAGCGTTGGAAAGGATTAATTTTAAGCGCCAATCCCATACATATAGCGTATAACTTTTTTACTCTTCAGTTTCCTCACACACATGCTAGATGCCAGTCAGTTGCCTATCATACGTGCTTGAGTTATGAGCTCGACTTCACTGCTGATTTTAGGAAATATGTATTACATCTTATTTGATTTTTATAGTATTGATGAACTTTAACCGTTGATTATTTCCAAATGAATACTTAATTGTAATATTACCTTATATGATGTAAAGAAATCGTTCTCAGTTCAAAAAAATGAAAAATTCCAAGAATAACTAAATTACATTTTTTCGCTTCCAAATATTCGATATATTAAATATTCAAATAATAGAAAGTGTTTAATATAAACAAAAATTTTTAAGAGTAAATTGAATTCCAAAACAAAAATATGTTTTCTAAATCTAATTAATGGAACTTTATATCAAAATGAATTGTATTTGTACGTGTAAAGGTTCAATTGAACCTATTATTACGATAGATATTCAAATAAGCAGTCATTTGAAAAGAAAGAACAATAAAAAAAACTATTCACAAAAATAAATAAAAACATATAACAAACAAATAAACGAAAGCGAACGAAAGTCAATTAAGGAAATAAACTAGAGTTATAGTGCATCACTTGACTAGAGCCTAGTGCGATGTTCTCATGCTAGCGATTACATTCTTACTGATACTGATTCATTCCCGTCGCACAACTCCCCGCACTTATACTTTTATAGCGAGCAAATTTTGCTACAGTACCCATGTATTTTAGCGGCTCACTTTATTACGGAACTTTCTAACACAGTATATATTCTTGCCTCTTTCGATTTCTGCTCCTTTGTTATCTTTGGTCCGTTTTGTTTGTATCTTGTAATTATATTATGAATATTTCTTTTTAATTATAATAATGCTTGTAACGAACTGTACTTGTAAACGATGACTTATTTTGAATATATATTATATCAAAATGTTCAACCTGACTTGATCCTTAGACATGACTTCATTGACGTTAAAGTTAAAAAAAAATTAATATTAAATAAAATGGAAAACGAAAAACAAATAAAACAGAAAAGGAGGATGATAAGATAGCTGGAAAAAGTTGACAAAAAATTAATGAAACGTAGCAGTGATATAAATGTAGGGAAAGCAAAAAGGAAAAAGGTTTTTTTTCTCTTCTGTTAACGGCATAAATCTAAAAAAAAGCAATTAATACTTAAGAAATTAAAAAAAATGTAATTGAGAGGTTGTATTTATTTTTGAAATTCGCCTCTATTCTTTTTAACTTGAGGACGATTTCTTTGCTTCATATACGACAATACAACATTTAAGTATTTATTTGGAAATAGCCAACGCTCTTTTGAGTTCATGAATAGGATAAAAATTGTTAAATAAGTTGCATGTATATTTCCTAAAATCTGCACTGATGTCGAGCACGTATAGTTGTCGACCGATTGTAATTTGTAAGTGTGTGAGGTTGTTTAGGAAAACTGAGTGTGGAGCGCGTGCCTAACGCAGGAGAAAACGTTCTTCGTTATATATACGGGAAAAGCGCTTCCCCGTGAATTTTTAAGCCGGTGTATCACAATAAAGAAACAAAGTTATACATCAATTCATAGTGACATATAGAAAATAAATCTCCAACAATTACGTTAGACAAAGAGTTCAAGGATATACAGCAGTTTAATGTTAACGTCAAGGATATTATAACAGCAATTTAACAAATTAAAATAACCATAGTAACGTTCGATACTGTTGCTATTTCAAAAATGGCTGAGTATCTAACTAGTGATTAAAAAAAAATTTCAAAAGACGGATTTTGGTACCTCGCATTGCACCAGAAAGATGAGCAAACAAAATAAAAAAAGTAGTCTAGCAATTCAAAATATACAAATTGACGAAGCTTGAAGCCGCGAAGGTAAATATACAGCAAAGCTATTGAAGTAATGGGACGCCCCTGCGCGATCAGATAAGAGAAAGAAAGTTATTTAGATACTCACGCCATAAGCTTTAAATCCTGCAAAAGTGCATGCGGTTAGAGGCAAATGCTTAATTTTTCATTGCAATCTTCGTGCAAAAAAGGTTTTAATCGCAGAGAGGCTTCCTTTTAGTGTAGAATGTACATCTTTTCGAGTTGCCTATTAACATTTGATTACACTGGTTAACAAAATTTAAACTTTTTATCGTCCCACAAATTAATATATGTGAACCTTGCAGCATCTTTTATGCTGAACTCAAATTTCTTTCAGAAATATTCTATCAGGCAGGGTGTCTAAGTGACAGCAAAATAAATAGTAGAACAACGTGTGTAATGTGTTTATTGATAAAACAACTGAAAATGTTTCTAAAATGTATAAATGTATGATTTTCTGCTATATTTAGCGTCAGGAACGTCTCTCATTCGTGTCAAAATCTAAATGTGTCTAAAAAATGAATTTTTAGAATCATATTGCACCCCAATGTTTCATACGATGTCAAAAGGTCTTTTACAATGTTCTTGTAGTCTTCGGATTTGTGATTGCCTAAAAAGTTCTCACAAATATTCTTAAATGAAAGCCAGACGGATTTTTCATTTTTGTTCAGCTCTATATCGAACTTTTCGTCTCGAAACAAGTCTATTATCTGGAGTCTTACAAGGAAAAGACTTTGCCCTACAAGGGTGTAAACTATTAAGCTTGTTGTAATCACAAGATCTTTAGGTCCAGTTATCGTCGTAAGTAGAAATTTCTTGTTAGTCAAATGGGTATATAAACGGCGCTGTTGACCGCTGAGAGCTCAGTCTGTTTTCAGAAGTGTTAACGTCTAAATATTAAAGCAAATAACCTAAACCGAAATGAATAATGAAAAGTTCGAGATTGTTCATTGTATTGGCTTGTAAAATCAATTAATTTGAAATATCAAAAATGGATTTTAAATTGAATACCTTTTGTTACATGTGTGGAAAATTTGTAATTAAGACCACTCGGCGTAAAATAAGTGCTAAAACCGCTGATTTGGATCAACAATATTTCTCACAAAATGTTTTCACTAATGTGTATTGGACGCCGTCTATTGTTTGTACAACATGCGTTTTGAATTTGAGTAAATGGACAAACATCGGAGCCGCTATGCCATTTGGTGTTTCGATGATTTGGATAGATCCAAGAGAACATGATTCAGCTGAATGTTATGCGTGTGTGAATTATACTGACGGTATGAACAGAAGAGAAAGTGGTTCTTTGAAATACATTCCAACAATATATACTCCATTGCCGCTGCAGCATTCAAATACAATTCCTGTTCTAACAAGACCAATTTTAACAGAACAGTCCGAGCCATCAGCATTAGAAACCATGAAAACCGAAGAAGCAGGCGCATCAATGTATGTATGAACCATCGAATGTCACGGCGTTATGCAATCACATTGAAATCACGCAATTTTGTTTCAATAACATGATAAGAAGCCTGAAACTATCACAGCGACAATCTATTCTTGGCTCGGACATTGGTGCAGTGGCAAAAAGCTACATGCTCTTTTGGGTGACATTTGTTGCAATTTACCAGAAGAAGATGACGATACAGAAGAATCAGGGCAATCAGAGAGTGAAAAATGAAAAAATAAAAAAAAATGTTTTTTTTTGCAAAGAAAAGATGAAAAATCGACTGAATCGATTCATTTTTTTTTTCAAATTGTTTCTATTCGATGTGCATCCGTCTTTATATGTCTATTCGATCGATTTTCATCGATTTAAATCTAATAAATGGACTTTGGGTCTAAAATTTTTAAATTGAAATTGCTCGAAAGCGCGAGCTAACTTTTAAAAACGGTTAGCACCATCGGATTCAGCATACTCGAATTATGCTCACCCCCCGGGTGCCTAGCTTGTTGCAAAAAAAGTCTCTCACAGTGTAATTAATGTTGGAAGATCCAAAGTGATTTATTTGCTGATGTTTATAACTTTATCGTTGCAATAGATTCATAGTAACATGAAACTATTTAAATTTTATCGAAGAATTTTGAAAATAGGGCTTGTCAAAACTTGTTTATCCCATTTCGTTTTGTTTTGTAATTCACATCCAGAGTTTGCTATAATAATAATAATAATAATAATCGTTTATTGTGCCAGTATTAGAAATAAAGTAGAAAATTGTACAAAAACATTGGACTCGTATCTTAATATATAAAGTAGTGTTAATTGTATCAGTTACATAAGGATAACTGCAATACTGGAGCAAAAGGATCTAGGTCAGCAATAAGTTTACTGATCTTCCCCTAGACCCGCATACAGAGAACCACACACACGCGTAGGTAACAAGCACTATCAATAGGTAGTAGGTTTGCGCACATAGAATGAGTATATAGAATATAAGTAAGAAAAATGAAATAAAATAACTGTTGCAATGCAGAGAATCAAGTCAAAAGCAGATGCAGTCACTGGCCCCCACAGTAGTAAGTTTTTACCCTGATTTTGAACATTCGAATAGGCAGCCGCTTGAACCGGTTGGGTAAAGCGTTATAAATCTTAACAATATTATATGAAAAGGACCTAGTAAACAAAGCCGTCCGATGTATGGGGGGAGAGAGTAAATTTCTAAACCTCAGGTTAAGATTATGAACATCAGTTCTATAAGATACTTTGGAATACAAATACTGCGGTGATCGAGAGAGAATAATCTTATGTGAAAGGACTGCATAATGCAACGATCTGCGATGCGCCATGTTCAGCCACTGATTATATTTTAGAGTATGTGAAATCGGATGAGGTCTTCTTATTCCGTGTATGAACCTAAGACAAGCATTTTGCGCTTTCTGTATTGGTCTTGTATCAATCGAGTCTAAACATGGGCCATACACAGTGTCACAATAATTAAAATGAGAAAGTACCAATGCGTCGCACAGCACTCTCTTCAGCCCAGGGCTCAGATACTCCCTGCTACCGTAGAGTACCTTAAGTTTTGCATAAGCCAGCCCGAGCATCGAAGTAACATGTTTCTTAAATCTCAGATCACCATCCAGTTCAACACTTCTGAATTAAATCAAATCCTTGCTGTTTCTAGAATCCATTTTATAATTCCGTTAGTGAATTTTGTTTCTCGGACTAAAAGTTGTTTACTTGACCTTTTTTTTTAACAAAAATACTTCTTGCCTGCATGTGTAAGACAATGAAAGGAAATGCATCTGGAGGAAATTGGAGGGAGAGGTCGCCAACACTACCTCGCCTCGTAACAAAAGTAAGTAAAAGCAACTAAAATGTCAACAGAATATGCTTTTAAACGTCAGTAAATGAAATAAAATAACCTTTGAATAATTATCATAATATATTTCGGAAATGCAGTTGTGTGGTTGGCAATGGAAATGCACGATTTCTAAAAATATATAGCAATGAATTAAACAATTTCCGAATTTATAGAATCTAAACAACAAACAAATACAAAAATGTTAATTGCGTCAATGTCGACAAAGCTTGTAATTTGCAACATTTCAACTATGCTTTTGTAGGCAACAATTGTACTGTAACAATTGCTACCGCACACCAACTACTATGTGTTTATCTTTTATCTAGTATTGCTAGAGAGAATCAACATTCACTAAAACAAACCATGCAAATAAAATCTATTTATGTATACATACGCTTACATGTTCATTAGATAAATATTAAATCAGCACACATTACGATGTCGAATTTCCCTGTTAATACCAAGCTTTGCAGAAATTTATTTGTATATCCATCATAGCGTGAAAGCAAAGCTTTGTCAGGTAGGGCAGGATTTCGCGAACTGCATAATTATTAATCCAGAGGGAAGTAGTAACGCAAACTAATGTGGGAATTATACTTGACAGCTATCACCTAACTTACGTTTCGGAGCGTTGGTTGCAGTAACACCGACGATATCCGTAATTCGGTGGTAATTCCAGGTTATAATTGTGTTGAAAGTTTGAGTCGTGCGGAATAATAATTTTACTAAATATTCTGCGAGGAATTAGCAAATAGGATGGAAAGTGATGTGTACCTATTGTTCGAAATAATCGAAATAATTTTTTTTAATCTCCCATTGTTAGTAAAGAATTTCTGTTGTATTTATCAGAAACAAGAAAAGTCTTCTGTAACCGCATAATGGTTGAGAATAAGACCTAAGTTTATTCACATCTTTTTACTCCTTGTGGCACATCGCAACCTGCATGTATCAATTATAAATAAATGAAAACATTTTGCTTCCTATGTCTAGTTGCAAACCTTTCCTCGAATCCAAAATAAATAAATGCTGTATGTGAATAGTAATACGAGCCCCAAGACAGAATACATTCAATAAATTTAATTTGAAGCAAAATAATTATGTTTTATGTTAGAGAATTTTAATTTACACAATAATTGTTGTCGAGTAGACCAGTAAACTTGATTTTACTATGAGTCGATTCACAGCTACGAGGTAGGCACCATAAATTCGCGGCCTGACAGGTTTATACAAGTTCGAGCGTGTTCAAACCCCGTTGAGTCATTGTTGCACACGTGCAAGGCCTACACTATACAGGCTGTCTCACCGGGAACTGCATCAATCGATATATGAAAGAATATACACTAGAAAGTTCTGCAGACTTGCTAATATACTACAACCTACATATACTATTAAACTAAATTATTTTTAATAATCTGGCACAAATATCTATCAACTTTGTTATTTTAAATGGAACACGCTACGACCATGTTGCCATTTCTAACCATATTTGAAATATTTACATTTTTTGAAAATTTTTGACAGATGGACGAGTGCATGTGAACTATTATAACTGTGAAAGTGTTTAACTTGGAAAATTGAAATTTTGCAAAACTATTGACCGTATAGGGTAGTATTACAACCTGAATCAATTTTTTGAAAACATTATACAGCGTGTCCAACAATTACGATTAATGTTTCAAATGGAAAATGTGGCAAAGCTCAATTCTTTTAAATGTGACTACATATTTTCATGTCTTATCAAATTGTTTTTATAAAAGTACAAAAAAATGTCACGTACATTACACATCTAAAATCGATACTTTTCAAGATATTTAGGAAAATGTAAATTATAGCACAATTTCTTTATAAAAAAGTACCCACCAATGTATGTACGGTGTAAGGATGGCAACTTAGTCGTTTTATCAAACAAACCTTAAAATTGAATGAAGAATTCAAAAATGTAGTAATACAAAGTTGACAGATATTTCTGGTATAACCGGATGTGTCAGATTATTAAACATATTTTAGTTTAATAGTACATGCAGGCTATAGTATATTACCATGTTTTCAGAATTTTCCAATGTATACTCTTTCATATATAGATTGATGAAGTTTCCGGTGAGACACCCTGTATATATTACGGCTCGAAGAGTAGTAGTTTTTAACAGCCAGCCAGACAACGAGACTAGTGCATGAAAATTGAGTATTGTGCGGTCACTAAATTTTTAACAAAAGAAGAGCATACGCCTAATGTGGCGATTTATCTCCTTTATATTCCACTGTAAAAAAGTGGGCAAAATGTTTCCGTTTGCGGCAAGAATCCCTTGAAGATGATGAGGGGTCCGCCAATTGAACTGATAACGGCTCAAAGCAAATTAATTATTGAAGAAATGGTGAAAGAATTAGCAGTGATGCCTAATATTTCTAAAACAAGTATTTGCCCAGCTCTCCAACGTGAACGTCGGGTAGAATGTGCGTGCTCGTTTCTAAACAGGTGTGGAGACGACCCGAAACCGATTTTGGAGTCCACTGTCATAGGAGACGAAACAATGGTTCTGTATTATGATCCCCTATCCGAAAAGGAATCGGTAGAATGGCGGCGACCCGATGAACCTCGTCCCAGAATGCTGTAATACAACACTTTGAGGGATTATTAATTGGTCCTTCTAATAAATGTATTGAAATTAGGAGAGATTGTACTGAAAAAAAAAAATTGTTGTATTATATCAAGTTTATTTTTTCTATATCCTGCCGAGAATTTATAGCCTACCACGTATATTCAATCAAAATGTAAACAAACCTTAATTTCAAAAAATTATTATATCACAACAATATACGAACGGATATTTTTATATTATCTATTTTAGTGCCTTTCTCCATATATTCAATTAACAATATCCCTCCTGCATCCCAAAACACCGTAGCCATCAGTTTTCTTGATGGGTTCCGGTGGGTGCACCCACGTCTCATCACCCGCTACAATTTTTGAAAAAGATCTTTGTCGTCAGCCAATGCCACCAAGTTTTCCTAAAAAGTTTGTTGCCGACACAATTTTTGTTCAAGAGTAAGCAATTTCGGAGTCCAACGTGCTGACGCCTTATTTATTCCTAAATTTTCATGCAAGATTTTTAAAAGTGTAGCTTCTAATATCCCCACTTTAGCAGCAATCATTGAAATTCTTATTTTTCGATCTGCTAAGATCAGTTCCTCAACTTTCTCGATGTTTCCGTCGGTTCTTGCTTTAACAGGCCTTCCGCATCTTGGATTGTTTTGAATTGATTCCCTGCCCTATCGGAACTGTTTACAGTAAGTCGTAACTAGGGAGTACATGTTGGGACGTTGAACGTATTTGGTCAGCTTGCTAGAAGCTTTAAAATTATTGGAACTTGTGATTCTTGAGTATATTTGGTTACTGCTAAGGATTTGTGTCTTCTGCAATATTGTAGTAGAATACATCAGGATTAACCTGGATCTTACTCACCAAACGTTCAGTTTATCTATACACAGTAGCGTCCTCGCTTCTTTGCCTTGATAAATCAAACATTTCAAATTAGATTAACATTTTATTTCTTTTAAACCATTTGAAATTGCATTTATATATCTACTACGACAATATTTGTTGGTTATGTATACCTTATTGTAAAGAACGTTTGGGCCAAACATTTCTAATAATTCAACGACATTTGTGTTTATAAGGTTTTTTTTACCCTTATTTAGTTAAACTGGATTATTATTTAAATTATATAAACATATAAATGTAACCGTAGCTTGTATTTTGAACTATATATATATATATATATATATATATATATATATATATATATATATCAATAGTAAAATTTACTTAATATATGCAAGTATTCAGATTTTGTTGATTGTTTGTGTGCATGGTCAAGTGTACTTACCTCTACAACCTTTATTTGTCACCCATTTGCCCAGTATTAAACACTTGGGCGTTTTTAAATGAAACCGTGGTGGCGCCTCTTTATTTACAAATAACTTAAAATTTTTGGAGATTTACTACCGCCTTCTCTTACCCCAAATCTCCACTGGACTACTGAGACGCCCAAAAGATCTTCCTTAAGGTAGGTGGCAAGCCTATAGGTTTATCAGAGAAAAGCTAATCTAACCTATTATGCAACTATTTGGGCTTCACTCGTTGGAACGTTGCAAGATTTCGTCCATCCTTTTTTAACTCTTGTCTTTCGCTGTGGGGTATTCTGTATGGCGTTTTTGTAATATGTTTTGGCTTGAATACAATAATATCGTCAAGATAATATGCCACTTTCTGTTTAATTCAGATAATACTGAAAAATTAAACGTGGAAATGTACTGGTTCTATTTATTGACCCATATGGAGGGCTGGAAATGCAATTTCCACGCTGTCTTCTGGATCCTCTTCTAGTATCTACTACCTAAATCCAAAATAGAGAAGTACCTCGCGTAACCTAGTTGATCAAGAGTTTCTTATAAATTAGCCAACGAATTTGATTCTCACCTTCCTCCTGCCATTATCAATTGTCAAATTATTTCGTTGCTTCTGGTTTTCTCTTTTTTTACAAGCGGTCGAACGGTCAGCATACTTGCCTTTCTATCCGAACGACTCGGGTTCAAATCCGGTCCCATAAAAGGTCGGTTAACATGCTCTGATCGCAAACAGCATTAACTGTAATCGCATTTTCAGTATCGTCTTCGAAGAAATGATGAAATAGGCCAATGATGCCTCCATACCAAATGCCACACCAAACAGTCACATCTTTGGGGATGCATTTCTTTTTCGATAATTGCTCTTGGGTTTTCTGATCCCCAAATTCGACCACTTTGTCAGTAAAGATGATTTTCCTTGAAAAATCATCCTCCTGTTCAAAGACACTACGCTGTTGGTAATCTCTCGGCTTCAAATTTTGTGTCAACTGCATTTTGTAAGGATGCAAATGCAAATCCTTGGCCAAGATTCGTTGTGTAGTGAAGTAGAAAAGTCCCAGCTGTTGGGATCGACGCCGAATCGATGTGCCTGATCCTTCGGCTACAATTTCACGAACTAGAACCATGTTTCCCACCGAACGCTTTGGACGAACACAATGAGGTGCTTTAACTGTGCTTACAGCCCCAGTTTATTCACATTTCTGAATCACATTCCAAATTGTGCGTTCCGAAGGTCGATTGTGTACATCAAAATATTCACGTAATGCACGAAATGCATTTTTTTGTGAACACCCGTTTTCATAATAAGCCCTAACCATTTTAGAACGTTGCTGGATTGTGTATCGCTCTATGTTTACTTTTGTATACGTTTCTAGTTTGTAAACATCACTTGACAGATGTAATTGTCGTTGACGTTTCAAAAATATCAGAGGCTACTATGTGGAAATCCTTAACGAATCACCCTTTATATTAAGCATTCGCATTGAAGATTCTAAAAGTTGGCTATGAAATGTGTACTCGAGAATATTACACCAAAGCTTCACTAGTTTTGTATTACATTAATTTGAATACTGCAAGAAATTAAACAGAAATAATTGCCAAAGTAAGGTCTCCTACGGAAAATACAATTATCGTACATTGAAATAGAGAATCACCTTTTTACAAGAATAAGCAAATTTAAATAAAAATGAGCGTATGTACATGCATATCTCTTGAAGCACGCTTTATATTATTGTTATATTTTCAATTTCTCGCAGTTTCGTTCTTTGTTTCTTGCGCGTTTTATTTTTCATATCTAAAACAATATTATACGAGCACTTTATTTGCATTTTTAAATTAGTGACACAATTCAAAACTCAGCCGTGCTGTCGTCCTGAAACGAACACATTTCCGCGCATATTTCACTGTCGTGCGACAATAAAATTAACTGCGAACATATCTGCAAGCAACTTCAAATGCGACGCGAAAAACAAACGGGTGACGTGCCAACGGAACAAAACACCATCGCCGTGCATAACGAGTTTAATGAAAAAAACGCGGGAGACGCTAGAATGGAGACGGAACGAATGTAGCGGTGAAATAGAGTCTTCTGTGTCTCTTTACTGAGAAATTGTCGAGCTTTAGTATTTGAATGAATTGAACACCGTAGCGAATTGAAATCTCATGGTTTAGCATAGATTGAAATGGGTATAGCTACAGCCAGTAAGAGTAGCTTTTATATTAAATGTGTTTGCAAAAGATATGCTTGATGATTCGTTCGCGAGGGGGAAATTTTAGTAATGTTTTCTCATATTTACCTGTCAAAATTAATTTAAATAGTGTAGTGCACTTAAATCCAAACTTTCATCAAGATACGGCAAGCGATTTAGCCACCGCAAATTTTTAACAAGTCACTCGGAAAATGGAATTGGACCGAAAACATTTTCGCCCAACAATTTTTTACAACTTTGGGAGATTATCTCAACAACAATGTTTCATCGAATTGGTTTCAGTTTTTGACAATGAAGCCTCAGTCGACAACTTCTCGCTGGTACTGCGGATTCCAAGGTCGACGCAGCAGTCTCAACGACGATCACTGGACAACACCACACACACTCTGTATATACGGAAACATTTTCGAAAGTTACTCTATAAGGACTATTATGTTACGAGAAAATTTTAACTTTCTATTATTTACACTACAGGTGCAAACTTACAATCCCAGACGTTTGGAACACTCTGTAAATTTTTAAGTTTGTAGGTGTGGAGAGTGAAACGTCATAAGTGGTTTATGATCGATACCACGTAGATCGCCTCCCTGAAATATCTCTTGCCGTAGTAATACGTAAGCCAGACACAATTGGTCTTCGCAAATCGGATCAGTCGCATGGGCCGCGGGTTATGTGTGGCTCACAGCCGACAGAAGTGATATTTTGAAATCAGTACCCCAGTGTAAGAAATAAAAGCTAACGTAATAAAAATGTTTGGCAAATAAAGCGAATATATGCACACGTTCAAGTATTCTTATTACCATCATTAGTTTTTTTTTTGTTTGAAAATGGCATTTGTTGTATATGTAATGTAATAACCGTAAAAAGTAAACAAAGTGGTTTCTTCATAAGTCTGTTATACCTGTTATACCTTAACAATAAATAATAATATAATAAATAGACGTAACTTCTTAACAGTGTGGATAGGATTGTTGAAAAACTTGCACCATTAGGTATGTTTCTACATTTGTCTTGAAATTGTTGTAATGTATCAAGCACTACGCCCGTAATTGTTCGCCAGTACACTTTCTTAGTCTTTTGTTAGCTAATAGGATTGCAAATTTCGGTTTAACAGGATCTATACTATAATATTCAAAATAGATTTTTTTTACAACCTGTCATCTCATCAAGACATAGCCACAGCTGTTTATCTTTTAATTCTGCTTTCATCCTACTTCCGATAACTTTTCGTATATTTGGCGGCTCTTTCCGTAACGCTGCCCGTGATGGTAAGTTACACTCGGGATTGCACGTACGCCAAAGCTGTCGAAACGGTTTTTTATCGAGTAAGCGAAGCGATAGACCGCAAACAATAAACACCAAAAGTAAATCCAACTTATTGGGTTTGAGGTGGCACGCCATTTTTCCAATTTTTGTGCTGTACACTATTTATATGTCTTTTACAGCCGCCTTTGTTCCAGTACATTAAAGATATTTTGCCAACTCTACACAATACTTTAGTTCCATTATAGTTCAAATCCGGAAATTCACGCTGCGAATGGTTGATGAGAAACTGCTGCAGTAAGTCAATAATTTAATTCGCTGAGGTCGCCTGTGCCGATTCATCTGCATACATACGTCGCATCGTGGGCGTGGCAACCTTGCTTCTAACCTGGCGCGAAGCTCTCTCTGCCTGGCCTAGTAATAAGCGAGACTGCTCGGTGGATTTGGGACAGCCCGTAGATATTTATAACTGTAAATCTGAGCAGCGACGAAAAGCTATTAAAGTAAATCGTTCCTAAATCTATAAGCCGTCGTTATAGAAACGCGTAAGCTTGCGAAGTAGGAAAGCTGAACGACGAACAGTTGCATCAAAGCTGAATAACCGACAGGCAACAGTGTTTTCTCGCGATATCGAATTCCAGCCCGGCCAAAAGAGGCATCCCAGTGCGTCGCTCATCATCTAGCCCGATGCAGTGACAGGAACAAGATTCTTTTGTGCCCGCACGCTCCGCTAAGGAGTGAAGTGAGAGAACAAAAGAACCTTTATACCTTCTTCTGTACCCGACGACGTTGCTACTACTTGCCGCTGCTCGTGTCAGATATTGTAGTTTAGGGAAAAAAGGGGGATGAATATATCGCATCGTTGTCGTCGGTAGCATTCTTATTGCCTGGTTGTCTTTATTAAGTTCTTTTGTTCGTCTCACAATAAAGTGAAAATTTATTTATTGTTAAGGACGAGCGTTTGCGTTCCTTTGACGATGGAAGCAAATATAAATAGGTTTGATGTTAATTAAGTGTAGCACGCGAGTGGGACGCTGGTTGGTAGACAAAGGAATGTTATTTCTGCAAGGTTGAGGTGGGAACATTTATAAAATTAAATTCAATTCTTGCGATGAGATTTTTAATTGCGTGAAAGGGGTCTTAAGTGCAGACGTACTTAATTTATGCGTAATATATAACTTGACTATTTACTTTCTGCGTACAGAGTAAATTTGCTCCTTGGCGTTAAAGCTAAACCCATTTAAATGAATTTTGACCACCTCCAAAGAACAGAATTCCATGCTGTTCAAAAATACTTTTCGTCAATCTAGCAGCCGTTTCACCAGCTCTTGCAGTTTATGGGTATAGCTAGAATTGTTTACAGGCTTCTCTAGATCATAAATCTCGCCATGTTCGTTATCTCGGTCACAATATCCAAGTGAAATTTCCATTAGTTTATTAATTAACCTTTGATAATCCCACTGTCAGTTCCTTCTTAAATTGGGATGAGTGCTCTCTCTCTGGACTTTAACGTTCGCAAAATCAGAAGAAGCTGTTCTGTTTATTATTCTCTCAATAAATGTTACTTTATATTTGAGCAAAAGATGAAAATAAATCGCTCTTCAATTATTTACTTTCAATTTATAAAGTATTCTGCTTTTGCCAAATGCTTTCAAGAATTTATATCAGCGACCTTAGCGATATAAATGAAGGTAGTGGAGCATGCAGCTCATAGATGTCGCCAAAAGAAACAACTTTGCGAACTGCCATAACGTTTAGCTTATCTAAATAACCGTTCGCTACGTGGGTGTTAATTAATTATGTTGATTGCGAAGTTAGTGATTTAAAACTTAATTTACGGCGGTGTCAAACACAGCGTCCATCAACGTTTTACCGGGATTAGCTATTGTGTCCAGAATCCACTGATGGAATAAAAAGAGTAAGGACAAGTTCACAAGGAAACAAACATGTGAAAGAAATCGTCAAGAAAAATAAAATAAAATAAATTCTGTTACTGTGACAAATATACGGAGTTTGCAAAAGGAAAAGATAAATTCCCAAAATATTTACAAGCGGTGTAACGGTATGTGTCGGGTTACGGACGTTTTTTAAGTTAGGTTGCCAAATATTTACAACGGGAGAAAATGGTACAAGTCAAAATATGGACTTAAACAATTCTAACGGCGTGGCGACGCCTGCCAAACAGCTAAAGGCTGTTAGAACGGAAACGGTAAGAAATATTCCACAGTTATCTGCACAGTACGTCGACTGCCTATGGGATACTTCACGGAGTTCGAGAAATACTCAACGGTTGCCTGCATAGTCGCCGACTCCCGCGGAATATTTCCCAGACTACTCAGCTACTTGCCAGCTTAAAAGCGCCGACTTGCCACTCAGAAGTTTTTCGAAATCTGAGGGGTTTATATACCAAAATTTTGACGTTCCACTTCTTGCTCATGACGTATTGCGACCTTGTACGTGACGAGTACAAGCAAAACAATCTTAAAACATATTGTTATACAAGTTCCAGTTTGATGGATTAATGAGATATATACACTATTGCTCAAAAGTAGTATCAAACGTTTTCGAAAATTATTTGACAAACTAAAAGCTTAACATACTTGAGAGAAAACAGAACAGCTTCTTCTGATTTTGCGAACGTTAAAGTCCAGAGAGAGAGCACTCATCCCAATTTAAGAAGGAACTGACAGTGGGATTATCAAAGGTTAATTAATAAACTAATGGAAATTTCACTTGGATATTGTGACCGAGATAACGAACATGGCGAGATTTATGATCTAGAGAAGCCTGTAAACAATTCTAGCTATACCCATAAACTGCAAGAGCTGGTGAAACGGCTGCTAGATTGACGAAAAGTATTTTTGAACAGCATGGAATTCTGTTCTTTGGAGGTGGTCAAAATTCATTTAAATGGATTTAGCTTTAACGCCAAGGAGCAAATTTACTCTGTACGCAGAAAGTAAATAGTCAAGTTATATATTACGCATAAATTAAGTACGTCTGCACTCAAGACCCCTTTCACGCAATTAAAAATCTCATCGCAAGAATTAAATTTAATTTTATAAATGTTCCCACCTCAACCTTGCAGTAATAACATTCCTTTGTCTACCAACCAGCGTCCCACTCGCGTGCTACACTTAATTAACATCAAACCTATTTATATTTGCTTCCATCGTCAAAGGAACGCAAACG
This sequence comes from Dynastes maya, assembly GCA_029619315.2. Taxonomy (NCBI): domain Eukaryota; kingdom Metazoa; phylum Arthropoda; class Insecta; order Coleoptera; family Scarabaeidae; genus Dynastes; species Dynastes maya. Next base: position 40,984,989 of record JAROYE020000006.1, on the reverse strand, counting down.
CTCGTTTATGGGGTTACTACAAAAGATGACTACATAATTTTTATACCCTTTTCTATCTTCAAACTCTTTAAATTCGGGAGGACGGTCGATAGTTCGTCATAACATGCTGTCCATCATATCACAAATCGTTTTCAGGATTTTATTAGCTTTCTTCCAAAATTGCTTCCAGACAAAACAAGAAAATGTTCCTTCGATTCTCCTTAATGAAGAACTATCCAATAACTAACTACGCAAGCAATAAAACTGCACTTATTTAATCTATGAGTTATCAAAACATTATATTCAAAGACAAGTACTTACAAATCATGTTATAATGACGTAACTCCTTTGAATAGTAATAACTTAACTGTGGTTAGTCTGAATTCCTTCTTTGTATTACGGTCCCTAAGTTAAAAATTTCAAAATTTTTTAGATTGTCGAAACAAGCTTTGTCACGATAACAAACAATAACAGCCTTCACATCAATAACGCGAATCTATGAAGTCCGCTGCGGTATAGAATTATACACATATACTGACCTTTTCAGGATTCCGCGGATAATAAATTTTTGCCTGTCACAACCTTTTCACATGCGATGTAACGAACAACAATAGGTCAAAAGTGCATTTATTGTCGCGGGCATATGTGCGGCGAGCACAACAATGTATGATTGACATGCATATTCATGTTGTGACTTTTTCAACAGTTAATTGCGAAAGTAACATATCTCGTTGGCATTTAAAACTCCGCAGGGGTTACAAACAATGTATATAAAGCTTACTGTCATATACGTAGAATGGGCACAAAATTATTCTGGAATGGTCGAAAAAATTTCAGAACGATATTTACCAATTACTTCTACTTAAATATTGTTGAGTTTGAAGAAGTTTTTGTTTTTTAAGATTAATACATCCGATTTTGTTCCTTAAACATTAAACGATGGATAGTAGTCATCGTTTATTTTAATGGTTCAATACCAGCGCCGCTACCCAAATAGTTTTGCTCCTTTTTTTGTAAAAAAAAATCACTTGGATCAAATAAGTTTACAGTGTTATTGTTAACGCTGGCCACGAGCGGTACCGCGCATCGGCGTAGAATCAGTTCGGACGAGAGGAACGGTAGTATTACTTCGTCTGCGGAGCAGTACGGACATTTGCGCTGCCGGTCATTTGCGCAATTGTTTATCTGTCCTAGAAAAATTATGATTTCGTCAGCAAAACGACCGCGGTCGGACAAACTTCGAAAATTTATTGCAGGAATTCCACACTTAATATATGAAGGTGCTAAAATTAAATATGTAATCTGTAAAATCCCGTTAATGTGTTGGTCCAGACAACATTGTCTACGACACGTAAATAGTGAAAAGCATGTCTCAAAAAGAAATTGCGCACGAGACAATGAAAAATTTATATTTAATTTATGCGTTACGTTTATCGCATGTAATATACCGTTTAATTTACTAGACAAGGAACCATTTATCTGCTTTTGGAATAACTATTCGGAGTTCAAATTATCAAGTCGAACATCGTTACGAAGAATTGTGCCATCTGCGCGCGAACATATTGAACAAAAAATAAAATCGGAGTTGAAAGATCAAAAATTGTGGTTATGTGTCGAAGAAACAATAGATCGGAAGAAACATTCTGTTCTTAATGTAATGGCACGCAAATTGGAACCTCATCAATCGGCACCTTCAATTCTATTAGTCTCCAAACGAATACAACAGTGTACTGCCGAAGTAATTTCAAAGTTAGTATTAAATACATTGGACAAGTTTGAACTTTCAACAAACCAACTCTTGATGTTAGTGTGTGATGGTACTGCAAACATGCTTTCTGTAGGCCGGTCTCTTAAAAAGCATTCTGCTAATTTGTTACACATTACGTGTAAAATTCATGCTCTCAATCTTGTGGCGGATAGTATCAGAAAATGTTATCCTGAGGTAGACGCTTTAATAGCGCATACCAAAGCAGTATTTGTCAAATCACCGAAACGTATTCGCGAATTTCACAGACTGTGCCCCCGTATACCACAGCCAACAGAACCTTTTCTAACTCGTTGGGGAACATAGTTACAGGCCGCGTTTTACAATTCGATACAAAGGAAGCTGCCGCTATCCAGAAAAGCCAGTCGAAATTTCAAGATAGTCAGGTTAAAATGGATTTAAAAATCATTTACGACAATTACTTCGGGCTAGCAGATGCAATAGAAAAATTACAAAATCCTGCGGTGCCGTTAGAAGAATCTCTACAAATAGTGCAACATGTTCACGCACAGCTATGCGCGATTGAAGACGCAAAAAATGTTTCTGTTCTAGAAAAATTTGAAAGTGTTCTTGAGAAAAATTCTGATTTTGGCACATTAAGACACATTTGTGAAGGTGCGTCAACAGAATCGTTAAGTTATTTGAAAGATTATTTTACTTACGCAAATATTACGTCACTAGATGTAGAACGTTCGTTCTCTGCATATAAACGTATTTTTTCCTCATGCCGTACTAGTTTTGCCGAAACAACAGTTGAAATATATCTAATGTTGCAGATATTTAACAGACATTATTCACTTCGTGATTTCACGGAGGACTCTTAAAATGGTAAGTGTTTGAGCACGTGTTATTTAATTTTTATTTAAAAGATGAGCGAAATTATTTGCGGCAGCAAACATCTCTATTAGCAGAATAACTCTAGTGGAATGCGAGGCCTGGTCGACTCTACGCTACTGCGCGGTACCGCTCGTGGCCAGCTTTAGTTATTGTACATAAAATTACTCTGAACCTCCTTAACATTGTCAGACAGCTTTTGATTGACATTGAGTTACTGCACCTAATTGTTTTTAGTCGGAACAATCTAACTAAACCTAAACTTAGTTTTTGTTTTCTCCGAAATCTCTTATGGTACGAAAAGACCAAATTTGCATGCTATTTAAAAGCCAAATTACTTTTTCTGTAGAAAAAAACAATCGTAAATCTATATCATAGAACTACGACGAGAAGTGGTTTTTCTATTATCGCCTCCTACTCATCTAATAGATAGAATATCAATATTTTCTCGAATCTCATGCTCCCTTTTTGTGTTAGTCTGACCGCTCTATCGATTCCAACTAGTCGAGAAAAAAATAAACACGTTTCTTTCTCCATATATATGAGTTTTCCCGCGCAGCAGTCGTAAATCCTTGATAAAATATCTGCGAATGAGTGTTTTCATGTATTGAATTGCGCTGAAACGTTAGGCTATAGAACGAATTGAATTTTAAGAATTACCACACTTCGAAAACGGCGGTATAGATAGCGGCGGCCCCTCGCGGCGTGGTCCGGAATCGTTTGCGCCGGATGAAGAAAAAAAAAGTCTATTGAAACCGTTTGTATAAACTATGAAAAAAAAAAGCTGCTGCTTCATCAAAATAATCCTATTTCTTGCCGATTGTGATATTGGTGTTTGGAGTCTGACATGTCGGTCGTTCGGAATATTTTAGAGATCCGGATGTTTCTCTGTCTTTTGCCGGTTTTAGAAGAAAGTTTGTGGATGTCTCGCGCGAAACAAAAGGATCACTTAAGGCGACGGGACCGCTTTTCCTCTTTTCGTATATTTGCTTTTTCGCAGTATTTTCTACCATCAATTCATCTTTTATTTCTTTTTTGTGTTTTTCTTTCGCAAGTTCCGGTAGAGTTGTTTTATTCATTGGAACTTGATACGTTATTTATTTCGTTAAAATAAAAACTCTATGTAAGATAAATTTGAGTAAAACTCAAAATAAGTTAAATGATTAATCGCTGCCTATTATTGTTTCTACGGTGATTTGGATTGAGAGAAGAAAAATGTTTATTCAAACAGTATCTAATTGATCCATACTACTCGATTAATAAAATGATAAATTGATGATTTTTGGTTCTTGGAGGCAAGGATACTAGCGAACATTACATTATACATTAAAGCGACGGACCGAGAAAGCTCCCAGTGGTACCCCCACACCTCTCAGTATCGGAATAGAAGACTATCTGTACCGTTAAGTATTGCGGTCTGCCTTCGATTTTCTAAATATGGTCTATACCAAGACGCGAAAACCCAGTAGGCTGTAACTCCAAGGCTTTAAACTTCTCATCACTTTGTTGCAGAATCCAGTCCACATAGAGAACTGTAGCAATTTCCCTTGTTAAGAAAGACTTAGATTAAATAATTTGCTCTTAAGAAAGAAAGGGAGCAGTTGCTGATAAACAGCTGATTCTGTTATTTTTGAAAAAGGTGTTGACCTATGGGTCTGCGGGATTGTAATTCTGTGTGTGGATCCTTTTTATGTTTAAGTGTGCAAGTTTCAACGGCGTATGCAGGTTTAAATACGCGGAAATGCATATCATATAAATATGCGAACGCATAAAAAAGACTTCAGCTGCTAAAATTTGCTTGAGGTGTTTGTTTGTGAATATTCGTTATGGCGGCTTCGAGTTCAAGAAAATCGACCTGGCAACGTGCAACAGTGAGGTATGGAGATCCCAATGACGAAGAAACTCTAATGCGGTGAACAGAGGAATGTGATGAAGTTTTATCGGAAGAGAGTGAAACGTCTGAAATTGAAGAACCTGGTCAAGATTCATTACAGGCCAATTCAGACTCTTCAAATTCCGAGTCTGAAGAAGATGTAGCTACAGCGGAGGACGATAGTAATAATCCCAACTGTTTCGCTTCTCCATTCAGCATCCAGTGGACTAAAGTTCCGCGAAGCTCTACGAAAACTGCAAAACGTAATGTACTGCGTTTACCACCAGGTGTAAAAACTAAAGCATTGTTCTGTGATACACCTGAAAATGCTTTCAAATGTTTTATTACAGGAATGATCTTAGATGAAGTCGTCAAGTACACGAACCTCGAAGCTCGAAGAGTAACTACAGTAAAATACAAAGGATGGGTAGACATTGATGTGATGGAACTGAATGCTTTCTTAGGTTTGTTGATACAAGCTACTATGGGAATTAATCGGTTTGAAGATATTATATATATATATATATATATATATATATATATATACGGTACCTGCGTTTTGATGATAAAGGAACTCGTGATTTTCGCCTACAGACCGATAGATCCGATATCGTATATATGGAACTTATTTTTTTTTTTACAACAATGCAGGTCATCTTTGGTGCCAAACGAACGTGTTACCATTGACGAGCAGTTACTCTGGTATAGAGGGAGATATTAATTTATTCAGTATATGCCAAATAAACCGTCAAAATACGGTATCAAGATTTTCTGAATGTGTGAGTCAGAATTAGGATTTGCAATTGATGGAATGGTATATACCGGACGACGACCCAATCAACCTATCCATACAAATCTTGTTTCTGAAGTAGTGCAAACTTTAGTACGCACCATCCACTTCTCTGGACTAAATGTTACAATGGATAACTTCTTTACAAGCATTCCATTGGCTAAATGTTTATTAGAAAAGAACCTAACAGTGGTTGGAACACTAAGAAAAAATAAGAGAGAAATACCAAATGAAATAAGAGATGCAAAGAACAAACCGGTCTACTCTTCTACATTTGGCTTTTATGACAAAATTACTATGGTTGGCTACATACCTAAGAAAAACAAGTCAGTCATTTTGCTCAGCAGCATGTACAATGACATGTTTGTAAGTGAAAATGTTAAGCAGAAACCGGAATTAATACTTTATTATAACAAGACCCAAGGGGGAGTAGACGTAATGGATTAAAAACAGTCCAATTATACATGTAAGAGGCGAACGAAGCGTTGGCCTATGGCGCTTTTTTCTAATATGATCGATATTGTAGCACTAAATGCATTATTATATTTTCCACGTCGGAACCCGATTATCATAGGAATGTAACACACGCTAGACGACTATTTTTGAAGGAATTAGCTGAGCAATTGGTAATACCGTATATGATAAGGAGGTCAAAAAATCCGGAGATACCAAGAAATTCAATAAATTGTATGAACAAATTTATTAACACTGAAAAAAACTGCGACTGATGCCGTTACAGATAAAAGGAAGAGATGCATGATGTGTCCCCCTAGTTTAGACAGAAAAAACAAACTAGTTTGTGAAATAAATATATTTCATGTTCTTATATATTTTTAACAGAGTAAAAAACAACGGGGCCTGAGAGACCCGAGAAATGTTAATCTGTATATCCGAACACCCATGCATCCTAGGGTTAACTGTACAGTTACAAATCTTCAGCGAAAATATCATTAACGATAACGAAGATCGTTTTATATATCAAAGTTTAATCATTTTTCCCCGTTAAGAGAAAACTTCGCCTGTAACGCTCGATTTAAGAGAGTTCGAATTCCACAATTATCAATACCGTCCATTCATCATCGGCGTTACAACGGTTTCTCGTTCAACCTCGCTTCAATCCACCCATCGCGTCCGGAAAAATAAAAACACCTTCACGTCTACTTGATATATGACCGCGTCAATTCGTAATGATCGTCGAAATGATTTTAAATCATCCTGTGCTTCGCCCAGATCCGCGTCGGATCCGATTGGCTTTTTATTTAATGAAAACGCGATTAATATATAATGGATATGTGTGTATGTGCAGAAATGGCGAAGGAAAGGAAAACGAAAAAGAATGGCAAAAATACCGAAGCGCTATCTATAAAACATAAATACATTTGACGTATTTATTGGTTGTAAGAATGTATCGCGTATAGGTCTTCTCTCTATTTTTCTTTTTCTATTGACGGCGAACGTTTCGGCCGATACGATTCGATTCGACGTTTTGTAATTTATATTTTTCATTACGTTTGCTATTTTAGCTTCGAGTGCTTAGAAGAGGTCGTATACTGGGTTACTGTTTAGTGTGTCAGCTGAATTTCTCAATAAAATATATTAAAATGTACCTACAAGGAAATAGATTCTGAACGCAAACAGTGCAACTTATTGCTAAGAACCGTTGCTGTAGTGACATACTATACCTATAAAAGGAGTGCACTTACAATAAAAGAAAAACATATAAAAAATAATACCAACTGACTCCATCCTGAACAGGCGACTGCTTACAAAGCATACCAACAGAACCAGTTAGTTCGTTTTAGCATAGAATTCCTGGATGAACCACAACACTATTGTAAATATACCTTAGATCAGGGGTTCCCAAACTTTGTCAGTCCCCAGGTTTAGTATTTTGTTCCGGCGTTCTTTTCAAAATATGTGTACAATGACATAAAGCACAGAATGAAAACAACTCATAAGATAAACCTCACAATATGAAGCTCACATTTATAAAATTGAATCACAAGAACCATCAAACTAAAATATGAAAATACAAAAAAATATAAAATAAAAGGTGAAAACCTTCAACAACAAGTAAGTTAATGTGACGGGTGAGCTTGCTGATCGCCACACATTCAAAAGGCGGAATAAGGTTTGACACTGCCGCTCTTATTTCTCGCTCCTCATCGATTTTTGAGCGATATTTGCCTTTTATTACAGCTACAGCTGAAAATTCGGCTTCACATAAATAGGTTGTCGCAAAAGGAATGAGGATCCTTACAGCTTTCGAACTCAGAGTTGGATATTCATTTTTCATTGATATCCAAAACTCCACTAAATCGAAAGATACAATAGTAATACCTTACAAAAATCTCTAGTAAACAATAAATTAAAGTCAGATAAATTTAAGAATTCGGGTATTTATAAAATAAATTGCAATAATTGCTCAACAACCTATATACATAGGTCAAACGGGCAGAAATTTTAAAATTCGCTTTGAGGAGCACTTAAGATCTTACAGATTAAATAAAGTGGACTCTAACGTTGCTTATCACCTTCTACAAACGGGATATACATGTTCCTTAAATGACCTAAAAATATTATATCAAGGAACCAAAGGTTTTAAATTAAATATCTTAGAATCATATTATATCAAAAGAGAAATTTTACATAATCCTCAATCCGTCCTAAATGACCAAGTAAACATCCTGCATTCCCCACTTATCAACCGTAGAATAATAGCACCCTTATTAGCAAGACCGAGGTAATTTTCCCATAATTACAATAATTATAGTTTTTAGGATTTAGATATTTAGATATTTGTGTAAGGAACCTTTTACTTACTCTTTAGCTTATGATTGGCCATATACAAGTTTGTGATTGTAACATAACTTTTCTGTTATACTCCTGATGATGCCGAAAGGCGAAATACACATCGAGTAAATATATCATTTGTGAAACTATACCAAGTGTTTTTCTACGTTTTCCAATTTTCCAAATCCCAAGAAGCAAATTTCGTTTTCAGGCTTGTCGCAAGAGAGTTCAATCGGACTCTTCAAACCAGGAGAACGTAACAGTACCAGATTTGAAGATTTGCCTACTAACAAGGGAACACCGGCAACCCGCACTTCTCGATTTCGATGAAACTGCACAGACTGAGTACCTTGGTATAAGAACACAATTTTTTTCTTACCTAGCGTATCTCGCCGATTTGGGGGTACAGCCCCCTCCAAAGGTTTTTATGTTTTTTCTATTTGTGTAAATATCACGGAAATTATATCAGATACCTTTTTCTTTTTAGAATATAATTTGAAGCAAATTACATAGTCCCAAGGATGACGCGAATTATTTTCGGAAAAAATTTATAACGCGGGACCGGGGACCCCATCCCCCCTTTTTTTTTTTCTTTATTTTTCACAAATAAAGTATATTACATAGTCTAAAGGATGGTGCGAATTATTTTCGGGAAAAATTAATAACGGGGGACCGGGTACCCCGTACCCCCCTTTTTTTATTTTTTTTATTTATTTCTCACAAATGAAGTATATTACATAGTCTAAAGGATGGCGTGAATTATTTTCGGGAAAAATTAATAACGTGGGACCGGGTACCCCATACCCCCATTTTTTTTTACATTTTTATATTTTATTTTTTCCCAAATAGAGTTGGTTTTATGTAGAATATGTATGTGGTCAAATTGAGAGAGTTAATAATAAAGATATTGAAAGACGATAATAAAACTTTACTTGTCATTGATTGTCGTTATAAATATATATTTATTTAGAAATTATTTATTATTTCGATACATGCTTTAAGAAATACTATAATATAATGTGATCGAAATGACCACAGGTGGCCGTTTAAAATAATGTATGAGAAACGTTCTTTCGTGCAGTGTAAATTTACATCTCGGCATATTCTATAGAGCAATATTCATATAACTAACTTGTTTGTAACTAACACATTTTCGGAAAACAGTGGAGCAGAATAAAAAAGAGTGTGTAATGCTTTTGAAACATTCAATACATTACACACTGTAATGTGATTATTGAAATTATAATTGTGACTGGTAGTATTAAACATATAGTAATTATGCTATGTAATGATTACAGTAATGGTAGTCAGTATAAAAGTGTTCAAAACACAGGTATTGCTTGCACCACGAACAACGCACAATAGTAGGTTTTTCACAAACACTACACAAGGGCGCAGACTTCGCGTCTTTAGCAAAACAAAACTGTACTGGATTTTTAAAGGATCCCGGTCTTTCATTCACGTATCCACTCTTATACTACGAGTATTTGAAGACATCGAAAAATCTCGGTGAAGAAAACTGATTGTGGGTCAACGATTGCGGCTTAATCATACTATCTCTCTGATGCAAATCTATGTCGTAGTTCATAAGAATCACTGCATCAGAAAAAGTTCTAATAGAATTTTCCCATAATCTAAAACCAAACACATCTAGAGGTTGTACCATTGCTGTTGTTTTCTTAGGGACATTTCAAATGTTAACAGTTTTATCTGTTGGCACCAACTTCTGAAGTTCGGCGACACAATGTCCACTCCAAGAATCAATCAAGAGAACACCTTTCGGTCCGATATTTGGTAAGAAAACATCTGTTAGCCAGGTTTTGAAATGATTTGAAGTGATCTTTCCAGATGTCGAAGAAGAAATATACACATTTACTGGTCTAGACAATGATTGCGCAACTCGAGGTCCAAACGTATTCGTAGATTCCTTTAATACCAAAAATAATGGCGAAAGTAACCGTCCCGCGTTATAAATTTTTTCCGAAAATAATTCACGTTATCCTTGGGACTATGTAATTCACTTCAAATTATATTCTAAAAAGAAAAAGATATCTGTTGTAATTTCCGAGATATTTACACAAATAAAAAAAATATATAAAAATCTTTGGAGGGGGTTATACCCCCAAATCGGCGAGATACGCTAGGTAAGAAAAAAATTGTTCTTATACCAAGGTACTCTTTCAGTCTGTGCAGTTTCATCGAAATCGAGAAGTGCGGGTTGCCGGTGTTCCCTTGTAAGCGGCGTTACATTTTTTGCACGACAGGACTGTAAAAATAATCGATTTCAGCGATCGTTAGATTGTAGGTAATTATGACAACTGTAAGATATTTACCACAATTTACGTTTGCTAACCGTATGATAGTGATTGTGAGCTAGCGGTACAAAGGCTTTATTTAATTCGTGCTGATCACTAAAGTGTGATAATCGGTTGCACCCGCTTGTACATACAAGGCATCGAGGGGACGTTCGTGTATTATCGATGTAATAGTACACGCACATCGTTCGACCGATAATAACCGAACGTCCACTCGATTCCTTGTATGTACATAGTAAACACAGTGGGTGTAACCGTCGTCCTAACTACTAATCGTTCTAACCACTAAGTTATTAGCCCCCGTCCCCCATCTAACCCCTCCATCCAATAGCTTACTGGTTAGCACGAATGACAGTGAAGAATCTACTCCAGAAGACACTGGTTCAAACCTCACTCTAGTCGCGAACGGTCAATAAGAAATTGGCAAGAAACAGCTCTTGTTAGGGCGCGAGAGAACACCTTCGAGTACCACTGTACACTTTAGATACCATCAGTATTGGTGCCAATATCTTCAGTGCCAAAATTTTTAACAGGATACCAGTTCCTATCAAAAATTGTAAAACGTCGCGGTCATTTAGGGCAAAGCTGAGCAATACTATTTTTATTGTATTAAAGGATTCCTTAATTTAAAATATTTTTTTTGTCTTGTTACGATGTGATTCTCTTTCTTTTGATGTCTGCTCTGTACTGCTTAACACAACCTTTCGTAACTTTTTTTTTCTATTAATTATGCCTTTTGTTATTATATAAGTACATTCTGTTTAGATTTACTTTATTTTTTTGTTCTTACTTGTTGTTTAGCAGCACATTTTTGTTATTTACTTTTTTGTTGATTACATATATATTACTTTCGTTTGTTTTGACGTTTATATACGCACTACGCCTTACATAAATAAATACTTATTTACTTACTTGTTAGGGCTACCCGGAAGACATCTGCCGAAACGCCGGACCCCTTAAAATTCAAAAAATTAAGGAATAGCCTCAACAGCAACTTAAAACCATCTAATGTATAGATGAATAAAGATCACTACTATTAAAGTTATGTAAAGATGCGAAGTGCGAAGTGCACTTGTCCTTGTTAAATCTATTACTATATACTAATAAACTTGTCCGGAACGTTCCAAAATGGGGATCCGAAATCTCTTAACTTTCAAAAGAAGAAATTTAACATAGAGAGGTGCTAAAATATGCAATAAACTAATCGGTATCAATTTGTAATCAATCACGTAGTACATCAAATCCATTACCTACGCACTACTTGCCATTAATTCGGCTAAATTTCATTAATGCACTTGTTCTCGGTTTACAGTGACATTCCGCAGCTACATTTCGGGTGATCCACTCACTGTACGGTCGTGACAATGCCGCGAAGTGAGAAACATCCGATTTCGACCGTGATTTATTTCCCACTTAATTACGGATATCGGACAATCGAAAGGCAATTTCGCGGCCAGAAACCTACAATGTCATCTGCTGGCGTCGATCGATCCGAGTGGTGCTTGTTTTCCGGACGTGCGACACACGTCTCCGCCGAAACTCGATGATCGTAAAGATGTCCGGAACGCCGTTCGGAACGGTGGCGAAACAAGACATCGATTTGTTTTGCAGCGCACGCCGAACGATGAAACTTTGTTTTTCGCGATGTATGTTTTCGACATAAATTATTCCGGAGGACGTTTTATTACTATTCGATATTTGTCTTCTCGTCTTTTATGGAATAAAAGGAGTATCTCTATTGATCGTACAGATATTAAAACTTGAAACGAGTATCTGACATAAATTTTTGGAGGAAATGGTTAAACATTCCAGTCAGTATTTTCAGTGTATCTGTCTGCTCGTTTTATTGGTTGTCTTACACATTTTATATTTAATTTGATCAAAATGTTTTAAAAATATTCAACGTGACTTGATCCTTAGACATGATTTCATTGTAAAGTTTAAAAAAAGATAAATATTGAGTAAAATAAAAATGAGAAAACAAATAAAAACAAAAAGTGGATGATAAGAAAAAATGAACAAAAAGTCAACGAAATAAATGTTATATAATAATGAACAAGAAGATTTGTTTTCTTCTTCTATCAACGTCCTAAAAGCCAAAAATAATCAATATTAAGGTAATTAGATCAAGGTCAAGGAAAAGAAAAACAAGGGTTCAGTTATCTGTATGTTTAGCATTAAACTTATTTTCTTGTAGTATTCTCCCATTCTTTCCATATCAAATAAAGTATACAATAGCTTTTTTAATTATTTAATAGCCCGCAGGATCCAAGCTCATGTGCTAGCGGTAAATTTAACGTATGGGCTTGAATACGTAGTTGGTATCACGGCGATGCCATCATCATCCAATATTTACTAGGAGAAATGTGAACGTTATATCTAAATATAGATTTTTGCTATTTCTAAAAAACTATTATGTTTATCGTACCTCTGTTTATTATTCAAGCTGAAATGAAATGTGATATTAACCCGCGATGGAACAGACTGTGTAATCAGAAAAGTACATAAGTTGATCTATATTGTTTCTTAACAGGCAATATTCAAGATGTATGTGGTTTAAATTACACTCTTCACCCCCACATGGGCATCCAAACAACTCAATCATATTTTTTCGAGATAGAATTGATAACTCCGATGACCCAAATTTGATCGCCATGATCTGGTCGTCAGTGAATATATATATAACTCATTGCGTGATAATGTTGACGAAGGAGTATTAATATTTGAGTTGCTGTTGGGGCTATTTCATTTATGTTTATAAACTTAGTGGAAAGTGCTTTACGGCGGTCTGGAGCACGGCGTTCATCAACAACCTACCTGAGGTAGCTTTGATTTTTACACTTTGATTTATTTACATGTTTTACAAAAGAAAAAAAAACAAACGATAACCGGATTAAAGCAAAATAAAACGAAATGAAATTCTTATCTTAAGATTACAAATTTAAACAAATTTAAATCAGGCTAAGTTCAAAATTCCGGTTGAGACCACGTCCAAGAAACGATAAATAATGTTAAACACGTTCGTCGCGGAAGACCAAAATTTGTTCGCAAGGGAAAATAAACGGTGTCTTGAAGACGAGTTGTCAAAGCGATAAAATCAACCTATAAAGATATTATAATTGAGGGAACTTAGACAATATAAAATTACTGTCAGAATTCAGTTGATAATTTTAATCAGTGAATTAAGATAACAGACAATATATGAAATGCCGTCGGTGAGTTACGAACTCTCAGACAATATGAATACCGTCGGTAAAAGGTCGGGTGGGAGAGAACTCCTGCAGAATGAAGTTCTGCGTGGCTTCATATACTTAATATTTGGGTGACGTATTGTTTCTTGTACATGACGTATGGAGGAGATAAGAAACATTGAAAAATGGAATGTTACACAAGCTCTAGAACGATTGATCGGTAAGTCATACACTATCGCTCCAAAAGATATATACACTGATGTTGAAAAATATGTGACAAAATAAAAATTGAACAAAAGTGAAAAATAATTTAAAGAATTGATACAAAATTATTCAAATAATAGTTCTAATACTTTTCTTTGTCTTAAGTACATCACGATGTATTGTATACTTAAACAACAGCACAAAACGTGGATGTTTTCAAATTTTATGGAATCGAATGTACAGAAACCAAATTCACAAACTCCATATTTTCATTTATCCACTCGAAATCAAACAAATGAACTCTACTTTATTTCATCCCCAAAAATGTTTTGAAAATAAACCTTGTTTTCCTTTGACAGACATTTTGACATCAAGAACTTCAGGTTTCTTTTCATTAAGCATCATTATTTAGAGGTCTATTCGGGAGGTGATGGTTGCAGATTTGGGGTTTCTTGAAGTTACATTTCCTTAATTAAACATTATTAAATTCAACCTAGGTAAAAGTGACTTTCGATCTCCGTAATTCAAGTTGAATCGACTCCAACATAATTTAAAATCTGTTTTTTAATTACCATTATTCCTCTTTTACTCTGAGTATATTTGACCGCTTAACATTTTAAATAATCCTACAATACTTCATTTCCATATTGTAACATTAAACGGTCAGAGCGTAAGGAATACTCCCGCCGTGAGCCCCAACGTGTTTAAACTTCACCTCACATCAGCGTACCTCATCCACCTGTACCTGTCGGTTTCATTAGGGACTAAACGCGGGTGTCATCATCCGCTTTAATATTTTTCACGTTGGGGATCGTTGTCGACGTGAAGCTGCGCGTAGTCAGGACAACGTAGGACCGTCAGAAGAGGTGGCAGGCGGCAGCAGTCGACATCGACAGTACACGACGTTTAATTAAAATAATGTAACAAAACAGCGACACGGTAAACTTAATATATCATCGCTCGACACATCTGCCGCCAGAAATTTCATGAACAAACTCCCTCATTAAAATCCTCCCTTAATTAATTGAAATTTGTCATGGCAACAAAGCGTTGCTAGATCTACTCGCCGTTCTCTCGACGTTTCGCAGTCTTTCCCCGCGTTACCTAACGTTCTAACGCCGCCTTTTCATTAACCGTCAGTCGTCTACTCCCCGCTTTCTGTGAATTTGCGTGTGAAATATTTCGTGTCCTTTTATGAACATTTTATTCCCATTGTACGAGAACAAAAAAAATCGAAATGTAGAACAAAAAATTTTAAAATACTAGATGTAATAAAAATTGCTTATTTCTATTCTATAAGAAATACTTACTTTCATTAAAAACAATAATAGTAATAATAATAATAGTTTATTTCATTTGTAATCATCGTGACACGTTTTTACAATAAATAAAATACTTTGATGGTATATACATCATAAACTAGAAGGTAATGTTTGTATAAGTAGAATGAAATAGATAAATTAAATAAACAATATCACACATAAAATAACATATATAGACAAATATCACGTCAAAATAATAATTTAAGGTATAACAAAACATAAAATTGCAGGTTGTAAGATGATATTATAAAGGAAAAGAAATTTAGGTGATCGTAAATTTAAATTGTAAGAAGTCGTGATTAATATTTAACAGTCTTGCAGTGTTAAAATTTTATTTCAAGACCAAGGTTAGCTTAAGTTCTGTTGTGTTATGAAATAATGCGGGTTTTCGTTACGTGACGCTCTAGCATGGAGTGGGCGCGTAAACGTCAAGTTTTGAGGTTAGTTTTCTTTTTATTAATTTGATCACTTGTAAAACGCAATTATTTGCAATTTACATTCTTAAATTGCCGAAAGGGTATATAGGTAATACTCCTCTAAGGTTTCTAATTGAAAAAACCTACAGACTGTGTTTTTCTTTTAATGTAAGGGTCAGTTAGACGGGCTCCATAGAGTTACAATATGCAATGGGTTTCACAAATCTACAAGTTACTTTCCTTGTTTGATTTGACATCGAGGTTCTTGCCGGTATATATTTCTGATGGCAAACTCTAAGATCTTAAAAGGTAAGTACAACTTAATTAGGAAGGCAATATTAATCGGAACGTTTTCATTTTCACATTTTCCAATTGACACGTCAGAATTTGAATGCCAAAAACAAGATTGCTCTGGAATATAAATGTAAAATATTGATAATAAAAGAGTTCAGAAGCTCAGTTGCAGATAAGTCAACATTAGTGTGTCATCGAAGTGCCCGATCGGAGATCAATATTACTGCTGTAAGTCGATGTGTAAGAGATTCCATGTCGTTCTCAAGAACTCGGCCTTTCTCAGACGACTACGTGGAAAAGTTTGCATGCAGATCTCCATCTGAAGGCTTATAAAGTTCAAATCACTCAAGATCTGAAGCCAAATGATCATCGTTTTCGTCGAAATTTCGCGAACTGGGCTCTTGAGCAGTTGAAAGCCGATCCACGTTTTGTAGAAAAGATATTATTTTCCGATGAAGCCTATTTCTGGCTCAATGGGTTTGCAAATAAGCATAACTCCAGAATTTGGGCTGATGAAAATCCTCGAGTGATTCATGAAGTACCTCTTTATCCTGAGAAGGTCACCGTGTGGTGCGGGTTTTGGGCTTAAGGCGTGATCGGACCCTATTTTATTGAAGACAATGATGGAAATCGTGTTTGCTGTTAATGGTGAGCGGTACTGGAATACGTTAAGGGAATATCTTTGGCCTGAACTGAAAAACGTTGACATAAACAATATTTCCTTTCAACAAGATGATGCGACGTGTCACACATCTCGTCAGACGATTGTTTTATAGCAACATCAGTTTTCTGGACACGTTATTTCGAAGAATGCTAACGTCAACTGGACACCAAGATCATGCCGATCTCACGCCATTGGAGTTTTTTTCTGTGGGGTCATGTGAAATCTCTGGTTTACAAAAATAAGCCAGAAACAATTCCCGACCTCAAAGGGAACATTCAACGCACCATTAGAAATGTACCACACGATATGTGTGAAAGGGTATTCGCAAATTGGACTTCCAGAATGCATTCGGTCAGACGAAGTCGAGGAGGGCATTTAAACGATATTATTTTTAAAATATGATATCGATTCTTCTTCAAAATAAAGTACAGATTAAAGGATTATCACTTGTAGTTATTATTGTGTTTCATTTGAAAGTTTTGACGCGCTAATTGGAAAAGCCGCTATATAGACAGAACAAATTAATGAAGAGAAGCAGCTGCTCTATAAATGACTTCTTCCAATGATAGCAAACAAAATTACTCGTATGTAAATCCAATATGGTGGTCTAATTTATTATCACCATGTCCACGTACAATTGCTTTAATCTATTATCACTGTATGCGTTAGCGTAGTGCATTGTGTAAGATCAAACGGGTAAAGTTGAGGAGACAGAAACGAAACGAGTGTTTGCAACGTGTATGCACCGACGCGACGGTAGAGGGATTGCAAATATTCGGCAAGCATGAACAATCCACAGCCAGGAGGCCACCTGGGCGATCACCTCATGCACCGAGTGGTATCGGACAAACAGGGGAAATTGATTTTCTATATCAATTAAACCCAATACAATGTATCAAATTACGCCCGCCGGTTCCCTTAGATCAATTCGCATTTTGTAGATCGCACACCAGATACATGCACGGAATACCATAGGGTTTCACATCAGAGACAGGGCTCCACAGGAACAATTGATTTGTTAGTGGTAGCCAGAGTTACTTTTGTTTACGTTACTTTTGTTTAACGAAGCTAAATCCATGCAATTACAATTACAATTTCGTTTGAACTTTTGTATATCAAATGGGAGCACATAACGTTCGAATAGGTACTGGATTTTAATGCCAACGAGAATTATACAGCTAAATTAGCAACGTATATGGATACATATACATAGGGAGGGTACTTAACACTAGCCATTCGTGTTTTATGTGAAACGCAATAGAGGAAGTTGAGGCACAGGTGTTACCAGATTTTTACTATACGTGGCCTAAACTAGCAAGCTTATTGTAGACATTTGAGAACAGCTTAATGTATACACTTGGAGTATATGAGCACTATTGATCCTGTTCGATAGAAGACAGAACTGAGGATAATCTTATTTGCATAAGTTACTCTAGCAAATTTTGTGAGACAAAACCAAGAGAAGGTTGGATTGTGTGTAGAGTGTTCTTAATTTCATTTCATCCAATTACACGTATTAACTATTTTTTGTGAAATTCATTTTCTAAGTACCTACTTGCGCTTGAAATTTCGAATCAACACTTAAAAACGCCATGTCGGTATGTTTTGTCTACTGTTGTCATAGTGACCAAACAATAGTAACACCAGAAACTCTTTGGACGCAATATCCAAGTGTAGGACTCGCGCTTATCGGCAATTATCTCCTTTACTTTGAATATTAGACCCAGGTTTCATCGGGGTGCGAGATATATTGTATGTAGCGCGATCTGGCATCCTTGCATTTATCCCCGCCGGCCAGCCTCGCCGCGCGCAACTACCGTAGCTCTGAGAAGCCTACTTGTGCGCTCGTACTCTAACAAGTGATCGTGGATTTTAAATACCCTATGTTAGTTTTACAACTGCAGAGAAGATATAGATCATTAAATGGTATTTTGCCGGAAATTCCTACCAAAGCACGGCCGATCTATTTGCCGTAGAATACGTGGATCGTCTTATTCCTTCGCATTCGACGATTAAAAGGATCTTCAAAGCGTTTGGGAAACTTGGCTTCGTTGTCGGGAATTGCTATAAATACCAACAAATAGACGAACAGCCTCAAGTCCCTCTAATGCATCCCGAGCGGGGGGAGAGGGAAGTGAGGGTTTGTTCGTTAGTTGAAATGGGCGAACCTTGGTCTAGCCAGTAAATTGCAGACGAAATCGGTGTTAGTAGAAGTTATGTGAAACGTATTTTGAAACGCACCAAATACAAGAGTTACAAAGTTCAAAATTGCCAGGAGATTTTTCTCCTTAATAAAGTAACATTGTTAGAATTTCAATTTATTTGTATAATTATCGAATTTATTTTTCTTTAGTTTAATTTTATAAGAATCGTTGTTTATTTTCTTACTTCGAATTTTCGTTCTCCTACATCGCATAGCAGCAACAAAATGAATATAAGAAACTGTACTTTCAAACATAATCTGAGAATACAGAAAAATTACGCAGTAATTCTGTATTGCAATACATTTTGTCATACGACGTTGAATTATAATATTGCGTGATTGAGCGGACATGCGTGTTTATAATATGCGATGGGATCTCTTAGTGAGACTCGAATGCTCTGTTGCTATTCACAAAGGCAATATCCCGTTCGTATCTGGACCGATGTGTATACATCATTAAATAAAGACGTTAGAGATGTAAATTTTCTATACGGTGGATACAGAAAAGATTTATGGTGCTATTTAAAAAAATTATGTTTACGGTATTTGAAATTGGCAAAGTTTGGTGTTCGATACTGAACAGCCTGTATACTTTGAAGACGTTTTAAGAGAGTCAAGTATGCAGTTAACTTTCTTAAAAATTCGGATAACTTGAAGGAAATAAATATATCTATATTTATCCGATTGGGAACAAAATTATAAATATATCTAAATCTGATAGAAATAGTAATGTGAAACCTATATTCTATTGGTTTATTTCTAACTAAAATAATGCTAATATAGCTCCTCATAGTATTGAACTAGCCAACGGCGCCATCAGTGTTACTCCGAGTGCATCTCTACCTCACATCGCTACCTGCCTCTAAAAACAATAACCAATATGTTGTAATAATGTTTCTAGGTATTTTTTGTGTTTTTAATACATTGCGACAAGCTTGTAGGAATCATTTACATATGCAGGTACACAGAGCATTCATGTGCACGCCATCTAGAGTTCAGCAGTCCAAGAGCTGCTTGAGAGTGAGTTTAGGAAACTCACCCGACTTTGTCGCTGCATTGTAGACGACAGGCCTGTATCTCTTGGCACTAGATGGCACCAGAAGATATTTTGCTCATTGTTTTCCGAGGATAATGATATATACCGAGGGGTAAATAGCGATGTGATATAGAGAAACACTCGGAGCAACGCTGACGACGCCGGGTATGCAGAAACATGTCCGTTAGCTAGAGTTTTCTCTCCCCACATTGCTTTTGCCGTGATTGATTCTATCAATACCATGCAGAGCTACTAGCATTATTTTGGTTATTGTTTCCAGGCGTTCTTTGTTGTGGTTTGTTTCTAGATGGAAAAACGTCATGATATACATATATAGCGTTCTATTTACAACAAGAAAGTAGGAACCTGGTTCGCTACTTGACGATCATTGCATTACCAAGAAAGTTAGTCTCCTACGATTTGCATAATAGGCACAATTTTACAATTCCTGCGTAAACATACGTCCATCTAGAAAGAGGTTCCTTTTGCTGTCGAAAAGTTTGAAAATACGTATCGTTTGGAAACCTGAAAAATAAAATTATTCCATAAAGCTCGGCTAGCGTATAAACATTGATTTAAACTGATTAACGAAATTATTGATTTTAACGTTCGTTTTATTGGCGTGTCGTTTACGGGTATTGCTAGTCATTTCTGAGCGTTACCTTTGATGATGAACATTTATGATGTTTTGCATAAGTAAATACATGAAATAATATGCATTTGCATGTAAATTCGATTGATATAAATTTAATTAATTTGTAATTGAAAAAGCAATTTTATATAATTTGACTAAACTGGGTAAATTCAAATATTTTCATGTCCATAATTAGGGATAGATTAAAATAATTGATTTTACAAAAGAAACGGGTGTATAAGTCTGCACGCTTTGAACAAGATCGGTAGGCTTCGCATGGCTCACTGTATCTTCGTATTGAACATCGATAATGCTATTTCAATTGTGTTAGTATCGAGTTTTAGAGTTTCAAGAGAAACATTGCCACTTTGGTAGTAAATTATTGTTGTAGGACTGATATTAACCAAATTAAATTGTTTACGGTTAGCAATGCATTCGCCCAATATTTTGCTGCTGTAACTATGTTTAAGCTAATCGATTATTTACAGGACTGTACTTCTAGTAATTGTACTCAAAATGGAAGCCAACAATGCTTGTTGAAAGCTTCTCCTCAAGAAATTTGATGATTGTGTCGAAAGTCCTTGAGAAATCGAAAAGTAGACCAGTCAACGCCCTATCACTATTCAGGTTATCGTAAAGCTTCTGGAGGAAGACCAGCATATAGCAATCACATTAAAAAGGTAACAGGTGACGAAATTTGGACATATGTGAACAAGCCGGAAACCAAGCAACAGTCAACTGTTTGGGTGTTCCCAGATGAATCGAATCCAATAAAAGTCGTTCGTTCACGGAGCATTTCCAAGGAAATGATTGCTTGTTTCTTTCGTTGTATTGAAGATTTTGCAAGCGTTGCTTTTGAGGATCGGAGAACAGTTAATGTTGAATGGTATACAATAATTTGTTTGCTAGAAGTCATCGACGAAAACGTAGAAAAAACAAACTATAATGTCACCTCATCCTTCATCATGACAATGCCAGTTCTCATACAGCACGTCACAAAAACTATTTGGAGGAGGAACACATCAAATTAATGTTCCATTGTCCACATTCACCTGATTTGTCGCCCAATGACTTCCACTTGTTTCCGAATGTCAATAAAAAAATGTGTAAATTTTTGTCACCTCAAGAGGGCAGAGTGGAAAAAATGTTTGGAGAATTATAAATGTATAAATTTTAATGGCGAATATCTTGAAAAGCAATAAAATAATTCGTACCATTTTTTTTTGTCATTGTTTTTGTAAAAATTAAAAAGATATCCTTCGTAGCTATTATCCATCTGAATATTTTCGAAAACGCACTGATAATTTAAATAGGTCGGGAATTCTCCATATTCAGAGTATTTCCTTTCTTGAGCACTGGTATGTCACTAACTGTTTTAAGGCAATTTAGAAATTCGCTCCCTTCAAGCATCATGTTTGTCAAATGCGTTAAAAATTCCAGTATCGTTGCTTACGCGGTTTTTATGACCTAACAATGTTAGAGTCTACGGAAGTTCTTATTCGCAATACCTTTGTTTGCCAGGTTCCTTTAATCAATGCAGTTAATAAACATTGATGTAACACCATCACGAAGAATTTTGAAGAGAATACAACAATTTGGAGCGGATTTAGCAGTATCCTCAGGATGGGATTTCGAACAGGATTTCTTCCGACGTATTTATTTTGAAGAGGCTACTGTGAGTAGAAGATATCATTTTCGACCAAATATTTAAAAATTTGAAAAACCCTTAATATAATAGATATAAAACTTAGCTAATGGTAGGATTTGTTTTAGGCCATTAAAAATTCAAAGTTGTTAAAGATATGTAATTATTTTCTGTGATATAATAAATTTTTATATTCTTTTGGCACTAAAATATTTTACTATTTATCTTCGACATAACTCATATCACTTTGTAACTCACAAATTTTGAACAATAACAACTAAACTACAACTAAATTATTACTTAAAGTATTGAAGGACGCTTTGTATATGTGAATGTGTTTTAAAACTCTAGGCATTTGGCATTCTAAAATATTCAGATTCATGTCAGGTACTTTAACACCATTGGGGAACTTAACTCAACACTGGCAATTAGCCGTTACGCGAGTATCGATTATGATGATGATGGTGGAGAACTTAGTTTTCAACAAAGTGTTACATTTCCTTCTTGTTTTTGTCAATGGTAAATTTCTCATCTAGTTTCTTCATCGTTTTCTCTTTTTTTTTTCATGTCTTTTTGGTACTCCTATATTTTTACATCTTCGGTCTCCTTCAGAACCTATTCTATTACCCCGTTGTTACTCTTCCTATCGAAGTCCATCTTTCCCGTTTTCTCTTGGCGTTTACTTGCATTCTGTTAAACCTTACCTCTCTCTACTACATCTCTGACTACGATCATCGGATCCTCGCAGACGTAATCCATTTCGGTCCCGTAATGACCGTTCAGTGAAATATTTTACCGACACCAGCCGGTCGCCTGCTATCCGCAGAAGCCATTATAAAACGCTGAACGTTCGCTGAAATTTTGGATTTTCACCGCGCTAATGGTCGAAGACTCCTGGGCGATTTCCTTACGGTCGTTCGAGAGGATGATTTCTTACGTGTCGTTGATGCAAATTCGAGAGAAACGGGTCGAAGCGGTCGTATGTCAACTAATAGGATGGCTTGCGATCAATAAAAAAGTGCATAGCATATGTTGTTAGTCGTTCCAACGCGGTAATCCGCCCAGGAACATTAGAAAGAGTTTTTAAGTGGGAAAAAAGGATTTTGCAAATGTAACCTTGAGATTCACTATTCCTCTTGTAACTTTACTTTTACTTGTAATCTGTCACAGTAAATGTAAACCACAGTATTGTATTTGTATTTTTCAGAGCAAGGAATAAAACCACATTTTAGATGTGTACATGTCGACATTGCTGTACATTTAATATCGAATATACTGATCTCCAGATAATTGTAAAATAATAAAATTATCATTTAAGTATTATGATAAACGGTATCGAAGATGGAACAAGTAATGGAGATAGCAGTCGATCACAAAAATAAAAGACTCCCTTTTTATGGAATTCCAAGCTTTCGCATATTTATTGATGCTTCTTCGGAGAACAACAAATGGGAGATCAAATTTCTAGCAAACAAGAAGATAATCATTACAAAGCAGTGGCGCTTCGTGACTTTTAACGAGGGGGGCGCAACTGTAAAAAAATACGACAAAATCTTACCTTTAGCTTACAATGGTCTTTGAAAAAAATAGGAATTGCTGGCAGATTATTAAAAATACCTGCACTGCACTGGGGGGTATAGCAATATAATATTGTAGTGCAAAATAAATAGAATAGAGGGGAAAAAGCAATAACAATCAAAGGAATTGCAGACCTACCTGAACGTAGTGCTCCTGCTGTGTCCGCTAGAATGAACAGGGGTGAGTTCACGACTAACTAAAAAAATTTGCGCCACCCGATTAGGGCGAACTACCCGCGAAAAACGGGAACGCGAGGTGGAGGGAGGGCAGGGAAAAGAATATTATTACTACAACTCCTTTAATGTAAATAAAAGAGAATAGTACTCAATAAATACGTATTTGCACGAAACTGTTGATGAACAAAATTTAAGTAAGGAATCGACATTGGTGGCCACTACGTTCGATTTAACATCGATCATACATACGTAGAAACGCAATTCGTTAAAATTACTCGCATAAAGTATACGTTATAATAATATCCGTTAGAATAACTCGCGGTAAAATGTTCGTTAACAACAAAAATAAAATATGAATTGAAAATTTAGTAAATTTCTAATTAGGATTCCAGTAGTAATAAAAGATTTCTAGAATATATCTATACGTTAATGAGTATTACTTAAATAAAGTTAAAGTTAAAGGGCAAAAAATAAGCAAGTTAGAATTCAGGCGAAATTAAAAAAAAATGGTTGTGAACCAAAACAAACCAAAAGAAAACGGTAAGTCCACTTATCTGGGTTATGCTCAACTGGAGCTTACTGTGCTGTCGTGGTCGAACGGCGGTAAGTCGGCGCTAGTCCTGTCCCCGAGTAGAATAAGACATGTGGACACAACCAAGCAGCAAGAGCTTTACCCTTCAGTGGATTTCGGCAAATGAGCCGGTAACCCAACAAAAAAACCCTAAATGTGAAAATAACGATCTGTAAGCATAAACCTAATGAAATATGATTAAAATAATTAATTACCTCGTTTGGATGGAGGGTTTGCTAGCCGATGATCGAAGATGACTGAGACTGACATGCCGTCAGTAATTAAATATATCTGAGAACGTCGGCGATCGTAATTAAAAAAAAAAGAATTACAACCAATCAGAGTACTTAATTACGGTATCAGCGGAAATCTTTTAAATCCTACTTGCGTAGAGGTTAACCGCCACGACAGATTTTCTCAAACGTACCTTTTTAGTTCACGGCGCGAAAGAGCGGCGTTAATTACTAATCAACGAACATAGGTAAATTTAGTTACAAAAAAAAAGAACCAAAACAAAAAATAAAGAGAAAGAAAAACGTGATAAAGATTGTTCAATAACCAACTTTTATAATTGAAATTACCAAAAGTAAATAAACCAAATATTAAATATGTCATTAATAGAAATTATAAATGCGAAGCATATTTAAAAAAAAAAAATAACGTAGCGACATCTATTGTAAACATAAAACCACCTTTGACAGTAAGGAATTCAATTATGTTTACAAAGTAGAATTTGACACGTTACAAAGTGCACAAGGATATTTATTTCTAATGTGTGTCCGAACATCGCCCATCCTTAATTCGTTTAAAACCCTAAAAGTGCTCATAAATCCTGCCATTAAAGATATATCTAAATATAATTATCATCTGACACTAATTGGTTACATTTGTGGTTTCGTCACACAATAAATCCGAATTTTTAATTTGATTTGAAATTTGTATTCCACAAACAGCAAGCGCAGATAACTGTAGGCTTTCTCGGCCGGAGTCTGAATTTGTAGTAACAGTACGTCTTTCCGGGCTTGTAGGCCGTAGTTTTGAAATAGTGTAAGTCGACGTTTCGCCAGATACTGTGGCTGGCATCTTCAGGACGATGTTATGAGTTCACAGTCGTCTGAGGAATTCCTCAGACGACTAGTGACTTACACTACTAGACCACAGCCTACAAGCCCGGAAAGACGTACTGTTAGTACAAATTCAGCAAGCATAAGATCTAGCAATTGTATTTGAAGTTCATTTTAAAAGCCCTAGCACTATTTAAATGTTCTTGAAGCGTCAAATCCAAATTAACAGAAAAATCGATTAATTATACTACGAAATTCGCTGCCATCATGATCTTTAGGAGTCGGTTCAAAAATATAACAAAATTTCATTCAACATATTACACGTTTTAATATACCGGCCTTCGGAAACAATCGGAACGCTATGGTTGAATGCTACACTGCAAGACCGCCATATTTTTTTGAAATTAGATGTGAGGGAGTTGGGGGGAAGCTGCTTATTTATCGAACCTGAGAATTATAATTCTGATAAATGAAACTCCAGAGTTCCGTGGCCTTATCCTTTTGCTTAAACTCTGTTTAAATAGTTAATAAATTAACTCTTTTTCCTTAACGTTTCGATGGAACATGTCATCTTCATCAAAAAATTTAAAAAATTGTAATTTTACTTATTTCTTTTGTCACCATTCTTCTTTGTTAATATTTTGTTTTTTTTAATTAAAGTAATTTATGTATTTTTACATTATTCTTTCGAATTTTCTAGCAATATTAGTGTTATATGTCTACAAACATTCACAAACAGGTTAACATATTCTATGATACGTGTCATACAATATTTAATTTGCATAAGAATTGTAATTTAGGTGCGTTCTACAACATTTTACTTGTTATATTTTAAAAATTTAAATTACACAATAAATCTTTATGTATCATTCTTTTCAATTGACAAGGAATTTTTTTAATTTTTGGAAATATTAATTCAATCTTTGCAAGCATCTTCATTTTGTTTTTTGTAATTTTATATTATCACTTAATTGTTTTCTGATAGACGCCTTGATGAAGGCTTTATTCAAAGCCGAAAATTTGGCAATAAAACAACAAAGAATTCAATTTACGCAGCCTTTTATCTTTTTTCCTTGTCCAGTTTGTAATTGATGGCGTTCAACTCCGAGCGTCAGTTTTAACGTTCTACCATTTACACAATAGGCACAATTCTACAACTCCAGAAGATTGGGACTGTAGTAGATTCTTTTTGTGCTGTGTTTCTTGAGCGATTTTTTACAATGTAGTGGCTTGAAATCAATACACAGCTAAATTTGCTGAAATTGGATTATGGTGAAACTATTCTTATTTATTTATTTTTCCTCCCAGTAAAAGCTTTTTCAACTCAATAAGAATCTCTTGTTTACGTGCCGCATTTTTGCGTTTGGATATTTAAGTTAAAATGCATTATAAAAGCTTCTTCAATGCACTTAAACCTCTCTTTGTTACTAACGTACACCATCTCACTTTATAGTTATGGCAAGAAGATACAACATCAGACTAAACGCTAGCTATAAAGTGCTGGCGTTAAAACGAAGCGCCCAGATAGAGTAAATAAGAGTTTTAAAACTCCTAAATACCTTTCTTTGTCACTATCCTACTACGCTTTCGGGCACCGTAAGTATTTTACGATAATGCCAAACTCTTTAAAATGAACTAAATACAATTAGAAAATACGGCCGTTGTTTAACTTCGAAAATTACGACTTTGTTCGGCATATTTAATGAAGCGGAGGTGGAAAAGTGGAGGGAATGCGAAAATGAGGTCGGTGGGAGCGCTCCACACTTTACTATAGCGTCCCCTCTTTGACGCCTACGCTATCGAATGGAAATTCGCCTTTGGAATCGTTTGTTCTCGCCTCGCTGCCGAATTGTTAACACTTATTTGGATATATGTGCGCCACTATGTTATCTTGTTCGAATTATACTTGTATGGAGTTTAAGTTTAATCCTATAATGTTGCGTTGTAGGTTTCTGAACGCTCATATTAATATAGCTAATTCGTGCGTGTGCATCTTCGGAATACAAATGTAACGCGATAGGCACGAAATCTTTTGATGAATAAATTTAATAACCATAATCTTTGGTTTGCGAAAAGTGTCTAGCAAGCAGACAATAGAAATTGATGCATGGAGCTATTATACGTATAATTGCTTATTAATTTGCTTTTTAAGAGCATTTTACTGATCCTTATTGATTTATTAATTCTTATTTAGTTCATATTAATTTATGTTATTGTTTTCTTTCATGTCTTAAAATAAAAAATGTTCATAAATTCTGCACCTGGGATTATCCGGGGGATAAAGTAATATTGTACAGTTGTTGGTGGTGTTAAATGTCATAGAGCAGCATAAATTCAGTCTTCCAGTTGCGTCACTGCATGGCATGCATTATGCAATTTTTAAAAATAAAAATATTCAATTGAAATTTGTTACCAAATTATATTTCGAAGGGTACGGTTATCCAAATTAGCCGTGATTAAACAATCGCTGTCGCGATTAAAATAGAGAAGCGAAGGGACCCGAATTAACTTCTCACTTTTAGTCAAAATGTTCATCCAGATAACAAGTGTTTGGCTGTGTTCCCATTTTCTAAGTAAATGTTAAGTTTGGTGGTTTAAGAATACGCATGGTTCCAGTACGTAGGGTATAAACATAGAGTTTATATTGGAATGTCACAATTCCAGATTAGTTTTCTCTTTTCAAGTTTTAATAATCGTAAAGTTTCATTAATTGATATCTAGTTTAATTTAAATTACCGAAAGAGTGTCTGGGAACATTCCTGGACCTTCAGACTACACAATGAAATAGTTTCGAAAAAAGTTTCTTTTTATATTTCCCTCGTTTAAAACAATACAATACTTTTCGAGATTTTTCCCTTAAAAGAAACAAATTAGCGCTACGCAACCTTAAATAAATGACATTTCGCTTCGACCCCCAGAAATACATTTACAAAAACGTGTTGTACATTGAAATCACAAAAAGCCTTTGTATGTTGAATGAGAAAGGGAAATTAATGTTAAAAGATACAGATTAATACTTCTTATTGATTATCTCGTTACATAATATTTTTAGGTTTCCCTCTCCTTCTTTGACAGTAATAATGAACTAATGACAAAGTAGTCAAATGCCCAGTGACTAAAAATAAAATAAAATACTAATTACCTATTGGTTTTGCCATGTAACTGATCTTTACGCAAAAGGCTAGGACGACACAAAGTGGGACGATAACCTTCACCACTCTTCAGTCGGGAGTCCATTTCTAGGTTTGGTTATTAATATTTTCAATTCTATCAAATGTTTCTTACTTATACGTTTCATTTTACGAAATAAGTAAGATGCTTAGACCGGTTTACAAATTGATGTAATCCGCTGACTTCATTGTAAATAGATTGCACCTGCTGTTATAAAATATTTGAGAATATTGATACACTACTGCTCATAACTCATAAGTACGAGGAATGATCGTAAAATAAGGTTCCCATATTTTTTAAAAATATTTTTAAAAAATTCTTTATTTCCTTAACATTACACATCGTTTTAAAGATGAAAACTTAAGCTATTTTTCGACATAATCGCCATTTCTATCCAAGCATTTTTGCAGACGATGCTCCAACTTCTGTATCCCCATGTCGTAAAATTCTGCCGCCAGTCAAAATTTTTTCAATTGTGGTGTTGCAAATCTCAGGAATTCGAAGAACAAGTTGACGAATGGTAACCCTCCGATCATCAAGCACTATGCTCTCGACCTTTTCAACGATTTCCTCTGAAACTGATGGTCTTCCGCTCCGCTCTTCATCGTGAATTTCCGTCCGACCTCCAGTGAATTCCCTACACCATTTGCAGATGCGGATTTTAGATTTTTGTATACAAAGAATGTATTTAGGAAATACATTCCAGCATTATTGAATAGTATGCTAATAATCAATAAAATTCATCAAATAATATTTACTTCTCTTGTCTGTATGGGAGGTAATACCGTCATAAAAGCGACAACAAAGAGCGTATTTCTTAAAATTCCCGGAAAAATGTAACAGTTGGTAATTTTGCTGTGAATCATGAAGCTATAATAAAGCTACTTGAAGTAATATTTTTAACTTACGGTCAGTTATCGTTCCATGTTAGTAGCGACAACATCTCTTAACGAATGGTGTTTATAATTTCGTTTAAAATCTGAAAACATATGAGCATATATTAGAGAAAAGATTACGTGAAAAGGTAGAACAGCGATTGGCGGAAGCACAAAGTGGTTTCAGAAAGCGACATAGTACGCAAGATCATATATTCACTATTAAACAGGTAATCGAATAAACAAGAACAAAAGACGCGGAAGTATGTATGGCATTTCTTGACCTAGAAAAAGCTTTTAATCGCCTATCACAGAAAGAAGTGTGGTTAAGCTTAAGCCAGAGAGGTATCAATACCAAACTGATAAATGGAATTAGTTTATACACCAGCAATAGATGTTACATAAGGAAGAACAACACATAATCCCAAGTGTTTAAAATATATGACGGCCTAAGACAGGGTGGAGTTCTGAGCCCCACTCTCTTCATCATGGTTATGGATGACGTCGTAAAAGCAGTAGAGGAAAGTATTAGAAAGGTGCATGTCGGTTTTAATAAGAAGAAGCAGTAGGTCTTTCAATATGCACTTTTGCTGATGGTCTAGTGATTTTTGCAATAAAAGAAACTGAATTACAACAAAACATTGAAATATGGACAGAAGAGCTAAATAAAAGAGGACTGAAAACAAATATACAAGACAAAAGCTTAGACATTAAGGTAAACAACCAAACACTGGAGTAAGCAGACGCATGCAAACATTTAGGCGTAGTAATAGCGGGAAAGAAATATGGAAGAAGAAGTTAAAGAACGAATCAGCTAAACAGCACGAGTATACCACAGTCTAAACAAAACGTTCATAGGGAAGAGAGAAATAAGTAAGAAGGCAAAAATGATATACAAAACTACCTTCAGACCTATTTTGACATACGGAAGCGAGAGTTGGATCTTAACAAACAGGAGTAAAATAAACGCAATAGATATGAAATACCTGAGAAAAGTGATGGGAATAACAAAACGAGATAGGGTGAGAAACAGTACAGTTAGAGCAGAATTACAAGTAGAACCTATAACTGATGTAATTGAGAGAAATCCAACGAAATGGTTTGGACGTATATGTAGGATGGGCGAGGAGCGACAGGTGAGAAGAATATGAGAAGCGCGAGTAACAAAAAGCAAGAGACGGGGAAGACCCAAGAAAACGTGGAACGAGGCAGTTTCAGATGTTTTGAAGAAAAAGAAAATGACGTGGATAGAAGCTAAAATGAAGGCGAAGAACAAAAAAGAATGGACTGGTCTTGTATATAGTTAAGTGAAGCATAAACTAAAAATTATATGTACCTTACACCAACATGGTTGAAAGGTTCTGATTATATATACTTCCGAGGTCGATCAGCGTGTCCATGGTTAAACGCCGTCTGCAAAAAGCCGGTCTTCATGGATGAATTGAGACGCGAAAGCCTTTGTTTCACCAAATTAATAAGAAAAAGTGGTTACAATGGGCAGGTGAACATCGGAATTGGACGGTAGAAGATTGGAGCAAGGTATTGTGGACCGACGAATCCAAATTCAAGATTTTCGGTTCGCGAAGACGAGTGTTTGTAAGAAGATTTGTAAGTGAACGTGCACTAGAGCAATGCATAGTCTCTACCGTCAAACACAGCGATGGTTTGATAATGATTTGGGGTTGACAAGACAATGGCCCAAAACACACTTCAAAATTATGCAAGCAATATTTAAAACAGTTGGAAGAGGAAAGGACACTAACAATCATGAAATGGCCACCCCAAAGCCCTGACTTGATTCCCATCGAGTGGGAAGAACTCGAGCGCGAAGTAAGAAAAACTGCTCCAACTTCAGCAGATGACATGTGGAACAAACCACAGGTAGCATGGGCTCGAATAACTCCGGAAACATTGTTAAAATTAATTGCATGAATGCCCCGATTATGCGACGCAATCACTAAAAGTAAACGAGGTCACGCATACGAATCTAAAATTTAGGTCAAATAAATAATTTTAATTGTTAAAGTTGTATATTTGTGTATACTGAAATACCAAATACATATTTTAATATTTCCATCTAAATATTTAATGATTTACCCTGAAATTTGAGGTGCCCAAACACTTATGAGCGGTAGTGTATACACATCTATCTATATCCATTTCCAAAACATTGCAATCAAGAAGTTATTAAAGGTTCGATGAGACAACCTGTATATTTTAGTAAAAACAGAGTACAAAAAGGAAAGAATTATTCTAGATCTAACTAGTTAAACAAACAAAATTTAACCCCATTATCCTGCAAACAAGCAGGCTCTGAAAAGTTTCATCAACGCCGCGACGACAGTAACATATATACACAAAGGGAACGTTTGCCATGAAGGGATGACTAACGTAAGACAGGTGCTTACCCCTTTTCCTCCGCCCATTCAGCGTACCGGGCAGAGGTATCAACTTGTTGCGACCTGGGCCTCGCGTATAGCGAGGCTGGGATATATAAATGCTCGAGCATTATCCGTGTCAGACACGGAGGGCACTATATTTCTTTTCCGGCGAGGGGGTTCGCCTAACTTGTCAGTCCGTTATGCATCACGCGTTTCGCGTTTGTTTCCATCTCTTTTCCGGGGCAACGAAAATTCCTCCGGGGGAAATATGTCACGTGCACATCAAAAGTTTAACGCTCGGAGCTTGCTGCCAGATCCCGTCTGCCTCTTTCCAGTGTTCGGGAGAGATATGAGATACGCACTGACAGGAAGGGAAATAGGATGTATTACAGAGGTGAGGGGGGAGGCGTAGTCTGATGGAGGAAGGTGAACAGTCGAAATTGCTTGAAAGTTACCGAGTTTGAGCTTAAAAGTCAGTTTGAGTAAAGTCGCGAGAGTAGAAGTTGGATAAACTTCCTTTCAAAGAGCTTTCGTTACTTATTATTTGACTCGTATGAGTCCTTTTAAAAAAGAACAACAATATTCCGTACTGGGAATTTCTGTATGATTTTATTTTTATGCTAAGTCCCACAACACCTAGCAGGCAATGAACACTTTCGTCTTTTTTGGAATAAATATGTTCCCTGGTGGAAACTATCAACCAATAGACAATTGCGATAGAATTTACCACAGTTGCAGGGTACAGTAAAATACTGTCTAGTAGACGAGTTGAAAAATAAGAAAATTTGCGTAAGTGTGGATGAAACAACTGTCGCACAGAAACACAGCGTGATTCATGTTGTAACGCGTCCTCTAAAACATAATGATCCAGCAGCTTCCTTGTTATTAACCAGTAAAAGGATTGAAAAAGGGGATGCTGAAACTGTTGTGAAGATAATAAAAGATTCGTTACGAGAATTTTATGTCACAGGAGCCCAAGTCACAATGTTAGTTACTGATGGAGCTACAACAATGCTGAAAGTTGGTAGGATGTTCAAAATGTGCTTTCTGACTTTTCTTCACATAACATGTCTCATACACGCGTATCATCTCATTGCAGAAACCATTCGAAAGAAGTATCCGATGGTGAATAATTTAATGGCATCTATCAAAAAAGTGTTTGTGAAATCTCCCAAACATATCCGCGTTTTGAAACGACTGTGTCCGACACTTCTACTACCACCTCAGCCTGTAATAACTCGATGGGGAACATGGCTCCAGGCAGTATTTTATTATCATAAATATTTCGCAAATGTGTAGGATGTGATTTTAAAATTTAGATCAAATGAATCTGCAGCGATTCGAGAGAGTCAGCGACTATTTTCCAATTCGGACATTCAATTACAAATAGATGAAATTTCCATAAACGATTCTGCAGTTGTACAAGCTATATCGCTGTTACAAAACAGTCACTTATCTCATTAAATACCTTAGATAATTTACAAGCCGCTCTAGAAAGCTTGACGGATCCTATAGGACTAGATGTCGCTCAAAAATTTCGTGCAGTTTTAAATAAAAATCCCGATTTACAAAAGGTTCGGTCTATTACTGAAAATAAAGAATGCCCAGAAGAGATAAAGGGATATCTGAATTATGCAAATCCTACTTCGCTAGATGTAGAACGATCATTTTCGAAATACACGCAAACGTTTTCAGACCAACGTCGAAGGCTAAGTGAATCGACAATGGAAGCGTTGTTTATGTTGTATTTTTACGCGGCTTACCGGGGCAGTAGTATTTTCTTGCAGTGGACACCAAGGCGTCAATAAAAGGTAAGAATATATTATATTGTAGTAATACTGTATCTCACGTACCTACTTTTGCGCGAACGCCTCTAACGTTGCACTCGTTTGTCGAACCTTACTAATAAATCTTGTTGCAGAAATAATTGTAAACAAAAGCTCAGTGTTGACTTTTAATATTAGCTTATACGGTGAAGGCCTAAAGTATATTCCCACCATACTATTCTTTGAAGGACAGAAAGATTTAATTTGGCAAATTGACAGCTTTTGTGATCGCGTTGCCTTGTAATGAGCCCTCTGGTTGAACCTGTCGCCAAAGGAGACAATTTGGTGCTTCTTCGTAACCAATATTTTACAATAACAAGAATAGATTATCAAAACGTTTATTGCAGCATATCATGGTCATTTTAGTTAGTTTAAAGCATAAGCTTTCGAAAAATGTTATTATAAGATAGTATCTTATCTTAAATGGAACACCTTGCTTCATTTAAAATAAAAATAAGTTGGCATCATTTCCAATGACACCATAACTATAATTGAACTGCCATAACGTCAAAAGTTAGTTCACGAAAAATAGAAATCAACTTGTTTCTTTTAAAAAACGCTAATTTAACTTTCTATAAATAGATAAAGACTGTATATTCTTTTTCTCCATCTTTAACATGGTTATTTTAACGACTGACAGTTGATGTGATTATATCGAATGACAGAAACAAAATTTGTTGACAATATCAAGGGTTGCTTATATCAAATGTTTCTTATATCAAGAGTGAATATATGTTCACTGTAGCAGTAAATTCTAAAATGATATCACTGTATAAATTTGCAGCAGGTTCCCATCTTCCTTTCCTGTTTCTTAACCCCGAAGTTATTAGGCGAAAGCATTCCCAGTAACCTATCCAACGAGCAGGTAAAATTTAATTAGATTCCACCATCATGAATGACTCCAGCAGGTCGCTGAAACTATGCACACCTACACGCAGCCGGCAAAAGGATCCCACCGTATGCCAGAAATGCCCTTATTTATATGTTCAGTAAAACTGCGTTAACGAGCCTTTAGCCCGCAATCCCCACTATTGCCTTTAGTAATGGGGATTTTGCGGCAGTTTGTCACCGGGCCAAACAGAGAGGCACAAAGGGGATGTTCGGTTTTTGCTGACTACCATAAACAAATCCGGTCTCTGCGTTTTAGTATCCGCTTAGTGCCTATATACCGCCGCTACCGGGGCGGTGTACGTTTTGCCAGTTCGGGCCTCGTAAAGAACGTTTACAAGAAATTAACGCCCTTCGTGAGATAACGGGTACATTATTAGTGGCGCCTGGTCTTGTATTGGTGTATTATATTGCATAAGAACCGTTTACGAATAGGGTAAATAAACGCTTCTCCTTATGCGGATAAAATATTTAATACAGTTTCTTCTTAATTACTAACGTTCTTAACGGTTTAATTTATAGGCATTAGGTAGGGTTATAGCGACTAAATTGTGTTGCTTTAATGGTAAAAAAAAATGCAAAGTTATAATTTATATAAAAATAGTACTACTAGTACTTTCATGTGGTGATTGTGATAAAGCCTATATTGGTCAAACGAAATGAGCGATGGGTACTAGATTCAATGAACACATCAGTTGTTATAGGTACGGGAAGAGAGAAGCGTCAAGTGTAGCACACCACATAAGCGAAACCGGGCACAATATTGAATTAGAAAACCTGACATTAATTAAGAACGTGACTTCGCCACGTTAATTAGATGCTTACGAAACTATTTACATAATAAGGAACAAAAACTAAATCAATAAAGAGAACGGACCTTTACATCACTCCTGTATTTTCAATTTATTACGGTAAGGCGATCATTTGGGTTTACACTAACAAGCGGCGTCTATCTTTCCATATATTCCGCAGGTGTTTAGTCTTTAGTTTTATGGTGTATAGGTGGAAGGAACGCAAGTTTGACGGATGAATAGGACCTTACCGTTGTTACACTCTAATTTTATTAGGGTGGGAAAGCCCTTGAGCTTCGTGGTGACAGACCTTTTTGCCTATTTCTCCTTATTATCGTATGGTTTAGTCTTAAGCGGCAAATGTAGGTATCTGTATATATTTTTCTTGAAGAGTGAGGATAGAGCGGGTTTGTTAGATCTAAAATATTTTCTCACATCATTCAGTCACACGGCTGAAGATGGAAACCCACGAGTCTTCGAAACGGCTGTTCCGAAATTATTGATTATTTGTGTGGTGTGGAGTGTGCTAAAAACAAGCAAGTAGATAGAGATTAAAAAACACACGGTATCTGTATATAAACAAGTGGTTATCCAAACTCCAAGAGTTTGGTAGGGAATCAAATACGTCTCATAATTCTTACTCTATTTAAGTCACACGTCACACACTCACTTCTTTGAGGGAGGGTAGTGAAATACTATCTCAGCCGGCGTCGTGTTCCGGCGGTCGCAATACGTTAAAACGTTTCGAATTCGCGATTTCTGTCACGTTAAAGCTTTACGCCGTTCGTCGTGCAGAGTCTTCGAAAAAAATTGATTGCGGCGCTCCACATAAACGGGTAAGAGGATTTTGAGTTTGTCTCCATTTTAAAACTCTCAAATCGTTTTGTAAATGTTATTCTTTCCCCAACCTTTGGTGTAAATAATTGAACACACTCATTTTCTTTTAACATAGTTGGAACAACAAGGCAAATCGTTGCTCCCAAGAAATAAAGTAAGATAAATTTAGTTGACTGAAATATATAAATCTTTCAATGTTATGCTTCAATATTTTAACACCTTAAGGTTAGCCTACAGCTGTACCAAGCCCTTTGCAGACTGAACATCCCACATCCTCCTTTCTGACGTGCAAAGCACGTTAGCTATATGAAATGACTACAGAACTAATTATTCGGTAAGTGGAATAAGATAAACTTTATGCGAAAAAGCAAAAGAATGTCAACAACATGATAAAAAGAAATAAAGACTTTTTTATACTCAAGAATGTCAGTTATCGAAGATTTTTAACCTCAAATTTTTCTTGTGGAATTCCTCAAGATGACATCGGATAAATTGCAGAATTGTAATATGATGACAACCACGATAATTTGTTGCTCAAAGTTTATGAGGGATTGAACATTTTCAGTTCCATAAGCATCGAAAGTGTTAAGTAACTTAATACCATTTGCAATTGGAATATGTGTCCAATTTGGAACTTTTACAAAAAAGCTTTTAAAGTTCGTTCATACTTCTTCATATTCTGAGAGATGTAGAATAAGTGTTGTTTATTGTTTCTTAGTTCAGCTTAAATTGGCATTTTTCTGAACGATCACAAATGTTTTTATTTGCGAGTGATTTACCTATATCTATTGTAATGTTTTAAAAGTGGTAAATTGTTGAAAAATATAAATTTTCGCAAGTTAATTGATTAATTATGTAAACTGAGGGTTCGGAAGTGTTCTTAAACCCTTTTTCGGCAATTGAAACGAATTTTAAGATCAACAAATGAGTTTCTAAAGGAAATGAAAACTGAAAATGGAAACTAACCTGAATTTTACGACGATGTCAGTATAAACACTGTATTTATATTACATTCACTGGAA
The DNA here is from genome assembly GCA_029619315.2 of Dynastes maya. NCBI lineage: Eukaryota > Metazoa > Arthropoda > Insecta > Coleoptera > Scarabaeidae > Dynastes > Dynastes maya. The sequence continues at coordinate 40,947,851 of JAROYE020000006.1, read as the reverse complement.
AACTGCCTATTCCTAACAACCAACCTTCATTTCTATCTTGAATTTATATTACAATTCGAAATATTAACACTTGTAACTGGGATTGCAGCCAAAATACGAGATAACTCAATGAAAGCTTGACCAAAAGTAAAAATATCAATTGGAGTCCCTCTTCTCATTTATTTTAATCAAGTTGGCGATTGTTCTATCCACAGAAAATTTTGATAATTTCTCTCCAAGTATAATTTGACGATGAATTTTGGTGAATAAGCCTGTCTATTAACCGGGCATAATGAAATGAATGCAGTGATGCGACTGGACGACTAAAAATATATTACTCTGTGCTATAGAAAATCCCCTTGTCTTGTCAAGAATATGACGAAACGTATTTAATTTACGAAATTATGCTAGAAATACCTTTGAAATTTCACTGTTGTTTGTTGTAGGAACGTTTTTCATTAATTTTGAAGAATTACGAAAATAGGAAAATGAACCGAAGAGGAATAATTTCACCGTTTTCACCACAATCGGTATTGACTGGAGTTAAAAAAATAATTTGGTACCCCCACTCCGAATATTGTAGGCCTGGGGAAGAGTGGAGGCATTCAAAAAAGAGCTATTATCCGCCAGAGGGAATTTCACATTGACTGAGTGGCCATACTGAATACACTATACGCGCTCGAATGACCGATGTACATATACACCACTTCACTCTATTAAAATAGAATGCTTTACTTTCTGATTTCTATATTCAACAATCTCCTGCTTGATATTGATCAAAGTGCTGATGTTTAATTTAATTCATTTATTTTTTTTTGTATATCACCATGCAAAGTTCGTTTTTTGTAAATAAGTCCTATAAGCTATACTGCTCATAAATAAAATACTTTAATATTCGGTCAGCTTGTAAGCAGAACCTAATTAAGGTAGTAGTACTAACAATAAGTTCCATTAAAATTTAAAGAAATAAAAAATCCATTTTCACCTAACTTTTACATTGCGTTAAATATGCTGATGCGCTTCTTCTGCATTATCGTCTCATCTGTTTTATTGTATTTTTTTAAGGCGAGTATAGATCTACTCGCCCGCCTTCTACCACTGCACTTTTTCCCGAAGTCTTCAGCCATTTATCCAATCCGAAATAGAAGTTTCATACAAAATTCGAACTCAATTCAGACTTTAATAAAAGTTTCAATGGCGTTAAAGGCACGCTGCACCATAACTTCTTCTCCGAAAGTATTGTTCCTAAATAACTTCAACCTCGGCGCTAACCTCTTTCTGCACCCAACGAACTTTGACCGAGCTTTCGGTTAGTGGACGGACTGCAGGGTTGCAATGGAAGAAGCAGAGATGCTGTTTCTGTTACATTCTCTCCTCTTTCTCGGTCCTCCTTCGTTGTTCGCTTTATTATTAAATCATGAAGCTCTATAGGTAGAAAGAGACAGGGAGAGGGAATTGCGTGCGAACCATTGTGCCCCGAGGAGTTTGGAATGTAGTTATGTGCACTTCCTATCTTGTCGGGTCCGGTACTGTGCGAACATAAATCGTGCCAACGTCGACTGGCTGGGTATAGAGTAGGAGATGTTCATAAATTTCGACCTGCTTCGCTTTTGGCGCAATTCTTTTCCGTTCGCTTGTTTTTATGACGGCTGTGTATTGTACGTTCTTGCGGTGCGCCCTCTATCTTCTACGATTCGCGTTTCGTATCCTATCGTCTCTATTTACATTTTATTTCTTCGGCACAGGAAGTGCACGGAATGTATTCTACGGTTTGGGATATAAAAATCGAAGAAAGACTAGCGCTTAACAAGCTCGTGTAGAATCTGTGTTGAAATGCATCTGAAGGAGATTTAGCTGGCAATTGTATAGGTTGTTTGTCACCTTACTTGAAAACTAGTTCTTTCAGTTTGAGTTACTGCCACTATTTGTGAGATTTAAAGATTCTGATGCATCGTTATTGACATTGTGATTTTCTCCATAAAGAATCTCTTTGAAACCAGTGCCTTCTTTGCTATTACTTATTACTAGAGTTGCTTACTAGCCCCAACGGGCAGCAGAGGTTCGATACAACCTCAGTATAACTGCGAGTCTCAACCAGATCTGTTGTGTATACATGTACACTGCCGTAAATACTATTTCGTAGTTCTACGTTTGTTTTAAAAATGTTGCCTACGTCGTGAAAACGACCAACGTTGGACAAAGCTAGAGAATTTATAGAAGAAATGCCTAACCTAAATTATGATGGCGTTAAAATTCAATGTGTAGTTTGTAATATCCCTTTAATGTGTTGGTCCAAAAGGGATTGTCTACGTCACGTAAATAGTAAACAGCATTGTTGAAAAAAAAATTGCACGCGACACTATGACAAATTTAAATTTAATTTATGTGCTACCTTTATTGCATGTAATCTACCGTTTGATTTACTAGACAAGGAAGCATACGTCTTCTTTTCGAATAAATATTCGGACTGCGTATTACCAAGTCGAGCATCGTTACAAAACAACCTTCTTCACTCGCTCGATCATGTCGTCAGGCCGGCTTGTGCAGGGTCGAGATTGTCTTGGTTTGTTGTCACACGACGTTCTGCCTTCTTTGAACTGTCGCACCCACGAACGCACGTTAGGCACGTCCATGACACCATCACCACATGTCTCACTCAACTGGCGATGAATTTCTATCGGTGTCACACCACGCAAATGGAGAAACAAGTGATTAGACGCTGATCTTGTAATGAAAACATCGCCACTTGAAGTATCAAAAACAGTTCTCACTCTCGCCGCTGCCGCTAAAGGTTCTGTGTGCAATACAGTGCTTCCATCTCTGTCACGCGTTGACAAAGAGTGCCCGCTTATTTTAAAACAAACCGCATGTTTCTATCTGTTTCTAGTTCTGAGAAAAAAAAATCGGAGGTGTTGAACTTGAATGCATCTCGTACTACTGTGTGATAAGATTATCCTGTAATAAGTAGCTAAGTGCTGCTATTGGATAATAAACTATTGTCATTGTTATTAGTAAGTAAAGAAAGCTATTGTTGTAATTTGATGTTTATCGCATTGTCTTGCTATGTTTACATACGCACTACCTATATACCACATTTATCTTGCACAACAGTTAACACTAAAGCCTTCACTCATTTGTTTTCGATAAGATTTGCTAATTTTCGATCTATAACAATTTACAAAACGATTTTTATTTAAAAGTATTTATTATTAAAATAAAATTACCTATCAAGTTAATTTAAATAATTGATTTCAAATTACATATTTATTTCCAGCCTGTAATGCATATGACTAGGGTTTACCGTATAGCGTCACCGCAAAGTGTCATTACAGTGTATGTGAAATCTTGAAGTATGTACGTTCCCTAGCGCAAGAGCAAGAATTATCATCTCTGTATTCGTAGCGTTAAATTACTTTAAATTTGAATATTGTGGCAAAGGGAGGTTACATGATAATAATAAATATTCCCTGGGATTTACATGCTATTCATTAGTTACTCTTCCAATGGTAATAATCAATCATAATGGTACAAAAATGCTAATGCTGCATATCGTCGTCCCCTTTCTAACAGTTCGCCTGTCCACTTCCGCGATGCCGCAGTTCTTTATGAAACAGACTTGCATTTGGAGAAATGTAACACTTAATTATGTTACATACGCGATAATATATAAGAACAAAAGAATATACTATGGAGGCGAGTTATATTCTCGTTTCCCCAGGATTATGATTTACTGAATAAAATCCCCGGAACAGAGAGAGGGAACTAAAAGCAGGGGAGCCGACGATATATTTCGATGAAGTATCACAGTCGGTGTCAGAAGAGCATCGCCTTGACAGTTATCATGTGTGAACGTACCTAAGTGCATTTGGATGAACAATGCTAGTCTTGGCGTTATTCATACAGACTCTATTAGAGTTATTTCTTAACATTACAATACATATATTGCGTCTTAAAACAAAAAGCATAGCACCTTGCGGAATGCCGCATCGTTTCCCTTTTTTTTAAGTTGAACACCTCCAGAAGTAAGCAAATTGAAATATTTTCACCGTCAACCGCTTAATTTTTTTTGTTCTTCCTTTACTGCAATACACACGGTAACAAATAAAAGCTTTGGAGAATTATTGAAAGAATTCGCCGCATCCGACGTGAGCGAGCACGTTTAGCATTTCATCTGTGATTGACAGTCCCCTCCCGTCTACTTTAGTTTGATAAATGCGCAACATCGAAACAATGCACAAACAATAATGCGAAATCGATATTCTTCAACGTTTCGCGTTCTTTATTTCCTGTCATTCGTATCCGCCGACGTTGTCGATTCAGAAGCCGGAGCGCCGTACGCGGGATCGACAATGGAATTAAATGAAAAACGTCGCAACGCCATCTACTGTCAATTCCAATTCCGTCAATATTATTATCGTTCAGATGTTTTCCCTTCGCGGAACCGAAATATACCATTATTCATATGCAGGTGACGCGCAAACGTTTCCCATTTTTTTTCTTCGTCGTGAAACGCTTTTCGTTCTATCTACTTCAACTTCATTCGATGTCATATATTTATCATTTCCGATGCGCTCTATTCATCGCGTATGCAGAGTTGGAAAGAGTGAAGGAATAACGCTCTAAAACTTCACGGGATAAGAACACGTTACTTGCTTGTTTGCTGGCTTGCACTGCTGTGGAAAGGTTGGTGTATTATATAAACTTATGTTCTTTCAAGTTAGTAACTGACGTGCATTATACTATATTATGCATTAAGTTGCGGAGTTGAAAATCTACTTTGTTTTCCTGTAACCTGCATTCGTGTTCTTAGATTACACTAGATTACACTACTTATACTGCTTGGGGGAATATTTATATTTATTATTTCAAAACCCATTATAGAGTTACATTTTGCTATTGTTACAAGCTAAATTTCAATTTTTTTACATTTATTGAGCATTTTTGGTTTTTAACCTTTGTTTTTAACCTTTAAGTACTACTACGAGGCGCCAGGTCTTTTACAAATTGTAATATCTTTCACAAAATTTCATTTACGTCAGTTTACCTAATATGTATTCCTCGAATGATGTTTCTAAAACCTATGATATAGTCCAGATATTGCATGCATTGAAATGTAAACAAAAGATAATTTATGACCCCGCATTCGATGGTGTCTGAAATGTGCCGTGTCAGTAGTTACGTTTGTTTTTTTTTAAATTTCATTATACATAACGGGTGTTTTTGTGAGTGATTTATAGTACAGTACTTAAAAATATCTATGCCCATTGAATATTGAGTTAGTAGTTCGTTGAGCCTTAACGGGTACAGTTGACATTATGGGTAGTAAAAGTGGATTATGTGATGAAGAAATAGCGAAATTGTTTGAAAGTGACGATTTTTTGATAGAATTTGATAACGAAAACATCTATCCCGAAAGCGACTTAGGTTCAGATCATGAAAGTATATCTAGTCATGATAGTGATTTAGTCATTGAAGAACATGATAGCAATACGGAAGAGTTATCTGATGTTACAGATTTTTACTTAGGTATGTAAAAATAAACACTGTTGTAAAATACTTAGCTGTTATGGTTTATAATTTCATAGGTAAAAATATAACTTCAAAGTGGAATAAAGTACCCCCTCCAACATCACGAACACGAAAAAGTAATGTTATTCATCTTCCTGGTTGCAAAGGTCGTGCGAAGAATATAAACAAATTTCCGTTATATTCGCGCTATTCCTTGACGATTGGGTAATTGGAATATTGGTGGAAAATACAAATAAATTCATTGAGTTGAAAGTAAGACCCAACTTTCAAAGGGCACAAGGATGTAAGAGAAGAAGAAGAAGAAGAAACCAATAAATTAAAACAATTTAAGAACATTTTCATAAAACAAATTTAAATTTAGCTGTCGGTAGGTTCTGAGTCAAGCGATTATAAAAATATCTATTGTAAAAGTTATATATATATTTTTTCGATTTTAATAAACAGTATACTTTTTTGGTACTAAGATACTGATCTGATTTGTCTTAAAATTCATTGGTTAAATTGGAAAATTCATCTAGATCCCATTTATTTAATTTCTTATTTACGTATTCCTCCAGAAAGTTTATTAAAGAGTCTCATTACAATACAAATATTTTATCAACGGTGTTTGGCTGTGAATATTGAAAGTGTCTGCAAATTATGAACGGTATAAAATGCATCTTATTCTCGAACATTACGAAGTAATAGAAATTTCAACTCATCTTCTTTCTACTTCTTATTTTTCCAATTTAAAACGCCTCATAAAAGCTTCTTTCTATTTTTTAAACTAAAAACCTACGTATGTTCCATCTCAAAAGCATAGGACAATCTTTATTTTATAAAACTCGCTACACCTCTGTGTTTCAAAGAGCGCCCGTTGATCTAATCGTGTCAGAAAGCTTTTATCTAAAGCATCAGCCTAAGAACAAATCAATATTTGTCAATTTCGCCGTCGCAAAGATACAATCGCGATGACACAATTTTACACCCGAAGTCTACCCGATTCCGGGGTTAAACTGTATTCTTCTAGGCTCTCAGTTCGTCCCCACTTTCTCAGCACTAAAAGTGCCAGCAGCATCCTCTTATAGGTAAGGCACTCTCGCCGGCGCTAGAGACCGGGTAAAACACAAAAGGAATGAAAGGAAAATCCCATCTTAAGCGCGCTAAATCTTCGGAAAAGCCGCGTAAACCAAACGTAGAACGCGCCGGTCGTTGAATTTTTAATTCAACGGTCGAAATACGCGGAAAAAGAAAGGAGAGAAACAAAACATTATCTCTTTGCTGGTTTGTTCGTTTGCTCTTCCGAATAAAGGAACGTACTCCTTGTTCCTATTGTAGTTAGTATATTCGGCGGGTGTATAGAAGCCCTAGAAACAATAGGAGTGCCGCTGCAAATTTATACGTTAATATTTGCTCTGCAAAGAGAAGTATTTGATGTTTGCACAGCAATTATTCAATTGTTTGGATAATTTAGAAGACGAACGGGAGGAAATTTTAATTGTTTTCTGTTGTTGACTGCGTAGGGATATGACTTTAGAGTATTAGCGCAGCGCAGGATGTTGACATTTGGTATCTTAGGACATGAAGTACAAATATTTGCCCGCATTCTAAGAAGTTTTTTCATTATTTAGCTGTGTGAAGTCAGAATAAATATGGAAGTACCTCTATCATAGTTCTGACTTCACCATTACAAGCTGAATAATGATGACAAATTCGCATTTGGCCTACAGTGTTTCTTACCGCTTCAATGGCATTGTACACAGAGAAAAAAATGTTCTTCAATCAAACAAATATATATCTTTGAAATTATTTACTTAATTCAACAAAGGTTTATTTGAGTGAAAGCACATTTTTAAGATCAACAATTTGAATTGTTGTGTGAACGCAGGACAATCGCAATTGTAGTGCTAGTTTAGGTTATGTGAGATGATGGTTGGTAAGCGGTGAGATGTAAAGAAAATAATAGGTAAGTAGGATTATGGATTTATATATTTTTACCATTGGGTAACTAACGTTAAAATTTCTGTATAAGAAAAATAACAATATAGTTGCCACATATTGGTGAATATCAGAATTCCTGTTTGTATTAAGGATTAGCGAAAATTACAAAAATCTCCTCGATATCGTTTTCAAGACCAGTGACACCAATATTAGCAGTTTAGCTAAATTACGATTCAATTCACCACCATTAGTTACGAAAATCGTAACTAATTTTGTATCGTAAATAAATTTCACTACAGTACTTGAATGCGACAACGAGAAGGGATATGGAAATTTGTTTTGTCTCTGTTTATTCAGCACTTTACTTAAGTTTTGTGTTTATTACGTTGTGAAGAATGGCTGAAAGGTTTTTATCGTTTGCTTACGCCTGAAAAAAACGATGAAATTAGAAGAATGGAATATTGTCTATATAAGGACATTTTTTAAATAACGGTAATTCTTTATTTTTTACTTGACATTTCATATCCACTATTATTGTGGCTAAGTGAATCAATTTCTATCATTACTATTATTATTATATAATTATTATTATGCACTATGTTGGTTTTTCAGAGACGGCGGTTGCATTTTTTAGAAGCTATTTAGCTCGGAAAAGGCAGGTGGTTTATGTGAATTGTTCTGTTGCAGATGAATTATTTGTTGAATCTGGTGTGCCGCAGGGATCGGTGTTGGGGCCGCTATTATATTTTATATACACTTATTGCCTTGGCGACCTCTTGAAGTTCTGTAAGTACCACTGTTATGCCGATGATACATTAATATATCTAGTGTGGGATATTGTGGATTTGAAGAAAGCGGTGGGGTCTAGGGACGCCGATTGGGAGAGAATTGTTGCCATAGCGGAAAGAATTCATGCAGTTGTGTCTAGCGCAGTTGCCATTAAAGTGAGAGGAGAGGATATTCCTTTGCGGGCGGCGGTCGGGCTGTTGGGTTTGCGAATGAATTGTAATCTGAACATGTGTCGAGTATCATTAAAAAATCCTATATCACCTTTAAATTGCTATATACTAACATACACTATTTTAATACAAAGCTAAGAGCGACGTTATGTTATGCCTTAGTACTTTCGCGTGAGGATTTCCTTGACGTCGTATATGGACTTTGTCTGGACGTGGCATCCCGCCGTTGTTTGCAATTAATTCAGAACGCTTGTTTGAGATTTGTTTACAATATAAGAAAGGATTTGCGACAGTGAGATTTGAGAGAGTGTTGTTCCACAAGATCATTTTGGAAAGAACACCACAATAAGATTTCGCACAGAACAGGTGTTCACAACATTAATGTACGATATAAACACTGCATTTGCATAAAGAAATTCAAGTTAGAGCTTTATAGAATATGTTTTTCATATATCATAGCCAACGTCTAATGCGATACCGTTGAAACTCCGGCAACTGTCTCTTCCTACTGTTAGGAAGAAAATTAAAACAATTCTTTTGCGGCAATGGAACCAAGTTTTGTGTGATTCAGACATTCAATGTGATATATGTGATAATATGTAATTTTTCTTTTTTTTGTGAGATACGTTTTCTTAATTCTTTTTTTCATGTAATTTTGGTTTATTTGAGTGAGAATTGAAAACCACTTAATAGCATCATTCTGAAGACTAACATTCTCTCCCATTTAATTCTTTCTATGTTATTGTATTACTTCAATACTTCTTTTGCTTTTTTTCTGGATCAATAAACTTACTATTATTATTGTTATTGCTCGAAATTAAAGTTTATACGTCCACTCAAGGATTAAATATACAAATTAATACGTATTTCACAGCTTAACATCCTCTTACCGCTAAATTTTAACGAGTTTAACAATCTACGGTTAGTACCTGATATTTAAACGGCGTCCAATGTAGTATGTAATGAATAGCCATTGCCGGCTGTTTTTCCATTTATAGACCAAAACGTGCATAAGCCGGTAATGAATTATTAGCTAGAGTTGGTGCATAATTAACTTAACTTTAGCGCGTAGAACTTATTACTGCTCCGACCTACAGACATTCTTGTGTGTGTTCATACTTTATATATGTGCGATACTGCTAACTACCTTGCCGCTATATATTTATCATCCACCATGTATACACCATCTTGTTACCAGTGAAGAAAGTTTCTGTTATATCGTTCCCGCCATCTACCGGAGATCTACTGCACTAAATACTTACACATGTACATGTTTAAAATTGATTTATTACGTAAAGTTCTACGCCTTAATAAATATACAGCGGGGTACTAATTCCACCGCTACCGCCCATACCCTATTAATTTCGTTTAATATTATTTCCCGTTCGCTAATATACGCGGTTGTGTGGCGGTAAGCGCCCTCTAACGGCGGTAATGGCGGAAACGCAAACGAACCTCGATAATTCGTTTGCTCATGAATATGGATCAATTAGGAAATGGTAACGGGGATTGGTCGGTTCCTCGGTTAGGTAAAGGAGAAAAAAGAGGACGTTGAGTACACTTATTATTAGAAGCGAACGTTGGTCTTGTGCGGGCTTATTTCAGGCGCTGCTAAGAAAACTGCTTCTGCGAAAGTTAATTTAAGTTAAATATAGTTCTTATACGCAGTTAATCGACTCGGAGCTCGTTGATTTTGTGGCAAGGGTTGCAGGGAAGAAGCTAAATATACTTTCTTGTCGGATTAAATTACAAAGAAGTTTACGTTAATTAAATATAATGTAACACAATATGATCATAGAAAAACGTAATCAAGAGGACCATTTTTTTAAATTATCTTTTATGGTGGTTTGACAGTTAACTCTTGCTTAAATCATATCAAAATTAAAACTTTAAATTGCGTTTGACGTATTTGAGAGTAGTGATGCAAATACGTTCCTGTTTAAAGCATAAATGACTAATATGGTAATTTATGTCAATAATAATAAAGCTAGCTGAATAAAAAAAAATCCACAACAGGTTATGGACCCAGAACATGCCCAGAGAACACGTGTACAAGAACTTTGGAATGCTATATTAATTAAGGCGGATAATGGCTATTGGTATGCACCTACCTCAGCTCGCTTCAAAAACAAATAATGTCTCTAATTGGATGTTCCGTGTTGAATGTCTACTGGAGTGAGAAAAGGGTTAAAGATCTTGTACTGCAAGAAGCAAATGTAACACGTTTAAGTGAAGATTTGTTGAAGGAGTTAGAGACGCGAGATGCGAAAGCCAAATCGTTAATTGTTCGATGTCTCTCAGACCAATATGTAGAGTATGTTAAAGACGCGTAATTTGCCTATGGAATGATGAAATGTTTATCAAACATTTTCCAAAGGAAGAGTACACTGTCTAAATTATATTATCGCCGAAAACTAAATGTGGAGAGGATACTGACTTGCAAGATCACTTCCTTGCATTTGATAGCTTACTACGACAAAGTATGTAATCTCTTATTAACAATGCCTGAGAAATGTGATGTCATTACGGTATTGAAAATGACAGCAGCGGCATTGACCCTTGAGTTTGTTTAGAGCAGACTCTTAAATATGGAATTGAAGATGAAAAGTGAGAAAAATGAAAAGAAAGAGAAGAATGTTGATGAATGTTCATTTGCAATTCTGAAACCCATTTAGCATACTCATGCCCTAAAAGAAAAGGAAATAGGGGAAACTACGGAGGTAGAACACAAGGAAGAGGTAGAGGTGGAGTAAGAACGGAAAACCAAAATACGTCAAATGCAAATATTGTTGAAGAAAAGGAGAAAGAGGAGGTAACGTTTGTGGCATTGACAACATCCAATGGTGACAACAAGGACTATATACATTTTATTGTCGACTCTGGAGCAACTAATCACTTGTTAAGCAAAAAATTTGAGAAATATGTGACAAATATTTAAATTATTACATCCATTTATATCAAAATCGTTAATGGGGCGACAATGTGTGCTAGAAAAATGGTAAGATCAAAGTATCAAGTATGGAAGGAGTAAAGATAAATATTGAAGTTTTAATTGTTGAAGATTTAACATTCAATCTACTCTCAGTTAAATGTAACAACGATGCAGGTTTTCAGGTTTTATTTGTAGATGGCATAGCGAAAATAAAATTAAAATATATACTTATACAATGCAATATAACAAATAATTTGTTTGTTGCAAAATTTAAACTAATTGAACAGTTTGCTCAAACAACGTGAAAGAAAATTTATTTCGTCTTCGTAGTAAAAGTAAAAGAATTTAGCAAACAATTATAGTAAATGTTTAAAGTGATGTCCTTCGGTTTCAATACAAATCCTTACTCGTCGTGTCATGTTGTTAAATGCGTTGACGAGGTGTTGAGGTGTTATCGTGTCATTGCTGCGATAAGTTCTTGTATTGTGTAGCGTATTTTTAAAAACTGTATTTTTTATGCATGGAAAAATAAAATAATCTAAAATAATTAGATCAGGAGAACGAGGAAGAAAATACTACTGCGCGGTTATTAAAACATTCATTAAGAGGTTCACTATTTGTAGTGTTTTAGGAACCGTGTTTTATGAACTCCGACATCGCCTTGTTGGAAGTATCCAAACCTTAGTTCGCCATCATGGAACTGGTTTAGCATAAATTGCAATAAATTATTACGATATCTTTCTGTGTTTACCGAGAAAATAATGGACCAATAATTCTTCTCAGTGAAGCTGCTATCCAAACAGCAACCTTTTCAGAATGCAATGGTTTCTGCATTACGACACAAGGGTTTTCACTGGATCATACACGCATGGTTTGTTTGTTAATAATACCATTACGATGGAACCAAGCTTCGTCTGAGAAGAAAGAATTGTCAAGGACGTTATCGCCATTTAAGTGATTTTCAAACCATTGCGTGTAGCCAGGTCCTGAGCACAGACTATCAAATCCAATTTAACTCTACCCGCATATTGTGTCGCAACCCTCACTATTATAGTAGAAAAATCCGTGAATCAATAGAGATCTTCAAACATCCCAACAATTTAAATTGTGAAGAATAGTCCCCAGTCAGTGTGCAATACCAACCCTGAAGATGTCCTATAAAAGCGTGGACGAAACGTCGGCAGAAAATACGACAATGTCGCGGCTCCAATGGTTCATATTTTGTTTAATATTTAATTCAACACATAATTCCTTACGTTACATATAATTACAATAAAGACCTGAAACAAAAACTGAAGAGGCGAAGTTTTCGTAAAGAAGTTGTGCTGAAATTAACAAAACAGCTAAATTTAGAACAACTTCTTGTTCTTGTTTTTCTAGAAGACGTATGTATATTGGATATTTCAAGATCATTAAAATGAAAATTTCTCAACTATCGAAACTACAAAAAAGATTCAAGTATATCAAATAAGAAAATAATGAGATACATTTGTCCAAGAAAAAGGATAACTACAGTAAAATGTGTACAAGTGCATTAAGAATGTATACAATGATCATTCTATACTTTTGTATACTGGGGTTATAGCTATATTGACTAATTCTACGTTTCTTGTGCTAATGTTCGTTTTCTGTTTTAATTACAATTAATTTTGTGGAGCTACAATAGTTTGTAGACAAATTAGTTCCTAACTTAATAATGTGCCTGAAAATCCAGATTAATAATTATTAACTTGTTACACATTAATTTGCAATCTCATCGAAAATGCATATGAAATTCTTATAACAGCATTATTTTAGCGTAAAGCAACATTATTCTAACGGATTTCCAGATCCTAACTGCCTTCAGCTGACGCTCATAAATCATCGTATTTGCGTGCAAGATGTGCTCCATCTCAATGTTTATTCTTAAATAAAGTACTAAATATTGGTATTTCTTAGAATTACGCCCGCAATAGTCTATTTTCACATATTGTACTAGATAGTTTGAATTACATTCATGATTCATTAAAATATTCATTAATTAGTCGTTTAATTTCGTAACCGAACGTCGTACGCATAGTTTCTATGCCACTGGAAATCGATATTTTCCATAGTTTACAAATTATACGCAGTCTAGTGACAGCAATCATCTTACTCTACGATATGATCATATTTAAGTACAATTTTATCCGCAGGTAATTACCTACGTTATTTATCATTTAATTCTCTTATCCTGGCACAACCGTCTAATACGTAAAATCGAATGCATTCATTCCCATATTTCATTGCTGTCCGGGTCATGATGGGCTGAGCCGTAGCAAGTATCTAAGAATCTTTATAAGAAGCGAAGTTTTCGCTCCGAGAGGGTCATTTGTCTACTAAACGCCCTTCATGAGCTCGTCGACTGGTTGACGCGCTGGAGGTTAAATGTGAATGCGGAGAAGAGCACTGCAATTTGACTAATCAAGAGGACGAGAGCGTCGTCTGGGAGCCTGGAGGTTGAAGGCAGCTAGGTGCCTTGCAGCGCTGCAGCGAAGTATTTGGGAGTACACATTGATCAGAGACTTACCTAGAGGACACACGTCGATGCAATTAGGAAGAAGTCCGCTCGAGCCAGGGACATGTTGCTACCACTGATGGGCAGCAGGAGCCCACTTGACATCCGGCTCAAACTGCTCCTTTAGAAATCCTGTCTCAGGCCGATAATCACATACGGGGCCTTAGCGTGGGTAACAGCGGCACCATCCCACATTGCCAAACTGGAGGCACTCCAGAGTAAAATGTTGAGATTAATGACCCGGACATCAAGATATGTTAAAAATGCGAGACTGCGAGAAGACCTAAGCATATCCAGCATCAAGGACCATCTATGCGATTTGGCGAAGAATACGCTGAAGAGAGCCCAGTACTTTTCCAACCCGCTACTAGCAAAAACAGTGGACGTACCCCAGGATCGACCCCCGCCCCGTCTAAGGATCGTCTGATTCGAGAACGTCTTGGGAACTTGAGGATGGACATCAACATCTGACCCCGTATGTGTGATAGAACCACGCAACGTTTGCGCAGAGTGCCTAGAATCTGCCGCTATAAGACAGAACCTAGCTCTAGTGAGCATAACGAGATCCCATCGAGACGGTCATTCGCATATTATCTGGACCCTTGTTAGTTATTAATAGCATCCGTAGACAGACAGAGTTGCCCAAAGACCTGCAGCTTTTGCGTACTACACATTTGCCAAGTGGCATAACATTTCTATGTGATATATAGCACTCAAGGCACCTTTTCTGTGATCTTTTCTTTGGAGATTGAGCAGATCGTCTAGAATACGTACTGTTGTACGGATACAATATTGGTCTTCATTAAGGATTCCAATTAACAGCCCGCAGTAGTTCCGAGCATACCGTTATCGTCTTCATTCTTACCTGATTGTCATCACTTATTTGCTTCGCCAAGCAGCGTGTCCGCCGCACCTTTGTGAATGTAAGTTAGTTTTAAGTTCTTACTTCTTTGATCTTTGACAATATTCATATTTCACTTTGATAATTTTACATCTACTTTTACAATTTATATTTTCCGTTTGGTCATTTTGAACCTGTTAAACATCTTGTATTTTAAAACCATTACTACACGTACGATCCCTTCTTACCTCTCCTCGAAAATTCTGAATGGTTCTCGAGGAGATCTTTACCATCCAGCGAGACGACTGATTTGCATTCAGTGGCTGCCCAATTTATTAGCGCCTTGTTACACAGGAGTTCGAATACTGGGTCGCCGCCGTCGTGAAGAATACGTGCGTGTGCAGACCATGACTTCAGCAACAGTACAATGAAATTATAGCTACGTTATTTTATTACATCCTTGCTTCACCCCTCCTATACATCGTACCGTCAATAATAAAAATATATCAGTAATATTGATCTAGAGCTACGTACAATATTTTAATTTATTTTGTACTATCAATGTATGTTAATGTTTCCTTGCTTCAACAATAAATATATTTTTATTTAACTTTGCAGTTCTCAGTATTTTATTAATGAAATTTTCTCATGCTCTGAACAAATACAAATTTTGAAAACTGAGTTAACCCTTTTGATAAGCATCGATAACTGACTGGAGCTGCAGCAAATTCTTTGGAGTTGGGTGATTGATGATAAATTCAATGACTTATTATCTGAAATTATAAAGAAGCTTTGTCATGGCATCTTTGTATTGTCAGTCTTGGATAAATAGGATAAGGTGATCATTTAACATGTATAATTAATTAATTAAGTCAAATTAGTCCAGTGATTAAATTAATGTGGAAACATAATTAGATTGAATAAGCAGGTATTAATCTTGCATACGTCATTTACACCACAGGAGCTCAAATTTAATTTAAAATAGCTTTTGTATTCGACAAAATAAATGTACCTAAAACAAAATTGTTTAAATTTGCCGAGTTTACCGTGTGAATATGTACATCTTATCTAATTTTATTCATTCCATGGTATTTCAGTTTTCGTATATTTTGCGGAGTTATCTAGTTAACTACATTTGTAAATTCTCCATCTGTACGGACGCAAAACTTTAGTGCAATAATTCGCCCGTTTTTACGCACGGTTCCTCCTCCAACGCTGCCGCCGCTGCCCTCAAAAACAAATTCGCGGTGGAAACGGGTGCAATAAAATCCAGTAAATACCGGATGAACCGGCGGCGGCAACCGACGAACAACAAAACCACTTACCTGCATGTATCCACCATCACAATGGCTGGCGTTCAGCAACGTTCCCACTTTAAATTTATTGAACTTGATACGAAGTATCCAGTCTTTCGGACTGCCTCGGAACGACCGGAAACGATACCAGCAGGTCATGGGTTTCCCGACGTTTTCCGGCGTCACCTCCGGACTCGACACATCCTCATAGACTTCCACCGTTTTGTTGCAGTGGTCCTTCTTGCCTTCCGCTGCAAAGAAAAAGAACGAGGAGAGTTGTTACAAAACGCGTTCTAGCGGTTAGTGGTGGTGGTTTGTTGCTATATCTACCAAATCGCATTCGATTGTAAAGTTTTGCTATTATCTTCTTAATAATTTATTGTGTACTTTTCAGGCTTTTTTATTTTACGTGGGTGGATCCAATATGAATGCGCGTTTCAACGTTACAACTTTAATCAATGAGTGACGATGATGTAAGTGTAGTGGGTATTAGTTAGTGTAATTGGGTTATACGTCATTTCTTGTAGATTTTTTGGTGGTAATTCCAAATCCGGCCATAGAATTGCTCTAACATCTTAGAATTTCGAGATATTTTAACCTCAAAGTGTCCAAAAGACGGTTTTCGGTGGTATTTGAGGTTATGTTATGTCAAAGTCAGGGAATTTCCTGCTAATTTCTGCATGCTATCAGTAGACGCGTGTTTGATCCCGAAATTTGATTCCTACAGCGGGAATGTTAGAAAATTTTGTATAAAAAAGTTTAAAACGGGACATTAGGCTATGATGCCTAATGTTTATGAAGTACTATGGATTGAAATTAGTATCCATCGAGAAAAAGAATCGGATCTAAACTAACGAAAATGGATTTTGAAGCAGAAGAGTAGTGCTAAATGATTGTAGAAGAAGAAATGAGCAAAAGGATTCGCTGCTCTTATAACATAACCTCAAATATTACCGAAACCATCGATTTAGCATTTTGAGGTTACGATATCTAACGTTCTAGACCAATGCTAGAGCTGGATTTGAACTCAGCATCCAAATTTGTACAAGAGATGATATGTCTGACAGGTGGCAAAACTTTTTTGAATCGTGTTGTCGGCGTTGAAAATATGCTGATGACACAAACAGTTTCGAGAGGACCGGAAGAATGTGCCAATGTTGGCGGCCGCCCACCAGCAGAATACCGGATACGATTCAGCAAATTCGCGAACTGATTTAGTGATGATCGACGTAGTCCATGCAATTCTCCAACAGAACAGCGTACGTTCGAAAACTCCGTAACTTAGTGCATAATGGGTTCCACTAGTGTTGACTGCCAACCATCAAAGGACTATTTCAACGATATGAACTGAATAGCGACGCATATCTGAACCGCATCGTAACTTACGACGAAACATGGGTGCATCATTGCATTCTGCAAACAAAAAGAAACAGAATGGAATAGCGTTTCCGAGATGAAGTGAAAGCAAAGTCCCAACTTTCGGCAGGCAAAGTTCTATATACAGTTTTCTGGGATATCCAAGGAGTTATTCTTATAGACCTTTTGCGAGACAGACGCACAATGAACGTAGCTTATTGTTGTCAGCTCTTACTCTGGACGAAAGGGCCAAAGCTGCATATCGATCCAAACGAGGCGGAGTTCCTATACGATACGTATTACTGATGCACGACAATGCAGGACCTTATACTGCTACCATGACACCATGAAATGTGGACTCGCTTGTACTGGAAAACTATAAAACATCTACCCTAGAGGGCGGGTGTTTCATACATGTCGGAACATATCGGGACTACAGTGATTATCACATGTTTGGCCCGTATTCTCTAATAGATTTCGTTTATTGACTTTTTTGACAATTATGAAGGAATATTGTATTGTAATAATCTAGTTAATGTCCTGCTTTATGTTTATAAATGTTGGAATGAATTTCAATTTCATGTTCTTGTAATCCTTTTTGTAATTGTCTAGTAGTATGGTTTATGTACACAGAATTGGAAGCAGAGCAGCAGATTAAATAAAAA
The DNA here is from genome assembly GCA_029619315.2 of Dynastes maya. NCBI lineage: Eukaryota > Metazoa > Arthropoda > Insecta > Coleoptera > Scarabaeidae > Dynastes > Dynastes maya. Next base: position 40,929,839 of record JAROYE020000006.1, on the reverse strand, counting down.
CAACTCTCCTCCATTGTATTGCTCTTACTTTTTACAATTGTTTAAAAATTGTGAAATCTTTGTATTGGTTTTATATACGGGTATGATGTTAAATTTGGAAAGAATGTTTCTTGCTTTTAAGGAAGTGTTATTAGAAAGGAGGGGTTTGTAAAAGGTATCAGGTTTTTTATCTTTGCGAGATCGACCAACTGCAAATAGTATTCTACCGACCACAATACTCTGGTAGGTTACACCATTATGATTGGTGACGTCTAGAAACGGTAAAAATTACAGTTTACCAGTACCAAAGTATTAGCGTTAACGTTATCAGTCAAGTTGCAACTTTCGCTTACGTTTACGCGCCCTCTCTATACTAGCACTTCATGCAAGAAACCTCGCGTTGCTTCAAATGTATATGAACTTGAAATAATCTTGTACTTGAAACGAATTTTAAACACTACAACATTTTGAATTAATTTGAAAAATATACCCCACAACGAAACAGGTTTTCTCTCTATTGACCTAAATGGGCAAGTTTGACTACGGAGTATTTATTCCTTTCCTCAATTTTAAACTCTCTGCAGAATTTACAATTTGCACGGCTGAAATTAATGCAAACTTGCCGGTATTTAGAGAAATTGTTATTTAAGATATTCAGAAATCAGTTACCATGTTAGATTCGAAAATCGAGCTATATAATATTGTGGAGAAGAACTAAAAGAATTCTCATTTCACACACTTCAAATTCGAGAATATTTAACTTGCATCCAAGATCATCAAGACGTTCATTTAATATGGATTCCTAGTCATCAGAGTATTTCGGGAAACGCGGTAACTGCCAAATTACGGAAAATGTGGACTCCACTAAACACTGCAATAAATATACTGCACGAGGTGAGGCAATTAAATAACCGGACTGGTGCTACTATCTGCAAACAGCGAGCACGCCACGGCAGGTTTGAACATATCTGTGCTTGTAGATGCTTTCCCCACCCTGAGCTCGATGGGCACGGTTGTCTCGCTGTAGCAATCATCCGTTCAAGTCCTTACTCTAGCGTCGCGTCGGAAAAATGCAGTGTTCAGATCGAGCAACGAGTTAACTTCAAGTTTCTTGTGAAACTGGGAAAAACTGCTACGGAAGCTCATAGCATGTAAAAGGAAGTGTACGGAAGTGAGTGTTTATCGCGCACACAAGTTTTTTAGTGGTGTAAAAGGTTTAAGGAGGGACGTGAAACGACCGAAGACGATCCGCGGCCTGGACGACCCCGAACATCAAAAACGGACGACAACATTCAGAAAATTGATAAATTGATCGGCGAAAATCGTTGAACATGCAGAAAGTTCGCGCAAAAATTGTGCCAAAACTTCTCACTCCAGAGCAAAAGGAATTGAGAATGAACATTTGTGCTGACCTTTTAAACAACATTGATGATGATCCAGAATTGTTAAATAGAGTGATTACTTGTGATGAATCGTGGTTTTTTACCTAGGATCCTGTAACAAAGCGCCAATCGATGCATTGGAAAAGCCCAAGCTCACCACGGCAAAAAAAAGTGAGCAAGTCTAAATTCAAAGCCATGATGATTGTTTTTTTTTTGATGCGCGTGGAATTGTCTACATCCACTGGGTCCCCGAAGATCAGACAGTCAATTAACATTATTACGTCGAGGTTCGTGAACGAATGAGAAGACGAGGACCCGATTTGTGGAAGAGCAAATACTGGATGCTCCACTAAGACAATGCGCCAGCCCATTCCGCCTTGTCTGTGAAGACCTTCTTTGCGAAATCCGGCATCACCGTGTTGGACCACCCACCGTACTCGCCCGACCTGGCCCCCTGTGACTTTCTTTTATTTCCTAAGGTAAAATCGGAGCTTAAGGGGACAAGATTTGACAGTGTGGAAGCGGTGAAAGCGAGAGCGACGGAGATTCTCAACAAGCTGACAGAAACGGACTTCGTATGGAGCGTTGTAGGCATCGGCAAGGAAAGTACATTGAAGGGGATAAACTTTGTAATGTAGTTGGTGATCGATAAAGTGTTTTGTAGCACCAGTCCGGTTATTTAGTTGCCACGCCTCGTAATGTTTTAAAAGAGGGAAAAATAATTTTTCGAAATTGATTAATTAATTGTACGGTCCGTAGGTGCGGAAGTGTTCCTAGACACTCTTTCGGCAATTTAAATTAAACTAGATATCAATTAATGAAATTTTACTAGTATTATAACTTGAAAAGAGAAAACTAACCTGGAATTGTGACGTTCCCTGGTTTAAGGTTTTCTTTAATCTATTCCGTGAAAACATTACAAGAATAACCAGAATAAGATAAAATTACTGCTACTCGCTTTGTACCTTCATAAGATCAACGTTAAAGACTGTCCAAACTGTCAATGCCGTCAGCTAGGTGACCTCAATCGTCCTTTCCTTGGTTGCCCTATCATTACAAATTTTGATAACACTTTGATCATCAATTTGTAATTTATGTTTAGGTATGCGCGGTCTTATACTTCTATTTCCTTACTCTGGACTATTCAACTGAAGCCTATTTCGGTGTTGTGTCCGCTAGGTCCCAGAGAGAGGAGTTTCCTGTCTTCATAAATTCATAAAATCTCCTTAGGAGTCAATAGTAGCGTTGTTGGTAATTTACCGGATCCTGACTAGTTTGTCATTAGTTCAAAAATACTGCCGATTATCTTTACAACTTCAAACACATCTACGTCAACTTCAAATAAGTTAAACTGAAAATAAAACCTTAAACCTCCTAGTGGAGCAGCATGTTTAAATACTTCCTACTCTTTTAATTCATTAAATTTAAAAAATTTACAATCGCACATTTGCCAAGGATCCGTTTCGTGTGTCCCGCTGATTTTCCTTTACTTCGGACTACCTATTTCCCCTTTACCTCCCCTCCGTCGCAAAGGTAGCAAACCTCATTCGTCGTCATGGCTTTGATATTTGTTCCGACGCCGTTGAATTTAAAGTAGATGATTAAAATTATATCTCTTGCGATGAGTCGTCTTCGCCTGCGTGCACCCTCTCGCGACCGAGAATGATCTACCCAGAAGTCTCGGCGTGTTTACACAAAATTAAGCGAACAAACAGGCGGTTGCAGCTAGGGAATTTAATTTGTTTGGTCGCGGTTGTATATATATATACCACTACGTGTTTATAGCGACGGTATGATAACCGACACGACGCGAATCAAACGAAAATGAAGAATAAAATCGAGGCCGTGTTAAATGACAGGAAAGCAAATAAGCTCCTACATTTAAATCAATAGTTAATTCGCGTTCACAACGGTGTCGTTTCTAATAGTTAGAAAGATTTAAAGACCTTTTTTACACGGAAAAAATGTTATAAAGAATCAAAGAATTGTAGAACAATTTACTACAATTTGTTTGTAAATATACGACTGGCTACAACTTACGAAAATCCCTACTACTTGATTGTACTGAAACAGTTCACTAAAGCCCTTACCACAAAACTTAATTTGTACTGTACGCACGTTTCGATAGCCAAGCTATCATCATCAGCAGTAAAACTGAATTAATAAACTACGTGAAAAACTAACCTTATATAGCAAATAAATTATTCGAAACGTGCATCCAGTACGAGTTAAGTTTTGTGGTATGGGCTTTAATAAACTGTTTCAGTGTTCCAGTGCCACAGATTTAGAGTATCCGATTACTTGATTGTTTTTCACATATCGGGGCTTTTGGGCAGCTGTGCCGTTTGATTTGTACAATTTTAATATGCTGAGCAATATTCCGATTTCGCCGGATTTGTGTAAATTAATGATAAATTGATCGAATTTTTTCATCAATTGCCTTTCCCTTACCCATTATTGACAACAATTGCACTATCAATTAACTGTTCTACAGTCGAAACATCTGTCACTGTCCGTCAAAAAAGGCGTTGTTTCCATAGCCACCTTAATACTTATCGTTAGCAGTACTTGGGAAATGTAATGCAAGAAAACTAAATTTTTTTAATATTTTCGATTTTTTGTGAGACAACATGTTCTATTGAACCCAGATCTCTCCTAAAATCCTCTACATAGCATATTTTTCTTAGATATTATATTGTAGCGGCTGGTTTTGCTCCTTGAGCGATAAATGCCAACAACACTACGTGGGCCAACTTAAGCTGGACGCGGCACGTACATCACTATCCTTGTCTGTCACTCGCATGAAGACAAACCAGGCATATTCTTGTCTGTGAGACAAGTTCAAATCTTCCGTTTTCAACAGCATTACTTGAGAAAGATAGTCAAATTAATAGATTGGCTTTACCCATACGACAAAACAATGACGTAGGTAAAAACTGAAAATAGACAAACTGTAGGTTTATAATTTCTTTGATCGTCGTCCTGGAGCGCTGCTCTGCCGCCCCCACCACTTCTCTTTCCTCTTCTATTTCTGTTGTGCTATACATTACAGGTTAAAATGCCTATGTAAGGACAAGATATATAGGTATCCTACCGCAAAAAGTTTCTGGAATTGGCCTTCATTTTCCTGTTTTTAATACATTGAATACGGTAATTGTAATATCACTCCAAGGTAAATGTAGTCCTTACAGTTACTTTTATCTTAAGAACCTCATTATAGCGGAAACCCCAACTCCTCGCCCTCTGTATTTTTAACGTAGATGCCAAGTTCACGTAATACACACACACCCATGCATATATAATCGGATTGCGCTTAATATCCGGGGCCAACACACGGCAACATCAAATAGATATCCGTTCCACAAAGGCTTATATTTATGTGCGAATTATGTAACGGGATACTTTAAAAGCGCCGACGATGGTGAAACGAACACAATGTAACCTAATAAATGTACATTAAATTATATACAGCTATTGCAAATTTAATAGTGGCGCTCGAGGTACGAGTGCTTGTTTACGTTACGGTGAAGAAGCCACAGCGGGCTAGCCGCGCAATGAAAAGCAGCTGTATAATGTATCGTAAAGGGTCGGGGCGTCGTTGGATCTTTACCAGTTTACGATGTTTTTAGATCGCGGCTAAAAGGTAGGTAGGTATGTTTGTCTTTGTTTTCGCGGCTTGTAGATGTACAAAGGCATATAAAAATTATATAATTTAATGTCTGTTTCGTATTCCCTTTACGTGTACATTCTCCTTCATACTACAGAGGGTATACAGGTTGTTCAAAGTTATCGCGCCACTTTGTAGTTGTTGTAACAATAATAACGACTACAAAACACATAATCAACACAAAAATAAAAAAAGAACCGGGGGTAAAAAGCAATTATCCTCATTAATAAGTAGAGCCCGGTAACTGGAGAGCAATCGCAGCGGCGGTGTGACTGTGTTTAGGTGGGCGGGGAGGGCTGGCCGATTATGATACGACACGACAAATCATCATCACTCAGTTCAGTTTAGCATTGGATAGCGGATAGGGCGTGTTGATTTTATTGATATAGACGTAGTTATTAATTGTAATTTTTAATGAACATGTCGAAGGCTAAAAAACGACCCTTTCAAGATGTAGTAAATAAGTTTATTTCTGACTTTCGCGATTTGTTTTACAACGGGAGGAAGATAGTTTGTAAAGTGTGCAAAATACATTTGATGTCAAATAAGAAGTGGAACTGTACAAGACACGTAAATTCCGCACAACAATTAACAAAATAAGTTAAAACGAGAACAAAGAAGGAACGTATGACATTGGATTCGCCTTTCGATTACCTTTCTAATATATAAAGTGTTTTATTTAAAATAATAAAGTTGACGTCACTTCTGGTAAAGTCGGAAATGCAATTGAAGTGCCAATAACGACAAAAGTTAGTTCACAAAAAATAGAAATCGACCTATCTGATATCGTTGAATTTGTCTTTCGATTGCCTTGTCAAAAACGTAAAAATATGCTGGGTGTTTTATTGAAAAAAAGGTATGTTGACGTCACTTCTGGTAAAACTGGACATAAAATTGAAATGGTGATAACGGTAGAAAGTAGTTCGCAAAAAATAGAAATCGACCTATTTTTTCTAAAAACACTAGCTTCTGTCGTTCAAAAGTTAGCATCGTGGGGGATACTTTAGAGTGCTTATACCATAAATGAATCTTATTGTTATTTTAAACGTAGGTAAATGAAAAAGGGACTAAATCTCACAAGTACAAGCTTGGCCAGAAGTATTTACCAGCCTCGTCAATTCTTAGAAATGTAGCTTCTTTTGACGTTAACCAACTATTTTCTATATTGTTACGTGACAGCATTCTAAACTGAATATTCTAAACAAAGCATCGCATCGTAAATATACAAGAACAAGTCGCGACACGTTTACAGTACTACACCTCAATTTTTGCCTATAAGTATTTAGTTTGCTGAGAACGCGTGAAGTGTGCATATTGCTCAATAATCAACTTATAGTGGCTTACTCTAAAGAATACTATTCCTCTACAGGCGTGCCAAAAACGTACGAACTAGATTTAGCTAAACGTTTGAAAATGCAATTACTCCTTGAGCAAGGAAAAAGTCACAAAACGCAAAAATTGTGAAAAGTCCTTATAGTACTGTGAGATACCATAAATCGTTATAAAAAGACTGAAAGTCATGAAAACTTAAAAAGAAGTTGGAGGAAACGCATCACAAATACGAGAGAACCGGCAGTCGGTACGCACTGCTTTAAAAAATCGAAGACATCTTCTGAGAAGAAAGTATCTGCATCGAATAGTAAGAAGGCTTCGAAATGCCGGGCTCAAAGGCTACAAAGCCAGGAAGAAACCCTGATTGGAAACCTGTATGGAACATCAACATTTCGCTGAGGAGGATTAGTTAAATATCATGTGGTCAGACGACTCTAATTTCGAGGTATATTCATTTTATGAATCCTAGATTTACATATTCGAAACACGTTATAATAACATAGGAGCAAGTAAAATTATTATTAGTTGCCCTTTAGTAATTGTTTCTTCCTAATCATTTCTGGTGTTTGGTACCACCTATGCAACCTACATCAGACGCAAAGTAGGCAAAAAATACAAGCCGGAGTGCGTGATACCAACCGTAAAACACGGGGGAGGAGATGTAATGGTGTGGGGTTGCACGTCGGCAGCTAGAGTTGGCGAAATCGTGGTGCGTGAGGGCGGAATGGATTCAAAAAGATGTACCCAAATACTGGAAACTGCCCTGCAACCGTCTTTTAACAAAATGTTTGATAAGACCAACATGGATAGCGTCCATTTTCAACAAGACAACGCGCCGCATCGCAAGTCAAGAGTGGCGATGAAGTGGTTCTCAGATAACCGGGTTGAGCTCTTAGATTGGCCTCCTCAGTCACCTCAACCGCATTGAACATCTCTGGCCGACGCTGAAGCCCAAGGTTATGGAGCATTTTATCACTTCAAAGGAGTCACTAAAAGATGTTTTGATCCAGGAATGGTAGGTCAATACTCCACAAGAATGTCGACACTTAGTATCGAGTTTACCAAGAAGAATAACTGTTGTTAAAGCAAAAGGTTTCTCTACAAAATATTAATTTACTATAATAAATGTTTATATTTTTATCAACTCGGATTTCTTATTTGACCTGAATCTAAAGTAATTTATTAGTAAATTATTGAGGTTTCACGTAGGTGGAAAATAATTTTGACCAAGGCTGTATCTTTATTAACAAATTAGTCTAACGAAATTAACGAATTGAAAACAATTGTATATGGTGGACAAAACAACACGTTAGAACAATTTCTGTCAATGTCTTCATCTCCTGGTCATTGACGGAATTTGTTTTAACGTGTTGTTTTGCAGTTGCTTCTAATTCGTTGATTGTAGCCAGTCGTATATTTACAAATAAATTGCAGTGAACTGTTCTACAATTCTTTGAAACATTTTTTTCCATGTAGGAGCAAAGAAAAGCGAATCTTTATTAAAAGGTACGTTTGCCTCCAAAAAGCTATAATCAAATTCAGAGCTGTCGTTAACTTGTTAAGAGGAGGAAAATCATCATTAAACTTTAAACAAAACAACACCTTTGGTAATCAAGTAAAATCTGTTAGGATTTACTTTTGCGTGAATATTTTATTTCACTTTCCCTTTAGTATGTAAATCTCTTAAGTCAAATCTATCACCCATAAATACATCAGGTAGAATAACCACATAATACGAAGGAGAAAATAAATTACTTAATAAATTCAATTTAACTTCGCCACATACTCGATCCCACATAATGCCGCAACGGTCGTATTTTAAAACTTTACCTCTTGCCGTATATATATGTATATAACCATATACGAGAAATGGTATTTTATGAAATATTATTCGGGCATCGCCGTTCCAGCTCCGCCAATATAACTCGTAAAGCTCGTCTTCGGCACTTTTTGCGAGGGGGCTAGGACAGCATCGACCACCTTCGCCGCTTCCGCTCCCACCACGTCCGCGACGACATTTTTATAAAGATTGATTCGAACGGGTATAAATCATAAAAATACAGACAGTCTTTTTAGGCGCGAGGACTTCTTTTTTTCTCTTCTTTTCGGGTTGCAGGCTTTGGGTATATAGCACGAACGGTGGTGGTGCGACTCGTGGGGAGAGATGGAGAACAGAACGCGATTCGGGGTCATAACTTCGACGTACTTTTGCACCCGTACGGACCTATCGATAAGGTACACGCCGCACACTTAGATGGATATTTATGACGTAATAAACTGTGTACACTGGTCTTATATCAAAAATAAGAAGGAGATATATACAATAGCCAACAAAATCGGTTTACGGCACCGATACCGGTGGTTAGTTAGCAGGGGTGTATATGTCTGCGAAGCGGGGTTGTGTAACCTGCGGTATATCAATATTTTCCTTCAGTTTATCGCGTTATGGTTGTATTGTGTAACAACGATCATGTTACAAAAAGGAAAAAAAGGTGAGGGGGTTACTGAAATAGCACGAACTATAGGAAAAGGGTGCTCCTTTCCACTCTATCGTTACTTGCATCTGTGGGTAGTTATTAAAGTCGAAGGTATTTCATGGAGTAATCCAACATTACACTTCTCTTTTATTATTTGACGAACTCGTAACATTTTTACTGCTGCTTAATATGCAAATAACTTTTCCTTGTCTTTAATTTAATAACTTAAATATTGTTTTTTTTTTTTGTTTTAGGTCGTTAACAGAAGAGAACAAAAATGATTGTTTTCTTTTCCTACATTTATTTCGTTACCGCGTTTCGTTAATTTTTTGTCAACTTTTCCAAGCTATCTTATCATACTTTTTTGTTTCAGTTTTATTTAACATTTATTTTTTCTAACCTTAATGTCCACGAAATTATGTCTAAGGATCAAGTCACGGTGGATATTTTTAAAACATTTTCATCTAATTAAACATGAAATGTGTACGATAATAGACAAAACGAATGAAGAGACACACCGATAGAAAAAATAAAAAAAAATATATATTTTTTTAACATCTTTATCAAATTAAAGATAAAATGTGTACGACAACAGACAGAACGAGTAGACACACATCGAAAATTTTTTTTGAATGGGTCTCTACACGTTTCATCTGTCGCATTCATTTTACATTTAATTTGATAAAAATATTTTTAAAATATTCATCGCGACTTGATCCTCTATGACACTGGAACAGTTCACTAAAACCCTTACCACAAAACTTAGCTCGTACTGGACGCACGTTTCGATAGCTAAGCTATCATCATCAGTAGTAAAACTGAATTAACAAGCTAAGCGAAGAACTAACCTTATAACGGGTGATGCAAAAGTAGTTGGACATCTTTTAACATTTTTTATACTTTAATCAAAAACTATTAGAAAATACGCGATGGTTTAATCTTAAAACTAGAATTTTTGTTTACAATTATCATTAGGTTAAAATGGCAAAAGGTCCACTTTCTTCAATTTTTCTTAGTTTAGATGGAATCTTTTGAATCATGGCTTGGATGTAATCTGGACTAATTTGCTTGAGCTTATTGCTAATTCTACGTGATAACTGATTCTCGTTTTCTGCGGTCCAACCTTTCTCATAAATGAGTTGACTAAGTTTTGCCCAAAAATCTTCGATAGGACGTGCCTTTGGAATATTTGGAGGATTTATTTCTTTAGGGACGAAAGGGATATTATTTTCTGTTAACCATGTGGTAACAGTTTTCGCATAATGCGAACTCGCTAAGTCTGGCCAAAAGAGAATATCATCTCCTTGGTGAAATCTTTCAATAAATCGCTTCAGTTTTGGTAGACATTTTGTCCTATACACTTCAGCATTTATTGCTGAATCACGCAAACTTCTTATGAGGGGACTTGAAACACCGGCTTTTGAAATAGTAATTCAAACTAAAATTTTTTGCTCAAATTTTGCTTTACCTACGAATCTCACTTCGTCAGGAGCAGAGTTTTTCTTTTTTGTGTAAAATCCAGCATTTCCAGCGATGTTAGTGTTACTAAAGGTAAAATATTTCTCATCATCTAAGATCAACACTTTTTGTGCAAGTTTTAGATTGGTCCTCATCTTCCTACATCGAACCGGAATAATTTCCATTTATTTACCCGTATATTTTGGTGCTTTTTGTATTTTATAATATTTTAAACCTTCTTTTTTCAAATTTCTTGATATACAAGACTGAGACAGTTTAAACTTTGCCGCCAGTTGTCGTTGCGATATTCCAATCTTGTTTTCCATCAATTCCATCATTTTTGTAACTTTACCCTTACTTAGCTTTTTCGCTCTGCCTTTTTTTTTCAAGTTAGTAGTAAGTTTAATATTGTAAAAACGTTTTATGATGCTATATATGATGCTCCGGTTTAAATTTTCTTTTGTAAAGTGTCTCACCACTTCCGCCGGAGTCCATCTTCCAAGGACAGAATAAATACGTTCTCCCAAATTTTCAATAGCAGCAGTTTTCATTCTTACAACTAACAAATAAACGATTTTCTGAAGAGAAACGTTCGTATAAAACATTGACCTTTGACTCATTTGTAAAAAAAAATTCTACAGCCTACTACGCTAATTTTTCAAATGTCCAGTTGTTTTGCATCAGGCGTTATAGCAAATAAATTATGCAATATGTAAATTTAAAATAAGCAAGGTAATCCTTTATTACATCTTAACTGTATATTTATCTTTTTTTACATTAAGTGTTTCTCCATGAGCCGCTTCATTGCATATGACTATAATTTGGGCTTAAACTGTAAATGTAAAGATCAGTAATCCCTAAATTGTAAATAGTCAGAATGACCTAAGTTTTTTAAAAATCCATGTTTTCCAATGAAGCGCTTCATTGCACATGGTTATAAATGCAGCTGTAAATAACTATACATGTTGTCACAAAGGATAAAGGCTGGAATTTAGTAGACCTAAATCTGAATTCATTAAGTGATTTTTGTTTTAGTAAATTTCCATGCCTTAATAACAATTTAATTGAACTCTTTTAATTAACTTTATATTATCAACATTATGGTTATTTTTAAGCATATGTAGGGCAACGCTAGATTTATCAAACCTTCTGAATTTGAGATGAGCCAAATGTTCTTTGTACCTAATTCTGATTGATCTTTTTGTCTGTCCAAGATACACCTAATCACAATCTTTACACGAAATTTTGTAAATTCTTGATTTATCCATGTTATCTACTGGGTCTTTGGAACTTCCTAAAAGGTTTTTGAGGTTATTGTGTGAAGAAAAAACAATTTTGCGGTCAACTTTAGAAAAGATTCTGAAGACCTTTCGTGTAACTTGGATAAAAGGGTAATTTAATTTATTTCTTATTATTACGGCCGTCAATCCGTTCTAGTGTGCTTATATTTCGAATTCTTAATCTATTCTTATGTTTCCTAATAGTATTATAGACGATTTGAAAAAGACAAGAGGATTCCATTCAGCGATATGTTAGTAATAAGAAATACAAATAAGTTAGAAATAGACGAATATAGAAAACCTATTAGTAGTAATAGGTTTATCTTACAGGATTCTAATCACTCATATGAACACAATCTTTCGGCTACTAACTTTTTGGTACATCGGTTACTCAATTTTCCTTTAACTAAAGATGGATATCAAAATAAACTAAAAGAAATCATCAATATTGCTAACTTTAATGGATTCTCTGAGGATCTCGTCTATAATACTATTAGGAAACATTAGAATAGATTACGAATTAGAAATATAAGCACACTAGAATGCATTGACGGCCGTAATAATAAGAAATATGTTAAATTACCCTCTTACCAAAGTTACACGAAAAGTCTTCAAAAAATCTTTTCTAAAGTTGACCGCAAAATTGTTTTTTCTTCAAACTGTAATCTCAAAAACCTTTTAGGAAGTTCCAAAGGCCCAGTAGATAACATGGATAAATCAGGAATCTATAAAATTCAATGTAAAGATAGTGATCAAGTGTATATTGGACAGACAAAAGGATCAATCAGAATTAGGTACAAAGAACATTTGGCTCATCTCAAATTCAAAGTTTGATAAATCTAGCGTTGCCCTACATATGCTTGAAAATAACCATAATGTTGATAATATAAAGTTAATTAAAAACGTAAAGAACACAGTTCAATTAAATTGTCATGAAGGCATGGAAATTTACAAAAACAAAAATCACTTTATGAATTCAGATTTCCGTCCACTAAATTCCAGCCTTTATCCTTTCTTGCATCTTGTATAGTTATTTACAACTGTATTTATAACCATGTGCAATAAAGGACTTCATTGAAAAACATGGATGCTAAATCGCCCGTTTTCGGGGATGGGGCGGCCTACAGCCAACGCTACCTTTCGCTATTTGCTTTAATATCTCCAAAACTATAAGACATATCAAAAAAAAGTTAAGACAAATATATAACTGTTTTATGAGTACTAAAGGATAGCGGCAATAGTTTGCCTGTCATAGTTCTTGTTTTCCAGAAACAACCCCCCCCCCCCCCCCCGTATTTTTTTTAAATTTTAGTTTTTTTTTATAGCATGTTTAATATATATGGGTGAATTCTGCATAAACACAAAAAACATTTTGAACAATTTGTCCACAAAATTCCAGCGTTTTTTCTTCTGTAAAACAAACTATTATGACCAGTGCAAAAAACTATGTGTCCTAATCCTTTCGTGGCGGCCCTAAAACAGTTTATTTTGCTATTTTTTGAATATCTCAAATATAAGAATATCAAAAAATAGCAAATATAACGTTTGGTACTAAAGGGATCAGCCGAAAGGGCCTGATTAGTCTTGAAAAGTTATCGTTGTTCTTACACTGCATCAGTCTACAAAGGGGACACTTCCCTATGTTCCCTTGTTAGTTATAATTATGTGCAATGAAGCGGTTCATGGAGAAACACTTAATGTAAAAATGAATATATAATTAAGATGTAATTAAGGATTATTTGCTATTTAAGGTTAGTTTTTGGCTTAGTTTATTAATTCAGTTTTACAGCTGATGATGATAGCTTGGCTATCGCAACGTGCGTCCACTACGAGCTAAGTTTTGTGGTAAGGGTTTTAGTGAACTCTTTCATCGATCCTTAGACATGATTTTATTGACAAGGTTAAAAAAAATAAATATTAAATAAAATAAAAACGAAAGAACGAATAGAAACAAAAATTACTCCATAAAATCCTCATGTCATCCAGCATAAGCCCTCCAAAATTGAATTTTTTATCTGAAGTAATCGAAAACCTTGTTATAGATACTTAAGGCTCCTATGTTGACCATAAGTAATTTAGTTTGTAACCGCGCCGGTTCCCTCACCACACAAAAAATTGTTAATTAAATGAAAGATGTTGACTCTTTCTTAAATATAATAGAAAAAGAGCTAGAACAAATGAGAAACACCTATGCTCTTGCAGTAATCATATTGCAGACAAGAAAGATTATTTCTTCAATAACATTCTACATCTCTGGATAATACCTTTAATGATATCAACACTTCTGTGTGAGCAATTCCAAAATCTGCAACTTTATGACTGCTAGAACTGACAGAAACATATTTTTGTTGTTATAGCATGGTTCCATGCTGCTTCATGGTGTTGAACTTCGAAACAGCTATGGAAAGGCACCAAAACATAATTCTTGATCTTTTCTTTAAATATATTTGTCAACACGTTGCTGTAGAATATACTATTTTTATAAAATTACTTTTCGGGTGTTATCCTTTAAATAGGCCATGCTTACAACAAACTCTCCTAGTGAGTTATTATTTTTAGAATTATAAGATTAACTTCCCTTAACATTCCCTTTATTAGATTATTTTGAATTTGACATTATTCAGAATCGATTCTTATTATAATTGAGAATTTCAAGTTTATTTTTTCTTATAGTACTCTTTGCTTAATGACTTTGGAATTTCTTTTATTGTCTTTTGACTTACCCAATCCTTGTTTTTATGTCTTTTTGGACTGATGAAAAATTATTATTATTATTGTTTTTATTATTATACATTAACTGAGATGAATTGAGGATGATAAACAAGCTCGGTTTGTAATAAGGCAGATAAATGTCGTCTTACTGCAGCTCACTTTAAACCTAGTTATGTGTGGTAAAAAGAACACATTTTAAGTAAAATACATAGACCTAGTATTTTATTTAATGTATATTTAAATTTGTAAGAAGAATATAGCAATTGACTGAAATTTATATTGCATTAGTATTTCTGTAATAACCAACCGCGCAAATGCATCTTCTGTATTTTGCACGTTTATAATGAACGTTCCAGAACAATCCTTTACTATCACAGAGGTAAATTTAGCACTGTATTTCATAGAGTTAAAATGACAAAACAAAATCGAACATATTATAACATTACCAACGAAATATTAATCACAGATTGCTCTAACAAAATAAAGCGAGCGTCAGACAACGAAAGCCATACTAGTAATTACTGTTATTTTACATACATGTAATACCTATTCACTATAAATTGTTTATCGGGATTAATAATGCGCGCCATTCCTACAAACTAGGAGCATCGGCTCGCGCAACGAAATAATTTATACGCGTATACAGGCGAGAGACGGAAAACCGGCAATAATTTACGACGAAAAGACACCCCAGATCGCAAAATAGCGTACTGAATACTTGATTTATCGCCGATTCGAATGTGACAAATAAATTATTACCCATACTTTTCGGAGGCGAAAGCGCGTATACGCCATACGAACGAACGGCCTCTGGAGAGAGCTTGGATGCCGCGCGCACACGTCCATACATAACGCGCGCCCGCCGCCAAAACAGGTCTCCGGCTATATTCGATTTTTTATCTTCGAAAGATCAAAGACGACCGTCGACTTTCGTGACCCGTATAACTCCACGCGATATGGAATTGCGAGAAGGCGATGAGCTGTATAAGAAATATATTTTATTTATGAGGCTTTGCTGCTAAGATTTAGCAGCGAAAGGCTACGTGGGTACGTTACCATACGTGGATTTGCAGCGAGAACAGCTATGGCTTCGGTGCAGATTCAAATGACGTGCGACTTCAAAGAAGGAGTTTGATATAAATGTTTTCATTTTGTAAAAGTCCATGCCCCTTTTACAAATTGTTATGGATTTGGAAACTACGGGATTCGCCTGAAAACCACACTGAAAAACAACCGCCGAAGAACAGGAGATGTTATGTTCGAGTCCTTACCAGGGTTGATATTTTTTAAAAATTTTACTACGTCGAAAAAAACAAGGAAAACACAGATAAATAGAAAAGGGTCAGAAACTCATCTGCTCTTCCACCTGCACTACTTGAACTAGTAACCGATATGCCAGGTGTCCTAGATTCAATGTTACAAGCGATATCTTCCTTATCTGTAGAGGTATAAGAGCAAGGTATTGTCGAAAATAGTATGCAGAATCATAAAAGATATACTTTTTAAATCTACACTTACTAAACCACCCTCTAAGAAACCTCCACCAAACCATTTGTTTTTAATTGCTCCCCTCATCATTTAATCTTTAAAATGCCTTCTAACTTTTGTCCAATAATTTATTGTTAATAAACGATCGTTTAGCCAATGAATTATATCACTAAAATCTTTTTCTGTTTTTTGTTTCTGTGTTTCCCATTTATTAACCTGGTACAATACAACTATGTCATCTGTCACAATTTACGTTGTTTGTGTAATTCGCTTATATATGCGTTGAAGAGAAGTGGACCCAACACTCTTCCTTGTGGAATGCCGTATTGTGCTTGGCAAGAATCATTATGGATTCCATTTATTCTGACTATTTGCGTCCGATTTGTGATGTGGGATTTTAACTGGGTATGTACTGGCCCGCGAAGACCAGTCCTCTCCAGGATGTCAAGTAATTTTCCGTGGTGTACTGTATCAAATGCTTTTGTTAGATCTAAAAATATGGCCAAACATGGAAAATTTTTATTGATACAATCTCTAATGTAATTAACTGTCTCATTTATCATCCTGAGTGCTTTTTCTCTCTAAAACCATACTGATAATCCGAAAAAATGTAATTTTCCTGAAGGAAGATCTCAATCCGTTTCTTCGTTATCTTTTCAAGGACTTTTGATAATGAAGGTGTCAATATTGGTCTATAATTAATGATTTTGTATTTTTTCCCATTTTTTTGGTATTGTCGTTATTACCGTCTTTTAGAAAGCCACAGGAAATTTTCCTATTCTAAATGACCAATTAAAAATATACAGAAGTGTGTTGACCAGTTTATGAGCGGTAAGCTTCAGTATTTCTGCTGTTATGCCATCTACACCAGGAGCTTTTCTGTTTTTAAGTGACACAATTGCACTTTATATTTCGCCTTCATCAATATTCGTCAAAACAAACGAATCTTAGTTGTTAAATTCTGTCGAACTTGAATCTGGGAATCACGTAAATAACATGGTTAATAACATTGACTATAGAGAACATAATACATTGCAGAAAAAGGTATATATACAAAACTAAAGTAAAATGACGCTACCGCACCTTAATCCACTGGCAGCTACCTTGCCCATCCATCAGCCATATTCGCAAATGTCAGTTGGTCATACTAGATGCTGTCTTAATGCTTGTAGGGAGAATATTCCGTACAATACGAGAAAGAACTTTGAACGAGAACTGTTCGAAGACGAGGAATAGTAACGATATGTTTATGTCAGATATTTATCACTTACTATACAAATGTACCCAACATCTGTATAGTAAGTGATTTTATTGTAAAAATAAGAAACCGATTTATTCACTATGGTAGACCCCACCTATACCCCACCTCACCTCACCTTTGCAATATTCGATGACGCTTCCAAATACTGAATATAAACCGTAAGCATGAGTTCTGCACCCGCTGCACTCTATGCGCGTCAAAAGATGTCAAACAAGGGTCATTAACGGTATCACACTAGGTAAACAGCGAAACTACAAGCGTATTACAAAGTAGAGGTTTCAAGGACTATGGCAAAACATCCATCGCCAAGGATTAGCCTTAAGTTTTCTGCATTATTAACGTAGGGTAAAGTTATTTTATCAAATTGTACTTTTATATCGTTTTGAACCAGGTTACTGTATCCAGTGCCATAGAATAATTAACAAAAGGAACCGCAAATCCTTAACCTTTGAGTGAACGAAACAAAATATTTGATGATTTTAGACAACAAACTTTCCTGGAAAGCGCACATTGATAGCTTAATTTCTAAATGTCGAAATGCTACCAATATAATAAGAATTACCAATCGGGTCTCATTTGGCGTTAACCTCCAAACGGCACTTCAGATATTTAGGGCTACAGTGAGGTCTGTTTTGGACTATGGCTGTGTTCTTTACAGCTCGGCTAGTGCGTATTTACTGAAAAAGCTGGATGTCATACAAAATACTTCCCTGAGGATTCGCGTGGGCGCGATAAATTCCACTCCACCACTCTCGCCGAGATGTGAGTTTTTGGCAGAAAAGTTTGTTATGAAAATTATAGCTACAGAAAATATTGAGTCGAGCAAGTTATTTTGAAGACTAAATACCCAGGATCTTATTTTTAACTACTGGATTAAGAAGCCATCTCCTCCTTTGGCAGCCGTTTTTGCTGAAACTGCATGTTTTCATAGCATGACGATTAAATCTGTGGGATCAAAAATCTTTTCCTTGCCAATCACAGCTATCTTCAATAGACCTACAGTTCATTTTCCTAGTTTCACAGACCATGAACATTTCAACCTTAAAATTTACGATGAACTGCGACGCAGATTTAGCCCTTACACCGATTTATACTGATGAGTCGAAAATGAATACCGGAGTGGGAAGTTTGTTCTATATTCATCTATGGGGGTATCACGTTTCTTTTCTCTATCCAAATTAGCAAGCGTTTTCACTGCAGAAGCTTTTGTAATTAAAGAAGCATTAAATTATTTAGGTAAAGTGGATCACTCTCGTTTCTCAATACTTTGCGATTCTCAGAGTGTCAGATGGCTCAATGGCGCAAGCCAAGACCAATAATAATAATAATAATAATATTAATAATAATAATAATAATAATAATAATAATAATAATAATAATAATAATAATAATAATAATAATAATAATAACAATAATAATAATAATAATAATAACTTTTGAGTGCCTTAATTCTTATCTTCATAATTCATTTTCTTTGCAATCAAAATTCTATTACTTTTTTCGCCAATTTTGGAGATCAAACAATTTCAAATTTAGGAAATCAAAACTCATCTAACAGTCAGATCGATGAGCTGCTTCTAGAACGATCACAGTGGCTGCTTTTCAAGGATGTATTCTTTGTAATAAATTTCTCACGAATTAGCCTTCCGCCAAATTAAAAACGGAGATAAATGTATCTGCGTATCGCGAATTTCATTAAACCGACCGAGAAGCAAGTCGTACACAACGCTGGCAATGCGAAGAGAGGCGAACAGGAAGTAGAATCTTCCGGTAACAACTATTATCCTCTTTATCCGGCATTGTAGCGCTTTTGGCCGGCTAAATTAAATAAAGCCGAATGTTTCTACTAATTGCGTTCGGCGCAAAAACGTTCTCAACGAGCGCAGAATGAACGTTTCGCCGGATTCGCCGGTATTTCCCGCTGCGTGAGAAGACCTTACGTCTCGTTCCTTCTTGCGTTTGCCCGATGATTTTCCTAGCAGCCAACCCTGTTCGCTTTTTAGCGTCGAAGCTCTTGTTCTAAAGCGCCATTCAGAAATATACGGATCACTTATTAAGATTTGCTTTCGGACAAAGTTATCGCTAAGCGGATTATGTAGATCGCAAAATAATCCTCCATTTTTGCCATTATCCACCCTTTGTTTGTTCTCCAGGCATTGCTTTAGGACTCGGCCGTCTTAAACTTGCTCCATCCGTGTATTCTTTAAGAAGAATATTACTGGTTTGCACAAGGAATATTTCAACCAATAGATCACGTCTCTAAAATGTCAACCGATACTATT
Organism: Dynastes maya; assembly: GCA_029619315.2. Classification (NCBI taxonomy): domain Eukaryota; kingdom Metazoa; phylum Arthropoda; class Insecta; order Coleoptera; family Scarabaeidae; genus Dynastes; species Dynastes maya. The sequence goes on along the minus strand of JAROYE020000006.1, from coordinate 40,910,521 downwards.
GCCTAATGTTATACTAATCGATTTAAGAACGATTTTTCTCAACTGCTGACGATAAAATACGTACAAGAACACGTAGTTTTTCCACTTTTTGTTTCTCTTGTGTTCATATGATTATCATTATAGATAATCTTCCGAGAAACACAGGATATAAGATGGGAAATGTTTATTTTATGATCGTGTGCTACGCGGAAGACGCCGCCCTCATTGTCGACTCCGAAGACGAACTGCAGAGATTACTTCATGTATTTGAGCAGACAGCAGCAAAGTATAATATGGAAATTAGTGCAGAGAGGACAAAGTGTATGGTAATAGCCAAAGAGCCAACAAGATGCAAATTTGAACTTAAAGGAAAAGTATTAGAACAAGTCATGACATTTAGCTATTTAGGCTCTGAAATTACAAGCAACGGTAATCACCAACAAGAAAACAGACAATGAAAACAGTACGGATATCAGACTGCTTGAGAAACAGTATATGGAGAAACAAGTTTTTGTTCAGTTTCAGTTCACGTAATACACTCAAAAATTTTCTTGGCAATCCGAAAGATAAACCGGACATGAAAGAAAGATCGGGAATTTATAAAATTTCATGTGATGACTGTGATAAAACCTATATTGATCAAACGAAACAAGCGATAGGTACTAGATTCAATGAACACATTAGGTGCTACAGGTATGGGAAGACACAAGCTTCAAGCGTAGCACAATACATAAACGAAACCGGGCATAATATTAAATAAGAAAGCCTAAAATTGATTAGGAACGTAACTTCGCTGCGGGAATTAGACGTCTACGAAGCTAGTTACATAAAAAGGAGCACAGATCTGTTGAATAGAGAGAATGCACCATTATATTACTCTTGCCTTTTTGATTTATTGAGGTAAAACGGCCATGTGGTTTAAGTAACGTGCTACAATGATAAGAGGTCCTTTCGTCTTTCTCCGTATATTTCGCATGTTTTACATTTAGGGAGTAGGCGGAAAAACACTAATAGAAGGAACCTTTCGTCTATTTTTCCGTATATGGCGCATGTTTTAGTGTTAAGCGGCAAAATTAGGTACTCGCAAATATTCTTCTCGAGAGTAGGAATAAACAAGCATTGTAGAATTAGAATTTTTTTCTCACATCATTCTGTCACGCGGCTGAAGATGGAGACCGAGTTCTTGAAACGGCTGTTCCGAATTAATTATGAATTTGTGTGGTACGGAGTGTGCCAATACTTAGCATTGTTTGCAAATCAATTATTCTTGATGCTGTTCCCTACTTAGAAATCCGCGAACCTAAAAGATCCTTTATCAACCGCAAACATCCCACCATTCAGAAAGATTGTAATAATTATTTCCCGAAACATATTCGTTCATCAGCCTGTACGCATAAACGATCATTTATTATATTCAATTTGGACTCGAAACGTTTTCCAACTCCTAAATCACGAAGTAATTACGCACAACATCGCAATTAGGAAAGTATTAGCAAATTCCGGTCTCGACGGATAAACCCCCGAAGATTGCGCGAGTTTGTCGTACGAAAGCGTCGAGCAGCAAAAACATATTAACGTATAAATTATTCCGCACAAATTGATGTATTCTAGAGGATCCCTTCATTTACCTTAGCTTTTCCCTAATTTCACATACTGTACATATGTGAATAATGTACATAATGTATATATTTCGCAAGGTGGTAACCGTATCAACCAAAATACCTAAACCTAAATGACTACTGCTTAGGGAAGGACGGTCGATGGGTGAAAGCTGAATGTTCTAACGCACGAAATGCAGAACGGACTCGATATAATTGTATAAAATCCGAATCTAAGGATTAGCACGGTACGGGGAGTTAGTGTTTCTGTTTCAAGTAACGTGTAATCGGCTTAAAGTAAATGTTTCGGAACAGAATTTTCACGGTTCGAAGCTCTAGGCATCAAATTCATTAGTGCCATGGCTGGGCTGCCTACGTGGGGAACAGCAAAGAGATGCCCTACTACGCTACCTAACAATTCTTCCCTTTTCTCCGGCATCCTTTTCTCACAACGATAACGTCTGAACAGTGGCGGAGCTCGAGTTTCTTGCCATGCCATTTTTTATTTTCTCTTTATTCCTGAAATGGATAGCCAATAAATTGCAATGAAAGAAATGCGTTTTAAGGAATAAGGTAACTGTTAAAAGATTAACAAGCTATATTGATCCTTACTTTTTGAATCTGTCGAGGAATTGAATATTAGAAATTAAAAGTAGTGAAGAACTTTAGAGTAATTTTGTATGAATATACAGAGAAAGTGATAAAATAAAATTTCTCTCTTCCAAGGTATAGCTGTTATAAGTTTCAAATATCTAATTCAAATCGTAGAGGATTATAAAATGAAGACGTTTTCTTAACACTGTTTTTCTAAACAGGTCACACTTCATAGTAAAATAGTATTAAACTTTTTTTAAAGCTATAGTTACAAAAGCCAGAAAGAGAAAATAACGTATTCAATATAAAATCATACATTTTGCCATTGAATTTTGCGATTATGTTGTTAAGGTGTATTGGCGCTGATGAGAAAAACTGCTACCAGGAAATCGAACCCTTGATGCTGCCACAGTCTTATGTTACTGGACGAGCTCCTTTATTAACATTTGTTTAGGTATAATTTCTTCACTCTGAAGGAAACTGTTTTTGATGTAAAACCTATAGAAAGTCAAGCTCAGGTGAATTGATGAAAAGCTCTTATTAATTTCTTTTAGGTGTTGTGACACCCCAATGAGGATAAACAAATACTTTGAAAGTAGTTAGAAACTGCTCCAATCCGGAGACATCGATTTTAATCAAACTTGGCTAAAATGAAGACCCTACAGAACTATGGAGAACTCCGTTGTTATTCCACAGTTGCTGAAGATAAAAAATATTGGTGTGTGCGGGGGTGACTTTTTCTCACCCCGAATGCTGATGTGTGCGGGTACTTCAATAGCGCTTTTATAACGCAATATATCCGCACACACCAATATTTTTTTTTTCTTCAGCAATTGTGGAATAATTTCGAAAAATCAAAATTGTCCCTATTTTCAGTGGCCCGTTTTACCCCTTTTAAGGCTTTTTTAGCAGAAACGGACAACGAGGCTTTCTATAGTTCTATAGGGTCCTCACTTTAGCCAAGTTTCATTCAAATCGAGGTCTCCGGGTTGTAAGTCACAATTCAGGAACGGTTACATAATAAAAATAATAACAATGAAGAATAATTTACATTTATTAATATTAACTCATGTTAAACACCCGCGAATAAGTCTAGTTCCTTTTTGAATTGTACGCTTGTTTTATCTAAATTATTGGTTACTTTTAATAATTTTTACTTTCACATTCATCACTACCAACTGAAATTTTGTTAAAGTGTCAAAAGCACTTCGAACATAACCTAGAAGTAGGACTCTTTGAACTGATTTTTAAGTACTTTCTATTCACTTGCTCAAAGAAGGAATGGTCACTTTGGATTCTGCGAAACACGATGTACATGTAAATATATATTACCCTTGAGGTTATGGCCTGCGTAATTCTTTTATTTTTTTCTTGCAGAGAAAGTCTACTAAGTCACTCTTTAAAATTACACTAATACTGTTCAGGGAAAAAAACTATACTACACGATAACACTCCCTCTCCTAGCTAAAATCAGACTGGACGCGAAAATTGTGCGTCCTAAATGCTTATAAATACATCTACTAGAGTGTGATTGGTTCTTTAGTCAGGCATCGTACCGTTGCCATAGAAACATGGGCTGCGATTTCATTGCGACCCCAATATTTCATTCCAACCTATTGTACGTTGTAAGTTAAGATATCTATAATTTATTTCACAATATTGTCCACGAACAGGAAGACGCGGGATATTCAAATTGTATTTTCGCAATAATTTCGTAACATAAATTTCAATAATTTTGTTTATGAATGGAATTGAATTTTGAAACGGTATATCAGGGAGGTATGCGGCGTTGTGGCCTTATGGACACACTGTTCTTGATCTATAGATTTGTTTTATATTTAATTTCCTTTGACAACTACAATTTTTAGAACTTACTTTTTGTGTCAGCTCCTTTTCTTTTCGGTCTGCTTGTTTTCTCGTAGCCAGTTTTCCAGAAGCTTAAAATCAACGAACACTATTTTATGCTTAACATATTTTAGCTCTAAATGCTATTGACTATAATAAGGTTTTTACTTAATTTAATCTATGCTTGTAGGGTATCACAGCGCAAAACAACGCTTTACTCTAAAAAAAGTTTTTAAGATCCTTCTTTTGTTAAAACTATAAGTATGTTTACAGTAATAATTTCTCTTTTTTATTCAAACTTTTTAAAACGTAATTATCTTTGTTTGGAACTGATTCTTTGTTTTCACACGTATTGCATTAACAACAAGTTCTTTCGCAACACTCACTTCAATTTTCGTATTTTCTTGGTCTTTCCTAACATCCCAGCCCGCCCCGATCAGCCGCCTCTGCGTCCATCGTACCGCCCAATTCCCACTCCCTTGCGCCCTCTACAGGTTCGTAACGCCGCAGCTCGAACGAATGTAGGACAATTTGAGTAGTTCGTGCAATTTAATCCACTGAGACTCTGCGAGAGTCGATGGTGAGGTCGAAAGTATTGAAGAGTTTCCTTGTTGCTGGCCTTTTCGTGTTCTCCTCCATTCACTACATCGATAAAAATTACATTCAACTGTGCAATGGATTTTTTCTGTCTTCCTTGGGCGCGCGTTCAAGTTCTCCGGTTAGATCCTCGGCGCGCCGAACTTTTCTTTTTTCTTGCAGACGGTTGGTACACGTTTTATACGTGAGAGTCGAGGTTGTACGGCAATTTTACTTAAAAAGAACGAACGGAGAAGAAGAACGAGGGAATTTTAGCGAAAGAAAGACCGAACGCCGGTCTTTTTGTCGGCTGGAAGAAGAGGAAGAGCAAGGCATGTATGCCGTTCAGCTATTAAATTTTCATTGTGTATGACGATGGAATTCTCATTAAAGTGCTTGCTCGTGGATGTTTCGCCCCTTTTTCCGTATATTCGTACACGTTCGGTACGACGGCATACTTCGCGTGCTGCTTATCAATTTTTCTGCAACGTTTTCGCCAAAGGTAGGAACACGGGTAACTAGAATATTAAAAATAAAATTGGCGAAAAAGTTTCGATCGTTGTTATGTTAGCTTTTGGACTATTGCCTCTCCTCGTACCCACGAGAAATTGTATTAAAACTTGATTTGAAGGACACGTATGCAGTGCACGTGTTTTGAGGAGACTTTTAGCAGTTGATTGATTGATTGATTAATGATTACCATAAGCAGAATTAGTCTTTATATCCTTAACAGTGCAGCCCAACGGGCCTATTGTACTGTTTCAGCTTTGGTTTCGTTCCCTCAATCAGGTTTAAGAACCTATGCAGTAACTCTTTTTCCAGTGGTACATCAATTGCGCTCTGCATAACGAATTTGCGTTGACTTAGCGCTGCGCATTCGAAAATAATATGAGAGGCTCCGGTCCGTAGGCTTTTGTGGTCGTCAATAATACTACACTCTTAGTTTTTGGGTTGGAACCGCGAGGTTGTCGTAGCCTTTGCCCAAACAGCAACGGCAAAGGCAAGAGCTACGACAACGTCGCGGTTCTAATCTGGAAACCAAGAATATAGAATGTGAGAGGCTGTTTCCTCCTCTTCATTACAACTTCTACATAAGGGTTCATCATTGTAGATCCTCATCTTGTCCAAGTGTTAATGGACATGTTGCTGTTTTAAGCTAATTCTTCTTTAGTGTAAGTAAGTCGGCAGTCAAATGTTGCGACGGTCTTCTCATCATTTATTTGCTGTGCTTTTGTCCACTGCATGGTACCAATTTAATTGGTGCTGTTTTGTGATGCATTCATTAATTGTACCACGCACTGCACTTTTGGTAATATCTAAACCCAGTTCAGGTTCCGTAAAAGTCATTTTTGAACCTTCTCTCGCGCAGGTTTGTATGGCATATATTTCTGTTTGAAATACCATGGTGTATTGCCCAAGTGATGCACATACTTTTTTATCCCCAGTTTCCTATATAAACACCAACGCCAGAACTAGTACCCGTTCTTGGCAGATCTGTGTACCAGATTTGGGTTTTCGGCTTTTTCCCCTCTCCATTCCTCCATTCTTCCAAATTCAAGAAAACTTTAGCAGGTTTACCATAGAAGATCCCAGAGATTGTTATGTCGCTAGCCATATCAAAGATAGGGTTTGAAACTACTGTTTCTATTCTGGTATGCCTCGACCCACTGCGGGTTTTCCAGTTACAAGTATTTTTCAGTCTCTATGCTCCCATTCTAGTCTCTCCCCTGATGTCAAGAGTAGGTAGGTTTAGCATGGTTTGCATAGCAGCCGTTGGGGTACTTTTAATGTCTCTGGTTATACGAGGTAGTCAAAATGTTACACTTAGTCACAACTGTATAACAAGATAGTGTACACATTATTTTTCGATATAGTCTCCACCTTTAACAATGCACTTGGTCCAGCGAGTCACAAGCTTCCGTATGCCTTCCTGGTAGAAGGTTTTCGGTTGGTCGTGAAGCCACTTTTACACGGCATCCCGAACGTCTGTGTCTGAGGCAAATCGACGACCTTTCAAAGCTTCCTTGAGTGGTCCAAAGAGATGAATGTCTGAGGGAGCGAGATCGGGGCTGTAGGGAGGGTGTTCCAGGGTCTCAAAGCCCAACCTGTTGATAGTTTCTATGGTGTTATGGGCCGTGTGCGGACGGGCGTTGTCTTGCAACAACAAAACTTTCTTTGAGAATAGACCACGGTGTTTCGAATTGCTGGTTTTAGCTTATTCGCCAACAAATCACTGTACCTCGCAATATTTATGGTACTCCCCCTGCCCATGTAGTGGTCCAGTATAGGGCCTTTTTCGTTCCAAAACACGGTTAGCATCACCTTTCCAGCCGATGGCGAGGTCTTGAATTTTTTCGTGCTAGGCGATCCTGGGTGTTTCCATTCCATACTCTGGCGTTTCGATTTGGGCTCGTAGTGATGAACCCACGTTTCATCAACGGTCACTATTCTGCTTAAAAATGCGTCGCCTTCCGCGTTGAAGCGACCCAGTAAGCGTTGGCAGATATCCAAACGTTTGGTTTTGTTTTCTGCGGTAAGCATTCGTGGTACCTATCGCACACACTTTACGAAATTTGAGTTCATCGTGGATAATTTGATAGGCAGAACCGTGACTGATGTTTAAAGAAGATACAACCTCACCTATGGTAACTCGCCTATTTGCTGTAACCATCTCTCGAGTTTGCTGAATGTTGGCGTCGGTGGTCGAGGTTGACGGCCTTCCAACTCCCTCTTTTTGTGTTACGCTTGTGCGGCCACTTTGAAACATTTCGATCCACAAAAGAACGCTTTTGCGAGATAAAGCATTGTCCCCGTATTGTGACAAAAGTCTCCGGTGAATTTCAGCACTTTTCACACCTTCTGACCACAAAAATCGGATCACTGCTCGTTGTTCCTCTTTGGTGCAAACTAATGACGGAGCTGACATGCTTATGCCGTTGTAGCTAGCAGACAAATTACGCGATCGTGATTAAACTCCGCACACATGACCACAGAGGCGCCAACTCAACGCATGCGCAAGCGGTCGCCACTACTTCAAAGCTTGTTATGGCGAAAGTGTAGATAATATTTGACTTACCCTCGTATATAGGCATGCCAGTTTCTGAATTCTCGAGAGATTGGTTTTCGCATGCTTTTGTATGATCTTACGCAGCCATAAGTTATTACGGGTCTTACCACTATAGTGTATAGCCAGTATGTCATATGTGGTTTGAGTCCCCATGTTCTCCCAACTGTTCTACGGGTTGTCATTAACACCCCCTTATATTTGTCGATTATTTTTTGTAAATGTAAATTCCAGTTCAGTTTAGAGTCTAAGGTTATGTCTAGGAACTTAGCCTCCTGACTGACCTGTATTGCTGCACTGCAAAGAGTCGGTGCTCCTAGACCGTCTAATCTCCTTCTTTTGGTGAGGGGTACAAGTGCGACTTTAGCAGGATTTACTCTAAGATACCTTCTTGCACCATACTTCTACCATTTTTAACTCTCTCTGCATAAGTTCTAAGATTATGCTGGAACTCCTCCCAATGATGAGTATTACAGTTGGCAGTTAATATTGTAAACTTTAAAGGTGTAAAATCATCTATTGGTCCAACAGAATACTAATGCAAGAATCAAACAGTGGCTGCTAGTCCACTCCATACATTCTATTTTCTTGATATAGTTGAAACAACAAAGCAAATAGTTAGCTTTGTGCAGTTATATTCGTGCTGTAGTGAACGTTTTCTGAATATTCGAGTTAATTTGTGTGCATAACAATAAATTCCGATAAATACTTGTAAATTCGCCCATAAATTCGATTTAGTCCTTAGTCTTAGGAGAGAAACACAAAACCTGTGCATAATATTCCAGCCGTCGCTCTCGTTAAATGATTAATTTCACGTACATTCGAAGGAGGAAAGAAAACGAATGAGAAAAGAATCCACCGCCTACTTTATATTCCGAAATAATACGCTCAACTGGCTTGGATATTTTTCTTATTATTTCATTTACGTAGGCGTACCGTGGCGGTGAACCTCACCGGCTACGGCGACGAAGACACAATTCTGAATCACACGACATTCGTCGCAATAAGCAAATCAAGGCTTACAAACGCACCCCCGGATTTTCATTTGATTTGGTCTGCCGAGGCGATGAGGATCGTCGCACGCGGTGTCCCGCAGAAACTGACTGGAATTTCAAATTAAAAACGGCACGAAATCCTTTAATAAAAGCAGGCAACATCGCCTGCTTTCCTTCGCGGAAAGATTCGTTCTCCTAGGGGATTTGAAACATCGATTCTCGAGGCGCTGGGAATTATGACGAAGATGGTGGCTCATTTCGCCGCACCTTATTAACTGTGTTCTTCTCTCTCGCTTTCGGATGTAATGATGGTGAGGATATCATGGAATTACCTCCACGTCTTTGTGCTTCGCAATCTTGCGTTATTTAGATGTTAAATGGGACAGTTTGAGAGGTAAGAATAAATAAAGCGCTCTTTACAGTCTGTATATCGGTTTAGCATAGAAAACGTTTAGTAAAATGAATTATCTTTCTCCTATTTTAATGCATTACAATGCATTTTGCTCTCTCTGAAACTAGTGGATTGATTCTGACGAATTTTTGAACTTTTTTTTTTAATTATTTTAGCAAATTTGTAAATTGTTCACAAATAAATAAACAGCTTTACTTCTTAATTGTTTTAATGTCTGGTAAAAGTTTCTGACAACAAGAGCATTTCTACTTAGATCTCACAGCTCAAACTTGGGTACTTGCGATTAACGCTACTAGATGGTACTAGTACTTAGTCCGGCTTCAAGAAATGTCAAATTATCGATCGTGAAACGCCGATCCTAAGATGTTTGAAGTAAACAGTTATAAAATGAGTTCGAAAATCAATGTTATTACCTTTATTACTTGCGAATTTAATGAGAACGGCGTATTGTGATGTTTAACGATACATGCCGTCAGCGTTATGAGGGTGAATCTTGCCTAGGACAGCGGTATGCACTGTCAGTATTGTGAGTGTCGAGATACCTTACCAAGGACAGCAATGTATTCCGTCAGCGTTATGAGGGTGAATCTTGCCTAGGACAGCGGTATCCATCAGCGTTGTAAGTAGTTCATCAAGGTTCATCGCAGCATAATGAATTAGAAATGATTTAGCAATAATTTATCTGCTCGCTTCTTATAAATGTTCACTTTTAGTGGCAATATTTCCACAAAATTGTAATTTTACAATGAGTACAATATACTTCTACACGTCAATCATATTTCATCGATATACATATATATTGTTATGTTATGTTCAACGTCGTGTTTACGACGATAACAATTTCTCTCGGTTGTCATTTCGATACTGAAGTAAATGTCAGGCTGGCCACTCGTTGGCAACCAAATACCCCTCTTGCAGGGATAATTGGTAATTTTTGTGTTACCATTCCCCCCCTAAGCCAACCGTCCTTGAAGCGAGGACGGTAGAAATTGATTATAAGTCCAGATAACGACGAGTGTGGGGTATCATGGACAATTCTACTCATTTATCAATTTTCCTATTCAATTACTTCTTCTAAATTAAAGTAAAAATCGTCTGGAATAAGCAACAACGTAAATTTCAAAGCACAACAGATAATATTTCGTCAATTAAATCCTTATCTGAAAGGTTTCCATAAATTAGTAGTGGATTTTCTCTTTTAAAGCTTGTTGGTGACAATTCGTACCACAGAATCATCAACAAAAACCCCTGGTTAGCATGCTTCGTTTGAGATAATATCATTTTGATGAAAGTCATCGAAAGTAGTTCATTTAGAAATATCAATTGGCTGTGAAGAACGTCGCGTCTTTCGCGATTTAAAATAAATGAAAGAGAAACGACGCCCTCAATTTTCATCAATCTTTATTCGGCCTTGGTTGAATTAAAGTTTGTCGTGAATCCAATCCAAAGATAAGTGTTCGTGGTGAATTCAAAGTCATTATTAGAAAAGCAAATTGGGTAAAATATCCAGAACAAGCAGTTCCTGTGGTGTGTATTTAAACAGAGTGTTTATTTACATCGGCGTCGGTCGAAAGTTTAAAGGTTAGTTGATTTTAAAAATCTTAAAAATTCGTTAATCTGATTTCACTAAGTTACAAGTTCATTCAAAATTGCCACAAGGGTATCTAGGGATACCCCCGAACCTACGAAAATCATTTAATAGACTTAAATTTGAAAATTTAACAAAATTTAGAGTAGAAACCCTGAGAAAGATATTTCAATCTATATATATATATATATATATATAACCGTTGGATGTGAAACTGAGCTTAAAATATAGTAAAAAAGTAATAAATTTTTATTCTCAGGTGATAAAACTTGCAATGAAATGCTATCTACAATTCAATTTTATCCAGAATTCCCCTTTTTGAAAAGAGATAAGCTGAAAGTTTCGATATACATAAATCTAATGTATTTGTGTTAATTTTTTCCACAAATTACTAGTAGTTCATGTTTCGCATCTTCGCCTATGTACACAACAATAAAGAACTGTAACTCTTTAGTAGAAACAATTGTAATCTTTGCACTCGGAGCAAAATTTATAAAGGAACTCTACCACCCCAAGTGGCCCATATGGATTTATCGACTATTGGGGCAGGAAATGATACAATCATCATTCGTAGAACTAAGGCATCTATCATTCAGTAATTTTTAGAAAAACGAAATGTGAATGGAGAAGGAATGTTATACACAAAGGAGCTTCTAATCATGAATTAGTTTACTTTCGTGTTCACATCGTTCCGATTATTGTTTGATTCCATTTTAAACCTAATTCATTTCCTAAAAAACACTGTAAGCTCATTTGTTATATATTTGATATTTATTATTGTTTATAGCGTCTATGTTGCACAGACAGTTTAAATTGTTTTTACAGTCAACGTTTAAAAGCACATCACTGGTTGGCGCGCTTATATTACTACTGAATTTACATTAAATCGGTTTATAAAAAGATAGAATTGCTTTAAATCTGGAATTTTGGATTACTTGCGTTTACTTACAAGTTCATCAAACTTATCTAAATGGAATTTGCCCTAGTAAAGTAGTAATTTCGTTAAATCTATCAATTTGAATTAGTACTTTTATCAAATCTGTACTATTGCTGGGTGGACTTTTTTGTCATCTAACTTGGAAAGCCTTTTGCATATTACGTAGTAGGCGCTACAAATTCTCGGCCTGATACTGAGAAAATAAACTTGGTAAAATATAACAATTTTTATTTTCCAATATAATCTCCACTAGTTTCAATACATTTATTAGAACGATCAATTAATAATCTCTCAAAATGTATTACAGCTTCCTGGGACGAGGTTTATTGGGTCGCCGCCATTCCATCGATCCCTTTTTGGATAGAGGATCACAATACAAAACCATTGTTTCATCTCATGTGACAAAGGACTCCAAAATTGGTTTCGGGTCGTCTCCACGCATGTTGGAGAGCAGGGCGAATATTTGTTTCAGAAATGTTAGACATTACAGCTATTTCCTTCATTTTCAAACGTCGTTCTGCTAATACCATTCCTTCAATAATTGAAATGTTTTGAGGAGGTATCAGTTCAATAGGCTTATCATCTTCAAGAGATTTTTGCCCTAAACGGAAACATTTTGTCCACTTTTTTACAGTGGAATATGAAGGGGATAAATCACCATAAACGCCGTCTAAACATTGTTTAATGTGATTAGGTATATGCCCTTCTTTTGCTATAATTTTAATGACCACGCGGTACTCAATCTTCAATGCCTGAGACATTTTCATGCGCTAGTCACGTTGTCTGGCTGGCTATTAAAAACTACTATTCGAGCCGTAATATATACAGTGTAGTCCTTGCACATGAGCAACTATAACGAAACGAAGTTTGAATACGCTCAAACCTGTATAAACCTGCCAGGCCAAGATTTATGGCGCCTACCTCGTATATGCGCCGATTGTAAAAGAGATGTAAAGAGGTAGTCGCTGTCATCATATGTGAATTTTTTTTTGCATTCATAAATAAGTTGTCATCACATTTTTGTGGAAAATTAAAACGCCGGTATGAAATGCAAGAAGGTACGCTAGGTATCCGCTAGAATGTACCTCATACAAAACCCTCTTAAATACTTATTTGTCTCAGGTATTATTTCCTATTTAATTTCCGTGTCGCCCTTAAGCTCAGTACCCATTTACGTTGACAACAAAACCTGCAAATTACTCCTTCACTCCTATTCGTTTACGAGAAGTACCTCATTCTCCGGCATTCATCCGTACATCGATTTGCGGGTGTAATTTAATCAATTTATCCGAACTGCACTCGAACGAAATAAACCCTGGAATAGCACGACGGCTCAGGCCCAAGATGAATAAGCGACATAGTTCGCTCCGCACCCTCCGGAGTAATATCCCTACGTTGTGGATGTGCTAAACGATAATTAGACACATTATTCCTAATGTGTATTTATAGCTGTGTCGGTGCGGTTTGTAAACTAATTGCATGGTCAGACCGCGCGCCTAAATAGATTAGTGATTAATTCAATTGTTTCAGTCTGTCAGCGCTTTAGCTGCTCGCCTCCTTGCGCGTATCCGTCCGCAGAATGTCTATTGTGCGCGGGATACAAGACCGCGCCGCATGTTTCGACTTGCGTCGGTCGTTGTAGACGACGAGGGCATCGCTGGTGCTGCCCTCTATTATCCTTGCCTTGCTTCGACCGATGCGACCGTTAACGACCCCACCGAACTGACTTAATATTAACGAGATGCGCGCCGGACGTCGCTAGCAACCCCTGCCAGTGCCGGTGCACACCGGAATATGCGGGGAGATTTACGTCTTGCAGCCGCAGCGTGACGACGGTACAGTCTAACGGGTTTTAATCCTGTCAGGATAGCGGACATTGTTTATTAAAATATGCTACGGCGTTGCCAAAATGCGTTTCATGGATCGATGAAACCAAATACTTAACATATAAGAAACGTAATAAATATGTAACAAACCCAATATTCACGGCACACTTTGCACCATACAAATTATTAATTAACTCTGGAAGGCCTTTTCGAAGACACATAGGTCAACATCATCAGGCAAGTACCGATAATAATCGGTACTTGAATATTACGTTTGCCATACTACCCCATAGCCCTTGCTATCATTAGGTAACAAGTATCTGAATTGCTTGGGCAAACATTACCAAGGTGGTGTATGGAACGAAACTGTGAAAAAAGTTCCTATAAACATGTATCCAAACATGCTTCCTTAAAAAATTACGGGCGTACAAGACAAATTTAATAAAGATGTATTTCAACCGTTTCTCAAATGTGCTGAAGTGGAATTAGATATTACCTTTTTATTTCTTTGTAATTAGGTGACAGACATAAACAAAGTTTCACATTTTTAATCAAGTGACAAACATAAACAAAGTTTCACATCTTTTTAATTGTGTATTAACAAATCGTAAACGATATGAAATTTGTTCTTGCTGTTTTAATAAAAATTGCTACTGGTTATTTTCAACAATAGCAGCCCTCCAACTTATCACAAGCAAATTGGAAGCGTCACTTATGGTAAAAGAAATAGCTCTCTGTGTATTCTTGGATGTAGAGGATGTTTTTGGCAACACCTCCCTTGAATGCAATGAGAAAGCAACTTCTGCCAAAGGTTTTCACCCGTCGTCTACAAAATAGATCAACGCCATGCTCCAAAGTCGACGAATAAGCGCTACGTTGGGATCCGAAACAACAACAATTAGAGCTAACAGAGGCTGCCCCCAAGGAGGGGTCCTGTCACCTCCACTCTGGTGTCTTACAGAACTTGGTGCAAGTGTACGCCGACGACCTGGTAATCATGATCCGTGGAAAATACGAGAATATTATACCGCAAGTTATGCAAAGAGCTCTTGATGACAGTTATAAGTGGTGCCAACATCACAGCCTGCGCATAAACCCGCAAAAGATTACAATCGTTCCCTTTACAAAGAGAAGAAAGGTCTGTCTTAAAACACCCTCCGTCGAAGGGAAACCATTAGTTTTAGCGATGAAGTTAAATATTTGGGAGTTACGTTTAACAAAAAACTAACATGGAACTTGCACATCTCCAACTTACAGAAAAAAAGCCATTATGGCATCACTAGCATGCCGAAGGTTGCTTGGTAAAAACTGGGGTTTTAAGCTTCATATGACCTTATGGTCCTATACAGCAATAATCAGACACATGATCGCCAAGCAGAGATTTCTGATTTAAACCTGCACGCCATGAAGAACCTCGAGAAAGGGATACCAGGCGCAACTATTAATATATTCAGCGACAGTCAGGCAGTTCTAAAGGCTATTAAGGCCTACACATACGAATCTGCTCTGATACACAATCTACGGCAATTGGGACGCAATAACCACGTTACTTTGCGGTGGGTTTCAAGCCACCAAGGAATCGAAGGAAAAGAGAAAGCAGATAAGCTGGTCAAAGAAGCAGCGAACATGCTTTTCATTGGTCCTAATCCCTTCTGTGATCTCCAAAAGAGCCACATAAAATTAAGCAAATTAATAAGCAATTAAGACATGGGAGGACAATCAAAAGGCCTCGTACTGGGATAATGTTCCAGGTCAAAAACAGGCGAAAGCACACATATCAAGCTCGCCAAAGACACCAGAAATAGCGCTATCGTTCAGCAAGCGGTACCTTAGATTACTGGCAGGATTTCTGACAGGGCATGTATCCTAAAGTATAACTTATTTAAACTAAGAAATGCTGAAGATCAAATCTGCCGTCTATGCCAAGAAGATCTGGAGACAGCAAAACACATCCTATGGGAATGTGTCGCCATTAGTCACACCAACATTTCAGTAGGCCATTTCTTCCACTTACTGAACTGAAGAAAAGAGTAGTACTAAGGTTTATTAAAAGCCTCTAAATATTGTAACACACATAAGGGCATTCTGTTACAATAGATCTATTAAGGTCGCAGTGATTCTAGGCATTTGTGCCATGGCCCGATTAAAATAATAATAATAATAATACCGATTATTCTCAATTTCGAAATTCCCGCGTAACTTTTTAAGGAAGTATAAGTATACAGGTTTTTCTTTCATTGCTATGAAGAAGTCTGCTAAATATGCGAAAGTGTTTAATAATCCAAATTTTATTGGTGAAAATTTTTTAATTGGCGATACTGCAAAAACAATAAATTAAAAATTTTCTTTTTTGGTTTAAGAATATAAAATAACACCTATTCTTGTAAAAAGAAAGAATGGATTTTCGCCTTTAACGAAAGCACTAATCAATACAGGAAAACTTTCACGTACAACGGAAATTGATTAAGACTAATGTATCCGGATTAGAAAAGAAAGTCAAAAACCCGCAGCTATTTCAGTACCGCACCAATAAAGCCCCAACCTTTCATCTAACAAATAGAAAACGATCTGCGATATTATCGACGACGATTGGCAGTTTGTAAAGTGTCAGAACGAGAGAAGAGAATGACGGCCATCTAACGATTCCTTCCAAATTGAAACACACGTCAATTCATCCTTTCTTCGACCTAAAACCGCAAGATCAAATCTCTCATTCCCCTTCTGCAGAGACTGCTTCTGTTACTGCACCCCTTTTTCGACACTTCGAAATCTTTTTCTTTCTTTCACCCATTCCTCCTATTTGGGCGTGCGGCATAGAGTGGATGGGAACACTTCCTCTTCCCCCGATGTCATTTATTAAGAGGATAGAGCTGACGTACCTACACGACAAACTCTCTCTTCAACCTACTCCTCTTTCTTTTTTCTCTCGCCCTCAACATTCGAGTCTGTCCATTAATGGGAAGGACCATCGTAGTTGTCGACGTAGTGGGAGGATGTCATCCAGAGTATGGCGGGTTAGTCGGCTAGAAGGATGGCGTAAAAATTATTACTTGATTTAATTTTTCACTTCGGATTTGCCGACAATGACTGATTGCTTGGCTTTTAGCGTTCTGCCGGTCGGAGTAAATGGAGCTCCGCTGAATGAAAACGTTCGTGCGCTTTCGTGTGGTTCAGATTATTGGATATTGTCGTCACTAATACATCAATGTTTACAAGCCATTTTGCGACGATGAAGTAAACTAGTGATCATGACTGACGATGAGTTGTACTTGACGCTAGAATTTTTTCCAGTAGGAAACATCTTAAAAATATTTTAACATGTAAGTACCTATTCCGTAGGATCGAAGGAAATTCTTGTCAGAAATAGAGCAAGAAGGTTCTTTAGACATGGAAAATACGTTTATAAGTATAAATAATAGTGGATTTGTTTAAAAATGGTAAAAATCGTATGCAATAAAGTACCATTCTATTCACCCAATGCAGTGATTCTCAAACTATATTAACTTTAGCGTAGATACGTCACCTAAACGTAAATGAGGCAATGAAGAAATTTAACTAATCATTATTTTAACAGAGACCATTTTACCAAAATACAGTACATACTGTAATGTTTTTAGCGTTATCGGCATTTCAATTGCATTTCCCGTTTCACCGGAAGTGACGTCAACTTGACTAGGAAAGAGCGAGAAATTGCTTCTTGTGACGCCAGACTGATCTGAAGAGCTCGTTGCTAAGCAAAGTAATCATAACAATTGGCAAACTGACAAATCTCAATTCCAAAAGTGTAAATTATTCTTGTTGTTTATTATTATTATATTCTACATTTGTCATACGTTCCTTCTTTGTTCTCGTTGATATTTTCCTTAATTTTAACTTCTTTCGTTAATTGTTGTTATTACTTTACTTTATCGAACTTTGCAATTAATTAATTATGGTAAGATTGTTTAAATGTATTAGTTTTTGATAGATACTATGTCTGACTTTTAGGTTTTTTGTGTTGTTACTTTTATGATGACTTTGACACGAACCATGCAAAACTGCTAGGTCAATTTTAATATTATGTAAATCTGGCAACAATTATCACCTTATCTGCCATGGTTGCCCAACAAATTGTAAAATGTCAAATACACCTAAAAAACTAAAACAAGCACATTGCCTGTCAAAAATTAGCAAATCTAAACAGAGCTACCATAATTAATTAATTACAATAAAGTTCGCTAAAGTAAAGTAGAAACAACAATTAACAAAACAAGTTAAAATTACATAAAATAATAACGAGCACAAAGAACGAAAGTACGACAAATGCAGGATATAAGAACAATAAATAACAAAAATAATTTACACATCGCATACCTGTCTACAATGAAAAAAACAGAAGAATTCTTCGAGTTTTGCTGCTTTATGGCATGAGGGTATTTTTGGCAGAAGCAAGACGAGTTAATAACACTTCTATAAGATTTTTTTGTCGAGCTTGACAACTGTTTCGCACAAAACACGAATGGTCACTAGTTCTTTTTTTTGTGTGCATGATTAATCCAGAATAGATTGTGTTTCGAAATAATTATAAAATATTTTGAACCAGGCCATACCTTATGGCTGCTACTTGTTCCACCATAGGGTTGAGAGATCTAGCCACAGAATGGGTAACAAACTCTGTAATTTTCAAAATGTTGTTACTGTTGTTAAAAATGCGTCCACAAGAACAGAAGTGTTACCTATGGATTTAAAACGTTTCTGTTTGTGGGAAGATTATTCATCAACTTATAAGCCACACAAACCTGAGGCCGTATCTACAAAGTACGGTGGAATTTATATTTACAAGAGGTTTAAAGTACAAAAAACGACAGTACATCTCAAATCATCAAAATACTACTAGGCCCGAGAAGCCAATGAAAAAAATCTAGAAGAGCTTCTCTAACAGATTCAGAAAAGACATAGAAGATGTTCTATTCAATTAAACAATTAAACAACGTGAATTGGCAACTATTTCGATGGCCATCTTGTAAAATCTAGTTGATGTAATTTGTCTTCAATACGCTACTAAAAACTCCAAAAACTCACTCGAATAAAGTTTAAATAACTACTTTAATACGCAAAACGTTTAAAATATCGGGCGCTAAAGTAACAACAGCAGTTCGCAAAAATCTCAAATGATCTTAATTACTTATGTCAAAAAGATTCATATGAATCAAAGAGAGTTGTCCAATAATATACAAGGTGTTTGACAGAAAACAAACTTAAAGTAATGTATACGTTTGAAGTAAGTAAGTTAAAGAGAAGATATGTCTGCGTAAAATACATTATAGGTACCAGAGTCTTTAAACGGGAGGAGTAGGTATTTAGAAAACCGCCTTTGCACTTTCAAATAAAACTCCTAAGTCATTCACTTTGGCTTTCCCTGAGATGGGTTGTGTTTTAGCAGAATAAGGAAACTAGGATTTGAAGTCCTTGTGTCTGAAGTTACTGAGCATTTAGCAACATTTAAGGAGATCTTGTTTAGTGTACACCGTTCATCAATCAATGCAAGATTAAACTACAAGAATAATTTACGCTTTTGGAATTGAGATTTGACAGTTTGGCAATTGCTATGATTTCTTTCCTTAGCAACGAGTTCCTTAGATCAATTTGGCATCACAAAAAACAATTTGGTGCCCTTTCCTAGCCAGCTTTGCTTAACAACAAAAACAGATTACCAAAACCTTTATTGCTGCATATCGTTGTATTTCCTAAGTTAAAGTGTAACATGTGGTATCATTGGATTCGGCTTTCGATTATCTTCCTAAAAGCCTAAAACTATACAGGGTGTTCTATTTAAAAAAACATAGTTGACGTCACTTTCGATGAAACCGGAAATACAATTGAAATGCTGATGACGGCAAAAGTTAGCACATCGAAAATAGAAATCGACCCATTTTTCCAAAAAACGCTAGCTTCTGTCATTCAAAAGTTAGTATGGAGGGGGAAGGGACACTTTAGAACCGTGTATATAAATCTTGCATTCTTTCAAATGATTCGATTTTATAACAGTTGCACTTTGATATATTTTTTAACGAATAAATTTACAAATTTTTCGACTTTTCAATACAATTCACTTCTAAGCACATTTATGTTCCACAATAGCTAGCGTAAAAAGCCTTGATTGTCTGTTCCTTCGCCCAACTGTTCTCGTCAGCATTTGTTAATTTTCGACCAATAATAACTTACGATACGTTTTCTGTTTAAAAATATTTATTATCCTTAAAATGAAATTACATATAACTTATCGTATTACATCTCTGTTCATTGTGCGTCTTATATTCGATGGCGTCTGACCAGGGTAAAGATTACATTCCGAGGAGCTGCGAATATGCAATATGTCTCATTTTTGCAACAAAGTTTACTTTTTATTTTTATAATAAAGTTTATTTTTTATTTTTATAATAAAGTATTAGTTCTGGACCTTTTATTTTTTTATTTCTAACTCAGAAAAATAAGGATGCTTCTTACAATCGGTGGCGTCTTATAATCGATGAAATACGGTAATTTATATAAATGATTTTAAATTACAAATTCCCTTCCAGTCTGCAATATTATACTAGAGTTTACCGCTTAGCGTCATTGCGAAGTGCCAACGCCGCCTATCTGCAACCTTCAAATGTGCACGTTCCCTGGTGTACCTGACTGTTAGATAGCGATATTTAGTTTGAGAAAATATTATTTTGTGTCAAATATAGTTATTTTATTGGTGAATGAAGTGACCTTAAATTTAAAAATTAAGAAGTGATGTGTTTTTCCAGGGATCATCGTTTGCTCGAGATACTTTTACCTAATAAAACTAGCGGGATAGAGAGAGGGGACTAACAAGAGGGGCAGAGATATATAATAATAATCATAATAACTCGAATGGCGGTACTTATGACATTACAGTACATGCATCAACTAAAGTTTAATACGGATATATCAACAGCAGATCAATGGTATCGACAAATATTGGTTCTTCGGCTTACATATATAAAAGGCCGTTAGGTTTTTCCTCCTAAATAATGTTTGTGAGCTACCCAACATTATTTCTAAGCAATATGGCCGTATCTTATTTAGAAACAGTAAAGAAACAAGACGTATCTTAAAAAATTGTTAAATTCCTAAGGAAATAGGTAGCATCTCGGTTTCCTTAGCCAATAGATCAGAATTCAGGGTTACGCCTTTTTGGCTTACCACCAAACATTATAGGGGCAATCTTCTAGCTAAGCAAAAAGGCCGTTATTTAACTAGCGAAAAATTTATTTTTTAAATGACAGTAGTTACTAAAATAAAGATTATCTCAATACTTTCAACAGTGTATTTCGTACCTATTTATGCTTAACCATAACCTCTCTCGTAAGAGCCTTTACTAGTGAACATTGGAAAACCAGTGTTTCGATTATCATGTGAAGTGAGTAAAATGTGGAAAGATCACAAAGATAAAGCAGACAAATCTCGTATAAGGTATTTGACAGACAAAGATAAGGGAGTAAGCAAAGATGCTGTAATATAATGTGCAGGTAAGGAAAAAGTAATTGTATCACCACGTCTTGATATGTTCAAATCAGCAATACTTACACATCGCATACCTGTCTACAATGAAAAAAACAGAAGAATTCTTCGAGTTTTGCTGCTTTATGGCATGAGGGTATTTTTGGCAGAAGCAAAGACGAGTTAATAAACACTTTCTATAAGATTTTGTTGTCGAGCTTGACAACTGTTTCGCACAAAACACGAATTGGTCACTAGTTTCTTTTTTTTTGTGTGCATGATTAATCCAGAATAGATTGTTGTTTCAGAAATAATTATAAAATATTTTGAACCAGGTCATACCTTTATGGCTGCTAACTTGTTCCACCATAGGGTTGAGAGATCTAGCCACAGAATGGGTAACAAACTCTGTGATTTTCAAAATGTTGTTACTGTTGTTAAAAATGCGTCCACAAGAACAGAGGTGTTACCTATGGATTTAAAACGTTTCTGTTTGTGGGAAGATTATTCATCAACTTATGTTGAGCCACACAAATCTGAGGCCGTATCTACAAAGTATGGTGGAATTTATATTTACAAGAGGTTTAAAGTACAAAAAAAAAGCAGTACATCTCAGATCATCAAAATACTACCAGGCCCGAGAAGCCAAGGAAAAAAATCTAGAAGAGCTTCTCTAACAGATTCAGAAAAGACATAGAAGATGTTCTATTCAAAAAACAATTAAACAACGTGAATTGGCAACTATTTCGATGGCCATCTTGTAAACTCTAGTTGATGTAATTTGTCTTCAATACGCTACTAAAAACTCCAAAAACTCACTCGAATAAAGTTTAAATAACTACTTTAATACGCAAAACGTTTAAAATATCGGGCGCTAAAGTAACAACAGCAGTTCGCAAAAATCTCAAATGATCTTAATTACTTATGTCAAAAAGATTCATATGAATCAAAGAGAGTTGTCCAATAATATACAAGGTGTTTGACAGAAAACAAACTTAAAGTAATGTATATGTTTGAAGGAAGTAAGTTAAAGAGAAGATATGTCTCCGTAAAATACATTATAGGTACCAGAGTCTTTAAACGGGAGGAGTTGGTATTTAAAAAACCGCCTTTGCACTTTCAAACAAAACTCCTAAGTCATTCACTTTGGTTTTCCCTGAGATGGGTTGTGTTTTAGCAGAATAAGGAAACTAGGATTTGAAGTCCTCGTGTCTGAAGTTACTGAGCATTTAGCAACATTTAAGGAGATCTTGTTTAGTGTACACCGTTCATCAATCAATGCAAGATTAAACTACAAGAATAATTTACGCTTTTGGAATTGAGATTTGACAGTTTGGCAATTGCTATGATTACTTTCCTTAGCAACGAGTTCCTTAGATCAATTTGGCATCACAAAAAACAATTTGGTGCCCTCTCCTAGCCAGCTTTGCTTAACAACAAAAACAGATTACCAAAACCTTTATTGCTGCATATCGTTGTATTTCCTAAGTTAAAGTGTAACATGTGGTATCATAGGATTCGGCTTTCGATTATCTTCCCATAAGCCTAAAACTATACAGGCTGTTCTATTTAAAAAAACATAGTTGACGTCACTTTCGATGAAACCGGAAATACAATTGAAATGCTGATGACGGCAAAAGTTAGCACATCGAAAATAGAAATCGACCCATTTTTCCAAAAAACGCTAGCTTCTGTCATTCAAAAGTTAGTATGGAGGAGGAAGGGACACTTTAGAACCGTGTATATAAATCTTGCATTCTTTCAAATGATTCGATTTTATAACAATTGCACTTTGATATATTTTTTAACGAATAAATTTACAAATTTTTCGACTTTTCAATACAATTCACTTCTAAGCACATTTATGTTCCACAATAGCTAGCGTAAAAAGCCTTGATTGTCTGTTCCTTCGCCCAACTGTTTTCGTCAGCATTTGTTAATTTTCGACCAATAATAACTTACGATACACTTCCTGTTTAAAAATATTTATTATCCTTAAAATGAAATTACAGAAAACAAACTTAAGGTAATGTATATGTTTGAAGGAAGTAAGTTAAAGAGAAGATATGTCTCCGTAAAATACATTATAGGTACCAGAGTCTTTAAACGGGAGGAGTAGGTATTTAAAAAACCGCCTTTGCACTTTCAAACAAAACTCCTAAGTCATTCACTTTGGTTTTCCATGAGATGGGTTGTGTTTTAGCAGAATAAGGAAACTAGGATTTGAAGTCCTCGTGTCTGAAGTTACTGAGCATTTAGCAACATTTAAGGAGATCTTGTTTAGTGTACACCGTTCATCAATCAATGCAAGATTAAACTACAAGCTGTATCATCCGTAAAAGTAGTTTTTTTTCGGATTCGCAGTCATTAAAATACAATTAACGAAAAAAAGAAAACAACTGCATAATGAGTAAAAGTAGGCTTGATTTCGAAGATTTTAAAAACAAATAAAATGCGGAATGATAATAGTTAATAGCAAACTTAAAATACTTCATAACTAATAAGGAAACCAACAAAAGGTTCGCGTAGTTTAACTCAGAACTGATTGAAAACTTTAACATTCTTTTTCAAATCCACAGAGCCACTCCACACTTTATTATATAAGCTTGATTATCCTGTACATTCACGAACTAATCTCCATTTACGATATCAGTCGCTTGAATATGAGTCGACATCGAGGACGAAACGTATTTCGTATTCATTATTCATTCGCTTTCCACGGGCACCGTGTTAGATTCCCCAACTTATCCGAATGATTCGTCGTCTATTGTCTTGCAGATGTGCTCCCCCTTTTGTCGTCGGGTTGCATATGCTCGGTTGCAGTCTTTAGAACGTTCCGCAAAACGACAAACAAGGACACGGTAAATAGGGAAGCGACATAGTTCTGATACAAGAACTTAGAATAAACAACAATACGGAAACTAGATGTCTTTCGCTTTACTATGTGTACATATGTACATAAGCGGCAAGTTCTACGTAGATTGACAATCTTAAACTTAATTCCACGTCGAAAATATATAGACAAGGAGGATAATAACGTTACGGTCACAATCGACGATGAATAATTACGTATTCATGACTTGGCGAACGTTATCCGACACGTGTTTCTAAAGGGTTTATTTTGTATTAGAGATTAGTTGTTTAAAATTACGAGAAAACATAAATCTAATTCTAAGCACTACATCTTTATTTCTGTAAAATATTTAGTTAATTCAAATGATTATTCTAGCGCTAGCACAAGATTTTCGGGTTTGGTTGTGGATCAACATCTTGATTGGAGTGAACGTATTGCAATAGTATGCAAGAAAGTAAACTCAGCCTACGCCCTAAACCTACGTTTTATGTAGCCCAGCTTTAACAAATATTTTATATACATCTGATGTCATATTTTACCTGAATCTAGTTTGTTCTGGTGTGGGAGAGAACAAATAAAAAAAAACTCAGCCGATTGATTTACAACTTAAGGAAAGTGAATCATGCCGAATACTAGCTGGTATTACAAATTTTAACAGTTTGTTAGAAAGGTTACCGCATTATAATCAATCGAGCAAAATTAAAAATTACATTATTAATAATATAGATTTTATACTTATTGAGCGACCCTCGTATACTACAGTGTCATCCATGTTTATTTTTAACATGACACCTACTACATTTACAAATACATTAAATCAGCCGTTCGGGTTAAGTGTAATTTGAGAATATTTACGATTAAATACGTAATAATACAATGGAGCTTGACATGTGTCAATTACATTAAGATGAACGCATATCTTCATATTTTATTTACGAGGGTAAGTCAAATATTATCTACACTTTCGCTATAACAAGCTTTGAAGGTTATCGTAGTGGCGGCCGCTTGCGCATGCGTTGAGTTGGCGCCCCTGTGGCCATGTGTGCGGAATTTAATCACAACCGCGTCATTTGTCTGCTAACTACAACAGCATAAGCATGTCAGCTTCGCTATTCGTTTGCACCAAAGAGGAACAACGAGCAGTGATCAGATTTTTGTGGTCAGAGGGTGCGAAAGGTGCTGAAATTCACCGGAGACTTTTATCACAATACGGTGACAGTGCTTTATCTCGTAAAAGCGTTTTTTATGGGTCGAAATGTTTCAAAGTGGCCGCAGGAGTGTAACACAAAAAGAGGGAGCTGGACGGCCGTCAACCTCGACCACCGACGATAACATTCAGCAAGCTCGAGAGATGGCTACAGCAAATAGGCGAGTTACCATAAGTGAGGTTACATCTTCTTTAAACATCAGTCACTATTCTGCTTAAAAATGCGTCGCCTTTCGCGTTGAAGCGATCCAGTAAGCGTTGGCAGATGTCCAAACGTTTGGTTTTGTTTTCTGCGGTAAGCATTCGTGATACCCGTCGCGCACACACTTTACTAGATTTGAGTTCATCGTGGATAATTTGATAGGCAGAACCGTGACTGATTTTTAAAGAAGATGCAACCTCACCTATGGTAACTCGCCTAAGTTGTTTGATTATTTTTTCATGTTTTCGTAGCAAAAGCAGATGTGCATCAGGCTTATGCAGAATTAGGAATTCAAAGAAATAATTTTCTGAACATATCGAACCAATTCTCTATATAAATGATCAGCCTTTACTGGTAGGCGAGAAAAGTTGGCATTGGGAAATATGTTTATAAGGATTATTTCAGAATACGGTTATAAGAATTGTAGTAGTTGATCATCCTATTAGAGGGCGCTATAAAAATTCTTCCTGTACATGTAGGAAGGGTTTGAGTAATTTTTATAGCAGTACAAACTAGTACGCGAGTGCTTGCAAAACCCAGTGGCTCTGTCATGACACAAGAAAGTTACCTTGGAATGAGTACTAAAACACAAAGGTACAGCGACCAATGAAATCGCAGACCAGCTAGCGAGAGAAGGTTTTAAAATTAAATCTCACTTGTGCGTGTAATTAACGAATGGTTTACAAAAGAATGCCAGTTTTATGGGAACCATGCAGCTGAACAGAGGCGCAGAAAGACAATGAGGAGACTCCCCCAACATTTAACTACTAATATACCTGCTTTAAACAGGATTCAACATGTTTATTATCAGGACATGGTTGTTTGAGAGCTCATCTGCACAGTATGGAGATCGGTAAAGATGGAACCCATATGCAGACTTTGTAATGAAGAGGAGAAAACAGCCTCTCATATCATTTTCGAGTGCGAAGATTTGTTTTGCAACCGCAATTGATCCACCAACAGAGAAAGATTTACTGTATAAGACATTAAACCAAATCAAAGGAACTAACCTGTTTGTGTAAAACTGAGGCTAGAGCAGGCTTAATACAATAGGTCAGTTGGGTTGTAGTGTTAAGGTTGTAAAATGCTTTACATTGCGAAAATCATCACATCGCGGGCAGGTAAAATCAGTGCTCTTATGTGTCAGCAACTATCCCGAAACATATTCTTCCAAACTGTACAACGTATCAACAGCAACGAAAAGGTAGGATAATTTGCTATATCAATTTGTGAAAGTTCAGAAACAGATAGTTTTCTTACAACTACTCCTGGAACTGTCTCCACATCACGCTTTAATAATTATGGAGTTTTATCCGCGATTTGTAGGAGTATGGATGTTCATCAGTTTGCTGCTGCAATTGTTGCCTATTACACTTTATTAGGAAAAAAGAACAAAAGGAGACTGGAGGAAAAATGTGGGGTTAAAACGTAGAGTACAATTGGAAGCTTGTAACACTCTAATAAGAGAAACTCAAGGCAAGGACGCTCATTAGATTTGAAATTTTGTTCGTATGAAAGCAATATAGGTTCGGTATGTAATAGAATTAGTTGGATCAAACATTGCATGCGGATGAAGGGTAAATGTGAAGTGGTGCCTATGTTAGTATTTAGTCATAGTCAATCTTTTTATTGCACTTATTGTTAGTGGGAATTACTTCGTGTAATTTACCGTCAAATATTTAGAATTTCCTCTTCTTGGCTATTGGTATTACCCGCAAATACGTAGAAGCGTAGAAGCTCTAGACGCCGAAATCCCTCAGACATACACGGCCAGGCCGAATGCAGAAAGGGGCTTTACCGCGACCGAGAGGGTGTATCAATGATATTTATTGGGTTGGTGCACGTAGCGAATGCGACTCGGCCATATATTCCGAAACAGATGCTTACTTCGGGGCCATGGCTTAACCGAGGCTTATGTCTCCTTAACGGCATCTGCAACCTGTGCTTATTGGATTGTATGAACAGCTTAATTAGTATCCGGAAATTATGTACCGTGCTCTGTGCACACATCACAAAGGGTCGAGGATGGAGGGAAGCAGCGGGTCGAAGGGAGAGTTTGGCTTGGAAGCAGTTCTCCTTTTTAGTATTATGTTATTAGCGAGAATTTGGGTTTGTTTTATGTATTGTTATGTTATAAACGAGGAGAAAAATTGATCTATCGAAATAAATTAATTAATTGTACAGTCTGTAGATCCGAGAGTGTCCCCTAGACACTCTTTCGGCAGTTTAATTACGAATTAACCTCGACTACGTTTGAAAAGAATTAAATTTGTAAAGAGAAAACCAACCTCAAATTATGATGTTTCAATGTAAACGCTATGTTTATATTTCACATACACGAACCCCACGTATTTTAAAATTGCCAAAATTGACTCTCATTTCGTAATTGACGTTAATTTAATCATTAGATACCTTTAAAGGAACACTTAAACAAATGCACGTAGCTACAGCGGCTATTTGACCTAAACTGAGAGAATTATAAGCGTCCCTTGACTCCTTTGTTTTTCGCAATAGCGGTTGCTTTATCATCCAATTCGGATGTGCCTTTCGAATTTCAAATTGAAATTTGAAATGGAACTCTACGATCTCAGATACAGGGTGTTACGAAATTCGCGCATACGGACTATGGGACGAAGTTAAATAGTAAAAACTGAGACGGAATGTTCCTTTATCATTATTTAATGTGACCAATGTTTTCTAACTCTTTAAAAATGAAATATAAAACATGTAAACATTTTTAATATTAAACAACTGAAATTGTACAAAACAAAACATGACTAAACAGGAGCTTAGAGGGCTTTGCAATCATTATAAAAACAAAGGTGGTGAGTAAACAACTAGTTGACATTTCTACTTTCGTCATTAAAATGATACAGTTTTTGTATTTTGAATGGAAACGTATGAAGTAATGGCTCAAGACAATTGTGAGTATTTCGATATGTTGATGGCTCGTGGTGCTTCAAATAACAACACAGGTCAAGCAGCACAATTGTATGCAATATAATTTCCTGGGCGTCGTCTGCCAAATACTAATGTCTTTAGAAGACTAGAAGACAGAATTCTTTTCACCGGATGCGTTACAATACAACCACGAAGAAATGCTGGCCGTCCTCGTTTACGTGAAAATGCAGTAATTGATTTAATAAGAAACGATCCTTCAAGAAGTACTACGTGCGTTAGGAGAGAATTGAGATTAAATCATATTCGCGTATGGCGTGCTCTGAGACGTGACCAACAATATCATTTCACAACAGTCCCGTATTTCAAAGATAATGATGGCCCACTTTGGCAAGCGTTCTGCGAATGTTATTTAAATCTCGATTTGAACATCCAAGATTCCATTCTGAGGACAGGTGAATGTTTATTTACCCAAAATCATGGGGATATGAGAATCCACATTTAATGATGCCTAGAAATCGCCAACGTCGCTTTGGTTTAAATATTGGGACTGGTTTATTGGCTGGGTATTTTTTCATTATCTTTAGTTTATTCATACTTTGTCACACAGCATAAATGGAGAAAATTATTTCGGTTTTCTGCAACAACAGCTTCCAGAACTTTTGGACGATGTGCCTCTAAATCTCCGATTTTTATGCACAACGGAGCAGGTCCCCACTTTGCACGAATTGTACAGGATTATCTGGATAATACTTTCGATGACCGTTAGATTGATAGAGGTGGTCCAATACCCTGGGTATCTCGATCGCCAGATCTGGTATCTTGCAATTTTTGTCTATGGGGCGTTTTGAAATCGTTAGTTTACCAAACACCTGTGACCGATGTTAATGAACTAGAAAACCGTGTCATAAATAGTTTTGTTTTATACATTTTCAGTTGTCTAATATTAGAAATAGTTGCATGTATTATTTTTCTACTTTAAAATTGCTATAAGTCAAAAAATATTGGTCACATTAAAAAAAATGATAAAGGAACATTTGTTTCAGTTTTTGCTGTTTAACATCATCCCATAGTCCCAGTGTCCGCGAATTTCGTAACACTCTCTATGACACTACGAGCAACCATCGAATATGAAATTTTTCCAACGAACATGATCATTTCTTGACCAGAAATGCTTAATTTATGATATTAGGGCAGAGACACGACTGAATTTACATTGTAAATTGCTGTAGAAATATACTACATTAAAACTGAAGATTTAGGGTATGTAGGAGACGAACACAAGACAAGTTATTTAGCCGTTCCACCATGATCGTCGCTGTAATAAGATAACATTAGCTCCTAACACCTCCACCATCTAAGTAGTCGCTTATAGAAGGAGTGGGAAACCCTGAGAAGGAAGCCAAAGGGGTTTTGGTGTTGAATGTGTGGACATACGTTATGGCGCTAATGGCTGCTTTGGATGTTGTAAATTGTGACGTCACGGTATGTATGGGCTGGCCTCTTCATGAGGAGTGAGTTGATAATAACTTTTGTACACAACAACATAGTAAACGGTTTCCACATCACAGAAATCCTGGTAAAAATACATTTATCAGAGTTTTCAACAAACTGTGTGAGACCGCAATGCTTCCCAGTGCTAATATAACATCTGAAAGAGCTACTCGGCAAGGTTCAGAAGAAGTAGAAAATATTCTGGATTTAGTAGAAGAAGATGCAACGACTAGTTCACGAAAAATTGGTACTCAATTGGGCATTCTACATTCACAGTATATTCAGCGTATGAAGCACCTAAAACCGGTAGATTGTGCTAAGCGTATGGAATTTTGTCGGTGGATAAATAATAACACTATGCTCGTATCGGAGACTTTTTTTGCAACAAGGTGGGCACCCGGGGGGTAAACCTAATTCGAGTATGCCGAATCTAATGGTGCTAACCGTTTTTAAAAGTTAGCTCGCGTTTTCGAGTAATTTCAATTTAAAAATTTTAGGCCTACTAAATGTTGCTTTACCTGACGAACGAAATGTGCAGGAGCTCCATCATGCTGGTAATGCATTTGCTCCTGCACATTTCGTTCGTCAGGTCAAGCAACATTTGGACAGTAGGTTTCCAGGGCTTTGGATTGGTTGCAGTTGTCCTATTGGGTGGCTTCCAAGATTTCTAGACCTCACACCACTAGACTATTGTTTATGGGGCTGGTTCAAAAAAGAAGTATACATGGTAAAAGACATTCGGGGCGTCTAATACGTCGACGTATTAGAAATACTGCAGCCGATATTAAAAAAAGACATGAAACAACCAGGAGAACAATAGGCGCCCTTTGTGGACGCATAAAGCGTTTAGAGATCAATGGCGGTATTTTTGAACGTTTACAAAAAAAGTTAACGTACGAAATTTTGTTTATTTGTAATTTCGCTACAGCTTGAGAACATATGAAAATTGGATAAGAAAATGAGTTTTTTTTATTAAATTATTTTCACGTGTGCAATACATTCTTGGAGTTTGGTTCGTTCCTCCCGACTCACTCTGTATAATTACTATTGCAGTACTATTGTAAAGTACAACAAACATGTAAGAATATACGGAGGAAGGAAGATAACATTTTATTAAAACGTTTAGTATGCATTTAGATACTGTAAAATTTCACAAAAGAAGCTTTATTTAAGGATACACTAGAAGAATACTTGACTGTAACATCACATAAACAAACTTGCGATTTATTACACAAGAAACTGTGGAAAAAATCTGCATGTTTTGTGAATTTGCAGGTTTGACACCAGGGTCGTAATACACACATACGTCTTCTTCCAGTGCGTACTTAAATAAATTGCTCTTTTAAGTTTGATCAATTATGCTTGGAAATATTTAAGAAAACCAACCATCAATAAGCTATTGACGCTTCCTTCTACCAAAGGCAAAACATCAAGCTAGATTCGATACATCAAATATGAAAAATCTGCCATCGAATATCCATAAATAGAAACAACCACTTCGCGTATTAAAAATTGATTAATGTTGTTTGAATCGGTAAATTTAGCAGTCCGAAATAAATTCAACGGTCGCCTCTATGTAATGTGTATAGCGCGCGCATATACCTACGGTTAAATATTTCATATCCAGATATATCCAGACGATATTTTTCATCCCTGCGCTGTCTCTACCATTCCTCCCGCTCTAGTCGCAGCTTCGCATCCGGTCGCTCCCTCTCCACCTATACCTCTCCCCCACCCCCTTTAGCAAATGAATTTATTATGCCCATCGGAGGTGGAAAATGTGGGATGCAATTTCTACATTGCCCATAAAAGGTATCGAGACACCATAAAGTCTCTTAACAAAAAGCGGCTTCGCGTTTATAAAGTGAAGGGTATGTGAACGAACGTTGTAAATAACAAGTCGTAAATTTTTATATAAAGGAATGTAAATGGTTTAAATTGGTGTATGGAATTTTTAGTTTGGCTACGCTTAATTTTTAAATACGTTATGAATAACGCTGGCCACGAGCGGTATCGCGCATCGGCGTAGAATCAGTTCGGACCGAGAGGGACGGTAGTATTACTTCGTCTGCGGAGCAGTACGGACATTTTCGCTGCCGGCCATTTGCGCAATTGTTTATATGTCCTAGAAAAATTATGATTTCGTCAGCAAAACGACCGCGGTCGGACAAACTTCGAAAATTTATTGCAGAAATTCCAGACTTAATATATGAAGGTGCTAAAATTAAATGTGTAATCTGTAAAATCCCGTTAATGTGTAAAGCATGTCTCAAAAAGAAATTGCGCACGAGACAATGAAAAATTTATATTTAATTTATGCGTTACGTTTATCGCATGTAATATACCGTTTAATTTACTAGACAAGGAACCATTTATCTGCTTTTGGAATAACTATTCGGAGTGCAAATTACCAAGTCGAACATCGTTACGAAGAATTGTGCCATCTGCGCGCGAACATATTGAACAAAAAATAAAATCGGAGTTGAAAGATCAAAAATTGTGGTTATGTGTCGACGAAACAACAGATCGGAAGAAACATTCTGTTCTTAATGTAATGGCACGCAAATTGGAACCTCATCAATCGGCACCTTCAATTCTATTAGTCTCCAAACGAATACAACAGTGTACTGCCGAAGTAATTTCAAAGTTAGTGTTAAATTATTGGACAAGTTTGAACTTCAACAAACCAACTCTTGATGTTAGTGAGTGATGGTGCTGCAAACATGCTTTCTGTAGGCCGGTCTCTTAAAAAGCATTCTGCTAATTTGTTACACATTACGTGTAAAATTCATGCTCTCAATCTTGTGGCGGATAGTATCAGAAAATGTTATCCTGAGGTAAACGCTTTAATAGCGCATACCAAAGCAGTATTTGTCAAATCACCGAAACGTATTCGCGAATTTCACAGACTGTGCCCCCGTATACCAGAGCCACCATAACCTATTCTAACTCGTTGGGGAACATGGTTGCAGGCCGCGTTTTATTATCATAAATATTTTGACAATATTAAGAACGTAGTTTTATAATTCGATACAAAGGAAGCTGCCGCTATCCAGAAAAGCCAGTCGAAATTTCAAGATAGTCAGGTCAAAATGGATTTAAAAATCATTCACGACAATTACTTCGGGCTAGCAAATGCAATAGAAAAATTACAAAATCCTGTGGTGCCGTTAGAAGAATCTCTACATGTTCACGCACAGCTATGCGCGATTGAAGACGCAAAAAATGTTTCTGTTCTAGAAAAATTTGAAAGTGTTTTTGAGAAAAATTCTGATTTTGGCACATTAAGACACATTTGTGAAGGTGCGTCAACAGAATCGTTAAGTTATTTGAAAGATTATTTTACTTACGCAAATATTACGTCACTAGATGTAGAACGTTCGTTCTCTGCATATAAACGCATTTTTTCCTCATGCCGTACTAGTTTTGCCGAAACAACAGTTGAAACATATCTAATGTTGCAGATATTTAACAGACATTATTCACTTTGTGATTTCACAGAGGACTCTTAAAATGGTAAGTGTTTGAGCACGTGTTATTTAATTTTTATTTAAAAGATGAGCGAAATTATTTGCGGTAGTAAACATCTCTATTAGCAGAATAACTCTAGTGGAACACGAGGCCTGGTCGACTCTACGCTACTGCGCGGTACCGCTCGTGGCCAGCTTTAGTTATGAAGCAACCATAAACATGCCAATGGAACACTCAAGTACCCACTACCGACCTGCTATGTAGTTACCTTTGACAATTATCGCAAGAAGAGGCCAAAGAGGAAGGAATTTGCTTGGTGTGTAGGGTAAATGAGGAGAAACTTGGATGGGCAGCTTATTGAAGTTGGATAGGTCAGCAGTTAAAGAAAGAGCATAATTACATCTGAACTAAATAAAGTCGAAAGAAGACAGAGGAAACAATCTCAAGTTGGAACTCCTTCGAACGACCAAAGAAGGGAGAAACGGTGCCCAGGAAATACAAGTGGTTTTCTAGGTTCAAATTTTGAATTTTGAGAGGAATTTAGCATTGTAAAACAACATCAACATTTTCTTGTACATTTTAAAGAATTAATAGTTCAATATTTATTTTAAGAGGTTTTAGAAGACGTAATACGCGACAGTGTCCAGCTTACGCGAATGATGTAGCGCTGATTACTAGAAGGGAGGAAGAACTAATAGATGCAATCAAACAACTAATAACTGCAGCTAGGAAGAAAGGGCTACACATAAATACAGACAAAAGTAATTATATGAAATTAAAGATAAATCATAAAGGAAAAGAAGAAGAAGGATTACAGGTTATGATTAGCCAAGAGTGTTTGCAATTTTAATTTTGTCGTTTCTCGCATCCCCAACAACATTGTTCCTTGTCGTTCCAGTCTTCTTCTTGGAATCGTCGACTTTCTATTTCCATGTGAATGTTTAAAATCCATTTCCTTCGCGGCCCTCCTCGTTTATTTCTCTGTGCCGGTTTGAGAATTATTCACCTTGGTGTGCCCCAAGATCCTATTTTCGTACCGCTCTTATTTTTGCTTTATATTAGCGACTTGGCAGAAGTTACTGAGGGATAACAATTCTTTAGTCAGATGACACCTCATGCAGAGAGAAAATCTGTGAAAAAAACGTAAGAACAAAATAATAAGGGTTGGAATCAAGATGGTTTCGACTCACAAAATTCTATATTAACATTAATCGATGCAACCGGTTTCATGCAATGTCCTCGGACCACAATTTAGTAAAGCAGTAAGAAATATTGTCAATGAATGAAATTAAATATCTGTTGAAAATTTCTTTGCTGGTCACAATACAAACAAAACAAATATATCTTTTTAAATACCGCCTATATATGTTAATTAAATGTAGGGCCAATATTCAGGATCTCGCTGCAAAGTTGGGTAATTTCTGCTACAGCCTGCGAGAGATTTCGCAATATGTTCATACCAATTTCGGCTACAATACGGAATCATCATATTCTGGAGAAATGCAGTAGATTCTAACCAAATTTTCGTACTGCAAAAAGCATGCATAAAGGCTGTCGTCCAACGTGGGACAAAGCGGTATTTAGAGAAAATACGTAACATAAATACTTATCTTACCGTCTATATATGTATTAGAATTTTTAATATTTGTAAAACAGCTTTATAGTGGTATTCTTAAGAAGTATGAAATAGATCACGAACGCAGCAGTAGGCAGAAAGTTAGCAATCAATCACTCCCTTGTCTGTGTTTTGTTTTTTATAAGATTTGTTTTATGTTTGTTGGTTATTTTTTATATTTACTATGAGAGGACGTATTCTTCCCTGCTGTAATATGGAATAAACGGGTTGTAAATAATGCATAAATTCGTATTTATATCAGCTTTTGAACATGATTTTGATTTTTCAATCGTTGAATAATAATAATAATAATAATAATAATAATAAGCTTTATTGCCCAACATAGAAAATTCCAATTACTGGACAAGTAATTAATTAAACAAATTACAAAACGAGTACAAAAAACAAATAATAGTAGCAAGTTACAAAGAATTATTAAAGTAAAGAGCAGTGATTATCCTTATTGTATGTAAAGTATCGTAAAAAATATCACATTGCGAAGATATGAGATTAAAGTTTGTACAAGTCACATAAATAGGTGATTTTAAAAGAGCATTTGTTCGAGGAAACGGTAGATAAAACGTATTCGAATACCGGACACCAGAGCGTGGGATTATAAATTGTAATCTTTGAAGTAGTGCAGAGCAGTGAATGCAGCCATTACACAATTTCCAGAGAAACACCAAACCGGAGGATATGCGCCGAAAGTTAAGAGAGGGTAAATTAAATCGGAACAACAGTAACATATAATCAACGCCTCTCGGTGGATACACTCCGTCTTGCCGGAACCAGAGGAGTTTAGCAAATCTGCGTTGGACCAGTTCCAATTGGCGTTTATGCGTTAAATAGTAAGGGCACCATAAGATGGACGCGTATTCCAGACGGGATCTAACAAGAGCGTAGTACAAAGATTTCAAGGCTACCTCAGTGGTAAACTCTCTGCAATTTCGCACAATAAAGCCAAGAGATCTTCTAGCCGCATGGGAGATACTGATAATGTGTTGCGCAAAAGTGAGTTTGCTATCAAACAAAATCCCTAGATCCTTAATTAGTTCGACACGTTCGATGTTAACTTGATTAAGCTCATAGTTGAAAGTAATTGGCGTAGATACACGTGTGAATGAAATAACTTTACATTTGCTAATATTCAGAGGTAGATTATTTAATGCACACCATTTAGAAATATTTGTAAGATCGCTTTGCAAGAAGTAACAATCCTCAGGACTGGACACCTTACGATATAGCTTCAAATCGTTAGCGAATAGTAATGCATTCGACGATACACATGTACTTATATCGTTAATGAATAAGTTGAAAATCAAAGGTACAAGGTTAGACCCTTGAGAGACTCCCGAAGAGGCAATGTATTGACGAGAGCAGAAGCCATTATAAAAAACATATTGAAGTCTATTGAACAAATATGATTGAAACAGGTGCACAAGCGAATCACTAAACCCAAAAGACATAAGCTTATATGGAATTAAAGAATGTGCACCTATACTTTTTATTTTCAGTACTGTACACAAAACTTTCCACTTGGGGTTGAGATAACAAAACTTTCGAAAAAGTCCACTAATTTTCGTCACTACTGTAGATGAGGAGCCCATTTCGGCATCGTTTTCGCGCTACTCGAGAAGAGTAAGCGTTTCAGGATATTTGCAGGTAAATATTTTATAAATTATCCGGGCGGTCACCCCTCGTCCCTTAACGAATAATCGATAAGTTGTCAATATTTAAAAAACTTCCATTCTCCTCACGGATGGTACCACCGTTTCGTATTTCACTCTTGCGTTCTCCGGTTGTAAATTATTCTGTCAATATGAAACGAACCGAACGGCCGTTTTTCGAATGATTAACGTGTCGATATTTATACTTACTCTCCCTACCCCGCTCCTCAACGCACCTCGTTTCAGCTACAGACGAGCTATCGATTCCCATATTTATTCATAGTCGGTAATTTGTTTTTTGTATATATCTATATACGGTTAGATTCGGAAAGGCATAGGTACAGGTTAGGTATGCTTTGTTATTTTTGCGATGTGTATGGATGTTTTACTGCTTGCTGTTTGTAACTGGGTCGTTATTCTCACGCCGCGAACAAATAGCAGCGCGTCGCTTTTTGAATTCGACGAGGGTTTTGTGTTGTGAAAATGCGATCGTGTCGTGACCGAAAAATATCGCTCTGTTGTTCCGAATAAATTTTGGTTCGCGCGTTTTAACGAGGATATTATTTATGTTGCGTATCGACGCAGGTATTATCGAAACTAGTTTTGGCAAATTCTCGTACATTCATAACAAGGACGAATTCTCGATCTATATGAATTTTATGATCCGTTCAACTGTTTTAAAACGTAAAATGCAATACGTTTAAATTATATCAAATAAAAATTCGAAAATAATACAGTCCAGAAGTCCAGAAATAAAATTAAGTAGCAAGGAATCCTACTGACTGCTCCCAAGCTCCCACTAGATGATAATACACACTCTTAGAGTTTGGTGAAAGATGCTTTCCCATATGTTCGTTTATTTTGTAGGTTTCTTATTTTAAACTGCATTTGTATTTAATTCTTGTCATTATGCGAATTTAATCCTTTTTATTTACTTGAACTTTCATTTAATTTTATTTTCAGCGAATAAAACCTACTCTAAAAATATCAGTCTTTTATTGAATCATGTATTCCATTTTCAAAAACCTCAACATATTATGTATGTTAATACATGAATGCCCCATGTGGCGAATCATCGACCGTCCGCACAAATTTAAGGACTTTTAAGAGAGAGAAGGGTAAAAATTATACAGTCATCTTTTATAGTAATCCTTTAAGCTATCTTTCAATTTTATTGAACTTTTATGTTGTTAAGTAATTTTCGAAAACGTAGTATATTACTTTTGAGCAACAGTGCATATATGTTTCATTAACCAATCAAACTGGAACTTGTGTAACGATATGTTTTAAAATTGTTTTGCTTGTACGCCTCACGTACAAGGTCGCAATACGTCACGAGCAATATTTTGGTATAAAAACCCTTCAGATGCATTTCGGAGAACGTTTGCGTTACAAATCGCCGCTTTAAGCTGGCTAGAAGCTGAGCAATAGAAGTTCAACTCTGCGCGGCAAGTCGGCGCTTTTAAGCTGGCTAGAAACTGAGCAGAGTTCGGGAAATATCCCGCGGGTAGTCGGCGATTAAGTAGGCAACCGTTTTGAATATTTCTTGAAATCCCATAAACAATCGGCGTACTATGCAGGCAACTGTAGAATATTTGTTACCGTTTCTGTTCTAACAGCCCTCAGCTGTTTGGTAGGCTCCGTCGCGAAGGACACCGCCGTTAAAATTGTTTAAGCCCTTTTGACCTGTACCGTTTTCTCCCGTTGTAAATATTTGATAATTTAACTTAGAAAATGTTTAAGTCCGTTACCCGACATATATCGTTAAACCGCTTGTGTATGTTGAGAATTTATCTTTTCCTTTTGTAAATACCGTCTATTTATCAGCACAATAGAGTTTATTTTATTTTTCTTGACGATTTCTGTCACTTGTTTATTTATTCGTTAATTGTAACAATTACTTTTGATTTAAAGTTTGTAAATAAAATTGTTCACTTTTACTTACTCCTTTTTATCTCGACATTGGACTCTGGACACAATAGGTATCCCCGGTAGATTATTAATGGACGCCGTGCTCGACACCGCCGTAAATTTACTTTTAATTCACTAAGTCCGCAATCAACATAACTAATTATTACCCATGTAGCAGTTGGTCAGTTAGATAATCCAAATATTTTGACGGTTCTTCAAATTGTTCTCCTTTGGCGACATCTATGAGCTGGATAGCCACTACCTTCATCCATATTGCTAAAGTCGCTAATAAAGATTCCTGTTGGCATTTGGTGAAAGAGGAATACTTTACAAATTGAAAAAAAAATAACTGAAAAACAGTTTGTTTCATCTTTCACACAAGTATTCATTAACATTTATTAAGAGAATAATAAGTACAACTGTTTCTTCGCATTTTGCGAACGTTACAGTTTCCGAAGAAACCTCAACACATTCTCTATGTGAGGATGAATGGCCTTTCTGGCCTAAGTACGCGATGCGTGCATAATTCCGTGCTGAATTACACATCGTGTAAAACAGCCTTTAGAGTGTAGCTTTTATGCGTTAGTTTAGTTATTCTATATCAACATTAGATGTGTAACTTATGGCTTCGTCGTGAAATGGTAGGAATTTGTTTACATGTTGGCGGGGCTAGTATAGCTAATAAATTGAGAAGTTATTATTATATTGCTTAATATTTTTATTTGTTAAAATTATAGACTTATACTTAGGGATGGTATTCAATACGCTCCGTCAAAGAAATGAGGGAATTATGTGAAACTTTAGTGTGTGGTATTTGCGTACAACTCGATAACCGTTCCTTACCAAATTCTTAGAATTTGGATTACTATACAGTTTAATCGAGTACTCTAAATCTGTGGCGCTGGAATACTGAAACAGTGCACTAAAACCCTTACCGCAATACTTAATTCGTACTGGACGCACGTTTCGATAGCCAAGCTACCATCATCAGCAGTAAAACTACTCAGTTTTACTGCTGATGATGATAGCTTGGCAATCGAAACGTGCGTTCCGTACGAGTTAAGTATTGTGGTAAGGGTTTTAATGAACTGTTTCAGTTACTAGCATTTCTGTGGAGACTTTGACAAATCTCTTATCAAACTTTGTTCAACGTCTTTACTATTGCCAAGTAAATGGTGAACACTTCGAGCACCTTCTGCAGAATATATAATTATTATTGTTAATTCCTTGTTCGACACCGAATTTTTTTAGTTGTTTAATATTCTTTCTCTCAAAGATTAAAATAAATATGTGTTACATTATTGAATTCAGATAAAAAATGCTCTTTTCAAAAATCATAAAACTGACCTCCCTTCCTATTAAAGAAAACAAGTTAGTCTCCGATCTAAATCCTATACCAAATTTCAAGGAGTTTCACTTATTAATTCTTGAAATGTTAGCCGTTTCCAGACATCTTGGTCATCCTGTATATGTACGAATAATTTACTTGAATAGATGCAGATTAAAAGACAATTAAAAGTTAAAAGTAAAGCCTGAAGTAGACTCAAATTAATGCATTATTATATTATACCTTTCCAACTAATATAAAAGTATGAATTTCATTTTATATATCATTCCAAAATCCGACTGAATTTCATTCTCCGTGCACTTTTCTGGGAATCTTATCTTCCCGGACGTTATATAGCCGTAATAAAAAATTAAGTGCGACAATGTCACCCAGAAAAACGAGACAATATCTTTTTATCAACCCAAGCAAGTTTGAAAACACCGAATGAAACATTCTTCCCGTCAAGTTAATTCGTATAACTATCTCCTCGCTTCTATCTGACATCATTTCTGATTCTATTCGGTGTCTCCACATGTCTCCTACGGACATAAACTTTAATTCAAGAAATTCGCGCGTACGCTACCACACCGAGAAATAGCATTTTCTTCCAGCGTCCTAACTTGGTTTTCACATTTCTTCCGCATGTACGTCTTTGTTCCTTTCCAGGTCAGCCTGCC
Source organism: Dynastes maya (assembly GCA_029619315.2). NCBI lineage: Eukaryota > Metazoa > Arthropoda > Insecta > Coleoptera > Scarabaeidae > Dynastes > Dynastes maya. The sequence goes on along the minus strand of JAROYE020000006.1, from coordinate 40,870,293 downwards.
TCGTCCTCGCGGGACTGATGCATTACGAAAGAAGTACGTAGCTCGTTCGCGCAGTCGACTACCGCGGTAATGTCGCCGCTTTCGCCAAATCTCCGAAAATATTGCGTTTTTTTCTAGTTTGCCGCAGTGAGAAGAATGGAAAAGGTGTTTTGGCAGAGGTCACCCCAGCCGCCAGCGAAAATTTATATTTTTCTCTGTCGGTTTACTCGCGTAGTTTATTTAGCGAGAGAACATCACTTCATATGAACGTATTGTGGTTCACGTAGGAGCCTCATATATGGCGGTGACGAAAATAAAAAGGAAATGCATGTTTTATGTCGGAAATATGTGTTAGCGTAAATAAGGTAGCGGAAATATCTTGTTATCGCGAAATATATCCGACTAATATCCAGATAAGTTTCCCAAATTACCAACTTCATTGAAAGATCGTAGTAGTATCTAGTACCGCTAGGATGTAAAAAGCTCGTTACTTTGCGGTGTATCTCAAGCCAACAAGGGATCGAGAGAAATCAAAAATCCAACAAGCCGGCCAAAGAAGTAGCGGGTATCCCTTCCAATGAGGTCTACAAAGGAGCCGCCTCGTATTAGCAAAACACACCAGGATATAAGCAGGTGCAAAAATGGAGTTGTCTTTCAGTAAAGGCGATTTCAGAGTACTGGTGGGCTTAATGGCAGGTCACGCCACCCTAAAATACCACCTACGTGCGCTAGGAAGTGCTGAAACAACACAACTGCAGAACCATTTACACCGGATGAAGCTATGGCTATATACAACGATATATCTTTAACAAGAAACAGGTACCAATATTTATTAAACTGCTTGCACACTAAACAGTGCAGTTTATTGCCATCGTACAAGCAACTGACGGATGCTAAGGTTGAATGTTATCCAACTCCAATTGAAATTACTGACATAAGTGTGAAAGTAACACTGCAGTCGCTCCTCGATCACACATGCAAGAGAATTTTGATGATCGATTGTGTGTTGACCTGCAAAAATAAACAAATTCTTCCTGGTGAAAGATCCCTGATAGCTGGCAGCAATTTATTTGTCGCTTCCTTGGTACCTATTAGCCTTATTGATGAACTGACACAGAGTGTAATTTGGCAGAATCCCTCCCCAGCTTCTGTGAGATATTGCAGACCCATTTCAATCGAGTTTTCAAAAGAAATGCCTGAAAAATCAAGATCTACTGTGGGCGAAATAGAAGCTCAGATCCGTACCTTGCACTTCAGTAACGAAAAATGAGAAACGGGTCACAATAAAGCATGAGCTTTTGTTTACAATGATTGATGGTGAAGTTGTGCAGGTACTAACCCATACTCCTTCTACTTCAACATGTGTTTTGTGCCTTGCCAAGCCCACGGAAATGAACGATGTGGATCGCGTGAGGCAGGAACAAGAAAACGAAAACGCTTTTAGATTTGGCCTCTCAACATTGCATGCGTGGATAAGATTCTTGGAGTTAGTACTTCACATTTCCTATAATTTGTCGTTTAAGAAATGGGCGGCAACCACCGAAGACATGAAAAACGAAACGCGAGCAAAGAACTTACGTTCAAGATAGATTTCGAAGAGTGTGGACTGATAATGGATAAACCACGACAAGATAGTGGAAACAGTAATGACGGGAATACCGCTAGAAGATTTTTCGCTAATCCGGTACTATATGCCCTCATCAGTACACAAAGTTCTGATTCATAGGGAAAACATAATTCGCTATAATGCAGTTCTGCCACTCGGACAGTTATCTGAAGAAGCCCAGGAATCGCGCAATAAAGATTACAAATTATACAGATTACATCATGCAAGAAAATGTTCGCGTTCCGCTACGAACGAAGACGTTTTCCATACTTTACTGTTTACATCAGATCCCTATATAACCAGTCTCAGAAAAGTATCCACGCCTGTAAATGTTGAACTGGACGAGGAAGGAATTGTTAGAGTAAAAGCATTTTCAGTTTTAGTGCTCTTCCATTATGTAAAACAGCGGAATTTTCAATGAATATTGCTAAAATAAGATACCAAATGTTGCTGTATTTTATGCAGATTTCGTACAAACACCTAATTGTTGTTATATAAATATATACTGTTATTTACCAATAGACAAGTTTGCTTTTATTTAATAAAGAACTGATTTCACATGATTATGCTGTATTATTAAGATAACAATAAATTAACGTTTTTAAATGTAGATATCGCACAAACACTTAACTCTTGTTATTAACTGTTTTTTACCAATAGAAAAGTTTACTCTGATTTAATAAAAATTTGATTTCGCATTATTATTAAAATGACCATAAATTAACATTTTTTAAGCAAACAATCGTAAATTTATTGTAGAGAATTTTGTATTCATTTGAGATATTAGACATTTCTGTACATGTCTGCCAAATTTCACTGCTATATTTCTATTAATAAGAAAGTTACAGATTTTTGACCATCGCAAAGCAATTTGGCCCCATAGTGCGTTGCATGGAAGCCACTACCCGAGTTACGCTAAAATATAAACTTAGACTAGAAAAACCAACGAATACGACTGTATCCAATATTCAGACTTTGTCTATTGGTGTTGAAGACATTTTCAGGTAGCATAAAATACTTACTTACATTGAATTAGTGGACGATAAGCTTTCCAATCTTAATAAATTCAGTTGTAACATGTGACAAGTATTAAGCTTTTTAGATCTGTTTCCAGAAAGCCTAAATCTCATTTTAGCGAAAAACAAAACAGGAAAAAAACATCAGAGCACACAAACGATGCATGAAAAATCAAATACTGTTGCTGTTTGTTACATTGCTTTTTATATTATTTATTTATAGAATAATATTTCTCTTTTCTGGCAATTTTTACCGTATTTTAAAATAATTTTGTTGTACGTACTGTTTGAAAATAATGTCAAAAGCTCCAGTAAAATAAATATCGTTATTATTTATAAGAAAGAAACTAGCCCTGAAGACAAACTACTAGAAAAGAACAGATCTAAGGAAAGACAAACTAAAAAGTTAACTTATAAAAAATGAGGGAAACTTTTTCTAAACCTTAAAAATAAGAAGCGACAGAAATTTTACAAACAGCAGAAGGAAAACAAACAAAAGAGTAACAAAAAAAAAACAAAGACAAAAAGCTATTCAGCTGAGGTTTTACGTTTTATTCATCTTTGTTGTGTCGTTCCGGAATATCCTATGCATAGATTTTAAAATTTAAGTTCGAAAGTTTCCGGGAAAAATTTTTAATGGGTGTTAATGTATAGCCGTATCTCGCTGAATAGCTTAAAATGAAAGCAGTTTCTTTTCTCTCAAAGACATCCAAGCTACTCTCGAGACCAAGCAAAAATAATCGATGTATTGTATTTTGTTTAGTTGACCTTTTAAAAATTAACGACCTGAGTAAAATATTGTGGAAAAAGACATTTTAGCTATCGTCAATTTTTATATGGAGCCAGGTTATCGTATTACAATATAAATTCCCAGTCTATTGTAATTTGCCAACGGTAATGGTATGGTTAAACTGTGCAACAGGTGCAGAATTACAGAAACTCCTTTGATAATAATGCTAGTGGACTGTAAAGTGCATCGCGCATTAAACAGATGTTATGTGCACGTGTGCGATATCAGATCTAATGGTATGGAGACGGAGTATCTACGTGGATGTAAATGGATTATTCAAAACACCGATAAGTTACAATTTACAATTACATTGTGAAGCCAGGTGGATGGGTGGTTTAGGCCGGCAGTATAATTTTAGAGTTCGCCGAGTAGACCTATCATTCTGGCGAATTCCAGAAGTTCATTCGGCGAAATTTTTCTCAGACTCTCAGGCGTTACAAAAGTCCCGCCAAATAGAGAACATCTGATTCTGCAGACGATAGGACAGTGGCAGAAAATGTGCAAAACTGTTTCTTCTTCTTCCAAGCACAGTAGGCATTCCTCCAGTTGAGTGAGCCCCATTGTGTGTAGGTGTTTCTTTAGCCAGTAAGGATTGCGGTTAGAGTCGTGACAGACTTCTTGTCAAGTTCTATGAGCTCCCCGGCTCTGTCTCTGCTGGGCAACATGAATGCTATTGCATGAGAGGACCTGTGGAGTTACCCCAGGTTCGAAATACTTCTTGTTCGACTCAGTGGGTAACATGCGTTTTGGCAGTGTTAAAAGATATGCCAACTAGAGGTTTTCGACCCAATGGTGTGTCCTTTCTGGCAAGGGCACCGGCCGCCTAATTACCATCAATGTCAGTGCGTCTTGATACCCAGATGAGAGTCTTGTTGTTCCTACCCAAAATATTAATGTTATTTCTAAAGTCAGTTACCAGTCTGGTGGAAATGTTTCTCCCCCCAAGGGCTCGCAGTGCAGCTATCAGAGAATATTTTTATCGACCTTAGTTTGACACATCTACTCATGTCTGACACCCACATCGATTGCAAATATTCCTGCTTGAAAGACTGTCGCATATCTGCCCAGACTACATGTCCGTTCAATTAGAAATTTGCAACAGTAGGGTCCTGCACCGGTTCTTGTGTGTATTCTGAAACCATTGGCGTAAAGGCTTGTGTTAGCCTCAGCTAAGGAGTCACAGTTGCTACTCCAACAGTCCCTGTCCAGGTAACATATCGATGGAATTCTCCAACTGAGAAGTTACTTAAAAGAGGAAGAAACAGAAGTAAAAATGGTGGTAAACGAACTTTGGTTCGTATTTTATGTTTGCCTTGATTACTACAGATAGACGCAAATTGAGCTAGAATAAAACAATATAAAGACGAAAGCAAAACTATGAAATAACTAGGAAACATTGCTCCAACATTTGCTTTAAAGGAAACGATCATTTCATTTCTTGAATAACAGTATTTATATTTGTTTTTTATTATTAATAAAATGTATACTCTTTAAATTGCTTTTATTCAAAAATGTTATGTTAGGTATTCAAAATTTGATGGTACCATTTAATTAAGTGATCTACTAAAATAAAAAAAAAATTGAGTTTTTATTTAAAAAAATTGTCGATTACGTCATTATTTGAAAACCAGAAATGAGCGAAACTTACAATTGAAGCATAAATATTTCCTTCTTAAAAATAAAGCTGCTGTTCGGGCATTTCTTCAAAAAACAAATTGCCCCAAATTTAATAGATTTATTCCATAATTTTGCCGCGCAATTATATACCAGGTGTATAGTAACTTTCACCTTCTCTGGGTAATTGAAGCGCAACAGAAATAGGGGGGAAAGAAGGGGTGGTGGAGACGCTCGAGCAGCCCAAAAAAGTATTCAAAGAAATTAGGGACCTACCCGAGCTCGTTTGGACTAAGGGAAAACTAGCCGCGAAAAACGAAAACGCGAGGTGGTGGGAGTAGGAAAAAAGTATTCCTACAACTTCTTTAATGTCAAAATATACAAAAATATTTTGTATCAAAATACTACGAACAAAATAAGATAAAATTATCAACGTTGAGGGTCACTACGCACGATTTCACATCAGTAATACATACAAATGTAATTCACTCAAATTACTTACATAAAAAGTCAATACTGCCATAATTTAAATTTTTTCTCAGTATACAGAGCTTTCATTAATCTCTTATGGTATAACTGTGATGGAGTTCATGGTGCTCTTTTTGGGTGGCAGTAAGTGTGGCATATTTAATTCCTAATTTATAACTTTTCTAACGGGATTTTTTCAGCTTTGCTTTTTCATGCTGTAGTACTGTATTAATTAGCTAATGAATGATTGTAAAAACAAATTTGCATGCAATTTATTTTCAATTCTCATTCTTACCTCTTCTTTATTAATCAACTTATTCCTTTATTAATAATAATTAGAATTCTAATATTTTAATATTACCGCTGACTCATACGCTCCTGCTTCAAATTCATTAATTATTCAAAATCTGTTCTATTTCCATTCATGGCAATTCTCTTGAATATCAATGAATAAAGTTATGCTTTCCTTAAAACTCAAATAAATGTAAATTTTCCTCAAGAACATGAACATGTTTAGTGAAGAGCACGGGACAAGTTCGACATATTCCGCTCTTGCAACGGAAGAACTAGACCACGTTCGTCCGTATTTCATGCACTTACAAGAAGAAACAGCCCAGCTACTCGAGATCACCGGATGTTTTCCGATATGGCAACAGTCCAAATCGCCGTTTCCTCTCTCACTCGTTCACCGCTGAAAACGACGAATTTTAAATATATACTCTGTTGACCCGCGCGCGGCCAAATAGGGAAAAAGAACGGACGACCGGGCAATACCGATTATATACGATATTGTATTAGATATATTGGAATGAATGGAACACGAACGAAAAGGACTGGCTCCAAATAAGAATTTATGACGAGCATCCGATATGCGAAGAAAAACTGCGAGTTGGGATGGCCGGGAAGGAGGTGGAATATGCAATCCGCTGCTGCTCGATAAGAGAATCACGTACGACATGCATATATTGGGTTTGCATGACGTGGACTGTTCGAGCTATAAAATTTTGTTTTCGAACTTTGTCGATGTTGTCCGGAACGGAGTGGAATTGGCAAACGGAATTGATGCTTTAATTTTTATGTAAATACGTGGAACTTTCTACACAAAAAGAGAATGCGTTTGTGTGGTTCATGTTAGCAATGCATATCGCACATTTAAATTGATAATGCCCCGTTTTTAATAACGAGACAAATTTTGCAATACTAGCTATCCAATGGAATCTTCACTCTACCACCTTATAACTGGAAATTTTGCCTTTTCTAAACAACAGGCCTCTTATACAGTGTTGACAAATAACGTCCTACTATTGCTGTTTCCACTCCTACTATTGCTGGCACACCAGCAGTAACTTTGCGGCTGCTTAGCATACAGTTAACAGAAAATCTCTTGAATTGTCGTAATAAATCAGAATTCGTTGCTTTTAAACAGGAGAGCTCGAAGATTTTTCAAATTGTTAACATTGTTAACATATCTCGTTTTGTTTTCGTCGGTGTACGATGTACGACATGTCAGCATGTTATACGTGGTTCAAATCAGAAAAAATACTCTTTCTGACTGTGTCAAAATCCAATATGGCGCCGATAAAAAATAAGAAAGTTGATGATGGCCAGAAAGAACTGAAACGTCATAAAAATTTCGCGTAGAAGATGAGATAGAAGATCGAAAGTAGCCTAAAGAATGGGTTTTTAGTTTTTCTCTGCAAGACCAAATATGCTAGAAGTAATTGAACACCCATTCAACGTTCAACGAGTCGCCATTATTAATTAGTATTTTAATGAACCTGTTTAATGAGTCGCAATTAAAAATTGTGCAATCTTACCATAAATTTTTACTAAATCTGCTTGTACAGTTTAATCTTTACACTGCAGAAAAAAGAATTATCGGTAAATACCCGGAAGTTAATAAATATGTTCCAGATTTAATCTTCGTAAAAAGGTAGAGAGAACATCAGGAATGTGTTTGTACATATTTTCTTTGCTAAAGATCACTGCCTGATCATAAAAAAAAGGTATAAATAGAACCAGTTAACCAAAGTGTATCTTTAATAAAAACTGAAAACTATTGCAACTTTCTTCTTATTCATTTTAGAACATTAGTCCAAAATACAATATTCTTGGTTTCTGAATCGCTGTTGTAGCTTTTGCCGACATTTCGTCCACACTCTTATAAGACACCTTCAGGGCTGTCACTGCACACTGACTGGGGACTATTCATTCCCGAGGGGTTTTATATAGGGCGTCAGTTGGGATGTCCACGTGTGATGTAAGGAATAGCCATCTTCGCGATTTAAATTGTTGGGTTGCTTGAAGATCTCTATTGATTTGCGGATTTTTCTACTATAACAGTGAGGATGGCGAGATAAGATGTGGGTAGAGTTAAATTGGATTTGGTGGCCAATTTTCAGTTTCCAGTTTATGCTCAGCCATCGTTGACCGATCGCTTTATTTCGCCGATGTACACACTACCGCACGAACATGGAATCTGGTAGAAGATTCCAGAAGATTGCGGTCTTTGATTTGATAGGAAAGTAGCCTGAAAGTTTGATACTTATGTTGTTCTTGAAGAAATTATTGCTAATGGGATCGGTGACAACTCGAATGCAGGGTAGATAAGCTTGCTTACGAAAATTTGGGTTAGATAAGGAGAGTTGCTGTGGAGAAGGGTTGGTGTAGCGGTTAGTGGTAGTGTAAATATCTTTCCTGGAATAATTATTATGGATCAGAGTTTCAGTGATGTGATTCAGTTCTTGAGGAAGCGAATTGGGTTCAGATATGGAACTGCCTCTTTGGATAAGAGAATCGATAACAGCGCGACCATAACAGAGATAACAAATTCGGCTCGTTAATTTGATCGAATGACTTTATGCTTAATTCTAGATAAATTAGCTTAATTCCTATCATGGTTTACACATTGGTGTTTACTCCTCTTTCCTATTACAATGTGGACAAAGATCATATTCGATATTATTGCGAAAATTAAACTGTAGCTACTATATCCCATAATTAGAAAATATAGAGGACCCATTTGGAATAAATGTAATTTTATGCGTCTTAATTATAGCACCTTATTGTACCCATTTCCCAAATGGTCTACCAGCAGCAATTAGAAGCAATGAACGTATTACATTTCTACCAGAACTATAACCTCGAAAATATACGATCTTCAAGCATCTGCAATAAATTTCTACCCTTAGCAAAGCCTGGAAATCGTCCCTACAGTCCGTAATAACTCATAATTAGAGTACAGAGTCGCCGATAAGAGTGAATAAATTTCGCAAGAGCCAGAGAAAGGACAACGACGAGGTCCAATTATCCTCCAGGTCAAAATAATGAATTAATCCAATAATAACAATCCTCGGCCCGACTCACGTCCGAGAATTAGTCAGAGTTCAAGCATCGGTCATGCGATCAAATAGGGGTACGAGAAGGGGGCAAAATTACGATGGCGAACCAGAACTTAAATCGGCGGAGTGGGCGGTGGTTCTGACCGGCCACCACGATTCCGCTACGACAATTAGGACACTACCACCGCGCCAAAGTCCCTTTTCTGCAGGATTAAGACCTATGCGCGCGACATGTCGGGACCTTCGAAAGCCCGGATTACAAATGACTTTGACGGAATTATATGCGGAATATAGAAATATGGCAGACGGAGGTCGGACGCGGATTGGCAAGGTTTTGGGGGGGAAGGGGACTTGAACGTGGTACGTTTCGTAGGGTGCGCTTACTGCTGCTGCATTTAATGCTCCAATTCTGGTTAGTTTTACGGATATAGGGACGGATATATTGTGTCGGATTTGAAACTTCAAGGGATTTCAGGCGAAATTACTGAACAATTTCGAATGCGAGAGATTTTAAAATACTACTATTGGAATTAGAGGGAGATAGAGGAAAGGAACATACATTGCAATTAGTGAGCACTTAAGCAATGACTGTTAAATCTCGGAGATGTTATTTACAGTTTATATAATCGGCTTGCGGTTATTTATTTAGTGCTCTTATTTATTTAGTATTCTGTGAATCAGAAGATTGATATGTAATTGGAAAATTCAATGTCTTTAAGGTAGAGAGTAGTCAATATGAATAGGGCTTAATATTATGTGCTGTTCCTTAGACCTGACCGAAATCTATGAAAGCTATCAATTCATTTTTAAATATTTTTTCAAACGAGTGCTTTTACTAAATGTGTAGAATTGCTGGTGAATATCTAACTTGAAAAGCCTCTCGCATATTATAGGAAGGTATTACCTAGTTGGTCAAAAACTTGCGTACACTATCACAAATGTAACAGAGTATACCATAGTATACATCACTGGGATGCCGAACTTAACAAAATAGTCTCTACATTTTGACGAACCGTTCAGCATCTGCACGAATTTAAAGACTTTTAAGGGGAAAAGGAAAACAATATTTGCAGAACAGTGTTGTGCTCATTCTCTAAATTATTTTTAAATTTTCCTTAGCTTTTATTTTGTCACTTACTTTTCGACGCTACTGTACATTACTCTTGAGCAATAGTGTATATACTTTACTAAGCAATCGTCCTAGAACTTGTGTAACATTTTATTTTGAAATTGTTGTACCTCCATACATCATGTACAAGAAACGATACGTCACACGAATTTTAGGTGTATAAAGACGTGCAGAATCTCATTTTGTAGGAGTTCTCTTCCGTCCGTTTTCGTATCCTTGAGAATACATTTTTTATCGCTTTTGTATACACATTTTTCGCGACAAGTTATTTTGTCAGTTCTTTTCTATGTCTATGTGTTAAAATTAATTTAATTTTGTGTCGTTTACTTTTAGTATCAAATATCCCTATGTACAACGGAACGTTATATTTAGATTTAGTTACAATATGATAAAAAAAAGTTTGATCAAAAAAAAATCAAATTCTTATTTTTTCTTTTGGATCAAACTCTAGAGAATAGCGACAACAACTCGAGATGCAGGCTCCCACCACCTATCGAGCACCTCTTGGGCTTTCTTGCCGGGAATGATTCCACCAATATCATGAGCTATATTAGCATTGATTTTTTGGTTATTGTTACTAGGCAATCTTTTCATGTGTATTTTAATACATCATGGTAAGCCTGCAGGAATCGTTTAAATGTGTGGACACGCGGCGTGTTAGGCGCCATGCCATCTTGCGTTAAGCAGCCCAGGAGCTGCTCGATAGGTGGTAGGAGCCTGCATCCCGAGTTGCTGTCGCTATTCTCTAGACGGTATGACTATGTTTCTCGACGCTAGGTGGCGTGGGGAGATATATCGCGATTATGTTCGCCGAGAATGGCAACATATACTCGAGAGGTGAGAAACAATAGCGAGGGAGAAGGACACGTACGGAACCGCGCTGATGACGCCGGGTAGGTGGGTTTACGCTCGCTTTGTTTTTTGCCGGGAATGATTCCACCAATACGATGAGCTATATTAGCATTAATTTTTTGGTTATTGTTACTAGGCAATCTTTTCATGTAATAAGGAATTATGGAATATAACGGATGAAACAGAAATGGAGATCGCTAATAAGGAACGTAATTGGAAGTGGATAGGACACACGCTACAAAGACCAACTATGAACATTGAACATAGCAAGACGAGTGTTAAATTCATCACACACCTGGAAGAGGATAATTCAAAAGGAATTATAGCAAAACAATCTAACATGGAATGAAGCCACAAGGATAGCCAGTAGCAGAAGATGATGCATTGTTTTTGAAACTCCCAGGTGCGCTTGGCTCCTTGTGGGAACTTTATGATTATAAGATGATGATAGGTGCTATGCTTAAAAAAGCAAAATTTAAATTTAAAGCTTAAATTCTTATTCACTTATGGTTTTCTAAATTGTCGGAATAACTGTAATGGTATCTTCATAGCATCCTTAATTTAAAAGAATCAAGCATTACATTTATTTTCCTTTCATGACTGTATATTGATATCTAATTTCTATCTGAGACAAGCTTCATTGTACCTTCAAAGATCACAAAGCCATATTCTTTTACTATCTTGAAAACCATGATACAAAATAGTCATCTTCGTTTCTATTACAATATGCGACAGCCAATGCACCATCAGTAAGGTAATATACCGCAATATTTTGCGCTAATTTTTCCTTCAACGGCTTTCAACAATGTGGCAACTATAGCGTCGTATTTCACCCGCATTTATCTACCTAAATAGAGAGCGCATGGGATTCAGGCAAACTGCGCCTTCAAAGAAGAAGATTGTATACAAGCAACGACGTCAACGTAAATGGATACTCGATAGACGTTATTTCTGCAAAGATACGAAAATACCCTGTATTGATTATCATTGAATGGAGGAGCAGGTATTGAAAATAGCGTTTTAAATTTCCTCTGTTCATGTCGTCTTCCTTCTAACGAGCAAAAAGAAGCCATCTTCTAGAATGCACATTCTAGAATACCGGTAGTCGGAAACTAATTTCAAATTTGCGTCGCTAGGTGGTGCACTCCAAATCAGTAATACGAATCCGATACAAGATTCGGATTTCAATTACGTATGTGATATATATGTATTATAAGACGAGATCTCGGTAAGAATTTTCCCGGAATGACCGACAAATTCTGGAATATGTATGTAAGCTTATATAGGAAACCGGAAGAAATTTGATAGAAATTCACTTTGCAGAAGGGATGTAAATAATGGTTTTAGTAGGGGGAACTTCGCGAATTCCGCGAATATTGTTGAACGACAATAATATTAAGTTATTTACCCTTTGCAAGTCTTCGGGCTTATACGATTCCCATTGTGTACCTTTGAAATCGTTTATTTTCATATTCTAAGTGAGTGCCTTGTAATTGGAGAATTATTACGAATTTGCTTCTTTTTGAGAGCGTAGAAGGTTTATTTGCATTTTGTGGCGAATGTGGCAAACGATAAGCGACACGAAAGCCTCTTTAAACGTTTGCGTGTTTAAATTTAATTTCAGAAAGGCATTTATTTTAAGGTTTCCGGTCTTACAAAAAAGGAGTTTAAAAAATTTACCATTTCACATCGATAACTTTGGGAATTATAATTTTCCAGGTTGTATTTTATATTTTTTGTTTCGTTTTATGATGGCGATAACTCAATCGGTACGCTTTAAAACTGCTGAGAATCTTTCCACATTAAATCTATACTGAAAATATGAATTCAATAAAAAGTAATATACGGCATGTACCTGAATTGCTTGGCTAAATTTTGCCAACGTGATATATGGAACAAAATTGTAAAACAATTTTCTATAAATATGTGCCCAAAAATGCTTTCTTAGAAAATTACGCGCGATTTTCGAAATTGATACAAGCAATAATTTAGTAAGGTTGTTATTTTAACTGTTTATCCGAGTTTTTCAAGTGTGCTGAAGTCCAATTAGATATTACCTTTTTGTTTCTTAGCAATTAAGTGACAGACATAAACGAAGTTAGTTATGAATTTTATTAACGAAGAAATGACTGACATGCGTTTCACGTATGGGCAAGCAAACGGCAATTGTAATTTGGCTGGACGGCTTAATGCCGAAACATTTCCGAATCGAAGATGTCCAGCTAAAGGAACCTTTGCGGCAATCCACCAGCGTCTTCGTGAAAGAGGCTCTTTTAAACGGAATACTGTAGATTGTGGGGTTTAAAGAAGCAACAGAATGCCGGAGTTTGAAGAAGATGTACTCGAGAGAATTGCAGAGAGCCCTAAAAGCAGTATGAGGAAATTATTCTTAAAACTAGGTGCTTCTCATAGTACCGCATGGAGAGTTCTGCACTTTACCCATACCACATGCAGCGAATGCAGGGTCTTAGTGAAACTGATTTTCGACCGTAAATGCTTTTGTAACTGGTTCCTACAACAGTGAATCAATCCGAACTTCTAATCTGTTGTGCTTTTTACAGACCAAGCAAACTTTTCTGGTGATGTAATTAGTAATTCCCATAATGACCATCAATTGGCTGAAAAAAGTTCTCACACGATTAGACAATGGAGATAGCAACAAACTTTTTCATGCCACATTTGAGCTGGCATTGTTGGCGATTATTTAATAGGGTCAATGTTTTTACTAAGCAGATTAAATAGGCCAAATTACAGGAATGTCTTGGCAAATGATTTTCATTGGAAAGAAGCCGTGGCTTATGGTTCATGCATGACAGTGCTCCACCTCATTTTAGCCTTGCTGCTAGGGAGTACTTAAACAATAACTTTCCGAATCGTTGGATTGGCAAAGCACTCTCGAGATTTTTTTGTGGGACCGCCTAAAAAATCTTGTTTACTTTACGCCGATTCTTACCTTAGAAGACCTCCGCGACCGAATACAACGTAGTTTTCGTGTAGTCCGGAATAGCCCCTTGAGCGAGTTCTACAATTAATGGTTCGACGATGCAAAGCCTGTCTTGCTGTTGAAGGAGCAATTACTCTAACATCTAATCATAGCACATTTAATGAATCGAATGAACATTTAATGAAACGATATTAAATTTGTTCTTCCTGTTTTAATAAAAATTGTTACCTATTATTCGCCATTTTGAAATTCGCGCGTAACTTTTTAAGAAAGCATTTTCAGACACATGTTTATAGAATTTTTTTTTACAGTTTTGCTCCATACATCATGTTGGTAAAGTTTAGCCAAGCAATTCAAACTTGACTTGTTTCTATATTACCAGGCTTGTTTAATTATTTTCCATCTCAATCTGCTTCCTATCTTTGGGATTACCATTTTAACCCTTGATGCCTTTTATTGGACATTTTATCACATCAATTTAATGTGCATAATGATGTTGGCTCTGCAAGCAAAACTAGTTAATAGTTCCCGTTATTTATCCCTTCCGATGTCCTTGTTAGTCACGTGATCCGCCCCAGGTGTGAAGTGAGTGTTCTGTTTGTCCTGGTGTCCATTCGGGTGGCTAGGAAAGTATATATGTGGCTAATGATTTCCAGTCGAGGCCGATAATAATAATAATAATTTCGATGTCCTGATTAAATATCCATAATTCTTTTAAATCCGTCGTTCGACATTGTCCTCACGCTCTCAGGGATAATTTTAATATTACATCGGTCGCTAATTAGCTCATAAATATTAATTCTAATCGAGAAAAGTCGCCCTCTCCTGAAATCCCGTGGATAATTAACGGAATTTTCGCGCGTACCAACAATAACATTATCTCTTCTAGTCCTTGCCCGCTCATTCTTTCGTCATCTTTTTTTTCTTGTTGTTGTTAATTTCGCGAGAGGGCGCGCGAAATGAACTCATCATTTTTGATCTCCGTGCGGCACTTCTCCTTTGCTGCCCGTTCTAAACGAGTTCCCCGACGGCACCCCCGGGCGCATGTAAATTCGTTTAACTTTATACTTTAATTTTGCGTGAAAGGCGAGGCTTTACATCGCGTGGGGTGATGAGGTATATACACGTTTAGGAAGAAAAAGGATAGTCTTTTCATGACTATGTAGATCTCAACTTCTGCAGTCGCCAGCGAGTGCGGAGATGTTAAAACGGAGGGTTTTTTTTTAGTGGAATAAGGAGACTGTTTTATTAATTGAAATCTGGGATGATGCTGTGATTTGTCTTGCTCCATAAATTATATTTATTTTTTCGGGGCAATTTGTTTCAAAATGCTAGCCGGCAGGGATTTCCCAAGAAAATTGAATATAAGAAACTAAATTATTATTTTTTACGAAGATTTAATGCAAAGCTTACACAAGATGCGATAGTGAATTGGGCGATCCTAAAAACGTTATTAATACTAAAATATAGACGTGAAAGCATTTAGTTATTTTTGAATTGTAATCACCGAAAAGAGAAATTTACCGTCCAAAAATGACTACCATTCCGCTGTACACGCTTAGCAAGTCTCTTACTAACGTCATCCATTACTCTTCGCAGCATCTCAAAGGGTATTCTTTCAACTTCTTCTCGAATGCCATGTTTCAGAACTTGAATTGTGTGGGGTACTGGAGTTTTGAAGGATTCGGATTGCAGGTGCTTCCAGGGAAAAAATCACATGCTGGAGATCACGCAGTTAAGGAACAGGTTGTTCATGCCATGGAAGCAAGCACAGCACAGGAAGAAGGAAGTTCTCCAACATGTGAACGTGTCGTGGTCATAATCGTTACAGTCCTTTTCCACTTATCTTTGGAAAAATATGGATCGATAATTCCAACTGAAGATACCGTGCACCATACTGTAATTTTGGCATTGCGCAGTGACCTTCCAGGGGCTTCTGAAGATTTTGTTTGTTAATTAATCACGGTAAATGAACTTGAGCATCATCAGTACACACATTTGGTTTTTAACGTATTTCCAAATATCAAAATCTGTTGCTGTTAAATCAGGTGAAAATTGATACGGACCATTATTAGCAATCCACCGATCTTCGAATATTACATTCAAGAACTGCCTCATAGGACTCGTACTGTGAGGTGGAGCTCCCAAGCAAAGCGTACCCGTCAATATGCAAAATATTATCAGGAACGTCCCGCGTAAGCCAGGTCTCAGATAGCGCCAGGATATCAAATTGGTGAAATTTTTCCCTTTTCCGTTATTCTAGTGTTTGTAATTTTTCGTTTGATACCTGATGTTGGTTAGCATTCACTCGTGTATGAACAAAAAAAAATCCGTTGGATTTGTTGACTCATTTATTGACATCCTAAATCAAATAAAGAAATAGATAATCGCTCTAACAATTGACGAAAATATAATCGCATAAGTGCGATTCAATCGATTGCATTTAAACTCCAATATGCGGCAAATTCAATTACACCAAATACATTTTCGAAATATAAATATTATTCCGGCACCTTACTATACCTATACATATCCTCCGCAATACGAATACACATACGTTTCTTTTGTCCCATTTTTATTTGCGAATCGAATCGATTCCTACGTCCCGTATACCGGAAATAGAAATAAAAACGTGTAATAGATAACATAATTCCGCGTTATATTTCAAGCGGCTCATCTCGGCTCCGCGAGAAGCGATTTTCGAAATGTATTCATTGCATATTTCAGTCCTGGGGACCGCCGCATAGCCTTCGCCGCTCCGGATCGGTAGTAGCGTTCGCTACGACCGCCCCGAGTAGGTTTCGAGGAAAATATCGACCAGATTTTTCACGAGAGCGCTTTAGCTCCAGCGTACACTCGCTGCCGGCGGCCGAAGGCGGCGTTTCTACTTCCACGTGCGAATTTACAAGCCCCCCTACATGATTTACTAAATGGGCTAACTTGTCCCGCGTACGTAGGTGGATCGAGGGTAGGGGGCGCTTCATTCGTACATTTACCTACATGCATACGTCTAATGGAAACGGAAGAAAGAGGGGAAAACTGAAAACTTGTAGGATGAGGCGAAAGCAATACTGGTCGGTGCAAATTTCAGGCATTTCGTGTCTCGTGTTGTAGTAGGCTTTGTTTGAATTTGACAAGTTGACGTTAATATACCATGTGTGCAACGTCGACTAGGCGGTATGCGCCTGCCAATCTACATGTTGGTTAATTCAAGCTCTCGGAATAAAAGCGCGGTTGTTCGAATGCATTGTTGCTTTCTGCTTTTTAATTTTTATTGATTTTCAAAATCTATTGTTTTAGAGTTTTGTGTAGCTTTTATTGATTGAAATGTCAAAATCGTGTTGGGTCCTAACGACCGGCATACACCTTGGTGTTTTAAAATCGTAAAAGTGTCTCAAAGAATTTTGCGGTTGTTGTTCGGATCTGTCACGTGGTGATACTTTGGCAGGAATTCGAGCAGTGGTCTAAAAACTCAACTCTTTACTTCAAACCAATATTTCGCTGTACTTCAAGGGCTTTATTAGGGTCTTCATAAAAGCGTTGCAGAAAACTCCAACTTTCTACTGTTTCTCCTACTAGTGAAGGTAGAAAGCAGCTATCTTCTATAACTCGTTTATGAAAACCCTGGCAAAGCTTTTGAAACAAAGCTAAATATTGACTTGAAGTAAAAAAGAGTTGGTTTTTTTAGGCCACCGGGCGAGTTCCTGCCAAAATATCACCACGTCATAAACAGCAAGTTTTCGCAATTATCCAGAAATAATGGAAATATTTTAAATGTAAACTGGATGTTGAAATGTTAAAAATTTGCAGATACCGCTTGATACTGTTTGATACCACTTCTTTATTTGAGAATACGCAGCTGTTTTGATTACGGCATTTTAACTTTGGTTGCAAAATTTCCCTTTTTCCTGAGTTCTGGAAATTGAAAGAATAACCATTGCTTGTAAACATTTAATTACCATTCCATTGGAATTCCCTCGACTTGCTCTAAAGTATTTGAGCATTACTATACTTAAACTACGTAATGCTATAAAATCTCAGGTATCTTCATATGGTTTTATTTCTGATAGCTCGACTATAATAAATCTGGTAGAAATTATTCAATATGTTAGCCAATGTCTTGACAGTAGAGAGCAGGTCGCTGCTATCTTTATAGATTTTACCAAAGTATGCGACACTCTTGACCACTCTATATTCCAAAATTTCCTCTTTCGGTTTTGCGTTAAAAATTAGATATCTTATTGCTTCCTATTTAGAAAATAGATCAGCATACCTCTCCTATAATTGATTTACTTTCAGCATATACACTTGATCTTCTCTTATTTAATACGAGGTGTGGGAATTAAATAACCGGACTGGTGCTACCAAACATTTTATTGATCACCAATTACATTACAAAGTTTATCCCCTTCAATGTAGCCTCCTTGCCGATCCCTACAACGCTCCATATGAATTTTCCACTGTCGAAAGCAGTGCTTGTTGAGAACCTCCGTCGTTTTCGCTTTCACCGCTTCCAAACTGTCAAATCTTGTCCACTTAAGCTCCGATTTTACCTTAGGAAATAGCCACAGGGGCCCAGGTCGGGCGAATACGATAGGTGGCTCAACATGGCGATGCCGGATTTCGCAAAAAACGCCTTCACAGACAAGGCGGAGTGGGCTGGCGCATTGTCTTGGTGGAGCATCCAGGATTTGCTCTTCCACAAATCGGGTCTTCGTCTTCTCACTCGTTCACGAAGGGTAGTTAGAACCCCAGTTTTTCCCAGTTTCACAAGAAACTTGAGGTTAACTCGTTGCTCGATCTGAACATTTGCATTTTTCCGACGCGACGCTAGCGTAAGGACTTGAACGGACGATCGCTACAGCGAGACTGAGCGACGTGCAACCGTGCCCATCGAGCTCAGACATGTTCAAACCTGCCGTGGCGTGCTTGCTGTGTGCCGATAGTAGCACCAGTTCGGTTATTTAATTGCCACACCTCGTATATGAATCGGTGCGATCAGAAACAACATGAGTCAAAAATTTTCTAAAGTGGGGTTATAAGGAGACATTATTATTTTTACTTGAATGCACAAGTGTGCGCAGAAATAGCACGAGACAGGTTTCCCCTTCAATAATAAGCACAACCACAAAATATGTAGTGAGCGAAACAGCGCAAGTCAATAACTGAAGATATTTCTGCACTCAGTCACAAGAAGGCTGTATTGTCTACAGTCAACTGACACCTTATTGGAATCTGCTGTGTATCATGCAGATGTACGAGGTTGTGTGATTACTGATTACTAAAAGGTGCCTTTACAGTTATTTTTGCGCAGTATCTAGTGATAATAACAGTGACTCAGTTGCAGTGACAAACAATAATTCTAGAAAACAAAAATTACACGTAGAAAAGCCTAGGAGACATGTTATTCGTGATTGAAAGGTTATGGGGGTTCAATACAGAAACTGGAAAGAAAATTGTTAAGCTCGTAGAACTGGTGATAACTATAAATGCACGAAGAAGTGTTTCAGTTAGTTGGTATTGATTAAATCAATCACGGCAAAAGCAATGTGACGAGAAGCAACAGTAGCCAACGGATATATATCTGCCTGCCCGCCGTCATCAGCGTTGCTCCGAGTGCTTTTTTTTACTTCACACCGATATTTGCCTCTAGGCTTATATCACTCCCCTCCGATATAGCAAACTGTATATCTTCGGCGCCATCTAGTGCAAAAATATACTCGCCTGCCGTTAATGAAGATGTTAAATAGCAGGGGTTCAAATTAGATCTTTGGAATATGCCGGAGGATGACATTAACGTTACTGACTTAAACCCATTTCAGCAGACAAAGTTACTCCCATGTAGCAGGTAAGAATCCGTGAAGGTCAGCAATGACCGACTAGAGCCAAATACGCTCCTTTTTGTTAGTAGCATAACATGATCAGCAGTATCAAATGTTCGGGAAAAATCTCCAGAGATGACGTCGACTTGTTTGCTATGGTTTAACGCTTCGCATAGATCTTGAGATATAATTGCCAGGTTGGTGACCCTTGACCTTTCTCGGATAAAACTGCGTTGTTTGGTCGAACGAGATGATTTGATATCATTATATATCCAATCACACATTATGGTTTCAAAAACTTTTGCAAAATTGGGTAAAATTGTGATCGGTCTATAGTTGACACCGTGAGCAACGTCGCCCTTCTTGTGTAATGAGCACACCCTGTAATTTTCCAAATATCAGGAAAATCAAATTTTTGTAGAGATAAATTAAATATTCTACATAATGGATTTGTAAGTACAGGGGCACAGTCACGAGCCATGGCGCCGGGAATGTTGTAATGTACAGAAGTAAACGAGTTCTTCAGATTCTTCAAGCGCATGCTTCAAAACATCATCAACTTGAACACTGGGAATTTTCAACAGTGGCAGGTTGGTGTACATGTTCGGAATTGTGTAAGAACCTTCCTTTAAGTAGGAAAACAATGGACAAAAGGCCGGTAAAGGCGTTAATTATATCTTGAGGATTATCGAATTCGATGCTATGATGACGAACTCTTCCCGGCATTCTAGAAACTGCGCTTTGATTTTACAAAATTCCAGAACAAGCTAGGATCACTAGCTAGTCCCGATATGCCCGTGAAATCTTATCTTTTACACACCTACGCGGACGTCGAAATTCAAGCCCAAAGTACCCATTGCTATTTAGCTTCCATTTGCGATGGTAATAAGATTTTAGCCTTAAAAGCTTTTTAATTGTTGACGTGAACCGTGAAGGTAATCGTTGGGAGGTATTAAGTCGTGTATGTAGGATACAGGTATCCATATTATAGAGTAGAACCTGTTGTAGAACATATTCGCGGTCAGGTTTACATCAGAAAAAGTATCAACGGACGACCAACCGACAGCAAAGAACTCCAATTAAAGCATATGGTAACTAGGTTTTTCAAAATTGTAACGCTTCTTATTGTTTGCGGGAAAATAACTGGTTTAGTTGGAATGCGAAGCGTCAGATTTGTACAAAGCGACGGATGATGAGAATCCTCTGGGACAAGTGGGAGCAATTCACGTGATACATCAAATCCACAATTCAAGTTTGACAAGACTGGATTCAAGGTTCTGTGATCAACATTAATAACCATAAAGGAAAGCAGTTAGGCGATTTCCAAAGAATCTCTAACCTGTCTAAGCATTGTTCTAATATACTGTAGCTCGGAGAAATATACAGGAGAAATATACAAGACACCAACAAAAACTAAAAGTTGATGTGAAATAAACTTTGGTAATCACAATGCCAATCAAGGGCATAACGGATCTAAATATGCCAGTATCAACTATCTCATAATTTATTTTATTTGTAAATGCACCGGCCTTCGATTGGACTACACTGTAAAACGTTTGTATAGTACTGAACTTAATGCAAAAAGGTTTTGCAACTCACTCACTCCACTATATATCTCAACTTGTTAAGGCTTAACCAAAATTTATGACATATGACGAAGCAGGCGTAGAAGCAAAATAGTTGCCTGTTTTTCGGCGCAAGCAAGTTTGGAATTGCTATCGTTCTCCCTTAACATTGCTCCTTTTATGGCGAGATGTCGTGAAAACGAGCATATTCGCGTCGTCCGCTCGCGTGATACGATCTCGCTTGGAAATATTCCCGTCGGTTACAGTAATGCAATACGTGTTTTAGACGCAAAAATGATTCCCGTTATACTAACGATGCCCTCGCAGTGTATGATATGGTTGCATTTAAAGGTAGAAGAAAACGCGACAATACCGCTGCTCGGAAATGAAACCCGAGCACGTTGATAGCAATATAACAATGGAATATAATAAAGTTTATGTGTTGTTATAGAATTCTGTAAAATAGAATTGGTGGGCGATGTATAAAATACATAGAAGGATGAGTAGGGTAAATGAAGGAAAAGAGGTTGTGTTGTAATTGCGTAGCGTTTGATGTATTCTGTATATCACAATAATTTCCAGAAATATTTAATTTCTTTGACTACATTATTTTGAAGAGACTGGAAGCTTTTGAATTCTTCGTAACAGTTATTTGTGTGCAATGCATAATTGTGTACGCAAAAAATAAGCATTTCTAGGGAATATAGCCCAATTATCTAAAACAAATTTTAAAATGAATAATTTTCAAATATGCGAGTGGTATCGGACAAAACTCTTCAGGCAATGAAGATTTAATAATCCGGAATGTTAAAATTTAAAGATTTGATACTGTGAAAAATTTTGTCAAGTTTGTAAAATTTGGTAAAGTTTATATAATTTTTAAAGTTTGCAAAAGGTTTCTCAATGATGAAGTGGAACTATCGACTCTCGAAGAAGGGTTTTGCCCGAAACCGCTTGCATATAGGATTCAGTAAAATTATTAAAACAATTAAGAAATACATTTTTCATCAAGATTTTTATTTACTATACTATGTCTTTTTTATTTAACGTTGAACGTATTAGGAGCGAAATAGTACTAAGGGTAAACCACACACCGTACGTGAAGTCTATGGTGAATTCATCAAAAGGATGGAGATATGTGTGGGAGTTGGAGGTGGTCATGTAGAATATCTTTTGTTGGCTTTCTTAATTGATTGAAATTTTGTATTTTAACTCAAAGAATGCAATAAATGATACGTTTCTCTTGAAGCATTTTCATGTTATCTTAATTTATGGACATTCTGTACATTTAATCTTGGATTTTTTTATGGTAAACGTATTTACTCAACAAGCAGAACTTTTTATAAAGAATGACTTTTTGTCGTAAAATCAATAAGAAAAATTTGTTTCCCCTTGTCAACTCCATCCGGGGACAGAGTGTATATATATATGTGTCCGCGATATATAAGCTTTTTGTCGCTAAATACGAATGAAACTTGTATACATCTATTTGCATTGAACTACACATGTTTCGATTATATCCTCGTACAGTACCAATCGAACATCTGGGCCTCTTTACTTATAATTACAAAGAGAACATTTTGAAAAATCTATTCAGAAAGGTACAATCTTCGGAATCTTGCGGAAATTTTAACAACCTTACATACCATCCAATAACTCGTTCCCGAATCAAAAGGAATTTATATTTATTATATTCCCACACACAAATATGCGTACACATATGTTTATTATCATTGTTATTTTCGCTTTTATTTAACTTTGAAATACGCAAAAACAAGTATTCATTACCGCAAAACAACGAAACAATATTATATTCTCGATGTTTTTGTTTCGTGAAGTAAATACAACACGAGACTAATACACTTACAAAGTCAGTTACTAACTTGTTTAGGTAAATTTACTTATACATCTGACACTGTTGAAACATAAACAAGGTATTTGTAAAGCAGACATACGATACTACTACCACCAGTACTACTACTAAGTACTAGGGTACATATAAGAAGCCCTCCTCCAAATATCTTAATAGTATTTGCGAAACGTAGATCCACAGATCCTCTGGGATACTATCACCTGTCTCTCCATCAAGTTATTTGTCGTGTAAACTGAAGTTCGTATGATAAGTGAGATGGTTTACATATTTGATGGGTAATTAGAGGGTGGAAATTCTGTTTGGAAAGTTTTCTTGATGGTACGCCTATGGTCGATGTATGGTAAACGCATGTCAATTGTAGCTCCTATATTAATCCCAAATATTCTGGGAATAACGAGTTTTAATTACGTAGTGCAATACCAAAATTGTGAATAAAATCTTAATAAAGTGCTGTGCATGGGTGAACTTTAGAAAAACCGTTGATTAATCCATAAAAAGTAAAATAAAATAAATAACCTAAAATGCTTTAACAGAATAACTGTAAGGTATAACGTTGAACCGTGTAGAGGCAGTGGCGTAACAACTAAACAGTAATGGTAAAACGGTGGATAGGATACGGTGCCTCCGAAGAGATGATCTGGGTGAGTGTCATTACGCCAACTGATAAATAAGAGAGATTGCGAGGTGAGTAATTAATTAAGCCTTAAAATTTACTAATTAACGACGAAAGACAGAAAAATGGATGAAATGGTACAAATGATAAATGAATTGATGAAAGAGATATAAGAAATAAAAAATTTTAATGAGGAACACCGAGAGGAAATTAAATTAATCAGGAATGAAAATAAGGAAATGAAACAGAAGATACATAAATTAGAAGAGAGAATTAAAGAACTTAATACCATATAGGAAAGAATGGAGAAGGTAGATAAATTAAATAGGAAGAATAATATTGTTATTAGTGGATTAGAAATCAAAGATGAAGATGAACAAGAAATTACTAGAAAAGTTGAGGAGCTTATAACCAATAACCTAAGAGTGGAAATAAAATTAAGGAAAGCGAGGAAGAAAAAGAATAATATGATATTGGTAGGAACTAGAAGCTTTGAAGAAAAAATACAAATTATGAAAAATAAAAAAATACTACAAAAGCGAAAATACAACAAAGTATATTTTAACGACGACTATACAGAAAAGAAAAGGAAAATACAAAACAAACTCAAAGAGATGGCCAAAGAAGAAAGAGAGAAAAATAAAAAAGTAAAGATTGGATATATGAAATTGATAATAGATGGCGAGAAATGGGTTTGGAATGCAGATAAAATGTAAATACAAACGGAATAACAAAATAAGTCAAAAAACTGATAAGCGGAGGTAGGACGGAACAAATGACGGCGACACGGATAGGACATGGAAACTGCAAAAAGGAACTAATAAGGGATCACTGGAAATTAGCAACATGGAATGTTAGGGGACTGAACGGAAAGGAAAATGAACAATGTTACGAATTTGACAAAGCTGAACTAGACATACTAGTAGTGACAGAAACGAAGAAAAAAGGACAAGGAGAACAGTTACTGGATTCAGGACATTTGTTGATTTACGGTGGGGTAGCACATGAAAAACATACATCAGCAGGCGTGGGATGTCTAATAAACAAGAATTCAATAAACAACATAGTCAAATGGGAAGAATACACAGAGAGGAAGCTTTTAGTAGAAATGAAAATAGATGGTGATATGTCAACAATAGTGGCAGTATATGGACCAAATGAAGATGCATCTACAGAATTAAAAGATAAGTTTTGGGAAAGTCTGAATCTGGCCAGAGAAAACTGCGAAGCTAATATATACATTGCAGGGGACATAAATGGTGGAGTGGGAAAAGACGAAATAGGTACAGGAGTAAAAGGAAAATATAGAAAAAATAAAAAAAAACAATAACGGAGCAAGACTTTTAGACTACTGTTTATTAAATAATCTAATAGTAACAAACTGGTTTTATCAACATAAGGATATACATAAATTTACGAAACAAGGAACTGATTTGAAGGACAAATCAATAATAGAGTATATAATAATGGAAAAACACAGGAAAACGAAAATTAAAGATATAGGAGTTATGCGGGGTTCAGAAATATATTCTGATCACTATCTACTACTAGCAGAAATTAAAAAAGGAAAAACAGGACACCAAAAGCAAAAGAAATGCATAGAAAAAGAAAGCAAATACGAGTCAATAAAGAACTATAAAATTAAAGGAGGAAGAGGAGGCTTTAAAATTTGGAAAATTCGTATAAGAAAAAATGGAAAGACAAAATATGGGAAACACGGAACTAGAAGAAATGTGGAAAATATTTAGAGACATAATCTTATATGCAGCTAAAGAGGCGTGTGGTGTACTGAAAACCAATAATAATAAGAAACAAACTGCATGGTGGGCACCAGGAATAAAAAGAGAAATAAAGATTAGGACAAACAAATGGGGAGGATATCTAAGTCATAAGACAGTAGAAAAATACCAACTATATAAAGAGCAAAGACATAAGATCAAAGAATTGGTGAAAGATGCTAAACTAAGGAACTGGATAAAATCTGGAGAAAGCATGGAGAACAACAGAAAATGAAATCAAAAATTATTTTATAAAGTGCTAAAAACCTTAACGAAAGGAAAACAAAACTAGAACGTGAATATAAGGAGCAAGGATGAAGAGATATTGACGAATGATGAAGAGCTAACGACTAGATGGAAAGAGCACCTTAAAGAATTATTAACAACAGATGAAATGGAACAATAAATGCATCCATTTATTGTTAATGGATAATGGATATAACGTATTGTATATAGGTACGTTAATCACGTATTTCAAAAGACCTTTTAGATATGAGACAACTTTTGCATATATCCCGTCCTTCTATGTTTCTTTGTTCTGCAGTTCTATTGAAAAAACTGAAAATCTGTGTATTTTTTAGTACCCTTTGCGTATCAACTAAGTTTCATCAAAATCTGAATTTGACACCTGAGAACCTTTCCTTTTTACCCTACCATTGCAAGTGACTTCCATGTTACCAAAAAATTGAACTCCATCGAGATATATAATGAGGGTCAGGATAGAGTTGTAATTGAAATTGTAACAGGAACTTGGCCAAAAAGCTTTAACGTTACGCGAAATCCGTTTAGCAGTATTAAACTAAAGGAGCTTAACGGGATGTAGGTTCCCATTCCGACACTATCATCAATCAACGGGGACGGTTTGCCGTCATCCGACCGACGAAACTGTCACTTCTTCACCTTAATCTCGTGACAACCTCGCCTATAACGGTCTCCGGATCCGGGCCAACGTAAAGCCTAAATGATCGTGAACAGCTTACAAACCTACTTCCTTCCCTTCAAGAAGAATGCCGCCATCCAGGATACCCTTATTGTTTCATTTATACAGTACGTTTATAAAGTGTAAAAGATAAAATCTCGACATTAACAAAATTTTGTATTTGTGTATCTTATAATCTCGCAAAGTCAAGAGCTTGCCTATGTAACATACAATTATGAACTCCTTAATTTTAAATAGGATGTACTAGTTTTCAAAGTCGTGCTTATAAGGAAACATAATAAAATCATTTGATAACCACCTCCGTGTTTTCTTCATTACTGTAAATATAGCACATCAGTTATAAATTTTTTATACAAATAAAAATATTTCGTGGCGTAAATTTGCAAAAAAAATAAGAGGATGGGGAGTTGTTTCTCTAAACAAATATTTGCTATAGATAAAATATTTACGCCATCGTTAAGAGCATATAAAACAGTTTAAATTTTGTCTTAACTTTTTTTTTATATCTCTTATAGTTTCTGAGTTATTGAGTCAAACAGCGAAGGGTAGTGTTGAGCTTGGGATGCTTTACACTCCACCAGTGGGCGACTGGGCAGCTAAGATAGTTAGCGTTGTTCTTACACTAGATCGGTCTATAAACCCACAAAGTTTAATTTAAATCGGTGAGATGCACTTACCTGAGTTTGCTTGTTAATGGAGGGACATATTTCTCCAATAAGAATATGTCTTTTCATCGATAAAACAGTGTGAAACCAAACAGAAAATTCGTGAATATTGGTAATAAGTGATTATGTGATAAAATTGAAAGTCTATTGTTCTATTATATGTAGGTATTGAGATGTTTCGAGATAGTAAGAAAATGTAGTATGCGCCGCAGTACTGAAATGTTTATTTAGTTTGTTATACATAGTAAGTGTGAAACATGCACCTCCTAGCTGTAGACAGAATTCATATAGTTTACGCAGATCCTCAAACATATCCCGGAACTAAGAACAATCGTTGCTGCACACTCCGACAAAATGTGACGATTTGCTCTCGTAATGCAGACACAGTTCTTGGCGGGTCTTCACGGTTGAACACACGCTCCTTTAACATACCACATAGGTAGGCATCAGGTGGTGTAAGATTAGGCGGATGGGACGGGTATGGGAAGGAACCACGTGAAATGTTGTCCTGTAGGTTGGCTGGAGATTGTCTAGCTACATGGCTAGTTACTCCGTCCTGTTGATACCATTGTCGATACAGATGTAGGTTTTTAGTACGGCAAAATCTTCTCAAATCTTGGTTTCATCACCATGTTCCTGTAGCGTTCTTGGGTAACGGTAAGAGCATTATCTTAATTATCCTCAATGAAATAAGAGCTTAATATGTCATGTGCTGAAAGGGTACACCATATCGGATCGCTCAGAATCAAGAAATCGAGTTGTCTGACGGTTGATGTAGCCATCCAAGTGAATGTGACCTTCATCGAAAAACCACACGACAAAAGTTCTGCATCCTCGTATATCATGGGCAAAATTTATCTACAATACAACATTCTTACATAATCGGCGAAGAGACGTACTGCTAATGTTCAATTTCAAGGACGTTCATCTTAGACTTCGTTGTGATGAATGCAGCACCTACTGGAGGACACGTTGGTGATCTTCATTCATCGAAACAATTACTGGTCGACCAGACCTTCCTTTCCGTAGACACAAAACACTACCAGCACAAATTTTCTAACAACTAATAACATAACAGTGTTACTTGGTGCCGGCTATCAGTCTCGCCATTGAAGTTACGATATAAAGCATTTCTTTCTGAAGGATAGTCGCCAAAGTTAATATAAAAAAATCTATCATTCAATGATGCAATTGATGTGTCAATTTATAAAATGTTTTCTTTATTAGTTTGTAATAAAGAATCTTTAGGAAACGTACCTTTTGAACAAACTGCTTCTACTATAGTAAATAAAATGTCTCCGTCAAGTTTTGCTCTTTTGTAATATTTACTTAAAGGTTTAAGCATCTTCTATATATGTTGTTAAATATGTAAGAAGTACTTACATAAGGCCTTTTCGGAAACTTAACCTGTGCGACAAGGTTAAGTACCTGTTACAATTTAAGCGTTCGTAAACTGAATTTTGTTGAATGACACATGTTTGGAAACGCACTTTTAATTTTGCAATCTTCTATGAGTTAGCAACCAGGTTTGTTATTCTATGACCCTACTGAGGAGTAGGGTAAAAGCTAAACATAGCCTTAATGAAGTCATTTACTAACGGGATGAGTAAACACAATAGTATTGTTGTTTTTCTGTCTTTGTGGTGGCCGAACGGCTAACATATTTGCCTTTCGATTCGAACGACTCGGATTCAAATTCAAATCTTTCTATAAACTGGACATCCACTGGAAATTCTATATTATGTGGGTGATGGTATATTAAAACTATTTTCGGAAAACATGTGAGGAAGTTTTCTTTTACAAATTCTCTTTGGGACTTTTTAAAAGTTGTGGCTAACTTCGAAACAGACTCAGAATAGAATACAGTTTCATTCATCTCAACATTTTTGAGGTCGAAATAAGCATTTTATCGTGTTTCCATACTTTGCCGGTTCACTGTATATATTTGCACATCTTTCATGTCAAATGGATTGCTTTGTTTGCGGTATTCGGCTTTAGTTCTCGAGATTTTGACCGAATTCTATATATACTTCACCGGCAGAGAGGGGTAAAGGAAAAAAAGTCGAGGACTCCCAGAGATCGATATTAAAAACGTATTTCGATAAGCCGCAGGCGTATTTTCTTTGGATGAACGCCAAATAGGGAAAAAGTGCTCGCAAAACGTGGAAGCAAGGAGGAAAGTACCACTGCCGTGGAGTAGCGCCGGCGACAAATTCGGAATTGTTTACAGAGCCAAAGGATCGTCTTTCTCGACGGTCAAAATTCGCGGATAAGAAAATAAATAGGACGTTGCGAAGTTTCGGGGGGCGCCAAACGTGAAGGGAGCCGAAAGATAAGAACGGTTTTGATTGATGGATGGATATTGCGGCGTGCTGAGAACTTTTATTGTGATGTTATTGGACGCGTCCGTCATGTTAAAATGTTTTTCGTTCGTCGGATCGGAAAGAGATTTTAATAGGGAAGAGAATGTCGACGGGCGTAGGAAAACTTAATTAAGTTTTATTGAACCGGCTATCTAATTCGGAAGGGTGTTTTTAATCAGTACGACGGACGACCTTGTTTTTAGCTCAATTTTCTTTTTTTGACATAATACATATCTGCACGGGCTACTAAAAATTGGTTTATTTCTTTGAATTTACGATGCCATAGCATCTAAAATACATTATAATTTAGTTAACCTTAACATCTTCTCAAATATAAGGTAATAAGTAGAGTAACCTAAACTTGCGGACTCGCATAGGCGTCGGTATTACGGGTTAATATAAGAATACGAAAAATTCATAAATAAACTAAACCGGTAGAGAAGCAGGCATGTAGTGTCGACCTTGAATATAAATCATGTTAAACCGCGCTGAGAGAGATTTCGTTTTAGTACCGGTTGAGCTGTTGCAGAGATTAGTCGAACGGTCAAGGTTATGTACTTACGTGTCGCTTTTGAAAATATAGCTGGTGTTTTTTGTGTGTTGTAGTATTATACCAAGTACATAATTAGTGTATCGTTCCATATAGAACTAATATTTACATACCTAAGAAAACAATGCCTCGTAATAGATTTACTACTAATGTACATAAGTATGTGTCACTTTTTCCCCATTTAAAATATGACGGTAGTGCAGTTTTTTGCTTAATATGCAATGCTCGTTTGGCTGCATTGGACAGAACTGATTGCCAGAGGCATGTCAATGGTATTAAGCACATGAGAAATGCAAGAACTGAAATACCTTATACACTATTCCTCATACATTTATTAATTATGTTTACCTCTTGTAATCTTCCGTTGTCGTTGGTGAGAAAAGCAGCTTTTAAAACGTGGCGACAATACGTTCCAAAGTACCCATTACCCTCACAAACACAATTACAGAATCATTTGCCGCGAATGAAAGAGATGCTAGAAAATGTGTGTAAACGTGATTTGTGTTCCAAAAAAATATGGATTACCGTGGATGAGACGACCGATATAAAGAAAAACAGTATTGTGAATGTAATAGCTCGCATTTTATCTAGCGAGAACACAGCATCTCGATATTTGTTAGCTTGCAAACGTGTTCAACAATGTACCGCGGAAAATATTCAAAAAGTGATAATGAACGCATTGAAAAAATTTAAAATTGCCCAAGATCAAGTTGTGATGATTGTGACAGATAGTGCAGCAACGATGTTAAGTGTTGGGCGATCCTTAAAACATATATTTCCTAACTTAATACATATAACCTGCGTGCTGCATGCTTTGCATTTAGTTGGTGAAGTTGTTCGACAACATTACGGAAACGTTGATCGGATGATTGGAAGTACTAAAGCAGTGTTTCGTAAATCTCCTAAACGTTTAAAAGAATTTCTTAAATTTTGTCCAGGTATTCCAGAACCTCCTGAACCAATTTTAACGCGATGGGGTACTTGGCTAACAGCAGCTTCTTACTATTTGATCCATTTTCAACAAATTCAATCAGTTATAATGCGATTTAATCAGAATGAATCCAAAGCAATTAGAGAAAGTCAAAGAGAATTTCAAATTCCTCAACTTTTAGAAGATTTAACAACAATATGTACCAATTATACAGTATTACTAGATGCCATCAGAAAACTACAATGTACTGAATTGTCATTGCAGAAATCATTAGACATAGTGTGAACTTTTAAGTGATTTTGAAAAACAGTTTCTACATGCAAATGTAACTTTCTTAGATGTGGAGAGATCGTTTTCTACGTATAAGAATATTTTTTCTTGTCGACGCACAAGGTTTAAAGAAGTAACTGTGGAAACATATGCAATGATGCAAGTTTACAGTAGTTCACATCCTGATGCCTCTAATTTGTTGAATAATTAGCAAGTAAGTTTATTTATGAATTTTTCGTATTCTTATATTAACCTGTAATACCGACGCCTATGCGAGTCCGCAAGTTTTGGTTACTCTAGTAATAAGTCACCAAAAATGTAGAAAAAAATTGGCCGGGTCAATAGCATTGTATTCCAGAAATTCCGGATTGAATAAACAATGAGGTTCCATAATTAGTATTGATCGCTAAAATCGACACAATTGGCAGCCTTCTGGCCAAGTTTCAGCGGATTTTTAGAAGTTTCCAAGTTACCGCGCCAATTTAAAAAAAATTACACTATTGTTGTCCAATATTGGATTCAAGCGTTTTTAATGTTACCAGAACTTCTTAGATTTTTGTCTTCTTAACCTCCAAACACAAATTAGACCTATGTTTATCAATAGGCATAATTCTGTTACGGGACAAACTACAAAAGTGTACATAGATTGTGGACACAACAGTGATATTGGCACATATGTACTACTTTCACGAGCCTTAGGCCCATTACTTTAGAAGATCCTTCCATTTCTTCCTGTCTCTTGCTATTCACTTCTAGTTTCTTCCAGCTCCTATATAACTTAAATTTTCGGTTAACCTTTCGTTCCCCTTCTTTCTCGGTATACCCCTCCTCTTTTTTCTATCAGGTACCCTCCATGTTTTATGCTCCTGTTTTATGGTTTTCATCTATCTAGGTGACCCAGCCATTGAAGCCTGTGAGTTTCGACGATCTGAGTAATGCACTAAAGAGTTTGTATACTTTCGCCTTTCCTACATGTCGCTTGAATCATTGATTTCCGTAAAAACGAACTTATTGACATGACCTTTGTGCTTGGTGAACTATAGACTATAGACGAGATAGATTTTCAAAGAAGGATAGAATTTTGCAACTGGGCCAGGTAAAATACACGGGAAAATAGAGAATTTTTTAACAAAGTTTTATTTTCCGACGAAGCTACTTTTCATAAAACTGGTTTAGTGAACAGGCACAATTTCCATTATTATTTTCCACATGTTGTAAGAGAAGTTGATTATTAGCATCGATGGAGCATAAATATATGAGGAAGTATAAGTCAACACATCGTCGGACCCTATTTTTTGAGAGAAATCTAACTGGATCAGTATTCTTAGATTTTCTTCAGAATTACTCGCCATGTTTGCTAGCCCACCTTCTCTTGGAAGTAAATCGAGAAGTGTGGTTCCAGCAAGACGGTGCATCAGCTCACTGTTCACAAGAAGTGAGAAAATATTTGAATCAGGTTTATCCTGAGAAAATGACTAGTAGAAATTATATCATGGCCAGCGCGATCACCTGATTTAACCAAAATCGACTATTTCTTGCGGGGTTATGTAAAGAGATTCGTCTTTAAAGAACTACCAACAACAGCACAAAACATGCGCGAAGGAATTGTCATTCGAAGTGTAACAACGGACAAGCTTCATAGGTTCCACAGAGAATTTTTGGATAGAATAGAAAGATGATTGGAAATAATGGGTAACATTTCGAATATTCGTTGCAATATTTTCCTGTCTTCTTTTACTTACTTTTCATCCTTAGTTCGTAATTTTATTTGTTCTTCAGTTTGCGTTATTTAAAAAGGTCTTGTAGTACCCTATTATTTTTTCTCATTTTGTGTTTATTTTTAGTGTTGTACATTATGCTGGTTGCGTGTTCTGGTTGTCATTAAATTAATCTATTATTATTTACAGATTTTTTGAATAATTTTTTTTTTATTTGGTTAATGGTGTTTCGTTAAATATCTCTAAAACGACGGCAGACAGGTATAAGGAACCCTTATAATAATTGATATGGACTTTAATTTTATATAATATAGAAACATAATATACAGGGCGTTTCAGTTGAAATAATTGAGAAAAATAGCCGTGAAGTTGTCCATATTGAGAAAATAATTTTGAACGCCCTGTATAATATTGCAGCACGAAACTTACAAAAATGAATTGCCGAAGCCTTAGCGGAAACAGAGTACAAATATTATTTGTTGAACTTCGTGTTTGCGAATGTGGCGATTTTTCAAGTAGAAGTACGAAATAGCCAATCTTCTTTTTAATATTGCATGCTAACCATCGATACTCTTTTTTGGGACAGCTTGTATAATTGAAAATAATTTTAGAATGTGCATATTGTCTTCTTAAATACTTACTGAAAAGTTTAACCTCATATCTTCAATAGCAACTGAGAAACAGAAGACCGACGCATACCTCGGGGTATCTCGGTTTACGGAATTAATTGGTTTCAAAAAACATTTCTTATAGGAAATGAAGGAAATAGAAATAATCCGTTGCCATAATCCAAAATAAACAAACATTAATTTTATGTATTTCAGATACAATTTAACATATAGAAAATAACGTTACATAGAGAAATTAATAGAAAGAAATAACTTCACTTACATACAGTACCTTTAATAAACTTTCATTTTTTCGTATAGAGATGGTGAGGGTGAGGTGGCGAACCGGGAAATAAGGAGCTGTTTGATAGTAATAGTAGAATTTTCGCCTTTGTCCTTTGAAAAAGATTTTACACAAAGATGAAACAATTTTCCAATAATGTAAGAATAATATTAACTATGAATTCAAGACAGATGCGAAGCGGTGAAACAGTGGGAGGCTAACCACACAAATGACCGCATTGTAAATGACTATCTCTTTCTAGCATGTACACGAGTCCCACAGAAATTCTGCCCAATCTGTAAAAGTTTTAACCTACATTTCATATCCGTAAGCCTTTCGGTTTCGGAAATAAAAATTTATCCAAATTTCCTTTTGTAATCCGAAAATTCCCTAAGAACGCAACGTAGTAACGTAAACCGATATACTGTATTACATCGATCATAAAACGCACCCTTATTTTTCTAAGCTAGAAATAAAAAAAATTAAAAAGTGAATATATTAACGCTTTATTATAAAAATAAAAAATAAACTTTACTACAAAAATAAAAACTAAACTTTATTATAAAAATAAAAAGTAAACTTTATTGCAAAAATGAAGGACATATTGCATATTCGCAGCTTCTCGGACACTAAAATACGAAATTACCTGCGATTTATAATCGATGTAATACGGGAGTGAGATATTTTTCAATTCACTAAAGAAAAAATATTCCTGAGTTATATACATACAAATTTCTTAAGGAGAAACTAACAGTTTCATTTAATATGTATAAATTTCACTTTGTGAAATCGAACTGGTTATACTATAACCAGAATTCTAACATTAACGTTTAACGTTTATTCTATTAGGATTGGATTTAGATCGACTCTAGCTTGAGTTGATTTGAAAAAAATATTTACTCAATTGTCTTTAGTGTGCAATTTGACACTTCGATGCAATGATATTGAAACCATTATGAAATTCATTGAGAAAATAGCAAAAGTAATGATTACTGCATGTCTGTAAAAGGTTGCCGAGTTTCATTCAAATCTGCGATACTTTGCAAGTCTCCCCTAACAAAATCATACAGTAGAAAGTGTATATTATGATACAGCTTTTACTTCTATTATATCTTACAGTCTAATCTCTGATATCTTTAACAATTCCATTAAACTCTTAAGCTTGAAAAATTAACTCGAACCTGCCGACGCTCAATCTACAGACTTCCTCGGAAATCAACTCGGGACGCGGTGTATGTGTCTCTATTATCAAACTTAACAACACAGATTAATTTTCTATTAACTGCTTCCTCGCGAAATTATCACAATAAGTCCAACGTTGCCGAAGAGATACCGCTGGCAGTAATTATCAATGCTAATCCGGACCGGTATAGCGAGCGGCGGAAGGTGCAGGGATGGAAGCGCTAAGAACGAAGCCGCACCCCACGTCTTAAATTATGTAGCCGTGTGCAGGAACGTCTAAGTGAATAGGAGTTCGTTCGAAACTGCATTGATTCCCACTGACAACTACGCTAACAAGCTGCTAAATAGGTTAGCGTTCCTATTCAATGCGGTTACGGACTGAAACTTTCGTGAATACCGTTGCACGGGCGCAGTTTCGTGCCCCGCAAGCTTCTAAAGCATTATTATTGGTATTTTTAAAGCAAAAAGTCGTACCAATAACTGAAAATCCGATTGGTACAAGGAATTATCGAGATATTCCACTTAGTGTTTGGCTTTAAACATTTGATAATGTTTGTTTATTTATAATCTGTAGGTATTGACTGGTGGTCATTATTTCTTAATGGGCTGTGCTAGTTAATAACACATACGGATGTAAATTGCTTCATTAATTTTTAATATACTAATTAGTTAATTGCTATAATGAAATTTATTGTCTATTACATTGTTACTAGCCGCCAAAGCTAGAATTTATATCATTTATGCATAGTGATTCGATAAGATCTGTTAGTTTATTTTGTTTTTCCCATAGCTTGCTCAATAAATTAATTGAAACGTACAAATACCTACAAAATACCTTATTTATAATACAACCTATAATAATCATCAAATTGAAAACATCATCCATAATTATTTTACGTGGTGTGGTAACAGCCCAATGGGATATACAGGGCTGGGGCAATAGTGCGAGATTCTTCGATAGCACCTTTACTATTGGTAATAGAAGAAAATATCCCATACAAACACACGCTAAAATTATTTTGATATACGGCGTGTCCCACTAACAAACAACCTGACAGAACTGTGACTCTCCGATTTCGATGAAACTTGGTATATTGGTAGACCATCAAAAAGTAAAGCACATGTATTTTTTTTAAGCGGCCCATATTCACCTTAAGGGGGTGTAGGGTGCGTCTGAAATTACCCCCAAAAACGCATTTTTCATCATAACTTCGGAGCCGCGCAAGCTATCGGGATAAATTAAAAACCAAAATGTTCTACTTCAAAGGGGCTTTCAAACGGATCATATATGAATGCCCCCCCCACACTTAGTGGGGTAGGAGGAGAAAAGTTTCACCTCTTTTTCACCACCCCGGCTACAATTTTAAAAATAAAGGTTACCTTTTTTTGAATTTTTTTCCTCGGTTACATATAATAGAGGAAATATGTTTTATAAAGCGCGACCGCGCGGATACATATATTCCGTTTTTATACCTATCTGATTGGCCTTCCGTTTACTATTTATGTGCATTTGGCATCTACCATGAACGATCTATTATACAGTGAAAAATTCTGCATTTCAATTTATTTCTAGTGAATATAAATCGCCAAAAAAGAAATAGAGAACTTGGGATTATATAATACAGTACGAAACGAACTAGTTCAGTCTTGCTACTGATGATGATAGCTTGGCTATCGAAACGTGCGTCCGTTTTCGTGAACTGTTTCAGGACTCCTAACAAAGGTCACCGCTCCTGCAGCTACATTTGCAGCTCCACTAACTTGCACTCTTGTACGAAATTTGGTTACTTTGCGGAACACAATGTTATGCTTGGTTTTAAATCTTTGTATCCACCTCTCCGACACAACAAAGTTAGGGATTTGCAACTCTTTTTGTGCCTCCGATGCCAATCTTCTAAAATCATAATCATGAATTATCATTTGACGATCAAGACCAGCTTTAAACTGATAAATACATATTGGGAGAGCTGAAACAGCTTTTGGCGTCTCGTCCCGCCAGAGGATACTTGCTGTTCCCACCGCTGTAATTGTTGTAACGATGTAACTTTCTTGTAGCGATGCACTACCGTCTTTAACGAATATCGACCTTTTTCTCATTTTTCCAATACTCCACGGCAGCACGTATATAGTCGATATCTATGTCGATTGCATCTGGGAACTCTTGTTCTTCGTCAATTACATCCATTTCCTCTTCGATGTTACGTTATCATCTTCTACCACGTCCACAAGCTGCGCTTCAGGATACCCTGAAGTTGAGCTCAAATCGTCGCAGTTCTGTCAGTTTGCTCGTAAGAATGGGGACCGGCGATATCTTGGAAACAATAGCTATAGTGATGGGAGAAATTTTTTCATGATTAAAGTGGCAAAGGGAAACTTAATTAAAATATTTTTAAATCCCAAACTTGACCACTAGGGGGCGCCGTTGCTAGGGTCAACAATAAATTTTAAATTAGCAGGTAAAAGTTTCAGGATTAACTATGATTTTAAACGCTGTACTAAAAAGCTTAGTTAATTACGCAACATTTTGGTTAAAGGCGGTTTGTCATATTGTGAATAATAAGTGTAGTAGGGGTTGCCGAATCATGTAAAACTAAGGAAGGACATTCAGCGTTGTTTTAGATGTCGTAATTTGTACTATCCGTTAATGTTCAAGAAACGTTACTCCTAACTGTACGAGATTTTCTCAATTACCTCTAAAAATTCAAATGCAATAATATGCTTTCCTTATGTTGTGTTTGAAGAGTTTTGACAGACTAAGGTAGTAGCGAAAACCTCGTAGTGATATATTTTTCTTTTTTCTAGATAATAACGAAAACAACCCATTATCAGTAATAATTTCTCTATTAGTTACAAATACCTACTTAATAATATCTTAGTTGGCCATGAAACAAAGAAATGAAAGAGAACCAATATGTTCCACGAAACTCCATGATAATTAAATTGTAACTTGAATTCTAGTGTAATAACAGGAAAATCTTAACACCGGCTTTAAAATTCGAATACATTAATTGCGAGAAGGTATTATCGAAGCAACAGCGCAATATACATACCTGTATTTAGACTCACCAATCCCTGAAAAAGAAGCTTTGCCGCTCATATTTTTCTCCTAGCTTAATTTAAATAATATTCTTCCCTCATTTGATTATCCCACGACGTAGCTTTCCTTCGCTTTTTTTTTAATTTTAAACGACATAAATTTGAGGTAATAAAGGGCTTCTTCTCATAAATTTACCCACGCAGGTTTTAATTTAGGAGCGATGCCTGCACAGGGATCGCACTTCAATTTTTAATTAAAATATTGGGTAAGAAAGCGAGGGTGTAACGCGAAAGTCGTCGAGTAATTCAACCAAGAGCAAAAATGGGGCAGTGAAGGTAAAGGAAAGAGAAGAAATTAAAAAATCAGAATGAACCTCAGGGATATGACAACATCTGGGGGTTATTTGGTTGCTTGTATATGTTTTTTAGGTAACCCTTATCACTCCTGTTTCTCCCTTATTATTTATTATATATTACCTTGATTATTTTTTATATAATCATGCAAATATTACGTGTAACATTATCTAACATTTATGGGCGTTACAAACTACAGATATCCCCTCTTGAACCTACGTACAGCTAAAAAAAAAATCTATTTTAGAGAGGGAAAGACACCTAACAAAACTAACACAGACAGAAAAAAGTTGTATGCTGAAATTTGCAAAAATTAGCAAAAATTATGGAATAAATTCATTAAATTTGAAGCAATTTTTTCAAAGAAATGCTCAGACAGGTCAATTTTATTTTTTAAAACTAAATATTTTTCATCAATTTAAGTTTCCGCCATTTCTGGTTTTCAAGTATTGACGTAATCGACAATTTTTTTAATGTGTCTCGTTTTATTTTTATTTTGATAGATCATCGGTGAATTTTGAAATTTATAATTTTCTTTGGAATTTCCGACGGAAGCCAAAATATATTAATTAAATTAATGTACTTGGCATGTAAATTTAAAAATTATCTGTCGAAATATTGTGATATATTTGCAGATGAATGTAACATCTAAGTATTAAGAGAGAACGAATCTTGCATAGTCCTCGTGGTGTAGTGGTTAACACGCCTACCTGGCAAGCAGGAGATGCGAGCCTCGCCGTGGACGTAATTTTAATTTTCATTGATGCAAAAATGTTTGTTTTTAGAAAGTAAAATTGACCTGTCCGAGCATTTCTTAGAAAAATACATTGCTTCAAATTTAATGCATTTACTCCATAATTTTATCGCGCACGGTATAAGACTACATTA
Source organism: Dynastes maya (assembly GCA_029619315.2). Classification (NCBI taxonomy): domain Eukaryota; kingdom Metazoa; phylum Arthropoda; class Insecta; order Coleoptera; family Scarabaeidae; genus Dynastes; species Dynastes maya. The sequence goes on along the minus strand of JAROYE020000006.1, from coordinate 40,831,115 downwards.
TTTTAGGTGAATTTCGCACTGTGAATTGTGATAAAGTTTACCGAAACGATGCATCGCGATGTAGTAAAATCTACACTCTAAAACGTGTTATTGCGTTACACCTAACAGTGTAAAGTGTCAGTGAATATGGTAGACCTTTGGGTGTTACCTTTACACATGGTAATGTTGGACCTTCTTTACGCATGCGTTTTATGTGGCATGATAATTATAAGTGGTATCTTTCGATGTTTCGGGTTTTGCAGGATAACATTTTGCAACGATTTATTAACATATCCTTCCTTTAGACCTATCGCCGGCAGCTAGTACAACTATGTTAAAACAAGGGGAAGACAATTTGGTTGTATCCACACAAGCATACCTTTTATCATTATCTGTTTCGCTCATTTTATCACTCCCTTTAATTCGGTCCAAGTCGCCATGTAGTACTAGTGGGTGACAGTATGGTGGGCTTTAAGAAGCTTTAAAATATGAATAGTACTTTGTACTTTTGATATACATGAAGAAAAATCGAAAACTAATAAGCAAGATGGGGGATTAGATGAAAGAACGGTTTTGAATCTCACTGCATCATTTAGAGGAGATGGATACTGTGTCTATTTTGACAATCTTTTTTCCTCTATTTCCTCGTTAGCTAAAATATTACCATATAATTTATTTACTTGTGTAACTCTTCGGCCCAATTCCAAGTAAATGCCACCAGCGTTTCGCTGAAAATGGGAGGTCACGATTATGTTACGGATGAGAATATATCTGTTGTGAAATACAGAGATTGTGGAAAAATGTGCGGCTATCGGTAGTGCAATGCACAAGTAATTCCAAATAACTATGATTCACAGGAAAAACCAAACAGGAGGCGAGGAAACAATTCCTTGTTATGAAGCCGTAAGAGATTATAACAAGTACATGGATGGGGTTGAACTTTTTGTCCAACTCTATTCATGTTATGATATTTCCTGGAAATCAAGAGGGTGGTACATGAAGCCTGTATACCACCTTGTAGATTCTTCAATTTTGAACTCATATATATTGTGTAAAATCACTGTAAATCAAAAATCTAGAAGAAATATATGACATACATCTATAATTCCAGCCTGGTTTGCCAGTGAGTTGATATACAACATTAGTGAAGAAAGTCATGTACAGTTTGAAGTAGCAAAATAAAGAAGATAGATGGTATAACGCGATCAGTTGTTTCATGCTCAAATTTTCAATATATTGGAAACACATTCTTTCGAGATGCCCGCAGCCTCTTTTGCCTCCCTAACCTCAATTCGACGATCATCACCATTTGGTAAACTCTTCCGATGTTAACGGTAGTGGTTCCAGTTTTTGGGCGTCCCGAACGTTCATCGTCAACCAAGCTGGTACGACCACGTTCAAATTCAGTTGTCCAAAATTTCACTGTGGCAAATAATGGTGCAGAGTCCCCGTAAACAACGTCCATCTCGGCTTTAACTTGCGTTGGCGTATTGCCTTTCAAATGCAAGGATTTAATGACGCCATTTTTACTAAAACACTAACATCGATTGACGCAAACGATTGTTTGTGTCAGTCGTTTTCAAAAGTATCTTTCAACGCATCCGCAATTATATGACCAACATTTTTTTGACGAGTAACGCAGTCTTCATGTTGCTTACAAAAGGAACCCCAGAAGATGCTATTGCTGTTGTAATAATAAACAGGATAAAAACTGGATATGGTATTTTTTACAACCTCTGCTCATTTGAGAAAGTAATGTTTTAATGAATTGTGGTCGATTTTTCAACTATCATTAAACAAACAATTTGATTTCAAAAGAGGCTTCTATAGGCGTTTCCAAATGCTATATGGCGGTATACTTCAATAACTTTCGAACGACACATTTGCCTCTTTAAATACTAAGGAGCGATTATAGAAGAAAACGGTAAACAGGACAGGGAAATAAATGAAAGATTGGAAAGAGCCGGAAGTATATTTAATACAATGAAAACAACATTCCTAGGAAAAAAAAGAGGTACCAAAAAAGATAAAAACAGAAGTGGATAAAAAAGTGGTCAGGCCAATGTCCATATGCAGTAGTGAGGTTCCTGAAAAAAATAGAAAACAAAAAAAGGACGGACAGAATAAGAAATGAAACATTTAGGCAAAACCTTCAGATCGAACCAATTAACGAAAAAATTATCAGGGACAGCTCAGATGGTTCGGGCACGTGTGTCGAAAGTCGGAAGAAAGACTTACAAAACGGGTATTTGAAACCGAGAGAACAAGAAGGAAGACCAAGAACTAGATGGATAGACGGAATCAGAAAAGAAGTAGAGAAAAAGAGAATGGCATGGGAAGAAATACGAAACCTAACAGAAGATAGGAAGGAATAGAGACAGAAATGCAGAACTCAACCCCAACGGCCTTGCACCTAAAGGTAGAAAGGCTTAGGACTAAGCTAAATACGTTGCCAACGGGAGCAAAATTGCCTTTATGTATACCTGTGCGAGCTCCTCATACCCAGTAAATTTCATTAAAATCGGTGGGCCTGGTTAGTAATGTTTCCTTGTAAATCAAGACCGATGCTAACTAACTGCTTTCACAGTTTAAGAAACTTTACATTTTTCGTATTTTACTTTTAAACCACCAAACTATTGTGTTGTGATTCCTTTAAAAAACGTTCTTGTTTTCACCTTTCAATTCAATCCATATGGTTATAGTAGATAAATGAACTAATAGGATATTAAACAAAATTCCATGTTAAAAAAAGCTTTATCTAGAAAACAACTCAATAAAAAACAAAACCCGTCAATCAATGCAAAACTATTCAATAGAATTTGAAAATTTCATTCGCGCGTCCCAGCACACGCCACGTTTATTAACCCCAGGGATGTTTTTCCGATGGAACGAATGGAATTCGTTATTTAAATTTTAATAGATTTATGTATTCAGCGTGTTATTTTTGACGTGCCGCGCTGCTACATTTTCCATCCATGGGGAATGCTCGGTGACTGCGAAATCTCTTTGTTTTGATACTAAAGTAGATTAAATGCTAACATTGAAACGCAACAAAATAATAACGGCACGTTGAAATCAAGGACAGCGCCCAAATTTGGGAATTTAATCGTATACATTTTGAATTACGAAGATCTCGCTCGATTAATACAAACTACATCTGCGAATGGTTTAGTTAATCATACGTAACGGATTGCATGGAATGCTTTAGAGGTTATATTCAATCGTTATTAATAATACTAATAATTAAAAAAGGAGATTAATGGGTACAATCCGCATAGTAGCCGTATACACGTGTTTCGAACTTATTAACCGACCACCATTTGCAACTTCGGTCAGAAGATACTTAAGTTTAAGCACAACAACTGACTTCGCCGCGCGGCAGACAAGGCTAACTTGCGCGATATCCAAGCCCAGGAAAGAGAAACAAAAACAAAAGGAAATTAACGCCCATTAATCTCCTTTCCTAGTTCTTTTTGATTCCCGCGTTAATTTCCTTTTCTTTAATAATAATAATAATAATACAGATTTATTAAAACAGGTATGATATCCTAGAACAGGAAATACAAAGAATGGAACGTGAATACATGATCGACCTAAATAAAAAAAATACAATTAACAAACTTAAAATTAATGCATTACATGGAGCAAATCCAAATAAAGAGAAAACAAATTATTAGGAATAAGCAAAAGGGAAAGAGTAAATGAAACAAAATTACTGTGTATCTTTAATAATCTCGCTTATACTGTTGAAACACAAATCTGACGAATTAAAAATTAAATTAGAATTGCTACACATACTGTATACCGGAGATTTGAACAAGAGATTAGTATTTGCGGTAGGTAAATGAAATGTTGATTCATATCGTGAAGTTAGTTCCAGTACATTAAAATACATTTTAGACAGAAGCCACGAACTATCAATGTTGTAATTTAAAAGATTGAACAGAAACTTAACACTTGTAATTTTACGCCGATTCTATCATTTGAAAAACAAATCGTATACTTCAGAAATCTTCTTTGGGCTGTTTCAATGCGAGTCACACATCATTAGAGCGGGCCAAGAGCGCCACGCGCCAGGTTCGCAATCAGGCTGCCGGGCGCATATATGTATGTAAACATAGGTAATTTAAATATGTAATTATTAGGACGAGGACCAAAACCACTGTCTATTACGTCGTGAAGACGCGCAAATATACACCTGCAGTTTGGGTGTTCGTTGATAAATAGGGCGTTGTTCACAGTGGGCCACTACAAAAAAAAAGTTCATTCATCGACGGCTACGAACCAACAGCGCGCTTATTCATTTACGGATGACGCGCTCTATTCATCAACAAATGACGAGTCTGCAGATGTTCGTTTGCACACTCGGCATATAGAACAAGCGTCGGTGTGCTCGCTTTAGTATTATGTCTACGAACTATTAAAATAAACGGCATTACCTACGAAATTAAAATTCTTAGTGATTTGGATTTACACTACAATGGGAGTACAATTTTCTGTAAAGTTTGTAAAAAGAAACTACTGTGCTGGAGCAAACGTGATTGTGAAAGACATATAAATAGCGCACACCACAGAAATAAAAGAAATGGTGTGTCACAACAACGTCAATTTCAATTAGAATTGCTTTTAACGTTTATGGTATGTGGTCTACCACTTCGTATACTTGATAAAAAAGCATTTCGAAAATTCTGGGGTACATACAATACCGAGTGGATACTACCATCTCAGACAGCGTTACGGAGAGATATTCCACGAATACGTGAGGACATTGAAAATCGAATTAAAGCCGAATTAAAAGATAAACAGCTGTGGCTATATCTTGATGAGACGACAGATTGCAAAAAAAATTCTATTTTGAATATAATAGTGCGCGTATTAGATCCTATTAAACCAAATTTTGCAATTCTATTAGCCAGCAGAAGATTAAAACAGTGTACTAGTAAAGCAATTACGGCCGTAGTTCTCGAAACGTTACAAAAATTTCAAGTGTCAACCAGTCAACTGTTGTTGTTCATGAGCGATGGTGCAGCAACAATGTGTAGTGTAGGCCGTTCCCTTAAAGAAAAGTGTGAAGGACTTTTACATGTTACGTGTAAAGTCCATGCTTTACATCTTGTGGCACAAACTATTCGAGAGTGTTACCCGGAGGTGGATGCATTAATAGCAAACACAAAAAAAGTGTTTCTCAAAAGTCCTAAGAGGACTAGGGCATTCCACAGGTTATGCCCTGGTATTCGAGAACCACCACAGCCCATTCTTACGCGTTGGGGAACGTGGTTAAAAGCCGCTTTTTATTATAATGATCATTTTCAAGAAGTCAAATCCGTTATTTTGCAATTCGTCCCTGCCGAAGCTAGAGCTATTAGGATGAGCCAGAAGGGATTTCTCGATATTTCTGTTGAAACACATCTAAAGAATATTAGCAACAATTACAAAGGGTTAGTAGACGCGATAGAAAATTTGCAAAATTCTGGATTGTCGTTGGTAGAATCAGTGCAAGTCGTGGACGAAGTTAGTACATTGTTACACAGTATAAACGATGCAACAAGTGGACGAGTTTTAGCTAAGTTCGATAGTGTTTTAAAAAAGAATCCGGACTACACGAGATTAAGACAAATGTGTATATATATATATATATATATATATATATATATATATATATATATAATTAGAGCGGATATATATATCCGCTCTAATTACTAAACATTATTATTGCGTCAGCTTTTATTTTTTTACTCTTGTGTATTAATTTCGAAATATCACATATCTGCTGTGACTCACATATACGCTATTTACAATAAGCGGCCGTTGCGCCTGATTCCGATTCTGTTGGATGGCGCAATTTGGCCCGCTCTACACATCATGTATGGAATTCTAAATTATCGTACCGTATTCTAGTCTAGACTTTATAAATGTATTAAATAATAATCCTTACAATTTCGATATGTAAAACCATACATTTGATGCTGTTTATATACTCAGAAAACGCCAATTCGACATCAAATATTACCCCTAAGATCCTTTTTGTTAAAGCACAAACGTTCCATATTTGTATTTTGCATAGTTTAGTCGAACGCTATAGTATTACTGTTTCTGGTGTAAGTCATAATGTTGCATTTGGAGATATTTAAACTTAATTTGTTAGCGAAGCACCATGAGCTTACACTACAGTTTTCATTCTGAAGCAACAAACAAATTTTTTAGAAAATCTTCATGTCATCCGCAAAATGAAGGATTTCACACTGTAACGCACAAATGATATCATTAGTGAAAATTAGAACGTAAGGTATATGGTATATAGAGTTAGAAAAAGTATGGAACCATTTAGGTATGTTTGCGGTAGTTCATTCTTTGTAAACAAAATTGAGTGTCTCCATATAAAAAGCCCCAAGAACTAGAAAAGTTATTATTTTCTGGTTTAGTCGGATGTGACATACCACTTTAATTTTTTAAATTCAGTTCAGCAATGTTGGATGCTCAGTTGTTGTTTAACAGTCGTTTGTCTCAGTCGATGTTAGTGTTTCCGTTAACGGCAATGTGCGAAATCAGTCAATCTGCAGATTTCCTTAGTGAGTCAGTCAAAGTGCGAAATTATATTTTATTTTCTAATTTTCGCAACATTGCCTAGTCAGTCTCCAAATTTACGTGTTCTGGCCCGTCAAAGTGCGAAAGAAATATTCAAAAGCGCTTCATTCACTTTTGTTTACAATTTTTCGCCTCCCCCGCGCCTCACACGCCCTGTACACCGCCGCTAGCTCGCGCCACGCGCTTCCTCGTATCGCACTTGCCCGCCTGACGTCGTGCGCACAGTACAGATTATATAGTAGAGTATTATAGAGTATATGTCCCAGTATATTTTATTAGTTTACCTTCAAACTTTATTCTCTGGGTTTACTAGGTTCTTTAAGTATTTTATTATACACCAATTATTTAATTTTCTCGTGGTCAGTGACGGTCAAAGGAACTAAAATAACAAATGAAATCATGTTAGAAAACATTCCTACAAGCACGACAATCCCAAAGCTACAAAATGTGATGAATCTTTTAGAATCAATGAATAATTAATTACTTAGAAACAATGATGGCAATAGATTGCAATCATCTACGTAGATAGTGTACGTGAAGGCTGGGAGGAAGTTCGTTCTGTGAAACATTCACCAATAATTTAGTTCTAGAGCAGCTAAGCTTGTTTCTTGTCATAGTAAAAATTTTCAGAATTGCAGAATTCAAATTCTATCAGGTATTTAAAGAATTCCAATCATGCTATACGTATTACATCGTACTCAATCTAAACCATATTCATTCTTGGAGAATTTCTATTGCACATCATCCTGGATCACGAGCAAGGAACCAATCACGTAACAAACTCGTTCTTTATCTCTACGGCTTGCTTCCCAAGCCCTCTCCCAACTGCTAGATAAGTCTAGATAAGTGGTGGTCCGGCACAGCTAAATCGCGATAGTAAGAGGGCTCCAACGGTTCTCCGTAGCAAATTTTCCTCGTCGTAGGTTCAAGCGAGCGACCGCTACTGCTTTGTCCGTAATACCTTTTTCTTTGTAATCTCGTCCCCTTCAGCGGGCCTATAGGCGCAGACCTAAATTTGTTTTATTTCCGCTCGCATGACGACGCAAGGGCGAAGTAATTGATAAAAGCGATCGAATTTGTCAATTAAATTACGCATTACGCAACGTTCCGTATATTGAAGCATATTGGGTTGCGAAAATGTTTGCGTACTCAAAAGGAATGAGAATGTATAAGGCTTCTTTCTTTATCCTTCTAGACTAGCGTAAAAAGGTTATATTCTAGCTGATTACTAGTTTAATATTGCCGGCGTAACCGTGTCCCCGGATTACCTCTCTGGACTGTGTGGGATTTAGGAAAATTTTGGAATTAAGAAAAATGAAGAAATAAAGATTACTTAATATTTGTCCTAATTTACTTTGTAATTGTAAATTGTAAGTTATTGATTATTTTCTTTTCCCTTTGTAACTTGATTTAATCTCTCATGTTAGTGGGTTTAATTTCTGTACTAGCGGCCTTAGCTGTACAGAGGCTTTAGTCACGCTTCTTTCTAACAGATTGTCACGGCAAGCGGCAAACAAGTGTTTATTTACTTTTATGAGGTTAAATTCGGAAAAATATCCTGAAGCTTAATTATATTAAATGTACGGTTTCTTCGTAAGTTTAATTTCCTAAATTTGTGTATTCGGAGAAAAGTGAGTTCTATGGTGTCCTGGAACACGAAGTTCATTGACAAGATCTGCCTGAGGTAGCACGAATTCGCCCAGTGCCTTCGGATAAGAATACAAGAAAGTTCCTTTACACTTCGATTTATTTACATATTTATAAGACAATTTTAACATAAAATAAATGGCATTCAGATCAAAGAAAAATATAAAACGGAATAATCTTCTTTTCTTAAATTAAAATTTAAGAATTAAAATTTCATTTGATACCATGTACAAGGAACTTTTCGATAAAATGAAATGTATTCGTCGATAAACAATATATTACCACGATCAACAGGCGGTGACACGGGAATAAAATTCTAGAGTCGGCAAAAAGACTAAACAATAAAATTACTACCGGTGAGTTACAATAAATTCGACAGAACATGTCCGTCTTCCGTTCGTCAAATTCAATCGAAAGTAACTTTATGCGGTAAATTATTCAAATTCAACCTATAAAACTGTCACTAGTGAATTATGAAAAAGCCGGCAGAACAAGCCCATCTTTCGGTTAATAAAATTCAGTTGATAACATCTCTATTCGATGAGATAATTTAACTCGGTGTAATATGGTAATCGGTATTCACGGAAATGAGTTCATACATCGGCAACTTTGACCAATAAGACTAACACCAACGAATTAAGAAAACGTCATCAGAACAAACTCGACTTTCGGTTGTTAACATTTAGCTGATAACAGCCTTATTCGGTATTATACGAGTATAAACTCTTAAATCGGGAGCATCAGCTAATGAAACTATCACCTAATGAATCAGGATAACAATGACAGAACAAGCCCGTCCTTTTGCTATCAAGACTCAGCCAGCAATAATTCCATTCAGCCGGCTTAGTCCCTTCACACAGTAAGTTGTTCTGTCATTGAAGGAGCGGCTAGGAAATTTTCCCCTCTCTCTCTCTCTTTCAATTTCTGGTGAACTTTATTTACAAAATATCGGGATGACGTATGGGTTTCTCTTACATGACGTAGACGTATAAGGACAATTTAAAAAGTAGAGCCATTACACAAATTTCCGGAGGTTTCTGTAAATGTCAACTTCAAAGAAAGAAACCCTTAATTTTAAGGCAATAAGCACCTTATTACTTTCTACCTCAGAATTTACCGAGGATTCCAGAAACATTTGACATTTGTATTTTATTTCACAGCCAATTATTGATGGTCATTCTTTTTTTTTTGCTAGGACTGACATAATGATATAGCATTTTCCACTAAAAAAAAAACAACTTTAGGCAGCTACGGCTAAGTTTAAATTATGCCTCCAATCGAATCTCATAACAAGAAAAGGACCGTTTCAGAAATCTTTATTCAGAAAGGCACAATCTTTCAAGCACATCGTCATCTCTTGCTAGGGCTAGAATTTCGCCTTTTGGTCCTCTTGTCCTCCAGGATTTCATTGGCATTGATTGATGATTGACTAAGTACATTGTCTTCCATACATATATTCCTTCACGGTTTATTCAGTCCTCTTTCTGCCCCACTCCATCTTCCTGCTATGCCCTATCCTTCACTTTTGCGAATTCTTATACGAGGTGGGGGTCTGTCCCGTGGTTTTACCACATATCCGTTCCATGTAAGTTGCTTGTCTATGACAAGGCCAAGGTACTTCACTGAAATGGACCAAGGAAGACATGTTGGCTATGATTTTTGCCGGTGCTTCTTTAAGTTCATAAGTGAAGCGAGCAGCTTTACATTTATCGTTGTTTGTATGTAACCTCCACTTACTAAACTAGCCTGTAAGGCGGTTTAAGGCTCCTCCTCAACGGGAGGACGAAAAGATGACACTGCTGGCTCTTTAGGAATATCAAGGGTATAGGGAATATACAATTCTGGAGCCAGCAGTGAGCCCTGAGAAACGCCAGCAGATGTGGATCCAGAAGAAGATAATGTTACTGATTTTCACAGGGGAAGTTTACCCTCGCATAACAAGAAAAGGGCCGTGTCAGAAATCTTTATCCAGAAAGGCACAATCTGTCAAGCCCACGTTCACCTTGTAGATGCATACCTGAACTAGTCTTAGAGATGCATATAAGTCGAATAATAGTGAACCATTATTCTTTATTCATTTGTGATAGAAGGCTCAAAGAAAGTATAAGCTGTTAAGCTTGTCGTTACCCCTCAATAATGACTCAAGAACTAATCAGGAACCTTACCACCGTCCCGAGCTAGTTTCGAACGCACGACTCCAAACGCGCCACTGTATGTAGTAGGCCTTCTTACAATCAAAATTTATGCTCCAAATAAAACCTACCTCCCCGTATATTCTTTGAGAATTCTCGAACTCTAAAACTTTACTTTCCTTCAAATAGCACATCTCTCCAATTTCAATTTCTAACTCCACATCTCCACAGCTGATACACAGCACTTACGTTGCTCGAATACTTTCCCATTACGCTCCATCTAAAACCCTAACACAAACTAAACGGGATATTGTCTAACTCTAAACTATCGCAAATATTACGGGCATGTTCTTCTCAGTTAGCGCGAACGGCATAGTTGCAAATTGTTTATTGATTTTAATATCGCGTCGGTTCATGATATACTTTCTTGTTGAACTCGCTAGCGTTGCCTCTCCTTGCGTTTGTTCGCCATGAAGAAGGAGGAGGAAAGTAGCGAACCCTATCGCAGATAGGAATGCTACGGGAGGGAAACTTTAAAGTACGCGTCGCTATAAATCTCCTGTCGGGTAGGACGAATTCTCCTCTTCTCTTTTTCCTTCCATCTCCGGGGGTTGATACCCGATACGTCTCACGATGGGCATCGCGACCGTTTACAATTTCCAATTAAGTATTAATCCCTGCGCACGGCCGAGTAATTTAAAACATAAACACAATTTCATTTAAACAATCTGAGTGTACCGGAGCGGGAGGATTATACGGCGTCGCGCGCAACGGCAATAAATAACGAGTTTTAGTGGTGCTTGCACTACACCTTCCCCGATATTTTGTTAAAATATTGCTTCCAATGTACGAGTTAAGTTCGAAGAAACTTTAATAATATTTCATCTACGTACACAGCGGGAATACTTTCGAGAAAGGAAGAAATTTTAGAACGACGAATGAGGAGCAATTTTGTAGAGTGATCATGAGATATGTGTAGTACCTACCACCTGGATTCAACGGCTATAAGAAGACGATATTTAATGTAATTTTAGGTACATTTCAGCCATAAACTGCAATATCAAGATGTCCATTGTATAAACTATGAATGGGCATCGTGTATTCATTAATCACGTTAACAGGGAGAAGAAATTTGCTTATATGGTTTAAATTACAGGGCGTAAACAAGCCGATAGGGATTCCCGTAAAATAAAAACGTGGGTGCAGGTAAATGAACCCGAGAGCGATAAGCCGATAATTGAGAATATATCTTCAATAGGGTAGTAATATAAATTTTACGGCAGGCATATCCAAACTTTGCCCCTCACACAATAGACGGGAAAACCCATCGTTGTATTAGTTTATAGCATTTTAGCTGTAAAACTAAAAATTATATTTAAGAAAAATGCAGCTGTGTAAAAACCGTATTTATTTAAAATTAAAAAAAAAAAACGTTTAGACCAAATAAATATAATTTTAGGACAAAATAGGCGAAAAACCACGATTTAGGCTGTTAAAAGTCCAAATAGGTAACTAGGCAAAATAAAACATAGCTAGATCGCTTTGATTTGTCGAGAAACATATAAATTTTGTATTATTTTTAATTTGCCTTAAATCTAAACAAAGAGGCATTTTGCCTAAAATCCCGTCTCTACTTATAATTTTAATACATAGATATACCGTATGAGCGAGCATACTACGATCACCCGATTTTACACGAACTCAGCGCATCTAAACGTGTGCTTTGTTGAATGTGACTGTGGAATCTCATTTGCTTTACAAAACTGCGTAAACACAAATTCATTTGTGCACCTTGCTCACGTTATAAACGACGTACTCGTTCACGTACATGTGCAAGCCACGACTTCGCTCTTCCATTTCCGAAAACACCTTGCTCATGTTATAAACGGCGTAGCATAGATTCGGTCTTCCAGTTGCGTCCCTGCGTGGAATGCATTATGATATTTTTTAAAATAAGAATATTCGTTTGAAATTTATTATCAAATTATATTTCGAAAAGTATAGTTATCCAAATTAAAACCGCGATTAAAATAAAGCAGTGGAGGGACGCTAATCAATTTCTCACTTTTAGTCAAAATATTCATCCAGGTAACAAGAGACCGTACAATTAATTAATAATTTCGACAAATTTATTATCTTTTTTATTTTTTTCCCTCGTTTAAAACATTACAATATCTTCCCTTTATTCAAGTTAAATGTTGCAATTTCATAAAAGGAGAGCTAGATGTTAGTAATTAAATTATATACGTAGGTAACTGATGTGTTGTATAATATTGTTAGTAACATTTGACTTATTTCTTTTACACAGAAAATTAAACTTCGCCATAAAATCCTGGTACTGACAGAATTTACAAACCGAGCGCAAAGTTATTAGTCACGATCCCGATACTACAAAATGCCAAGAATTTCACGAGTACACGAACCGACACACGCACATAACCCGTACATAATTTGCGGAGGTATTTCGGAGAATTATATTTCAACTTCATCCCGCTAGATGACATCGGGCCAACTACTCTTCAACAGCTAACGGCAATACGTCACATACACCCGATATACACACGTATACGTGACTCGAGGGCACATCGAGTTGCCTAGATAATCCGAACAATCCCCTTTAGAAGGCCGACAGGCAAATTTCAACGCTATCACGACCCCGAATCCTCGTTACCTCGATTGGCATAAATTTTAACTGGGAAATGGCGGTGTTGAAACAACGTGAAATGATTCTACTTCCGTGTTTTTTACTAAAATACGTTTATATTGTATTATCTTATTATTATTATTATTATTTCACAACACCCGGAAATCGTAACGGTTGTATTTGACAATTCATAATGTTAACTGTGAAATGCAGTCCAAGTCGCCCAATATATGGTTGAAAGGAACTACAGGCTAGATAATGTAAAATTGATTGGGAATGCAAACAGCAATATACAATCAAATTGTCATAAAGGCATGAAAATTTACAAAAATAAACACATTTCCAGGATTTCAGATTTAGGACCGAAATGCTAATCTTTACTCCTAGTTAAATCTGGCATGACTGCGGAAAATCTGTAAAGTCTACAATTGAATTGGTGAGTGGAAGAAGGGTCCAATTCCAATTCTTTGACATTTTAAAGTGAGAGGCATTTTGTTAAAAGTACATATTTTTATCGCCTGAGCACAAGAAAGGTCCAAAAGTCAATGTGCACAGCCTTCTATGGCCTTTGTACCTAGTAAATTTATTTCTTAATTCCCTGGTAACTCTATACACTTAGCCCAGCGATGTTCCAAGTTTCTGATGTCGTCCAAATAATGGGATTTGTGGAACTCTGCAAAATAGGCCTCTGTTTCGGCAATGACCTCTTCATTTAACGTAACCGCTTCCCGCCCGGCAATTTTTTCATGTTTGGAAAAAGAAACAAATGACAGGAGACCAACTTTAGCGAATATGGTGTATGGAGCACCGATTCGTACCGTAACTGGACTAGTGCTTGCTGTCGCAATTACCAATGAGTGGGCCGAGGCGTTACCATGATGGTATAGAATTATTTTCTTCACTAGGTGGGGCCTTTTCCTCTTTAATTCAGCGTCGAATCCGGCCTTGCGAACCCCAAAAAATCATCGCCATAACTTTTCCGGCTGATGCAATCATCTTCGTCTTCTTTGGTGCACGTTCGCCGGGAAACCCCCATTTTGCCGACTGGTCTTTGGCTTTTGGGGTATCTCACGTATCTCGTCTACCGTCACATAACGCCACAGAAAGTTACTCGTAGTGCGCTTATACATGTCCAAACATTGCTTTAATGTTATCACGCGATTCCGCTTTTGATCGATTGTCAGCAGACGCGGCACCCATCTCGCCGATTGCTTTCTTATACTCAATAATTCGTGAATGATGTTTTGCACACGTTCAATTGAGATTCACCCGGCGGTCTGCTAACGAACTTTATTGGTAATATCGTCCGTAGTCACCACAATGAGAGAATCTGGCCGCTCCTCTTTAAAGACGGATGATCGGCCATGCTTAAATTCATTAAACCAGTATCTGGTGGTAGTCATCGAAGGTGTATGGTCTCTATAAACTGTTAAAACAACAAAGAGTACGGCGGTCGTTAGGAACTAACACGTAGTTAAAACTTCGGTCATCATCCGACTGTTTTAACCACTTATAAGCTGCATCCAACTTCTTTTTGATTTCTGCACACGTTTTCCCGTCCAAAAAAAGAAATCGAATCACTGACTGGTATTGTTTCTTTTCCATGATTCCACAGATACATAAACTTGCTCATTTTCCTCAGCTCTCAAAACAACACTACTTGATGAATCTCTGATATTTTGACGGACGTCGGGTAAAGAATAACTCACAGTCGATAATGCAGATTTTGATACAAATCGCCGTCTATCTCCAAACACCGTACTTCCCATGCCATTCTCGTATGTTGAGGTTTTGTCGTTTTTTTTTTGCGTTGAACATGCAGTTTAACGAGCATTTCAAAACGAGGAAAAGAATAACATTTTATTTTAAGAAATACAAAATTCGGGTAGTGAATTTATTGATGGAATTTCTTTCTCAACACGAATATTATTGCGCAGCTTCCGAGCAGCAAAACGTATGCAGCGTCTGTACTCACTAATGAAAAGAAAATCAGTGGTGAAGATTTGGAGTTTTAGTGCCACATTGTATTTTGGAAAGTCACATCTTCTGAAAATATCGAATAAGGAGTTTTGAGCAAAATCTATGATACGTAATTTCATTAAATGGACTCCGATTCCTAAAATCTAAATAATGAATATAATAATAAATAAAAAAACAACAATAAAAGAGGTGAAGAGTTAAATGAGTGGAAAAAGGGTTCAAATCTCTGAAATACTTTTGATTCTGCATCCTGAAAAATTTTTCAAACTAATTCAATTAGTGTAGTTTTAGCATAGTTCTGTAATTTAGATTTACCACTGAAGATAGTGTTAATGATAATTGTGATAATGTAATACTTTCCTGTACTTCAACCGTTTAAATTTCTTATAATTTTATAAAATTTTCACTACCCCCTACTTTAGATCATTTTAAAATTAATTTCCGAGCTTACCTCATGCATTATTCCAATACTAAACTTTAATTACCGGAGATTTCTGGCCGCGTAAGCTAAATTAATTTCACGAAAGCGTAGCTTGCAGCAAGTACAATTTGCAGATAGGAAAATATAATTTTAAGCGTACTTCCGTTAAGACCGGAAGTCGTAATTAAAACCTAATCGCATTATACAATTACGCAATTAAATGAAAACTTAAGCTTTTTATGAGCTTGTTCAAACGTTGCCGCCGTAAAAATAACTAACTCTCCGCCTTGCGGAAAGTGGCCTTGGTCTTCCGGTTCCTCGCTACGCTAGAACTTCCCTCTGGATAAAATATCGCTTAATTAAAAGGGATATAAAAGGCTTCCTTTCGGAAAAAATGCGATATTTTCAGTTTAAGTGCACATAATCGGTCTAATTAACTGATATTATGGTGAATTAGTAGCGGCCATTGGAGCGAATGATGTATGTATGTATATGAAGGGCTTTCGGTGCTCTTTTTCCTCAAAGTAAGATAGGAAACTTGAATCAATGCTACTGCTTTTTATACTGATTCTTGTTTGATAATATTTAATACCACCTTTATGTTTTAGAATATGTATGCTATCGCTCATAATCTCACCTGTCGAAAAATAGCAAAATAATATGAAATCAATATCCTGGCAATATAAATTTTAATATATGATGTAATAATATTTCTAAAATTACAAAAATTGTGTTTATTAACCTTTTAAGTGGATAGCGTTATCCCGTTTGCCTACCCGGGAGCAGGGTTTTACCCTCATCCCTTTCGTCATCTTTTATGTAGCGAGCATATACAAATAGTTACGAACAAGAAGCCACATCAGTTGACTGTTTGAGTGTTTGAAAGATATCTCGCCACGTGTGGTGGTCGGTAAAGATTTACAAAACAAATATTCTTCTTTCGCACAGTCATTTTTTATGTAGCGAACAAATACAAGGAGTTGCGAACAAGTAGCCACATCACTTGACTCATCCAACTGCAGCGCGAACATAGGACCTTTTTTCATCCCTAAAGTAACTGTTGCTAAAATATCTTTGCTCATATCTTCAACTCGACTTTGAGCTGTGCTGTTAGAAAGGGATATTTGATTCGCCTTAGCCACACGCTGCTCACCAACCACAAGCTTCACAATGTTTACTGTGCAAGGTTTTATAAAATATTCTATTACTATGTGTGCGGGTTTTTCTGCACAGCAATGCGATACGCAATTCGATGCGAGGCTTCGATGTTTGATTCGTTTGTCTGCGTTGAGAAAGGAACGGTGTAAAGAAATGTTAGAGCGGTCATGATTCCATCTGGGGGCCCAATTTATTTTTCGGGATGATAGCGACCCCAAACACTCTTCAAAGCTCCGTAGAAACTTTTTACACTATAAAAAAGAAGAGGAAATCATAAAAAATATATGTGTAAGCGCCGTATTTTTCCTCATAAATATATTGATGTATAATATTAACATAGATTCTGGCTGATGATGACACATTGCCGAAACTTGTTCCAGCATATATTGTAATGTCATAATTTACAACATCGAACGTAGCTGTCATTAGCGGCACGTATAGTGAGTTCAGCATGTCCACTCATGCAACGACTATCATTGTAGAACAGATAAATAACTTGCCTTCTGTTCATTTTCTTCACATTTTCCTACAACAATTGACAGCATAAATTCAGCTATATCTTTAGCATAATTTCGAAAATTAAATATCGTTCGTCTAGAAATCATCTTGTTTGTTAGTAAATGTTGATACTGTATAGTATTGGTAGTATTAAATGTCATAAGGTAGCATACATTTATTTTTCTAGTTGCGTCCCTGCATGGCATACATTATGCTATTAAGAAAGGAAATAAAAAAATCCAAATTAACCGTGATTAAATAATCGCTATTGCGAATGAAATATAGCAATGAAGGGACGCTAATCAATTTTTCACTTTTAAACAAAAAAAATCATCCAGGCGTTTGGCTATGTTCCCGTTTTCTAAGTGTTCGGCGTTTAAATTTTATAATAAATAGGAAGTAAAAATCAAATTTGGTGGTTTAAAGATACGGAGGGTTCCAGTACATAACATATGAACATAGAGTTTACATTGGAACGTCATAATTTCAGGTTCGTTTCCTCTTTTCAAGTTTTAATATTCGCAGAACTTCATTAATTGGCATCTAGTTTAATTTAAGTTGCCGAAAGAGTGTCTAGGAACATTCCCGGGCCTACAAACCGTACAATTAATTTATTTAATTTTTTTTTATTTCTGCCTCGTTTAAAACATTACAATATATAAAAATTTGTAAGAAGTAGAAGAGGATTTTGTATTTTCATTTGACATTATCGAACCTTATAACATGGACCATCTCCAGCTATATCAAAAACGTCGTCTGGCCACCACAGTCACCCGGCCTCAATCTATATTGTGAGAAGAGCTAAATAGAAAAGTACGTCAGCGGAGTCTAATTACAGCAAAGTATTTATGGAACTGCTTTTATTCTGACTGGACTAAGTTTAATCCAAAAACATTAAAATAAGTTATTAAAAAGAACGTCAAAGTTGTGCCAAACGGTAATAAAACACAGAGATGGATCTTTTGGTGTATTTTTCGATGAATCCTCTGATATAAAATCCTCTTTAAGTTTGCTTTGACAGTTCTTCGGTCCCATTTTTCCTTTCCTTTATTCAAAATGATTTTATGTTGTTTGATAATTGAAATATTCTTTATATTTGTTTTTAAAATAATTTTTGGATAGTTTAATCGAAAACTTCTGTCAGAAAACTTTTATTTTATCTGTTTGTTTAGTTTGCCGTCAATGGAATGCCAGTCCAACGACATTGATTTTTTAATGGTTGGCCTAGCATTGATCGTATGCGATGTTACAGATGACATTAAGAATTTGATGACTAGATTCCAATGTAGATAGTGTTGCGCATGATTTTTGTGGGTTTATGGCAAAAAGTATTAAAAAACGTTTATTTTTAATTAAATCTCAATACAGAATTCTGAAGATGATCTTGAACTTATGATGTTTGCGATAAAAAGCTTAAATATTTGCCTCTTATTTTGTCGGATTTTAACAATATGAATTATTCCTATAAAATAGCAGCGAAACATGTTTTATGACTTATCATGTTCCTTATTTGCTCAATTAATAGATCTCTTTTATTACTGAAATGTCTCAGGGGAAAGTAATGGACAACGAAGGGATGGGATGAATCTCAGGATTTAGGTCACAATAGGTTCATTAAGCATCCTTTCTATACTGGAGAACTCTCTAACCCACACACGTTGCTCAGATGAATCGACCTAATGGCTGGCAAATGAATTATTCCGTTGTCTCTCAGCTTGGCAACCTCTGCATAACAGGTCTCTGGTTAATACATTCTTGAATGGGTGCCTCTTTAGCCGGCAATGTTCAGTCAGCGACCCAAGAACCATGAGTAGTCTCTTCTGGACAATCTCTGGAGTATTTTAATGCTGTCCGCATAAATCAAAATTACTTTATGTTTCGACAGGAAATAGTTTCATTCAATCTCGTCAAAAAGTTTCCATTGGTGATACTTCTGTTCTTTTTATAAGGTTTTAATAGGCACAGGGGGTCAATTGGAAGGTTCTGGACCAAGAACTGTCATGGCCGAGGCACATACATAGTTGTTTTTACGTTTTGCTTTACCTGTATCCAAATAAAGAGCAACCCATATCTTCTATACTTAAAGATTTGCAGATACTGTGACTTTGACTATCCTGTTGTCTTCGTTGGATCGAGTTTTACCCCAATATTTTCTAATAGTTTAGAGTAGAGATAGAAGATGCTTATATTTCTTGTTTCAATATAAAAAAAGGTTTATCGAGGAGTAGATCAAATATTGTGAGCATAACCACCATTCGCATTCTACTACGAAGAAGACGAAGGGGTCTGTTTATAATTGTTGGATTTAAAATTATGAAAAAGTAAGACGCGAAATTTGAAGATTGTTTGGTAGATTTTTAGGCCAGAAAGTTCAATTTAAATATTTGGATTTGACGTTAATTTAGCAAAGACGAAAATGAAAATTATTAAAACGCTTCGTTAGTAAAATTTAAAATCTTGAACGTAAATTCGAACGAAATACTGGTGATAGCGACCTTTTCTTGTTGAAAAACGATTTTTATTCAATTGAGGTATTTCTTTTCGATGAACGGCACATAAATGGAAATCGTATAAAAAATATTCCGACTCGTGTTTTGTCCCGCATTGTATGTTCGTGCATCCGCTTGAAACCATTTACCACAGCAAAATCGTAAAGAGCACTCGAACGATGAAAGCTTTACAAACAAACTAATGGATAAATTAATTAACGGTCGATCTTCCTCCCTCGCTCTTTTTCACGCGAAAAGCTGTTGTACTGTCAGCGCCTATTGCTCAATAAATCTCTAATATACACTGAACATTCGAAAAGTTGTAGTATTAATATCGAAAATACTCGACTTTTTTTCTGTGCATGGTGACGGCCATACGAGGTATATAAGCTTTGTAAATTGTCATAACCAAAATGGTGGGTGTGAAGCTCCATGGCTTTGGTAGCATCAACTCCTTGTCGTAAAGTTCGTGTTTTTGTCGGTATACTTTACTCAGAACGTTTTGACGTACAGGCGTCATTTGTGTTGTTTACAGTGAGTTGAAAAATTCATCTCGGTAAAAACAGGTTAAGTCGCGAACATTTCCGTGCGATAATTTTTTTCAACTTTCGACATGGATTATCGCAACAATAGTGCGTCGATGAACTGAATTCGACGAACGTACAATCAAAAGCCACCTTCGGTGGTATACGGAATTCAATCGTGGCCGTCTTTCGCTCAGTGACGAATTTCGTGAAGGTCGTCCTAAATCGGTTGTTGTTCCAGAACATCGATGCTGTACGTGAGGCATCCTTGGGCATTAGTGGGACCAGCATACATTCAATATTGTATGAACATTTAGCCACTAAACAATTTGTTCGCGTTGGATACCACATAATTTGACACCCGCACAAAAAAGGGCTCGTGTCGATTGGTCGAAAGAAATGCTCAAGAAATACGATTGCGGTGTTTCCAAACACTTCTATGACATCGTTACAGGGGACGAATCATGGATCTACACATATAAGCCCGAGACTAAACAGTAGTCGAAAGTATGGGTCTTCAGAGACGAGCCGAATCCAACAAAAGTTGTTCGTGCACGAAGCACTTCGAAACAAATGGTCGCCTGTTTTTTCGGAAAAACCGGACATGTGGTAACTGTACCATTAGCGCAACCTCGAACGGTCAATTCTGAATGGCACATAACCATATGTTTGCCAGAAATCTTCGGAAAAATGAGGGAAACCAACCGCCGAAAACGCATCGTTCTCCACCAGGACAACGCGAGTTCTCACACATCGGCTCAAACAAGTCAGTCTTTAAGGACCGAAAAAGTCGAATTGATGAGTCATCCGCCGTACAGCCCTGATTTGACACCCAATGACTTATTCCCGCACATCAAAAATAAATTAAGAGGTCAACATAAAAGGCAACCCTCGTATTGTGTGTTCCATAATTCCTCTAAGAATTATACTGGCGTAAAACAAAATAAAAATATTGTTCTGTGATTGTGCACCCATTGGAGTTCAGGTTTAATTGCTGGAAAGCTTTACGTTAAGCAATGCTTGAACGTAGTGCTTTTATGAAAATGAGTTTAATATCCCTTACCTTTTGCATGTTTTGTATGTGAATGTAGCGGATTACTTTGTGTGACCCTGATAGACATTTTAGCTAGAAATTTCCATGCTACAAATAACTAGTGGGATCAATTTTTCGACATAGAAAAACTATACATTTTGCCTATATGGTATAAATTCAAATCCTCTCTACTAAAGAATACAGTGGACATTCGTTTCATTTAGGACTTTTTGTTTTAGGAATCGTATAAACCATTCAAATACTATAGCTTCTCCTATCACAACAAAATAATCCGTTGCAACATTGAAAAGCGGTCTATTAAACTTTTTCATAATTTCCTGTACATATAATTGAAGCAGATATTGCGCCATTTGTAGTAGTACATCAGCTGCGGAACTTTCTGAATGCTATGCGGACGTATATGCGTATTATATACATACGATCATACCTGCGCCCACCGAAATTTAGGGAGCGCTAGCGGCGTGTCCGAAATTTTTTTATTTACCGTTGAAAATTTAATTAATTTTTACAATATCGGCGAACGTCGACCATCATCTCCCTAACAATAGGAATTCCATTGTAAACGATTGTGTACGAGATATTTGGTTTGAATGAGAGCGAATTGACGATGTACGGGTACGGGGGGCTAGCGAGAAATGAAGGGGGTATCGGTCGACGGACGCATAGTAGGAGAAGAGTGGCGCTTTCAATTTAAAATTAAATAAATTTGCACTAGACGTGGCGGTAGCATCGCGTACATCCGCAAATTGATTTGCTTCGTGGATATTGATAATCAAACAATGGGAACAAAATTCGAATTAATAATAAACGTGTCACGGAAGCGGAGGCAGTGATCCAGCATCAGATTTACACAAAATATTTCGCTTTTGGAGAAGATATTTCCCTAGTATTTACTACATTCCATTCAAGTTTATTGGCACGATCTGTTTTTAATTCGCATATTTTGCTCTTTTTAATTTAAACACTGAGCGTATGGATTTTTCACTATTTACTGAAGTATTTTTTCAATTAAAGGATATATATTGTTTTCTTTTTGTTGTTGACCAAGCAGAAAGTTATTGATTAATATGTTTTTTGGAAATTGTGTGTGCTTGGTGAAGATATATCGAACAAGTTATACATATGTCTTATTCTTTATTCCTTGTAAATACAAACATTTCTATTTGGTTCATCATCCAATTACATATTTATATTGAAGAATTTATAATAATCATAATCTTAGTGTTAAATGAACAGAAATTAATATTAAAACAATTTTTTGAATAGTTAAAATCAACTACCTTTAGATCTGGAACCGAGGGTTTTTTAATGTCTGTGCAAAATGATTTTTTTATAACGGTTGTATACAGAAAAATAATTTTAAAACAAAATGCAGACTGTTTCACGAGTAACACCTTGGCGTGGCATATCAATGTCTTTTTTTTAATTGAACACATTGGTATATTGGCTCATTTTTTAATTTTACGTGAAAAGATTTTGTATATTTTTCAAAATTCCCTACATCTACCTCCCACTGTTTCCAAGATATTCAATTTTTTGAAAATTTACATATTACATCTACACACTAAGTTTCATGCAAATCGCGCGGCTAATTTCGCCAAAAATTGCAATCAAAATCGTTGTGAAAGGACAAATCCGGACCAGATGATTTTTCTATTAAAAATCACGCCTTTTCCTAATGCAAAATTAAGCCAGGACCCCTTTTTCAAACAATCGCATCTCCTGGCGAATCCTTTCGTTTCTGCGAATTATTTTATCACTTTTCCTATACATCAGGACCCTCCTCACCATTAAACTGGTCAAAATTTTCAATTTCTTCCAGCAAAATGTTTTTTGAAATTTCTCTCCAAGTTTCCAAAGAGAAGTAACGCCCATTATTGCGGTTTTTCGCGCATTGCTCCTTCGGGAGCCGTTCAATTTTTCAGCACCAATTAATCCAGAAGCGCTTTCCGCATCTTTTCCATCGTGCCGATTTTTGAAATCTCTCAATTTCTTCCCACATACGGGTCAAAGGTCATCTGGCCAATCAGCTGCTAGTTTGACGGAGGAGCCGGGACAGCGACTAGCAAAATGCATATAATGGGACCAGGTAAATTTCGCTAAGTGTGGTTTGCGCGGGTTAGAAACGAAGACCTCCCTGATTAAGATACTGAGCCGATCTCTACGTGGACCAGTCCCGAGCCTCTACAAACGACGCAAGTAAGTGGCAACCTTTCCTTCTTCCGCCAACCCGATCCAGTCATTTATCCAAACATAATTTTCACAAACACTTTCCCAGTAAATAGTTGCATGTGCATGTCTAGAATTGAATTACCGACAATTTTAACCGTAAAATTTCCCAAATATTTAAATTATAATTTTACCGTCTAGTTTTCCTGGTTGCTAAGGTTCCCCTGTATTGCCAAACACCAATTTTACCATCCAATACATTATTCCCCGCTTACTGCGTCCGCTCGAACCACGGTGTTGTTACACCATGCTTCCAAATTTATTCCAAATCCTTCAACAATCGTCCTGGTTAACAATCTTTGTATGCTCCCCTAAAGATTTGATGAGAAATAAATGAGGACCATTGGAAATCCATTATAAAAGTGGTATACTGAAGACTTCCATCTATGTTAGAACTTTTGATGATATGTTATATTCTGTACCACCCCGGTGGAGTAAAAAAACTTATTCTATTGTCAGATATGCGTTTCTAGGTGGTAAAAACGATTTCAACTTTACCAACTTGATGTAAGCTTCCAACTTTGACTGTTATATGTTTCCAAAATAGATTCCTTCCGAACGAAATTCAGAATAAACTGAGAACAGTGCGCTAAATGTTATAGATTTTAAAAAGTTCCTTTGTAGTGACGGTAAAGTGATCCTTTTTCCATATTGTACACTTCCAACTTAAACTTCCATTCAAAATCTGCCAACATTGTATTTCCTCGAATTACGAAAATCTCGGCGAATTTAATTCCTCAAAATACAGTACGAAATTCGGATTCTAATTTAATTTTATTTCGGAAAGCTGCGCGCAGCAATGACGTTATTAAATATGAAAAGTTGAAAGTCGCCCGGCGACTTCGAATTTAATTATATATTTCTGAAGAATTATTAAGAGCGAAACTTTCGCCTAATTTCGAACTGTCACGAAGCCCGGCGCCGCCGCCATGTTTCCCAGCGTAAGTAAGGAAATGTACCTAATGTTGCGGAATGAGCTAACTGGTCCAATTTATACGGCATGGAACCGGATTCCGATGGCTGATTTGATATTTTAGTATCGTAAATTAATTGGTTACGTTCTATATATTCAATATGATACACGCGAATTTTGCATATTTGTAGATTCATCTAAATTGTGATTTACGACTTTCGGGTGCGAATGTTAATTTAAATTCAATATTATTGTTGTAGGGAGGGTGTGCAAATCGTACATTAAATACATGATTTATGGTGACAGATGGAAATTTGCCTAATGCGAGGGGTGATGTTTTTTATAATCTGCTTTGCTGTGGATGTAATTAGCGACAGATTCAATTTTTATGGTGATTTTTTTGTAGTAGCACTCTATTTGACACGTTTAGTGGAAATTAAAAAAAAAATCGAATGAAACAAAACGTCCTTGATGAGGAAATTTTTAAAGAAACAAGGGTATTAGGCAGGAGGAACAGGGAATATCTTCTATCGAAGCTGAAATTCTGTTTAATTTCCAAAAAGTCACCCAAACGAGTAAAGAAGAAGATGGAAAGTCTGTTTTCATTGAATCAACGAGTTAAATTTTGCAGTACAAATATACGTAGTATTGTAGTATAAAGCTAACGATAAAGAAGTAATGATTAGATCGACATGTTATCCTTAGGGATTAAGGGAAGTGATACCATTTAAAGATAGGATGGTGGCCATCTATCTACACAAAGGGTAATTATAAGCCTGGGAGATCTTAGAAGGCATTCCAACATTTCTAAAGATCCCAACATAAATTATTTGACACGAAGCAAAATAATTTTGATCAGCTTTATAAGGCGGCCATTGAAAACTGTGCTGACTAGGCAGCCGGTTGACCTCAATTTAAAAAAGAATTTCTACAACCGGCATAGGCATTAGTGGACCTAACCGCCAGTCCTTTCGCGATTTCCAAGAAAAGAAAGGTGCACGAAATACAACCTAAAGGCTCTCAAAGCTTGTACAAATGAATCTGATCTCATAGGCCAATGTGCAAGGAACCTTAAGTAGTTGGAACGCAAAAATTACATCCACATCCTATATCACCAAAAGATCGAGAGAAATGAAAAGACGGATAAGTTGCGTAAAGAATTTATTGGTTCAAACCCTTACTATGGTCTACAGAAGAGCCACCTAAAATAGGAAATTAATAAACAGGGGCAAAATCGAAAGGCCTCGTATTGGCAAAACATATCGGGAAATTGTAGCGCGGAAACACTCACATCAGGCTCGCTAGAGGCAGTAAAGGCAATGCTAATTGTACGCCAAGCGTACCTCAAAATTCTAGGAAATTTATTGACATCGATTGAATACAACGATTGCTGCAAAAGAAAATCTTTAACAGCTCGCCAAAAATGAATAAATCTTTTACTGCAGAAAACTGCTGGTAATTTACCATACGTTTTGATTCCTAAGCTGTTAATGCTTAGTTGCGTTACAGGTAATGTGTGATGCGATGTATATAAGCGACCTCTGGTTCTTCTGAGATAATTGTGCGGGTTAGAGTTGCTTTTACAAAGTTGCTTTTATTCTTAAATCTATAGTAACTAGCTTCCAAAATGTGTAGACATAGCTTAGGTTGCTGAAAAATGGGGTTTGCAGGAGCCTGTACCATGTACTCCTGCAATGCATCGAACCGCTGCCTTTTGCGCAAGAAACGTGTGTTTTGCGGCTGCAAAAGATCCCCAGAACAAAATGCTATATAAAGCACCTGCTACCAAGCAGGCGGATACCTGCGAACTGGGGCATGTAATTGTAAAAGATTTCTGTGTTATTGTGCTAACCAGTGTAAAGCAATTGTTAGCCATAAAAAGTTCGTCCGTGTAAATTCACGCAGGTCCGTTCTATTCAAATTCAGCTGTCCAATATGTGCAGGTCATTGTCTTATGTGAATTTGTAAGCATTTCGTTTTTTCTAGACTGAATGACAGTTCGTTCTCAGAGAACCATTGATTTAGTAACTTAGAAATATCTTCTGACATGTTCAAAGTATCACTTATGCAAACTAGGGCAAGCTGAAGGTCGGCCCTGTTGTCTATGTCAAGCATATCTGAACAACGACAAGAAATGTGATATCCAAATGTGTTGCCATCAATCACATTACATCTCATTACGTTTGACTAACTGACACTGTTTGCTTATCATAGCAACCCAAAAATCGTGGTATCGGTACTCGAAATACTTGATCCATGATATGACTTTGTAGACAAATAATATTGCTATTAGGGCCTTTAGCATCTTTAGTATCGAAAAATTCTTTGATGGAAGTCAGATTTTATGAAATTCATAAAATATATTTTCGAATCGCGTCAGTAAATGTTGACTTTACATTTAGTAATCTTGATATATATTCCAATATTTCCCTCGACCTAATTGACATACGACTGACACGCGAAATCCAGACATTGTGCAGGTATACCCAGCGTAGACGGCGAGGTTAATAGCGCGCCATCATCAACGTTCTCGAACAAAGCGCCAAGCCATCGGTCGACGGTTTTCCTATTGCTTTTTATGATGTATGCGTTCGGCGGAGGTTTTAAACAACTTGTCAACGCATTACGCCCGGCCATGATTTACGCAGCTCATTTATCATCGCGTCCTCGCGCCGTCAGTCGTTCGCTCATTTCGGTCGATACCTTCCTCGTCCATCATTCCGCGTTTCGATGAGATCCCATCACGACGACCGACGCAATACCGCGTCCTTTGCGAAAATACGACGTCGACGACGCTTACTAGACTTACGCCTTCGCTAAATAGCTTTGGATAATTAACTGCAAGCCGAGATGCGCTAAAACAAGGGAGGAATGATAAACTGAAGGATGAAAGGGAAACGTTCGCTTTAGTTCACGGCGCGTTATCGCAGAAGCGTCTCCTCGAGGGCCTCGCTTGGAAGTTCAAATTTGATGTTTTCATTTGTCAATACGGAGACGTTATTATGTTTCGACGACTGGGAGTGAATAAACAATTAATTATCTAAGATAACTTAGTCGGTAACTAGCTAGTAGAGGAAAATCGTACCTAGTAACTTGGTAATAACTACAGTTCGCACTAATTAAATTAGGGCCTTGATTTCAAACTCTAAACTGCGAAAATGGTTTGAAGACTTATGGGATTTGAAATGAAAAACGTTAATAAACTTCAGTTCGTTTTATTTTCCATGGTTCCTCCTGCACATCAATAGATTTCGACCAACGGTGCTGAAGTGAAATCTTGCGTGGTGACCGACATTGTCAATCTTTTTACTTCATTTGCTAGAATTCTATTACGTACACAATCTTCTACATATTTACCTACATATTTCATCAATATTTATTAACCAACATTGTTTCGGGTATTACTGTTATTTAATATTTCCTTTTTTACCAGGGAAGCTTTACCCATTGCCTATTCTGTTGAGTGCATTTCCTTAGAAATGTGGCTAGGCTATCGGATAATCTGTCGGTTGATGATAGCTCTAAATATTTTCTTTATAAGTTTTGCTAATATTTTGATGAAGCTTTTCCCCTAACTAAACTTAAATCAGCCACAAATAGAAAGTCATGGGTAACACCTGAAATTCATGTGGAGTCTTATAGAATACATCATAAGCATCAACTTGGTCTTCTTTCAAAAAAACAGAACAAAGTGTGCATGGAATACTGAAACAGTTCACTAAAACCCTTACTACAACACTTAACTCGTACTGGACGCACGTTTCGATAGGGAAGCTATCATCATCAGCAGTGAAGCTGAATTAACAAACTAAATGAAAAACTAACCTTATATAGCAAATAAATTATGCAATATGTTAAGCATATGTAAATTTAAAGTAATCCTTAATTATATCTTAATTATATACAACCTTCTACCTTAAGTGTTTCTCGATGAGCCGGTTTATTGTACAGGACTATAATTAAATCTAAAGATAAATAATAAATAACCCCTAAATTAAAATGTAAATGGTCGGGATGACGTGGGTTATTAAAATCCTTGTTTTTCAATGGGGCCATTCATTACGCATGGTTATAATTACAGATGTAATTAACTAAACATGATGTAACAAAGGATAAAGGCTGGAATTTAGAGGTCCTAAATCTGAATTCATTAAGTGATTTTTGTTTTTGTAAATTTCCATGCCTTCATAACAAGTTAATTGAACAATACTCTTTACATTTTTAATTAACTTTATATCAACATTATGGTTATTTTCAAGCATACATAGGGCAACGCTAGATTTGTCAAACCTTCTGAATTTGAGATGAGCCAAATGTTCTTTGTACCTTTTTGTCTGTCACAATCCGTGTTATCTAGTTTCTCCAAAATTTTCGAAAAATCTATATAGAAAAAATAATGTCATTTTTATAGCGTAACAATTTAATTGCGCAAAGTCAATCCGGATTTATTAACGGGATGTCAACTTAAGGTGTAATTCTTGAAGCTCTGGATGTAGTGAATCGCTGCCTGAACAAGGGAAAACCAGTTGGCGGTTTGTACTTTGATTTGTCTCAGGCATTCGATACCGTAATTTATGTACTGTTAATACGTAAGATTTCTCGATGCGGAATAAGGGGTTCTGCTTTGAATTGGCTGTCCTCATATTTGACTGACCGTTCGCAGTACACTTTGATTAGGAGCAGTACGCGTAATGCCTTGTCATCGGCTATTAGTGTGATACAAGGGGTGCCTCAGGGTTCTGTTCTGGGCCCACTCTTATTTATATTATTTACCAACGATCTTCACTACACTACTAGCATCAATTGGCGGACGACACCATTACGAAGTAGTGAGATAAGTCCTTGTGCGAATGGTAACAATTGTTCGAGTGCTATGTTTATGTGGTGTCGAGATAATGGATTAACAATGGCACTAGGTTGGTCTAGCTGATTATATATGAATTGCCAGAGGGGGTTGTATAAGGCAGCGTTGTTAAACAAGATCGTTTTGAAAAAGCTACCAGATGTTCGTTAGTGCACAATATAAATGTTGCATTTGCATAAGAAAGCCTAAATCGGAACTTTATAAGAAATGTGTTTCTTATAACTTGGTCAATATTTATAACGCGATACTGTTTGAACTTTGGGAGCTGTTTCTCCCTAGTTTTAGGAGAACATTTAAGATAGTTCTTGCGTAATCCAAACACTCTCCTTATAACACTATTTACAATTATATTATTTTATTTTATTGTGTCTGAATATCGTTTACTACGATACAACCCTATATACTATATCCATATGTTTTTTAAATAGAGAGAGAAGATAATCTTGCTTTAAGGTAATTATCATCAGAGCAGTATTAGCTTTATGCGCAGAGTAAATCTCAAAATAATCAAAGCGGTCAGAGCCAATCAAATAGCTCGATATAAATTCCTTTCTGAATGATTATTACAAGATACATAATTATTTGCTCACGTACATTTTTGCTTGGATTTTCGAAAATTATTTATTTATTGTTATTTCGGGTGTATAATTATTTACCTATAAGTAAAAGAAAGATATCACATTAAATAATTCCGCAAAAGACTCCTCTGATATTTAGTTATCCATTGAATCTTCTTAGTCCGATAATTATAGGTCCAGATAGGACCATAAAAGACCCGAAATGTGAAACAACTGCACTTCACTAATAAATATTTAATGTAATGCAGGTAAAGATGACAATTCCCTATTTAGCCCAACTAGAATTAGTGTTAATTATCTAAAATTGGTATTAAAATGCCGAAAACGAGAGAGTTGCCGTTAAAAATCCACACAATGATTGTTGATTGATTGATTGATTTTCTACCAGAGCAGGGCTGGTCTTTACATCCCTAACACTGAAGCTTAGTAGCTTATTGTATTATTCCTGCTTCGGTTTTGTTTTACTTAAACAGGTTAGTTCCCGCAATCAGGTTTAAGAGCCTATGTAGTAAATCTTTCTCCATTGGTAGTTCAATTGTGCTTCGCATAGCGAATCTGTGTTGAGCTAACGCTGCACATTTGAAAATAATACGAGGGGCTGTTTCCTCCTCCTCTTTGCAAAGTCTACATAAGGGCCCATCTTTGTAGATCCCCATCTTATGCAAGTGGCCTCTCAAACAGCCATGTCCTGTTAATAGACATGTTGCTGCCCCTAAGCTGTATCTTGTTTAATTCAAGCAGGTCAGCAGTCAGATGTTGCGACGGTCTTCCCATCATCCGTTTGCTGTGCTTTTGTCCAGCTGCATGTTTCCAATTTAATTGGTGTTGTGTTATAATCCACTCATTAATTGCACCACGCACTGCACTCTTGGTAATACCTAGACCCGGTTCAGGGCCTATATAATTCATTTTTGAACCTTCCCTCGCAAGCTGGTCTACAATTTAATTGCCCGCTATGCCCCTGTGCCCTGGCACCCACACCAGTGTGACCTTGTTGTGTTTAGACCGAGCCATTAGGGTTTGCAGGTACTCCCATACTAGTTTGGAGGATATGCGATAAGATGCTAGTGCCTTTAAGGCTGCCTGACTGTCAGAGCGAATGCACATCGTCTCACCCTGCAGTCGCCGACGCAGACTCTCCCACGCGCAGGTTTGTATAGCATATATTTCTGTTTGAAATACCGTAGTGTATCGCCCAAGTAATACACATACTTTGTATCCCTGGTTTTCTTCATATACACCAACGCCAGATGTAGTGCGCGTTTTGGGCCCATCTGTGTACCAGACTAGTGTTCTTGGTTTTCTCCCCTCTCCATCCCTCCATTTTCCCAATTCAAGAAAACTTTGAAAGGTTTGTCATAGGAGATCATGGAGATTGTTGTATCACTACCCATATCATAGATAGGGTTTGTTACTACTACTTCTATTCTGGTGTGCCCAGATCCACTGTAGGATCTCCAGTTGCTAGTATTTTTTAGTCTGTATGCCCCCATTCTGGCTTCTCCCTTGATATAAATCTCAAGAGGAGGTAGATTTAGCATGGTTTCCACAGCAGCTGTTGGAGTGCTTTTAATAGCTCCTGTTATACATAGACATGCCAGTCTCTGAATTTTCGAGAGACTAGTTATCGCATGCTTCTGTGTGATCTTAGGCCATCAAACCAGGCAGCCATAAGTTATCATGGGTCTTACCACCGAAGTGTACAGCCAGTACGTCAGATGTGGTTTGAGTCCCCATGTTTTCCCAACTGTTCTACGTTGGGAAAACAATGATTGTTACTTTACATAATCTTAGTCGAAGCAACAGAGATATCGCTAGAAAATTGAAATTAAGTAGTCGAATTGTTGACTATAACGTTAAAAAATATCAAGAGGCTGGCACATTATTAAATAGAAAACGAACAGGACGACGGAAAATGACACCAGCGGAAGATCGTCGAATAATTATGACGAGTAAACGGACCAGACGAAAAACTGCACCTAAAATAACGGCTGAAATAAATATATAGCCTGAAAAACGAGTTAGTTTAACCACCGTAAAAAGGAGGTTAAGAGAGGGTGGTTTATTTGGACGAATAGCGTTACGTAAACCACTCTTACGCAAGCAAAATAAAATAAAACGGCTGCAATGGGCTAGAAAGCATCAACATTGGACAGTTTATGAGTGGAAAAATGTTTTGTAGACCGATGAGTCCAAATTTGAACTCTTCGGTTCCAAGAGAAGAACGTTCGTTCGAAGATCGAAAGGAGAACGAGCAGCAGAATCATGTGTAGTATGGGGACGGATCGGTAATAGTTTGAGGTTATGCTAGCGCCGTATCCTTGGGAGAATTGGTTAAACTAGATGGAATTTTAAGAAAAGAGCGCTACCGGGATATTTTGGAAGCAAATGCTATATCATCTGGAACGAGAATAATCGATGAATCAAACGCGTTTGTTCAGATGATTCGAACCGATAAACTTGATAATATGTAGGGCTTTTTAGTCATTACTTGGGAGCACACGTATATACAGGTGCCTATGTAAATACTTGAACTCTTACAATCCTGTTGTTTACACTTATTTATCAATGCATGGGAATATATCGATCCTACTACAAAATTCACAGTAACTGCATATCTGAAGCAATAGACACGCTGCCGAAATGACGTACATATCATTCAACAGGTTCTTCAATCAAGCGACATGTCAAGATCACTATCATACTAATTTATATTAGCGTGTGGCGAGCAAAGTGTTTTGCGGCTTTGTTAACTGCCTTTGCTCGGTACAACACGTACATGTAGTGGTATGTATTCGCTTTGAGTACGTGTAATTGATCAGGAACTTGAAATGATGTGTATTTGAAATGTGTCCATTGTAAATATTAATAAAAAGACAATACAAAATATCGAAACCTAGGGAATTGTAAATACAGTTTGAAGCGCAACGGAAATAGTTGGGAATAGAAGAAAAAAGGAACAATCAAAGAAATTGCAGACCTACCTGATCATAGTTCTCCTGCTAAATTCCTTCTAGCATGAACAGGGGGTGAGTTCACGACCAACTAAAAAAATATGCGCTACCCGTTTGGATTAGGAAGAACTACCCGCGAAAAACGGGAACGCGAGGTGGAGGAACAAAATTTAACTAAGGGATTGACGTTGGTGGCCACTAGGTTCGATTTTAACATCGATCATACATAGAAAAGCAATTAGTTAAAATTACTCGCATAAAATATACAAATTAAAAATGAAAATAATATTCGTTAGAATAACTTGTGGTAAAATGTTCGTTAGAAAAACAAATAATAAATTGGAAAATATTAAAAAACGTAAATTACCAAAAATTTAGTAAATTTCTAATAAGGATTATAGTAACAATAAAAGATTCCTAGAGTATATTCAAACGTTAATGAAAATTATTTAAATAAAATAAGGTTGAAAGAAAAAGAAGTTTAGAATGTAGAAAAAGTCCATTTATCTGGGCTATGTTCAACTGGAGCTTTGAGTAACTTTCTGCTGTTGTGGTCCAGCGGCAGTAGATCGGCGCTAGTCCTGTCCTCGAGTTGAATAGGACGCAGTCTTATATGTGGACATACACACGCAGCAAAACTCTACCCTTCAGTGGATTTCGACAAAATGTGCTTTAACGAAAACCCAACAAAAAAAAACTAAAATGTGGAAAATAATGATCTAAAAGCATGAGTCTAAAGAAATATGATTAGAATAATTGATTACCACGAATGGCTGGAGGATTTACTTGCCGATGATCGATGATTATTCAATGTAAAACTAGCGTGCCGTCGTGAAAATGATCACATCCGACAATGTCGATAATGATTATATAAAATATTCCATCGTGACTCAAGTGTAAGTATTTAGTTAATGAAAGGAAATAAAAAGCAGGTCAAATTTTCTCACAAATTCTATCAACTATCAGGCGACCGGTTTCGTGTTCAAAAACACATCATCAGGTCAGCTACGGGGACCACCATGAAAGAAAACAAGCAAGTATACATAAGTGGCCAGAAAATTGTAAAGATAATTGTAAAATTGCACCATAGTGACATGTCAATGAATTAAAATACGTTATGTAGTATATTATAAAAAACTAACCAATTGTAGACTATTCTAAAATACAATAAAATAAAAAATTAAATTTTTTATATTTAAGAAAGTGAAATTGTCTCCTCCTACTGTGATCTTATAAAATGAACATATTGACTTAAGGAAAAATTTTGTTTATCCTTACAACTCATTAATCAGTGGAAGGAAGTCAAAGTTAAAAAAAAAATCTACTGCAATTGTACAAATTAACATATAGTGCACAGTTGTTGCAAGTAGCAACTATTTAAAACTTAAGACTTGCAACGAAATACAATAAGACTCTTAAAAATTGTACAATGGACGTATACAAAACACTTTAAGATGTTCTACTGAATAAATAAATGTATGACAAGATAAGACTGTTTTTTTATATTATAAAAATATAATTTTACAATAAATTGACAAGGGGAGACATCTGTAGTATGATAGACGAAACAATACCACGAAACGTCAAAAGAACCGTCTGAGTCTCAAACTGTTGTATACTGGAAAACAATCTTCTCCAATCTGTACGTGCAACCTAATAAAACACTGATAACTGTTAGTCATTTATTAGGTGTCGTGTTCGTCTGTGTCTGTGTCAACTACCGTATAGGTATCGGTTACAATGCGCATGTACGGTAGTATACATAACACAAACCGCACACAAACAAAACATCAAAGGTGCAACAAAGAAATCTGTATATATAATTTGAAAGGTTCTATGATCGTGTCTTCAGCAATACTTGGAAAAATGCCGTGGATTCGAATATTAATTGACCATTCAAGGAGTGCTCACCCGAGGATATCTGCTGCGGCAGAATCTCCAGGGCTTCTAAGTTGTTTAAAAATAAACCTTTACCAGCAACGTGCAAGATTTTGAAATCGGTGTCTACATTGAAAGTGCGACCACTATCAATTAGATGTCTTGCAAAATGGAGAAGCCAGACGAGTCTGGTTGGAGACAACGTATGTGTTCTTTTACACTTGTACCGAAATCCCGGTAGGTTCTACCGACATAACTGCAACAGCAGTCGCCACATGTGAGCATATACACTCCCTTCTTCCTCATCCTATCTACATGATCTTTGTTATTTATTAATTGGGTACGTAACGGATGCAAAGTTTTAAATAACACATTAAAATCATCTTTAAGAAGGTTTGCTATTTTTTGAGAAAAAGTACCAACATATGGAAGAGAAACGTATTGTTTTGGTTGTTGAGTTACCAACCTTGAACTGTCTAGATACACAGAACCCTCGGTCTCTTTTTTATTATATAAAAAACGGAATGCAGAATAATTCACAGTACTTACTACTCTAATACTTTGAAAATCTTTAAGTCTTACATTAAGTAGAGGCAAACAGCCATAAGCAGATCTTCGAGGAACGGTCCTTCTCGGTTGACAGTAGCCACCAGAAAGAGCGGGGTTAATTACCAATCAACGAACATCTATTACAATGAACTTAGGTAAATGTTGTTACAACAAAAAGGACCAAAATAAAAATAAAGGGAAGGAAAAACGTAATGAATATTGTTCAATAACCCACCTTTATAATTAAAATTACCAAAAGTAAATTAATAAAATATTAAATATGTCATTAATAGAAATTATAAATTGTGAAGCATATTAAAAAAGATAACGTAGCGACATCTATTATAAACATAAAGCAACCCCCGACAGTAAGAAATACAATTATGTTGGTAAAATAGAATTTGACATGTTATAAATTTTTATTATCTTCGTGTTAAAAATACTGCGCATAATCGAAACCGTTACCGTGCATTTTCAAAAAGGGAATGAAAAAAATGCACATTAATACACTACATAACAAAAAACGACCCTTGCATACTACATTTTCCCGATAATTAACTTCGTTGCGAAACTAGAATGCCAGCCGTCATACCATTCGATATAATTTCGCCATAGAACACGTTTCGCCCCGATGTCATCCGTCAATTTCGGACAAAGTTTATTTGATGTTCAGCTACCCGTCCAAAATTAATTTAGAATTACGTATTATTGGATTATACAAAGGGTGTATTTTACGCGAGGCGGATCATGTTGCTAGGGCGACGCTTTTTAAATTAATTTTTCAGCTGTGTCGATCTGTTTTTGTTGTTTAAGCGTTATATACATGTGTAGGGTTATAAAAGTATTTTGAAATGGACAACAAAGGGAACGGTAGATGTCCGAACATTTTCAATAAATAAATATATTATTGGAAGAATGTTTTTATCAAATTGCATTGAAGCGGGAAAAAGATGTGTTTAGGGAGAACAAGTCTCAACTTGTCCTATCGCATCAATCTTTTCATAGAGAAGAATGGAACCATATAAGAACATAGAGAATAGGAATACATTTTAATAAAACTTAATAGTGCTCCTGTATCGTTAACATGGAATTATATTATGTTATTATGTATCAACCATCCTTTGCTTCTGGACATGATAGGGAAAAAATCTCTCTTAAAACTGAATTAGGTATAATGTTTTTCTGCTCTACCATATTATGATACTGTAGTTGTATGTATTGAAATGTTTTAGCTCAGGGAATTTGTTAAAAAAATTGGAATATTGTAAATTAATTAAGGTTTAAACTCTAGACTGTGGGATTCAGGAGTATTCTTTCACACTCCTTTAAAAATTAAAAATTAAATGAAGAATTTTCATGCTTAGCTCGTAATTTTATTTGACATTCATTTTGCATTACTTAAAAACGTCTTGTAGGGCTCTATTATTTTTTCTCTTTTTGGGTTTATTTTTAGTTTTGTATATTATGCTGGTTGCGTGTTCTGGTTGTCATTAAACTTATTTGTTACTATTTACTAACTTTTTGAGTAATATATATATATATGTTTTAATTTAATTAAAAGTGTTTCATTAAATATCAATAAAACAACGGCAGATATGTATAAGGAACCCTTATACTAATTGATGTGGAATTTAATTTTATATAATATGGAAACATAATATACAAAATTGGTACATTAGACTGGGAGCGCAGCTAAAATACGAGATGACTCGATGAAAGCTTAACCAGAAGTGATGAATTTATTGGCGTCCCTTTGCTCCTTTATTTTAATCGCGATGGCGATTGTTTCTATCCACAGCAAATGATGATTTTGATGATTTCTATTCAAACATAATATTGTGATGAATTTCGATGGATAAAGTTATTTTTAGAACTAGCATGAGGTAATGAATGTAGTGACGCCACTAGATGACTCAATCTAGACAACTCTGTGCTCTAAAACGCAGCTGACAACGTAAATATGAAAAAATTCACTGACGTTCTACTTAATAACTTATGATAGATATTTAATTTATGGAGCCCTGCTAGAAATACCTCTGAATTTACCCTGTTGTTTGCTGTAGGAGAATTTTACATCGATTTTCAAGATTTACGAAATGAGGAGAATGAAAAAAAGAGTAGTTTCGTCTTCGATTCACCAAGATCGTCGTTGGCTGGAGTTAAATTAATTACTTAGTGCCCCCACTCCAGAAAAGAAGGCTTCAGAAAATTAACTAATATCCACCAGAGGGAATTTCATATCTATTGGGTGGTTATACTGAATACCCTATACATTTTAGAGTGACAGCTGGGCTTGCCGATGCAAATATTTAACATAATAGTATACTTTGCTGTTAAGAATTTTAGTTTTAGTTTTGTATCTCCTGCATGATGATGCGATAAGACGAAGTGCACTTAGAGATTTACTATTAGCATTTGCCGATTTACTACATCAAGCTGTATTAGTGTTGCTTACTCAATCTCAATATTTATTTTTCAGCTTGTATAAATCCCAAACTAAATTAAAAGTAAATAAATATATTATGAGTACCAATACCATTGAATAATGTTCTAATTATTTAAACTATTTATTTGCATAGATTTCCCTAGCAAAACGTTATTTAAACAGATCTCCATGTATTTATAAAGCTATTCAATTAATTAAATTTTATTGGTGCTCTGACTACAAATCGCAATTTACATTACGAAAATATTGCAGGTTGTAACGCTGCTAAATAAACAATAACTGTCCTGACAATAAATAAACCAATAATAATAGCCGAATGCATGCAATCAAATTTGCTTAAATAACATTTTAATTTTGGGGATATAATTTTTGCCATTTACAGGCCAAATGAATATAAAAATAAAGAGAATGTAAAACAGTGATGGAAGGAAAGTAAAATACAAATATTTCCAAAACAAAAATAAATGGGACACATAGATTAAACTAAACACAAATTTGACGGATAGAAAAGACATAGCCGTTGTCTAACTCAATTTTTATTTTTATTAGGGTGGGATGGCCACATGTCGTTTCGTGGCGACAAGACCTTTTCCAACTTTTTCTCCATTTTAACTTGCTTTTTATTCTTAAGCGACAAAAGTAAGTACTTGTATATATTTTTCTTGAAGAGTAGGGATAGAGCGGCTTCGTTAGATTTAATAATTTAATAATAATTAATTAATTAATAATTTATGTGGTGCGGAGTGTGCCGAGAAGTTAGTTATTTGCTTATACACTTATATAATTGTCATTGTTATGTATAGAAATTCATTGCTATATTAATGTATTATTACTTTACGTCTCTAGGGACGTAAAATTCTCTCACAATCTATGTAAAGGGTATATAACCCATAAAGCGCACTTGCTCAAGATTGGATTTATTTATTTACCACGCATATTACGTATATGTTGTTCATCTGCTATATAACCAAGGGAGCTTTTAAAGACACAAATTTTACGCTAGCTCAACATCCAACGCACTAGACTGTTTTTCGTTTTTTTTTTTGCCCCTTACAAAAACGATAAAGGGTTGTTACTGCATAACCACGTTTATGCCGAAAAGAGAATGGTCCTGACGTCCTTGCTTATTAGTTAATTTCATTTCGTCGGCTCTGACTTGTCTTATTTGCTATTTTAAGAATTGAGTTAGAAGGTTTTTGCTCACTGTTCACGAAGAACAATAAATGTTTGAAAAGTAATGTTATGGAACAAAAATGAATACCTAAAAGATAAGTAAATAACCGTGAAACAAATATAATTGAATTAAATTTGTTCTAATAGCTTTTATTTCACGCCTAAAACCGCAATTTTTTTTAAACAAACTTTCACTTACTAGTAGATCATTTGATTCGGTGAATGGAAGTGATTTCACAGTTTGAGTTCGAAAGCAACGAGCAAACCTTGCGGTTTGCCATTACGTTACCTTCGTTTTGGCTTTATAGATAATAAAAATGTTGCTTTCTTATGTTTATAATCGATGGTAAATATGGTATTATTATTATTATTCTCATATTTGATGCTATAATATTTTGACGAATCAGTATTTAAACAATTTGAATACATTTTCTGGTGAAATAAGTGAGCACACTTATTTCTCGAGAATGCTTTATGTTTCAAAATTGGCATTTTAGATACGTGCAACACCACAGCTTATGTGAGTACTGTACTAGTATGTAAGACCAATTGATAGTACATAGCTCATTACTTTATTGCATTTGGCAATAGTTAAGGTAAAACTATAGCAACTGAAACAAACAAATATCTTTCCCAAATGCGACGTGACATAAAATCTAACATTCTATCATAAAATTCAAACGACTTGTAGCCCCACAAACATATCCAGCCCCATATGCATATTGCAACTTGCATTATAGAAATGAAACCTATTTCGATGTACCATATAGCTAATGCTGAGAGCTTATAAAGACAATGAGTACATAATATGGGATCTGAAATGTATTGTGGAACATGCCTCGTCGCCCGTGATATTATCCTCTGTGTTTGATATGTCATCAATCAATTTGCATTGTACTGCGAATGTGTACTGACACAGTACATCTCCACCGATATTATAATCTTGTACGACACGGTAATGGTGTTACTCCGTACATATACGGATCAGGTGATCATATTGGTTCAAAGGAATTCAATTGACGGAAATTCCCTCCAAGCTTATAAGATACAAGAAGAAATGAAGTGAAAGTGTTTACTGTAGATAGATGAAATATACAGTAGTTAGCAAACGTGTATCAAATGATACCAGTTCCTTACATTGTATGGTAATATTTGTGTACAACAACACGATATTTGTAAGAGAAAAATGATTACTTATCAAAAAAATTGTCATTTTAATGCGTTACGATATTGCATACAATAAGAGAAATAGTTACTGGTGATTTCTCAGGTATTTTATTTTATAATGTACCTTGTTTTTTATATAGGAGAAGTAAAGAAGGAAGCCACATTTATACAGGGTTAACTAATTTTGAAGGGAAGATTTTTACAACGTTTATAGCGTTTCACAACAAGAAAAGTCTAAATGGCAAACAATAAACGAAAATTTGTCGATTAGCTGTTAAAGAAAATATCACTGTCCGTGACAGACTTAATTTTATGTTTATGATTGTGTATGGAAAATAAACAATTACGAACCAAATTTTTAGCGCCCGGTTTTTAAAACGCTCCTTCTAATTAAAAAACAAACTATAGTTCGACAAAAGAAAAATGTTATAATTTTAACTTTTAAATACACCAATGGGAAAATTCAATTATTCAATTTCTTGCAATGCATCCATTTAGAAGCCGATGCCGCAGTACGTGCATAATTTATCGTTATTTCTGCGACTGCAATGTCTTGATCTAAAACTCGGGTAAACACAGGGACGACAACGCCGTCGCTCGTTTTAACCACCCTTTCACGGCAGCGATTGCTCCGTCCGGCTGTAAAACGTCACCGCGCATCGTCGTCGTCGTCGGTCGTACGAGCAAGGATGAATCCGCTTGCATATAAAACCGCTGATGTATAAAATATGAATCGAAAGTTTCGTGCTTTATGAAGAAAACAAGATAGCGCGCGTCGCCACGTGAACTGGCGTGCGGTGATTTGGTTCTAAAAATTAAATTAGATTGTTTGTCGATGCGGAAACATTTTCGAAGCGAAGAGGAAAAAAGTATTAATTTTACGATGACAGTGTATTAAAAGGAGATCGTGCGAGATAACGATGGTTGCATATCGTTATAAATAAGTCCTGCCTTAACAGTTTATTGATGTTTGAATTTTTATTTAAACAAAATTCTTTAATGGGATGATAAATATCAAGGCAAACGAAGCGTATTTATAATATAGAAAAAA
This sequence comes from Dynastes maya, assembly GCA_029619315.2. Taxonomy (NCBI): domain Eukaryota; kingdom Metazoa; phylum Arthropoda; class Insecta; order Coleoptera; family Scarabaeidae; genus Dynastes; species Dynastes maya. The sequence goes on along the minus strand of JAROYE020000006.1, from coordinate 40,790,202 downwards.
CTGTTCTTGAAAATAAACTGTCTAAATGAGATTTGTATTCCAACAATATTGTAACAGTTATTATACAAGGTGAGTCAAAAGGGAACAGACCAAACCCCAGGAGTGTGTTGTGGCATGTGAAAAAATGAAAAAAAGTGTATGTTCTTACCGATTTTCATTGTTTTCAAGTTATAGCGTAATTACAAATAAACAAAATTTCATACTTTAACATTTTTAATCATAGCGTTCTTTTAATAAATGTTCAAAAATACCGCCGTTGACTTCTAAACATTTTATGCTTCGTTTACGAAGGGCGCCTGTTGCTCTCGTGCTCTCTTTAATATTGGCTTTGTAAAATTCTATTTTGAACTAGCAGTCCCATAAACAATAGTCTAGCGGTGGGAGGTCTGGAGATATTGGAGGCTAACTAATAGGACTACCTCTATCAATCTAATGCCATGGAAAACCTATCGTCCAAATGCTCCCTTGATCTGACGAGTGACATGTGTGGGGCGTTCCATCTGCTGATGATACATTTGCATTCTGATGTTTAGAGGAAACATCCTGTAGTAATCTTGTAATTCATTTTTATAAAAAATAAGTAGTGTTCTCTTGTGAGGCGATTCTCCAAAATGAAAGAGATAATTAAATAACTGTGGACCATACTACACCACACGTTTCCCGAAAACTTTGGCAGAAAATTGCTTTCGACTGTTGCGTTGGGATTTTCGCTGACCGCACATAAAGGCTGGGCGTATTATTAATCCCCGTCACGGGGAATTGCTCCATCCATAAAAATTATGGGCGATACAACACGACGATTTTATTTTTTCCACCAAACAAAATTCCATATGCTTGGCATATGTAGCCGATTGTAGGGACTGTATATGCTGAATATGGTATGGATATAACCCTTTGCTCCTGGAGTGTGTTTATTATTCTTTTTGTGCATTGCCTAATTGAGTACAAATTCTTCGTGAGCTGGTCGTGCACTTCTTCTACTAAATCAGGAAATTTCTACTTCTTCTAAACCTAGTCAAGAGCTCGTTCGTTTTCCCTATGTTAGCACTGGGAAGCATCGGGTTCTCTCCCCAACAGTTTGTTGAAAGTTCTGTTTAAATACGTCTTTTACCAGGATTTCTCTGGCGCGGAAACCCGTAAAAAAAGCAACCGTAGCATTCCCCCACTATAAAAACTACCAATAAACCCCCATATTTGCATATCTCAAATGTGAATAAGAGTGTGTTTGAACAACTGAGCGTTTAGCAGGGCCCTGAAATTTTCAAAAGTATCTTACAACGTATGCGCAAATATATTTCCAGAACATTTTCGAAGAGTAATGCTATCTTTCATGTTGAGGCTTGTAAGTGCCAAAAGCTGTACGGTTACTTTGGATATAGTATTTCGATTGAATTTTGCAACAGAAACAAGATTCTCCCGCCACCTAGTATTTCAATCAGTGAGAAGAGCGTTTCTTTTTTGTTCTCTAAAAACCATTTAAAAAGATTTATTTCTTGATTTGTACTTGTTTGTTTGCCGTATTCCTACTTTCGATTTGGTTGGCTCCCTTTAATAACACTGTGTTAGTTGCAAAATGCAACAAGCTGGGCACCCGAAGGGTAAACCTAATTCGAGTACGCTGAATCCAATGGGGGTCAACTGTCTTTAAAAGTTAGCTCGCGTTTCGAGCAATTTCAATTTAAAAATTTTACCCATTAAATATTGCTTATAGTTTTGGAATACACTCCTAATTCACTTTTTTTTCCAGACCAATTCCAAAAAATTGTTGCCTTTTCATCTCGGTGCGCTTGGTAATCGGATCGAAAGCGACCACTACTGTCCATAATACATCATCGGGAAACATTTCTATTAGAGCGGACGTTCGTTAATGCATTTGTAACGCCGCTATAACATTATCGTTTTTGGGTTATTATTATTATGTTAGACCCAGGCGCATTCGCACGGTTTCCCAACACGTTGTTGTATCGGCCTATAAAATACACGTCGACGCCATAAACCAACTCCTTTTAATTTAAATTTCCTGTATGTGTCGCGCATTGCCCGCCCAAATTAAATGTTAATTTTAATTAAAATCCGCAGGGATCCTGTGTAGCATAATTAAATTACATGCGCGTATACAGGATCTCTACGCGCAGATCCGTCTTTGTACCCCCCCAAATGAAAAAAAAGATAAATTTTCCCAGGGTGAATCTTCCGTAGTTTAGGGACTGGTAAGACATCACTAAGGTGGAAGCTTTTTACTGCAAGGAAAAAATCAGCCAGGGATTCTTATTACTTGATATAAATGAAATTTTAATATTCGACATTATATTTATATTTTTTTATTTCCAACGACACAAAAGTATAGGAAAGGGTCCAAAGAAACACAAAAATACAAGAATACAACAATAATAAAGACAAAAGTAAGCCTCCCAATTAACAAAGGTGATTGGGCGGAGCGTTTTAAAATAATCGATGTGTTGGTTCCTGTTCTGACGAACACTTTTCTTTGACGTAGTGTCACGACCAGCTTCGGCATTATCAAGTGACTGGTGGTGCGGGTGTGCTTGTGCTTTTATATGGTGTAGGTGGAGTAGTGGGGAGAATAATGCGTCCTGTGTGTTTTTGGGCCCTGCGTGTTCATCAAATTTCCTGTGTGTTTGTATATGTATATCTGCATGTTCTCCATTATGTTAAGTTTTTTGCTTTTCTGTTGCGTGGTTGGGGCCCTCGGAAATACGTACTCCCCATCAAGTGAATGTTTAACGACAGGAACCGAACGATACTTAATCAGGTATGTAGCCCTAAATCCCAAAAAAAGTATTTCCCCAAACGTGGCGGCAAACAAAATGGCTACTTGTACCTTCCGAAGCATAACATAGTCCTTTTCCCAGCACACAGCTTAAGTCATTCTCCCTCAAGTTGCCGGTAATATCACGTGAGTCCAACAGGTGGAAGTGGGGATATGAAAATGATTGGTTCGGTATTTTACTTAGGGATTTCAAAACTAAGAATGCCTAATAAATATAAATAAATCTTAATTTAACTCATGACTAACGTGGCCACACGAGCGGTACCGCGCATCGGCGTAGAATCCCGTTCGGACGAGCGGAACGGTAGTATACTTCGTCTGCGGAGCAGTACGGACATTTTCGCTGCCGGTCATTTGCGCAATTGTTTATCTGCCCTAGAAAAATTATGATTTCGTCAGCAAAACGACCGCGGTCGGAACAAACTTCGAAAATTTATTGCAGAAATTCCCGACTTAATATATGAAGGTGCCCAAAATTAAATGTGAATCTGTAAAATCCCGTTAATGTGGTGGTCCAGACAACATTGTCTACGGGCACGTAAATAGTGAAAAGCATGTCTCAAAAAGAAATTGCGCACGAGACAATGAAAAATTTATATTTAATTTATGCGTTCGTTTATCGCCCCGTAAATACCCTTTAATTTAACTACACAAGGAAACCATTTATCTGCCCTTTTGGAATAACTATTCGGAGTGCAGTTACAATCGAACGTCGTTACGAAGAATTGTGCCATCCGCGCGCGGACATTGAACAAAAAAAAATAATCGGAGTTGAAGATCAAAAAAATTTTGGTATGTGTCGACGGAAAAACAAAAGATCGGAAAGAAACATTCGTTCTTAATGTAAGGCAGGAAAATTGGAACCTCATCAATCGGCAACCTTCAATTCTATTAGTCTCCAAACGAATACAACAGTGTACTGCCGAAGTAATTTCAAAGTTAGTGTTAAATACATTGGACAAGTTTGAACTTTCAACAAACCAACTCTTGATGTTAGTGAGTGATGGTCCTGCAAACATGCTTTCTGTAGGCCGGTCTCTCAATCTTGTGGCGGATAGTATCAGAAAATGTTATTCTGAGGTAGACGCTTTAATAGCGCATACCAAAGAAGTATTTGTCAAATCACCGAAACGTAATCGCGAATTTCACAGACTGTGCCCCCGTATACCAGAGCCACCATAACCTATTCTAACTCGTTGGGGAACATTTGGGTTTCAGGCCGCGTTTTATTATCCCTAAATATTTTGACAATATTAAGAACGTGGTTTACAATTCGATACAAAGGAAGCTGCCGCTATCCAGAAAAGCCAGTCGAAATTTTACGATAGTCAGGTCAAAATGGATTTTAAAAGTCATTCACGACAATTTCTTCGGGCTAGCAGATGCAATAGAAAAATTACAAAAAATCCTGCGGTGCCGTTAGAAGAATCTTACAAATAGTGCAACATGTTCACGCAAAGCTATGCGCGATTTAAGACGCAAAAATGTTTCTGTTTTAGAAAAATTTGAAAGTGTTTTTGAGAAAAATTCTGATTTTGGCACATTAAGACACATTTGTGAAGGTGCGTCAACAGAATCGTTAAGTTATTTGAAAGATTATTTACTTACGCAAATATTTCGTTTATTAGATGTAGAACGTTCGTTCTCTGCATATAAACGCATTTTTCTCATGCCGTACTAGTTTTGCCGAAACAACAAATTGAAACATATCTAATGTTGCAGATATTTAACAGACATATTCACTTTGTGATTTCAACGGAGGACTCTTAAAATGGTAAGTGTTTTAGCACGTGTTATTTAATTTTATTTAAAAGATGACCGAAATTATTTGCCGGCAGTAAACATCCTCTATTAGCAAAAATAACTCTAGTGGAACGCGAGGCCTGGTCGACTCTACGCTACTGCGCGGTACCCCTCGTGGCCAGCTTTTCTCATGACAATAAAAATATGTAATTCTATAAAAGGGTTTGAAATAAACATTATCTTTAAACAGGGGCGTGATCTATCGAAATAACCCTTAACTCGAACGATAATCAAAGGGTTAACTTATACAGTAGGCGCAGGAATTTTGCAAAACGTAACAAATACAGCTAGAGGCAGAAATTCTAACCGTTAAACAAACGTTGATAGTTAGATAGACAAAGCCGTAGATTCAAATAAATTAATATTGTATGGAGGATGTCTCAAAACTGACGTAAGTTTTCTAACATCACACTACTCTTAAACGAAGAACGCATCTGGAAAAGGCTTTATAATAATAATACATATTCTTTTCCAAAAACGCATCAAAAAAATGCTTAAAACCAATAACCAAATTAATGTTAATACAGATACTCATGGTATGGTGGATCACCAACATCAAAAGCAATGTGAGGACAGAAAACATCAACAAGGACATGTTTCTGTCTACCCGGCGTCATCAGCGCTGTTCTGGCGTTTTACTCTACCTCACATCGCTGTTTCCTTTGAAACGACGAGCCCAAATATTTCTTGGCGCCCCTCTTAGTGCCAAGAGATACACGCCTGCTATCAAGAAAGCAGCGACAAATAGGGCTACAGTTCCCAAACCAACTTCCGAGCAGTCCTTTGACTGCTGAATTGGAGAGGGCACACGCTTGCTCTAGGTAGCCGCGCATGTAAATGATTCCTCATGCTTACCATGATGTATTACAAACATCAAAAAGTGCCTGGAAACAATAACCAAAAATTATTGTATTGAGTCAACAAAATAACGCAAGGTCATACCACAAAGCGTTGCGCTTACCACTTCAACGCGTGGTTGTCAAATCTACAATAATCACAGCAGAAAATAATAACAATACAATCGAGCATTCGCATCTGCGATAAGCAACCTATAAGCAACAGTCAAGATGTAAAGATATGATGTCATGCCACAATCGTGATTACTGCGAATTCTAATTTACTTACTACAATTTACATCTATACGTCTCTAGAAGTAACTTCAATACAATAAATTCATATAAAACAAACACCAGTGGCATCCAGATCACTATTAAATGCGCAGTGTAAATCACTGCTATCCAGGGTCAAATTTGACAATTATTGGAGCTGTGGGAGCTTATTTGGAGCTCAACAAAGTTTTAGAGTTATTGAGGCAATTTTTTAAAACTCGTTTTCTTCTAATGGCGATCTATTAAAAGAGATGGATGAACATGAAAATGACGTGTTAATCAGTAGGACTATATTCTGAATCAATTGCATAGTTCCACAATACGACCTTTAAAATCAGCCGATTAACAAACTGCATACGAAATCCCTACTTCAGTCATTTTATCCGATTCGTGTTCTATTTTCTAAAAGGACTAAGCAGACATTTCCACCGTACTGAATAATGAAATCGCGGGGGTAACGCCATTATTTACAGCAGTCGCCGATAAACACTCAGTACAGACGGCAGAATATATGGATATTTAAGTTTTCCGTACCGCAGAAGAAAGGGAAGATCAAATTGCATCTGTTTCCTCGACAACCCGATAGCTGGTACGGCGTGTTTACACTGGAGGGTTTTGCTTGTTCACGCGACGTTGTTATTGTATGCAGATTTGTTAGCCGATGTATGCGAATTTGTTACAGCTAGATAAATGTACAGCATTATACTGAAATGAACGGAAGAGAAGTTGAGGAAGTTAGAAAATCAATGCAAATGTCGATTATTTACGATAATCTCTCATAACCTCAGAGGCCTCTCAGTGTATACAAGGGTAGTTTGGGATGTTTCATGCCTCAACATGAAGATGGGGTTACCCATCAACAATTTTCTGGTGAGTCGAAGTTAGTGTTTCTGTAAAAATAGAAAAAATCGAATATTGAGTCGTTATTAAATTCTCCAATTATTGGGCTTTAAGGGATAATACTTGGGGAATACTCCCTTTAGATATAACCAAATGATATTGATACAAAAAAAATTGGCAAGCTTCCCGATTTCATGTAAATCAATTTTGTCCTGTTTTGGAACTTTTTGTTAACTATATGGAATATACAAAACACTTGCCGAATAATGAAAACTATGATGTATGTTATCATTATAGCGGGCCAAATCGCTCCCCGCAACAGGATCGGAGTCAGACGCATGGACCGCCTATTATAAATAGCGTATATGTGACTCACAGCAGACATGTGATATTTTGAAATCAATACAGCAGAGTAAAAAATTGCTGAAGTGTTTTTATTGTCATTATTTTTTTTTGTTTGAAAACGGTATATGTTGTAAATGTGATGTAATAAGGTAATAACAGTAAAAAGTAACCAAAGTAGTTATTCAAAAATCTGTTGTACTTAATAACGTAACAATAAATAAGAATATAAAAAATAAACAGAGCTTCTTAATAAAGCGGATAGGCTAGTTGAAAAAGTTGCACCATCAGGTATGTTTCCACATTTGCCTCGGTGAAGGATGTTCGCCGCTATGAAAAAATGTACTTATATTTCGAGAAAGACCGTTCCACATCTACCAAAATAAGACAGGCATAGTTAAAATAATCTTTAGAGTTAGTTAAGGAATCTGGAGATGCCCCACCACACATTTGTCTTAATCTTGTGTAATCGGAATTCATTTTTAAAACACTGTCGAACTTCGCTAAAACACGACCACTTATTGCGTCGTTTATACCCTCTAGCAATGTATTAACTTCGTCCACGATTTGCACTGACTCTACCAAGGACAATCCAGTATTTTGCAATTTTTTTAAATTGCGTCTGCTAACCCTTGTAATTTGTTAATAATATTTTTTAAAAATCTGTTTCAACAGAAGGATCTAGAAATCTTTTCTGGCTTTCCTTAATAGCTGAGCTTCGGTAGAGTCGAATTGAAAAAATCACAGTTTTGACTTTTTGGGAAAAATATTTAGAATAATAAAAAGCTGTTTGCAAACCACGTTCCCCAAAGCGTAAGAATAGGCTGTGGTCGTTCGCGAATACCAGGACAAAACCTGGGGAATGCTCCAATCCGTTTAGGACTTTTGAGAAATACTTTTTTTTGCATTGCTATTAATGCATCCACCTCCGGGTAACATTCTCAAATAGTTTGTGCCACAAAATGTAAAGCATTTGGGCTTTACACATTAACGGTATTTTACAACTCTACACAATATTTGGTTCCATTGGGAGTTTAAATCCGGAAATTCACTGATAAATTAGTCACTTTACTAGCTAACGGCCGAATATTTTCTTGCGTAAGTTGGACATAGTTACATATATAAATTATATTCACTTCGACTAACGCTGTGAAAGGGGTTTACGAGAGAAATGTTGCAATAAATCAATAAATTGAAGGCCGTGCCGACTCAAAATTGTATACATACTATGTGGCGTCATGGGCCCGGCTAAATCATTTCTACCCTGGCGCGGGGCTCTCTTGGCCCGCTCCCAGTTATCATCATTTATACGACTTGGAACAAAACATTTTCTATTTTGAAATTTCAGTTCAATGGGAAACAAAACTAAACAGGCTGCAGAAAATTTGTTTCATTGTTCCAATACGTTCGTTGTTTGCTTGTTAAAATACTGTATTCGTAGAATAGGAAAACAATATTTAACTGTGGATATAAATACAAAATACGAAGGTTTATATAGAAAAACATACATTGGGTACATCATTAATCTGCCCAACGTAACTAATTAAAAAAAGAAAGTTCAATACTCTCTGATGATCTTTAATATCCCGTTATAACATACGGAATATCTGCATAAATGTTGTTGCATACAGTTCCTCTCTTTTCATAGCAAAAGAGATGGAAACAGAAGTTCACATCTCTCTTCAAAAAAAGAGCGGATGCATTGACATATTACACAGCCGCCCCCGATTATTTCGCGATAAAGTAATTGAAAATTGATCCCCGAATAAAATATGCAGCAGTTTCCTGCTTCTGCGATGATTATATTGTTGAAAGCGATGCCAATAATACGTCAGAACGGTCTATAGGGATATATCTATACTCGAAAAATTCCATTGTATCTGCGAGAAGAATACTCGCATATCAACTGAACTGTCAATAACCATTACGTCAACGTTGATCCGCTCCGAGTCGGAAAGTAGAATAAAAATGATGAAAATAATGAAGAGGAACGGCAAAAGATAATGTAGCCCTATTTAATTATTTAAACCCTAAGTGTTTGTGTCAATAAATATTAAAGAAGATGATCGCGGGAAATGAAACAGGCGAAAGAAATAGAATTTAATAATTTGGAAAGGTTTCAAAATGTTGACCACTTGGATCGTTAATTGTGAATTGCTTATAAGAAAACCTTTATAATTTAGGAAAGGAATAATAATTGAATTTTGATAGCAACTTCGACGCCTTTTTTGTTGACAGTTGAAAAACTCCTCTTTGCTCCTTCTGTCATCATCATCTACGAGGTAGGCGCCATAAATTCTCGGCCTGATATAGAAAAAAATAAACTTGGTAAAAATAAAAATTTTACGATTTTTATTTTTCAGTATAGTCTCGAATAACTTAAATACATTATTACAACGATCAATCAATAATTCTGCACCTTTGTAAACATAATCTAAAGCTTTTCCCTCAAAATGTTGTATTACAGCTGCTTGCAACTCACTATCGTCCTTAAAACAACGTCCCCATAAGGTGTTTCTTTAAATGAGAAAATAAATAAGAACCATCGTTTCACCTCTGGTGACAGTGGACTCCAAAATCGGTATCGGGTCGTCTCTACACATGTTTAAAATCGAGCGCACATTCGACCCAACGTTCACGTTGGAGAGCAGAAAGAAGATGCGATACCCATCTTGTCACAAAGAGATGACAAGAAAATATTCTAGAATAAGTAAAGACGAAAGAACGAAATTACTATGGAACAAGCGATTTTGCTATGGTATTACTGGGTAATTGTACCAGGCAAATTTCAAGGGCAGCTATCAAATGGACTATATTCTAGCCATTTGGGCGTTGTTAAAATGACGGCCGAAATTCTACAGTTTGTCTAGTTTTCTATCTGAATTCTTGGATGTATAAAATCAAATGATGATATAACATTCACATTTATACTCGTCATCGTTTCAGAGCTTATCAACTAATCGAATTTACATCTTTCCAAGTAACGGCAACGCAAGTCTCCTAACTAGGGAGGTTATTTGCCTAAATTCATTAGAGGGATAACCAAGAATTGAGACACAGGTACTTAAACTCATTACTAGTCCGCCTTCGATCATTTGACATCTGCACCACCGACCATCAACTAAACGGATGGCAGTGATAGAGGAAAGGGAAGGGGTCGTACAGAGGCAGACGACCATAGTAAAAGGAGGGAAAAAATTGCAAATTGGACAGATGATGAGCAGTTTCCACGCCTTCCCCGGCCACCTCGCGTTCACCCGTCGTTCCCCGCCGAACTACGCTTCAAAAATGAAGGATGACATTTGAGTATGAATTTTTAACGAAGCCGAATAGGATTACGACGGAGAAGAGGATGGGGCTGGAAATGTGGCTTTATTGAAGCAATGTGTGCATATTAAGTTATCGTCGAAAACAAACGCGATATCGCTATTGTCGACGTCGCGTTCGTTATTTCGTCTTTTGTATTTTTATAACAACGTTCTTTCGCGACTTCATTTCTTCATTTTTTCGAGTTACCTTTGAATGTATAAGATTACTGATTGGACGTTTGTTGATTGTTAGTATTGCGCTGTGCTCTCTGATGTAATCCAATATGAAACGAGAAACAAACAAAAGCTATCTGTTTCTCCTATATTACGGTAGAAAACTAAAAGATCTTTTAGAAAACTAAAAGATCTTTTACTTTTAGATTTACAATTTAACTAGAAAAAACGGGGCGAATAAAACATTTCCAGATAATCAACAATTCTAAGAAAACCTGTAGAGGTAGGACAGGTACAACTGTTCGATTCATAATTTAATTCTACATCACATTATCTAAAAATATACAGCGTGTTTCATTTGAAAAAGGATTTTTTTCTACTTGGAAAAGACTTTATATCTTGTATGATCCCCTATCCTTTTTATATTTTTAATTTAAACTTCAAATTTAAACATCCTTTTTCTAATTTTATTTTCAATATTTGCAATTCCATTTAACCTTTTATCAATTTTCAGCTTTACAATTTACAATATAAAACATAGATATTTTTGAAGCCTGCAGTGCGATGACAGGCTGGTAGCAAATAAAATTAATTTCTTTTAAAATAAGAACGTGTGATATTAGATTGAAGTAGGTATTGACACTTATACGCAAAGCAGAGAACCTCATACATGAAAATGTTCCATAATCCATCTGGTCATTTCAGGTGGAATTGCAGCAATTTCCTCAGTTATTGCTTCCTTGAAGGTCTCAATATTTTGGGAACGATGTTGGCAAACTTTGCGTTAAAGATGTCCTCACAAGAAGAAGTCTAATTGAGATAAATCAGATGGCCGTGGGTGTCACATCGCAAAGAAACAAGATACATAAGTAACATTTCACCCAGAATTCTGAGTGAACGTCGTGATATGTGGGTTGTTGCTCCATCTTGTCGGAACCACACATTGTCTTGTCCGTATTTTTCGTGAAGATGATTCAGTTTTGGCCGGAGAAAGTACTCAAGCATGTTGCAATATTGGTCAGAAGTCACCGCCACTGTAATGCCCTTCTCTCCAAATCTTAAGGACCCCAGATATCAAAATCACACTATGCCACAAAAGAATAGTTTCCTCTGGGCTTTGCAGTGGTCGCTGGTGAAGTCACTCAGGGTTCTGCACAAACCAATAACGAAAAAATGTTGTTTATGCTTCGATCAAAACAGCTCTAGTCGGAACGTTAATATATTCTCAATATCTCTCACTTAATGTATGAGCTACTATAATTTTGTAAGGTTGCATTTTGACTTCTTTATGCAGAATTCTTCTCAAACTTCGATCAGGAAGCTCTGATGCAGCAGCATGTTTCAGCACTGAATCATGTTGCCATTACTCAAATGAAGCTCTCACAACAATCATATTTGCCTGTGTCATTGCAATCCGAGATCGTCCAGGGGATTTCTTTTTTAATGCAGACCTTGTCTACCTAAAATTGAACACCCAAACGCGAGTTATTTTCTTACTCAGGACAGGATCATGCTCGCGGAGCGCAATGAAATTTGACAACAAGAAGATATATGTAAGAATTACATATATACCGCTGTAAAGTAAGACCATCCCGATGATTCGAAATCAGGGAGGTCTTCTGTTAATCTCACTTAATGTTGGATCTCTTGGTAACGCTCCTGAAATGGCCACGCTAAATTTTTTTACTTCTTTCTCCATTTCTTCTTGAATTGGATGTCCGCTTTACCATATCCACCCCTGTGTTTTCTGATCCCTTCACATATTCATTTTTTTATGAGAATTCAGATAAATAGAGAGCTCAGTGTTGAATTCTACTTGCTGCCATTATTGGTATATTTCCCTCTTTTCCGAATATAGGCTTTCTAAAGGTTTGTGGTCGGTTAGGATTATAAACTTTAGACCCATGAGATAATGGTGCCACTTGCATAATATATGCATAAATAATAAATAGCCAAAATAAATGGATAAATGTTGATTGGAGTTCAGTATACCACGAATAGACTTATTTAAAGTATCGTACACTAATCTGGTCCGTAGGTTTCCGCGGTCGTCAACAATACTATACTCTTGGTTTCCGGGTTGCAACCGCGTCGTTGTCGTAACTTTGCCGATGTTTCGTCCACACTGTGATGGGACATCTTCAGGGCTGTTACTGCACACTGACTGACTATCGTGCACTAAGTTTTTCCAGCAGTAAAAATATAGTAAGAACATATTGAAAGTGGTATAAAAATTTCGCATTTCAGATAAATAGAAATGCTTATGAAAAACTTACTGGATGAATTTCTTAAGGCAGTGCGTAACGTGCAAATTACACAAAATTTGAATGTAAGATCTTGAGAATACACAGAATTCTTTAATGTTTCGTAGAATGCAGTATTTCATTTGACCAAATCAAGCCCGAATCAAGGAAAACGTTCTGTATACAAAGTATGAACATCAATAATATTTCACAATTTTAAATAGAACAATAAGTTTAATACAGTGATATTTCATTTTTTTTGTTTACTCTTTCATTTTTTTACGATAGACTTACTGATAAATATCGTAATACTAATAAATCATTTTTTTTCATCTAGATACTGAATCTAGTAAGTTTTATATTATTGAAGTGAAACTACTATTGATCAGATTCTTTGTACATTTAACGACAACATTAAAACGATATTCAAAGGACCTCATTTACTCATCGTTTGGTTTCATTTCAATACCCCAACATCAACAAACAATTTTAATCATTTCCAAATTCTCCAATTTAGTCAATTTCCCTTCCATATAAGAAAGAACAAAAAGTAAATAAACATAAGTTTTCAATTCCGCGCTATTGTCGTCTGCTTTCAGTCCCCATGCGCAATTTTATCGCCCGGACTAATAAAAATATTTTGACTACCACCTCCGTTGGCCCCTGGAACGTTTAAGTTTGCTTAAGAGAATTTTTTATTAAGCTGCGGAGACTACTTTCCTCTTCGTGCCTCTTTATCTTCGGGACCGCCCGAATGGAAATGTAAAAGATAATAAAATGATTATATTCGTGTCGTTCACCTTCCTAAAACGGCCCATTTTATAGTCGAAAATGTATATTTTTATGTACGTCGGAATGAAAACGTTTTTGATAAATTTACACGCGAATTTATAAGAAGATTTTTATTGCGTTTCCTTTTCTTTATTGTTTCTTTTTCTCTTTGGGAAAAAAAGGGATAGAAACAAGACGGGATTAATTTAAACGCTTGTTTAAATGCATTACGGTATATTTAAATGGAAAGATATAAAATATTATTAGCTCGTAGCATGCAAATGTCTGATGTTCTCGTTTCTTTTTTCGTTGAAATGAGATTTAGAGCCAACATAAATAAAAGAAATGAGAAAAAATGTCATGGAAATGAGAAGGAAAATCAAAATCTTTTAGACTGTTTGTATTATGTTCTTTAATTTGGCAATAGTCTAACCATAAAGTTATTTAAAAGCTACAATTTTAAAAAATAACTTGCACAATCTTTTTCTATACCGTGTGATCCAATCAACAGAAATTAATGCAATACTTCTGCATTTCTAATCTTGTTCCTTGATGTTTCGGAATGTTAGATCCGGTTGTTTGATTTTGTTGTATTTGTTATTTCATGTAAAGTTTCTATCTACAACTTGTAATACATTTCCATTATTTGAAGAATGGTTTCATTCATAGCCAATTTGATATATTGTCTTAAAATATGTCGATACTTTTTACGTGTGGTGACGACCCAATGGAGTATATACGCTTTAAAGCTTATCATAACCTCAAGAGCCCTTTAGCTTGTAAATAGTATGTGTAAAGTATTCCGACGCTTTGTTACTATCACCTCCTCGGGGTGAAACGCAGTTATGTAATTATGAAAATCTGCTACTTGACCCCAGCAGGATTCAAATGCACAGCGCCTTTTAAACGAAATTCAAAATACACAAGGAAAATACACTTTAATTAAATTAAAGGAAAAGGAATGCCCCTTTTCCAACAAAATAAAATAATCATGGTTTTCTGCCAAAAATTATATCCAATGCAACTCAGACCTAGTCGGACGTTCTTTTGCTACTGTGCACTTGTCACATATCGCCTCTCATCGTTAATGCCACTTGTTGTAATCCTGCATATAAATAAGACTGACTCGAACCAAGTATTGTGCGATGTAGGGGACACGAATCCCCAAAGCGCCGACACATATCGAGCGGGATCTCTGCTAAGTTTCCAATGATATAATGAAATTACGCCATTAATCCAGATGTGCATTGTCACAATACTAGGACGAGTATATAGTGATTAGTAGAGCGAGGTAATCATACATAGGCGTTTCACCGGAATAGCGGGCTGTGTGCTAAAATCAATTCTCGTTTTGTCAGCGTCCCCTTGTTTATTTTCCGTTTAGTTTAGCAAACGAGAGCGTGCATTGTGTTTTGTGTTACGTGTTATTCGTTATAGATATATAATTATTAATATAAAATGTGTAATGTGAACAAGGCTAGAAAACAACCATCTACTAGTACAGTAAATAAGTTTATCTGTGACTTTCCGGATTTGTTCTACGACGGTGCTAAAATAGTGTATAGTGTGTGCGAGAAACATTTGATGTGCTGGGACAAGGCGGACTGTAACAAACATGTAAATACCAAAGAACACAGAAATAGAGAAAGGCTTGCCAAAGTGAACTACCTTTATTTTCGATTTGCTTGTCATGATGATAACCAGTAATTTGTCACTTCGCTTACTCTAAAAAGAACCGTTTCAGAACTTTTGGTATAAGTACAACCCCGAGTTGAAGTTGCCAACAACGAAAACGGTACGCAAGCTTGTTTTATTTGTATGCGGAGACGTAGAAAAGAAAATCAAATATACATATACAACAAAATCCGTTGCTTTGGTTATGTGTTGACGAGACAACAGATTGTAAAAGAAATTCTATTCTAAATGTTATAGTACGTGTACTGAACCCTCATAAACCGATATTTCCACAGTTACTCGCTAGAAAAAGATTAGAAAAGTGTACGTTAGAACACTTTCAAATCTTATCACGTCAAGTGTCGATGTTTATGAGCGATGGTGCCGCGATAATGCCTTCCGTAGGCCGTTCTCTTCTTTAACATGGTTTTCATGTTACGTGTGAAGTGAATGGTTTACATCTTGTGGTAGAAACTTTTCGACAATGTTCACCCGAGGTAGATGCATTAATAGCAAGTACAAAAAACTGTTTCTCAAATCTCCAAGCCGTCTTCGATCATTTCACGCACAGTGTCCTGGTATTCGTGAACCACCACAGCCGATTCTTACACGTAGGGAAACATGATTGCAGGCAGCTCTTTATTATGCTGAAGGAGAGCCAGAAAACATTTCAAGATATTTCCGTTGAA
The DNA here is from genome assembly GCA_029619315.2 of Dynastes maya. Taxonomy (NCBI): domain Eukaryota; kingdom Metazoa; phylum Arthropoda; class Insecta; order Coleoptera; family Scarabaeidae; genus Dynastes; species Dynastes maya. The sequence goes on along the minus strand of JAROYE020000006.1, from coordinate 40,774,458 downwards.
ACAGAGTTACAAACTATTCGTAACAACTATAAAGGATTACATGACGCAATAAAACAATTGCAAAATAGAGCGTTGTCGTTAGTGGAGTCACTGCAAATAGTGGACGAAATAGATACACAGCCACACACTATAAATGACGCATAATATAATCGCGTTTTAGAAACGTTCGAGAGTGTATTAAAGAAAGATACCGATTTTATCACAAATTTGATGGTGCATCGACTCATCCATTAACTGAATTCAAAGAGTGTTTTAAACACATCCGTAGATGTCGAACGTTCTTTTTCAAAATGTAAACACATTTTTTCACCTCGGCAAACAACGTTCAACGAGACAACTTTAAAACCATATCCTAATCCCGTCAACTTTTTCGACTCTTACCCAGTGGGTAACAATACTGATAATTATACTTCTATTTTTAATCTTCGGTAATTTCGATGCAGTCCGCCAACCTATTTGATAACGCTGCTTAAGAATCTGAGTGTTTCACAACCTTTTCTGAAAGGTGTATTAGATGTATTATAATATCTGTATTATAATTCTTGATTGGTTCTGTTATTATTCAACTTATTACTTATTTTTTGGTATTGTACTTACTGAAGGAAGCATACGTCTATGCCTCGCAGACTTTAGTTGCTTTAATGATTAGGACAGTTGTTTACTCAACTTCATCAAATCTTTAGAGAAAAAGATATGAATAATTGCTCTTTGAATATTCTACTTTTACGCATGTAAACTGGTATATAGGGAAAAAAACAAAATTTTAAACGCAAGTTAATTATATGTCACCCTGATAATCATGATAAATACGTTCGCAAGCCACGTTACACAGTAGATGCGGTGATATCATGGTTTCGCTTTAATACCGTATCAAAACTCGTTAATAGATTGACCGTATTAAGCTCGCAACGTGTTGATTAATTTTTGACGTACGCAAGTCCATTAGGATCATGTTTTATTGGCTAAAATTCGGTACCATGCGTGCCTGCATGGCAATCAAACGTTTCTATATGGATAATCTACATATCTCCATCTACACATAAAGCTTTTATATGTAATACGGTATACATTGAAGCATTCGTGTTTAGTACTATTCGTATATACCGTTTTGGTATCAGATTTCGTTACTTTGTGATATCAATTGCGTTACATAACAATAAGCTTTAGTATGCTTGGATATATAATAATAACTCTTGGGACCTTTCAACCAACGAATTGATAGTTGGTTTTTAATTAACCATCTAAGTTTGTATAAATCCGAGCTACAAACACAAACTATATCGTTACGATCGATCGATGACGGCCAATAAGAGTTATACTTGATCATAAACTAACTTGGGAAGAACACGTTAATAGCCTTTGCAAGAAATTAACAAAAAAACATTCTTGATACGATCTTTAAGTAACATGTTATCAGTAAACTATCATGGATCTTCAACCAATGATACAAAATATTTCTTTCCATACTGTAATATGTTAGGGTTTGCTGTTTAGTGTCATTGCGAAGTGTCATCGCTGTGTGTCTGTAATTTTGAAATGTGCGCGTTCCCTTGAACTTGACAACTGGTTAAATAATTTAGGAAATTATTATTAAGAGCAAATAGAATTGTTTTTTACGTGTTTAGTATACGAAATCACTCAAACTTTTGATAATTTGTTTTCACGAGATCATCTTCGGCTGCAGATATACTTAGCGAACAAACTCTTGGCAGATAGAACAAATTTTGCGTCAGATACTAATGTGGGCTTGAAATTAACCATGTTGCTCTATCATTTAATTAGCTCCTTGTTAGTGTTTTACTAGGCAATCGTATACGACAATATTTACTGTTTATACGTAGCAAATCTTGTGGTTTGTTAGGGGCATGGAGATTAATAGGCCGGGCACAGAGAGCTTCGGGTCAGTGAGAGGTTGCCGCGCCCACGACGTGACGTATGTATGCAGATGAATTGGCAAGGGCTACCATGGTGAACGAAATTATTGATATATTGCAACAGCTTCTCATCAACACTTCGCAGCGTTAGTCGTAATCACAAAGATTAATTACAAAGATAAATATGAAAGTATGCCTAACGTACGCAAGGAAAATAAACGACCGTTGGCTAATGAAGTAATTAAATTTATCAGTGAATTTCCGGATTTGAACTATAATGGAACTAAAGTATTGTGCAGAGTTTGCAAAATACATTTAATGTGCTGAAACAAAGGCGACTGTAAAAGACATATAAATAGTGTACAGCACAAAAATGAGAAAAATGACGTGCCACCTCAAACCCAATTTAAGTTGTTCACTTTGATGTTTATTGTTTTGACCGTTTCGACAGTTTTGGCGTGCATATAAACCCGTGGAAGTGGAAGTTACCATCACAGACAACGTTACGGAAAGAACTACCAAGTACACATACGTAAAGATATCGAAAATGGGATCAAAGCAGAATTAAAAGATAAACAGCTGTGGCTATGTCTTGATGAGACGACAGATTGTAAAAAAATCTATTTTGAATTTTATAGTACGAGTACTAGATCCTATTAAACCGAAATTTCTAGCAAATTTCCAGCGACATTGTATGGTATAGGCCATTCTCTTCAGGAAAAGTGTAAAGGATTTGTACATGTTAGGTGTAAAGTTCATGCTTTACATCTTGTGCCATAAACCATTCGAGAATATTACCCGAAGGTAGATGCATTAATAGCAAATACAAAAAAGTGTTTCTCAAATCTCCGAAAACGGATTCGAGCATTTCGCAGGCTTTTTCCCGGTATTCGCGAACCACCACAGCCGATTCTTACGCGTTAGGGAACATGGTTGCAAACGGATTTTTATTATTTTGAACATTCCCAAGGAGTAACATCTGTGATTTTACCAGTCGATCCTGATGAAGCTACAGCTATTAAGGAAAGCCAGAAAGGATTTGTAGATACTTCTGTTGAAGCAGATTTAAGAAGTATTAGCAACAATTATAAACGATTACTAGACGCAATAGAAAAATTGCAAAATACTGGGTTGTCGTTAGTAGAATCAGTGCAAATCGTGAACGAAATTAATACATTGCTACACGGTATAAACGACGCAAAAACAGTCGTGTTATAGCAAAGTTCGACAGTGTTTAAAAAAAAAATTCCGATTATACAAGATTAAGGCAAATGTATGGTGGAGTATCTGCAGATTCATTAACTAATTCTAAGGATCATTTTAATTATGCCTATGTTACTTCCGTAGGTGTTGAACGGCCTTTCTCGAAATATAAGAACATTTTATGTTTATTTACTATATTATTATTTATTCTTACGGTATTAAGTACAACAGTTTTTTGAAGAAACTACTTAGTTTATTTTTTACGGCTGTTACAACAAATGCCGTTTTCAAACAAAAAAAATAATAATGACAACAAAATCACTTCAACGTGTGCATATATTCGCTTTATTTACCAAACATTTTTATTGCGTCAACTTTTATTTATTACACTGGGATATTGATTTCAAAATATCACTTCTGTCGGCTGTGGGTCACACATACACTTTTTATAGTCCGCGGCCCATGTGACTGATCCAATTCTGTTGCGAAGACCGATTGTCCCCGGCTTATTCATTACTATTTAAGCCCTTTTTATACTCAATGTAAAAGGAACTTGTTGAACTGAAACTGTAAACTTATTGTTTACTTTTTATCTGAAGCGCCAGTTCTTATCATACTTCTCTATTTGCCAGGATCGCACATCCTTGCAAATTGAGATTCTTACATCCGCTATTACAGCAATATTAGCAGTTCTGTCGCTCATATAAGAGATGAACGTATCCTTAGGTACTCCAACTTACCTTTCAGCATTAAATGATCAACAACATCGAATGCTTTTGATAAATCGAAAAATATACCTGCAATGCGTTGTCTTCTTGTCCAGGTCTCCATGAATTTTAACGGTTGCACAAGCCACAGCACCACCTATGGAATATCCTGAAATGAAGCCGAATTGGGTCGAAGATATAAGATCATATTTTGTTAGGTAGCCGGCTATTCTAACATTTACAATCTTTTCAAATAGTTTTGCGAAGATAGAAAGTAAGGATATTGGTCTATAGTTAGTTATATCTTGCGGATCACCTTTCTTTTATAGTATCGGGACTATTTTGCTTAATTTCAGGCTATCAGGAAGTGAAACATGGTTCTGCATCGATACCCGCTAAGCATTGCGCAGCCACACTATCCAAGATTCTAGAAACTTTAAATTTGTCAGCTGGTACAAAGAATAAAGAAGTCCCTCCAAAACTCAGTTTGATACAATCGGTCGTGATTACTGCCGGTGACACGTAAAATGCTTCTAGAATAATGTTGTGACTTCTTGAGGATTTGTAATAACTTTGTTGTGCCGGTCTCTAATATTCAATGCACTCCTGCTAGCATTGCCTGAACTTGTTAAAGTTTTAATAACACTCCAAGCAGTTTTAGATTTATTGTGAGAAATTGTGGATTGTATTATACTAGTACAGCTTTTTAGCTTCCTTGACTTTTTTTTATAAAATTCGAGAATGTTAGGATCCTTGTGAAGTTGATATAAGTTATATACGTTGGTCCAGTTTCGAACGGGGGATTGTCTCTGTGAATGGCAACAGCATATTCGAGTCTCACTGAGAGATCCTATCCAGTCGTAGTATATCATAAAGCTAGCGCACGCATATTACAAATAAGCATGTCCGCTCAATCACGTAATATTATAATTCAACGCCTTCCAACAAAATGTGTTAATACAGAATTACGTAATTTTTCTGTATTCTCAGGTTATGTTAGAAATTACAGTTTCTTATATTCATTTTGTTGCTGCTATGCGATGTAGAAGAACGAGAAAATAGTTCTAAGTAGGAACTTCGATAGTTACACAAAATAAATTTAAATTTTAATAGTGTTACTTTATTAAAAGGAAAAATCTCCTGACAATTTTGAACTTTGTAGCTTTTGTATTTGTTGCGTTTCAAAATACGTTTCACAGTACTTCTTTTAACACCGATTTCGCTCAGAACTACGGTAGTTGCGCGCGGCGAGGCTGGTTGGCGGGGATAAATGCAAGTACGCCAGATCGCACCACGTACAATATATCTCGCACCCCGGTGAAACCTGGACCAACGTGTATATTCCGCGAGCATATTCAGCATATTGTCTTAGATCATCATGATGACCATTCATTTCAATTACCTTATTTAGTATTATAAGTAGTCCTTAAAAATGGATGAGAACAAATTCGTAGTCCATTTGGAAAGCAATTATCACCCTATTAACGGAATTAGTTCCGCCCGCTCTGCAAATAAAGCGAATTACTTTGAAAAGAATTTCTATAATAGGCAAAAACTACGCCGCAATTATCGTTATACACGGCACAGCGTCGATCATTTCTTTTTTTATATTACTCTAGAATATAAGCAAGAAATCGACTTTCAAAGAAGAAAATGAAGCAACGCCAGCGTGAGACGATAAGAAAATTCGACATAAACGCTTATTAGAGCGACATGCATTTAGTGAAAAGAAAAACACGCCGAAGTAGATTGCATTTTTCCTTCTCGGACTTACGCGTAATGACGGAATTCATTATTCCATGAAAATTTATCGCCACCGCGCATGTAATTTAATAAACGGCAGTCGATTCGACTTGCGTTCGGAACGAATACGCGTATTAGACGGAGAAAGGAAGACGGTAGCGAAAACAAGAACGAAGCCGATGAAAGAGAGTGCCAACTTGAATCGAATGCAATCAACGAGAATAATGTAATAGGTTCTTCTTTTGTTTTTCGTCCTTCACCCCGGCCACCGCCAATCTTGGCCCCGACCGCTGATGATCTCGTTTCCTTTAGAGCACGCGACGGTGGTGACGCGGTGCGGCGATGACGAAAAACATATCGGTTCCGGGCAGAACAACAGAGAACCGAGCGCAAAATGAGAGTCATTGAATCGAACAATACGAGAGAAGCGGGTTACTTGGTCTCCCATTCCTAATTGGGTTCGCTCCTTGCATTGTTCCCATGTGGTAATGGAAATTTAACAAGGAACTTCAATCATAAATGGCAATTATATATAATGACAATAATTACGGCTATTTCCGTGTGGTGGGTCTATTACCAAACCGATAATGATGTCTCCTGTCACCGCTTCAACTCTGATGCCTAATTCATGAACGGATTACCCATTATACGCAAATTGCTTCCATTTATGTAGCATTACTGTAATGCTATAAAATTGAAGGTGTTTATCTGATTATAAATTATTTTTCTTTCTTCATAGAGTATCACCTAGATCGGCTGGTTAAATGAGTAAATTCCAAGATGAATTAATGAGAAAGAAAACTAACCTCAAAACTTTGACGTTTACAGCACTTGAAATTGCAAATAAGTGGTTGTTATACAGGCTGATTCAATAATTATTTGCCTACTTACATTTTTGCTTGGAAAAGAAAGATATCACATTCAATAATTCCGGAAAAGACTTCTCTCATACTTAGTTATCGATTGAATCTCCTTAATCCGATAATTGGGGGTCCAGATAGGGCCATAAGAAGACCCAAAATGTAATACAATTACTTCGCTAATAAATATTCAATGTAAGACAACTCATCTTACTTGCTAATGCACAGGCCATTGGACCGTGAACATTTGTTAAGTCGCTAGGAAATACCGACAATTAGGTCGTTACTACTTCTCAGTAGTAACTTACCAGACTTCTAAAACAGCTGCCACCAACTCAGAGCTGCTTCGAGATGCCGCACGTTCTACCTCGATTTTCATGAGTCCCCAGATATTTTCATTCGGGCTCAGGAGAGGCTGGTGGCTGCGGGACTGTGTGCACCAGAACTGTGAAACTGCGTCCCCGCATCTTGCGCGGTCCTCGAGAAACTCGTCAATGTTCCATCTCCGCGCTATTCCTTATCCGCTTTAACCAATTGTATGCAGCCGACTTGTACAATCCTGTCAACCTAACCAATTTGGGCACTTCGCGAACACCTTTTTCAAGTAAATGTTGAAGTAGACACCTCTTTCCTAATTGGTCCATTGCAGAGATTACTTTTAAGGTATCTCAGGAGCAGCAAAATACAACAATCTAACGTGCTTGACAAAACTACGTTAGTCAACCATCCGTCAGAGCCAACTATCATATATATTTTTCTAAAAAATATTGTTGTAAACCGTACACCCTAAAATTAAAAAAGAAAAAAAATCCACATACTTTTTAAACGTACTATATATAGCTCAAAATTTGTATAACAGTTGGCAAACGGTATGTGTTACAACTACATTGAATTCGTTTCTGGAACCAGCACATACGGAAATTACTATAAAAATACCTTAAAATGCAAAACAGCAAAATGACTGTGGACCTGTGCAATCTATCTACACGGGAAGTGGCGTTAAAATTAACTTTGCCCCAGAGTATGGAGAACTTTACATCCAAGTAAGTTTAAACTTTAAACCATACAAGATTCATGTTACACAGTCTGGTGATAATTTAAGACGACTGAAGTATTGCAACTAGTTAGTGGGAAGATTAGAAGACGACGAATTTTTTTAAAACAAAGATATCTGGTTAGATGAATCAAAATTTACCAATTCTGAAATCTTTAAGAGAAAAAGCGGAACAATTTACCTAAAAGCTGGTAGAAATACTTCACAGCATACAGTAAGTCCTATTTTATAATAACGCTACCCTTATTTCTCTTTGTTTTAATGCCATAGAAAACCATCTAGGTTAGCGTTCTAATTTTTTCTTCTAAAACTATAATCTGCGTTTAATAATAAATTCTAAACCTATCTTAACGAAATACTTATCAAAACTACAAAGCTGTGGTCCTTTTTGTTGAAAACTTTTCAAATAATCCTCTCACATTTCATTTACCTTTGGTAGTTTTTTACTGCCGATTTTTAACCGGATTTTCATATATCCCATTTCTTGTCAGGAATAAATTAAATATAAAATGCGAATTTCTAAAACAAAATTACGGAAAACCAGCGGCCAACATTCAATCTAATCCGCTCGCCTCATGTACGCAAGAGAAAACGGGTTCGTTTAAAAACGTTTCCGGCATTGAGTGGACGCTCAATAAAAGGAAAAATTAGGTCGCATAACCGACCTGGGCTATGCGAATGTTTCGTGCGCGATATTTGCACGGTTCTACAATGAAAAGAAGTCGGCTGTGGGTATTGAGAAAGTTGAGTCAAGCACCAACGCCGTCGCAATGGTGTATGGAACTATGTATTTGCGGAAAATGCAGAAGCTCGCCCGGCGTACCAGGTATACAACCAACAAAGTACAACAAATACTACGGTAACGGTGAGCTTGGTCGGTGTTGGTGCTCTTCTTTGTTCATAGCGCATAGAAGCCTCGTTTTTTTCCTGAAAGCACAAATGTATGGATGCAGTTTTTGCTTTCGGATTTTATTCCTTTCTGATGGAGATGTATGTCGCGCGAAATATTTCAGCAAAAAATGCTAGGAGAAGCGTTGCTGATATTCGCAGTACGTTGCTCCACTTTCAAAGTAATATTTCCACAGAAACTCCTATTTCATTGAATAAAGTGTGAAAGGCAGATGCAAAACTTCCTAATTTTTTTTAGTTTGTAATCCAAAAACGAGATACAATCTTTGTCACAGAAAATTTGAAATAAGTTCCCTTTTTTCCCATTTTCTACTTAGAAAAGCTTCTCTATTTAGAGGTTTGTGGTCAAAAATAGGAAATGCCTAATATATTTGCAACGTTATTATTTTTGAATTTTTTTTTACCTAACCTCAACAGTACATGGTTTAGAAGTTGCATGCAATGATTGTTTAAGAATATAGTATTGTGTTTTTGCCATGCTTAAATATAGATGGTCTTTCTCTCGAAATTTCCCTAACTTATTTTGTATCTCTGTCTTTCATGATATTGAAATTCAGAACGTTATCGTAGTTACCTTAGTTAATTAAATGGTGGATATTAGATTTGAGAAACCAGCGAAAATAGTGCGGATTCGAACATTTTTGACAAAAAAAACAATCAAAATTTGTAAAATCTGATGTAAAATCGAAAATTTCTCACGAATAAGACTGAAATTTCATCAACAAAACACAAGTAGTTTTGGAGTTATGTTTGAAAATTATTAACTACGAAGAAATTTTAAGAAAAAAAAATTGGATCTGATTACGAAGTATCCCCAGAAAGTTTGGAAAAGATCTCTTTCGACAAACTTATTTCGGAAACACTATGTTTTAGCCAATAATTCAAAATGTTGAAAAATATTTGCTATAATAATTTTAAAATTTTTGTGTTTAAAAATCAAAATTTTGTTATATAATTATTTCTTTGATGTAATAAATTTGTATACTCTTTTGGCAATTTTTTTGGTGGAAATAGTAAGTTAATATTGGTTTGTTATATATCAAAATCCTTAGTTTTTGTTACGTACAATGTTATAAACGGGAGAAAGATTTATTTATCGTTATCATTTAATTTTACGATCTGTAGGTATGGGAGTGTCCCTAGACACTCCCTTGGCAGTTTAAATACAAATTACCACCAAATAATAATGATGATAATAATAATAATAATAATAATAATAATAATAATAATAATAATAATAATAATAATAATAATAATAATAATAATAATAATAATAATAATAATAATTTATTGGCACAACCAAAATACAAATGTGACAAATATTGCATAAAGATTATAGCCAAATAGACTACATCGCCTCAATACATGTGTACTACACACATGTATTATCGGCGTTCTGCATTTAGCCTATGAAAAAAGAAAAAAATAATAATAATAAACAAAGAATATACATGTATAAATGAAAATAAAAACGTGGTATACACACATAATAATTTTGGTGAGAATACACAGTGTTTCACCAAAAAGAGCACCCAATGAAAAAGAGAGTGAAACGCCCCTGCGCCGCTACAAAAGAAACTACCGGACAATATCGCGATTTCGGTGGACATATGTATTTTACGGTGTCAAAATTAGTACTGTGTGGAATATTGTGTGCGGAATATTTGCGATTTACATTAAATTTGAAAAGAGAAAACTAACCTCAAATTATCACGTTTCAATATAAACTCTATATTTAAATGTAACATACACGAACCTCGTGCATTTTGAAACCACCAAAGTCAAGGTTATAAAAGGAGCTGAAGACAATGGACACACTGAATTCAATATACGTGACGCTAATGACTACGTTCGATGTCCCCGGCCAAGAAGGAACATTAGGAGGATACGAATAATGTATGGATAAAGATATTAGCAAAGATAAAAATATAAAAATGAAATTTTGAATACATGTATTTTGCTTCTAGATTTTGAGGCTAGGATATATCCGACAGGAAAATAATAACACGTTCTAAAATTTCATTCGTGCGAGTACATTCTTAAATTTAAATCCGCGAGCATCGGAAACAAGACCATTTTATGAACAAACCTAAGGATATAGATCCTCTACAGCAAAAATTCCCCGTATTAAATTTTGCTCCGTGTAAGATACTTGATACGTATTTGTACCAAGCTTTTAGGAGACCACATATTGACTTTCGATAACGGGCGCAACTTCTTGACCCGGTTCTGTGTCCTGTTTGCAGTTCGCAGGGCTTTAATATAATGCAGCCAATCGGTGTGGTCTTGGAAGATATTGTAAGATTGTTCGGGTGCTACGCTCACTGGGATTTGCTTGTGGATGACGAATAGTGGTATAAACAATGTGAATATTTTCGATTGAAAAACTCAATCAAACTTTTATTACGATTGTAGGTAGCATTGTTTAAAATGATGGTTTTCGGGGTACTAATTTCTTCGAAATAGGAGTTTAAACGGTTGATGATGGTATTGCTGTTACATTTTACGGTAGGATATAACTTTAAGCTTTGTGAAATGATCCAAGATAATTAACACTTTTTTCTGACATTTATAGAAGAGTAACCATTGTAAATAACAATTTCTTTTATGAATTTAAGCTCTTTATTGTACCCACCTTTATTCAAAGGGAATTTCACCAATCTATTAATTAAGAAACTGATCGCGGTCATTTTATGTTGTCCGCAATGGTTAGAATCGGTCATAGTGTATCTATTAGTGTTTGTTTCCTTTCTATAGATGTCTGTTTCCAGTTTTTTTTTGTTTCTAATTATTAAACTATCCAGGAACGGGGGTTGATTGTTCACTTCTTTTTCTACTGTAAATTTTATAGTTTCGAATTTTAAATTAAGTGCCGCGAGGAAATCCGCAACAGTACTTTTCTTAGTACCAAAGACCGCGAAAATATCATCTACGTACCTATGCCAAATTCTAGGGAAATATACGGTGTCCTTTTCCAAACACGTTTCGAATTTACTTATGAACAAGTTGACTATGAAAGGGGACAACGGATTGCCCATCGCCGTACCTTCTAGTTGTTCATAATACTTGCCACCTATTTGAAAACGATTTTGGTTCCTGCAAAGCAAAGTTAGTTGTGAGCAAAGGTAATCGCCCAAAGTTATGAAACACTCCCTAAAAAGTAAATATAACCCTTTTATACTTGCTTGGATGAATGTAGAGTTCATGTAGATGTTGTAGAATTTTAGTTGCATGGCTTTTTGTTAAGACAATTAGCTCTTGGTTATCTACGAACTTTAATAAGAGATTACTTTGCATGTAGTAATTTTTGTAACGATTGTTGTGCTGAAGCTTGCATAGGATGTTTTGGAACTCAGGTGACTGTTGATCGGCTATTATACTCTGTTTGGTATACAGGGTGTGACTGATGTTTTGTAAGTGTAGCGAATGACTGGTTTGGTGTGCTGTGAGACTCACACATTCTGCTACATATGTCAATAATATGATTTTGTTTTGGGCGTTGGTTGGGGACGTTGCAGTACTTTATTACTATCAAGTTATTTAAAAAGTATTAATTCTCATTACTGTATCTAACTGTGTAATATAATAATAGCCATCCATCAATTTTCTTACTGCATAATATTTAGAAACCGATTACTTCACAAATTTGCATCTTTCTTTGACCAACAAACTATATCTGCGTCATAAATACATGTACTTCCAACTGTAACTATGTTTGTATGTGCAATCATTTCGAAATCCAAAAGATCCGCTTTGCAATCCCTATAACTCCACAAAATTCACTTTACATTCTGTAGCGGGATGCGACTGTAATGTCGGTGCGGATTCGTGATTTAAATTTCTGTCGACGTGTCTATTCCAAATATATGACCGGAACGATCTCTGGATCCGTTCGACGGCTTTCATTGCCACCACCGTCACTGCAAATCTACAATCATTTACCACGTCAGAGAGCTAAGCTCGATACAAAATTGAATCTTCTCGTTCCGTTCGTCGTATGGCATCTATATCTACTGCTGCTTTGCTCGCTATTTTTAATGTAGTTCGCCCTAAACGTAATCGACATGCAGCGCACTATGGTTTAGAAACGGAAAGACACAATCGAAATTTATATATTTTGAACTAAATATCAAATACTTCCCAATATCCATATATGGGAGTTTGACATATTTTAGAATACGTTGGTTGCAAAAGTTTCTATGTACGTTGTTGTTTCCAGTAAGAAATAATTCTGAAGTACTTCTAGTGTAATTTCGGATATTAAATATGTTTCGTTAAGTTATTGCATAGAACGTCAGTAAGTTTTGTTATTGTTGGGTTGTCAGTGGAGTTTTGTAGCGCAGAGTAGTATAATTTCAGTCGTCTAGTCGCGTCACTACATCTATTCCATTATGTTACTTTTATAAATAAGTTTATTCGTCAAAAATTCATCGTCAAGTTGTATTTGGAAAGGAATTATTAAAATTCGCTGTGGATAAAACAATCGCCATCGCGATTAAAATAAAGGAGCAGTAAGACGCCAATTAATTTCCTGACTTTGAGTCCAGTTTTTATCGAAGTAGCACGTATCTGGCTGTATGCCAGGTTTAAAAGTGTTTAATGTTTCAAATCGTACTATTAAATTCAAGATAGAAGTGAAGGTTGATGGTTAAGAATAGCCAGATTTCCCGTAAATGTCACATAAACAGAGAATTTATTGACATTGTCATAAAATCCAGGTAAGTTTTTAATTTCCAATTTTAAATTTCATCAAATTTCATTAAATTCCGTTAATTGGTATTAAAGTTCATCTAAATTGCCGAAAAAGTGTTTTAGAACACTTCCGAACCCTCAATTCATATAATTATTTAACTAATTTGCGAAAATTTAATTTTTTTCAACAATATCCCACATTAAGAACATTACAGTAACTTACATGTAAAAAATCTCAAAATATATTAAATTCATCATCAATTCGATCTCTTCAGTTTGTAACGTCGGTAACTGGCTCTTATTTCAAGACACAAGCTGTTCAATCTTCTTTACTGCGTTATATTTTTTTTTTCTCCAGAACTTTCTTTAATCTTTCCGTTACTACAACGACGTGTGGTACACTACCTCAATGGAAATCAGCCAATGATGAACTAAAGAATTGTCCATTTGGTTGATATGTGGGAGCCATTTTAGGGCTTCATCAATTATTATTTTGTCCTCTGTTCTCTTGGTGGCTTTGTTAAAGCTGGCGTTTTGCTTTATCAAAGGCCTTGAATTAGTGATTGCATAATATTACCTTTCATATCGCGTTTTGCTAAAAGCAATCAAAAATCTTAGATTTGCTAAAATTAATGAAAAATTCCCATAATTTCAACTAAAATAATAGATACAAACTTAGATGATATGGGTAGTAATATTACAGAATAACTAAAACAGGATCGACAGATGCCGTTCACTTAAAAACTACAATATAGCCATCAAAATTATCGACAACGCTTGTTATTTACCAACAAATAAAAATTAATTTTAATTAGGTACTATTATAAATTAATATTGATGAAATCTAACTATAATTCTGCTTTTAATTCAAAACATAGTTGGTAAGGATTGGTAAGGATTTATTTAAAAGCGCTTGTTTCATATACAACGAATATTGTTGCCACCTGTGTAGTGTTTTCCCTACTACAGACATCATAGACTTGCAAGTTAGTCGTCAGTCGCCTACCATTTTATTTGATTTTTATCCTGTTGATGAACTTTAATCGTCATTTCCAAATAAATATCTGAATGTACTAATATCGTACATTAAGCAAAGAAATCCACGGCATTTTGAAAGAAGAAATGATGAATTCCAAAAATAAATGGAACCTCTTATTGCAGAACAGCAGACTACACTTTTTTTGTTTATAACAATTTTATTTTAAGTGTATCTCTTATCCCAAAACAAAAATATGTTTTCTAAATCTAATTGGTGGAACTTTATGTCAAAATGAATTGTATTTAGGTATTAGGAAGAGGTGTAATAATGGTCTAATTCTCATAATAACTTGGATCGCTTGAATTGCATTTGTATGTGTAACTAATAATAAAAAATAGGCAGTAACTCGCAGTACTGCCTCTAACGTAGTACCATTTCACGACATCTTACTTTGTAAGAATGTAATTAGAAAGAAAACTATTCCACAGCATAACTAGGAGATACAAGCAAAGCAAATCAAAAATAAGAAAGGCGCGAAAGGTCGAGAGAGGCAAGGATGATCAATTAAAGAAATAAGCTAGGGGGTATATCGCATGATTAGGGTCTAGTACGATGCTCTCATGACAGATGTTGGATTATTACTAATTCTGATTCATTCCCGTCCGTCGCGCGACTCCTCGCGCTTATATTTTGATAGCGAGCAAACTTTGTAACAGTGTCCATGTATTTTAGCAGTTAACTTTACTACAGCACCTTCTAACACGGTATAGAATAATAATGTCCTTGGAAATGTGAAAGTGACTCAGCGCTTATTTGCTTTTTCAGAAATTAGGTAGTACTTCTTAAAATTTGCAGTTTAATGTTTAAAGCTATAAAAACTAATGTGATTACGAATAAAGTAATGTCTAAAAGCTATTAATTAAAAACATATTCATAATCACACTATTATTTCTTACACTAGTCAAATATAACAAAGAGATTCGAAGTGCTTGTCTCTACATCTTAAATTTCAACGCCAATTGCGCACATGTTCTTGAAACTAGGATCTCCCGCCATATAAAATTTATTCAGCCGAACATAATTGGAGCAT
This sequence comes from Dynastes maya, assembly GCA_029619315.2. Lineage (NCBI taxonomy): Eukaryota > Metazoa > Arthropoda > Insecta > Coleoptera > Scarabaeidae > Dynastes > Dynastes maya. The sequence goes on along the minus strand of JAROYE020000006.1, from coordinate 40,759,347 downwards.
CTGCAACTAGAAATCTACTTTACATATGCACCTTTACACCCGTAACACGGTTACAGTTCTAGGATGAAAAGTCGTTTTCATTCTTGTTCCGCGAAAAGTTCATTACAAGCGCAGAAACGAAGTTCGAATTCATGAATGCGTAATAGGACATCGTCATTCGACAAGCATATCTCGATTGTTATCCATATTTATCCATTATTTAACATCGAAGAGGGAAAACGGGTTTATTCCAATATGATAAGCGAAAATCGGATAGAAGACATATAAATGCGAAAAGCAAGAAACGAAGGAAAAACTTCAATTACGGTGAATACGTTATCGGGGTAATAAGAAGAGGAATTTTTAATTAAATTTCGAGATAATATGGATGCTTTTACGGCCGTATAACCTTTAATATTTCGCAATAATTTAATCAATCCGAAATATTACGGTTAGAAGGAAAAATATTCGAAGGGAAATATGTCCAAAAGTCGATAAAATCTTTTAGAACGAGGCGAAGATACTCGCCAATATGAGAACAGTAAAAGCTAGTAGGTTATTAGGAAATATATTTCAATTGCCTTTTATTTGCTTAAATGAAAATTTCCTCTTAGCCGGCCAGAGTTTTCCGGAAAACGAGACTGCCATTTCACGAAGTGAATTGAAATTGTTAGTAGATTGTTAAGCTAAAGTAGACTCGCAAATGGTACCCGCTGCAATAAAGGGAAATTATAGAGATTCTTCATTGTTAAAAGCCAGTGGTATGTTTCGTAGCAAGCTACTTTACTACTTTTTAAATCGAGACAATTTGCAAAATTTATTATTTAATTTCGGAGACTATTTATTAGCAATCATAGATAATATGTTTTAACAATACTAAAAAGACATTGCATAACAGAAACGTTTACGCTAGATTATTATATACTATACTTAGAAAACGATTATAATATGAGAAATGTATGTTAGTGCTTTTCCGAAAACTTGTAATATCGTTTCGTATAAATGAAATCCGAGAGAATAATAATAAGAATAATATTTATTTCATTGCCCAACAGAAAAAAACCAAAACGGGCAATATAAGAAACTTACAAAGAAATTTAAACAAAAGGGTAGTACATACACAAAAAAAATAAAAAAAAAGACAGTATACTGCATTAAATGACAATGTAAAAATTACAAAGAAAAGAAAAACCTACACCAACTAAAATACAGTACAAAACAATAATGTGACATTTTTCACAGAGTGTACCATATGCTCTTTCTGGAGAATATTGGTTCTAAGTGTTGGAACCGCAATTGTATTCGTCAATCTGGATGAAGCATCTAGCACGCGGATATTCATCTTTAACAGCAAATAGGATGTACGTATGTGGATGCAGGGTTCAGTAATGCGGTAGACATAGAGGAGTTCGCTCGTTCGGTTATCTATCAGATTCTCACTGTGTATTTTCGAAAACATGGAACGTAAGCCTGGTGTAAAAGACGAGTTGAGAAATCAAAAAATCTGGCTCAGTGTGGACGAAACTACTGATGCTCAAAAACACAGCGTGATTCATATTGTGGCGCGTCCTTTAAAACGTAACGGTCCAGCAGAACTGATGCCGAAGCCGTTGTAAACATGATAAAAATATGTTAAGAGAATTTTGTATCGTAGGAGACCAAATCACCATGTTAGTTGCTGACGGAGCCGCAACAATGCTGAAAGCTGGTCGGATGTTAAAAGTATGCTTTCCGACTCTCCTTCAAATAACATGCCTCATACACGCATGTCATCTCGTAGCACAAACAATTCGAAGCAAGTATCCTAGGGTGAATGATTTAATATCATCTATCAAAAAAATGTTTGTGAAATCTCCCAAACATATCCGCGTATTCAAGCAATTGTATCCGCAAATTCCGCTACCGCCTCAGCCTGTATTGACGCGATGGGGAACATGGATCGCGGCAGTATCTTACTATCGCAAATATTATTCCCAAGTGAAAGATGTAACTTAATCCTTCTAATTCTCAAGCGATTCGCGAGAGTCAGCAACTTTTTTCCGATTCGGACTTTCAAAAAGAAATAGATGACATTTCCATAAACTATTCTGTAGTGACACAAACTATTTCGCAGTTAGAAAATACTCACTTATCTATACAAGACTTGTTAAATAACATCAACAATTTAGTAGCCGCTCTAGAAAGCTTGACGGATCCACATAGGACTAGATGTCGCGCAAAAATTTCGTGCACTTTTAAATAAAAATCCGGATTTAGAAAAGGCTCGATCTATATCTGGAATCAAAGACTACACAGAAGAGATACAGGAGTATTTGAATTTCGCAAATCTTACTTCATTAGATGCTGACCGAATCGACAATGGAAGCATTGCTTATGTTGCAGTACTAAGCAGCGTACCATGGCAGTCGCACATTACCGCAGTGGTCATCGATACGTCAATAAAAGGTAACGATCTATTGTCTTTTTATTAACACTGCGTCTGCTTTTGCGCGGTACGCCCAGGACGATTCCACTAGTTTCTCCAACACTATAAATAGTACACGCACACCGATCAACCGATAATAACCGAACGTCCACTCGATTCCTTGTATGTACATAGTAAAGACAGCTCCTTTCACGGCGCCTCTGCGGGTGCAACCGTTTGTCACGCTTTAGTAATTGATTTTAAAACCAAATTCAAGTGTAGTAGTATAAAGATTCCACTTTAAGTACAAATATAATTTGGGTTTGATTATTGAACAGGACGTGGTTTTTTTTTTACCTGATGCGTTATCAAAGAGCGCGCGGTAAACGTCAAATTTCAAAATTAGCTTTTATTCATTTCAACTTTTATACATGTTTGCGATTCATTTTTTTAAACTGCCGGGAGGTGACACCATCCGACCTACCGACTATGAAAATTAAATCTTTTATTGAGAAAACAAATTTTTGGTATTAATAATATTACGATACATATACATAAAATATAAAATTAATTTATTTCCCACGGAATCGGAAACAAAAACGAAATGCAATGAAAAACCTAATTACGATCTATTTATACATGCAGACGAAATAACCACTCTATGAGGTATGAATTTTGATTGCGAATAAAACACGTTTATGCCGCCCGCCTTTCCATGAAAGAGCGTGTTGGCACGAAGTTGCCGTCCGCGCAAAACAATCCTATTTGCAAATAAAAAAGCTAACAACACTTCTATCGTCGCCGCCGACAAAACGCAATCTGTTTAAGTTGAAAGAAAAAATTAATTATAACTTTATTACGCATTCATGAAAGTCCGGCATGTAACGGCCATAACAGCGGCACACCGGAGGTGTTCGGACTAAATTAAAAGTTTGACCGCAGCAGTAGCCTGGTATCCGTCAAAAAGTGAGCGTGTTGTATTTCGCAAAGACCCTTTGTATTTTTTACGTTGGAAGTTGGAATGTTTCAGACATGCGAATTAATTCATTCATATTCGATCCTGTTTGAGTGGTTGTGCGGATTTATATGAAATGGTCTATTGTATTTTGTATGCCGTTTCAACAGCATTATTCTTCCAATTTAGCAGTTGACTTCTATAATTGATAGTTAAGACGTTACGAGCGTAGCGTTTTAAGCTTTTACAAACAACTAGATGGCGCTATTGAGATTTGACATTATTTCCGTAAAATTTGGCATTTGTTATTGTTAATGCAGTGACAGCACAGAAACTGAAAGAGTTGTTTGTCTATAACGAGCGTTTAAAAAAAGCAATTTTGTAAAAAGAAATGGAAATTTCAGGTGAAGGTTTTCGTTGGATTATTTTTTACAACTTTAAAGTCGTAGAAAAGGCCTAACACAACAACAATGCTTCAAAACACTTCGCTCTTTTGGTAATGAACCACCATCAGAAAAGACTGTTTACAACTGGTTTGCAGAATTTCATCGTGGTCGTGCTTCTGTCAGTGATGAATTCCGTCAAGGTCGACAAAATTGGATTCCCCGTAATTTGACCCAAGCACCAAAGCAGACTCAGAAAATTCGACAGAGGAACTTCAAAATCGGTATACAACATCGTAACAGGTGACGAAACTTGGATATATACGTGCGAGCCGGAAACTAAGCAACAATAAACTGTTTAGGTGTTCCCAGACGAACCAAAACCAACTAAAGTTGTTCGTTCACGAAGCACTTCCAAAAAAATGACTCCTTGTTTCTTTCGTTGTACTGGACATGTCAGCATTGCTTTGGAGGATCGAAGAACTGCTAATGTTGAATGGTATACAATAATTTGTTTGCCAGAAGTCCTCGATGAAATCAGGAAAAACAATCGACGACAACGCAACATCCTTGATTATGAAAATCCTTGATTATGAATCCTTGATTATGAAAATGTTTGCTCTCACACAGCGCGTCGAACAATTGATTATTTGAAAGAGAAAACATCGAATTAATGTCTCATTGCCCGTATTCACCAAGAAGCTGTTGAAGCCCTCTAAAACCATGTTTTGGAGATACCACCTTCAGAAACATGTTTCGAAAATTAGTTCGAACGAACGCAAATGTGTATAAAGCTTAATGGTGAATATTTTGAAACACAATAAAACGATTTGTACCAATTTTTTTTTTCATTGTTTTTGTAAAAACTTAAAAGATAACCCTCGTATCACTACATACTATCGAACCTAATACCATAATGGCATCATCTAACCAATTGAGGCGTAGTAAAGTATGTAACACTTATAGAGCTCTGACCTCGGGAAGTGAACAATCAGCACTGATATTTTCTAATTGGGCTATTGCAGTTATTATATACATAGATACTATGTTAAGTTCTTTACATCGACGCAATTTTGAGATTAAATTCAACACAGGAATAATATTTTATTTGTAATGATTTAAATAAAATTATTATTAATTAAACGAATAACTTGATGTTTGTGCGAAGCTAAGAAGCGAGTTCATTAACAATAAAATTACACTGGGCAACAAATTTTGAAATTTCGTTTGTGCCACCCCTTAAATTGACTATATAGTGTTTCGATAACTACACAAGATTACATAAAAATGTCCAATGACTCCCGAATACTCATCCAACAATAGCCCGCTAACATGGTAGGATTCCACTTCCCCTGATATCTCTTCTCCATTAAAGAAATTGATGGGACCTCTCGCCATCTTCATTGCTAACATGCCCACAATTCATCGGAAAGAAGTCAAGATGGGAATGCAAAGGTGCAGTTTGTATGACATATTGCACCCCATATTTTCGTAGGCTAATAGCAGATTGTTCACTAAATCTTTATCGTCTTCTGCTCTATGGTAACCCAGGAACTTAGTAACCAGTCCTTTACACGCAATCCAAGCAACTTTCTCAGTGCCTTCAACAATTCCATCGAAGATTTCATCTTTCATCAGTTCTCTAATTTAAGGTGCTACGAAAATCCCTTCTCTTGGTTTTGGCTCGCTGATTGTAGGGAACTTCTCGCGAATATGCATTACCTTCTCATTTACCCTAATTTTATATGCAATGGAGACAAATATACTTTATCTGGATCTATTAATGGTTCAAATTGGCTCGGTTGTCCCACAAAAACAATAAGATTTCGTATATTCAAGGTTGTAATCCAAGAAGCAGCGCAACTACTTTCAAATCCGCACATAGATGCCATTGGTATTTTGAGTATTTAATCGCTTGCAAAAATATCTTCATATTTTCATGTGAACCCTTAATATGTACATCATGTGTAATAGGTATTGATGACAATACATTTCCAGGATCGAGAAGCACAGCAGACGAATCAATAAACAAACGCTATTCGTCTGGTTGGTGTTCTAATCCAAATGCATTTATAAGACCATCAACGATTTTACAAAACACCAAATCATTTTCCATTGAAAGAAAAGTTTACATACAATTTATGTCAGTTTCGAAAAATTGAAACCCTAACATCGTCCGACACAAGATTCCACCCTTGCAGACGAGAAGCCAACAACTAGGTTTAGGTTACTCAAGTACATGTCCTTAACTAAATCATTTAATTCAGCAGGAACCACCGAAAATGAAGTGGGATAGGAAACCGAGTCCCCCTTCTTTGATGTCATTCCTAACATCAGTGGTGTTAAACCAACTTCTGTATCCCCATGTCGTGAAATTCTGCCGCCAGTCAAAATCTTTTCAACTGTGGTGTTGGAAATCTCAGGAATCCGAAGAGCGAGTTCACGAATGGTGACCCTCCGATCTTCAAGCAATATGCTCTCGACCTTTTCAACGATTTCCTGTGAAACTGATGGTCTTCCACTCCGCTCTTCGTCGTGAATTTCCGTCCGACCTCCATTGAATTCCCTACACCATTTGCGGACGTGTTGAACAGTACATGTCCTTAACTAAATCATTTAATTCAGCTTGAGTAATTATATGTGGTTCTCTTGAAACATTGCAATCATAATCAGGTTCAGGTCTCTCTGCAGAAGTTGGGGAAACGCCTTCACTTCCGAATCATCGTATTTTTCCAAATTGCAATCCCATTGAGGTTTTGGAATGGGAAAACTCACTGAATGTGGTACAGGACGAACCGCCGAAAATGAAGTGGGATAGGAAACCAAGCTCCTCTTCTTTGATGTCATTCGTAACGTGTAACAGTGGTGTCAGACCGAGCTAATAGTCGGTTGTATGATCTCTGGGCTCCTTCTACAGCATAGGAACAGCAAAATTCATTGCACGATTTGTGGAGTTTGGAGGTGCACACCTTGCTGCATACATGTGACAGCCAAACTTTGTCTTGTTTTTTTACTTTTATGCCAAAATACAATTCATATGCTTTTTGGGTTAGAGGAGTTAAATAACGTATCTGTTTGGCGAATGTAAATTCACCACAAACATAGCAAAAATGGTCACTTTTGTTTTTGCATAACAGCGAATACCCTAACTTAATCTTACAAATTAACTGCAACAGTCTTTTGACAACTTGAACTTGAAAATTTGAATTTAGGAATTATTTGCAACAAACTTATGACATTACTCCAATGATATTAATGACAAAACCATGTCGATTAATTATCTTCTAAGTCTACCTGATCTATCCAGTATTTGTCACAATGGTAAGATACAAGTAAATTACGAAAAAGAATATTTATGCATCTCAAAAACTGCGACCAATAGAGACTTTTTTATCATTTTGGAGTTTGGCATGATAAAATTAGTCAAGATTGGTTATTTACGTTTCTGGCACAAAAACATTATTTCTCCGTTTGACCAATAATTATTCATAAAAATAATTATTTTCTTTTTGATACAGTTGCCATAGCTTCTTTACGTAAATAATTAATAGATTACTAGATAAACTATATTCCTGCTGCGATTGTCCTGCAAGGGAATGTCATGTGGAAACCAATAAAGCTCTCAAAACGTGTCTGCTGAGCACCTCCAGCCACGGGCGCCTCTCAGCCAGAATTGAGAGCTTATACGCATAACCCTTGTTTGTAAACGGACGTTGTTTGCATGTGGACAGCGTGTATTGTTGGTGACTAAATCAATATTTATCCTTGCTATCCTGCGAGAAATTGTATCAATACACGACAGCTGCAGGGTATTGTTTTACTTTTAGCAGAATTAGCTGTCTAGGTGGTTTATGAATTATTAAACTACTGCGTTTAATTCAATTAATTTTACTAGACAGCCATTGTTTGATGACTTTCTTTACATGAAATTTACTCTGGATATTCAACGTATTGATTGACTTCTCCGTGCTTATTAACATACTTAGTTCTCAAAATCAGTTTATATACTTCTTCCATCGCTTTCTATTGGGCGTTGCTTCAGTACTTCATCTTCGTCTAACTAACTACCTTTCTTTTTAGGGTATTCATCCTTATCCCCCGACACTATTTTGCTTCCAACACGCCCCTAGCTAGTTGTTGTTGCTCATCTTCTATTATAATACGTCTACTAAAGTTTGAATTCATAAGAACTCACAAATGAAGGTTGATGAAAATATTTGAAACAACTAGGCAAGATAATGGAAAGAAAATAAAGAAGCAAAAACAACCGAAATTGGAACATTTCTGCTTCACAATTATTGCCAATTCTACAACCAGACGTTTATTATGTTCTTTAAATGAATTCAAAATACGAGGGATGATCGTAAAATAAGATTCCCATATTTTTTAAAAACAGACAGAATTCTTTATTTCCTCAACATTGCACATCGTTTTAAAAGTAAAAACTTAAGCTATTTTTCGACATAATCGCCGTTTCTATCCAAGCATTTTTGCAGACGGTGCTCCAACTTCTGTATCCCTATGTCGTAAAATTCTGCCGCCAGTCAAAACCTTTTCAATTATGGTGTTGGAAATCTCGGGAATCCAAAGAGCGTGTTCACGAATGGTGACCCTCCGATCTTCAAGCAATATGCTCTCGACCTTTTCAACGATTTCCTCTGAAACTGATGGTCTTCCACTCCGCTCTTCGTCGTGAATTTCCGTCCGACCTCCACTGAATTCCCTACACCATTTGCGGACGTGTTGAACAGCTATACACTTTTCACCATAAACTTCGGTTAATTGACGATGAATGTCTATAGGTGAAACCCCTTTCGCGTTTAAAAAACGTATCACAGCGCGAATTTCGCATCTGGTGGTAGCGGCGATCGGGAGTTCCATCTCGGACGGCTACTTAGCCAACACTGAGCGGCATAGCCAGACGGGAGTGGTACGTATATAGAGTGGGAGAGCTGCTGCACACGCCAATGTTGTCGGATTTCGCCTAACACGTCTTATTGCTGCTGTAGGGCGTTGGGAACCTTATTTTACGATCATCCCTCGTATTTTGATAATAATTTTATGGTACATATTTTAGCATAGACATTAACTCCTCTTAAATGTCTTTCTGTTTAAAGCCCAAATGGCTGATTTGGTAATCTAAGACAGCAATAATAAAGCTATCAGGATAAAAACTACCTATTTCCTAGTAAAAGTAAAAGAAGAATTTAGTCGTCTATTATTGCTTATTAACGTCAAATGCGCTGATGAGGTGTTTTCGTGTCACATCTTGAATTGCGTCGGTAAGTTATTGTATTGTGTGTGGTGTACTTTTAAAAACTTTTAAAAAGTTTTCAAACGTCGAAAAATAAAAGAATCTAAAATAGTTAAAACAGGATGACGTCGAGGAAAATCTACTACACGATTATGAAAATATTCATGTAGGAAGTTCATTGTATTCATGTAGGAAGTTCATTGTTTGCACGGTCTTATCAGCTGTGGCATAGATCTTTTTCAAACCACTGCGTAATCAATGGGTTTGAGTTTTTACACAACACGAATTTACATGAATACTTTTCGAGATCTTTTCTGAGAATATGTACCATTTGACAAGTTAGTTTTATATAATTGACTTTCTGGATGAATGATCTATACGCCTCGTAACATCCGCAATAGTTTCAGTAGTTCCTTTCTTGAGTCTATCGCCACCGAGTTTGCGCCTTATTGCACCAGTTTCACGAAATTTGGCAACGTAGAAATCAATTTCTTGATATAAATCAAGATACGTTTATATGATCTCTACTGGAACAAGACTTGACGAATGATATTTAATATATGAAATAATTTTAGAAATACCCCCGAATTTATGCTGTTACTTGTAGGAAAATATTCCATGAACCCATTAATGGCCAAAGTATCATAGACGAAACATTTAAGTGTATATTTTCTTACTGATATATTACTGATTACTAATTTCAAATCATATATTTACTTTGGACATATTAGATTAAACGTTCCGATATAGAAAATGCAGTTGCAAGTCAGAGATCTTTCTAACTAGCATTTACATATTGATAATTTCACGTCAAGCCGCATTGCCTTATAAATGTTTATAAGAAATACTGTAAATTTTCTCCTACACAGTTACCACATACAAAACATCTTTATTACCCAATGCTCTGTTGTTTTGGCTACAGAGAAGTATCTTTCACCGCATATAAACATAGTGTTTATATGAAATCGTCATAAATTCCAGGTTACTATTCATTTTTCAGTTTTAATACTCGTTAAGTTCCATTAATTGATTTCTAGTTTTATTTAAATTGCTGAATGTGTGAGTAGATGTCTCCCGAATCCTCATATCGTATAATTAACTAATTTAGAAATATTTTTTTAAATAACTTCACACATAGAACATTTCAACACTCTTTTGTTCTGTGTTGAACTGTCACATACATATATATGTGACACATGTAAGTGCAGTTTTGCGGTCTGCAATACATCTGAGACCGCAAAAGCACTTACGATCCGAGTGGCACACAAAATGTTTCCTACTACCGGCCCAAAATTTCGAAAAACCAGCATTCTACGAAAATATTTGACATTTGCTTATGTATTTATATGATTGTCAATGCTGTCAATTTCTATTGTGTATTGACACCTGTCGTTAGATTAATGTATTGTTGCTTTACGTCCCTAGGGACGTACAATTTTTTTACATCCTATGTAAAGGGTGCATAACACGTAAATCGCACTTATGTCCCTGCAATCAGGGAAGTAATGGTTGACTTACGTAGTCGGTAATAGGGAAATTAGTTTTTAACATCAAATAATGAGATGTTTGATTGTTAAGGCCCGCTGACGTCACAAAAAGGCTAACCAAAAGCATATGCATTTCACATACGTTTGAACTGGCAGATTTGTTTTTGAATCACAATTCTTCGATCTTAATGTACCTTCTTATTATCATGAAATTGAAAACCTGCAAGTTCTCTATTATAACAGTAATGCGTAAAAGGCACACGATTGTAAACAGAATGAAATATCCTACAATTTGACAAATTTTTTCCTTAGAATTCTTGGAATGCATATTATTTATATCCACATTATTAAATGCGCTTACCTTGTTTAAAACAGTACAACATATCCATATATAATGCAGTAAATTACTCATATTGCTTGTGATTTTAAAAAGGCTAAGGCAGTGGTTATCTACAGAATAATGTTCAAACAAAAGTGAACTTAATGTAGAGGTACACATGAAAAAAGTGCCTAGAAACAATAACCAAGATAATGGTAATAAATAGCTCCTGGTATTGATGAAATCACTACCGGCAAAAACAATATGAGAAGAGAAAAGCATTAAGGCTTCTTGCTTCTGGCCACATTACTCCTACATCTCTCAGTTTATGCTACTAATCTTTAAAAATAGCAACCGAAATATTTCTTGGCGCCACCTAGTGCCAGTAGTTATAGTCATGCCGTCCTATATATTAGCGACGAAACTGGCATAAAGATACTATACTTACCCATACAATGATACAACCTTTAACGTACAACGTTTTATAAACATTTTCAAAAGATACCAGTTATGTAATATTTTTTTTCTTTTTATTACAATTTACCACTTGTACTAATTTAACTATATTTTTTTTAATATATAATAAATAATAATAAAAAATGGGATAAGTAAACTTAAATATTAACTCATTAAAATAATTACATTATTTAAGGAATAATTTAATTATACCGAAACCTACAAAAAAAAACACTTTCATAAGCTCATTCACTTGCTGCTAATTTTAATTATTAATTTTAGGTCTTTTTTCCATCATTGTAACTTTTCTTTTATTGGATATCCTTGTAGCTGGCCTGATGTGTTTTTTGAACACGAAACTGGTCGCCTAATTTCTCAATAGAACTTTGTGAGATCTGGACCATTTCTTCACTCCTACTTTTAATATGAATATTTTCTGAACTTAAAACTAAATGATTTACTTGAAAGAAACATTTTTCTGTCTTGGATTTTCTAACCATCAAAAAATATCTATTTAATCCAAGTAAAATTTCAAGAAAATCATTTTCTTTTATTAAACATTTTTGTAGTCTAGAAACAAAAATATTTTCTTGAATAGAGACTGTTTCTTGCAAGAAAATCTATTTTACTGATGCAAGAAATCATTTCTCTACGTGTAGAGAGGCATACGTAACGTCAGACGTATATCAACAAATCATCTAAATACTGAAAATAAATCCTTTTAAAATTAACATAGTTTTTCAAATTGTAATTTATCACATATAAAGAAAATGTGCTTTATTCGATAATTTGAAAACTCAAAGAAAAACTCGGTTTCTAAAACCCAAATCTTCTTATTTATGTAACATAAATTGTATCTCTGAGTTCGACGCCATTAATATTTACAAGACGCAAAAGCGGCTAATTTTGAAGTATATCCAGCGACACACAGTACCAACGGAGAAAGGTTCTTTCATGCCACACAGCCTCCTTAGTATCCATATGAACGCGAAAACAAACAAAAAAATGAGGATGTCGTGTAGCCAGGGGAAACATCGATATCCTTCGTGACACGTTCGCGCACGGGTCGCGTTCAGGCGTGTTCGAGACCATTCACCTTGCGTAGCGTCTTAATTATGTAAATGATTTTCTTTTCAGGAGATCCAGACAGGGCCAACCGGCAGGTAGATGGGAATAGGGATGTAGAGAGGTAAAGGTACCTACCTCTACATTTACTTAAGCGAATTAATAGAAGCAAATCCGGATACGCGGCAACGTAGCGGGTAAATATTTAATTAAGCGGAATATCAGATGGTAATATTTTAACGGGAAGATGCGGCGAGGGGCGTTTTGTTTTAATAAATAAAGTTTCCCAGATGCGGTAGTGGTCGTTATTGGTTGCTTTTTTGTATTTATTTTTTTAAGGAAAAAATAAGGGCAATCAATTATTAATTATGTCTATTTTTGGTTATAAATGAAACATGATTTACGCCGCATACCTCCCGTATTATCACTATCTACAAATACTGTTGATAATTATGTAACTACAATATGTTTCCACATTTGTGAATTGGTAAAATAAATGTTATTATTGAATGTGCAGATAAAATCGTAAAATTAGGCTGCAATAGTTGTAAGTTTCGAAGGAAAGGAGGGAATAATTTACACATACGTATAACTAAAATTAGAACCTACAAATTCTTCTCTTAATTTAAATTACAACATTTTAAAAATATCTCACTAGTAATTTATGAAAACATTATGTTCCTGATATAAGGTAAGGATATTCTACTAGTATATTCATTGTGAGTTATTGAAAATTCGTCGCTGTTTAGCGGACAGGAACGCTACCAACTGCGCTACAGAATCTGTAGGAACGAATCTCTTTAAATACCTAGATCTTTGCCATTATATTAATTACTTGTCAGTTACTATTGAAAAAGACTCAAAATAGAAAAGAATGGCGAAAAGCGGAAGTTACTATCCATCTTCCTTTCGAAATTATATCTTTGCGGATGTTAGCATTATGTATTTTGACGGTTTCATAGCTACTCTGTCCGTCTCTACCTTACCAGCCAGTCCTCTTATCGTTGGGAGGTACCTTCAAAAATGGTATGTAGCTATAATTTCGAACGGAAAATAGATAGTAGTTTTAAATTTCCCTCATTCTCTTCTATTTTGAAAAATAAAAAGAAAGGCTATTACTTTTAGGCACCGTCGCTTAGCGCCCGATTAGGGAAACATATACTCCAATTGAATAAGGTGTTGACTAGTTTATGTCACATCACGTAGGCGATGTACTGACAGTAATATCAACTCACCATTCCATTTGAATACATACTGAAATGTTTTTTCTCAGGGAAAATTGTTAAAAATTGTAATTTTGTTAATTAAAATTCTAAACCCGTTTGTGGGGTTCGGGAGTATTCTTTGATACTCTTTCGGCAATTATTATGAATTTTTGAAAATAATAAATGAAACTTAACAAATATTAAAATTGAAAACATAAGCTAACCTTGATTTTTAAGAAGGTAACATATAAATACTACGTTCCCTATAGGATAGGAAATCTGCCATTCTAACCTTGAACCTTCTCTTCTATTTTGAATTTACTTTCTAATTTTTATATCGAACACTTTAAATTGAGGCCGCAGCCAAAATACTATTTAACTCGAAGGAAGTCCAACGAGAATCCATTAATTTATTGGCGTCCCTTCTCTCCTTTATTTTAATCGCGATGGCGATTGTTTCTTTCCCAAATATAATATCACGAGGAATTTTTGATATATAAAGTTATTTTTAGACGTAGCATGAGAGAATGAATGTGGTGACGCTACTAAATAACTCAACTAAACGACTCTATGCTCTAAAAAACCACTGACAACATAAATATAAAGAATTTTACTACTAAAAACGGAGATGCTTTAACGAAATATATTTAATATACGAAATAATATTAGAAATAACTTTGAATTTACCCTGATGTTTGTTGTAGGAGAGTTTTACATTAATTTTGAAGATTTGCGAAATTAGGAGAATAAAAAGAAGAGCGGGTTTGTCCTTGTTCCATTAAGATCGTCGTTATCTTTACTTATATATTTTGTATAATGTCCTCACTCCAAGGTCAGCCGGCCTGTAGGGAAAATTGTGGCTTTCGAAATTAGCTTTTTCTCCGCTAGAGGGAATTTTGAAAATTTAAAAATTTCAGCCATGTTGGACGCTCACTGTGTTTCTGTAAAATGGAAAAAATCGATTATGGACCCGTCATAAAATTTTTGCATTAGAAAGACAATACGCCTACGGAAATTAAAGCCGAGATGGGCGCTGTTTACGAAGACTCTGCACCATCATTTGCCACAATCAAATTTTGGGCAGCTGAATTTAAACGTATTCGTACCAGCTTGGTTGACGATAAACGTTTGGAGTGGCTAAAAACTAGACGACCGTCGAATTAAGGTTAGCATCTCGAAAAAATGTATCAAATATAATAATAACTGAAGAAGAACTACACGTCCTCTAGCGACGTCCTTGGTTAGTAGGATGTTGGGCCGGCGGTGGGTGAAGGACGCGAGACTGCCGAAACTAGCAATTATGGGCAAAACGAGGGGTCCCTAACCGGTATCTAGCGATCTCGGCGGGACGTGGATGCGTCCGTACGGTAAACGGCATGTTTCGAGAGTGCAATAGGCTGTACCGAATTGTGAGATCGGTCCCGAAAGTCCAAGTAATCGCATAAGTACGGTACCATGCTGAAATCCTCTACCCTGTTGCCGTATAGCAAAAATCAAATCGGCAATATTAGCCCATCGTATGCGAACGGATAGGCAACAATCATACCGGTCATAAATACACATAAATACAGAATACATAATACAGAGAAAGCGTAACAGTAGAATAAACGCAAGGGAGATGAAGCAATTAAGCAAGATAGCAGGAAAGACAAAATGGGATTGAATCTGATAATAAGATAGTGAACAAAATAATAAAGGGACAAATGAACTGGTATGGACACCTGATGAGAAGCACATGGAACAGGGAATAACGCAAGAAAAGGGCAGAACATGGAAAAGATAGATACAACAAATAGTAGGAGTGGGAAAAATAAGAGAGGAGACACTAGAGGACACTTGATGAAAATAATTACAGCAAATAGAAAAGAATGGAAGAGATGGGTGAATGAAAACCCATAAAACTAAGTCAAATCCGACGCCTGAAAGGGCAAATGAAAGGGGAGAATGAAAGAAAAACTAACTCACAAAAAAAATTATTAAGAACTGCATATGAAGCCACTAGATGCAAAAGTTTGTATATGACGTCCAACTAATTCTGAAATATTTGCAAAAAACTGTTTTTGTGTATACTAAATAGAATTCTGCAAGAACCTTTTTTTTTTAATAGATAGAGCTGTTTTCTCACAACCAAAAGGTAGAACAATGTAAAAACCTTTTAAAGTAAAAAAAGATTAATTTCAGTTTAAAAATAACATGTACACATTTTTGCAGCCAGCATTACGTTCTTATGTCAATAAGGTGATTAAAAAATCAACATAATTCAGTTATTAAACATTTTATTATACATTAACAGCAGCTAGAACAAAAGTATGGTAGTAAGACATTAAATTCGTAAGTCAATGTCATTGTAACACTCAAAGAAATCGTTCTCCATTTCATTTTCTTCAATTGCTTGTTCAGTAATTGCTGGATTATGTTTGATAATCTTATAAAATGCCAGCTTTGGATCTTGCCTCCAATCATCTCCGTAGTGCTTCTTCAACAGAGAGTCTATTGCAGATTTATCTCCTTTAAGTTTATTTTTAATAGATAATAGTTTTGGCATGAATTAATCGAGTTTTTGTTCTTTTTCAAAATAACCTTGACTTGACATGCCTTGAATGAGACTTATTTCGTTTGAACGACATCGTCTTTCAAATAATTTAGAAACGGTATAATAAAACCATCGCTACTTTGGTCAATCGTAAGAACATTATTGGACACGTGGAGTTCGCTCGAAATGCGTCAAATGCGTACTGCAAGAGAAACACTGAAGATGACAGGGGGAGCTGTTGCCAAACGAATCAAGCAAGAACCGCGCAACTGCGAGTTCGCGTAATTCAGGGTATTCCTGTACTTATATTACTTTAGCAAATAAAAAATTGTATATTTGAAAGAAATTAGGGGGTGAGGGTTGTCCCCTGGAACTGGTAGTACATAGTTGGGGAAAAACTGTTGACGTTATCATTTAATACTAATAAAGCAGCAAATATTTGTTAATACTTCCCGTAGTTTCAGAGGTATTAACGCCAATAGTGACGACATGTGGCGTTCAGGATGCTTTATACCCCAAAATCGGGCGATTAGCCTCTTAAAAGAGATACCATTGCCCTTAAACTAAATTTAACCCTCAACGTTTCTATACCACGATCCCTTGTCTAAAAGAGAAATTGTGGAGTAGCATCGGAATGGCGAACCCATCCCTCAAAGACCAAGGTGACAAAAAGCACAAGAATGGTAGTGGGGATAAATTAAGATGAGATTAAGGAACTTATTCCTTTACTAAGTATTGGAAAAATGTTCGAGGCCAAATTCAAAGAATACTTCTCAATTATTCAGGTATCTTATTAACTCTGTTTAGGGCGGTGAGTATCATTCACCGTCGTTCCCTTGTTAGAAGAGAAAAAAAGCTTTCCTTCTATGTCACAATTTCATTTTAATTGTTTGCCAATTTAATGTCTTCACCTCTCAAAATCTAAAGGTGACTGGCGATAAAACGGAAATCCTGTTTGGCGTAAATTTTTTCTACAATTTAAATCATTCTCTTTGAATGGAGTAAATTACGCGTAGACGACATTGCTGTTTAAGTGCACGCGTTCAAGTAATTAACTGTATGTGTATGTGAGAATTCTATACCATTTATACGTATCACCCTACATACATACACAGTCTATACGGTAGATGCATGCGTTTGTTGGTAATAGGCTAAATGGACGGTGAATTTGTTTCATGTGGAATTAAATGTGGATCAACGCGGATTGCGGTCGTTCCAATTTCCCCACAAAGAAACGGACGCCGTGTTGATTTTGCGCAGGTAATTGCGATTCGATGAGTATATTGCAAGTGGCAACGCTGACGTTAATTAAAGTCTAATTAACAGTTACAAACAGGGACTCATAGTGGTAATGCTGCGACTTGACACGGCCTATGCATTTTGATGTACCTATGTGTGTATGTATATTCATATGTTGTCTAATTTATACGGAAATTTCGCGGTCTCGCGGAATTGTATTAAACCTGCACGCAGGAATTAGCGAGAACAAATTTAGATATTGTAAAAAACTGTTCCGAGTGAAAGCCGAAATTAGAAAATAGAAGCCGAATCCGACCAGAAATTCCGGATAGTCTGAGTTCATGCCAACGAAATAATGAATGTTGCTATACTAGGAGAAATGTATTGCAACCGAAACAATATATGTAATTATCACACTGGATACGGTTATTGTAAAATAAGTTACAACAAGCACTAGAGCAACGCAAACTGCGCTGAAAGCCAGTGGCGGACGCATAAAAGATTACACAAAATAAACACGGCCGGGACAATTCGGTATAAGCGTCAGTATAACTGCGACTCGAAAGCCGATCTGTTGTGTATGCATCTACGCTGTCGTATACTATATCGTAGTTCTACGTTTGTTTTGAAAATGTTTC
Source organism: Dynastes maya (assembly GCA_029619315.2). Taxonomy (NCBI): domain Eukaryota; kingdom Metazoa; phylum Arthropoda; class Insecta; order Coleoptera; family Scarabaeidae; genus Dynastes; species Dynastes maya. The sequence goes on along the minus strand of JAROYE020000006.1, from coordinate 40,741,430 downwards.
CTACGTCGCGAAAACGACCAAAGTTGGACACAATAAGAGAATTTATTGCAGAAATGCCTGATTTAAAGTGTGATGGCGCTAAAATTCAATGTGTAGTGTGTAAAATAGATTTAATGTGTTGGTCGAAAAGTGATTGTCTACGGCACGTAAATAGTGCAGGGCATGTTTCAAAAAAAAATTCCACACGAGATTATGACAAATTTAAATTTAATTTATGTATTACCTTTATTGCATGTAATTTACCATTTCATTTACTAAGGAAGAAAGCATACGTCTCGTTTTGGAATGAATATTCGGACTTTAAGTTACCAAGTGAGAGAACATTACAGAGAGTTGTGCCGTCTGCTCGTGAGCATGTCGAGAAAAGAATTAAATTGGAGTTGCAAGATAAAAAACTGTGGTTATGTGTGGACGAAACAACAGATCGTAAAGAACATTCTGTGGTTAATGTAATGGTACGCACAATGGAACCACATCGACTGTCACCCTCAATTTTACTAGCTTCCAGACGAATACAATAATGCACTGCCGAAGTAATTTCAATGTTGGTGTTAAATACATTGGAAAAGTTTGAACTTTCAACAAATCAACTGTTGATGTTTATGAGTGATGGTGCCGCAAACATGCTTGCTGTAGGTCGATCTCTTAAAAAACATTGTGCTAACTTGTTGCATATTACATGTAAGATTCGTACTCTCAGTCTCGTAGCAGATAGTATCAGAAAATGTTATCCCGAGGTAGACGCTGTAATAGCACACAAAAGCTGTGTTTGTAAAATCCCCAAAACGTATTCGGGAATTTCATAGACTATGCCCAGGTATTCCTGAACCACCACAACCTATTCTTACTGGTTGGGGAACATGGTTAGAGGCAACATTTTATTATCTTAAATATTTTGAGAATATAAAGAACGTGATTTTAGAATTCGACCCAAAAGAAGCTGCGGCTGTCAAGGCAAGCCGCTTGAAATTTCAGGATAGTCACGTTAAAACAGATTTGGAAATTATTCAGAACAATTACGTGGGACTAGCGGATGCGATAGAAAAACCACAAAATTCTTCGGCGTCATTAGTGGAATCTTTGCAAATAGTGCAACATGTTCACGCACAGCTACGCGCGATAGAAGACGCAAGAAATGTTTGTGTTTTAGAAAGGTTTGAAAGTGTTTTAGATAAAGACTCTGATTTTAGCACATTAAGACAAATTTGTGAAGGTGCGTCAACAGAACCGTTAAGTTATTTGAAAGATTATTTTACTTACGTGATTAGATGTAGAACGTTCGTTTTCGGCATACAAAAAGACTTTTTCTTCACGCCACACTCACTTTGCCGAAACAACTTTGGAAACATATTTAATGTTACAAATATTAAATAGACATTATCCACTTTGTGATTTCACGGAGGACACTTAAAATGGTAAGTGTTTGAGCACGTATCACATTTAATTTGTTTTGTGTAAACTTTTATGCGTCCGCCACTGGCTTTCAGCGCAGTTGCGTTGCTCTAACAAGGACTGCATTGTATTGCTTGCAAGTAAATTTTGTAAAGCTGTATACAACACGAGATTGTAGACTAAATGCCTCTCACACCATCATCCAGCCCAAAAACGCGGTGTTATCAATTCTCTCATCCAAAGGGCCATCACAGTAACTCCCTTAACTTAACCCTAACTTCCGTAAGCAGGCGTATCTAGCCTACATTTACAGTGTCGCCGATCACATCAGCAAAATTCTCTTAGGAACAACATAGAAACCATCTTCAAACCCGATTTCAAGCTCAAATTACTTTCCGATTAAAGACCGCAATCATCTGGAAGCCCAGACTTCATGTTCATGCGATAGTGTGTACATCGGTGAAACAAAGCGATCGGTCAGCACCCCCGTGTTATGAGTACGAACATTGCACGCGGTTGTTGCGTGTAGCCGGGTGCACGCTGGCTGAGCATAGATTGGAAACTAGCCATAAAATAGAGCTTTTCAAACATCCCAACAATTTATTACACGTGGAAACTGATTAAACCTCCATGCTTCATTGACCCCAAATAAGCCGTATATAAACCCCTCTGGAATGAATAGTCCCAGTTAGTGTGCAGTAACAGTCCTGAAGATGTCCCATAAGAATGCGGACGAAACGCCAGAAAAAGCTACGACAATGACTCGGTTCCAACCCGGAAACCAAGAGAACAAAGGGTTTCCTTTCTTTTTTATACGATCCAACAAGTTTGAAGTAACTAGAATACTGAAAGACGTAGCTACGAAACATTCAGTAGGAATGGATGAAATACAATGTTTCCATATTAAAAGCATATCTGTATTTATAGTCGAACCTCTAACTTACACCATTAATCGCTGTTTGACTGAAGGGATACTCCCTAGCGGTCTAAAGATGAGCAAAAACTCTTTAGAAAGGCGATACTAAATACATTAATAACTATACACCAATCAACAACATTCTCGGCACACTCCGCACCACACAAATTATTAATTAACTCGGAAAGGCCGTTTTGAAAACACGTGGGCCTTCATCTTTAGCCGCGTGCCGATTGATGTGAAAGAACATAGATTAAATCCAGCGAACTCGCTCTATTCCTACTACTCAAGAAAAAATATATACAAGTACCAACTTTTGCCCCTTAGACTAAAAAGCAAGTTAAAATAAGGAGAAAAGGCAGAAAAGGGTCTTGCCACCACGAAACGCAAGACATGTGGCCATCCCACCCTAATAAAAATAAAAATCGATTGAGACAACGGTTATGTCTTTTCTATCCATCAAAAGTGTGTTCTTTCCGCCTATACCCCTCAAATAAATACTTGACATATGCAGAATATACGACAGGATCGACGTCTCTTGTTATAGCACGACCATAAATCAACCTCTTTACCGTAATAAATCGAAAAGATAGGAAAAGTGTAAAGGTCCCTCTTTATTGATTACGTTTGCATTCTTATTTATGTAAATGGTCTCATAGACGTTCAAGGGGCAGTTCAAGGGGCGAAATCACGTTTTTAATCAATTTTAGGCCAATATCCATACCCTCTGTCTTTATTCGAGTGTGTCAGTATTCCAGAAAATTATTAACATTACACTAGTTAACTACTTAATAAAGTATAGCTTGATATCTTCAACCCAGTTCGGATTTATTCCAGGGAAATCCGCACGTGAGGCTATTATTAATTGTCTTAACAATATCTATGATGATCTAGATAAAAAGAAATCTGTTGCCAGAATATTTTTTGATCTGTCCAAAGCATTTGATGTAATTGATCATGAGATGTTGATGGATAAACTGCAGGCATTCGATATAAATGGGACGGCTGGTAACCTTTTTATCTCTTATTTGAACGGTAGAACATCCCGAGTGGCCATAATAGCAGTTGCAGAAAATTCGTCGCAAACATTTTATTCCGAAGCCATCGAGGTGAAATGTGGACTTCCTCACGGATCCGTCTTAGGCCCAACACTATTTTTAATTTATGTCAACGACCTGCAACAGTGTTTGACATTATGTATCCTGCCACAATATGAAATGGCAACAAATAGCCATCGACTGTTTAATATTCCTTTCTGCAGTTTCCTTTTATTTGTACATATTTGTGGTGGTGGAATTCAATCTTACGAAACAAAAACTTTAAAAAGGAAACGGCTAATGTATCTCGAAAATAGATTGAGAGCAGAATATGTACGCAATAAACCAATAATAGAACATAGTTTGATTGTTGTTAGCTGCCGGTATAATCTTAATTACGAAACATAGCGGCAGTTTGTAGGGTTATTCTCTGAACGCTGTGGGTACACGGCATAGTATCTGGGAGGAAATAGACTGCCTTCGCGAGATATGAACACAATGTTAAGTGGATTTCGTGCCTCGCGGTATTCTATAACTATATTAATAATTTGCGAACAATGGAGCATCGACGGGAGGCGCGAATTCTTACCAATTGTTTCTCCCGTTCGTCCGGAGCAGCGCCGCTACCGCTCGGAGTTCCGCTCGCACTTAGGAACTGCTTCTGCGGCGCGGCGCCGTAGGAAGAGCATCAGTGCGGGAAAATTAGATACGGCGGCGATGGCGCTCAGTACATACTGCCTAACAATGCCGAACTGAATGTGGGAACCGCAAGAATTAATTCGAAGGGAATGTCTGTTATCTGCATACCGACAGAATAAAGCGAAATAATAGGCGAAGGTATTTATGTAGGAATAAATATACATCGTAGATCATGCATTTCTCTAACGTATACGTACTACATGCAGATGTACAGTGTAGATCTGAAAATTGTGTTTTATGTTTAATTAGCTTCAACAAGAATGTTTTATGAAGCAGAAATGAAAGGACAATGATCGTTTTTATTATTAATTACCTTCAATATATTTGCGACTTCAAAAAAATATTACATACACCATGCACAACTGATTCAAAATGCAGGGTGCGGCAGGGAAACGAGAAATTTTAATAACGTCATAATTTCGAAAATATTTATAACTAATAAAAACAAAATATATCATTTAAAAGCATATAATTGTCCATTTTATCTGTGGAAAATTACGTCATCGAGATGAGCACCTTCACGTCACAGGCACTCCTCATACCTTGACCGTAAATTTTCCATGACTCGACGACACATTTCCATTGGAATATTGCTTATCTCGTCTGAAATTCTGTTTTTAAGTTCTAAAATTGTTTGTGGACTGTGTTCGAAAACCAATTTCTTCAAGTATTCCCACAAAAAAAAATCACATGCTATTAGATCGGGAGATCTCGCCGGCCAAGGGATATCTCCATTTCTTGGTATGATACAGTTAGGAAAAAGCTTACGTACAGCAGCCATTGACACTCGAGCAGTATGGGATGTAGCTCCATCCTGCTGAAACCATGTGTGACGATAAGCTTCAAGAAATTTCGTTAAATGCTGCGTTAAGAAAGTTTTAATCATATGGGCATAGCGCCCGGAAGTCACTGTTGCTACGCGTTGATTTTCGTCCTCGAAAAAGTATGGGCCGATTATTCCAAACTGTGCAACGACTTCTGGTGTTTAATTTGTGGGTTTTCTGTCGCCCTGTAACGACAATGTTGTTTATTGATGAAGCCGCTTAAATGGAAATGGGCTTCGTCTGACATAAATAAGTTGTGAATCATGTTCTCATTCTCATTGAAAAGTGCAAGCATTTGGCGACAAAAATCCAACCGAGAAACTAAATCATTATTTTGCAATTTTTGAACAATTCGCACCTTATATGGATGGAAATTTAAATCACTGTGTAAAATCCTACCAAGTGATCTATCAGAAATACGCAGTGCTAAGGCATGCAGACGAGCAGAGCGCGTTGGACTACGTTGGATAGCAGCCCTGATCAGGACTGAACCGGTCTCTTCAAAATTCTTAGCCTAAGTATTGATTGCATGGGCTGATGGTACACTACCACGACGCGGAATATTAAATTGAATACGAAATAAACGTTGTGCGGCTGTGACAGATTCGCCATTTCTCAAATCATTTACTCGAACGTAGCCGAAGTAAGCGGTTTCCCGGTTCACTGAATGCCCAAAAGTATTTGGAATTACTGAGAGACACAATTCCTCCAACTATTGGCAATATTCCTGTAAACTGGCGGACCATTTACCAGCACGATGGGACACCAAGTAAAGTACAGAATTTTTAAATAATGAATTTCCAGGTGGATGGATAGGTCGTAATGAAGCCCTGATTTAAGCCCGTTGGACCTTTTTGTTTGCGGTTACATTGCAACTAGGGCTTTTGACAATATTCGAGACAGACACTCTAACATCAACGAATTAAGGCAGATAATAGTAAAAGCATTTAGAGAAATAACAGTAAAAAATCTTCAGAATGTGAAACGTTACTTTGATGAAAGTTTAGGACACTGTTTAGTAGCGTTAGGTCAACAGTTTGAAAACTTGGGGAATCGATTTACTTCACGATACAAGTTTTTTCATAATTTACTGTTTGTTACCTTTGTGTACTAAGAGTGCATTTCTTGTTTTTTTTTTTGTTTAGGTAGGTAATTAATTTCTGATAAAATTTTGTTCATAGTTGTTTCCTTTATGTGTTAAGAGCGTATTCTTTTGCTTAAATAAATGACAGCCATTCTGAATGACCAGTGTTATGAAATGCACTGTATTTAAATTCATTTAAAGCGAACCCCTGATTTTCTGTACGTAAAGTAGAAAATGAGAAACCAAAGTCTAGACTCGTAGACGAGAACAGCCTCCACCAATCTTTCGTACACCATTTGTTCTAAATTCCAAAACTCATTTTCCGTTGTCACGAGAACTATGAATGATGCTCTGATATGATTTACTATTCCCAACCCCTTCCCTAAATCTGCTTATCCCCCGCTGCTACCCTCCATACGTGTTCCATTTTCTTTTCCACGTACTACTGATTCCATCTCTTTCTCGCTGGCATACGCAGCTTTCGCCGCTTCGAATTTTGTGTTACAATCTTTATTTGTCCCTCCATTTACCCTTTTGCATATCTGAAATATCCCGCGTCGTGAATTATTATTCAGCGCGATTGCTTTGTCTCCAAGTGTCTTCGAGCACGAGTGGCTGAAGGAGGGAAGTCGAGTAGACATGAGAGAAAAGAAAAACAAAAGAATGAGCCGCGTAGGAAATGATGGGATGACTGGAATAAAGGGAAGACGTGAAAATATCTACCGAGTAGAACGAAGTTGCTAAGAATACTTCATGCTTGATTGAGGGTTGTTGCTTTAGGTTTAAGTGGATACCGAAGAAGTCTTTTTCGTTTGTTGTTCGACATAGGATCAGAAGCAAAATATTCATATTGTTAAAGAACGTATTCTTGAAGAACTATGAGGAAATTAAGAATAATTTTCGGAGAAAAGAACGATATATTTATTGTTTATTCCATTAATTTACCATTTAAGATAATTGCCTTAATGTTGCACTTCCAAAATTCTTCTACGAGTCCTTAAAAAAAAAGTGTCACAAACCTAGACGGGGAGATTGTATGGCTCAAATATGCAAAAAAATCTTGATTAACATACGGTTTTCAAATGCTCCCAAAAAAAGAGATCAAGGGGCTATAAATCCGACAATCTTGCAGACCCCTTCCTACCCACCTTTGTCCAAAAGTTTCGTAAATGATCCCTAATAGCAATTGAAAAATGCGCCGGAGTACCATTGTGCTGGAACCACATTTGCTGCCTTTGGTACGAAGGAATTTCGTCGAAAATATCACCCATTGTGTTATGCAGAAATGTTAGGGAAGCAGTGCCTGATAATTAGTTTGTCCCCACCTGTCACCCGAAATACCCATTCAAATGTTCAATGAAAAACGTACCTAATGTCTAGATTCCATAACAGCGTGGCGACCCACACATGCGTATTGTGGAAATTAAAATCAGCCTCATCAAGAGCACTAATTCCTACCTCAGCTGATACTCTCGGCAAATTCGTCTCCGGATTCTGCTTTAGCAGTCCTAAAATTGCCTCTTCTGCCTAAGAGGCGAACACCGACCTTGGTCTCCCGGAATCATGGGACTGCTTCCCAAACGAACCAGTATCACGCAAACTGAGGAGATCTGGTGATTGGGATTAGCGTCAACATAAAGACGTTGCGCTTCTCTGGAATTCCCATTAGCTTGACCATACAGGCTGTCCCAGATCCAATGGGATTGCATGGGTACCTTTCTTATCATTGAAAATGGAGATTTGGTTAAATGGGCAATGTTTTGCAGTTTTATGTGCTGATTTAAAATCAGTTTGAGAAAGTTCAAAATGTCGAACCCATCACAAGTTATTCAAAAAAAATTTAAAATTGTAATTTTCTTGTATGTCAGAAATGTTCGTAAGTATAAGAAGTACGAAAAAAAGTTTTATATGAAAGTCACTGTTTTCGATAAGACTAATTTAAAATTGATATTGAACAAAAATTCAAGATGAATGGATACTCATATCAACCTATCAACCTATGCAGTCCCACTCGATCTGGGACAGCCTGTATATGAAATACATGTTGAGTAATTCAATGTTGGAGTAAACAGGCATGGCGAAAAATCGCAAAATTGTGTATCAACCACTGAATATTAACTACAAATTGTATGTTTGACCGAGCCTATGTCAACTACGATAAGAAAATGCATGTTTTTGCAAAGAAAGGAAGAGATAAGCGAAAAATGCACAAATGCTACAGAAAGGAATAATCCTCCGTAACTCCGAAACCATCCATTCGTGGCTCCATGTTTATTAAGACTTCTCAAAGCTAAGCTAAAAATGTATTTTCAGCAAATTCTATTATGATGTAAATGAATTTGTTACACAGCACTGTGTTCTATAGGCTATTATAAGTCTACTTTCATGAGGAAACTTATTTCATACATTCTGATGATGATGTTAATATTATTATTACCACACCAGGGACATATGGAGCATATCAATGACAATGATAAAATCCTACAAGATAAAGCCGACCCTTCCACAAATTATTCCAAATAAGACTCTTACTCACTGAACTACAGCAGTCATTTTGAGAAGTTTCTTTTGTGGATAGAAATGTATCAGTAGATGAAAGTATGGCGGGTTTCAAGGGCAGAAGTGCAATGAAGCAATATATGTCTGTGAAACCCATAAAACGAGGTTTCAAGGTGTGGGTTTGCGCTTGTTCAGAAACAGGTTGCGTTTGTAATTTTAAAATTCATAAAGGTAAAACATGAAAATGATATCTTTGGTTTAGGTGCTAAACTGATGGAAAACTATTCACTAGAAATAAGTCTTACTTATTTACTTTTTCGAGTTTCCTATTCAGAAGATGCTATGGTTATTCATGGTACATGCAGAAATTCCGAATCTCATAGAAAGAAAGAATATGGTAATGGGTGGATACGATTACGTTATTTGTGGTGATATGTCTGTGGTAAAGTGAAAAGACAAGGGAAATAAATGCGTCCTGGTTTGGTAGTACTATGCACAATCCTTTCGAAATAGTGATTGTTACTCGACGGAATAAGAAAAGCGAAGAAGAGACAACACAGTGTCCAAAAGCAATCAACGATTACAACGCGAATAAGGGTGGAGTTGACCTTTTTAGTCAACTCCACTCCAGTTATAACATTTACCGGAAATCAGGGAAATGATATACGGAAATTATTACTATCTCATCGACGGTGCCGTTGTGAATTCCTACATAATGTACAAGACCACAATGAAATTGAGAACATCTAAAGAAAAACCCCTGACGCACTTAGCCTTTAGGAGTATGCTGGCAAGTGAACTGATTGAAAAATTCACAAGAGGTGGGGAGATTGTAATAGGCTGCAATAATATGCGAAAGTTAGGAGGGAGAGGAAGAGCAGTGAGTGTAGAAAATACAGTGAGATTGAATGATGTGGTGAAATCATATGCCTATAAAGGCATATCTAGAAGGTGTGGCTGCTGTTCGACTAGAGTAGCTCCGAAAAGGTCGTCCGTTGCGGGCTCAGACTATAAAGTTGTTCTATGTTTAAGTTGTTTTTCTTTATTGCATAATAAAGATGTATAATCGTTTTTGTAAGGAAACAATAAATCATTAATAACTTTTCGGTCGGGTATACATGTAATCAAATTAGAAGGTACTAGCTAGATTGTGGTCGATATATCAATTCCTTAAAATGAAAAGTGTGACTTTATAAAAGAAGTATATTTTAAATGGTTAATGATAAAAAAATTATCTGCTAAGAAAAAATTCATTTATCCGTTAACGTGTTCAGCGGTTGAAGGTGTAACAGAAGCAAGTGTTTCAAGTCAAGTGACAACGAATCATATAACCTATATTATAGCAATTTTAAAATGATAGGCATGACATATTGTAGCAACGAAGATGTGAAATCATTTTCAATAAATCATTCAATTCCTGATCTTAGATTAATATAATTTTTGGATGAGGTAAGAAATTATTTTGCATTTGTTACAGTTTTATAAATCCTTATAATAATATTTACATAATCTTTTAGTGGTCAACTAAGAATGTCCAATAGTATTCCAAATGAAAATAAAAGGGTGTGAATACAACGTACGGTAATTATTGTAACCTCATACCCAATAAAATCACATAGGCAATCTCATAAATTAGAAAATGTCACGTGGTATACTATTGAAGGGAATAGGTTGTATTCAGATAGTCAAGACAAATTGTTAAGATCGAAGGCATAGGTTATAACAAACAAACTGCAGTGTAACCTGTAGTTAGTAGCTACTTTATATTAACAAATCTAAGAACACAACTGTCGCCATGTGGAATCTTTTAAAACGAACTACAAAAACCCCTAAGAAAATGGAAAGTAACATTTCACTTGTTAGTGATGACGTTCTAGCAACCAACCCTCGATATGTAACCAACATCCTCAATTCTCACTTTCAATCATCATCAATCCGTATTACCTCTGAAGTTCCGCCGATAAGCTGGCACAATAATAAAATCAAGAATAACCCTCACTGCATATATCTATTTCCTTTCACAACACATGAGTTACTAAACATCATGGGTAGGTTAAGGAATAAATATTCCACAGGCTACGATGACATAGCAGCGGTGATAATAAAGGAATTCCGAATTTACGGTGTAAAAGTACTAACGTACTTTATAAACAATTATCCAATTATACTAAAAAATCATTGTTCCCATCCACAAGAAATGCACAAACAGATATAGCAAATTATAGGTCCGTGACATTAACTTCTGCTGTATCTAAAATACTTGAGTATTGTATGCTCGATCGCTTAAACTCATTTTTCGAAAAACACCACATAATTGATGAATGTCAACATGGCTTCCGCAAAGGCAAATCCACTGTATCAGTGCTAACAGAATTTTACTACAACATCCTTCGGAATATAGAGACGCACAAAACGGCGGTTGGAGTTTTCTGCCACCTACAAAAACCTTTTGATTGTGTACAGCATTGGGTCTTACTTGCGAAGTTGGAGTTACACGGAATAAGGGGAAAAGCGGGAGAGTGGTTTACTTCATTCCTGGAAAACAGAATACAGCTAATTAGAGTAAGGTTTCGTTCACATGACGGGAAAACAGAGTTAGCTGAATTCTCCTGGCTGCCTGTCGTAAACGGAATTCTACAAGGTTCAGTATCGGCTCGCATTTTGTTCAATGTATACATAAATGACATCGTACGGTTCCTATCCAATGTATGCCTCGCTATTTACGCCGACGACATTTCAATTCTAACCACGCTTGAAAAAGATATGGAGACAACTCAGCAAATTGCTAATTCGCTGTTTAATACACTGCATATAAGGTTTGCGGAAAATAAACTCAGCTTAAGCCTAGAAAAAACCAAATAAAATACCCGATGTATTAAACCTGCATATAAATGAAGTACCACTGGCTACTTGTAACGGTACGAAGTTCCTGGGGGTGACAATAGATTCTACGCTGCTATATAGAGGGCACTACGAAATGCTTGTTAAGAAAGTACACAACAAAATTTACGTTTTCAGAAGATTAAAATCTGAAGTTCCAGTGTCCTGTCTGATATCACTATACTACGCGAATATCTACTCCAGACTCCAATATGACATTCTACTGTGGGGTGTTTCTGCCGAAGCGTAGCAAGTCCTGGTGGCTCAGAAGGCAGCTTTGAGATGCATTGAGGGAATTCATTTTACTGATTCGTGCAGATCTGTCTTTAAAAAGCTTAAAATACTGACCTTGCCATCTATCTACATAGTGGAAGCTGTATGCTGGATATTCAAAAATAGGGCAAATATACCTGCAAACGCGATGTATCACAATTACGAAACATGTACTCGAGAAAATTTGCATACGATAGCCGGGAGCATGGAATTGGTTAATCGTGGAATACTAAACCTTGGAATAAAGCTATTCAATCATCTACCTCGGCCACTAAAAGAAGTGCAAGTCCATATTACAATTTCAGACGACAAGTGAACATTTTTTTAATCGAACATGCGTTTTATTCGATTGAGGAATATTTCAATTTTGCGTAGCATTCAGCTCTCTATGTGGCGCACAACTACTGTATCATATTATATATGTACATGAGCTTTATATAGCAATTGCTACACCAATTATATAATATTTGTAATTATAATGTATATTATATATATATTTTGTTTTGACTTATTATATACACTGTAATCAATAAATTATTATTATTATTATTATTATTGTTATTATTATAGTTATGTACATGCCGATAAATCATAATGTGTAACATAACAGAACCACTAGATACAAATTGAGTTCTGATGTGACTGTTGGAAATAGTGGTAAAACACATCTACGATACCAAGTATAAACAATAGATTACTTTTTAAATTGAATAAACGAAACACGACAATAAAATTCAAATTCACAATAAACGGATGACATAAATATATTCCTTATTTCCAAAAAAATAAAAACTACTTGACAAATAACTAAGTGTAGACCTCAATCTTCCCATGTCACGCAACCCCATGGAAACTTAATAAAGTCGTGTTTCAGGAGCAAATGGTATTATTACGATACGAATTGTGGATCTCAACTTTTAAATATGTCTCTTATGGCGTTGAATATTTGATTTTGTTTAAAACTCGTTTATTCTTTAAACAACGTGTATTTTAAATATGAGATATACGTGATTATTCCTTATTTTCCTGGAACCACACGTCCTAAATACGAAGTTTGAAAAAATTAATTTTGCCGATAAATTAAATTGTAAGTGGTGATAATAATTTTGAATTTCAAACATGAAATCATCTTGTCAAGGTCAAATGTTTAAATTTATTTATTTGCCAACCCATCACCTAAAATGTCCATACGAGTTTTTCTATAGTAACATACATCAAACTTACTTCTTTTGATCGGCGAAGAACTCCCACTGATATTCCCCAAAATTAGAGGCAATGTCACCACTGATAATAACAGTAAAGATCGCGCACTAATGTCACCCATTTTTTACCAAAATTCTCGTATTACCTCCGTTTTACCATACTAGAACGCAGAAACCGTAACACAACCAGAAGACAAATCGACGTGCTTTAGCATGACAGGCGTTTTTTCTCAAAAACGACACCTCGGAAGCTTTACATCCCGTTCCGTTTACAAAATTCAAGCGGCATCCTCAGCTTCCTTTTTCGAAGAGAATTCCACAACTCCGTTTCACTTTACCCGCTTCAACTTGAGTACATCGCTTTCTTTCTGTGGATGCATACACTGCATTGCGACCTGCGGAATTTCAGCACTGACGACGATTCTAATTTATTCTTCTTTTTTGTATATTTTTCGGGATGAAACGTAAAATAAGTACCAAGTCAAAATTACCACGTTTTAAACGGTTAACAATTTATAAGAATCTCGCACAATATTAATTTAAGTATTTCGCACGTATCCTACTGTAGATATTTTGTTTTATATACTAACACGTAAGTTTATTGCAATATTTACAATTAAAATCGAACAAAAACATTTTAGACATTCGTGTTTAAATCAGAGTTCTATTAAAGCTTCAAGCTCGTTCCTCGCCAAAGAATATCGCAAGTTTCCCTCGGCCTGTTAAACGTAATCGGAAGCTGCCGATTCAATTCTCAAATTCCTTCACATAGGCAACCGTGTACGGTCAATACCCACTCCTGCTAGCGGCAGGACTGAAACTACCAAGCTCGATCGGCTGAAGCTGGAACTTTCAGATGAAGCGTAAACGCACGAAGTCTGCCGATTGGCGCCGATCGTCATTCAGCGCTTTTATTTAGTGTTATTTCTTAGTTTTTATTGTTATTACTATTATTATTATGCAGTAAAAATACGGGCGGCATATTTTTCTCGGTTAAGCAGTAACACTTTTATTCGAAATATGTACAATATAAATTCGTGTGATCGCGTAACGTTTTATTAAAGTATCAAAGTTTTCGGGGAAAATATGCCTCCAATTTCCTATTTATTGTATTTGATTTAAACACAATTACAACGTGAATGTTTTTTTTTTTATTCTTTATATCAGGAACGCCAGAAATTCATCAGAATAATTGAAATCACAATATAATATGCGAGAGTGTGTGACCTAAACAAGTCAAAAGTAAGAAATTCTAAAAAATAATTTAAGTAATCTTCGATAGGATAATAACTTATGCTTAACACTAAGGCCTTTACTTTAAATTTAAATAGCGAAAAACGAGAAATAATTTTGATTTCCTCTGGAAGCTTGTTAAACAATTTGAGGCCCATAAACAACAGGTTCTTCTGAAAAAGAGCCATGGTTTGTGGTGCAGGAAGTAGGTAAGCAGTTGATCCATTAAGTAGCGCTCATATAGAGTAGTGCGAGGGTAAGGTAGAAATTAAGAAAGTTCGCACAGTGCAATTAAGTACGACCGTTCACACTGGGGTGTAAGGCAGAATTAATAATCACTGCTCGAATTGGAGACTTTTTTTGCAACAAGCTGTGCACCCGGGGGGTAAACCTAATTTGAATATGCTGAATTTAATGGTGCTAATCGTTTTTAAAAGTTAGCTCGCGGTTTCGAACAATTTGAATTTAACAATTTTAGGCCCAAAGACCTCTAGAAAACGTAATTTTTATCATTTTTTGACCATTTATTGAATTTAAGTCGATGGAAATCGATCTAATAGACATCGTATTGACGAGTACACATTGAATAGAAACTATTTGAAAAAACAAATTAATTGATTTAGTCGATTTTTAATTTTTTTGCAAAAAAAAAAATTCTTGATTTCTTTCATTTTCCATTCTCTAATTGCCCTGATTCTTCTGTATCGTTATCTTCTCCTTGTAAATTCCAACAAACGTCACCCAAAAGAGCATGTGGCTTTTTGCCGCTGTACCAATATTCGAACCTCGCCGTCTTGGTGAAAAAAACGTTCGCCATGCACATCGGATTCGTTTGGTGATTATTCGGCTATATGGGAATACAAAAAATGATTTTTTAATGACAGAAACATGTTCGCGGGTTTACGCTGTCCCTTTTCCCTCGCTTTGTTTTTTGCCGGAAATGATTCCACCAATACCATGAGCTATATTAGCATTAATTTTTTGGTTAATAGGACGTTATTTTAACTCAGAGTTTCTTACGTCAGCACGGGTACCGGACTTAATCCCAATAGATTTCTTCTTTTGTGGTTACTTGAAACATGAAGTTTACAGACATCGTCCTTTAAGGAATGGAAAACACTTAAAAACTCTAATTACGATTTGCGTGAGGGCCATAAAACCGGAGCATATTACAAATGAAGTTAACGGTGTTGTAAGAAGAACTGAAATGTGTATGTTGCGCGATGGACATCATACTGAGATGTAAAATAGAGACTAGATATACTTTTTTACGACAGCTCATCATGTCGAACGTTCATTTGTTTTCAAAGCCAATTTTTAAAGATGACTTTTGACAGAAACACTTCTATCTAAACATTTTAACACCTGACAACAAAAATTTCGAAAAAAATTCAAACAAGCTTTCCATCGCGGTAAGCCGTAGGCATGATATGAAAATCGTAGATCGGTGGATTTTTCCAACAAATCACTTTTAAAACTTTGCATATTGAAATGAAAATGTTCATTACAGAGTGATATTTATTTACTTTCCACATTAATAATTTATTTATGAATGCTGGCAATGTACCTAAAACATTAAAAAGTGATCACAAAAACTAAAACGTATTACTGTTATTCGCTTTGACACATCCCTGTCAGTAAGCGCTTATGTTTCTATCGGTAATTGCTATTGTTGTTGTATCAACGAACAAATCAATTTTGTAAAATAAAGTATTCTAAAGAGTAGTCAATTGACATGGTGTTTATTTTTGGAGGGTCTTAGAGAAATTTAGCTGTAGCTACAACATTATATGTCAACCGATATCCGAACCGTAGACATCCCCAATTTCCTTAATGCTATTTTCCTTTATCTCCAATATTAAGTGAGTTATTTCACATATGCAGAAATATGACTCAGCCTGTATAGTGTCACATATTTTTTAATTTCTTTTGTCCTGTAAATGGAAATGTATTATTTTGTATCTGGCGATGAATATTTTATTCATTATTACTTTGGGCTTCATCTCAGAGTCTCCATTGATGCTTCACTACTGGTAATTTCTCAAGAATTTTTTACTACGTTGATCATTAAGAAAAACTACAAATAATAATAGCCCCAATATGGAGCCCTGCAGTACACCGAATGCAGCATCTACAAGGCGACAACGTTGTGATCTTCTGAGCCTCCGCTCCTCACCTCCGAATAATAATTTGGAAATCAAAACATTCCATTGCTATGCGTTGAAAGAAAGAGGATACGTTTCACTTTATAGTCGAATAGCAGAGGCGACCACTTTATGCACGTGCATACGATTCATGACACATCTGCATATAGAACAATACACGGCAACAACAATGCACGCCCTTTCCTTCGCGCATAAATGCACGGGCCGAAATACGTTATGGCGTGCGTATGCATGCACCATCATCAATTATAATGGACGCTGTGGTGGAAAAACCGGCCAACGTTGCCGTTACGTTGGTGTCGAGGAAAAAAAAGCGGTCATGAAAGCATTATGTGTGAAAATATGTAAATTGTTTGGGTCAACGTTTTTCATTATTCAGATTTTTCGAAGCGGCCCGTCCGTCATCGCGATGTATATATAGTACAATGTGTAGGTATGGACGAAGAGAGCGACGAAAAAAAGCTTTTATAGTCCATATACTCTGTCAAGGTGCACGAGGTTTTATCGACCACGACGAATTAACGGCCCGCGTTAGGAGAAAAAAAGACGATTTATTGTTTTATGTTAAAATCGATAGAAATATGTATTGTATCCTCGGCAGACATAGTTTAAGTAAGCTATTTATATGCAACGTTTTATATATTTTCCCTTTTTTCAATGTATATAGAGACATTTATTTGATTTTAAGGTTTCCTATTTATTAAATACGTCTGCATTACTTCGTTGCCATATTTTCTTTAATTCTATGAGATATTTATCAAAATAAATTTCTTTAGTCTAACAGGAACCGAATGAGAAATATGCGTGTGATTTGAAGGCCAAAAAATGTAAAATAAATTTAAATTTAATGCAAAAAATAAAGGATTATTTTAAATAGAGTACTTTATACGTTTTTACGTTTTTGGAAAGTTAATTAAAAGATGAATCTAACGATGTGTTATATTTTATATTAAGAAATGTCACGATATGCAGCAATAAAGGTTTTGGTAACATATTTTCGTTTTCATACAAAGTTGACTACGAAAGAAAGCCAAATTGTCTCCTATGACGACAGGTTCATCCACAAAACTCCAACATAATACACAGTCTAAAATGAGCTATTATCTCGTTATAGGGATTTTTGATATAATAGTTACCTGTGTACTATGACTAGAGTTACAACTTTCGGCGGCGCGCCAAGATCGTGGTAAATATGAAGGTACTCAAAAACAGATAGCCGACTGCGCGAAGCGAATATTAGCATCGACCGCCGATAGAAGATGCATGATGGATATACACACAGCACGTATATACAGGGTATGGCGTTTAAATCGTCGGTTAGCCAAATACTGAGAGTTATTACTAGCTGAATGTCGAAAATTTGTCTTGGAGGATTTTTGATAATAATCTTTCAAATAAAAATGTTGATAACTCTGGATTACTTCCGGTTATACCGGAAACAATTGTCACCTTGTTTATTTTAAATAAAACATCCTGTATATTTTTCATTTGTTGATAGCACACATTGTCTTACTTAAGTGCTGTTAAGATTTCCCTATACCTATCTTTGACCGTTTTCGACAAAAAACGAATTATAATGAATTTTGATGTTTTGTTGACGGCGGAATGGAAAGTCAATAACTGAGAAAGCGTTTAAGTTATGGGGTTGAAATTTTCTGATTATGTAGTCAGTATGTTATACTACTGTACAAAGTTAAAAAGAAATATTTAATAATACTGGGCGATACAAAAGGTTATTAACTTATATTAACCAATAAGACGCAATAACTTACTTATTTTAAATGAAACGCTATGTATATTATCGGCGCATATGATTTGTCTGATTATTATTTTTAAGAGTTGATTAACATTCCCTATCCCCAGTAGTTTATGAGCTATTTGAATTTAAAAATTAAGCAACAAAATGAAAAATATGTTGCCTCCTCCTAATTTGTAAATTCATTTTAATAAAATACCCAAATACAGAAATTATGCATTATCGCGCTTTTCTATTTGATAACGGAAGATCTCACGCCTCTATCGAGGAATGTGAAATCATTCCACAAGTTTCTTAAGAAAGTCAACAAAAATATAAAAAATAATAAATTGTAACGAAAAGATAACTATATTTTGTGAAGTAATTAAAATTTAATTTGAAATTAATAAGTAGCTTCAATTAACAATCATTTCTATCTTTATTTTTTCGAAATATTCAAATAAATGGCATAATTTCGAATAAAAAAGTCGTTGGAGTTTAAGAAGGATTTACAAATGTTTGAAAGTGCCTGATGCAAATTTTTATTAATTATAACCTTTTATTGTGCAAGATTTTATTGTTTAATTTCAGTTTGTTTGCTTGTTTCAAATAGTTTTAGCTTGCTTACTATCAAATTGCTTAACTATTATATCTAAAATTATCCGAATTTATCCTTAACACGAGGACATTCAAATAACTCACACACTAATAGAAGTTGGTGTAGGGAGTGTTAATTAACTCTTGTAAAGAATTTCATTTAAAACAAATAAGTTATTAGCTTTCCATTCCCCTGTCAATAAAACGTCAAAATTTATTAAAATACGTTTTTCTCAAAAACGGTCAAATATAGGTATTGAAATGTCTTTCTCGGGGGTTTTCCTCAAATTTTGTTAAATTTTCTAATTTAACTCTAAGAAATGATTCTTGTAGGTTCGGGGGTATCCCTAGATACCCTTACGGCAATTTTAGAATGAATTTCCAACACAGTAAAATGAAATTAACGAATTTTAAGATTTGAAAAATAACTAACCTTGAAACTTTCGAACGATGCCAATGTACATAAACCCTCTGTTTATATACCCACCACAGGAACTGCCTGCTCTGGATATTCAACCCTTTTCTTTTTTTCTAATAAAGACTTTGAATACACAAACGAACACTTATATTGGGATTGGATTTAAGACAAACTTTGATTCAACCAAGGCCGAAAAAAGATTGATGAAAATGTCTGGCGTCGTTCATCTTTCTTTTATTTTAAATCGCGACCGGCGATTGTTTTATCTCACAGCCAATTTTGATAATTTAACCCAAATAGAAACTAACTTTTCGATGACTTTCAATCTAATGATAGCATACGAGAACGAATGCAGTGACTTAACCAGGAGGTTGTATGTTGATGATTCTGTGGTCCGAACTGTCACCAACAAGTTTTAAACGAGAAAATCCACTGTTAATTTACAGAAACCTTTCAGATAAAGATTTAATTGATGAAATATTATCTGTTGTACTTTGCAGTTTATGCTGTTGCTTATTCCAGACGATTTTTACATTAATTTGGACGAAATAAGTGAATAGAAAAATTAATAAACGAGGACATTTGTCCATGATACCCCACACTCGTCATTATCTGGACTTATAATTAAATTATAATGTCCTCGCTGCAAGGACGGTTGGCTGAGGGGGGGATGGTAACGAAGAAATGTCCAATTATCCCCGCAAGAGGGATAGTTAGTTACCAACGAGTGGCAAGACTTACATTTAGTCAGTACCGAAGTGACAACTGAGGGAAGTTGTTGTTGTCGTAGATACAACGTTGAACATAGCAGTATAGAGAAATCTTAATAGAACTTATGTAGAATAATGTCAGCTATCAGAAAATGAAAAAATAAACAGGGTGTTTTATTTAAAATAAGCAAATTAACATCCATTTCCGGTACAACCGGAAATAATTTAAAGTTTCCAATCTTTTTATTTGAAAGATTCCTCGAATATACATTTTTAGCATGCAGCTAGTAATCATTCCCAATATTCGGCTAACCGACGGTTTAAACGCCACATCCTGTATATCTACACCCAACAACGTATCCGGTCCTGTCGCACCGCCGAGGAATACAACTCTAGCCGACAGAAACATTGGAACAATTCTTAAATTTGATGACATTTAATAATAATTGTATTCATAACAAAACCACTTAAAAGTCTCTTAAAACAACATTTTTTCGGTTTAGCGCTTTATTTCTTATTCCTCTTTTTATTGCGATTCATGTATTTACAGTTTATTAGTATTTACAAATATACCGGGAGTTGCATGACATGATTGCTACAGCTCAAGGATATGTCGGTCGAGCAATTTCAAGTTATAAATGTCCAATGAACATATGGCCAATAGCCTATCCTATTTCAGCTACAAGCATTTAATTTTTTTATGCGGAAAATCCTGAAAACGGAGAACAACTTGTTGCTAGGATTATGGATGCCGCAGAAAATATTCGTGCTGATCCTGAGGCTGCTAGTAGGGCTATTTCTCCAGTTCTGAGAAGAGCGTAAATGTATTGACTGCAATTGGGTGGACATTTTGAACAATTAGTGCAATAAAGCAACTTCTTTTTAACTAATTTTCAATGAAATTTCACCTGATATGTATTCAGATTTAAAATTACTTTAGGTCAGCTACAATAGAATTTTGGTCATATGTTCACTAGACAGTTTTGACTTAAAATTACTTGAGAAACACTTCCTTAAACTGTGGCAATCATGTCATAGGAGCCCGTATGTTTACAAAGTTTGGTTATGTTGTATGAATCTAGTTTCCTACTATCGACTGCGTAAGTCAATCATTACTTCTCTGATTTGAGGGACATAAATGCGAGTTATTTACTTTGGTTGTCCTTGAAATTTTACGTCCCTAAGAACGTAAAGTAGTAACATATGAATATAGCAATAGTTTCCGATACATAACAGAAATTGATAACTTTGACAATTATTTCCATTTGCACCAGGATACCCGTTTCCGACTTAGTCATGAGTACCATGAAATGGAAAAAATACATCCTTATCCGTAATATCATCTGCCCAAATTTCAAAAAAACATTTTAATTATTTTCAGAGATGTATCTAATAGGCCGTGAAGGACCCTGTATATTGTAATTTCCTCTGTAATTAGGAACAAGTTGTACGATATATTGCAGATTACACTACGTCATCTGTAATGATATTTCTCGAACTTCATCATCCATATAACCTACAATAATATTCCCTCCATTACTTCTTTACGCCCAACAGAAACGCAACTCCCTCATTTGGTAGCGTATCCTGCGATAATTCAAGGATTACGACAAGGCGAATGTCGATGTAAGGCGGAGGCCATTTTTCCAAGCTTCTCCGCACGCCAGACAGTAAATTCGTGGTCGCGACTGTAATTAAGCCATAAGTCAGTACAGTCGACGTACGGCACTTAATTGAGGCTATCTAAGAAACTCATTAATTAGAGGTCTTGTTTGAGAGACGCCAGGACATCGCGCCGCGCTATTTCTAAACCTTGATAGCAGCGCATTGGCGGAGGTGAGCAGTTTATTAAACCGAATTTACCGTTGTTCCGTGCTTACCAAACATTGGAACGCATGCTGCGGTGTTGTCGTTCTAAATAGACTAATATTCTCCGAAAAGAAATACCCAACTCGATGAGGTATGCTGGATATTAGGCTCGTAGCTTCAGATAAGTTCCAGTATTGCGCTTTTTGATGAAGGTCGTAATTATTAATTGGTTTCTCATATGACAGATTGGTGACAGTTTTGTAAGGGAGTAATAGAAAAAATGGTATGAAAAATGAAGAATTATGATAGTGCCTTTCATAATGAAGCCTAAGGTAATGTATACTTTATCTATCTTTTATTTCAATTGTCCTTGAAGGGTTCTTTTATGTACCATATTATATCATTTTGCTTCAATCAGAGAGAGAAATGGAAGTATATCTACTTCGGATAGGTGACTTCAATGTCTGAAAAGGAGAAAGAACGCTTTCTGTATACTTTTCTTATTTTTTTTTTTTAGTTTCAGTTCCATAGAAATTTCGGTCAAGTGTTATTTAATCCTTTTAGATTTTTTATCTTAGTCACCTAATATTCTTCCTGGTCTCATAATACTGCTTTATCAGTCTGTCGCTTTCCATTTCTAAGACTTATTCACCAGTTATCCGTTTGTACCAAGGCTTAGAGAAAGTAATGCCTTATACAGGATCAGTTCATGTATTCTCCAAACAAAGATAAAATTGAAATTTGACGTACATAGTAGCTAATGTGAAAACGTTTGTAATTTCGCAGGATGATTATCTACAGTGTGTTTAGGAAAGAGTAAAGTTACGTAGTTTCCTTCTGATTGTGACTTATATTGTAAGAATTCAAAAAAAAAATAGAGACAGGCAAAAATGTGGTAAGATTGATGTCTCAAAGATTAGTGTGGAAGAAATTCGAAATTTGAAGCAGGCCGGCCATTTCCTTACAATCACTGGTTTCAACCTTGATAACCTAATTTCCTTCCAAACAAAAAAAATGTAGGAGATAAGGGAATATTGAGTGATTCATGTGTTTCTTGGTTTACAAGGGAACACAGATAATTGATTTTCACCGATTTAAATCAAACTTTCTGGGTTTATGGACCAATTTAATGTAGTAACAGTGGGGACATTTTCAAGTGCCCAATCGCCTTAAAACTCTCGGAAACTATGGAAAGTATTAAAAAAACATCTTGGACAGCTTTTTAACTGTTTTACTAGTTTTACTGCAGCTACTACCAGTTTGCGGGACCAACCTCCCATTCCGCAATTTTTTTTTCAAATGTCAAACATTTATTGCTTGTGCATGGTGCAAAAAATTCCTTTGCTTTAAACATTTTAATGAAAATTATCATTATCATTGTTTATTAAAAAGATCCAGTGATATCTGAAGCTGGTTGTTTCCACTGTGATAGATATTTTGTGTTTGTAATAATGTGATTTTGGTCAACATAATTGTTAAATCAATTTCGCAATATGATCCAGTTGACAATTTTTGTATCCATGTTGTATAATTATGTCGAATACCTCCTTCCAAATGGTGTAGAGTACTGCAACTTTCATGTTTTTTACTTTAAAACACAACATATAAAGCAACAATCACAATAAATGGTGGACATACACACAGAGAAATGTTTACTTGTATCAAAATTGTCCGTCTCAATTCAAGACAATTACCGTTTTAATTATCCGCAATACAATAACTGTTTTAAATCAAAGGAAATATTTTCTTATCGTCTCTTTCTTCGCTTAAGAGAAGTATATACTTGTAATGAAATAATTGTATTTCTTTGTTTAAGACATTTGCTAATTTTCTTAAAAAAAATCTTACATAAAGTTTGAACAAAGGGATTCTTAGTATAAGTACATGGCAGTTATAACACAAAACAATATTTCCTTAGGGATAGTCAATAGTTCTATTAATTCAAGAAAGCGTGTAGGTATTGTTCATAAACCAATAGTTTCATTTTCTTAAAATAATGCATTAATTTATTTCGAAATCTTGAAATGCATATTATTTATATCCACATTATTAATTGCACTTACCTTGTTTAAAACAGTACGACGTACCCGTACATACTGCAGTAAATAACTCTCTTTGCTTGTGATTTTAAAAAGGTTAAGGTAGGTTTATTATCTACAGAATAATGTTCAAACAACACGGTATTGATTTCACTCTCGGCGAAAACAATGTGAGATGTGAAAAGCACTACCGCCTTTTTCTCCTGCTCACATTGCTGTTCACCTCTCAGTTTATGCCACTAATCTCCAAAATCATCACTGAAATATTTCCTGGCATCACCTATCGCCAAGAGATATAGTCATCGTCTGAGAGTACCAGAACCGGAATACAGATGCCATACGTACTCTACAATGATATACCTTACGTACAATGTTCATTACATTTCAAAATACGGTTAATAATATTTTTTCTTAGACAATGACGAATTTTTTGGATTTTTGATTCTAACACCCCAAGAAAATATTTATTTAAAAGAAATAGAATTTCAAGAAAATCATTTTCTTATATTAAACCTTTTTATAGTCTTGATATAAAAGTATTTTCTTGAATAGATATTGATTTTTGCAAGAAAAAATGATTTCTTGATGCAAGAAACCATTTCCCTGTGTGCGGTAATCAAATATTCAGATATTTGAACTGTTGTTAATATAAATGTCGTCACTATATATGGTTTTGTCGGTAAGACAAAGGTAAATCTTCTCAACCTGTGGCACCAAATGGTTAATCAAGTAGTTGAAGACGAAGCACGCCTGTATACAGCGTTCTTACATTGTTTGTATTAAAATAAATGCAAAAGATAGATTCATGTTTGAATCGTAAAAGCAAAAAAAAAGTAAAAATTTTGTTCATCTGTATTTTGTTAGTAAATTGAGGATGCGTATATAGGTTATCTTACGAAGAACTGCATCGATTGATATATGAAAGAGTATACATTGCAAAATTCTAAAAACTTGGTAACATACTACAGCCTACAAACCTAATGTTTTGCTCTTATGAAATTGAACAAAAAAAGTCAAAATGGATGATACTTTTTAAGACATTTGGAAAATGTGCATTATAACGCAATTAAAAAAAAAAGAATATTCGCCCTTGAGAATGGATCTTATGTAGTTTTTTAAAATGTCATCCAACTTTGGAGACATCCAAGTTAGTCATTGCCATTAGGAAACAATCTAACATTGATAAAATGTTGAATTGCCAACTTTCCCGAAGGTTTTGCGTTCTAAATACGTGGGGATCCGAATTGCTCCAGTAATGAGAATTGTGCCGATTTAGCAGACCATTTCTTGTAAATTTGGCTGCATTCGTCCAAATAATGTCCAAAAATAATTCGTGCTCTTGAGACCATATTAAAATAAATTCTCAAGTTCTACGTTTTTGAATTTTACCCTTGACCGATTCGAAGTTTTTCAAATTCTGTATTATTCGTTTAACTGTGTTTGGTGACGGCCTCTGTTTTTATGGATTGCATGTTCTCGAAATGATTTTATTGCATAAATAATGAACAAATTTAAATAATCTTCGTTCGTATAATTTAAACGTGCTGGCATTGTTTATAATTGAAAACTAAGCGACATATAATTTTCATCAATGCTGAGTTATTCCGTAATGGTCATAGATAACTTGGATACCTACGAGGCTAGTTTGACATTAATCTAGCCTTCGATAGATGACGTTACGTAAGAACGAATTTCTCTCGGTTTTGACATCTGCCATCCATTACATGACGTCTGTCAAAATTTCAAGCAAAAAAGAATTTTTTGGTTTTAACAGTGGTCGAAAGCGAGCAACTTTTGTGTTTTTTGAAAATGGAAAATGCCGAATATCGTTCAGTGATTAAGTACCTTCATTTGAAAAGGAAAAACAATGCAGAAATCAAAGATGAACTGGATACTATTTATGGCGAGTCTGCACCGTCGTTAGCAACAGTGAAATTTTGGAAAGCTGAATTCCTTCGTGGTCGTAAGAGTGTGTTTGATAATGAACGTCCAGGTGCCCCAAAAACCGTCACTACACCAGAAACCATCAACAAAGTCCATGATACGATCATGGCAGACCGTCGATCCAAAGTGCGTGAGATAGCAGAGGCTCTAAACATGTCAACTGAGAATGTACATAACATCATACACGAACATTTGAAAAAAACGCACACGTGCGACGGATTCGAATAAGCTTTTGGCAATGATAAAACGCCATCCGAAGGATTTTTTTCGTCGATACGTCACTTTTGATGAAACATGGGTCCATTATTACACGCCGGAGACGAAGAGATGTCAAGCATGGAGAAAGCATGAAGCCACCGAAGAAGGCGACACCGAGCGCCGAAAAGGTGATGACGACTGTTTTTTGGGATGCGAAAGGCATTGTTCACATTGATTACTTGGAAAAGGGTAAAACAATAACTGGCGTGTATTACGCAGATTTATTGGACCGTTTCTGCACCGATTTTACGAAAAAACGCCCTGATTTGGCTTGCAAATAAGTTCTCTTCCATCAGGACAACGCACCCACTTACAGGGCGGCCGTTGCATAGGCAAAATTGCACCAATTGGGCTACGAATTGATCGACCACCCACCGTATTCACCAGACCTGGCCCCCTGCGACTTTTTACTGTTCCCAAACCTAAAAAAATGGCTCGAAGGACGCCGTTTTGCAACGAACGATGAGGTCATAACCGAAACTTCACACTATTTTGAGGAGCTCGAGCAAAATTACTTTTTGGAAGGGATGAAAAAGTTTGGAAAACCGTCTTGTCAAGTGTATTGAGGTAAAAGGGGATTATGTTGAAAAATAAATGAGAAAAAGAACAAAAATCATGCGTTTTCTTACTTAGGCTAGATTAATGTCAAACTACCCTCGTATCTCCAAAGCTGGATATTTAAAAAAAACTACATAGGTTATATTCTCATTGATGGGTACCCTTTTTTTGAAGAAAATTATGTTACAATGCATATTTGCGTAAATATATTCAAAAGTATCCATTTTAGATGCCTAACGAATATGTTTTGTTTTTTTATAAGAGCAATTTGATAAAAAAAGGAAACCGGGTAGTCGTATTTAAAAAAAATAAGTTTTGACACTTTTTCCATTTGAAAATTTAATCGTAGTTGTCGGACACGCTGTATAATATTCTCTAAAAGTTCATCTGGTTTCTAATTCTATCCTATACAGTCAACGATTCTGCAAAATTTCAATTCCCCAGTTCAACACTTCACTGTTATAAAAACTCAACATGCACTCTTCCCTCTATCAAAAATTTTCAGGAAATACAAATATTTCAAATATAGTTAGAAATAACAACATAGTTGTTTCATCATAGAAGCCTTAGAATCGAACTAGGAATTCAAAAATGTAATAACATATTGGGTGTTCCATTTAAAGTAACAGAGTTGACAGCCACTTCCGGTATAACCCGAAGTCTTAGATAATTGAAAATATTTACCTCATTAACACATGTAGGCTTTAGTATTATTGTCAAGTTTTCAGAATTTTCCAATACGTACTCTTTCATATATCAATCGATGCAGTTCCTCGTGTGAGACAAAAATATGTGAAATATGTACATTCTCTTTAGAATCATTTATATCTTCCAATCATATTTTTATATTCAAAGCATATGAAACCACCACTTTTGTCTATCTTTCATACAATGATCATAGCACTTCCGTTCCGTTCGTAAAGCCCCCTCTAGATGAGACAATTGAAGTAACGCGGGCCGAAAGCGTCAACAGCAATCGACGGCAAAGTGACACCGGATCGATCCTCCGACTCTTGTCCGCAAATGCAAGTGCGACCGTTTGCGGTCGAAATGCGACGATATAATCCCCAGTAACGTCCAATTTTACGCCGATAAATTCACACAAAGGGATCCGAGATGTCCGTCAGGATGAGCTTTCAGGACGAGAAGACGACATGCCCTATCTTTCCTCCCCAAACTTCGTTCGATTTCCGAAAGGAGAGAAAAAGAGTGTACATATACTCTCTTACGGAACGACAAAGACAAGAGCAGAAGAAAGAAGAAGAAAAACGACAACAACAATGGAATAACGTACGAGATTAGAAACGGTGTAGCCTGAACGAGGACGAAGACGAAGTCAAGTTAGGAAATGTAGAGTGAGAAACTACGTCGAAAAAGACCGAACAATGGCTAACCGAAACCACTTCTTGCTAGAGTTTTATAAATGTATTTCTTTTTGTTTTGTTTTTCTTTTTCCTCGCATTTTTTCGCTTCTGTCTACAGTAGTATAAGTCGCCTGACCGACTTCGTCTTTAGAATTTAGAGGATAACTACCACACATGCTATATATTCACAGACAGGACGGAGAAATATATATGTGTTCGTGTGTTACTAGGACGTAACATCAAAAGGAAACGCGAAACAAGAAAAAATATGCGAAAAGTGGGAAAGAATCTTCGATGGACCTGCGGTTGCTTGAAACGTAGAAGCTTTTGTTTGCGGTCTCTTGTGTGTCTTCCCGAGAACACAAATTTCGTTTTTGGACTTGATTGGTACTTCCTTTCTACTTTGAAAATAGTTTTGGGCCTACTTTTTTCCTAAAGTTAAAGTTAACCCTTGCAAGTTTATTGCTGAAAGAACAGTAAACTTGCTTTATTTCTTGTGAAAAGATTGTGTAGCGGTAAAAAGTACTTTATTAAATTTAACCTTACATGAAATGAAGTTTTGTCGGTAAAATTTAGGACCGATTTCATAATATCATTGTTAGTGTGGCATTAACTAATGGAGATATTAATTTAATGCCTGATTTGACAGTAGGTACATTAAAGTAAAGCCATTACATCATAACTTTCTGTGTGTACTTTAAGTAATGCGACAGTAAGTAAAAATTCGACGAAATAATACGTATTAAAGCAGGTCGATATGATGGTTTTAGAATTAAGTTGACAAACAATTATATTATAAACATAACATCCAACACAGTAATACGCCAAAGCTCGAATTACCGAATTACGTTTGCTTGTTTTGTTATGAGGGAAGTGTTTTACATTATCTTCCTAACTATGAAAACAACGAGTTACAGTACAAATAAAATTTTATTTTTCAACGTAGGAATCATTAACACCAACACATTTACACCAATGTTTTCCCAATAACGCTATGCCTTCGAAAAAAAAAAAATTGCCGGTAATTCTGCAAAACACGACTCCATTTTCCAAGTAATCATTCGATAAAAAACGATGCCTTTTCAACTGTTTTTTGAGTTTTGAAAAAGAGATAATAGTCACAGACGGCGAAATTGAAACTGTAAGGTGGATTTTGTAACCCGTCAAAGTCGCATTCATTGACTACTGCTTGAAGAATTCGTGCTTTATACACCCTTGTCTTGTAAAAGCAGAGTTGTTTCGAGTATAATTGTGGGGTCTTTTTCCGCGTATAGCCGCTTTCAAGTTCCTAATTGTGCCTGTGTAGACATTTCATGTTATTCTAGTTCTTTTTGGCATATACTCAATTAAGAGAATACCCTCTACGCCCCAGGAAACTGTGGTCATTACTTTACCCGCAGAGAATTGCGTCTTCGCCTTCTTGACACAGACTCTTGTTTTGTGGAAGGGTCCCAGTGGTGTACCTAGGTCTTATCCTCGGTTATAATTCTATAAAAAACGTCTTCATCTTATGATAAAGCAACCAAATTCTCCTCGCAAATTTCTTTGGGAGAGAGTAGCCTGGGAATCCATCGTGCCAACACTTTGCCCATTCCCGAATCTTCGTACAGAGTTTTAAAAACAATCGTCTCTGATATTCTTATTTCACTAGCAATAATTTAAACTTTTACTAGGCGGTTAACCAACACCAAATCTTCATCTTAGTAAATGATTTCTTCATGCTTCCAAAAGTCTTCTGCACTTCAGGTCATCATGAATGGATTCCCTGCCCCGTTTAAATTGCTTGCACCAATATTTGACTTGAAAATAGGGCGGACTATTTTCTCCATACACTGCCACCGTTCTCCTATAGATATTTTTCAGGCTACTGCCTTCTTTCGACAGAAATTCCATGACGCTGTTGTGTTCAAAATTTCAAATCACTCCTATTCGCTTCTTTAAACTGATAAATAACAAATGTTGAGCGATTGGAACCAAACTTGGAGATGACACTATAAAATGTCATAGGAATTTGACATAAGAAAATTGTTGCGATATAACAATATGCGATAGCATATTGTTTTCATAGCTAGGTAGATAACAAAAAACTCCCGTCGTAAGATGTAGAAAGCAATAAATTTGCTCTGAACAAGCACTTCTTCATCGGACGATGATCACAAGTTTGTGTAAAGAAGAAAAAATTTTAGAAAACTCAAACATTACTTGGAAATATGTGTCGAACTCAATTTTTGTCACCCTTTCCGAATAACAAAAAATTCATTTACTGTAATACTGGATATAATCAAGCCACAAATTGAAAGGTTACTTCCGCGGACACGATACTGCTCAATATTCGTAGCATTTTATTCACCCACTTTCTTATAAACAGCAATACCCTCGTTCAAAAAAAAACTTCAAATGACACTCACGAAACAAATATTCACGTGTCAGGTCGATAGAACGTAACCTCAATAATAGTTTACTGTCAAAATTAAAAAGATAATGCGCCAAAAACTAGCCATTAATTCTCCATTAAAACGGACAATTAATTTAAAAATGGATTATGAAATCGGATTTTTACTTAATGGTGGCATTAGAGTATAACCCAGAATTAAATTTTATTATGAAATCGGCCTTAGGAATAACAAACGCTATTCCTTCTCCTACAGCAAAGGAAAAGTAAAAGTACTTGTAGAATTACTAAGAAAACATGCTTTGAAGTACTATTTAGGAAAAGTTTAAAATGAATGAGATTTCACAGCTGCAGAGAATATAGTATTCCAATGAGTTTGGAGCATACAATAGCACTCAACGATTTGATGTTGAAGAATCAAACTTCCTCTATCAGTACCGTTGATTTTGTTTTATATTGATTGGTAGTTATGGCCACCACATATCAATTGTGTGTGACGCGACTGTAACATAAGGTGCCCTATTTTCACTTTACGCGGGTATATAACCTCGAAAAAACTTGAGAAAATCCTTAGAGAAAGTCCGCGAAGAAAGCGTCGACTTGATATAAAGGCGGGCCCGCCTCTACGTGAATTGAAATATGTATGACCATCTTAGCACATGTATTGCGGAAAATCTTTATGTTTAAGATTTTTTACGACAATTCCCTTTTTTTCTTCTGCCCGCAAGCTCGTTGCTTTTTATCCTCTCCGTCGCTTTCCTTCGTCCCTTCCCACATACTTTACTTTCTTTTACAATCGGCGTAGTTTGCGTCGACACTAACCTACTCTCGATCTCGTTCTTTTACTCCTGCATCCGACATAAAATTTGTTTTTATGAAATCGCGACGACAGGCAAAGCTGCTTTGTGGGGAACGTTGTATGTATTGCATATGACTTTTACATATTCAAAGAGCGAGTGCTGAATTCAGATCGATGATGGCATATTAAGTACAATTTTTTCTATATTTGGAGTCCAAATAATGTAGGTAAAAGAAAATCTTCCAGAGATATTTAAGCAGATACCATGATAATAATAAGTATTAAGTAATTACACCAAAAAGTCACGATATGTCCATATCTAGAAAGCAGATATAAAATTGTACAATACACAATAACATTATAGACAAAGAGTACAATTATATTAGTATGGGACTACTAAGAAGCTCGTCACGCTTAAAAAAATATTATTAGTCAGGTACTTTCTGATCACGCTCTGACATCTACCTGTTGGGAAACTTTCGACTTCCTTAGGCTTCCATTTGTTAGATAATTTGGAATCCCAAAAGTCCACAATGGTGTTGTCCCCTAATAAGGCGATGGTGGAGCAGCTGTAGCGCCACTCGTTTTCTGTGTGATGTTGATCAAGCATACATACACTAGGTAATGTCAATATATTCTACGCCGTGTTGTTTGCAGGTTACGCAGAGCTCGAGTAGCTTTTTTTGTAAACAGAAGATTCCGCCGAAACCAGGAGAATGATCATAGAGGAGAAAGCCCTACGAAAGAATCGATTAAAAGTAGGCAAAGTACAATACTTGTGCTGTCTTCTATGTCGGCATAAATTTGCATCTCCTTGTGGCGTAAACGTCAGCTTTAAACCTTTACATACCAATACAACACTTTCAGTTTTAGTATTGTTAATTATTTCTAGCAAACTTCGCATTGCATTCAAAAATTTTCTCCGCAACTCTTCCACATTATTGCCTCCTGATTAAGATGCATACGTTTTCGAATATTGTGACGAACTGTAGCCCGTTCGTATGAATTTAAAGACTTTTAAGATAAAGAAAAATACTAAAATTATTGTTTCAGTAATTTTATATCAATTCCTTAAATGATTTTTCACTTTCGTTAAATTTTTACTTTATCACATATTTTTCAACATCGTATATATCTTTTGGAACGGTAGTGTATAACTTACCGACCATTTCGCTCTAGAGCTCGTGTAATATTCTATTTTTAAATTGTTCTTATCTCCATACGTTATGTACAAGAAACAATACGTCATCGAAATATTTAATATATAAAGCCGTGTCAAATTTCATTTTGCAGGAGTTCTCCTCTGACAGACTTTTCGCCCACGGTTTTCATATTGTCTGAAGGTTACTAACTCACCGGCGGTATTTTTTTTGTATTGCCTGAGTTATCTTAATTCACTGACTGAAGTCGTTATTAACTGAATTCTGTTAACTATGGACGATAATTTTGTATTGTCTAAGTTCCCTTAATTCACTGGTAATAATTTTATTGGTTGATTTTACCGACTTGAAAATTTATTTTCGAGACACCATGTATTTTTCCAACAAATGAAACAATAACAAATAGTCTAGAATGTGTTTAACATTATTTATTGTTTCTTGTGCGTGGTCTTAAATGCAATTTTGTTTTAATCCGAATGTCGTTTTTTTTCGTTTCTCTTGTAAAAAATGTAAATAAATCAAAATATAGAAACTTGCCTGTTTTCATTCTAAAGACTCTGGATCAACCAAAGCTACCTCAGGTAAATTGTTGATGAACGCCGTGCTCCAGACCGCCGTAAAGCACTTTTCACTAAGTTCACAAACTTCAAAATTAATCATCACCCGCGTGGAAACTGTTTAGTTATAGCAAACTTTAAGACGTTTTCTCAAAATTAATCCCATACAAATAAATAAATATTTGTGGCGACATCTGTTAGCGTGAAGCGTAATTAACGAACAGGTAAATCATACTGCAATCACTGTCTTACTATATTTTTGCCTTTTTTATTTGCATTTGTGACAAAAATAAATGTATACATTTATTTCGTAACGTATCCATCTTATAAGACACTTACAATATTTCTTTTTTAAAACTAGCGCAATTTACTCATCATAACTCAAAAAGTTTTAAATGGCATAGCGTCGTTCATCAAAAGATGTTTCTTTCTAATGATTATATTTGTGTTAGAAAAAATATACAAGGGAACCAAACGCAACGACATCTATTTCAACAGTCTAAATCCCGAAATATATTTCAATATTGGAACAAATAAATATGTACCTGTATAAGTGCTTCCTCTGCAAGTGTTTTCGTAAATTGTGTTATTGGAGACGCAAATATACTTTCGTAAAACATGTAGTCGTAAAAATGAAATCGAAAACAAATATTTGAGTTCATTATTTTAAAGTGAATGGAACAACAAATGGACAATACAGTTTCCCATTTACATTTGCGTTTATATACACGTTTAAATTAAAAATACCAACAGATATCGAATAGTGTATGTTTATGTAGCATTTGTCTTTCAAAAAGGACAGGAACATCTCAAAAATCATTATTACAATATCAGATCCAAAAAGGAACAGTTGTTGTTTGTACATTCGACCAATTTATCCCCCAGTTGGATAGAACGAATCAATGAAGTACTTAATATATCCAATAAACAACACGCCCGGGCATAACATTTTTTTAATAATGGATGTTTAAAAAGTAACTGAACCTACCTCAAAATATGCTGAAATTTAAACGTCCCTTTTAACAGTATTTTTTCTTTGGTTTATACGTAAAAACATTTTATAACCCTGCTCCATGCCTTCTCAATGTCTTTGCTCGGATGTTAGAATTTTAGAATTCTACACCAACCATATTCGTACAATAAATATTTCCAACACTTGTTACAAACTTTCTTGTGCTTGCCATTCTGGTGTCTAGGGAAAAAAAGAGAGCATTGCCTGACATGTATCTTTTCCACCAAGTACTAGCTCTGGTAGTGTTATTCTGTGCACTAAGTTGAATGGATATGTAAATATCGAAAATCAATTTGTTATCAATATATGCGGTTTTATCGGGTGAAATGTAAAAAGTTCCAAAGAGATACGACCGTCCAAATTTTCATTTGCGTTTTCTCTTATATACTACGGACCATGATTATTTGGCCACCTACATTTTTGCTTGGATTTTAGATAATTATTTATTTATTGTTTTTTAAGGGGTATAATTATTTACCTAAAGTCCGCAAGAGACTCCTTTGATAATTAGTTATCGATTGAACCTCCTTAATCCGATAATCAGGGGTCCGGTAGGGTCATAAAAAGACCGGAAAGGTAATACAATTATCCCTCACTAATAAATATTTAATGTAGAGTAGGTAAAGATGACAATTCCCTATTTACCCGAACTAGTATTATGAATTTAGATTTAGTGGTTACCGTTCTTTTAAACAGTGAATATCGTTAATAAAATTATCTAAAATTGGTATTAAAATGCGGAAAATAAGAAAGAAGAAATCCGCACAATGATTGTTGCTTTACATAATCTTGGCCGAACTAACAGAGATACCGCAAGAAAATTGAAATTAAGTCGTCGAACTGTGGACTACGTTAACGTTAAAAAAATGTCAAGAGGCTGGCACATTATTAATAGTTATTAATAGTTATGACGAGTAAATGGAATAGGCGATAAACACCGCCTAAAATAACGGCTAAAATAAATATTGAGCGTGAAAAACGAGTTAGTTTAACCACCGTGAAAAGGAAGTTAAGAGAGGGTGGTTTATTTGGCCGAATAACGCTGCGTAAACCACTCTTGCGCAAGCAAAATAAAATAAAATGGCCGCAGTAGGCTAGAGAGCACCAACATTGGACAATTGATAAATGGGAAAATGTTTTGAAGACCGACGAGTGCAAATTTGAACTCTTCGGTTCCAAGAGAAGAATGTTCGTTCGAAGGTCGAAAGCAGAACGAGCAGCAGAATCATGTGTGGTACCTACAGCCAAACATGGGGGCGGATCGGTAATAGTTTGGGGTTGTTATGGCGCCGCATCCGTAGGAAATTTGGTTAAAATAGATGGAATTTGAAGAAAAGAGCGCTACCGGGAAATTTTGAAAACAAATGCTATACCATCTGGAATGAGAATAATCGGTGGTTATTTTATATTTCAACATGATAGTGATTCAAAACGCACCTTTAAACTGTGCCCCCAATATCTACAATCGGTGGAACGCGAAAGCAATATCAAAATAATGAAATGACGTCTTCAAAGCCCAGATGCTAATCCCATAGACCTTTTGTAGGAGCAACTCGATAGGCAGCTGAAAATACCTACAACTTCAAACGAATCGTTGTGGAAGCAACTACAAGAAGTCTGGCTTAAAATAGAAGCCGCTACTCTAACGAAATTGATAAAGATGATTTGATAATAGAATATTAATTTCTTTGTTTTAGGAGTATTTTATTAAATGTAAAACTATTTCTTTTTCAGTTAGCACTTCCTTTATTTATGCAAATTTCTTTGAGTGGGCATATAATTACGGCCCGTAGAGTATATGCAATAATTTTCTATGTAGAAGTCACTGGTATATCATTTAATCATTCACGTAATATGTATCTACATTCTAAATCTTTTATTAGTTCAGGAATATGAGACCTTGGCTAGTTAAAAATAATTTTCATCAATTTTATGAGGAATAAGCGGTCCATGTACAAGTAGGATTGTGAGCTGATCGAAATGTAAGCTTTTTGCAACTTTACCATTATATTAACTTAATATACATAGGTTAGATTCTCGAAACGCATCACTATCTTTAAGAAGAATTGGAAATCAATTATTGGCGGTCAAATTTGTTTCTGTGTCCGTATTTACGCCGATAAGACCAAAGGTGTTCAAAAACATATAGTTACCTCCACTTACGGTTATAACATCGTTAATAATTGTCCTTCGATGGCTTTTACCACCAATGGGTGTCAACTTTATTGCGTTGACAACCATTGGTAAATTATACATGTCTACGTATAATTTAACGCCAATGGTCACGATCGCAATACTTGAAAGTTTTCCATTTTGATCGTATGCCCATGTAAAATTTAATAAATTGGACAGCGTTCGCTTGTTGTAAGCCGAAATGTGCCTACATGCAATACGCAGACCTTAATTTCGCGAGCACGTATAGTGGTAATATTCGTCATTTATATTGCGCGTATTATTATTGCTTTCGATAATTCGACTCTTTGCCGTTGCCTAACTATTCAATTATCCGGTTTCGGATGATTTACATTTGTTTCGGGACCGTTAGTTTGCCGGCCATTTAGTGCATATTTCCATGCTAATGCGACCGGGCATTACAAGTTCAATAACTTACGCAACATTTGACCGCCTACATTAGCGCTACTAAATTCCGCATCAAATATTCATCGATATGAATTAAATGGCGAAACGAGAGACGCTACAGGACGCTCAATTTGTGTATTTCGGCGATGCGACGAGGGTGCGGACCTTCCTTAAATTGTATGGTAATAGTGTGAATAATTATTAATGGTTGAAGTCCTGCTCTACTACGCCATAATGTTCGCGGGTATATATGTACGTAGGTATTTGGCCTTCAAGGTTGCGAACTTGATCATAAATTCTAACCATATGCTTCTCACGCATTACTATATCTGGCCAAATATTACCTACTAAACATACACTCAAAAGAGATGCACAAAAACAACAATTTAAATTTTAAACATTTAAAAAAATAAGGTCAATCAAGCAAGATGGCTCGGAGTGAAATTGTGTGCTCGGACGTTCTTCAATCTGAACTGAATAAGTTCAGAAAAAGTAAAATAATTGAAATTCTAATTAGCAAAAACGTAGACATGTGTAATGTACAAAGTGACGCGCTTAAAAGGCTTTTCAATTGCTTATTCAATAACTGGTGATGCTAACAATGAGGTAGATATCAAGGTTATGAAACAAAAACTGTCGCACAACGAAAAGATAATTCTTCATTTAGAGAATAGGGTGAGAGAACAATCAAAAATAATTGATATTTTTTACAATAAAAATGCACCATCTCCGAATTGCAATAACCATAGCCAAAAATAAGATTCATTCAACGCACGAACGGCCAAAGGTCATCAAGGACGTACCACTCAAGGTATTTTTGAAGACGTTCCGCCATTGAACATAACCGGAGTGAGGAGACTACAATCGCTAGCGGAGAGGACTAACAAATCCTGTGTTGATATACCATTCTTCTGACTCTGGCGTTGATTCACGCAGAAGGAAAAGTTTCGTGGTGGGAACGGCTGCTGCTGAGGGGGATCCTGCTATCGCGTATCGCGGCCATGGCGAACAGAGCTTGGATCTACATCGGTCGAGCGATTGCGCAGGCACAATCAGCTGATGTACAGGCATGGTTGAATAAGAGGTTTCCTGGGAGGGATTTTATAATTGAAGCTCTTAACAAGCATGAGCAACCCCGTAGTTCTTCTTTCAAGATATGAGCCGAAATTGATATCATCGACGATTTGAACAATGGTGAAAACTGTCCAGTCGGTGTAGTGGTTAGAAAATTTAAGTTTTTTCGAAAGAAAAAAATGTAATTTAGATCATTATTGTCTTACTGACATCGTGGCTAGTGCTCCGAGGGACTGTGATTTCGGAATATTTCATTTGAACATTAGAAGTTTAAGAAATAAAGCGATGTATACATACTCCTACACAATGCCGGTTTGCCGGATGTTGTTTGTCTGTAGGAGCACTGGCTACGGGACGATTGTGAAGTTGAGATGACCAGCTTACCGGGATACAGGCCGGTGAGTTGGTGCTGTAGGGAGAGGCACCGGGAGGTGGAGTTTTGATTTTTACGAAATTAGAAATGAGTACTTATATTATTTCTGTAGATATTTTACCTACTGAACTTGATTTTGAATTTTGTTGTATCAAATGTAAATTCGGAAATAGGTCTTTCATCTTTGCATGTATCTATCGTGTCCCTTTAGGAAGTCTTTACACTTTTAAAAACAATTTGATCGACCTATTACAATTTTTGTTATGTCAAATGCGAATGCTTAATTGTTTGTGATGATTTTAATGTAAATTTTTACGAAGACTCGGATTATTCGGACGAGTTCTTGGAAATTTTTCTTTCATTTGACTGTGAGCGGCTGATTCGCGACTCTACTCGAGTGGCTGGTCAGTCGTCCACATGCATTGGCAATATCTTTTGTAGCGTTGGTGAAAGGTATGAGTGTCGATGTGACAACTGTCATATTACGCACCATTATTATCAGCTGGTAAAGCTTAAAGGATTGGTGAATGGGACTAAGTGTACTAAGTCTCTTAAGTGCCATTTTAATAAACAAAATATTGCAT
The DNA here is from genome assembly GCA_029619315.2 of Dynastes maya. Classification (NCBI taxonomy): domain Eukaryota; kingdom Metazoa; phylum Arthropoda; class Insecta; order Coleoptera; family Scarabaeidae; genus Dynastes; species Dynastes maya. The sequence continues at coordinate 40,703,263 of JAROYE020000006.1, read as the reverse complement.
ATTTTGAGATAATGTTGATATTTTTGCATTAAAAACATTACATTACAGCTATGTATACTGTCGGTTCAAGTATGGGGGGGGGGGAAGGCTCCACTAAGATACAGCGGGTTTTTATCAAGCAGAAGAGAATAATACAATGACCCTGTAGAGAGCTTTTTAAGAAACTTCAGATATTAATGATCGGGTACTCTAAATCTATGGCACTGGAACACTGAAACGGTTCACTAAAAAAAAAGTTCTAAAAGTAAACTGTTTCACATACTAACTTTGCCGTCTCTGCCTTGTACAGTCAAGCATAGGAAAACCCTTCACGAGTTTAAGAGCTCACTGAAAGATTTTTTTACTGCAGAAATGCTTTTATTCTTTCTCAGAATATTTTAATATCGATATTTCTTAAGTATCATTTTTTCTCTTTTTTAAATCTGTCTGCATCTGCGTTTTTATATGCACGTAGTGGGTGTGTATTGTGTGATATTTACGTATATTTTCTGTATTTGACGTTGCTATTATATGATCGACACCAATAAATCTCTGTTATTATTATCATCATTATTAAGAATTCCAGTGGTCCTGACGATTTCTCTGCAACTATAATTAAAGAGTTTAAGTTGTACTTGATAGATGTTTTAACTCATCTGATAAACGCTTCTTTCATTGACGGAATATTTCCTGATCTACTAAAGATATCTGCTGTACTTCCTGTATACAAAAAGGGTGATAGGAAGAATATCAGCAACTATATACCTATTTTGTTACTATCTGTGTTCTCCAAAATTATAGAGTATTGCATGCTAGACAGATTGAACTCCTTTATATACAAATACGACATAATAATTGACAGCCAGCATGGCGTCAGGGAAGGCAAATCCACTTAAATTGCTCTAATAAATTTTTATAATGAATGAATGAAATGTATTGATCAACATAGATTTGCTGTTGGTGTATTCTGTGAACTTTCTGTGTGTTACAGAAAGCCTTCGATTGTATGCAACACGACAGTTTAATAGATAAACTAAATTTGTATGGCATGAGGGGGAACATGGCCCAATGGTTTCTGACATATCTCACTGGTAGAACTCAATTTGTGAAGATGATGTCTGCAGATCCCAATGGTGAGACAAAAATCATAAAATCTTCCTATCTTCCAGTGCTGCGCGGCGTTCCTTGGGGATCTATCCTGGGGCCGGTGCTTTTTGGTCTATACATTAATGACATTGTTTTGTTTTTATCAAAATTATATGTAACTCTATACGCAGATGATATTTCTATTCTCACTGTACCTCCTGTAACTGACTGCAACATTGGAGACCTGTGTAATAGACTAATGGTTGTCTTGAATACCTGGTTCTCTAAGAACAAACATGCTCTTAGCCTCGAAACGACAAGGTACATCGTTTTCCATAATCGTCAGAAACTTATTACACCGTTAAATATGTATTTAGACAATCATTCGTTAACTGGTTCACAAAGTGTAAACTTTCTTGGTGTGTCACTTGAGGCAACGTTAGGATGGACCGAGCATTGTAACAAATTAGCGTCTAAATTTCATAGAAAAGCCTATTCATTTAAAACCTTACGCTCCGAGATTTCGGCTTCTTGCATGAAGTCTTTGTACTATGCTGAAATACAGACAAGGTTACAATGCAGTATACTATTATGGGGTCTTTCTAACGCAAAAAGCAATTGTACATTCTCTCGTCGGTGCTAGATACGCTGAATCATGTGGACCTATCTTTAAAAGACTTGCTATACTGCCAAGACTTGGTATACTGACTTGGCCTGTTTATGTATATTGGAATGTGGTTACTATATTTTCAAAGAAAGAGAAGCTATACCTACAAACATGGATTTCTGCAGCTATAACACTAGAAGTAAGGGCGATTTACATTTACCTGTAAGCACGCTTTGTGTTGCGACTCATAGTGCCCACCATTTGGGAATAAAAATATTCAATCACCCACCTGTTTCCATTAACACTGCAGTAACATTCAAATCATTCCGCAAAAACCTGAAATGTTATTTAGTAGACAGTATGTTCTATTCAATTGACGAATGCTTTGCTGCTTAATGTATCTTGCTTTGATTTTTCTTTAATTATTATTATTATTTCTTCTGTTATTGTCGTTTTTTCCTTGTTGCTTTTTTTGACTTAATTATACACACGTGTATGTTGTGTTAAATAATTCAATAATTCAATTTTCGTTAGTTTCTATCTATAATGTAAACAACAAGAGATTTTGTCGTTTCTGTGTTTAGTTCAAAAGCAATTATACGACCTATAATTAGAGTTTGTTAAAAAGGTGGTACCGGATGGCAGTAGCGTAGTGGTAGCGGCGTAGGTAGGGGTAATTTTCAACTCGTAGTCGATCTCGACAGTACCGCGAAAGAGTTCAAAGCGACAGTACGTTGCACGCTGCACGCCAAATAATTACGCGGAGGTGGGACGCCCAAAGGGTGTAACGTTCCCTTCGAATATGTCAGGCATTTCCCTGGACTAGAATATAGAAGTCCGCATATTTATTGCACAATATGCAATAGCGGATTGCTAAGTCGCGATAGGTTTGAATGTAGAAAACATTGTAAAAGTAAATGTCATGTATTGAATTTAAGAAACAGTATTCCATACTGGCAATTTTTGTATGATTTTATTTTTATGTTGTGTGTGCAACATCACACAACATCCAGTATCTAATGAACACTTTCGTCTATTTTGGGCTAAATACGTTCCCTCATGGAAGCTGCCAACATCTATGCAATTACGATACAGTTTGCCACGTGTGCAAGGTACAATAAAGGAATGTATAAAAGACGAGTTAAGAAATGAGAAAATCTGCCTATGTGTGGATGAAACAACTGATGCTCAGAAACACAGCGTCATTCATGTTGTAGCGCGTCCTTTAAAACGTGATGGTCCACCAGCTTCATTGTTGTTATCCAATAAAAGAATTCAGAAAACTATTGCAGAAACCGTTGTCAAGGTAATAAAAGACTCGTTGAGAGAATTTTGTATCACAGGAACCCAAGTTACAATGTTCGTTACTGACGGAACCGCAACAATGTTGAGAGGTGGTAGGATGTTGAAAATATGCTTTCCGACTCTTCTTCACGTAACATGCCTCATACACGCATGTCACCTCGTAGCAGAAACCATTCGAAAAAAGTATCCGATGGCGGATAAGTTAATAGCATCTACCAAAAAAGTGTTCATCAAATCTCCCAAACACATCCGTGTATTCAAACAATTGTGTCCGAAATTACCACCACCACCTCAGACTGCAATAACGTGATGGGGAACATGGCTCCAGGCAGTATTTTACTATCAGAAATATTTTTCACAAGTGAAAAATGTCATCTTGAAACTTGATTCAAATGATTCTACAGCAGTTCGAGATAGTCAGCAACTTTTTTCCAATTCGGACGTTCAATAACAAATAGATGAAATTTCCATGAACTATTCTGAAATTGCACAAGCTATCGAACAATTATAAAACAGTCACTTATCTGCACGAGACGCATTAAATTGCATAAACAGTTTACAAGTCGCTCTAGAAAACTTGACGAACACTATAGGAGTCGATGTTGCTCAAAAATTTGGTGCAATTTTAACGAAAAATCCCGATTTACAAAAGGTTCGGTCCATAACTGAAAATCAAGAGTGCCCAGATGAGGAAAAGGAATATCTGACATTTGCAAATCTTACTTCACTGGATATCGAACGATCATTTTCGAAGTATACGACAACGTATTCACAACACCGTCGACGGCTGAATGAATCGACAATGGAAGCGTTGCTGATGCTGCAATTCTACGCAGCTTACCAGGGCGGTTGCCAATTGCCACAGTGGACATCAAGACGACAGGAAAAGGTAACAATATTATTTTTCACTAATATTATATATTACGTACCTACTTTTATGCGGTGCGCCACTGCCGGTACCACCTTTTTAGCAAACTCTACTTATAATCAAGTACTCGAACTGTGTGGCATTGGAGCACTGAAACACTTCACTAAAACCCTTACCACAATACTTCACTCGCACTGGATACAAGCTATCATCAGCAGTAAAACTAAACTAAGAGACCCTCTATTAGTTCAGTTACTCAAGTGTGTGGGAGAAAATCCTTTTCCTTTGAACATTCGCTTATAAAATCACTCAAAATTTCCCATCATGTATTTATATTCAATATTAAAATAATTATCTTTCAAAAATCATTTCCTCCAAATTTGTTTTTCATAGAGCGTAATATCCACCCAAAGTGAATTTGAGCAGCCTTTTCGATCAAGCCATAAAGACACTTTCAAGTCGAATCTAACCCTCAAAACTGTCAAATTAGGGCGAGTGAAAGAGAGAGACGACACGCTTCCGTCCTCTAATGATCCGTTTTTAATTAAAATTGTTGCGAAAACGCTCAAACAAACACCCGCCGTCTTCCATAATTAAGGAGAACCCGGCGAGGTAATATTTTTCGTCCACGCCTTGCCCTAGTCGTCTCAAGACGCCGCAGACGCGTAAAAGGACAGAGTGAAGAAAAGTTGTAGATGTCGCTGTGTGTGATTTAGACCAGGTTAAAAATGTTCACGTCGAAAGGTTAAGGTTGAATTTTGTGTTAGTTGTAAAAAAGTTGACGAAAAAGAAATAATCAAGTTTAAAAGCAATGACGGAGTAAAAAAATAATGCGCTTAGTAAGAAAAAAATCTCCATTACTGTATTTGAATTTTATGACAGTTAATGGCGTTCGATTTATCTGAAATAGCAACTGCAAAATTTCTAATAAAAAAGATACTTATACTATAAAGGATATTATATAGGATGAGTACGGGACTGGTAGCGCAGCGCCTAGCGCGCTGTACTATCAGTCTCGGGATACCAGTTTCGAACCCCGGGCTCGCAATTTTCAGAGTGAGGTTTTCCATAGTTTCTCTTGCTCCAAATTTGGCTAATGCTGAAGGTGAATATCTTAAGACGCTGTAGGAGCGCAGGTGTTACAATCATTCATAGCCGGCCGATGCCACCTATAATTGGCGAAAAGTTATTGAAGAATATACGAGGTGTAATTAAAAAATACGGTGAATTAATTTTTATAGCAGCAACTGCTGATGCTACATTCATTTAAGTTTCAATTCGATAGCCTGATTCTTTAAGATAGTCAAGTTTGAACAAGTTGTGACTTGTCAATCTGCTTCCAGAGTCGGAAGAGTGAGGTCGTCTGTCGCATTATGGATTTCGAACAACGCATTAACATTAAGTTTTGTTTCAAGTTGTAAAAAAGTACATGAAATGTTAAAATCAGTGTATGGCGATAATGTGGTGACTCTGAAGACTGTTTACAAATGGTATGAGCGATTTCAATGTGGAAATAAGTCGGTTTAAGGCGAGCAAAAAGTGCCATAAATGATTCGTTCAAGCAGATGATTGACTATTCGACAGCTTACCGAAGAAGCGAATATCTCGTGCGGATTCGTGCAAAGTCTTTTAACCGATAATTTGCAAATGAGACAAGCGAGTGCGAAATTTGTTCTTAGACTTTTGACTGGCGAACAGAAGGAAAATCGTGTGCAGTATGCACAGAATTGAAGGATCGTCTTGAAGCAGATCCGGACTTCATGGCCAATATTATAACTGGGGATGAAAGTTGGGTGTATGGATATGAGTCGTCTGAGACGAAAAATCAGAGTTCCCAATGGAAAACGAGTGGCTCTCCTTGCCCTAAAAAGGCACGTCAGTCAAAGTCGAACGTTAATGATGCTCATTGTTTTTTTTTTTATAGTGAGGGCATAGTGCCTGTACGGAGAAAAAGACCTGAAAAATGGGTTAATGGCTTCCTTCATCATCACGACAACGGACCGTGACACACCTCGCTTCTGATCCGCGAGTTCTTGGCCGAAAAAAAGGTTCCAGTCTGTCCATGCAACTTCTAGCCTTTTCCAAAAATAAAAGCCGCGCTAAAAAGAAAACGTTTTAATACCATTCGCGACATTAAGAGGGCCACGACGGAGCAACTGAAGGCCCTTCCGATAAAAGATTTCCAGAAATGCTTTCAATCATGGAATCAATGTTGTGATAAGTGCATCGCTAGCCAAGGAGAATACTTTGAAGGAGATTAATTCAAATTTGATGTAAGCTTATTACTTTGTTAGTAATGAAATTATTCACCGTATTTTTTAATCACACCTCGTAAGGGCCTGAATTATTATTATTAATCGTGAATTATGAGAATAAGTCGTGTGGTGCAGAATACATCGAGACCTTTCTCGTTTACTCGAGAAACGTAGAAGAACGGTATTTCTTACGTTTAATCTGATTTACTAACCCAACATAATAGACTTTACTGTGTTTTCATTTAATTCTTTTCTTAGCTCCAAAATGCTCTTATTTAAGATTTAGTACTTGTTGTTGTCGTAATGTTCAAGATCCACTTTACAAAATTACACAGTACACTACTTACATTAACTAAATTATTGACTCAATAGCAATATTTACTAAGTTATATGGCTGCTATCTTTTTCTATCACTTAACCTATTCATGTGTGTTTCTTTTAGAATGAAGCTAGATAACGTTTCTAACAAGAGGCAATTAAATGATGTTAATAAATTAACTAAGTTTTCTTTTCTGCGCAAAGTGGAGCCTTCTTCTCTTTAGTTCGAACCTTCGACGTCGAATCGGTCCAATAAATTAGCATAGTACTATTTCATGATTGTCCTTCCTTCCTCAAAATATTCAATTAAGATTATGCCTTGCGAATTCCAAAAAATCGTCGCCATAACTTTTCCGGCTGCTGGAATCGTCTTCGCCTTCTTTGGTGCACGTCCGTCGCGAAAACCCATTTTTCCAATTAACCTTTGGTTGCTGGCGTGTAGTAATGTTTCCATGTATGTCTCATCTACAATCACATAACGCCGCAGAAACTCATTCGCATTACGCTTAAACGTCTAAACATTGCTTTGAAGTTATCACGCCATTCCGTTTTTGTTGTGTTGTTCTTATATCAAAGTAGTAAGTCTTAAGAGTTTCAACGAAATCTGAATTTTCAGCTTGCCGATGGTCCCTTGTTAGCAGGTAACCACTAACTGGCCAAGTGTTCAAATTAGCTGACTTGGAAAATTTTGAAACTTGATCAATACTGAAGTGTTGTAAAATTTATATCGTCGAACGCAGCTGTCACTCCAACAAGTATAGTGTATTAAGTAGGGCCACTCGGTCAATGTGAAATTCCCTTGTGTGGATATTAGCCTTTTTCGGAAGCTCCTATTCCATCCCAAGCCTTCGATCATTGGAGTGGGGATACTAGGAAGTTTATTTAAGTTTAGCCAACGACAAACGTGATGGAAAGGTGAAGTTATTCCTCTTCAGTTAATTTTCCTATTTTCGTAATGCTTCAAAATTAATGAAAAATAGTCCTACAACAAATAACAGCGTAAATTTAGAGGTATTTCGAGCATAATTTCGTAAATTAAATGTTTTTCGTAAAGTTTCTGTCCAGAACATCAGTAAGTTTTATTATTATTGGGTTATCAGTGGATTTTTGTAGCACAGCTTAATATATTTTGAGTCATCCAGTTCATTAAGCCACATTAATAAATAGGTCTATTCATCAAAATTCATCGTTGAATTATATTTGGAAAGGAATTATCAAAATTTGCTGTGGATAAAACAATCGCCATCGCGATTAAAATAAAGGAGAAGAGGGACGCCAATTGATTTTCTCACTTTTGGTCAAGCTTCCATCGAGTTAACTCGTGTTTTGGCTGCGCTTCCAGTTTCAAGTGTTCAGGTTTCCAGTAAATGTAATATGAACATAGAGTTTATACTGACATCGTCGCAAAATTCAGGTTAGTTTCAATTTTTGGTTTCATTTCCTTTAAAATCTCATTTGTTGATCTTAAAATTCGTTTAAATTCCCGAAAAAAGCGTTTAAGAACATTTCCGAACCCTCAGTTTACATAATTATTTATTTACCTTGCGAAAATTGACGATTTTTAACAATTTACCACTTTTAAAACACTTCAATACATTACAAAAACAGATGAAAGCTGAAGATTATTCATGGTTTTGTTCCTTCGAATCTGAATAAAAGAGTTATGATAAGTAAGAGGCGGGAAATCTTTTACCTGTCAAAAAAAAATTGTTCATAACTTGTGTAAGGTGATTCTGGCCTCGCAGGTAGTCTCCGTGAAATTTCCAGCCATTTAAAATGCCATTTAATGTTGATCTCTTACAATGATTAGTTGGCTTTTTGCATTTTTTTTATCTTGAAATGGAAATACTAATCATCTCTATTGATTCTATGATATCTAGGGATATTAAGCAAAAGCATTGAAAGAACCGAAATTTGATATTTATAAAGTTAATCATCCGCCACCTTTAATCTCCAAAATTTACTTATTTTCCAAGCTGCTCCTCGATGTTAGAATAATCTCCTGTAACGTAATGAGAAGTTGAACTGCATCTTGAACACTTTCTCTAATCCTAACCGTTAAGGCACGCTTTAAAATCGTATCTTACTTCTAACCAGCCGCACCGCGACTAAATTGACTGTAAGAAAGAGAGAGACACCTACAACGTCTCCATCCTCTAATGATCCGTCTTTAATTAAAATTATTCCGAAAACGCTCGCACAGGCGTCCGCCGCCTTCCATAATTAAGGGGAGCTCAGTGAAGAAATATTTTTCGTCTTCGCCTTTTTCTTCTCTTATTTTTTTGGTCGGTGGGATCCGCGTCCAGACGCCGCAAGTGCGCGAAAAGCATCTGGCGGGCGGCGAGGACGTTGTAGACATTCGGTCCGGTTAAAAACTTTCACGTTTGACCATTATAAATTGCGGCGGCGGCGGTGGACCGTACGTTAGCGTGGATTCAACCGGGCTGCTATGATTTATGGGATCATCAGCGCGGACTGACGTTTTACTTCACTCGTATGTAATTTCATATTTTGTTTTCATCGCCGTAAGCACTTGCGAAATGTCTCGACGAGTTCCTGTCAACATATTCTTTTCAAGTTGATTTCAGCTGAAATCAATAATGCGTTTTCAAGATCTTGGTACGAATTTATTTACATTTTTGGATACCGCTTAAGAATTTGAATAAATTTCTATGCATATTCCCTATAGCTGAAGTCAATTTTCGACATTTTAACGTTTCCTTGAAATTTTGAGTATATTTTCAGAATTTAATTTGTAGATACTTGAGATAATTTCGCCAAATTCACAGTATAGATGAACTGACCCATGGCGAGTTTGAAAAGCGTATTTCTAAAACAAAACCACCTTCGGTATTATAAGAAATTAACCTACTTCCGGTTTCACAGGAAGTGTAAAGATGTTTTCATAATTTGAGACGAAACTGCTCGAGATAATTTCACCAAATTTTACTCGTAAAATTAGTATTATATTGTAAAGTTAAGAAATTTATTTTTATTCTGCTCGGATTTTCGGATTTGCCGGAAGTTGATGCCACTTCCGGTTTTTTCAAAATTGTAAAAATTTTTGGTGATGTGTAACGTAATAACAGCTTCTAGATAATTCTTATGGTATTGATGTATTAAGATTGTATTATACATCCATAATCTACATTAATAAGGTTCGACAAACGAGTGCAACGTCAGAGGCGTAACGCGTAAAAGTAGGTACGTTAGATACAGTATTATTAAAAAATAATATACTCTTACCTTTTATCGACGTCTTGATGTCGAGAAAATACTACTGCCCAAAGACGTCAAGACGTCAATAAAAGGTAAGAATATATTATTTTTTAATAGTGCTGTATCTCACGTACCTACTTTTGCGCGATACGCCTCTGACGTTGCACTCGTTTGTCGAACCTTACTTATTAATTTAATTAATAATACCACAGTGTAAAGGCTGAATAATAAAAGGTATCCATTGTAAAGTTAGTATAATTAACTTTAAAATACAAACACAGCAGTAATTTGCGCATGCTTAAAAACCATTTTAACAGACATACCAAATGTGATGTTTGGTTATACAAAAAGAGAAGAAACCGTTTTTTTCTTTCAATTGCGTTTTTAGTTTTTAGAAGATTATAAATATATTTCAATATATCGATTGTGAAATATTTGAAATGAAATAATAAAAAAGTTGACACTATATTTCATAAAGAAACTTTGTGTAATGAACAAAATATTATTTTACGTTAATTTTATAGATACATCAGAAAAATGCAAAACCATAATACGGGATACATATTTTAAGATATATTTGTAAATGGCGGAAAAGATATTTTTACACGTATATAAAATTCGTGAATCTTTTACTTTTCGTAATAATAAAAATAATAACAGAAAAAAAAATTCTCGATGTCCAATGTCGACGGATTCGAAACCGACTGGGCGGACTCTGCCGCTGCACTAGGCGCTACTACCCATGGACGATATCTAATATGTGTTTGTACTTCGTAACTCCAGTAGAAAGTCTCTGTAAAGTTGATCAGACAATAAGTTATTTTATTTGAATTGAAAAATAATGAAATGTCTACAAGATTTTTCAAGAAGGATGAGATAAACGTTATTTTTTTGCACCAAACCGGTAGTCTTGGTTTTACAAAAAGTTCAGGTTACCAAAAGTCTAAAATTTATTTCCTGAAGTATTTATTTGACGTAAAAGGTTTTTCTTCAATACCTTTCAAGGCTCTGAATCTCCAAAATGGGATGCAGCTTGTGGAGTTACACACTGCAAGTTACGCATGCATATCTTAAAAGCTGCTTAAGATCATGGAGGTATGGGCGGATGGTATTCCACCTATTTTTGTCTTCGACAAACCCCACAAATCCTTAATACACCAACAGATAGCGGTGAGAACAACTTATGTCTCTTCGTAGACATAAGCAAAAACTAATAAAAGAACTGGAGCAGGAGTATTCTCTGAGGAGTTCCTTTGGCCATAATGAAAATGCTGGTAGTGGGGAAGCGGACAGACTAGACAGAAGAGGTTCTGGTATGACGGGGCTCCCTTCAATCCTGCGTCCGCGCTTCATGAAAGAATCAGAACTGTCACCATTTTTTGGTGAGACGAAATGAAATTAATTTCTACTGCATCGCTAAAGTCGTTTCGACAGCAATACCTGAGACTCTCCATGGTTGTTGGAATTCTGATTAGACTTTGCTGGCTAAGGAAGCACTCCTACGAGGTGGTATTAGCCAAACATCTGTCATGCGGGGGCTGCCAAACTGAAAACTAAACAGTGGAACACTTCCTCTGCATTTATCCTACGCTGATATCAATCAGAAGGACTATGCTGGATGACGGGCCATTTCCTTGGCAACTGCCCAACTCATGTGAAGGCAATGAGATGAATGACCGCCTAGGAGACTCCCGGCATATAGAGGAAGCATGATAGGCTGATTGTAGCCTAATTGCTATGAGATCCATCTTACCCTTATAATCATGATTGATGAATAATCCACTTAAAGAATGCGAGGTAGGCGCCATAAGGTCTACACTGTGTATATTACGGCTCGAAGAGTAGTGGTTTTTAGTAGCCAGCCAGACAACGTGACTAGTGCATGAAAATGTCTCAGATAACGAAAATTGAGTACCGCACGGTCATGAAATTTTTAACAAAAGAAGGGCATACGCCTAATCACATTAAACAACATTTAAACAGCGTTTATGGTGATTTATCTCCTTCATATTCCATTGAAAAAAAGTAGGCAAACTGTTTCCGTTTGGGGCAAGAGTCCCTTGCAGATGATGAGCGCCCCGGTTGGTCAATTGAACTGGTAACACCTCAAAACATTTTAATTATTCAAGAAATGGTATTAGCAAATCGCCGTTTGAAAGAGAAGGAATTTGCTGCATAAATTGAGAGAAAATATTCGCGCAAAACGTCGAAGAAAATTGACAAAAGGCGTTCGATTATTGCACGACAATGCACCCGTCCATACTGCCGTCACTTCCCAAGCTGCCATTCGCATGTGGCTTTCAGGAATTGGAACATCCACCGTATAGTCCGAAAGTGGCTCCAAGTGATTATTATTTATTTTGTAATTCAACATTTTGAGGCAACACTTAAGATTATTTTTACAAGGGTATAGAATTATTAATTGATCGTTGTAATAAATGTATTGAAGATAGGGGAGGTTATATTGAAAAATAAAAATTGTTCATTTTTTCTATATCAGGCCCAGAATCTATGGTGCCTACCTCCTACATAAGATACATCAATCCAGGCTACCCCAATCATTCTACGACCAATCTCAGAATAACAGTTGTCTCTAATTCGTCATGTTAAGATTTAAAGGCATCGTGAAGTTTTTCTATTAATCGATAACAGCTTACCCGTTTCATGGCTTAATTTTAAATTTAGTTAACTCTTTTTGTTTAGTAATAGATCATTTTGTTTTTTATTTCAATAGGGAAGAGATACCACAGTAATACTTTACACATGCATATTTTTTGCATTTTCTATTGATGCAAGGGGATACTTCATAAATAGTTTCTTTGGTTATTTTTTGGAAATTGAACATAAGCGTTACCTGTTTAGCAATACAAAAGTGAAAGGATCCATCTACTGCTGTTGCAGGATCTTATACCGGTTGTCAACCAAATCTGATTTAATTGCTATATAATAATAATATTTTTTTGATTATATTTAATTTCCTCCAGCCCATCACCTGACCCAACAACAGAGCACAAAAGAAAATGTCCGCACTCTATCCCCAAGGTCCTCACGAGGGAATCGAAACCGGCCACGTCACATGATAAAAATACAAAATCCCGATGAAGAAGTAGTACCAACAAAAATAATGCAGTTGACTATTCTCCCACCGCCATAGTCAGTCGTAAAACCGCATAAAAATGTTTGCTTCACTTACTTTTAATAACGAATTTAAAAAAGGAGTAATGATTTATAATTCAGCATTCACAGCGATATGTCTGCCTGAATACATGGGCTTTCGCCTATGAAAATATAATTAGTTTAAAAGCACGCAAAATAAACATTTGTTTACAGTGCGGAAGCTAGCGTGTACGCCGAATAGAAAACCGCTTTTAAAAGTTCCAACGGGCGTTCGATAACAGTTGCAACTTTGTAATTCGCTAATGTTTGTTTTATTGTAGCCACACACCGCTGCAGAGTTTGCGTTGAGCGGACTTGTTTATCAGGCAAGCTTAGCCGGGACTGGCCGCAAAACAGAACCTGAAATCTGCACGTATGTATGTATATTCTCGACGGACTTGTGTGCGCTCACTAGAAAAAAAAGGCTAATACAGAATCGTATTTACTTATATTTACATAATCTAGGAAAAGAGCCACTGCCGCGTCACCTGAGTCTGATGATCTAGTTCTAGGATAAATATTTAAATAAACGCCGACTTTAAAAGTCGAACACAGTATTTCCTTGAATTTAGCGGGACTGATGTAGGATCTGTAGACGGGAAACTTTTCCTCTTCTACTCTATTTTTAAATTATATCATTCGCATATAATAATGACCCGGTTATCGTCGTGAAATTTTGCGATCGTATATAACATTGTACCGCTGGCGAGGAGGTTAATTATGTACATTGCATTACATTAAACTTGTTTAGCTAACCGCATGGAAATGTGTGGCACGGTACAAGAACATACGACTAGTGCCGCTATCTATTACATAAGGATTCCTTTGGGTACGTTTAGCGTTAATTTAGCGTTACTCTTCTTATTGTTTGCTACGGAGAATAGTTTATATATTCATTAAAGGTGAAATCAAGGATATCATAATATGCACTTGTGTTACATGCATACATACATTAGTTGCTAGGTGGGTGTAGGATATCTTGACATAGGAAAGTGTAAAGAAATAAAGCTATTTGATCGAATTCAAATTCAAGGTAATAATCATAATAAATGGTCTTTATTAAAAATGATATATACGCAATGATCTATACGACATCAACACACATTTGGTGAAGTTCAGACTTCTGTCTGCTTTTCAACTTAACCCTACTAAGTTTAGACAAAATAATATATGTATATGACATATCAGCTACCCACCCACCCCTCAACCGAAGGTACAAAGTAGAATAAGGACAAGGTGAAGATTCTATTACATTTAATCCATTACTATATAGGAAAGAGAGGGCCACAGGGCACCTATTAAGCAATGTATTGAAGTGTTGTAAAATTTACATCGTCGAACATTGCTGTAATTCCGGCATGTATAGTGTATTCAGTATGGCTACTCGGTCAATGTGAAATTCCCTCTGGCGGATATTAACTGTTTTTCGGTAGCTCCTACTCTTCCCAAGCCTACGAACTCTGGAACGAGGGTACTAGGGACTTATTATAAATCTAGCCGACGACAAGCGTGGGGTAACGGGGAAGAAGCTCCTCTTCAGTTTGATTTCCTCGTATCGTAAATCCTCAAAATTAATAGAATATCTTCCTACAACAGGTAAGAACGTACATTCGAAGGTATTTGTCTTCGTTTGCGGTCGCCAATCTATCACATGATTAGGAACGCTGAGAAGATATTTAGTGATATTTTCACCGGAGAGTTGGCGCCATAATACACGAAACATAATAGTTTTTTGTATAGTTATGTCATGTTTTTAAATCAATATGTATTGTGTTCACAATGTGTAGATTTGTCCTGTAATTGGGTTTACCTGTTGGACAATAAACATTATTATTATTATTATTATTATTATTATTATTATTATTTGTAGCATGATTTCGTAAATTAAATATCTTTCGTCAAGTAATTAACGGTACCGTCAGTAAAATTTATTATTGTTGGGTTGTCGGTGATTTTTTTGTATCGCAGAATAGTATATATGAGACTGATATATACATATGAAATTTTTAAAAATAAAATTTATCGTCAATTTGTATTTGGAAAGGAATCATCAAAATTTGCTGTAGATAAGACAATCACTATTGCGATTAAAATTAAGAAGAAGAGGGGCGCCAGTTGATTTTCTCACTTTGAGTCAAATTTAGATCGAGGTAACTCGTATTTTGGCTGCGCTCCCAGTTTCAAGTGTTAATATTTCAAATCGTATTATAAATTCAAGTTAGAAGTGAAGGTTGGTGGTTAAGGATAGGCAGGTTTCCTGTAAATGTAATATAAACATAGAGTTTATATTGACGTAATCGTAAAATTCAGGTCAGTTTCCATTTTTAATCTTAAATTTCGTTAAATACTCATTTGTTGATCTTAAAGTTCATTAAAATTGCCGATAAAGTGTTTAGGAACACTTCCGAACCCTCAGTTCATTCATATTATTAATCAATTAATTTTTGGAAAATTTAATTTTTTTCAACAATTTACCTTTTTCACAGTTCAATACATTATTATTATTATGTCAAAATTACATTATGGAAAGCCGCTGTCATTAACGCCATGTGAATAGTGTTCAATCGATTGCGGTCCGGCAACCTATATCACAGTGGTCCGTTTTCTGACTCGTTTTCAATTCTGCAGCGGTTTATACAACCTATAGCCCATTTTCTTTGCCAAAAACTACCAGCATATGACTGGATTTATATTCCCCGTAACTTCCGGCACACGGACTCGTAGAAGAAATACAAATGCTATATCCCTAGAAACAGTTTTTGTCACTTCATACGTACAATTCAGATATTTCTCATGTTTTGTATTACAAATGGCAGTTACAAGTGCCGTTGCAATATATATTTGAGGTACCACTTCGTGCCCTGTGATACCTCTGTACTAAACCTTAAGCTATCATACATGTGACTTTTTCAACTATTGTTCGAAAATTTTCCTCAAATGGTAAAAAATATCTAGTTCAAGGTATTGTCATGTCGATTAGGATGTGATAGAAGGTTAAGAATGAAATTTGCAGTAAAAAAAACTACATTACTGAATTTATGTTTCCTTGCCAATATTGCATTGTCATCATCATAAATGCATTTTTTACAAGGTGTTAGACGTCAAAGGAGCAAAGTTTTGATAGAAATTTTCGATAGACACTCAAATTGGCCCTGTATGTCCAATAGAAAGCTTCATTGCAGGATCGCACCATTGGTTTACTTCTCGATAATAAAATGATGTGAAGTATTAGTAGTTAAGCATTGACATGCGTTGATAAATAATTGCAATCACAGGCATTTGTTAAACAGAGTTCACCTAAGAAATTACTCATTTTATTGTTTATTGAGGTCAAAGAAAACTTTTGCGTCAACTTTTAGACCATTTGACACTCGCAGGTTACTCTACCCTCAATAGTTGGAAAACTTCTTATTGATCCTACTAACCCATGCTTCAAAGACACCACACCTAGGTGTCTTCCTAGGCGGTTTTTTTTTAACCAAACATGATTTTGAACCTAAAAATTACAATTGGACCTAATAAAGAATGAGTTGGAGAGTAGAGACAAAGACATAGCTCTCACTTTTCTCTATTTTTGAATTCTCCAACAATAGCTGATTCCAAAAAGATATCCTCAATAGTATTGAAGATTATAACACCCCAAAGCTTGAAAGAATTAATCTTGATATTGTTAAGGTCAAATGGTAGAAGGTACGGCGACGTAGAACGACGGCAAGAAGTCAATGAAATGACAAGAGAACCAAGAACTGGTGTAGACTAGCAGAGACCTAACCTCCAAAACTATCTCTGTGGAATAGTTTCATCCAGTAAAAGTAATTATTTTAATTTCAATGAATTTTTGAAAGCACCTGAGTACAAACAATTGTACAGCAGGTCTGTCTCCAATAGAGAACAGTATTCCTGTACATAGTTCACAGCAGGATTAATTACCAAATGCTCATTTCTTTCGCATATACTTCCTTATATCGACATTTTAATCAATTTGTCATATTTTATTGAAAATCTGTTGTGTTAATAAATAAATCATTATTATTATTTAACTTCTTTCCCGTCAACCCCCCGGATCATCCCCCATCCCCCCCTCCGGATCCGTCTCCCGGGAAGAGAGGCGGGAGTATCGCGGGACCCTAATTTATTGTTTATTGATTTTGTCGGTTACAAAGATGCAAAATCAGGGAATGTAAAAGTTACTTCAGCTACTAACTGTTTCTCACTGTTACATGTACTCGCGAATACGCGGCCTCCCCTTATCACATCTCTCCTGCTTCTTTTCTCCAAGATGAGCGGGTAAGGTTTACCGCCTTTAGGTTATCGGGAAGGTGGCTTCATGAGACCTAAGGATCCTATGTATGCCCAGTATGACATATTTTAGCATCTGACGCGTTATTAGTGTGGCGGTTCCTTCATCCAGACCTACTGTTTTATTATTATTATTATTATTAAACTTCAAGTTCAACTCTGGGATGATTTACGTAATAATAAAATTTCAGAAAACACTAAATTACTCCATTCATGTCCACTACTAATCGCAGAATCTTGCTAGAATATCCATGGAAAAGTTCTCTCGCAAACTTCACGAGGTGGTACCTGTAAGATCTGGTAAACAGCAGCGGAGGTTTTCATATATGGCTAACTCTCCGCCGTATATCAATACACAGGTAAGACGATTCTTCCACAGTAAACGTTTCTTATTTGTAAACGATCTCAATATATTATGGTGCTAATAACATTTCCACGTCCAACGTAGCGGTTAAGGACCTATTAGCTATGCTTTCAACTAACTCGATCAACTTCGGAGATGTTCTGACCTCTTTACCTCTTTGTAATACGTTGTAAATGTACTTTTGAAATTTTACATTGGTATCGCACTCCAAATCGTATTTGTAAATTTGTGCTAATTTAAACATTTTTTGTTATAGGTATATCTACGTCATTAATGTCAGTAACTACCATAGAATATACTTCTATGCTAGTTATAGACTAATTGTTTTTATTATTTGATCGCAGTATACCAGAAATTGGCTGGTGTATAATCCTTTTTACCTTTATTTTAATGGAAAAGATCAAGTTTATCTACCTTCAAGGTCGAGCTACATTTCTGTAAAGTCTAGATTAACTTAAAATAGCCCGTATACATACGTAAATGTATTATTGCACTCTTCACTTTCCTTACTCTAAACTACTTTCCTTAAAAGTAGATTTCCCATCTCCCACAACAATTGTATAAATGCAGATTTTTCGAGTCTTTTATTGGAAACATAAGCAAACAAAGCGACTCCCCGTCTACAACTTTAGCAATTTCACTCCCGAAACCCGCGTATTTTAACGCGTATCAACCCTCGAACATTTAACTGCAACAAGCAATGCTAACACTTAATAGGCAAACTTCAACGGTCCGGAGAAAATTTTATTCAACACTTCAATTATTAGACTCCCGCGTTCGTAACGACTTAGTTCGTAAACTGGTCGCGAGAATGCGCTCTCGCGGAACGAGATTGTGTACGTTCCGCGAGAAAGAGAGAGAGAGGGATCCTGTTATTGCCGCTTTTTACGGCCCGTATTATGAAAAGATGCCGCTCTGCAATTAGCAACTACAACAAAATTTCACGAAAGATATAAAGATTCTTTTCTTTCTTCTTCACTTCGTTTTTACGGATTAGTAAAGGTTTCTCTTTATTTGGTGAATTAGACGGGATCGTTGCAGTTCTATTGTGCACAAAAAAGAATATATAAGGAGAGTGTATTTTAACCTATGGGGTAAAATTCACTCAAATTAGGGGTACATGTCACAACTTGAGGGGAAAAACAGAAAGTGGAATAATTTTATCCTAAAACATCAGATTGTTGGGTAAAATTATTTTAAAATGAGGTATGTGTGCAGACGCAACTTGTGGATAACACCTAATAGTCCTCGTAGACGCTCCACGCATGCGCATAATGTTCTGTACCGTAGAATTTTCATTTAATAGAACAAAATAAAAACAACTTCGAATTGAAACGGTGCAAAACTCAATCGCAAAAGTAAAATTACCCATATTGTAGGAAGTCCATTACAAAACATTTTTGGGGAATTTTACACCAAAAATAGGAGGCAAATTTGCTACCTCCTATTTTTAGTGTAAATTTCTCCAAAGGGAAAATTTTAAACTATGATGTGAAATTTACCACACGTCACTTTAAAATTCCCACCTTACATTTTTACAATTTACAATTTTATATGGAAATTTTAGGCAGAGACTTAATGTTTCGTTAGATAGTAGTTTTTATTTGAAAATCAAATCAAAATCAATTGTATTATTATTGTATTTCCCAAAAAAGTGCAATATCTTCGAAAATACTGGAAATAAGTATTATGTTATTAGTACCGTTTTAAAGGTAATTTTACAAGGGAATTGCTAACAAGATCAAAAAATATATGTTCTAGTTAAAACGATCTAAAGAAAGCGTTTGAATTTCGATCAGTTCTGCACGACAGATTTAACACCCCAATGTGTAAATGCAGATAAGTGAATTATTAGCAGCGTATATTCATACATAACCTTAAATCCCCTCTATTGTGCAGTAGATTCTTTTTCTAATCTAAAGGTGCTTCACATATTTGCAAATAAGTAAAACAAATAAAATGAAATTTCAATTAATATTCTATTATTATTATACAAATATTGTTATTATGTTTACCTATCGTGGAGTGTTTTATTTGTAAACAGACTTTTGTAGAAATTATACTTTATAATAAGCATCAGTATTTACACAGAAATCTGAGAAATGCAAGATTTTATTGCAAATATGAAAAGTGCAATTATGGATTTAGCAAATATAAGAATTTTAAAATACATCTATTTTGAAAGCATAAGAACAAAAACACAAATGTAAATCTCTTATACAGCAGTAGTGTTAATATTTGTGATTTTATGTCACAACAATTACAAAGAAATATCACATGTATGCAGCCACCTAAAGAATTTAGTATCGGCGAAATGTCCGTTTCCTGATTGCCCCCAACATCAGCATGAGTTCAAACAGAATTCTGGCATGAAATCTCATTTCTACAGATACCATTACAGCAAACTTGTTCATTGGACATAAACTATTTCGATACTTTATCAGGAAAGAAAAGTAAGCACTTAAATTGGGGATAGCAACTTCCTTTAACTGTGTATATTATTTTTCAGGCATGTTTCCTTTGGTTCCCATTCGGCTTCAATATATATGTATTATAACAATAATATATATAACGTATATAATAAACCTGACTATATTGTAAAACATACTTAACAATATAGAAGCATATAACATTCTATCGTTTTATCTTTATCTACAACAAACGAAATCAACTCATTAACGAAAACTATTAAGGTGTTCCATAGTATTTATTTTATTTGACAGAAGTATCTAAGCACTTGCAAATGCTCATGAAATTTGTTGGAGCCATTATCTACAATATTTCAAAATGTTTAAAATCAACGAATTAAAGTTATAGCTTCGCCTAATCAATTCTAACCAGAGCCTTCGTGCTGCGTCTCATTGAAATAGGAAAACTGAACCACCAACGAATATGGGTATGTGTGTCTTGATTTATCGTGTTGACAAATATTCATATAAACGCTTATAGTCTTCCTAAGAACATTTATCGACCTTTAAAGGATCCCAAAATGTTTTTTTCCTATAAACGCTCAATTTCGAAAATTTTGAACCATTTAAATACTTTCTCTTACTACAAGTAAGTAGTATACACTATCAAAGATCTTTGTCAAAGACTATTATAAAATATTTGACAATATAGATTTTATACAGGCCAGATCCAAGTTCAACGATGTCTTTGATAAAAGATGCTGCATTACACTGTAAAATATTATGAAAAATTTATTTTATAAAATATTGTTGACAAAGATCTTCGATAGTGTAATATCCCCCTAAGAGAATGTAAAAATTCAGTGAAAGTTATAAATTATCGTTAAAATTACTCTAATGTGTAAAAATCCCGTGCAAAAGTACATGTAAGGTATAAATCATCGATAAAATTACCCTGAAATATAACGCTCCCTAATAAAAATACATTGAAGGTTATAAATCCAGGGGAAGATTCCCTAGCAGTGTAAAATTCATAGGAGAAAATAACTAGTAGAATATGATTTCGGTAATATTCAACTAGAAAAGAATTATCACTGTTGAAATCCCCATGACGTGTAAAACCTACAGGGAATATTACTTAAATGTAAGGTGGAAATTTTTGAAGTGGTAGGAAATTTTAAACTTACGTGTGGTAATTTTCACATTATAGTTTAAAATTTTCCTTTTGGGGAAATTTACACTAAAAATAGGAGGTAACAAATTTGCCTCCTATTTTATTTTTCGTTGCCACTCTCTTCCCTTTACTCCTAAATATTTTACCATTCCTCATATTTTTTCGAAAGCTATAATAATTAACAAAGGAAGATGCAAAAACAACAATAAATGAATTTATTGTCAATGAAAAAGTGATACTAGAACTAAAAAGCAAGATACATAATTATACAAACATAGCAACACTTACTTTATTTAATCAATTGATTAATATTAAATACACCTACAGGCTGTTCAAGATTACATACACGCTCAACGAGTCTTACAACAGTACGGAAACATGGCTTCATTCAAAGGCATACAAAATGGTTGTGAAATTGTTTTAAAAGAACTAAAGCTAGAACTACGAAGTAATTTCAGCAATTCTGATGCAACTGCAAAGCAATTAGCCGAATCTGTCGATTTATTATTGCAGTTAGAAGAGCCGCCTAAAGAGCTATGTATGGAATTTTTGACATGTGCTGAAAAGAGGCTTAGCGAGCAATTAGTTATGTTAAGAGATCAAAGTGAACATCGGGATATTTGGGGAATTTGTAGATCTGGGGTGTACAGGTTTCCTAAGCGATTTGTGCTTGGTGGTAGCATCATTCCATGATCTACAATTTATATAACTTTCAAATTTTCTAGTATTATTTACATATGAATAAAGCAGTAAAAACAATATTCCTGGTTCAATATAAGGGTTAGGTACTCATATTTAATGCTGTCCTTTACTAAAGTGCTATATAGAATCAATATTGAAGTGTATGTATATTCTTTTTAGCGAAATTGTTGAAAATGTTGCGGAAAAAGAACTTAATAATTTTATTCTGCAACATATGAAACACTATGAGACACTATATCTCTTTTCAGGCTGTGTTAAAATGTCAGAGTCCTATAACTGTCAAAATTTTAACAAAATTTGCAATATAGCCAAAAGTAATTATCGAAAGTGCACATAACCATATATCACTGCAAAGGTAATTTAAGTGGCTATCGAAAGGATCAATAAAAAATATAGCAATCTATTTAAAATAAAAAAGTTGAAGGCGGTTTCCAAAATTTGGGACAGCCTGTGTGCGATCGAAAGGCGAATCCAAATATACCGTGTGCGAAGCGCGTCTTTTTAGCTCAAAAAGCTATTGTACGCGCAATTGTTGGTGCTCACTTTCGCGACTCATGTAGGACCATTTTTCGCAACCTCGGAGTTCTGCCATTATCCTGCATTTATATTTTAGAAGCGGGATGCTATGCGTATCGCAATAATTCAAATTATACAACCAATGCGGATGCACATTCTCACGATACCCGAGCAAAAGAACATCTCCGAGTACCTATATGTACGTTGCATACCACCAGTATGGGTGCTGATATTATTAGCGTTAAAATTTTTAACAAAATTCCAGTCCTTATTAAAAGCTCTCGGTCAATTCAGTTGTTTAGGGTGAAATTGCGCGACTACCTCCTCTAACATCTTTTTTATTCTGTGAAAGAATTTTTTGATCTGGCTTAGGGTTATTATTGTGTTTCAGTGGTGGGCTGATTCTCTTTCATTTAGTATTGTCTGTTAAGAAAGAATAAAACTTTGTTTCTACTTTATTTTTTTTTCATTCTGCTATATAATTAATTTAGCTATATGTTATTACATACGTATATTATTCTTAGTTTAACTTTTCGTAATTTTTATTTTTTCTGTTCTTCACTCTTGTACTGTTTGATTAATAGTACACTTTCCTTTTCTCTGTTGTTATACTAATTTCTGCTTATTTTTGACGTTTATATACACTAGTTGTTATATAAATAAATATACTTACTTACTTACTTACTTACTTACTTACTTACCACATGTATTATACTTTAACTCAAGAAATATGACAATATGCAGCAATAAAGGTTTTAGTAATCTGTTTTTGCTGTTAGGCAAAGATGGCTAGGAAAGAGCGCCAAATTGTTTCTTGTGACGCCAGACTGAAAAGGTGCCCTCCTATTAGCCATATTCAGTCAACCAGGCTCGACAAACTTATGAGAAATATGACCATACTTGCATGTGCCATCATATCTAAAGCCAGCATTCTGAATCATTTGGCTTCGACCAGATGTTATTACATCCAACGCGCCATAGTAAATAACATTTTTCGCAGTGTTTAATAAATGACGAAATCGAAATAGTTTCACAAAAGAGGAATATCAGGAAAATGTATCCAGTATTTAGACCCGATGTACTTAGCTTTGCCAACAAATCATTACAAAAGCTGCATACATAATTTAAATAGATGCTTTCACATAACTAAAGCAAAGCTGGCTTCCACTCCAATTTTAACAGTACAACCATAAGATTCTATGGATCATTATCGTCACTAAAATTTAAGACTTCTTTATGATTGCATTCCTTTCTATGCAATAATCAAGTATGCCTATATATTATCCTTTCTTATGAACAAAATTAAGATAGATAAAACAGTTGGTGCTGAATTCAATCTGCTAATTGCATCTTAAGTTTTATATTATTTTTAAAATATTTCTGTTTAATTTGAAATAATATCTGGGGTGATACTTTGCACTTCTTCCATGATTCTACCCCTAAAATCATCCAAAGTATTAAGTTGCTGGGAATAAATCTTTGATTTGTAGATAGCCCCACAAGAAATAGTACACTGGACTAAGATCCGGGGACATGGCAGGCTATTCAATAGTAGCCTTTCGTCCAATCCATTTTTGGAGGAATCTAAGGTCTTGCTGTGACCATGGAGCAACAGGTAACTGCATCTCGTTCATTAAGGCAGGGTAATTTGCATATCTAAGAGGTCCAAATAGGTTTCACCTGTTAAATTACCATCTTGTTTCTATAAACATCATCCCAAATATTTAATTTTTAGAGGTCCCGAGTGTAAGCTTCTTGAACCTAATGTGGGTTATTTTTATGCCGATTAACCGTGTCATTTAAACAAGGGGTTGTCTCATTATAAAGAACAAGATTTATTGCAAAATTAGGATTAAAATGGCATATCTTCAACATAACTTCACGGAATTAGAATCTACTATCGAAATTGTCATCAGATAGTTCTTGCATAAAACGAGGTGTTTCATTTAGAATGTTAAATTTGCAGATGACTGATAAACGTCGATATTTCAATATTTGTGTATATAATTCTACAAAATGCGTTCTGGTATACTATGTACATACGTACAATAAATCTAATTTCCTTGATAGTTTTCATGTTAAACTCCGCCGACACACTAATGGCGTACCTGCGATAACTAAGTAATTAAGAAAGCAATATTTTCTGCAGCTAGGAATCCACAAATTTACAAAAATGCCTCGTAAATCCGGTTTTACAAATGGAAAGAAATTAGACCGTCACAAACGTTATCAAAATCTTTTCCTTTTCCGCGTTGCGGACGTACGAAAAACGTGTATCAGCGGGCGGCACGAAGAACAACGGCAACACCGACGAGGAACAACAAGAAATTATCTCTTAAATATTACGCTAATTAAACCCAGATGGAATAGCGGCGAGATTGTGCTGCGACGGTTGGTGGCACCGGCTTCGTTCGGCCGCGGAGTTACGAGAATGCCTCCGAGGACATTAAATCATCCAATTAATTTAATCGCACACCTCCTAACCGAAACACGCACATATACAAACGTTTCGCCAGCGGATTAAACTTATCTGAAATGGAGTTTTCTTTTTTCTCGGTCGCCGCGGAATTGGTTGGAAACACGGCGGCAAGGGACGTTGGACCGAATGTCGAGAGATACTATTCGAAATTCAACTTCTATATGTATTTATGATTTTTGTAATAACAGCTAAATCCAAAGAATAGTTTGCTGAGGCTATAAATAATATAAAATTTCAATTCTGGACTTCAATGTTTTTATCTTTTACTGCATGATGTTGCCTTTTATCGAACCGATTTCCATTACAGGTGCTTGAAGACTGATAAGCTTTTTTTAGTGATCAGTGTTTAGCAAGTTCTTAAAACATCTAAGATTCTTTTCAATTACCACATAACCACACTTAACACTTTATTTATTTTATTCTGTAAATTCATAGTTTTGTTTTATTTTGTATTCAATTTTCATTTGTCTTATTTTGTATAAATTCATCTATTCCGTATTTATGTTCACTAAAACTTTTACGTGTACGCATTTAACGTAAAAATTAAGAAACTACTTTAACACTAGAACCGCCGAGAATTCCTCACACCTCGAATCGCCGCCCCGGTCAAATTGGATTAAAACTCAATTTTGTTTCGACTGTTTTTATTAATTAACATAATTTGTTTGTATAAAAGTGTATATTTATTCACAAAATATAAAAATAACTTTCCACATATGTTCTTGTTACAGTTCTTACATCTATCGTAAGTCTTATTTTCACATTTCCTTTCTTGACATGTACGTCTTTTGCGAGATTGCTTATCTGTCTTTGATCCAACCTGTAAGTTCTCGTTGCATTTTTGATTCGATGTTCCCTCCTGAGAGTCTTCTTCGTTGTTATTGGATTGTTGCGAGAGTTCTTCTGCCAATTGCAGAATGAAGTCGCGATGTTTTATTTTTTTGCCAGTGATGTCTTTGTATACAGCAAACGCATTGATTGCAGCAAGATCCAATATATTATAAAAACATGGACTAGCCATCTTCTTGAGGGTGCCTTCATGCTGTATTTTCGGGCCATTTGATCTACTACGTCAACACCATATTTTGTGCTATTATAGTATAAAACTGTTTCTGGCTTTTTCTTTGTACCAGCATCAATCGAAACTATTGGATGTTGCGTACTTAGAAGGAGAACATTTTTGTTTATTTTGGCTTGATGTTTGCACTTTGACAGGGTAAGTGCAAACATTTTCTTTACTTGTGAATAAAGCAGTTTCATATAAAGAACCTTTGCCACACCGGTAGTGAGGAATCACTCACTGCAAAAGCAATGTGAGGAGAGAAAACACTAACCAACGAACATGCTTCTGCCTACCCGACGTCATCAGCGTTGTTCCAAACGTTATTCTCTACCTCACACCGCTATTTCCTTCGAAACGACGAGCCGGATATATTTCTTGGTGCCATCTAGTGCCAAGAGATACACGCTTGTCATCTAGAAGGCAGTAACAAAAAGATGCCAGCCAACTCTCGGGTGTTCTTCGCACTATACACGACGCACGATATGTAGCAAGGATTACAGCGGCAGCGGCGGTTTTCCCGCTCATGTGCCCGCTTTCGTTTGTACACATTTGTTTTATAATGCAGACCGGTAATCGCGCCGCCTCAAAAATAGAGTATGTAGCGATAAATTCTCCGCCGCAGAAAAACTGCCGCCTAGTGCGCCCGCTTATGCTTAAAATAATGTGTTCTGTCGAAATGGCAAAATAACCGCGGCGGTTAGGCGGCAAAAAAAATCTCCCGTGTGCGCGAGGCTTAAGAGTTTTCGGCACCCAACGAGCACACAGTTTTCGAAA
This sequence comes from Dynastes maya, assembly GCA_029619315.2. Classification (NCBI taxonomy): domain Eukaryota; kingdom Metazoa; phylum Arthropoda; class Insecta; order Coleoptera; family Scarabaeidae; genus Dynastes; species Dynastes maya. The sequence goes on along the minus strand of JAROYE020000006.1, from coordinate 40,676,691 downwards.
ATTCAGTTTTTCATGAAGAAGTGTTCTTTTTGCGGAAATTTCGTAGAATGATCAGATATTGTAATCTTACAGTTTTCCTTTACGAGTTCTTCAACTTCACGAACCTATTCTTCATTAATCAAACTTGGACGCCCACTTCGTTCGTTATCGTGCACTTCATACTTCACATCACGGCCCATCTCCTTACTATTGAATCACTCATCGCATTTTCTCCCTAAACCTCGCAAATTTGTTGATGAATGTCGACTGCTTTAGTGTTCTTCGCAGTCAGAAAACGAATTACATATCTAATCTCACAAGCAGTGGGATTTTCAATCAACTTCGTCATTCTAACCAAACATTATAAACTGTAAACAACAAACAGCGATCTCGAAATAGCGTAATCTCGTTCTCTTTAACTCAGAGCAACTACCCCACATGCACCGAACTGCAACTGCAGCGTTGCCGCGACAATAAATACAAGCGGAACTTATTTCCTGAACGTGCCTCGTATATAAAGGTAAAATAATATCCAACGTACTCACTTTATTTGGCAATGTGTGACTTTTGGCTGTTTTATGGGCTTAAAAAACATTTGGGTAAGTAAGGAATTTTCGTCTGAAGGAGAAATTGGTTCGCAAGTATTCCAAAGGAAGATTGACTGGCAGCCTTTAAAAAATGAAAGTACAGAATGGTGGTATTATTTGTAAAGGGAACTGGTTTTTTCTATTCTCAATAATATCAACTTGGTCCTCGTAAAAGCAAACATTTCTATAAAAAGTGTGCATTATTGAAGGGTGTTAGCGCATATTTTGACAAATCTAAAATTGTAATTACTCAAAATTGTAGAATTATGTACTTCTTTGGTATAATTTTGAGTAGGAATTGTAATAAGCTTGATTCCTTGCTAAAAACAGCTGTTCCTTTTTTCTAATAAACTTCTTGATGCCCTTTTATATCTATATTTTCTGTCTTTGTTCCTTCTTGTTTCTTTATTAATTTCAATTATACCCAATACAGAACAAGCTTGAACTAAGTAATATATTTATCAACCTCAAATGTTTCATGGCAAAACAGCATCTTGCGATAAAAGTTAAACTGGCAGTCCACATGGGTAATTGTGTCGCCGACAACTTTTAAAGAAAATAGCAATCATCTCTCCTACTTTTCCTCTGGTCGTTGTGCAAATAAATATTTTAATTAAACCTCTCCTGCTGGAGAAAGTGGCGGATGAAATTAAAAGGTTAAAGTCATGTAAATAAAAGTGCGGCTTTGCTGTTTAACCCTTTGATATCCGCTAACCTATTGCGAACGTATAAAATTAACTTTTCCTTTCTTGTGATTTGTTGGTAAGAAGTAGATTTTGTAACACTTACAAAAGAGCTAAAGACTATCTAATTTATTGAGAACAATAAAAAAGTCCAAATTGAGGTTGTATTTCTCTTTGAAGTCTGCGAACTTTACGAGACTTTGTTAATTAAGTCTGCCTAGTCAATATGTACTTTTGTATAAATTAAGTGAGAAACAAAAAAAAATCTGTTAAATAGTCTTAGAATAAGCAGAGTCAGAATAATTTAAATGTTTCTAGTTATTAGTAATTAGCTTTAGTAAAACCGAAATAAATACCACAAGCTGGTTATTATTTATTATAAGGTAAGAAAATCAGATCCTGTTAAGAAATAAAGAAGAAATCTTCGCAGAACTTCCGCAACCGCTAATACATTTTCTGTACTTGAAAATCTATCTCCACTTCTTCCTGTATGCAGTTTGTCTTCCCTAACCTATAATTTCCATTTCCTTAATGTCGTTTTCTATCTGTTCGAACCATTTGGTCTCTCTCTTGTCGTTGTGTTTTTATTCTTCTACTGTTTTTGTTTTCAACACAAGCAATTGATTTCTGAGTACTATTCTCTCCTCCTTTACCACACGCTCTTATTAGCTTAATTCCCATCCCATATACTGGTTTGGTTTTATGTATTTCCAAATTTATTTCTTATATTTATTTTCTTGTCTCTTCACAGCCGTGTGCTGTTGCAATTTCTCGGCGAAAACTTCCCAAAAAAAAAAACAATAAAACCTTTGGAGACTCCTGATCATCTGATTTATACTGTGGTGTTAATATCCTTATATTCAGTCTAGAATCATTATCCAAACAAACACTACCTTAGATTCATAGAGCTAAGATGAAGTTCGACGGAAAATAACTGTGGCTTAGATGATTTATTTTGAAACTGATTTGATTTTAAAACATACGAGGGTTGTCTTTTTAGTACTGCATATAGCTGCGTAAAGGGTGCCACCAATCAAACGATCAAACGTTGCCTACCAAAATTAATCACAATATTTATTGAACTTAAATCCAAGATGTTCCATCAAGATGCGGCAAGTGATTTAGCCACAGCAAATTATTGAAACTGACAAATCACTCGAAAAATGGAATTGAGTCGAAAATATTTTCGCTCAATAATTTTTACAACTTTCGGAAAGGATTAACTCAACAACACTGTCTCCTCGAATTGGTCTTTGTTTTTGATAATGAAGCGCCACATCGGTCGACAATTTCTTACTGGTTCTGCGAATTCTAACGTGGATGCACCACTGACAACGACGATCCCAGAACAGAACCACCAAAGACAGCGGACACTCAAAAAAAAGACACTACTGCTGTGACAACTGATCACGAAATATCAACGTGTGACAATCGCAAGATTTAGACATTCTTAGGGATTTCAAAGACCGGAATTCAAAAAATTCTGCTTTTTCGAAGCTAATTCGTCATGACTTCAAAAAAGTTAGTTTCTTGTTGGATCTCACATCTCTAACTGAAGAACAAAAGGTAGCTCGCTTTGATTGGTGTCTGAAAATTTTGAGCCGGTTCAACAAAGAAAACTGAAGAAATATTTATGGCATCGTGAATTGTGATGAATCATGGATTTATTCCTATGGACTCGAAACCAAAGGCCAATTCACTCTGTGGATGTTTCAAGATGAGGAGAAGCCAATAAGTGTGTCGAAGAAAATAGTTGCAACATTTGCCCCAATTTCAGGTCATCTTGCTACAATTCCTTTAGAAGATCAAAGAATGGTTAGTACCCATTGATATACAACCATTTGTTTACCAGAAGAGATTGCCATGCTCCGAAAAACTAACCCACAATAACGAATCATCCTCCACCACGATGGTCTAAGAGCGCCGACTCTTTGCAATGAAGTAGTACAGATCAGTCAGGAGGCTAAGTTCTTAGGTGTAAACCTTGGACTCTAAACTGAACTGGAACTCACATTTACAAAGAATGACCGACAAATGCAAGAGGGTGGTGATGACAACCTGTAGAACAGTTGGGAAATCATGGGGACTCAAACCATATATGACGTACTGGCTGTACACTACGGTAGTAAAACCCATGATAACATATGACTGCCTGGTTTGGTGGCCTAAGATCGTACAGAAGTATGCGATAACCAGTCTCTCAAAAATTCGGATACTGGCATGCCTATGTATAACTGGTGCTATTAAAAGCACCCCAACAGCTGCTATGGAAACCATGCTAAACCAACCTCAGGATACAGACTGAAAAATACTAGTAACTGGGGAACCTACAGTGGGTACGGGCACACCAGAATAGAAACAGCAGTTGATATGCGTAGCGACACAACAATCTCTAGGATCTCCTACGACAAATCTTCCAAAATTTTCTTGAATTGGGAGGAATGGAGAGGGGAGAAAACCGAAAACCCAAATCTGGTATACAGTAGGGTCCAAAACGGGCACTACTTCTGGCGTTGGTGTTTATGAGGAAACCCAGGGATAGAAAGTATGTACATCACTTGGGCGATACACCACGGTATTTGAAACAGAAATATATGCTATACAAACCTGCGCGTGGGAGAGTCTGCGTCGGCGACCGCAGGGTGCGACGATTTGCATTCTCTCTGATAGTCGGGCCTTAAAGGCACTAACACCTATCATATAGCCTCCAAACTAGTATGGGGGTGCCTACAAAACTTAATGCTCTGGCTAAACACAACAAGGTCACACTAGTGTGGGTGCCAGGAGACAATGGTATAGCGGGCAATGAAATTGCAGAGCGAAGGAAGGCTCAAAAATGAATTATATAGGCCTCGAACAGGGTCTAGGTATTACCAAGAGTGCAGTGCGTGGTGCAATTAATGAGTGCCTCATAACACAACACCAATTAAATTGGAACTATGCAGCTGGACAAAAGCACAGCAACCGGATGATGGGGAGACCGTCGCAACATCTGACTGCTGACCTGCTCGAATTAAGCAAGATTCAGCTTAGGGCAGCAACATGTCTACTAACAGGACATGGCTATTTGAGAAGCCACGTGCATAAGATGGGGATCTACAAAGATGAACCTTTATGTAGACTTTGCAACGAGGAGGAGGAAACAGCCCCCATATTATTGTCGAATGTGCAGAGCCAGCTCACCGCAGATTCGCTATGTGAAACGTAATTCATTTACCAATGCAGAAAGATTTACTACATAGGCTCTTAAACCTGATCGAGGGAACTAACCTGTTCAAGTAAAACGAAACCGAAGCAGGAAAAATACAATAGGCTACCTCATTGTTAAGCATGCAAAGACTCACCCTGTTTTGGTAGAAAATCAATCAATCAACCAATCCTCCACCACAATAAGGCGAGTTTGCATAAAACTCGAAAAGCGATTGAGTTCTTAGAGCAGCAAAACATCGAATTATTAGATCATCCTCCGTACAGTCCTAACGATTTTTGACGTTCTCTAGAATGAAGAATGGGTTCTGTGCCGGAAAGAGCAGTCGGTGCCTTTAAAATGGTAATTTTGACTGTTCCAACTCATGACTGGCATAAATGCTTGAACAGGTGATTTGAAAGAATCGATCTGCTGTTTGCTGTTATGGCTATATGCAAAACTGAAAACACAACCTCACAACTAACAATCTCAGAGTTCTAGAAGAAAATGCTGTTCCTACTTTCCGTTAGGGGTGCTTTAAATCCTGTCCAATAGTTTTAAAGAACAAAACGCTTTTAGTATTACCTTATAACACCATAGAAAGGGTGATTTTTTACCCTACATTCGTGAAATTTTTATCTCGATATAAGCAAGCTGTTTCAAATTCGCATGAAGAGACTCATGTACAATCTGCCGTACACAACCCATAAAACCGAATTTAGTGCCGCATAACCGGAATGTTCACTAGGCCTCAAAGGGTTGATAATTTCCCCCATATACGTTACTAAACCCGATATCGCCGCCGATGTTTCCGACGCAATTTGTTTAAAAACGACTATACGCCGCCAACAACACGGATCCTGATGGAAGCGCATAAAAAATAAAGACGAAACCGTGCGTCGTTGGCGTTTCAACCGTCGTGAATGCTAAAGCTCCCATCCGTTATCTGTTTTTTCGCGGTTGGTTGGCACAACGGCAACGCGGCGGCGGATAACAAATGTCGCCCAAGATGTTTTCCCTTACACTTATGGTTGTCACATCTAATGTTTAAGTTATCCGTAGGGGTAGGGACATTAATAACGCGTCGTAGAAAGAGATATCACTTTTTCACCCTCGGATTCCACCGTTTAGCATCCGTATACATACATAGATGTGTGTACTAAAAAAGAAAGAATTGAAAAAAACGTAACCGAGCTGTTTTCCAGGAATGGCTCGCCTGCGTGCGCGCTTTCTCCTTTTTTTTTTAGAACGAGTGCTTTAAAGGCAAACGTTCAAATATAAATGTACAGTAGTAAATGCTGTTAAGGAGCGCTTCTCGTAAAATATATGGCACGGCGGCTTTTTTTCTAATAGAACTTTCATTTTATATTCACAGGCGAACCGTATTAATCCGCTTAAATGGACAAGAAGATTATCTACGTCGGCAATTTGCGACCATTACAATCTCTGAGCTTTAATGATCCAAAGAAGGTGTTTATTATCAGGTTCGAAATATTGTTAGTTTCAAATTTATTCGCATGACAAGATTTTGACTCAACACAGAAATAATAACCCCAACCCCATTAAGTCCTGTATGAACGAACGAAATTCAGTATCAGTTAAGTACAACTCTTAATAAAAGGAGTTGGTAACACTGCATAGTTGTACGAAAATATGACGTAAACGTCAATAACGAAGAAGTGACGTTTACGCCATACTTTCGTAAACGTCGATAACAAGAAAGTGTACAGGTCTTACATATTTATCAATGAAATCAAGTTTTTAGTAGGTATGTTGCTTTTATTTACATAAAAGGCAGTTTAACTGTACAGAATATGAATTAGAATGGTTATGTTTGTCGAAAAATGACAAACAGTTACTTTATTGACTGTTGAACGGCCGCTAATTGACGTGGTTGGTGCTGAGTAAATCGTATATTGAATTACAATTTGCTTTTGTACAACGCAAGTGTTGTGTGATGAACGCCATTCAACGTTGAACGCCTTTCGTACAAATGGCCCTATATCAAGTGTTTTGTTTACTGAAAAAAGCTTGCAATCATTTACGTGAAGGTATCAAAATTTTAATTGGTAATCATGATTTTCCTATCTTCCAGCGGATTCTATGTCCTACTCAGTTTCGTTAAATTCTATCCTCCGTTCATCAACTTCAGATGCATCTTCTTCATCAGTAGTTGGAGAAGGAACTTTCCCAAACAGTTTCTAAAGCCTACTTACTTCCGCTTCGTAACTCATTATTATTCTGACATATTGCAAAACTACTATTTCGCAGGAAATATTAGTTTACTTACTTTTCTGAAGTTGCAAGTAAAAAAAAATGGGTACACAAACTGGAATCGAATACCATTTGAGATTAAGTTCGTTAATAAATTTTGGTTACTTTTCTGAAGCCCCAGCTGTGATTCTGAAAAGCATCACCAGTGGACATACCGACCTCTGAGACCATATTTAGGTTGTATTTATAAACAAACACCCCTTCACTGGTAGCAAACACCTCGATGGCACAGTGGTAAGAAAGTCTGCTTATGATTGTCAGAGTTAGGTGTTGTGTGTTCGAGACCCACGAGGGCCAAGATTTCTCTGGTGGATCTAGGGACGTATCTCCGTTATTCTCTCCTCGTTTAAGTGGCAACTAACTCAACTATATCCATGCGAGGACGAGTATATTTTCTATCATTTAAACGGCAGAACTTCTACACTGTATCCATCTAATTTTTGGATTTTCGCAAGTAAAGTATCCATTAAAATATCAATCACTAACCACAACTTCCGTATTCAAAATTCTGTACATGGAGCAATTTATCTATTGAATACATTGTTATACTCCAAATTAATAACTACTAAATTCATCACAGTAATAAACATTATACATGACAAGACGCTAGCAATTCGGCAAGTCCTGTTAAAAACTTAATTTTCAAGAGAAGGACCAAACACTCAAATAGCTTAGTTGTTACGACTACTACGAGGGTAAGTCAAATATTATCTACACTTTCGCCATAACAAGCTTTGAAGGTTATCGTAGTGGCGGCCGCTTGCGCATGCGTTGATTTGGCGCCTCTGTGGTCATGTGTGCGGAATTTAATGACGATCGCGTCATTTGTCTGCTAGTTACAACAGCATAAGCATGTCAACGAACAGTGATCCGATTTTTGTGGTCAAAGGGTCCGAAAGGTGCTGAAATTCACCGGAGACTTTTGTCACAATATGGAAAAAGTGCTTTATTTCGTAAAAGCGTTTTTTTGTGGATCGAAATGTTTCAAAGTGGCCGCACGAGCGTAACACAAAAAGAGGGAGCTGGACGGCCGTCAACCTCGACCACCGACGACAACATTCAGCAAGCCCGAGAGATGGGTACAACAAATAGGCGAGTTACCATAGGTGAGGTTGCATCTTCTTTAAAATCAGTCACGGTTCTGCCTATCAAATTATCCACGATGAACTCAAATTTCGTAAAGTGTGTGCGCGATGGGTACCACGAATGCTTACCGCAGAAAACAAAACCAAACGTTTGGGCATCTGCCAACGCTTACTGAATCGCTTCAACGAGAAAGGCGACGCATTTTTAAGCAGAATAGTGACCGTTGATGAAACGTGGGTTCATCACTACGAGCCCGAATCGAAACGCCAGAATATAGAATGGAAGCACCCAGGATCCCCTAGCACGAAAAAATTAAAGACCTCGCCATCGGCTGGGAAGGTGACGCTAACCGCGTTTTGGGACGAAAAGGCCGACTACTTAGACAGGGGGACTGCCATAAATAGTGTGAGGTATAGTGATTTGTTGGCGAATAAGCTGAAACCAGCAATTCGAAACAAACGCCGTGGTCTACTCTCAAAGAAAGTTTTGTTGTTGCAAGACAACGCCCGTTCGCGGCCCATATCGGCCCATAACACCATAGAAACCATCAACAGGTTGGGCTTTGAGACCCTGGAACATCCTCCCTACAGCCCTGATCTCGCTCCCTCAGATTTTCATCTCTTTGGACCGCTGAAGGAAGCTTTGAAAGGTCTTCGATTTGCCTCAGACACAGACGTTCGGGATGCGGTGCAAAAGTGGCTTCACGACCAACCGAAAACCTTCTACCAGGAAGGCATACGAAAGCTTGTGGCTCGCTGGACCAAGTGTATTGCTAAAGGTGGAGACCATATCGAAAAATAATGTATCTGTTGTACACCTATCTTTGTTTAATACAGTTGTAGAACTAAAAGTTTAAGTAATTTTTGACTTACCCTCGTATTTGAAGAAACCGATTAATGATTTGGAGAAAGAATATGCAAGAAAATTTCAAAATAGGAAAAAACTTGTCATCTTTCTTTGGATTTTGGCTTACCTTGTGATGAACCCCAGTTCGGCCCTGTAGAATTTAAAGACTCTTACATAAGAGCAAGAAAATATTGAAAATTATTGTCAAAATAGTTTTGTATATAATTCTTTAAATTGTTTTTGCACTTTTATTAATTTTTGTTCCTGTCAATTATTTTTCAACGACACTGTATACATATGTAACTTTTAAACTATCAGTGTATAACCCGCCGACCGATAACTGTAAACTTGTGTAACATTCTATTTTTAAATTGTTCTTATTCGTCTAAGTCATGTACAAGAAACCCGTACGTCATCCCGATAATTTGTATATAAAGCCGACCAGAATTACATTCATAGACAGAGAGAGATCTCCCTTAACCGCTCCTTCAATGACGGAACAATTTATTGTTTGAAGGGATTAAGCTCGCCGAATAAAATTATTGCTATACTCTTTCTGGGTTGAAACCGAGTCGTTGTCGTAGCTTTAGCCGACGTTTCGTCTACACTCATATGAGACATCTTCAGGGCTATGACTGCACACTGACTAGGAGCAGTAGTAATTTTATTGTTTAGAATTTTGTCCCCGTGACATCGCCCGTTAATCATGGTAATACGGTTTCATTTTACCTAAAACTTCCTTGTACATGGTTTCAAATGAAATTTTAATTCTTAAACTTTATTTTAAGAAAAGAGGATTATTCCGTTTTATTGTATTTTCTTTCTTGAATCAGAATGCTGTTTATTTTAGATTAAAACCGTTTTGTAAATAGGTAAATAAATCGAAGTGTAAAAAAAATTACTTCTTATCCGAATACCAGCTACCTCTGGTAGAATATTGTTGGTGAACTCCGTGTTCCAGGGAACTCACTTTTCTCTGAATCCACAAATATGGGGAATTAAAACTACGGAGAAACCGCACAACTAAAGTAAATAAGCTTCTCGACATTTTTCTGAATTTTAATCTCTTGTCGCAACGTCTGCTAGCTAAGCGTGAGCTGATTCAGAAATCTATTGACATCTGAGATTAAATTAAGTTATAAAAGGAAAAGGAAATAATTCATGAGCAATTTATTAACTTACAATTTACAATCACAAAGTAGATTAGTTAGGAAAAATATTTCACTAAAATTTATTTCTTCATTTTTCGCAATTCCGAAATTTTCCTGAATCCGATATAGTGAAGACACAAGGTTACAACCTTCTGATTCCATTTCTCCACATATTCCTAATTGTTCAGTAACTAAGGTATTACAATTATAATATTTGTTTCTACAAGCAATTTTTCAGACTACTAAGTTTTAGGGAATTTCGTAGTTGCATTGGACTTAAATATAACTTACTTAAGCTTTTTTATTTCTATTGAAAATTATATTTCATAAACATCGTTAGGAACAACCTTCAGCTAGTGTTAACGTATTTGGAGTAGATATGATCGAATTTACCTCCGACAAATATTTGAAATTACACGAACGATAGAAAATGTAAAATTGTAAATAACATTCTAGACACAAAATAACCTAAGAGGTGTGCCTGTCTCTGTTAGGTGAGCAACAACATCGCATTGTTTTAAAGCGTTAAACTCAGATTGTCTGATTGTATCGCCTGCTTGAGTATACCTCTGCTTTCCGTATTTCAAAACAGATGACCAGATTTTCTCCTACAATGGTCATAAGTCCATCCTTTCGGTGTATTTGGATCTAATTAATTCGTGATCCATATCTGTTAGAACTAGATATGCGGAATGTACCAAACTCGATTTCTCAAACGTTTTCGGCGAAACGATCTCATCAATCAAGCGTAAGTTTCTTTCGAAAGTCGCGAGAATAACGAGAACGAGAAGGAGAGAAGTAGAGAGGCTCGAAGATGATTTAGGAGACCATCCATTCCGCCAGGCCTCGGCGGGCTGCGACAATGGATCACGCGACGATAAAAAGGAGTGAGACGTTCCATTTGCTCTCCGAATATTGAACTAATATTTTTGAAAATGCGGCAGACAGGAACGCGAAAAGGAACTCGTAAAAAAGTGCGCATCGAAACGATGCTGGTGGGTGTCGCGCGCCAGTTAGAGAAAAAAATTGCCCAGCTTCAATTTATTACCAGCACATATATACATATGTACAACTTCTCGTCTTTCTCCTGGCGATGTATGCAAGACGATAGTATTTCTTAGATACGAATTTAAACAAAAATCTATACAAACTCGTAGCAACAACGAGTTTTCTAAGTTATGATTCATGAATGAGTTTATAGTAGCTGCTATATATAATAATAATAATAATAATAATAATAATAATAATAATAATAATAATAATAATAATAATAATAATAATAATAATAATAATAATAATAGTAATAGTAATAATAGTAATAATAATAATAATAACAATTTCTTTTATTTTTTTCAATTATAAACTTTTCCTCCAAGTCTCAACGTTAATCCAGCAGATCCCGTCCACACTAGGCGCTGAAAGATCCCCCGGGAGTCCCGCATGTCCACGAAAGGATCACATATCAGACCCCCAACTACGACCCACCTTCCCAAAACATTTTTTTACATTAGATCTAAACAAAAGGTAAACACAAAACTAAATGGCTCGCAGAGTAGCCATTAAGGCACAATTGTTAATCGACTGGCACTAAGCTTGTAAGTGGCAAAAATTCGTTCATTTCTTTTAATGTGCAAAGTAATATACGCGCGTACAGGCTAAAAACCTGACAACAAATCACAACAAAATAATCTTTTCATAGTTTCTTGTTTAAAAATGTATTTTAAGACATATTTCTTGCATCAACTACGTAGTAATATTTCTTTTTAAGTCTTTAATACTGTGATAATTTAACATATCTACCAGCAATTTATTTAAAATTGTAGGTAATTGAACACAAATCTGTCTCTCCCCATATTTGTTGGGACCTTAGACATGCCGTTACGTACAGCTCTTGTCTGTGTTATGCGTAGAGTTGTTCACTAGCGCCAACGGGCAGTGGCGGAGGTTCAATACAACCCTCAGTATAACTGCGAGTCTCAACCAGATCTGTTGTGTATATATGTACGCTGCCGTAAATACTATTTCGTAGTTCTACGTTTGTTTTAAAAATCTTGCCTACGTCGCGAAAACGACGAATGTTGGATAAAGTTACAGAATTTATAGCAGAAATCGCCTGCTGGCGAAGCATGCGATGAACCTCCGGTGATGAGGCGTATTCGCGAATTGCACCAAGTTACCACAGACACCTGCACCAGTTCGGCGAAACCCCGAAAATGTAAGATGAAATACACGAAAAAGTTAACAGCAATAAGTGAGAGAGATGGCGGGCGAGGTTCCTATTGTTTTCCGTACGGGCGTCGCTTGCGTGCCTTCCACGTAAGGACCCTGTGGAGCGAGTGCAGACGTCGCGTCTGCAATCGTTTGGTGAACTAGTTATTAGTACGGAGGAAAAGAAGAGAAATAAAATAATAATAATAAGCTTAGATCGCTTGACCAAGACCCTCAAGGTTGTGGAAGCGGACATCTGCAATAAGGAAGTTGAAGAAATCCAAAAATTTCGAGACCTTACTTATCAACTAAAGTTAGTATATCCCGACCACCAAGCAACTTTCGCATCCCTCATCATTGGTGCTTTAGGAGGCATGCACCAGATCATACGGAGCCACCTACAAAACGCAGGACTACCGACACCTAACATTTAAACAACGTTGCATAGCATGCAGAAGTATATCATACTGGGATGATAATCATACTACGAGCCCATGAAACCAGCTACCCACCACCAAGTAGCTAAGATCGCACTTGGTCATTTGCTAAGCGGACGCAGACGCGACACCAACTGGGAGAACTGCATTCGCAAACTGCAGACTTCCTGCCTTCTCCCGCTGGTCCTGAAGAATTGATGAAAACCTGCAACATTGTAGTATACTAACATCTGGATTTCATAAGATTTTTTTGTAATTTACCAGTTTCAACAAAGCTAAAAAATTGAAGCCTGCCACAAATAATAGGTCACCCTGGCGTTGGCTCTCGTTCTGATCCAATCAAATTACTGGTTCGGGGTGGAGGACAAACCTGACGGGTTTGGCGGTATCCTGGTCGCCCACCGATTGAAGTATGGGTCCTATGGGGTGCCTTCATTTATTAGCTTATATGAATTTGCATGTAACTATCTTTTTTGGAGCTTGGTGTGGTGTCTATTTAATTTTATTAGAAATCTGGCAATGTTTAGAATTACCTCCACCAGACCATGTCCCCTCCTTCATGTCACTAATTTTTATCAATTTTTTCTTAGTTTATGCACTGAAATATTGTTGGATCCAATACTTTGCTGCACAATACTACAAAAAGGTAATGATTATAACACCATGACGTTTCGAATACTCCAAAGCACGCAGGAAACGAAGCTGAAGAGGAATACGATCCCTTTCTGTCATATGTGAAAAGGTAGTAGGCAAATGAAAGAAGCGGATTGTCGCAGGATGACATTACTCGCACGTGTCTGAAAGCGAGATGAGCGCTAACAGACAGTCAAGAAAAGAGAAGAATAATTTAGTGCCGGATATGACTGAGAGGAACCTGGATGGTGCGCTGGAGAGTAGGGGGAAGAATGAGGACGTGGAGAATTGATAACAGATTCGGTGGGGAGAAATATAGCGGAGGTTGTGCTAAGAATTTATGATAACGAATATTTCAATATTCGGAACGATGCTCCGGTGCATCTACATTTTGTTTTAGAGAACTTATAACTAGATATATCATTAAGGTACTCTATTGGAATTACAGAACCCGACGTTGTCACATTCCCTCGCCTTAAATGAAGCTCTTACAAGCCAGACTACTAGTATTATTGCACTTGTACGAGTATTGTAGGTACTGCTGTCATATTACGTAACGCATATGTTAGCGCATGGAAATTGTAGTAAATTGAAAATTGAATTATCGAATTATTAATGAAACTAATCTTCAAAATGCTATTAAGGTAATAAATAAAATGTTTACCGGGGATGTCGATCTTTACTCGATTTAAAGGAATAGTGATTTTTATTTTTGATATAATCGACTTTTTAACGATTGAATGAAAATGTATGAGTATTATGAGTAAGCTATTATAATCTGAGTGATTAGCGAGTGGTTAGCGTTATTCAGCCAGATGTATTGAAGTACATGGATGACGTGGCAGTGACTTATAGCGAAGTCCCCTCTCTTTATCGCTAGGATCTTTTTTCAGAAATTTCTTTCAAGGTAGCGGATATACAACGATGACACTTCGCATGATGCTAGACGGCAATCTTTAGCATGATATTACTGTCTGGAAAGATTTTTATAATGTTATGATTTAAAATTTCAGACGATAAGATTTTTTTGCAGATTTGTAGCGAATTAGGGAATATTAATTTGATTTCCGTACTTTCATAATTAAAATGCAAACGGGAAGACAGTGCTACAGACGATTAATAAATTAGAGAAAAGTAACCTTGTAATTTGACGTTTGTTGCATCCTTTCCACTAAATTTTTCTATTTACGAGCCAGCTATGTTATCACCGCGTTCTCTCAAATGACGCAAATTACACTTTGAAATATCTTTTTAACTACTAAATTCAGAAACTAAATTACTTTTGAATACAACTCACGTCTAAACTTGTTTATCTCCTACAACAACTTGCACTAAAGCCCTCGATTGTCCTAGACTGCGTTCATATATAGTAGCACCAAATTAGTGTAAGAATTTGTCAACTGAGACCAGTTATTTGCTCATATTTGTCATAACCTAACCTAAATTTATCTGTTGATATCAACAATTGCTGTTGTAATGCACGGAATTACACAGAAACGTTACATAGTATGTTTATTAGCAGTTTCTGCAGTAATCATGACATACAAATTCAAAAACAAACGCAGAAAAGAATGTTAGAAGGTAAAGGAATAAGTAGGAAAAGTCAAACAAGTGTTTCAACCAAAAAAGATAAAAAAATACTTTAATATAATACCAATGACAACTGACGTATATTTTAATCAAAACTTTATAGACACCCATATTACCAACACCAACATACAGCTTTGAATACCACTCGGCAGCTAACTAATTCAATTCCAATGAGAATCAATTTACGCGAAACTTTATAAACATCTTTACTACTAATAACAGCTTCAGCGCAGATAATAGAGATAGTTGATTAGAATATCTTTTTGTATTCATTTTAGATATAAATTTTGCGTCGTCTAATTGGTCTAGTTGGTCGTTTAACTATTTCTTTGTAGGCTTTATTGTAATTTCATTTAGTTTCTTTATTCGCCCTAAAAAAGGAAAAAGATGAAGAAAGGATTTATTAAAACTTATATTTTAATATTTTTCAAACTTTATTCAATGAATACAATTTGCACCTTTAAAATAATTGTAAAGAATTAAATACAAAAATTTACAAAATCTTAATGCTGTTCACAATGTTTGCCAAATTGTTGCATGCAACAAATAAGATATGCAAATTAATATTACTACATAACATACCCAAGTGATTTTTTTATATAACATGTATAGGTATTTGGTAGCAACAGTAAGACTAAATTATATATTCTTTTTTAAACAAAATATTGTGGTGGGATACTGGAGTGGCGTGCGTGCACTTGCACTTAATGCTATTAATTTATATAATTATATTTTTGATTTTTAATTAATATCAAAACTCACTTTATGTATATTGGGTATGTCGGAAAGCTGTGTCGTATTTTTTAAATAAAACAAATGTGAAATTCAGAATATATTTATTAAATAATTAATCTACAATGTACTGAACATCGTTTTCTACAACTGTTCTCCATCTTTCAGGTACTCGATTAATACCGCCAGCAAAAAAATTCACAAGTTTGGAATCGAAGTACTCGGTTAAGGCCGTTCGTCATATTCTGTCTTCTAAATTAATGAAATTTTTAACTCGTTTGTGGGATCGGGAGTATTCCTTGATACTCTTTTGGCAATTATTTATGTATTTTGAAATTAATAAATGTAAATTAACGAATGCTAAAATTGATAAATGAACTAATCTTGAATTTTATGAAGCTGTCATATAAACACAAAATTTTCTATGACCTTTACAGGAAATCTGCTTGTTTTAACCCCTCTAATTTCTCCATTGTACACTCTAAATTGGGACCGCAGGCAAAACACTAGTTAACTCGACTAAAGTCTAACTAGAATTGATTAATTTACTGCCGTCCCCCTTCTGCTTTATTTAATCGCGATAGCGATTGTTTCTCTCCACAGCAAATTGTGATGAAAAATTTCTAAACGTAATATTATGATGAATTTCGACGAATAAAGTTATTTATAGAAATAGCATGACAGTATGAATTTGGTAACGCTACCAGGTGACTGAAATTATACAACTCTATGCTAGAGGAACCCAAAAATACGAAATTTTACTGACGATTTACTTAATAACATTAGGACAGAGATTTAATTTATGAAATAATGCTAGAAAGACCTTTGAATTTACCTGTTATTAATAGGCCAACTATAAACATATCGAAGTCATTGGATTGGCATTCCTGTAACAACGGAGTGAACAAAGAGACAGAAAATAAATTTTTGACGTAAGCCAAGTTTTAGATAAAATTATTTTGAAAATAAGTTTAAAACAAATATTTAAAGAATTTTGATCATCCAAAACAATCAAGAGAAATTATAAAAACACATACACTTATGGGGTCTTACAACTGTAAATAGCTTTTCAAAATTTATTGTAAGTGGGCTACTCAAATAAATAAAAAAGATATGATTATTCTTAATTTCATATTTAGCTGCTACATCTCAATATATGCACTAATGTCATCCTCAAACTAAAATCAATCTACAAATGTTCTCTGAAACACTCCTTAAACAAAATTGATATTAATAAACTGTTCTCACTACTATAAAACCAAAGCTAATCCTAAAATGTAAGCACACAGTTTTAATTCCAATGCATGTCCAGAAATTAAATTTTTGCCCGGATTTACCTTACCACTCGTTAATAAAAGAATAACATAGCAAATAGCACTAAATAGAACATTTGGCCATAAAGAACAATGTTACCAAAATCAAATTGGCTGCGTGAAACAAACTTAAAATAAAATCACAAAATCTAATACAACAGCGCACCCAAGCACATGGTTCACTTACTAAACGACACAGCCAACAGCCCCTATTTAACATTCTGTCCCATGAACTACAGCTTGGAGCACAACTGACTTGAATTCAATTCTAATGACGAGTACCTTACTTGAAACTAATAACGAGCTGTGAACGCTATTCGACAACTACTACGACATCTGCTACTTCAAAAATAATTTTTTGTTGAATTTTATATGGATATGGAATTCTGTTGGACGTTAAAATTTATTACTATTATTAAGTTTAGTATTATTATACATTCTTATTCCATCATATGAAAAGTCGTAAAATTTACTGTTAATTAGAATTTCTTTCCCGGATTAAATCTCATCAGAAGCATCAACAAATGATACACTCGCAAAACAATCTCCTTTTTGCGCGTAAACACTTCCATTAAAATTTTTTCTGCAATCGTACCATCACGCCATCATCTTTTTCTTATTACTAGGAAAGAAAAAGGGAACCTTCATTAATACAACGTCTTTAACGTCACCGTCGGGGTCGCAATGAACGATGTAAAATCATTTTTCATCTGCGAAATACCGAGAGAAGGAAGAAACAGTGGAAACTAGAAAAGCAGTCGTGGTAGAATGGGATGGCTAAAGAAAGAAAGGTGGCGGCGCGAATAGGGTCGGAGGGAGTAATCAAAACAATTTCTGGTTTCCAAGGGGGGTTTTCTTTGTCACATCAGAGGCGAGAATCTTTTGTTTCGTTTGTCTCTTGTTTTCGACTCTTAAGTGTTGACGTTTTGAGTGATTTCACTCGACGATTGTTTTCGAGGCAATAATTTGTCTCTGATTATAATGACTTCGTCTGCATCCAGACAGCCATTTCTCTTGCGCCTTCGCTCTTACACTTCTTCGCTCTTTGTGTCCCGGAACTTCGGGACAATTCGTTCTGGATAAATTAATACCAACATGCAGCAGATGTACAATTTGATAAGGTTTTATCTTTGTCTCGTTTTCCTGTTTTTCTTTTATTAACCGTGCTGAGCTTATTGAAATAAATGAGCATTGAAATAGGAATAATAAAAAAAGCATTTTAATCATAGAAAATACTAAAAGTCCGAAATATCCATAAAGAATGCTAATATTGGAAAACTTTATTTTATGCATCTATGAAAAATGAATGGCTTGAAATGCAAACATGGCAATTCGTGAAATGGTTCCCATTTTATTATTTCCCATTCAATTCTAATGGATTTAATGCATAATGCAGATAAAGAGGTTAACTACATTTTACATTTAACACGCTCGTTTGCAAAATAATCCACCACCGAATCTTTAGAAAGGTTCATATAATTCTTAAAAAATCCCCATTTTCATTTTTTTGTTTCATGTTTTCAGAAAAAATCCGCCGAATTTCAATTTCTCAAAGCCACTTCCAATAAATTTTATAAAATTTATTACACCTTACAGCGAAAAACCAGAACTTGATTTTAAAATTGTAGTTTTTGGAATGAAAATTATTCTTTTTAATATAGTTGTCTACTAACCCGGTAGTTTTGAAACATTGGAGACGCTGCCTTTCCAAAAACTGAATCTGGCCGCTCGTTTCCCCCTGGATTTTTTCCTTACAAATCAAAGTTGATAAGGTAGCCGTCACTCGAATTGAGGCACCACATTTTATACCTAAACCGAATTGGTTTGCCACGAATGTATTGTTTACAGCCGTGGCGACCGTAATACCCGATCATAGCTTCGTAAAAAGATTCTGTGACGGTTGGAAATTTTTTAAGAACTTGGACTTAAGCTTATCCATTAGTGGACGTATTTTCCACACATTATTGTTTTCATTGACAACATTGTTGTCGGTAAAATGGACAAATCGTTGGATCTGAAGAAATCTGTTTCTCCTCATAGCCTTCAGAAACATCAAATTTCACACATCTTTTTTTTTCTTCCCAATACATACGCTTTAATGGTAAGTGATTGTATCCTGTGAGAAGTAAAATTCCAATAAAACAGTAATTCGTCGATTGAGATATCAGGATCGGGTTCATTTTTGAATTGTGCATATTTCTGGCTTTCTTATGCTATATCGTGAAATATAATCCAAAAATAGCGACGCACGACACATCTTTATAAACCAAATGGAAATGACTTTTGTTGTGATTTGAAATCCTAGTGATCTATTCCCGATTTTTAGAAAAGACAGAAGGCTGGATAACATACAGGTCATCTATTTGTGAAAAAGTTATTGATTTAAATGTCGAAGGAACGAGGTTTTCAGTTACAGGTAATCGATCATCTCCCAATGTTTCATTGGTTTTCAAGTTTATTTCAATGGAAGTTGTCATCCAGTCAAATTATAGATCATTGCACCTTCATCTTCGTCTCCAGAGTCTTCGTCGGTGTCTACATTTACTTCCGGTGGAGTTATGTATATCCATTCTACTTCCGTTTCTAATGGTTCATCATCATTGGGCGCATCCAATGGTTGAGATAATGAAAAGCCAAAAAATATACATTTTCAGACACCTTTTAGGTCTCTACCACCCACTGATACCATATTGCATCAGGGTAACTTGGGGTCTTATAATGGAAAATATAAATAAACTAATTGCACAAAGTTGAAAGTATCTTATTGTATAGGACATATAGCATGCAGTGACACATAAAAGACAAGAGGAAAGCTGGACACAAAAACGGAATTTTTCTAACGCCCAACGAATGTCCATGTTTGAAGGCAAAACAAAATTTGTTAGCAGAAAAGGAATTACTTGCTACTTGGTTCAGTTGCTTATTGCAGTTTAGGGAAGCGGTTGGTACGGCGTAGAAGACTTTGGGCATTAAATTGTTTCCACGAAAAATAAAACGTAAAGCAATATTCACCGTCATCATATGGTATCACTGGGCGTTAATGCGTTAATTCAAGCATAAATTCTACCAAAAAGTTTTTGGTAGAATTTAGCAATAAAAGTAACTTTAATGAACAAAAAATCTAATTAACTTAATTTCGTATTTACAAACAACGTCTTCTAACCATTACGTCCTTATCTCCATATCTCTTCTTTCTGTAGCTATCAAATTGAGTGTTTCGACACACAATCAGAATTGATAACGCCAACAGCCATTTTCGGCAAGTAACGTTCGTAAATTAGTGCCATTTGCATTCGCCGTTCGGCCGTTTGAGGAAATTGAAAAATACTCATTGGCACAGCGCGAGCGAGAGGACGAGTTCGAGATCGAGCGGCCGGAGTCGCTGCCAGCACCGTTTCTCGGCCGACGATAAGCGCCATCCGCTCGAAAATCGATACTTGATGCTTCTTCCTTCGGGCGGTTACAACAATGGAAATCTCGTGTCACTCGCGTTGTATACCAGATGAGGCCGATGCTAAGAGGCTTCCAAGGGGAAGTTTTCCAACAGTTTGATAAGACTTTTCTCGGGCTGTTTGTTTATAATTGGGTTTTGCGGTGCATTTGCTCCTAATCCCCTCTATCTCGGACCCTTTTCTTTCTCGCCCTTTTCCTTGCTTTCTTTTCCCGTTTATTGAGGCCGTTACTGTTTTCTCCCTCTTCGCTTCCCTTCTCGGCTTCCGCGTCGAAATTGTAGTGATTTAATTTTTTTCTTTCCTCTGCTAGGTAGCTGCTTCGTCTTTGCGAATGTAGATCCTGTAAAATATGAGGTGATTTATAAATATGTTAGAGAATATTTTGTATAATAAAGTAAAGAACCATCAAAATCCTTTCTAAAACGAAATACAAAGTAATTCTGCATTCTACAGTTGCATAAATGCTATGTTTACAATGGTGACAAACCATCGAAATCCGTCCGATTTAAAGAATGTTTGATCTATAAAAGGACAAAAAATTATATTTTTACCTTTTGTAATCAGGCGTTTAATCATGTATCAATTTTATGAGCTTATTAATTAATTTTTCAAATACCAGAACCGATTATTTTGAGCAAGAATGTATCCTGTATATATTGCAGTTTATGTTGAGCTTTAGTGTACATATTATATATGTAAATTCAATCATTACGGAACTTGTGTAACGATGTATTTTCTTAAATTGTTTTACTTGTACGCGTCACGTACAAGGTCACAATGCGTCATTAACAAAAAGTGCAACGTCACTCCAAAAACGGATATATAAACCGTCCAAATTTCATAGCTTGTGTCTTTACTGCAACGGCGCCCAGCTGAGCAGAAGGATCTCTTCTGGACGGCGCAATCGAGTAACATTTTAAAGCCGGTTTTTGCAATAGCCGACGGAAAACTCAATTACACTACGCATTCGGACGCCCTTTGCCGACTTTTGCGAAGTTTGGATGGGAAAACAGTCAATGTTCCACAATTGAACGGGCTCAGGCTGGTTTGGATTTCCGAACCGCGTATAAGTCCGTATCCCTTGTTACCGCAACCAAAAACATTAAGATCCGTAAAGCGTAACTTATCTTTCCTTTGATAATTTTAAATAAAATCCGAAAAATCCGTCAATCATTGCAAAGTCCAGATCTGAAGTTTAAGTAATTTTTCACGAGTGAAATATTTGTAAACACCGAATAATTTAAGTCAGTTCATTTCACTTTTTTATGCAAACACCGTAGCTAGACTTAGTTTATTTCTTGAACCGAAATCCTTGTATATTTTGACTATTTTATAGCAATCTCCGAAAGATATTTTATTTTATTGTTTACAGAATTTCATTTTGATCTAGTGGTAAATAAAATTGGTTGCCATTACTTACTTTTTTGTTGTTTCGTTTCTTTATTAAACCTCTAAACATAAAAGAGCTATCACTGGTATAATCGTCAATGTATGCCGTACTTGATTAACATCACAAGTCACTCACCTGTTTTTCTTAACCTCTAAACCCGCAAACACCTTTTGTTTTGATTACAAAAAACGTGTTAATTACTTATTTCGCAATAGCTGTGTTTAAAGAGACTGACAGGTATATTCATGATATGCTTAGCGACATCCAGCGGCGGAAGGCGGAACTATATCATAAAGCCAATAATATAGGATTCTTGTCATCAATAAGCGTGAGAATATATCATTTAAAATAAGGAAAGCTTAAGAAAAACAGTTTATTTATATTCTGGTTGCAAGTTCGAAACAAGTTGGTTAAGAAAACATCTGATAAAGTTTGCTTCACGGTCAATGCGTTGAAGTTTCCAAGTTTCGTCCACAGAGAGCACGTGATTACAAAATATTCGCAACAAGTAAGATTACACAAAAATAAAGATATTTTGTTACTAGAATAAATGTTCCCTTTTTTCCCCTGAAAACAACAAAATTTGAGCAAAATATTTTGGGATGATAAAACGGATGTATCATTGCAATGCATATTGAAGAAACTCCCTATGTCTACAAGTACAATTCGTAAGCTTTCATTTGTGAAGTCGAAGTGAAGTCAAAATTTAACATTCAAATTAACACTCCGATTATTTTATTCATAACGAAGTCAGGTTCCCTTTTCAATAGCATGCAGAAAGTTAATAAGACTCGCATGCCTGGCTTCGTATTGTATGCAACCACCTAATACCTATTTGGAAATTTGATCTCGTACACAGTATAAGGAATTAGACACGATAGCGAAGCCGCAAAAGTACTTCCCTAATAACTAAAGTTAGATTGATTTTTTCTCCGTTTCCAAGGACCCGTACGACGCCATTAAACTAATGAAAATGTTAATGAAAAACTAGGAAATGGGAGGGAAAAATAAAACGAATAAGGCGAAAGTGAGAAAAGAAGCAAAAGGTCCGATATGTTCTCTCCGCAAGATGTTTATTCTTTTCCGTTAGTGAGATAGCGGAATCTTTGGCTACGTTTTACGTTTGGAGTTTTTATAATTAAACTCGAACTGGCTCGCGTTTAGAAATACGATAATTAAATGGGAAGATAAGGGCAACTTAAAGATATCTACTTGTTACAATGCTTCAGTCTCTAATATCATCAACCGTATGAAAGTGTTTCCTATTCAGTTATTCGGCTTGGAAACTACAAGATATTAAAGTGCAATTTCTCGTTAATCTTTCACTTAAATTCAAATTTTATTCGATGGAGTATTTCTTTAAAGTTTTCGGTAATATATCCAATTTTTTTATATCAACTAGCGTCTACAAGAAGGCCTTCAAAATCTTTGCCATATTTGATTCAGGCTACTCTCTAAATTTTTCAAGAACCTGATAAAGCAATTGTGTTGGGAATTTTTATAAAAATGTCCTCATACCTAAAATGTATCGTTCTTTCGTAAATTAGATATGAAGCTACTCTGATACATTTTTTGTTAAAATGCATAGAGTGCTTCGACAAAGTACTCATAAAATTTGCTTTTCTAAACGCATTGATTAAAAATAATCCCCAAAATTTAATTTATGCATTCGATTTCAACATCTATTCGATTACAAACTCTAGAGCGATTTCTTGCATTTTGTTGAACATTTACTGACATTTCAGAAGTAATATTTTAGATAATGTCATTTTCCATTTGCCACTTGCCAGTTGCCACTTGCCACTTGCCACTTGCCACTTGCCACTTGTCATTTGTCATTTGTCATTTATCATTTATTATTTATTCATTATTTATTACTTATTATAATAAAGAGCTTTTTTCCTTTGTGACTTCTATTTGGCAACACAATGTATGTTTCCCAAAGTTTGACTCATTCTTTCATATTTTTCATTTTACCAGAAAGAGGACGTTTACTAGGTTTCATTTATTTTTGTTGTGTATGAGATTGCCTTTTGCCCTTCGACGCCATGCAAGTGTTCATTCTTGTGAAGCAACCAGAATGATGTTGAGAATTAACTACTTTAGGAAATGTTGACTTGCGAAGAATGGCATAAAGTGAACTGAATTGGAAAAATTACAAAACATATTCTAATCATTTTATTCATTTTTTTTTTCAGGAAAAGCCTAATTCAGCTGTAATACCAACAAAAACATCTGCGAATCACACATAAACTACAATCGCCTAACGTAAGGAATGTTTTCAATTGAAAAAAGATAATTGCAAACACTGGTAACGCGTTCAAGTAAATTATATCAACCTATAGTATATATGAACACAATTGATTTTTATTTCCTCATAATTTTTATTGCATTAGTTTTACCCAAAGCATATGATCTTTGTTAACCTCTATGGACCAACTGCATATTAAACATTGGGTTCATGAGACTCGATAACTAATATAATTTACAACAAAACATTTCTCAGCAAAACTGTACTTTTATAAAGTTCACCAATCAAAAATAATTTGTGTACATTGAGTGTAAATTTACTACGAAAGTTAATATACAAATCCTGTCAAAAGCTATAGAAAACTTTAAGAATGACGGATCTGTAGAGGTTAAATCAAATATACATGACACATAATTTACAATTTACACATCATACCAGATTCAGATTGGATTTCAAGTACATTTTTTAAACTTGGTCACTAATAATATCAAGAAGATTCCTAGTTAAACACCGCATTTATCTCCTGTCTCAATGACTGCAATATTCCTAAGTTTTTAATCCACATTTCAATCCATTTAAATATCAAAAATCCCAATGAATGCGTAGCTTTTGTACGAGATCCCAAAAAGATAATAAATCGCGCGCTTTATTTTAGTATCACGTTTTTTTCACCATTGAACAAAAACGGAAGAAGATAGGAGACGGCAAAAACATTAATGGCAAACGCGCTTAGCTTCGCTAATACGCGAAATTTCGAAATCTGCCTTTGTAATGCAAAATAACACCTACGACTTTAACTTTAATCCTAAAACAAAAGGCGATTCGTTTATACTAAAACACTCGAACAGCGTTTCTCTTTCATAGAGGCAGATAACGTATTTTTCCTCTACTCTTTAGCGCGGCTAATGCTAAAAGCGGTCTTTACTTTATTCAGATAATGCGAGGTTTTGTCGTGTTTACATGCGCTGACCGCAAGGTAGCACTTTCAACGACAATGCGAAAAACACGCAATATCGCAGCCTATTTTATTTGTCACGAAAGATACATTATTTTACTGGTTTACAGTAGATATTTTACTGGTTTACAGTAGAATGTAGGCAACAACGAGGTACCTAGAAACCCTTGAATATTTACAACATTTTTACTTCCAGTCACAACACATGTTGTTTACTCTTTAAGGGCATACAATAATGTGTCCGTTAAGTTTTTGCAAGTTTGAAGAAAGAAAGTTATGAAGACTACGTGAATTTTTCTGGACCTGTCAGACTATTCTTAATTTAATTATTCTAGGAACTAAGCGGTTGATTTACAAAATTCGTGAAAATTCTCTCTATAGAAATAAATGAACAGGGTTGCGATAAACAGTAAATCGTAAACCGGCAAATAGGAAGCAAGATGTTCACTTCTTTTTTTTAATTAAATTAGATGTATTTATGCAGCGTGTGTTACGTTCTCCTGGTTTGAAGAATAATGCAGCTAGTCGTCTGCTTCGGCTTATCTTCCTTGTAAAGAGGGAGAACCAATTGCTAAATACCCTTCCGTTCTATTTCATAGATTTCATTTTATTTCTTCTTAGATTTTAAGTACAGTAGTGTTCAGTACGTTCTATTTTCCTTTTAACATGTGTGCATATTGTATGCGACTCGTTGCATTGTTTCTGGGTGGTCTAGAGGATGAGATTTGTATATTTTGTTTTCGTTCGAGTTTCGTCCCTTTTCTTAAAAGTTATTTGACCATCTTCTTAAAACTTAAAAAATCGCATATAACTCGTATTGTTCTACTTCCTCTATTTTAGCTATACGCCATATGAACACATTTGGTGTCATGTATGTATTGTTATGTTATGTTCAACGTTGTATCTACGACAACAACAACTTCTCTCAGTTGTCACTTCGGTACTAACTAAATGGCAGGCTGGCCACTCGTTGGTAACTAAATATCCCTCTTGCGGGGAAAATTGGAAATTTCTTCGTTACCATCCCCCCTCAGCCAACCGTCTTTGGAGCGAGGACATTATATACAATATATAAGTCCAGATAACGACGAGTGTGGAGTGGCATGGACAAATCTACTCGTTTGTTAACTTTTCTATTCACTTATTTCATCCAAATTAATGTAGAAATCGTCTGGAATAAGCTACAGCATAAATTGCAAAATACAACAAATAATATTTCATTAATTAAATCTATATCTGAAAGGTTTCTGTAAATTAGCAGTGGATTTTCTCGTTTAAAGCTTGTTGGTGACAGTTCGGTTCACAGAATCATCAACATACAACCTCCTAGTTAAATCACTGCATTCGTTCTCGTATGCTGTTTGCAGAAATAATATCATTTGATCGAAAGTCATCGAAAAGTTTCTATTTGGGTTAAATTATCAAAATTGGCAGTGAAATAAAACAATCGCCGGTCTTAAAATAAAAGAAAGATGAACGACGCCATAATTTTTCATCAATCTTTATTCGGCCTTGGTTGAATCAAAGTGTGTCTTAAATCCAATCTCAATATAAGTGTTCGATTGTGTATTCAAAGTCTTTATTAGAAGAGAGTTAAATATCCAGAGCAGGCAGTTTCCTGTAGTGCGTATATAAACAGAGGGTTTATATACATTGGCATCGTTCAAAAGTTTCAAGGTTAGTTAATTTTCAAATCTTAAAATTCGTTAATTTCATTTTACTGAGTTGGAAATTCATTCAAAAATTGCCGTAAAGGTATCTAAGGATACCCCCGAACCTACAAGAAACGTTTATTCAAATTAAATTAGAAAATTTAACAAAATTTGAGAAAAACCCCCGAGAAAGATATTTCAGTATCTATGTACTTAGGGATGAAGCTGTATTTCATTATTCACTCAACAGATTCTACTCTCAACTCTCCTAGTAGTAAGACGTAACTGCAATCCATTAATATATGTATATACAACAATCTATTTTCAATGTTTTTAAATAACACAATTGCTTATGTTTATATGTAAATAACGCTTATATATTTGTTCGCTTACTCGGTTGCTCTCTAAATTAAACACAATACGTTGGTACAAAAAATAACCCTATTAAATAAACCCCTTCTAACATAAAAAATAGAAACGTGCTATTTCTCAAATATAAAAAATGCAAGTACATAAATATTGTATAATTGCATAATTCTGTTTCTTTAAGTCTGTACATAATTCGTGTACGCAACGTTCATATGTGTAACACTAGGGCCACCACCAAACCCTATCAGAGCCTGAGCGCCTGGTCGGGCGACTGCAGTAAATAGCCGATCACTACAGCAAAAAAGTGCCAAACAACTCACGGCTACCCAAGCGCTCTCGTTACTTCATGTATTTCGTTGATACACCACCTCTAGCATTTATTGTTCCTGCTATCCCCCACAGAAATAACAAAGATGGAAACAACAAATTGTGCGATTTGTTATAAACGCTACGTTATGGATAAGCGAAGGAGCTACGGATGACAAAAGAGGTATTAGGTTTCTTCTCCGACGGTAACTACTTATCTAGCGCTGGTTCCCAATACGTGCGCTAGCGATAGCTCCATCATAGACATTTAAATTACTATTAAAGTGGTTTTCTAATTCGTGCTGTGCGGATTTTTCAATATATGCCTACATTACAAGAAATTAATTCTACTTTGACATTAAATGCACATGTACATGTTGAGGTTTTAGTGAATATAAATATGAAATATATAAATTTATATAAAATAAGACAAATGAAATATTGAAATTATAAAATAAGGCAAAGAACAAAACGTAGAATTTACAAAATAACAATAAAATGTTAAGTGTTCTTAACGGCGTCTCCACCTAATGTGTGGATGGAACGTAATTTCTTTCTTGAGCAATTTAATGAAAAAATTTCCAAATAAAAGTAATTCAGATATAGATCCTGCACAACTTAAAATTATGATCAAATAAGAAGAGTACTTAATTTCTGCTAAACATTATGATGGATATGGTCTTTTAAATAAAATTCCCCGAACTACCGCGTTTTTAGCTGCCGTGGATTTCATATGGCGATATGCAGCAATAATTGTTTTGGTAAACTGTTTTTGTTATTACCCAAAGTTGACTAGGAAAGAGCGCCAAATTGTTCTTTGTGATTCCAGACTGATCTAAAGAGCTCGTTGTCAAGCAGTGTAATCATAGTTGCCAAACTGTTTCATCTCAATTCCAAATGCGTAAATTATTTTTGTTGTTTAATGTTATTATAACCCGCATTTGTCATACTTTCGTTCTTTGTGCTCGCTATTATTTTATATCATTTTAACTTGTTTTGTTATGGACCACGTAAGAAAAACAACAAGTACCTAATTTTAATATTCGGTGAATTTAGCAACTATTACTACGAAAGTGGAACATAACGGACAGCGCCTTGTACAGCCGGAGATATTTGAACTTTGCGCTAAGTAAGGATAGGTAGTATAAAATTTACAGGGCGAATTGCTTTAACAGAAGGCAATATGATTTCAATTATTGTATAATTTCTTGCGCAACCGTAGCAAATAAGGTGATAATTGTTGCCAGATTCACATAATATTAAAATTGACCCAGCATGGTCGTACCGAAGCCACGATAAAACTAACAACACAAAAAAACTAAAAAACAGACATGTTATCTATCATTTTAAACATTTAAACAAACGTACCATAATTAATTAATTGCAAGAAAATTCTATAAAGTAAAGATATAAAAACAATTAACAAAACAAGTTAAAATGAGAGAAATATCGTTATATTTCTTAAGTTGAAGTATAACATGTGGCATCGTTGGATTCGCCTTTTGATTACCTTTCCAAAAACGTAAAAATATATAGGTATTCTATTTGAAATAAGGAAGTTGATACCGGAAACACAATTGAACTGCCGATAATGGCAAGAGTTTGTTCACGAAAAATATAAATCGACCCATTTTTTTTTTCTAAGAACGCTAGCTTCGGTCGTTCAAAAGTTAGCATGGGGGAGACACTTTAGAACCTCACTGTATAAAAAACAATGCTTACTTCAGTAAAAATTTGTGTTTGGAGTAGGTATTCGATTTTTAACCTTCATTTAAAGAATTCAAACACCTCTAATGAAGAATGCCAATAAACAGCGTTCCTGTAAAGTACTTAATATTTCAATATCAGAAAAAATTTACATTCTCTATTCATATTTCCTAGCCTTGCCATTTTAACGCAACATAGTTCTGTAATCAGAGTAACAATCATGCTTGCAAAAGCGTTGCTCTTATTTGTAAACATGCTCCTGTTTGCTGCTACTACTTCGATTAAATGTAAGCAAAATATTTGTCATAACATCAAACACAGCACAATTCAATAGGCAAAATTTTAATTTTATGTTTGAAGATCATTCACAGGGCAGACATCACAACCGCATTATAGGAGGTGACCTAGCTGGCAGAGGGCAAGTGCCATGGTTGGTATCCGTTCAGGAATGGTCCTTCGAGGAAGGTTGGCATCACGTATGTGGTGGAGCAATAATTTGTAGTAACATCATTTTAACAGCTGGACATTGTGTATATGAAGAACAAGCTGAATTTATAAGAGTTACGGCTGGTATATTATATATCAACGAAATTGGACAAACTATTGATATTGATTCATATAAATTACATCCAGATTTTTCACCACTGGAGTAAGTAATAAATACAATTTGCAAATATAAGTAACTACATAGTTGGAAATGATAATGAAAAATATTAATACACCTGCATCATTTTCTTTCAGTCTGAGGAATGACATCGCTTTATTGAATTTAAAAAACAATTTAGTTTACAATAAATATGTATCCCCCACCAGATTACCTGCAGGAGTATCGGTAATAACTGGAACTGCTTTACTAGCTGGTTGGGGATCTATTGACCCACAACTATCAACTGCTTATAATGCATTACAATTTGCTTACGTGCCTATTATTGATCATGAAGGTATGTACCTCTATGAAATAAACCATACCTGCATTTCTGAAAATTGTTTAATGCTCTTTTTTATTTCAGTCTGTGTTCGATACATGACATATACAGCACAAACCATCTTATCTAACGCGCGTGTGCCTATATATAGTTACCATATTTGCGCAGGACCGTTGACAGGTGGAACTGCATTCTGCTCTGGTGATTCTGGTGGCCCTCTAGAGCAAAACAATATCACCATCGGTGTAGTTTCTTGGACAATACGCCCTTGCGGAAGAGAAAATGTTACCGGCATTTATACAGCAACATCCTATTTTTCGGAATGGATCTGGAATAACACGAATGGTTGTCCTATATTTGTTTTTTGAAAAATAGAATATGTAATTTTGTTGTTACCTACTTTTGTGTATTCTGTTTTGAGTTTTCTTCCAGACAGGATGAAGTCAATCACATGGTTCTAACCGAATTTTGTTCGTTTTTGAGGTTAGGTTTAATAACAATTGATTTCATATGATTTTCTTAAGTGAATTATGTTTGCTATCGGGTGAGGTGTTTTCTCGCACGCTTTCTCTCACACAATGCCTTAGATAAACTACTAAATATTTCAATTTTAAAGCATTTTATAAACTAACGCCTTACGATCGTACAATGTATAAAAGTAACAAACACAGTCCTTGGCCATGGAAATAGGAACACTTGAAAAATATGAAATTTATAAGAATATTCATCAAATATAATTTTAATTTCGAAAATCTGTAAAAGCATAATTGTTGTCTGAGTAATACTCTAATACATTATGGCCATAGATAATTGCTGGTTATAAAAATAATTCTTAGATGTGCAATAAACCTATTATCCACCTGCTACGAATCACGCCTATTGCCATTTGTACATGTTTAATTTGAATTGTGTCGTTCATTAGTTCGTTAATATCATATAAATATAAATAAAAACAGCATTTTTACTGATTTTCCAAAAAGTGTTAATTTTATTTGTGTATGCCTATTTTCGCGGTCAATTATTATCATAATGTGAAAGAAGAAGGATATAACTACAGACAAAAAAGCACGAATTTCTCCTCCTCTAGAGACGTGAGAGTTCTCTTAACGTAAAGTTGCGCAAAAAGGGGATGTATCACATCAAACTGTTCTGAGAATCGCGAAGTTAATTAACGAGAATATCCCTAGCAGAAGTAATGGCAGAACATACTGCGCCCGCAAACGCGAAACAACTGTAAGAGATGATCGTCGTATAATAAAAGTGGCTACAGAACATCGTTCTTTTAACCACTAAAGGTGTTCGTAAAATTCTTAGTAGGGAAGGTATACAAATATCAGCCCGAATAGTCCGTAGACGTTTTCATGAAGCAAGCTTGAAATGCACACGTCCGGCAAAGAAGCCAAGACTAACATCTAAAATGAAAGTGACACGATTTCAGTGGGCTAAGGAATATAAAAATATACAGTTGAAGATTGGGGAAAGGTAAGTTTCATTTATCAACTGTATTTTTGACCAAATTCATCCTTATAGTTCGTTTATTGGCTCTCTACATTTTTACTTTTTCCTAGATTATTTATAGCAACGAATCACGGCTAGAAGTGTTAACGGAGGGAAGCCAATTTGTTCGTCGACGTCCTTCAGAGGGTTACAAGAAGCGTGTACCATCAAATCTGTTGTATTCGTTTGGAGACTAATAGAATTGAAGGTGCCGATTGATGAGGTTCCAATTTGCGTGCCATTACATTAAGAACAGAATGTTTCTTCCGATCTGTTGTTTCGTCGACACATAACCACAATTTTTGATCTTTCAACTCCGATTTTATTTTTTGTTCAATATGTTCGCGCGCAGATGGCACAATTCTTCGTAACGATGTTCGACTTGGTAATTTGCACTCCGAATAGTTATTCCAAAAGCAGATAAATGGTTCCTTGTCTAGTAAATTAAACGGTATATTACATGCAATAGACGTAACGCATAAATTAAATATAAATTTTTCATTGTCTCCTGCGCAATTTCTTTTTGAGACATGCTTTTCACTATTTACATGTCGTAGACAATGTTATCTGGACCAACACATTAACGGGATTTTACAGATTACACATTTAATTTTAGCACTTCATATATTAAGTCTGGAATTTCTGCAATAAATTTTCGAAGTTTGTCCAACCACGGTCGTTTTGCTGACGAAATCATAATTTTTCTAGGACAGATAAACAATTGCGCAAGTGACCGGCAGCGAAAATGTCCGTACTGCTCCGCAGACGAAGTAATACTATCGTTCCTCTCGGTCCGAACTGATTCTACGCCGATGCGCGGTACCGCTCGTGGCCAGCGTTGGTTATAATGCTATGAATAATTCACACAAGATAAATGTAGCCTTAAAGCTGTGTGCACACCGGTTAGTCAAGCCAAGACAAGACAGGCTTAGGCACGCTTAGTCACGGTTGCTTACGTTGATGTCTATAGCGCAGCACACACCGGTTAGTATTGCAATTACACGTGCCCAAATGTGTTGCTTCGTCTGATTCTGTCTTGTCTTATGCGCCCAGCTTAAGATTCTATTTTGCTGACTTCCATTTTAAAACAAATAAATTTAGTACTTCCTATTCCCATCTCCTTTAATGCTCAAAATTTCTCCAGACAAGAATTAAATTTTTACAAACTTTCGCCTCTCGATTAGCATAAAATCGCTT
Source organism: Dynastes maya (assembly GCA_029619315.2). NCBI lineage: Eukaryota > Metazoa > Arthropoda > Insecta > Coleoptera > Scarabaeidae > Dynastes > Dynastes maya. The sequence goes on along the minus strand of JAROYE020000006.1, from coordinate 40,644,283 downwards.
AGAAAGTGATGCATAACCTACTTTAATATCCATTCCGACTTTGTTACAGTTTTAAAGCGATAAATTGTCTTTCACTACCACACAGTAAAAAGCAAGATTGCGTGTCCGTGAACTTTTATCGCATGTCTCAGTATACATTAACTCACTCCCTTGCTATTTGAATGCGTCTTCCACCATTCTCTGGGAACCTTTTACTTTCACTTACTATGTACCGCGATACGAAAGAATACATTATGATAGACAGCAAATTAAATAGAAGCTTGATAAATGTTGGAAGATTTTTGGGATTCAAGGATATTAGAAGGTTGTTGATGTCTAGTAAGATATGAAGTATTGAAATGTTTTAAAAGTGGTAAATTGTTGAAAAAATTTAATATTCGCAAATTAACTTAATAATATGAACTGAGGGTTCGGAAGTGTTCTTAACACATTTTCGGCAATTTAGATGAATTTTAATATCAATTACTGAGATTCTAACGAATTTGGAAACAAAAAGATTGCACGACGATGTCAGTATAAACCCTACGTTTATATTACATTTACAGGAAACTTGCCTATCCTTAATCACAAACCTTCACTTCTATCTTGAATTTATATTAGGATTCGAAATATTAACACTTTAAACTGGGAACCTAACCAAAATACGAGTTACCTCGATGAAATTTTGAATCAAAATGAGAAAATCAATTGACGCCCCTCCACTCATTTATTTTTAATCGCGATGGCGATTGTTTCATTCACAGCAAATTTTGATAATTGCTTTCCAAATACGAATTTTTGATGAATTATGTTATTTTTAAATGTAGCATAATTGAACGGTTGTAGTGTCGCGATTAGACAACTGAAGTTATACTATTCTATGACCTAAAATACCACTGACAACCCAACAATAATAAAACTTACTGACGTTCTTGACAAAAACATGACGAAACATATTTAATTTACGATATTATGCTAGAAATACCTCCGCGTTTGCATTGTTGTTTGTTTAATTAATTCTGAAAAGTTAAGAAAATAGGAAAGTGAACTGAAGAGAGAACTTCACCGTTCCACCAAGCTTGGAGTTAAAATAAATATTTAGTACCTTCGATCCAAAGATCGGAAGTTCGGGGAGGAGTAGAGGCTACCGAAAAGAGCTGATATCCTCCAGAGGGAATTTCACATTGACCGAGTGTCCATACTGAATACACTACACGTGCTGGCATGACAGCTGCGTTCGACGATGTAAATTTTATAACACTTCAATATATTACTGTTAATTTATGACATTGCAAGCATTTGTCACTACACTTCAATAAGGTCACGTCCGAAGATTAATAAGCAATTTAAATCGCTACTCACTGGCAAACAACGATATTTTCGGCACACTCCGCACCACACAAATTATTAAACTCGGAAAAGCCGTTTCGAAGACACATGGGTCTTCATCTTCAGCCGCGTACCAATTGATGTTAGAGAACATATATTAAATCTAACGAACCCGCTACATCCCTACTCTTCAAGAGAAATATGTACAAGTACCTACTTTTGCTCCTTAGACTAAGAAGCAAGTTAAATAAGGAGAAAAGGCGGAAAAAAGGTTTTGTCACCACGAAATGCTAGGCATGTAGCCATCCCACCCTAATAAAAATAAACATAGGGTGAGATAACGGTATGTCCCTTTCTATCCATCAAATTTGTGTTCTTTCCGCCTATACTCTTCCCTAAAGACTAGACAACGTGCGTTATAGTACAACCATACATCAAAGGCCTATTTACCGTAATAAATCGAAAAGGAGAAGTGGTTTATCTTTTGGATTGCCACGAAGATTTTTGAGTATATTTCGCGAACTGAAGCATACGTTCATCTCTTGTCCCTTAAAAGCCTTACTGATACCTTTTGATGCTCTATTCTTATCGCGGGTTACTGTTGGGATTAAGGTTGTGGAATTTCTGACGTAAAGCCTATGTTGGACTTTCCTGAGCATGCGATCAACCTCTATAAAGGAGTAAACGTTGTAAATAGCTACATTTTTTATGAATTCTAGCTCTTTATTGTACTTACCTTAGTCAAGGGGAACTTCACCAATCTATTAATCTATTAATGTTTGTGTCCTTTCTATAGATGTCAATTTCCAGTTTTCTATTATTTCTAATTACTAAACTATCCAGGAACGGAAGTTGATTGTTCACTTCTTCTTCTACTGTGAATTTAATAGTTGCAAATTTTGAATTTAATGTCGCAAGGAAATCCGGAATGGTACTTTTCTTCGCATCAAAAACAGCGAAAATATCGTCTACGTACCTGAGCCAAATTCTAGGGAAATACACGTTTTTCAAACTAGTTTCAAATTTACACACGAACAAGCTGGCTATGAAAGGGGACAGCGGATTGCCCATCGCCGTACTCTCTCGTTGTTCATACTGCTTACGCTCAATTTGAAAACGATTTTGCTTCATGTAGAGCAAAGTTAGTCTTTTATACTCCACAATTCTGATCTCATCGATTCTATTAAGTTTTAAGAACTCAACTAAGTATTCTATGGTTTCTGAAATTGGCACGCTAGGGAAGAGTGAACAAACATCAAATGATGCTAAAATTTCCCCATCTCCTAAACCAATGTTATTTACCTTATTTACAAAATCTAATGAATCTTCTGCTTCTAGGCTATTTACTTACTGCTATGTTCTCCTGCTATGAAAAAGTTTGTAAAGAGCGGGGACCAATTGCCTTTTTTATTTGTACACGAAAGTAGTCTGAAAAGTTTCCCACCTAACACACAAACAAGTACTTATTGTCAAATTCAGTATTTCTCAACATATTCTCCTTGTAAGATCTATACACTTTCCCCAACGATGCTCCCTTTAATCCCTTTAATCCACTAAAATAGTAGTGCTACTTTCATAGAACCTCTCTTAGAAAATGCAAATTTCCGAAAGTATAGCAGTAATAACCCAATATAAGAACTTCATAAAAAATTGTTTTCAAGTGACAAAGTTCATCAAGAAAATTTCATCTTTATTTTGCATTGTTATTGGTTTAATAGAGCATCTGCTTAAACTAATTGACCCATTTGTTGACCTAGTAAATAAAAAAAATATACAACGTGAATGTATTCTTTTGTATTTGTAACAAACGATTTCCTAAGATATCAATAAAAGTATTCCTTATATCAATAAATATAATAAACAGCCACTTACTAAAACAATAAGCTCGTTCTTTGGATGAGTTTTAATAAAAAAGGTTATTATATTGATATACTTTTTTATTATATTTACGTACTTTTTTTGATCAGTGTAAGACAATACCGTGTGAACAACCTCCCACGCTATACTCTCATTCATTTTAAGTACCAACAGCGATAACAACTGAAATAAGGCTGCTGAAAGCGACGCAACGCGTCCCTCGCATTTTCAGAATTTTCCACGTCCGCCAACTTATTGAATTTTAAAAATATACAAACACATATGCGAAGCTAGGAGTCAAAAAAACGACCGTTAGACTGTAAAGTTTAATGCAACTTCGGCGTAGTGAAAAAGGAGCGAGAAACACAGACGAAAAGTGTACAAAAAAACCAAAGAAGGTCTCGATGTACGTAGGAGAATCTTCGAGAGAGCGGCAAAGTGCCTGGCATTAACATAATTCCCCTGAGTTTCATAAAACAATAAATTTATAATCCGACAAGATTGCCTCGCGGTGTATCCGTTCATCTCGCGCCTTCTTTCGTCTCCCTCCCTCCTCTTGGTTAGATTCTTCTTTTGTTTTTCATCATTTTTGCATGGTGCATCGTAGTATCTGATGATATCGCAACAAACTTAGACGTGTATAATGGCTTTAAAGTTGTATCTTTATCGTTCGCCGAACAAAAGAATATTCACCCGATGTTCGCTAAGGTGGAAAATTGCAAGGATAAATTTTTTACTGAAACAATTGAAAAGTATGAAGCAGGACGCTGGGGTCATAGTTTCGTGAGTAATTTATAAAGGAAGTTCCAAATGTGAATTTGGTGCAATAGAAATAGCTTTTGTAGAATCAATTCTTCAAGTAGGTCATTTATATACAGTGGAAACAGCAGGCGCCCTAGGTTAGATCCCTGAGGAACACCAGATTTCGGAAAGAAGCAGTTGGATGTGTATCCATCATAAAGGACATAGTTGTACCTGTAATACAGCCGAAGACGACTACCAAGACGTTCTAGTTATTTAGTGGATTTGCTATACCATCTCCAGTAGGCATTGCTCCAGCTACTGTCTCCCTATAATAGTGGAGATTCCAAAGACCATACATCCTGCGCTGCATTGCGCATAGGCAAAGAGGCGACGGATGGCAATACAGACACTTCGTACACTACGTTCTCCGACGAAGTTCCGCCACACCGAGATAAGGATACGTATACATGCGTTATGCCTGCTCTCTCGACAGCGATTGTCTGTTTTATGCTCGATCGCGGTGGTTCTCTATCTAGTGTGCGTCTTATCTCGAGGTTTACAATATAATAACGTACCGAAGTTGTAATTATTTGAATGAATATAGTTTTACATCAATTCTCAGTTTGTGTGCGGGTGATTTTGTTGTATTAAACTAGTTTTTTTATTAAATACGTACACATACAATGTCTTAAACGTATACAAATACAATATACACAAGTTTATAAGAAATAAAGCAAACGAAATGGTGAATTTACAACTAACACAAATGAAATATTAAATTAACAAAGTAAAATAATAAATGATGGATTTCCAAAATAGAATAAATACAGTAACGAATTTGTTAGCGTAAAAAATAACGATAAAATTTTAAGAAGCCTTAACAGCCACTGATGCAAAACTTTAAGCACAGAGAGTATTTCCTCTGAACTAAAGAAGTGTTGCAATTAAAAAAGAAAGTAAAAAAAGCCCAAAGAACCAACACCTCTTAAACCGAAAATTTCACCAAATTAAGCTCATTTTCGCCGACATTGCGCGGAATATCCTCCAACGATTTGCTCATCCGCCGTACAAGCTTGAACAAGATCTCGCCTCCGAAACTGCTCAGTCCATAAGCGAATTTGTTATTACAACAAATAAAAGCAAATGCTCTTCGCCTAATTGGGAAAGTTTATGGCGTTAGGAATAGGCCATTGGAAGTTCAACTCGGTAAATCGCCGATAATTTCGTTTGTTTTATTGAAAGAGTTGCACGCTAAGTGTACAACTTTGCTCCCCGTTCGCGTAAAATACTAGCTAGCGCGATCGTTTCATTCCCCGGAACGCTGGAGCTCGCCCGCTTTTTGAGGGACAATTTTCTAACGAAGTGTTCCTCGTTCGTTTTATTCCGTTCGAAACGGTAGAAGGCGTAATAGTACTTTTTGTTATTTACGAACGGTTATATTGCCTGCATGTGATTTATCCTTATTTGCTTCTTTTTCTCGTAAAACTTGGCAAAAGATGTCGTTTGTGTAAAATTAAACAGCTTATATGAATGAATTTTGAATTCATGCTAGTTGTATCTATTATAGCTTTAAAAAATGTTGCATAATTGACCATAAGATTCGGTGGCTAAAATGTTATATATCCGACAGGTCAGAATTTGCTCAGTTGGATGGTTATACATCTAGGACGATGGCTATCACATCGGGTGTCCCGCAGGGATCTCATCTAGGACCATTACTTTCCAATCTGTATATCCACGATATAACCATTTATTTCGCTAACTCCCTGTTTTTTCAATATGCTGACGATCAAAAGATATTTAAGTCGATCACCAGTCTTACTCAGGATCCTTATGTAGTAGCTAACGCATTTAATCATTTCTTTGATGCCTCCTCTAATTCTGTTGCGTCCGAGATGCCTTCTGTGGATTTGGCTTCTAGAGTAAAGCCAAAGCCTAATTCAATATTTCTCTTTCTCTTTTCCATTGCTGAAGTGTTAAGTATAAACACTCTGCGGGTACTGACGAGCTTCCTGCGACTATCATTAAAGAATTTAAGGAATAATTTGCCGAAATTCTTACCTACTTGATCAATATATCTCTCAATGCGAGATTTTTCCGGATGTCTTAAAAACTGCGATTGTGACTCCGATTCTTAAGAAGGGTGATTCTAGAGATATGTGGAATTACAGACCGATTGCCTTAACATTAACCATTTCCAAAGTTCCAATGAGTATTGTATGTCCAATAGGTTAAATTCCTTTTTAAACAAATTTGATATCATTACGCAGCATCAACATGGTTTCCGTAAAGGTAAATCTGCTTCTACAGCTCTTGTTAATTTGTATAACCATGTTCTACAACACATTAAGGAGAGAATTACCCCTGTCGCTATCTTTTGTGATCTCAAAAAAGCTTTCGATTGCGTCCAATACAACAAATTAATGGATAAGTTACAATTATACAATATTCGAGAGACAGCTGCGATTTCAATATGTTGCTGTAAGGAGTCTTAACTCTAAGGGTGATATAGTAAAGGTTCGATCCCACTTCTTACCAGTATGCATGGGAGTACCACACAGTACATTAATGACATTGTTTTGTTTTTATCCGATTTCTATTTAACCATGTATACTAATGATATATCCATTTTAGCTGGTGGGATTGGGTGTATTGTCTGATTGGTTCGCTAACAAGTTATCGCTTAGCATGGAAAAAGCTAAGTATATGGTGTTTCATACTAGGCAAAGACAAATCTCTGCGGCGGCTCTAACATTCAATGCCGCCGTTCTGGGGAAGACTTCTTCTATTAAGTCTTTGGGTGTGACGATGGAGTCCAGGCTTCTCTGGGATGAATATTGTGTTGAGTTGGCTAATAAAATCTCTCACAAATGTTACCTTTTCAGATGTTTAACATCTCAAATTGCCATTTCTGCTCTTAGAATACTTTACTACAGCGAGTTACAAACTAGACTGCAGTATGGAATTCTCCTTAGGGGTTCATCGCCAGCAGCAAAAAAGGTTTTCCTCGGGGTTCAATTAAAATTGAGTTTTTTAGTATGTTTCCGTTTTTGGAACGTTCGCCATTAAAAGGTGAAGTCAAATAAAATATATTTGTTTCAAACCGACGAAGTTCTTTAAAAGAAAAAAACTGTATTGTTGAATCAAACCTATTACGTATATTAAATCAAACATATATATTTTCAAATCAAACTTGAGGTTATGTGTGTCAATAGATCATATGTTTGAACCAAATAGTGATCTCAAGAAAATTATTTCTTTAAATTAAAAGAAAGATATTCTTTCCGCCATTTAAAATTATGATTTGGTTGACTGAATGCATATTTGTTTGGGTTAAGAACTTTTTTTTCTCTGTGTACACTCATCACATAGCCTACTACGGGTTGAAATAGTATCCTGAATATGATAATGATTTCCCGGACGAAAGGTCCATGTTACTATTCCCATTACGACAATGTTAAAGTTTCTATAATCTATCAAAACACTAAGTATTAGAGACGTAAGTGGTGAACAGGTATTCAACTTTTAATGTTTAATGCTTGATTACCGTTACTGAAAGTAGTGAGTCCAAAATGCTGGTTAAGACAGCTAGATTTAGATGTACAACTTCACACAATTGTATCTCGTGTTTGACTCTATATAATAAATATTATCTAATAACATTATTAATAATACAAAAGCTCTAGACATATTTGTATGTAGCATTCTAAAAGAAAAAACGATTCAGATTACGTTAACAAATAAGAACAGTCCTTGACAGATCGTTACAAGGAGGATTGCATAGATATCATCCATACTGTTATTCAAGACTTTATATTAATAGCCGAATCATGAATTCTTTTGATTTCCCAAATTTCGGTCCCTGTCATACGTAAATTAAATAAAGTAATAAAACTCTCGATATGTTCCTGTATACCATTAAAAGAATACGGCCTTCGAAATGATTCTCAATACCCAAACACTCTTGCACGCCTAGGCTTTCATTTCTTCATCGTATTTACGGAGTTCTTTTCCTTAATTTGGAAATAAATAATAATTAACAATTTTTTTTTGCCTTTTTTCTTTGATGGCTTCTTTTAATGAATTTAATATTCTCCGGTTATGGTGACTCCCTGTTCTCTGCAATTGGCCAACAAGATACCCCTGGTATCCCAAAAGATTGTAGCCACCAATTTTCCGCCCCACTCTGACATCTTAAACTTCTTAGGGGCTGGGACACCCTTCTTATACCATTTAGATTATATTAGTATTCGAGGTGATTCTTGATCTCTTCCACTGCGACCTTTTCAGATCTATTGTTGTTCCTCTATCATTAGATCAATTACGTTAGCCTTACCTTTTATCAACAGACCTAGCAGCCTTGTGAGTGATCCTTCTACGTGGATTTCAACTTTTGGATATTCCACGCCCGTTTCTGAGAGCCGTATTCCTGTCAATCGCACAGAACATGAGCGGCAGTCTCTTCTTCCGCCTGGCAGAATCTACATGCTGTTTCCTCTGTTAGGCCTAAGTTGCTTATGTGTTTCTTGAGCATGCAATATCCTGCTAGTACGCCTACTATTGTTTTAACAAACTTTCTGTCCCTGTTTAGTAGGTCTACTGTGATTCTTATACCATTGCATCGACTTCTGTTTCGATCCGGGTTTAAAGTGGTGAACCCTCATCTCCCGTCACAATTCGTTTCAAAACGTGGCTAAGTTCTTTGCTATACAAATCCAAAAATTGGCTTGACGCTTCAATTCGTTTTTGGGGTGGCACGAGCAATGTGGGCACCTGTTTTGCGCAGATTTTTATCACGCTAAAATGATCATGTAAGATTTTCAAAATAGTTGTTTCTGATACTCTCACTAATACAGAAACCGGTTTTTTTTCAAACGTGCATCTTCCAATTTATTATTTTTTTCATTTTTCGACGATATCCATTTTGATGACCTCAACCAGTCGTCCTGAGCGAGGATCGTCTTCAATTGACTCTCTGGCATGTTTGAAGAAAGAATTCCGCTTATAAAACATGGTTTTACTACAGCATTGATCTTTACAAATGGTCCCCATCTCATTTGGTATGATTTGCGAAGTGTTTCCTTGGAAAGTAGGGAATTTGATAACGGTAGATTATCCTATTTGCTGCATGGTTATACTTTCCCTCGAGATTAACGATCGATATATCGTAAGCTACTGACTTAGTTAAGTAGATATTTCATATTGAGTTTCGAATTAATACCATCGTAAACGAATTGACCTACTTATCCCTCTTATTTTTCGAAATTTTGGACCTCCCTTGTATTTTATTTAGTTTCAAACTGATACTGCAAATAAAATCCCGTTCTGCGCGGCTTTATTTAGATACATGGAGTGGAATCCAAACATTGCGAGGGCTAAGTTAAGTTTTAATAAATGCGTATGAACAACGCTTTTGGCAATTTTCAGGATCTTTGCAAAAACATGGATTGTTAGCTTTGCGATGGTTAACGCATTCCGTATTCGGTTTATTATCATACAAAAATAAAAATTACTACATTTCGAACTAACACAGTAGTTGAGAACGTATTGCTATTTAAAAATGGTAAGTTATTTAAATTATTTCCTCAAACTCTGTTCCTATTTTATTGACTGATCCGCATTCAATAAAAAGCGTTCATCAAATGTTGGTTCATTTCTTATCTTGAAAAAATAGAAGGCATATTTTTTTTTTGCTTGGGGTGCGATTTCTCTATTTTTTTTTTTGTAAATCCTTCTCTTCTATATAGGTAATTCTGTGTTTCCAGCTGTCTCAAAAAGATGGCCTCTTGCTAACCAGGCGATTCTAACGAAGTTTAATTACTTCATAAAATACGTTATTAAATGTTCACCATTGCTTTTTTAATTATCCTATAAGCACTTGACCTAAAGTACTGTTTTCTCAATAACAGTTCAAACAATGTGTTCTACTGCAAGCTAAAATTACAAAATTTAATAATGCCTTTAATTTCTCAACCCTTCTCTTTCAATCGCATGATATACGTACACTACGCGATACAACTAATAACTATCCAGTTGGAATCTGTGCGAAAATTCCAACATATGTACCCCTACTTCACACTTCTTCCATTTATTTAACAAAAATTATTGTCGCGGGATTTCAGAACGACGCGACGCGAGTTACGATTTGCGTCGCAGCGGATTGTTGAGAAAACATTCGCGATACAAACAAGGGGTACATTAATTAAATTAATGTAAGAGTGTTCGTGTGTGAAGTTATTAAAGTCACGGAAAGCGCGGGTGGAAGTATTAGGAAATAGACGGCCAGAAACAAGAAGCGGATTTATTAATAAAACACTTTAAGCGTAGTTGGCGATGGCGGCAACGATAGCGGTGGTGGGGTGAAGCCGGTACGGTGTTAGTGGTACGTGTGGCGTGGCGGTAGTTTTATTTCTGTAGCTGCCACTGGCCCCATTAATTAACGCTAAGTTGTTACACCTGAATTAAAGTCTTTTGTTCGGGATCGTCGGCTCGAACGGCTCCGAGTTTTAACGCAATTTGTTAAATGCTCCGGCGGCTTGGACGACTACGAACCAACGTGCTGGCGGCTTTACACCGAGGTAAAGTTGCTACATTTTCCCACTTTTGATATAGCGGATTTAGACCTTTGAAAAATGAACACGAAGCGTATAAGTAAAAATATCGGATTATTTTATTTTATCGACACACAACAATCCTTTTAACTACAAAGGATGTTTGTTGTATTTCGATTTTATTGTAGTAACACCTTTTGTAGAAAAGTAAGTTTTGAAGAATCGAAGCTACCATTTCTCCTATACATAGATATCTTACGACGTATCAAATATAAACGGGACTGATTTTCTTAAAAATTCCAGAAGGCTTCTAGACCTGAAAGGGGTTGATGCGCAGGTAGCCTGTACCGTTAGGGAAACGGGAGAACCGACCGCAACTCTCTCGGGTCCCTTTAGTATCAAAAGAAACCATGAGCGAGAAAGAAGTGCACGTCTCCGTGGAACAGCGGATTATCATCAAGTTTTTGGCCAAGGAAGGGGTGAACCCAACCGAAATTTTGCAGCAATTACAGACACAGTTCGGGAACAACACCCTGTCAAGAACCCATGTATTTGCATGGCACAAACAATTTTCTGGAGGCGTGAAAGGATCGAGAACAAGAGCCATGACCGCCGCCCAAGGACAACTGTGACTGAGACCAGTTTTTTGAACGGCTAGGTGCTTTTCGCGTTGATTTTCTCCACGATGAATGTCATTCCGATGTCTTATATGCCTGGCCTCTTAGCTGAGCAGAAGACTCCTCTCGACAGTGCTTCGCAATCTTCGGAATTATCTGGCTTTTGCGAAGTTCGGGCGACAACATCGATACCCCGCAATCGTACGGATTTACTGGCCTTTGCGAGTCCGTAAAGAGCGACGCGTTTTCTTTCTTTCCCGTACTTTAGCGAAAATATAAAGCTATTAAACGGTGCACGAAGTCTGTAAATCAATGTTAGTTTGTCTATGTTCTTATCTCACAAACATAACGGGTAAACATTTAAATATATGTACATTTGTAATGCGTTTAGTATAAATGCCAGAAGTTTATTCTGTATGTTACATTACCGACCAGATTCTTTGTAGATTTTGACAAATCTAACGTTATGCTCTTTGTGATTGTAAGAATCCGAGAACCGTATGCTATTTTATTATGTAAAAGAATTTTATTTTAATTTCGAATTTGTGTAAATAAATTTGGTTAAATGTTACTTACTCTTTTTTATGAACCTCTGGATACAGGAGCATACCATTCGGTAAGATTTGTCAATGTGCCCCGTGCTTGACTAAGATCGCAAAACACGCCCTTTTTCTCAGTCACCGAAACCGCAAACAACTTTTAGTCCCTGAATTAATAAACACGTGGGGTTTGTTTATTTCTGAGTAAGCATTCTTGATGCGCGCGACGACATCCCGTGGTCGAAGCTGGGACTATATTATAAAGTCAATCATATAGGGTTCCTGTCGCCGATAAGCACAACGATATAAGTATTTACAATAAAAAAAGCCACGACATATCAATTCGTTGCATCGACTAGCAATGTATAAAGAAGTATATTTTTTCGTCCAGGGAGAGCACGGAAAGCAATTTCACAACTTGAAACAATGTCACCAACATCAATTGCAACTTTTGCACCACTTTGACCTGTCCGAACAAGCGGACGGCAGTAAAATATCTGAGACTGTCCAGAACAAACATTTGCATGGCTATTGGGATTCTGAATGGATATTTCCGACAAAAGGGGCACCTCCATAGGATGGGATTAGCCGAAGACCTGTCATGTAAGGGCTGCCAAGCTAAAGACAAAACACTGGAACACTTCCTCTGCAAGTGCCCAGCGCTGACGTCAATTGGGGCCACGCTAGGTGACGAGCGGCTACATCTTGGAGCAATTAAGGCGATTTCTCTTTGGAACATCCTAACCTATGCCAAGGCAGTGGATTGGTTGAGGGCATAGACAGCTCCCTGGCACAGAGAGGATGCATAATAGGCCTATTGTGGCCTAAATCCTGTGGGTTCTATCTCACTCTCTCATGGTCCATAACCATATAGCAAATCGATTACTATATACCAAAACCATAACTATACATATACCAGATACCATATATGATATTTTCTCCACATTTTTTTTGGTATCCGTGATTCATACGCTTGTAGATATCTACGAGCACCAATTTATAATGGAACATCTCTACAGAGTCAATACAGCGGAGGTTTTCAAAAGTCATTCGTTTTTAGTATAAAGGATTTTACTCTGAAGGGAATTATCATTAAAATGCCCTGATGAATAGATATAATTTAACATCTCTCTCCGTAAAAAGAATCATCTCTTTTCTCAAACTCCTATATTCTTTGTTATACACTGTGTCAAAAAAGTCTGGAGTATTGCAAATATTTCAAACACTTGTAAATAATATTAATGCTCCTCTGAAAGATTAATTCAACGATATAGAGTTGAATAGGTTTATCTCTTAAAATGATAATTTATGATAAAACAACTAAATATTTTGAAAATAGAAAGCTTAGCATTTCACCTTCGGAATCTGTTAGACATCAACAGACGACAAATACACAGTTAGACAGTTACCAAGTATAAGCAATCAAAGATTAAGAATTAACTGAAAGAGAAAAAATTGACATTTATTATGTTTGAATATTGTAATTGCATGAGAACACAACAGGAGGTATGAGATCGCCGATTTCGTCTGCCTTCCGTAAAAGTGTAGTGATAAGCTAACTCTTCTATTGCGAATGATTAGCTGGAATGAAGTAAGGGTTAGCTATTGCCCATAATACACGTAGTGAACAATTTAACTTGAAACGACTGAGTACCTGGGAAACGATGCATTTCAGAAGAAAATAAACTACGGAACATCCTCCCAAAAAACATGAGAAAACCAGTATACTACGCAATATTCACATCAAGAAACAACTATCTAATAAACATATGGAGCAACACAACTAAAAGAAACATAAATACCATACAACGACAGCAGAACAAAATCCTAAAAATACTCTACTCATTAGACAAAAAAACCCCAACCAATAAAGTATACAGCATGACACAAGAACCTAACATACAACAAATGATAACACTAAATAACTTACTCTTATTATACAAAATAAAAAACAAAGTAATAAAAAACAATATCAAATTCTCAATAAGCAAACAAATCCACACACACAGTACCAGACAACATTTGCACCTAAGAACAGAAAGAACAAGACAGAAGAAGTACACACAAAACCTGACAACAGAAACAATAAGACAATACAACAAAATAGAACCAGGTATAAAAAACAAAAACTACACCAACTTAAAAAAAAACATAAAACAAAGGATTTTAAAAAACAACATCTAAATATAAAACACGAACGCGAACATAAGAAGGAAAAAAACCAACCAAGAAGAGCGACAGAAAAATCAACCGAACAGCCCTCGATACCAATAACCCGAGACGGACAACAACCCACTCTCGAGGCGAAGACAGAGGGCACAGCAATATTATATGTAAAAAAAGTATACATATGTAAAAATACGTATATTATGTAGACATATATTTCAAAAAATAAAATCTATTAAAAAAAAAAAAAAAATGTGAAAAAAACTTTTTTGTTTGGTATCAATAGTTAATTGTATTTTTTCAAAAGGAAACCAATACCTTTTCTCAGAGAATCATGGTCTTAACATTATCTTTAAGATGGCTATTTGCATAGATACTGTTTGCCTTATGAGAAAGCTTAGGTTCCTGGTTAGAAAAACAATGTTACTAAGAGATGAACTTGAAAATGTGGTTAATCTTAGTTAGTCTCTAATACCACCACTTTCTTTTCCTCTCAATACCAAACTAGTTTTATACAAAATATTCAAAACTACATAGTCCTCTTTCTTTTCCAAAAGCTGCAATCCATCTGCTGATTATTTGGTTACGATTCAACAGAAAAAATCGTCGACACATTCCTCACATATCCCTCTTGACCGCAGCCGCCACAAATAAAGTATTTTCACGCCATTGAAGTGAGCGCAATATATACAAAGTCTATTTACGGCGAGCAGTACAACGAGCCGTGAATTTATAGCACCCAGCCCCCCACAGACAGCACACAGTGGTGGAAAGAAACGTACACACAAATCAAGTCTGTAATTAATTTCGGTGTCTAGTGCCAGTTACTAGTGATAAATCCGAAGCGAGGTTTCTATGGTCCGCAAATGGTATTACTAACTCCCCTCGAGATTTAAATTTACAGTGGGGATCCGTGAAGAATTAATACAATACCTACAGCTTCGGTTTCTGTCTTTACTTGTTTGGCAATAGAACTATTGATAAGGAAAGAGACTTACGATCAGTATGAGGATGGATATGTTTTTGTGGTAGAGTTTTTATTCTGTGGCAAGATTGGTTTGCGTGTTAAAAATAATAGGATTGGTACCCAAGTTATGTATTTTATTCCCCATACTGATTAGAGTAGATACGACAAGTGCTCCTGGTTTGAAGGCCAGATCCCGCCAGTTGTCGACTTCGCTGTAGCTTCCTTATGAAGAGGGGAGAGCAATTATTTTCCTTAGTTGTATAAAATGTTTGCTAACTTACTTGAAATTAGTTGATCTCGAAATAAAACAGTACATATGTATAAAAACTCCCATATATAAGCAAGAACGGCACGAACCAGGTTTTGTGCGGTGTATGGACTTTACAGTACGAATAGCTGAAGTGGTGACAGGTGACTAACGTTGTATTTCATAGAGTATACATAGGAGGTATTCATCTCAGGACACAATTCATTGCATTTGCATTTGTACTCTCTTTCGGACGTTGCATCCAGTAAATTACTATGCAAAGTGCAGCACATGCAGATACATCGTTTCTAAGACGAAGTTACATACAGAATACAAGATACTCGGACATATGCCCGTTGAAGTTATAGTTAAAATTTAGACATACATAATACAAGTTCAAGTAGTAGTTGCCCCGAGGAGGTTGCCGTACAACGTAGTGCAGTCAAATGTACGTATATGGCGTAGACAGTTCTCCGAAGTAGTTTCATATATAATGTCTATTCATATCTAATTTCGAGGTTCTCTGAGTTTCTAGTGGTGCCTCCAACAAAGATATAAATATTTAGTTGAATTTTGCGTACTATCTTGGTTTTTATGTGCGTGGTGTAGATCTATTTGTGTATATTACAATAAATTAAGGAGATTTTATATTTGAAATAAATACAAACATATATGTATATGAATTTGCAAAATATACTAATAAAATTATAAGTACTCATTAATTGATTGGTTTAGATGTAAATTAAATTGTTAGTATCTGCAGGTATATGCAATTAATTAAGCTGTCAAATAACCCAGTTAAAAATTATGGCTTTAGCATTGCAGACAAACTACAACACAATGAAGCAATGATGATCTATAAGTAGTAACTATTTCTTGATCTTATATAGGCATGATAAAAACAATTAAGACCCTGATGTCAAGAGAAAAGGTTTAGTATTAGTAATATGTTGGGAAAATCTCAATAATTTAGTGTCAAAAGCTGCATATATGAAAATTGATTAACTTTGTTTAAGTGTTCATTAATACAAGGTGGGGCAATAGGCTAGCGTCGAGAGGGGTGGTCCGCGAAGAGTAGGGAAGGAAGCGTTTGACTCCAGGGAACCTAAAGTTAGTCAGTAGAGAAGATCTCGTTGCCGGGTGAACAACGAGCGTTTATTATTGAAGCTTTTCTAACAAACAGGAATTCAGTAGTGAACGCGCAACGTGCATTTCGAACAAACTTTAATTTCATCTTAAGAGATGTTATTTTACTCCTATCGTTGTTTAACTTTAGTTTGTTACTCCAACTTCTTTTTTCTGTCGTTTAAAGACAATCAAAATTCTCCTGTAAACTTCAACAATAGTATTTATTTCTAAATCGAGATACTCACAATGATAATGGTCCCAAGTTTGAGCCTTGAGGTATGCCACTAATAATGAAGGAAACAAATTGTGCTGAGCGATAGTCACAATATACCACGTAATCACTTCTGCCAGACAAGTTTTTCAGTTTGTTTATATGATAACATAAATAACACCAACTTGAAAATGAAAATCGTTAGCCAAAGCCTTTGAAACATAGCACCTAACGTTAAGATTTCAAAACTGTTTGCACAGTTTTATATGGTTCAAATAAGGCGGTAACTTCTAATGTTTTTGTTTACAGGCTTAAAAGCAAGTGTAAATCCTATATAATAGTAATAAATTTGTTTATGCCAGTTTATTGTAGTATAGAATCCGCCAATAAAAAAGACGTAAATATAAAATGGCACTTAAAAGATGTCATATAAACTTAATAAATCTTAAACTGTTTGGATAGCATTTGTTTTAAAGTTTGCGATAAATAACTGTACATCTTGATACATTGCCATAAAATTTATTTCTGCACCTTGACCGAATGGCCTTGTATTTTACTTCACACCTAGTAAACGTTTCATTGTAGTTCTTTTTAGCAAAAATATCTACAATATTACCCCAGAAGATATTTTCGCGTTGAAAATGGGATTGAACACAGGAGTAATGTACTTTTGGTGCACCGATATTGTACAAAACAACATTCAAATTGTAACAAAACCCATTCAATTTCGTGGGAAGTGTACAGTTACCTTTATAAATAAGATACAGCCTTTTACAAACACCATGTATTTTGTTATTTTTTTGTTGTATTATTTTTTGTTATATAATAATATTTTAAAGATAAACGAAAAATTGTACTTTTTTAAATGACTGACTCTATATAGTGCCGTTTATATGACATACGTAGATGGAATATGCAGTGAATTTCAGATAACACTGGCCATAGGTATTTACATAGTAAGACTTTTATGAGATGTTAATGGTTTTCCTATGGGGAATATTTGATTTATTTTTGTCCATACCCAGTTGGAACGATTTTTATGAGGTTTTGGGGCATTTTGTGCCTTGAAACAATAAAGATAACGTTGAAAATAAAGAAAAAAACCAGAAAACCCATATTTTTTTCTAGAAACCCATACTGAAACTCCTTAGAAGGTCAACGTGTGGACCAGCGTTCTAGGTAATCACATTGTTGGTCCGTTTCTCATCGACGGTTCACTGACAACTGACTGTGAGTGCCCCTTCTGTAAACAGGAGGATCATTTACCAGCACGATGGGGCACCACCACATAGCACCAGGGAAATTAGAGAATTTTTGAATAATAAATTTCCAGATAGGTCGTCATGGGCCGCTGAAGTGGCCGGCAAGAACCTCTGATTTAAGCCGGTTGGACTTTTTTCTTTGGGGTTACATTGCAACATGAGTTTTTTTACAATACACTTTCAAGAAAGATTAGGACACTGTTTAGCAGCGTTTGGTCAATAGTTTGAACACTTGCTCAGTTAACTTACTTCATGATATATTTTTTTTCATAGTTTATTGTTTGTTACCTTTTTGTACTAAGAGCATATTTGTTATTGTTTTAGTTTAGGTAAGTAATTAATTTTTTATAAAATTTTGTTCATAATTGTTTGTTTCCTTTACGTGTTAAGAATGTATATTTTGTTTAAGTAAATAGCAGCCATTCTGAATTATATGTACAGCCGTATATATCTACGAAGCAACATGGTTTTATACCTAAAAGATCTACAACAACTAACTTAGCGACAGTTACACAGTTTATAAGTGACACACTGGATGATGGAGGGCAAGTCGATGTTATATACACGGATTTTTCTAAGGCCTTTGACGGAATTGACCATGATATTATGCTCTTTAAATTAAGTCCTTCTTAAAAAAGCGGTCATGTTATGTTTTCTATAATGGCTTCAGCTCATGTGAATATGTTATATTATATTACGTCAGGTGTTCCACAAGGATCCAATTTAGGACCTTTGCTCTTTGTGCTTTTCCTCGACGATCTGCTGGAAGCGTTGACCTGTGATACCCTAGCTTATGCAGATGATGTAAAGGTGTACGCAAGAATTGATTCCATTAATGATATGGTTAATCTGCAAATGAGTATTGATTACGTATTTCACTGGTGCCAAGAAAATAGTCTTATGTTAAATGAAGCAAAATGCACGTATGTAACATATACTGGCAAAGTAAAAGGCTTGCCCACTACGTACAGTTTAAGCGGTTACCCGCTACAGAGGAGCGAGACCATAAAAGACCTAGGAGTTATCTTTGATAGTCAACTATCCTTCAAACAGCATGTTTCGCAGACGTGTTCCTCGACCGCAGCCATGTTAGGATTCATCATACGATCTTCGAAATACTTCACGATTCAACATCTTCTGAAAACGCTGTATAGAGCATTTGTCTTAAGTCGGCTAGAGTATGCTTCCATTGTATGGTATCCTTACTATCAATCCTACGAGGATTCTATTGAGAGAGTACAGCGAAGGTTCCTGAAATTCCTATCTTTTAGAATCGACGGTATATATCCGGTGAAGGGTATAAACTATGCCACGTTATTGGAACGACATGCGGTCCGGAGTATTTCGGAAAGAAAGCAAATTTGCAGTGCGCGGTTTCTCTACAAACTTATTGACAATCAAATCGATTGCGCATATCTGCTGTCAAAAACTAATTTGAACGTTCCTCGTTTGTCTTCGCGTAGTGTTCAATCGTTTCGGCCTTTAGCTGCAAGAACTAATGTGCTGCTGAAATCGCCAGTTCAAAACATGTGTCATCACATAGAGGTTTTACTGTTACTATCAGTGTTATCTGAAATGCACTGTATAAGTAAATAGTACTAAAACTGTAAAACTATAAACAGCTAACATTTTTCAAAAGTTGTAATCAGAATAATCCACCCTTGACGATGATACAAATATAAAGGAATCTTTCAACAAAATCTAATTATACCGAACACAAAATCTCGTCCTTGTGTAGGCGATTCTAACGTTAAACAATGAAATTTCGCCTACGAACGCTAGTTCCTAAAGAATGCCATGCATACCGAAATACGTAGTAGGCATAGGTATACGTATCATCGCTACAAGAGAGAAGAAAGCTAACGGTACAATAACGCCCAAGCAGTAATGAGTGCTATTGTGCCGTACGATTAGAGGGTCTTGCTGCCGGTTTATTGTATTGAAACCAAGACTTCAATCAAAGCCATCGACCATTCAAGTAAGCAAATGAGTTCTTGTACAAAGGTGTGCCACTAGCGACTCCCGCTATCCACTCTAACAAATCCGCTTAACCATTCGACTGTATAAATTCCCCTTTCGCCCTGTAGTTCCACATTTACTCATTTAGTAATGATGTTACGTTGCTACCATTGAAAAGAGAGGAATTCTAGAATTTGTTTCCTGTAAAAATAAATTGTACTCTACGTTGAAATTACATACAAACTATCAGTAAAGCCATGATTTGATCCTTTTTTTCGTTGGCTTGTAGATAAAATTTCAATCTCTACTTTCCGGTTTCAATGATCAATAAGTCAACATTTTGCACAAACTCTCCTTACTTTTGTTTCTAATGTTTTAGATTTAGTCGTTAACAAAAATATTCTTATTTCCAAATATGAACATAAATATGTATGACCATAGTCTGGAAATATTCAAGCCTCAACATGAAGATGGCGTTACTCCTCAATTTACATTGATTTTGACAATTTACAAGATTATGAAAATAAACAGAAGAGTGGATTTGTCCGTGTTACCCTACGATATCGTCGTTGTCTGGACTTAATTTTGTTATTTAACATCAACGCCTCAAGGCCAGTTGGCTGGGAGGAAATGGTAACTTGGAAAATTATATTTTTACCCACAAGAGGGATATTTCATTATAAACGGGTGGCTAACCTAAATACCCTATCCGAGATTGACAGCCGATGTTGTTGTTGTAAATATTGAACTTATAATTGTTGAACATAAAATTAGGAAATATGTTATTTTGTGAGACGTGCTCGCAAATACTTAATTTTTAACTTCATTTACTCTGGCGTGACGTTTTTTTTGTGCAAAAAGTTAGTATTTCTTACATGACGGTAAACATTTACAAACGTTTTTGTATGAGTTTGTAGATTTCAATGCAGTTCCATATATGCCCTCTTTGTAGCATATTTGTGTTAATTGAGAGATTAATTCCATGTTTTGGCATAATCGTCGTTACCGTTGATATGCCATTAACCGTTCGCTAATTGATCTGTTGAGTAATTCCGCAGTCCAATTGATATGCCGTCATTATTGTTGGCTCTCAATCCGCGACATTTGTTTTTACCCCGTTAATTAATTGAGAGATTAATTACTTGCTTTGGTATAGTCGTCATTACCATTGATATGCCATCAACTATTCATAGTTGATCTGTCGGTTAATCCCGCGAAAAATAAGAATACTGCCAGATCCTGTTTGCAACGTTCATGAATATATTTTTCCCGTAAAGCAAACATAGTTATCCACGCTTATTTACATACTTATTTTAATTTTTATTAATTATTTTTTTGTGTTCATTTAAGATTAATTGAACGTATTGAACATCTTTTATTTGTAACATCACTGGACAACAGCCAAAATGTATCTAAAATAAGATCGACTAAATCTTACTATTTCTGGTGTGCTAAAACCGAAAATAAATTTATCTTTTTAATACTAGTTAAAGTTTTAAAGATACGTGATGTTATGTGTCCCTATATATTAACACTGTAACCGCAAGCCCGCCTTGTACTGAACAACCCCTGTATACAAACAAATGACAAACACCACTATCGCGAATATTATGGAATTGAATAGAAAATTCTCGAATCTTCTCGAGTATTCTCTAAAAATCTAGAAGCCGTATTTGGGTGTATAAGCAGCTACAAAGCGGAGAGGTTAGTCAGTCGAAGTTAGTGAGTCTAATCGAATAGTTGACATTGTAAGATGTCTCGAAAGTATGTAAACAATCCAGATCACTTCTGTTATGTTTGTGGTGAGCTGACTTTTGCGTCTCAGAAGCGGTCTATTACTCCATTGATAAAACAAGCATATCGGTTTTATTTCGGTTGCAAAATAGGGGATCAAGACAAACATTGGGCGCCATATATCTGCTGTAATACATGCGCTTCAAGTCTGAGAAACTGGTTAAATCATAAAAACGATCTATGCGGTTTGCTGTCCCATTGGTCTGGAGAGAGCCTACAAATCATGTTAATGATTGTTATTTCTACATGATACCTCGTGTTGGGCAAGGCGCCAGACCTGTGCCCCATAGTGATGAACTTCCTATTCCAGAACCCCCAGGAACATTCACTTACGAATCAGATAATAGCGATACAGCGATTTGTCATGAAGAAGATATGCCATCAAGAGATCCTGATTTCACACCAAGCACGTTAAACCGCCAACCGCACAAAATAACCGAGTCAGAATTAAACGATCTCGTGAGAGATCTAAAACTTCCAAAAAGTAAGGCAGAGTTACTAGGATGAAGACTGCGGCAGTGGAACGTATTAGAAGATTATGTTTCGGTATGTGTTTTTCGTAATCGCCATAAAGGCCTAGTACCATTTCTTGACATGGAAAATAACATTAGCGGTTTATTGGCGGCTTCAAATATAAATTACAAGCCAGAGGAATGGAGATTGTTTATAGACAGTTCAACATTCAGTATAAAGGCAGTATTGCATATTGGAAATATTCTACCGTCTATTCCTGTTGGATATGCCGTTCGCATGAGAGAATCATACGACAATATGAAGTGCCTATTGACAAGCATAAAATACGATGAGCACCAATGGCAGATCTGTGGTGACTTAAAGGTTGTTGCACTTTTACTTGGGTTGCAGCTAGGCTATACCAAGTTTTGCTGTTTTTTGTGTGAATGGGACAGTCGGGCAAAGGCACTTCATTACAAAAGACAAGACTGGCCTGTTCTACAATCATTAGAGCCAGGTCAAAAGAATGTACAACATATGCCATTGGTAGACTCCAAAAAGGCTTTGCTGCCACCACTGCACATCAAATTGAGCCTAATGAAAAACTTTGTGAAGGCACTGAATAGAGATGGGCCAGCTTTTCAGTACCTGCGTCAGAAATTCCCAAGGCTAAGTGAAGCAAAAATTAAAGAAGGTATTTTTGTTGGGCCACAGATTCGAAATATTCTGAAAGACGAATATTTTGACAGCACTCCAACAGATATTGAAAAAAATGCTTGGAATGACTTTCGCCTCGTAGTCACTTATTTCTTGGGAAATAAAGAAGCTGGCCATTACGTTACTCTTACTGAAAATATGCTGTCATCGTATCAAAAAATGGGTTGCAATATGTCTCTAAAGATCCATTTCCTACACTCACACCTGAACTTTCTTCCTGGAAACTGCGGAGCTGTAAGTGATGAGCACGGCGAACGCTTCCACCAGGGACATTGGAATGGTTCCATGCTTGCCGACTACTGTTGGACTCTTATTGGAGATGTTCCAGAAACAATTCACAAAAGAATAGCAAAAATTTAGTGACTCTAAAAGTGTAAAAGTATCTATTTTTTATTATTTTGTTAAAAATAAAATAATTGTTCTTGAAAACTGCAACTAAGTTTTTAATCTCGTTGTCATTTTTGTATTCAGCGCCACAAAATTAACAAAAAAAAATGCACTTTTCAAACAAGATACAACAAATAAACTAAAATTTGTTGTCCAATGTATTTAAAAGGCGATCGCCACCAATAGCAGTCTGAGATTAGAAATAAATCACAGATTCTGAGGAAAGCACGTGATAATGTAATACTATACCTGAAAATATAAAGACTTTGAATCATAAACGGTTCATTCGTGCTTTAAAACATGCTCTACCGGATGAGAGTTTTTGGTGCGTAAGTGAATTTTTTAGCAGGATTTCTGCTGGCGCTGGATGTTAGGGAGAGTGCTTATCGAAATAATTTTAATGCGCATTTACAGTGCTATTAATTATTCACTTATCTATTTACAAGGTTCCTTTTTAAATAAATTTAATGTGCATTACACCACTGGTAGAAATACATGAGACTACCATTACTAATCTTCTACGTAAAATTTAAAAAAAACAAACTCCACCCAAAATACCAGACTGAATTAATAGACTAATAAATTACGCAATAGTTTGAAATTCACTACACAGGGCATATAACATTTTATGTGACTCATACCCGAGTTTATTGTGCAATAGCAAAAATCTCTGTCTAGTATTACTAGCACAGACAATTACTCAACAAATAGAAAACCTGTTTGACAGTTATAAAATCTGCAAAGCATAAATTGATTACCAAGCATTACTAACAACATAGCGCTTTAAATGCCAGCGCTATTTATAGAAATTCCACCCCACGATATATCGCCTCATTATTATTCGAATAGGTGCTCATTCAGTGGACAACAAAAACGTTTTTATTTTTAGCGGTAACTAGGGACCGGTGGCTCGTTATTTATTTAACGTTTTTCAAAGCGTGTCGACGGTGGCAGAGACAACTTGATGAATTATTTAAAGGGATTGCGACCGACCGGCCTTCCCGTACCTGTAAATAAATTACCAACACACAATCCTAATGTCTGCTGACTTCTGTAGAAGTACTAATTTAAATAGATCGAGTGCCGGTCGATGCGCCAAGTGACAGTGGATGGAGATTAGCCACTGAGCTTCTGGATGCACATTAAAGTGCAAAAATCAGGTGACTGGATTATTTTATTCCGTGAAATTTTACGTTTTGCTGCTTTACGAATTTTGGTGGATAAACTAGATCCAGTAGTGTTGACATTTTAATGTAAAATAAATAAGCTTACTCAACCGCTGAAGTCATAAAATATTTATGAACGAGGCAGCCACATGGGGTCTTGTCGTTGACTTTAGTAATTTTAATTTCAAACAATATAAAATATGCTTAATAGTTTATTTTACATAACCACACGTATTATTTCAATATTGAAAAACCAGTTTTCCTTGATTTTACCGACGTAAAATTTCCTGTCACCGGTAGGATTCAAAGCTACTGCTCCCGTTTTCCGGACGAGCACGCTACCAACTACCCCACAGCGTCAACGAAACCTGATTTAATAGCCAAATACGTATCTAATAGTGAACAGAATATTCTACAAATATGAGGTCTGTTCGAAATATATCCGACCTTTGGCCGGGAAAAATCGAACTGTTCACTTACAGATATGAAAGCTTAATCGCCTTCAAAATACTCTTCTTGGGACCGCACACACTTATCCCAGCGTTGCTGTCACTGTTGGAAGCATCTCTGGAAGGCCGTTTTTGGAATGCGGTTCAGCTGCTCCGTCACATTCTGCATAATGTCCTCCCAAGTGTCAAATCTTTTCCCTTTCAACGGCATTTTTAACTTGTGAAACAGACAGAAGTCACAGGGAGCCACATCTGGAAAATAAGAAGTCTGACGAAGAACTGGGTTGCTGTGTTTGGTCAAGAAAGTCTGAATCAGATGAGAGGAATGCGCCGGTGCGTTGTCATGGTGCAGCTGCCAAGTTCCAGCTATCCACAGATCCGGTTTCTTGCGCCGCACGGCATCGCGAAGACAACGGAGGACTTGCTGGTAGTACTCCTTGTTAATGGTCTGTCCGAGAGGAGCGTACTCATGATGAACCAATCCACAATAGTCGAAGAAAACTGTCAACATCACTTTCACATTGCTGCAGACTTGTCGTGCTTTCTTTGGCCTCGGAGATGTTGGATGTTTCCATTGGAAAGACTGCACCTTTGTTTCAGGGTCGTATCCATAAACTCGCTACTCATCACCAACGATAACAGCCTTCAACAAGTCCGCGTCGTCACTTGCCGCGTCCAGCATGTCCTGCGCAATTAACAACTTCGGCACGAATTTTGCGGACACTCTCCGGAAGCCCAAATCATCTTTTAAAATGGCATGCACGGTACCAGTGCTTATCCCAACCTCGTCTGACAATTCTTTAATAGTGATACGACGGTCCTGCAGGACCAAGGTGTTAACCTTCTGAATGGTTTCGTCGTTTCAGCTTGTTGAGTGTCTGTCAGAACGTGCGCCGCTATCGACCGCCGCGCGGCCATCTTTGAACCGATTGTACCAGTCCTTAATTTGTGTAGTACCCATGGCATCATCGCCGAAAGCTTCCTGAATCTTCCGAATGGTGTCCGCTTGATTATCACCAAACTTCTGACAAAATTTGATGCAGTAGCGCTGGTCCAGTCGTTCCGTCATTTCGTGAAATTTGCAAACACGACGAGCCGCCAGCACACTACCGCACTTGCCACTGCCGAGGATCACGAGCTGCGCACGGGATATTTTACACACATGCACACGAGGGTACTCTACAACTCCCTACCAAATATCATCGCACTCGCTTTATTACTTTCGCGGGAAACATGGCAGGTCGGATGCATTTTGAACAGACCTCGTATACGTCACACAATAGGCGGTGTTAAGCCCCACCAGAACATTCACTGTGCACCATTAACTCACACAGTCAGCCTAGTGGTAACGGTCGGGAACGTCAAATAGTTTCTATTTTTTGTAGTAGATTTTTTTTAAAACGTTCAAAACAAAGAATTATTTGTTTAGATCAAATTTAAAATATTGTTTTGAGTTTCGCAATTTTGTACTTAAAATGCTTTTTAAAGTCTTGCCAGATCCCCGTTCAGATTTCACTTTGGCCTGCAATACTCAATTCGAACATAATGGCCGCTAGTAAATTTTTATATCACTTTGTATTCGTAAAAATGGCAGTGGCTTACTGCTTGTTCTACGTTTATGTTTAGTTCTTGTAACTATGGTATAATAATTTCCTAAGAACCCCCAGTACTTTGTCGCAGTCCCAAATATAACGTTTCTTACTGTTGTTTTTTGCCATGTTTTGCAAAAATTACTTTCTCTTACTCATGGTATTGGTAGAATCACTCCCGGCAAAGCAAAGCGAGAAAAGACACAGCGTTAGCCGACGGACATGTTTCTATCGACCCGGCGTCATCAGCGTGGCTTCTAACACGACCCTTTCACCCCGTTGTTCTTCACCTCTCGGGTTTATATCATTACTCTCTACAAACAGCACCAAAATAGGTGGTGGGCATCTGCATTCCAGGTTTTGGTCATTGCTTTCTAGACGGCATGGTTATATCTCTTGACTCTAGGTGGCACCAAGAAATATATTTTGAAAATGTTCCACCGTCAATAGTCTGAATATTAAGTATTTTTTGCTATATTTATTATTAATTGTTGTAACAATTAGCTTAAAAGGTATAGCAGTTTTGAACAACTTACCGGTATCTAAAAATTTTCGGAAAACTTTGGGACCGTACGTTATTTATACAGTAATTTATTGCCAGAATACGGCCCTTTTTAGTCACTGCACTTAGGGTATGGGTAGGGGTAATGAATTTCTAATACACACACATTAACGGATGAAATATACGTGGGCCACATAATGCGATATCATTTATTTGCTCGACACGCCGGTGGGTGTTCGAAGAGGAGAAAGCAACGGCCTATGATCCGGCGTCCCGTATTTTACACGCGCGGCCTTTAGCAGTGAAAGTGTGATAAATCGTCAAGTAATCAGTCAGGTCACCCCCTTTAATTATTAGTTCGCAGTTGAGTTCATAGAACAAATTTTCAACTTATTACTCTCACGTTGTAGATGATATAGGTGGAAAGTTGTGTGTGGGTGAATTATGTTCGGTTATGTACCGCCCATGCACGTGCTATTGTAATAGTATCAATCAGAAGTTCGGTTAAGTTAGGTGCGATTATATGAGAAAGTCGTACGATGTTCCTAAGTGCTTAAAATACCATTACTACGAAGTTTTGTTTATGCTATAATTCTTTACTATAGATAACTGGGCTATAAAATAGGGGGGATTATTATATCTTTGAAGAACTTGAAGCTTCGTTTTAGAACGGGATTGCTCAAAAATTAAGAAAACCAATGCATTTTGTTTTATTTACATTTTAATTTAAATGTAAGCATTAAGTTGCGTTTTTTCTACTTTTTAACAAATGGAAATTATTGCTATTTTCGAAGTAACAGTCTAACAGTAAGGATTTTTCGTCTTGCCTTTCCCTTTTTGTAAAATGTTAATAGAAGTGTTCAGAACGTTGCTACTTCAAATAACCTAATATCTACCTTGTTTTCCAATATACAGTACAAAACAATTGAAACAATTGCGTGAGAATTACTATTGAAAATGAGTAGAAAGTTTTGCAAAAGTTCTAACTTGGTTATCTCTAATATTTTAGCTTTCCTGGGTGAATTATGGAAATCTGTGAAATACTTGAAAACATCTCGTCCTGGTAAGGAATCGAACCTGACACCTCCCGATTGTCGGACGGACGTGCTAACCACTACACTACAGGGACCTTATGTAAGGAACGTTCATTTTTTAATACCTAGTTGTAATTTTATCTGCATACCATAATATTTCGATAGACAATTTTAACTCTTATGTCAGGCACACTACTAATATATTTTGGCTTCCGTCGGAATCGAACCTGACATCTCCTGCTTGGTGGACGGATGCTGCTTGACTGTCCTTAATTTAGACAAATTCACTTTCCTGTAAGGATAGGAAATTTAAGTGTCACCATTTTCGCAACACAGCTAATTAACAATATCAAAAATGCGTGCACCAGCAAATTACACAAAGAGAATACTTTCTTATTTCCAACTTTTACATTCTCATAAAGCATGTTGACCGTAAAAATACATCAAAATCGCTAATGCATTTTCAAAACAGTAAGCATTCTTTTTAAAGTATGTGTAAAAAATTACGTATTTATTTGAAAAGATCATTTGCGATACGATATGGTCAAAGTATTTATGGACTATATTTATGAAAGTTGTGGCAATTCCGATGCTAAATAGTGGTTTCTGTGAACCTTGAGTATCCTCGTTAACAATTTAAAATACCTAATAAGTTGCTAATGTCTGGAAATGATAATTTTGAAAATTATTTTTCAATTATATCTCTTTTAGGGTTAAGCTTCCAAATTAGACCCAATAAAAAATGTAATTTATGCTTCAAATCGTCATATGACACCGAGGCTTCGATTGTATTTCATTTCTCCATCTTTAAATCCCCAACGATTATTATACAGTGTCACACATAAAGTTCGCATCACATGGATAATTTTCTTATTAATCATATATATATATATGAGGGTAAGTCAAAAATTACTTATACTTTTAGTTCTACAACTGTATTAAACAAAGATAGGTGTACAACAGATACATTATTTTTCGATATAGTCTCCACCTTTAGCAATGCATTTGGTCCAGCGAGCCACAAGCCACTTTTACACCAGATCCCAAACGTCTGTGTCTGAGGCAAACCGACGACCTCTCAAAGCTTCCTTGAGCGGCCAAGAGTAAGCGGGGACAAATCAGGCTGCAGGATGCAGTCAAGCCCTTGAAGTTCTAGGTTTATGGGCGTTGGGCGAGCGTTGTTGCAAAACGAACTTCTTGAGAGTGACCGCGTTGTTCATGTGTTTCAGCTATCGCACAAACATGTACCTCGCATATTATGTATCCCTGCAGTAGTAGTCCAATATAGAGCTTTCGCAAAAACGTACGCACTCGCGATGCGAGTCTGATTTTCGTGCTGGGGATCTGGTTCATCATATCGGTTTCGATTCGGCTCGATGGATGACCATTTCATACGGTACATTGCTTAAATGCCGCCTTCGGTGACGCGAGCGTAGCAGATGTCAGTGTTTTTCGGCGTAAGCTTCGACCATCGCGCAACACTTTACGAAACTTTGAGTCATCTGATATGAGCAGAACGTGACCGATTAGAGGATCACTCACGTGTACTCGCTATTCGCTGTACATCTCCGAGCTGAATGTTGTCGTCGGTGTCGAGTGATGGCTCCAGCTCCCTCTTTTGTACGCTCGTTGGCCATTGAACATTCACACAAAAAGTTTACAAAGCATCCCATTGTGACAAGTCCCGTATTTCAGCACCTTAACCTTACCACAAATGGTCAGCTCATGTCCTTTGCAACTTGCGGCTGACGTAGCGTGTAGTGCAGCATACACGACGTGTTAATTCGCACACATGGCCCAGGGCCCAAACACGATGTGCAAGCAGCCTTCCCTATCGATGCACCTTAACTTGTTATGGCGAAAGGGTAGATATTTTCCATTCCACCCGTTATATATATATCAATTTTTGCTTTGTCGTCTGTTTTTGTTTTAAAAATTGTGTAATATAGCACGTGATTTTTCTAACCGCCAAATTTTAAATTTATTTCAGAAAATTACAAAATACTAGTTTCTTTTCTTTTTTTTCTAACGGGGAAGATATTGTTTCAAAATGCAATAAAACTATTAAACATACTTTTATTAATATTTCTTTCTAATTCAATTTACGTCCCTGATTACTTAATAAAACAAAAATAAAATATAAATTGTGTAGTTATTTGCAAAAACGAAATCAAATTTGCAAGTCAATGCAGATTCATTAAAATATTATACGTGTAAGCTTAAATAGAATTACGAAAAATGAACCCTATTAAAAAGTTGAGAGTTGAATGTTAAGAAACATTTTTTTCGTTTGACTTTTAACATTTTATTAATACTATCAAACTTTGTAATTTTTCTTAAGAGATTTTCTCAAATTCGACGACTAAAAATCACGTGGTTGCCCGTGCGCATATTAGTTAACAGCACGTTTTAATAAAAAAAAACGAATGACGTGTAAAGGTTGTCGCACACTTGCCGTCACATTACGGCCCTTTTGCGGTGGCAACCGCCTGACCGTGTGCTGTGAACGCAGATTTCTTAGTTAATATCTAGCAGACAGATTCGCCGTGTTTGTTAGCAATAGTTCTGATGAAGGAAAGGTGGCAGCAGTGACCACATTATTAGCGGAATATGTGGATGCATTCCATTAATCGAAAGAGAGCAAATCTTAGAGAGTTTCATCTTTTGTTTATTGATTTGAAAAAAGTTGAGAAGAAATTTTTCCAGTATTTTGGATAATAACACCTAGCGAAAGACGAAATACTGCAGAACAGACATGCACCCAATAGGTGCGGGCAAGTTGATGCTGGTCGACGACAGCCAGCGACGAGTTCACTTGGCCAGCCCAGCATGATACGTTCTGTGAAGTAATCCGTTCCTTCGAAGTTCGCCTTGGGCCGTGCTGTGCTGAAATAATGAGCAGTCATCCATTGATTTGCATTGTTTTAATTCCATCCGTTTTTTGAAGAGACGCGCCGTACTGTGTGGTAACGGGCAAGTGTGCGACAACCTTTAGGCGCTAATTAGCCGCGTTACGCTCAATTTGCATGTATTAAGATCTCCGCTGCAGATAAGCGGGGGCGTGCGGCAGATCTAGAATCGCTCGGTAAATACGACAGGAGCGCCACCTCTGTTAACTAATAATAAACAGCGTGCATTGCGCGATAACTATCTTTACATTATATGACGTACGTATATAACGTACCCAACGTTATATGAAGTGACTGCGCATTATCGCACAATTATTCGTTATTTATCCAGATGTTGCGCCTCGAATGTGATGCCGTAATTTTAATTTGTTGTATTTTTCTATTATGCATGGATGTTTGGAGTGAGATAAGATGTTAATGCCTGGAAACAGTATGCGATTACATTTGCCGGATTCATACATACATACGCTCTTTTGGTGAATGTTTACGAGCATTTGATAGCCTCGTAATATTATGATGCCATTATCATTCATGAAATTGCTTTGTCGATTTTGTTTCTGATGCTTCGGTACTGATTCTGATTATTCACCCACTGGAAACTGTTTTATTTAATTCAGGCTGCCCAAAGCCTAACCGTCATCGATAGAATATTTTTACTAGTGCATAATTATGAAGTGTTAACATTTTAATTCAGAGGAACAGGATCCAATGTGAAAACTAGATCAAATACTACTTCAGCAAAAACTTACGTTATACGCTTTACTTAATCCTCGTTTTTCTCATCAATGACTAACAAAAGAGCACCTGTAAGTGATGCTCACCGGTTTACGAACAAATGAAATCCCTTACACTAATTTACACCAAGAACAGTTGTAATTTTTCTAGGTCTCCATTCGTCTGTTTTTACCCTAAATGCAACACAACTTCTCGCTATTTACTTTTATACATACCTCTGAAATTATAAGAAGCATTAAAAAAGTTTGGACAGCTCTTTAACTATTTTACTAGTATTAAATGATAGCGTCAGCAGTTCTCCTCCAGCTTCTACCAATTTGATGGGAGAACCTTCCACCCTCTAATTGTTTTCAAAAGTAAACATTTTTATCTAAAAGTAACAATACAAGAAAACCTAAAAACAGGCATATTGTCTATCAAAATCCAATAAATTTAAACGAACCTTCCATAAGTAATTAACTGCAATAAAGTTCGATAAAGTAAGGAAATAACAACGATTACCAAAACAAGTTAAAATGAGAGAAAATAATAAAGAGACCAAAAAAGGAACGTATGACAAGTACAGGATATAATAACAATAAATACCAAGAATAATTAACGCTTTTGGAATTGTAACGACTACTTTGCTTACCAACGAGTTCTCCAGACGAGTCTGGCGTTACAAGAAATAATTTGGTGCTCTTTCCTAGCTAACTTTGCGTAACAACAAAAACAGACAACCAAAACCTTTATTGCTGCATATCGTAATATTTCTTAAGTTAAAGTATATGTGGTATCGCTGACATCACTCCCGGCGACACTGAAAATACAATTGAACTGCCGATAACGGCAAAAGTTAGTTCACAAAAAATAGAAATCGACCATTTTTTTTTTTCAAAAGGCGCTAGCTTCTGTCGTTCAAAAGTTATATATTGAAATATCTTTCTCAGAGTTTTTACTCTAATTTTGTTAAAGTTTCTAATTTAACTATAATAAATGATTTTTGTAGGTTCGGGGGTATCCCTAGATACCCTTGCGGCAATTTTGAATGAATTTGCAACTTAGTAAAATCAAATTAACGAATTTTAAGATTTTATAAATTAACTAACCTTTAAACTTTCGAATGACGCCAATGTATATAGACACTCTGTTTATACACACACCACAGGAACTGCCTGCTCTGGATATTTAACCTTATTTACTTCTCTGATAATGACTTTGAATACACAACGAACACTTATCTTTGGACTGGATTCACGACAAACTTTGATTCAACCAAGGCCGAATAAAGATTGATGAAAATTTAGGGCGTCGTTCCTCTTTCTTTTATTTTAAATCGCGAAAGACCGGCGATTGTTTTCTTTCACAGCCAATTTTGATAATTTACCCAAATAGAAACTAACTTTTCGATGACTTTCAATAAAAATGATATTAGTATACGAGAACGAATGCAGTGACTTAACCAGGAGGTTGTTTGTTGATGATTCTGTGGCACGAACTGTCACCAACAAGCTTTAAAATAGAAAATCCACTGCTAATTTATAGAAACCTTTCAGATAAAGATTTAATTGATGACATATTATCTGTTGTGCTTTGCAATTTACGCTGTTGCTCATTCCAGACGATTTTTACATTAATTTGGAAGAAATAATTGAATAGAAAACTTAATAAACAAGTAGATTTGTCCATGATACCCCACACTCGTCATTATCTGGACTTATAATTAAATTCTACCGTCCTCGCCCCAAGGACGGTTGGCTGAGGGGGGGATGGTACCGAAGAAATTTCCCATTATCCCCGCAAGAGGGATATTTGGTTGCCAACGGGTGACCAGCCTGACATTTGGTACCGAGGTGACAACCGAGAGAAGTTGTTGTCGTCGTAAATACAACGTTGAACATAACATAACAATATATATGCAGCGTGTCCCACTAAAAGTGGGCACCGGCGATATCTTGGAAACCACAATAGCTATATTGATGGGAAAAAAAAAATTCATAACTAAAGTGGCAATGAGAAGATTACTTAAAATATTTTTTAATTCCAAACATAAGCGCTAGGGGGTGCGGTTGTTAGGGTCAACAGCAAATTTGAAATTAGGTTAAAGACGTTTTGTCATATTGTGAATAATAAGTGTAATAGGCGTTGCCGAATCATGTAAAACTAAACCCGTTATAACTTCTGCAGTTTTTACCCCAATTAAAGAAATGTGGACTTGTTTGAAAGAGCGCTGTTTTGGAGGTCGCAATTTGTGCCACCCGTTAATGTTCAAGAAATCTATCAGATGGCGTTATTCCTAACTGTACGAGCTTTTCTCAATTTTCAAAATTTTAAAAATTCAAATGTAACAGTATGCTTTCTTTATGTTGTGTTTGAAGAGTTTTGACAGACTAAAATAGTGGCGAAAACCGCATAGTGATATTTTTGCGGATGGGCTTTGACCCGAAACCGGTCGTTATTTAGTTATATTAAAAAAGAATTTTGCGAGTAAAAGGACCTTTTTATCAACCCTTCTTCCTAATATATAACAACTCGCAACGAGTCACCATTGAATATCTAATTAACTAAGCTTTTAAATGGAGTATTTAAAATTATAGTTAATCCTGGACCTTTTACCAGCTAATTTAAAATTTGCAGTTGACCCTTGCAAGTGCGCCTCTTAGCGGTCATACTTCGAATTTGAAAATATTTCCATTGGATTTCTCTTTCCACTTTAGTAATGAAGAAATTTTTCCCATCACTATAGCTATTATAGTTTCCAAGATATCGCCAGTCCGCACTCTTAATGGGACGCGCTGCATATATATCTCATCTGCCAAAAATGTTACTGTTATCATTTTAAAGAATTTTTTTTTTATTAGCGCAAGAAGTCATTTGAAAAAAATTACAAATGGTGGAAAATAATAGAAAATAGATTGTCAAACAAACATTTTTTTTTGTAAC
The DNA here is from genome assembly GCA_029619315.2 of Dynastes maya. Taxonomy (NCBI): domain Eukaryota; kingdom Metazoa; phylum Arthropoda; class Insecta; order Coleoptera; family Scarabaeidae; genus Dynastes; species Dynastes maya. The sequence goes on along the minus strand of JAROYE020000006.1, from coordinate 40,610,070 downwards.
GATTACATTTACAGAGATATTAGATTAAATTTTTGTTTAAATTTCAAATGGCAAACAAGTACTAGATTAAATTTTTCGATTTCTACATAGACACATTTTTAAGAAACAGTATAGCACAAGTTGTAGCATGAATTTGTTTGAACGTAGCAAGGGGATTCCAAATGAGAGTCTACCTTAAACTCGTTTGGATCTAGATGTTAGTCTTTTCTTCTTCTATACTGTTATAAATATTTCAACATTTCCAGTGTCTTGCTTTTCTAAAAAGTTGCTATCAAAGCTGAAACTATTTTGAGTTATTTGCATTTGTCTGACAACGTAAACCTACACCCATCGTTTCCACATTATTGAAAATTTAACTACTTAAAAGTGCCGCGTCTCTTTCCACGCAATTGTTTGTGTTACAAATGTTTCAAAGTGTTCCTTCTTTTTCTTTCTACTCCAATAAATACCCCTTTCGTTGTAAATGTAACTATTCAAACAGCTACACTTGCGTACTAAGTACCTTCTTACATACGACTCTATTTAGATAGTTTTGTTCCAATAAAAGAAATATTAACTACATACAATACAGCACAAACACTACCCCTTTCCGAATGCTATTGACGTCTTTCGTCAATGGTTTCCGATTACTACCGTATTCTATGAATAATGCATGATCGAAATGGTATTTTGTGAATAACTTAATTGTATCGATTCTGTTCGTACTAATCTCTTCCATTATCCGTTTTAACAATTCAACTGTATGTGACATCGATGGCGGTTGATTTGCTTATAGTACATGACGCGCTGAAAATCGAAATTTACACTGGAAACTACGTCGAACTAGAAAATAGATGAGGTCATTATCTCTCGCACGTAAACCTCAAATTAGGAAGTAAATGAAATTACATAGAGATACAGATGAATCGATAATAATAGTAATAATAGTTGCAGTAGTAGCAGCAGCATTTATTCTGTCATTTGAGCTTTACAACATGGTATTAACATGAGCAAAAGGGAAATACGAAGGGTAGAAATTATCATACATAAATTATAAACAAATATCTAAATACCTACAAGACTATGTAGTGAAATATCTTTCTCGGAGGTTTTTCTCAAATTTTGTTAAATTTTCTAATTTAACTCTAATAAATGATTCTTGTAGGTTCGAGGGTATCCCTACGGCAATTTTAGAATGAATTTCCAACTCAGTAAAAATGGAATTAACGCATTTTAAGATTTGAAAATTAACTGACCTTTAAACTTTCGAACGATGCCAATGTAGATAAACCCTCTGTTTATATACCCACTACAGGAACTGCCTGCTCTTGATATTCAACCCTTTTCTCTTTTCTAATAAAGACTTTGAATACACAACGAACACTTATTTTTGGATTGGATTTTAGACAAACTATGATTCAACCAAGGCCGAATAAAGATTGATGAAAATATATGGCGTCGTTCATCTTTCTTTTATTTTAAATCGCGAAAGACCGGCGATTGTTTTGTTTCACAGCCAATTTTGATAATTTACCCAAATAGAAACTAACTTTTCGATGACTTTCAATCAAGTGATATTAGCATACGAGAACGAATGCAGTGACTTAACCAGGAGGTTGTTTGTTGATGATTCTGTGGTCCGAACTATCACCAAGAAGCTTTAGACGAGAAAATCCACTGTTAATTTACAGAAACCTTCCAGATAAAGATTTAATTGATGAAACATTATCTGTTGTGCTTTGCAATTTATGTTGTTGCTTATTCCGGACGATTTTACATTAATTTGGACGAAATAGGTGAATAGAAAAATTAATAAACGAGTAGATTTGTCCATGATACCATGATACATTTCCAAAAGTGTAAATTATTTTTGTTGTTTATTGTTATTGTATAATGCATTTGTCATACTTTCCTTCCTCCTTGTTCTCGTTATTATTTTCTCTCATTTTAACTCGTTTTGTTAATTGTTGTTATTTCTTTACTTTATCGAACTTAATTGCAAATCAATTAATTATGGTAAGTTTGTTTAAATGTGTTAGTTTTTAATAGACAATATATCTGTTTTTAGGACACTTTAGGACCGCACTGTATAGCAATCTAAAATGCATATGCATATAGTTGAGTTCCAATTCAAATTCTTCTCTATAAAAATGCATAAACAAGTAGTGGACTAAGGATTCATGTCTAAATTTACCTCTAGTAGTAATTAAATAACTCACATCTCTTTTATTGATATAAACGATACATAAACGATGCTTTTCTTTGCAAGTTAAACGAATTTTGTTTTTGGTAAGCAACTTAGACGCTTATTCAATAATACCCAATTCAGATTCTCATCATATCATTGGTAAATATTTAATTATTTTTGATAAAAGGGAATTTTAATTATTATATTTCCTTTCAGGGACAGAGATTAAGCAAATTGCAAACTACACTAATTTAAACTTATACAGGTTATGTACAGACATTTTATAACTTATTGAAATTATCATTATTTGTGCTTGAACACACACATACTCATTTTTATCTACATTTGCGCATACGCAAAACGGCGAAACCTAAACACATTAAAAAAAACGAAGATATATAACATAAATAAATCAATAGCAAAAATAAGGTTATTAGTGTTTTATTCACCATGTAACAAGTTATCATAGACAGCTTATTTGGTTCAAATAATGCCAAAATTATTTGTAAACATTTGTTAACTTATTCATATGCATTATACTGTAATAATTATCAACCGTACACAAATTTGAAACTATTGTAGTGACATTGGAGCTTGATTGGTAGCATATTGGAATCTTAAAGTTATTATTCAATTTTATTTGTAAATTAAACTTTAGTTGTGTATTCGGTAACAAGATAAGACGGGAATAAATAATTTTTGATTGAGCGACTTCTAAATACTTCGAATTATCAAAAATTACAAATAAATCAAAATACTATTATGTTAAATATTTACATCGGAAATATCAGCTGTCAGCGCAAAACGTATAGGATTTTCACTATAGCCACCCGATAGATATGAAATTCCCTCTGGCGGATAAAAGCTATTTTTCGTAGCTACAATTTCCCTCCAGGCCGACTGACCTTGAAGTGTGGGTACTAAATAATTTATTTAATTCCAGGCAACGACGATCTTGGTGAATCGAAGACGAAACTACTCTTTTTTTTATTCTCCTCGTTTCGTAAATCTTCAAAATTAATGTAAAATTCTCCTACAACAAACAACAGCGGAAATTCAGAGGTATTTCTAGCAGGGTTTCGTAAATTAAATATCTATCGTAAAGTTATTTAGTAGAACGTCAGTTAATTTTGTCATAATTACGCTGTTAGTTGTATTTTATAGCATAGAGTCGTCTAGTTTGAGTCATCTAGTAGCGTCACTACATTCAATCTCTCATTCTACATCTAAAAATAACTTTATTCATCGAAATTCATCACAAGATTACGTTTAGGTGGAAATCATCAAAATTTACTGTGAAACGAAAGAATCGCCATCGCGATTAAAATAATGGAGAAAATGGCCGCCAATAAATTCATCAATCCTGGTTAAGCTTTCTTCGAGTTAACTAGTACTTTGGCTAAGGCCCCAATTTAAAGTGTCCGATATAGAAATTAGAGAATAAATTCAAAGTAGAAGAAAAGGTTGGAGGTTAGAACAAGCAGATTTCCTGTGAAAGTCATAAGGTAACATAGAGTTTAGATGACATCTTCGTAAAAATCAAGGTTAGTTACATTTTTCAATTCTAACACTCGTTAATTTCCATTTATTGATATCAAAATTCATTAAAAATTGCCGAGAGTATGAAAGAATACTCCAGAATCCCACAAAAGAGTTTAAAAATGTAATTAACTTTAATTAACTAATTTTTTTAACAATTCCCTGAGAAAGAACATTTCAGTACATTAAAATGTAAACATTGTATATTGAATAATCTTGGAACCTTTTAATTTGAAAATTAAGAAATTATAAAGAAGATTTGGTCTTATCAAACTTGAAGAACTACTGTAGTAAAAATTCATTAATTTGAAAACATGATTAAATATTTTAAATTTATTATAAATAGCTGCCAGTTAAAGCTTGAGTTAGGAAATTGTCAAATTTCAACATTTTCGAAAAGGAATATACATAATTATTAGATTTAATAAAACTGTAAGCTCTCATTAAAGTTTGTATCACTTTGATTTAACTCTCTTCAGTAAATAAAATTTATTGAGAACTCACTTATTTAATATTTCAGTAAACGTTTAACCCTGAGAAGTTAATTTTTAAAAGAGTCTCATTACACTATATTAGGGATTACATTTGCTATGAGAGCGAAAAATAGAATAAACTGTTATTGTGGAAGACTATGAAGACGCTATTAAGGGGACTAAATAATTAAGAAATAATAAGCATTTAATATCACAATATAGGTTAATCTTCAAAAACAAAAGGACTTTTTTTGGTCAAGCGAGTGAGAAATATATTCAGTATTGTTCTAAAGTTAATTTCTTAATTGAGTTGCAAAAAATTTAAATCAATTAATTCAAAATTTTAATTACAAAAAGTGAATTTGGTATATGACACAGAATTAAACAAGAGAAAAAAAAATATTCGCTTTTTCAAAGCTGAAAGCCTATCCGTAACTTACTCTTAATTTTTTTGGCGTATCTAGGCAATGTTGACATTTCAATTTTTCTGAGATTACTTCCCGCGTAAGGCGTCCACTCAACCGAAAACCTGTTTATGACATGTTTATAATAAGCATAAAGATAACGTTCTTGATTAAATACGCTGCCTCTGTGTAATTACAGAAACTCTTTTTGACGGGAAAACAATTAAAAACATTCGCATTTCAGTGACTTCGAGAAGAAAAGGGACAAGCATCAGATTTAGCATGGTACTGTCAGTCTTTCTGCATTCCGGCCTCTTTATACCTACAATTGGTGCTTAATATTTTCCTTCTTTCTTTTTTAAGGTAAATTTCGGTTGGTTATGAAAGTAACGGATTTAATTCTCGGGATCTGAATGGCGAAAGCTCAATTACTAAAAAGTGTAAGGAAATTAGATGTCACCGCGGAATATTTTGATATATGCTGCTGGTTTATGATAGGAATATCAAATACGGTATGGAGATACAAGGGAAGGTTTCAGAGGGATGTTTTCCGAATGTAATTTTTTCTAACATGTTTTTTATTTCGTTTCCTGACAGAAAAATGTTATGAAATATGAAGCAAACACTGCGTATTATAGTGATATAATAGAACTTTCAGAGCAACAGAATTTTCGATCCATTTCAATAATAAATAAATGAAAAATTTCCAAACAAAAAAATATTGCTCAAACGTTATTTTAAGCCGATAGCTCTTTGTTTTTAATTTAATGTAAAATATTGTGTTTTCGTTGTTGTGAAAATTACGAATAAATACAAACGGATTTATTATAGGGGGAAAAACAATGGAGTTCGAAATTTTATCACTGAAAGGATTTCGGCTTTGATTAATGGTCTACAAAAATAATTTAAAATCATAAAAAAGCCAGCGTTCTCGCTAGGAGTAAAAAAAAGGGTGGATTATGATGTTTCGCTTAATAATTCCACAAAAAAAATACCCAGTAGTGGCGTCATATGTATGAATTTTTCTGTTTAAATTAAATAATTTTTACGTTTAACAAATTCAAAGTAGTAGCAGAACCATTTATTGGCATAAAAAACATAAACAATATGTAGGGTAGCGGTACAGGTTATAGCCACTAAACCACTTTTAGTCATTTCTCATTTTATCGTCCTACAAATAGGACAAATAACGTCTAGTTAGGAAAACAATATTTGAATTTGCCGCTTACGTAGTTTCTTTACCAAATAAAAATAGCACATGCGCGTTGTCCCTCGTCTGGTTTTCAAACTGATAGCAAACATGTCTCACTATTTCTGGTTTCTGTTACCAGTGTAGTTAAGGAACCTAGGACAATAAATTTGCCTAGAACTGACAGAAATACTTACCACATTGCATAATTTTGAGTTAACCACTATGCAAGTACGTTATTCTTATTATTTTATCTCCATTTACCGGATTTATTTAATATAACCTACAAATATAGAGGTGGCTATAAGGGGTACACTCAAATATTGATTACTTCATCTTTAGTCACAAACTGGCTAAAAATGGGATCTTGGTTTCACTAGTTATAGCTACCTCGTATGTTTTGAAGGACAGTTTTTAACTAAAATGGCATTTATTAGGATTTCTATTATATTACATTATTTTGTTTCTAAAATGGCGCAAAGAAAATGTCAAATAAAAGTTATTAGATCTTAGACCAAGAGAAAGTCTATAGGAAGACAAAGAACAAAAAGACCTATTCAACAGTACACACAAAATCAGCTTTTAATAGCACTAACAGAAAATGGAATGAAAGTTGATACTGCTAGTAAAGGATTTAAGATTCCTAGAGCTGCTCTGAGAGACAAATTAGCAGGAAAGACAGGGGAAACAATGAAGACTGTTGGTCCTGTAGTGGTATTAGGCGTCAAAACTGAAAGCGAACTGGTTACTTGGATATCTTCCAACGCAGCAAAGGGCTTCCCAATTAATAGGAAAGGACTCTTATATTCGGTGCAACAAATAGTTAACGAAACAAACAAACAAACTCCTTTCGTCGATGGGAAACCTGTAAGAAAGTGGTTCTACTCTTTTCTTAGGCGGCACCCTGTAATTAGTTAGAAGCATGGAGAGTATTTGGATAAGGTACGGCCAGCAGTTACTGAGCATAGTATTCGCCTGTGGTTCGAAGAAACTAAAGAGCTGCTGGGAAAAGATACTGAAGTCTTAAATTTTACTAACAGTGTGTGGAACATGGACGAAACTGCAGTTTTTTTAAATGCCAAAGGTACATTGATTTTGACAGAAAAAGGGAAAGCACTGTATGACATAACGTCTACATCGAAAAAAGAAAATGTGACAACTCTAATAGCTGCCAATGCGGAAGGACAAATGGCTCCACCATTGACGATGTACAAATATGATTACAAATGCAGTAATTGCGCCCTGGTTGGGGCATTGGAAAAAGTGAGAATGAGTGGACGGTTAGTAAGACATTCTGCGAATATTTGCTAATGTTTTCTACACCTTTCTTCTAGAAAAAGAAACTGAAATGCCTGTTATTGTGTTTCTGGATGGCCATGCTTCACATGCTTGTCATTAAATCTTAGTACCTTCTGTATGCAGCACAAAATTATCATTGTATATTTGCCATAGAATGCAACACATATCATTCAGCTTCTTGATGTTGCTTTCTTTTATCCCTTAAAACAGGCTTGGAAAAGCATGACTCGGAAATGGATGTTGAAACATAGGGAGGGGATGAAAATTCATCCGGACCAGGGTGATCTTAGTTCGGTTACCCAGCTTGTTGGGCGCATTCATGCAGTCCCATGCCAGTTTTGACTTCTGAATAGACCCCAGCCTTATTGTCATGTTGGCTTCAAATTCTGTGGCACTGAATTAGGCTTAATGATTTAGTTATTTTTGGTCTAATCCCGCAAATTGCGATTCCAACTCCAGTTTCCGTCTTTGAGCCGTCTATGTACCAGATAGATCCGGCTTTAGTAGGCAGTCCTTTTTTCGATTCTTCCCTATCTGGTATTGCTGTTTTATAGTACTTGTCGAAGCTGTATTTGGGACTAATGGCGTCACTGGGCCCGCTTGTTATCAGCCCCGCCTTTAACTCCTTTAACAGTTTCCAGTGAACTGCATCATGCGATCTAATTATGAGGTTAGCCATTCAGTAGTCTGGAACTTGCTAGCCTAGCCTCTCCTTGAATATGTACATGTAGTGGTTCTAGGTTAAGGATGACCTCCAAAGCAGCTGTCGGCGTGGTTTTCATGGGCCCCGTAGCACATAAACATGCTAGTCTTTATATGCCATTTAGCCGCCTTATTGCCTCCACTTGCAATGTCTTTGCCCACCATACCACCGAGTCATATGTTGTCATTTGTATGATAACCCTCTTGTATAACCACAGCATCATTTTTGGGCTTAATCCCCACGTTTTTCCACACAACCTTCCACGTCTGTCTAAGGTAATAGTAGATTTTTTGATGGTTTTATTGATATAAGAGTTTCATGTAAGTCGTTGATCGGACCATACATCGAGGTATTTCGTTTCTTTGACATATCCTCCTAGCATAATTGGCTTTAAGCCTCAATTAGGGCATTTTGCATTCTTTCTGATATTTCCCCGGCAAATTTGCCTCTAGGTAAATATTATATTAAGGATAGAGACCAATCATTCATAAACAGCTGACGTACTTCTTTTTGTAATTTCATTGTTATTCCCATCACTTACAGTATGACCTTTAAATTTAGTAACAAGAAACATACATGTGCACAAAAAATGGTTAAAGAATCGATCCAGACTAGGGTGTACATCTATATCGCCTAATCCGTATAAATATGCAAACAGAATCCGGTATTTCTATTTAGTTAGGTCACCACTTAATTCTTATTCGGATAGAGCAGACGATTTGAGTTCAGGACCCGGCTTTCGCCGGTCGCTACTGGACCGAGAGTGCTCCTCTTTTTTGTTTCGACTCGTTCCACCTAAAGACTAATCCCTTTGTAAAACAATCCGGGGCGCCGGATTTACCCCGGAACAAAAACCGCCGCTCGGTCGGTCCGCTCGTCTTTCATCCACCCACCAGATACATATCCTGGCCGTGACGGATTTGGAAAATTAAAAAATAATTTTCAGGACGATTTGACGGTCGATTTATTACACGGTTTGCCGCTGTGAGGACTTTCTCCAGTGTAGGGATTGAGTTATACAGATTACGTTCTATTCCTAGGGACGTTTCTATTTGTTCCTATATTTTAAAATTACAACCTGGTTTCGGATTTGTGTACAATAACTGCTTCTGACAGCATATTACTGTATTACTTACCTTAAACCTGTGCAATCTGAAATATATTAATCTTTTTAAAAAGTGTTTGTTGAATACAATCGGGTACAAATCAGATTACATTACATTATTCATCAATAGAGCAACGCAACTGCGCTGAAAGCCAGTGGCCAAGTTTACACAAAATAAATTAAATGTGATACGTGCTCAAAGACTTACCGTTTTAAGATCCTCCGTGAAATCACAAAGTGGATAATGTCTATTTAATATTTGTAACATTAGATATGTTTCCAAAGTTGTTTCGGCAAAGTGAGTGCGGCGTGAAGAAAAAGTATTTTTGTATGCCGAAAACGAACGCTCTACATCTAGTGACGTTATATTTGTGTAAGTAAAATAATCTTTCAAATAACTTAACGGTTCTGTTGACGCACCTTCACAAATTTGTCTTAATGTGCCAAAATCAGAGTCTTTATCTAAAACACTTTCAAACCTTTCTAAAACACAAACATTTCTTGCGTCTTCTATCGCGCATAGCTGTGCGTGAACATGTTGCACTATTTGCAAAGATTCCACTAACTACACCGAAGAATTTTGTAGTTTTTCTATCGCATCCGCTAGTCCCACGTAATTGTTCTGAATAATTTCCAAATCTGTTTTAACTTGACTATCCTGAAATTTCAAGCGGCTTACCTTGACAGCCGCAGCTTCCTTTGGGTTGAATTCTAAAATCACGTTCTTTATATTCTCAAAATATTTAAGATAATAAAATGCAGCCTCTAACCATGTTCCCCAACGAGTAAGAATAGGTTGTGGTGGTTCAGGAATACCGGGACATAGTCTATGAAATTCCCGAATACGTTTTGGGGATTTTACAAACACAGCTTTTGTATGTGCTGTTAGAACGTCTACCTCGGGATAACATTTTCTGATACTATCTGCTACGAGACTGAGAGTATGAATTTTACATGTAATATGCAACAAGTTAGCACAATGTTTTTTAAGAGATCGACCTACAGCAAGCATTTTTGCGGCACCATCACTCATAAACATCAACAGTTGATTTGTTGAAAGTTCAAACTTTTCCAATGTATTTAACACCGACATTTAAATTACTTCGGCAGTGCATTGTTGTATTCGTCTGGAAGCTAGTAAAATTGAGGGTGACGGTCGATGTGGTTCCATTACATTAACCACAGAATGTTTTTTACGATCTGTTGTTTCGTCCACACATAACCACAGTTTTTTATCTTGCAACTCCGATTTAATTCTTTTCTCGACATGCTCACGAGCAGAGTAACTTAAAGTCCGAATATTCATTCCAAAACGAGACGTATGCTTTCTTCCTTAGTAAATGAAATGGTAAATTACATGCAATAAACACATAAATTAAATTTAAATTTGTCATAATCTCGTGTGGAATTTTTTTTTGAAACATGCCCTGCACTATTACATGTCGTAGACAATCACTTTTCGACGAACAAAATTAAATCTTTTTTACACACTACACATTTAATTTTAGCGCCATCACACTTTAAATCAGGCATTTCTGCAAAAAAATTCTCTTATTGTGCCCAAACTTTAGTCGTTTTCGCGACGTAGGAAACATTTTCAAAACAAACGTAGAACTACGATATTGTATACGACAGCGTAGATGCATACACAACAGATCGGCTTTCGGGTCGCAGTTATACTGACGCTTATACCGAATTGTCCCGGCCGTGTTTATTTTGTGTAAACTTTTATGCGTCAGCCACTGGCTTTCAGCACAGTTTGCGTTGCTCTATTCATCAATGATTGATAGCATTGGAAATTCTAGAGTAGGTAAAGTGGAATCTTTACAAGTTACAAAAAATATTTGAACGATCTAGAACGTCAACATTTTTATATGTCTGTACGAAGTAACTATTGTTCCTTATTGTTCCTTTTTACGACTTATTCCTAATATTTCTACAGACGTCTTAAGTCAGTAATATTTAATATCTTCCTACCTCCTTTAACTTGAAATTTGGCGTCAGTGGTGTTCCGAAAATTGGGTATGTTAACACGGTGACCTTAAATATTGTAACGACTTGAATTTCGCTTGGCCAAATGATTTACAATAAAATGAACTTTATTTCACCTTACTTTCCTTGCCTATAAGATTACAAAGGAACACCAGCAACACGAAAATTTAGATTTATATGAAACTCTAGAATGAAAGAGTACCTTGAGTACCTTGAAGGACAATACAATTCTTTTGGCGGCTGAATAGCCCGGTTTCGGATTACAGCCCCCTCTGAAAATTTGAGGGATTTTTTAATTTTTGTAAATATATTGTCGCGAATAAGCGCTTTGCTTTTACTTTTAGAAAAGACGCTAACTGGACTTCCGCTGCTTTGCATTCATCATCTATGTTTTCTGTATTGTAATCATTTTTCGATCGGTGATCGGTGTCGTCGAGCTGACTGAGCGTCTGGGCAATTGCTGTGTAAGATTATGATCTCTCGGTCAGTTCGAAGACATCGAACTTTGATACTGCCGATCAAGCACCGGAAGGGTAGTTAGAAGAAGGGATTGGGTAGATTATAAATATAGGTTAATTTGTAAGGAGAGGGGATTCGGGGAGAGTCTCTGAAAAGAAACCTGGAGTGACTTCTTGTTTTGTAAATAAAGAGCGTAAAGTGGAGTGCCTGTTTTTTTGGAATATACGTACCTCTTCAGTACCTCTTTCTAACAGGTAGGTGAATTTCTATGTGTAGAATTTGTGCGAGTATCTACCCCGAGCTACCCCTATCACACTGGTCCGTGACAATATCGGGAACCGAAAGTGGAAGTCAAAACTCAATTAAAAGCAATTCATCGAAATGCGAGCGAATACTACATAACTGATTACGCTGTATATTACGCACACTACCGACCATAATTATTTGCCCGATTACATTTTTGCTAGGATTTTAGAAAATTATTTATTTATTGTTATTTAGGGAGCATAATTATTTACCTACAAGTAAAAGAAAAATATGACATTAAATAATTCCGCAAAAGATTCCTCTCACACTTAGTTATGGATTGAATCTTCTTAATTCAATAATTAGGGACTGAGGTAGGACCATAAGAAGATCAGAAATGTAAGACAATTAACCTTCACTAATAAAAAAATTAGTGTAGTGCAGGTAAAGATGACAATTCTCTATTTGCCCCAACTAGAATTATGAATTTAGATTTAGTAGTTATTGTTCTTTTAAACAGTGAATATCGTTAATAAAATCTAAAATTAGCATTAAAATGCCGAAAACAGAGAGTTGCGTTTAGAAATCCGCACAATCATTGTTGTTTTACATAATCTTGGCCGTAGTATCAGAAATATCACAAGAAAATTAAAAGTAACTCGCCAAACTGTTGACTATAACGTTAAAAAATATAAAGACGCTGGCACATTGTTAAGTTGAAAACGAGCAGGACAAGGGGAAGTGACAACACCAGCGGAAGATCGTCGTGTAATTATGACGAGTAATCGAAGTAAATGAAAAACTGCATCTGAAATAATGGCTCAAATAAATATTGAGCATGAACAACGAGTTTAATCACCGTGAAAAAGAAATTAAGAGAGGTTGGTTTATTTTGCCGAATAATGTTGCGTAAACCATTCTTAAGCAAGTAAAAAATAAATAAAATGGCTGCAGTGGGCTAGAGAGCATCAACATTGGACAGTTGGTGAGTGGATAAATGTTTTGTAGACCGATGAGTTTAAATTTGAATTCTTCGATTCCAAGAGAAGAACGTTCGTTCGAAGGTCGAAGGGAGAACGAGCAGCAAAATCAGTACCTACAGTCAAGCATGAAGGCGAATCGGTAATGGCGTGGGGTTATTTTGGCGTCACATCTGTGGGAGACGCTACCGAAAAATTTTGAAAACAAATGCTATACCATCTGGAATGAGAATAATCGGTGACTATTTTATATTCCAACATGATCCGAAACACACCTCTAAATTGTGCCTCGAATATTTAGAAGCGGTGGAGCGCGAAGGCGATATCAAAATAATTAAATTAGAACTTTTGTGGGAAGAACTTGATAGGCAGGTGAAAATAAATCCTCCAGCTTCCAAGGAATCGTTGTGGAAACAACAAGAAGATAGAGAGAATGCCGCAAATGTGTGCCACAATTACACTGTGCTCGAATTGGAGACTTTTTCTTTGTAACAAGCTGGGCACCCGGCCGGTGAACCTAATTCGAATATGCTGAATTCAATGGTGCTAACCATTTTTAAAAGTTAATTCGCGTTCTCGAGTAATTTCAATTTAAATATATTAGGCTCAAAGACCCCCAGAAAAAACGTTTTTATCATTTTTTGACCATTTATTGAATTTAAATCGATGGAAATCGATCGAATAGACATCATATCGACGAATACACTTTTTTAATAATTTGTTTTTGCAAAAAAAATACATTTTTCTTGATTGTTTTCATTTTTCATTCTCTGATTGCCCTGATTTTTCTGTAGCGTCGTCTTCTTCTTGTAAATTCCAACAAATGACACCCAAAAGAGTATGTAGCTTTTTGCCGCTGTACCAATGTTCGAACATCCCCGTCACTTAATGAAAATGCTCGCCATGTTCATCGGATTCGTTTGGTGATTGTTCGGCAAATTTTTCTACATGGGAATGCAAAAAATGAATTTTTAATGATATTCGAACATTTAAACGGTGAAAAGCAGTGAGCATGTCTTCAATTAGTATGCGGATCGATGAATTCCGAGAACATTGTCAATAACCGCTTTCACAAAATCCCATGTCACAAGCTCCATGACAATGAGTGCTTTTTCAAAGCGTTTGTCCCTCATCAAATAACGAATGTCCGGTCCATTAAATATTCCTGTAATAGAAAATGAAATTTCAATAGATCAACATTCAGATTCAGACATCTACCTTCTTTTATTTTCATCCCACTTAACCGTGGAAAAATACGACGCAATTCATTCAATGCGTTTCCTTCTGGGTTCAATGCTTTTATGAAATTTTTAACAATTTCTAGTTTGATGTGGAGCGCTGGTAACAAAACCTTTTCGATCGGCACAAGTGGAATCTCACTAATGTTGTTTTGTCGCAATCTAAATTCCTCACGTAAAGGCCAGTTCCGTTCGTTATATTGGTCGCCGGCAAAACAGGTATTCCATGTAAGGCTCTCGAAGGTTCCAGAAAGCTCTTCGGCCATTGATCAGATTTTCTAGAAAATTGCGGAGCGTTCCAGAAAGTTCTTTGGGCCTAAAATTTTTAAATTGAAATTGCTTGAAAACGCGAGCGGTTGGCACCATTGGATTCAGCGTACTCGAATTAGATTTACCCCACGGGTGCCCAGCTTGTTGCATTTTGCAACTAGCACGGTGTTATTAATAGTCGAGGTGGACATTTCGACAAAACGAAGATATAATTTTTTTTTGTGTTAAATAAATTTTACAATTGAATAAAGATTATCAATTTCTTTGTTTTATGAGTATTTTATTAAACGCGAAACTACAATATCTTTTTCAGTTAGCACTTCGTTTTTTATGCGTATTTCTTCGGATGGGCAAACAATTATGGCCGGTATTGTATTAGCGAATTCTCACACCGGCGCATATATTAGCTCTTCCAACATCCGATAAGTGGTAATTGAAAACCGACCAATCTAATATTGTTGCAACGTTTCGACGGCAATACCATCAATAACGCATCATCTGCCGGAAATTATTCTCTTTTTTGTTCAATAACCAATCCGAACGTCGCTCATTTTATCGCCGTACACGGTTTTCGATTTAACCCGTTCTGGAAAAGGTCTCCAACATTTGGTCATACGTACGCGTAACGGTTGACCCGGAGTAAGCGTCTATAGACACAATATCCACACAACGCATACGGATATGTGGAAGCTCGAGCGTCCTTCACCCCATAAATCAACCGGGACTTAATCCAGTACGAAACAGAATATCCATTTAATATCAAATATTCACTTGAAAATTACACGGGATAAGCAATTTATATGTACGAAACGCCGTCGACGACGCAATAATGTAAAATCCACGGTCGCGTAAGACCGCCTCGAATCGTGCGCTCACGCGTCATTTCGAATCTATAGTTCGTGAGAGGCCTCTTCCCCGCCATGATAGGATACGATACGACCGACCGCTTCAACTAAATGCCGCATACATCATGAGAAAATTGCTGGTTTATCGCGAAATCCGTTATTACCGCAGCTGTTAGTGATGATTGTTAACCTTCTGGCCTAAGAGTATTAACTCACTCTGTAGGGGGCTGGTTATAATGCTGTATTTTAGTCTCACAGAAGGTTCTGCAGGAATTATATTGCATTAGAGTATGAAATAAACCGTCAGATGGGCGCTAATGGTGCCGTCAGGCAATAATCAATGTGTAAGAAACATTATCAAAAGGACACAAACCTCTAAAGGTTGCAATACTCGTCGTGTTACATCGTCATCCTAGAAGCCCATACCACCACTAATTCTTTATTAATGTTATTAATATGAATAATAGTAATAATAAATGCATTTATTAACTTCAGCATACAAATACAAGAAGAAATGTTTACAATGAATACTAGCTCAAGGTTAGAAGGTGCGGATCTGACAATTCTGCTTTTCAATCCGACCATATCATATAGAATATAATACATATTGAAATGTTTTTCTCAGGGAAAATTCTTTAAATTTTTGAATTTTTCAATCTTTCAAATTTTTTAATTATTTATGAATTTTGAAATCAATAAATGTAACTTAAGGAATGTTAAAATTGAAAAATGAACTAATCTTGAATTTTATGAAGCTGTCATATAAACACAATGTTTCCTATGACCTTTACAGGAAATCCACTTGTTCTAGCCTCGCACCTTTCTTCTATTTGAATTTACTTTCTAATTTCTCTATTGTACACTCTAAATTGAGACCGCTGCCAAAACACTAGCTAACTCGACTAAAGCATAACCAAAATTAATTAATTTACTGGCGGCCCTCTTCTCCTCTATTTAATCACGATAGCGATTGTTTCTTTCCAGAGCAAATGTTGATGATTTCTTTCTAAACGTAATATTATGATGAACTTCGATGAATGAAGTTATTTATAGAAATAACATGAGAGAATGAATGTGGCGAAGCTACCAGATGACTGAAATTAGACGACTCTATGATAGAGAAACCAAAAAATACGAAATTTTACTGACGATCTACTTAATAACATTAGGACAGAGATTTAATTTAGGAAATGATGTTAGATAGACCTTTGAATATACCCTGTTGTTTGTTTTAGGAGAAGTTTACATTAATTTTGAAGAGCTGTGAAATTAGGAGAATAAAAGAAGAGTGGTTTTGTCCTTATTCCAGTACAATCGTCGTTATTTGGACTTATATATTTTATATAATGTCCTCAGTCCAAGACCAGTTGGTCTGGGAGAAAATTGTAACTACGAAAATTACCTTTTTCTGCGCTAGAGGGAATTTCATTAGTATCGGGTGGCTATCCTGAATACCCTATACATCTGAGATTTACAGTTGATTTCCGATGTAAATATTGAACATAACAATATATTTAGAAACATTTACAAAAGACGGCGTGCTACTGCACATAATACTAATCACAAATTTTACAGTTCACATTTCAATTAGCAATTGATACCCGACACAATGCTTCATTTTCCGTAATAATTTTAAAATGGAAACGCTCAGAAACATTGAGTAATTTATTATTCTTGTAGTATTCAATTAAATTATTGTCGATTGGAAATTTAGGAGTGGAATTGATGAAATAATATCTAACAAATGCTGCGAAATATTAGTCTTAGGTTTAAAGGAGAGCCAGAGTTTCTTAGATTTAAATATCAAATTTGGAATTTAGATATACTTTTGTCTCTACGTATTGCCGAAGGTATAATTGCGAATTTTTATAATAACCCCAATCTTGAGTCTCTTTGTCTTTAAACTGCTTCACCGCACCACCCACGGGTGTCTAACATTACACTTATAAGCACAAAGAACAATTGTTCACCTCCGCAAAGATCTATAAGTGGAGGTCAGCAATATTCTTTTTACAGAAAGCTTTTTTCAAATTAACCTTCTCCCGGGACCTCCACCAATATGGCATAGATTACCTCGACTTGAGTTAGCAAAGGTTTCTTAAAACAAATATTAGCCCCAGACCTACACTGAAAAGAACTACTACTTTTGCTCAATAGTTATAAATACCATAGACGAAAACTACACCAAAGATGAGTTGAACCCCAGTTCTTTCCTTCTTACCGTCTGCTTAGGCCTATTTTCAAATCTACTAACTCTTCCTCTGGTGCTTTACGTCAACAAATCCTCCATCTGCAAAGTGATTAACCATAAATTGTCCAAACAATTAAGTAAATAAATGTCCAAATTGGTCGTATATACTACAATTTCGGTAATCAGCAACACAGCTGAAGACCAGCTAGCGTTTTCTGTAAACAGATAAAAGCGACCCATTTATTTTCTATTCTCAATTTTCAAAAAACACTTGAAATGGTTTTCAAGTTCATGCTACTTGCTTACCACGACAATCTTACGGCACAAACTACTTCTAAGTATCTTATTCACATACTAAAACATAATGTGTAAGTTCGTAGTCATCCTTACTGCAGCGAAAATCTATCATAAGGAGAATAAGAGGAGGGTAGTAGTAGAATAGAATACATTACCTGCTAGTGATACGGGAAAATTAAATTGTCAAGTGTAGCACAACACATAAACGAAACCGGGTATAATATTAAATTAGGAAACCTAAAATTAATTGACCTCGTCGTTGGAATTAGACGCTGACGAAACTATTTATATGAAAATGAATAAAAATTTGCTGAATAGAGACAAAGAACCACTAGCCTACTCAATTCTTATTGATTTATTAGCGTAAAGTTGACACATGTTTTACGTTTCGTGTTACATAGACAAGAACCTTTTCATTTATTTTCCATATATTACGCATGTTTTAGTTTTAGGGTGCATAGGCAGCCAAAAATTTTTTTTTTTCTTGATAGTAGGCATGAACACACATTTAATTTAAAAAAAAAAAATTTCCATCTTTTCTTTAGTGTTTTTTTACTTTCACATAGCAAGACAACTATTTACTTAAAATTTTAAAGGGCCCTTTTTTTTGGCTAGAAAAAAAATCCCCAAAAAAGTTTTCTCGCGCTTAACTGTTTCCCAAACGAACCATCATTTTTCAGTTTATAAACAGCAGATTTTAGTAAATTTAAAACTAGGTTAGCTAAATTATTTTTGGGGAAACACAGAGCTCAGTTTTTAAAGAAAAAGTCTAAACAGCACAAACTCTCCCCCTAGGGGCCTACTTACCCCAAAACACTCCTTCAAATTTAAGAAAAGGGAAGTAAACAGCAAATGGGGTACAAAAAAGCAAATAAAATTTTATACGCAATAAAAAAGCACAGTATTAGAAAGGGGAGACAGATAAAAAAGACAAAATTACGAGAAATAAATACTTGAGGAAATAGACAAAAAAATAAAATTCGTAGATTTAAAAATAAATTTAAATAAAAACGAAAATTCCCAACATAAACCCTTAAGGGAAGTGATGGGAAAAAGACATTTGGGGGATATATGGACACATTATAAAAAATTGAAGAGGGACGAGGGAAAAAAGATAATTTAAAGCAAGAAGGGGAAAAGGAAGACCACGAAAAGACAGGGGTGCAGAAAATCCGAGAAATTTGGGGGAGAAAGGGGGAAAGGGGCCTGGTGGAAATGAGAGAAATAGTTAGAGCCCCCCCCCGGAAAAGAAGGAAAAAATGGGTCCACATTTGGAACAAACAACTTCGACGCTCAATATGGGCAACAGAAGCATCCAAAATGAAAAAAAAGAAGGGTTATTGGGGGAATGCTAAAAAGGACTTTCGTACCCACGTTTCAATTGTATTCTTCAAAATTACAATTTTATCTGTTCGGGGGGCAAAATTTACTAAATTTACCAAAAACTTTTTATTCAATAAAAAACTTGCCAATAAAGTGCGCAAATGTCTTTAGCATAAAATTTGCAGTAATAAAAAATTATAACATTTCTAGTTTCAAGGAAAAAAAAATATGCAGCCAAAAGAACCTTTCTACCCCGCCCGCTTTTTTTCCCTTTTTACTTTTATTTTCTTATTCAATCGCATTTTTTTTTTTTTTTTTTTTTTTTTTTTTTTTTTTTTTTTTTTTTTTTTTTTTTTTTTTTTTTTTTTTTTTTTTTTTTTTTTTTTTTTTTTTTTTTTTTTTTTTTTTTTTTTTTTTTTTTTTTTTTTTTTTTTTTTTTTTTTTTTTTTTTTTTTTTTTTTCTAATTCTTAAAAAAATAAAAAAATTAAAAATAAATCGTCCCTCAATAAAAATTTATAAAAAATAATTATATCCCCCAGACTTCTTTGTTGTTAGAAATCCCCTTATACAAAAAAAGTGCCCTCAGAACTCCTCTTTTTGTGTGTATAAAGCCTAAAAGCGAAAAGAAAATTTATGTAGGAAAATTTACCTTGAAACAGATAAGAGGGAAAATGAAAATGGGCCCTTTATATATTAAAATTAACACCCTTGACGTCCGCCCGCTATTTTAAAATTTCCAAACTTTTGCATTAAACGTTAAACGTAATACTTTTCCTGATTATTACTGACAATTAAAAAGGCAAACCATGGCTTGCTCGAAATGTACACATGTAGATGAATGCAATTTTAACTGTACCTTTGCCTGCGAATTCTAAACTTTCCCCCAAATAGTTCTGCCCGGTGGGGTTTACATCGACTACGATTTTTAAAACCCGATTACAAATTCGCGGAATGCAACGGACGCCATGTTACTTTTGCATAAAAATTCCCCTTTGTTTCGTTCGCGGTATTATTTTGCCCGTTTTTCGTTTGGCCTTTTTTTAAATTTTCGATCGCGTAATAAGAAATGATCCGGGTAGCGATGTGTTTTCCTTTGTCTCTTTGGAAGATTTTCTTTTGTATCAAATCTCATCTAACCTAAAAAGCATTAATGTAAAATTGCTTCCTAATGGTTTAAAATTAACTTGGATCCCCCCAAAAATTGGTGACATTATAAAAAAATTACCTAAGCACATTTCATTGCTGGGTAGCCTTTTTTTTGAAGAAATTTTTTGTCAAATCATATTTTTTTTAAAAAATCTTTAAAAAAAATCAATTTTTTTACGCATAATGTATATGACATTTCTTTTTTTTTTTTTTTTGTAAAAGCAATTTGATAAAAACAAAAAAAAAGGGGTTTTATTAAAAAAATTAAATTTTGAAAATTTCTCCATTTAAAAGTTTCATCAAATTGTCGAAAAAAGCAGTATAAAGTTTTCGAAAAATTTCCCTTTTAAATTCCCCAAGTCTACCCTACCAAGCAATTTTCTGCAAAATTTTAAATTTCCATTTAAAAGCTTTGGCCCGTTATAAAAGGTTTTACTTGGCCCCCCTTTATCTGGCAAAAATATTCAAAAAAGCAAATATTTTTTAAAAATGGTTAGAAATAGCAATCCATATAGTTGTAAAATCAAACGAACTTAAAAATGAAATTTGGAATTAAAAAAAGTAATAATATATAGAAAAATTTTTTTTATAAAAAATTAAAAATTGGGCAACTACTTCCGGGTTTTAACCGGAAAGTCTTTCATAATTTTTAAAAAATTTTTGTTCAAAAGTACATGTAGGGTTTTGTATATGACCCAGTTTTCAGAAATTTTCCCCTGTATACTCTTTTATACGTCGAAACGATGCCCGTTTTTTGTGAGGACACCCTGTATAGTGTTAAAAATTGGGGATCATTCAAATTTTACCATTTCTTTATGATTTTTTCCCCTTTTTTTTATTTTCCCTAACCCAAATTTTTCATAAAATTTTTCGGAACATGGAAAAAATAGTTTTAAGCAGTCCCCAAATTTGTCCTCATATTAAACATCATGGGTAGCGCTTTCAGCTACGTGCATTCAGTTACGTTTTAAAATGAAAACTATCAAGCGATCTTACATTACTTTTTTTTTTTATCTTTGGGCACCAATAGGGAAAAAACCCCAAAAAAGCAGGCTTTCCCCAAAAATAAAGAAAACCGGAACGTAACATCGTTTAATTTTTGGCAGACTACCAAAAAAGAATGGGGCGAAACAGAAAAGAAAAACGGTAAAGTCTTTGAAAAAAAAGCGGGCCATTCCAGAAATTGTATCGAACGTCCGCAATGTCCCTGTGTGTTTCAAAGGGAAAGGGTTTTTTAGTGAACGCAAATGTAGTTAACGAAGGGAAAATACAAACTTTTTCTTGAAGGATAAAGCCCCAAAAAAGGGTTCGTATTAGAGAAGTTTACTTTTTTTTTTTTTTAAAAAATTAAATTTAAGTTAAGTTGTAAGACGAATCGAGCTTCAAAAAACCCTTTACGGTTTGATTATCGCGGGGAATCATTTTTCGTTTCCACTTCAAATTTGGTCGATAAGAAAGGGGAGTGAGAAATTTACAAACCCATATCCATAAAAGTTTTTACGGCCGGGAAAGTTACCGGCCCTTTAAAAACCCCTTTACGAAAAAAGAAAGGATGTGCGATCCGATACCGAGTATATGGACACGTAAAATTTTGGTTTAAAAAATTTAAATTGTTATGGAAAATATCGTGACGCTATACGGTCCG
Organism: Dynastes maya; assembly: GCA_029619315.2. Classification (NCBI taxonomy): domain Eukaryota; kingdom Metazoa; phylum Arthropoda; class Insecta; order Coleoptera; family Scarabaeidae; genus Dynastes; species Dynastes maya. The sequence goes on along the minus strand of JAROYE020000006.1, from coordinate 40,588,558 downwards.
CTTAAATTCAATTTCCCTCGCTTTTATTCGAACTCGCGTATATCCAAAAGAAAGATTTTTTAAACTCTCGTTTAGGTTTCCCTCTTTTTGGCATTTTCGGCCGATTGAAGGGTCCGAATAGGATATGACGCGCGCGTCAAAAGGTTTTTTGTCTTGTATAAAGGTACTTCACACGAATTTATACAGTGAGGTCTTAAAGTGTCCCCCTCCATGCTAACATTTGAACGATAGAAGCTAGCGGTTCTAGAAAAAATAGTTCGATTTCTATTTTTGTGAACTAACTTTTGCCGTTATCGACAGTTCAATTGTATTTCCGGTGTCACCGGAAGTGATGTCAACTTTCTTATTATAAATGGAACAGTATATTTTTGCGTTTCTGGAAAGGTAATCGAAAAGCGAATTCAACAATACCATATATATTTTAGCTTAACAAATACGATCGTATCCAGCAATAAAAGCTTTGGTAGTCTATTCTTGTTGTTACGCAAAGTTGGCTAGGAAAATGCGCAAAATTGTTTCTTGTGACGCCACACTGATCTAAAAGGTTCCTTGCTAAGCAAAGTAGTCATAACAATCGCCAAACTGTCAAATCTTAATTCCAAAAGCGTAAATTATTCTTGTTGTTTATTGTTATTGCGAGGGTAAGTCAAATATTATCTACACATTCGCCATAACAAGCTTTGAAGGTTGTCGTAGTGGCGGCCGCTTGCGCATGCGTTGAGCTAGCGCTTCTGTGGTCATGTGTGCCGAATTTAATCACGATCACGTTATTTATCTGCTAGCTGCAACAGCATAAGCATGTCAGCTCCGCTATTAGTTTGCACCAAAGAGGAACAACGAGCAGTGATCCGATTTTTGTGGTTAGAGGGTGTGAAAGGTGCTGAAATTCACCGGACACTTTCGCCACAATACGGGACAGTGCTTTATCTCGTAAAAGCGTTTTTTTGTGGATCGAAATGTTTCAAAGTGGTCGCATGAGCGTAACACAAAAAAAGGGAGCTGGACGGCCGACAACCTCGACCACCGACGACAACATACAGCAAGCTCGAGAGATGGTTACAGCAAATAGGCGAGTTACCATAGGTGAGGTTGCATCTTCTTTAAACATCAGTCACGGTTCTGCCTATCAAATTATCCACGATGAACTAAAATTTCGTAAAGTGTGTGCGCGATGGGTACCAGCCGAATACTTACCGCAGAAAACAAAACCAAACGTTTGGACATCTGCCAACGCTTACTGGATAGCTCCAACGCGGAAGGCGACGCATTTTTAAGCAGAATAATGACCGTTGATGAAACGTGGGTTCATCACTAGGAGCTCGAATCGAAACGCCAGAGTATGGAATGGAAACACCCAGGATACCCTAGCATGAAAAAATTCAAGACCTCGCTATCGGCTAGGAAGGTGATCCTAACCGTGTTTTGGGACGAAAAATGTCCTATACTGGACGACTACTTAGACAGCTGGACTACCATAAATAGTGCGAGGTACAGTGATTTGTTGGCGAATAAGCTGAAACCAGCAATTCGAAACAAACGCCGTGGTCTACTCTTAAAGAAAGTTTTGCTGTTGCAAGACAGCGCCCGTCCGCACACGGCCCATAACACCATAGAAACTATCAACAGGTTGAGCTTTGAGACCCTAGAACACGGCAAAAACGTTAACATAAACACATGGTAACATGTACAACACTTGCTTAATCAGTAAAATAATGTACATATTCCCTTACTAAATACTATGCTTTCTACTAAATATGATTTCAATTGAGACTTTAACTTATTATGACTTTCAATCGCCTTAGGGCTGATTTTTAGAACCTCGAATAAAAAATTATTAATTGAAGCTATGTGAAGTTGCTTGACTGAACAGCGCTAGTCATGACAGTAATCATAATAATTGTAATAGAGATATTTTTTACATTAGTCTAGATGAACAATGAAGCACAAACAAAATATTATACTAGCAGTTGATGTATTTGGCATAGACAATATCCCATTACCCATTATTTTTAATTCTACGCATGTGTTTATGGATTCCGAAGAGATTTAAATTTATACACCCCCAAGAGCTTCCATACATAACTCACAAAGGTTTGGATAATCATATTTACTTTAAGAAGGTAATTTAATCTTTTAAAACTAACAACCGGATACCGTCAGCATCCAGATGTGTTTTCTTCAAATTTTCAAGTTGGTTTGGTGTTCTACGTCGTTCGCGTAGAATGCAAAACGCTGTAGAATCATCGTCTTAAGACGAAATGCGAATTTAATTAATTAAAATAGCAGGCAGGTGGCAACTTTCAAAAGCTAAAACGGCGAACTTCTTCAACGCTAGAGGTCGCAATGTTTAGTCTGGGTTTTAATCTTGTCTCGTTGAATAGTCGGTGATTGACGTAATGCAATCTAGCCGTAACGTAACGATGGCATAAAGGAAGAAGTAGTAAGTAAAACTGTCTTTCCGCCACGCGGAACTCTTCAACGTACATACCCTAAAGGAGCCTCTGCTATAAGTTTTAATTAAGTTAGTTTTGATGTCGCAAAAGATACAGCGGATAGTCTTAGCTAAAACTACATAAATGCTGATAACAGATGTATTAATACCATCGTAGGAAATTAACTCTTTCTTCTAAGTCTGCTGTGCAGCAGCATATTACCATAACTGATAAAGGCAATAATCCAAGGAAGTGAAACACTTTTCACATATTATACAATAACAAAAGAAAATAAGCCAACATCAAATGTGAATATGAAGCGCGGATAATAGAAAGATACAGCGCATAAAATAGAACCAGAAAATAACCTGAAAATTAGAGGTACAGCACTCGATCATTTATAGACATTCACAAAGAATCATGGATTTTGCCGGATGCAAATATAAAGGGTCGAATAGATCATTTCTTGAGAGAAAATAGACATTATTAAAATGTTAAAGATGTGCAAAGCTTCAGAGGAGCAGATACGAATTTCGATCACTTGCTAGTGATAGCAAGGTTGAAACAGAAAAAAAGGGAAAGAAATAGAAAAAAACGGAAGCAAGATCATAGGAAAAAGATATTCAAAAAGAATGGGACCGGATAGAAGTTACAAAATAAAGCGTACAAGTACATAGTATAGTAAACCCAAGGAAAACGAGAATTGATTCACAAAAAAGTTACAGAAGAGTACTAGAAGGATGAAAGCAGAAGATTCCTGAGGAGACAAACATAGGAAGATGAAGTATTAAGGAAAAGATCTAAGCAAGTATATAGATGAGAAAAAAAATTAAGTAAGAAGTTAAAAACAGTAGAAGAAAACCATAAAAATCAAGAAATCAGGATACAAAGAAGTCCAGAGATGTTTCACAGAAATTAACGCTATACTTGAGAAACAAAAAGGGGGAACATTTAAATAGGTGAGTGGAATATTTTGATTTGAGGTCTTAAACAGCAGAAGCCATAAAAACAAATAGAAGAATGGGAGACACTAGACAATAATGAACAAGGGACCGCACAAGAATCAACAAACCAAGATATAGACGAAGAATTCAGAAAATTAAGAAGTAAAAGAGTGCAAGGGAACATGACATTCCTATAGAAGTGTTTAAACCATCTTCACGACAGCTTAATAATCAAAGAGCGTCTAGGAATAGCAGATCAACTATAGACCAGATTTTTACACTAAAATGCTACAGGAACACAGTCATGAACAAAATTTATGTGTCCATTTATTTGCAACGTTTAAGAGAGCTAATGACTCAATAGAAAGAACTAAATTATACTAAGCAATGAAAAAAGTGAAAATCCCAAACAAATTAATTATTCTAACAAGAATGACCCTGGAAGATACACAAATCAAAATAATGGCAGATGAAATAGTATTCCAAAGTTTTAGAGGAAAACCCGGGGTGAGACAAAGAGATCCACTATCAACAAAGGAGCAGTTCTTAGAGATAGTGAATTCCAAACACAAAAGCTACAAGGGTGTATAGACTTAGAATCAATGAAAATAAAAGAAAATACCTGATATTAATCAAGAACAGCAAATGGAGAATGATCTAGCAAAAACTTACAACTTCGAAACAGTTAATCTCTTTGAACACTTAAAGACGACAGTCAAATGCAACAACGAAGAAGGCTAGGAATTAGAAAAAAGAATGAGCAAAGGAAGTAAAGTAATAAGGTCTTTCAACAGGATGTTAAAGACAAGAAAAATATCTAGAACAGCCACAATAAGAATATATAGAAAAGTAGTAAGGGAGTATAAGGTGATATACGAGGATAGTCTAAAAAGTTTCCAGCCTAACACACAAACAAGTTCTTTTTTTTGTCAAATTCAGTTATGTTTCCCAACATAGTGGGACATTTAGTAAACTTTTCCAGTGTTATTGGCAGTGGTTGCACTTTTTGGTTGTCCCAAACGTTCATCGTCAACCAAGCTGGTACAACCACATTTAAATCGGCTGCCCAAAGTTTTAATGTGGCAAATGACGACGTAGAGTCCCCATAAACAACGCCTAGGCGAATTTTATAACGGCTCGATATTCGATTTTTCCCATTTTCACAGAAACATTAATATCTTTTGACACAAACGACTGCTAAACAACTGAGCGTCCAACATGCCTGAAATTTTCAAAAGTATTTTTCAACTCATGCGCAAATATCTTCATGTTGAGTCTCAAAACTTTTTAGACTACCTTCATATGTGTGTGAAACCTGTGACCTAATCAAAAAAAAATGAAATAAAATTGGAAGGAATTAAAATGTGTATTATTATAATTTTGTAATCTTTGGAATCATTTCAGAACCGTGTTCTTCTTATGCCAGTCTCTGTAGAGCGTGTGTTCAGTACCACCATAAAGGTTGCGCATGTGCGTAAATGAAACGGTATAATATAAAATATCGCTAATAGTATTTCATCACTGTAAGTTCATTCAGTTATCAACTCTAACATACAGAAAAGAATTGCTTGTAGAAATTAACACTAAAAGTGGTTTATATAAGTCTACACTATTTTAGGTAAATTTCACAGTGAATTTAAGTAAGGTTTACCAAAACTATATAGTAAAACCTACATTCCGTTTTTCGATTTTTTACATTCCCTGGTGTAAAATATCTCTAACATTTCTTACTAAATTGATTTTCGTAACAATGCGTAATTTGACAAAATCTGGTGTTAATTTTGACACCACCTGTATTTTTAGCTTTACACGGGAAAATTTTCAACTGTGCACCTATCTTAAACGCCACAGCACTATTGAAAATTCATATTACTTCAATAAATACAGCGAACCTGACCAACATCCTTTTTTAACATTTTTTGCATAAAATATCCTTAGAATATGCTGCACGGGTACTTAAAGAAATATCCTGCATATCAGGGGTTCCCTAAGTGTACGCCCCGGGGCGCTGTAGAGAGTAAACAGGGGCGCCGCGAGGTACTCCTGCGAACGCGGGCAAACGTAACAGTCTGGAACATTCTAGAATGAACATTTCGGAACGACTTCGAAGTTAATGGAACTTCTAATGGAACATCCAAACTAGATCGTTCCCGTAGCTTGTAGAACTTTCTAGAAAGATATGGAACATTCTCGAAGCACATAGATTATTCCAGAAAACTATGGAACTTCGTGAAGTTTATAGAACTTTCAAGTAGACTTATAGAGCATACTATCGGACATTGTCGAAGTTTCACGAACGCGTACCAAGTAGGTGGGGTGGCTAATATAAACCCGCCATCACTTCGGCAAACCAGTTCGGTTCCTAAATAACAATCGAAGAGTAAACATCTGAGAAGAAAAGTAAAGTCGATGAGCTCCGAATTGAATTTCGCGTTAGAACGTGTCGTAGACATGGTAAACTACATAAAACTAGGCCACTGAAAGCGAGATTTTTCAAATAACTATGGGAGCTGAACACACGGCTCTGCTATACTACTGCAGTTCCCGATGGCTTTCACGTGTCAACGTCTTATCCCGTGCATTCGAGCTACGTCAAGAAATTCGCACTTTTCTACAAGAAAATGGTCATGAAAACTCCAGATACTTTGCTGAACCCGACTTTTTGCTGAAACTAGCGTGTTTGTGCGATATATTTGAGAAGCTGAATGCCTTCAATTTGTCTCTGCAAAGCAATAACATGCACATTTTGAAACTTTTAGAGAAAGCTGTGGCGGTCAACATTGTTTTTCTGAATTGCACAAATACGTGGCCTGTAATAAAGTCGTTGTTTCACAAAACTTGCTGCCCCTTTTCAAGGAACATCTCTCAAAGCTCACTGACTGGTTTACTTTGAGGAAGACAATGTCGAGAAATTTGCGTGGATCCAAGATCCTTTCCGTGTTCAAGCTCCACCAGAATTTACTTCGCAGGAAGAAAAGCGTCAAATTGAACTCTCTTGCAACAACAGCCTGAAAACAAAATTTGCTTCTTCCGATTGAGTGGAGTTTTGAATATCAATTAAAAATGAATATCCAACTCTGAGTTAAAAAACTGTAAGGATCCTCATTCCCTTCGCGACAACCTATTTATGCGAAGCCGGAAGTTCAGCTGCAGCTGTAATAAAAAGCAAATATCGCTCAAAAATCGATATGGAGCGAGAAATGAGAGTGTCAGTGTCAAACCTTATTCCGCGTTTTGAAAACATGTGTGGCAATTAGCAAGTTCACTCATCACATAACTTAAACGGATACTCTAAAACTGTGGCACTGGAACACTGAAACAGTTCACTAAAACCCTTACCACAACACTTAATTCGTACTGGACGCACGTTTCGATAGCCAAGCTATCATCATCAGCAGCAAGACTGAACTAACAAGCTAAGTGAAAAACTAACCTTATAAAGAAAATAAATTATGCAATATGTAAATTTAAAATCGTAAAATTTAATGAGCCGCTTCATTGCACAGGACTATAAATAGCCTAAAGGTAAAAATGAGCCGAATGACGTGAGTTAATAAATCCTAGATTACAATGAAGCGGTTCATTGCACAAGGTTAAAAATACAACTAAAATGATTAAACATGATGTAACAAAGGATAAAGGCTGGAATTTAGTGGTCCTAAATCTGAATTCATTAAGTGAGTTTTGTTTTTGTAAATTTCCATGCCTTCATAACAATTTAATTGAGAAGTACTCCTTACGTTTTTAATTAACTTTATATTATCAACATTATGGTTATTTTCAAGCCATATGTAGGCAACGCTAGATTTATCAAACCTTCTGAATTTGAGATGAGCCAAATGTTCTTTGTACCTAATTTGATTGATCTTTTTTGTCTGCCCAATATACACTTGATCACAATCTTTACATGAAATTTTGTAAATTCCTGATTTATCCATGTTATCCACTGGGTCTTTGGAATTTCCTAAAAGATTTTTAAGGTTATTGCTCGAAGAGAAAACAATCTTGCGGTCAATCTTAGAAAAGATTTTTTGAAGACCCTTGGTGTAACATGGATAAAAGGGTAATTTAACATATTTCTTATTATTACGGCGTCAATGCGTTCTAATGTGCTTACATTTCTAATTCTTAATCTATTCTTATGTTTCCTAATAGTATTATAGACGACATCTTCAGAGAATCCGTTAAAGTTAGGAATATTGATGATTTCTTTTAGTTCATTTTGATATCTATCTTTCGTTAAAGGAAAATTGAGTAACCGGTGCACCAAAAAGTTATAGCCGAAAGTTTGTGTTCATATGAGCGATTAGAATCCTATAAGATGAATCTATTATTACTAGTAGGTTTCCTATATACGTCTATTTCTAACTTATTTTTATTTCTTATTACTAACATGTCGAGGAAAGGAATCCCGTTGTCTTTTTCTTCTTTCGTGGGTAAATTTGATAGAGGGAAATTTTGAGTTAAGTTGTTCTATGAAATCCGTTATTGAACATTTAACTGATGTCAAAGATGCAAAAAATGTCATCGACGTATCTGATCCAAAGCCGAGGGAAATAAGCGAAAGTATTCTTCAGGTCAGTTTCAAATTTACCCATAAAGAGGTTAGCCATAAACGGAGATAAGCTGTTACCCATTGCTGTTCCTTCCGTTTGTTGATAAAAAGTGTTGTTAATTTGGAAAAAATTTTGTTTCATGCAAGTTTTGTCAAAGAAATGAAGCTAGTAACTTCCTCTCTCTCCATTTGGTTATCTAACAAAAGGTTTCTAAATATTCCAAAGTTAAATCAACTGGGACACTAGGGAACAATGAACTTACGTCAAACGATACTAAAATTTCTTTGTCAGTAAGCTCAATGTCCTTAGTTTTTTCAATGAACTCGTAAGAATTTTTTAAATAGCCAAATCCGGAAATTGTACAGGTAACTGGTTCAATTTGTCAGATAACCACCTGGAAAGTAAGTAAGTTGGACTGTTGATATTCGAAACAATGGGTCTCATGCTTTTTCCGGGCTTGTGTATTTTAGGTAAACAATACATTCTAGGTAGTACTGGGTTTGATACCGTTAGTCTAAATCTTAAATTGTCGCTAATGACAGCCTTACATTCTAACATGGTCTTTTTGGTTTCTGTAATCATTTTAGACAAAGGATTTTTTGATAATTTTGAATAAGAACTTTGTGACAAAGTGGTATTGACTCGACTAAAATAATCTTCTTTGTCTAAGATGACTACAGTGTTACCCTTGTCGGATTTTAAATAAAAACAATTTTTGTTTTTTAGTCTTCTAGCAATGATTTGATCTTTTCGTGCAATGTCAGGTGCATTCCTTTGCAATTTTCCAAAAATTTGACTTTTTGCAAGCGGTACGAATAAAATTTTTTTGTGTTTACATCAAAATTACTGATCGCGTTTCTATGCCAACTATAATTTCTTCAACGGAGGCTTATTAAATTTCAGGTTGTATTTCAAACCTTTGTTTAATAAGTCGATCTCTTCTTGCTAAAAGACTCATGTGACTCGTTTCTAACTAATGCAGTTGGGTTTAATATTCTCGGCAGGTTTCGGTTTGTTAGTGGTGACTAATTTGGAAAACTTTTTCTTGAGAACCTTTTCTTTGTCTGAAACTTTCTTAGCAATAACGTCTTCAATCCTGTTGAGATAATTAATCCATTCTAAATATTCTAAAATACATAGGTTGTTACAAAGCTGTAAATGTAAACTATATGCTTCTAACTCTAGTTGACTAATTTTAAAATACTGATACTTAATTTCTGAATTTAACCAACAACTTTTGGCCGAAGAAATAGCTCTATTAGACCGAACTTGATTTACTTTTGCAGTTAATTTGAATGAAATTCGGAAAAACATTAAATTTTCTACAATCTTTCAGAAATTTAATATCAGCACATTAACTAGACTAATCTTACTTCTTACCTTAAAGAAACGGTTGAGTAAACTAGACCGGGAAGCCATCACACTAAACGGATACTCTAAAACTGTGGCACTGGAACACTGAAACAGTTCACTAAAACCCTTACCACAACACTTAATTCTACTGGACGCACGTTTCGATAGCCAAGCTATCATCATCAGCAGCAAGACTGTCTTGCTGCTGATGATGATAGCTTGGCTATCGAAACGTGCGTCCAGTACGAATTAAGTGTTGTGGTAAGGGTTTTAGTGAACTGTTTCAGTATCACATAACTTACCTGTTGTTGAAGGTTTTCACCATTTATTTCATATATTTTTTTTGTATTTTCACATTTTAGTTTGATGGGTCTTGTGATTCAATTTTAATAAATGTGATCTTCACATTGTGAGATTTATTTTAAGAGTTATTTTCATTTCTGTGCCTGATTTATGTCATTGTACACATATTTTGAAAAGGTAAGTGTGTGTAAGTGCGCCGCGGACTGATAAAGTTTGGAAACTCCTGCTGTATGTATATCTTTAATTGTTAGTGTACAATTGTTCATCACATACCCGTCCAGCATACCGCCCACGCCGTTAAACAAACTATAAGGAAACTATTTCCGAGCGCAATTTCGAAATATGCCGTCACATAATTGATATATGATGCACATATATTTCAACATACGGCGAGTAATTTAATCCGGAGCACACGTCGTCGCCGTATACTGAAAAGAAATCATTATTCCCGTGGCATAAATTAAATTCCCCGCAGTAACGCCGCTCTGGGTGAATTACGAGCCGCGCAAGAGAAGAGATGGCGGTATCGTGGTGGGTCACAGCGGCTCAGACGGTGACCAATGACGTTGGCCAAATATTAAACTTCGAAACCGGTGGATAGGATTTAATTAAGTCCTTCTGCGGACGAATCGACTCGTAAAATAATTAGAAAAGTCACCCTGGTTCAGTCCACTCGTGACGACATATGCTGAATAACAATCCATTTTAATTGGGAGACCTACGGACGACCGACGACAGTACAGTCGCCTGGTATTCCTCAATAGAACACGGACAATTGTAGTAGCGTCCTCTAGCGAAGATTTTGTGCAAACGCTACAAGGCGTCCGTTAAATGTATTTCTTAGAATTCAAGCTTTACATTAGAAACAAAATTGATGCCTTAAGTAGGATACAACAAACTGCTGCGTATATTCCCAAGAAACCAGAAATACACGTAATGATAATAATAACAATAAATAACTGCAAATAATAATAATAATATGCGTTTTATTCAGTAATGCTAACAAAGCGTTGAACAAGTCAATTCAAATAATATAAATATGTGTTTAAATATAAGAAATAAAAATTATTGAAATATAAATATATAAATATTGTACAAAAAAATGTAAATAACAAGAGACACATGGTTTAACAATTAGACAAACACAACAATTGTTTACAACATTGATTAATATTGACGTCAATATACATATAAGACTAGTTTATTTTGAAAAAAATTCAAGAATGGAATAGTGTCATCTTTTGGAGATACGCACGCAGCTGTAACTTGAATTTGCTCGCGTCGCCATGCTTCAGTTCGAAAGTAGGTGATTGTGCACTTTAATAGCCTGGGTCGTTACATTTTTAAAAACTAAAGTTGTACTTGTCTATGAAAGCAGTAGGTGTCCTGCCTTGATACCGCGGGTGTTATGTGTGTGCACCAATTCTTGATTTTTAAAAAGTTGATAGTTTTCATGCACAAATATCGCGCACTTAAATATGTAAATCGTAGTCACGGTAAGTATTTTACAATCTTTAAATAGGTCTCTGCACGATGTTCTAGGATGTAGTCCGAAAACACTTCGCACGCAGGATTTCTACATTTTAAAAATTATGTCAGCGTCCACAGATGCGCCCCAAAATATAATTCCATATCTAATTTTACTATGAACATGCATAATAAGTAACGCTGGCCACGAGCGGTACCGCGCATCGGCGTAGAATCAGTTCGGACCGAGAGGAATGGTAGTATTACTTCGTCTGCGGAGCAGTACGGACATTTTCGCTGCCGGTCATTAGCGCAATTGTTTACCTGTCCTAGAAAAATTATGATTTCGTCAGCAAAACGACCGCGGTCGGACAAACTTCGAAAATTTATTGCAGAAATTCCAGACTTAATATATGGGTGCTAAAATTAAATGTGTAATCTGTAAAATCCCGTTAATGTGTTGGTCCAGACAACATTGTCTACGACACGTAAATAGTGAAAAGCATGCCTCAAAAAGAAATTGCGCACGAGACAATGAAAAATGTATATTTAATTTATGCGTTACGTTTATTGCATGTAATATACCGTTTAATTTACTAGACAAGGAACCATTTATCTGCTTTTGGAATAACTATTCGGAGTGCAAATTACCAAGTCGAACATCGTTACGAAGAATTGTGCCATCTGCGCGCGAACATATTGAACAAAAAATAAATCGGAGTTGAAAAATCAAAAATTGTGGTTATGTGTCGACGAAACAACAGACGGAAGAAACATTCTGTTCTTAATGTAATGGCACGAAAAATTGGAACCTCGTCAATCGGCACCTTCAATTCTATTAGTCTCCAAACGAAACAATAGTGTACTGCCGAAGTAATTTCAAAGTTAGTGTTAAATACATTGGACAAGTTTGAACTTTCAAAAAACCCAAAACTCTTGATGTTAGTGAGTGATGGTGTTGCAAACATGCTTCCTGTAGGCAGTCTTTTAAAAAGTATTCTGCTAATTTGTTCCACATTACGTGAAAAATTCATGCCTCTCAATCTTGGGGCGGATAGTATCAGAAAATGTTATCCTGAGGTAGACGCTTTAATAGCGCATACGAAAGCAGTATTTGTCAAATCACCGAAACGTTCCGCGAATTTCACAGACTGTGCCCCGTATACCAGACCCACCAGAACCTATTCTAACTCGTTGGGGAAACCATGGTTACAGGCCGCGTTTTTTATCATAAATTTTTTTGACAATATTAAGAACGTGGTTTTACAATTCGTAAAAAGGGAAAGCTGCCGCTATCCAGAAAAGCTATCGAAATTTCAAGATAGTCAATTTAAAAATGGATTTTAAAAATCATTCACGGACAATTACTTCGGGCTAGCAGATGCAATAGAAAAATTACAAATCCTGCGGTGCCGTTAGAAGAATCTCTAAAAATAGTGCAACATGTTCCCGCACAGCTATGCGCGATTGAAGACGCAAAAAATGTTTCTGTTCTAGAAAAATTTGAAAGTTTTTTTTGAGAAAATTCTGATTTTGGACATTAAGACATATTTGTGAAGGTGCGTCAACAGAATCGTTAATTATTTAAAAGATTATTTTACTTACGCAAATATTACGTCATAGATGTAGAACGTTCTTTCTCTGCATATAAACGCATTTTTTCCTCATGCCGTACTAGTTTTGCCGAAACAACAGTTGAAACATATCTAATGTTGCAGATATTTAACAGACATTATTCACTTTGTGATTTCACGGAGGACTCTTAAAATGGTAAGTGTTTGAGCACGTGTTTTTTAAATTTTTTTATTTAAAAGATGAGCGAAATTATTTGCGGCAGCAAACATCTCTATTAGCAGAATAACTCTAGTGGAACGCGAGGCCTGGTCGACTCTACGCTACTGCGCGGTACCGCTTGTGGCCAGCTTTAATAATAAGCATCAACTCCAGCTTGGATGTTTGTGGATCGAGCTATTACCCGAAGCGCGTACGCAAAGGAAGCCAAATCACTCGACAGGGATTTAACATGCTTCTTCCAGTTCAATTGCCTAACAATGGTCAGTCCAAGGAATTTGGTGTTCTCACAGGTGGTAAGTATCTTATTTTTGAACTCAAATCTATGATGATCTTTCTTGAAATAACTAAAACTTATCAATTTTGTTTTATCAATGTTCAACGCCATATCGTGAGCATTAAACCAATCGTCAAATTTATTTAGTGTTGAAGTTACTTCATTTTCTATGTAATTTTAGTTCTAACGATAACGGACGTATCATCGGCATATAATATGGTTTGATATTGTGATATCCGCGAAAGATCATTTGCATACAACAGAAATAGCAGCGGACCTAGTATAGAACCTTGAGGAACTCCTCGCCTTGTTGTTAACTAACCAGAATATATATGCTGCCCAGTTTTTACATCAGTACTTTTCACTCTCTGTTGTCGATTTTTTAAGTAAGAACTTACTAAATTCAACGTAATTCCCGTTATTCCCAATATTTCCAAGTTTTTAAGTAATTTGTTCCAACAAACACTGTCAAAAGCTTTAGTCAAATCCATGAAAATTCCTACAATCGTTTCATCTTGGTTAACACCCGTCATTATGTCGCACATGGTTTGGTATATTGCCCTGTTTGTTCTTCTCCTCTTGACGTATCCATTCTGCATAAAGGAGATAACATTTCATTTTCCCATAAAAGAGTAAATTCTGTCACGTAAGATTCTCATCACCACAAATAAAAAGGTATTACAAAAATCACAACAAATTGGATTTAAGTAATATAGAAAGTAGAAAGTAAAGTAAAGAAAAAATTGAAAATATTAATCTTAATCGATTGAATTCTACACACTGCCATGCTAATTTATGAGTAATAAAGTTTGAGCTTCGGGGAAATCATCCAAGTGAAGTTCGTTTCATCGATATGAAAGAAGTTCCCAGCATCGAAAAGAAATGATTGGCAAAAAATATCCTGGACGACGGATTGCCGACGTACGGACCAACTTTTTCGAATACTCCGCCAGGGTACCGAATACCCTACTATCGGTCATGACTTATTTGTTTTCTCATTAAATTTCTCGAAGTGGAAAACTTCGAGCGTTCTATTTCTCCGCGATTTTATACGTAGCTACTTTTTTTCTGCGTGCGCATTTCGCTGTACGGAGCACGCCGCCGTTTCGCTAACGTTCCGCACCTAATACGTACCTTACAAACAAACCATGGCTTTCTAGAGATTTGTTTGCTTTTAATTAAGAAGTTCCCGGAACGAAAAGTAAGACGACGGGCTGCGGCCCACATCTTTCCTTTTCCATCTTATTCCTGTGCTCGTTCAGCGGCGCTCGTCCATTTTACCAAATCTCAATTATAATTTTCCGGTACAATTACTTTCCCCTCTCTTTATTCTTCGTGAAAGGAATTCGATTTGATTTTTCAATAAGGCCGCATTAATAAGAGAGTACGATGGTCGTCAAGGTGACCGAAACTGTTTGTTAGAATGTGAATTGCTTAAAAAAGCTCTTGTAATTTTGAGATTTTTTTTATTACTTGTTGTTTTTTCCTTCTTAATTTCTTTTATAACATAATAGATTTTGGCAACTAAATGGGGACATTAAAATTTCTCTGAATTTCTAGATTAACATATTCTTCGCAAAGAATTTATAACTTTCAATACCATTGGCTCAATATTCTTTATTCACGTCATTTTTACTACACATCGATCCTGTTGTTACCACCAATATTGTAGTAAACAACAACGTTCAATTCCTGGCTCGATAGCCCATTGGGAAGAGGGCCTGCCCCTAACAAGACGCTGTGCCTTCTAGCACTACTGGAGTCAAGGTGGGGAATAGTTAACCGCGTTTAACCCTTTACGGTGAGGAGGTGATACCAACAACGCAGTGCAACACTGTACGCACACCATTTACGCACTAAAAGCTCTTAAGGTGATGACAAGCTTCAAAGTTATATACTCCGTAGCGTCGTCATCACATGTAAAAGAGCATAGATATGAAACTAAAATGATGAACACATGTCGAGATGCTTACATCGAAACCGACAACAGTCTTTCATACCTTCAGAAGATTTAAGAAAAGAACCAATCATAATGCTGTCATAACCGTTTCCCTTTCTTCATTCCACGCTTAGTTGACATATGGAGCATCATTTTGGGAATTGTCTATTGAGCCATCCAGAATGCTGTCATATAATCCAACGCAAGTTTGGCATTACTGGTAATGAATATGCAGTAGTAGTTGTTTCTGTAATAGAAGATGCTTATCGTCAAGCTTTCTAACATTTTTGTACTCAGTTTGTGATGAAAACAGGGGCATTTTCGTATAAGATTGGTTCAAACAATATTTGTTACGTTTGGGATAATTGCATATAAATATTCTGGATCAAATGGGTAACAATGCAACGAAAGGATGTAAGGAAGCAACGAAAGGAAGTAAGTATTTCATTTTCCCCCAATGAATGAAGACTTTACCAATAAAATTTTTTGTTGTAATCTCTATGTACATACAACAAAATTGGCAACGAAAATACTCATTTTAAGCGCAATACTTTGGAGTTCTGGTTAGCAATGCAGAACAAAATTCATTTTGGTACCTACTGATGACCCGTAGAAGAAAGATTTCAAACATTATGAACTCATTTTCTGAAGGAAATGGGCGAAGACAAATCAAATGGCGGTGAATGTTTAAATAAAGAAATCAACATAAATAATTATGTAAATGTTTTTATATTGCAAGAGCAAAAACTGAACTAAAAGGAAGAAATTGAACGTTTTCTGATGTTCATAAGAACATTAGTTGGGATGGATATGTCCTATTAGTTCCTCTATTATAAAAAAAAAACACTACGTTACTTTTTAAGAAAATTGCAGATTTGTGCTCCAGAAACGTAAGGAAATTAACGTGTTCAGTAATATACTATCTTTGTGGTATATTACTGTCTCAGAATTCCCACTAAACTTTCAAGTGGCGCTGTTTCCTTATGCTTCGTAAAGAAGATGTTTCCAAAACTTGGTACTCTCGTACGGGCACATTGCAGAGTGTGGTATTTCAACGTTTTAGCGGATCTGCTGTTATGTTTCTGATAACAGCAAAGAAATAGTAGTTCTAATTGGTTTCTATACGATTACTCAATAGAAATCACAATTAAGTGAATTTTTTAGTTTTATAGAACAACACTGAAAGTATTGTTATATCACTAATTTCCACATCGACGGTAGCTGTCATTAGCACCTATTACATGTACGTTCACCTAAATCCGGTCCGAGTGCCTATGCCCGAGCGAGTCATATTCTGACCCCTTTCTCGGTATTTCCAGTGGCTTATATAATCTCGGGTTCCCCTCCCTCTGTCCATGGCATTTTATTAATTACATATACATAACTCATGCCAACGATAATCTCGGTGAACCTCTAAATAACTCGTCTTCTCTCCATTTTCTTCATGCCGCTAATTTTTGTTTTTAATGTAATGTTTTCCTATAAGCATGAACAGAATAAATTCATTTGTAAATTCATAATAATATCACAAATTAAATATCACCCGGTCAAGTCCGATAGTAGAAGTCCACATTCAATTCGTTCGTTATAGAGTCTTTAGATTGAATACGCGCATGGCCCATATTATACGCTGCAATATGATATTTTTAAAGAAAGAAAAGTTAATTGAAGTTTAATTGAAACATTGTATATTCGAAATGTCTAACCTAATTGGCCATGATTTGACAAATACTATGGGAAACATAAACAACTGGTTAGTTCAAATCGCCGTTGAGTGTACACTTATTTGGGCAAGTGTTGTTATTTTCCAAGCAAATCCAAGTGTTTAGCGTACAAATTATTCTTGAAGACACATGTATCATAAGTGCGTGTCCCATGAGTGCGTGTCCCATTACTATAGAGAGTTCGCGTAACGTCAAAGTTTGAGGTTAGTTTTTTCCCTTTCAAGTTAATTCTCTTAAAACGTTATTATATGTTCTCGAACGTGAAAATTCAATTATTTAACCTAGAAAATAATTTCTCTTGTAATTATAACATTACAGCATATACAACGTGATTTAATACTTCAACAGCTAATTTAAAAAGCATACATAAAATGATGAGAGATAGTTTTCCGTACTTCGTAACTTGGTTAATAGTACCTCCGTCTTCGGAATGAGTGGTAACTTACAAGTTCGAAAGAGATGGACTTTTAAATAACGGAAATCTGCAAAATAATCTTGGAGTAAAAAAATTATAAAATTGATCACAAGGAGTATATCCACTTTACAGTTACCAAAATTTTGATAAATTTACACACAATTCAAACGTTAATACTTATCTTTTAAACTGATAGATTGTAAGAACAACGTTGAAGGAAGGCAAGTATGATTTTAAAGAGGAGACGGATTTTTATAACATCCGAATTTCATCTCTTCCAGGAGGGTACCAACTTCTCCGCTAATCATCGCAGAAATTAAGCGGCCGAGTTCTATAAATTACATACTTCCTCTCAATGGAATTATCCTCTCAATGGAACGAAGGCGGGAGTTGCAAACACTGTGTCTTGATCATATAGTTATGCAGTTTAAGTCACCACCCTATCTCTACAATAAGATTAAATTTAGGACAGACATCCACAATATAACCACCCGCTTCGGTGGTCTGATATCCCCACCGCTCCATAATACGTCTCTATATGAAAGATCTTTTAGTTTTTCTATTTATAGGATGTACAATCATGTTCCGGATGAACTGAAACAAGCCGCTAGCTCTAATTTTAAAGCAAAATTGTATACTTATTTGTCTTAACGGGAGTAGATGTGGGTACGAATGAAATAGGTGTTCTTGTTGGTAGTCGGTATTATTATTATTATTCTAAATTTAGGCATACATTTTGTTTTGTAATTTTCACTTAATAACATTTATACTTGTAAGTAGGCATCTTAATTCGAATTGAATTGCTTATTCACTGATTTAGGTCATGGTGGACACGAGCAGGAACAATAAATCATACTGCAACTGGGTTTCGCCGTGGGGTTGGATGTGCACATTTTAGTGTTCAACACATTTATATATACATGTATATACTTTTTTCATGTAATGTGCATTTAAGATCCAATAAAGACATTTATTATTATTATTATTATTTATTATTTAAAACACTCATAAAAGATACATGTGACTTTCCATGATATTTCGGCATTTACGTTTTCATTTAAAACCTGAAGATAATCTACTTGGTCTCCTTTTATATTTTCGGCCAATAGTTTATCTACGTTAAAATTTATCCTACAAAATTAATATTTTCTCTGAACTGTGTATTACTTTTCAATTTATTAAGAATGCATAGGAGAATACCTGAACCTTTAGTGACAATTCTGAAACAGCCTGTGTAATAAAAAGAAAATTGTTTTGCGTAAGTTTCACCATAAATGTGGAGCTTGGATTTAGTTAGGATCCGACATAAACTTCCTTATTTCCTTTACTTTTACAGTTAACTTGATTCAGTGAGTATTATTTTACTCCTATAAGGAAATACTGGGCAATATTTTAACATAGTTCTTACAATCTGCCGCGTATTATTAATTTCAATGAACCTTAAACCGCTCGGCATGCAGTGTGACAACGTTTGTATAAACTTCAAATTATTTTAATAATTTATAGTCTCGCGAGCTAGCCGAGTATTCCGCCGCGTAAATATGAGGGGGAAGAGAGAAGAGCGCATTTTATTCGCCTTACTTCGTGCTTCGCAGCAGTGCACTCGCCGATATAATGCACACACTGTCTCTTCTCCGGTTAAGTGTATTTGCAAGGACTCGGTTCCATTGAATATTAAGCAATGCACTCGAACTACGTACCATGAATAATTGAAGAGGGCCTCTCGTTTTGAACTTTCCTAATAAATTAAACGGAGCCTAATGCCTTTTAAGTGTTATATGAACTCGCGTTTGAACGCCGCGCGCATTCATATAACGCTTCGTCTACCGAAGAAGCCAGACACGGACACTTGGTTGCCGTACTGTGTAGGGCTATGATATACCTACTCGAGCTTATGAATAATTTGGTATCCTTGAAGACAAGCTCGAATGAGATATAACGGTGTAGCCCCCTACATTAAAGCGACTTATTTCCTATTTTTTTCCTTTCGCGTATAGCACGTTTCAACATTTTTGCTGAACTATCTCAATGCCTTTTCTAAAAATGTCCCAGTGTACGAACATCAGTGTTAATCGATTCATAATTACTAAGCGAAGAAAGTTGACTCACAGTTAACTTGATTGCATTAGAGACTTATTATGCAATAGATAATACGAGGATGGTATGAGAAGTACCCGTGTTTGGGGACAGATGGCACTTCGTGCCAAAATCTGCATTTCCGACTATATCATTCTTTAGTTGACGTTTGTCAAAATTTCGAGGAGCTGTTGAAAGTGGGCAAGTTTATATATTTGTGGAATCATGGAAAAAGGATAATACCAGTCAGTGATTCGTTTTCTTTCTTTAGATGGGAAAACGTGTGCAGAGAAATTGGATGTAGTTTATGTATCCTCAGTGACTACCATCAGATACTGGTTTAATGAACTTAAGCGTGGCCGAACATCCGCCTTTAACGAGGAGCGGCCAGATCGTCCTATTGAAGTGACTACGAACGAAATGATCAATAAAGTTCATGATATCGTGTTAACAGACCGCTGGGTGAAGATTAAAGAGTTTGCTAATATGGTAAACTTCTCAATTAAACGTGTGTAAAACATCCTTCACGAAAAATTGCGTATGAGAAAGCTATCGACGAGATGGGTGCCGCGTCTGCTGATCAAAAACGGAATCGCGTGATAACTTCAAAGCGATGTTTGGTCATGCTTAAGCACAATATGAGCGGCGTTGTGTGACCGTGGATGACACATGGGTACAACGCTATACGCCAGAAACCAAAGGTAAATTAGTAAAATGGGTTTCTCTCGGCGAGGGTGTACCAAAGAAGGCAAAGATGATTCCATCAACGACAGCAAAACGGTAGAAATTTGTACACCATGTTCGCCAGAACTGTTCAGTTTTACCGCTGAAGTGAAGTATTGTTGTAAGGGTTTTTAGTGAAGTATTTCATTAAAGCAAATTATAATAACGAACTAATCCACACCAAATAACTATTCTAACATTAACCTTTTGATTTGTTGCAGAGACAGCTAAGGCAATCACCATCTTGTCAAGATATAACATAAAATATTCATTACTGACTTACGCTACATTCGCCTAGAGTAGTGCGAAATTAACGCAAGAATTAGCGCGGAATTAGTGCAATATTTCGCACTAATTTAACAACCGACACCAATAATTAGCTTTGTCGTATCGTTAAATTTATCCGTTAATATATAATATACAATATAATCACACTATCTTACAACCTTAAATCAAAGTGTTGGTACAGGTACGGACACGGATCTTTAAATAATTTCCTATCGTTTTTGAATTCGCAACATGATTCCATATGCTTCACCATGGAGATCGAATCGGACGGCTGTCTTCCTTTCCTAGATGTTCTCCTACACCGGCGTTCTGCTGGGACATTCCGTTTACCGAAAACCCACGCACACGGATAGATATCTCAATGGCTTCTCACACCATCATCCAGCCCAAAAAAGGGGTTTTATCAATTCTTTTATCCAAAGGGCCATTTCGATATCTGAATCCAATTCGCTACCTCAAGAACTGAACCACATCACTAAAACTTTGATCCGCAATAATTATTCCAGGAAAGATATTTAAGCTACCATTAACCGCCACACTAACCCTCCTCCACAGCAACTCCCCTCACCTAACCCTAATTTCCGTAAGCAGGTGTATCTACCCTACATTCATGGTGTCACCGATCACATCAGCAATATTCTTTTCAGGAACAATATAAAAACCATCTTCAAACCTTTCAGACTACTTTCGCATCAAAAACCGCAATCATCTGGAAGCCCCTAGTCTACCAAATTCCATGTTCATGCGGGAGCGTGTACATTGGTGTAACAAAGCGATCAGTCAGCACTCGTGTTAGTGAGCACGAGCATTGTACGCGGTTGTTGCATGTAGCCGGGTCCACACTGGCTGAGCATAGGCTAGAAACTGGCCACCAAATCCAATTTGTACCCGCATCTTATCTCGCAATCCTTACTATTATAGTAGAAAAATCCGTGAATCAATAGAGATTTTCAAACATCCTAACAATTTAAAAGGCGAAGATGGCCCTTCTAGCAACCGCCACGATTCACGGATGCATAACATTTCCGCTTCATCGACGCATAAAATTTCCGCTCCATTGATCCAAAACAAGCCCTATATAAGCCCCTCCAGAATGAATAAATCCGCAGTCAGTGTGCGGTAACAGCGTTGAAGATATCCCATAAGAGTGTGGACGAGCCGTCGGCCAAAGCTACAACAACGACGCGGTTCCAACCCGGAAACCAAGAGTATAGTATTATTGACGACCGCGGAAGCCTACAGACCAAATACAATAATTTCTTTTGTAATGCAAGGAATTACACAGAAACAGTACATACAAATTCAGAAACAAATGTAGAAAATGCTGGTGCGGCACCATGGTAGTATCAAAATTTAACGTCCGTGTAGTTTCTTCTTAATTCTGCACTACACCGCTATGTGAATGGTCGTATTAATTTGCAATGTACAAACTTTCGCACTGCATCTTAATTCTTGCACTAATTGCACTGCGCCGGAACCAATGCTTTGTACTCCATGGAACTCCTGTACCTTATCTTCTCCTAGTTCGACGTCGTTTGACATTACTAATGCTTTATGCTTAACGAGCACTTAACTAATGGATTCAGTAAATAACATCTCTTATATAATTATATTCAGAAGAGAAGAATCATTGCCTCTACACCAATGGTAGAGGAGGTCGAGGATAAGTATATATTGTGATGTTTCAAATGATGATTAAAAATATTGAATAGGGAGATAATCTGCGTTCCTTTTATTTTAAGTTTTTCACATACAGAGATTAAATTTATTACTTACAGTTAATATGTGGGTGTGTTATATGTGTCTGTGTATTCATTCTTCTAATGAGTCCTAGTTTTATTTTTTCAGCAGTATTAATATCCAATATTCTCTTCTAAAACCCCTTTGATCGTCTTCTCGATGAAATTTTTCTTGATTGCTTCTTAATATTGTGTTTGCTTGATTAAATACTCTTCATTATTATTTGTAACTGTTTCTATTTCACTTTTAGAGTTTTTCAATACTTTAAGCTTAAAAATTTCAGCAACGTTTTGTTTTTAAAATGCAATTTCCAGATTTTTCTATCGAAAAGTGTTTGTTTACTGACAGAATGTTTACGTATCTAACTTCTTATTTATCGGTTGTCTGAGTACAGCCAATTTAATAACTTGACATTTTTTATTTTGATATAATGAAGGTCGAATTCGGTGTTGCACGTGACGTAAGGGATTTTGATGATTGTTTTCCAAATACGGTGTGTTACTTGTGTGTATATGTGTCATTTTTATAAATAATGTTTTAAAAATCTAAATAACTTAAAATAACCTGGAATTTTGTTTATCCCCTGTAACGTAACATTAACTGA
Source organism: Dynastes maya (assembly GCA_029619315.2). NCBI lineage: Eukaryota > Metazoa > Arthropoda > Insecta > Coleoptera > Scarabaeidae > Dynastes > Dynastes maya. The sequence goes on along the minus strand of JAROYE020000006.1, from coordinate 40,565,926 downwards.
GTCTTTTTTTTAAGAATAAAAGATTAATAATATAAATAATCAGAAGGTCAGAATTCGAATACTGATCCAAAATAATTCAAATTGCGCAAATATTCTGTTAAAATCTAATATTTAACGAATTTTGATACAAAATTGATTAATGTGAAATTAATAACAATTAAACGTACGCTCTTCACGTGGAAGATCCCACTACAATATATTCAGAGCAAGATTTTCTTACCCTGAAGAAGATTTGATAATTGCAACTGAATGAAATGAACAACCCTTTTAAACACAATAATACTTAAATAGAAGGTACTTCACATATATACATATGTACCCGTTTCGAAGGATATTTATATAACAGACGTATACAAGCACAGAAACTTCATTGCAACGCAGCCCTTACGAACCCAAAGCAAGGAAAGGAAAGATACGCGTAAAAGAAGGGAAGGCAAGGCAAGAGGCGGACGATGTAATTTGTAGAACGTCAGCGGAATTCTGTTTTTCCGTTGGCAGCTACAAGTTTTAAAAGCACATTGATGTAATCTTTCTACTTGATTAATGCGATTCCAACTTTAGATCTACATTTTCCACTTCGATCTTTACTAACGGTTCTCACATCAACAGCGCGCTATCGTAGCGCCCTCTGCAGCGAGTCCGCCTTGGAACGTCTATTCAGGAGGAATCCTTCCCGGTGCGACAGCGCCCAAGAATTTTTGCATAGGACACTTTTCGTTTACCTTCTTTTCTTTTGTTTGGTCTCGGAAGGGGAAACGTTGGATTCATTATGAGAGTAAGTAGTGAAAAATTGCCTTTGGGTGAAATAGATCGTAATAATTCGGTACGGAATCCATGACGCTACTTTTTGGTGGGAAATTGGGAAAGTCTTGACGAATCTGTGAGAAAATTAAATTAACAAGAAAATTAACATTATCAACAACTATATAATATTATATACATGTCATATAATCCACAACAAGAAATGCAATGTGAACAAAGAAACATTATAACCGTTTATGTTATCGTGTACATGGCGTACTACGATTGCACATACATTATTCTAGGTAATTATGAAATAAGAAAAGCGTGAAAAAGTATGCCATACTCAAATTAGTGTCAGAATGACAGTTTTTCGTTCAATAAAAATTATGCAAATGAATATTTGTTTATATTCAATATAATATTGTGTTGAGATATATATATTTACTATTGGCAATACTGTAACTAAACGGTGTGAACGTTTTTCACGCAGATGTAACCAGGTGTAGTCGTATTGTTTCCGCTATTGTAATAACATCTGTCACAGTTCTATTAAACAAGTTTCAATTATTCGAGTGTATATTTATAATTTGGACCGAACGGTCACCTTAACCATTTGCATTCAACAGTTTCTATAGCATACACATTTATGGTCCTTCGATCTGGATGACGATTGATGGTAAAACCGAATTCGCGCCACGTGGTCAATGAGGTTATGAAACGAGCAGAAAGGTCAAGATCAGATTTATCCTTGCAATCATCCATACTATCGACAGGTTAGTGAGCATCGATCGCCTTTTCCTTTCATTTCCTATTATATTTCCTACTATATTCATTTATACGTGACAATGTCGCAACCACAACCGTCACAATCATTAACGAATTTGCGCCGTAAGAGGGGTAGCAAGAAATCATCGTTGACTGTTTTCAAAACATATTTACAACAATTTAACGATAATTATCAATTTTCTAATACAGAATTAATCGAATTAGATGATAGAATAACTAATTTAAGTCTTACGTTCACTCAATTTGACGATATTCAGGTCAAATGAGCAATTGTGCGAAGATGAACAGGTTGACCAGGAATACAAACGAACGCAACATTTCGTTGTTGAATATCACAAATCAATAGCTACAGCAAAAAATTATCTAAATAAAGAGACAACATTCACCACAACAAAATTTCATTGCCAGATATACAGGGTGGTACAGATTCAGTTGTAGGTTCAGGAAACAATCCAAGACGCCAAAAAATTACGACAATAAAACTACCGCAATTTTCAGGAAATTACGATCACTGGGTTGAATTCAGAGACATGTTTTTTCAATTATTGATGCCAATACTAACATTAGCAATATAGAAAAAATTACAATATTTAAAAGGCAGTTTATCGGGGCAAGCAGCTCAAATAATAATTTCTCTAGAAATTACAGAAGGAAACTATGCGGTAGCATGGCAACTACTATGTGATAGGTATAACAACAAAAAAAATGTTAGTAAATAATCATATCAAGGCAATATTCAATCTACCAATTGTAAGAAATGAAGCCGCGTCCGAACATCAGAAAACTCATCGATGAATTTTCAAAACATTTATTAGCTTTAAAGGCTTTAGATCAGGATGTGGAAAATTGGAATACACTACTTTTATATATTATCACAAGTAAATTAGATTCTGTTACAAAACGTGAATGGGAGTTTTCTCAATTAAATGCTGAAACTTCAAAGATGGATGAATGAAACAATTTCTCAAAAATAGATGTCATGTTTTAGAATCAACTAGAATAAATCAACAAAAACGATCTTTTAGTTCTCAAAAACAATCAACTGCTTTAGTGTCAATTAATAATTCAAGTAAAGAATGTAATTTTTTGTAATAAAACAGACCATACAATTTACACATGCAAAGAATTTTTTACAGTTAAGTATCAATGACAGAAAAAAAACTGTAAAACAGAAAAACATTGTTTAAACTGTCTCAAACGTAATCATATTAGTTTTCAGTGCAAGTCAGGAAAGTGCAAACATTGTGGAAATAAACAAACACTTTACTCCATCTAAACAATTTAGAAAACCAAACTCAACACAACCAAAAAGTAACAGTGAAGTACAACTATTGTTATTTTGCAATACTACGGTGCAGTCAAATGTTTTACTATCAACAGCACAAGTCAAAATATCTAATAATTTTGGTAAGTCTGACATATGTAGAGCACTCCTAGATTGGGGGTCAGAACAAAATTTCATTACTTCAGAACAAGTGAAAAATTAAATCTAAAAAGAATACCTATAGATCTATGGGTTGTAGGCATAAACCAATACAGTCAAGCATTAAATTCAAAACAGACGTTAATTTAATATCTTTAAACAGTAACTTTTCTAGCAAAATATGTGTCTCATAATTGATAAAATTACAGTTTAATATTCCTTGCACCAATCATGACTTCATTAAGCTCAACATTCCGAGAAACATTAAATATGTGATCCAAGTTACAACAAGTCAACAAATCGATCTTTTAATTGGAGCAAATATCTTTTGGGATCTTTTATGTCCACAAAAATAAAGTTAGGCAAAGGTCAGCCTACACTGCAAAAGACTGTTTTAGGTTGGATAATTTCAGGCCATTGCCTTGTAATAATAAAAATAAAAGGGCACTGTGTAATCTTGTCAGCAACCTGGAAATACAAAATACTTTAAAAACGTTTTGGGAAATTGAAAACTGCAGTGATCCCAAATGAAATACAGGGCGATATATTTTGTGAAGAACATTACAAAACAACTACAACACGGATACTAAGGGTTAAATTTGTCGTTGCCATTCCTTTCAAACAACTGTGATACGTTTGGGGGATTCCTATGATATAGCGCTTAAAAGTTTAAGGCGTTAGAAAGAAAACTACAAAATAATTCAGTTTTTTTCGAGAGAAATATTTAACGTTTATGCAAGAATATAAATTATTGGGTCATATGTCCGAAATCAACGATCTATCACAAAATATAGATAATGCTATTACTTGCCCCATCACGGTGTTTTAAAAGGAAAGCAGTAGTACAACGAAATTAAGAGTCGTTTTTGATGGCTCATGTAAAACCCACCAACAATTTATCACTCAATGATATACAACATAAGGTCCATCATACAAGATGATCTATTCAACATTCTTTAAGATTTCGGTTCACAGATACGTACTGTCGGCAGACATTGAAAAAATGTATCGACAGGTACTGATATCCGAAAAATCAAAGAGATTATCAAAGAATTTTAGGGCGTGACAATCCAAATTCTAAAATTAAACATTCCCAGCTAAATACTATTACATATGGTACAAAATCAGCGCCATTTCTAGCTGTTCGTTCTTTACAAGAATTGCACATATTCACAAATAAAAATTTCCATCGGCAAGTAATATTATTCTGAAAGTTTTTTATGTAGACACTTATTAACGGGTTGTGATACAATTGATAAAGTAGTAACTACATACAATGAACAAATGAAATATTGAATCCAGCCAAATTTAATCTGAGAAATGGGTACCAACATAATGAAATTGCAAAACAAATCAATATAAGTGAATCGGGAATAAATGACATTTTAAACTTCAATTTTGAAATCAAGCGTACATTGGGCTTATTTGGCATCCGAAATCTGATACATTACATTATCAAATAAAAAATATGAACAGAAACACTGAAATACAAAAAGGACTATTTTATCTCAAATTGCTAGAATTTCGATCCTTTAGGATTATTAGGACCATTCGTTATCAATCCCCAAAATTCTGCTCCAACAAATTGGGCTGGAAAATTAGAATGGGATGCTATATTGCCATCTCATATCAACGATAAATGGCAAAAAATGAAGAAGGAACTATTACAGCTAACCTCTTTTAAAAGGTTCCTAGATATGTATTAGAAGCAAATACTGAGTTATTAGAATTACATTCATTCTCTGATGCTTCTACGGTGCTTATGGTGCCTGTGTATATATACGCATTGCAACGAATACTGGCGACATAAAAGTAAATCTTTTGTGTGCAAAAACCAAGGTAACGCCATTAAAACAACTAACTATTCCGAAACTTGAATTATTTCTGCTGTACTATCTACCAAAATTTGTAAAAAAAATTAAAACTGCATTGCCTATTACGTTTAATCGAATTTATTATTGGTGTGACTCCACCATAGTTCTAAGTTGGTTACATATAACACCTGACAAATTAAAGGTTTTTGTTTCACACAGAGTTTCTGAAATCCAAAAATCAACAAATGTTGATGATTGGTTGTATATTCGCTCAAGGGATAATCCAGCAGACCTGATTTCTCGGGAGTATCAATTAAAACAATCATCGTATTTTGTGAATTGGTGGCACGGGACCTTCTTGGCTATCCCTGCCCAACTCCGACTGGCCACTTGAAAAACCTGAAAAAAATAATCACTTATTAGAAATGAAAAAGGCAGTCAATACATTTTTATTGTCTGATACTGCAAAGGACAATTTTCCATTTCATTATGTCTCATCATTTGACAAATTAAGCGAATAACGACTTATTGTTTGAGATTTATAAAAAATTGCAAAGGGTACAAAGGAAAAACGAAAACAGGGGGTTTTTAGTGTGCATGAACTTAATGAAGCAACAACAAGATTAGTAAAATTGTCCCCAATTAGAAAGTTTTAATGAAGAAATCTTACATCTACAAAATAAAACCAAATTTGTACAAAACTAAACTTTAGGCAATTGTCACCATTTCTAGATGAAAATGGCTTGATACGTGTTGCGGTCGCTTAAAAAATTCAGATTTTGAAATTAATAAGAAACATCCATTACTGCTAAATGGAAAAAATCCATTAGCAGATCTGTAATGCAAATGAACATTTAAAACATTTCATGGTGGTCCACAACTAATGTTGGCTTCAATAAGATCCAATTATTGGCCCACAGGTGGAAAAAACTTAGCTAAAAAAATAGTACATAAATGCATTTGATGTTTCAATGTAAACCAAGATCATGTGATCAGTTTATGGGAAATCTACCAAGGAACGACTAACTCTAACTTATCCATTTATTTCAACTGGTGTTGATTTTGCTGGAAACCCTTTTTAAATTAAAACAAAAAAAAGGAAGAGGTACTAAGACGTTTAAATGTTTTCTCTGTTAAATTTATATGTTTTTTCAACAAGTCATTCATCTGGAACTGTTACTGATTACAACTGATGCTTTCCATATCAACTTTTAGGCGTTTTGTTGCTAGGCGTGGTAAACCTGCTGATGTATTCTCTGATAACGGCACAAATTTGTGGGAGCTTCGTCAAATTGCGGGGAATTGGGAAATTTTTTATGAAAAATGCTACATTTTTGGCATCGTCAACAGCTAATGATACTAAATTGGCATTTTAATCCAGCACCCAAAGTCCTCATTTTGGGGGCTTGGGAGGCAGGGGTCAAACTATTAAAACAAACCCTTTAAAAAGGGTTTTAGGCAATACATTAATAACATTTGAGGGATTTTTAACACTACTTACACAAATTGAAGCTATTTTAAATTCAAGACCTTTTGTCCTTTAAGTACATCTCCAATGACTCCGATACCCTTACTCCCTCACACTTCCTGATTGGTCGAGGCGCAACGAGTCTACCAGATCCAGATATAACTTCCCTACCTGTGAATCGTCTGAAGAGATATGAACACATCCCGCAGATGAGGGAGCATTTTTGGAAACGTTGGTCATTAGAATATTGTCTGAACTGCAGACACGCTTAAAATGGCTTACGCAAACCACAAACCTGAAACCGGGACAATTAGTCTTACTCAAAGACGAAACTACACCTCCACTACGCTGGAAGACAGCACGTATCACCGAAATTCATCCCGGAGCTGATGGGATCGTGCGTGTGGTGTCAATAACTACTGGCACAAACGTATTGAAGAGGGCGGTCTCTAAATTGTGTGTGTTACCAGTACCTGAAAGTGAAACCTAAAGAACATTATGTATTTTATTGTATATAATACCTTATTGTATTGTTATTTATATTACTTACCTTTTTTGGGGGCGGAGGATGTTGAGATATATATATTTACTATTGGCAATACTGTAACTAAACGGTGTGAACGTTTTTCACGCAGATGTAACCAGGTGTAGTCGTATTGTTTCCGCTATTGTAATAACATCTGTCACAGTTCTATTAAACAAGTTTCAATTATTCGAGTGTATATTTATAATTTGGACCGAACGGTCACCTTAACCATTTGCATTCAACAGTTTCTATAGCATAAACATATTGTGATAATAAATGTTGTTGATGACTTGTTTTTTTTTCCACGCATATTAGCTCCTAGACAAAATTAACGCACCACTATATTACACAAATAATTACAATAATGAAAATAAAATTAAATTAAATTAGAATGAAAGCTTACAAATTGGGTTTATAAAATCATTTGAGAAAAAAATCTGCGAAACATGTCCTGATTTTAAATCATGAAAACTTCATTTGTCTATGACCTCGGACCTTTTTTTAAGATGGTCCCATAAATGCTCAATGGGGTTGAGGTCGGTACTATTTGGTGGCCATTCCATTAACGGAATACCAACAGCATGCAAATAGTTAATAAACTGTCCAGCCACGTTGGGACGCGCATGAACGGAAAATTAGAACCCACAAAAGGAGCAAATGACATTACGTATTCAAGAACAATGTTTTCTAGGTAATAAACCGCATCCATAGACCTCACACGTATAGGGACCAATTCGTTATGAGCACTGAAACAGATGTAGCCCCGAAACATTACAGGCCGCCACCAAACAAAACCCTTGGAGGAATTTTGCAAATCTGTCTCCTTCTCTTCGCCAGATACGCTCACGTCCATCAGCAGATTTTAAGCAAACCCTCGTTTCGTCAGAAAATAAGACCTTTTTCCAATCATTAACAGACCAATGTTTATAATTTCTGTAAAACGCAATCGTTGAACATTGTGCTCTCTAGTAAGTAATAGCCTTGTTGTCAGTCTCCTGCTCCTTATTTCGGCTTAATTTAAACGTCTTCTGATTGTTTGAGACGACACTGCAACATGGCAAACCGCTGATAACTCATCTTTTAACACATTACTAGTGATTCTCCGGTTTCTAAGAGCGGATTGTCTCAAAAAGCGGTCATCCCTTTGATTGGTACATCGCTTTCGCCCTTGTGATGGCTTTCGAATATGAGATCCCGTTCCATTAAATCGTCTAACCATACTTATGCTGGAATTATTTCTTCCTAACACACCGGGAACATAATGCATCGAATATCCCTCATTCAGCAGAATTGATGCCAGTACTGCCTCCTCCATCGATTAATTTCCTTGGTGATTCAATTTTTTATTTTGAAACACCCGTAGATGAACTTTAAAACATGTATGCGACACAATCGATAACAAAAATTAGCTTAATAACTTGTCTTAATCAGCAGTTTCTGAACGGATTTTAAATCAATTATGGTCAGTTATGTATGTGGCTAATGATTTCCAGTCGAGGCCAATAATAAAAAAAAAAAAAAAATTGTGGTCAGACGTGATTAATTGACATTTACAATTTTAAAAGAAAACAGCATGTGCTTGAAATGTCAGAGGAAGTCCGTAAGACAGTTAATAGATTAAACATTATCATTACCTCATAATGCTTTAAAAAAAAGTTAGTGGTGCGTTAATTTTGTCCAGGAGTTTATATTTATTGTAAGTCAAAAAAATTGTACAGGTAGGTATAATTAGATTATATACTTACTGGTTGTGAACAGTTCGGCTAGTTTAAGTGTATCACTTTTCTAGTACAAGTAAACAGTTTGTTTATTCCTAGTTAAGTAAGTAATTTTCTTGTGGTAAATAAATAGTTTTTGTGTCGCCTGTTTCATTAAATGTAGTGCTTGCGGTTGTTAAATATTTAGTGAAGGCTACTAAATATTGTTCTCGGTGCAATATAGTTATTATCTCTATTGAATTGGTAGAATAACATCTCAACAAGAAAACTTATGCTATAAACTATATATAAGCTGAGTAGACTCAAGTCTGAAAGAATCATTGTTCTTGCTAGAACTGCGTCCCCTCTTAGAAATTAATTTATAAAGTATAGAACCCATTTTCCTTCGCCCAAATGCGAAGGTCGTAAATTTCAACTTCCCGTGCAACTGAATCGCTCCACGTCACCATGCAAAACTAAACGAAACAGTCGGTGCTGCACCGTCGACTGTGAAACAAACCCAAGGATCCGGAGTAACGCGCCGTGGTCGGCACACGTAAATAAAGGAAATTTATGAAAATTCCGGACCATTTACACTTCCCGGACTGAAATAATATCGCCTGGGCCGTGTGCTTTTTTCAAACCGCCTAACTTAAAGCGATACGTTTGTAAATACGTTGGATATTTCAAGCGTGCACCGTGTGCTCATGGCGAACATTGCTACCAAAAAGAAATGTCGTTTTATTGTATTTTGCTTCCAAAAAGATATATAAAATATATTTGAACGTTGGAAAGCATAGATTTCAGTGAATACCTCATCATACTAACGTCTCCTATTCTATCCTTGTTGCTTCATCAATTTTTCTTTCTCTTTCCCTTACATTCCTCGCGCTCCATACTGTCTTGGCTTTGTTAAATCGACAAAAGTCACCCAACGAAAACCTTCACGTAAAATTTCCATTTCTTCTCAGGATTGCTTTTTTAAACGCTGCTGACTGTAAACAAACTACTCTGCCGATTTATGTGCTGACGCTGCTTTAACCAACAGTTCCACTCCGATTTGCAGAGGGCGCATGCGCTAGTAAATGTCTGCCTAGAAATTCTGCAAATGTGTCAAATTAAAAATGACCCCGTTTTAATCTTTATTTACAAAAATTTGAAATATCAAGTATAATGATTGCAACTGTCAAAAGTCAAGAGTTATGTTATATCTTATAATTTTGATAAATATGGAGCGTTGGTCGATTGTCCATGGAGTATTTTCTGTAGAACAGTTTCTTCTGGTAAATAATTAGAAGATATTTCACAAAGCATCGTTAGAGGGGATCAGTAGAGGATTTTAAGCCACAGGAGAAGATAAAACGAGCAAGAACAAAACAGAATCCTTACAAGTGGCAAAATGCTCAAAAGTTCCTTCTAAATGACCATAACACACGTTTACAATTTTGCCGTTGAATTTTGGAAGGCCACAACTTAATTAACAACATGGTTATAATCGACGAGTCCCATTTCCAACTCTATGGCCCAAGCAATAAGCAGAATTTGGGATACCGGTCTGCCGAAAATACCCGCACTATAGTCGAGATACCACAGTTACCATTAGACATTACTTGGTATCAACAAGACACCGCAAGGCCTCATGTGTCTAATTTATAAATGGAAGTTCTGCCTGAGAAGTTTCCAAGTCGTTTGGTATCTCAGCATGGAGATCAATCTTAGGTCAAAAGTATACCAAAACAGACCGGAAACTCTAGAAGATTTAAAAAATAACATCAGACACGTTACTGCAGAGATTCCAGCTGAAATGTGTCAGCGTGCAATGATTGGCATTACCGAATGATTGGCATTATTGAAACGTGCTCAAATATGCATTGATCGCAACGGAGGGCTTCTAATGGACTTGATATTTAAAAATTAGGATTAAGAAAATAAAATTTGTACTTTGATTGTACATATGTACATAAAAATTTCAAACGATCCATAGTGACTCTGTGTGAGTTGTTCATAATAAGGGTTGAAATAGAAGATGGTTTTGACCAAGAAGATTCTATTTAAATTCAATGCGACCGGTTTCGTGCGATACGCACACCCTCATGCCAGCTAAAAGGAATCGAAATTATAATTACAAATTGTGATTGATCTTATCTTTTTATGATGTGTGTAATAAACCTTAATATCTTTATGTAATTTTTTAATGGACATAATATAAATTCTGTTTTTTCTTTTTGCAAATAAATCCATCAGTTTTGCATTCGATTGTCAAATCTGCGCCTTATTTAAACTCAAATTGACAATTAGGACCACAAGTGGACTAAATTTAGATTGAGGTTAATGGACTTATGCGTAACTCCAGAATGATAAAACACCAAGGAATATGGCGGTTGTTAGGAACTTCAGTTTCTACCTGATGAAGCTTTAAAATAAAAGCGAAATATTGGTGACATTCAAAGGAATTACATTTTTCTCAAACCTTGGACGTAATTCCGTTTTAGATCACGTGTTAATTCCAGAATGACACATGTCAATACAGAATAGTAAATATTATAGGTAGGTACTACATTTTACTTTTCTTTCCTTAATATTTACGTTCATTATTTATGGGAAGCAATTCATTTGATATCCCTAGTCGAATGTATTGAAAATGAAAACAAACTAGCTGAAAATGTAGCATGCTCGTATGAACGATATCCATTAATTTCATAGTTCCACTACGAAATGCAGAGGGCCACTTAGAACCTGAAATGCATAAAAACTTGTCTAACTATTGTTATGTTATGCTCAATGTTGTATCTACGACAACAACAACTTCTCTCGGTTGTCACTTCGGTACTGACTAAATGTCAGGCTGGCCACTCGTTGGCAACCAAATATCCCTCTTGCAGGAATAATTGGAAATTTCTTCGTTACCATCCCCCCTCAGCCAACCGTCCTTGGGGCGAGGACGGTAGAATTTAATTATAAGTCCAGATAATGACGAGTGTGGGGTATCTTGGACAAATCTACTCGTTTATTAAATTTTCTATTCACTTATTTCTTCCAAATTAATGTAAAAATCGTCTGGAATAAGCAACAACATAAATTGCAAAGCACATCAGATAATATTTCATCAATTAAATCTTTATCTGAAAGGTTTCTATAAATTAGCAGTGGATTTCCTCTTTTAAAGCTTGTTGGTGACAGTTCGGACCACAGAATCATCGACAAACAACCTCCTGGTTAAGTCACTGCATTCGTTCTCGTATGCTAATATCATTTCATAGGAAGTCATCAAAAAGTTAGTTTCTATTTGGGTAAATTATCAAAATTAGCTGTGAAAGAAAACAATCGCCGGTCTTTCGCGATTTTAAATAAAAGAAAGAGGAACGACGCCCTAAATTTTCATCAATCTTTATTAGGCCTTGGTTGAATCAAAGTTTATTTTGAATCCAATCCAAAGATAAGTATTCGTTGTGTATTCAAAGTCATTATTAGAGAAGTAAATAGGGTTGAATATCCAGAGCAGGCAGTTCCTGTGGTGGGTATATAAACAGAGGGTTTACATACATTGGCGTCGTTCGAAAGTTTAAAGGTTAGTTAATTTTTAAAATCTTAAAAATTCGTTAGTTTGATTTTACTGAGTTGGAAATTTATTCTAAAATTGCCCGAACCTACAAAAATCATTTATCAGAGTTAAATTAGAAAATTTAACAAGTAGAGTAAAACCCCCGAGAAAGATATTTCACTATATCAGTATATAAACTGTTTAAACTATAGCTTCAACAATAATAAATATAAAATTTTACGAAAATAGTGTCGCCAAATATTAATAACACCATTTACTCCTAACAAGCACCAGACGAATAAAAAGTACCATTCTTACAACTTTTATTGTAATCGAAGTAGTTTCAATCAATAATGGTTGGTGTTATTTTCTGCCCTTTCTAAAAGAACTAGTCTGAGCTACTCCAAGTTGTCCCTATTCTAACTTAAGGCTAGTATTGTCCCCTACGTAGTTTTCATTCGAAGAACTCCTGAGCAAACAGCCAAAATTGAAACCGTTTGTTGTTTTGTTCGAAATAATTTGTTGTTTCATACTCAATTTCCCCATAAGTAGCGTGAAACTTTAAAATTAAAATTGCAAATTGTGTTCCTTCATCCTTCTCCTGCCGAGATTCTAAAATATGAGAGCTTCCAAATTATCTCGAAAATCTTGATGCGGTAAATCCGAGTCTCCGCCGGTTTTCTTCTAAATTTGGACGAGAGTATCCCACATCATTTCTCCCCCATTTCTAAGAAATTTAATCCGAAATGTATCATTTAAGCGCGTTATATCTCGACGACGAAACTTCATTTTCCGAATTGCCGTAACAACAATATAAAGAACACCTTTGTCTACGATGGCGAGAGACGAGACGTCGCAGACATCGTCGCAAATAGAGACGTTCCCTCTTAATACATAAAATATAACCCGAGGACATCTGGCTGATGGATGCTACGGCAATGGTGGTCCCCGCACGAAGGTGTCGCCAGGGATGAGTGCGCCCTGACAGCTCCGGGGCAACGGCTACACTGATACACTCTCGCTTGGGAGAGAGCGTAGAAAGAAGGGTGGATTAGCATCGACAACGAAGCGAAAGGGTGACTTGATGGAGAGAATAGGGAGAATAAGTGAAGGATGTTGTTTCTGCTTTCGTCTGGGTATGCGGACTTCACCTGATGTGAACAATAGGTGCGATGGAAGTTTAACGTAAGTCCGGGAACCGAAGGTAAAATTTAATGGGTAGGGATCGATTTTAATTATGGAATAATACGGGATTTTCAGAACATTCGGGTTGGATATAGTTCTGGTTCAGAAAAGACATAAATATAGCATTGAAATTCAAAGTGAGGCCTAAAACTTTGCCATACCTTTCACTAAGTAAAACTTTTAAAAATTAAAATGAAACAGGACCTCCAAAAACTAGAATGAAAAAAGTGCATCTAACAAAAGAAAACATGTAGGTGTGGCTTATTTATTCACTTGATGGGAAAATGCTTTAAGCAAAAATTATTTGGAATCGAGTGGTCTACGACCTAACACTATTTTCATATATACAAGGTGTTAAGTTTCTTTAACAGGCTACACAATTTATTATGGATTTATTATTTTTTTTTACTTATTCTTCTTCTTCATCTTTATGAACCTGGTAAATGTATAACAAATTCTCTCGGGTTATCCTGCATTTCGTCCAATCTTCTTCAACTAAAAAGCAAGCCATCATAAACCATAGATATACGAATACAATTTTGCCATTTCTCAAAGGTAACATTTTGATACCCTTGATCAATAAAGGCAGATATCTCATTTACTTTAAAGCTTGTATTATTGTGCTTTAAAAGTTTTTTACTTGCGCCCATACCATCTTGATTGGGTTTAACATACAGTGATACGGTGGCAAACGTAGAATATATTTATTGTACTTACGCTTTTCTGTAGAAACAATGTATAAGAGATCACGTTTTAACAGTCCTTCTTCAACACGAATATTTTTCCTCTTAACCAAAGGAATGTGTAATTTTTCTCGGTAGCTGTGATAAGAATTTTTTCTGCCTTGCGACTGTGACACAAAGCATTGTCGATAACTACTACTGAGTTTGGTGGTGGGTTTGGTAGCAACCAATTGAGAAACCACTCCTCGAAGATTTCAGCACAAACCTCATCGTGAGCATCTGCAGTATTTTTTGTCCACGGCCAATTGGTACAGTTAGGCCAGTGCTTAGTTCAGCAGTCCATGCTTTTGACACAAAACGCTCAACATTCACCCATGATTCATCTGTAAACATGATGTTTCTCCCTTCATTTCGATGTCTTCTAATGCTATGTAAATATTCGTGGTGCCATCTAATTGTTTCATCACGGTCCATCAGCATTATCTCCCTTCCAACTTTTTCAAAGGGAAAGCTAATATCCTTCAGTAACCTGTATAATGTACTTCTTGAAGAATGAGATACATCTTCTCCACTATTCAAAGCACTTAAGATTGTGTTCAATGTAGGTGGAATATTATGCAAAAGGAAACTGTGGACCTTACGTCTAATAACCATTTGCACATGCTTGTCACACAATTGCAAGCGAGTGTTTTGCTAGTGGCTGACATTCTCCTCATTCTTAGTTGCTGCAGATACTGGTGGATGGTTTTCCTTATTCTTTGGGATGGAATATACCACTCGTTTGCCCCAGCAAATTACTTGTTTCTTTAACCGCCCTTATTCCTAAATTTTAGAAAAATGTTTGATCAGGTTGTAAATGGTTTGGCGTACATGATAACATTCGTAATCATTAGAACAAAAACTTTTCCAAATTTTGATATGAAATCAGGTCTGAGATCTATTAACTGTGTTTGATCTGAGGGATTCTGAATTTCTAAGGGCACTATTCCATTTTTGACTTTCGTCACATAGGAAAGGAACCAGAATAAGTCGTTGTTGTTAATTATGTCGTCTGTTATTATTTCTGTGCCTTCAAGATACAAAGTTGGAATATTTTTTATGTTAGACGAAACAAAGGGAACTTCTACCTTTTGAATTTCAAGGTCGGCGCGGTAAAAGAAAGAAATCTTTAACTAATTATTACAAAGGTTTGTTAGACCTAATCGTTTCAAATCTCTTAAGCCTGATATGCCATCGAAATAATTATGGAATGGAAATAAAATGAACTCGAGGAGTCTGATATATTTAATCACTTGGAACGGGGAATGTTTGCTTGTCTGGAAAATATTTTTCAGCTATGTCTGATCTTAAAATAAACGGGGATATTCGAAAATTTCAAAAGAATTGTTTCAATTGATGTTATTTACTTTTATCTTGGATCGTTTGGCGTTGCGAAAACCTGAACATTTGTACGAGTACTCGGAATACTGAGGTTCGTTATCGTATTCTACAGGATATGCAGATGGATACTTGGAGTAATTTTGTTCGTTGTTGTAATTTACAGATAGACAAAATGTATAAAAGCATTAAATATCATGTTCTCGCCCTAGCGTTTCCTCTTACAAGCCTCCATACCAAAGTGCTGTAACTTTACGATTTTTAGGTTGGTTACAATAGTCAACACCACTAAAAGATGTAGTAGTTTTTGTAAAAGCTGATTCACTAAATAATAGATAGAAATCTAAGCAAAATACGAAAATAAAACACTGAAGAACACAACAAAATGGAGAAAGAGTTGAAACTGACAGATGACATGAATATAACCGATCTCCCTAGAGGAAATTTCCCCAAAAGGCGTGGCAACAGCGCTGGTTCTAAACAAAGATAGTTTTATACAAATTGTTGTAAACTAGCAAAAGAAGAGACCATAAGACTAAATATTTCGAAGCCAGGGTGAAACGATCTATAGCTGAATGCTGAAAATTCCTCTTCAAGGATTCTTGATACTGATCTTTCAAACAAAAATATTGGCAACGTTGAATTATTTCCTGCTGCACTGGAAACGAATGCCAACTTGCTTGTTTTAAATAGAATACCTTGTATATTTTTGCATTTTCTGATAGCAAACATTATCCCACATAAGTTCTGTTAAAATTTCTTTATCTTATCTTTGCCTGTTTTTGAGAAAAATGGGCTTTAATGTGAAGAATGATCACAATAAAAACAAAAGTTAAATATTGCAAATTTCAAACTCTAAAACATTTGGATCTACACAAGTTACTGTTAAATATAATTTTATCACACATTAGTATATACAATTTCGTTTATCTAATATAAAATGTGTTATCTTAATCTTATGGTTCTACTGTTCTAAATGAAGAGAAGTTTCTTTCCCAAATTTAAAATGCTTCGGTTATCAAATGTCTAAATAAAATAAAATGTAACAATTTCAGAAGAAATCATCAAGTGAACGAAACATTTGTCTTCAATACATCATTTATTTTTTGCAACTAGACAGAAGAAGATCAACAAAGACTCCAATACCATTTCTCGCAAATAGCACAAAATACATAACTGTTATATAACTTTCTCGCATCAAATCGAATAAGATGTCACACGGTACGTGAATGAACTCGTTACCTGACAAGTGTTATTTGCTGAGGCAAGAGCACGAAGACCGAAGAGGACGAGAACGAAAATGATGAAGAGAAAGGAACAAAATGTCCATCGCCGTAAATAAAAGCGAGGAGCAGATACGGAAATGTACAAGCGACAGCGGCTCCAGCTGGATATGAAACACCATGATGATGTCTTACGCTATACACTTGCACGGCCGGCAACGACTAACTTTAAATGATGGCAAAACTTTCGGCCGAAACGAACTATGCGCTGCTAGCTACCTCCGTACGTTTGTATTTGCAGAAGGGCGGGCGTCCCGATGCTCTAGCTACTACACTGCCGTTTCTTTCATCGTTAATTATCGTAAACTTTACGGACTAACCGCACTACGCACATTGTCGTAAATCATTCCGGAATGGTGAGTTTCTCCATGCAATTACTTGTGTTGGCGTTGCGAATATAAGTGCAGAGTAAGGTATATATTTTAGTAAAATCGTGGTTGTTGATGACTTTGGTAAAAGAAGCATTTCATTGGTGAATTATAAATTATAAGTGCTCACTGTATATTTACATAGTAAAAAGACTGTCATGCAGTACAGCATAGTTCAAGGGCTGATTTTCGGGACCACGTTCAGCGTGTAATTAAGCGGTTGGACAACTACTTAATGGGCCATTATTCAACTGTTTGCAAATTGTTCTGCTGAACCGTTTAGAATGTTTTTGAAGTTCTGAAAGTGATTAGGAATTCTTAGTCGTCAAATTTCGTAAATTGGTGCAAGGATTGCCAGTGCTATATGTTATCTGTTGACATAGACTTAAGAAATTTCTGCAAAATGCCGTTGGTAGTCTAATGCCCAATATACGAAACGCTTGACGTACTAGAAGGGTCATTCAAACCCTATCGGAATGAGTTTTCAATACTGCCTGTATCCACTAGATTCTACAAGGTGGCTATTAAAACCACTGCCAATATTAGTTCATGTTATTGGTTATTACTTCGAGTAGATGTCGCAATTGTATGCAACTTTACAGAAGCAAAAGTTTATAGAATTTCGTCGCGGCACTATAAGTGTAGTTTCAAAAGATCAAGTCTCAACATGAAGATGGCGTTACTCGTCAAAAATATTGTAGTAATATAACTGTGCATACGTTTTATGACGAACCGTAGTTCGTAAACTTAAAGACTTTTAAGAACAAGAAAATATTGAAATTATTGTCTGAATAATTTTGTAATAATTCTTTAAATTATTTTTGCATCTTTGGCAATTTTTATCCTTGTCACTTATTTTTCCAACGTCATTGTATATATATGTATATAACTTTTGAGTTATCAGTGTATAACCCGCTGATCGATAACTTTAAGCTTGTGTAGCATTTAATTTTTAGATTGTTCTTATCCGCTTGCGTCATGTACAAAAAAACTCATACGTCATCCCGATATTTTGTATATAAAGCCGACCACAATTACATACAGGGACAGAGAGAGATTTTTCCTAACCGTTCCTTCAATGACGGAACAACTTACTGTCTGAAGGGACTAAGCTCGCCGAATGGAATTATTGCTGACTGACTCTTGATAGCAAAAGGACGGACTCGTTCTGTCGTTGTTATCCTAAGGCATTAGGTGATAGTTTAATTAGCTGATGCTCAAGATTTAAAAGTTCAAACCCGTATAATACCGCATAAAACTGTTATTAGTTGAATTTTGACAACCGAAAGTTGGGCTTATTTTGACGACGCTTTCTTAATTCACTGGTATTAGTTTTATTTCTCGAAGTTGTCGATGTAAGAACTAATTACCGTAAATACCGAATACCGTATTTTACCGAGTCAAATTATCTCACCGAATGGAGGTGTTATCAATTGAATTTTGTTAACCGGAAGTCCGGCTTGTTCTGACGAAATTTTCATAATTCACTGGTGACAAATTTATCGGTTGAAGTTGCCGAATTATAAACTCATTACCGAAAACCGTATAGCTTTCCGAATTTAATTAATTTACCGCATAAAGTTACTTTCGATTGAGTTTGACGAACGAAAAACGGACGGTAGCAATTTTATTGGTTACTCTTTCTGCCGACTCTAGAATTTTATGGTATTCCCGTGTCACCGACTGTTAATCACCGTAACATAATATTTATCTTCCAGGACGAATAGGTTTCATTACTTACAGGTAGAAGTCAATATGTTCATGTGAATGGTAACGATTCCAATTTACTCACGGTCTGTGCAGGGTTCCGTATTGGGTCCTACTTTGTTTTTCCTGTATATTAATGACTTGACCCATTATATACAGTGTGAGGCATCGTTAATAGTTAACTACGCGAATCACACCAATGTTGTAATAATCGGACGAAGCAATCAGGAATTATGAAGCGAATGACACCAATGTTTTAATAGTCGGACGTAGTAATCAGAAATTATGAAAAAAGTTACAACAAGTACTTAGGCAAGTAACCCTGTGGACAAGAGACAATAATTTACATATAAATCAACAAAAACCAATAATAGTGCCAATTGGTAACAAGCAGGCATTGTTTTAAGTGGTACTGATGTCTCGCTTTGTGTCTGGATCAGCTTCGGTGCTTGGCCTCACTGTCGATCGTCGTTTAAGATAAGAAAACCATATAGATTTGCTTTGTTCTAAGCCGGCCAAAGTAAATTTTGCTCTATGGTCACTCTCCTGACACTGCGAAGCGGATATTCTGGAGACAGTATTTTGCTTATTTTCGCTGGCTGCATACGGATTTTTATATTGGGGTCGATCTGCAGACATACAACGTTCATTTTAAAAACGAGCTATCCGCAGTATGTGTCGATTACGTCTAAGTAACTCCTGCAAAGACTTACTTGAAAGCCTTAACACAATGACTGTCCCGTCATTGTATATTTATCAAGTTTTATGTTTCGCGTATAATAATAAGAGTAAATTTTGTAGTATTGAACATAATTACGAAACAAAACAAAAAAGCTTCCGAAAAGCTTGACAAAAATGCACAAAACGACAAAATATCTAAAACAAAGTTATTACAATGCATGCAAATTTTTCAACTGCCTCAGAATACAAACAAAAAACACAACATTAAGCGCGTTTAAAGTTAAGATAAAAAAACTTTTAATTGAGAGGGCATTGTATAACGCAATTTGTCCGCACGGTTTCGTCCTTCCGGCTTGGATTTTTTTATAAGGGAAGCGTTTGTAATTGTTTAGTAGAATTTTGTAGGAATTTGGCCTATTGTTTTTTATTCCTATCTTAATTAAATTATTTCTTTAATAATGTAATTAAATATGGATTACTTTTATGTAGTTTAATAATTAATGAGTTAATATTTAAGCTTATTTATATTAACCGGTATCTTTTGAAAATGTTTATGAAACGTTGTACTTTAAAGATTATATCATTGCATGGATAAGTATACCATCTATATTTCGGTTTCTATATTCTCTACTCTCTAGGACGACATGACTATAACAACTGGCACTACGGGGCGCCAGGAAATATTTCATTTGTTGTTTTTAAAGATTAGTGCCATAAACTAAGAGATGTGAGAGCAATATGGCCGAGCAAGAAGCTTCAATACTTTTATCCTTCTAATATTGTTTTTGTCCGTAGTAATTCCATCAATACCAGGAGCTCTTGAATTAAGGCGAACAGCTTTTGATATAAGTAAACGTTTCTCTGTGTATAGGGTAACAAAAATATACCAGCAACCTTTGTTAAAATTCTTTGTTCCAACGTAAAACGTATAAATTTCCACTAAGGCACGTTTAACTTTCATATTTGCTTAGTCTTTCACTCTATATTCAAGATCTCGCATTCATTACAACACTTATTAGGTATTTTTAGTTTTATCTTTCCCACTCGTATTCCTCCTCAACTTGTTTTACATTTTTCAACTCTGCATCATATCTGCGTACATTGCCGACTTAATTACATTATCACGGCGCTGCGAAAGTTGAAAAAACCACATTTCCAGAAACGTTCTCCTCATAATTACACTAATTCAACCGTAGGAACGCTCTCAACTTCGTCTGATAAATTTTAATAAAGCCGTAAAGCAGCTATAGTTTAGCGACTTTACCGCGGCTGCTCATCCTCGGCTCTTTTATCTATATGTCGACCGCCATTTTCGCTAAAGTTTATTATTTCTAACGCTTCCACGACCATCCGCGAATATTTTAATAACAAATACGGAGAAACTTTGTTCAGTGCCTATTTTCACGCAGTGTCGACTGAATAAAACGGGAATTTCATTGCGGAAGCGCGAAGAAAAACAAGAGACTGTTGTCGACTACGTTACCTTAACAGTTGAGATTGAGTCTTAGAAAATATACAGAGTAAGTTGTAGAAAATTGAACTTCATTATCTGACACGACGTAACATACCCTTCATCTATCTCATCGTGGTTCAGAAAGGTGTTCCATTTGAAGTTCATTACTGAATTTCATCAGATAAGAAAACTTGAAAAAACAAAACTTATCCTTAAAAGGCTTATAGACACTGAAACCACTACAATACCTATGGGAACTTGATTCCAAAGTGTTAGTAACAAATTCGTAATGTTCAAAAAAATGTTGAGGCTTTGATGATTTGAACCAAGAATTATATCAAGACATTCTCTAAAATATAAAGAACAACCAATAACCTTTGCATTGATACCATCCAAGCCTTCGACTTGATATTTCATTTTGTAAGTTATTTGAGCAAGCGCATCTGCCTTGGCATTATTTTATCATCTTCTGTTGAATATAAAAGCTATATAGTATATCTCTTATAAGTTCGGTGATTGAATTAAGATTTAAACTTTCGTTATGCATCTCAGATATAAGTGTTACACTCATTTTAAGGATAGTCACGTTTCTGCAGCTGTAATTTCAGTTTGGATCTTTCTTTTCTCGTTGCTTGGCTACGTTGATCACTATGATGTCAATAGTCTAACAATAAACGAACCTATGGAATGCTAAATCTAGTAAAAGGCATTCTCCACCAGAAAAGCTGTAAAGGCGACAATAAGATTGCTAATAACTAAGCTTAGAATAATTATGCATTTGCATATTTGTATATGCAAATGCATATTTTGGACGTTTCTATCAATAAATGCATATTTCAATTCCTTAGAGCATTAACGCATATTCGAGCTAATCTGGCGTGCATTTCGACTGCGATATCTACGCTAGAAGCTAACGTATACATCTTTGCAAGGCAGTATTGAAATAGCAGAAAATATACTTGAACGCTTAACAAAACTCAAGAAAAATAATTTCATCAGTAATTTAAACGAAGTGCTGTCAAGAAATACGGGCTACCACCAACTGAAGATATGTAAGTAAGGTGATGCAAAATTAAACAACCCCTAATGAAAAAATTAACATTTAAGTGTCAGTGACGTAAAATATGAATTAATACCAACAGCGTCGTGTGATGTCGAGAGAGTGTTTTCACAATACAAAAATGTTGTGGTTAAATGTAATTTTGATTTCATAATTTTATGTTTGTAATTAATTTTGACTAAATAATTTTGAATTTAAAAAACTGTTTGTGCTTTTAACGGAAAAAATAAATATGTGTTAATAAAAAAAAATGTGTAGATTTTTTTGTACATGTTTAAGAGCATATTATTGATGTTTTGATGTTTTTTAGTGCATAATTATCACAAGCCTACTTATAACACGTTAGGCACTTCAAATTCTTCTAGCCCCTACAAATAATATAGCCGAAGTATCCTAAATCCCAATTCCTCCATATTTTTGCTCACAATATGTGGTTATCGAATACGAAAGTGCTTGCCCTAGTGAAGCTTTCCTAAATTTTGTAACTGATTTTAGATACTACTTAGATAAATGCTTTCCTCTAGTTAGATGTGAAAGAAACAACGTGAATAGATCTTGGGTTACGTCTAATATTATACAAATAAAAAATATTTTATGACGCATATATTTATGAAGTGCTATGTTTGTTTATAAATACCGCGATGAGTTTACTACTAACTCATCGCATTTACACAACACAAGAAATGTGAATTATCTACTACCACCCAAACACAAAACAACCACTTTTCAGAGATATTTAAATTTCACTGGATGCAAGTTCTATAATAAATTGCCTTCTAATATAAAACAAATTAATAATCTTAAGATTTTTCAAAAACAGGTAAAGCGTTATCTTTTATGCATCAATTGTTATTCGATCAATGACTAAATCAATGCAACCTTGTAGTTGCTTATATATTTGTATCTATATTTCTTTATTGTTCCATTTATCTGTGATGTGTTTCGTTAGTATCTGTTGTGCTATTATTCGAAATAAAGAAATATTATTATTATTATTATTATTATTATCACAAAGTAATTGAAGTTCTTATACAGTTTTAGGAAACTGACATAATTGTAAGTGTAATTATATCCTGGTTGCTACAGTAATGAGATTTTAGTGTATCTATGTAAAGCAAAAGTTCTGCCTTGACAACTACTGTCACAAGTGTCAAAACAAAGGGATTACAACTTACTCCCAAAGTAAAACTGACCTTAACGTAGATTCAAACGAGTTGGACTTAAAAAAATTGATCTGCGAACAAAAATTGGTTTAGGGCAACGTTATTATGAGTGTGGTAGAAATTACACTGTTGCTTTACGAAGAGTTCGTACGTGAATGGATTTAAGAGCAGGCTCCTGTAAAATGAAGGGGTACCTTAATTTGATTAATTGAAGGAATGGGGTCTGTAATAAACCTCGTGAGATTAAGAAGTCCAAGGATTAGTGATGTCCAATTTGCAGAAGTTCTTCAGAAAAATCAAAACATCAACAAATCTGCTAGAAATCAGTAGTGTTAATATAATATCAAAACGACTGCAAAATCCTAAGAGTGTATCATTTAAAAACTGTAACTGATTTGAAGGAGGCAGATTGGGCAATCAGGTACGATTTTTCTTTACGAATAATGGTTCAAATTGAAATTGTACCCGAATGGTTATCCCGTACTTTATGGACAGATGAAGACTGATGATGAAAACTGTCGAATATGGTCAACAGAAATTCCACAGGCAATCATTCAGGAAGGTCCCCATGACAAAAAGTTTGTTCAGTGCGATTTCACAACTAATTTCATCATTGGTCCATAGTTTTTCGAAGAAATACAGAATGACGAGGTCGTAACTCTAACTGTTACTGACGAACGACACCCGCAAATGTTAAGAGATTACCCAATTCCGCAGTTGTAAATCGAAGATGCAATTGAAAACATAATTTTTATACACGATAAAGCACCTCCGCACATTTACCGACCAGTTAAAGACTTGCTAACTGTTGCTTCTCAAGACAGACAGAGTTATAAGCAAACATTTTGAAAATTTATGGTCAGCAAGATCGCATGGCCTGCACCCAGCGGATTTTTGGCTTTGTAGTTATTTAAAGATTTTGTGTTTAGAACACGACAAAAAATGCTGGAAGAATTAAAAGACAGTACTAGGTAGTAAATTGCTTCAATTAAAGCCGAAGTTATTCAAAAAATTCAGTTTTTATTAATGTCTGTTGTTAACCTAATTTGTTGAAGTTGCATAAGTTGAAATATATTCCTTACTTTATAGTAACCTTGCATCTTTGCCCGAAGCATCATCCAATACTCGTGAACGATACTGTAAGTAATACAACAACCATAGGAAGGAAAATCTGGGTCGAACGTGGGGTAATTTTCACGCGTTTCCGGGGTTTCGGCAAAGTTCTGCAGCAATGCCGAGTTTTTCGCGACAGTTGGCAATGGCATAGTTAGGAGAACCAGAGTGCGGAGGGTTCTTTCCACTCATAATCCAGGGAGGACTCCCGCCTACGCTAAATAACTCCGTCGGGAATTGTAGCTAACTTCCGCGACGGCAACTTACAGTCTGATAATACACTACGCTCCTCACTGCCCGGTTCCAATCCGCTGTTTGTTCGAATTTTACACAACTTTTTATTTCTTCTGCGGGTATGTTTTTAACTCTCATCGAATTCCGCAGGCTTTACGATAGCGAGGGACGCGAGGGAGGAGTGAAAAAGATTCGTCGTTCGAAAGGGTGAGAGATTGAGAAATTTGGCCCGTTGTTGGCGAACACGCAGCAAATAAAATAAAACCCTCAACAACAGTTCTTGTGCCGCAAACATTTTGCCGAAGGAGAGAATAAGTTTTCTCATGAACATAACAATTGATTTTATGGAACAAGATGGAATTGCAACGTACAACGAAAGAATCAAGTATAAAAATGTTGTAAAAAGTATTCACAAGCAGTCTCTTAAAAGTTCTATTATTAATCTGTTTATGTAAAGGTTACTTGTTTTAGGATACACATTTCACTACCAAACACAATCTTTTGCTTCACAGGACAGTTATATACAACATCGTGTCCAAAGGGATCGGTGCACTATTGCTGTCTTCGTTATTTCTGGAGCTTCGAGTTTAGTTAGATTGGCAAAGTTGTAGTATTTTTCCTCCTGATTACAATTGATGGTATAGTCAAAAAAACAATGGAATGTCACGTTTTCGAAATATTCAATAAGATGGTATTTTTTTTAATTGAACACTCTGTACATTTTTAGGTATTTAGAAAGAACGTAAAATTTTGAACAAAAAATGTCAAATACACAACTATCCTTAACTTATAAATAAACAAACGAGACGCGTTTAAAACTTAAGAAATTTGTTAGCATTTAATTCTAAGTAGGTCATGGAGATATTAACGAAATAACATGTTCACGATACAATAAAAACAACCAACACAATATCAAGTAATTTTATGTTACGTATTCAACATTTTTGCCTAACTTAATACATGTTCAAAGAGATTACCTTGCTGTTCAACGCTTTGTGTGGCTTATATAATAGTTCGGCCAGAAATATTATTTAACGTTTATCTAATACTGGTTTGAATAACATCTTGATTGCTGCTTGTAAACCTCATCCTTTACAAAACCCCATAGATAAAAATCTAGAGGTGTCAAGTTAGGAAAACGTGCAGTTCAACGAGTAGGCGTATTGGTTCCTGTCCATTTTTGATGAAATGTTTCATTTATCAAATTGATAGTGTCAGTGTAGTTATGAGGAGGTGCCCCGTCCGGCTGAAAATAAACACGGAGCCTATCAGGTACTGGCATATCATCTAAGAGATCATCCAGAATTTCTGTTAATAAACCAACATAGCGGCCTCCAGTTGAAGTACCGCGATAGAAAACTGGACCAACAATTCTGTCGCCCATTAATCCGCACCACACATTTAAACTAAACCTATGTTGGGGATTGCTCGGATCTTCTCTCAGAGGATTTTCTCTACTCCAATATTTATTTTTTTTGTTGCACATACCTGAATTGTAAAAATGGGATTAAGATGACCATAAAATGTTTTTGCATACACCTGAATTAGAAAAGCTAGATTCATCAGACCATTGAATGTATTTAAAATTATCTGGACATTCTTTACAAAAATTTACCACCCAATTCCAGAAAATTAATCTTCTTTCTGCATCGCCGGAAAGTAAAGTCTGAACTCTGTGACTTTTGTACGGTCGCAACTTGTATTTTTTTTTAAATAGAATGAACTGTACCCTTTTTCAAATCTAATTCTCTGGTACAACTTCGTATGGATTTTTCTTGATAGGTTTAAAAAAAAAGTTAACACGTTTACTTCCGTTTCTTGGTCTATTCTTCCTTCTTCGTAACTTAAATGTATCTTCGTTACTTCTAAATTTTCTACCCAATCTTAGAAAATAAAACCGATTTGGTGCTTGACGATTCAGATGTGTATTTTGATAGTAACGAAGCGCATTTCTTGCATTTCTACAAAATGGTATTTTTTTTAGTGAGGAATAAATGATTATTTCAAATTATTAGACTTTATAGCTTTCCAGCAATAAGTTGTTTAAGATGAAAGATAATCGGCGGATAATCGACCTTCGCGACAGAATCGGATCAGTCGTATGGGCCGCGTATTATAAATAAAGAGTGTATGTGTGACTCATACCCGACAGAAGTGAAATTTAGAAATCAATTCCCTACGGTAAAAAATAAAAATTGACGCAATAAAAATATTTGGTAAATATAACGAATATATGCATGCGTTTAATATATGCACGCGCTTGTAGATCGTTATTTTACGCATTCTAGTGTTTTTTTGTTGGATTTAGGTTATGTCCTATTTTACCCGGGGACAGGACTAGCTCCGATTTAGCGCCCCTCGACCAAGGCAGCACAATATTACTCGAAAACTCCAGTTGAGATTACTTTTTTCTTAAATTTTAAGCTTCTTTTTCTTTTAACTTTATTTTATTTAAGAAAATTTTTGGTAATTTACGCTTTTCGAATATTTTCCAATTCATAATTTATTGTTTTGTTAACATTTTACCGCAACCAATATTTTTTTTTCTATTTGTACATTTTATGTGAGTAATTTTAACAAATTGCGTTTCTGTATGATCTGTATGTATGTATGTTCGATGTTAAATCGAACGTAGTGGCCACCAACGTCGATCTCTTAGCTAAATTTTGTTCATTAACAGTTTAGTGCTGATATTTTCGTTTCTATTGATTATTATTCTTTATTACTTACATTGAAGAAGTTGTAATAATAATATTATTTTCCCTACCCCTCCTCCACCTCGCGTTCCTGTTTTTCGCGAGTAGTTCTCTTTAATTCAAACGGGTGGCGCATATTTTTTTTAGTTAGTCGTGAACTCACCCCTGTTCATGCTAGCGAGCACAGCAGGAAAACTACGTTCAGGTAGGTCTGCAAATTCATTGACTGTTCTTTTTTTTCCACTATTTCTGTTACGCTACAGGTGTTCTATTTTAAAAACCAAACTTGTATCATGCGCTGCGCAAACTGAACACCCTGTATACTTAAACATGATTTTGTGTTATGCACCACTTACCACCAAATACCTTTTATTTGAAAACTTTTTCTCTAAGTAAGTCAGAGAAGGAATTATGCCCATGTCATATACAGTGTTTTACTTAGCACATTTTTCCTTTCAAATCAAATTTCCTATACTCGCCAAGTCAATACAATAAAACCCTTTAAGGTTGTAGAGTGAGTAGCGGCAGCTGTATTGATATAAATGGACATAAAAATTATTTGATTTACGTTCTGCCAGCAGGCGACGGCAGGATAGATGGCGCTGCTGTTGTCGACGACGTCACCTTTCGAAATAATTTATTCCAAAACATCGGCAGCTTCACCATCTACGTGATAATATATTTCCATTAGAGACGTGGACTGCAAAAATTTCCAGACTGTTGGTAGCTTATTCGATGAAAAGGACGACAAATACAGTGGCGTACGGATAGATAGTAACACAAAAACCGCATTAAAACAATAATCTCGAAGTATCTAAGACATTTTCAAATACAGTATTAGCTCAAAGTATAAAGGTTAGGTTGTGAGCTTATAAGTATTTTCCCAGAATCCCTAAAGTAACCGGCTACTTTTGTTGGGTAAACCACAATGGCGTCCCTGGAGAATAATCGGTTGAAATGTCAAGTATTAATTCCCATTTTTCGCTTTCGAAAGTCTTCGAAATACCACTGGTAAATGAAAGCTTTGGTGGATGCAGCGAATTTTAACTGAACTGGGTATTTGGTATCGCGCAAGGGGAGTTCTGATATTAGTAAAGAGCCCGATCCGGCGGGCAGGCGCCTGGAAACAAATATTTATCGAAGATCGATGTTGTTCCATTCATCATTATTAACTGGTGTCGAGGAAGAGTATACGGTAACAAAGTTCCGAATGTCTGCGTGGGTGTACGGTAAAAATTGTTAAAAATGATAAATGAATCCCTGCGATCACTTCGTCGAAATTCCCTTCCGGTTTCTGAAACCGATATGTGCGCGGTATTTACGCAAATATAAAATGATTTTCTCGTGTTTTTCGCGCAAATATTTGCTATCGAATTGGTTTTGTTCTTTGAGCAAACATTTGCATATAAAAATCGGTACGCTCCTCCAATATATAAAAAATTAGCTAGATTCATATTATTATCAAGCAATATGTAAATTTGCTCATAAAAATATATCAAAAGTAGTATACTTCTTGGAATGCATTTCCATAGAATGCTATCAATACTGTTTTTAAGGGAACCGGCAGTGGCAAGATACCATTCGCAATTCTAAATATTTTATATTGTAGCCCTTCTGATACAACTTCTTTGCTAATCTTATATCAGAAATCATTGTTTTCCGTTTGTTGTATTAAGATCAAATTAACCTAATTCATTCTGTCTCAATGTGTCGACCTTGCAACCACGCTTGTTACATTTTAACTTTGCCATTAATATTTCCTGTTAGTTATTGAAATGTTGTCGAACGCAGCTGTCATTCCAGCACGTATAATGTATTCAGTATAGCCACTCGTTCAACTCTGGAGCTCTAGAGCGGGGGTACTAAATAATTATTTTAACTCCAGCCAACGACAAACGTGGTGGAACGGTGAAGTTATTCCCCTTCAGTTCATCTTCTTATTTTCGTAACTCCACAAAATTAGTGGAATATCTTCTTACAACAAGTAACAGCGTGAATTCAAAAGTATTTCTAGCATAAGTTCGTAAATTAAATATGTTTCGTCACGTTTTTAGCTAGAAGATCAGTAAGTTTTATTATTATTAGGTTGTCAGTGAAATTTTGTAGCACAGAATAATATATTTTGTTATCTAGTCGCGACACTACATTCATTTTGTAATGCTACTTTTAAAAATTACTTTATTCATCGAAAATTCATCATCAATTTATATTTGGAAAGGAATTATCAAAATTTGCTGTGAATAAAACAATCGCCATCGCGATTAAAACAAAGAAGTAGTAGGACGCCAATTAAATTTGCTAATTTTAAGTCAAGCTTTCAACGAGGTAACACGTGTCTGGCTGTGTTCCAAGTTTCAAAGTGTTAATATTTCAAATCGTAATATAAACTCAACGTAGAAGTGAAGATGTTGATGATTAAGAATATACAGGTTTCCTCTAAACGTCACATAAACATGAAGCTTATATGACATCGTCGTAAAATTCAGGTTAGTTCTCAATTTTCAGTTATAATTTTCGTTAGAATCTCATTAGTTGATCTTAAAATTCGTTTAAATTGCCGAAAAAGTGGTTTAGAACTCTTCCGAATCCTCAGTTCATATAATTAATCAATTAATTTGCGAAAATGTAACTTTTGCAGCAATTTCTCACTTTTAAAACATTTCATTATTTACCTTCTTGGTAGATATCCCTTTAGTTTTTTAATTAGTGGTGCAGTTTTAGGTTGTGTAGTTTGGCCGTTGATTCATAGATGGCGCCGTGTAATTTTGTTACTAAATATTTACGTACACATGTAAAAATGACTAGTAACAAAACCAAAAATAATGCTAATATTATTGGTGGAATCATTCCCGGCAAGAACAATGCGAACAGAGAAAAGAGAGGCTTCGTTTTCTTTCTTGGTACGGAAATTTCCAGAATATTTTGAGGACTTTATTGTTAAATTTTGACAAATTAAGATGTTTTCCTAATGTCGTGTGCCTATAAAATTGTGTAACTAGGCCCAAAATTTAAAATTTGATTGTTGTATATTGAAATCGCTTATGGAATTAGCAGTTTAGTTCACAACTTATATTAGAAGCGAGAATGTTGGATACTTTGGAATTTGGACCTTGATTTAACTTTAATGGAATTATGAAAATCTATATTTTTTTTGCTCAAAATACCTTGTCCGATCAGATATAGTGTTGCAAATGCAGTTTATGATATCTTTAAGTATTTGTGTTAATTCATTTGTATCTTTTGGAGTTTCTTTTTTAAGTTATGATCTAAATTACCCCTCTTTATTCCTTCTCTTGATTAACTACTTGTTGATGATTTGCCGGTTGTTGGTGTAGTCTACGTTTGATTTGGATTTTGATACATTAGACACATTTACTCTATACGACCTTGTGGAGTTACCAGCTTAAGCTGCTGCCTAGAGATATAACTTTTATCTACCCTGGAAATATAGTGGGTATCATAGAAGCTTGAAGTGGAATTGCACTTGTCACCAATGCAATATAGAAGAATCACCTTGTCTATTGGTGCATCAGATTTAAGTACTTATTTATTTGTAGCATTTTAGAAATATCAAATCCTAACTGGATTAAACCTGTTACCATACACTTTACTATTGGCCTATCGTGTCACGTGCACCCCTCTTCTTGATCGCATCGTTTCCGGATTCGCACCAACTCTGCTATTATTGTATACCATTATCACATTGGTGGTGCAATACACAGTGGTTGCAATTTTCAGTGTGTATTATTAGTGGCAAAGGTATGTATATTTTGCACATTTACTTTTAAAACCCCTGTTGTAAACAAAGATACATAGATATCCCTCTCATTAAATAAATTTTATCCATGAAATATGTTTTTTGCACGCTTTTGTGTTTATTCAAAATTAATACTCCTAAAAATTGGTTAGGAAACACGTTAAAAATGAATATTATTAACAAAAACCAAAAATTAATGCTAATATAGCTCATCATTCCCGGCAAAGACAAAGCGAGGAAAGGGAAAGCATTAGCCCACGGGCATGTTTCTGCCTACCCGGCGTCATCAGCGTGGCTCCGAATACGGTCCCTTCCTCGTCGCTGTCTTTCACCTCTCGGGTTTATGTCATTACTCTCCACAAACAGCATCAAAATACATCTCCCGGCGCCACCTAGCGCCAAGAGATATACTCATGCCGTCTACAGAATAACGACAGAAGCCCGGAATGCAGACGCCCACGACCTATCGTGTGCCACCTGTCGTAGCAACGACGCAGTTCCAACCCGGAAATCAATCAAGATTATATACAATTATTTAACGTTTAACAATTATGATGACATCACGATTTGTTAATGATATAGTTGTGCTTCGTAAACACATAAACCAAAAACAGAAAATATTTCTCAGTTTGTAACAAATAACGAGCATTATGTAAAACTCAGCGAACAGGACAATTACCGAAATCACATTTTACACTTTAATAAAATTGTGGAAAAACAAATATTAATTATAATGAATGTAATATACTTGATAAATGTGCTAACTCAGCCAAACTATACAACATTGGGATATTTAATCTATATATTATTATAAAAAGTGTTATAAAACTTCAAGGTCTTGAATATATTATACGTTAAATCTGATTATTATCTATCAAAGTAAATGCGTGTGATACATACATTGCAGCCTACCCGATCTTCCCTGCCGAATTTGCATTTGACTATTCGCGAACCTAAATCATCACACTAGAATAAGCCATCGAGCTCTTGCATCGCGCGTAATGGAGGGGACTGACGCGCTAAAACGCTCGGTAAATATTGTTGTTAAATAAAGCGGGGGGAACACGGACAAGGGGGATAGAGAGGACGAACGATAGAGTTTTGCTACATTAGGTACATTCAATTAGGGCAGATTGCGGAATACGCGAACGACGTAGAAGCAATAGAGAGGACGATTAGCAGAAACAACATTACACGGCTGCTGTCATTATCCAGACCGAAATATATATCTATGTGTGTCTGTTATCGTTTAGTATGGGTGAAAGCGTTGGAACGATCTATACGGAGATCCAATCTACGAGGGACGGTATGGTAATAGTCCCTGAAGAGTTCCAGATTGTTGGACTTAATTAAAGAAAAGTAATTGTCTCGTAGACTTCGAAAATACAACACCATGCCGTGATATGTATTACTAGAAAGATTACTGAATGAAGCGGTTTTACATCAAAGCGAACGAAATTTAAAGTGAAGCATATCCAAAAATGCATTGACAGACTTTCATAAGATACTGTATCAATGTACATAATATTACAGTCCGCTATGTGTGAAAAGAAATTGGACGGGTCAATACAATGGTCAATTGATGCCTTAATTTATGTTTAAAACTGGCTAGATTGTTGTAGCTGTCGCCTATATGCGTTAGATGCACACTTGTGATTTTCAGCTCAAGCGGAGCACATTGAGCTGTTTCTCGGAACTCGAGCGTTGCGATTGCGCTCTAAACGTGACAGATCGACTCCACGTGACATGTTGACACGTTTTCTACGCGCACGCGCACGTAGCTGTCAGCTGTAGACTTATATGCAGTTGATGACTAAATGCTCATTTGGTTCAATATATAATATAACTTAATTATTATGAAAGGTAGAAGTGAAAAAGTGATCAAGATCTCACAAAATTCTGTATTAAAAAGTTAAGCGACCAGTTTCGTTTTCAAGAACACATCCTCAGGCCAGTTTCAGGGGTATCCAATAAAAGAAAATTACTGTAATGGAAAAACCTAATGTATAGAATTAAAATTAGGAGCAAGTGTCTAAAGAAATATGTCTTTCTTGCAATGCAATTTAAATATTATTTTTGATTAATATAAATAGAAAGGGATTCTTTTCATTTACATAGTTTAACTATTATTGAATTAATATTTAAGTTTATTTATCTTTTTTTATGTATATATTTAAAAAGATTTCTATATTTTAAAAAGTTAAAATTGGTACACGTGCTAAATAAAAGAGAGAACTTTTTTTCTTACTTACAATCAAACATAACAGTGGCGGATTGCGTCCAAATTTAAAATGAATATATAACTGGGTGTACTCCAACAATGTACCATACGGATTTCACTTTCGTTCTGGACATTTAATTAAGAACAATTATGCAAAATGTAAAAAATTGTAAAATTGGAATAGTACAAACAGATTAAATGACGACGAAGGAAGGATTGTAATAAAATTGATTAAACAAACCAATTTTAAATTTGTTATAAATAAACCGAGACACCTATGAATGGTGATAAAAACCAACAATGGAAAATGTGGAACCAATCTAGGCCACTAACAGAATTAGTTCATAGATAAGAAACAAGAAACCAAATTGAAAAAAGAAAATCACCTTTCTAAAAATATTTGAAAGGAAGGCGTTGACTCAAGTTGCAACTGGCCATTTAATGAGTTATTTTTATTCGTGAGGTGTTGTCGTAAAATCTCCAAAGACTGTAGATTATTAAGAAAAAGTCCTTTGTTGGCAGTGCGCAAAATTTTGAAGCCAGTGTCGATATTAAAGGTTTGGTTGTTATCAGTGGTGGATTAAGAGCCTTCGGGGCCCCTAGACACAAGTAATAACGGGCCCCCCTCCATCTTTTATTGCAAAAAATAAGCAATTTCGAAAATGTGTAGGTAAAATGAAAATTTTAATTTTTTGTAAAAACATATATTTGCAAATAATGTTTAATAATAAAACAATAAACAAAAAAATTGTAAACAAATTTATTTTCAACAAAAATATTTAAACAAAATTTTGCATTCCTAATAAAAACATTGTTTTATAAATATGTAATATCTGTAAAACTTCTAAACTTCTAAACTTCTCGGGTACGAAATTTTTGAAATTGTTTGCTTTTCAATTACGAAATAATAAAATTTTTATAACTATTTGAAATAGTGAATACTATAGTTAGAATTATTTATAGTTTATAACTATTTGGATTAGCGCTTTATAGCTATTATAGTTTATAACTATTTGGAATAAACTTTTAGCTATTTTTCTTTAAAAAAAATTTAAGAGCAGTTAGAATTTAAAAAATTAACTGATAAAATAGGCTTATTTTCAAAAATCCAGGAAGGGGCCTAAGAAAATTATTAGACTTTTGAAATTTGTACTTACTACCAACATAAATGCAATTACAACAATCACACGTAACCATATATACACCTAACCAAGGTAATGCTGATATAATAGCTCATGATATTGATGGAATCACTCCCGGCAAAAACAATGTGAGAAGAGAAAAGCACTAACCAATGGACATGTTTCTGCGTTGTTATCAGCGTTGTTCCGAGCGCTTAATTCTCCTGCACACAAAAACTGCACTGAAATATTTCCTGGTGCCACTTAGTGCCAAGAGATATAGCGATGCCGTCCTAGAAAGTAGCGAGAGAAACCGGAATACAGATGCCAAATCACCGCTCGAACAGTTCTTGGACTGCTTAACGCAAGACGGCAATGCGCCTGAGCGCTACGGTATCTGCACATGTAAATGATTCCTCAGGCTTACCATGTGTTCTCTATTTGATCTTTATTATCCAACAGCAGACAACGTAAGGGATATATCGTCTTAAAAGATATGTTAAAGTCGTCTCTAAACAGAGTAGCAATTCTATGAGAGAAGGGACCAGTGTAGGGGAGGGAAATATAGTATTTTTCCGATTGTGGTGTTGTAACATTGGAGTCAGCTAAGTAAACGGATTTCTATCGTTTTTCATTGCATCCTATTCAGGAGTTTATCTACGATATGAGAATCGTAATAGTTAAGTTAATAACATCAAGTTCCCTATTACACAATTCCTTTGACAACGGGATGTTAACCAATCTATGTAAATAGTTATAAAAAACGGATTGATAATACCGGGCATAGGAGAAGTAATTTCTAATAATACAATTTGACGTTCATAATAACAAAGTCTATCCCCTCAATACCAATTTCGCCTTCTGTAAAGTATGCGTCTCGTTTGAAACGCGAACGTGAGAACCAATACTACTGATACTACATTTTCCATCAGACATCTCCATATTCGATCCCGCTGATTCGCTTTATCCTTTTGTCTTTTCGATACATCGTACGTTACACGCCTAGCGAAGACACGTTAATCGGCTGAACGTAAATTCCGTTGTACGAGCATCACGTATACCGTCGACGGATACATCGAAATGCAATTCGATGTTCTAGAACATGAACTAGCTTTGACGTAATCGTTCGCATAACTCCGACTTCGATTCATTCACCGAATATAAACCAGGGCAAATCGCACATGAAGTATATTCCGGTCGAAAGTATTCACGTGAGGTATTTGGGCGGATTTCTGTTCGCACTATTCAATATCACTCACATAGACCGCACATCTACACTGGCAACGAGAAGTAAGTTTACTAGACGCAATGACAATTATTATTCTTAGGACATTGAGAATAGTGTTAGTTGGGAGACACATATCCTCCATCTGTCTTCCAAGCTTTCTTCTAACTGTCACGCCATTTATGGATCTCGCTAGATGACAAATGTGAATATCTTGCTTACTTATTATTATGCCAACTTTCACAATAAAATTTCTTATATAATCGCATTTTGGTGCGTATTTAATTTTTGCAAACGAATATTTATACAGCAAAAAAATGCAATACGAAATATAGTTGAAGTTAATACAATGTAATCATTAGAGACGGGATTTTAGGACGTAAAAAACAGCTAAAAAGGCCCTTTTTTAGGCCTTAAAAACTATGTATTTAGGACGAAAAACTGTGATTTAGGCTTGTTAAGCAAATACTTAAAAAAAACGGTAAACACAAAAATCATTTTATTTTAAAAAAACATGAAGAAGATGATATTTAATTGTAATTTTAGGTACATTTCAGCCATAAAAAGAAATAAAACATACAAATTTTAACTAATAACTAAAATATGTAGATTCATTTAGTTTAAAATAATAAATTAATTAATTAATCGCCGTGTAACATGTCCTCAAATTTCGCGTTTGCGTAGCACACAAGATGTTTTTCCAAGTTGTCGTTAGTAAAATTTCTTCTTCGGTCGGAAGAAAATGAACGTTCTACGTCACACGAGGTTGTAGGACAAAACTTAAATATGGACCAGTCAGCTGTGGTATGAGCGGTAGCTTCAACTGCTTCACCACGGAGCAGCTCAGCAAACTCTTTAACCGTTTTGAAACCTGGATTTTTCGAAATCACTTGGTTAAACTTTGACAAAATTATTTTGCCAACTTTTCCTGGGGCATTCTTGAGAGCTGCTTCAGCATTATTAATTACTGCAACAGAATCTGTAAGAGGAAGGCCGAATGATTCTAATCTTTTGATGTTATCAATGAGAAATTTATAATGCGACTTGATGTATAAAAGATCGTTTTTGACATTTTGATTGGAAAAGTATTCTTGCGCTTGCTCAATACAGTTAGCTGAATCTTTGTCAAACGATATTACAACCTAAAACATAAAGCGTTAAATAAAAACAATCTTATTTAAAAATTTTGCTAAAAAAGTATTTACTGATTTTATTGCTTCGAAATTATTAGCATAAAAACCTACCGCCTCTAACCAAGTTCCCCAACGTGTTAAGACAGGTTCGGGAGGCAAAGGGAGATCTGGCAGATTTTCTTTATACACTGCCACACGCGTGGAGCTTTTAAAAAGACTCTCTTGGTATTTGAAATTAAACCATTAACATTAGCATATTGATTTCTTAGACATTCATACACCAAATTGAGTCCATGTGCAAAACATGTTAAATGATTAAGATTTTTATAAAAAATCTTCAAATTTGTACCACATTTGAGCATATAAGAAGCACCATCCGTGACTAAAAGCTTGACTTTTTCGTACTTAATTCCATCTGTTGGCCACAAGATACCTAAAATACGAGAGTTGCCTTTAACTTAAATATCTAGCATTAAATTTACAATATTATTAAGTAAGTTTTTTGCATAATATATCTTACCTAAAGCTTGGTTCACGAATCTTGCCATTGTATTGCAATTTGTTCTTTCAAGTTGCTTTGTAGCCAGTAAATACGGTTTTCCTGGTGTTTCAGAACAAAGCTACCACAATCATATTTGCCATAATACGACCTTTAGAGTCAGTCGTCTCATCTATAGATATCCAAATATCGTTGTTACCAACTTCTTGCGGAATAGTATTAATAGTCTTAAAAAATTAATAAAAATATTATAGGTGTAAACAAAATCTTACTGACACTCAAGTATGAAAATACATTTTTAAATTATTATTTATTATATCAATTACCTCATTGTAACATTTTGTTACATATGTTGTTCTTAAGGTTTTCACGCTTTCCACATTTTTGTTGCAGTATTTAGTGAGAAAATTTCGCAGTTTTGAATAGTTTAATCTGTCCAGAGGAATATTTGCAGACATAAAAGCGTCACATAAATCTCGATTAAAAACGTCGATTTCTCTTGAATTTTTGGTGTCTGTTAACATTTGGTTCCTCAACGGTTTCCTAAGATTTGTCTGATGTCCAGGAGCAGTAGCATGTTGCTCTAAATGATTTTTCTTTTTGCAAGTTAACTACAATAATATTTTTGAAGCAAGTTAGGAAAGAAAAACAAAAACGTCCTTTACCATTTTTCCGCACGCTTTACAAAACAACTCTTCACTGTTGCTTGGATTCAGCTGAAAGACAGTAGTGCCTCCAATTGCCTTCAGCCATTTTTGAACTTTATCGCTATGTGATTCCTTGGATTTTGGCATTGTTGTAGATGGAAATACACAATACACTGAGTAGATAAACAAGCACAAACCGACAGAAAACTACCGAAAAATATTCGTTGCAAGCTACGATATAAATGAAAATTCAAAGTACGTCTTTCACTATATACTGATTCGTCAATAGTCCACCTCGCTATAGGAACACACACATATACGCTCCAGAGAAACATTAAGAGAATAAATATAAAATCTAAACTGCAATATCAAGATGTCCATTGTATAAACTATGAATGGGCATCGTTATTCATTAATCACGTTAACAGGGAGAAGAAATTTGCTTATAT
This sequence comes from Dynastes maya, assembly GCA_029619315.2. Lineage (NCBI taxonomy): Eukaryota > Metazoa > Arthropoda > Insecta > Coleoptera > Scarabaeidae > Dynastes > Dynastes maya. The sequence goes on along the minus strand of JAROYE020000006.1, from coordinate 40,527,872 downwards.
GGTTTAAATTACAGGGCGTAAACAAGCCGATAGGGATTCCCGTAAAATAAAAACGTGGGTGCAGGTAAATGAACCCGAGAGCGATAAGCCGATAATTGAGGATATATCTTCAATAGGGTAGTAATATAAATTTTACGGCAGGCAAATCCAAACTTTGCCCCTCACACAATAGACGGGAAAACCCATCGTTGTATTAGTTTATAGCATTTTAGCTGTAAAACTAAAATTTACATTTAAGAAAGATGCAGCTGTGTAAAAACCATATTTATTTAAAATTTAAAAAAAAAAACGTTTAGACCAAATAAATATGATTTTAGGACAAAATAGGCGAAAAACCACGACTTAGGCTGTTAAAAGTCCAAATAGGCAACTAGGCAAAGTAAAACATAGCTAGATCGCTTTAATTTGTCGAGAAACATATAGATTTTGTATTATTTTTAATTTGCCTTGAATCTAAACAAAGAGGCATTTTGCCTAAAATCCCGTCTCTAGTAATCATACAGATCATACTTTAAAAAAATAAAAAATTTAACTCTGCCAAGTATCTACATTCTCGAAGTTCTTCCATATGGTAAATGCAATGTAACAAACTTTAATATAATCAATTGAGGGGTTCCCGGGAGAAACAACATTTGTCAAATAATCATATTTTTTCAGGAACAAGGAGAAACTGGTCTTCTTGGATTAGACTGAACTCAAGAAGGTCACATTTTTTAGGAAGGCAGGTACGCATATATTACATAAATACAATAAACTCACGTGGAAGGAATGCCTAGTAACAATAACCAAAAATTAATGCTAATATAGCTCATGGTATTGGTGGAATCATTCCCGGAAAAAACAATGTAGCAGAGAAAATAGCACTAACACACGAATATGTTTCTGCCTACCCGGCGTCATTAGCGTGGTTCTGAACACAATTTTCTGCTGTTACAATTGCGTTTGCCTCTCGGTTTATGCTACTAACCTCAGCAGTATAATAAATTATAATAAAAGAAACTGTGAGATCTGGACCATTTTTTCATTCCTACCTTTAATATGAATATTTTCTTAACTTAAAACTAAATGATTTATTTGGAGGAAAAATTTTTCTGTTTTGGATTTTCTTGATTCTCTAACTCTAAGAAAATATTCGTTTAATCCAAATTTCAAGAAAATTATGTTCTTATATTATACATTTTTATAGTCTTGAAATAAAAATATTTTCTTGAGTAGAGACTAATTTTTGCAAGGAAACCGATTTTCTTGATGCAAGAAAACTTTTTTTTGCGTGTATAGAGGGGTACAAAAAAAAAACCTGGATGATAATAAAAACTTTCAACAGAAAAGCAGCTGACTCTACAGTAAAATGAAACTGGTGAATGAATCCGTATTACTTAAAATATTAAAAAAAAGCAACTTTTAACAGTCAAACCGTTAAAAAAAGACATCTTATAGTATCTCCAAAACTTCCTAAAAGCTCTGAACAGCTGTAACTTTTAGCGATGAAATAACTTTTTTTTTCAATTGCAATATCAGAAAAGGAAAAATATGTAAGCTAACCATTTGCCATGAAAAGAACAGTTTTGTAAACCCCCATGTTCTTCTTCTGGAGTAAAAAAACAAGGTTGAAGTATTGGAATTCTGAAGCAGAATTCAATTAAACTTGGTATAGGATTGAAATAAAAATAACATGTTTTTGATCTTTAACGCAATACATAGACAAATATTGCGAAGAGAAAACAATATTACCACACTGGAGTAGCAACATCAAAGCCCCAACGTAAATCCACTGGAATTGACACCTATGGAATGAATTGGATAGAAAATTCCAAATGAAAAAATAGCTAAGACGCTTTTAGGGAGCCACGTTTAGAAGCATTTTTTAAAATAACTTGATTAACATAATAAATCTTAAAATATCATTCGGCACACTCCTCACCACACAGTTATTTGATTAATTCGGAATATTTATTTCGGCAATTCGTGGATTCACGCTGTCAACCGTATGATGTGAGAAAAACTGTTAGATTTTAAGTTTTTATGTAGCGACATAAATTTACTTTTCGAAGTAAGTATAGGTCCATCACGTAGGTCCCTACAGGTTGCGATGTTGGCAGCAGATAATGCGGATTCATCTAAGGTTGCGCCATATGTCATTGACAAATCCAGAGCAATTCCTGCAAACCTAACGTTACCCACTTTGTGTATTAGACCACGTTATTAGTTACCTACAAACATCCTATCCGTTAATCAATAACTCCGACCTACACGTGCAAGCATACAAGTTTGGACGCGCTCGAACACACATGGACACATCGCTTACGTTATGAACTCGAAGTGATTAAACTATCTTATTTGATTGAATATGGGCGTAACGTTAATGGATTAATGTTGTTGTGGCTGCCGCTGCGATATAATATTGATCTCTAGCATTATAAACCGATTGTCGCAACTAATTTACATAATGTCGCGTGAAGGAGTTTTAAGTATTACGTGCATGTATTGTTCGTATGTTAATAGTGTTACGCCATGGTGTTTATTTTGTCTTAATTATTCAAGCGGAATTCTTGTATTAAGTAAGGTGATATAACTTATGTTAGTTCTTGAAATCCCGTTATACAAGCATTGTGAGCATTAAAAATCAACCGAGGGAAAATAAATTGTAGTTATGTAAAACCGCTTGTTTTAGAATGTTTTTCTTATTGCAAAATTTCAAAATTGCAAAATTTCAAAATTATCCTTTTACTTACTTCATCTTGAGAACCTTCATATTTTTCCCATTTGACACCTCTTTGTTGTGTACCTCAGTACGTATTCTAGACGATCGACTCAAATGTGGACGAATCTCAATTGGTACCGTTCATTTCTACTTCCTACTGTTCTTTTTCCAAACATTTGTACAAGTTGCATTTAATAAATTTTCCTATATGTGAATGTAGAAAAATTATCAATTTTAACCACATTTTGTTAAGCACTTTCAACAAGCTCAACTTGATAATCTTTCGGCAGTTGTGCAAGATCGAACAAAAACAATGTGTTAAATTTACTTTTAACGAGAATTCACTTCTGGAAATATATAAGTCTCCTTAGTCTTGGCAGTTCTTCGCTCATCTGTTTTCGAGAGGATGAATTAATTTTGAACTTACGAACTAATTCCTATCTAAAAATCTTTACTATTCTTAAAATAAACGTATAACTTAATGTATGTAAACGATTCCAAATTACAGATTTTTTCCAGTCTATACTACATGCAAGGTTTTACCGTCTGGCGTCCCCACTAGGTATCTGCCACCCTGAAATGTGCACGTTTCCTAGCGAACCTGAACCCTCGTTAAATAGCCGTGTATAATTTGGAAAATTATTTTTAATAGCAAATAAAACTAGTTCCCTTGTGTTTATCGTGTTAAATTACTTTAAATTTGAATATTCAGGAGCGAAAAAATATACTACATAGACCAGTTATGTTCTTGCTTCCATGGAATTATCATTGCCTAGAAACAGATTTACTCAATAAAACTCAGGGTTTGTCTATCACAGAGTCGCCTAATTAAGTCATCGAGTAGCGTTACCACATTCATTCTCTCATGCGACGTCTAAAAATAACTTATAACTTATAACTTATAACATTTATTAAAAATTCCTCGTGAAATTATATTTGGGTATATATCATCAACATTTGCTGTAAAAAGAAACAATCGCCATCGCGATTAAAAATAGAGCAGCATAGGGACGCCAATAAATTAATCAATTCTGGTTAAACATTCATCGAGTTAACTAGTATTTTGGCTGCTGTCTCAATTTAAAATGTTCGAGACAGAAATTAGAAAGTAAATTCAAAATAGAAGAGAAGGTTCACGGTTAGAAGGGCAAATTTCCTATGAATGGCATAAGGAACATGTTTATATGTCATCTTCTTAAAAATCATGGTTAGTTTACGTTTTCAATTTTAATATTTGTTGATTTCCATTTATTAATTTCAAAATTCATAAATAATTGCCAAAAGAGTATCAAAGAATACTTCCCGATTAAAATCAAATGCAAATCAAACGAGTTTTCCTATTGGTCCATAAATGTCGAAACGAACGAACCTGAATGCACGTGGCTGAACAGCGCTAATCACAGCGTTAGTATTACACTTATTTTAGACATTACGCAAGCTGTATTCATGCATTTTGCTATTTTCAATTATTTCTTTATCCAATTACTGCATACTGACGTCAATATTAAAGTGACATCTATGAAAATATAAACACGACACAGCACAGTAAGCTCACCACTGTTTATTACCATAAAATTATGCGAAGGAGACACCACTAGAAAATGCAATCCACTCTGATTGCGATCTTCTAAAAAACGATCTTGGGTAATATCACACTAAAAACAACAAACATACAATCACTCAAAAGAGTTTACACTTTCGATAGTCTCAATTGCTGCAACAATTGTGAATTAGATTTATTCTAAAATGTCCTATTCGCAGAAACAACTACACTTAAAACAGTTTAATGAATTACACATCAATCCAATGAGCAAAATATAATCTCCAAACTTGAACATATGTTTCTTTTTGAAAATATCGGGACAGGTCACTTTAAAATCTTTGTGTACACTAATTTCACTCTTCTACAACTGAAATTGTCGGATAAAGGAATGAGATAAATTTAAATAAAGACTTTTATAATTTCCTGACACTTAACGGGTATTTTAAGAACGTATACTAAAACTTGACCATGAAAAAGATTGGCAATACGCAGCGCTGCATGAGCTAAAACAGTTATCAGCTAAAGGTGGCAATTACTATATTATTTCAACATAGTAGGCCTAGTCTACAACTTCCTAACACATAATAACAAGATTATACTGCAACAAATATGCGCAAAAAGATAAACGTATTACTGAAACATAAGAAATTTCGAACAAGTCGTCCCTCCTGGAGGAGCGTCATCAACGGCAACGCGTTCGTATACTATTTTCCCTGCCGCGACTTAATTAAACAGTTCCCAGGCTCAAATTGAGCTCGAAACGAATTAACAGCCCAGGTCTGGATTACCTTTTTACAAGAACAAACGGAATTCGAGTTCTCCCTTTGACAATCGCGTAATAAATGGCTTCGATAATTGTCACGAATTTAAATTAATTAGCGCTCCTTCGCCGGCGGCACCGATAAGTATATGTAGAGGGCGTAGTGTATATGGGGGATGCGCAGAAAGTCACCCTAGCAAGTTAAATTCATATACCGGTTCATGAAATGCAACAAATACGTTGGAGATGTAATTTATTGCAGCGATATCGAAAACGTTAGGTTGGATCTTAATTAAGTTGGCTGTGGTTGTGGTTGTGGTTTATTCATTATAAGTTAGGAAAAATATCCTTCACTTACAAATTTCAACAAGAGTATGCTCTGGATATTAATGTCGATTTTCTACCAGTTCTTTGTAACATCTTATACATCAGGGCGAAATATAAAGCATCTGAGTTTGTACAAACAATTACATAAGACGTTCCAAAGTTGCTTCCTCTTTCTTTCCAACATAAATATGAGGCGTATCCAGAGAGCAAGTTTCCCCATGGCTGCTTAAAAAGAGTCAAATTTAAACATAATTTCATGGATTTATTACAAATACTACGGCACTTCTTAAGTTACTCTTCAGCATAATCTCATAACAGTCGTTTGTGTTGGTCGATGTTACTGTTTTTGTAAAAATGGAAAAATCGAATATCGAGCCGTCATCAAATTCTTACATTTGAAAGGCAATACGCCTACACAAATTAAAGCGGAGATGGACGCTGTTTACGAGGACCATGCACCATCGTTTGCCACAGTGAAATTTTGGGCAGCTGAATTTAAACGCGGTTGCACCAGCTTGGTTGACGATGAATATTCGGGATGGCCAAAAACCGCAACTACCGAAAAGTTCACTAAATGGTGATAGACGACCGTTGAATTAAGATTAGAGAGATAGCACAATCTGTGGGCATCTCGAAACAACGTGTTTGTTATATATTGTCTGAAGATTTGGACATGAAAAAGCTAACCACGCGCTAGGTGCCGCGCTCACACATTCAGGACCAAAAATGAATTCGAATGAACACATTTGCCTTTTTTTGTTTTTTATTAGTTATGTATTACGGTGCCAAGAATGTAGCAACGGACAGTGTTCAATATTGATTTTGTATACTAAACATAGGTTTTTTCAATTATGTAATTCAATTATTGCCGAGTACCAATACCCACTGTATATTAAAAACGATTGTAAAGCGCAAAATATTTAACGTGTATATTGGTTTTAAATTTGATAAAGGCGTGGGTTACGATGCCTCGAAGTTCTTTCGCTGTTTATCGCAACTAACCGTACCGCGATCATTTTACGGATCTTCTTTCTAACAATGACAGTCCGCCGATTTACTCTTTGTCATCCACTTTGTACATACTGAAAACAGAGCGTGTCTTTTAGTATTATTTAAATCGAACTTTCTGCGGCCTCTACGAACGTAAAATTCTGTGATTGGGCTGCACTCTGGTACATTTTCTGTAAGTTTGTAAAAAGAAATACTGTGCGAGCAAACGGTTGTGAAACAATATGAGCGCATCCCACAGATAAAGAAGTGTGCAACAACGCATTCTTATTGCTTTAACGTTTATGGTATGTCCTACATTCGAACTTGATAAAAAAGCATTCTGCGAAAATTCTGTACAACATACGAGTTGTATTCTACTCATCTCGAAGCGTTCGAGATATTCCGAGATACGTGAAGGACATTGAAAATTCGAATTGAAGTCGATAAAGAGACAGCTTGGCATGTTCTTGATTTAAAAGAAGATTGGAAAAAAATTTCCTATTTTGTATAATTTGTGCGCGTATTAGATCCTTTAAACCAATTTTTTTTTTGTTACATTCTATTAGGTCAAATGAATTCAAACAGTGTACTTTAAAACAAATTTAGGCAGTGGCTTTCTCGAAGTTACAACAAATTTAATGTAAACCAACAACTGTGATGACGCATGTCAAGAAAATCAAATTTAGTGTACCTTACCTTGAAAGAAATCGTGAATTAACTTTTCATTCTATTGTTTTAAAACCATAGCTTTAACATCTGTTCACAACTATCGAGAGTTTATGCGGGGTGATAAATTAAACTCACAAAAAAAAGACGTTTCTCAAAAGTCTCTAACGTAATTGGATTCCCGTTTCCCTGGGACTTAAAACCACCCAGGCAGCCCATTCTTCCGCGTTGGTGAACGTGGTTCAAAAGGCTTTTTATTATTTAAAGACATTTTCAGAATCAATCCTTATTTTGAGTTTCTTCCTGCCGTGTAGTTATTTAATGAGCCAGCAAATGGATTTGATATATTTTTTGTTAAAAACGCTACAGAATTGACCCACTAATTTACAAATATAGCGCGTAGAAAATTTTTCTGGACTGGTCCTTGTGTAAGAATATTTATGCATAGTATGACGAGTTAAATAAATTTTTTACACAGTATAACCGAATCAACAATCACCACAGTTACGCAGTGTGCATTTTTAAAAAGATGGACTACACAATTAAGAACTTGTGCTGGCATCTGGCGATCCTTGTAATAAGTTTAAAGATTTTTTAAAATGCCTTCTACTTCGGTTAGACACTGACGGTGTTTCGAATTGTAATCAATTTATTTTTTTTCGGTCAACTCCTTGGGAAAATGTGAAAAACCCCTATCTTTATGGTGCCTTTTTAAACCAAGCCTATCCCCCCAATAAGGGTAGAATTTATTTTTACTTTATTAACAGTTAGCCAATTATTAGTCATTAATTCTCCTATTAAAGCCTTGTCCTTACACGCTACCGTTCTATCAATAAAAAGATCTATATGACACATAAAAAATCCTCAAGGCGTTATCCATCTGATCATATCTATATATAATATATATATATATATATATATATATATATATATATATATATATATATATGAGCGGATATATATATATAATTTCGAAATATCACATATCTGCTGTGACTCACATATACGCTATTTACAATAAGCGGCCGTTGTGCCTGATTCCGATTCTGCTGGATGGCGCAATTTGGCCCGCTCTATTCATTAGTTAGTATTCGTGCTATAATTTGATTTATGTTTAGCAGTTTTTATCGGACATGTGATATATATTGCATCATTAAGAATTTTTGTAAAAATACTATAACTCATAGAGTGTTTTTCTCCAATTCATAGTATTCAAATAATGATGGTCCCAATTACCGGTGGGGCACGTAGTATGTATTGAAAAACACGATTGTAAAGCAAACATATCTAACGTGTAAGTGCGTTATTAAAAATTTGATAAACGCGTCGGTCATAACGTTTATGCTCGAATTTCTTTCCTCATTTTATGGCACAATAATCCGTAACCGATCCGTAACCGGTCGATCGAAGCCCTTTTCGACATCTTCTTTCTACCAACACCTCCGTCCGATTCTCACCTCTTTGCTCTCATCCGCATCTCGAACCAATCGATGAAACAGAGAACGTGTCAATTTTTTATATCTACTTTTAAATCGAATTTCTGCGGACCTCCGAAATTCGTCCGCGCTCTTCCGTTATAGTTTAACATCTGATGTAATTTTGTTTGAGCGAAATTATCGCTTGAAAAATGACGGCCGATCCCACTCGAAGGAACAAGCATCCTTCTTACGGATATATCCTACATGGAAATTGATATTCGGTCTTCGCGGACGAAGAACTTCCAATAGGTTTATTGTTTTCGATTCGATTCGGGATAAGTGAAAGGTCGCGTTCGTTCTATAAATATTTGCGAATACGCTTCGAACGTAGATGAGAAGAGACATTATAGAGATGTGATACGGTTAAGAATTATGTTTAGAAAGGAATTGGAAGGAATTTGAGTTATTTCCCATTTCCGTTTTCTTTGTTCTATTGTCATTTTGAGTAGTGTATAGAGTATCTTTCTATATCTTAGCTGTCTAAGTTTTTTTTTGGGAGAGTGTACAGTAATCGAAAGGGTATCGAAAATTTGGAATTTTTTCATCAATGATGTCTTTTAAATACATGTAAGTAGTTAGGCTTATATTGAATACAACTTCATATGATATTAGATAGTAAAAACCAAACGAACTGAAACGCTTAAACAAAGAAATATCAAACCTTTAGTACTTACTTGATTGTTATGTTCTAAGACTCGTTGGTAATTCAAACTTTCTCATATCTAGTTGTTTAAACAATACATCCTCTTGGAATCACTGCCTGTTCACCTATAGATTTCATGCGCGGTAAAAAACTTTTAAATTTCTCACAAAAGACATAATGACGTTTCCTTCATAACGGTCTTGGTTAACTGTAATTGGATGTTCGCCGTCGTCCTCAACAAAATGGGGACTAATAATACCATGCCCAGATGGCAGCAACCATTTCTCCGCGTGTGCATCTTCAAAAGGCATGTTATATGATTTATACTCTCAGAAATATATTTAGTTTTGATGTTTTCTATGTGCTGTGTTGAGTTATATTTTAGTTTGGCGTCAAGCATTAAATTTGAATATAGGTTTTATGTTATAAAAACGCATATTCAGATTGACCCATAATTTACCATATCGCTTGTCATGTAGAAATATTTTTTGTGTGCACGGTATCCTTGCTGTAACGTCAATATATTTATGCAGTTAGTTATAGCACTAAGAGCTACAGTAAATTTATGTTACACCAATCCATTCCTGACACACAAAATCACCTACAGTACCAGATGTGAACATTTTTAACAAGCTGCCAAGAGACTTGTCTGCATCTGGAACTGTAACCTTGTTCAAAAGTAAATTAAAGAATTTTTAATACAAAATTGTCCTTACTATTTTCCGGAATTTGAGACACGCCCGTGAGTGTACGAATTGTTATTCTATTTATTGTATAATTTATTCGACTTACCCTACCTGGGAAGAATCGTTAATTAAAGCCCACGCTCTCTCATTATGTTCCTTCTGGGTTAGAATTTCCTTCGCCATCCCCCCAACGGTACCCCACGCCTTCTTACTTTCCAAAATAGTTTGGCTCAAGTTATCAGCAGTTAAGTCTACTCCTAGGCGTGAAAAAGCCGTTCGTCTTACCCTCTCCCATCTAGTACAATAGAAGAATGTATACTCTACCGTATCTTGTTTTCCACAGAATCTGCATATGGCGTTATCCGATCTGTCCATTCGTTTTAAATACCCTTTGAATCTTCCTTATCTCGTAAGTAATTGCGCGATATAATAATAAATCTCCTTATGGTTACAGCTTATGCATGCTTCCAAATCTAGGATTAACCTTTTTGTCCACTGTCCCACCACCGTATTCTCCTCCTATTCCTTTTGTTATTCCTGCGCTATAGATTGTTTCACTCCTTGCTGAATTCTGTTATCGGTTCTTCTTTCCTATTATCTATTACACATCGTTGACTTTTAATGCCGTATTCAACACAGTCCTGTAGACGCAGATCACCCCCAATAAAAACTTTCGCTACACATGTTCTAGTAGCTCTATATGTTTCCTGCATTCCCAAGCTTTTTACCATACAAATGACAGTATAAGAGTGTTGACGAAAGTACCCCATAAACTATCTGCCTTTTCTCATTCGGAGGACCTACCACATTTGGCAGTAGTCGCGCAATCCCAGCCGTGCTCCTGCTTCTGCGTAATTCTTTTAATGTGCTTACCAAACCTGTTTCTGCTGTCCAATGTTACACCTAGGTACCTCACCGCCATTCTCGGGCTAACTACCGTATCTCTCACCTTAAATTGAATATTAACTGCTCTCCTTACCCCCTCCAGTACAATTTCTTCTGTCTTATTTGGCGTAAGCTCTAACTTATGCTTTTACATCCTCTTATTTATACCCCACAGTGCCTCATTTACCCTGAAAGTTAACTCTTCTTCCTCCTTTAATGTAACCGATAGTGCAAGGTCATCAGCGTAACCAATTATCGTTACGCTCGGCAATTCCAATCGCAAAACCCCATCATATAATAAATTATGATTATGATTATGATTGTGATTGTGATTGTGATTGTGATTGTGATTGTGATTGTAATTCTGATTATAATTATGATTATTATTATCATTATTATTATTATTATTATTATTATTATTGTTATTATTACTATTATTATTATGGATTATACCCATAAGGGTAACTAATTTAATAGAGGTCTAAACCAAAGAAAATGAAATTCAGATGCTATAATATTTTTTAAACTTAAAAAATAGATTCATCTTATCACATGCCTTATTTCTCATATTAACACCACAGTTTTTCCTTGCACAATTCGATAGAAGACATCTCATTCGGCTAGATTTCTAGTCACAATACATAGCTTAATGCATCTGCTTTGTCAAACCAATCTTTTCTCATAAATAAAAGACATACTAGGTGTGTTAGAAATATAATGAGACTGTCACCATTGCGAGCGATCTGGCAACGCTGTAGTTGTTCTCCCTCACTAGGCATATATTTGTTAGTCCGCTCCAGATGCTCAGTCCGAGTTTGAACTTCCTACTGTCACCACGTGATTTTTGAGAGCGTTATCAATGAAGTTGAGTGTCACACATAATGGAACAGCGGTATTTGGAGCAACGTTATGCCATTAAGTTTTGTGTCAAACTTGATTGGGGAATGCGCGAGTGTAACTTTTGAAAAGTTGAAAAAGGCCTATGGGGAACATTGCTTAGCAAGAGCACAAGTTTTTCGCTGGCACGAATCATTTTTAGGTGGGCGAGAACTGGTGGAAGATGAACATCGCTCAGGGAGGGCTTCAACTTAAAAAGCCAATGAAAACATCGAACGTGTGAGTGCTCTTGTGAGGTCAGAGTGACCAGTTACAATTGAACGGTTTCATCGTTCATCAAATTCTAACTGAAGAATTGCACATGCGAAAGGTCTGTGTCAAAATGGTACCTAAAAACTTCACAATTGAGCAGAAGCACATTCGAGAAAACGTGTGCCTTGATCTTCTTGAAAGAATTGCCAAAGACCCCGATTTCTTCACTCGTGCGATCACATGTGATGAAACCTGGATTTTTGAATACGACCCTGAGACAAAGCGGCAAAGCCAGGAGTGGCACACTCAGAATTCTCCTCGACCGAAGAAAGCTCGAATGAGCAAATCAAAGATCAAAGCAATGCTGATTTGCTTCTTTGACAGTAGGGGTACCGTTCACAAAGAATTTGTACCTGCAGGACAAACTGTCAACCAAGTTTTTTACAAGGGCGTCCTTGAAAGACCCAGAAGAAGGGTGATTCGTGTGAGTCCAGGCATTACAGACAGTGGATGCTCCATCATGACAACGCCCCATGTCACACGGCCATCTCCATCACGGAGTTTTTGACATCAAAAGGCATCCCTGTGCTTCCTCAGCCCCCCTATTCATCTGATCTCTCAGTCCTTGCGACCTTTTTCTCTTCCCCAAACTGAAAAGTGTCTTAAAAGGGCGTCATTTTGGGACTTTGGAGAACATCCAAAACAATGTGACGGACATGCTAAAGGCCATACCGGCTGAAGCCTTCCAGCGCTGCTACCTAGACTGGGAACAACGACTCCGGTGTATAGCTGCCCAAGGGGCCTACTTTGAAGGGGATAATATTGTTATTTGAAAAAAATAAAAATTTTGGTAAATAAAAAATCGATCTCATTAATTTTCTAACACACATCGTAACATAATTTAAATACAGAAATGCTAGAAAAGTACCTAAAAAGGAATTAAACTGTGATTAGCATGCATTTCGTATTTTTTTTATATTAAAGACAATTTCTTTTCAAGTTTTTCAGGTTGTCGTTTAATTAGACTGTTCAAAGATTATCAAATTTTAGTTTAAATTAGACTAAATAAAGATCCTATTCGTCAAAGTACAAACGAAGAACGTGTAGTCGCAGAAATCTTATTTACCTACTAAAATCATATTTCTGGAGGAAAATCTCTCAGAAAGCGTACACCTTTAATGTATCGAAAATTTAAACTACTTAACCGTACATTTCGTGCAGCGGCGTAACGAGAAGACCAAGAAAGAAAAATAGAACTAAAAGGCGCTATTCACATCCAACAGCATTTCTGTTCATCAAACAAAGTTTTCTGCCTAGCTACACTTTATTTCTCGTACAAAAGGTAACTTACTTTCCTGCAAGTTTCAATCCTTTAAAATCGGCTAACAAGAAAAGACAATTTCTTACGTACGACTTTAACTCCGTTTCCCCAACTTTACGGAACAGATCCTCGCGTGAATTGCACTTACTTTTATTGAAAGACCTCTTGTGCTAGCTAGCAATCGGTCAAAAACTTTTGCCTTCTAGTATAAATTATGTAATTTGGATAAGAGTGTGCTCGAACTCGAAAGCTCAAGAAATGCATGATAAATGAGCAACTACATTGTTTATTCTACGAAAGAGTACTCCTTTCGCGATTAAACTATGAGTGAAATACTTTGAATTTCTTTTCTACAAAAAGCTGCGTTTAATTTTAGAGAAACTTAAATAATGTTCGCTTACATAAGATTCTTACTTTGCTAAAGTTTTGCGGAACAATATGCAAATTCAATATTTTAACTTCGTTCAGAAATAAAACTCTTTTACAGTGATTAACGAAAAATAAACTAATTTGCTTTCTACATTAAAAGAAATGTATTATAACCAAAACAATAATTATAGCACTCGACAATATAATTTCTTGTAAAAAAGTAACAATAAATTAATGTTATTGTTTACAAGTAAAATTTCACGAAATTGTCAACTAATTTATCGCTTTTGCCTAATGCTATCTATACTTTAAAGCATGGTCTTTTTTGTCGAGCGTCGTGCACGTGTTGCAATGGTTTTCCCTCTAATGAATTTTTAAATATTAAAGTGGTAGAAATTTATTGGAAGTTGCAATATTAGTTAATTTGCGATTTTGCATTATCGATCTGCTTTAAAACTGTTTGTCTACTCTAAAATTTTGGCTAATTACTGGAGATCATATTACATTGAAGATTAAATTACTAGCTTAATAATTTTTCTTTTTTTCTCTCTCCCTGTTTGGTTTCAACATCACATCTTTCAAGACTCAGGTTTTCCAAAAAAAAACATCTGTAGTATCACAAATTTCGGAATTCACATATTATATATTTCCACATATCAGGGGAAGGTGCAACAAAGTTTTTGGCGCTTTTCTTAGGCTTTCGATAATAACCAACACATGGACATGAACATGTTAGATCTATGGAAAACTTTTGATTCTGTAGGCCCGGATATACTTACGAATAAGTTGAAGTACTAGGGTATAAGAGGCAATATACTGAATTTATTAAACTCCTACCTTAACAGCAGAAGGCAGGTGACTGTATGGAACAACAAGCGGTCAGAGACATCGGAAGTAAAATATGGCATAGCCCAAGGATCTATACTTGGGCCACTTTTAATTATCACATTTGTTAATGATCTACCTGCTAATGTCCACAGTACTGAGTTATGTCAGTACGCCGATGATACGTCCTTACTAGTCCACGCGGAGACCTTCCAGGGACTGAACAAGAGATCGACCAACGCCGTAAACGAAGCCTGTAACTGGTTCGAAACGAACAAATTGAAAATGAATAAAGAAAAAACTCAAAACCTTATACTTACCACAAGAAAGCAGGAAAATAACCCTCCAGCCAAATTCCTGACGCTAATATTAGACGAGAAATTAAATTGGGCAGCCCACATCGATGCTTTGGTTTCGAGGCTGCCATCGGCTCTATACGCCCTCAGACGAATAAAGAAGATAGCAATACAAAAAGTCGTCAGTACCGCTTATTTTGTAATTTTCCACTCCCTATTGAGTTATGGGATCCTGTTTTGGGGGATCCGCGACAAAAGCAAACAGAGTACGAGGGTAGTTTGACATTAATCTAGCCTAAGTAAGAAAACGCACGATTTTTGTTCTTTTTCTCATTTATTTTTCAACATAGTCTCCTTTTACTTCAATGCAATACATTTGATAAGACGGTTTTCCAACTTTTTCATCCCTTCCGAAAAGTAATTTTGCTCGAGTTCCTCAAAATAATGTGATGTTTCGGCCATGACCTCATCGTTCGTTGCAAAACGGCGTCCTCCGAGCCATTTTTTTAAGTTTAGGAACAGGAAAAGGTCGCAGGGGACTAGGTCTGGCGAATACGGTGGGTGGTCGATCAATTCGTAGCCCAATTGGTGCAATTTTGCCTGTGCAACGGCCGCCCTGTGAGGGGGTGCGTTGTCCTGATGGAAAAGAACTTTTTTGCAAGCCAAATCGGAGTTGAAACGATCCAATAAATCTGCGTAGTACGTGTCAGTTATTGTTTTATCCTTTTCCAAGTAATCAATATGAATAATGCCTTTCGCATCCAAAAAAACAGTCGCCATCACCTTTCGGGCCGATCAGGTGGTCTTGGCCTTCTTCGGTGGGCCTTCACTGCTTTTTCTCCACTGCTTTGACTGTTCCTTCGTCTCCGGCGTGTGGTAATGGACCCACATCAACAGTGACGTGTCGGCGAAAAAAATCCTTCGGATAGTGTTTTATCATTGCCAAAAGCTTATTCGAATCCGTCACACGTGTACGTTTTTGGTCGACAGTGAGCAAACGCGGCACCCATCGCGTGGAAATCTCTTTTTACAATTTAAACAGTTAAATGATTTATCAAAAAAATTATTAAGGAAATCAATGATCTACGACTTGAAAACAGCAAGTGTGGGAAGGATTGATGCAAAAACGTTTATTTAAAAAAAAATAAATTGACCTGTCCGAGCATTTTTTCAAAAAACAAATCGCTTCAAATTTAATGAATTTATTCAATAATTTTGCCGCCCACAGTATATCTCCAAATCTAAATAATTCCTTGCTAACCTAATTTTGATTCAGATGTTTGAGTTTTAAACATATTGTATTCGCTTGGATATAAAAATAAAAGAAAATACCCAGTGTGCTTAAACAATCTTCCTATTAATAAATTTCAATCTTTTCCTTACATTCTTTTAATAATGTTTTCTCCTAACTCATCAGATTACATACTTCGCAGTAAAATCTCTAAAAATTATGCCACTTAGATAGTGATCCACACTTTCGTCACACCCCATAGATGTACATTCTCTATTCGAACAAGGTAGCCCAACGGTTGCATCCTCGTACAGTCAATATTTTATGTAAACGAGGCATTAGAAGACCGTACTGTCTACTAAATCAGTCTGGCAGTACCCGTGAAGTATTAAAGCAAAGAACTAGTGAGGAAAATATATTATTACTAGCTATAAAAGCGATCTGTAGACTATGAATCACCACGAAGCCCTCTGTAGTGCATTAAATTATACTGCAAGTAAAAGTATTATGAAATAATCCTGAATTATGTAGAAGATTCTCAATATTATCACTTCTGTAGCAACCGCATCTTCGTATGGAAAACAAAAGCTTCCTTAATATGCCTGAATAGTTTTTCGCCTTGCATATTTTCCCCTCATTATACCATAATTAAAATCAATTTATTATTTTATTATCGATAAACAAAATCTTCATAAAAAAGAATTCATCCATTTAAACATTAATCGATTGCGTATTTAATGAACAGCGTATACACTACCGGCCATTGAAGTTAGGATGACTAGTGAATTATTGCAAACGTGAATAAAAACGGTAATAATGCAAAAGAAAATAAAAATTTGTTGCTAGAAATAAATACATAAACAAATAAGAAGAGGAAATAACAAAAAAAAAAAACATTATCATAAAAATATTAGACTATATCTTTTGCTCATCCAAACAGCCTCTTTTGACTTGTAATACTCCCCGGACCACTCGTGGCATGCGTTCTGTTAATTTGCTTAGAGTTTCACCGGAAATGTTCCACTCGGTTTGGAGAAGGCGCCACAGGTGCTCCTTCAAAGTTGGACAGACTTTTCGTATTCGTATGTCGAGTTCATCCCACAGCAATTCGATGGGGGTTCAAATGCGGACTCTGCGGAAGCCAGGGCATGATTTGTAAAACTTTCCCTTCTGCTTGAGACGTTAGATAATCTTTACAGATTCGTGCTATATGTTTGACGTCGTTATCAACCCCAAACACGAAGTTCTCCCCCAATTAACCGCAATCCGGATATCACAGCGTTCTCTTCTAGTATTCGTCTATAATTTTCTTTGCGCATAATACCGTTGATTTTTACTAGACCTCCACATTACTAAAACAACCCAAACCATCGCCGAACCATCGCCATGTTTTACTGTGGAAACGACGCAATCGTGCAACATTTCGTTCGTCTTATGAAAATTCTGCGTTTTTAACCAGACAAAGAACATTTCTTCAATTTTCTTCTGTCCCATTCCTATAACTTTCAGCCTACTGTAGTCGATTTTGGCGGTTTCCACGACGCAGCAACGGTTGCGTTGCGGTAAAGACGACCGTAAAGACCAACTTCTCTTAAGCGGCGATTAGTGGTGGTTACAGAAATCACTCGCGTCTCTTGTTGATTTCTGCTGCGATTTCGGACGCCGTCAATCGCCGGTTTCGTTTGCTTAGCACTGTAAGGCGTCGATTTTCTGCACGCGATAATATTCTTGACCGACGTGGGCAATTATGGGCTTCTAATTCCCGGTGGTTCGGTATTGGCAAATAGTGTAGTTGCACAGTTGATTTTGTAACTTGCAATTGTTCCGCAAACATACGCACGGAATATCTTTCTTCGTGTAAAATGAGAATAGCCGGTCGCTTCTTTACAGCTATAGACTTTCCTTTCGGCATTATTTAAATATTACTTTCACAAACACTGCGACCGAACATCCGTATCGAAATTGGTTTACTAACAGACTGATTCACAGCGAGTATGACAAGAATTACTCCGTATTATGTTGAGTTTTTACTCTTTGTTGTCGCGATGACTTTCATTGTTTCTTGTATTGAGCCTGGGCTGTATCCGTTTGTACTGAGGTGTTCTGCGTAGTTCGAATCTGTCTGTTATGTACGAAAGATTTGATGTGCTCTTGTATTGAATTTGCGTCCCGTTTGCCCTATTTACTGCATGTCGCATGTTAATTTGTATACACCGCTTAGGGTGTACTTGTCACTGTTGTCTATTTTTGAAGTTTTTTTGTTTTTTTTTAGATCCTATGTTTTATGTTGTTGTCTGTTTTATGTGCGATCTTAAGTCCATGTTGCTTGATTATTGTGGTTATATTGTGTATGTGAATATTACCCATGTTGAATCTCTTGCGTCCGTTCGTGCTGTTTGTGTTGCGGGTTTTTTAAGTTTATTTTTTATTTGTGTGTGTATTCTGTTTAGTGTGCGTTGGTTGTAACCGCTTGCCTGGGCTATTTGCTTAATTATGTTCAACTCTGCGATGTAGTTTTTGTTGTTCATCGGTATGTTTTCTAGGCGGTGTAACATACTTCTAAGTGCTGTTTCGGGTGATTTGACGTGGCGTGAATGATGTTATTTGTTAGAGTTGGTTTCCTTTGTATTTGAAATTCTAATTTGTTATTGTGTTTGACTATTGTTATGTCCAAGTAGTTGATTGCTCCGTTGGTTCCTTTCTCCAACGTGAATTTGATATTCTTGTGTTTGCTATTGATGTTTTGTAATATTTCTTCTTTCTTTCTAGTCTGCTGTTATGTAAATTACGTCATCTACATATCTGAACCAATTAATCACACTGTATGTTTGTTGAAGTTCGGGGATTAGTTCTTCTTGGAGTTTCTGTAAATATATTTCGCATAATATTCCGGATAATTGGTCTCCCATTGGTAAACCATCTTCTTGCAGGTATGCGGTTTTATTGAATAGAAAGTAAGTTTGTCGGCAAATTACCTCTAATGACCGGATTATCTCCTCTTTCTTGATGTTACCTGTATTATTTTCTGTAAGTTGATGTTGGATTATGTTCAAGGTTTCTTCTATCGGTATGTTTGTATACAAGTTTGTGATGTCGAAGGGAACCATTGTTGTGTGTGACGTAATTTGTGTGTCTTTGATTTTGTTTATGAGATCTGTGTTGTTCTTAATAGCGTATCTATTTTTAACAGTATATGATTTTTTAATTCATTGGCTACGTGTTTTGAGTGGTGTGTTTTCTTTGTGTATTTTTGGCAGGCCTTGCAGGTGTGGTATTCTTAGGTTCATATTTGATGAACAACAAAAACTGCACCGCACACAACTAACACACACTAAACAGAGTACACACACAAACAAAAACCAAACTTAAGAAACCCACAACACAAACAGTACAAACGGACGCAAGAGATTCAACATGGGCAATATTCACATACACAGCACCATACGTACACAAGATAATCAAAATAATTAAGCAATATGGACTCACTTCAAGAATAGACAACAGTGACAAGTCCACCCTAAGCGGTGTATACAAATTAACCTGCAACACATGCAGTACATAGACCAAACGGGACGCAAATTCATTGCAAAATTCAAAAAGCACATCAAATCTTTCGTACATAACAAGACAGATTCGAACTACACAGAACACCTCAATACGAACGGACATAGCACAGGCTTAATACAAGAAACAATGGAAGTCATCGCGACACAACAAAAAAGCAAAAAACTCAACAGGTACACGCAGATATACATACGCAAACACACAGGAAACTTGATGAACACGCAGGTCAATAATACACAGGACGCATTATTCTCCCACCTACTCCACCTACACCATATAAAAGCACAAGCACACACCGCACCACCAGTCATTTGATAATGGCAACCGCCGAAACCGGTCGTGACACTACGTCAAAGAAAAATGTTCGTCAGAACAGAAAGTAACACTTCGATTACTTTACGACGAAACAAGGAAACAACACCAACGATGAATTAAACTTCTCTATAACATTTATTGTAAAAAGGATTTCCGTCTTAAATACGTTAGTGTTATCCCAACTTTGTTGTAGAACTGTTTACAGTAATACCAAGAGTATTGAATATTGAAAAAATTCCATCTTTTAAAATTCTAGTAATCCTATCCTAACTTCAATAGCCGGTAGCGTATATAGAGGGTGGGATCACAGAACTAGATTCTTTACCAGCACCATTATTATTGCTGGTCCTATAAACCTTTTATTCAAACGGTACGGATGTCAATAAACTCTGCCAATTAAAATTACTTTTACAGACCAAATCATATCAGCTGTTTTTGAAATAGGTTCTGTAAAAGTTTTTGAAATAGCGCTTTACAGATATATTTATTCAACTGTGGCCAGTCGCATCTGCAAAGCTTGGACAACGCTAGTACTGAATGCATCCATCCATACATTAAAGTAAAGCTACTTCTAATATTTCCCTTAGCTCCGTTACACATTTTCATATATGTACATTTAAAATTTCAATGTAAAGCAAAAGATATGTCAATCCTCTCCAGAAGATTCTAATAAATTATAGCTATCAAGAATGAATTTATTCAACGCAACGTTACTGCGTCTTAATCCTCTTCCTTCTACTTCAGATATTAGAAAAGCAATACCACGAACTCGTACAGCGTCTTCTATACATACATGAAATTAGCATAGAATAAAGGAATTTCACTCGTGTAATAAAATTAATGTCGTTATTAACTAGAATATCCAGTTCTACCACAACCCGACTCCATTATCAATTACAGTCATTTACATTCTGAGTGAGAGTCAGAAGTTCTGAACGTGCTCGTTAGCTTAAGTTAACCGTTTAATCTGTGAGCAACAAGGCCATTAGATGGATTAGTATACAATATACCGTCGCTCCTGATGGAATCCCTCTTAAACTTTGATATGTACTTCTTGCGAATTTGAATATATTTATATTGTGGCGAAAATGTTCCAAACCATTATTTGTAGAGAAGTGATGCTTTGTATTTAGTTATATATCAAAAAAATATATTTATTATTTTCTATGTAAGCATAAGTTCTACAGAAGTGCTGTCGTTATATTTCATTTTTGATAAAAATTGTAGACCTAATGTCCTTAATAATAACACGGGCCTGCATTTTTTTGGTTGTGTCATGTTTTTCAACTTTTGATGATTGATTCCTATGTATTTTTTTGCGCTGAATCCGAAAATGACCTTACTTTTTTTTCGATCACGTCAGAATGTTTTAAAAATGACAATTTTCAAAATTTGTAATATGTCGAAAAATATCGGAAATATGAGACTTAATGACAGACTTAAAATGGTTTTTTTCTTATAAAATGTATTAGTTTTGGACTTATTCTATGCAATATCATAGCTAAGCAGTTAAAGGGTCTGATGAGAGAGGCAAGGGATCCATTAACCCCTAAAAATTTAATGAAAGCTGCCACAAAATTAGCCTAAATTTCTATTTTATTACATATATACTTAATTTTTATGAGGTTCATCATGCCTTCAACCACTCTTAATGATGAAGTATGTAAAAAAAAATGATTTTATTCTTTGTGTCGGCGTCTTGCATAATGCATGACATACATTATGATATTTTTAAAAATAGGAATATTCGTTGGAATCATCACTTTATATTTCGAAAAATAAAGTTATCCAAATTTGTTGTCTAACCAATCGCTATCGCGATTAAAATAAAGCAGTGGAGGGACGTCAATTAATTTAGTGACACACATTTAGTCAAAACATTCATCCAGGTAATACGAGTTTGGCTGTGTTCCCATTTTCTCTGTGTTCAGGGCTTAAATCGTACCATAAATATGAAGTAGAAGTCGAGATTGCAGACTAAAGAATAGACAGGTTTCCAGTAGGTAACATATAAACATAAAGACTATATGGGATCGTCATAATTCCAGGTTAGTTTTCTCTTTTCCAGTTTTAATATTCATAAAATTTCGTCAACTAATATCCAGTATAATTTAAATTTCCGAAAGACTGTGTCTAGGACACTCCCAGACATTCAGACCGCATAATTAATTAATTAATTTCGAAAATTTAATTTTCTTTAATATTTTCCCATGTTTAAAACATTACAGTAGCTATTAGAGCAGATTTGGCTGTCAAGTGGTAGACTTAACCTTAAATTCTAGCTATGGTTGTTTATTTAGATATTCCTTTTTGTTTTTTCCGTTTTCCAAATTCTGGAATTGTCTTTGATTTATCTGTAATCCCACATTTGTGGCTACTTCCGATAATCTTTATGCTGCCACTCCAAGTTTTTTCTTCTATACCTAAATATTTTTGCCATATTTTCCGCAGAAGTAAAATGCTGATGATAAACAGTATGCCTTTTCTATTGGTCTTGCTATCACGTTTTCTCGAATAAGTAAGACATTCAAAAAATCGTTTTCAAAGGAGAATACAACAAAGTATCCTAAAGAACAATAAGTGCAGACTATATTATATACAATCTAAGATAAGAAATGTATGAAGAAGGAGGAAATTAGATTATCAAATTTGAGACCAAAGATTGCAAAGAAATAATATCTTGAATATATTTTGTATTCATCTTCAAAAGATCAATCTTGTCTTTTATCCGTGGAGTACAATTCAAAAGGAAACTACGTAACTCTATTCTTCCTTACAAAAATATTATGCAAATTCGAGCATATCCTTCACTTCTTTCCAAAGTTTTGGCGGTACTTTTACACTTGATTAGAATATCAATACGCTATGGCAGTGTTTTCACGTTGAACACAAACTTGAATTAAGTGTATATACATAATAAAGAAGAAGATGAAAGCATCACGCACTTACAGAAGAAATATGTGACAGGCCATTCTTTCGGGCTCCAAGAGGCGCCCTTCGCAATCCGGCAACTTCGTAATAACCGCATAAAGTCAATATTACGCTAAGCGTTTAGGAGACACCGGTGCGGGCAGAACTGTAACGTGACATTTCAAAAATCATCGGTAGCGGGCGCTCAACGGAACGGAGCAGCTTTTGAGATGAAGTTTGATAAGTTTTGCGTTAAGTTAATGCCAGGTAAGAACGTACGCTATTCAATGCTTAATATAACAGCATTCGCGTCTGATTTGGACTGAGACGTTACTTAACGGAGAAGTCAAGAGGAGTAAACGAGTATTTGGGCAAGTTTACGCTTTTACATGGTATGCAGTTTGTTTTACTGCAAGCGGATGGTTGTAGCTTCTTGTTGCTCTCAATGTTGTATTTAGCTTTATATTAGATTATCAGTTTGAAAAGAGATGAAAATATGCAGCCCTTAATTCATTCTTGGCCAGAACATAAATTTTTATTTTCTCAATTTTATTATGTAGAATATTGGTAGCAATGAATTAAATTTGGTGCCGTTTCAAATTTTATTGCTTAGTTTTTAAATGCACCAAAATAAAACAAAGGTAGTATTTTTTTGGAAAACTTTGAAACGATTTTGCTTCAAAGAATCCAGGTAGTGGATAACGTTAGTATTTATTGATACTTATATCTTAAGGGATGTTCCGAAAAGATCTGGTTCCTTGCACAGGTGCCCTATTTTCTATTTTTTTGTTCAACACGTATATGCATGTTATTAACAGTTCTTAATCCTGATTTCTCTAATAGTTCTCGTACATGCATAGCCAAATTCTGTAATTTTTCGTATTAGTAGTAAGCCAAAATTGTAAATAAAAATACTGAAAATTATATTTGGATGTGCTGCCTTTAGTCTATTCAAATGTGCACAGACGTACAACATAAAACTTATGGGTCTACATGTAGAGAAAATTGCAACTTACCAAGCAGTCCGTTTGATATTACCGAGAAGTGCATTTTGTTTTCATGTAATTCTTATGTTGATAAACTGTAATTTGCCACTAGGCTTACTCGATAAAGAACCGTTTAATGACTTTTGGTACAAATACAATCCCGAGTTGCGGTTGTCAACGGAGAAAACGGCAGGTAAGCATATTGCATTTGTACGCGATGACGTGGAAAAAAAAATGAAACGCATATTGAAAAAACAGTTTCTTTGGTTATGTGTTGACGAGACAACATGTATAACATCGGTAGATGTTGAACGCTCTTTTTCAAAATATAAACTCATTTTCTCACCACGGCGAACATCGCTCACCGAGACAAATGTGGAAACACATCTAATGGTGTCAACTTTTTGCCACTCTTATCGATATGATGTTAATGCTGATAGTGGTGTTTCTAGTTTTACTGTTCCGTAGCCAAGGCTGCTTAAAAGGGTGTGTTTCACTACTTTTCACATATTATAATTATGTATTAGTTCTGTTATCTTTTTTCTATTTTCTTACTATTGTTTTTGTATACTAGGCAGGTACGGCTATGGCACGGCTCCCTGTTACCAGACCCTAGTGATGAGTTAGTCGAACAATTGAAGAACCAAAGCAGTTAAAATGGGGAAGAAGCTCTTGCCGAATTGCTGGTAATGATATATCTGTTCTTTTTAATTGCAGTAACAAGGAAAACCTTCTAACCTGGAACCGATTTTAAGGAAACTTGGCAGTTTTATAGAATTAATAATAATACCTGAAAAACCAATTTCCGTTTATTTCCGTTACGACAAAAAATATTGAAAAATGTGGGCATGTAGAGTTTTAAAAAGTCTGTTAAGCTACGATCGATTGCTTTATTCTTAAAAATCTTAGCCCCTTTCATTCCTACCAGTAGGGGAAATGTGGAAACAGTGGAACATTCTTTTGTAACATTTGTTGCCATTCTGTATATTTTTTGGCGATACTATTAAAAGAAGCGGATGTACTGTTTGCAACAATATTTAAGTAGTTTCTATGAACAGTTGTTGCGGTGAAAAATATACAGTGTCGCAAAATGTACCATTGTATCCATTGATGTGTAACGATAACAGTAGCGGCTTCTTATTACAGGTTCACACGTTCAAGCCCGCCAAATATCGTCAATTTGAAAAACAAATTTCATTACATTCCGCTAAATATCTTTCTACATATTCAATATATCTGAATACCTTAAAACTTACGTGAATCTGAAAAATATTTAGTGAGATAATTATAAAAATGTATATATTTTTTAAATCGTCCTGTCCTCCTTCCTATAGTCAACAGTAACTGCGAGTACAATAGACAAATACCAATAACTGCACGTGATTGATCAGTGGGCACTTTAAATGGGCGCCATATACAGACTGTCTCACCCTAGCTTCGAAATATTGCGCTTATGGGAACAGTAGTAAGCGTTGCAAGATTTATGCTACTTGATACTTTGATATAGCAAGTTGGTACTGTATACTCACGCTAACTATTGTTATTATTAAAAGGTTAGAAATCTTAGCTGTGCAACAAGCATGCCCTCCTTCTTGTTTTGGAAGGCGCCAGTAACCTCCTTTATCAAATCACTCATAGCAGTGACTGTAAATTTCCTTTTTGAAGAAGCTCACGTTATAAAAGTAACAAGCCTATAGTTTGATTTTTCCTGACTACCTACAAAATTTAAAAAATCGAAAAAATCATTCTTTCACTTTATCAGCATACAAGCGTATTTTCCTCTAGCTAGCATAACACAAAGGAATAATAAAATAGCAGAATAGTAATATGTATGTAACACATTAATAACCTTTTCTACAAAACCAAAAAAGATCTTGTCAGTAGCAGAATATTGCCAACAAAATGCAACTATATAACAACATTCACGGTGATAATCAAATTCAAGTTAATTTCTCGCACCAACGAGTTCACCCGTCGCCCCCGTCGAGACAGTACGCGACTGAATATAAAGGACAAAAGAAGGGCCGCAGCGCGAAATAAGGACTTTATTACATCGAGTCGCAGCAGGCGAAGGAGAAAAGAAAAAAGGAGGACTTCATAAATGATAATAAACACTCTCCACCATTGAATCGCCCTTTTGTTGTTTCAACGCAGAAGCTCCAAATAATAATTTAGAGACGCCCGTCGTCTTCCCGAAAGACACACAAGCGCACGATGCTGACGTACGCCTTCTTTATTAGGGAAGGAGAAGGTCTCCGAGGCCGTAGCGGCGTCCGGATAAATTGAATTTTTTTTTAAATCTTTTATATTGTCGCTCCACGAGGGCATTTAAAATTACACCGCTATGATAATTTTTTTCCGTCTCTGTGTTAGAGTGACGGTAGGAGATTTGATAAAACGATTATTATCTAATTTCTTTTGAAGGAGAAAGATTGGCAGGAAGTTCGGGTTGGCGTAAGTAGAGCTAAAGCGGGTAAATTGGGAGATTCTATTCATCCATAAGTATCAGTTTAGCTGATAAAGAAAAAAACTAAATTTACTTGAGATCCTTGCCTTCGGGATGGAAAGTCGAAATTATTTTCTTTTGAAAGAAAGATAATGTTATGATACTTATTACTCAAAAGTGTATCTATTCTATTTACATACATTTGAAATTGAGGTTGCTTTCATTTGTAATTATTATTGATTGCAAGGAGCAAAGCGAAGCAGCGCTGGTGGCCTCTTCCCTCGACTTTTCTCTAGATTAATGCTTTGTCTTTGTTTTATACATGAGCATAAAGCAAAACAAAATAGTCCAGTCAAATTCACCATCGAGAAACTTAATTATATCGTTAATTCAAAATTAAGTAAACGGATTGTGTGTTAGTGATCGTACCACTACTCACTAGTTTGCTAGCTCGGGCCGAACCGGCCCGACAGGTTCGCCGTTTGTCGGCCCATCTGTTCGGCCCGTCATGTCTTTGCAAATCTTGCTGAAAATGTTACTAATCATGCTTTCTCAGGAGATGGCATCAACTTTAAATAAATCGATAAATATCTCAAACAAATGCCTAGTGGGTTTTACATCGCTCCGGTAGTTGAACAAGACGTCCAAGCAACTATTGATAGGTTGCAGGCATCCACGTTGTGGGCGATGATTCTTCTAATTCTTGTGTTGTTAAACGGTGCACAAAACATATACCATCCCCTACATCTTATTTAATTAATTTCTCGTTTCGAAAAGGTGTTTTTCCTTCAGCGTTGAGAACAGGCTGCATTAAACCGATCTTCAAGAAAGGTGAAAATTATCGCCCGGTTTCTATTCTACCCTTTCCAAAATTTATGTCAATTATGAATAAAAACCTATTAAATTACTTTAACAAATTTAATCTCTTTTCATCATACCAGCACGACTTTACTTCTGGTCGTTCTACCAATACTGCCCTGTTTAATCTGCTGGGATGTGTCAGTGGGGCGGTGGATCCGGGAGCTCTGTCTCTGACTATTTTAATTGACTTATCCAAAGCTTTTGATATTATGAACCATGACATACTGTTTCATAAACTTTGTGCATATGGTATTAAGGGAGTAGCTTTGGAATGGTTCAAATCGTATCTAACTAAACGTATCCAGAAGGTAGTCATTGGGGGTTATTAATCTGGTCCTGAATATATTACCATGAGGGTGCCACAAGGTTCCATACTTGGACCCACTCTCTTCCTGATTTTTATTAATGACTTCTTTGTGTCTAGTACAGATTTTGATGCGCTGTCTTTGTATGCAGACGACATAAATGTTATTATTAACGCAACCTATCCTCATGATTTGTGTCTTAAAGCTAATACTATCTACAGGAAAATCAACACCTGGATGTCTTGCAATCATTTAATAATAAATTCGTCAAAAATAAAATTAGTGCTGTTCAATCATACCTCAAATTATAATTTCAAGGACTTATCATTACACAAAGAGTTTATAACTTTTGATTGCTCAGTAAAGATCTTAAGCATTTTTATTGATGATGAACTAAAATTGAAGAATCATGTCGACGATCTCAGTAAAAGGTTAACGCAAAGCTGCAATGCAATGTAAATTTAAAAAAATGGAGTTATCAGATTTTAAAGAAATTTTACTATTCGGATTTCTACTCCAGAATAATTTATGGAATAAATCATTGGGTTCTTAGTTTCACTTCTAACCGCATATTTACCTTGCAAAAAAGAATCATTCGCATAATGTGTGATCTCAATTGGCGTGAATCCTGTAGAGATACCTAGTCTAGGAAATTTTTAACACTTTGTAATGCCTACATATACGAAGTTTGTTTTGTCTATAAACATCGATCCGAATTCTCTGTTAATGTTTCTCATAGTTACATGACTCGTCATTTGGATTACTTGCTACCACCTCAACATAGAACGACCTATTTTCAAAAACTTATTGCTCTCGTAACTTTGTTCTCTCCTCTGACGTCCCCCAGGGATCAAATCTGGGACCCTTACTGTTTGTGCTTTATATTAACGACCTGCTTTTAAAAATTGACCTTCCCACCCTCGAAAAAATGGTCTTGATATGTTAGTAGAATGGTGAGAGCTTTTTAGGCTCAAGTTAAATGTTGATAAATGCTGTGTACTTACCTACTCGTGTTCTTGTTCACCGTACTTATTGTAATACCAAATCAGAGATACCAATTTGTCACGTAACCTTGAGTTTAAGGATTTAGGTGTACACTTCGATACCACTCTCACATTTAAAGCTCACATTAACAATATTTGTTCTGAAGCCATGAAATCTCTGGATTTTGTGATGCGTGTCTCTAAATACTTCAGTAATCCTTCTTTACTAAAGTCGTTATACTTTGCCTTTGTACTCAGTAAACTGGAGTATGCCGCTCTAATTTGGTATCCCTTATATACTTGTGACCTTCTCAATCTAGATCGTATCCATCGGAAACTTTTAAAATTCCTGTCATTTAAGATTGATGGAAGTTACCCTGAGAGAGGTACTCCATAGAATGGACTACTGGTAAGGCACGACATGCTGGCTTTGAATACAAGAAGGGATGGCATCTGCGAGAAATTTCTACAGAAATTGCTTAGAAATGACATAGATTGTCTATACATACTGGAACGAATGAATTTTCTTGTGCCACGTTTGAATTCAAGATCTGATAGTGGCTTCATTCTTCCATTCGCAAGGACTAACACAATGAGACGAGCGCCGACGTATACGATATGACTTATTTAAGTAAAAATGTACTCTTCAGTATTAAAAAATTAATAATAATTTCAACGACAATTTACATATTACTTATTTAATCAGTAACATGGATATACTAAAACAGCAAGAGATTTTTCCTTCTTTATGGCAACACTGTTTTAGTTCCACGAATTACATTTTTTCGTATAAATTTATCGATAATGAATTTATGATGCCTTTCAAAACAATGTCTTTATTGTAAAATTTGAAAATATTACAATATTTTTAATTTTTTTAATCTCATATATCAAACATTTATAACGAAGGTGTAGCGCGAAACAAGAACAGTGTTTCCACATTACATTCTACAGCACACATTAATGGTATTGTTCCATCATTCCATTATTTTTCACTAGCCTCTTTTGAAAGTGAACATGTTCCGCTCCATACTTGTTATACTTTTTGCTGGCAAACTATTGCGGAATTGTTACGCGACTATTTCGCGTGAACGCAGGCATTAGTACCATCATAGTACCGTTGTGCGGTTTACACAACTCCAGTTCGGTCCGCCACTGTTTAAGAATTTATGTTCTACAATTTGGCGTTGTAATTAAATCAATAATAATAATTTATTAGCTCCGTATATGGATTTGGGCTACGTACGTACGTATATGTGGATCGTACATTGTTGTCAGTTCTACTTGTTTCCGAAACTGTGCGCAGATAATTTATACCTAAGCTACACTCTATGTGTACACACTACCGGCCATAATTATTTGTCCACCTACATTTTTGCTTGGGTTTAGAAAATTATTTATTTGTTCTTATTTAGGGGGTATAACTATAAGTAATTCGGCAAAAGACTCCTCTGATACTTAGTTATCGATTGAATCTCCCTAACCCGATAATTAGGGATCCAGGTAGGGCCATGAAAAGACCCGAAATGTAATACAATTATCCTTCACTAATAAATATTTAATGTAGTGCAGGTAAAGATGATAATTCCCTATTTATTCGAACTAGAATTATGAATTTACATTTAGTAATTATTGTTCTTTTAAACAGTGAATATGGTTAATAAAATTAGTATTAAAATGCCGAAAATAAGAGAGTTGCCTTTAGAAAACCGCGCAATAATTGCTGCTTTGCATAATCTTGGCCGAAGTGACAGAGATATCGCAAGGGAATTGAAATTAAGTCGCCGAATTGCTAAAAATATCTAGAGGTTGCCACATTATTAAATGGAAGACGACCAGGGCGACGGAAAGTGACAACACCAGCGGAAGATCGTCGAACAATTATGATGAGCAAACGGAATAGACGAAAAACTACACCTGAAATAATGGCTAAAATAAATATTGAGCGTGAAAAACGAGTTAGTTTAGTGAAAAGGAGGTTAAGACAGGGTAGTTTATTTTGCCGAATAGCTTCGAGTAAACCATTCTTACGCAAGCAAAATCAAATAATACGGCTGCAGTGGGTTAGAGAGCATCAACATTGGATAATTGATGAGTGGAAAAATGTTGTCTGAGCGATGAGTCCAAATTTGAGTTCTTCGGTTCCAAGAGAAGAACGTTTGTTGGAAGTTCGAAAAGAGAACGAGCAGTTGAATCATGGGTAGTACCCACAGTCAAGCATGGGGACGGATCGGTATTGGTTTGGGGTTGTTTTGGCGCCGTATCCGTAGGAGATTTGGTTAAAATAGAGGAATTTGAAGAAAAGAGCGCTATCAGGAAATTTTTGAAACAGATGCTATACTATCTGGAATGAGAATAATCGGTGACTGTTTTATATTTCAACATGACAATGATCGGAAGCATACCTCTAAACTGTTCCGCGGGAGGAACTCGATAGGCAGGTGAAAATAAATCCTTCAACTTCCAAGGAATCGTTGTGGAAACAACTACAAGAAGCCTGACTTAAAACAGAACCCGCTACTCTGACGAAATTGGTAGAGGGAATGCCGCAAGTGTGTTCCCCAATTATTAATAGTCAAAACAAAAAACGGATACTCTAAAACTGTGGCACTGGAACACTGAAACAGTTCACTAAAACCCTAACCACAACACTTAATTCGTACTAGACGCACGTTTCGATAGCCAAGCTACCATCATCAGCAGCAAGACTGAACTGTTCAGTCTTGCTGCTGATGATGATAGCTTGGCTATCGAAACGTGCGTCCAGTACGAATTAAGTGTTGTGGTTAGGGTTTTAGTGAACTGTTTCATTAATAGTCAAGGTGGACATTTTGACGAAACGAAGATTTAATGTTGTCTCAAATAAATTTTATAATTGAATAAAGACTATTAATTTCTTTGTTTTAAGAGTATTTCATTAAATACAAAACTACCATTTCTTTTTCAGTTAGCACTTCCCTTATTTATGCGTATTTCTTTGGGCGGGCATATTTCTTTGGCCGGTAGTATACATATTCACCACTATATTTCGGTATAATACGCCACGTAATGGTTATACATACAGCGGCAATAAATAGAACACATTAAGTGCTACTGCAATGATGTTAAATTTGTCGCTCGGGTTAAGGTTCGGTGGTCATAGTTCTAATTTTCTCTATTGAAACCAATGCTGAAATTAATTGAAAAGTGTTAATTATTTTTGATAATGTAGAATCCATACAAATTGTATGTCAATGAAGTATATTGAAAGTAGAATTGTGTGGAATCTGCACAGTCAAGAAAAAAGAGTGCCTCTGTCTACGCTTTATGGAAGGATCCAAACTATCACCCATAACAATTTCTTGAAGAGTCACTTTGACTTATCCAAACAAGCAGACAGGGGTAAAATGCCTAAGAGTGTCCAGAGGAAACCTCTGTATAGTTGTTGGCATTCCGACTAGGTAAAGAAGTCCTCTTCAGAATGAAATTAACCGGAAACCTGACATGCAAAGTAATGGAACATTTTCTCGGCAAATGTCCAGCGTTGGCGTCAATTAGAAGGACCGTGTTGAGTGAGGTTGCAGCTATACCTTGCCGCCCTTAAAGCAATTCCTGTGGGTAACGTGCGAACTTATGGTAAGGCAGTGGGTTGTTGATAGCCTAACCGGCTCTCCAATATATAATGGCCCTATTCTGTCCTAAATTCCATAACATCCAACATACTTTCTAGTTGTCCATAATACAACATCTTCTAGTAAGGAATATTTAATCAAACTACAAGAAAAAAAGAATCCTTTATAGTCCATCGTCTTAAGGGTGTTTTTATTGCAACAAATAACAATTAATATATTTGAACTACGTCCGTTACTACTACGAGCGTAGTCTGAAAAGATTCCAGCCTAACACGGAAACAAATATCTTTTGTCAAATTTAGTTTTATTTCTCAACATAGTCTTCTTGTAAGTCTATACACTTTTCCCAGCGGTACCCCCATCCCTTTAATCCGCTCAAATAGTAGTTACACAAAATAGGCATGATGGCCCCCTCATTCAATGAAAATCTCTGTCTTAGGAAACAGAAAAAGGTCGCTGGGAGTCAGATCTGATGAATAAGGTGGGTGACCTATCAATTCTAATCCCAATTTGTGAATTTTTGCCAAGGCGGCCTCTGAAGCGTGAGTGAAACAACTTCATTTTCTTCAAATGTGACCATTCTTCCGCAATTTCTGCCCTCAGATTGTCGAGTAGTGATCCGTAGTACGACCCCGTTAATGTTTTTGCTTTTTCAAGATAGTCGGTCAACACAAATCCGTAACTATCCCAAAAATCAATCACCTTCACTTTCCCGGCGGATGGAATAATCTTCACATTTTTCGGAGCCGATTCACTCTTCGCAGTCAAGTTTTGACCGTGTTTTGGTTTCAAGGGTGTACTGGTCTATCCAAGCTTCATTTACAGTTATTAATTGACGCCAAAACTCCGACTTTAAAAAAACTTAAACTGCTTCAACAGGGCTGTTGAAATGTTCATTCGAATGCGTTTTGGAGTGAGGAAGGCCGACGCCCAATGCGCGGTTAGTTTTTTCATGCCCAAATCTTCAGTCAATGCGCTCTTTCGAAATGCCCGCAGCCTCTGCTATCTCTCTAACCTTAATTCAACAGTCGTCTAGCACCTTTTGGTGAACTTTTCCGATGTTATCGGTAGTGGTTGCAGTTTTTGGCCGTCCTAAACATTCATCGCCAACCAAGCTGCTACGACCACGTTTCAATTCAGCTGCCCAAAATTTAATTGTGGTAAATGATGTTGCAGACCTCCCGTAAACAGCGTCCATCTCAGCTTCAATTTGTGTAGGCGTATTGCCGTTCAAATGCAAGAGCTTAAAGACGGCTCGATATTCGATTTGTTACCATTTTTACAGGAACACTAACATCGACTGACACAAACAACTGTTAAACAACAACTGAGTGTTCTACATAGTTCAAATATTTAAAAGTACATATCTTTCAACGCATGCGCAGTTACATTCCCAGAATATTTTTGACGAGTAATGCCATCTCCATGTTGAGGCTTTAAACTTTTCAAACTACTCTCGTAGATGGCATTCTCTATCTGATCAAGCTGTACATGCTGGTCAATTTTTTAAGGTTTTCATGGCTTCATTATAAATAGTCAACAATTAATACTATTGCAGTGGTGTTAAGACACAATTAAGATAAATAAAAGTACAGTTTCACATTGCAAATGTTTACATCTCTGGTCCTCCTTAGCTACCTCTACAACACATAGATACGTGACCTCTTTATTCGTGTTTGCATTTTTGCATACAACAAAAACACCAAAATTAATTTATTTCCAAAACTCCATTGCGTTACATTACATTACCAAGGTGCACATAGCTTTAATTCCTGCAAATCAAACACAGGCTAACAGTCACGCATATGAATCGAATGGCAAAACAAATCGAAAATCAGAGTTCCGCAGGTTTCTCTCTTATTTAATTTAAATTTGCATCACTAGCGTTTACAACCAAAACGATTAGCCTTTAATAAACCCGCCAGAATTTACCATTTTCGTTTTTCGCCTCATGTTCGGACAAAAAAAAAAGCCATTTCTTTTTTGTTATTCGAAAATACGAACCGTTCCGCGTAACAACAAATATTATAAAACACACGAAAGCACGGACTCTCTAGCGAGCTCAGTGGCGCCCGAGCGAAAAGTTCCATTGTCCATAAATCGCGAACGCTAGGTAACGCCCTCTGTCGCAAAAACGTTTAACTTCCACGACACAATAACCGGTATACCGCGTACAACACGCTCGGCGTCTATATTTTGTTGTAGGTACAGAAGGACATTAATAAATGCAAAAAACTGAAGTGGACTGGCACTCCAACGGGTAGCTGGGCGTGAAAAGAAAGGGTGTAGTTGGGTCGCGGGGTCGCACAACGTTCCGGCTGATGGGTTGAGGTAATACTGCTGCTTTCTCGTTCCACCACCGCCGCCCATTTCGCCCGCTCGGCTTATGAAATACGATCACTTTACACTTTCTGTAGTACTCGTAGAATGTTGGTAAGGACCTTCGGTAATGCGATATATTTATTCTATTTGTTTCCCTTTTTGCTACGCCTAAGGTGCCCTTACGGTTCGGAAAGAATGCTGGTGAAACGGATCGAAATTTATTGCGATCTCACTCTGTTCGATATACGTTTTCAATATTGGTCGTAAAAGTGTCTATACCCATCCATTATTTATCAGGAATAAGGGTCCAGTAAGCGGTGTGATATTTTCTAAGTTAAAAGTGGGCGTTGATGGGTAGGTAGATATTGATTAATGGAAGAAGACAAAATGGCGATAACTTTATATAAATATGATTTTAATCCCAATAATTATCAAAGATCTGACAGTATGCAAGCAATTAAACCATGAAATCAGAAGGAAAACCTCTAATTGAGTTGGAACTTTTAAAATCTTTTTGCCACCATTCCAACTTTACGCAATCTAAATATATACTTATATATCCATCGTTCCAGGTTTTTATGTACTATTGTTCAATAATATTCCATCCAACACGTTACTAACTGATGCCTCCACTTCATTAGCAATTTCTGCGAAAACTGATTTCCAAGGAAACAAAGCAGAAATTCAAAGGAGCAATTCATTTTAATTACTTACTTCGTTAAATTCTTTAGTGCAATGGCACTACCTTATGCATTCGTCTCTGAATATTAATAAATATCTTACACATGAAAAAAGTGCCTAGTAACAATAACCAAAATAATGCTAATATAGCTAATAGTATCGGTTGAATCACTCCCGGCGAAAACAACGCTGCAGTTTATGGGCGATTTCTGACGGCGATGTCTAAACGGCACGATTATACATCTTGGCACTAGGTGGCGCAAAGAAATATATTTTGGTGCTGTTTGTGGAGATTGGTGGCATAAACCTGAGAGGTGAACAACACCGGCGAGAACGAATTGTATTCGAAGCAACACTGATGACGCCGGGTAGGCAGAAACATGTCCGTTTGCTAGTGCTTTTCTCTTCTCACATTGTTTTTGCCGAGAGTAATTCCTCCATGAGATATATTAGCATTATTTTAGTTAATAAATATCTTATTCTCTCACTTCTTCTTTTTCACCTCCAAAGAATGTTACTTACAAATGGTCAAAAGCACCTATCAACTTATTAGAAGATGTACTTCAAATTATCGGAAGTGCAGTATTGTTCCGCGGAAAATAAATAAAAGTGTCTATAGTAGTTTTATCTAATTTTAAACACAAGAACATAAGAAATTCAAATTAAGACTGAAAAAATCTCTTTGGTCAAAATCAAGTCATATTCTTTTTAATACCAGCAACGTTTCTGTTTCTTCTATAACAATGTTAGGAGCTTTTATGCAACTTCATTGATTATCTTCCACGAAAAGTTAAATTTTTCCAAAAAAAAATTAAAAACAAAAAGGCTCAAACGGCTAGATTTCAGTGAACTGATTAAAATAACGGTACTAAACTAAACATGATAACAGCTGTCAAAAATACTTGTATAGCAATACTATGACTTTTAACCTAAGTGACATCCAATCTGTTTTCCTTAAAGGTAACTGTTAGTGCTTTTATTGTGATCGATTAAATTTTCCACATATTTTCCAATAATCTAATAGCATACGCAATTATAAAAAAAGGTACCCTACTGTAGCTTCTAAAAATGTGAATCTCACGTTTGACAAATAAATTTCCATTAGGCGTTGTCACCGGCAAGCAGCTAATGCATACAGCAGATGGATGGTAATCGATAAGAAAAGTGAGTTAACAAAACGAGCCAATGGGTGTTCGTTGCATTTTTTCGTCACAATGCAATGGTTACAGAGGTTCAGTGCACACAGATTGACCCATTTTTCTAACTCGTTGCTCTCATCGTTTATTGCAGCTCCACTATAAACGCACCCTTAAGATAACTGTTCACTACAAAAAAATCGATGATATCAATAGCTTCAGGCATAGACTCACCTACGTACAAATTGTCCAAATGGCTAGTAACGAATACAAAAATTTACCCATCAAAGTAGACAGCCTTGAAGTAGAAAATTCACTAGATTTTGTAAATAAGGTTAATAATATTGAATTAGAAGATGGGGAAATTTTTGTATCATTTGATGTTTGATGATGGAATACAAAAGACTAACTTTGCTTTGCTTGAATCAAAATCGTTTTCAAATAGGGGGTAAATAGTTTGAACAACTCGAAGGTACGGTGATGGGCAATCCGCTAGCCTCTTTCATAGGTTCATGAGTAAATTTGAAACGTGTTTGAAAAAGGACACCGTATATTTCCCTAGAATTTGATTTAGGTATGTGGATATTTTCGCGGTTTTTGATACCAAAAAAAGTATCATTCCGGATTTCTTCGCGACTCTTAATTCAAAATTCGAAACTATTAAATTTACAGTAAAAGAAGGAGTGAGAAATCGACTCCCGTTCTTGGATAGTTTAGTAATTAGAAACAATGAAAAACGGGAAATAGACATCTATAGAGAAGAAACAAACGCTAATAGATACATTATGACTGATTTTAACCACTGTGGACAACACAAAATAACCGCGATTAGTTTCTTAATTAATAGACTGGTGAAATTCTCTTTGAATAAAAGTAGGTACAATAAAGAGCTTAAATTCATAAAAATTTATTATAATATAAGTTATTTACAATGGTTACTCATCTATAGATATCGAGTGCATCCTTAAGAAAGTCCAACATAGGCATTATGTAAGAAATTCCACGACTTGATCCCGGTCCCGGATCCACAGAATATCGGAAGGTATTAGTAAAGTTTTTAGAGGACAAGATATCAACGTATGATTCAGTTCACATAATACACGCAAAAACCTGCTTGTCAATCCGAATGGTAAACCAGACATGAAAGAAAGGTTGAGAATTTATAAAATTGCATGTAATGACTGTGATAAAGCCTATATTGGTCAAACAAAACGAGCGATAGGTACTAGATTCAATGAATATATCAGATGCTGCAGGTTCAACAAAACAGGAGCGTCAAGTGTAGCACAACACATAAACGAAACTAGGCACAATATTAAATTAGAAAACCTGAAATTAATTAAGAGCGTAACCTCGCGTCGTGAACTAGACTCATTTGAAGCCATCTATATAGAAAAGGAAAGCAATCTGTTAAACAGAAATAACTCGCCACTTTATTACTCTTGTCTTTTTGGATAAAACGAACATATGGTTTAAATAAAGTGCTACATTTACAAAAGACTTTTGTCGTCGTGTCCTGTACGTATTGAATGGTTTAAATTTAAAATGTATAGACGGAAGAAAAACAGATTTGACGAGACGGAACCTTATATGTATACGCAACTGTTCTCAGAGGTGTGTCCACTTGACGCTTTTAATAAGTTTGTTTGTGAGTTCTGCCTGCGAGTTGTCCAAAAGCTGCTCCAATTAACAAAAGAACACTAATGAGAAAATGTGTTAGATTAAACCATGTACCAGTAACCAGTATACCATGAACGTAGAGTAGAGATGGGGCTATGTAACACTCTAATAAGGGAAGTTCGAGTTTTTGTTCGTATAGATAATAGAAACAATCATTCACTGCAAT
The DNA here is from genome assembly GCA_029619315.2 of Dynastes maya. Classification (NCBI taxonomy): domain Eukaryota; kingdom Metazoa; phylum Arthropoda; class Insecta; order Coleoptera; family Scarabaeidae; genus Dynastes; species Dynastes maya. The sequence continues at coordinate 40,490,096 of JAROYE020000006.1, read as the reverse complement.
GGATTAATATCACTTTTCTAGTACCTTACTCTTTAACCTTTTGTACAAATAAAGGCGCATTTGCACCGTTTAATTATTAACGAATCAATACCGGCCCCATTCATCTCAATTAAGTTTTCCATTTCAAAGCTCCTGGAAGAGTGGCATCGGTCACAATAAAAAATTAGTCCGAAACGGGAAAGGACCGGTTGCCGTGACGGTAAGAACCCTAGTAAATAATTGATCAACAATTAGATATTGTAAATATTTAAGCGGAAATGTATAAAACCCGTCTGGGAGTCAACTTCCAGTTTTATGATTTTAAAAGCCCGGTATCCCGGCGCTCGGCATAGCGGCGTGGAGTTCCCAAAAACTCCCCCCTAAGTTCGGTCCTCGCGCTCTTGGCTCGCCTTTTCATCCCCCCATCCACCCATATTTCTCTTGTACTCGTTTGGGTCATTACCTCTTTTACCGGCAGCCGCTTATTCCACAACATACCGCCTCTCCACTCTTTGCTTCTCTCTTCCCTTATCTCGCTTCTTAGGAATGGTTCATTAACTTAATGTACGGTATAATTTCACATCTTGACTTAGGTTACGTCCTAATTTCTTCTCTCTTTCAATGACACGCAGTCGTTACGGTCATATTTACAGGATCGGACTCAGAGATATTTTATTATGATCATTTCTTAAAACTTTATTAAAACAGAAATTTGACTTTTATACGGAGTTTGTTTCATATTATGCATTTATTAATTCAGTTTCATTATAATTTGAATTATGCGTGGGGTATTTTTTCAACCTCCGAACACGCTGCTAAGTGACCGGCCAGGCAGTAGGACGCGGCACTGCAGACTGCGCATCTCCCCCTCCATAGCGTCCGCCAATGCCAAGTCCAACACATCATTTGAGCTGAGCTGTAGGCCAGTTAACATGGCCGGTATGATTCACTCTACCGTCAAGTGCAGTTGTACAGCGTCATTCCTTTTCTACAGGCAGAAGAAAATATCGCAGCAGAAATTCATCGCAAAATGAGCTGTGTAAACTTCATGGGTAATGGTGTTGTACGAGAATGGTGTACGAAATTTGATGATTGCCAAATCAAACTTCATGATAAAGGTGGACAAGGACGCAAGTCTGTCATGGATTGTCTGCGAAATCTCCGGTCATTTCAAGGTCAGCTCTGCACACGATCGTCGCAAAACACCTAGGCTACCGAAAACTTTGTCCACATTGGATCCTCAAAATGCTGTCTGGGTACCGTAAAACACGGCGCATGGCATCAGTTTTAACCTTTCTTACACCTAATGAGGAGGAAGAGTTTTTGAAATCAATCATAGTAGAAGATGAAACTTGGATTCTTGATGACAACCCAAAATTGAAAAAAAAAACAAACAATGGATGCACACAAACTACCCGAACAAACTCAAAAAGTGCAAACAAATGTTCAGCAAGAGGAAAACCATGGCTACCGTCTTCTAAGATCAGAAAATTGTGTTCGTTGTGCAATTTATGGAGCCAGAAACTACGACCATTGCAAATGTGTATTGCCAAGCATTACGTCGCCTGTGAAGGGTGAGAACAAAAAAAAAACCATGCCATCTTCTGGAATTGCTTTGATTCATGACAATGCACGACCGCATATTGCTGCGACAACCTAACAGCTTCTTATGTAATTTCAGTAGAAAGTGTCCCACCCGGCGCAGATCCCCGACATTTGCTTCGAACTAATTTCGACTTTTTCGACAACCGGAGACAAATCTGGGAGGACAGCAAGAAAGACGTATAACAAATGTTTCAATCTTCACCGTGATTATGTCGAAAAGGAATTTTTTATTTATGCACGCTTGTCTTTATCTTTGAGAGGTTGAAAAAATACCCCTCGTATAAAATCTACTTGGGTAAAGAAAACATTAGGTGATATCTGAAATACTCTAGGTTTTTAATATCATCAGGAACTTTTCATTTTAAACCTAAGAAAGAACTTTGTCTATGTCTCCTGTTCTTGTGTCACGTCTCCAAATAAAACATTATCCTCGTTCGCTTTCGTTGATGATATACAGAATACGGAAGACACCTGGAATTAAATAACATACCACTAGATGTAATACAATCATCGAATCAGTACTAGATTATCGATGCCCCTAATCAAGTGCACGGCATGAAAAGTCCACTTCGCTAAGTACTTCTCGAGTGATCCTATGTACCATCCACACTCTATGTAGTTGTTTTGCTTTTTGTAACCGTCATATTTTGTTATTCGATTTAGAGTGGTTGAAAGGAAGATCAAAATCAATTTTGCTGCATTTTGAAGCCTGCCCTGCCTGAATGTCTTTAGTTAAATGACTAGTTAGCTAGTTATGACACTATGTGATATAATTTAAGTAACGATTTTTTAAGGCTTCCTTAAATTTTGTAGTCATTAATTAGAATCACTATAAATGTGAAGTTTTCCACGATACATTTCTAAAAAAATAGTGATCCAGGTACTAATTCTTCTGGGCTTTGCAAGATACAGACGACAATAAGAAAAATATAAAGACATTAACTCGAAGAACTAACTTCAAGAAAGCAATACTACCAAATATGCAATATTAATTAAAGTAGCGACAAAGACAGAAATAATGACGTTTAAATATTCTCCATTGTTGTAGCATAAAATCCGATTTAGAACAGATGCCCAAAGTTTAATTACACGCCATCGCAGGCTAATCTCATCCCATGTTACCAATGCATTTATAAAAGGCACAATGACCTACCATCAAACCTAAAACTATACTCTGTTGACCAATTCCAATGTAAGTCACGTTTTTGGACCAAGGATCTGGTTGATGTGTTGTAGATTTCCTAGTTAAAATACTAGATTTGATACAACTACCAAATTGCTTATGTTTCTGTCTTCAAGAAAGCAATACCACCGAGTATTAGTAAAGAAAGCGACAGAGATAGACCGTGATACTTTTAATAAAGAAAATAGATATAACTTATGCGCGTAGGAGTGATTACCACAATCAACATTGAAGATAAGACTACCAAAACTATGCACATGTAATACAATAAACAAGGTAGCACGAAGTCCTGACGCAAATTTTGTCGCACCGAATGTAGAGGACTGCGAATATGTAATTACTGATTTCCACTGTCAATCGTTTTTTTGGACAGTGAACGTTTTGAACTAAAAAGCAATCTGGTATAGAGAAATTAGCGCTTGCCAATTCACCAAAAAAGAAAGTGCATGCTTTAGCATCTCCCTAGGGAGTTCGTTACATTCTTTATTAACGATTCTTGTGGTTTATTATGGTTGCACCAGGTGATGTAAAACCTAGCTCAAAACTGCTTACTGTCCAAAAATTTAGTTTATGTCTCAACAGAGAAAAGAAATACATACATATATATGACTTTCCATTTCTGTAAGAATATTGCCGCTTCTTGTTCTAGGTTTTCTAATCCGAATTTTGGAGTGGATTAGTCCCCTGTAGTATTCCTCGCTTTGCGCTCCTAGAACTTGTTGTGCGCCCTAGTTAACTTCGCTATCTCTTGCTATTCTTCCCTCTCTTTCACACTCTGATTCCAATCACGTATTTCCATCAAATCAATATCTTGTTTCACCTCCTCTATCCATCTTCCCTTTGGTCTTCCTTTACGTCTTCCGGTGGTTGGGCTCTATTTCGTAATCTTCTTAGTGATTTCATTTACCTCACTTCTCATGATATGGCCAAATCACCTGATACGTTGAGATTTAATATATCTCACAATGTCTTCTCCCTCCAGGTCCTGTAATATTTCATAGTTCATTCTGACTCTGTATTTTCCGTTTTTTATCTTCATTGGTCCTGTTATGGTTCTAATTATTCTTCGTTCGAAAATCCGCAGTTGTTCTTTATCTTTGCTTGATATGCACATCACCTCTGCTGCATACATTGCCATAGGTCGTATTAGTGTCTTATGTATTTTAATTTTAGAGCGTTTACTAATACGTTTGTTCTTCAGCAGATTTTTGTTGCTATAAAATGCCTTGTACACAGCTTGTATTTTTGCTCTTATTTATTCCCTTCTATCATTTGTGCTTGTTATATTCACTCCGAGATATTTAAATTTCTTCACCTCCCCGAAGATATAACTTCCCATTTTTAATTCCTACTGTCTTATATCCGCTTCACGTCCACATCTGATATATTTTATTTTTTCTCGTTCATTTCCAGGCCATAATACGCTGCTTTCCTATACGGTATCATTAATATCTCAGTCAATCATTTTCTCGATCTAGATATTATCACAACACCATCTGGGTATCCAATAATTTGTGCTTCTTTCGTTATAATCGTTCCGAAATACACTAATTTAAAATAAACAAAGGAATATTAGTGTTTTTCTCGGCTTATTCTACAAACTTGATTAACAATATTTGAGAAGCCTAAAACACTATTCCATTTCTTCCCACTAATCTTAGTTGCAACTCTGTCAATTTTTTGTAATGATTACCCCTAAATGCTAAATCATAATGGACGGCCAAATTAAAAACAAAATAAACTGCTTGCAACATTCCGTCTAGATGTTTTCTTTAAAATATTTAAACACTACCCTAAGCCGATCCTGCATAATTTGCATGAATCAAGCGAAAGAGTCGGGGATAATCTGAAGCGCTTGGAACACGGCTGTTCCGTTGGTTCTTGGTTACCATTCTTCGCAAAATTTATGACCTCTTTAAGAGAAAAATGTATTTAAAATTAACTCGCCAAAGTTGTATGTCAGAAGATCGAATAAAGTTACGAAATAATCCCCAAACTTTATGTAATACCAAACGCCATAAGAGCTAAGTTAGCCTAACTTCCATAATAATTTACAAGAAAGTCAGTGTGGAGCAATTTAATCTTATAAATAATTTTGGTGGAGGAGCCGGTTAGTATTAGGAAGCTTCTGATTACTTTTAGTTTTATAATAAAGAAAATGTCGCACGCAAGTAGTAAAAAAGAGTTAGAAATGTGGAGTTATGGAACTAGACCGGTAAAAGATATTCAATCACACTGTCGATGCTTTACACAACACCTAACAAATCACAGCAATAAAATCCAACAGGATTTTTTTTTCTTTTCTTTGAAATTCAATTTACGCAATGTCCCGAAGGTACTTGCCTACTTTATGACCTTCGCTCTTTTTCTACCTCCTATTTTTTCGTCTGCCCGTTTAGGAGGTCGTTAATTCTCGTTTTCTCCATTGTGAAAGGTGTGTGCTCGTATGTGGGTCCGTTGCGTTACGCAAACATATATCAGTCAGTAGTACTTTCTGGTGTGCCTCCGCTGGCGTTTTCTGTCTGCAAATTGATATAAAGCAGCGTTCTGCGACCGTAAGTATATTTACTCTCGAGCGAAGGTACATAAAGAAGAGAAAATATCGCAGATAGAGCGAGGTGCAACAAGTGATTGACGAAGACGCAACGACAATAAAACCCTCCCGCTTCGGAAAAATCGAGGCGAGGTAGAAAGATGATCAACACGATGATAATGTTTACATTCGTTAAAGAAGATTTCTAGTACGTGATAAAAATAAGGATCGCATTCTTACTGGCGTAATTGTAGTTTAAATTAAATGGTAAAGCACTTCAAAGAAAAATGAATTCTCGTGCATAATTTTGAGAAAATATCAGGATAAAGTGAGACAGACGAGCATCAAACAGACAATCCCCGCCGAGAGGGCAAGCATAACGCACGTATACGTGTCCTTATCTCGGAGTGCCGGAACTTCGTCGGAGTACGTAGTGTACCTATTGTCATGATTGCCATCCGTCGCTCCTTCGCCAATACGCAGTGCAGCGTTCGGACCCGCACAATATTAGGTCTTTGGAATCTCCGCTACTAAGGAGGCAGTAGTTTAGTTTTACGTTTACCTTTTTATGTAATAATAAGGGGAACTGTTTTAATAATCTTTTATTATACATACGTATTGTGTTTCATTTCGAGAGATACTGAGCTATCGAACAAATATTTTATATATCCAGACACTGCAATTGGTCGCATTGTTCTTCAAACCAGGACAACATAACAACACTGTACGCAAAATTCTAACAAAGGTATTAATATTGACTATTTAATTATGCAACAGGAGATTTACTAAACAGAAATCATCACCAGAAAAGAATTGCTAAACAGAATTTTTGATGCTTTCGCCGAGGTACAAGTCAACCAAAACTTAGGAAGAACACCAAACCAAATTATAACATGCCTTCACATATGTTCAACGACTCATGGACGACCAATTTTTGTCAATATTAATTTATAAGATAACCTGTATGTCAAATATGTCAGTATTGTCAAAGTGATAGTTTTAAAGTTTAAAAGAATCAGACGTATATCTATTTTTATTTGCCTCAAATTATGTAAGCAACTGAAAAATCTGAAAAATTTTTCCTTGATCTTACCGACGTAATTAAATTGAATTTATCAAGTAAAAATCTCAAGACACCGGTAGGACTCGAACCTAGAACCTCCGTTTGCTGGACGCGTGTACTACTACTACAGCACACAGTCCCTGTAGGGACGATTCTGTGGTGTAGTGTATCTCATTCATTAAATTTTATTACATCGATAAAATCAACGAAAAATCGATTTTTCAGTAATTTAATTATGTAAACAATTACTAAATTTCCACTAATCTTAAAAGGACTCTATATGATGTATTACGCAAAAGTCTGCATTTTTCCGAACAAGAGAGTAGCACAATGCGAATGCATAGCTATACAATGAGCACCCTTAAATAAATGTAGACTCTCTATTATCCGTTACAATTATAGTTCATGTATTCTTAAATGCACTAATATACACAAAAATTATTTTAAAAGTTCTGTAATAGATACGTTAGATTCTATATCCTGCTTCAATAAAAATGAGTGTTTCGTCCTCGTTAGAACCCAGTGTACAACGCACTAAAGAAGTTTTTCATGGCGATTACTGTCAAAATGATGAATTACTACACAGCGTAAATTGAGCCTAATAGGCAATAGGATACATAATTACAAGATTACGCCCGTAAATTATTCACGATGTGTGGTATTAATGATGAAAGAGCCGAGGTTAATGCAACATGACATGAATTATAATATTATCTAATCGATAATCATGCACAACGAAAGGTCACGCAAAGGTGGCCGCCTGTATTAATTACGAGAACAAATTAAAAGGGGTAGCAACATTTCTTCTTTATTAGAGTTTGGATGCTCCTTCTTTATTATCATTATGTTTTATTACATATTAATGCTTTGAAACTACAGTAATAAATCCGTTATATGAGAATGGTGACTGAAGTGAAATTACCCATTATACAGACTAATTACTCTTACATCTGAAATATCCAAGGTTTTCGAAAAACTGATGCACAATAAACTTTTTCCACAAAACTTCATCTTATTTCAAAGCGTTGGAGAGCAATTATCAGGAAGGTAAATCGACAATCAACACGATTTTTTCTAATTGTCAATAAAACACCTGAAGAAAGAAGTAGCTGGAGTTATTAAAGACCTATTTAAATCGTTCGAGGGTGGCGATATTTCTGCAGAAATTGGAAGATATTAGCATAAGGAAAAAATACATACATCTGCTCCAATCTTACCTGAAAGACTGATCGAAGTCTATAGTGACTTTCGACGGATGTAAAAGTAGAATTTAATCAATTTGGACTAAAGTCTTGAGAGGAGTCCCCCAGGGGTCTACCCTTGGCCCCTGACTCTTCCTGGGATATGTGAACGTACTCCTGAGTGCATTCCAGCATTATTCTCCTTGAATTACGGATAAAAATCGAAGTATGCCTTCTTCTTGAATCCAGGGGTGTTCCAAACATTGGTAGAGATTCCTAACGTGCCAAATATCGCATTGACATGCAGCCTTACGATTTTACTTCCATATTCGGCAAAATTCTAGTGGGGTCGGCTAATGATCATAGTATACCAATGCCTAGAAGTGCAAAGTGTATTCCGTAGCCCGACGCCTCGCCCAATAATGCAACAACAACAACAAAACTTGAAGCTCTAGCTATACATTATAATTATGAGTACCTACCAGTATACCGGAATCCATGTTTCTCGGGGTAAAAATACAATCCTAATCAAACCTGTAAAAGAATGTCTGTTTAACTGTTTTCTGAAAACCGTTTCAGACCCTGTAAAAGTGGAAGCTCCAAAATAGGAGCACAGCTTACGATAATTGCTGGCATAGACAAATTCCTTCTTCTGCAGAAAGTGGAGTTGCTGAGTACCGTTTTTGCTGAGATTTTTCATCTCCTTCTTACTTAAAAATTGTTAGTACAAAACGTATGCTAAAGTGTTCCTGTGGTTCATTCCAACTACTTCATTTTTTTGTTCTAGCGAGGGTTGGAGTATCTGAGGAGACATTTCATTAACAATTAGAAAAAATCGTATTAATTGTCGATTTACTCTTGTGATGGCTGCTCTCCGACGTTCTGAAATGATGATTTTTTGACAAAAAAAATTTATTGTGTATTGGTTTTTCGAAAATTAAAACTAACTTGGCATCATTACTAACATCATCGATATTTTTAAAAACCTTCAGCTCAGAATTTTTATGGCCTGTTTTTGAAGACAACCTGAAACTTTAAATATCTGCTGAAAATCAGACCTTTATCTATACCCGCTACTAAAATATGGAAGAACAAATATTATAGGAAACATAATACTAAAGTTATTTCATCTGAAGTAATAGTAAATTTTCTAAATAAATTTCATTTACGTTTAAGAGGCCGCCTCGCTCCATTTGTTATAGTAACAATTATTATTTCTCAGTACATTACTCTTGTTTTCCATAAAATATTTCACTTCATATATCTTAAGAATGGGTAAAGATAGAGGTAGACAGGTGTCGTTGTTTAAAATTTGAGACACTCTTAAAAAGATAGTAATCGAAACGAATGAGTGTTTTGGAAAGCTAAAGGATATTGCCAAAATCTTATGTGGTGATTTACTAGAAAATAGTGAGTTGGCAATAGATCACATTTTTAATTTCGTAAATGTTCCTGTAACAAGCGTCGACGTACGAAAAACGTATTCACCGCACAAACACGTGTTTTCAAACAAGCACCACAATTTCTCAATAGACTTTGAGAAATATTTAGTTGTAAAAACCTTTTATAGTCAATTATGCTATAAAAATGTTGTAAATAAACATAAAAAAATATTTCCTTCTATGGTATAACATTTTTTTTCTATTTCTAATATTTTTTTATTTGCATATTGTCCATGAGAATGGGCCCATTTACTCCAGAAACTCTGCATGTTTATGCGCATATTTTCAGATTCTTCTGCATGTATTCCGGCCTTTACTTATAATAGAAATATACCGAATTAAACCATATATGATTGTGACGAACCGTTATCCGTCTGCACAAATTTAAAGACTTCTAGGCGAAAAGAAAATGGTATACAGTTATAACAATCATCTTTTTTAACAAATCTTTAAATTATCTTTTATTCAACTTCTATTTTGTAAATTCAACTTTTATTTTGTAAATCAATTTTGGAAATCCCTGTATATTATTTTTGAATACCAGTGTATATTTTTAATTCACCAAGCCGATTGCAGCTGTCTAACGATATGTCTTAACGAATGTTTTACTTGTACGCGTCACGTACGTCAAAGCAAAAAGTGCAACGTCACGGTCAAGAATTGTATATAAACCCTCCAGATTCACATTTCGACAGACTCTTGCGTGGCAAGTTAGTGATTACGCAATAGTTGCACCTCTACGTGGCAAGTCGGCGTACACGTAGACTACAACGGGCTGAGTAGAGTCCGGGAATATCTCTCGGGTAGTCGGATTTTCGCCGGCAACCTTGGAATATTTTCTAAGTCCGAGAAATATCCCGGAGACAGTCAGCTTTGGCCTGCAACCCTGGAATATTTTTCCCGATCACACCCGCAGCAACAGCCATCGCCTATTTGTTAGATTCCTCCGAGAAAGACCGCCGTCTAAAATATGCAAGTCCATAATTAACTTATACCAAGATCCGTTGCAAACACTTGATCTCTTCTGAATTAGAGAATCTAAGACCGTAAACGAACTTTTGCCAATACCCGTAACAAACGTTTGACTGTTCGAGATAGTAAGTAGTCTAAGCAGATACATATCGTTCCACTACTTGATATCTTTTACTGAGAAAACATCTTTTCTGTTAAACATTGTAAATAGTCACGACCGACCTAGAATTTTGTTATTTTGATTTCATTTCTATGTTACGCTTGTTTTTTTTTTAAGTTATTTTGTTAAGGGCGTTTAATTGCCAGCACTTGTAAATAAAACTTTGTAAATATTACTTAGTTATTTTCATACGGACACTGAATTCTGGACATAAGCCGTTTGACGCTAAATGGACATCGTGCTCGATACCGCCGCATAAACACTTCACCATCACAAAAACCCTATAGTTCGTAATTAAACAACATCCACGTGTCTTATGTTTTAAAGTAATCCAAGTAATTTTGACAGTTCTTAATATTACATTAATACTATTGGCGACATCTATAAGCCGGATGTGTCAACTAACTTGTTGAGCCCGCAAGTATATTCACTCATAAGCGTTTGACGTCTTACGAAACATTTAAGAAGCGTTTTATTTTCATCCTCGTTGATAAGCATAAAATAAGATAGATAGAGGGAATTTTAAGGAGAACTGTTTACTCGCAATTTGGAGAATTTTAAAGTTGGCGAAATAGTAGCACAAACGTCGCATGGTAATATGCTGCATTAATAATAACCCATTGCGTTCAAATTGCGATTACCTTTTCAAATTGAAAGAAAAGTTTGAAAAATGTCTGCATGCAATAATCTTTTGTGGCAACTTCTAGTTCATTTATTCCCAATTCCATTAATTTATAAGCTCTTTGCAAAAGCGTTAAAAATCTTATATATATAACGTATAATGCAATATCGATCAGAAAATTCCACTACAAAAAGTATACCCTTTAACAAAATATAAAAGGAATTAACGCCGCGATCGATCTATCGCGGAGTCATGCAATATCATCAAAAGAAAGGAAATTACAATCTCAATTTCCCTTTTTTTCCTCTCCGCTCTCTGACGAAGTTCCATTATTGAGAAATACCCACGAAAAGCACACGCACGGTAAATCAAAGACTAATAGGCTTTAATTATGTCCGCCCTCGCGAAGAATTCGACCGTCGTAATAGTCGTCGCGTTACAAAATAAACAGTCCTCAACCGGAGCGAGTAAAACGATAACAACGCGGAGAAAAGAAAGGAAAAAAAGAACGCCGACGGAACAGAAGGGGTAGAAGGGGTAAGTAAGGAAGCCGGCGAGCGGAAAGGAGGAAAAAGCGAAAAAAAAGCATACAATCACCTCGAGCACGCAATATAAAAATAAAGGGATCTCTCTTCTGATTTTCCATTTGCTCAATTGGCATCAGCGAGGCGAAATGGCGGCGGCCGCATGAATATAGCGGCGCAAAATAAAAGGATGAGAAAAAATAGAGGGAATAATAATAATAATGAAAAGTGCGGCGCGTGGGGCTACGCTTCTGCATGCCAAAGGACGCGAGGAGGAGACGTAGAAGCAAGGCCGTAAGGACTTTTGTATTCCGTAATGGAAAGTGGAGATTTCCTACTCAATACCTTTGTACGTATTACACAAAGAAAGAGGAATAGCGCGATCAAATCAACTCGCTCGCCTGGTTACGCGTACCAGTCCAGAGGCGGCTGATTACAGGAGTTTAACAAAAAGTTTACTAAATTATGTTCATCTCACTTCATAGTTACTTCGAAGAACGATACGAATGATATACGTGCATTTAGAGTGGTCGCGCCAATACACACAAATCAATCCAAAAATCTCTTCAGTACTCCGAAATTTTTCGAAGATTTATTTTTCTCATGCAACCTATTTTTCTCTTTTTGCTTACTGTTTTTTTTTTATTTTCTACGTACCTGTACTATTTGTGTATGTACAAGAAGGACATCCCCATCATTATTATTGTTTTTTCACCATTTCTAATTGCTTAAGATCTATCACGTCTTAGTTGATCTTCAAGTGTACCAATTTCCCTCGTTTGAAATACGAAAACCACCCCTAGACCTAGAATCTAGCTCATTATCTAATAACAATAGTAATAATAAACGTTTTTATTGTGGAAATATTCCAAATTTATTGAAAAATTACAAGAAAGGAAAACAGATACAAATAAGGCGCAGAACCTCAAGATGAGGCCCAATTAAATTTATGCGCATTACTTTAACCTAACATTGAATAAAAAATAAAAAGGAGCAAAAGAATTTTATTTTAAGATAATAAAATAAATGGATTTTGAGTCATTACTGAGATTTGAGTGGGCTCTTAAATGTTTAGGATTTTGAAAGATGCAATAGATAAGGGAAGAAAGTGGGCTTAAAATAGATCCCTGTGGCACTCCTCGTTTTATTCCTAAAGGTGGAGAAATTTCACTTGCTGTTCACTCCGCTTCATTTAGAACGATACGAAGAAGATTCGGAAATATCCGGAATTAAAAAAATGATTTAGCAAGAAATTATCTTGCTTTTTGACGGAATCTGTTGGACATGAAAGACGCTCCAGAGACTAATTACTAATTTTCAGAAATTATTTCAATAATCCGAAAACTGGTTGAGGATTTTCATCATTTCTAAATGCGTATGGTCGGTCATATCTTGATTTTTAAGTTGCACCTCTATCCAGCTGAATGGTTCCAATAAAATTGAGGTTATTTTGTGATTCATTCGTTAATCGCATCACATGCTGCACTCCTAGTTATACTTAGACCTGGCTCAGGTCCTATGAAATTCATTTTATAATCTTCTCTAGTGAACTGAACTGCAATTTCAGCTGGAAAACGCTTAGAAAAAAAGGAAAATAGCAACTGCGAATTTTTATACCGCGTGTCCACGTAGTGTGTAAAAATGTACAGAAAAAATATCCAAAGACAAGTCCTTTGCAACACAAAACTATAATCAGGAACACAGGATGTTCAATTCTCATTCCAACAATATAATATTTCTTTTTTAAGTTATTAAGACTTTTTCAATTCTTTACACCCAATACCTTAAACGTCTTACATGCCGGAGTAAATTAGTTATATAAATTGTTCGAAAATTTAATTCATATTACTTTCACTTCTTAAGATGCTTTGCTATTTCTCCAGAATTTGAACAATATTAGAATAATATAGAAAACACCACTTAGCAAACTACCAACGAACAGATTGCACTTATATAAAGCAATAATAAAAATTACATTAAATCTATTTCTGTAATAAATCCAACAGAAAAAAATTGTTGGTCGATGCAGGCTATTGACAATACAATGCAATTTCTTCAAGGTCCTTTCCATTTTTCCGTTTTCTATTTACTTTCTACAGCGTAAGATACTACACCTTACGCTGTAAGGGGAAAGTGACATATGATAAATGAAAAAGTCAAGAAAACCTTGCAAGCATACTTTAATATATGGAAGAGACAACTTCAGCGAAGAGAAATGCAAAAAAACAACGCTGCTGAAACGAAAGTGACGACTGAGGACATAAATAAATAAGTGAACGGCATAGTATACGATAATAACACGAAATAGGTAGACAAATTCAAAGTTCCTTGGCGTATGAATCATAATAACGATCACTCATACCATTGAACTAACATTTTAAAAAGGCGTTTGTTTTACAATTATTCGTATATGTACAAAAGATATATAACAATTTTTATTTTTCAATATAATCTCCCCTAACTTCGATACATTTAATACAACGATCAATTAATAATTCTATACCCTTCTAAAACTAATCTAAAGTTTTTCCCTCAAAATGTTGTACATATTACAGCTGCTCGCCACTCACTATCGTTCTTAAAACGATTCCTTTTTGAATAGAAGATCATAATACAGAACAATTGTTTCATCTCCTGTTACAATGAACTCCAGAATCGGTTTAGGGTCGTCTCCACGCATTTAAAAATGCGCGCATACATTCGACCCGACGTTCACATTGGATAGCAGAAAGAAGATGCGATACCCATCTCGCGCTAATCTTATTCGTACCAAAATGGTTACGGAGAATTCGGCGAATACTTGTTTCAGAAATGTTAATCACTGCTAATTCCTCTACTTTCAAACGACGATCTGCTAATACCATTTTTTCAATAATTGAAACATTTTGAGGCGTTATCAATTCAATTCGCAGACCAGGGCGCTCATCATTATCAAAGGATTCTTGTCCTAAACGGAAACATTTTGCCTACTTTTTACAGTGGAATATGGAGGAGATAAATCACCATAAACGTCGTCTAAACGTTGTTTAATGTGGGCCTATGACCGCACGATACGAAATTTTCGTTACCTGAGACATTTTCATGCACTAGTCACGTTGTCTGCCTGGCTATATTTTATAATGCGCATTCACTTAATTTAGGTTACAACTAACAATTTTAAAATAAGGTTGAATTGTACTGCAGATGAAAAGTACTGGCTTTGGCTTGGTTATTTCTTTGTTTTCTTGATCACGATGTATCTGGTGAGTCGTAATATGATGTTAATATTAACACTAGAATTTAAAATATGAAAATATAAACAAAAGACCTTATTTAAAACAAGCTTGGGCTTTAATATTATTCGTAGCCAAACAAAAGTTTTATTCATATTTATTTTAAAATATCATATTGTAGGATCTAACAAGCTACTTTTATTAGATGTAAAATTTATTAATGAGGAACCTACTGCTTGTTTTCGTTTTTTGCTTGCAAATATATAAGAATAAGAAGAATTTATTTGCTGCTATACATTACAATGCTGTTAAGAACAAAATGCACATACAATGCAATAAATTAATAACAAGCTATAGTTATTGAATCGCCTAATTGTCATCACGATAATTGACAACGTTCGGCGTTCTATAAGACAAAATACAGAATTAAATGAATTGTAAACAAAAATAAACAAAAATATGAGAAGGCAATGGCAGCACCTGCAGTGAGTAAAACAGTAATGCTTGTGCACACAGATAGATACATATACAGTGATTTATACAAATAGCTGGAAGTATTGATAAAACTTTTTAGAAAGGAAGGTGATGGGAAGGTTCTTAGCAGGAGACGTCATTGCTGATTTAAGAGAATTCTCTTCAATAGTTTACATAGTGTATTTCTTGGGAAATCATTGCTCGTTTTACCATCAGCCATGTATTGTGTTGGAAGCGCAACAAAGAGTTTACATGGAGTGCCAGGTTTTTCACACATTAAGTGGGTATAATTTTAGTAGATTTGACCGAAATTTCCAATATAGATTATACGTGCAGGCGTGCACGCGGGGGGCCAAATATAATTGCTTGTGTTTTCTCTGGGTTAATAAACAGCTGCTGCTGCTCACAATACCTGCAGATGCCTTTCAGATCGGCATTGATTTATTCCTGTGCTAACTGATATTGGGAAGGGTCAAATAAGAGACACGGCTGCGTATCGTCTGCGTATAAATGATATTTGCTGTAATATTTACGGCTCAAGTGTGAGTTATAGAGTAATCAAGGAAGTGAATAAAGGTCCAAGTTTCTCACAAAATTCTTTGATATTTGCAGTGTTGGACCACAGTAGGTAGAGACGATGTGTATAGACTGAATAGCAACGGGCTCAGTATAGCATTTTTAATAATACTACCAGAAATGGAATCATGAACCTTAACTTGTTGGGTTCTCTCTTCAAGCTGTTAAGCAATATCTCATGGTGCACAGTGTCAAAGGTTTTGCTGAAGTCTAACAACACCAGAATTTTAACCTTGCCTTTATCAGTCTCTTTGAAAAGCCCCTTTGTTTCGAAGATACAGGGCGAGAAAAATTTTCGACAAAACCAATTTTGATATTTTTGAAATTATTAATCTAACCGAAATAAAAATATGGCGTACAACACTGGACTTACCGAGTATAAAACAATTGTAAAAACGCGTTGTTATCTTTTAACAATATTCCGATTACAAATAACGGCTGTTTTGCCCACTAATAATAGGCAAGTGCAGACATAGAAAAGTAAATCAGATAAAACGTGGATTTCATTTGAATACGTTTCGTGATTGATCATTTTGTATGTGCCAAATTTGTTGAGACTGATTGACGTGTATTTTCTGTCTTTTAATACTTAAACTTTTGTTAATGAAGTCCTCTATCATCAATCGCTATACGAACGCCAAGATGACTGACATGCATTTCATTTATGGACTTGCTGATGGCAATTCATTAGAAGCTAGACGATTGTACATTGAACGATTTCCTGACCGTAATGTTCCTGATAGAAAAACCTTCCAAAGTATTCATCAACGTCTTCATGAAACAGGCACATTGAAACGAAGTGGAGGAACAGGAAGGCCAATGACAGTAAGAACGGTAGAATTAGAAGAGAATGTGCTGGACATGATAGAGGAAGATCCAGGTACTTCTATTCGAAAAATTGCAAATACTTTGAATGTAAGTAATGGGACTGTTTGGAAAATTCTTAGGGAGTATTTGTTGTACCCATACCACATACAACGCGTTCAGGCACTTCTTCCTGCTGATTTTCCTCCACGGATTGCATTCTGTCAGTGGCTTTTGCACACATTGGTTCAAATCCTTCAACTACTGACAATGATTCTTTTTACCAAGAAATGCAATAAGGAATTTTCACATGCTGGTGATTTTAAAAAAGGCTAAGGTACGTTATCTACAGAATAATATTCAAACAAAAGTGAACTTTAATGTAGAAGTACATAGAAACTATAGCCAAGATAATGTTAATAAATAGCTCATGGTATTTATGGAATCACTCCCGGCAAAAACGATGTGTGAAGAGAAAAACAGTAACGCTCTTTGCTCCTGTTCACATTGTTCTCCATCTCTCAGTTTATGTCACTAATCTTCAAAAACACTCACTGAAATATCTCCTGGCGTCGCCTACTTTCAAGAGATATAGGCATGCCGTCCTAGTGATAGAAACCCGAGTGCAGATGCCATATTTACCCACACAATGATATAACCTTTAACGTACGACGTTTCATAAACATTTTCAAAAAATACCGGATATATAATTCTTTCAATAACTGTGGATAAACTAAAAGCTATGTATGACTTATTTGCAAAACGCAAGCGATTGGGTTGCACGTTTTTGTGCCGTATTTTTTTTGTTTATTTGATTTTTTATTGTCACTATTTATTGTTAAATACTTCTTTATAATCAGCAATTATTCAACTGTTAAAAGAGTAACTAGAAAATATAAATTTCGTCCACACAGAGTAGAGTTACACCAAAAATTAAAAAGCAGACTGCAAAAAGAGAATCAGTTTTTGTGAATATTTCACTCACATTATACTTTTTTCCATTGAGACAATTTTCCGAGAGAATAGTAATAGCACATTAAATTTTCACAAGATGACAAAATATAACAAAGATTAACCAACAATAGTTAATAATTCTTAAATTTTCTATTCTGAACGATTTTCCTGTTGATTATTTATCATACTTAAATAAAAGTCCGTTATGATTACACCAAACACTTTGTGCATCCAATACAAAATGTTACGCCACTGGTCTCCGATCAGTACGCGTATGGCCTTTCTTCTTCTCTTCGCCGTATTTTTCCCCTTTTCTTCTATCTTATGGCCGTCCGTGTTCCCCATTTGCAATTTGTGTAATGAGAATTGGGCATCGTTGATTTCTCAACCCGGCCGCTCGAAGCGAGGACGTTTCCTTGGCAGTCCTGTTCCTTCGTGCGCTCTCATCCTTTTATGAAATTATATTCATAAGATTGCGTCGAAAGGGATCCACATTCCCACCCTCCGTCCCTCGTTTTCGGTTTATTGGGCGCAGGTTTCTAAGTGATGGAATCGAATCGGCTATACCTACTTCGGGAATTTCCCTCGGCGACATGCGATACGCAAGATAGGAGGATGGACATGATGGTAGCATGTCCTCGTTATGCGAGAATAATTACTCACGTTATTTCTTACAGTACGAATTAAACACTAAAGTATCGGCAGACTCCTTACCATATAAGATACTTGATTAATTCAAAACAATTGTTTCCGGGTTTCGTGGATTCCCATTGTCAACCGTACGACCGAATGATATGAGAAAAAGATTTTAATTCTAATATCTTGTTATACCCCTGCTCTAAAAGATATTTAGAAGTGCCTCCTTTTACCGCCTATATACCCTAAGACATATGAAATATACGAAACTAAAAGGAAAGGTAAGTATGCGTCTGCTCTAATTCAATAAATCCATCAGGGACGAGTGGCTAAGTGGACCCTTTTCTCTATTTAAAAGATTTGTATCCTTTTTTGTATAAATGGTTTCGAAAACGTCTAATTCTCGCGGCCAAGTTACGTTCTTAATTAATTTGAGGTTTTCTAATTTATTATTATGCCCAGTTTCGTTTATGTGCTACGCTTTATAGTACATAGCGGTATAAGCTATGTGTTCCTTGAAGCTCGTGTCTATCGCCCGTTTCGTTTGAGTCAAGTTGGTCCGGGTTGGTCCGTTTCGTTTGGTGATGTCCGTGTATAACACGGACTTCACCGAAACGTTTGACACTGATAAGGAAGACTTAGTTACATAAATTAGATAGTTTTGGTGTTGAGGTTTTCAAATCATCTTGAACTGAGCGTACCAGTTATGTTGAGTACCGTGGTTTTACGTCTTATGAGTACACTAGGATTGGTAAGGATTCATTTGTAAGCGCTAGTCCCATACATATAGTGCATAACGTTGACGCCTGTATTAAGAACGTCCTCTCCACTCCTCAGTGTCTCAGTTCGACACAGATTTTGGTAATACATCTTATTGTAGCCGTTGATTATTTCTAATTATTTTCGTATATAAAGCAAAGAAAACGTCCTTAGTTCAAAAGAAAAAATTATGAGTTCCAAAAATAAATAGAACTTCTTATTATAAAATAACTAGATTACATTTTTTCATTTCCAAATATCCAATATATTAAATGCTCAAATGATAGTAAGCACATAGAATAGAATGATTTATTGTGTTTAACAATAAAATTGTTTACACGCGTCAATATGAACATGTAATATTTCATACAATAAATATTTATAAAAATTGGACAACACAACTGCACATAACAGGGACAGTGAACATTTAAATACAAACATTACACATTAAAATTTGCGATTATGTCCTTCAGACACCAATAGGCCCCCTTAATAAGTTCGAATTTAACTCTATCAAAAAATGTTTCTGGTGGTAGGCGTCTAATATCTTTGCTTATTTTATTATAAAGCATGGGGCCATAATAATTGGTTCCCACTCTAGTCTTATATATTCTAGTGTAACTGACATTGAGATTATTAGCACTACGAATATTATATGGGCACAATTCATGCCTGCTTTGATGAGCATTTAAATTGTTTTTGACAAACATTATGCACTGAAGAGCTTACTCGGGCGGCATAGTCAACATTTTTAAAGTCCGAAACGTATTCTGACAATCGTCGCGATATGATAGGCCACCCAGAACACGAACAGCTTTCCTTTGAAGACCAAATAATCTGAACGCGTGTGAAGACTGCCCCCAACATAAAATTCCGTACGATAACCTGGAGTGAATAAGAGGCAAAATATGTCATTCTTAACACATCTACAGACACCCAGGCCGCCCGCCTCCGCAAGGCATAGACCGAGGCAGAAAGCTTATTAGCGACATACTCAATATGAGATTCCCATGTCAGTTTCGGATCCAAGAACATACCCAACAGTTTCACTGTATCTTGAAGAGGATTCTTATTCTTCCTCAAACTAAAGATAACTTTGCGTGTTTTGTCCGCGTTCAAAGAAAGCTGATTGGCTCCGAACCAAGTGGATATACAGCCAAGGCTATGGTCAATAGAATCACTAACAGCTTGAATTGTCGTCTTTCTCTGTATTATGGTTGTATCATCCGCAAACAGTACGTACTCGGATTGACTCAAACTATTCGTTATATCATTGATGCACAATAAAAATTAAGTGGGACCCAAGACCGAGCATTGGGGGACTCCACAGTTTATATGTGTTTCCATTGATGACTTTCCCTCCAAAGACACAAACTGTGTTCTATCTGACAAATAAGAGTTTAATAGTGACACTTTTTTCATTAAAATTGTAGAATTTAAGTTTTTCTAATAAAATATCATGAGATATACAATCGAAAGCTTTACTTAAGTCGCAAAGCAAGGTACCACAGCATCCACCCTTTTCAAACACCTCGTAGATAATGTCTAGCAAGCTATTTACTGCCATTGTATATAACAAGTGCAAAAATTCAGTTAAATGTATTATTATATTAGATGTTCAAATACACAGTTATTTGCAGTACTGCCTTTACAATAAATTTCCAGAAGAATGGAAAGATCTTCCTTTTACCAATTTTAAAAGAGAAGTGAAGAAAATGCTGCTGGAGAGAGAGTGCTACAGTATCGAGGAGTTCTAGTCATAGTATTTTTTTTTATGTTTTATTTGTCTTTTATTTATTACATTGTCTGTCCTTTTCTGTAACTTTTAGATTTTATTTACACTTTTATTATCCATTTTTATTTATACACGTTGACAATTGCAATTCATTATTATTATTATTATTACGGTAGTACCATTTAACGACTTCTTGATTTATAAGAACATAATTTACTTTTTAATGGCGAACATTCCCAAAATGGGAGCATATTAAAAAATCACATTTTTATTGAATTAATCATATTATTTTCATAAAATTGTTATGTGTTAAAATATGCATAGATATAAACTTTTCTGATTGTTAATTATAAAAATGTTCCCATTTTGGGAACGTTCGCCATTAGAGGTTAAAAAGAAAACTATTCTACAATATAATTTCGACACACAAACAAAGCAAATCAGAAATAATCATGTTAGAAAGATCGAGAGAGGCAAGGATGATCAATTAAAAAAATAAATTAGGGATATAGTGCATGGCTAGAGCCCAGCGCGATGCTCTACTGACGGCGGATGGATCCTTACTGATTCTGATTCATTCCCGTCGCGCGACTCACCCTTATACTTTCATAGCGTGCAAACGTTGCAACAGTGTCCATATATTTTAACGGTTCACTTTACTAGGAAACCTACAACGCGGTATATAAAGAACTGGCTTACCTCAAGGCTTCGTATTAGGACCGTTTCTTTTTTTGATCTTTGTAAATAACATAACCAAGTATATTTCATCTCGCTGTTTGTTATATGGAGATCATATAATATGTTATTCTTCAATACGAAAAATGTAAATGCATGACCTTCAGTCGGAAACAGTAGAGAATAACGTTTCCATATAGAATTTACAATTCTTCTCTCGAAAGATGTAAGTTCTTTAAAGATTTTTGACGAAAAATAAAATTTCAATTTACATGTCTATGACATATGTGCTTTATTAGATCTAAGCTTGAATATAGCTCTATAGTATTGAACCCGGGTTATGCTAAATATAACGAAATGATGAAGAAGTTCAAAGAAAGTTTCTAAAAACCCTGTACTATCGCACTCATTCCGTTTTTTTGCCTCATAATTATTCATACAACCTATTGCTATCAAAGTTCGATTATAATTCATTGCCAAATCTCAGAATTGTTTCACAAATTTCTTTTATTTACAAATTGATCATCAACACGCTCCTCACTCCGGAATTATTGGAGCTTTTGGGATTCTACGTTCCCTGTATTCGGCATCGGAAACTTTTTTATCTTCCCTCATTTGCTACTAGACGTCACTCTTTATCACCTACTCTTTCTATATGTCAAACTGTAAATACATATTGCGCAGATATTGATATGTTTCATGTTTCGTTGAATTCTTGAAAAACACTCATGTACAACAAGTTTGAACAAAATCCTTAGTTTTTGTGTAAATTTTTTGCAATGTAATTTATGTTTTCTTGTTTGTACAACCTCTCGTAATGTCGCGTCTACATGTATGTTATCCTGTAATTGTAAATAAATAAATATATTATTATTATTAGTTTTCTTGAGCTCGAAACAGAATTTGATCCAAATCCGTTGCTCCTTTGCGTCAGCCATTTTGAAATTTGCAGAGGCACAAAAACACGTTGCAACACGAACAGCAGTAATTCACAAAGAAATGCGCCTACGATGACGAATCGTGACGTCGTAGTGCTTTTGGTTCGGGCGGGATATTCAAATTCTCCAATATTTTGTGTACACAGCAAATGCTTTTGCTATGTAAGCTGCATAGCAGAAGCATCTGTTGTGGACTCTTATCCTTTGCATACTCTTGCCCGACTTTACGTTTCATTCAATGAAAACCTAGTTGTAGTTTTTCTTTTGCTGTGAACTAACAATCGAGATCCAAAATAACGAGAACGCGTGTCCTGGGCACGTTGGTACTGTGAGATCACGTGTAACGAAAGAAGAATGGTGATCTTTAAATGTGCATGACTTACTAACATACAATACACCTATACAATTCGTTAAACTCATTTAATACAATGCATACAATTGAAGTACCATTGCTACCTTTCCAAATATTCGCTGTCAATTGAAAATTTAACGTATTGATTCGATAGCAGCGGGATGCGGCTGTACCGTACCTATCTAATACATGGCTACCTGCTGCTAACGGTAAAGCTGCCGATCCCGAACGAATTTGAATTGTTAATGCATGATTGTCAGAAGTTCGCTACTACAGGAATAATACGGACTATGAATAATGGACGATGCCGAATATCGGCGAGGAACTGTGTATATACCTACGTAATAGGTACCGTCGTTGCATTAAAAGTAATTTACCGCATTCGAGTGGATGGCCTTTATTGACAGTCCGACACTTCGACCGGCGAGGATGAGGTTAAAGTTTTTCACTTGGGGACTCATCGCGCTCTCAATTTTCAACGGATATAAAATGCTTTCGATGTTTCGTTGTTTATTAACTAGTATATTTACGAATCATTTTTTGCAAGGACTCCAGCTTCCAAAATGAAAATAGTAACGTATCTACCTCGTCCCAAAGTTTTATATTAAGTGGAAAACGATGTCCGCTTAAAAGAAATGATTGAATATGGTTGAATATGAAATTGGAAAAATGTAAGGTGACAAATTTTCCTTCAGTGATGGAACGCTAAAAATACAGCGACTCCACAAAATTCTTTATTGATCGGTATCTAAATTCGTTAATTTTCTAGGCATGTGATGCGGTTTTTTTAACCTCTTCGCATCTAAACGTAAAAAATCAACACTTTTTCTAAAAGTTATTTTTCAAGTTATACATTAGACATGTAGCATCGAAGAAATATTTAAAAGATTTCTCGTTGCTTTGTAGGTTAGTTGGAGCTAGTATCAGATATGACACTTTGGGTCCATAATGATACACACTTCACGTTAAAACATAATTTTACAAGGTGAACATCTTACAAAAGTTAATTTGTTACAGTCTTTTAATCAATATTTAGTCGATTTTTTTTTGTTTATAATATACTCTGGTAAATATTTTCACCTACTATCCGTACTTCTTTTGTAGAAATTGCACAAATTCGCTTATTTCGAGATTCTTTTTCGTGATGTATCTGGCTTCCTTTGAAAATACAATGACTGAGATGCAGATTAATTATTCAGCTAATCTGGTGTTAAAAGCCAAATAGTCCATGAAACACTTCTTAGAAATGTTTCTATTCTTCATAATTTCTCTATTTTCTAACTTAATGCACAGCGTATAGGTTAAAACAAACAACCGATCTCGGCAAGAGACAACGTACAAGAGTCAGTTTATTCGTAACATGTCAAATATAAACATATAAGGTTCTCGCGCATGAGCGCCAGACAAGAATATGCAGCATAATCAAGGCACGGCTGCTCGAAAATCTTAAATTTGAAGTCTGACTCTTCATTCCATTTCTTGGTCCTTGCTAACATTGATTATTTCGCTATCAGCCTATGGATCCATAGGATCCATGTTGGAGTTATATTTTTCTATCACAGAAGATCTAATGTCTAAATATTCTCTTTATCTTTATCTTTCTTTGACCATCGTCTGCATTTTCTTTCTGGAGTACCACCATTGCTCCAGTGATTCCTAGCAGTGCTTATCGTTGGACAGCAGTGAAAGTTCTCACTGCCATCAAACTACTTCTCAGTGGGTAATCGTTGGCCTTACCACCACAGTGTATAACCAATGGATCACCTTTGGTTTTAATCCCCAGGTTTTACCAACATCTCTCCTGTAACGTCAGAAGAGCTATGTAACCCTGCCCGTTATATTAACTAAGTGATTATTCCAGATCAGTTTTGCATCATCCAGATACTTCACCTCCTTGATTACTTGTAACTCTTGCCCAAACAGCCTGATGCTGCCTAGATCATTAAGTTTCCTTATGTTGGTAAACGCAACCAACTTTGTTTTTGTGGATTAGCTGAGAGTCCTTCTTTAATCCTAGAACGGCCAAGATATTTTATGTAACATGAACAGCCAATGGGGGCCTCGGCTAACCCACTTCCATTTTTTGCTCTAAGTGTAAGCAAAAATCCAGTTTTTTTTTTTATAGATAGAAAAGATATAAAACCTCTTTATGCCAGGTTATGCAAGTAAAAAAGATAATGAAAATTATGACCATTTTTGCTAAAGTTATAACTTTGTAAAAATTCTTATAATACCGTATAGTACATCATTACATAGCTGAGGAATACAAATTTTTTCAATGGTTTCCTCAGCACGATATAGAAGATATTACCAAAAAACTAACCTCTGGGTTTGACGAACACCTCCCTTCGCCGTTCTAGGGTTAAGGCACCATTCCTCCACTTTTCGCAGCGCATAATGCCTGTCACTATCCCAGGAAATTTCCCTTTGGACGCAATCATCATCAGCGAATCCCTGGGCTCCACATTCCTTGGACGTTTAAGGACCTAATGAGGTCATCAACGACCAAGTTCCGCAATAGTGCTGACAGTACTCCCCTCTGAGGACATTCTCTAGCAGTCCTGATGGTTATGGGTTTTTTTTGTGAAAGTACCTTTTCTAATTTACGTGGTTAGTGACAAGGCTTTGTACTAATCATATGAAAGAATTTGCTAAGAGAGTTTGAAATGATTAAGGGTTTTATTTATCTACAATTTTAAGGATTTCTTAGATAAGGTTTGAAGAATTTCCTAATTCTGACCTTATTTTTACTAAGAACCTTACTGCTAAGAATGTGTATTGCTATAAACCTCGAACCAATTATATTTAATTACCTCATGAAGTGTATTCCTTGCATCATAGCTAAACAAGACAGCGATGATGTTTACTTTAATATATCTTCCTCCTACACCATTAAGCTTTTTGTAATAGGAAACTTCAATTCCTCAATATCGCGTAATTAAATCACTATCTAATAAGAGCTGTTTATTCCAGTCTCTAACAACTCTTGTTCCTAGCATCCTATTCGTTGGATGATAAGCTGAGAACGACTCGATGGATGGAGGGAACGCCTAGTAACTAGAATCGAACATCCCCCCACAGCCTCGTTCTCTAAGAGGGAAGAAACCACCATAATTATCTGGCGCTGAAAAATCGCTGTTTGCAGACAGCAAATTAATTTCAGTTTGCACTCGCTTAAGTAGGCAAATGTTTGGTTATATCTGTATCAGTCAGCATCTATAAAGTATTAACTCGGGACCCTCATAATGGCTGAATAAATAGGGAACCGTAGATCTTACGAAACTATGAAACTCTTCCGTCTCTCTAATTATTAATGGGGCAAGAACCCTTAGCGATGAGACTTTATGAATTTACGTTATAACATGGAACAACAAGTCTTATGAAACGTTTTTCTTTTAACTCGATATTTGCTAGCGTCATTCATTTCTTCGAAATTGATAAATGGAAACGTTTTCATTTTTAGATATCAAATTTGCTACTTATTCCAGAAAGACTCAATCAAGTAGCAGTACTTGAAGATCGAATCAATAACAAAGATGAAATCATTGAGAGAATCTAACCATTTTTGAACCAGATAGCTTTTGCAATATTAATGTTAGAACAACGAAACAGATTCACAACTATGTATACGGTAATCTATAAATATAATTGTGGAGCATTATTTAAGTATTTCTGTGGAGATGTTTTGATTTGTTGCGGATTAAAAGACTTTGACAAAAAGCTTTTTTTAAAAATCAAAAAATAATTACCTAGACAGCAAATGGGTCGATGCGTTTATAAGTTTCATTTACTTTAAGCATGTCGAGGAGAGACTATCTGGAGAACTACAGCGATTTATCGGCTCTTTAAAAGGAGGATGCTTGCCCGGAAAACCAATGAAATCAAGGAAGATAATAGTAAAATGAAAAAAACGAAGATAAAATTAGATACTATGTTACCAAAAGTGTTGCAAGTTCTATTTGTAGGATTTTTCATATGGTATCACGGTGTTGAAGAATACGTAGTGGCTACAAAGACCGTCGCTACCTCAAGTAGAGTATTGCATGGTGGTTCCTGACGATACAACGCATCAGAAAAGCCAAAGCAAAATTAATGCGCATGGTACCTTATGTTGACAAGTGTAAAACACAGCATTGAAAGTGTTTTTTGCGGGTTATTTTTGTTGCTCTTGATATCGAATAAAACTGAACGTAGTTGAAAGAAATCGAACCAAACTTAACAGAGTCAATGGGGCCGATTGAAATTGAGTATAATTGATCTCAACCAAATGCAATCGTGGTCGAATGGAACCAAACAGAACCGAAAATAGCCGAACATAGCCGAACATAACCGAAAATAATTAAACGTAGTCAAATGGAACCTAACAGAACCCAATATAGCCGAACGTAGCCGAATATAGCCGACCGTAAACGAATGGACCCGAGCAGAACCGAATATAGTGGAACGAAGCCGAACAAAACCTGTATATAGCTGAATGTAGCCGAGTGGAACCGAACAAAATCGAATATAGCCGAATGGACCCGAACAGGACCGATATATAGACTTATGGTAAGGTGTAGTATTCATTGTTCCCCTCAAAATAATTTACGAAATGAGGGTATCGCAAGCGACGTAGGTGTGACTTAAATAGAATGAGAATTAGAAGGCGTTCAAAGGATATTTGATTGATAGATTTTCATCTAAATTTGCTAAGGTGGGTAAACTGTAGCTGGTATTCCTATGTGTACAGAGCTCGATAACTGTGCCCTACCAAACCCTTGAGGTTTGGGTTATCATCTAAATTTGCTGGGATGGGTAAACTGCATCTGGTATCCCTATGTGTATATAATTTGATAACTGTTCCTTACCAAACCCTTGAGGTTTGGGTTTTCATCTAAATTTGCTGAGGTGGGTGAACTGCAGCTTGATGCGATGATTGCAGTAGAGCAAAACATTTGCCAAAATCATGATTTGAGTCAAATTATCGATAATTTTGCGTCAAAAAAAGCAAAACGAGTTTTATTGTAGATTAATCAAATTTACCATCAATCAACCATAATATATTTTTGTAATGTTGTTTGTTTCTTTTGTTGTTATATAGTTTTATTTTGTTATATAGTTTTATTTTGTTGATTTTTGTTCCATGTAGTATTAGAGAGTTAGTTGATTGCGTTAATTTATAAAGTTCACATTTTATAAATAAATAAATTGAAATTATTTGCTTGTATTAATCTAGTACCTACCTATATTTAGTACCTACAATAATTGTAGAATCAAATAGACGCCATGAAATAAAAATAGCAAGCTAATTTTGTAAACATCTTAAAATAGGAGGGGGGGGGGATTTACTTTTTGCGCGGGGCGGCAAAAGGGTTAGAAACGGCCCTGTGTAAGACAAAGAAAAGAAATCAAACTAGGGGAATATAGAGGAAAGAGGTCATCAACACTGCTTCGCCTCGTAAATAAAAGGAACTAAAATAGTTCAAACTGTCAAAAGGTAACACTTATTAACCAAGGTAAATAAATATCATAACAATATGCTTAACATAAAGTGACTTTTATATAAAAAAATTGTACAAATGCGATGCTCCCATAAAGGGAATGTTGGCTGCTAAAAGGTTAATTGTGACAGAATGCACGGAACCCACGATCACGTCAGTTGTGTAACGCTCTTTATATTCAGTTAAAGAAAGTATTAAAGCATTGAAGACGTATGTTTAAAGGAATAATACTGATGTACAATACTTTTATGAAGGCCTACTGATAACTTTTTTATTATTAACTTTCGATTAAATTTGCAAAACTAATGTTTCAAATATTTGTAACAAAGACCATTAACAATTTAACCAGTTCAGTAGCTTCGTTGAAACATGTTCTTTTTTTTTGTATTGCTAACAACCAGAGTTTTCAATAACTGTATTTAATACGCTATGAAACAGAAAGGAACTAATTTGCTACACACCGCAAAATGTATAAAACATATTAATTGAAATTGGAACAAAACTCTGTGTGTTCTGATTTTAACTGTAAATAAGCGCAAAAAATATATATTTTCCTGGTTCATTTATATTTCGAATACAACAACTTCAATATGTATAACATAAATTTAAATTTCCACTTTCAGAATTTACTAGGTTTCGCTTTTAATACATTATTCCCAACTTTGATATCGATCATCGGCAGCTTTACTGCTACTACGTTCGCGAAAAACTGAATTATTCCACACCTAATGGTTTCCATATACACAAAACGTATTTCCAATTCGCGCCACAAACTTTCGAATTCTGAACAAAGGTCTGTTGTTAACTGGAAAATGTTACGCTGACCAAGTTCTGATAAGTTGTATGTCGATAGGAAGTTGGCCGCCATGCATCAGACAGGTAGGAATATACAGTTTGCTAACTATGACAGCACTAAAACCCAAACCTAAAGGAATGCACTGGAGAAATTTAATACCTAATAGTACTTATACTATTACTATGGTGTAGCTAGCTCTTGAAGTACTTTCCTTAACATCATAACGAGCTTAGTCGAACAATTTCACATGCATGGTCGCTAAACAGGCTAAAGTTATAGTACGAGAAGGTTAGGTATCACAGAACTTGTTATATATACAAGTTTCCGAACCTTCTGTAATTGTAAGATAAGTAAATAGTAGGATGACATAATAGAGCATCTTTCAAAAATATTTGCATATATACAGGTTGATTTATAAGTAGCAAAGCAGGCACCTACTTTGTTATTTTAAATGGAACACCGTATATATTCCCTGGCCAACGAATTAGGACCTCTTAAAAATATTACTCCCTCCGTCCGAAAATATGGTATACATTTGACATTTTTTTGAAAATTAATGAGGCATTAGTAAAGAATTATAATTAAATGTACTTAGTTGGCATTTCTGATGCTAGGCAAACAACTAATACACAGTTGGCTGCTGTCCGATTTTGTTTGTGTCAAAAATGTCAATAGAGGTAAAACGTCATTTCATGAAAAATAATTTTACACGCGCCCTGTTCACAAAATGGCAGGTATTGTTATAAATAATGAAGTAAGCTTATTGAAAAGGAATTCTAAGTTCAAGCAATTAACCGGTGAGCAACGTCATGGTATATTGCAAAAATTGTTGCAGTTGAAAGAAGGCCAGAAGCTGAAGGATGGGAGTATAAATAAAGTTGCAGCTGAACTTGGGGTAACCCGTTCGTCCGTGTCTAGAATTTGGAAAGTGGCTCAAAAACAGTACAGTGACGGTAAAATTTGTGCTGATGTTACTTCAAAAAAGAATGGTAAATGTGGACGGAAACGTAAAGATTATTCTGAACAGTTATCCGAAGTTCCTTTCAATCGTCGAGGGTCAATTTGTAGTCTGTCTTTTGCTGTCGATATTCCAAAGTCTACATTGTTCGACATTTACAAACGAAGAAAGAAAATAAAGCGTATATCTTCTACTGTTAAACCTTTGATAACAGATCAAAAGAAGTTAGAGAGATTAAAGTTTTGCTTGTCAAAAGTGAGACCGGATGGACGTTTTGAAGATTTATATGATTATGTCCACATGGACGAAAAATGGTTTTATCTAACGCAAAACAAGCGCTCTTATTACATTATGATATACGAAGAAGAACCCTACTGAAATTGCAAGAGCAAACGTTTTATAACCAAAGTGATGTTTATGGTTGCTGTCGCGCGGCCACATTACGATTCACATCGAAAACAATTTTTTAATGGAAACTCGAAAAATAGACCTAAATAAACTTTAGTAACAAAAAATGTGGAGTCCGTCAATTCAACAGAATGTAGAAAAATGATTCTTGAGAACGTCATTGCGGCGATCAAGTTAAAGTTTCCCATAAGTCATAAGCAAAAACCGATATATACGACAGGATAATGCAAAACCTCATGCTTGTGAGGACGATGAATAACTTCTGGCTCATGGTTCTACAGATGGCTGGTCTATTCAGTTTAAATCACAACCACCCAACAGTCCCGATTTAAACATTTTGGATCTTGGCTTTTTCAATTCCATACAATCTTTCCAACATAAATCATTGCCAAAAACAGTTGACGAATTGATCGAATGTGTTGAAAAAGCCTTTGATGATTTAGACAGAGAGACCCTTGACAATGTTTTTCTAACGTTGCAGACCTGTATGGAATCAACTATGTTGGTTGAAGGAGGAAATTCGTATAAGATTCCCCACTTCAATAAGGCCAAACTTCGGCGTGAAGGACGCTTACCGTCTAGTTTAGTGTGTTCCCAAGAAGCCGTAGACAAAGCTAGATCCCTCATCAATTAAATTTTAATCGTAATTATATTTAATAGGAGTAATTAATTAAAATTGTAAATGTATACCATAAATTCGGACAAAAATAAATTCCAAACGTATACCATATTTTCGGACGGAGGGAGTATGATTTTTGGGTGAAATTTAAAAAAAACAGTTGGTAATGTTGGCAGTATTATTATTTAATTACATATAACATGCAAGTAAGCATAGTTTGAACATATATTTACTAATATTTGCTTGTCCCTCCTCTGTGTTTTATTATTTCCTCAGTCCTTTTTGATTATTTCCTCAGTCCTTTTTGACATACTGCCAATGCAGCTTTTTATTGTTTTTTTTTTAATTTCGTCACTATTATGCCATACATCTTCAATATGTTGTTGAAATTCTTCCTTTGTAGTTGAGTTTCGTGTACTTACGGTATTTTTTAAGACATTCCACGCATTTTCAATTGCATTTCAAAGAGTTAACTTAACATGTGTTTTTATACTAGAAGTCTTATATGTCCATAGTAGCAGAACTAAATTCGTTCAAAATGGACATTATCATGCTTACACAACGCAATTGTATAAGCGTTTGACTTTCGTGTACCCTACCATAGATTACAATGCACATAACACTCAATTGACTACTGGGTACAGTTTTTTTGTCCACTGTCTTCAGAGATTGAAAACCTCCTCCTTCATAAAGTCAAGAATGGTGTTAAGGAAATGTTGTTGTCAACGTCAACGAATTCTTCACTCTCTCTAAATATTAAACAGGTTATCTGGTAACTCATATATTTTATATTGTCTCTTTATTTGTACAATTTCCTAGCGACGCTTAGAATGTTTTAATTACAAATTATTAAATGAATATTAAATATTAGCAAATGGCATTTTACAATTGCCTTAAAAAAAATCGGTTATGCAACCAAGTTAATGTAGCTGTGTTCTTTCGTATAAGTATAATGTCACTTTTAACATTGTATTTTAACTTGAGACGATTCTATTCTTCTAATTCTAAGGCTACTAATATTTTCTTCTTCATTATATGAACACGGATATTTCATAATTTAGTAGAAGAAAAGACAGCTTTCGTTTTTCATGCACCCAATACAATTTTAAAACATCTCGCCCTAAAAGAAAGTATAACCCCGGTTAACGAGTACAGAGAAAAAAACATAATTAAAAATATAATGAAGCAAAATGCGGGCGTAAAAACGCTAAAAATACGTCGACGTTCGTCAAAAATAATGAAAAGTGTCGACGCGCTGACGTTCCAAGACTCTAAAATGTTCAAGTGTGCGCGGGCACGCTGCAACGCGGTGTCGAGCTAACGAGTGATGATGAAGTCCTCCAGGTTGATGCCACCCCGGGGAGTCCTCTTAACCCTCATCTTTCCGGCGGAACAGTCCCTATCTGTCCCCTGCAGCGGTACTCCGGAGAGAACTCGCCCAGAAAACTTTAAATAAAATAAAATTCTGCCCATGAAACGCTATCAGCGAAAAATGTATATATATATACGAAGGTATGCACATACATATATATTATAGAAGTCTTTACGCCGCAAATTTGACATGCAAATGTAGCTTTACATAGTTTTACGCTGAATATAACGCAACGGTTGCACGTTACGTATGCTTTACGACAGCGAAGGGGAATGGCGAAGCACACAATACTAGGCTTGCGGATAATAAAAAGTCCATGTTTACGGTACCTATTGAAGCATCTATATATATATAGAAATTTATACGTCTGGAAGAAAGTTTCTGATGGAAAGATACTCGATTTAAAGCTCAACTTAAGAGAAAAAGTATTTTATCGCTCGTCGTCTTATATAGAGGTTTACGACAAAGTTTATATACTGTGGAGTCGGTGAACTCATTTCTCTGATGAAACGGCAAAGGTGACAAGTTTTCAAGAGCCACTTCGTATTTATTAATACATCAGGCATGTTCCCCTTAACTCCAGACACAAACCTTTGTTTTAACCCAGTATATTTAAGCACGGATCAGCACGCTAATCTCTGATTAACTTAATTTTACGACGTCACTAATCACGATTAAACAACTTTAATCATCAATTAAATTAATTCATAAAACGTCACTTAAACATCTATCAACATTAACGTCAAAAGAGTAAAATATGAAGGAAATAGTTATTATTTATCTGAATTTAATGTAGAAAATAAGAGTTTATTTAAAACGGAACAGATAAACATGCAAATATAGTCATTATGACACGCTAACATATTTTTATGCTGCCAATAGACTGGAATGTCATTTTAATTCCAATTATGATTAGTTGCACCGTCACGAATTAAAATTTAATTTAGAATTAAGCTAGAGTGACAGGTAGAATGCGACCATTGCTGTCAATTAAGTCGCATTCTACCTATTCTACGTAAATTGATACTAAAATTCATTCAAATTGCCGAAAAAGTGTTTTAGAACACTTCCGAACCCTCAGTTTGTATAATTATCTAACTAATTAGCCAAAATTTATTTTTTTTCAACACTATCTCACGTTAAGAACATTTCAATATATAATTCTTCCTTGTGTGCGCACCTTAACAGTGGTCGTTATGAAGATAGTTTTCTACTAGGCGACAGTGAATATGCTTGTCGTCCATTTCCTCTAGCTCTTATTCTGACTCCGATAACGATAGCAAAAGAAGCAATCTTCCCCATCGGACAGCAGGGAATGATGTTGAAATATGCTTTGGCATTCTTAAACGGCGGTTTCCTTCCCTTGGTGCTGTATTGCGAACTAAACTTAACAACCACATTAGCTATTCTGCCAAAAGAATCCTTTCTTCTTTGTTTGAAGACTTGTCCGTTTATTATCAATAATATTTTAATATCTAAGGGAAAAGCGTAGATACGATAAAGAATGATAAACAAAATGAAAAGAGTTTGGTATATCAGTAAAATTCAGCGGAAAAACGATAAAATGAGGAAAATCATATGGATAGAAAGGATAGGAAGGACTGCAAATACTCCAAGAGATCCAATAATATTTAATAAAAATTACAGTTAATAATGTTTTATAGAAGACAATATAACTCCTATAAAGCATAAACCTACAACATTTTGTAAAGTCGTATTGAAATACTTACTGTTTATAATCTGCAAAACAACTTTTAAAATTTTGGCTTCTTTCTCAATGCTCCATTATCACTTTTCTTTTCACACAAATATTGTGACGATTAGGTTATTTTAGATTATATCCTGTAGCATCCATCGCGCAAAAATTATTTACCCTAAAACATATCTTTCTCTGTTGAATGTAAAATTTGACAATCTAGATTTTCATTTAGTTATGCTAAATTCATATAAAAACAAATTGAAGTTCGCACCAATTCCTTTGTCCCCACGTCCTTATTTTGGCAAGCAAGGTTCAAAAATCTCATTTAAATGGAATCAAATGTATCTCTTTACTGATACAGTCATTCGTTATTTTTTACTCTGCACGTTTTGTGTGTACATACATACCTGTTATTATGTGCAAATCTTTTAGTTTCCGTTCGAAAGCTTTCCTCATCGCGTTTACGATTGTCGTTGTCCGCCTCCTTCCAGTCATACTCATTCATTCCGCTGTCTGTGCGCGCTTTCAAGTCATTTTATTACGTCGTCGACTTCCTTTGACGCGGCAACGGACGACATCTTGAAACGCCGGTACCTACACATGTTGTGTGCAAATGAAATATGTTTAAAGTCGATCAAACTGTTTCCGTTCGAATGATGTGCCGTCTTTGAAAACATGCCCTGTAAAGGATGCACGATGCCTTTTAATATGTATGTTCGTAGTGAAATAATTCGTAAACGAAATGGTGTTTGCTTTTTTACAAGTTTGGATATAGTTTTATATATAGGGTGCACCAATAAATACCCGTGTTTGAAGATAGATGGCGTTACTGAGGGAATTTGACATTACTGTAGTGCACTGCCACCTTTCAAACGGGACCGTATAAAATTTCACGCAGATTAATAGGTTAGTTTTGATTTGACAGCCATTTGTATAAGAAGTGTTTAATGTTTTTGCGTGGAAAAGGAACAATATCGTTCAGTAATCCGCTTTCTGTTTGGAAAAACATGCGAAGAAATTAAAGCCAAATTGGATGGCGTCTATCGAGACCCTTCACCATCCATGACAATTGTTACATGTTGGTTTAACGAATTCAAACTTGGCCATACATCGGTTTTTGACGAGGAGCGCCCAGGTCGCCTGGCCGACGTGATTGCTGATGATATCATCGAAAAAGTCCGCGACATGATTCTCACTGATCGCCGAACGAAGGTGCGTGAAGTAGCAAAGGCTTAGGTGTAACGTAGGGAACGGCAATTGACATTTTACAGCAAAAGTTGGGAATGAGAAAGCTGTCGGCGCGATGGATTCCGTGAATGCTATAGTCAGTTTCACGTTGAGATTGAAATATTGAGTCTTATGCAGTATAGTTTTCTTTTATTAGTCTATACCTATTTGAATATAATTATCCCTTTTTAGAACTAGGAGTGTTGCCAGGTCAAATAGTTAGCTTCATTCTTAGGATAGAACCTTTGTTTTGTTTACGTTTATGTCGCCTGTTAATTTCGGTTCATCGTTTGTCTTGTTATTTATTACTTCCAGTGCCCATTTCTCCGTGTTTTCCCTTCAATTGCATCTATGTATGTTTGAGTGAATCTGTTGTTTTAAAAACTACTGCAACTTTTAATAATGTCAACTATTCCAAATATAATACAATAACTAATTACTACCATATAATTCTATAAGAGAAAACAAATTATTTTAAATATCTTTACACATTTACAAAAACAATGAATGTCTCCAATGCAGTTAAAAGAAATAAGCAAAGCACTAGGCTGTGGCAAAGGAATTGTGTATTTAGTTCAAAAGGAAGAGCATAGCGAGCATCATTCACCTGCAGTTGTGGAGAGCACAGTGGAAGCACGAATTAAAAATTATATTTGACGCAACAATTCAGCGTTCAAAGTTAATAAAATGCCAAAACTTGTCGAGGAGAGGTATGAAAATATCTCTGCTCAGGATTAGCAAAATTATATTAATCACACAGTGAGCTCCTAAAGTGTCCCCCACCCCATGCCAACTTTTGAGCGGCAGAAGCTAGCGTTTTCAGAAAAAATAGATCGATTTCTATTTTTTGTGAATCAACTTTTACCGTTATCGACAGTTCAATTGTATTTCCAGTTTCACCGGAACTGACGTCAACTTTCTTATTTTAAGTAGAACACCCTGTATATTTTTACGTTTTTGGAAATATAATCAAAAGGCGAATCCAACGATATCACATACATAATTCGTGCCGAAGTCATCATAAAAGTAACAACACAAAAAGCCCAAAATACAGACATACGAGGTGTAGCAATTAAATAACCGGACTGGTGCTATAAAACATTTTATTGATCACCAATTACATTACAAAGTTCATCCCCTTCAATGTACTCTCCTTGCCGATCCCTACAACGCTCCATACGAATTTTCCACTGTCGAACGCAGTGCTGGAAGTCCGTTTCTGTCAGCTTCCACACTGTCAAATCTTGTCCCCTTAAGCTCCGATTTTACCTTAGGAAATAAAAAAAGTCACATGGGGCCAGGTCGGGCGAGTACGGTGGCTGGTCCAACACGGTGATGCCGGATTTCCCAAAAAACGCCTTCACAGACAAGGCGGAATGGGCTGGCGCATTGTCTTGGTGATGCATTCAGGATTTGCTCTTCCACAAATCGAGTCTTCGTCATCTCAGTCGTTCACGAAGGGTAGTTAGAACCTCGACGTAATAATGTTGATTGACTGTCTGACTTTCGGCGACCCAGTGGACGTTGCTTGATCTGAACACTCTGCATTCTTCCGACGCGACGCTTGCGTAAGGACTCGAATGAGCGATTGCTACAGCGAGACTGAGCGACGTACAACTGTACCCATCGAGCTCAGGGTGGAGGAAGCATCCACAAGCACAGACACGTTCAAACCTGCCCTGGCGTGCTCGCTGTTTGCCGATAGTAGCATCAGTCCGCTTATTTAATTGCCACATCTCGTATTGTCTGTCAAAAACTAACACATTTAAACAAACTTACCATAATTGATTAATTGCAATAAAATTCGATAAGTAAAGAAATAACAACAATTAATAGAACAAGTTTAAATGAGAGGAAATAATAACGAAAACAAAGAAGGAACGTATGACAATAGCAGGATATAACAATAATAAACAACAGAAATAATTTGCGCTTTTGGAATTGAGATTTGACAGTTTGGCAATTGTTATGATTACTTTGCTTAGCAACGAGCTCTTTAGATCAATCTGACGTTACAAGAAACAATTTGGCGCTCTTTCCTAGCCAACTTTACGTAACAACAGGAACAGATTACCAAAACCTTTATTGCTGCATATCGTCATATTTCTTAAGTTAAAGTATAACATATGATACATACAATTGAAATGCCGGTAACAGCAATAGTTAGTTCACAAAAAATGGAAATGGAAGACGCTAGCTTCTGTCGTTCAAAAATTAGCACGGTGGGGGAGGACACTTTAGGACCGTACTGTATATATTTGGTGCTTGTACATTTAAACTTCTGATTTATATTGAAATCGTTACACCATACTCATAACTAACAATATTCTATACGGTAGATATTAAGGAGGGACGTGTCAAAACGTCAAATTTTCAATAGTACTTTTCTGATTCTATAATTTTGCGACAGTGCACCTGTCAATGATGTCGTATCATTTTTACTACAATTGTTTTCGTCACGTCCCAAGGTGTTGCACTGGAAAAGTGA
Organism: Dynastes maya; assembly: GCA_029619315.2. Taxonomy (NCBI): domain Eukaryota; kingdom Metazoa; phylum Arthropoda; class Insecta; order Coleoptera; family Scarabaeidae; genus Dynastes; species Dynastes maya. The sequence goes on along the minus strand of JAROYE020000006.1, from coordinate 40,452,670 downwards.
TATCGTTTTTTATGTTTGAAACGTCGCCTCCAATCCTAGTTGCGTCAATTCCGTATACTACCATACTACACTCAACGTTATCAACGCCCGACTGCGCCCAACAAAACGACATAAACGTTTTACATAGGCACCACAACACATTTGTCTATAAAATTTGAGGTTGATGGCAAAAATTTTGTTTTAAAGCAACACGACATATGCGAAACAGTCGAAAATACCTCGATCTTTACAAAATAACCCCACTGGCAACGTTTAACGCATAAAAGCAATACTTCCATCTCAACGTGAAATCAGCTATATCAGTGAACAACAAGCGAATACGACTGTCACTTTCGAAGCAGTGTTGTTGGATCTCTATAAGCGAAACCCGAATTTTAGCATCAGCATCGAATCGTCACCTTTTATAACACCTATGGATCCATTACTATACACCTGATACGAAGCGACAGTCGAAACAATGGACTTTTCAATGCGAATCTGCTCCACAGAAGGCGAAGACGACAGGATACTACCAACTTTTACAAGTACTACGCCCTATACGTCAATTACACTTGCACGTATAAATTTTGCTATCGCTCCTATCTGAATAGAAACAACATCTGCCATTCGCCAACACCCAATTCCACCATTGCGCCATTCTATAACGTAAATTGAATTTAATCTTCTTGAATAGTTAAAAATCTTTCCAGTCAATCGAGCAAACGCGTCCCAAACGTGCTGGGACTCATTGTTATTTCATCGACGGAGGCAATAGTAAAAAACAATTGCGTTCCTTTTGTAGATGCACCCCGACATTATGCCGACTGCGAAAACGACGACAACGCCGCCCTTTTTACACCGCCACCGCCTCCGGTCGTCGGAGGTGCTTCCCCGAGTTCTCCGACATCAAAGTACGACGTGAAATTTTTGCAAATGGAACTGAACGACTCGAAATTGCGCTAGTGTATGGCGGCGGCCATTATCCGAAAGGAATGAACAAAGACGACAAGACAACCCGGAATTTAAATAAACTGGTATGATGCAAGTCAATTTTATTTCGGATGAAAATCGGACGCGAGAGGTAAAAATGTTTCGCCGTCATGATGAGAATTAGTCGCTTTTCCTTCTTTCTTCCTCATGATTTACCGTTTTGAATGAACACAGGGAAAACGTTATTGAATCAGAAGTTATTCGCATATTTTAATCGAATATTACAGAGATTAGAGATTAGAAGAGGAATATTTAAAAAAAGGAGTTACTCCTATATTAACATACGGTGCAGGATCTTGGGCATGTACGAAAAACGCAAAAAAGAAAAATAGAGGCAACAGAAATGAGGTATCTAAGAAAGATAGAAGTTAGAACAATAATAAAGGAAATCAAAAATGCGGATATCAGGAAAAGTTTAAATATAAAACCCATGGGTGAAGCGCAGTTAAGTACTGCCCAACATACGAATGGTCACTGGAGGTTGTAACGGACACACCATAATATCTGCCATCGACACTAGTAGGACTAGAACTCATAGCTCCTAACTCTGCTGCAGTCAGGAGTAAGCCTTCTTGTCACTGGTGCACCAAACCGTTGAAAAAACTTAAGTAAAGAAGTATTGTATTCTATTATAATATAAATATAGGGAAACTACTTTGTGAGCGTAAACTAATGTGCTATAAAAGAAATTGCAAAAATTATTCTCTGTCGAAGCTATTAAAATATATGCTCAGTTTTCAAGTACAATATAAGTTTAAGTTCAAACTTCACTACGCTAACCAAATTCATTTCCTCTCAGGGTTATGCGTGCATTAAGAGTTTCCGAAACGCCATGTCAAAACAAGAACTTTCGAAGACTTGTGTACGAACCGTTGAGTAACATGCGCCAAATCCCTTCAATATATGCGTGTAAAAGTACTCCCTACATAGTTCTTCGTCTCCCGACATCGCCTCCGCTCCGTCGGCCTCAGTAACTATTCATAAACTTGCGCCCGAAAACCCTAAAACAACGTTACGACATAGAGTTGTAATGCGAGTATTTGATGGTTTTCGAAGTTTCGCGCTTTCCGAGGTCACGACCACTCGAGAAAGGCTAATGGTACGGATATCGCAAATAGAATTCTTGATTTTATCCTTACACGATTTTGCTACAAAGTCTTTCGGATCCTATCATACTAAAAATGTTATGAATTGATAGCTGTGAAATGCGCTATGTATCCGCTAAATTTTAATGTGATGTTACCGCTACTTAAATAAAAAAATATGTAATGTTGAGAATAATCTGCGATGTTTTCCTATTTTAAATGTATAAAGTAGCATGGTTATAGCATTTTCTTCAACATTTCCTGGAACTTTTCGGCTAACAATTTACGAATATGCTGCTGTTTCTTATGGATTAAGTCAAACTTTCTTTATAATACAAATCTGGAGAATAGCGGGGTGAAACAGCGGGTAGTGTTGTAATGAAACTCCTTGTTAATTGAGCTTTCGCTGTTTGTTTGACAGTTTCTTCAGTGATGTTTACTACAGAAGTGCAAACATAATTTTAACAACTAATGAAAACGTTCAATTCTTTACAGATGTCTGTCTTCCTATTCCCCGAGAAGCTTTTAATGAAGAGTTTAATACATTGCCAGTCTCCAACTTCTTTTCCGATTGATTTATTGTTAAAGGTGTCATCATGCATTAAGGTCCTTATGTTGGGACCAATAAGTATACCCAAAAAAGGAAGAAACACTTATTGTTATATACTCCATGCTTTAGAGAAAGACAATAGCTTCTTTCAATTTTTAATCGCTTATCCATGGATAATTTTCAGATATAGACATCCTCCATTTTCATCCAATGCTTTTATATGGTTTTTAAGAATTTTTAAGTCGAAAGATCGATATTTTTTATTCGGTTTTACTCAGTTCTAAAACGAATTAACGTCACTACTAAATAATAAAAGTTTGGGTAATTTATGCTAGATTTCGTTTTTAAAATAGTATATCATGTCACATTTATTACAGTTCTCTTCCTTGTGCTCAACAGCGGATGCCCACAGAATTGGTAACATAATAGCAAAAAAGGGCATTGCTAGACCTGACCCGAGATACTAATGCTGATTTTATGATCTGTACAAAAACCAACCTCAGAAAAAAGTCATTTGAAATCTGATTTCTGTTCGTGTTGTACTATGTAATCTACCCGAAGGGAAGAAAAGCTATAATAAAAAGATTACACGAAGTGCTACATAAATATGATAGTACATCGATATTATAGTAATTATCAAAATTTTATGATACTTCACATAATTCATTTTTGACAAAGTAACTTCACCAAGCATCTTGATCAATCCGTCAATAGAAGAACTGGTGAAAATAAGTACTTTCTCAAGATAGTCCAATCATTACCATGTACCTTTATTGAAAGATATATACATCCTTGCTGTACAAATTTGAAAGGTCATCTTCAATGATCTTTATATTTTCACTTAAAAAGCGTTAGACTATTCTAGCAGAACGAGCTTTGACTACGTACTTTAAAAGAAATGAAAACAAAGGTTTGCTGAAACTGATATCTAACAATTGGTACATCACATTTAAACAAATACAATTCCAAATTGATTAAGATCAGAATGCTTAAAGCAATCCACCATCTTGGCTTTGTTAGCCATTGCAAATCAGGAAACATTGATTAAATGCCAAGATTAAAATAAATGCATCAGTCAAACATGCATCGAAATAGACTTTATCTGGAAGTAATTCAAATACCTCTTAGAAATGATCGCATACTAGAAACGAAATAAACTAAAGACCAAACACGTAATGAAAACTGATGTGATGTTACTAAACTTATTGAACATATGTTGTGTTTTAACAGGAGCTTGAATGGTCCTCCATGTTGTTTCGATGTGCTAAAATTCTAACATAATGAAGACTGAAGCTTATTCGGAAAAATGGACAGGCATCAATTTTTGACTACATCAAAATTTGCAAAGCTCTCTGTGAGAATCTCAATATTGATTCTTTTACTTGTTTTGGCGACTTTAAAGGTTGGATAAGATCTAGAAGCTAAAGTTGGTGCTTTATTTATTTCCTACTATTTATTACAAGGTGAAGGGTCACCAATCAAACCAACGTCAAGTCCGCAAAGGGGAACCCCCCAACATCTGCAATATGAAAATAAGTCCATCAGGATGAAGAGAGACCTTGAAACCAATCCCCTAAGGTTACGATACAAAAATCTCAGTGCCTTAAATTGATATCACTCTCAAGGTAAGGTTTCCTCAAATCTGGACAAATACTGAAACATATTAAGCTATTTCATAAAGCCAAGCAACTCCTTTTTGAAAGAATCTTCCTATTACACACACTCTTAAATCCATTTCAACATCAATTCAAACTCATTAAATAATAATTTTATACTGTGCCACCTCCAAATTAATGTATTTCACTTGCGAAACTTCTCTTCAATGTTGCCATAAGTAATTTTCACCACCAACATGCAACACCTTCCCACCTACCAACATAAGTTTCCTATTACATAGTATTGCTACTTACTTCCTAAGTAATTTTCCACCTTGTATAACGATGAACAACATGCAAAATTTCACTTAGAACGATTATTGCCGTCGATTATAACGTTGGATCGAGCAGAACCTGGAAAATATAATGATCTAATATCAGATGATATAATGGACGCTTACGGGAAGTGACCGGTGATTCATCATAGGAAATTAACGGAAAAATTTCAACGCACCCTATAATTTGTGTTTGATGAAGCAATATTTTCTAGACGTCTTGATTAGTCTACGAATTTTGTACGCTCCTTTATTATATATAATAATGTAATAACGTGTGGGTGAAAATCAATACCTTCTAAGCATGAATTAAGTGTGAAATGGTTTTTACCTACATACTTGTAAAAAGGTATAGATAGATAGGATTGGAAATATTGTCTTCAAAGTGGAAAAAATCTTTAGAGAATTGGTTTGAACGCTTGCAAAGGTGTATAAATCTTAATGGTGAATATTAAAAAAAAAATTAAGCGATAACCAAAATAATGCTGATGTAGCTCATGGTATTGGTGGAATCACTCCCGGCAAAAATGATGTGAGAAGAAAAATGCGCTAGCCAACGGACATGTTTCTGCCTACCCGGCGCCATCAGCGTTGCTCCGAGCACATTCCCTTGCTCACCACTGCTGTTCGCCTCTCAGTTTATGTCACCAACCTCTACAATATACATATATATAATCAAAAACCCTCTTGTACCCAGTGGGTGTAAGGGTGTTGTTTTTCTTCTCTTATATTTTCTTTTTCTTCCATTTTTCTTTTTCTGGTTGTTTACAAATTTGATCCATTTTTTCCTATCCTTGACTAGCTTCTTTTCTGTTTTCCAATCTGTTCCTTTTCTTTTTATTATATCTGCTATTTGTTGGTTCCAAGTTTTCTTTGGTCTTCCACTTTTTCTATTGTTGTTCACTCTTGCATCTCATAACCTCTTCACTGGTTTTTCATCATTCATACGTACTAAATGCCCAAACCATGTCAGTTGTTGTTTTTCAATCCTTTCGTTTATTGATTCTACACCTAGTTCTTGTCTAATGTCTTCACTCCTTATTTTATCCTTTCGCGTGACTCCTTTAACTTTCCTAAGATACTTCATTTCTGCCGCTTGCAATTTACGCCTCTGTGCCTTCATTAGCACTCAGCTTTTACTTCTAAAAGTTAATATATGTACATACATATATAGCTTAGTTTTTCTACTTAGTTCTTGCTTCCCTATAAAACTGTTCTTTGGTGTGTAATATACCTGTGTTGCGCTGCTTATTCCCTCGTTTATTTCCTGTTCTGTGTCATTCCTGTTATGTATTTTTACTCCTAGGTATTTATATACATTCACTTGTTCCACGTTGTTTATTTTTATATCTATCTCTTTTCCATCAGTCCACATATTGCAAACGTCATTTCTTTTGTTTTGTTTGCATTTATTTTCATTTTTCTTTCCTTGAGTTGTTTTTCCCATTCTATTAAATTTTCTGGTAGTTGTTTTACATGTGTTACACAGATCATCAGCAAAGGCACATTCTGCTATCATTACTGGTTCTAGGTTCCAATAGCCGATGTGAAGTTGTTTGTCTTGTTGTGTACTTCTTTGATTATGTCGTTCGTGACTACTATGAATAGTGTTGGACTGAGAACTCCACCTTGCCGAAGGCCTTCTTTTACTAAGAATGCCTCCGATCCCTATTCTCATACTTACATAGTTCCATGTTTCTGTATACAAACCTTTTATTCCTTGTCTTAGTTGTGGGTGTATTGCCTTTTTTCTTAAACTCTCCCATGCATGTGTCCTTTGGATACTATCAACAGCTTTTTCTAAGTCTATAAACGCCATACAAATTTCACTGCCCTTATCCCCGTTCTTTTCTATAAGTTGCTTGATTGTCAAAATACAGTCCTGCATCGATCGTTCTCTTCTGAATCCACTCTGGCTTTCCTCTAGCTGCTTATCTACGATTTCTTTTAATCTGTCATTGAGTATCCATTCATATTGTTTACAAAGGACGCTAAGGAGAGTAATTCCTCTATAATTTTCACATTTTCTTCTGTCGCCCTTTTTATGAATGGGCACAATTACTCCAATTTTTCAGTCTTGTGGAATCTCCCCTTTTTCCCATGCTTTGTTAAATATTTCTTTTAACACTTGTTTTTCATTTGGCCCCAAGTTCTTTATCATTTTTGCTGTTATTTCATCAAGTCCAGGGGCATTTCCCGTCTTAATCATCTTTATGGCTTTTTTTACTTCTTCCACTTGAATTTCGTTTGGTTGTTCTCTGCCTATATCTCGTTCTCCTCTTTGTTCTCTCGTACATTCTGTCGTACTGCCTGTAACATTTAGTAATTCGTTGACGTATTCTGCCCACCTTTCCATTTTTCTTTCCTCGTTCCTTGAAAATCCAATCTCTACAAACAACTTTAAAGTATATTTCTTGGGGCCACCTAGTGTCAAGAGATATAGCCATGTCGTCTAGAGAGTAACGACAGAAACCGGAGTACAGACACCAAACCACCTCTCGAGCAGTTCTTAGACTGCTTAGCGTTGCGCCTGAGCATTGCGGTATCTGCACATGTAAATGATTCCTCAGCTTTACCATGCCGTATTAAAAATACACATGGAAAAAGTGCCTATAACCAAAATAATGCTAATATAGGTCATGACATCGTTGAAATTACTTGTGGCAAAAACATTAAGCCGTCCTAGAACTGCTCGAAAGGTGGTTTGGCATCTGTATTCCGGTTATATCTCTTGGCACTAGGTGGCGCCAAGGAATATATTTTAATGCTGTTTGTGGAGATTAGTGGCATAAACTGTGAGGCGAACAGCAGTGGTGAGCAAGGGTATGTGCTCGGAGCAAGGCTGATGACGTCGGGTAAGCAGAAGTATGTACATTGGCTAGCGCATTTCTCTTCTCCTTGTTTTAGCCGGGAGTGATTCTACCAATACCATGAGCTATATTAGCATTATTTTGGTTAGGCGCTACTTCAAAGGGAAGTAGCTACGAAAGCCCAACGATTAAGAAATTGTGCATAATATTACATGCATATGCAAATTATACCACTATAAACAACTCATGTAATTTTGAAAATACAATGTTGCTTTTATACTATATCTTATAGATGGAATACATACCATCTGCTGCGGCGTATCCATTTTTCAGAATTTTTTTGTACTCCAGATTGTGTTCAAGAGGAGAACATTTTTCAGGTATATCTATATATTGTGTAGCATTAAAGTTATATTTCTGCTTGCATAAAGAAATATGCAAATCATCGCCAAGAGTGAGCGGAAAAGATTCCGACAGTACCGAAGTCCGGCGCGCGATGGCGTGGTGTAGCATCCAAAGTTGATTTGCCTGTCAACTTGTGCGAGTTAAAAGCATTTGCCATGATTTATTGCGGCTTATTTTCTTTTCAGGCGTACCTCTTGAATTATTCCGGCCTCGGGAGAGAGAACAGGTTTAAGCCGCAGAAAGCAACAGAGTAATATTGATTGATGTCTACACCCCAGAAGAAGAAGAAGAGTAGAACCGCGCAACTAGCGAATGTTTTGTTGTGTTAACGCGAAGTTGTTAGTTTTTCGTCGCTGTGTGTGTATATGTACCTAAGAGTCGGTACTTAAGACGACCAAAAAGGATTATACGAAAATATAAGCTTAGTAATGTGAAGTTTATTCCTTATTTTGACATAAACCTGGTTGGAGATATAAGCAAACTTTCTAAATTGAGCTAGCATTAAACATCTTTTGAGGTTGTGAAAACGAAATCTTAGTAATTAATTTTTGTAACAGCTAAAGGATTACAACCTCTATATCACAAGTGAGAAAAAATGCATTGAATTGAGCACCAATATAAATCTTTTAGACGTGTATATTGATTGCAGCTTGGCTTTGAAATTACATCGTTCTTATTAATAACTAAATTGCCAACCAACATCTGCCTACTACTTTGGATGAAAGTGTGTGAATTCTTAACATTACAACAGGCATGTAGGGCAGCGCTTCTCAACCTGTGGGGCGCGGCGCCCTGGGGGGTGTGATAACATTAACTGGGAGACGCGAGCATATCGAAAATAAGAAAAAATGTTATTGAAAAGATTACTGAAATATTACTGAAAGAAAAGCAATAACATACATTCTGACATAATAGAAAATAAAATACACGACGCCACTGATATAATACACTTACAAAGAGGATTGTATCAGTACTGCACAATGTATTTAATAATTAGCTTCTCAATACTAAATTAAAAACAAGTTTAGTAATTACTGGTGACAACATTAGAAATTGACACTCTCAGTTCTTTTTCTGTATTTGGCCAAGATCTATATTTTGTCTTCAAAGCAGCCACCGCAGAAAATCCGGTTTCGCAACGGTAGGATGTTAAAAGTGGTAATAGTATACGAAATACTCTTGTTTTCAGTGCAGAAAACCCATCATACACCCCTGCCTAAAATTCAAAGGGTGGTTTATTACTAAATTGTCCTTTGATTTCGCCACTTGCCGTGAAGTCTATGAAGATTTCTTCTTCGGCAGTTGAGAGACTTTCGGGAGTATTTTGAAATGGGTCCCTAACCCACTCGTAACTTCTTACCAAGTTGACAGCTAAGCAAGAAAATTGAAGTTCAGTTTTACTGCTGATGATTATAGCTTAGCTATCGAAACGTGCCGTTTAATTTTGCACTTATTTTTTTATTTCTGGCGTTATCCATATTTTCTTTTTTCTGTTCTTTTCATTAACTGAGATTTTTAAGGCGTATTAATCAACAATATATGTGAGTTCTTGCAGGAAGTATTCGTAGCTTGTATTTACATCAGTTCTCCCCAAGCACAAAGTCCAATCCATTTGGCTCAACTCAAGCTCGATTCGTTGCGGGTTCTCTTCAGTAAATATTCATTTTTCTTTCAAGAATCTATTTTAGAAGCCGTGTGTCTTTGGATCAATCTCTAAAGTAACTTTCTGACCTAGGTGGTCGGACAATGCTGTCCGAAGATGCAGCCTGGTCCTCCGACCAGGCTGCGTCTTCGGTTATAAATACGTTGTCTATCATTATGGCTGAACCTCTGCTTATCCTTGTTGGTTCATTTATTGTTTGCATCAAGTTGTAGGTCTTCAGTAGGTGTGATAATTTCTTAACATTTCTGTCTATGGAATTCAAAAAATTTATATTAAAATCGCCACATAATATTACCTTATGTCTAAGAAAACGTTTTAGTGTGTAATCTAACTTTTCCTCTAAAATTAGCAAAAAATTGTCATAATCACCTTGAGGTGACCTATATACATACACAATAATGACAACTTCCGCAGATCTAATTCCATGCTTGTGTTTTTTAGATAATGTATTTCCTCGCAGTCAACTAAATCGGAAACGAACATGCAGGAACCTCCGTGAGATTTTAAAGTTCTATTGTAGAAAGAAGCCGTAACGTATCCATCTACACGTATCAAATCATTTGTCGTATGTGTGAGCCAATGCGCTGTTAATGCTAAAATATCTGTTTTTGTGGAGTTGTTTTCTAAGAAGCAATGTAATTCGTCTAGTTTTGGTGTGATGCTTTGTATATTCTGATGTAATAATAAAATGTTTTGTTTTTCATTTAAAATGGTTTTTTTTCCAATGAGGCTGTCTTCCGAAAATTTCTATACGGGCGTATAATAGTGTTTAGTGGCCACAGATTCTCGTCAAGCAAATCAGAAAATGTTTCTTCTTCAATTAAGATAATTCTTTACGTCATCCGCAGTTGTAGTGTTTTTTAGCTGTGAAACAGATAGCCATTTGGACTTACTTGCTGCAGTTAATATTGTCGTGTTTTCCTTCTTTCCTGTCACTGTTAGCCTCCTGTGCTTTGCATCCGCATATTTCTTTAAATTCTTGTTTGTTCTTGTTTTGAATATTTATTTTCGTTGTCGTTTTGTTTTGCGATGGACTGTATATTTTGTTCATTGTTTTTCCCTTGTTCCTGAAAAATTTACATTGGGACTATTGCTGCTCTATAGCAGAGGTTTTTGTTTACCAGATCGTGTATTGTAAGGAATTTGCGATGCTTGTGATTTAGACATATCGTTAATAATTTCGTGTTGTTCCTCAATCTTTTTGTCTTGTTTTTTAATTAGATCAATGCATTGTTTAAATTTAATTTCCATATCTTTCACCGCTTTTAGAATTTCTCCTAATTCATCATTTTTCCTAACCTGTTTGCAATCTGTACACAACCATTTTACACAGTCGGCGTTATTCTCCAAGAATTTTAATTCAGCAGGTTTCTAAGGACTACAGCTGTGATGAAGTCCATTTACAGAACACTTGTAACACATAATACACTTGCCAGTTCCATTTAATGTTGCAGAGCAACTCAAACAACACGCAACCTTAGGCGACGTCATAGATTTTTATGAAGAAATCTAATATATTTTCGATAAAGATCAATATATTTGTTGAAACTTCAATTTTACTTGGTTTCTCTATTTAACAAGAAACAATAAATTATTACTAAATTATAATGTTACACGTTCATAATCAGAGAAATGAAGCCTATTCGAAAATATGATATACTATTTATACCACGTGATCCATGCACGCCACTGGATTTTTAATATGTTTTATAAAAGCTTATGTACACTCATACAACTTTTATTTGAAACTTTATTTGTATCGATGATAATAAAATAGAAAACACTGAAACAAAAGAAAAAATACTTTCATGAGGTTATTATACACAATTCAATAAAATGAAAGAAAAGAAAATACGAGTCCTCTGCCGTTCGAAAGGAATATTAATTTTATAGGACAGCACCTGGCTGAGACGGGTCTGTTTAACTCAGTCCAAAAATCTAACGCAGACCGTCGTCCCCAGGCACGACATCCGACTTTATCTAATAAACTGGAAGATCGGCACCGTGAGGTCCGTTATTTTTTACCGTCCCGTAGAGACAAAAACTTTACCGGTAAAAGTGAGCTCCGTTTACCGTTTACCGCTTACCACTTCGGGACGCGCGACAATAAAACATTTTAGCAGCACCATTAGATGAGTACCCTGCCACCCTTAATATAACCGAAGAAAGATGGTTTCGGTTGGTACAGCGGCAGCAAAAAGTCAGGTGGATGAAGTTATGGCTTCTGATGTGACGAATTGTCTAAAAATGTTGGATTGTTTGCTTAAATGTTGCAAAGATGTTTCTGCCTTTTTATAACGCTACAAGAACCCACACCCCAAGAATCTTGGGAAACATCGTACTACTTTTAGGAGAATATACGTAACGGAAACGTGAGAGATATTTTGACTTTGAGACCACATTTATGTAGCAAAACTTGCAATGTTGAAGCGATGATAACATTCACCGCTAAACAAAATTCAAACAGGTTCACTAAGTATTATTGTGATTATTGTTAATTTTAATAGTAATAAGACACCTTTTAAATAATGTGACCTAAAATTTATTGATAACGAAACCCTACATGAAGATCTATCTTTATACAAACGACATACGAGAATGGTATGAGAAGTACCCGCCTTCTGGAGACAAGTGGCACTCTGTGTCAAAATCTTTACCGACTGTGAGCACTATTCTTTAGACGACGTCTGTCAAAATTTCTGAGAGATTCGTACAGTAGTTCTGTTTTGAAAGCTGTTGAAAGTGAACACGTTTACATATTTGTGGAATCACGGAAAAAGAACAATGCTGATCTGTTATCGATTTCTCTTTTTTGGATGAGAAAACGTGTGCAGAAATTATGTTGGATGCAGTTTATACCTTCGATAACTACCATCAGATAATGGTTTAATGAATTTAAGCGTCCCGTTGAGGTGGCTGCGGACGATATCTCAATAAAGTTCATGATATCGTGTTAGCAGACCGCCGGGTGAAGATTAAAAAGATTGCTAAGATGGTAAACATCTCAGTTGAACGCGTGCAAAACATCCTTCACCAAAAATTGAGTATGAGAAAGCTATCGGCAAAATGGGTCTACTGACGATTGATCAAAAACGGAATCGTGTGATAACTTCAAAGCAATGTTTGGACATGTTTAACAGCAATACGAGTGAGTTTCTGCGGCGTTATGTGACTACAGATGAGACATGGATACATCACTACACGCCAGAAACCAAAAGTCAGTCAGCAAAATGGGGCGAACGTGCATCACAAAAAACGAAGACAATTCCCATCAACCGGAAAAGTTATAGCGACGATTTCTTGGGATTCTCAAGGCATAATCTTAATTAAACATCTGGAGAAGGAGGATGGGGTAGTCCTATGCTGATTTGTTGGACCGATCAAACGCTGAACTAAAGAGAAAAAGGCCCCACCTAGCGAAAAAAAAATATTCTCTACCATCACGCCCCGGCCCACTCATCGGCAATTGCGACAGCAAAGCTAGTCCAGTCATTTTATGAATTGGTGCCTCATCCACCATATTCGCCAGATTTGGCCTCTGTGACTTCTTTCTTTTTCCAAACTTGAAAAAATGGCTTGGCAGAAAAGGGTTCACGTTAAATTAAGAGGCCTATTTTGCAGAGTTCGACAAATCACATTATTTGAATGGGTTTGAAGAGTTGGAACATCCCGGGACTAATTATATCGAGCTACAAGGAGACCATGTAAAGAAATAAATTTACTAAATGCAAAACAATTGCCTTGCTTCTTTAGCACAGGTATTTATCATACCATCCGCGTATCACTACTGACTGATAAAAGTCCCAATTTTTTTTTTTTTACTTTGGACCTATTTATATTTATGCATGTTTTGATTTAATCTATTGCTTGTCCCATGTGTTATTTTGTTTGACCCTTAATCTATCTGTTCATCTACTTATACATTATATATAAATGTAATTCTATTGCTAACATGTGTAAACTCTTTTACGCAAGTATTATGCGGTGAGTTTACTTCACAAAAGAATACATATTTCTGGGTATTATTCGCTTTTTCACATTACCGACTATTTCTCTACTTTTCGCAATCAGTGTATCCATCTTAATAGCGTTGGGAGTAGAAACATTGGCGAGGCGATGCTGTAAATTCGTTTATGATCGGTCGGGGAGACCGCCCAGGACGAGGACGCCGTCTACTGCGACAACAACTACGACTACGGCAACGACCTAACGCCCCTTGCATTTTAATATCCTGTTTATGAAGTATTATGCGCGGCAGTTTTATTGTTTCTAAGTAAACAGCCTGTATATGTATACGTACACGCATCTAGTATTTAATTCCTTGCCTTCTCATATATGTCATTTCATTTTGAAACACATAAATCGTTCATAAATGCGACCGAGAAGCATTACAAATGTACCCTATTGAAGTTAGCAACTCGTTTCGAAGCGCTGCGCTGGATCGAATAGAATGCTTTGTAGTACAGTTGACAACTGTAGAAATGAAGTTTATTTGAAACCTAAATAAGTAGAAACTTTTAACAACATGGTCGTTATTATTATTGTTATTGAAATTTTCCTTGACAGCACTGATACCCATAGTCACTAATCTTCTTCCTTTAGTTCAATAGGTGTTACAAATGGTCTACTGAAGTGTTCAACGTGCTCCCTCTGGACTGTTTCGGTAACTTCAACATTTACTAAATTATGAATAAACAGTTCTATTTACTATTCTCTTTATCTGTCTTATTTTATACTTGTGGACCAAAATGAAAATAAAACGCTTTTCAATTACTTTGTGAAGTATTCTTCCTTTACCGAACGTTTACAGAAAAACTATACTTGCGGGCTCAACAAGATAATTGAGAGTATTGACACATCCAGCTCATAGATGTCGCCAAAAGTAGAAACATAATTTTCAGAACTGTCAAGATACCTTGTAAATTATTTGTATAACCTAACACCACATGGGAGCAGTTTATTTGAGATGTTTACGGACTTTGTGATTTAGAAGTGAATATACGACGGTGTCGAGCACGACGATCATCACCGGGATTAGCTACTTGTTTGCAGAGCTAAATGTCGGAATGAAAAGAAGTAACTAATATTTACAAAGTTTATTTACAAATGCTAGAAATCAAACGTTCATAACAAAATATCATTAAAAACAAACATAATACACTTAACTTAATCCTATGCCTTTCTACCGTTTTTCGCTTGCTTGCCTTATGATAAATGCTAGATCTTGTGTACTTCTCCCACTTCTAAAGCCGCATTGTGTGTTCCCTCTACTTTATTTCTGATTCTTTTTTCTATGATCCTTCCAAAAATCTTTCCTGGGACACTTCCTAGCGTTATTCCCCTATAATTACTGCACTCTCTTTTATCCTCCTTGTTTTCCATGCAATTTTACAGCATTAATAAATGATACAATGCTGTAAAATTTTTTATTCTCCTTTCCTTTTATACTGCGCACATTCCATGTAACTATTCTCATTGTTTCCTGTTTTTGCATTCCTGCATTATTTGTTCTCCCGTTTGTATTCTGTAGAGCCTTATTCCTATCCCTTTCCTTTCTCATATCCGTCTTCTTTGCCTGGGTTGTTATCTTATCATTTCCGCTTTTCCCTATTATCAGTTTATAGACGGTTTTTTTTTTAATTCATATTATTTTCTTTGAATATTTCCTCTTCTCTGTTCCATCTCCATTCCCTTCCATAAATTGTGACTTTCTGGTATCCTATTTTTGCTACTCTTCCCTTCCTTCTCTCTTCCTCCGCTCTGCCACGCAGAGTTGAAACTAATGCTGAACTTGTTGTAGTCTGCTTAATTGCCACGCAAAAATCTATCGAAATACGAATCTGGGGGGTTATATACAAATTCCGAGTTTATGACGTACTGCTGCCTTGTACGTGACACAAGGGGGGGTACAAGTAAAACATTCGTTAAGACATATCGTTACATAAGCTCCAATCGGTTTGATTAATGAAATATAACCACTGGTGTTCAAAAATAATATACAACGCTTTCCAAAATTAATTTACAGAATAAAAGTTGAATAAAAATATAAATAAATTAGAAGATAATTTAAAGTGTTGATACAAAAGATGATTATAACTTTATACTCTTCTTTTTTAGCCCTGAAGTCTTTAAATTTGTACGGACGGTCATCAGTTCGTCATAAGTGTTGTTACCGTTTACGATTAATGTTAACAGATTTACATAGAATGCGTTCTGCCGTCTCCAGATCTTCTTGGTACAGACAACAGAAATGATTTTCAGCTTTTCCTAGCTTGTATAAATGATATTTTGTGGCTCCATAACCTGTCAGTAAACCTACCTTCCATTTTCTAATTTCCTGTTTTAGGTAGCTCTTCTGTAAACGACAGTGGGTGTTTAGACCAATAAAAAGCACGCTTGCTACTTCTTAACCAGCTTATCAGCCTTTTGCGTAGTCGCCCATGAACGGGTATTTAAACATTTCTGTTATATTTTAAACACTAATTGTAACTCTTATAGCCACTAATTTTAAAGTTGTGAATGTGGATTTAGTGGCAATAACTGGCTTAAACATCAATTCGATTACCAATACATTTGCACATGCGCAAAGAATACCGGTAGCCATTGCACATGCGCAGTAATGCAATAGCAAGATAATAATCCTCTATATCTCAAAAACTATTTTACATATTTCGAGGTTTCAAAGTGAACTCGTTACTATCAAGCAAACACAAATAAATGAAGAAACAGGACGGCGAAACACAACTAGAACCAGCGTGTTCTATTTAAAAGAAGATAACTTAGTTGTGCCACTCTATGAACTTGTAACCGTCCTGTGAACACACATATTTTTTTTTAGTTATGCACTGATGGACTTTGGAAAACTATTAGCTCGCCCTGTATACTGAAATCGCGTTTTTTCATTCTTTAAATGGTTTGACTAGTACAGCTATACATTCATATTATGCACATACATACTCTAGAACATATATGATTCCATATAACCAATAATAGCTTATGTACCTACATATCTATTGATGTCCAATACACCAATTACATACTGCTTAATTAAAACCAATACAGATATGTACATATTTGTCTTCAGTACGATATGCATATAATGCACACACGAATGTACACATGAATGTACACACACGCTCATCGGAATCCGTCCTGATTCACTGCCTATCAGTTCCAGGTTAAGCAATTGTTGGTCGACAATTACTTGCGAGCCAGTTATTGGATCCGTATCTCATTTAGCCTCAAACGTCTCCCGACGAGAACTTACACATGACCGACATGTTCGCCATCGGCTAGTTATTGGCGGGGATCGTTAATCCGACGAGAACGTCGACTTTTTCCTATTGTAAACAATTATTTCGAGATGTCGTTCATGTCCAGATAAGCAGGAACGAACTCGAGTAATTGCTATCGCGGAGGCGGAGGAAACCCAGCGACTGACGTCCGAAGGAATGGACCTCACGATAAAGTTTGTCAAATTGACGACGTCGCTGTATCGGTATTAGTTTTCAAGATTTATAATCGAAGAAGTCGAATTAAACTGGAATTGATACTTCCTGTTGATGGAAGTTACTTTGGACAGATCAATTTGTCAATAAAGATACTATAGGAAGTATTTTCTTAAGACCAGCGATTGTATTATCGTTAGAATAATTTGATTCAGAAGTCTACTGCTTTCAATTATGTAAATATGGGCCGGGGTATTAAATGATAAAAAAAGAAAATTGCTTCATCATAATCTTTAATCTTCATAATTCGATATTTTTCTTGATTTTATGGATGTAATTAAATGTAGTTAATGAAATAAAAATCTCATTAGACATTGGGAGGATCTGGACCTATGACTTCCGTTCTCTGGACTGACGCGCTAACCACTACACCACGGAGTCTCCTTGCAGGTTCAAATCCTTTGTAATATACCTAAATGTACTGCAACATTTCGACAGACATATATTTATTTACGTGCCATGTATACACTAATAATTAATATATACTGAAATGTTCTATACGTGTGGAATTATTAAATAAAATGATTTTTTCGCAAATTAACTAACTATACGAACTGAGGGTTCGGAAGTGTTTTAACACACCTTTTCGGCAATTTAAATATACTTTAGTATCAACTAATGAAATTTGTATTGAAACTAAAAAATGAAAAACTAACCTGGAATAATGTTTATATATTATATTGATGTTGGTTGCCAATAGAATCGAATTTATCAAATGATTTAAATTTAAACACTAGAAAATGGAACACAATCTAATACGTATAATCTCGATGAGAATCTTGACTATAAGTGAGAAATTAAATAGAGTCCCTCTACTGCTTTATTTTAATCGCAATAGCGACTGTTTCGTACACAGCAAATTTTGATAATTGCTTTCCAAATATAATTTGTTGATGAATTTCCAACGGATCTTCTTATTTTTAAAAATAACATGATGCATTACATGTATTTACGCGACTAAAAGACTCAAATTATACTACTTTGTGATATAAAACTCCTCTAACTTTTAAATAATAAATTTTACTGACGAATACGACGGTTACTTGAACGATATTTAATATATGAAATTATGCTAGAAATACCTCCGCATTTACGCTTTCACATGTTGTTCACTTGAAGGACGATATTCCATTAAATTTGAGGATTTACCATATGAAGAAAATGAACAGAGGATGAGTAACTTCTCCGATAATATCCACCAGAGGGATTTTGACATTGAGCGGCCATATTGGGCACACTATACGTGCCAATAATGACAACTACAGTTCGATAAAATAAAGAAGTAACAATTAACAAAATAAGTTAAAATGAGAGAAAATAATAACGAGAACAAAGAAGGAACGTATGACAGATGCAAGATATAATAACAATAAACAGCAAGAATAATTTACGCTTTTGGAATTGAGATTTGACAGTTTGGCAATTGTTATGATTACTTTGCTTAGCAACGAGCTCTTTAGATCAGTCTGGAGTCACAAGAAACAATTGGGCTCTCTTTACTAGGCAACTTTGCATAAGAACAAAATCAGATTACCAAAACCTTTATTGCTGCATATCGTCGTGTTTCTTAAGTTAAAGTATAACACAAGTGGTATCGATGGATTCGCCTTTCGATTGTCTTTCCAAAAACGTAAAAATATACCTTTTAAAATAAAAAAATTGAAGTCACTTCCGGTGAAACCGGAAATACAACGCAAAAGTTAGTTCACAAAAAGTAGAAATCGATCTATTTTTGCTGCGCCAGCTTCTGCCGTTCAAAAGTTAGCATGGAAGGAGTGGCACACTTTAGAACCTCACTGTATAAAACTGAAATGCAATATTCACTTATCAGTAGATTTGTCTGGATGGAATTTATTGTTTTATGATCCGATATATTTACTCCATTAAGCCGCTTACCACAACCAAAAAATAACACCTAGCGCTAAGTACCAAAACCTAATTTCGCTTCTACACCCAACAATAAAAAAAGGTATTTTTAACATTCCAGTTAATCCACCTCGGTAACTTCCCAGCTTGAAAAATAAAACAACTAAATTATATCGAAACCTGTATTGCGGTATCTTTAGCTTTTACAAAAACATATCTTAAAAGTATTAGGGAATCATTCATTTATTGTTTCCACACATAAATGCTACACCGAAATAAAGTTAAGCAATCCTGGATTACACATAAACGTTTCTTAACTTGAACTGCTAATTCTCAATCCCCTGGCTTTATAGAGCAACTTTATGAGTAAACGAAATCCATTGTTGCCCTGTTAACAGGTTACAAGCAGGGTTATTGCCAGATTGTTAGACGAGATCGCGTATATGAATAGTTTAAAGCCGTGTCAAAGTTGGAATAATCCATAAAGATTAAGAGATTCGAAGCATGTATATGAGCATACGCACGGCAACGTTATTCTATCTGGAACAGTTGAAATGTTTGAAGTTTGTCGTATGCTGTTTACATTTCGAGTGGTGTGTGAATTCGTAGCGCACAGACTATGTATTTTAATAGATGTAGATGCGATTGTACAGAGCATGCTCTTCAAAATAAAGATTGCGTAATAGAATATTACAGGAAGAAATATAGGTCAGAAAATATTATCGAAATTTTTATTTAAAAATGTTTAAAATCTTGAAAATTGTTATGTAATAAGATTCAAAATAGCTAAATATATCAGTTACGTACGTGTACAAACAGTAACATTAGCAGTAGAACCTAAGACTGTTCTAATCTTCCTAATCCAAAAGAACGTTTAGAGTAGAAGATGCAAATACGGAATACCATTTTGTTTTATGAGTACCTACAGTCCCTGGCCAAATTACATGAAACACTCAATATTTTGTAGTTTCTTCATAATAAAATATAAACTATACCTGTATTATACTTTTTATTTATAAAATATATTATAAAAATATGTAACATATGTAAATATTAAATAAGTAATTAATATTTAGTCCATAACCCGATGATTTTTAATAACACCCTTAATTCTTCGGGGCATACTTTCAATGCAAGATATGATTGTCTCTTTTATATCTACATCGTTCTCCCATACATCTTTTATATTCTTCATTAATATTTCCTTTGTAGGGTTTTCTATTTCATATACCTTTCATATACTTTTTAGTCGATTCCATACGTTCTCGATGGGATTGAGGTCCGGTGAATTTCCGGGCCAACGTAAAAGAGGTATGTGATTGTCTTCAAAGAATTTCTCAACCTTTTTTGCCACACGGCAAGGAGCATTATCTTGCATAAATATACGCCCTGTCGGTATGCGACATCCTGGCTTAAAATACGGTAATAACGTGTTTTTTAACACATTTATGTACTGTTCTTGACGCATTGTACATTCTACAAAATACAAAGGGCCGGGTCCGTCTCCACTAATCACTCCCCAAATCATTACCTGCGGAGGGTGTTTTACAGTTCGAAGAACCGTGGACTCTGTGAGACGTTCGCCAGGTCGTCTACGAACAAATTGTGCTCGCTGCACTAACACACAGAGCGAGCACTCGTCACTAAAGAAAACCTATTAAATAAATCAAACATTGATTTAGTAAAAACCATGTTGTTAAGTTATTCACCTTTTTCCAATTCTCGTCTGTGAAATGTCGATATTCTCTTGCAAAGTTGAGACGAGCACATTTCATTTTTTCTGTTAAACGCGGCTTTTTTACAGGTCTCCGGTCCATTAGGCGATTTTCGTGCAATCGGCGCCTGACAGTTCTGCTCGAAATCTCTATTCCTCTCTCTTGTAATTTTTTTTGAATCATTTTAATTGTAGCAAATCTATTGCTCGAAGCCTGATGAACAATTTAACGGTCAGATCTCTTCGAAGTTTTTCTTTTCCGACCGCACTTTGCCCGTCTTTGTGTCGATGTGCTAGCTCCTTCGTTTAAGTTTCTAGCTGAACGCGATACAGAAGGAGATATTTTCTGTAATTTTGTAATTTCTCGTTGTGAATGTTTGTTTGATTATAGAAGAGCTTGTATAGCGGCTTTTTGTTCACTTGTTAAATCTTTCCCGGGCATTTTTTACAAAAAACTCAAATATTTCAATTTTTTTCAAATTCCAGATAATTAATTATTAAGAGAGAGATAGAATAACAATTTTACCTTTGCAATAACGATATATCAGCACAAAACACTTAACGATACTCCACAACTTAGCTTCTATACGCTTATGACGAAATATTTTAAAAAATATCGATGCATTCTCTAAACTATGAACTCGCTAAATGTAAGTTGATAACTGAAATATTTATATATACATACTTTACTCTTCTAAATATCATTTCTCTGGTATTTTTATTTATTGAAACAATAATCTAGTCCCCCTATAAACGGTCGGATTCAAAGCAAAAGAATATCACTGTAATAGGATGAGAATTTCCAGGTTGATTTATGACATGTTTCAAGTAATACGGCCAGGGACTGTATATCTTCGTTGTAAATCGAGTTATTTAGAGTTCAATTTCACTAGAATATACTCAAAACAGTTACGAAACAAGATCTTCTCTTAGATTTCTTGTGGTCCTACACATTCCCGTAAAAAAATTTTTATTGGAAAAAATTACAAAATTATTACTACACATTATTACAAAACTAGGGTGCAAATATGGAATACACTGGAAATTTGCTACATAACATTTATTTATCACATCCTTTTTTCTCTGCCTTATGTAATTGCTGGACTTATTTCTTCTTCACTCCACGGCCTTCTTTTTTTTTACAAACTCGACGTTGACTTCCTCTTGGCATTCAAAAAAAGAGGAAATGAATAGCTTTCATTGAAACTTTAAGACCTCACTGTATAAGGTACTTCAAGAAAACGTGGCATATCAAAATTATGTTTCTTTTAATTATAAATAATTTTGAACATATTGATACATTTGCGAATTATACGTTAAAAAGCAATATTTCTCAAAATTTCCAATTGTAGTGCGACGCCAAAATTAAAATTTTTATTTTGTTTTATTTCCTTTAATGCATGTGAAGAGTTTCGTACAGGCCACCTACATTTAGTTACGTTAGAATATTAGATGTGCTAAAACCTTGTAAGAAAAATGTACATCTCAAAAAGAAGTTATCCATATTTTCTATGTTTTGGATGTGTATTGCGTGGGCAACGTTTAGGCCCGACCCAAATTGAGCCCAGCACATGCACACGCCATGCCTATCCTACGCGTGGAAGGAGTCTGCGAAACGTAGTTACAAATACCGCGCCGAATATTGAACTCACCCCACAGCCAACCCAAGCAGTATTGTAAGGCCGATTCTTCCCACACATGGGATGGGCGTTGTATGTGCGTGTGCTGGGATCAATTTGGGCCGGGCCTTATGCTGACGCGTGGGTAGCAGGAAACAAAGTATTCATTATTTTTAGAATATAGGTCGGTCTTTGAAGAAGCAGTATTGCTTGCCCATCATAAGGCGATGCTGTAATCGTGAAATATGTTGAATATATGAAATGACATTTTCCTGTGTTTTAAGAAGCAACCTATTCAATTTTAAACCGTCAAATTACGTAACGACGGGAACCAAGTTCCATATATTGTATATAAATTAGCATTTTAATCGACATCGTGATTGAACAACTGAAATAAATAAAGAAAAGGAAATTTCATTCAATTATATTCACATTTCCACCATTCATTTAATTATTTCAATGCGTATCTAATACATTCACTTCCCTACCGTTGGTGAATGGCAGCGACGTCGTGTTTATTATAATTTTTGTTCACCAATCATCGCGAGAACGAGAAACATCTCCCTCCATTCGTACATTTCCCCACTCCTATCTGTCACATCGTAGCCAAAACAACCACAGAAGTTTTTAATTAAAATCTTCACAAAGATCACCATCTGCATACCGTCTACATTCGGAGTTGATGTTTTCGGTTTCCGGAACGTCGATTCTACAAACCCCGAAGTCAGAGTCGGCTCCGCAGTTCGTATCTAGGAAACGTTTGCCCATCACGACGGTCGGACGGCCAGACGCAGTAGTACCGGGCAAAATAACGCCAAATTGCCCATGAATTTTCGATTAGAAACACATCATTTCGGCACGAGTGCACTCGATGTTATTTACCGTTTCGCGTTTAGAATGTGAATTAGCTCCCTGCGAAACAACGTTTATTAAATATTTGTTGGTGTTACAGAAGCCGTCAGCGCTACTACATACATCCATCTATGTTACTCTGAGTGTGTACAATAACGAGCGTAAGTATCTGACTGAAACAATCAAGAGGTTTTATACCCTGTACAAGTGATATTGACGTTAAATACCATCAGTACGTAGTTGAAATATAAATTCTACAGAAAAATTACAAGTGAATCATCTTTATTATCTGTTCAGACCAAGTACGAACATACCTGAGAACCTTCGGGAATCAAAAACTTGAGTTAATTTGTGCAACGAACGGTAAAATTTAAAAATAATCGAAATTAGTTAATTAATTGCATAGTCTGTAGGGCCGGGAGTGTTCCTAGACACTCTTTCGACAATTTAAATTAAACTAGATATCAATTAAAAACATTTTACGAGTATTAGGACTTGAAAAGAGTAAACCAACCTGGAATTGTGACATTCCAATATAAACTCCAAGTTTATATGTTATGTACTGGAACCCTGCGTATTCTTAAACCACCAAACTTAACTATTTACTTCGTATTTATGGTAGAATTTAAACGCTAGACACTTAGAAGATGGGAACACAGCCAAACACGTGTTACCTGGATGAATATTTTGACTAAAAGTGAGAAATTGATTAGCATCCCTTCACTCCCCTATTTTAATCGCGACAGCGATGGTTTAATCATGGCTAACTTGGATAACTATACTTTTATATAATTATATAATTTGATGATAAATTTCAAACGAATAGTCTTATTTTTAAGAGTAATATAATACATGCCATGCAGGGACGCAACTAGAAGACTGAATCCTATGCTACTCTATGATATTTAACACCGCCAACATCTGTATAATATTAAAATTTGACAAGCAAGACGAACAATATTTAATTTTCGAAATTATGCTAAAAATAGAACTGAATTTATTCTGTTGATTGTTGTAGGAAAATATTCCATTAAGATTAAATATTTAGGATGTGAAGAAAATGAAGAGAAGACAAGTTATTTATCCGTTTCGCGATGATTGTCTTTAACTGGACTTAAAATAATCTCCTAGCACCCCCGCTCCAGCGATAGAAAGCCATAAAAGGGCCTGGAACTATGAGAAAGAGCTCATGGCCGCCAGACAGATTTCGACGTTGAATGACGCTAATGACAGCTACATTCGATGTCCTAAATTATAGCAATACAAAACTAAAACAAAATTTTAATGTTTCGCATTGATTCTCGAATCTCGTTTAATGTATAAAATGGTAATATCAACAACCGGATAGCAAACTAATCGAACAGATCTGAGTACTAAAAACGTGCCCAAACTATATTATATGAAATAGATGGTAATAATAAACAACACTTTCGCAACCACCTCAGTAGATGCTATACGCTTCCCAATTTTAGACCACATCATAGTAAGATTACGAACAATATTTATTGAAATACCTTTTTTCATAATGAACGCTGTTGAATGGGCCACAAAAGAAATAGCACGCCCTCTTGTTGTGACTTTCAATGCATTCATAGAAGAAGGCAGTTATCCAAAGGAATCTGAACTCTCAAAAATAGTGCCAATACATAGAAACGGAGAGAAATCAGATCTAAATAATTTTAAGCCCATAGCAATAATACCGACTTTTTCTAAAATTTTGCAAACGAGGTTGCAATTAAGACCAGAATATCAAATTTCTTTGAAAAAGCTCAGGTGTTAAACCCTAATCTACGTGAGTACAAAAAGAAGGTCAACTGCTACAGCTATTATACATCTGGTGCAAGAGGTGACAACAGCATTCAACGGCGGAGAAGATCTCGTGCTAGCCTGTTATAGTTTAAAAAAAGCCTTCAACTGTGTAGACCACGAGCTTTTGCAGGAAAAGTTATATTACTACGGAATAAGACGAACAACACACAAACTAATAGGTCGTATCTAGCAGAAAGGGAGCAAATAACTTTCTGTGAGAACATAGTCAGTTTTTGCTAAAATAGGAAAAGGAGTGCCACAAGAATCTATTTTTGGTGCCGTGTTACTCTTGGTGCACATAAATGATATTCCAGGGAGTGTTAGTTATAGCAAATTATGTCTGTTTGCAGAGAACAGATCAATTTTAGCCAAAGGAACAACACAGGAAATTGCCGGAAACAAAGCAGAAATGGCTTTATTACAAGTCGGGAAATGGTTTTCAAGCAATGGACATTTTTATTTATTTTATTAATTCAAATTTTATTTAATTTATTTACACTAATTTTACTTAGACATTTCATTGTTTTTTGTTAGACAATGTTAATGCGTATGTAAAAATGTAACAGAAATAAATTACACCACGACGCCTACGCACTATGAGCTTCAGGTCTCAAATAAATATCTATGTAACGTCACAGATTGATCATTTTATGTTGTTCACTTTACATTTTCTATTTCTTTAGATTTCACTATTTTCTTCACTTAGTTGCTACTCTTTCTTTGGCGAACAAAGAATGAATAATGTAACAATATAGTATAGGAGCCTGCATTCTAATAAAATAAACATTGCACAAGTTTTTCGAAATTTTATCAAAACCAAGGACAACCTGTATATCAGATGAACGTTAACTTCTTTCTGATTTGGTTTGGGCTCCGATACATGTTAATTTCGGAAAACAACAGTTGATGAATACGCGCAAACGTGACAACTATACTAAGCGAATGGGCATAGTAGAAGCTAGAATGTTTGGTAATTTGTTTTTCTTATCTAGCGACAAATAGACAAATGCATTCTAAAACAATAGCAAAAACAAAGTATCTATTATTATAACACAACAGTATACTATCAAGAAATAATAATAGATACTCAAAGGTCACTGTGATTAAAAATTAGTGTTTACGTAAGCGTTTGCGGGCACTTCTATATGAAAATGTCTCTGCTGCGCTGTATGCGAAATTATTCTCATGGATCCATATTATCCTTTCTCTAAAAAAAGTTTTCAAGTATTCTTCTCACCATGATTAGAAAATTGTAGAGCTCGAGATAGATTTGCTTGCATGTCCTTAATTCCAATGTAATTTACTTTTAAAGAACTACAGATGTATCTCACTCTTGTCATTCCTATTCAAAATAATGAATAATATGCGAAAAATTAACAGCTTTTCTAGAGCATCATCAGATTTCAAATATGCAATAGGTTGATTTTCTTAAAACCCATTCAACAAAACAATTGTTGACTAAAGACATTTGATCTGAAATGCTTTATATGAGACAACCTTACTTGACGAGTAGATCACATATAGTAGAGATTCAGAGTCATAGATTAGAAGCACAAACCATTTATAAAAGGTTGTCCTTCAAGGGTCGACACTTGGTCCTTTAGTGTTTGTTATTTTCGTAAATGATGATGATTTCTGGTATCTAATTATTATAAACTGAACTTGGTTGTACACTCACAGTCACAGACTAAGTGATGGAAGTTATTATGGCTTCTTCGAGTCCAAGGTTGAATTATATAATTTTTTTAGGATGCTTCTGCACTCAGCAAGAGAAAACTTAAATTCCAAAAACCAGCTATAAGAAATATTTCTTTTGCTTTCCTTCACATTTCTATTATTTACTTATTCTTTTTCTTGACTCATGTTAGGTCTGTGAGCTCTACCAGTTCAATAAACTATTATTATTATAATTATTATTATTACTAAAAGTTTCTTACAATTCTGAAATAAAATCGTTTGGATTATTCCGAAACCTTTGCTGGGTAGTGTACCATTCATCGTTCTTGCTATTACTACCACTGCTGTTGAATGTTGTTGTTGCTGTTATTGTACACCCTCCCTGCTTTGCTGTTGTATTACATGGTAGCGTGTAATGCGTGCATTTAGGCGAATGTGTTCATCCGGGTCGCTGCAGTACAACAGCCCAGCAATGCGCTACCATACCACGTTATGCCACGCCAAATCGACATTTGTTTTAATTCGAATGAACGGCGTTCGCCGTCGTCAGTGTGGTACCGAATACAAAACGTGAATTATAAATGAAATTGGTTTATTACCTTTTACGCGTTTAGAGCTGCCAGATCCGAATATGATACAATGGGGCGCAGCAGTAATGGCGAAATTGATAGATTCTGTATAGATTATATCCGCGTGTAGCTCATACACCATCAAATTTTGCGTTTGATGTTATTATTACGGTAGATCCGTAAAAATTTCGACATTTCGTTTTAGCATGGGGCAACAAAGAATTAAATTAACGTAAAATAAATCAAAAGCTGAAAACGTTTTCGTATTAAATAAATAATATACTGGGAAACAACGATCTTAAGCAGTTCATGGTAATCTTCACACACAGAGAAAAAAAGTTCTTGAATCACACAAATATATATCTTTGAAATTATTTATTTAATTTAACAAAGGTTTACTTGGGTGAAAGCACATTTTTTAAGAACAACAGGTTGAACTTGTTTGAATGTACAAACTCCCTTTTTACATAATTTTGTTGAGTCAAACAAATATATGTTCACAATCGTAGTCCTAGTTTAGGTTATGTGAGATGGTGGTCACACTCATAAACTCAACTAAACATGATGGCTCTCAAAACAATGATTATCAGATAGTACCATACCCGAACCATACCATTCCATATAGTTTGTGCAACGGCGTGCTCGTAATCTACTTCACGTACAAGGTCGTCATACGTCAGTGACAAAAAGCAGCGCGTCACACCCGAAATCTGCTATTTAAACCGTCCAAAATGTTATAGCTTTGCCTTATGCTGCCCGGCCTATTAGCTGAGCAGAAGGACCTACCCGATCGCACTGCGCAATCGTCAGTATTCTCTGGGTTTTGCAAAGTTCGGGCGATAACGTCGATATCCCGCAATCGTACGGTCTTAACTGGCTTCTGCGAGGTAGCGATGCCCGTTTACGTACAAGTTTGCCGGAGTCTTGAAATCACACAAGACCGTAAAGCGCGACGCGTTTTATCTTCCGTAATTTAGCGAAAAATATAAATCTAATTAATCTTTGCACAGAGCCCGTAAACCGATATTAGATTATTTGCTTTCCGATTTTATAAACAAGTCCGTATAAATATTTAACAATTTATGTCCATTTGTAATGCTTTCAATGTAAACGCCAGGGTTATATTCTGTATTTTGCATTTCCGACCAGAGTCATTGTAAATATTGGTAATTCTGATGTTGTTTTCTTTTATTTGCAAGAACCCGAGCGATATATATTATTTTAAAGAATTTCATTTTGATTTGTAACGTGTAAATAAATTTGGTTAATGTTACCTACTTACTTTTTTCTTTGATGAACCTCTGGACACAAGAGCATAGCATTAGTTAAGATACGTCAATGTGCACCGTGCTTGATTAAAATCACAAATCACACCCTTTTTTTTAGTCACTAAACCCGCAAATGACTTTTATTACCCCAATTAACAAACACGTTGTGTTTGTTTACTTCTCGACAGCTGATTGTATTCTTACGAGTAAGCATTCATGATGCGCGTGACGACATCCCGTGGACGAAGTTGTA
Source organism: Dynastes maya (assembly GCA_029619315.2). Taxonomy (NCBI): domain Eukaryota; kingdom Metazoa; phylum Arthropoda; class Insecta; order Coleoptera; family Scarabaeidae; genus Dynastes; species Dynastes maya. The sequence goes on along the minus strand of JAROYE020000006.1, from coordinate 40,424,123 downwards.
ACTATATTATAAAGCCAATAATATAGGGATCCTGTCGTTGATTAACACAAGAGTATATCATTTAAAATAAGGAAAGCTTGTACAAACAGTTTGTCTGCGTATTATTTACGATCCCAGAATAAGTTGACTAAGACCGCCTGAGATAAATTTTGTTATTTCACTCTTCCGCTATATACCTCATCAAAAATTATCTTGATTATCTCAAAAAATAAAATAGATAGGTATATGAAATATTTAAGAAAATAGATATGAATTGAAGTGGTGCATCCAAAAACGTAACAAAACACAGAGTATTCCATTAAAAAACCATATATGTATCGTTTGTAACAGAAACCAAACACCCTGTATACTTGTCTCCAAATATTTTTTATTTGAAAACTTTTTCCCTAAATTTTTCAGGAAAAGAACTATTTTCTGCCCATGCATTAGATGGACACGCTGTATCGCTTAATGGGTCCCCCGATTTTTTAAGATTATAATTTCAACATTGCAGAAAACTCTTTGACTTCTTCTAACATCAAAAATGGAAGCTTAAATACGAAATACTGAAACAGTATACTACAATTAAGAAGAAGTCAAGCAGCAATAAATAGTTTTCCAAACGCTCTCATAAATTTTAAAATATGGATAAATATTCATTTCCCTGATTACATTGAACCAACAATAAAAGAGGACAAATGACAAATATCTTTCTACATTGACAAATCTCGCGGCACCCCCACTATTATTTTCGCAAACCGAATATCGGTTTTACGAACGAACGTATACAAACTACATCTCTTAATTTCGAATCCAATTAAGGGGAAACGCCGCGCCAGAAGAAAGAAATAAAAAGAATCTATACGCGTACGGATGAATCTCGGAGAACTCCCACTAAATTATCCTAACATCGTCCGATATTATTCCCGCCGAGACCGCTCTATTCAGGACAAGATTTATTGCGATAAAAAAGGAGGATGCCTCTTAAACAAAAACACGCGCACACTTACGGTCTGCGATTTTCTTCTTTCCCTAATTCCGGCCGTTCGTCGTCGTGCTTCCTTTTGTTGTGTTTGTTTTTGTTTCGTGGGCCATTTGTTCGATTACGTATTTGTAAACAATCGTGAAACATGAAAAATATATTAGCCAGATTGATTTCTGCGTCCGTGGAATTCGAAAAGGCGATTTAATGTCTGTCGTATAAATGTATGAAATGGATCCTCTACATAATTCTATCCAACACGTTTTACGACTCAAAAAACCTCTTCCTTAATGGTATTAGCTTCTTTGAATATAGGCATAAAGCGTCTTGAAAACGTGTTAGTTGAAGTAACAATAGCAATAAAAGACATATTGCATTTAGCGTAAAAATTATGCCAACAATGCTGCCTTATTTCCTCCATTAGAAGAAGCGTAATTAATTGGTATCTGGACCTATTTAATGTAAATAATGGTTATTACACTAAGAATAAATTTTCAAAAAAGAATTCCCCTTGGGGTTCCTAAGAGAAAAGCATAACAACAGTATTTAAAAATCAATTTATTTACAGTGTTTACAGTTGTAAGAAAAGGTACCCAATCCCCACTTCCAGAATTTAATCTAACTTGGGTGGTTTGTAGACCTTAGAGGACTATGTAAACAACCGCTTTACAACGATTCGATTTCCTCGAGTATTTCCGTTGCACAGAACAATGTACACGATACGCAACGGAAATGCACAAGGAAATCGAAGCGTTGTAATGCAGCTCGGTAGCCACAATGCACCAACTGCCCTGATAACGATAGACAAGTTGGTAAATCCTTTTAACTATTTGTCATTAATAGGATCACAAAAACCAGACTTGGCAAAAACGTATAACTGTTCAAAGGTAATAAATGAAAATAATTTCAAGGAAAAAGAACAAAAGATTAACACAATTTAATTTTATTTTTATGAAAAATGTATCCCCCCTCCCACCCCCTATCAGTTTTACACTTCCTCACACTTTCTGGCATTGATTCCAGCACATAGTCGATGTCCTCTTCGAGTATGGTGTCCCAAGCAACCTGCAACTCATACCGGAGAGCTTCCAGTGTTTGCGTAGGATCCGCTAGGTTCCTCAATTTTCTTCCCGTAATGTACCACATGTGTTCGTTTGGCGAGAGGTCAGGATATCACTGAAAAAGTCGGTCTACGAGCTGCTGAAGATATGGAAGAATATAGGGTTCCACCACCCCATCAACGTAATGCTGGGCTAAGACCTACTCCCGTATCCTATAGCACACCATACCATAACCCACATGGCTCGGTGCACACGCCTTTCAACAGCAAATTGAATATCGCAACGTTCATCACGTCTTCGTCTGACTCTCATGCAGCCATCATGCATCCCTATACAAAATTCAAATTCATCGCAGTAGGTTGTAGGCAAAGCATAACCCCCATTGCCTTCGTTGGTGTAGATCTTTATGCATCCGTGATACCTAGACAAGTAGCCCTACTATTTGTACCACATTTATATCTACAATGTATACTATTTAATTTAGAATCAACGTTCAATTTATTTTCCTTCCGTGATACCTATTTTATCGAAACCACACGTTACGCCTGAAAAAATCTTTTACACAGGCAGACGCTATATCTTGGAGGGACCAGTATTTTGCAACCATGAAACAACTAAACAAGACGGAAACACGAAAAATGAAACCATAAAATCTGTCCAATTAATCTTGTAACGACGGTGTAAACGAAATGGGCGGTAAAGGACGTAAATTTTAACGCGAAACAGACGCATACGGTAGCAACGGAACGTCTTTCGACGGAGAAGGAAGCTACTAACACGTTCCACGTATGCTGTGCGTACAGTGAACTAGAATAGAATCTGGATTGTAAATTGGAGTGGCCTCTACGAAATCAAAATTGAAATAAATATTCTCCAAAATACATATTTATAGTACGTATGCTCCCGCGGTCGTCAATAACACTATACTCTTGGTTTCCGAGTTGGAACCGCGTTGTTGTCGTAGCTTTTGCCGACGTTTCACCCACACTTTTATGGGATATCTTCAGGGGTGTTACTGCACACTGACTGAGGATTATTCATTCCGAAGGGGTTTATATAGGGCTTGCTTCGGGTCAACAGAGCAAAAATATTATAAACTACCCACTAATTTAATAAATGTTAGAAGTTACAACGTCTCCAGAAAAAAAATTAAAAGACTACTTCATACATGCATATTTTATCTAAAATTTGAGTTTATCAATTCTTAGAATACTACTTTTGTTAGCTTATTGTTTGTATTGTCCAGAAGACGCACTTAGGTGCTCTCTTATTATTATCACTATCACATTTTCTGTTTTTTTTTTGCATGAATTCGATTTTTCTTTGTTGCTTTCACTTGTTTTTATGATGATTTGTAAAGCCATAAAGTGCTCGCTCAAAAATACTATTATTTCTATACACATCTATAAGGGTGTAGGTTCGATATAAAATAGAGAATAGATGAGAGTATATAATACAAGTCTTTAATTGCCACAAAACAGGTTACAGAATTAAATGTAAATATTTTATTAATTGTACCGCTACAGTAAAAACGACCAAAGTTTGAAGATGCTTCGTAGGCTGAAATTAACTACGAAGACGAATACTTTACGAATAATAAACTTTTGAGGTATATCTAAAATATCTTACTACAATTTTTTGACGTGCCCTGTATATACAATTCAGTTCACAACAAGATAAATGATTATGCATATACTAAGGGATTAGTATATGTATAATCCACGGTTCACATGTTAAGTACAGATAATATAATCCTAACCTACATACAGGTAAGTACCATGTTGGATGAAATTATTGAATATAATTATCCAAAATTACTACAAATTGATTTTCGAGAATAGAAAAAGTGATTTAATCATTTAAATCATAACATAGTGGCAAAACAAGGTAAAATTAAATTAAGTTAAATGCGGAAATATTAATTACGTTACTAAACACAGCATCTTTCAAATATACAACGACAACCGTTCTTAATTAATAGATGGCGAAATTATGTATATCCAAGCTAAGTTATTCAGGATTCCTAACAATTAATCGGTACGCTCTTACTTGTATTCATCGATAAATCTACGACTGGTTATTCGGGTGATCTTGAGATATCGCGATGTCCATTGGGTGCATCGGAAGAAACCTGCATAAGATTTCGGCCTCTCAGCTGATCGTACAGCTATACCAAACTAAGGAATAGATAAAATAAAAGGAAAGAAAAAAAAAGCCTGAAAAGACACAAAAACAAAAGAAATAGGAAACAAATTAAATTGATGTATTATAACATGGTGGAGAAAATACCTGAGATGGTGAGTGGTCCTTCTGCAATCAAAAATCAATTAATATCAGTCCCAAACTTTAATATAAATCTATGCCTGTCGGGCTGGAGGAAAAATATCAAAAACCAACTCAACAAAATGAACGTTCTAGAATCGAAATCCCTCCCAAAAAGGAAAACAACTAGGAAAAACAGAACAAAAGCAAAAGCTAGCAAGCGCACAGCCGATCGTTGGTACTTCAACTTCGAGTATGTATAGAGTTTTCCAAAACTTTACATACGTAAATTATTAATCTTCTCTATCACTCGTACTACTAATCTAATAAAAGTTTAAATCTAAATCCGTTTGTTTATTTTTATTCTGCAGCTGTAACAGACGTTGGCAAATCCAACCTCCATATACAGATTTTCAAAAGTATAGACATCAATACTCATAGCACTTTTCCAGAAACAATTTAAGTTTACTATACATAAAGAGCTCCACGTATAACCAAGCAACAATACCGTTTCGGTTGCTACGTACATACAAACCTACCGACCTACCTACGACACAGCTACACATACACATCGAAAATCGTAAATTACGGATAACTAGTTCGCATGGCATATAATCTTCATATTTTTCAAGTAATGAAATGTGTGCCTTGGGCGCCGTATACGCTTTTATTTCCGCGAATGCGTGGCCTTATTTATGACTTTCAGCGTTCGCTACGGGAAATAGCACCTGGCCCGTTTCTATTACAATTAGACTGTCCGCGGTCGGTCGTAATGCGAATTTATTTTTATGCCTTTAGATTTAACGTCGCCGATGATGTTGGTGTTCCGCTCGTTAGACGTAAGCGCGTGAGCCTATAAAATGGCGGGATACCTCAGCCGGTAAGTAATAGATATCTACTAATTCGAAACGACTTTGTCTTACATACGAAACTTATTAGCATTTTTATTTGAAGGCATAATTTAAAGCTCTATTATTCTAGCTTAGGCGGGGATTTGCGAAATTCGGCTGTAGCGGGGAATTTTGAATATTAGGTTGAATTTTGCCGGATATAGAATAAATTTTCTCTCCAACTGAATATATACGAACTTATCCTAAATGGTATACACCTGAAATAATAAATAACATCAAATTGAAATCTAATTTCCTCCGTCAGTACCGACGTTTCGGGTGCGCTGCTTCATTGCGGCAGTTTAGAGAACTTCGTAGTGTTGTAAAAAGACAAGCACCAGAAGCCTATTCCAACTATCTTAATAACGTACAACGTGATATTGCTAACAATCCTACGAATTTCTGGTCATTTATTCGCGATAAAAAGCAAAGGAGTCGCATTCCTGGTAGTATGGTTCTAGATAATACACACCTCAATAATCCCCAGGAAATCGTCGACGCGTTTAGGACATACTTCAGTGGTGTTTTCACCGATCCTTCATCTGCCAACATTCCTCAAGTTGGGTTTAATGGTTCATCTTGCATAAACATTACTGAAATTTTCTGAGAATTCTATTTTGCTTTCCATAAATAAGCTAAAGAATAGTCACAGTTCTGGACATGATCAAATTCCCTCGTTTTTTATTAAAGATGTAAAACACCTATTGGTACATCCTCTCTTCAAAATCTTTAATTTAGTCTTGAAAACTTCACTTTTTCCCGATTTATGGAAGGTTGCACGCATTGTACCCATTTTTAAATTCGGAGACGCGGCTGACATATCCAACTATCGCCAATAGCTATTTTACCGAATTTTGCCAAAGTGTTTGAACAATGCTTATACACTGCTATTTATCCTTGCGTTAAAAACAGCATTTCTTCTTGCCAACACGGCTTTACTGAGAAAAGATCTACTGTAACTAATCTATGTCAGTTCACTCAGTTTTTATCTCATGCTATAGATTCTCGCGTGCAAGTTGATGTCTTATATACCGATTTTGCCAAAGCATTTGACCGCCTTGACCATTCTTAATTCCATATAAGCTTATGTCTTTTGGGTTTAGTGATTCGCTTGTGCACCTGTTTCAATCATATTTGTTCAATAGACTTCAATATGTTTTTTATAATGGCTTCTGCTCTCGTCAATTCATTGCCTCTTCGGGAGTCCCTCAAGGGTCTAATCTTGGACCTTTGATTTTCAACTTATTCATTAACGATATAAGTACATGTGTATCGGCTAATGCATTACTATTCGCCGACGATTTGAAGCTATATCGTAAGGTGTCCTGTTCCGAGGATTGTTACTTCTTGCAGAGCGATCTTGCAAATATTTCTAAATGGTGTACATCAAATAATCTACCTCTGAATATCAGCAAATGTAAAGTTATTTCCTTCACACGTGCATCTACGCCAATTACTTTCAACTATGAGCTTAATCAAGTTAACATCGAACGTGTCGAACTAATTAAGGATCTAGGGATTTTGTTTGATAGCAAACTGACTTTTGCGCAACAGATTATCAGTATCTCCCATGCGGCTAGAAGATCTCTTGGCTTTATTGTGCGAAATTGCAGAGAGTTTACCAATGAGGTAGCCTTGAAATCTTTGTACTACGCTCTTGTTAGATCCGTCTGGAATACGCGTCCATCATATGGTGCCCTTACTATTAACGCATAAACGCCAATTGGAATTGGTCCAACGCTGATTTGCTAAACTCCTCTGGTTCCGGCAAGACGGAGTGTACCCACCGAGAGGCGTTGATCATACGTTACTGTTGTTCCGATTTAATTTACCCTCTCTTAACTTTCGGCGCATATCCTCCGGTTTGGTGTTTCTCTGGAAATTGTGTAATAGCTGCATTGACTGCTCTGCACTACTTCAAAGATTACAATTTATAATCCCACGCTCTGGTGTCCGGTATTCGAATACGTTTTTATCTGCCGTTTCCTCGAACAAATGCTCTTTTAAAATCACCTATTTATGTGACTTGTACAAACTTTAATCTCATATCTTCGCAATGTGATATTTTTCACGATACTTTACATACAATAAGGATAGTCACTGCTCTTTACTTAATAATAATAATTTTTTGTAACTTGTTACTCTTACTTATTTTTTGTACTCGTTTTGTAATTTGTTTAATTAATTACTTGTCCAGTAATTGGAATTTTCTCTGTTGGGCAATAAAGCTTATTATTATTATTATTATTATATACGCAACGATTCGGGAAAATTATAATAAAATCTAAACACATTATTAAATTAACCTTTATATTATGATAATACTACAGAAAGAACACACTAATTAACTTAATTTGATTATATGGCAGATGTTGTTGTTTATAAAGTAAATTACTGTAACCTTTACGCTGAACTGTCTACAACTGAATGGATATTTCTTGAAAATCACCATGATGTTAACTCAGTTAGCTGTTCTTATATTGCACTCAACATCTCAAAAGTGGTTCATGTATCGAATTAGGAAACACTTAAAATTGAAGGACCATTATCGCAAAATATGGAAAGCCGCACAAAATAAATATTACAGACTAGAACTCTTGGTTTCCGGGTTGGAATGGCGTCATTGTCGTCAACTTCCAGAAACCCTGGACTTGAGAAACCTGAAATTCGATCCTAAAACTGCTGTACTAAGAGCTAATAAGATAAATGCTACGGTGATCCTGGACAGTGAAGAGTATGAACAAAAGATTATTTCCTTACTGCAAGACTGCACCTATCAACTTCTCACACATGATTCTACTTCCAGAATTGAGCGTTCCATTATTAACTCCATTAAAACGTCATCTATCCCTACCATACCCAGAGGTCACTTCTCCCTAATGATTCTTCAGCCCTTAAGTTATACGGTCTCCCTAAAATTCCCTAAGTATCCCCTTACGCCCTATTATCAACACTATCAGTAGCCTTACCTACTAATTATCATCGAAGTACCTTTCTAACCTTCTAAAACCTTATGCTGGACACGGCGACTCTTTCATCTAAAATTCCAAACATTTCATCCAACGACTGAAAGAGTGATTTACTTGTCAGCTTTGATATCGAATTCTTATTCACCAAAGTTTCTATACCAGATACAGTATCCAATGACCAACCGGATGATTTGGCTGACTTGGTCGAAGTTTATCTTTCTTCTACATATTTCCAGTTTTATGGTAAAAACTACGAACAAGTCTCACGCGCAGCTATTGGATCTCCTGTGTCTCCTGTCGTCGCCAACATCTTTTGGAAGCGTTCAAACACCTTATTATCTTACCATCTTAAGCCAAAGTGTTGATACAGGTACGTTGATGACACCTTTGTCATCTGGATTCATGTACAGGAATCTTTAAACAATTTCCTATCGTTTCTGAATTCCCAACATGATTCCATACGCTTTACCATGGAGATCGAATCGAACGGTTGTCTTTCTTTCCTAGATGTTCTCGTGCACCGCCGTCCTAACGGTGCGCTGGGACATTCCGTTTACCGAAAATCCACGCGCACGGATATATATCTCAATGGCCTCTCACACCATCATCCTGCCCAAAAACACGGTGTTATCAATTCCCCCCAACACTGAAATTCTAATATAGAGACAAGAATTTCAGAGAGTCTGCAGATTAATATCGTCAAACTGAACTTGTTCAGGATCCACGCTCTTTTTGGCAGTTTACTCGTTCCAAGTAAGGAATTACTTGAATTCTTGGAAAACATCACGCTTCCATAAATGAATATACCAATTCGATTTCTATTATTGATGCTTTTGCCACAGCGTTCATCAATATCTTGTTGCCACAGTCTTTGAATTCTGATATACCAGTTGTGGAATCAAACTTACCACAATTACGTTTGCAGTTAATTTCAGATGAGGGATTGTGCTGGCATTTTTGCTGCTCCTTTATGTGCCATCTCCAATTTAACACTTCGAACGACTGTGTTCCTTAACACACGGAATGTCACTAGAACTTCACCTATTTTTAAAAAGAGCAACAGTTCTGATGTTATCAACTATAGACCTGTTGCTATGATTTCTTCCTTCACCAAAGTACTTGAATTATTAATTTATGTCGCACAACGAACTTGGCAGTACCTCAAACCATTACCCAAACTGTTGGCGGAGGTGGTCAGCTTGTCGTTGCCTATCTTTTTCGGGCGTTATAATAAAATAAAAATGTAAAGTTAATGTGTATATACTTATATGTGTATGTTATTGTCCCCGTTAGTGCAATCACTTTTCAAATCCTACCTCTCTAATGGAAAACAATTCGTAAACTAAATTTCCCTCGTTTCATAACATTACACTATATACTGTCCTGTGTTAGCTTAATTGCAATATTAAAATTTACTGCACTACTGCTTCTTTCTCATATGTTAACTTTCTGTAGTCTAACCTAGGCAAAATTTAATAATAATAATAATAATAATTCATGCCTTCACATACCCTAACAGCTTTCGCCAATAACAGGAGGCTAACCATGAGATATTATTACGCCTGCGCCCGTAGAGCGTCTTAAGATGTTCACCCTCAGGAGTAAGGAAAACTACGGAAAACCTTACTCTGAGAGTGACGGGATTCGAACCCGGTACCCCGAGACTGGTAAATACAGATAAACGCTTTTTCTGTCTTTCACTAAACGAGTATTCATAGTGAATTCACACTGTGCCATTAACAAAAGTCTAGGTATGATATATGACGAAAAATTTACTTTTTCAAGTCATGTTTCAGAAATCTCAATTGCTGCTTCAAAGAGAATTATTAGAATTTATTTTACGTACTTACTAACGTTGAAGCGATTAAGATCCCTTTATTTACGTACTTCTTCAAAGTTTTGTTTAACAACAATACAAGAAAAAATAGTTATCAAAAAGTGAAAAGTTGTGCAGAATTCACTGCGATATTACATTAACTTATAGTTTATCTTCTAGAAAAATAACTTTTCAGATCTCGGGGTTTGATAGCGAAATATAGTAAACTCCTTATCATTAATATTAACGAGGGACCTTTAACTACCTCTAATAAATAACCGGGAGACTTCCTGGAGATGTCTCCTTATCTGATTATTATTCAGAAAAGGGGCGTATTTCGCGGATACTCCGCTCGACCGGCCGCCTCGGCTAACCTCGAATTCGTACCCAATAAAGGTCGGCTCGTTTGTTCGTACTTTCTACCATACTCCGGACAGGATGGACGTAGTGAACCGGTACGGGGCGGACGTTTTTCTGCTACCGTAGGCCGGGACCCTCGCTAACTAGGCCGTATATAACTTGTTTCTTAGAGGCACGAAATTGGCGTCTTACTAACTAGGCGGGTACTTGGCTCAAAGCGAAATGGCTTTAACGTGGAACAAAACGAGTTGCTAAGAAGGTGTGGGGTCTCACAAAGGGAACGGGATGAAAGGTACCGAGCAGGACGACTGAAAAGGATGCGGAAAAAAAAACACGTACACCTCGAAAAAGAGGGGAAATTAGCCGAATTTCTCGTTGTTTAACGTGTTGTTTCGTCTGTGAAAGTGATAACAAATATATGTTTAAGTATTAGAAGACCCTACAAGGTTATAAGTTATCCAATTCTATTTAAAATATTCAGTTATTATTGGAAATAGAGTTAGTTATTGACAATTCTAAACTGATATGTTACCGCTGTAAAAGAGGTACTACTGCGTTGAGATGTTTCCTATTGTTAATTTTAGTATGAAACCTTTAATATTGTAATTTCTGGTATGAAATAATAGCGAGTGCTATCAAATTTAGTAATAAGGTTTGATAGCATGTAACTACGAATTAATAATTGCAAATAGTGCATTGATTAAATTGATACGCAGAGAGTATTACCAGAATTTTTCTCCACTGCAGAGCTTAATGGTGCAAATTGAATAGACCGACGTTAAGCTGAATTTTGTGGAGGTATTTGTTGGGTTTCATTCGGCTCATTTGTAATTTTATACCGAAAATAATGTTTATGAGAACCTGGTTCGTTAAATTTCCATTTTCAATTGGAAAAAGAAATACTTATATATTTATATCACCTGGGTACCATACAACACTGACATTTAAAATGTAACGTCCTCATTAGCAGAATTTTGTTAAATTGATCAAATTTTAAACAGAATAATAAATTTCATAAAACGTAAGTTTGAAATTATAAATAGGGTTGTAACTTTCGGGCGCCGCACCAGGATCGTAATAAGTATATATGTACCCACAAACAGATAGCCGACTGGGCGAACCAAATATTATCATCGACCGCCGATCGGAGATACATACGAGCCCCGTCCAGCTTCAGTTGGCCCACAAACAAAATCTGTAGTATTGTTGGCATTTACCGCTCAAGGAGCAAAACCAGCCGCTACAATGTAATATCTAAGACAGAATATGCTATGTAGAGGACTTTAGGAGAGATCTGAGTTTAATGGAGCGTGTTGTCTCATAAAAAATCGAAGGTATTAAAAAGATGTAGTTTTCTTGCATTCTATTACCCTAGTACTGCTAACGGTAAGTACTAAGGTGGCTATAGAAACAACGCTTTTTTGGCGGAAATAACGGTGGCAGATGTTTCGATTGTAGAACAATTAATTGATAGTGCAATTGTTGTCAATAATGGGCAAGGGAAAGGCAATTGATGAAAAAAAATCCATCAATTATCATTAATTTACACAAATCCGGAAAATCAAACGGCGAAATCGGAATATTGCTTAGCATATCCAGATACAGTGTTCGAGATATTGTACAAATCAAACGGTTCAGCTGCCCAAAAGCCCCGATATAGAAGTCCAAATTAACAGACGCTGATAGACGAGCTTTGACCAGAATTATCAAACTAATAAACTAATAAACTAATAATAAACTTTATTCGCCCAACAGGATACCCCAATTACAGGACGAAATAATAATACGAATACATGTGCACATAATACAAAGAGAAAAATAAAATATAATACTTAATAAAAGATAACTGAAAAATAATAGAAAAAAAGAATATATATATACTCCACCGATTAATGCATAGCGTCACCGACAAAAATATCTGCATAATATTTATTTGCATTCACACACATGTTTTGAACTGGCGATTTCAGCAGCACATTAGTTCTTGCAGTTAAAGGCCGAAACGATTGAACACTACGCGAAGACAAACGAGGAACGTTCAAATTAATTTTTGACAGCAGATATGCGCAATCGATTTGATTGTCAATAAGTTTGTAGAGAAATCGCGCACTGCAAATTTGCCTTCTTTCCGAAATACTCCGGACCGCATGTCGTTCCAATAATGTGGCATAGTCTATACCCCTCACTGGATATATACCGTCAATCCTAAAAGATAGAAATTTCAGGAACCTTCGCTGTACTCTCTCAATAGAATCCTCGTAGGATTGATAGTAAGGATACCATACAATGGAAGCATACTCTAGCCGGCTTAAGACAAATGCTCTATACAGTGTTTTCAGAAGATGTTGATTCGTGAAGTATTTCGAAGATCGTATGATGAATCCTAACATGGCTGCGGCCGAGGAACACGTCTGCGAAACATGCTGTTTAAAGGATAGTTGACTATCAAAGATAACTCCTAGGTCTTTTATGGTCTCGCTCCTCTGCAGCGGGTAACCGCTTAAACTGTACGTAGTAGGCAAGCTTTTTTCTTTGCGAGTATATGTTACATACGTGCATTTTGCTTCATTTAACATAAGACTATTTTCTTGGCACCAGTGGAATACGTAATCAATACTCATTTGCAGATTAACCATATCATTAATGGAATCAATTCTTGCGTACACCTTCACATCATCTGCATAAGCTAAGGTGTCACAGGTCAACGCTTCCAGCAGATCGTCGAGGAAAAGCACAAAGAGCAAAGGTCCTAAATTGGATCCTTGTGGAACACCTGACGTAACAGCATATTCACATGAGCTGAAGCCATTATAGAAAACATAACATGACCGCTTTTTTAAGTAGGACTCCATCAGATCTCGAAGGCGAGGTGACATGCCAAAAGAACTTAATTTAAAGAGCATAATATCATGGTCAATTCTGTCAAAGGCCTTAGAAAAATCCGTGTATATAACATCGACTTGCCCTCCATCATCCAGTGTGTCACTTATAAACTGTGTAACTGTCGCTAAGTTACTTGTTGTAGATCTTTTAGGTATAAAACCATGTTGCTTCGCAGATATATACGGCTGTACATTGTTGAATATAGAAAAATATAAAAGTTGTTCATATACCTTGGCGAAGTTAGATAAAATAGATATAGGACGATAGTTAGTCACATCAGTGCTGCTTCCCTTCTTAAGAACTGGCGTAACTCTTGCTCGTTTCCAGCGCCTAGGAAAGGTAGTAGATCTCAAAGAAATGTTGACAAGAAGCAAGAGTGGTTTGACAAGTACTATGCGTGCAAGTCTAATAAGCGTGCTAACTACGGAGCGTTGAGTGTACTCTGGAGTGAGGCTGTTGGAAGACCTGTTTGCAGGTCTACATGTCATTCAGAAGCAAGAAAACTTGACTTTGGTACTTACAAGTTAAGTGTCATGAGTTCAATCCTAAGGGACAAAAGATAATTCGTTTTTCCCTTCGCGAAGGCAAAAAAAAACCGTTATTGACCCTAAATCAGAAGCGAAGCAGGTTAAAATGGGCTAGAGACCATCGAAATTGGGATATGGAGAGGTGGAATAGTGTACATTGGAGTGACGAGTCGCGATTTGAAGTTTGTGTCGGTGATAGCAGGAGCAGAGTTATTCGCCAGAAACATGAAACTTATCATCCTGACTGTCTTAACCGCAAAGTTAAATTTCCATCTTCGGTAATGGTCTGAGGTTCAATGTCGGCTAGAGGAGTTAGAAAATTACACTTTATCAACGCATTGTTAACTCAGACAAATAATTAGACATCCTAGAGGAGTCTTTGTTTGTTAATTTGGAAGAGAGTAGGATTCCTGGAAATGACTTCATTTTTCAACAAGACGGTGCTATATGTCATACTTCCAAAAGATCCATGAAATGGCTTTCAGGCCGTGAAATACCGGTTCTAAAATGGGTTTCTAGTAGCCCGGACCTTTCGCTCATCGAGACATTGTGGCATATCATGAAAAAGAGGTTGCGGGTCAATCCTGCCAGGACTATGCAAGAATTCAAGCAAAGGCTCCAGAACATTCGGGATAATTTCACTGCAGAGGAGTGTCAGGATCTAGTAAATAGTTTGCCGAGAAGAATGGAAGCAATTGTTAAAAATAAAGGTGATGTTACTCAGTGGTAGAATGAGCTATATCTTCGAGCTGAAAATCACAAATTTGAGTTTTTCTTTTTTCAGTCCTAATCAGTTCCAATTGTTGTAATCAGTTCCGTTATTTTTGTGCAATATATTTTTAAACTGTTATTTGCAAAATAAAAATTGGGAATTATACCTCTATTAGTTTAAATGATCTTCAATACATGCTAATAACTGAAATTTTATCGGGTGGGCCAACTGAAGCTGGACGGGGCTCGTAATGGATGTATACATTATCTCGTATGTACGAGGATGGTACGATAAATACCTGTGTCAAGGAAAACAACGCAGTTATTTTGCATTTTGTAAATTTATTTCTTGACATAATCACCTTGTGGCTCTACACACATAATCTAGTGATGTTCCTACTTTTTAAAGCCATTCAAAATAATAGGAGTTGTCGAATTCTGCAAAATACCCCTCTGTTTCGGCAATGACCTCTTCATTTGACGTGAACCGCTTTCAGCCAAGCCGCTTTCTTAAAGTTTGGAAAAAGAAAGGAGCTACGGAGGACCAAATATGACGAATATGGTGGATGGGGCACCGTGCCGTTACTGGATTGGTTTTGCCGTCACAACTGACGGTGGGTGGGCCGGGGCGTTATCATGATAGTAGATAATTTTCTTCTTCGCTAGATTGGGCCTTTTTCGCTTTAATTCGGCATCCAATTGGTCTAATAAATCAACGCAGTACTGTCCCATGTACCCCTTCCCTTCTCTAAATAATCAATTGGGATCATATCTTGCGAATCCCAAAAAAAAAAATTATCGCCATAGCTTTTCCGGCTAATCAAATCGTTCTCAACTTTCTTGGCGCACTTTGGCCGAAAAAAACCTATCTTGCCGACTGACTTTTGATTTCTGGCATGTAGTGGTAATGTATCCACATCTCGCCTACAGTCACATAACACCGCAGAAACTCACTCGTATTACTCTTAAACATGTCCAAACATTGCTTTAAAGTCATCACGCGATCCCGTTTTTGATCAATCGTCAGCGGACGCGGCACCCATCCCTCCGATAGCTTTCTCATACTCAATTTTTCGTGAGAGATATTTTGCACAGATTCAATTGAGATACATATAAGCAATCTCTTTAATCTGCTCCCGGCGATCTGCTAACACGATATTATGATCTTTATTGATCATACCATCCACAGTCACCTCAATGGGACAATCTGGCCCCTCTTCATCAAAGCCGGATGCTCGGCCACGCTTAAAATCATTAAACCAGAATCTGATGGTAGTCAACGAAGACGCATGGCCCTTATAAACTGCAACCAACTTGATTTCTGCACACGTTTACCCATCCAAAAAAAAAAGAAATCGGTTCACTGACCGGTATTGTTCTTTTTCCATGATTCCACAAATATGTAAACTTGCTCACTTTTAGCAACTCTTAAAACAACACTACCCAGTGAATCTCCCCGAAATCTTGACAGACGTCCACTAAAGAATAGTACTTACAGTCGGCAATAGAGATTTTGACACATCTGCAGCACCATCTGTCTCCAAACACGGGCACTCGTACCATCCTCGTATATCTACGCACAACAACGGATCCCATCCTGACGCGCCGCCAGGAGTTACAATTCTAAGTATAATACACAAAACACCTACTTAAAGGTTTAACTTGCTTGCACATGACCAAGAAGCTAAAGTCTCTATTATGGGTTTACCTTTAATAATTTGCTCTCAGTCAAAACTGAAGACGATAAATATGCTGACGAATTCAAAATAAGGCATAGTAGAAATATGAAATTTGGCTAAGATTGAGAATGCTAGTAAACATCCACGTGTGTTAACAAAGATGCATAATCAATAGTCATTCTCCCGATATCTTTCATAATCACCTTCAAGATATATAAATTGTCCGAGACATAAGGATAAGTCATAGCTCAGAATTAATGTGATGAAATGCGGCAACACTTTAAACTCAAAGTATGGAATTGGAACTGCAGCTTCTTGAGACATTACAATCTTTAGGTCGTATTATAAATCCTATGCTTTTTGTTTCTGATCAAACATCGATAAAATTCTGAGAAGTCCATCTTCCCATTCGAGCAAAATTTTCTTAGCGCTGGTATCATACGGTGGGATATTATCTTATCAGTCCTTTTAGTCCAAATAACAAAACAACTTCCATTCTAAGTTACTTGTATACTACTTGAACAATAAGTCTACGCTGGCTTACCAAGTTATCGTACGTGGTATACTTGAAGATCATCGGCACAGATTGCCACAAAATGTAGAGAAGTAATTAAACTAGTACTCCCATCTTCACTCCAGAACACGCTGCCACTGATTGCAACGAAGTAGTCGATGGCCATGCCAGAACGGAAACACAAAGGACTCCTCTGAGGCCAGAACTTGTTTGCATATCATGTAATGCTTCCAAACTGCATGTTATCCGCTGGGCCGAATAGGAAGTTCTTGGAACCTGGGACGAGACCAGAAGTGTGCTTTACGGAGGTTTTAGAGCTTGACAAAGAACCTGTCAGAGCTCTAATTGCAATCCTTATCAGCCATGCTCGATTACAGAAACAGCTACACACATTGCGACTCATTCAAAAGGAGGATTTATGACGTACGTCCTCCTGTGTGTGGAATTAAATATTCTCTGGTTCGTGAGACTTTCGTAACACCAAAGAATCTAAAGGAGGCCTGGTTAAGTAACCATTTCGAATTCGTTTGGCCGAGCTATAATAGGCTTTACTTGTCGGTATATGTGAGTAGACTAATCCACCCATCCTGCATTACCAGGGTAATATAATGTAAGCTCTTTATAAACAAAAGCTATCTGCAACAAAGAGCAAAGTGTCGCCAAGACAATCGCAGCCTTTTAGCCCGAGTCGGTTTTGACAGAGTATTCCGCAGAGTCGTATATTTTCAAGTGCTTTCAAGCAATTTCATGTGCCGCGGTGCCCAAAATTTATTTAAAGTCCAATACTAATTCAAGTTCGGCGATTTAGAAGAAAGCAATATTTGTTGCGTGATACACTAGCATAGAGAGAGCGCGTAAACGTGAAATTATTTGGAATTTATTTGAACTGCCGGGAGAGTACCTACATAGATGATACTCTCGAGTGTATGGCGGCAAAACATCGTTTAATTAGATAAAAACGTGTTTTACAAAAAGTTATTATAAAGTTTTGTCATATGTGAAGATATCCTAAGTCACACAATCAGAATTACCTGGAACACGTTGGACTATTAACATTCTACGAGAAATAGAAATAGTCCAAAAACTAATCGAAATAACCTCTAATACATCACAGTAAAAACAAAAGTACAAAAAACTTTCAAATATAGGAGGAGATCAGCGAAATCAATTTTTAAGCCGAAATTACGTAGCCGGCAACACGATCGCAATTTCCACGCAGCGTAACGAGTGGAGTGGCAAACGTTTGCGGTCGGATTTTCGGAGTTATAAAGCGGCAGCGTATGGCTGCGATATGTGCCCTCTCGACTGCAGTTTTAATTCCGCTACATTAGCCCCGTTTAAGTATACAAATTAGGAGGAACGGAACGCGAGGAGCGGAGCAACGGCTGGCTGGATGGTGTGGCGGTGGTAGAGGATTGATCGCGCGCTCATTGAGGCTTTGATAATAGAATACTATTTATAACTCGCTGATAGGTCGACCGTTAACTATCCAGCGAGGGGACGGCGACCCCGAGCAGGCTTTTGTATCGAAAGCGGCGAACTTTTTGAGTGAACGAGGGACATCGAACTGAAATATACAAGAGAAGGCGTTTTAAATTTTTTGAAAAGTTTCGGTGGAAAAGGTACGCGTCGTAAGCCCGTCTACTGCTTTAATTTTTGATACTCTACCATAAGATGTTATTTTCTAGTTATATTTTAGCCAGTACACCGAAAAAAAAAGTATCGTACTATCTGACATAACTGTAACAATCTATGATACAATTTATAGAAAAATAAATGACATTTTTGATATATCCCCATAAGAAAAAATCGAGACTCGTTATGTCTGGGAACCTTGCTGGCCAATTTTGTGGACCTCCACGTCCTATTCATCTATTGGGGCATTGCCTACCTAATTCGTCCCTAACATTTATTTGGAAGTGCACAGAAGCATCGTCTAATTGCAACCACATTCTCGTTCGGGTATTAAGTGGTATGAGAGAAACATGGCGCCATTTAAGTGATCATCAAAAAACTATGGATCTACCATACGTGTTCCATTATTCCACCTCAAACATTAACAGACCATCTGTGCTTACGACCGAGGATTCTTAAAAAATTGGGATTTTCATCACTGTAATAATGAAAATTGTCTCTTAACAATGCGTTATTATGGGAAGTTGACTCATCTGAAAAGAGTACAAAATCTAAGAAATGTTCATCATCTCCTAACTTTTCTAAAACCCATAAACAAAATTCGAGTAGAATTTGCGTTTCTTTATGTTCCTTCCGATGCTTCGTCTGCTTATTCCTGTAATATCATTCATTCTTCACTGACTTGTATGCGGAGTTTCAATTAGAGATTCCATAACTAAAAATTTATTTCGTTCTTTTCCTGTAATTGGCTTTTGTCGCTTTCATTTTTTGACACGCCTGTTCTTCGGAAAAGCTGCAGCTAATTTTCGAATGAACGCTTGTCAGGATGACGTTTGTTAGGAGCATAAACCCTTGATACTAACAAGGAATTTTCTAACATTCCCAATTACAGAAATCATATTCTTCTTGGGAGTTACTTCTCATTTAAAATAAAATGTCTTTTAGACAACCTCAAACAAGGATAATAGTTTACCCACTATGTATTAAAGCAATTTTAAAACTTGCTCCCAATAAACCTATAGCTCTTAACAAAAATATTTTGCCGCTTTTCGTATGTAAACCGAGCCGAATGTGGTGCGCCATCCTGTTTATACGCCTATTTCCAACTTATTACTATTTCTTGTTACTAGCGCAACAAGAAAAGAAATCTTGTTATTTCTTCTTCATCATTTAAAAATAATTACCAAACAAATTATGCGTTATTAGACACAACCGAAGCGCACAATTTCAATAACGCGTGCGCCAAAGGTATCGCCTTTATTAACCCTTAAATCAGCTCGAAATTCAGTTATATTTCCTAATCCCCCCTTTTCATCAAACGATAAATCCAATCGGCGCCATCTGTCGTTAAAGCTTGCGGAAACGCCGAACGCTTCCCGGTGTATTATTTCAAGTCGGAGTGCGACTGGAAATATGACCCCCTTTTTAACACCGTTCTGCCATTATTATCGGTAGGAAATTACTAAATGAAACCCTTAAATTTTGCCGGCGATGGTCAGTCACATCGTGCGGAATCGATGACCACAGGTGGTTCCACAAGATGTGAACGCATAAAAGCAACACGTTCGGTTAGAGCCGCCTCGCCCGCTCCTAGTCATAACCCTTTCGAAGCGTGCTTTTAATGTTACGAACCCCCCCAACGTTGCCGTTACCGTTAGCATGAAATAATTCCGTGCACGAATTAGGCCGTGAAGTGATTGTATGGGGCATTGGGCAAAATATGCCATCAATGGGGAAGTATCGTAGTTTTTTCGCGGTTTGTATATACATATGTAAAAATCATCCGAATTTTTAATAAAATCAAGTTATCTATTCATAATTATTTACAACAAAACCATTCATTGAAAGATTACAGGATTTATGTATTGTATATATTCGACGCATGACAATAATAGAGATAATGATATAATAAATATAATAATAATCTTGCATTATCTAGGTACGGTGAGATTTTTCAATAAGAAGTGTAATAATATATAGAGCGGGCCAAGAGCGCCACGCGCCAGGTTCGCAATCAGGCTGCCGGGCGCATATATGTATGTAAACATGTAATTTAAATATGTAATTATTAGGACGAGGACCAAAACCACTGTTTATTACGTCGTGAAGACGCGCAAATATACACCTGCAGTTTGGGTGTTCGTTGATAAATAGGGCGTTGTTCACAGTGGGCCGCTACAAAAAAAAAGTTCATTCATCGACGGCTACGAACTAACAGCGCGCTTATTCATTTACGAATGACGCGCTCTATTCATCAACAAATGACGAGTCTGCAGATGTTACGTTTGCACCACTTCGTGGCATACTAGAAACAAGCGTCGGTGTGCTCGCTTTAATGATTATGTCTAACGTAACTATTAAAAATAAACGGCCATTACCTAC
Source organism: Dynastes maya (assembly GCA_029619315.2). Taxonomy (NCBI): domain Eukaryota; kingdom Metazoa; phylum Arthropoda; class Insecta; order Coleoptera; family Scarabaeidae; genus Dynastes; species Dynastes maya. The sequence goes on along the minus strand of JAROYE020000006.1, from coordinate 40,403,473 downwards.
GAAAGTTAATAAATTTCTTAGTGAATTTGTGGATTTACACTACAATGGGAGTACAATTTTCTGTAAAGTTTGTAAAAAGAAACTACTGTGCAGCAAACGTGATTGTGAAAGACATATAAATAGCGCACACCACAGAAATAAAAGAAATGGTGTGTCACAACAACATCAATTTCAATTAGAATTGCTTTTAACGTTTATGGTATGTGGTCTACCACTTCGTATACTTGATAAAAAAGCATTTCGAAAATTCTGGGGTACATACAATACCGAGTGGATACTACCATCTCGGACAGCGTTACGGAGAGATATTCCACGAATACGTGAGGACATTGAAAATCGAATTAAAGCCGAATTAAAAGATCAACAGCTGTGGCTATGTCTTGATGAGACGACAGATTGCAAAAAAAATTCTATTTTGAATATAATAGTGCGCGTATTAGATCCTATTCAACCAAATTTTGCAATTCTATTAGCCAGCAGAAGATTAAAACAGTGTACTAGTAAAGCAATTACGGCCGTAGTTCTCGAAACGTTACAAAAATTTCAAGTGTCAACCAGTCAACTGTTGTTGTTCATGAGCGATGGTGCAACAACAATGTGTAGTGTAGGCCGTTCCCTTAAAGAAAAGTGTGAAGGACTTTTACATGTTACGTGTAAAGTCCATGCTTTACATCTTGTGGCACAAACTATTCGAGAGTGTTACCCGGAGGTGGATGCATTAATAGTAAACACAAAAAAAGTGTTTCTCAAAAGTCCTAAGAGGACTAGGGCATTCCACAGGTTATGCCCTGGTATTCGAGAACCACCACAGACCATTCTTACGCGTTGGGGAACGTGGTTAAAAGCCGCTTTTTATTATAATGAACATTTTCAAGAAGTCAAATCCGTTATTTTGCAATTCGTCCCTGCCGAAGCTAGAGCTATTAGGATGAGCCAGAAGGGATTTCTCGATATTTCTGTTGAAACACATCTAAAGAATATTAGCAACAATTACAAAGGGTTAGTACACGCGATAGAAAATTTGCAAAATTCTGGATTGTCGTTGGTAGAATCAGTGCAAGTCGTGGACGAAGTTAGTACATTGTTACACAGTATAAACGATGCAACAAGTGGACGAGTTTTAGATAAGTTCGATAGTGTTTTAAAAAAGAATCCGGACTACACGAGATTAAGACAAATGTGCGATGGGGCATCTGCAGATTCCTTGACTAAGTCTAAAGATTATTTTAATTACGCCTGTCTTACTTCGGTAGACGTGGAACGGTCGTTTTCGAAATATAAGAACATTTTTTCGTCTCGGCGAACATCCTTCACCGAGGCAAATGTGGAAACTTATCTGATGGTGCAACTTTTTAAACAAGCCTATCCGCATTATTAAGAAGGATAGAATTTATTTATTATATCTTTATTTACAGTTACATTATTAAGTACAACAGAATAAAAAAAGCGTTCAGTTTCTCAGTTATTTCCTTATTACATCCCATTTACAACGCATACCGTTTTCAATCAAATAAAAAATCATAATGAAAATAAAAACACCTCAGCGTATATATATATATATATATATATCCGCTCTAATTACTAAACATTATTATTGCGTCAGCTTTTATTTTTTTACTCTTGTGTATTAATTTCGAAATATCACATATCTGCTGTGACTCACATATACGCTATTTACAATAAGCGGCCGTTGCGCCTGATTCCGATTCTGTTGGATGGCGCAATTTGGCCCGCTCTAATAATATATATAGTAAGAAACATATACCAGATATGAAAAGGTTACGTAACTGTAATGAAGTTTATTGACATGATGATACAGGACACTTAGTGCTCTCGAGGCTAGTTACCCAGAACACCACCACCCGATCGGCCCCGGGTGTGAAGTGTGTCTGTGTTTTTAATACCTGTGTTCATTCGGGTTGTTAGGTGTCTGGGGTAACTGGCCAGTGGCGTCCGCCAAAGCCATTTAATAATAATAATAATAATAATAATAATAATAATAATAATAATAATAATAATAATAATAATACCCAGAACACCAGGCTAGAGATTCTGTTGATCAACTTTTCCTAGATGATGTCGATGGTTTATGCGAGCTACTCCTTTCTTGTACCTACCATTAGAGATGTAAATTACTTAGCAACAATGCAATTGTAAATGCTTGTTGTAAACCTATCAGAAGCAGGGCAACTTAGGCCTGGTAGCAAATCTGACGAGCTGAGCGAAAGTGAAGGTTAAATAGAAAATAATAATAATAACTTGAAAAGAAGTACTACGACCGTACAACGTCAGGAAGCAAACAATTAATGAACGGGTAATCGGGCTATGGTGGTTTAAAGAAATAAAGGAGTCTCCTTTAATCACTAGCTCAATATTTCGCTGTTTTATTTAGAACTTCATCAGGGATATAGACTACAATGCGAAAAAATGGTTGCAATAAAATAAATCCATTAAAATTGCATCAACTTACAATGTAGATAATTTGAAACTGCAAATTTAATCTTCGATTTGTCATTACATTAAAATAAGTGAACACTTTTCTAACATTTTAAAATAATTCAAAGTAAAATTTAAACATTGTTTAACAGGAGAGAATGATTGGAACGTCAAATATAAAACTCTAACAATAATTTTTAAAATACAAAATTGAAAATCGGTACGAGCTATTGAAAAATAACTGTAAATAGAAAAAGGGTATTGAAAACAGCTGACCAGAAAAGAGACATATCAAGTCCTTCCAAAAGATCAAATTTTATGTATAATATTATGCATATATACAGTGTGTCTCAGGGGACGTTGGATTGCATGGGTATCTTTGTTATTATTGGAGATAGAATTTTGTTTAAATGGACAAAGTAGTACATATTTATGTGCTGTTTAATAATTCATTCACAATACAGTTGAATTTAAAATGATTACGCCGCCATCTTAAAAAAACTGAAAAGTACAATTTTCAAAATATAGTCGTAACTTCTTTCTTTTTGATCATAATGAAAAACTGTTTTTACATTGTAGAGGCACTTTTTTTGTGTACAATCGGTTGAATTAAGTTAAATATTTTTTTTGTCAATAGATTTATTGAAAATAAATCAAACTTTTTTCTTATGGCGGTTATATCCAAATTTTTCATATTTGCAATTGGCACTGTTTTTCTGAATAATTTGATGTATAACATGTTAATTTCAAACAATCACAAATGTTAGAAATACTTTTTTTTTTTTGGAACGGAATTTTGCAGTGCGAAGAAAATTATAGAGAGCTGTGGAATAGATTTGAAATGTAGCCGTTCGTTGTGAAAAATGTATACAGCAAAACGGTGGCATTTTTGAGCATCTGCTCAATTAACATTTAAGAATGTTCTTTTCTTGTTTTAGTAATCAATCTATATTTCATTGATTTTGAGTTTAGGAATAAAACAAATTATACATAAACAACATTGTTTCTATTCCACAGCACCCTATAATTTTCTTCGCACTGCAAAATTCCGTTCAAAAAAAAAAAAGTATTTCTAACATTTGTGATTGTTTGAAATTAACATGCTATACATCAAATTATTCAGAAAAAACAGCAATTGCAATATATAAAAATTTGATTAGCCCATCAGACCATTATGTTGATTTATTTGCACTGAAATTTTTCACAAAAAAAAATATTTACTTACTTCACTGATTGTTACAAAAAAGTGCTATACATCATGTAAAAACAGTTTTTCATTACGATCAAAAAGAAAGAAGTTACGACCATATTTTGAAAATTGTACATTTCAGTTTTTTTAAGATGGCGGCGTAATCATTTTAAATTCAACTGTATTGTGAATGAATTATTAAACAGCACATAAATATGTACTACTTTGTCCATTTAAACAAAATTCTATCTCCAATAATAACAAAGATACCCATGTAATCCAACGTCCCCTGAGACACACTGTATATATAAATTGCCAGATTTTGGCTGAGAAGTTTTGCCGCATCCTCCATATTCTCCTGACGTGGCACCTTCAGATGGAGAACAGTGGTAGAAAATGATGGCCAGTACATTGTAGATTAATTATTTAATAAATATATTCTAAATTTCACATTTGTTTTATTAAAAAAATACGACGTGACTTTCCGACATACCCAATATATTCATTTCAATCAAAATTCATAAAATATTAGAATTTAATCGAGCAGTTGCGGAATTCGAATTATTTCGAGGTTAAGTATTCCAATTTCGAAATTTAGATCATTTATATTATTAATCTTTTATCAACAAAAAAGATTCCATTAATGTTATTTTACAGGGGATAATCAAAGTTCCGGGATATTTTAAGTATTTTACATTTTAAATCATAATTTGTAAAAAATGTCACAAAACACATATGAAACACGCTGTATTTGAAAATCAATCAGCAAAATCCCTTACGTCATCTGCGACATCGAATTCGATCATCAAACCATCAAAATTTAAAATACAAAGTTGTTAGATTGGCAGCACCCAGACAACCGATAAACAAGAAGATAGATACGAAAATTCTGACAGTAAACAAACATGTTTTTCGACTGATGAATTTAGAAATTGTATTAAAAACCTAAACGTTGCTGAAATTATCAACTCTAAAGTGTTGAAAAACTGTTAAAGTTAAACAGAGAGTAATTAGCAAGTGTATTTAATCAGAAACAATTTCAAAAAATAATTAAGAAAATGTAATCAAGAAGACGACCAGAAGGGTTATTACAAGAGGATATTGGACATTAACTGCTGAAATAGAGGAAACTCACAAGAGGAACACACACACACACACATAGTACACCCACAACATTAACTGTAAGTAATCCTTAAAAGATTTATTATTGTTAGTGAAAATTTTAAAATAATAAACGGAACAGATTATCACTCTATTCAATATTTTCAATCATTATTTGAAATATCTCAAATTTGGCGATCCTATATATGCAATATACGTATTTATACATTGCAATATATTGTAGTGGGACTTATTGGGGTGATGTGCGTGCACCTGCACTTCAATTCATTTTTATTACTTCAATGTCAATATTCGTAAAATATCAGAAATTTACGTGGCATTTGCAGGATTTGGATTATTTTCGGTTATTATTCGTATTCTGTCATTTTGATAATTTATATTATTAATCTTTTATTTCTTGAAAAAAAAGGCCCCATTAACATCATTTTGTGGGGGATAATCAAAGTTCCGAGTTATTTTATTTTAAAGATATTTTTTGTAAAAATGACACGTAACTCACATACAACACACATTATTTGGAATCCAGTCATCAAAATCCACAACGACATCTATAGTATTGAAAATGAACATCGTAACGTCAAATTCAAAAGTATCAAGTCGTTGGATTGGCAATGCCGAGACAACGAGTAAACAAGTAAAGATAGAAAAACAATTTTTCTGACAGAAGGCATTTTTTCGATTAATCATTTAGAAATTTAATTTAAAAACTCAAACGTGTTTGAAACTGCAAACTTAAAAGTATTAAAAAACTGTTAAAACTAAACAGAAACAGTTAAAAGAAAGTTATCAAGAGAGTTGAATCAAAGAACCAAAGAAGACGGCTAGAGGGGTTTATTATAGGAGGATATCGAACATTCACTGAAAAAGAGGAAATCAGGATTCAGAAGATGAACTTAAAACGACACACACACCACACACGTATTAATGTAAGTAAATATAAATCCTTTTGTAAGTAAAAGGTTGAAAATAATAAACGGAAATTGATTAATTTATATTTTCATTGAAAAAAAAAAAACATCTCAATATATTACTTATTTGATTAGTGTCTGATTTAAAATTAACTGTATGATTTCTTTGAATATGATACATTTCCAAGAACAGTCTATTCTTGTAGTTGTTCTCATAATCAAAGATTTGAATGATATCGAAATCAAAGTGGTGGTCTTTTTCATCCGTGTGATTGCCCAAACGACAATCACTCCTATGTTGGCGATGTTTATGCCATTGTGACGTTTAACCTATATAACAGTCTTGACAACCCAACCATGTCATTTACAAGGTTCCATGATTGTATTTAATAATATTAAAAAAATAAATAAATCGGTAAGAATCGAATATTACCAAAATTCTTTGCCCCAACGAACCAAATTCTAAATGCGCTCTGGACGACTCCTTTGCTTCTCTCCTTACCTCCCTTTTGGAAAACCACTCGTCGCATCCTCGACTTATTCCAAACAACCCCCGTCGTTTTCCCTAATTAAGTTAGCAAAACGAGATGAAAAATGAAACCGATGAGAACCTAAAAACAGGACGTACTTCCCTTCTCTTTCTCCGTTTCTTTTGGCTTTAATTATCCTCGCCTATTTTCCAAAAGATATTCGTTAAGAACAGGGCCAAATCGATGAATCAAAAAGATGCGTGTCGGTGAAGGAAAGGGAATCGCGACGAAAGCGAAAGGAATAATGGTAATACCGGGAAAGATGTTTTTAAAATGTCGCCGGCGTAGTGCGACGAATACGGGTGGAATTTCGACAAGTGCGGCTGTAGGTACTTTGAACGGTCACAAAGCAATGGTTCCGTTCGTTTTGATTACGAAAAACGAATCTCGTGGAACCGTTTGACATAATAACTAAACGAATGAAATGGAATTTCTTCGTTTCTTCGTAAATTTTAATTAAAAACAAAATCGAACGAATACAGAATTTGTACACAAATGCTGGTTGAAACTGATAAAGTGTGGAATAAATGTACTACTTCATTTAATTTATTATTTTATGTCATTATGATCTTTTATGACAAAAGGTTTTTTATTATTTACTAGCTCTTTGCAAGGTAAATAATGTAAGGCCTAAAACCAATCATAGTAGTGGAGATTCCATTTGTGAAAGAAACCAAATATCTAGGAATATGGCATGGTCAAAGGCTTTCATATCAATAAAACCATTAAGAAATCGACAACTGTTCTAGGCAGCTATAAAGGATTGGTGATAACTCGGAGTCTAAGTCCAAAAATCATCAGACCCATAATAATCTATGGTTCGGTAATATGGTGGACAAAAAGATACTGCAATTAGATGTATTGGGACAATTAAATGGCATACGAATACTAACATATCCGTGTGTTACGGGAACCACTACAAATCCATATTCAACAGGAGATCAAGTCAACAACCTACAGATTAACGGACAGTTAACTTCCCATAATCAAATCTGATGGTGCAGATAACCAGAAGGTCTTGAAGACGGGGCCAATTACAAGCTGACGCAGTGACGCAATCAGCCTCAAACACAGCTTTGATGAACGCTATAAAACGATAGTACCAGATGAAGAGGTATGAAATTGTATCCCCATTAAAACCGAGTCTGTCAGGTACACAGATGGCTCGATGATTTTTGTCGAGATCGAAATCAACGGGATTAAACCATAAAGAGCTAAGTCACTAATGCTATCTCAAAATGTTGCAGTATTCCAAGACGAAATAGCGTCAGTGCTGGGGTGTATTGAAGAAATAGACATGGAATAAATTAATTATTAATCAATTGCCATACATTCAGATAGTCAAGCAATGAAGGCACTGGACTTCACACAAGCAAAGTCTAAACTAGCGTAGGATTGCACCGAACGCGCTAAATTTGATTCTACTGCCAACGTATTACGGTATACGTTGCATTTGAATGATAAAAAATTAACTTTTAGCGTTTTGAATATTAAAATGTGTTATACAACTTTTTTATTATTATTTTCGAACTCAGCACATCCAAAAACATAAGAATTATGTAAAATTAAAAAGTTTTTTATCGTTGGCCTATGAATTATTAGAGCGGGCACTTTTTAAATTTCGCGGATGATTTAAGTTGGTAGTTCCGGCCATAAAGGATATATTTGTCTGTATTACGTTAAGAAATTGACGTATATGTCATTTATTGCGGGAACTAGTCATTATACGAATATATACCGCGTTAGTAAGTTTCGTAGTAACCTGAACCGCTAAAATATATGGACACTGTTGCAACGTTTGCTCGCTATGAAAGTAAAAGGGGCGTGGAGTCGCGCGACGGATTCAGTTACAATCCAACCGCTGTCAGAGGACCATTGCGCTAGACTCTAGTCACGCATTATATCCCTAGTTTATTTCTTTAACTGATCATCCTTGCCTTTTTGGATCTTTTCTCCTTGGTTATTTTTGATTTGTTTTATTTGTGTTTCGAAATTATACTGTGCAATAGTTTTCTTTTTAATTATGTTATAAACTAAGAAGTCATGAAATGGTACCACATTAGAAGCAGCACTGCAAATGACTGCTTATTTGAACATCTATTATAATTAAAGCTGGCCACGAGCGGTACCGCGCAGTAGCGTAGAGTCGACCAAGCCTCGCGTTCCACTAGAGTTATTCTGCTAATAGAGATGTTTGCTGCCGCAAATAATTTCGCTCACCTTTTAAATAAAAATTGAATAATACGTGCTCAAACACTTACCATTTTAAGAGTCCTCCGTGAAATCACAAAGTGAATAATGTCTGTTAAATATCTGCAACATTAGATATGTTTCAACTGTTGTTTCGGCAAAGCTAGTACGGCATGAAGAAAAAATGCATTTATATGCAGAGAACGAACGTTCTACATCTAGTAACGTAATATTTGCGTAAGTAAAATAATCTTTCAAATAACTTAACGATTCTGTTGACGCACCTTCACAAATGTGTCTTAATGAGCCAAAATCAGAATTTTTCTCAAAAACACTTTCAAATTTTTCTAGAACAGAAACATTTTTTTGCGTCTTCAATCGCGCATAGCTGTGCGTGAACATGTTGCACTATTTGTAGAGATTCTTCTAACGGCACCGCAGGATTTTGTAATTTTTCTATTGCATCTGCTAGCCCAAAGTAATTGTCGTGAATGATTTTTAAATCCATTTTAACCTGACTATCTTGAAATTTCGACTGGCTTTTCTGGATAGCGGCAGCTTCCTTTGTATCGAATTGTAAAACCACGTTCTTAATATTGTCAAAATATTTATGATAATAAAACGCGGCCTGCAACCATGTTCCCCAACGAGTTAGAATAGGTTCTGGTGGCTCTGGTATATGGGGGCACAGTCTGTGAAATTCGCGAATACGTTTCGGTGATTTGACAAATACTGCTTTGGTATGCGCTATTAAAGCGTCTACCTCAGGATAACATTTTCTGATACTATCCGCCACAAGATTGAGAGCATGAATTTTACACGTAATGTGTAACAAATTAGCAGAATGCTTTTTAAGAGACCGGCCTACAGAAAGCATGTTTGCAGCACCATCACTCACTAACATCAAGAGTTGGTTTGTTGAAAGTTCAAACTTGTCCAATGTATTTAACACTAACTTTGAAATTACTTCGGCAGTACACTGTTGTATTCGTTTGGAGACTAATAGAATTGAAGGTGCCGATTGATGAGGTTCCAATTTGCGTGCCATTACATTAAGAACAGAATGTTTCTTCCGATCTGTTGTTTCGTCGATACATAACCACAATTTTTGATCTTTCAACTCCGATTTTATTTTTTTTTTCAATATGTTCGCGCGCAGATGGCACAATTCTTCGTAACGATGTTCGACTTGGTAATTTGCACTCCGAATAGTTATTCCAAAAGCAGATAAATGGTTCCTTGTCTAGCAAATTAAACGGTATATTAAATGCGATAAACGTAACGCATAAATTAAATATAAATTTTTCATTGTCTCGTGCGCAATTTCTTTTTGAGACATGCTTTTCACTATTTACGTGTCGTAGACAATGTTGTCTGAACCAACACATTAACGGGATTTTACAGATTACACATTTAATTTTAGCACCTTCATATATTAAGTCTGGAATTTCTGCAATAAATTTTCGAAGTTTGTCCGACCGCGGTCGTTTTGCTGACGAAATCATAATTTTTCTAGGACAGATAAACAATTGCGCAAATAAGCGGCAGCGAAAATGTCCGTACTGCTCCACAGACGAAGTAATACTACGGTTCCTCTCGGTCCGAACTGATTCTACGCCGATGCGCGGTACCGCTCGTGGCCAGCGTTAATTATAATAATAGGCTCAAATGACTTTTTACACAATGTGATTCATTTTGACATAAAATTCCGTTAATTAGATTTAGAAAATATGTTTTCGTTTTGGAATTTGCATTTAAAAGTTTATGTATGAATTCGTAATTTTTTTCTTTTAAATTAAGTTTCATATACGACAATATTTCATTTAAGTATTTATATGGGAATAATCAACGATTATTTCCAAATAAAGAAAGTCCATCAATAGGATAAAAATCAAATAAGATGTATTACGTATTTCCCTAAATCTGTGTCGAGCAGATATCTCGAGCATGTATGCTAGGCGACTGACTTGCGACTGTGTGGGATTGTCTAGGGACACTGAGGAGTGGAGAGGGCGTTCCTATCACAAGCGGCAACGCTATATGTGTGGAATCAACGCTTATAAATGAATCCTTACCTACCCTAGTATAAACTTTACCAAACACACTCTTGGCACTGTAATGGAAACAGGAAACATTCTTGTTTCTGGAATAATCCAATATAAATATAAATTTTGATGTCTAGTACCTATGTATTGTAACCTTGTAGCTTTGATACAATGCCTCTAACTACAATAGTCCAAAGTCTTTTGCAAGGTTAGTGGAGTCAGTTGGAGCATTTTGTCCCACAATTAATAATAAACGCAACACGATTAAAAGAATCGATAATATCGACGCTTTCTAATTGCTGCAACACTGCACTGAAGCAATCATATTCAGCCCTACACATGATAATACAAACACCAAGAAGCCGATCTATAACCATTGCAAGCCAACCCAAACGAGAAATAGGCGAACACTGACAAAGTGTGCGTGGGTAGAGAACCGTCCTCGGCGCTCACGTCTTGTTGACTTCCAACTGTAATTTGCATTTCAGTGGACAAACAAGAATTATAAATGCAAGATTTATGTGTTACCGATCGTGGATTCGGTATACAATTCTATTGTCGAGTTGAAATGGATGGCCGAATCGCATGACGTCGCACGATAGGCGTTTGTTTCGATAAAATATTACGTTTTGGCAATATCAACAAGGGCAATGTAGATTAGGGGTCGCGTGACATGCGTATGAAGAAATTACATTTATTGCATTGATAATGAAAAATATTATATAATAATATATATATGTATAGAAACAAAACCTGTTGTAGATAAATTTCAGTGCAATATTGTAGTGAATTTTTATTAATCTATGTATACGGATAAATGTTTTTAATTTCTTAACGAATATCTACTGCTTGGAATATATTGCTAATTCAACAAATTATAACAATTCTTCATTTTATTGAAAAATTTCCAGAGGGTTGAAAACTTTTCAGTTTTTATTGAAGGCATCAATAACTAATGTCGTGTGGTGGCGTGCAGTCTACGTTTTATTACATGCCAACGTAATGAAATGTTTCAAACATGAAATTAAAAAATAATAACAAATCTTTTTTTATTTTCAATACCCTACTTACAATTAATTTTGAATTACTTATAGCTGTAAGAGTGCTGTGTGTATATGTGTTTCAAATTCTCTTTTAAAATCCTTTTTCTTTCTAGATGAAGTTCTACGTCCTTCTTGTGTAAAAATCCACTTTCCAACTCCTCGGGTTGATTTTTCTTTCTTATTTTCTTCGAAATGCTTTTGACTGTTCTTAATAGCCGAAATACTCTGAGTTATAGGTTTAAATTAAATTTCTAAATAATTTTCGCCCAAACTTTGCTGTTAAAACAGGAAGATCAATCCAACGACTTGATATTTCTATAGCTGGCTTAACGATGATCGTTTGCGATGTTACAGATGACATTATGAATCATTAGTACTAGATTCCATGTAAATGATGTTGCGCATGAATTTTGTGTTTTTTACAAAAAATTTTGTTAAGAAGTAAATTATTGACTTTGTCGAAAAACATGTTTGTTTACTGTCAAAATTTTCGTATCTAACTTCTTGTTTATCGGTTGTCTGGGTGCTGCCAATCTAACAACGTGATATTTTAAATTTTGATGCACTGATGATCGATTTTGATGTTGCAAATGACGTAAGGGATTTTGTTGCTTGATTTCCAAATACAGCGTGTTTCTTGTGTGTGTTTGTGTCATTTTTTACAAATTATGTTTCAAAACGTAAACTACTTAAAATAACCCGGAACTTTGATTATACGCTGTAAGATAATATTAATGGAGTCTTTTTTTTAATAAAAGATTAATAATATAAATGATCAAAATGGCGACATTCGAATACTTAACCCGAAATAATTCGAATTTCGCAAACGGTTAAATTTTAATATTTTATGAATTTTAATATTAAATTGTTTGAAATGAATAATATTAAATTGATTGAATTGATTGAAACGTATAAACGCATGCTCTTCATGTGAGAAGTCCCACTACAATATAATAAATAATAAAATAACTTTGGGTTTCTTGCCATTATAGTAATTTGTCTTTTATTAGATATCCTTGTAGCTGGCCTGATGATGTGTTCTTTTTATCACGAAACTGGTCGCCTAATTTCTCAAAAGAACTTTATCATTTTTTTATTCCTATCTCTAATATGAATATTTTCTTAACTTAAAACTAGGGGGATGTCTCGGCGTATGACGATCGAGCTGTTGGATTTGCGGATGGACAGTGATTTTCGGTTTATGTGACGGGTATTATTAAAAAATCCAATATCACTCTGGTTACACCTGACCCTCCGACAATCGAAGAAAAATTACGAGAAATGCTGCAGTACAGGCAAGTTTATGATGCTCTACTCACGCAAAACAGTTCCCCCACTTTTCTCGGTACTTTTTCCACTGGAAGATCTATACTTGTTTAGTTTCCGTTGTAGATTTCATACCTGGACTAGTAGCCCAGTGCCTAGCGTGACGGGCTAACAGTCTCGAGTACCCGGTTCAAACTCCGGGAACGGACCTCTTAGAGTAAGGTTTTCAGTAGTTCTCCTTATTCCAAATTTGGCGAATGCTGAGGGTGAACATCTTAAGACACTTTACGGGCGCAGACGTAATAATAACTCTTGACCAGCCGATGCCCCCTGTAATTGGCGAAAGCTGTTGGGAGATGTGAAGGCATAAATTATGATTATTATTAACATTATTCCTAATCTGATCGTCCATTACCAATACGAACACACTGAAGCTAAAGGTATCCTGAAAATTTCTTTCTCGTATGATATGTGGATTTTGTTGTCCCCAATAATGAGAATTTTTTGTATTTACAATTCCCTAGCGACTGTATTTTAATTCATACGTCCATATAATTTTAAATAGAAAATTAGGATCCTCTTGAACATTAACTACCATAAATTCGCAAAATGCAGCTCTTCTTTTCTGGATGAAAGGCTTTTTAAAAAGAATATAGGTGCATTTTATGCTTCTTTGAAGTTCCATGTGTCGACGTAAGCGAAACTGCTAATTGCGAAAATACGGCGGGTATTGTGAAATTGGAATCTAGTAAAGAACATTTTAAATCTTGTAAAGAACATTTTAAATCTGCTAACATTTTATGACCTATATATTCTGCATGTGTTTTGTTTTGTTTGGAAATTTAGAGCCAATTTCACATGCAGCGTGGTTCATGGCTATGACGTCAGGAGAACTGGCTATCTGTTACCACCGCCGTATAAAACAGCTGTATTTCAAAAAAGTGTGTATTATCTGAGTTGTAAATTATGCAATAGTTTACCAGCATCAATAAGGACATTTAGAACCCAGAGCGAATATAAGATGTCAATCCGGAGGGTGGTGCTACACATCATTTGAATTCGTTAGATCACTTCTTTGCTTTAATGCAGCCCAACACATCACAAATGCAAATTTTTAATGTTTTCGCTTATATATATTTCATGTTATTTATTTTATTATTATTAATACAATTTTAATCATTTTGTTTTTTCCAAATGTAAATTGACATATTTCTGGAAAAAAACAGAAATAAAATGAAATTATTACTAAGTTGTTGAAATACGCATGAAAATAGCCCAAGACATTTATTTCACTACCTTCTTCTCGTGTGGCAGGTTTAAATACGATCTTACAATTAATTCCAAGGCGAATGAAATTTGATTCTATACGTCTGAATTTAGATTGATTCATTCAGGCGACATGTTCTTTCTAATATCTGTCGACATTCACCATAAATATAAAATATAAAATATCTACAATCAAAAGGTGGTTGTTACGTTCTCCTGGCTTGAAGAACAATACCGCTAGTCGTCTGCTTCGGCTTATCTTCCTTGCGAAAAGGGCGGACCAATTGTTTATGTTTAGACGTAAATAATGCTTATATATTTGTTAGCTTGCTCGGTTACTCTCTAAATTAAACACAGTACGTAGGTATACCAAATAAATTTAATAATTAAACAGAGTTCCCTTTATAACATAAACAGATAAAAACCTGCTATTTCCCATAAATACAAATACATAAGTACTGTGTAATATATTAATTACATAATTCGGTTTCTTTCCGTGTACGCATTTATATGTATCGCAACGTTTGTAAATATTTGGGCCACCACCAAAAACCCTACCGGAGTATGAGCGTCTGGTTAAACGACAGCAGCAAAATAGCCGATCACTACCGCAGAAATAATAATAATAAAATTTATGCATCAAAACCAAACTGCATGGTAGTAGAATACGTCATCAAAACACTTGCAAGTAAGTACATATGTTACATAAATGTGTGACAATTATAAAATTCTTCTATTGAATAAAAAAAATTTGTTAATAAATGTTATTTAAGTTTATATTGAAAATTCTTTGTTATATTATTTTTATACTTAAAAGGAATATGATTGTAGATCTTCATCGCGTGAACAATTGCACTTCTGTAGATACTCGATGACGTAGTTTGTGGAATACTCAGATGGTCAGCTATATTACACCTTGTACTGTATAGATATGACGTTACCTGCGTGTAAAATAGCTCACTATAGTTTTTTTCTTATAAAGCAGGCACATTCGTAGATGAAGAGGCATGGCATGGTAACTATTTTTTCATTTTTAGTCGACACATGAGTCTCTATTTTTGAGATTATAGATGGATCTTAAACACGATTTTTGTAATTTGAAGATCTTCAAAGCATAACTTCGATTTCCCCAGAAGATTACGCCGTAGCGCATTCTTGAATCCGCATACGCATAATAGCTGGGCAGTGCTGATTCTTTACTAACTGTTCTTGCTATTCTTCTGATGTGCTAAAAAGCTAGATATTTTGCTTGCAAGTTCTTCAAGATGAGTTTTCTAATTACATAAGTTGGAAATCCAAAGTTAGGCCAAGAAATTTACATTACTCTTCGGCATTATTGACTCGCCACCAGAAATGACTATGTTTTCCTCTTTTTTGAGTGAAAAGGAAACTGTTTGCGTTTTGGAAATATTTATTTTGAGATTATTATTTTGCATCCAATTCTCTAATTCTTGAAGACAGCTTTTTATTTCTTCTTTTAAGAGGGTAATAGGACCTTGATGAACTACAACAGATGTGTCATCTGCATACATTGTTAAATATGCTATACAACACACGGCTTATAAGAAAATAAAACAAACGAAATGTTGGATTCACAAATGAGGCATATAAAACGTTGAGTTTAAAAAATAAGACAAATAAAATTATGAGTTTATAGAATAAAATAAATAAAGTGTTCTTAACAGTAGTTCTACATCAAGCTAATAAATAATGCAAAAGATGTTGCAATGTATAAAGATTTCAAACTTCCAGCGCTCTTTCAACTGTTTTAGTATCAAATTCGAAAGTCTTAAGACAAATGCTGTCGTGTTATAAATGAGACTGTTTCGTATGATTTAATATTAACAGAGATATGCTATTAATTAAAGTATAAAAAGACACTTTGTGTATCTAATTTAGTTTATATAAATTGAACGATTTTTTCCTAATACCACATATCACGTAACAAGCAGGTATCACGCTTGAATAAATACCCTACAAATAATTATTCCCCTAAGACTTTTTCACTGTTTAATCAGACGAACTTCGTCATTTAGCCCGAAAGAGAAGAACGAAGGAAAGAGAAATCCCAAAAAGTTTAATTCGATAACAAACTTAACGTCAGGGCGGATGTTCGGCGTATACTTTTGCTGCCCGGCACCCTGATTGGAGACTATTTGATTTGTTACCCTGTTATTTGTTTCTTTTTACGCGGTCGGACGGTTACGGCTCGTCGACGTTGAAAGGTGGCGTTTTTCCCGAGCGACCACCGGAGAGATCGCCGCTTTCTAATTAAAAATTAGGCCGTCGAGATCTTTTTTACCTTTTAATTATCGGATTCGGTTGACGCGCGATGTTATTAATGAATTCCCTCGGCATACGAATATCGGTTCGCTAATAAAACGTCGAGCGGGATCGAGCAAGTGGCGGTGGCGAAAAAAGCTCTTTTTTTTCAAACCGCACGTGGTACGAGTGAGGTATTATCGGAAACTTTTTCTGTCTATTTGATGGATGATTTATTGATTAATAATGTTTGCACATACTGATTTTATTTCGTAAAAAAGGCTAAAAGTTTGAAGGAAACCAATATTATACCCAACATAATTTTATTTTATTCATGGCAAGTAATGCTGGTAGCCAAAACGCACGCTGCTTCCGCATTATTGCAATATAATTTGTTTAGATTTGTATAATAGAAATATAGCAAATTTCACAAATTATCTGTAATCAGAGATCTACTATGAGTAAATCCTTATTCGCATAATAATATTTCTTTTATTATTCCCATTTATTTACAATCTGTAAGTTGCCATACAATAGGTAAATTTTTTAATAAAGTTATACAAGTAAGAAACTACCCAGTGGTATTATCATATTATTATTATATTATTATTATATCATTATTATATCATTATTATCTCATTATTATATCCTTATTATATTATTATATTATTATATTATTATTATATTATTATTAATATTATTATTATTATTGTTATTATTATTATTATTATTAGGGGAGGAAAGGGAAAGGGAAGGAAAAACCCACACAAGAAAGACACAAAGGATCAATCTCTAAAACGTAATATTGGTGTCGAGCACATATTTACAAATTCTATAATATACATCGATATTTTCCTGGGCAATAAGGTAATTAACATTCAGTGGAAGTTGCATGTTCAATTTTACTAGATCATCTATTAGTTTATTAATTTAATTTATCTGCACTTCGCATCCTAGAAAGAGATGGTTGATGTACCCAGTGGTAATTTCCTTTGATAACATAATTTAAGACCTAAATTAGTTAGAACTTTGGGACTTACTAACTATCGCATAATATATAAAACCTAAAATCTAAAATCTAGTTAAGAGGTCTTATGGTGTGTCACGCTTAAGTCTTCGTTGTGCAGAAGGTTGTGTCATGAGATTTAGGACAAGTCTGTTTGGGTGAGCACTTATTGTTAGTCATGTTGAATAGTTTCTGGAATACTCTTTTATTTCTCTCTTGTTAGGAACAAACCACGGAGCGTTTACAATAGTTCGCAATATCTTGGATTGAAATCTTTCCAATATCAATATTTGATATGGATGCTGTACCCCAGAGTTAGATGCCGTAATAATAATAATAATAATAAAATCAGCCCTGTATACAGGCTCATTCACGACGATGGCTATTAAAAATATCTCTGGAAATAATTTAAGTATCTTCTTGACATTTTGGTGGGCGATATTATGGATAACGGTGCATTTCCTGAAAACATATTAACTTCATGGCACTCTTGATTAAACCGGAAGCGGATATCAACTTTCTTATTTAAAATGGTATACCTTGTATATTATCGATTCTTTGGACAGACCTTCAAAGATAAGTTCGATATACAATATCACAGATGTGATATTGTTGAGATATTTTATTTTCTTTGAAAAATTTGACAAACGCAGAGTTTAACTTAAACATTATCATCTTCTGTTCCGTATTATCCAAGTAAAGGGGTCAACCAGAGTTGTCAAGGTGGGCTTTGTTTTACTTAAGCTAACGACAAATGAACACTGTGAGATTACGTCAACATGTCAGAGTTTATTGGGTACTTATTGAACATATGTGCTTTTGCTCGGTATCGAAAAAGTAAAGTTCAAATTAAATAAAGGATTGGGTGGCATTCCCAATAAAGATTTTATTTAGGTTTTGTTAAAGTGAAATAAATATTGAATCAAAACTAAATATTTAGTTGACTATTAGTAAATATTTAATTAGTAACAACAATGCAAACGGAAAAACAAGAAAGGAAATATAAAGAACGGCGTGAACTCAACTATTCAAAAAAACTACAAATTAAGAAAACATTGTAGATATTCAAAACAATCTCCATCTAATTGCAGACACAATATCCGACGGTGCACGGAATTTACTGCCCTTTGGATTTCTAGACCGCTAAAACTAGCAAAAACTCTTCTTACTCGCTCCTCCAAAATGTTCCAAGAATAAATGGGACTGCCGTACATCATTGGTTTTATACGACCCCAAATAAAGAAACTAAGAGGAATTGGATCAGAGGACCTGGTTGGCTATAATACATTTCATTCCAAGGCCCTAAGTTCCTCATCCATCGATCAACAAACATTTGCGTTAATTGATCCGTAATCTCACGTATACAATGTGCTGGAGCTCCATTTAACTGGTACCAACATATTCGCATTTCGTTTATATGTAGACTATTAATAAATTCCATTACGGTAGTTTGTAGCAAATTTAAATATTGAATGCCATTTATATGTTCATAGTAAATTTGATAGGTAAGCTTATAGCAGAAAATATATTAAAACTAAACTTTTGTTGGAAATGTTATAGTCTTGTTAAATGTGGATTAGCGGTGGCCCAATAATGTTAATTTTTAGAATTATGTATCCCTTTTGTCGAAAATTTCGCTACATCGGTCCATATTACTTTAGAGAGATAAACTGGATCTTCTTGTATTTTAACTAGAATCCACTCACAACATTCTCGTCATCTGTCTAGATCAGTTGTTATTAATGCATAAGTTCGAGCAAATTTGAAATAGTGCACTTTTTTGGTTTCGTAATATTCGCTGTATTGATGAATATGGAAGCCCTCCGCACTAGAAATTCAAGCTTCAGGATGTGCAATGAAGTATGCCAGAACATTTACGATGTATTGCAGTGCTCATTTGTCATTGGCTTAAAATAAAGAAATGTAAAGAATCTCATTGTCACATTAATGCCTGTATGGGATTTGCTTTACTCGGTAAAACAAATATTCTGATAGATCTCAGTTCTGCTTATCGACAACATATTATCAATTATAACGAGAAAGTTAGGAAAAATCGTTATACTATGTGGAGATCGACGACTCGTTCAGGTACAATGTTTACATGGGCATTTGTTTTGTAGTTACTCACTTGCACCCGAAAGACCAAAAACAACATAATATTATAAATTATAATTACCAGGTTCGACAAATAAGTAACTTTCTTCATTCAAAATAAATAACAGACAAACATTAACAATGTCTTTTAGAATTACTAAAAAAATATAATTTGTATAAATTTGTTTAAATGATGAACATTTTTCACATAATTCTTTTACAAAATATAGAGTACCTTTAAAAACTATAGTTCAGTCAAAGAAGCTGCATCTAACGTTGTTCTTTCCTGTTGTTACCTTGTTACTCTTACAATGTAAGCTAGAAAGATTCTAGGAGAAGTAAATAAAAGGAGATATAATTAAAAGATACAAGAATAATGGAGATAAGATGTTGACTTTTAAAACACACATCTTGAAATCCTCCTTTGGAATCGCTCCATCAAAAATTTGATTTCATTTCCATTAAAAATAGTCTATTTCTAAAGAACACTAGTTGTCCATATAGTTCATTGTTGATGTAGTCATTCCGTCCGTATTTAGAATTCAATGGATCCGCGAACCTATACCTACTACCACCCAGGTAGTGGTGAATATATCAAACTTTACATTTGCATCCATAAATATTCATGTCCGTCACCTAGAATCATACCCCGCAGTTATAAAACTCAATGCCGTAGCTGTACAATTTTAATGAAGATACGGCAGAAGCCTGCCCTAAATTGCAAGCATACAGACTGATTTTCAATAATTGAGAATAACTTCAATTTGAGTCAGGAACTTTTAATGTATGTTACGTGTTCGCTAGTTAAGGAAGAAAATCTCATCCTTTGAATTTGGTTACCTCGTTTATATTCTATATTACTGTAATTTACATATACACTGCCCAGCAAAATTATATTAAATTTGAAGGAATTGATTTTTCGAAGAAATGTTCGATCTATTTTAAGTTTCCCCCGCCTCATTTAATTGTCTAAATAGTATCATCAAAATGTTTATACCTTACATAACAACATTTTCGAATCATTTTAAAAGTGGAAAACATAAATTTTACTAAAAACGAAAAGCCAAGATAGATGCTGTTAGCCATGAGATGAAGTAATTGTTTCCTTTAAATCAAGTGCTCAAAATGCCATCCGCCAGCCTCTTGACAATAAGCAAATTTATGGACACATTTATTTTGTACATTGCGAATGACGCCAGAACTAATTCGACTCATTTCATACCCAATTCTGTTCTCCAAATCTTCTAGATTTTGTGGTCTATCAACATAGATCTTTGATTTTAAACACCCAATAAGAAACAATCAAGAGGCGTAAGATCTGGGGATCTGAGGGCTCCTCGCCTACCGATCCACCTTCCAGGAGAGCAGTTGTTTAAAAACTCGCCAACAGGACGTGCAAAGTGAGGAGGTGTACCATCATGCTGAGACCAAATATCGCTATTTGGTATGTCAGGATCATCTTCATTTGGAAAAATTTCTGCAAGGACAAGTACAAGTGCATCCCTCAACCAATCTAGATATCGCTGCCCCATGAGAATTTCGTCAAAGAAGAAAGGACCAATGATTCTATTGTAAACTATCCCTGTCCACACATTAACTTTACCAGGATGTTGACTATGTGCTTCAGTAATCCAGTGAGGATTCTCTCTACTCCAGCACCTGTAATCTTGTTGATTTACTGTTCCATTTAGGCAAAATGAGGTTTTATCCGAAAAGAGAATTTGGCGAATGAAGTGTATATTACGGTTGGATAAATCCTGCATTATATCACAAAACTACATTCAGCGATCAAGGTTATCTTCATCGAGTTCTTGCAGTAGTTGTATTTTGTAAGGATGGTATTTTTCTGTTTTTAGTACACATAATACTGATCGCTGAGGCACTTCATTATCTGCTACAAGTTGATCGAGGTACATCATAAGGATTCTCAGCCAGATTTGACAAGATATCAAATGCACATCTTCATTCATTTTCTTAGGACACCCTGCATTTAAAATGTGCCTGACATGCACAGTTTTTCTAAATTTTCTCTGGATTTCACCCACTGTGGATAGATTGGCTGATATTTCTATCTGGATATTTCGCATTAAAGAAATTGCAAACTTTTTGCTGAGTTCTGGTTTTATCGTCGCATCCAATAAAAATTAAAATTTCTATACAGTTTCACTTAAATAATCCATACTTAATTAACTTTCAATAATTTTTTTATTAACAATAACGAGTGTTTGGTAAATGACGGTGTATAAAACAGATTTTGTATTTTTGATTGGTATTTACTTGGTCTGTAAAAACTTTACTTTAGATTTTTGTTAGTAGTAAAATTTATGAAGAGGTGGATAGCATTTCGAACATTTCATTTCGTCAGTAACAGCATTTATCTTTGCTTTTTATTATTAATAAAATTTATGTTTTCCACTCTTTAAATGACCTTTATTCGAAAATTTTGTCATGTGGAGTATTAAAATGTTAATGGCACAATTTAAACAATCACATGTTCTATCAAAATAAAAAAATCGAGAGCTGTCCTTGTCAATGACGTCATTACAGGAAAACCACAAGTGGAGGAAGCTTGAAATGGATGCAAAAATGTTTATTAAAAAAAATAAAATTGACCTGCCCGAGTATCTCTTCGAAAAACAAATTGTTTCAAATTGAGTGATTTATTCCGCGATTTTGCCGGGCACAGTATACACCTTGGAAGGAAACACTGCTAATTAATACTCACCGATTTAAATGAAACCTTGTGGGTTTGTAGACCAATTTAGTGACGAAAATTAATTGTAATCTCAGTTTGTTTAATTTTGTCCTTACATTAATGCTGTATGTCTTGAACACGTTTAATATCTATTTTTATTGTACACGTGTGTGCTTCTTCATAGAAGAACCACTGTTATTACACATTCATGTTGGGAAAATAACAACGATTTCGTACGGCGCCAAATTCAAACTGCTACCGTCTTTTAAAACTTATTCTATACGCACATTATTTAACCGTATTATTCAACAATCGCTTCTTTTTAAAGTTCGAAGTTTACATCTCAATAATGGCGCACCCGTTATTTCAACGCCTATTCTCCCGGACTGAAGTATGATGACGGTAATGATGACGGCGAACTTGAGGGCTTTCCTCCGGGGCCGAAACTGCCTACTCCGCCGCTTCGAACTTTGTTTTGGCCCCAGAGGCAATTAATCATCGTGAAAGTGCAATCATTAACTCGGTTCGTTTCCGTCGCTCATCCTTCCGCGGTCGGAACAACTGAGACGGCTTTTCAGACGGCGAAATTGATACAAATAGCTAACACATAACCGTTGACATGTTACACCTATAATTAATGAATTTTCGGACAGCGTAGATGGAGTATAGACGCGGAAGAACATGACATCCTTCATAAAGCTACAAAAATATATTGTTGATGGTAAGTTATTGTTTTCATTCATTAAAAGATATTTTTCGAAAGGAGCTACCTAAATTCGTATTACTTTTCTGAACGCAATTGAGAATATTGGATTTATTTCAAATCAATTTTAAATTGATTGTCTTCCACAGGATTGTCAACAAACTACACAACATGATGAACACAATGGTAACAAAGCATACAAAGAGATGTACGATCAAGTACAGTCTACCTAGCCAAAATCTCATAATATTCTCTTTATATCAGGCTTTCGCATAATCTAGTATCTAGGACCTCAACAGTCAAAAGATGGATACTTAGTCCTAAACTCGTTTAAAACGTATCATTGCAAAGAAATATCGCAATGCCATTTACATAAAGATCGATAAAGACTAATCTCGGTACGTTGTCTCAATAGTATGTGTACACATTTCATCGCAACCTACCATCTTAATCACAATCAAAAACTTTCTGCAAATCCCAGAGATCCCCAAGATCAAAGGCCAATCCGATGCAAAATATTGTTATAAAATTCTATTGAAACAGTAGATGTTGATCTTTCCTTTCTGAATATGGTTAGGAGATTGGGAGGATATTGGTTAGGAGAAATAATTTTAAATATGCTTACGATTTAGGATTGAATTGATCTATCATACAGTTCAAATATCAAACAACATTGTAGTCGTATCGATTACTTCAATAACGCCAAAAAGTTACTTACATGTATACAGTGACGGGCAAAAATCCGGAAACAAATAAATATCTCCAATAATAGTGTTGGTATTGCTATGAAATTCAGTACTTTTAGGTAACTGATTATGAACACTAAGATGGAGATATCGCCATTTTAATTTGACTTCCGAGTTAACCGGATTCTGATAGAGCACAATATTCCAATTTCAAATATGTGTAGCTTTTTACATTCCTTTTAATACCATACCAACATACCAAGGATATTAGTTATAATTACAATACATTAACATAGCGGAAAAAAGAAAGGAAATGCCGATTTGATAGAAGCCCAATGAATAAGTGAATAACATTAATGCATCAGATATTCAAGCTGGTAACCACCTACTTAACAGTACGCTAATCTGTAGGAATCTATACTTTGTAACGCATCATCCTTCTCTGGGTGGGCTGTCGATATCGGATTTAGGAAACTTCAACATTTGCAAAATATGAAGAAGCGATTTTGCTAATTATTTTCTTAACAAATTTCTCCTATACTTTCTTTCCCTCCGATAAAATATTCTTATTCTCAGGGTTAATGCGGACTCTATGTTAGCGGCCTTAGCAATACTGAGATGAGAAGTTACGCATTTCACTAACAGATGTCGCCACAAATGTTGATTTACTTGTATGAAATTAATTTTGAGAAAACGTCTTAAAGTTTGGTATGTCTAAATAAACAGTTTTTACACGGTGATAATTGATTTTTAAGTTTGCGAACTTAGTGAAAAGTATTTTACTGCGGTCTGGAGCACGGCGTTCATCAACAATCTACCTGAGGTAGCTTTGGTTCGTCCATAGTTCTTGGAATGAAATCAGACAAGTTTTCATACTACTAGCAAAATAAAACGAAATGAAATTCTTATCTTAGGGTTGCAAATTTAAAGAAATTTAAATCAGACAAAGTTCAAAATTTCGGTTAAGACCACGTAAGAAATGATAAATAACACATTCGTGGCGGAAGACTAAAATTAGTTTACAAGGGAAAATAAACGGTGTATAGGTTCTCAGGTTGGTAAAATTAACCAATAAAATTATTACCAGTGAATTAAGGGAACTTAGTATAAAATTACCGTCAGCAAATTAACAGAATTCAGTTGATAATAACTTTAGTCAGTGAATTAAGATATCTCAGACAATATAAAAAAATACCGTTGGTGAAGGGGTCAGTCGGGAGAGAACTACTGCAGAATGGAATTCTGCACTGCTTTATATATTAAATAATTGAATGACGTACTGTTTCTTGTACATGACGTATGGAGATAAGAACAATTTGAAAATAGAATGTTACACAAGCTCTAGAGCAGTTGATCGGTAAGTTATACACTATCGCTCCAAAAGATATATACAGTGATGTTGAAAAATATCTAACAAAATAAAAATTTAACAAAAGTGAAAAATAATTTAAAGAATTGATTGTCCAAATTACTCAAGTAATAATTTTAATATTATTCTTTATCTCAAGAATCAAATTCACACGGACGAACTGCGGTTCCTCAAATCTTTACAGTTCTTCCATGATTCTAGCCCTCAAACTATCGAAAGTATTAAGACCCACAAATCCATGGACTACGATCCGGAGATCTAGCAGGCCAATCAATGATACCCCTTCGTCCCATCCATTTTTGAGAGTCTAAAATCTAATAGTTGTTCTGGGTGTGGAGTCCCGTCTTGCTGAAATAATGTAACCCCTCTTCCATTATAACCTGTTTCACCTGTTAAATTACCATTCAAACAATAGGATCTGATACTACTGCTTCTTTAAATACTGGCCCAAACACTTCATTTTCAGAGGTATTGAACGTAAACTTCCTATGCCCAATGTGGGTTATTTTGAAAACAATAGCGACAATTATGCCGATGAACCGTGCCATTAAAAAAATTATAAAAAAACAAGGTTTATTGCAAAATTAATATTACGCTGGCAAATCTCCGTTATAACTTCACAAAATTCCAGCCTTCCAAATTTTTGCCCATCACTGTATGTACACGTTGATATCTAAACTGTTCCTACTGCAACTGTGTATTCATTACGGTTTGCTGGTGATCTCCCCAATTTATGCACTCGCTAATTATAGGGTGTATCAAAAAAAAATAAAACGTTCTGCGCTTTTAATCCCGTAACAGCCAATAAAATGTTACTAAAGTAATTCCTGATGCATAAAACCCCTTAATATCTAGGGTGGTTCCTATCTATAAGAAAAGAAATATCAATGACCCAAAGAACTACAGACCCGTATCAGTTTTACCAGCCACATCCAAAGCTTTAGAATGTGCAATTGTCGATCGCCTGCTGGGCTATTTTGAAAAAAAAACCTACTCTCCAAGGTTCAACATGGGTATAGAAGGAATAGATCTACATGTAGTGGTATAGCCGACATCTTGAATTGTCTACTGGATGCACTGGACAAACATGACAGCGTGGAATTAACTTTCTACGACCTAACACGTGCCTTCCATACAGCCCTACCAAAATTACACTATTATGGAGTACGCGGCGTCGGATATCAGTTAATTGTATCATATCTTAAAGACAAAAAACAATACGTAGATTTCCAAGAAGAAAGGTCTAATATGCTGAATGTTCAACAGGGCGTTCCACAAGGATCTGTGCTTGGGCCTTTGTTGTTCATAATATATATCAACGACCTAGATATAAATCTTGGAGCGGATCGAGTCTGTTTATATGCAGAGAATCTTCTAAAAATAACAGACTGAAAAAGTCTGATGCTGTACAAAAAGAGGCAAAAGGTTGGTTTTCTTCAAACCGACTAAAATTAAATAAGAGTAAAACTGAAAAACTAGAATTTACCACGAAAAAAAGGGAAGAAAGAAAAGACATAAAACTATTAAGTCTGCATACAGATAATAAATTAAATTGAAAGATGCACATAAATGAAATAGCAAACAAACTAAATGCAGCAATATATAGCATCCGAAGAATTTCTACTTACCAGGCAGCCCGTACCACATACTTCGTGAACTTCCATAGTGTGGCGTCTTATGGCATTGAGTTCTGGGGAATGCCCGCAGACACGGAACAGGTCTTCTTGCTTCAAAAACGCGCTATAAGGGTGTTGTGTAACCTGAAACCAGATCAATCATGTAAAACATAAATATTTCACTAGTGAAAAAATAATTACGTTACCCTCCATCTTTATTTTCAAGACTGCAACATACATGATCAAAAATATAACAAACTTCACAAAAAGTAGTAAAACGCATACATATGTTACACGCGGGAGAGAGTTACTGAAACTGCCGTATCATCGTTTAACGACCACCCAAAAGCACATCGACAGCTCAATTGTCTATGAAGCACTAATTTGATTCACGTGCATGAAAGTAGTTCACGTAACTGCCAAAACTGAATAAACTAAGCATATATCTAATTTAACGCAATAAACATAGAAGTTTGGGGCAAAAAAAGTATTTCCGTTTGAGTCCGTCCCTGCAGTCATAAAATATAAACAAACACGAAGTTGAACGTCATTAGCGCCGACTAAGGTCGTAAAAACTTTCTGACAGAGAGTCGGACGGCCCGAAGTCTCTTTCCGTCTCCTTCCATCTGCCTTCTCTTTAAATGACCTTTCCATTAATAATTCATGCGCAGGAAAATAAGTTAAACGGAGAAAATGCGAAACCGCCAGCGTCAGAGATGGCGCAAATTCAAAGGCCAAAAAAGGATCGCGCGGTTCGCCCTCGGACTCCATACACACGCTGATATTTGAGGTGAATGAATACAGATATCTGTTTAAAACTTTCGCCGTCGCCGTGTAGCTTTATCCGCTTTTTTACGCGTAACATACACCTTCGCCCAGCGGACATTGTTAAAGCTACGCGTATTACGACCGATGTATGAGGTCGGTAAAAAGTTTGCGAATGATATTACGTCCGTCGAGGTATTCAACCGTTGATTCACTACCAGTTAGTTATTATGTGAGTTTTTCGATGCTAAATATGTATAGGAAGGTCGTTTAGGAGATCGTAGTGCTGCCATTCCATTTTCGTTACGAACAATGGCGGATATATAGAAACGAATTAATTAACGAAATGTATCGCGGAAATTTTCATTTTAAAATACGAAATCACCTTTAAAGATTGTATACAGATGTCCCAACCTTTTGGGATTATAGAATTGTGCCTATTGTGTAAATGGTAGAACGTCAAAATTTTAGTATAATATAATAGACACGATAAAGCATATACAGGATAATAAAGAAGCAGCGAACCGGGCACTTACCTTGTTACTTTTAAATGGAACAGCCTGTATATTTTTCCGTATTTGGTTCCTTCGTCTAGAAATAAACCGACATAATATGGGTTTCATATGTCTATTTCTAACAGATTTCGGGATATTCATGATTTTCTTTTCAATCGTATAAATTTAAGTACATCTACTTCCTTTAAAAAATCCAAAATACATTTTAGGTGAATTTTACTTGTAATTATAATTAGAACGCCTTCGAAATATAAGCGTTAAGGTGCCAATAAAAATATAAGGTACCAATAAAAAAGTGAGGAGCTTCTGCTGTTTGAATTTGGCAAAGTTTGATGCTCAATTCTGAACGCCTTCGACATATAAGCGTTCAGAATTGAACACCAAACTTTACCAAATTCAAACAGCAGAAGCTCCTCTCTTTTTTTGTTGGCGCCATATATTTTTTCTGCATCCACTGTATAGGAAACTTATATGTACCTCTAACTATCTTGTATATTAATGTATACGTCCAATATCGAAAGTAAAAAAACGGTCCTGGGGTTACTATTGTTTGGTTCCCACAACAACAGCAAACAAAACATACTGATAGTGCTGTTCTTAACTGTTAAATCAAAACCTGAAGCGTAAGTAGCTATTTACTAAATGAATTACACAGAAAAAGAGTTAATACAAATGATTTATGTATAGAAATAAGGGTAACGCAAGCGTTCCGGAGTGCAACACTTTGTTTCTCAGGGTAAATTTGTTGAAAATTTGAATTTTTGCAAATTAACTTAAATTTTTAAATTCAATGTGGAATCGAGAGTATTTCTGGATACTCTTTGGACAATTTTATTGTGAACTTTGAATTAGATAAATTGAAATTAACGAATTTTAGAATTAAAAATACAACCTAACCTTGCATCCGAATGATGCTGTCACATAAACACTCTTTTTATGATAACATTTACAGGAATCTGCCAGCTCTAACCTCAAACCTTTCCTTCTTTGAAATTATACTTTAATTTCACTATCGAACACTTTAAACTGAGACCGTAGTCAAACACTAGTTAACTTAACGAAAGTCTAACCAGAATTGATGAATTTTCTGGCGTCCCTATCCTCCTATATTTAATCGCAATAGCGATTGTTTACTTCCACAGCTAATTTTGATCATTTAAATCCAAATATAAATTTTATGATGCATTTCGATGAAAGGAAGTTATTTATAGAAATAGCATAAGAGAATGAATGTAGTGACGCTACCAGATGACTGAATTTAGATGACTCTATGCTTAAAAGAACCACTGACAACATAAATATGATGAATTTTACTAACGATTTACTTAATAACATCAGGACAAAGATTTAATTTACGAAATGATGTTTGAAATACCTTTGAATTTACCCTGTTGTCTGTTCTAGATGAATTTTACGTTAATTTTGACGATTTATAACTGGAGAAATTGCACAGAAGATGGAGTTTTATCTACGTTACCCTACGATCGTCGTTATCTGGACTTATATTTATATTTCTAATACCCCCGCTCGCAAGTCAATCGGCCAGGGAAGAAATTGTGGCTTGGAAAATTACATTTTTACCCGCAAGTGGGACTTTCATAACAATCCTAATCGTTCTAGATTGACAGCTGATGTTGTTGTTGTAAATATTGAACATTACAATACCAAAGAAAAGCACAAAACAGCTTTTACAAACGTTTGCGCAAATATATCAAAGTGGAAGGGAAGAATTTCGAGCATTCACCATAGGTAGACAGATAAGTAGATAGCTATTAATTATTGCAAGAAAAATTAAAATAACAGTTATTAAGTTTGTTCATAGTATATTTCAATTCTGTTACTTGTTATTGTTTTTTGTTCCATTTTTTGTATTGGTTTTAAATTTGCGCTGACATATTTACGTTTATATCACTTATTGCTAGGCTATATAAACTTTTACAATCTTTCTGGACTAGCACGAACTAATTTACTCTTGAAGTCACCAGTGCAGCACGTGTGTGTGAGTGCGAACCTGATTTAGAAAGACATTTTTTCTAGGTTAAGTGAACGACTCACAATAAACATATTTATTTTAAAGAACTACTTTTTATTTTTTTTTATAACGTACATACGCATTTGTTTTTTTTTTCATTTGTTTTCGTCCTGTAACTGGGGTATCCTATTGGGCGAATAAATATATACTAGGGTAGGTAAGAATTCATTTATAGGCGCCAGTCCCATGCGTATAGCGAATATCGTGGCCGATTGTGCTAGGAACGTGCCCTCCGCACACTCGCAACTCCGTCGCCTAGCATACGTAGTCGAGGTAACAGCTCGGCACAGATTTTAGGAAATACGTAATACATCTTATTTGATTTTTGTCCTATTGATTTTCAAAATAAATACTCTTGTCGTATATGTAGCAAAGAAAACGTCCTTAATTTAAAACGAAAATGACGAATTCTAAAACTAAATTGAACGTCTCATTATAAACTAACTAGAATACATTTTTTCATTTCTAAATATCCATTATATAATATGTTATATAACTTTCAGTGTTTGCACATAATTATCGAAATTCGTTTGCGCAAAATCTAACATAAACTCTCAAATGTTTACCATCATTTTCGGTCTCGTACTTTGTGCAAAATTCAACGTATTTTCTTATATATTTACAATCATCAAAGAAACGATAAGTTATGATTTGCGGACGGTTATCGATAATAAAATATACGGACTTAAACGTTTTCGGTTGTCATACATCAATGCCTCAAAAGAATCAGCTCTGAGGTCGCCCAATTATGGAACATTGACAAGTCTTCATCCAACTTCGCCAAAGTTAGCTTTTAGACCGCCCAATTGCGGAATATGGATGAATCTCCGCCAGCTTTACAAAAATCAGCTTTTAATGCGGTCTAGACGCGTCAAGCAAAAATTGCCAAATACGATGTATTTGAAATACATCGTTGCACAAATTCCGTAATGATTGAATTTACATAACATATACACTAAAGCTCAACATAAAATAACAATATACGCAAGATACACTCTTGCTCAAAACAATCGGTTCTGGTTTTGAAAAGTTAATTCATAAAATAAAAGATTTTATGACATTACAAAAGATGAATCATAATTTTACGTCCTTTTCTAGATTAAACACTTTACAAACAGTCAACTTCAAATCGGACGGGCTTCGATGGTTCGTCACAATTTTCGCTACACACGATATAAGATTGATTTTTAAGTGAAACATCCGGTACATTATTACGTTTTTTAAAACCTCTCCCTTCAAGGAAACTTTCTTCAGCATTCTACAAGACAGCCATCAAAACCATTGCCAAGTTTGAGTCACATTATTTCATTTTTTTAATGAAACACTCTGCATACTTTTCTACAATATAACAGAAAAAGTCTTTTAGAATTTTTTTAACACTTCCCTCTACTTAGGATGCGTCCTTCTTTAGTAAATTAAATATGAAGTCATGTAGACAAATCTTTTGCTAAAACGCACAGAGTTACTGTGATGAAAAATTATAAACACGTATTTTTCTTAGGTTTCATTAGAAATAATGTGTAAAAGTTCTTTTTTTGTAGAATTCATTACATGCACTGATGTTAAAATAACAGTTCCGATTTGCATTAATGCTTTCAGTTCTAATTGCCATTTAGAAAACAAAGTATAAAACACACACAAAACCGTTATACCTCGTCATAAATTAATAAAAACACACATTCTCATTTCATACTCTCCTATTCGCCGGCGCTTCCACCATTATTCCCATTTGTGCTACCATCTCAACCGTTGATTAATCAAATGCATACGGAACCTAATTAAAGTCAAAAGAGCGATATTAATTCTAGCACAATGAATAATATATACAAACCTGCGAATAATATCGCAACAGTTTTAATTGAAGAAATTAATATTTATATTTTAATGCGCGTGCATAGCTTTTTAAATATCAGAAGTTTCAAATTGTCAAATTTTGGAATAGTTAATTTAGTTGTATATAAAACGTGCATATATTTTGCATTTAGGTCAATCAATACTCCCACTCCGAAATTATATTAGCTTCAAACTAAAATTTCCACTCTGATGAAGCATATATTAAACTCACATTTATTACAATCATCCGAACTTATTTCATTTATAAATTTCAAATATAACAATAAAACAGAAAGGTTTGGGTAAGAAGGACTATATAGGGTTTGCTGCAATCTCGTTAGGAAAAGTTGACTATATATACGTACGAAATAATATGAATATAGCGTGGTGTTGAAGAAGTACCTGTATTTGGAGGCAGATGGCGCTTTGTGTTAAAATCTGCATTACCGTCTATAAGTACTATTCTTTAGTCGATATCTGTCAAAATTTCGAAAAGATTCATCGAGTAGTGTTCTTTTGAGAGCTGTTGAAAGTGAGCAAGTTTATGTATTTGTGGAATCATGGAAAACGAACAACACCGGTCAGTGATTCGATTTCTTTTTTGAATGGAAAAACGTGTGCAAAATCAATGAGAAGTTGGATGCAGTTTATGAAGACTATGCACCTTCGATGACTCCTATCAGATACAGGTTTAATGAATTTAAGCGTGGCCGAACATCTGTCTTTGATGAAGAACGGCCAGGTCGTCCCATTGAGGTGACTACGAACAATATGATCAATAAAATTCACGACACACTCCGCACCACACAAATTATAAATTAACTCGGGAAGGCTTTCCGAGTTAATTAATAATTTGTGTGGTGCAGAGTGTGCCGTGAATATTGTGTTTGCAATAAATTGTCTCTTTCTTTTAGTCTGTGACGATCAGCGGTTCGCCACATATCCTCCGTGCGTCGCAGAAGAGAGAAACTGCGGCTCTCCGGCACACGCGCACCAACATACTTCACAACACTAAATTGAGTGACGCTTGTTGTGCCAAAGTCAAGACGGTTTCTTCCTGGAACAATGACTTTGATTATTATGATTATTGCAATTATTGTATACCGTTGCAGAAATCTGAGACGAGTCAAGGGTTATTGTTATTTCAGGCAAATTATGGGTAGAAACAAAATGTTGAGTTGTTGCATCATCAACAGCAAATTCATAGGATTTAAAATTTGTAATATTAATGCATTGTGGCCTGCGAAACACACAAATGCCTACTTGATGTATTTGGCCGGGACAAAAACATTTGTGCACCTTCTTTCTTCATTATCGAGGCAGTATCAATGTAACCCTCGGCTACAGCAGATGACTTCCATCCTCCATAGCACTTTGTTGTGATCAAATTGCTACCTGTATTGGCTAAATGCGAAACACTGGAACGTCGAAAACAGTGCTCCTATAGCTTAGAATTTGGTAGTTTGAGAAAAGTTGCAATCATTTCAGGCAATTTAACAATTGTGATAATCCCTATGCTTTATTTATGTGAAATACGGAGAAGCAAGTTGGACCAGTTAAACCTGGCTCATACGTTTTGATTTTTCCTTTTAGGCAGAGCAGTGTTGTACACTGCCTGCGTTGTGGGGGTTAGTTTCGCCGAGGACAGTGCTGTACACCGTCTGCGTTGCGAGTGTGAGTCTTGCCTAGGACAGTACTTAGGCACCGTCAGCGTTGCAAGTAGAAGAAGACTTGTATTGAATGAAATTTTATAGCGGTTTATATAACCTTGTAGATGGTGACGTAGCACTTCTTCCGAATGACGTACGGTATAAAAAACAATACGGGAATGTGGATCGATAAATAAAGCAAACATGTAGTATCACTCAGAAGTCTATATGGTGTTCTAAAAGTTTATTCACGTAAAATTACAATTAGATAATCGCACGATGATTCAAAAAATGAATATAAAACTATTATCCTAATAATAAATTGTCTTCTTTGTTTAGTAAAAGTTCTGAGAAGAATATGAGACGAGCAGCAGTTCGTCACAACTTCATATGCCTATGTCAAAAGTGTTCGTATTGTTGCTTGATGTATTCTAATTTTCGCCACTCTAGGTACGTTTCTTGCTTTCAGAATTCTCGTTGGCATCCCTGCCGCTTTGCTGCCTTTAGCTATTTTCTTGAGATTACAAGCTTCAAAGCTTAGATACCCCGTGGGGCCATCGCCAGGTATAAAACAAAACTGGCACATTTATTTTTTCTTATTTTACAAAAACAGTTTCCATTCTGATGAAAATGATTTACTAACATTTATCAAAATAACAATTTCCAATATGAAATCAAGTATTTTACTATACTGCAATTACGAAAAGGAAATAGAGCAAACTTTGAATTATTTAATTCATAACCCATCTTCTAATCCATTCTGTCAATCAACGCCATCATATTAGCCTGATAAATTACATAGCGTAGATACCTGTTTTATTCTCATGCATTTTTATAGTAAGCTGCGAAGATTACAGTAATTGCATTTATTGCATAGTGCAGACCGCCGATAAAAACAGAAAATTCTCCTTTATGGACATGAAAGAAGTAATATGTGAAATTAAAGTTTTTACGATCCATATTCCATGCAATATTGCATTCACTAGTGTTTATTTGATTCTCGGTAGTCGTTTTCAACAAATATTAAGTTAGTCGCCGGTAGAAGTTTTAAGTTCGAATGCACTTTTTAATACTTCAGAATATTCTGGTGTCGTAAAAATAAATCATTTAATCAAGTTTGAATTAGGATATTTTTCAATAAGAATTTTAGTCTGCTAACTTTCAGATTAGCAGACTAAAATTCTTATTTTTTCTTCGTTTAAGTTGTGAGTTGCCGCTTAATTATTCGTAGTTCAGGCAAACAAATGCCTATTAACACTCGCACAGTCACAGCTAATTACATGAAGTTTTCTGAAGGATAATAAGTTATATATATCATTAGTGGGCAACTTTTAAAGTTATAAATTCAAGTAATAGCTACCATTGTTTAAAATAGGTTTTAAAGCTACCATTATACTTTGCATACTTTCATACACTGTTTGCTATAATTGGCAACGCCATGTCGATAATAAATACCAGAGTAGCATCTTAAGCTTTTACAAATGACCACTAGATGGCGTTATTGAAACTTTACGTTACTATTGTCGTAAAATTTGACATTTATTATTGAAGCAGTGACAACACAGAAATCGGCCGAGTAGTTTGTTTACAGTGAACGTTTGAAAAAAGCAATTTTGCGAAGGAATAGAAATTTTACATGAAGATTTTCATTGGATCATCTTTCACGATTTTAGTAAAGACCTGGCACAAAATCAATGCATCGAATCGCTTTGCTCAACTTTTGGTAATGAAGCACCATAAGAAAAGACGGCTTACAACTGGTTTGCAGAATTTCGCTGTTGTCGTGCTTCCGCCAGTTGATCAAAATCGGTTGTTCCAAAAAGCATCGATGCTGTGCACAACACCATTGAAGAGGATCAGCTAGCGATCTAACGCAAGATAGAAGCATCCTTAAGCATATCGAAGACTGCAGTACATTAGATTTTGCATGAACATTTAGATGTGAAAAAGATCTGTTCCCGATGGATTCCGCATAGTTTGACCGAAATACAAAAAAGCCTCGTTCCAATTGGTGTAAGGAAATGCTCAAAAATTCGACAGAAGAACTGCAAAATTCGCACATAACATCGTAACAGGTGACGAAACTTGAAAATATTCGTACGAGCCGGAGACATCAACAATCAACTGTTTGGGTGTTCCCAGGTGAACCGAAGTTGCTTACTCACGAAGCACTTCCAAAAACATGACTGCTTGTTTCTTTTACTGTGCTGAACATATCGCAAGCGTTGCTGTGGCAGATCGAAGAACAGTTAATTCTCAATTTGTTTGCCAAAAATCATCGATGAAATCAGGAAAAACAATCGACAATGTCGCATCTTCCTTCATCATGAAAATGCCAGCTCTCGCACGACATGTCAAGCAATTGATTATTTGTAGGAGAAAAACATCGAATTAATGTCTCATTGTCCGTATTCACCTGATCTATCACTTCTTTTAGTTCCCAAATATTAAACAAAAAGTGCGTGGACAGCGATTTTTATCACTTCAAGAAGCTTTTGAAGCTTTCAAAAACCATCTTTTGGAGATACCACCTTTAGAATGGAAAAATCGTTTCGAGAATTGGCGAATATATTGAAAAACTTAATGTCGAATATTTTGAAAAATAATAAAATTATTCCTTTCTTTCACTGTTTTTGTAAAAACTGACTGAAAGTGTCCACCAAATAGCACTACGTAGATGTGTGTACCTTTTGTGAGTCAGTTTGCCAAACGGCGTCGCTGTGGAAACGCTTTTTGTTAGTGAACAGTTTTTTATTGTTGGATCTGCTTGTATTTGGGATTTTTCAGTTACTGACTTGAAGGAACAGCGTATCTGTAGCAAGTTCTGTTTTAAACTATTAAAAGACAGAAATACACAAAATCTTAAAGGAACCGTTTGGAGGCGACACTTTGGGACAAACAAACTTAATACTGATTTAACAGGTTCAAAGATAGGCGAACATCAATTGATGACGATGAACGTTCCGGACGACCATCAACCGATATTTTTAGAACGTTTGAATGTGTAATGAAATAGCGAATCTTAATAATCTTCTTTTAATACAGAAGGTAAACGAGTCTAGCCGCATAAGCAAATGAAAAATGCAATTGTTAGTTTTCATGAACGCAAAATTTCAGATTCTTGACATTACTCATAAGGGTTATATGAAGAAGAAGAGCCCTAACATCATAGTCGTTTTTCTTCAACATTATGACAGACATTGGAATGATGAAATTTAAATATTACCAGCATATCAGTTCTGTATTATATATTCTTTCCATAATGTCACACACGTGTTCGATTAGCGAGAGGTCAGGAGATCTGGGTGGTCATGGCAAGGTGTTGATATGAGTCTCTTCGAACTGGTTCAGAGAAGTTCTCGCTACATGGAGACGGGCATTATCCTGTTGGAAAAGTGGATCTTCGAGCTGCCGAAGATATGGCAAAATATGGGGTTCCACCACCTCATTAACGTAACGCTGGACATTCATGGTACCTCGGATAAACACCAACTGAGACCCACTCCCATATGCTGCAGTACCCCATACCCTAACTCACACGGCTCAGTGCACGCGTCTTTCAACAGAAAATTGTATATCGCGATGGTCCCCACGTCTTCGTCGGACACTCATGCAGCCATCATGCATCCCTACAGAAAATCGAGATTTATCACTGAACACCACTTTGCCACTCCACGTCCAAGTGCATTCGCAACCTACGCCACTCCAAACGTTGCTGTCGTGTTGAGCCGTATATTGAACCACAGGATGCGGTCGATAGGATTGCAAAGCAAAAGCCTTGATTCGGCGATAAACGGTTCGAAGAGTCACAGGACGACCTTCATTACCTAATCATAGATCAAAATTGACTTAGTACTGGAAAATCGATGACTTTCCTGGACCTCCCTAGTTCATGACTGATAACAGCGCATGATGGTGGATTGGTTCTGGTTAAGTTGATTTGTAATTTCCCTGAACGAAAACCCAGTTTCCCGTAAGCCAACAATTCGACTTCTATCGAATTTGCTCAACTAGCGGTAATTTTCACGTTGCCGCACTCTAGGCACAATCAAACTCTCAAAACACATTAAACAAAAGTATGACAAGAGAAAACGGTGAAAATTGAATCAAAACTCGCAAGAAGTACACCTGACATTAATGTCAGAAAAGACTGTATGAAGTGTCAGATATGCCATGACCACTTGATCCATTCCAACAAAATTATAATCAATTATCAAGCTTGGTCAAAAATTCACACCCCTTTTTAGTGTTGCTACTTCCATGTCATATAGCAGTGTCATGTTTCAGTGAAGCGAGTGATATACATCAAGCTGATCATTTATTGATTTATA
The DNA here is from genome assembly GCA_029619315.2 of Dynastes maya. Taxonomy (NCBI): domain Eukaryota; kingdom Metazoa; phylum Arthropoda; class Insecta; order Coleoptera; family Scarabaeidae; genus Dynastes; species Dynastes maya. The sequence continues at coordinate 40,365,922 of JAROYE020000006.1, read as the reverse complement.
GTGCAATACTAAAGTTAAATTATCTTCCCCCAAAGCTAATAGTCATAACACAATATCGCCGGTAAAGCAAGTGAGGGTGGCAGCTCCTAACATTAGTCATTTTACTGTCTTGCGTAGATATTAGTACCAGATTATATAACTTCTTCATCATTTTTGCTCAATTAGTAGGAATACTTTCATTAATGTTATAAAAACGGTTAACGTAAACATTCCGAGAAGTCAATTTCATTGCTGAATATCCGTCGCAGCGTAACAGACTTTAAAGCTATTTTTTTTATCTCGGACGCGGTATTTTACATTACTAACGTGCACGGACCTCATATTTACCGGAAAGTTATCGACGACATTACTGAAGCTCAGATACGGTTTGAAAATAAATTGGCCCCCACTTACGCGCAGGTAATTACCGTGTTTAAAAGTTTTACGGCTGGATTTTATGCGGAAATCGACCCGAGCGCAGCAGATATGTAACGTACATATGTTATCGCGATGTAACGTGGATCGAATCAATTTGGAATTAGGAATTCTGTTTGTTATTTTCTTCGCAGTTCACCGAACGGAATGTGTGTAATTTCCGAAGAGATAATATGATTTACGTGCGTATTTGGCGTCGGTTTCGCAATATTGTGGGTTGTGAAAGATAGAGCTTGACTACATACAATTATAAGGTAGTCGAACTTAAAATTGGCACCATTTGTCGGGGTAACAATAACGTACAAAACATGTTACAAAATTTATATTAACATATTTAATTAAGTATACGTAATGGTCCATCGTCAGCAACTCTGCTTATTTTATTCCGAAAATTTTTGAATAGACAGCGATAAAAATTACCATGAAATTCTCGGATTTTCATACGTATGAGCTGCTGCAGCTGCCTATCTGTTGAAGCTGATCACTTGTCGGTATAAACTTTTTGTTTCAAGTGAGCCTAAAAATGCTCTATAGGGCGCAGCTGCAGCGCATTGGGCGGACTTTCATCTTTCGATGAAAGTTTATCCACTGTTAACTTAATAGAATAGCAGCTTCTTCCATCAGGCCAGAAGAAACGAGGTGCATTCAAATTATAACACCTCCGATTTTTTTTCCCACTAACTAATCACACGAAAACTATGAAACTTGTCTCACTTCTCAACGCAATCCCCTGCAGCCGTACACATTTTTCACAACGTCGACGCCATGATTCCATGGCCGCTGCGAACGCTTCTTTAGGAGTCTGTTTTAACCACTGGCTAATGCAGTAGTGGTACGGGTGGTGAATGGGCGGCCACGGAGAGTGTCTTTCATCATTGGAAACAGCCAAAAGTCGCTAAGAGCCAGGTCAGGTGAGTAGGAAGCATGAGAAATCAATTCGTGGCACCCACCTGAAGGACACTTTTCGCATTTTCAGGTCGTCATGCAGGATTGTGTAAAATATTAACTTTGGAGACTATCTCTTCCACAAAACAACTTTCGACACTCGTTTCATCATGTCGGCAGACCGGCTTGTGCGAGGCCGAGATTGTCTTTTTTGTTGTCACATGACGTTCTGCCTCCTTTGAACTGTCGCACCCACGAACGCACACAATTTCTATAGGTGTCACACCACGCAAATGGAGAAAACGAATGATTACACCCTTATCTTGTAATGAAAATGTCGCCATTTGAAGTACCAAAAACAGTTCTCACTCTCGCCGCTGCCGCTAAAGGTTCTGTGTGCCGTGCAGTGCTGCCATCTCTGTCACGCATTGACAAAGCCCGCTTATTTCAAAACAAACCACGTGTTTCTATCTGTTTCCAGTTCTGAGAAAAAAATTGGAGCTATTATAACTTGAATGCACCTCGGATATCGCCCAGAAGCATAATTATTATCAATAAATGATTTTAGTCGACGTTCTATACATTGATAGGCGTATACTTGAGCGTTTAATGCACAATTAGTAAGATTCATCAATGTGCACCGTGCTTGATTAAGATCACAAATCACACATTTCTTTTCTCAGTCCCCGAGCCCGCAAATAACTTTTGTTTCACTGATTAATAAACACGTGGTGTTTATTTCTTGACAGCTGATTGTATTCTAAGTAAGTATTCATGATGCGCGTGGCGACATCCCGTAGTAGAAGTTGGAACTATATTATAAAGCCAATAATATAGTATAATAATAATCACAGTATGTTTTGCTTCGGTCCAAGAAAATTCCCGCAACATGTGTCCCAAGTATGTATATCCTGTATGTTAGAGTATAATAATGAATGCTCTCTAATAAAATAGTTATACGAACAATTCAGAATCTATTTAGTATCCAATATCCTACATGCCAACCCTTTCGACACGCCCCCAAAAACGTAAATCCCAACCGTCGCGATGATCGTTAGGATATATTTTATCAACAGTGGCGGACGTCAGTTATAGATCCAATTAAAACCGAACATATACGATATTTCATTTCATGCTGTACGAACCAGTCATACACCCCATATTTGAAATTCCAACTTACCAGGCACGTCACAGACATCATTATAATGATAATTCCGCGACGACGTCAAATTGAAATCCCGTCAAATCAACCTCTCCCACTCCCTGTAAAATTCCCGTTCCACCGCTCCATCTATCGGTCTCGCTTCGCTTTACTACCGCTGCGTCTTCTTCCTTCTCGTTTCGAAACAGTTGCCCGGTGTATGCGATAATTTCGTCGACGTGGCGTTTCGACGGATTTGTCGTTGATGAATTCGAAATGAATGCAGTTTGCGCCGAGTTAGTCCAGGAAGAACGCCGAAAAGAGACAAAAGAAGACAGGACGCGAGTGAAAAGAATGCTTTGAAAAATCGCTTTCGATTCAACGTTCGGATGGGCAGGAGGAGGGGAGCGACGACGTTGGCGGGGTCACGCGCGATAATAGGTGTAAGAACGCGGTGTAATGAGTGTAAAACTGTAAATCGCCTGCTGAAAGTGTGCAGTTCGGATTGATTTTCGAGTAATTCCCGCCGTTTTTCGGTTCGACGCTATCTAGATGGTTCTTTTACAGCCTTCGCTTCGTTTCTTTCTCTAGTTTCTCGTCCCTTTTTTTGCTTATGCACGTTTCGCGCTGCGATGTGTTTAATAGATTTCATTTTAATTAATTCTCGGATTCTTTGACCAGCTCGCAGCTCACAAAGGCAGTTATTCTTTTTTCAAAAGACGACACGAATAATGGTGGAGGTGCCGGAATGAATAGTTATTAGGAAGCTTTACAATATTCTATAAGAATTTTATGAAAGCTTGAGGTATGTCGTACATACATACATAGATATCTTTTATTATTCTCCCAGTAAAAGCAAATTCTTGTATAAAGACACGCCTTACAATAAATATGTGCATTGCAAAGTCTACGTGAGATCCAAAATGTAAAAGACGGGTCAACGCAATACATTTTATTGAAGCATGCTCTTTACTTGGCCCAATATGCAGTACCGAGTTTAGAGCCTTTATGATACTAACACTAAATTTCGCTAAATCCTTTACCAAAATGGAAAAACTTGTGCTTAGGGAAGAGGTTAAAATTGGACGGAACTAAGTCTAGTCTGATTTGGAGACAACCTACAGTAAATTAGATGAGAGGTGGTTTTTAGCCATTGGATTTTCCGATTCCATGTCAAAAAACTGTATTCCTCCTAGTCTTGTGCAAGCGCACAGTATATGGGCGGTAGTTTCCTGCCACCTGACAGAACTTGCGTATTATTTATTTTGTCAGGCTCAGGTTACTCGTATGCTTTTTGAGTATACAGTGTCGTTTTAGCAACTACTATTGTTTTAAGAGGCTTTCTGCTCTTGTTAGGTAGGTTAGATGTAAAATGCTTGACCTCTCTCTGATTTGAAATATTTTCCACCAATCCTGAGATTTCTCTTCCTTCCATCGTTTAGTAGCTGCTTTAATTACCGTGTACGCCATACCTACAGATAGATCTAAAATGGAAATTTATCCAGTCTTTCTTGAACGAGTTACCTACCATGCTCAGAAGTATAATCGTATTGAAATAGAAGCTTCTGTTGTACCATTGCAATGTTTTCCATAATATACACTTTGCGTTGCAAAATACTGTAACTATCATCTTCCTAACCGACGAAAGCGATCTACCACTTTAAGAGGAAGAGGTGCGTTTCAAGTAATTAACAGGTATTACAATTTGGAACGTTGTACTAGACTTTACAAGCATTAATTATGAAGGCGATTTTTGTTTGATTCACAACTTTTAATGGAAATAGAAAAAGTTAACTATTAAATAATAAAGATCATAAAGGTTACCAAAACGTTTTCTAGAAAAATCGTAGAAAACAAATTACTAAACAATGTTGACCTTTCTGAGAGAGCTGCTGTAATAATTAATAGAAAATGTCATTGCATACATTTTCTAACTGGAGTACAATTAACATCTCCTAGGAGTCTAGGAATGATTATAGATCAGCGTTTTACTTGAGGTCCCATTAAAACTAATTCTCGTGTCAGGAACATGATTATGACTTTATTCTGTAGAAGAAACACCTTGGACATTAAAATCAAAGTATTGTTGTACGAAAAACTACATCAGAGCGATGCTCACATATGGAGCCTTCGCCTAGTCCATGGCCGCGCCCAGAGGTTATCCAGAATAAGATATTGAGGATTATCACCTTTGCCCCATGCGAAATGCCCAGCTCCGTGGCGATTTCCAAATGCCGAGACTTATTCAGCATCTGAGAAATCTATCCAAGAAGACGTGGGACAAGGCAGACAACTCTGCGAATCCACTTCTGGCTAGGATTGCTGAGGATCCTAGATCGACTCTCTCATAGACGACGAGTGGTGTGGGTAGCCGATATGATTTTTGGCGATGCAGAACAAGAATGCTGATGGTTGGAAGTTGAAGTGACAAAGGAGCTAATAGACTTGAGAAGACCTTAAACCTCAGACCAGGAAAGCTTTTACTTGAAATCTGAGTTGTCACTTTAATCCTGAAATAAAATCTCAAAATGTGGGATTACTATATAATGGTTCATTAAACTATATACAAATTTGTAGGAGCTTTAAGGAATTCTTTATATTGATTATTTACCAAGCAAACACACCACTACAGACCAATATTATGCAAAATGATACAGCTCTAATCATCCCTAGTAAACTTATCTATTTTCGTTTCCTACTGCGCTAGAATATAAAATCCACATCACATAAAGTACTTGTCTAACAACAAGACATACATACACAGAGTTCGTAAACATGGAGGACAGAGTCTAGTTCGCTGGAAAAGAGTTATAAGTTATCTGTTTCTACCCTAAAATATTACTACTCCATCGTATCTAAATAAAATCTAGAACTAGATGTTCATAGTATAATCCCAAGATTCTATTATAAAATCCAATGCCTCTACAACACCAGCAAATATCTTAATAATCGCCGAAAGCTTTTTATCATAGATATAATGAATTAACAGACTTAATGAAATCATTAACTCAAAGTACAGATTTGCCAAATGTAGAAGACTTTTAGGAGAGTATGTGGAAGAATTAAATTATTTCAAGTTTCCTAGTTGCTTCGTTCTGAGGTAAGGCCAATAACATATGTAAACTCCCCTTGTATATCGACTTTAAAAGCAATTTTCACGTTTCAGAAACGAAGAAGGCATACTTCAACCGACATACGTTCCTAATTCATACCAACCGTCCATTTACACCCACGCAAACGTGCATAAATCATTTGTTTTCTGGCCCCTCTGCGAAGGTATGTAGTTACCATGGAGAGCGCGCGAAGAAGTAAAATATTACCACCAACGGCCGGCCAGACGGATGTACTTGGTATTCCGAACCCTCGGTTCCCGTACCTACGTTTGATAAACGCAAAAGAGCAAGGAAATCTGTAGGTTTAACGTACGATACGAGGGTCAAATATGCACACATTTGGTATTCCGAGAATGTTCGGCAAACTTGCCTACTTCCCGTGCCGTTAATGAATGAACGGAAGAGTTTCGTAGGTTTCGCCGTATGGGGTCGTTGGAAGTTGTTCGCATACTTTGCCTAGTTCGTATATTACGTGTAATCATAGCCGATGTTGTTAAATTTACATCGCAAGTTGTTTGGCGAGATCTTTTTTTGGGATACGTAAGAAAAAATTATTTGTCAGTTAGGACGTATGACGTCATGACTTAATTTTTTTTAATAGAATGGTATCGTTCTTTTTAGCTGTTTGATAAGGCTATTTCTTCTAATTATTACCGTTGTTATTGTTTATTAAAAATGTTACAAAGAAACAGTAAAATATAAAATGTTAATCCATATGTTTCTACTTGAAAAGAAATTTTAAAGATCTAAAGCAAATATTCCAAATGCGAACCATTAACAGCCAAACAGTGAACTGGCCTGCCACTAAATACACGAATCAAATTTCTAAATGCATTTCGAGGTAAAAGTGCGATTTCTTCTGTAATCCGTAGTTCCAATTCAGCAATACTTTCAGGACGGTTGCGGGTTTTCAAATGACCCCATTAGACAAAATCACACGTAGTTAAAATCTGGCGATCGTGGCTGTCACTCCAGAACTCCTCTTCGTCCTACCAAACAGTTTGGAAAAATTTCATTTAAATAATTTCTAACATTGAGTTGATAATGAGGTGGTGCCCCATTTTGCTGAAACCAGACATTTAGATTATTGTCTATTAGTTCTTCATCAACCTCATCATTAGGAAATAATAACCTATGACAAACCTTTGTGAGAACCTTTACTAAAAGGAAAAAATAATATATTATTAGGATAATAATTTTGTATTCATTCTTTGAATCACTTTACGAACATTTAATCGTATTTCTACGTGAACAAACTTTTGGAAAACCTTATATTCGTCTGTTTTATATCGCACGTCGTTCAAAAGAAGTGCTAGGTCACTATCCACAAGGGTATATAAACCGTTATAAAATCTCATTCGATAGGAGTCTTCTCTTGCTTGCATGCCTACCTCATACACCTGCCACGAAATATTCTCACTTGTATAAAAAATTCATGTGTGTAATGTGCTATATCTACAATAACGAGAGAACACGCAGATTGTTATAAAATGATGATATAAATATAAGCTGATAAAACCATCTTTGTCTGGAACGTTATGCACCCGTAAAGGTAGAATAGATGACAACAGGGATATGGTGAAAGTTGTGCATTGCTAACCGCTATCTAGACGTCTTACGAGTTGTACGAAACGCGACCGAACGACGAGGCGCATTCTCGGAGCATGGACTAGGCCGGTCGGATTTTCGAGTTAGGCATCCGAACGGGCGTCCGCCGATCACACCCCGCCGGTCGCCACGTGCGAATTTGAGGCATAGCAAAAATAAATGCGGAATTGTTGCGCGTTCTAGCCGTCAATGGCCGTAGAAATGTCACATATCGTACGAATTTTTCGCTTTTCCGCGACCAATGACGACTTTCCCGGCGAGATGATGGCGTTTTCCCCACTCTACGAGGCGCGGATATTACAGGACGAGATTTTATTTTAAATTTGCGATCGAAAATTAATTCAAAGGCCTTCCCGACAATTATAAATACCTTATATACATCTTCATCGATAGACGCGTTCAATAGCTCAGTGGTTGTGCGCAGCGCGTATGCAGCTGACGGTCCGGAGTTCGACAAACAAAAGGGGAATGTATGATTGATTTGATCTGCCAGTATACGCTACATAGTTACTGCAATAGTGGTAATGTTGAAAACAAAGGAATTACTTACACCATTCACAACGAACAAATACAGGCTTGCCACAAATACCGCATTTTGCTATACTTTGTGTATCCTTCAGATTTTCAAAATGTGGTAGCCTTTAAAGTTTTGCTCACAACAGATCGAGTAATTGGTTCCCTATTTCGGTATTCTTCACTGGAAAAGATACAAACTTGTTGCTGTATTTTCCAGGTAATTTCCAGGTCGAATAACAACAGAAATAGCAATACTGGTCCGTTAATTTGGATCATTCTGTATAATAGGTACATAACTTTAAATGTTGATTAAATACAAACATACTGGAAACAATACAACATAACATTTTTTGGAAAAGGGAAAGATTGTATTTTAATGTCTCCGAAACCAAACCCCACATCCCACATACACATATACATAATTCAAGTTGAGTTCACAGTAGAGATAGCAGAACGAAGTCAAAAGCTCGCGGAAAAGGCGACTTATGTAGAGAAGACGTAAACGAGGAACAGTTTTACTTCGCAGGCATCCGAAGCGATTTATCTTGCGCACAATAGGCACAACACGAACATACATATGTGGACGTTTTATACAGGAAAAGACGAGGTGAGTTGTATATATAAGAGGAATTATAATTTGTTGTACAATAGAAAATAATACCGGCATATATACCCGTAATTTCTCGTAGCTTGACAGATGCTTTAACTCATTATATGCGTAATAAATCATCTTCAGCGGAAAATATGTTTATATTTCATTCATTTTCGTTGCTGTATGGTTTTCTTAAATAAGAAGGGATTTATATTTGTTTTGCTTTTTACCTCTTCAAGTAAGTACTTTTATTTTGTAGAAGACTAAACGTAAAAGAGTTAACGCATCGCATGTAACCGAAAAATAGACCCAAGGTTATGGAATGTTATAGATTCTCACTTTAAAATGAAATTTTAAAGTGGGGAAAGAGGATTTTGCCGTTGATACTAGATTTGAAAAACATGCTTCCTTACCATTAAGAGGGTAGTCTGAAGAGTTTCCAGCTTAACACAGAAACAAGCACTTTTTCGTCAAACTCAGTTTTATTGTTACGACTATACATTTTGCCCAGCGATGCTTCCATCTCCTTAATCCGCTCAAATAGTAACTGGCATTTTGTTCTGCAAAATAGGCGTTTACAAATATGATGGCCTCTTCATTCGATGAAAATCTTTGTCCTTCGAGCGTAGGAAACGGAAAAAAGTCCTAGGGGTCAGATCTGGTGAATAGGTGTTCCATCAACTCGAACCTCAATTCATGAATTTTTACCATGGCAACCAGTGAAGAATGAGACGGTGCGTTGTCTTGGTTAAACAAAGCTTACTTTTTCTTCAAATGCGGCCGTTTTTCCGCAATATCTGCCTTTAGCTTGTCAAGCAATGGTACGCAATATGCCCCCGTTATTGGTTTTCCTTTTTTCAAGACAGTCGACTAACACAACTCTATGACTATCCCAAAAAACAATCGTCATCACTTTCCCCGTCTTTTTCGGAGCCGATTCACCCTTCGCAATCCACTGTTTCGATTATTTCTTCGCTTCAAGAATGTACTGGTGTATTCAAGATTCATCTACAGTTATTAATCGACGCCAAAACTCCTAACTATTTCGTCTAAATTGCTTTAACAGGGCTTTGAAAATGTTCATTCAAATGCGTTTTTCGTCCTGAGTGAGCAAGCGCAGCACCCAACGCGCGGTTACCTTTTCATGCCCAAATCTTCAGTCAATATATGACAGACACGTTCTTTAGAGATGCTCACAGTCTCTGCTATCTTTCTAATATTAATGTGACGGTCTTCTAGCACTATTTGGTGAACTTTTCCGTTGTTATCGGTAGTGGTTCTAGTTTTTGGCCGTCCCGAACGATCATCGTCAAGTAAACTGGTACGACCACCTTTAAATTATATATTCTTCTTCTTTCTCTGAGTCTTCAATTCTTGTTGCCGTTTCTTCAATGGTTGTGATCATATCCATCATAGGAATTTTGGTTGGTGCTATCGCAAATTTCATTCCATTGGAAAGTATATTTACTGCATCCTGGCTTAATATCTTTTGGGACAAGTTGATCACTGTTTTCTTAGCATCTGGTGTTCGTGTCTCAGTTTTCCTATTTAAGAGTGACTACAGTTTCCTCTTGTGTGTTTGTTTCATCCCTTGGTTAGTTTTTTCGTAGCTACGTGTGACGGCCGCTTGTGTGTTTTTATAGTCTCCGACGCTGACTAGGTCTCTGATTCTTTGTTTCAATTCTTCGCAATGTTCGTTTAATCTTGCTTTTTGGGAACGATGGAAGTTGATTCGTTCCCTAAGCAATACCTGGCTAGCTCGTTTTGCGATTTTGTTTGCACGCTCGTTTGTAAATGGGAGTGTAATTGCTAAGCCTTGTTGTCTCAAGCTTTATGGAGAAATGTGAGGTGGTTATTCTTTGGCAAGTTTAATGGAGCTCTTCTCGTATTGTCTGAAAGACCGATTCAGTTCGGGTCCATACCCTGAAGATGGCAGAAGAGGACATGCCGAAACGTCGGATGATCTAAATCATCCAGAACATCATCAAGAACAACACGTAATAATTCTTATATTTGGAAGTTAGGTATCCTCTCTCGTAGTGTTTTATCAGCGATGCATCGTAGCGTTCTCATTTTTGTTGTTCTCAACATTTGTTTTGTCTTGCTGGTTTCGGATTTCGCTTCAGAATTTCGTTTGGGCAAGATTAGTCTGACACATATATTGTATATCCTGACCTTGTTTTCCACTGACATATATTTGTTACGCCATATGACGTCTCGGAAGCATTCCGACGCAACGGCTCCCTTAGTCGCTTGGTCGTTCAATTCTGCTTGTATGTCTCTTGCGCTGCCGCTAAATTCAGTTGACCAAAATTTCACTATGACAAATTATGGTACAGTCCCCGTAAATAACGTCTGTCCCGACTTTGATTTGTGTAAGCATATTGTCTTTCTACTGAGTGTTCAATATGACAGAAATTTTCAAAAATGTCCACGCAAGCGCAATTATATTGCCAGAATATTTTTGACCAGTAACGCCATCTTCATGCTGAGGCTTAAAACTTTTTATACTACCTTCGTACTTATCTTATTAAAGTTATTAATGCATCGTGTTACAGTCACTTTATTTACAAAACTTTCTATGGGACACTTTGACTCTTTCTCAAGTTGGTCCTGTTAAACAGTGAAGAAAGTAGAATTGACGATGAAATTATTCGCATCCATCATTTCAACAAACTTTGTAAATCAAAACAAGTAGAAGGCAGAGTTCAGTGCAGTATGCAGTTCCATGATAAATGTACTGCCGAAAAAATACGATTTTATTTGCAGGTGACATTACTGCAATAGCTCCTGTTTGAATTATATTCAATAAAAGCTAGTGGCAGTTTTCTTTTAATTTTTAAATAAGAACCTGCGTATATGCAAAATAACGTGCACTTTTTCGCTCGGTGCTGTAGGGCGCATACGTGCCGTCGTTTGGTAGTAGTTCTAAAAGATTTACTCTAAATCTAGCAGCAATTTCTTTAAGTGAACGTCTACTTTTTCATTTATCTGAGATGGGCTCAATGCCCCACTCTCCTCTACGTGACAGTTGAGAAGTATATAGACCAAATGTAGAAAGCATTCGAACTGCTAGACTAGACCATTTCTGTAGTTAGCATGCCGTTTTCTTCCAGAAAATTTAGAAGCAATACTCGTATTCAATGACAGGACACTTTCACCTCGATAATAGGACAATAAATAAAATTATCAGCAATCACAGAAAATCATTTGAACTGGTATGGTGTGCTCCAGCTCCATTTAGCGTGATTGGTCTATACTTTTTTGAAGAACACTGGATTACCGCCGAGGAGCTTTCTGGATGGAAATAATTACCAAAAAGATTATAAATTCGTCACTTTTGAAGACAATATCAACGATTTTTAAAATAAAACATCACAACTTCGTGTACTTTAACACCCGAAAGAAAAAGAATTAAATTGACTCAAGATTTTTATGTGTGTACCTGACAATCTAAATTTTGGTTGTATAAACCTTATAGAAAACTAATTTATGAAATTATGCAAAATTAACGTCAAACTATATCACCTTTACCGAAAAAGACGTTTCAAAACAATTACCGCTGAGCGGCACCTACTAAATAAAGAAAATTGACAATAACTGTTTACGTACATTCGATTTTCGGATGAATTTTGAAAATACGCATTTATGCACGTCAATTACGAACGCTGCCCGTTTTGATATCAACCATGCAAAATTAAATGTAAATTACTAATATGTGACCATACCTCCGCGGATGCATACATACGTACAAGCAACTAACTTTAATAATTGCAAACACTGAACATTGTCAATGTTTCATTAATTATGCAACCCAGCCGGTCATATCGGCCGTCTCTGTACGTTGCTAAATGTATTTATATATGCTTATATTCCTCGTTTACCACCGTATATGACAAGTGCATATGAGGTGAGGACAGCAGGGAGAAATGAGGTTAGTGATTAAAACTAAATCACGATTTAATTGGTAGTATTCAGTTCGAAATAAATTAGCGAACTAGGAATTCGTTTGCCGCCGTCAATTAAACAAACCGCCGACGTTATTTACTGCTGTTTCGAAACTCTAATTTATCAAAGCTATGCTCCGCCTAAAAGAAGAAATTCAAAACGTATGAGCTAGGTTTGACTGGTTCAAGTTGCTTCTCTGTATTTTATATAAATAAAGCATCGGGATTAACACAATTGGAAAATTGCCTACAGTGATTGCAACTTTTCTCAAACTGCCAAATTCTAAGCTATTGAAATATCTTTCTCGGGGTTTTTAATCAAATTTTGTTAAATTTTCTAATTTAACTCTAATAAATGATTTTTGTAGGTTCGGGGGTATCCCTAGATACCCTTGCGGCAATTTTGAATGAATTTCCAACTTAGTAAAATCAAATTAACGAATTTTAAGATTTTTAAATTAACTAACCTTTAAACTTTCGAACGACGCCAATGTATATAAACCCTCTGTTTATATACCCACCACAGAAACTGCCTGCTCTGGATATTCAACCCTATTTACTTCTCTAATAATAACTTTGAATACACAACGAACACTTATCTTTGGATTGGATTCAAGACAAAGTTTGATTCAACCAAGGCCGAATAAAGATTGATGAAAATGTAGGGCGTCGTTCCTCTTTCTTTTATTTTAAATTGCGAAAGACCGGCGATTGTTTTTTTTCACAGCCAATTTTGATAATTTACCCAAATAGAAACTAACTTTTCGATAACTTTCTATGAAATAATATTAGCATACGAGAACGAATGCAGTGACTTAACCAGGTTGTTGTTTGTTGATGATTCTGTGGTACGAACTGTCACCAACAAGCTTTAAAATAGAAAATCCACTGCTAATTTATAGAAACCTTTCAGATAAAGATTTAATTGATGAAATATTATCTGATGTGCTTTGCAATTTATGTTGTTGCTTATTCCAGACGATTTTTACATTAATTTGGACGAAATAAGTGAATAGAAAATTTAATAAACGAGTAGATTTGTCCATGATACCCCATACTCGTCATTATCTAGAGTTATAATTAAATTCTACCGTTCTCGCCCCAAGGACGGTTGGCTGAGGGGGGAATGGTAACGCAAAAATTACCAATTATCCCCGCAAGAGGGATATTTGGTTGCCAACGAGTGGCCAGCCTGACATTTGGTCAGTACCGAAGTGACAACCGAGAGAAGTTGTTGTTGTCGTAGATACAACGTTGAACGTAACATAACACTATATAACGAGCACTGTTTTCGACGTTCCAGTATTTCGCATTTAGCCAATACAGGTAGCGATTTGATCACAACAAAGTGCCATGGAGGATGGAAGTTATCTACTATAGCCGAGGGTTCCATTGATATTTCCTCGATGATGAAGAGAGAAGTTGCACAAATGTTTTCGTCCCGGACAAATACACCAAGTAGGCATTTGTGTGTTTAGCAGGTCACAGCAATGCATTAATACCATTCATTTTAAATCCTATGAATTTGCTGCAGAGGATGCAACAACTCAACAACACTTTGTTTCTACCCATAATTTGCCTGGAATTAACAATAAATGCCCGGTATATCGGGTATAATTGAAACTAGGTTCGACCCTATAATTCTTTTTATTTATAAAAGTAACAATCTGAAATGTTGGCATTATAAATAACGAACAATTCTAAATTTAATGGTGCTATCCCTGTTTTTCAATCACTTTCGGTTTTACCGGAAAGTACCCCAATTTTGATTTTTTAAATGGAACAGCCTGTATATTTTTATATTTTTAAAATCTACAGATCATTATGTAACCGAGTATATCTCTTCCAGCAAACAAGTGGTCATTGGAATCCTTTTTTAGTTTTAGTTTTACATCTAGGTAGCCATGACCACTAAAAATTGTTTTGTTTTGAATCCTTAATTACTAGAAAAATAACATCAATACAATAAATCAATTAATTTCGTTTTTAAAAGCCTCTAAATATTCAAAATGGTTTTTTTTTTTGGCAATAAGACGTTTTCTTCAAATGGTACCCATATGGCTCAATATATATTTTTAAATAGATAATTTTCCTACGCATCGCTTAATACCAAACATAGTTCCACTTAAATAAAAATAACTAATAAAAACGATTTTTATTGTTTATTGTCAATAATACGAGAAATCAACGGAAAAACAAAAACTGCCCTAATAATGGGATGTTTAACAGAAACAATGCAAGCTACTGGGTCCAAGAAAATCCTCGACTGCTAAGAAAAGCAAGGACTTAACATTTGTGTAGATGTTATTGGAAGTTGTCTGAACGTTATCTCGCCCTGAACAATTTACCGCCAGCAATTAGAAATAACATGTATTTCCAGCAAGATGGAACACCGCCTCATAATTCAAGATAGGTTTCAAAGTATCTGAATGCAACTTTTGGGGATAGGTGGATGGGTACTAATGGACCGGCTAGGTGGCTTGCGAGGTCGCCTAACTTAACTCCTGTAGACTTCTTCGTTTGGGGATGTGCAAAATCAAGCTTTTAGAGCATCTCCGGAAAATCGTGAAGTGCTAGAACATCGTCTAAGAAATGTCATTTGGAATATCGCCCCGGAACAGTTGAATAAGTGTTGTATGACGTGTAAAAGAAACAATAAATCACGTTCGAATTTGCCAACAAGTTAACGGTGGACATTTTGAACATCTGTTATTTTAATTATCAGTTCGCTTCTCATTCTCATTTCAGCTGTTTGTTAGTTACATCATGAATTGTTTTCGTTATTTCTATGTTAAATTATTTTTGTTCATGGCTACCTAGATGTAAAACTAAAATGTTCAAAAAAAGATTCCAATGTGCATTTGTTTGCTAAAAATGACACAGTCAGCTGCATAATAATCTCTACATTCCAAAAATGTAAACATGTGCAGGGTAATCGGGTACTCTAAATCTGTGGCACTGGAACACTGAAACAGTTCACTAAAACCCTTACCACAATACTTAACTCGTACTGGACGTACAGGGTGTTACATTAAAAAAAAAAACAAAGTAGGATATTCTCCGCCAAAACCGGAAGTGACTGAAAAACGAGAATAGTACCATTAAATTTAGAATTGTTCGTTACTTATATACTTATATAACACCAAAATTTTAGATTTTTATTTTGATAAAAAAAAATAATTTCAATTACATTCGGTATAATAATTGCAATTTACACTTCACGGTAAAAAGCGTAAGATTAAGAAGAAGAAGAATAATTGCAATAATTATAATAATCAAAGTGATTGTTACATACTAATTTGTATTAAATAAGATTTCATAACCTAGTTGCCATGACAATGTCAATCAGGTATACTAACATTAAATAATAAAATGTTGCGTGTCGTAATGAAGTCCATTTCGACACGGGTATGCGTGCGAAAAAGTATATATTTCCTTTGGAAAATAGGCAAATAATATCATACAACAATGATAAAATATCCAAACGTGAACCAACTTATATAACTATCATTCCTACAATAACTAACAAGAGCGATGAATGTATTTCAGCACAACATACATATGTCAATAAAATCTTAATCTTACTTGCTATATATCTTAGCATATGGTTTATAAAAGACGTTGTGATGACTTTCATGCTCATTGATCAAACTATAAACGCAACCGTTAAGTAGCAATTTACGAAACTAAAAAAAACATATAACAATAAACGCCGACATTCAGTTCACGTATCGCTAATTTTTCCACCTTAGGATCCAAATAATTTATTAAAGTTTTTGATCGCAGCTTTGGATAAAAGCCAGGACAAAATTAGTAATGGGCCATATGCGGCGGAGATTATATCTTAATCACGGTCGGACACTGATGATTTATTCGCGTTTACTTCGATACAATTTCCACGAACAGTTCCCCTGATTTACATCGAAGATGTGATGGGTCAAAGCTAATTGCAGACAAACATGCACCCACGTACGAACATATATTTTAATGAAAGTAGGTAATGGTTTCCTCCTGTTTAAAATATGTACATACATACATACGTTGTTATATATAACCTCGCCTACATACCTACATATACAGCATATCCTAGATTGAGTACCAGGTATAGTGTAATGTTCTATACGAGGGAAAAATTGAAAAAAAAAATAATTTTTCGAAAGTCTGTAGGTCCGGGAGTGTCCCTGGACACTCTTTCGGTCATTTAAATTAAACCAAACATTTAATGAATTGTGACGTTCCAATATAAACTCTACGTTTATATATTACCTACTGGAACCCAACATATTCTTCAACCACTAAACTTGACCTTTACTTCGTATTTATGGTACGATTTACACGTTAAACACAGAAAATGGGACTACAGCCAGACACGTGTTACCTGGATGAATATTTTGGCTAAAAGTGAGAAATTGATTAATGCCCCTTCACTCCTTTATTTCCTTCACGATAGGGATTGTTTAATCACGGTTAATTTGGGTAACTATACCTTTCGAAATATAATTTGATAATAAATTTCCAACGAATATTCTTATTTTCAAAAATAGCATAATGCATGCCATGCAGGGACGCAACTGGAAGACTGAATCTATACTACTCTATGACTTGACGAACGATATTTAATTTTCGAAATTACGCTAAAGATACAATGGAATTTATGCTGACAATTGTTGTAGGAAAATATTCAATAAAAATTGAAGATTTGGATTGTGAAGAAAATGAACAGAAGACCGTTCCACCATGATCGTCGTTGATTGGACTTAAAATAATCTCATAGCACCCCCGCTCCAGCGATAGGAGGCCATAAAAGGAGTTAGAACTACTGAGGAAAAGCTAATAGCCGCCAGAGGGACTTTAACGTTGAACGAATAAACATACTGAACTCACTATACGTGCCGCTAATTGTAAATTATAACATTATAACACCTTTCTTATTATCAAGTCACGTTATTCTATTGCACTTAGAACATGTTGTTCATTTCGTTTTTTGAAGGTATTGTCAAAGTAAAGTTCTACGGCGCTCCCTAGCATAAGTTTAAAAATTTTTCTAATTTCAGCAGTGAACGGAGGATGAAAAACAGATCCAAAACGTATATATTTTAGGAGAGATCAACATTATTGCAGTCATGCAGGAAACTCCAATTAGCAACCATTTTATCCTCATACAAGGTGATGAAATCAATAATTCAAGGATAACATTGGCATTTCGACCATCTCTCACCTGAAGCATAACTTCAATTGTATCCCTAAAACCCTGGTAAACCCTTCAATTTACTCTTCATCTTGTATTAATTTGATAGAAAAAATTAATCATTTGTTCCGTCCCGAAACGCGTCAATTTTGCGAACGTGTCCGAATACAAATTAGGCTAATTATCATACGCACGCGACAACACCTGATCGGGCGAACACGTACCTACCTCGCACATGGACACGCGGCTATTGAAATCCGATAGGACGATACTGCAACAGGAAGACCGTTATTAATTCACCCATCGCCATATAACGCGAACAGAAGTGTCACTACAAGAAAGATAGAAACAACGAATAGACAATTGAGAGAGAAAGATAGAGGAATAGGAGGATGTGTTGATGTATTACGATAAGTAATTATTAATATCGATTGTTTTAATCCAGGAATTTAGCAGTAATAACTAAGGTTCGACAAACGAGTGCAACGTCAGAGGCGTATCGCGCAAAAATAGGTATATGAGATACAGTATTATTTAAAAATAATATATTGTTACCTTTTATTGACGTCCTGATGTCCACTGCGGCAACCGGGCTTACCGGCGCAGTACTATTTTGTCGCAGTGAACAGCAAAAATACCATACAGGGTTTTTCAAAATAAATTTACAGTTTAAAAGTTGTACTTATAAAATATAAATTGAATAAAATTGCAAGGTAATTTAGAGATTTGTTAGGAAATATATCTGTTATAATTTTATACTCTTTTCTTTTAGCCTAGAAGTCTTTAAATTAGTGCGGACAGCTAACGGTTCGTCACAAGTTTAAATGATATATTCTCACGCTTGTCGATGACAGGATTCCCATACTATTAGCTTTATAATATAGTGGCGCCTTCCGTCGCTGGATGTCGCGAATGAATATACTTATCTGTCACTATAAACACAGCCGTTGGGAAATGAATAATCAACATGTGCTTTCTGGTCAAAACAAAAGATGTTTACGGGTTCGGTGGCTAAGAAATAAAAGGTAAGTGACTTGTGACGTTAATTAAGCACGGCGTACACTGACGATTTTACCAGTGGTAGCCCCTTATGTCCAGAGGTTCAACAAAGAAACAACAAAAAAGTAAGTAATAACAACCAATTTTATAACTAAAAATAAAATTCTTTAAACAAGAAAATAAAATATGTTTCGGAGGTTGCCATAAGATAGTCAAAATATATAAGGATTTCGGTTCAAAAAATAATCTAAGTCTAGTTACGGTG
The DNA here is from genome assembly GCA_029619315.2 of Dynastes maya. NCBI lineage: Eukaryota > Metazoa > Arthropoda > Insecta > Coleoptera > Scarabaeidae > Dynastes > Dynastes maya. The sequence goes on along the minus strand of JAROYE020000006.1, from coordinate 40,347,254 downwards.
TTTGCATTAAAAGTGAAATAAAATTGACTTAAGTTCTCCCGGCCTAGGGCCGTTCAATTGTGGAACATTGTTTTCTCATCCGAACGCAAAAGTCGGCAAAGGCCGTCCGAATGCATAGCGTGGGTGAGTCTCCAGGGTTCATCCTACACAACTAGAAGCCGTTACAGTAGAGGTACAAGCTATGAAATTTGAACGGTTCATATAGCCGTATCTAGAATGACGTTTTTGTTAATGACGCATTGCGGCCTTCTACGTGACGCGTACAAGCAAAACAATTTAAGAAAATACAACGTTACACAAGTTCCGTAATGATTGAATTTACATAATATGTACACTCAAGCTCAACACAAATAGCAATATACACAAGATACGCTCTTGCTCAAAATAATCGGTTCTGGTACTGAAACAATTAATTAATAAAACAAAAGCTCACAAAATTGTAAAAATATAATTTTACGTCCTTTTACAGATTTATATTATACAGATACTTTTTGAGGAGACAGCGTCCAGTTGCTAACATGGTTATGGTCTTGACTTCTTTTTTGCGCTCCCTATTAGCGTTTTAGTATGGAATCGCCCTTCAGTTAACCTCCATTTCTTGGCATGTTTTCTATCTAAACAAGTCCAGATCTCCCTTCTAGCGGAATCCCTTAAGTCCTTTGAAACCCTCCTTGGCTAGGTTATCGGCCATTATATTGCCCTTAATAACCTAATGTCCCGGCACCCACATCAAAGATAACTTATTGACTTGTGCCAATCCACTGAGGACTGTTTACAATGTTTTAGTAGTTTCGACTTAGTAATAGCCTTCATAACTGCCTTGATAGTTGCCTGAGTATCAGTATTTATTTTCCACCTCGTGCAGCTTCCCTTTGCGATAACTTCAGCACAGGCTGCCATTGCGAATAGTTTTGCCTGGAAAACCATTGCATGTTTTCTCAGGCTTAAGGATATTCTCTGTCTAAGACTCAGTCCACAAATACCTGCTCTTGTGCCTTGACTGGATTGTGATCCATCCGTAAACCAGTGGATCTATTAAAATCTACATTATGGTTTATAACATAATATATTAGGGAAGCTAATTCTGGTAATATAAAATATTATATGAGCAAAACAGGCTTAGCACGCGTTAGAGAAAATAGTACATTAAAATGTTAGAAGGAAGAGAATCCCAACGTAATCACATTGTAAAAGAATTTGATCAAAAATTATTTTCTGCCGGAGTTGTTTCAAATTGTAGGTTTTAGATTCTTATGTTATTATATTGAATTTAATCTTCTAAGTTCTTGCACATAGAAGCAATGTTTCATATTTGTTAATATACCATGCAAAACTCTAAAATCCCTAATTATTTTTAATAACATCGACAATAAATTCATAAATGCTGAACACATATTTGGAATCTCTTCTTCAGGCGTATATCGAAACCTTTCATGAAAACCTACGAATCCGAACATCGCAGATTGCAATCAACCGTATCGCCTAAAGAAATCTAAAGACAGCATCATCGTCTTTTGTTTCCGTGCATTGTTCAGATGTCACACGACCGTAGGACTCGTTCTGTAGCACACTTGATGCTATTCTAGCGTACGAGACAGTCATCTGCGCCTCTTATCCGTCGTTCTTCTCTTCCCTTGTATCATGCAAAATAGTTTGCCGTGGGATTAGCGGAACACGCAGACAGATATGCGCTTTTAAGGCACTTCCTCTAAAAGGAAACGCCAGAAAGGAGATGACTGCCTGGATACGTTCGCGATGGAGGTACTCCGGTTTTCGTCAATGCGTTACTAACGATGCCCTTAAAAGGATGCTGAGGCAGAATTATGTTCCTACACATATAAAAGAGTGTTTTTTTGCGGGAGAAGTTCTTTGCAGTACTCTTGACTGAAGTATACAGTGACAGAGAGAAATGCAGACTGTCCCATTTAATCAGCCCCCAACAGATGTCTGAAAAACCAGATACAAAGTTCGTTGAATGGATAAAAAAAAATGGATAAGCAAGTTAGGATACAAATAACAGTAACAAAACAACAAAGTAAACTCTAGGGAATATTCAACAATGCTTGTAAATGTAGAATGTTCGAAAATTACCAGTAAACTCTAGTTTCCAACTCGTTAATTACGAATATATAGATCTTAACACAACAATCTTCATGAAAAGTAGATCGTCGAAAATCACCAAAATTTGCAAAAGTTAGTCTACTTAAAAACGAACTACTTGTGATCATTCAACTATACTAAATGTAGCCCAAAATTAAAAGCAAATATCGAACCAACGCTTAAATTCACGATAACACAACAAAACATCAAACAACTATATAATGTTCAGTCAGTATCTTTGACTTAAATGACTGTGACAGTCACATTTCACTACAATATATAACAGTAAGGTATACCTATATTCCTTTTACAAATTGCAGGTCAGTAAAATAAGTGGTTTCAGTTATTGTAATTAGATAGAGCCGACATAATGAAATCACATAATTTAGTAGCAAGGTAGTACTTCAAACGAAAGCTAAAAAAATTCATTTTATATTATTTTCTCAAGCAATACATCAACTTATCCAAAAAGACTTGTTAGAGAAGCTATACAAGGTAATGACAGGAACTGGATTACTTATGAAATCAAACGAAAATGTGCCCAGAAAAGAATTTTATATGATGATACTCGTATATTAGAGGGTGTGATCAGCGAAGAAGAATATAAATCATTTTGCAGAAATTTGCGAAATGAAACTCAACATTCGAAGTGAGCAGCAAACTCTGCGTCTATAACCACCTCTCAAAATAAAGCTAAAACGATGTGAAAATTAATTAAAGAAATTACTAGTAAAGGTATTGAGACAAGAGACAATGCTGATATAATTAAGGAGATATAAACTGACGCTCCTAATTTGCAAGAAAAACTGTTATATGTAAACACATATCGTGTAGATAATTGCAAACATTTTGAAAAAAATGTGTCTTTGTCACTAAACCAGGAAATAAACTCAAACACACTGTTTCTAAAGCCCACGTCCCCAAATACTCAATGTTATACGGAGTCTAAAGGATCCTAGGCCAGTTGAACAAGATGAAATTCCGACTAAACTAATCAAAGCATGCATGTTCACACCATCATACACATTAGTTTACATGAGAAATCTCTGTTTTGAAAGGGGAATTTTCCCGAATGAATTTAAGAAATCCACTATCAAGCTTACATACGAGGAAGAGAAATCCAAGACCGATAATCTTCGCCGCATATCTGTTCTGTCAAATATATCGAAAAAATTTGAGAGAATTTTACTTTTATGGAAAAATGCAACGCTATCTCCTTCATGTAGAATGGATATATCAAGGGGAGAAATACAAACACCAAACCATGTACGACATCATGACGAGTGTTAACCAAGATGAAACGACTGTAAGAATTTTCATAGATTTGACTAAGGCTTTTGACAGTATTTGCTGGAACAAATTACTTCAAAAATTAGAAATATTGGGAATAAGGGGAATCATGCATCTAGTAAGTTCTTACTTAAATAATCGACAGCAGAGAGTGAAAGTATTGATATAAAAACTGGGCAGCATATATGATGCATTCTAACTGGTTAATAACAAGGCGGGGAATGCCTCAAGGTTCTACATTAGGTCCGCTGCTATTCCTATTGTATGCAAATGGTCTTTCGCAGATATCACAATATGAAATCACATCATATGCTGATGATATGTCCGTTATTATTAGAACGAGAAATCACAACCTAGAAAATGAAGTAATTTCAACACTAAGTAGATTTGCCGATTTGAAGTTGAATAAGACAAAATTGATAAGTTTTAGTTATTTCAAGAAAGATCGTCATAAATTTTCATTCAAAGCTAAGATACTTATCACCTGTGAAGACACCAAATTCCTTGGACTGACCATTGATAGCAGTTGAACTGGAAGAAGCATGTTGAATCCCTGTCGAATGATTTGGCTTTCTTTACATACGCACTTTGTGTAATACGTAGCTCGATCCACAAACATCCAAGCTGGAGTTGATGCTTATTACACCAATGTTAATAGCAAAATTAGCTGTGAACGCACTGACAAAATTTTCAAAATGCAGAAATCGTGCATGCGAAGTGTTTTTAGACTACATCCTAGAACATCGTGCAGAATCCTATTTAAAGATCGTAAAATACTTGCCTTGCCTGCGATGTGCATACTTGAGTGCGCGATATTTGTGCATGAAAACTATGAACTTTTTAAAAATGAAGAGGTGGTGCAAACGCGTAACATCCGCGGTATCAAGGCAGGACACCTACTGCCGACCTGCCTCCACAGACAAGTAAAACATTAGTTTTTAAAAGTATAACAACTCTGGCTATTAAATTGAACAATCACTTTCCACCATGAAGCCAGCAAGTTCAAGTCACGGCGGTCGTGCATATCTTCCCGCTTTATTCCGTTCTTTTTCAAAATAAATTGTAATTTTACATGTATGTTGACGTCAATATTAATCAACGTTGTAAATAATTGTTAAACAATGCATCCCTTGTTACTTATACTTTTTCTAGTACAATATTTATATGTATTTCCTTTTAATCATTTATTGTTGTATTGTATTTACTCATATATTTATATTCTATTTGAATTAACTTGTTCAATGGCTTTGCTAGCATTACTGAATAAAACGTATATTATATTATATCAAAATCATACTTGTAAAAGGAACATATTTCTAACAATACGATATTTGTGGTGAAAGCAAAGAAACATGTGGCTTATTCCATATGCTTTGTGAGAACTTTGGGCACCTTGACGTTTCTTTACTATTTCATACAGAAGTTACCTCTCTCCTTGGCAAAGCCTTGACCCGCTTGCTTGAATTGAAGTCTGAAGTTCAAGCATTTTTTCTTGACCATCCATTTTATTTGTCATCTTGTATATCCTATATTCTTTGTCTGCAAAAACTTACATACTTGGCTACACTTTTTCTGAATTAAATGATTTAAATCTGCCTTTTGCAAGACCCAGGTGTCACCATTTTCGGTGTACATGATAGAATAAAAGTCATGCTAAAGAAATTCAACCTTTGGATTTAATGTCTGGAGATGAATGAGCATGAATGTTTTGGTTCTCTTATCAGCATTTTATCAAAATACGGAATTCAATTTCAACGAAAATGTTACAACTGGACACCTGGTCAATTTCAAGGGGATATAAGTTCAAATATTTCTTTAACTTTACTAGAAAAAGTCGCTGACGTGGTTAAAATTTGAATACTAACACGGTATTTAGATAGGAAAATGTTACTGGTATTGACACAGATATGGCAGTGACACTATCCTGACAATATTTTTGTATTGTGTTTATTGTAACTGTCCGACTAAAGATTTCTAAAATTGCATTAACTGGAAAACAAGTAAAAGTTATGGCTACTTTATTAGCCATAACATTTCCGGGGCATAACACCTCTGCTCTAAATTAAGCCTTTTGTAAAGATTAGCTCTCATGTTCCATAAACCCTCACAATTTCGGCATTTTTTAATAAAATCAACGAAATTTAATTTCCGCCATTTTCATAACAACTGATGAAACAACCGTCACGTCAGCGATTGTTGAAGAATAATAGGTGTTTTACGCAGCACGGTTGACCATCGCGCCTGGGCTAGTGTCAGTAATACTTTCCCGTGTAAGGATTTTCAAAAGCTCTTTCTCCTAAAATAGTAAAATTTAAATGAAAATTTCTTGAAAATAGTTTATTGTACTCTGCAACTTTCCTATTGCAACCAAAGATGTAAACAAGAATATTAACCACGCATGAATGAATGTGTATGAAAATTATACAACGATCACATATTGCCAGGACTCCCAAATAATCTTTGGTAATGGTAGAATTTCTAAGATGAAAGAAAGTCAACCTCACAAAGTTTGTGATGTTTGATGTATTTGAAAACCCTCGAAAGGCGTTGATCCATGGACCGGCTTTCACATAAAGCAGGCTCTATAACATTCACGTCACGGTAATAGTGTCAAACGATATCTGAAGATTAGTTGAAGATACATTTTCTTTTCAGAAACTTTGCTTTTGCGATCATCTCTAATGCATTTTAAATTTTATATTAAGCAAAATAAAAAGTATATATTACGAAAATGGGAATAACTTCACAGTTAATTATATTTTACTATCTCAAGAGATCCTACGCTTTTACGTATAACATAACGATCCAAGTACAAGAGAACGGTTCTAACTGATTTTCCATTGCTGCGTGTGCACGTAAAGATAATTCAAGTCACAGACTGTAAATGGATGTGATATTAAAGTCGCTAAAATGTAAATTTCATTTCATATTACGTTCAGCGTAGGTAGTAAGGTACATAACGTTTTAGGAAGTAGAAAGATCTGTAGCTGTATAAGTGGCTCGTAACTTTCCCGGTTAATTTCATATTATCCTAATTAGATGTTTCTGGAGATATCGCGACGGGGATCAGCTTCCATTATTCTTGTTTCTGCATTTATCCTGTATGACGTAAATCCCGGCTGAGCCAAGGTTAGAATATCCAAATCAAGGTGTATTGCGTGACAAGTTTCTACAATTGTGTGAATTATTAACGCATTTGCTAGTCTATTAATTATTCATATCTTCTCTCTTCTCCCGGCAGGATTCCATATTCTACACATATCCATGGAAATACGATATAATTTATATAGCGTAGGAAGGTAATATATATTTTATGCCACTTCGTATGGATGCTTTATTAACTGTATGTTAAGTAACTGACAAGTTTAATTCAATTTCCACCTTAGACAAGAAGAGACAATTTCGCTTATGGAAATTCTGGACTTTAAACGTCATTCTTTCGTATCGCTTAAAACATTAAAGAGATTTCTTCTGTAATCAATTAAGCGAGGTAATAAATAAAATAATAATAGCAGAACCAATCAAGAATTATAATATCCGAAAAGTAGCGAAACACTCACTCTCTTGAGCAGCTTTCTCAAGTAGTTTGGCGTGCTGCATCGGAATTACCGAACATTAAAAGTAGAAGCACCATTACCAGTATTATCACATTACATAAATATTGAATATCTTCTACAAAAAGAAACCTGCCGCGTAGGGAGAAAACCACTTTGTAACAACATCGCGAAGTGCATTGTCATCGTGGAGGCGGTGTGACGCAAAGCCACCGTTTCGTGTGCATAAAGAGGTGGTAATTACTCTCTAAATCGAGGCTATAGGGGCATGGTGAAAATCATCCCAACAGAACTGCTGAAAAAGCTCTTGGGTGCGTCTAGCCTTGTGCGATCAAATATTATCGTGAAACGGAAATTTTCGTAATGTTTTACAGTAGGCTTCCGAATTCATGCTCGAACCGCACTCCATGGACATTGTTGTCATAAACTTTTTGGCAGAAAGTGTTTGCCGACCTTTTATGGATTTTGGTGGGTGCCTATGACACCGCTATTGATTACCTTTTGCTTTTGGGATTCACGTATTCCACCAAGGTTTCATCTACAGTCACAATTCTGTGCACACGAGAAATTGTTCTCCTTCCTCCGCATATCGCAAGAGAGTCCAAAGCAGAACCCATTCGGTGAGTTTTGCACTCCTCAGTAAGTAGTTTTGGTATCCAACGAGCACAGAACTTGTGGTACCCCAACTTTTCTGTCATAACCTCGTAGAAAACATCTTCAATTTTCTGCAAGAGCTCATCGCTGACCCTAATCTTAATGCTGACCGTATACGGCAGTTCCCCATCTTTAAACATGCGACACCATTGACGTACATCTTTACTCATCACGTTTGATCCATAAATATTACACAGTTGGCGATGAATCCTAGCTGTTTAAATTTTTTCGTATTTGGCGGAATCTTCTATGACAACATTCATTTTCAACTGAACGAGGCGGACGAATCAACTGCAACACAATCCTATAATTCCACTCCTCAATACCTACTGAACACCTGCTTACAGCGCCTCAAGGATGATGTTGCTATCTCCGCCCATTTCTCACACATGCGCAAACAAAGGTCTTTTCCGAATTACCCTCGTAGTAGATTAATATAGTTTCTGTAAGAATTTTGCGCCACTCTTGTTTCTTACAATATTATTTCACTAACTGCTATAAATTTGTTCGCGTCACGGATCTTAGTAGCGTTTGATATGACTGCAGAAGTAATCCCAACATTTTTTCCCATGTAGTTATTCCTTTACAAGTTAATTAAAAAGATTTCGAATATTAATCAATTAATTAGTGGAGCTCAAAATTGTGGAAGTCATTGATTCATAGCCTAATCATAACAAAATAATATACTATAAAATTAATCCAATTACTAATACAATACAGGTCCCTGTTACTTTGAACTTATTGTTAGTCAACTAACCATATCTATAAATAACAAAATTATCTATTCTTCTCGAGAGTTTCTCTGATATTGACCAAAGGATGTACACGCATTATTATTATTACTACTATTAAGAAATTAAAAGAAGTATCCTGAAAAATTCCTTCTCTTTATCCACGGTATTAAAAAAAAACTACGGAGACTTAAATTGTTAGCAACAAAGATTGCTAACCTTGCACGTAATGAGGTGCCGGCTGGCATGTTCTTTGAAATCCAGTCTGGCGTGAAACCTCTCCGCGCTTACAATCTCGCATAGGTGAAGAAACCGTGCCGCACGCCAGACACGAAAGACGGCAAAAAAGAAAGGTAGGTAAAGTACATGACGCACACACAGTCAGGGATATAACGATGTCGTTTGAAATTATCCCGTTTCGTTTCGTTCCGTACGAATTGCGAGCGAAGGTATTCAGATTTTCAGCCCTTTTCGATTGAAGGACCGTCGTCGGTCGTTATGTCGTAATTCGACGGCTCGTAGCCTCCGTCGACCAAATCGGCCGGCCACACCAACGAAACCTCTCCTTTATGTGAACTTATTATCAAAAGCGGAGCGGTCAAACGTCCTTCTTTAACTTTTCGACCAGTTCCCAACTCCTCTAGATGAAAGGCGAACGAGAAAAATTCACGTATTGGAAAATAAGGATTTTCACTTTACAAAGAGTTAAGGATATAAGAAAGGAAGTTGTTTGTTACGATCATAGAAATAGTTCTTGGCATTAACCGTTGCGACAGAGTAAGATAGCAGTATTAAGATGTCTTACGAAAAAAAATCCAGGATGTTATCAGGATTTGAAATCGAAATCGTTCTTTAAAAAAATGTCTACGTAGTTGAAATAATAAAATAAATAATAATAATAATTAATAATAATAATAAAATATTAATAATAATAATAAATAATAATACGTATATACGAGGAGTGTTTTTCAAAGTAAGTAGCCGTTTTCAAAAAAACATAAAACAATGTAACTTTTCTTAACAATTTATTTTCAGAAGCTGTACCTATTCTATTTCAACAAATTTATCCCAGTATTGAGGCATTTAATGTACGTACAATCAGCTTTACAATCCCATTCGTCATAGAATCTGCCGCCTGATTTGAACACCACTGCACAACTTCATAGAACCTTCTGGAACTTAGGAAACTCATCGTATAACGATGAAGTCGTAAAGCGTCTGTTCTCTTTCACTTTTTCGTCAACTTTCTGAACCAAATCTTCAGTAATGACAGAAGGTCGCCCACTTTCGACCCAAAGAAAGCTGCGGCTGTCAAGGTAAGCCGCTTGAAATTTCAAGGTAGTCAAGTTAAAACAGATTTGGAAATTATTCAGAACAATTACGTGGGACTAGCGGATGCGATAGAAAAACTACAAAATTCTTCGGTGTCGTTAGTGGAATCTTTGCAAATAGTGCAACATGTTCACGCACAGCTATACGCGATAGAAGACGCAAGAAATGTTTGTGTTTTAGAAAGGTTTGAAAGTGTTTTAGATAAAGACTCTGATTTTGGCACATTAAGACAAATTTGTGAAGGTGCGTCAACAGACCCGTTAACTTATTTGAAAGATTATTTTACTTACGCAAATATAACGTCACTAGATGTAGAACGTTCGTTTTCGGCATACAAAAACACTTTTCCTTCACGCCGCACTCACTTTGCCGAAACAACTTTGGAAACATATCTAATGTTACAAATATTAAATAGACATTATCCACTTTGTGATTTCACGGAGGACTGTTAAAACGGTAAGTGTTTGAGTATCACACGTATCACATTTAATTTATTTTGTGTAAACTTTTATGCGTCCGCCACTGGTTTTCAGCGCAGTTGCGTTGCTCTAATAATAATAGGAATATTTTTCTATATTTCGAGTAGACTAATATCTGAAATAGATTTTTAACGTAAAATTATTCAATTATATCATTACTAAAACTAATTTCTTAAATTCTGTAACAAAATACTTCCGTAACTTCAATGTTTTTTAATATCTAACACATTAGGCATGACATAAGAACTGTTGTCTACTATATACGTTTACATCATATTTAAAACAGTGCAGAACAATAGTAGATTACCTAATTGCATTCTAACTACCGTAGTAACGATTGTTGAAAGCGGGATTTTTTATTCCCAAGATTAGTAACTACGATAGCTATTTCATGTTTTAAACGTACCCACGGAGATCCACTGTTCATAGTTAAAAATAAAACTATTATGAAACGATCATATAATGACTTATTCGCTAAGATAATATAGAAACATTGTACTATGAGATAGGGAAAGCATAATTTCACTTTTTCAAGCAACTATACGGAACTGATCCACTTAAATATCGACTTTCAACAGCTTTTCTAAAGTGCCGTGGTTATCGTTATATAAACGCATTAAGAATCAATATCGCCCCTCTTATAGTCGTCATTCGCCATTGAACGCCATCAATGACACGGCACCCGTAATATTCGCGAAATAGTTGGCACTTTAAGGTTAACACCACGCCTGGAACCGCGCAGCACAAACACTTAACAATAAATAGAGTTATAAAGATATTCTAATAGCGGCCATATTCGGGCCCATCTTCCCCTAACTTTACGACTATTAATATCAAAGTATGAAAGACATCAGCGTCCATTAAAGCGAGCAAAATTGCATCGTATATGTGTAGACCAGCTGCTCGTTAGGGACGTAATGTGTGTTCGTATCTCAGAGCTTTATGCACATCCGCTCGCCTACACGTACATATGTTTACATACATACGTATCCTTTGTGATTACCGATGAGGATTCGGTTTGGTAATTAAAAATTCGCGATGTTCTGCGTTTTTAAAAATGTCCTGTCGGTTTTAGTCCCTTTTTCTTGTTTTTCGAAGTTATTGTTTTCAATACGAGACTGGATTTAAAATATTCGATTTATTTCAAAATTTCATGATACAAGAAATGGCTATGATTTTATTCATAGTATGCCATATATCAATATAAATTAAATAAAACGCAAAAAGTAAACCATTGAGTGCCAGTTGCACCTTCACGAAATAAAATTTAATCTTGAGTTAAATTAAAACGACAGGTGGAATGTGACGATTACAGTCAATTAGGTCGAACGACTATCACATTCTATCTTTAATTTAATCAAGATTAAATTTGAATCCTTACCAGTCCAACTGGCCATGAATCAGCTCAATGGGAAAAGAACAAGCGTCAAGCAATTTTTGTGACAGCAGTCTATACAACCAATAGAAAGTGTATGATTGATAGAATCCTCAATGTAGTAAATAGGAAGTAGGCGCCATAAATTCTCGGTCTGACAGGTTTATACAGGTCCGAGCGTGTTCAAACTCCGTTGCGTCATAGTTGCACATGTGCGAGGCCTACACTATATATATTACGGCTCTAAAAGTAGCAGTTTTTAATACCCAGCCAGACAACGTGACTAGTGCATGAAAATATCCCAGGTAACGAAAATTGAGTATCACGCGGTCATTACATTTTTAACAAAAGAAACGCATACGCCTAATCGTATTAAACAACTTTTCGACGACGTTCATGGTGACTTATCTCCTTCATATTCCACTGTAAAAAAGTGGGAAACATTTTTCCGTTTGGGGCAAGAATCTCTAGAAAATGATGAGCGCCCAATTGAACTGATAAGCCTCCAAATATTTCGAAATGGTATTGGCTGTCAACAGCACATAATAATAATAATAATAATAATAATAATAATAATATAATAATAATAATAATAATAATAATAATAATAATAATAATAATACTTTTATTGAATAAAAGTATCCGAAAGGATAGTAAAATCGATGGTCGAATACAAAAATTCTAACAAACAAACAAAAAAGCAAGAAAAGATCAACTAATTAAACAAAAGGAAAGGAAACAAAAACAAAATAAAGAATAATGCTAAACTAAACTAAACTAAACATGAAGATAAATACGAAACGTAGCGATGGGGTGGCTTATCCCTATAGATTAGTTGCTAGGGTTGAGAAACTCTTCTACACTGTAGTAGTTTTGCTCTATTAAATACCTCTTCGTAGACTGCTTAAATCTGGCGCTAACTCTTATTTCGCGAGGTAGTTTATTGTATAATTTTTTCCCAGTGCTCATTAATCCTCTATCAGTGAAATGCAGCGTACATCTAGAAATATAGAGATCACTTCTTCGCCGGATTTCATAGGGATGTATGTCGTTTATAACGGTATACTCCTCCTTGTGATTATGGTGGTAACACACGGCTTCAAGGATGTATAAAGACGGAAGAGTTGGAACACGCAACATTTGAAAGAGAGGTTTACATGATTCTGTAGGTTTTAGCCCCGCCAATATTCTAACAAGTTGCTTCTGTATACAAGTTGAACAGTGATGAGATCCCAGAGGAGTATGCCATATCCCAACCGCGACTGTATTTCAGTATAATATACAGACAGCAATGTATGTAATTACTAATGATACCTGATCCTTCGAGCTGCGAAACAGAAACGTTTTGGTATTTAACATTTTCACTAGGTGGTCACAGTGAACATTCCAGAGCAAGTTATCCTGAACATGCACTCCGAGAAATTTTGTTATCTCTGTTTGGGAGATGGGTTTATCGTGAATAGTTACTGAAGCATGTGTATTTTGTGTTCGCTAGCGCTTGTGAAAAAGCAAAGAGCTTTTTATTTTTTTTTTAGAAACGTTTACAAAAGAAACCGGCTTACTACATACATTGAATATCTTGCACATTACTTATTTAATAGTTCACATTGATTATTAGCAATATATAGCATATATCACCCATAAATTAAAAACAAATAGGGAATGAGTTAATTTTCACATTGTTGGTGGTATTGTTTATATCTACTCTTGAAAGTTACTACACTAAGTGACTTAAAATGTATAGGAAGGTTGTTCCAAAATAAAGCAATACGGTAGGTGAAACCTTTTTGATATGCAGCAATTCTGTGGAGTGGTACAGTTATGACATTTTTATGCCGAATATTAATATTGGGAATGTCCGTACGATAGGTAATTTTATTATACAAATATGCAGTCTTTTTTGTAGCTATGATTTTGTAAAATAAAACTGCAGAGTGAAGCCTGCGACGATTCGACATGTTAAACCACCCACACTCCCCCAGCTTATATGAAATACGCTCGAATTTACGGATACCATAGCAAAAGCGCAGACAGGAATTTTGAACATACTGGATCATCATCCTAACACCGCTACTAATACAGGATTTATATACTGAATCACAGTGATTAAAGAGAGATAAAATTAACGAATTGGTAAGGGTAAGCTTATTTTTTTCAGAAAGTATGTGGCGATACGAGTATAAAACCCGAAGTATGACCTCTGAATCAATTTATTAACATGTGTATCAAATCCTAATTCGCTATCCAATCAGAGACCCAGGCTCTTTACACAACTTGCAATACGCAAAGTGTCGTTATCAATCTTAATATTAATTAATGGTAAAATTTCTTTAAGACTTTAAGGCCGTGCGAAGTTGAGGCACCAAAAAGTGAGTGAATATTCTGGGTAATGATCGCATTGGCATGAGCAGCAGAGTTTCTTAGAGTTAGCATTGTGAAATTTAGAATTTAGATATATCTTTTGTTCCATACGTATTGCCGAAGTGACATAGTTGCGAATCGTTTCATAATAATCCCAATCTTGAGGTCTCCTTGTTCTCTTAAATTGCTTCAGCGCATCATCATGGGTATCCATCATGGCCCTGATTGTCGGCGTCAACCAAGGCGCACAAGGGCGCCATTTTCTAATATTTTTTTCAGGATTTTCAGGACATGTAGGTCATACAAATACAATAAGTTTGTATTAAAGAACTGTAGTTTATCATTTACATCATGAAGATATATAATATCAATCCAAGCAATACTTTCCAGATCATTTTGGAATGCTTCGAACCTAAACTGGGAGAAATCGCGAATTATTTTAAGGAACGAGTAGTTATTTGCTATTTGTATAGGCAACACGAAATAAATTAAGTAATGATCAGAAATATTGTTTAAGTCTTCAGTTCCCCAATCTGTAACTGGAAGTTCCTCTGAGACTAGTATTCTATCAATTAATGTCGCGGAATTAGCTGTAACTCTGGTTGGAGCAGAGATAATTTGTCTCAAGCCATAAATATTGACGAAGGAAGAAAGTTGAACCGCCGCAGGCCCACTTCCTGACAGTATGTTTATGTTAATTTCACCTAACAAAACTATTTCATCGCATTGAGGCAAAATTTGTGAAAATACTTGATCTAAAGAGTCAAAAAAGAAATTAAAATCTGCGGAGGGGGAACGATAAACGGAACCAAAAATATAGGTTTTACTTTTAATTTTAAGTTTAATCCACGTTTGTTCAGTATTTTCATCAAGAGGTATTGAAGTAAATGAAAAGTTACTTTTGAGATAAATACCTGTACCACCACCACGTCCAGCCCTATCAGTCCTTGCAAAGTTATAGCCATCAATGTAGATGGTATCAGTAGCCACATCTTTATTCAACCAGATTTCAGTAACAGCAATAAGGGCATAGTTTTTAGATAAAACGAAACCACCTATTATGCGTCTTTGCTGCATAAATTGAGGGACAATATTCGTGAAAAACGTCGAGGAAAAATGACAAGAGGTGTTCGATTATTACACGACAATGCACCCATACTGCCGCCATTTCACAAGCTGCCATCCGCAAATGTGACTTTCAAGAATTGGAACATCCGCCATATAGTCCGGACATGACTCCAAATATTTATTATTTATTTTATCATTTAAAGGAAGACCTAAGGGGACGTCGTTTTAAGGACTATAATGAGTTGCAAACAGCTGCAATACAACGTTTTGAGGGACAAACGTTAGATTATTTTTACAATGCGCCTACCTCGTAAGCACCCTGATTGTATTATTTCATAAAGTATTAATACCAGAAGGTTAATTTATGTTGAAAATGTCGTCTAGTCTGATCATCTTCCTCAGACACAATTAGCGGGGACTAAGTTAATTATAGTCCATTAGTTATATTACGTTTCATTATTTAATTTGTAATCATTGTTACTGCGACCAAGCAAAGGAACATTATCACTTTGATTGGATTACTCTTACATCTAGTTAACTAAGTCTTTACTGAATTAAACTCGGAAATGAGTCTCTTAATTTAATCTTTGTAATCTGTAATACTCATCAGTTGAATGAAAGGTTCTTTTTTAAATTTAAAAAAATATTGACTATCCTAACTGTTTACGTCATACTCAGCCTGACCCTTCCAATGCGGGTTATCGGAAAGATCTCACCACTGCCTACTAATTTACACACTAAACTACTTGAAAAGTGCGAATGCTTAATAACGTCAGCGTTTTAAAGGAGAAAAAAGAAATTTAAATAGGCAGGTTGTTCAAAGAGATCTTAATCCGGCAGTACCTTCTAATTGCGTGCTCGCAAAATTAAGAGAGTCGTCAAAGCAGAGGCGCACTTGCATAGACACAAAAAAAAATGAATCACGATAGCACAAACACATACAATCACAAACATACGCCGAAGAAGAAGAAGAAGAGAGATATAATCTGTAAATTACAGCGGCGTTGATTACGGTGTGTTTCTAATTAGGAGCGAACGAACGAAGCTAGTGTGATTGTCGTGGAGTAGATGGCGCTTTAGAATTCATGAAACACGCTCCCAGCAAATAATCTACGGTGCCCGTCCTTAATAATGACACGTTATATAGGGAGTGAAGCACAGTCTAGAAACCAATTAAGAGTTAGCAGTAAGACGCAGATGATGGGAAAGATTAAAGAATTACAAATTAGAGGTTACTTCATGCACGGTCCTTCCGTTTTGGTCCTATGTCGTGATTGAAATCGCGTTCTCAACTTTTTGCTGGAGAGCTACACCAAACTAACGGGAAATCTAACTTTGATTATATTTGTGGTTTCCTATAATGAAATTCCAACAATATATACGAAGGAATTATACAGCGATCATAGAAATCATCACAGTAGGACGCAATTAGTACGTAGCTGTTACGGCACCAAGTACTAATTATTGAATACTTGACCATTTATTCCAGAATTCCATGAATAAGGATAAAAAAACGCCAGGAATTCGTTAATTCTTGCCTGTATTAATTGCAATATATCACAGAGCATTCAAGTTGTTATACGTAAAATAAGTTACAAAAAAAATGCAATTACTCCATTGATTTAACTGCAAGTTTTTGAATTTTGTACGAATTCTAAATATTGATTTACTTTCTACTTAATATACTACTAATGTTTCTAGTATACATATTTACCAATAGTCGTATGTTCACTTTCAATAAATCATTTTTGAGGATATCTGTACGCGGACAATATGTAAACGGAATACCTAAATTCTGTAAAACAACGTATTTGATACGAATTGCGATATGTTTATGGTGAAATACTTTCGGAAATATGTAAAAACAATTATAAATGGATATAAGAATGCGTAGGTAATTATCAGTAATACTACAATCCGACTGGTTTGTTTCTACAGTGAAGGTTTCTACATTGGATAAATCAATTAAACTATACAAATCTCTACTTATTTTTCCAATACGTCATTCTTATATCTTCAAATGATGGTACTTCCACGTTTATTGCTGCAACTGTCTCTTCGCAAGCGTTATCTTGGCTTTATATGTATTCATACACAATGAGCTCCTAAAATATCCTCCTCCCCCAGGCTAACTTTTGAACGAGCTAGCGTTTTTAGAAAAAATAGATCAATTTCTAAAATATATAATTTTTCTTTGAATTTCCGACGTAATTAATTAAAATTAATCGAAATTATATCCACGGCGAAGAATCGAACCTCACATCTCCTGCTTTCCGCGTAGGCGTGTTAACCACTACACCACGAAGGCTATTCAAGGATCATTCGCTCTTTAATACCTACTTGTTATTATTTTATCTGCAAATATATCGTAATATTTCGACAGACAATTTTTAATTTTCCATGCCAAGTCCACTAATTTAATCAATATATTTTGGCTTCGGTCGGTGAATTATGAAATATATAGTTTTCCTTGGAATTTCCGACGTAATTAAACGACGTAAAGAAATCAAAATTATGTCCACGGTGATGAATCGAACCCTCGCCGCAAAGGGCAGTTCATTGTACCCCAACTGCGAATGATGACTCGGAAGTATACCGGACCCGCTAAGAAAATTTGATCCTAGCGGGAATCGAATACACAGTCAGGCGCAGGTCCTCTTACCTCTAGATCACCGATCCGTTTCTAAGCAGAAATAGGATAATCTAGCCTCGCAATCTACATAAAATTTCCGTTTAAACCTACGTTAATCCCTGCCGAGACGCAAAAAAAAATCGCTGGTGAATTGCGTATTTATATGTGGCCCATAAAAAATCTTGGTCTAGACGTCTAGAAAGTACTACAATAGAGAAAAATACCTCTAACGTATTCGGTGACCTACTGGGTTGGTAAAATGAAAAAGCAGTCAAATTAATTTTGAAAATCAATTTATTATCCGCTCTCAATGGAAACTAATTTGCTTGTACAGCATGTATTGATCATTCATTCATTTAACAGTAATAAAATTCATAATGAAATAAAAATGGAAAGCGTTACGTTATTTTTAGACGTTGGTACTATCGGGTGAGTGAAGTAGTTTTATGTTTGTAGTTGGTAGGAAACTGTCAACCTTGGAGATTAGGAAGATATACATATTCAGATTATACACAGTTTCACGATTCACATAGTTTGTACCAGATTACCAGATTGTATTAACACAAATATACACCGTTTTTGTATCGTTTTCGCCTTGTGTCAATTAATACCGCGAATATACAACACGTATCATCGCTTTGATAAAAATCTGGGACAAGGATACTATTATGACATTACCCATTTTAAACATGTCTTTTGTAAACTATGAAAAAATATGTCAAATTGTCTGTCAGTATCAATCGTAAATGGACAAGTCATTGTCACAAGATTGAAAAAACGTAAAAATGAACTCATAAAAGATGTCCCAGATTTTTATGCAAGTAATAACACATACGTTAGTATAACCAAAACATTTATCACTTCTAAATGCAAACGAAGAAATATACTAAAAAGTTTCATGTACAAAGTATGATTTTGTTAATGTTAACCATCAGCAACACTACTTAATTTGTACTTATTTCTTTAATTCTCATTTTCCGTTTTCACTTAATCAAATCGCTAAGCTTATGTATCCTTTGAAATTTCTAAATTCGTAAGAGAATTAGGTTGAAAACAAACACTTCTTAATCTACAACATCCTCCTTATACGAAACCAAATTACGGCGTCTTAATAACTAATATCTAATTAAGACTGTTTACATGGGATAAGATTAGATATACAGCAGGAATACACGATGACGAAGAGAATTAAGGGCGACGTCAAGTGGCGGATGGTTTTTCTCCGCTCCTTAGGGCATACTTGATTAATATTAGATAGCTCTAACCGTGTCAGTTACCAGACTTATGTATGTAGTTTCTACTTATACGGAAGCAAAATAGGTCATGCAGTTATTTGAATCGAATGTATTACGTGTATTATGTTATAAATCGCCACTTACCATTTACCATCGCTCCTATACAACCCATCGCAGTTTTACACAGTAAAATAAACTATCTATACTTCATTCATTGTGAGATTGCAGGGATAGAAATATAGGCGAAACATTCCTGGCATGTGATTGGCTAATAGACGAGGCAAATTCACACACACAAAAAACATTCTATTCAGTAGATGAAATGAAGTTGGATAAAACTAAATATCACCAATATCTAATGTTATTCAACGAGAAAACTATTTTGGCTCCTCTCATAGATATACTGCAAACTAACCTATATCTATCTCTTTCATAATTAGTTTGAAGCTAGGGTGTCAAAGTTTGTAATGTTTGTAACCATAGTAACTGTGGTTGAAAATGTCATTCGCTAAGTTCATACCGCGTTCCTGTTTAGTTTTGGACGTTTGCCTGTATTATGGTTTATGGTCTGTATTTTTCAGTGAATTATAATAGGTTTCTTCATTTCGTACTCGTTTAGTTCTCTTGCTAGAAGTTTTCGTATAAAAATCGATTTTTTCAAAGCTGCCTGTACGGTCAATTTAACAATAACAAGTATTAGAACTACAACAATAAGTACGTTTATTGTTTATGGTATTTGTAAATTATGTTACTAAAATATGTTTATTTGTAATACTACCGTCATAGACCCGAATTTAATGGGCCAGCAAGTTTTTTAACCTTCTACGGAAATTCACAATGCAATATTTTTGCTTTAACGTGGACAATGCATTTTCTCTACTGTTTTGTGCTCTGTCTGTTAAGTACAGAATTTGACAAAAATTAAAGAAAACTTAAAATAAGTAGACCGCGTATTCTGCTGATAGTTTCCGGTATGTCTACGAGAGGCGCCAAAATACGGAACAACGTCCATGGCCAGAGTTCCCTTTTTAGTATGTTATTCTGTTTGTTGGTTTCGGTTTTGTATTTATTGCTTTCTATTGCCGTTCGGTTTTTATAAGCAAATTGCCGCAAAATAGTTCTTTTTAGAGTTCTGCTTGCTACTATTGAACATTTGAAGGTATTGTGGTAATACTTGTATAAAATGATGCTGATAACAGTATTTGTTACAACAGTTTTGGTACAGCTTATGAAGAGGTATTTAACCCACCAACAACGCCATCAAAAAATCCTCAGGAAAAGCATGTTAGCAGTAAGCAAAGGTTAATGGTTTATACTTTGTATCTGGACCTTATAATATAACATACCATAACATATTGCACATAAAATACGAAAAACTATAATTCCATTCGATATTATACTTTGCTATTTACTACAAAATGTTGATAACCAATCTTTTACGCTTACGACGCTGTCAACTTACGATGATTATACAATTTCGATATTGTTTGTTTTCAGATTAATTAATTAATTTTCATTTCGTCTAAGAATACACCCCATTTCTTGTAAATAACGCAATTTCCAACCTCAAATTGACCTTCTAAGTAAGAGTTACTATTGGCAAAATCATTTTCGACCGCAAAAACTTTTAAAATGTGTCAGAAGACGATGCTGTATTTCGCCCAAATTTCAAATCAATGGAGGTTAAAATAAAACGTGGTATTTCATAAATAATCTATTATAATTTTAGAGAGTAGAAAAATTACAAGAAAAATAAAATGAAAAATGTGCAAAATAATAATTTAACTAAACTAAGATAATCTACCATGATATAAGAAGTCATGAGTAATCTGGTGCTAGCAATGGGTGCTTTTTAATTACTCAAGGTTCGAGCAATCCCAAAACACACCCAACAAGGAACCAATTGTAGCCACATATATTGTAGCGGAATTTTTTGAAATTTATCTTTTTTTTATACAAAAACGTAACGACTAATAAGGCATTTACATAGAGATTATTAACATCGATAAAATTCTCAAAAAAAAAACAATTTGTGGATTGATCTATACATCTAAATATTATTGGTACAATCGAACACATTAAATAAGTTAATTCTGACGGTTTATTTAGCCTGTCTCGTGTACGTTTTGTTCGAACACACTCACAGATATTTAGAGCTACATCATTAATGCGAATCCAATAACTTATCTGATCGGGCAACTTTGTTGTACGCACAATACCCAACAATTGTAATAAACCGATGGCGACCCAACTCATTTAAACTTTTAAATACGGTGTAGGTTCCGGAATACAGGCAATATAAAGAGATTATCCCGGATATATGCATGCCAACAGCGTTCAATAAGGGCTTTATATTGAACCGCTACACGAACCTCTTCAATCGGGATGCAGACGATTAGTAAATATTTAAAATTGTAGAGCTATTATACACGATCGATCTTATCTTGATTCTTCGCTTTGTTATTTCGTGCATAGGGACGTTTTTCCGTAAATAGAGTTAAAGTGGAAACATTATGATTAATTTTAGTTTTCGAGGAATACCTAATATCTAAACTGCTTTAATTAGAAACATGAAAATTTTTAGAATACATTTTTTCGGTGGCTAAAACAATGTATTAATCGTATACAGTTATCGGATCGTAACTGCGTCACTTCCGTCACCATATTCGTCAGTTCATAAGTTCAATTGCAATCGGCATCAGTATTGCCACCTATACAAATTTTTCGATAGATCTACCCATATTCTCTTCAATTTACCGATCTACGGAAATAACATTAAATTATACCAAATTTTAAGTTTTAAATTCTTTATTTTTTCATTGTTTTTAGGAGTTTAAGCCAGGAAATAAATTAAATTGAAAATTATTACTTAAATAAACTCTCTCTGCCTCTGCCATCTATTAACAGGTTAAAGAAACATTAATTTCAACTCTTGGAAATTCCCGAAACTCTTTTATGTAAAACCCCAAAAAACGTACGTTTACCACATTCATCGACAATTTGCGAGAGAGTTCTTTCGACTTACAGTTTGTTGAAAACAAAACAGGAAATCGTCTAGAAACAACAACAATCTCTGGTTTGTATACAAAAGAATACATACAAAAAGATGTGTACCATATTTTCCGGTTGAAAAAAATCTCATCTCAAAAATGACTGATTCACCTTTTTCTACAAATGTGGAGGATTTTTTCCACAAATAAATTTGATGAAAACAAAACAACAATGTTCATTAAACAACGAAACAATCTTTGACCTATTTCCAACAGA
This sequence comes from Dynastes maya, assembly GCA_029619315.2. Taxonomy (NCBI): domain Eukaryota; kingdom Metazoa; phylum Arthropoda; class Insecta; order Coleoptera; family Scarabaeidae; genus Dynastes; species Dynastes maya. Next base: position 40,325,176 of record JAROYE020000006.1, on the reverse strand, counting down.
GAGATGTTAATATTGAAAAGCAAATAATTCCTAATATGACTTCTAGTAATCTGTACCAAGATTAATATGGGAATTAATCAATCATTTTAAAAATGAAGAAATATATGTAATTTCAGCTACAGATAAAAAAGATATTTAATATTGATGTTTTCGTTATCTGTATACATTAATAACTTTATTATAGTCATATAAATTGTAATAATAAACTGCAATTTTGATTAATAAAAGCGTTTTTTCTTTTACAAACTTCAAATCTACCGAATTTTTCTAATATCTACCGAAAGCAATGCGTTATACCCTTAGTTTATTTCCTTAATTGATTATCGTTGCCTTTCTCCATCTTTTGCTCCATTGTTATTTTTAATTTGCTTTGTTTGCATCTCAGTTATATTGTGGCATAATTTTTTGAATTATATTCTTTCTAGGAAGTCGTTAAATGATACTACGTTAATAGCAGCACTGTAAATGATTGCTTATCTGAATATCTATCCATTATCTATCGTAATAGTAGGCACAATTGAATTTTTACACATACAATTTGGTTCAGAAAACATGTTTTTGTTTTGGAATTTAATTTTCATCTAAAAATTTATGCATTTTCTATTATTTAAACATTGAATATATTGAATATTTGGAAGCGAAAAAATGTAATCTAAATATTTTATAATGAGAGGTTCCATTTATTTTTGGAAGCTATCTTTTTTTCATTGAAATGATTTTTTGCTTATGCAATAAAGTATTTATTTGAATCAGCGATTAAATTGCATCAATATCATAAAAAATCAAATACGATATATTAGGAATTTCGTGAAATCGAGAAGCCGAGCTTATAACTCAAGCACGTACGATAAGCGACTGACTCGCTGCCTAGCATCTGGTATGTGCGCGGAGAAACTGAAGAATGGGGAGGGTGTGCTTACACGTAGACGTCAACCTTATTCGCTATATGTATGGGACCGGCGCTTATAAATAGAGAAATATAATCTTTCCTCGCGCCATAGGCGTGCGGTTTCTTCAATATTTATAATACTGAAAAAGAAGTAATAAAGCGAATAATAATAAAAAAACTAATCAAGAATTATAATATCTGTAAGGCTGCGAAACACTCAGTCTCTTAAGCAGCGTAATCAAGTAGGCTGGCGGATTGCATTGGAATTACTGAACATGAGAAGTAGAAGCACCATCATCAGTATTATAAGCCAGTGGATAAGAATCGTAAAAAAGTGATAGCATTTGATATGTTTCAATAGTTGTCTCGTGGAACCGTGTTCGCAGTGGTGAAAAAATGTGTTTATATTTGGAGAAAGATCGCTCGACATCTACCGATGTAATACATGTATGATTAAAATAATCTTTGAACTCAATTAATCGATTAGTCGAAGTACCATGACAAATTTGTTGTAATGTGATAAAATTGGAATCTTTCTCTAACACACTCTCCAACTTTTTTAAAACGCGAATATTTTTTGCGTCATCTATAGTGCATAGCGAGTATGTACTTCGTCCACTATTTGCAGTGACTTCACTAACAACAACGCTCTATTGTGTAATTGTTCCAGTGCGTCATGTAAACATTTATAGTAGCTATGAATACTTTGTAAATCTGTTTCAACAGAAGTATCTTGAAATTTTGACTGTCTCTCCTTAATAGCTGCAGCTTCAGTAGGATTGAATTGTGGAATAACAACTTTTACTTTTTTGAAATGTTCAGCATAATAAAAAGCTGCCTGCAACCAAGTTCCTCAACGTGTAAGAATCGGCTGTGGTGGTTCACGAATACCGGGACACTGCGTGAAATGTTCGAAAACGTTTTGGAGATTTGAGAAACACTTTTTTTGTACTTGATATTAATGCATCTACCCCGGGATAACATTGTCTAATAGTTTGTGCCACAAGATGTAAAGCATGCACAAGTTACATGTAAACAATCGCAACCGTGTTCAAGAAGAGAACGGCATACCACACTCATTGTCGCTGCACCATCGCTCATAAACATCAACACTTGACGTGTTGAAACTTGAAAGTTTTTTAACGTAGTAAGTATCACAGTCGTAATTGCCGCACTAGTACACCCTTGTAATCTTTTGCTAGCTAGTAACAGTGGAAATGTCGGTTTATGTTGATCCAGTACACGAACTATAACATGTATAACAGATTTTTTTTTACAATCTCTTGTCTCGTCAACACACAACCAAAGCAACTGATTTTTGAATGTAGATATTTTATTTTCCACCTCTTTGCGTACAAATAAAACATGCTTACGTGCCGTTGCCGTAGTTGGCAACTTCAACTCCGGGTTGTATTTGTTCCAAAAGTTCTTAAACGATTTCTTATCCAGTATGTTAAGTGACAAATTACATGTTATCATCATGACAAGTAAATCGATAATAAATTCATTTCTATTTGACGCTCCGTTTTTTCTATTTCTGTGTTTTGCACTATTTACATGCTTCCTACAGTCGTTCTTTTGCCAGCACGTCAAAGTTTTCTCGCACACTTTACAAACTATTTTAGCACCGTCGTAGAACAAATCTGGAAACTCACAGATAAAGTTTTTTACTTTATCAGCAAAGGGTCGTTGTTTAGCCTTGCACACACTAGACATTTTTAACTAAAAATTTTCTTGAATAACTAGTATTTCGCTTGTCTGATTTAGTTCACACGCACACGCCGCGCTAGTGATGATGAATCTGTACGAATTTGAACTGCTTTGCCACCCGGCAGATGTTTACGCATCGCATCAGACAGGCGCGCGCCGAGTTCCGTTGGCTGCTCCAGCTGTTACGGCTATGCTGGGACGACACGATTATATTACCTTACTTATAAATGAATCCTTTCCAACGCTAGTATAAATAACACATTTACATGGGCCGATAGCCTCACAATTTTGTAAAAAATACTTGCTAGTGGCACCTAATACTTGTCACATGCGTAAATAATAACAAATAAGAACTATTAAATAGGAAAATTAATTTATTTCAAAAGTATCAATTTGATACTCTTAAAGCACATAAACGGTATACAAATATCCACACAAAAGTTCAATTTAAAAAATGCATTGGTGCATCTACAATAAAAGTAAGTCTAAACTTAAATATATTGAATATAAGTATTTGTCCATGTTTAAAGGAAAAATTGCAATATATATAATCGAAAGTCTCTTTATTCCTTTAAATTTTATAAGAATTTACATTGCCATTGGCATCATCAGCCGATATTTACAAGATGTTTTTACTGAAATATAGCAAGATTTTTTTATACTTACAGTCTAAGAGTTAATTAATTGCTATGTGATAATCTTTAAGGATATAATGGGTGGGTCGTGAAATGTTGAAATTATTATTTGGGATGAAAAGAGGAGTGCTGTAATGGTTTTTTTTTGTTTTTATGTAATTGTAGTAGTGGTAAAACCACGTTGTTAAGATTATTAAAATAATAATCTTTAAGAATATATACTAATCTCAACAACGTGGTTTTACCACTATTACAATTACATAAAAAAAAAATTTCCGTTACAGCACTCCTCTTTTTATCCCAAATAATAATTTCAACATTTCACGACCCACTCATTGTATCCTTAAAGATTATCACATTAATTATCCTAACAACGTTTTTACGCCTTTGCAGTGATGTCGATTCCTAACATAGCAATTAACTCTTAGACTGTAAGTAAAAAAATATTTTGTATATTTCTCTTAACATTGTTATATTTCAATAAAAACATCTTGTAGATATCGGCTGATGATACCAATGCCGAAACCGGTCCCGACGTGAATTCTTATAAAACTTAAAGCAATAGACTTTCGATTATATATATTAAATATATTGTACATCATAAAATAAAAATGTTCAATTAGAATTTATGCACCCGGGGGGATATTATTGAAAGCGCACCGAAATTACGGCCTTGTGCAAATACATTACGATCAGTGGAGGCTGGTAATGACGTAAATGGGAGGTCAAGGGCAAGGCTTCGATTTCCCCGTATTTTTTATTCGAGTGCAATGTATACGATATGCAACGGAAATACGCGAGAGAATCGAAGCATTGTCATTGATCTCCCATTTACATTACCACCAACCGCCACTGAATACGATTGTATATAATAAAATATATATATTGTTAGGTACACTTATTGTGATCATTTCCTAGTATTCAGTCAATATTTCATAAATACTTGCCTACAATTCCATATCAATCGCAGATGGGCTGCGGTAATGCTTACGATCCTAGAGAACATCCTGGGGCTATAAAAATGTTATTTTCTGTCATTATGGGCTGATGTAAATCTGGTTCTCCGCCAATTACTTTCTTTATAAAGTAGTTTATGTAAATTTACAATACTATAAATAGAATGTCGACCGCCAGCTGCCTTTAAAGACATTCAATGCAAATTAGGGGGCTTTTCTAATTGATTATATTATTTAAAATATATTCTAAGTCCACCATTAACTATTCTTAGTTCCACAGATTGAAAGAATTCTATCGATTTCAAATCGATAATTGTCTGGCATATTTTATTTTACTAGAAAACATTACTGCGACATTTTCTTTTAATAGTTTATTTTTCCCTTAGCAAAAATTAAATGTTGTAAGTAATTCAAATTGCCTCTGACATTTGTACAGTACTATATATAGAGCGTGTTCACAATTTTCACTAAAGTTTCAAGTACCCGTAACTTTTATATATTTTTTTAAATAACCCCGGAACGAAATTTGTCTCTGAAGTTTAGTTTTTACGTATGGACCTCTTGAAAACATCTTTTACATCGTATATCAGTCATAATTTAAAGCCGGAATAATTTTTTTTTTGAGATGACTGGTAGAAGCAGAAAACACTCAAGATATTAAATTTGACAATGGTTGTTCGTGAAATTCCAGCACTTTCCAATCTTGTTTTTATAAGTTTAAAAGGTAACATTTGGAATAACATTAGTATATTGGCGACTACTGAAAGTCGGTTTCTTTCCTTGGTGTACAATAAGCAAATAACAAATGACATTTCAATTTCTATTCGCCGGTGTTAATAAAGAATTTGCAGAAACGTGAAGTATTCAATTTGACTTATTTTATTCAGTTTATTTCGATTTCTTTTGTCTGCTGTTAGCATTTATTCAATTTTGTACAGTTAATAAAAATCAACGTTATTTTGTAATAAATTTGTTTCTTGGAAAGTGGTCCTTTTTTAAAGATCTATTGTGCCAATAAGTAGTAAGCAAAAGGTATAAATTTAGAAACCATACAGGTTATTTTCCGCCTGTTATTACTGCAAAGACCTGTAATATCTAAATAAGCGTATTCTTTTTACCACGAAACTCTGAGCGACTGAGAAACCCAACAACACGCACTAATAACCGTGTTCTTTTTACGCACTCACGTCAGAGTTTTTCTGAGATTCTTGCTTCCCCCCGCACCCGTGAAGCATATGTAAAGAGGGGACAGCTTCGATGACTTTATTTGAGTGTGTTTTCTGAGCAATGCGCGGTAAATTTATATATGTCAGTTTTGTGTACTTTTCAAATTAAATTAAGAAATTAGTTTTCCTCATTTACCGGCTATATTCGGAATTTTGTGATTAATAGTAATTATTTATGAAAGTATACAAATAACGCAAGAGGCGTCCTCTTTTTATAAAATAACTAAGCGATTATAAACTGAAATTTTTGTATATAATCAGAACGTGAACCAGCTCGACTGAAAATAAGGTGATTAGATGTAAAGGTAAGAAAAAACGTTGTGCTCATACGGATTGCCCGTTTTTTGTGATAGCAATATACCTTTATGAATTGCCCGTTTTTTGTGACAGCAAAATACCTTCAGTATACCTTCAACAGGGCAGCATTCTTTAACTTACGTAGCCGGTAGTAGGAAAAATATCTTAGCGATTGCACTGAAACTGAATATTTATAAATAGAACGCTATCAGATCAGCGCCAAATATGGTGATTTTGAATCAATAAGTATGCAGTTAATAGGGTAAAAGGAGGACGCCTATGATAGGTTATATATATTTAATTTAATTTGACAGAGGAATGGCTTCCGTTTTTTTTTTGAAAGCGAGTTTGACCGAGTTCTCACTCAGCTCATTAAACACAGCTAATAGCTGTGTTCTTTTTAATGATATTGAAATATCAGTACAGCTGAGCTGAGTGAAGTAACTCAGTCACTCACTTAGAAAAAAAAAACGAAAGGCATTGCTCTGTCAAGTTAAATTAAATATACATAACATATCATATAATTTTATAGTCAATATTTCTTGCTCTTACAAGCGTCCTCCTTTTACCTTTTTAACTGTATATTTATTGATTCAAAATCACCATATTTGGCGCTGATCTGATAGAGTTCCATTTACAAATATTCAGTTTGGGTGCAATTACTAAGGTACTGAACTGAAGTTCAAATCGTAACCATTTATTTTTCCTACTAGTGGTTACATAAGTTAATCATTACTACCCTGTTTGAAGGTATATACCTTTGCTGTCACAAAAATCTGGGACAACTCGTATGAGTTCATTTTAACGTTTTTTCAATCATACCTTTACATCTAATCACTTCATTGAACTGGTTCATTTTCTAATCACTTGCAAAAATTTCAGTTTATAATCACTTAATTATTTTATAAAAGGAGGACGACTCTTATTATTTGTATACTTTCATAAATAATTAATCACAAAATTCCGAGTATAACCGGTAAATCGGTAAACCTAATCTCTAATTTAAAATATACACAAAACTGACATATAAATTTACTGCGCATGCTCAGAAAACGCTCAAATAAACTCATCAATGCTGCCCCCTCTTTACATATGCTTCAGCGGTACGGGAGAAAACAAGAATCTCACAAAAACTCTGAGGTGAGTGCGTAAAAAAGAACACGGTTATTAGTGCGTGTTGTTAAGTTTCTCAGAATCGCTCAGAGTTTTGTGGTAACAAGAACACAGCTATATCATTAAAAAGAACACAGCTAATACTTCTTAATTCTCAATAAGGGCGCTGCAGATTTGTTTACTCTGTTTTGATATTTTACAAGAAGCAACTGATAAAATCAAAATTTACTCGTACTGATTAATGAAAAAAATTTCCTACATACTTTGTATATTACACTGTATATATTACATAACAAGAGCAAAGTAAGTATAATTTTGCACATTTAATAATAAACACTTGTGTTTAATTAATTAATGTATTGGCTTCCGTGGGCGAATGGTGAAAAATCGGATTTTTCTTTATTTCTGGAACCTACTTAAATTTAATTATGAAACTCATTAATTAAATCTAATTACGTCGTTCACTCCTTGTGTTTATTAACGAGGTATTTACATTATAGATTAAAAGTCGGTAAGAAAGGTAATTCCTACAAAGCAATAAATAACTTAATTGAAACATATAAATGCAGTACTTTTACTAAACGAGAAATGGGGTCATCAGATGACGTTAGTCCGTTTCGAATTTAGATCCCGAGTCGGAACATTAGCTACAGCGTTCTTTGTTTGAATTTTACAATTTACTTATATTAAAACATTCGTTTTTCTCTATCTACATATATACGATTATGTAAAAATAAAGGACAAATAAAGGCATTATCTTTGATCAAGTGATACATTATAAGGAAAGAAAATAAAATACCAAATATTAATTTGATGTCAAAAATGTCCTTGAAACAAAAATTTACTTGCCCGAGTATTTTTCCACGATATCACTATCTAGAAAATTATTCCGTGTTACCCTTTAAATGGGACATACTATATTTTATATTTAGACTCTTTAATTTAGTTTACTCTGCATTAAGCTGCATTCACAACCTCAAAATTAGTATTTATAATTAACAGTTATAATTCGTGTTTAAAGTATAACAGTAGTGTTTAAATGCGTCCGTTCGTAACGCTTAATTTTGATAGAAGCGGAGAAGTTTGTGAACTCGAAACTTCTACGTTCAATTAGTACGTACACGCAGTGTTGCCAGTTCCGGCGATTTATCGCCAAATGGGCGATTATAAATGATCTCTTGGCGACCTGTTTTTAAAATTGGCGATTGGCGTCAGGTGTGGGCGACTTTGCAAAATCGATTAATTAAAGTCAGATTTTAGAATTAATTTTAAAAAATTGAAAAGTTTATTTACTCGTTTATTTTTGATACAAGTACAACTTGAATCTTTCAATAACAGATGTCTGTGAAAATTTATTATGCAAGAAAGCAAGAAAAGCATAAAGAAAGCCAGGTAAATAATGCAGAGGTAAATAATACCGGTTAATAAAATAAAAACACCAAAAAGTATGGCGGTCATTGGAAACTAAAACATGGTTGAAACTTGGGATGACGACCGAAGTTTTAGAAAAAATGAAACTTTTAAGTTTCACAAATATTTTGAATTAAATTTTAAAGCTTTAAAAATAAAAGCGAGATATTGGTAAAATTTAAGTTACTTTTCTCTAAAACTTTGGTTGTCATCCCGACAGTTTGAATCACACGTTAACAACATTAAGTTATTGTTCTAGCCTTCTCATAAAATATGTCCCTGCATTTATGATGAATTAATAGATGATATTAAAGCTGGTATTTATGGAAAAGTGATTTTCCAACAAATTACCTTTAAAGAGTATTTAAACACAAAAATGCAAGTGGCGCTACCGCTATAGCGTTTGAAGAATTCGTTTGTTTTGTTAAAGATATTATCACCGCCATCTAGTAGTGCTACAGTAGAAAGGATTTATGGTAAAAATAAAATCTAGAAATAAAAAGAAAACCGTTACGTTAAATTCAATTCTAACAGTTAGAATACATTCATACTCGCGGTATACCGATTGGGAAAATGTGAAATTAGCCATATCGCTATCCCCTCCTCGCTCTCAAGCGGAGGGGTCAGCGGCAGTCGATGGCTCAAGGTTACCGATGTGGTTAGTTACGAGGTAGATTGCCTTATGTGCGGACGATCTTAGTAAGAATTTCTAGAGTATTTACTTTTCTTTTCTTTCATTTTCATCAGAATCTGTTTTTATTTTCGTCGTTAGAATTCCTTATTAATTTCGGCTAAGCTTCGCAGCAACAACAAAATAAGTACGCAAAACTCTCATTTCCAGGCGACCTTGACTTCAAATTATTACGTGCGCTCTTCGCACAGTACGTCTACATCCAGACATTGTTCGAATTGTATTAGCACGAATTGCTTGGATTTCACTCAGTGCCCTCCACGCTCTCTCGCATGTACGGCGAGAGAGCGAGGAGGGGATACCGATATAGCTAATTTCTCATTTTTCCAATCGGTATACATTGCAAAGAATTTAAAATAACAAAAAATGTGATACAAAAATTTCACACGGGTGTAACGTATCCTATTAGAAAAGAAAATACGGAAGAAGGAGATATTAATCTGCTAAATGTTTTAGAAGAGAACACGTACCGGATAGTTCGTTTTGAAAAATACAAAAATTTGTCTTTTCTGTGGATCAAATTTGTGATGTTAAAATGGCATTTTTTTGATTTATTTTTATTGCAATAATTATAAGAGCTCTTATGTTATTTATTTAATAAATGTAATTTTATACTCACGTCTCTTTCTTCTTATTTTAAAATTTAATAAAAAGTATTCTTTATTAGCTAGTTTTAAACGATTAGCCTATTAGAATTCTTTGCTACAAATACGTTCCACAATATAATTGCTTTCGCCGCATTCATTAGCAACTTTTTTATGTCGGCGACTTTAGGCGACTTTTACCAAAGAATATGACGATTTTCAGTCTAGAAGTACTAGTAACATTGCGTATACGTAGAGTTGACGCATGCGTTATTTTGGAAACGTACGAATATGGTCCAGGCAACAAGGTTATGTTTGGTAAAATGATCTTTGGGTAATGTTAAACCCATGTTCAAACGTACTACGTAAGGATAGTGATTGAGATTCGGTGGATTAAATTAGGTTTATATTTGGACGATTTGAATATATCAATGGTTTTCATGTGCCTCCTAATCCGATCGATAATATACTAACTCTACATTATCGAATTAATTATAATGATCAATGTAGTTAATAGAGGACGTCACAAAAACTACAGATTAATTGAAATTAGTGCGTGTTGCATTATGAATAATTAAAAATCGTGAATTACTGCGTTAGTTACCTTGCTTAACTATAAGTTGGAGGTTGTGAATGTAGCTTTATATCTATCAATAATCGAATGGTAAACAGTGTAAAAATGCGATTTTTGTTAAGTGTTAAGTAAATGGGAAGTATTCAGAGCTGATATACTTTAGAATAAATAAAATATTAATTACGGTGAGCTTTTCTAATATTAAAATACATTTACAACATAAATGTATTTTAATATTATATATATATATATGTATGTATATATATGTAAATCTAAAATCTATTTTCCACTCTACTTGAAAAACTGAGCCTTGAAAGAAAATGATTAGTTTTTTTTTATTCGGAAACCATAGGATAGTTACTTGATGCTTCAATTTACCCAACATCAACTTTTGCTAAAATTACAATTGCCCTTCGTCCCTTAATACAGACGATGGTATTGCAACTTCAAGATCAACGTCCATAGGTTGCACAGCAGCTGGCACTGCGTCAGGAGTTGCAGTCAGCTCACTCCCTATCAAAGTGGATGTTTGTATTGCTGCTGTATCAGTTAGAGTTGTAACTAGAGGCATTAATGTAATTGTTGATGTAGCTACATTAGAATTTTCAACAGAATTAATCAACGAATCAGACATTGATAAGAACTCAGAACCAGTATCGTCAATGTTTTCAATTTCAGTCTTAATATCTGTATTCTCGTTAGTATTGGTATCCTCACTGATTGTGGGTTGAGGTTGAATTGAAGCATCTGAAAAAACTGAAGCAACACCTACGGTTGACGAAGATGTTGAAGGTAAAAGCTCTGGATTAGAAGACGTGACCGTGGGTTTCGGGGCAATTGGTATAGGAGTAGTTCGAACTGGCAATGCAGTAGGGGTATGTGTTATAGCGAAGAATACGCCACCCGCTGGAATTAAAGAAGTATTGACAACTGGTAGCGTATTAATTACCGTACTTGTCACCGGTACACTGGTCGTGCTATTAGGTACATTACTAACAGGTTCAGTGGTTACTGTGCCTTGTTTCTTAAGAAGATCACCAAATGAAATTGTACTTTTTCCACTGGATAATATATCGGTAATTCCTATAGCGGAATTTGTCGTGGATGGCGTGAGTTGTTCGTCACTACTAGTTGCATTTGCAGATTTCGCAGCTGGTTTTTCGGTGCATTCATGGTTCCACCTAAGTCCCGCTAATTTAGGTATAGCAAACTGTTGTCGACATGCGAAACATAGAACAGATTGTTCACTTTTATGCAAAAATCTATAATGATCTAATATCTCGATGTAGGCTCGTTCTCCAGCGTATATCTTCGGGCACAATATACAATGATACGTTACGCAACTGTTAACGGCTTCCACAAATTTGTAAAGTTCGGGGGACTTGTTGTTTATTTGATCGTTTATTACGTTTAGGCTTCTAAACGTGGTATCTTCTGTCGAAACATCTTCTTCGGCTTTAAATTTTATTAATGTGTACGCCATCTTTGGTATTAATATTTCACAAAAGTTAATAGCATTTCCATCTTTTCTGAAAAATAGAACAATATCATCAGTTGATTTATAACCTAATTATTACGTACACTACCGCTTATAAGTATTTGGGCACCCTTGTATTTTAGATTTTTGTATACAAAGAATGTATTTAGGAAATACATTCCAGCATTATTGAATAGTATGCTAATAATCAGTAAGATTCACTTAAATTCATTAAATAATATCGGTCTATTTACTTCTTTTATCTGTAGGAGAGGCAATACCGTCGTAAAAGCGCAGGTAGCAAAGACAACAATGAGCTATTTCTTGAAATTCCAGGAAAAATGTAACAGTTGGTAATTTTACTATGAATCATGAAGCTATAATAAAGCCATTCGAAGTAATATTTTTAAATTACAGTCAGTTATCGTTCCATGTTGGTAGCGACAACATCTCTAATGAAAATCGATTATAATTTTGTTTAAAATTTTAAAACATGCCGAAACAGAAAGAAATTAGTGTTGAAATGCATGCTCTGATAGTAGCACAACATAACTTAAGCATAAGAAAATTACGTTTGAATTCATTTATGGTTGATTATAAAATCAAAAAATACAATGAAAGTGGCAGTTTCCTAAATAAAGTACGAAGTGGTAAACCAAGGGCGACGACATCAGCTCAAGATATTGCAATCGTGGTGGCCAACAAGCTAAATATATGAGAAAAACAGCTCTAGAAATCGCCGCAGAAAACAATACTGTACTTCCGAAGCCGATTAGCGTGTCCACGGTTAAATTGCTTCGCCAAATTAATACGAAAAAGAGGTTACAATTAGCACGTGAACATCGAAATTGAACGGTAGAAGATTGGAGCAAGGTATCCAAATTCGAGATTTTCTGATTCGGTAATGATTCGGGGTTGTAGTACGATCCGAGATCCGTGGTGATCTCGTAAAAATTCAATGCATAATGAGAAAAGAGCAATACAAACGCATCTTAGAGGAAAATGCAATATCTTCTGATGTAAGAATTTTGGGCCAGAATTTTGTATTCCAACAAAACAGTGACCCAAAACACACAGTTGGAAGAAGAAGGGACGCTAGCAATCATGAAATGGCCACCCCAAAGCCCGGAATTAAAAGTAAAGGAGGACACATAGACGAATCTAAAATTTAGGTCAAATACATAATTTTAACTGTTAAAGTTGTATATTTGTGAATACTTAAATACCAAGTACATATTTTAATATTTCCATTTAAATATTTAACGATTTACCCTGAAGTTTGAGGTGCCCAAATACTTATGAGCGGTAGTGTATACTGATCCAAATTAAATGCTATCTCCATTACTATAAGATTTTCGTTCAAATTAGCAAACTAGCAGTGCTTTACCGAAAAAGCAATTGCACCACGCATTCTGTATATTTTTTAATATTCAAAAAATAATTTTATTATTATTATTCATGTTATATAAAAAAAGAAACTAACGCTCAAGTAACTATCCTATGGTTTGCATTTCAATATCTTTTGTATTTGCAAGAATAATGTATTTTGAACAAAAACAAGTGAAAGATTCTTGTTTTTTCACAATTCTTTAAAGTATCCCATGAACTAGTTGAATATTACTTAATATCTTACAACTAAACAAAATCAAAATAAGTTTGCCTGTGCAGGGTTAAACGGGTGAAAAATAGGTAAGCTCTTGTCCATCTAGAAATGAATCAATATAATATGGGTTCCCTATGTCTATTTCTAACAGGTTTTCAGATATGTATAATGTTGCTCTCAATCCTATAAATTTCGACATATCTATTTCCTTCAAAAAAATCCGAAATTAGCCACGCTCATCCGGATTTTATAATAAGCATATTGCGTAAGTTGTTCGCTATACTATGTCAAGTTTTCGTAAATTCTATTTTTTATAAATTACTTGCATTTTTATTTGAGTAAAGCCACCGCACTGACGCCACTGGTAGGGAGTGTGGCGGTCTCTAATCATTATTCAAAAACGTTTATTTCCTAGAGGCCGCCGAGTAACGGGCCATCACACTTCTGACAGAAATAAACGTTTTTTTAAATATTTCCTTTTCAATTTTATATTTCCTTGTTGCAAAACGGTTTAGAATCTTTCTCTACACCTTGCTTTGAAGCCCAATTACATTTTGACAGTTAGTGATATTTTATTCTTAAAACTTAATCCAAAATGCAAATTCCTACGGCGAAATTACATCTTTTTTAACTTTTTGTACAAAGATCAACAATTAATATTTGATATTAGCCACATACAACTGTTTTTTAGATCTATTCTACTAGTCCATGAATAACTAATAAACATTTCGGGTTTAACGTAATATTAGTAAAGGATCTTACTGATTTTCGTTGTTGATAACCATCTTCTTATTCCTAATATACGTTTTTCGGCCTATATTGAAACAAACTGATGTATCAGTTGCCATTGTATTAATTGTTTTCCCCGCCTCATTAATACTACTAAATATGTTACTTTCTTCTATATCAAGAATAAACTGGCGAAATACCTCTTCTAATTCGGTAATTTTGACTACGAATATCTGAAATGAAAAATTAATGTTCATATGCCTGGTTTAGAGTGAGTTATGTTAGAAGCATATTAAAATAATCGCTACAAACACTAAGGTACTAAATTCAATTAAATTATTTCAATAACTAAGACACCAATGAAGTTTGAGTTTATTCATAGACACCTAGTGAAAAAGGTAAAGGTTATAACTGCAGGAAAATTGCATTTGTTCTATGAATAACGGCAACATCTGACTAGGATAGTGAATGAAGGTTGTTGCCTTTATCTGTTTAGTATCCCTCGAAATTTCGCAATTACATTCTATTTACAATCGGGATACCGCTACATGTGAACCTTTTAAAAATGGAATCAGCGCTAACAGTTACCACTAGAGTGAGGTAATTGTATCTGCGATACATAGGCGTTTCACCGGAGTAGCGGGCTGTTAATGTTCCATAATTCCGATATAATCCGCCAACCCGCTTGATAACACTGCTTAAAGGCTGAGTAGAACAACTTTTCAGATGTTATAATTCTTGATTACTTCTGTTATTATTATTCGAGTTATCTTATTTTTTGGTATTGTGCTTACTGAAGGAAGCGCAGGGACATTACCTCCCTGTAGTTATCACCTTTATGCAGATACTCGCAAAACTGAGCGTACAGCAACAAGAAAATAAAAGCAAGCGTGTTATTGCAAAAAAATGTTATAGAGCAAGAGCGATCGTCCTATGATCACTCGATTTTACACGAACTCAGCACATTTAAACGTGCTCTGTGTTGAATATCATTTGCTTGTCAAAATTACGTGAACGCAAATTCAGTTGTGCACCTTTACAAATTCAGTTGTACACGTTTACGTCAATTATGAGGCGGTCTTAAATCTTCATACATTCCAAACATAATTGTTAAGCCTGTTTTACACACCGCTATTTATTGGTCAATTGATTGAACAAGTTGGTCTTCGATTTTATCGCACCGTGTAAAACAGCAAAAATCGGTACGATTTCTTGCACAATTTATCGTACGATTAATTGAATTGAATAGAACATGTTCAATTTTCCGACGATTTTTCACTAACTTTGCTCTCTTAATACCAACCTAGTAATAAAAAAGTACCTACGAATTTTTAGTGTTTTTAAAGTAAAGCGAGAATAAATTTGATATATATGACAATTTTCTACTTAATAATTCCCCCGTTCACCTATTAACGAAACTAAACGAGCATACACGATCCCTAAAAAATTGTTCAATTTATTGTAGAGTGTGAAATAGCATATTTCTGCCCATTTCTTGGTCAAGAACTTGTTCAATTAATTGACCAATAAATCGCGGCATGTAAAACAGGCTTAACACACGCTAAAGCCCGTTTTACACGTTGATCTTTGATTTTATTATACCGTGCAACACGGCAAAAATCGATACGATTTCTTGAACAATTTATCGTACGATTAATTGAATTTAATAGAACAGGTTCTACTTTTGCCAAGAATTTTCCCAAAATTTTGCAGTTTTAACACCAACCCAGTAACAGCAAAGTACCTGCGAATTTTATTGTGTGTAGTGTTTTTCAAGTGAGGATAAATTTCGAAAAATTAAGATTATGATGTAAGGGATATTTCAAATTAACTAACCGAAACCGAAGTAACCTTACCTAAATCTGTGCCTATACCAAAATAACCAAAACATTGGACAAAAGCAGATTACCAATCTATTTTGATATACAGAGGAAAATTTCTTATTTGACAATTCCCCCTCCCAACTATTAACGAAACTAAACAAATGAACCTGATCGTTAAAAGAATTGTTCAACTTATTGTAGCATGTAAAGCAATGTAGTTCTAAATTAGTATTGAACAATGAGGAATTTCACATACTTACCCCTTTGAGTTTTTGGATAATTTCCAAGAATTGTTTACAATAAGCATGAATATAATCAATGCTATACACTTTAGCCTTTGTAGCTTGGTTCTTTTTTCGTACATAACTTATAAAATCAACCTTTGGACTACAGACACTATCACCACATTCTGTGATATATCGTTGAAACTCATGTAAGTTACTTCTAGATAATTCAATATCTGGTAATTTTATCATGACGTACACGTAAGGATAGTTTAAAAATTGCGCAGCAGTTAATGGTTTCCAAGGTTTTTCCGCATGTTGCTTAACAATAATATCACCTAAAAAAAAAACAGCTTTTATATGACATTATTAAATATAATAAAGACATACCATCCATTTCAATAAATACTATATTATTTAGTACATTGGGCTGTCCGGATATAACTAAATTATAAGGAGCATCAGGCTTGTTTCTTTTACTGATAACATCTGTCTGTACTTCTTGAGAAACCATACTATCATTCTTTCTATCTACAACCTCTTGATTGAATATAAGCTCGTTTCGCAAAACATAATTAATTTTGAATATCAAATACCGCTTGAACTTTTCAATATATGCAACTTTGGCTCTTTCATTAGTACATATCTCATCGTACTTCTTCCATCCAGGCCATCCCTGGATGTAATAACATAAACATTCCGATAACACATATTTCATACGTGTTGTTATATTTCTAATATTGAAGTGCAAGTCCTCTGTAAGAATCTCAAGCACTTTCTTCATATTTAACTGAACTACTTCTCCTTTCAAGATTGTATTAATGCATTCACGAAGATGGTGATCCTTTGGTATTATCTTTCGTAAATTCGGGGTTTCTTTTAAGAAAGACTTTTTGGTAGACATGGTCACGTATTTTGTCTATTTAAAAGCAATTCCACGATTACAACATAACAACAAATGGAAAATACAACTCTATATCAGGTGTTGGTGTGTAATAAATATTGTATATATTGGTACATAACCTGGGAATCTGCGATATATACTAGCATAGAAGAAATAGCAAATGTGTCTGCAGGAGTTAGGGACTCTTGAAATGGAAGGAAAAAACTATTAAGGGCCCTCTAGTGAACATACCACAAACTGCAACAGTAATGGTTTGTAACTAAGATTTAGAAGTTTCTAACTGTGGTGGAAAATATAATTCACGGCATGCACACCGCCATATTTCCAAGAGCTGAGGACTCTTGGAACTGAACAAGAAAACTATTTTAGGTTCTCTAATATACACGCCTCAAACTGACCAATGTCAATCATAATTGGTTTATAACTAAGGCTTTGAAGTTTGTAATTATCCTTGTTCAAAATGTCATTCGCTGGGTTCATATCGCATTACTGTTCAATTTTGTACGTTTATCTATAGTTCTCAGTGAGTAATAAGAATGAGAAATTTGTTCATTCTCTACTCGTTTAATTCTGTTGCTTGAAGTTTTCGCTTAAAAATTAGTCGCTTTAAAACTGCTTCAACAGACAAATTTGACAATTACAACTACTGTAATAGATAAGTTTATTATGACGGATTACGTCGGTATTTGTTACAATACTATGATCATTGATTCCAATCTAACAGTCATTGTTTTAGCCTTAGGGTGTGTTTATAATGAAGCTGCGATGATCGATGAGAGCAGTGCGGTAGCAAAACGGACCAACCAATGAGCGCCATTCAATGAAGCGCTGTTCATTGATTGGCCCGTTTTGCTACCGCACTGGTCTCATCGATCATCGCAGCTTCACTATAAACACACCCTTATGCAGAAATTAGTTTAGCAATATTTTTGCTTTAACATAGAAAATGTATTGTCTCTATCCAAAAACACATTACATTAAAGACACCTATTTTATCTATGAATGCAGTATTGGATTCCACTAATAAATGTATATGCAAATCAAAACTTGTATTTTGTGCTCTAATATTTGTATTAAAAACGGAGTTTGACAAAACTTCAAATAAATAGACCGCGTGTTCTGCTGATAGTACTCCGGTATGTCCACTAGCGGCGCCAAAATACTCGTACACGTCCACGGCTAGAGTTGCTAAAGAGTTATTAAAAGATTTTATTGCTTATAGTCCTATAGTGGCAATAGGCAACATTGTTACAGGAAACTGTAACGATTGGGTATTTACAGATATCCGTTTTCCTTATCATTCTATATAAATTATTTTAAAAAATATACAAAGCTGAGACATTTTTTATTTATTTAAAAAGTATGACAAGCAGAATATGATTAAATATTCTTTAATGAAATTTATATAAACGGCAGGGTCCTCTAGTAATAGTGTGTTAAACTGTGGTATAATAAAGAAAGCTGTTAATTTTGATGATGCACTTTTCATATAAAATAATGAAATTGATACGTTATGTAAATAATAAAACATTAGCCAGTCTTACCATTAATCGTCACTCTATTATGATGACCAATAACTTTCCTTTTAGTTATAATACATAAGCAATAACTTGCTAATAAATTCTATATTATGCTGAATATATTTGCTTTTTTAATTAAAAGGAGAAATGCTATAAATTATTAAATAATCCGATTTAGAAATTTTAATTTCTTCAAAAGTGCTTTGTTATGTTTTGAAAATCTCAAGTAAGAGGACGCCACAGTATTTTGTCTGCATTTGATATTCTCACGTGTTTACAAAACGAGCATACCGACTGAGTTGTTATGAAATCAGCCAATACATTCGCAGGTGCCTCCCACGTTACACAGTTTTGTGGGTAAACAGACCAAGAGGGTCGATTTTAGCGGTGCGAATTACGTACGTTCGGTGTGTTGTTGTGCGATTTGTAGAATGTCCGCGGTACAAAGAACTCCCGAAAGTGATGCATGGGCCTTATTAGCCCTGAAATCGGCGCCGGCCAGCCCCTCAAAGGTGCAATGGAGCCCCGAGGAAAAGGGCGAAGCTATAGCACGTTTGGAGGGCCGCGATTTTGAGTATTTCGTGCGACAGAGTAAAATAACAATCGGCAGGAACAGTTCGAGGGGTGATGTAGATGTTAATATGGGTCATTCTAGTTTTATATCTCGGAGGCATTTGGAAGTTTTCTTCGATCATCCGTATTTCTACATGCTGTGCAACGGGAAAAACGGAGTCTTCGTCGACGGTGTGTTCCAAAGGAAAGGGGCCCCATCGATACAATTGCCCAGAACGTAAGTTCAGAATTATGTAAACAAAGTGTGCCTTTGCAATGTGTATTTTTTTATCGAGATATACATACAACAGTGTTTGTGCATGTTTATATATCGAGTAGGCCTTGAGGTTACAGCACATGGCACCTCGAAGTTGCGTCACGTGTTTTTTTCATTACCCACGATACCAAGACGGAAAAGTCGACGAAAAATCGATAGACGACAGGCAACATTGTTACACCTCACCCCTTTACAAATTTATAAATAAACATCCCATGATTCTAATCATTTTGGAAATCCATGTGAAGAATTTATTGAGCCGGTGACGTCACACTATATATTCGCTATTTCATTCTACGCGGTACACATCTCTATCTAGGACGCTGTTGTATTTTGATCCTTACGATGGAGGCGATTTTGGACTACCTTTCAGCATCAACCTACACCACCATACTTGTAAATACAAATAAAACCAGTATATTGACGATGGCTAAAAACATTGCAACATTCCTGTGTACATTTCGTTATTTTTGAACACGTGGTTACGTCGTTATGAAAACATGCTCGAGCTGGCGCTGCTTGTCCTTCTTCCATAATCTCATCCCTACTCCTTGTGCATGAGATATTTGTTTATTTACACAATGGGAATGTGTGAAATAAGCTAGTAAGATTATGAGAAATTGAGTAAATCGATTTTTCGCAAATTTGTATCGGTCCTTATTTATTTTGTGATGTGCAGTATGCTTATAATCAAAAATAAGAATACAAGAATGTATTATCCAGTGCAGTGGATTTAGACCATGAAATTTACACTAAATCTGTGTATATTACAGCTGGCGCCACTTGTTGTCTATTATCTTTTCGTGTCATCTACGTGGTATATTTGTTTATTTACACAATGAAAATGTGCTAGATAAGTTTCTTAAAAATAAATAAAATAAGATCTAATTGGATGTATTGTCTTGGTATAGTAGTCACATTTAATAGATTTTTATATGTAACAGAAAAAAGGATTATAATAAAGTTATGATTGGGTTAGTCCATATCAGTTCACCCAGACCATGTCACCCACCACTTCAGGTTTTTATGACGCTTTTTGACCATTCGATTTTTTCTGGCCTAAGTCAAATACTTTCCAAGATATTAAGGTTCAAAGTTTATGGCAAAAGGCGTTTTTTCTAAATCTGCAACTCCGCGGTATTGTGGCCAGTAAGAAAAAAATCATAATTCGGTGAATTACAAATATTTTGATGCCAAATTTTTATCATTTTTTCTGTGAAATGTGCAAATACTATTAAAAATAGTGTTAAGGCTTACTGCGTGTGCTTCAACATTTTGAATTAAGAAAACGATTTTTTCAAAGTTAGATTAGGGCGGTGGGGCATGCTAACTTTTGAATGACAGAAGCTAGCGTTTTTAGAAGAAATGGGTCGATTTCTATTTTTGCCACCTAACTTTTATCGTTATCGGCAGATCAATTGTATTTCCGGTGTCACCGGAGGTGACGTTAACTTTCTTATTTTAAATAGAACACCTGTATATTTTTACATTTCTGGTAAGGTAATCGAAAGGCGAATCCAAAGATACCATATATGTTATACTTTAATTTAAGGAATATGACGATATGCAGCAATAAAGGTTTTGGTAATCTGTTTTTGCTGTTACGCAAAGTTGGTTAGGAAAAAACGTCAAATGTTTCTTGTGACGCCAGACTGATCTGAAGAGCTCGTTACTAAGCAAAGTAATCATAACAATTGCCAAACTGTCAAATCTCAATTCCAAAAGTGTAAATTATTCTTGTTGTTTATTGTTATTATATCTCGTATTTTGTCATACGTTCCTTCTTTGTTATTATTTTCTTTCATTTTAACTTGTTTTGTTAATTGTTGTTTAGAATATGACATGAAATTAATGGGATTTTAGCTACCTGTGTAATAGTTTAGACATGAAATAAATAGTATTCAACATGTACTCATTCATTTTAGTGATCATTAAGCGGGAGAATACAAAAACTGCAAAAACTTTTTCAACCATTGTCATCATATCCAGGACCTTAACTTGACAACCATTTGGACATTTTTCGCAACGAGTCATTGAAAATCTCCTTATAATGGGATTGGAGGAGCAGTAAAGCGCTTAGTTACAAAAGAAAGTCCTGAAACTTCTTTGGAAAATATAGTTGATGGTGTTGATAAAGTATTCAGCTTTTAACAAAGATAGAGAATAATCATTCCTGGCTACTGAAAAAAGAAACCATATGAGAACTTGCAACAGTTTGTGTGACTGAAGGAACTAGAAAAATTCATGTGAATGAGGACTTTAGTTTTCAATTTCACAGGAGAAGAAGTTCCTACCAGAAAGTTTTCAGAACCCTACTTTACTTCTTACATAGCATGTGTTTATGACAATCACTGTTTTTTTTTGAAGTATAGTGTCAAAGCTCGAAGAGGAAGTTCACCTAAAAATTAAATTTATGCATCCTTTGGAATCAGCTCAGTCATTTCACTGGTCTTCAAGAAAAGATATTTGCTCTAGTTACCAAGCGATCGGGTTGAATCTACTACTACCCTGCAAAAAGACATGAATTTGTGCAACGGCAATATTTGCTTGTTTCTAGCAAGCCCCGTCACTCATACTAACACGTAAGAATTTGTGATTGGATGATTCATTGTTTATGTATACTGCACACGATCAAGCCTATGACTATGTTGTGACCGAGCACCAGCAGATCGGATGGATGACAGAGTTAGATAGACTAACTCTCACTTTGGTTATCACCTATTTAGTTAGATTCAGAAAGAAAATAAATATATAGGCAACTAAAATCCCATTAATTTTATTTCGTTGTACAATACACTACGTCTTTTTTGAAACCGTCGAATTCTGCTGGCATTGATGCCATAAGTTCAAATATATTAATCAATGTTATAGATTTAATAGTGGATCTATTAACTTGTATCACAAATAGATCTATTGCTGATGGTATTTTCCTCATGCTCTGGAAGTAGCTCGTGTTATTCCTGTCTTTAAGGTTGGGGATAGCAGTTTAATTGCAAATTTCAGACCTACATATATCTTTGCTTTCGACCGTGCCGAAGGCTTTAAAAGAGATTGTATCTAAAAAAGTAATTTCCTTTTTAACCCGTACAGATTTTTTCATAAATCACAGAATGGTTTTATAGAAAATAGATCTGCAATTTCTGCAGTAACGCAATTTATTGACATTTTTTTTACAACATTTTAAATGTTCTCAAACGTGGTAGTGTTTTTATAGATCTGAGTAAAGCCTTCGACATGATTGATCATGATATTTTGCTTTATAAATTATATAGTTGCGGAATACGCAGTACTACGTAGAAATGGTTTAAGTCGTATATTTCAAGCACCCAACAGATAATCGACATACAAAACACACGATCCAATAAGCTTCTATTGAAACGAGGTGTACCACAAGACTCAGTACTTGGACCATTATTGTTTGGCTTTTTTACTAACGATTTACCTGCAACGTTCCCCAATTTAATACTTTATGCAAATGATAGTACGTACATTAGTGCTAAGCTCAATAAAAATCTTTTACTACCAGATATACAAATAAAATTAAGCAATTTCAATTATTGGTTTCTAAATAATAAATTATCCTTGAACAACATTCTTATTCAAAATAAACAACGATTCTATAAAGCAAGTACCATAGACTAAATTCTTAGGTCTACAAATTAATGGATTGAATTGTACAATGTACTTCCTGCAACAATAAAATCTTTAAGTACTTTACGAAGTTTTAAGGTTGCAATAAGAAAATTCTTGTTAAATGAACTTATTTATTCGCTGTATGAATACTTTCAGGCATTCGGCACTAAATTTAAGTTGTAATTATTGTGATATATTTAGGATTCATTTTGTGTATTTGTTATGACTAAAGCGTGACAAACGGTTGCACCCGCAGAGACGCCTGTGGGGGTGTATGTACGTATGTGGATGCAAAGTTCAGTAATGCGGTAGACATTGAGGAGTTCGGTAGTTCGGTTATTTATCGGATTCTCATTGTGTGTCTTCGAAAACATGGGACGTAAGTCTGGTGTACCGCTTGCATCGCATGTGAGGAAATATATTTGGCGTTTCTCGGGTTTGGAATTTACAGGTTCGCACATTCGTTGCAAATTTTGCGGTATAGGGTTGCTAGGTCGCACGACATTTGAATGTAGAAGTCATATTAAAAGTAAACGTCATGTATTGAATTTAAGAAACAATATTCCGTGCTAGCAATTTTTGTAAGACTTTATTTTCATGTTGAGTACGTGCAACATCCCACAACACCTAGTAGATAATGAAAACTTTCGTCTTTTTTGGGATAAATATATTACATCATGGAAGCTAGCAACAAAAAGACAATTTCGGTACAATTTGTGCAAAGTACAGTAAAAGACTGTATAAAAGACGAGTTGAGAAATCAAAAAATTTGGCTCACTGTGGACGAAACTACTGATGCTCAGAAACACAGCGTGATTCACATTGTGGCGCGTCCTTTAAAACGTAATGTTCCAGGAGCTTCCTTGTTAGCCAGTATTAGCCAGTATTCCATATTCCCAACAACCCACATTGTAAACATTTTAAATTAGATTTCGTTACGTCTTAGAAATAATAAATGGCAGTAGTATTTTTGTAAAACCCATTTCAAGAACTAGTCAATAGTAGCAGCCGCTTAAATAATAACAAGCTAGGAAAACAAATAATCACTCATATGTACATACCTGTTAAAGTTTTGAAAATATGTAGATTAAAATATCGCCTTTGTTAAACGATGGATATTTGTTCATGGGCCACTGTAACCTTAATATTAGGTCGAGGCTAAAAGTTCAGGACTCATTTGATAGATGTAACGACATATATTATTGAGAAACCTTGGTATTCAATATTATCAACATATTCTATATTTGCATCTTTTACTCTAATAATATTGCTTCGTTCGAAAGGCGTTTCTTTACTTTAAATATGGAAATGTACTTTAATAATAAATAACATAAAATAATATTACGTGGTATTTTCTATTATTTTCATTCAGAAATTATTTTCACAAAATATGATTTTCTTGCCTTCATCCAAATTAAGAAAACAAAAAGTGAAACAAATAATTCGAGAAAAATGTATTTAAATGATAAGTAATGACCCTAGCGGACTTCTTCTGGTGACATGTAGAAGGATTGATGTGAATTAACAGGTCAACAACATTAGATCACCTAGAAGCTGGAATTAGGAATGCTATTTAACTCCAAACTTCTTTTCGTTATTTAAAATTGCTACCGTATTTTCCGCTATTTTATTATTACCATCTCAGATTAAACAGTAAATTTTTATGTAATTTTCCTTATTTCTAGAGCAATGCGTATGAAATGACGCAAAATAGAACTATTGGTTTCATGAAAAAATATTAAAGATGCTAGCATCCGCTTATTGCAGAAAATCGATGAAACTCATGTTTCTATTGACAATTCAACCCTATTAAATAACAAGTCTCAATATGAAACGGTTTGTAGGTAATTCCATTTGGCGTAATACTTTTAACGCGTCTGATATGTATTACAAGTTTTATAGTAAAGTGTAGAACGCTAAAAAGTACGTGGGACCCTTAAAAACCCGAGACCGTGCTTCTATGTGATTCGCTGCGACTTTTCTAAGTCTGTTTCTTAAATGCCCAGATCTGTATATCTACCTTATATGTTAGAATTTATCACTAAAGCGTGACAAACGGTTACATCCGCAGTGACGCCTATACGGGGGGGTGTATGTACGTATGTGGATGCAGAGTTCAGTAATGCGGTAGACATGTAGGAGTTTGGTCGTTCGGTTATTTATCGGATTCTCATTGTGTGTTTTCGAAAACATGGGACGTAAGCCTGGTGTACCTCTTGCATCGCATGTGAAGAAATATATTTGGCGTTTCCCTGGTTTGGAATTTACAGGTTCGCACATTCGTTGCAAATTTTGCGGTATAGGGCTGCTAGGTCGCACGACATTTGAATGTAGAACTCATATTAAAAGTAAACGTCATGTATTGAATTTAAGAAACAATATTCCGTACTAGCAATTTTTGTATGACTTTATTTTCATGTTGAGCACGTGCAACATCCCACAACACCTAGTAGATAATGAAAACTTTCGTCTTTTTTGGGATAAATATGTTCATGGAAGCTACCAACAAAAAGACAATTGCGGTACAATTTACCACATGTGCAAAGTACAGTAAAAGACTGTATAAAAGATGAGTTGAGAAATCAAAAAATCTGGCTCACTGTGGACGAAACTACTGATGCTCAGAAACACAGGGTGATTCATACTGTGGCACGTCCTTTAAAATGTAATGGTCCAGCAACTTCCTTGTTAGCCAGTAAAAGGATTGAAAGAACTGATGCCGAAACCGTTGTAAACATAATAAAAAATATGTTAAGAGAATTTTGTATCGTAGGAACCCAAATCACCATGTTAGTTTCCGACGGAGCCGCAACAATGCTGAAAGCTGGTAGGATGTTAAACGTATGCTTTCCGACTCTTCTTCACATAACATGCCTCATATACGCATGTCATCTCGTAGCAGAAACAATTCTAAGCAAGTATCCTAGAGTGAGTGATTTAATATCATGTACCAAAAAAGTGTTTGTGAAATCTCCCAAACATATCAGCGTATTCAAGCAATTGTATCCGCAAATTCCGCTACCATCTCAGCCTGTATTGACACGATGGGGAACATGGATCGAGGCAGTATCTTACTATCGCAAATATTATTCCCAATTGAAAGATGTCATTTTCAAACTTAATTCTTCTAATTCTCAAGCGGTTCGCGAGAGTCAGCAACTTTTTTCCGATTCGGACGTTCAAAAAGAAATAGATGACATTTCCATAAACTATTCTGTAGTGACACAAACTATTTCGCAGTTAGAAAATACTCACTTATCTATACAAGACTCGTTAAATAACATCAACAATTTAGCAGCCGCTCTAGAAAGCTTGACGGATCCTATAGGACTAGATGTCGCGCAAAAATTTCGTGCAATTTTAAATAAAAATCCGGATTTAGAAAAGGTTCGATCTACATCCGGAATTCAAGACTGCATAGAAGAGATACAGGAGTATTTGAATTTCGCAAATCTTACTTCATTAGATGGTGAACGATCATTTGCAAAGTGTACGAGAACGTTTTCAGACCGTCGTCGAGGCCTGACCGAATCAACAATGGAAGCGTTGCTTATGTTGCAGTACTACGCGGCGTACCATGGCAGTCGCACATTACCGCAGTGGTCATCGATACGTCAATAAAAGGTAACAATCTATTATTTTTTTGTTAATATTGTGTCTACTTTTGCGCGGTACACTTCGGACGGTTCCGCTAGTTTCTCGAACATTATAAATAGTACACGCACACTGATCACCTGATAATAACCGAACGTCCACTCGATTCCTTGTATATACTTAATAAACACAGCTCCTTTCACGGCGACTCTGCGGGTGCAACCGTTTGTCACGCTCTATTTATCGCCCTGTAAGGATTAACGTTCGATTTACAAAAGAAGAACTTTGATTTCTGAGTATATAGATTCTGATTCAAATTACAAACTCTGTTTATAGTACAACTGTATGACTGGAACAGCAAAAGATAT
The DNA here is from genome assembly GCA_029619315.2 of Dynastes maya. Classification (NCBI taxonomy): domain Eukaryota; kingdom Metazoa; phylum Arthropoda; class Insecta; order Coleoptera; family Scarabaeidae; genus Dynastes; species Dynastes maya. The sequence continues at coordinate 40,298,387 of JAROYE020000006.1, read as the reverse complement.
ACAACATAATATTTTCTTGATATGTAAAGGCATTTGCGTAAAAACCGTAAACAAGACATAAACTGATAAATATTCATTAGATGGTGGAAACAGCTTATTAGAATAACATACGGTAGTCATGTGTTTATAGCAAAAAAGACAACACTACGCGAACTAGAAAAAACGAATCACTTTCAATGCTTTACGAAACCGCATTAATATGCACAAAAGCTATTTGTTTATATAAATAAAACGTTAGGTAAGATTATGACTAAACAAGTTTGAAATTATCGTATTGTGAAGTTATACAGACGTATTTAACAACAATGCTGCTGCGTCTATACAAGCAGGCGGCTTATATAAAAGGAAAAAGTGAAACAAAACAATTACTGCCTACACGTATCCAACGTCGGGTTGCTAACTGTTCTCTTGTCAACGTGCGAAGGGTATTTTTAGAATTCATAGCAGAGGAACGAAAAAAAAAAACGTACGATCAAGATCATAGTGCTTTCCGTCACATAGAGGCTTTATCTCACACACGCAGATGGCAAAGTAAATAAATAGAAATGATTTGTCATTGAAGGTAGGTTATTATAAGTCAATCTGAGACGCAATATCATATTGAATCCCATTAAATCATTCCATACGTTTTTAATGTAATTTTTATGGTAACGTTAAACCAGAGATTCCCAAGCTTTTTTGCCTCGTAGACCACTTGGGAAATTTTTTTCCGTAGATCCCCTGACTGCAGAACATTGAATTTTCCTAAACTCACGAGGGTTGTTTGTTCTCTTTCCGTTAAGCCTAATAAAGTAATACGCAATTTATTGACAGAATACGTTTATTCATAATTTTTCAAAGTATTCCCCTTCACAGTCAATGCATTTTGCATCCGTGAAAACCAATCTTCAAAACATGTTCTCTGATTTTTCCGCATTAGATTATTTGTCTCATTTTTAAATGCGTTTTTCGGCCGATGTAAAACGTAAATCCTCAAATTTAATTATTACACGCGGAAATTAGAAAAAAATCATTATCTGCTAGGTCTGAACTCTATAGCGAATGACCTATTCAATGTTTTCAATCTTGGTGTAAGATGATCTTTCCTCTTGGACGTTTTTCGTGAACATTTTGGACAACTTGAGGCAAACACGCTGTAGTGTACCATTCAGCATTAATAGTACGACGATCCTCCAGTGTTACAGTGGAAACATGTCCTGTAATTCCAAAAAAATGTGGCGACCACCTCTTTGTTTCGGGTTTTTTCACGAATAACTTTTGTTGGAGACCTAATAAAAGTAATCAGTAGACTGAAGATCGCGGCAAAAGAATTTAGATTGGAAATTAATGAAGCTAAAACAAAATATATGAAGATAAGAAGGGAAAACGAAAGAACAAATTATTTGAACACAGCGGTATACGTTTGAAACGGTCTCCTCACTTAACTATCTGGGATAATAATAGGACAAACATCAAAGGCAAGAATACTAGAGAGAATACAAAAAGGTTACCGAACATTTGAAAGAAAGCTGTTAATGAAAAAAAAGAAAAACAAAACAAAATGAAAATTTACAATACTAGGACTGAATATCACAGGAGAAGACGATAGAAGAGCGAAAAAAAAATAATGAAGTAGATGAAGAGCTGGGAGGAGAAATTATAGTAAGGTACGTAAAGATTCAAAGATTAAACTGGACAGGAAGCATACTGAGAAGAAACTCGACAGAAATAGTGAGAAGAATAACTCGGTTGTTACCGCTATGGACAATAAGTAAAGGCGGACCGAGAAACACTTGGCAAAACCAAATAGAAATATAAAGATGAAAAAGCTATCTAAAACTTTATTGCAATAGTCAAAATTGAGAAAAAGGAAGGACCGGTGTTAGTCTCTAAGACTCTTATGTATGCAAATCTTGTAAGGCCAATGCGTACAGCAAAGGATAGTGGGCATGAGCTGGGATGATTTAATGTCTTGTTATCGCGAGAACGTCACCCGCTCCCTTTCAACAATTGGAAATCAGAAGTTACTCGCGCCCTCGTGTCCTCCCTTCCTCGCGCGTAAGTATTTATGCGCTTACTTGCTCGGCGTAAAATTTTTTCTGTACGCATTCGCTTTATATAATTCCTTCTCAACAAGTCTGGACATGTTATGTGGCATTCACGCGCACACCAGCGCAATGCCATAAACATCTGTAAGACACCACATACCACGTTAGTAAGTTCCGTAGTAAAGTGAACCGCTAAAATATATGGACAGTCGGGCGAAGCGAATCTGTCGGTGAAAATTCAATCGCCGTCAGGAAAGGATCGCGCTAGACTCTAGCCATGCATTATACCCGTAATTTATTTCTTTAATTGATCATCCTTGCCTCTCATCTTTTCTCCTTGGTTATTTTTGATTTGTTTTGTTTGTGTCTCGAAATTATACTGTAGAATACTGAAACAGTTCACTAAAACCCTTACCACAACACTTTCTTCGGCCAAAAGTTGTTGGTTAAATTCAGAAATTAAGTATCAGTATTTTAAAATTAGTCAACTAGAGTTAAAAAGTGTTGTGGTAAGGGTTTTAGTGAACTGTTTCAGTGTTCCAGTGCCACAGTTTTAGAGTATCCGTTTAGTATACTGTAGAATAGTTTTCTTTTTAATTATGTTCTTATAAACTAAAAAGTCGTTAAATGGTACTACGGTAGAGGCAGTACTGCAAATGACTGCTTATTTGAACATTTATTGTAATAATACGTTCAACTGAATTTTTACACATACAAATACGATTCATTTTACCATAAAATTCCATTAATTAGATTTAGAAAACATGCAAGTGTTTGTTATGCGCTTATTATCATTGGATATTTGGAAATGAAAAAATGTAGTCTAGTAAGTTTATAATGAGAGGTTCTATCTAGTTTTAGAATTCGTTATTTTCCTTTTAAATTAAGAACGTTTTCTTTGCTTGATGTACGACAATAGTATTTATTTTGAAATAATCAACGATTAAAGTCCATCAATAGGACAAAAATCAAATAAGATGTATTACGTATTTCCTAAAATCTGGGCCGAGCTATCCTCGACCACATTCGCTAGGCAACTAATTGTGAGTTGCGAGTGTGTGCGTTGGTCTAGGGGTACTGAGGAGCGGAGGGGACGTTCCTCGCACAAGCGGCAACATTATTCGCTATATGTATTGAATTCGCGCCTATAAATGAATCCTTACCTACCCTAGTACATAAACAATTTTATGAAAAATCAATTCAGCGATTTCTATATCTATTATGAGTATTATGTACACACAATCTGTATTAGATATATTATGTTATTTACGGAACGCTTGAATGTTGATCATGATTTGATGTACCCCCATTTAAATCTCGTGGACCCCCTAATTCTTTTACTCGTTGACATTGGTTCCCAGCGAAACAAAATCGACCCTTGGGGGTCTATATAAATCACCTTGGGAAATATAGCATTAAACATTACTCGAAATTTATGTGAAATGTTTTTATGTTGGTAATTAACATCCTTCACTCATGTCTTCAGGACGTGAGTTTGGGATTGTTAGACCTAGAATCAACTTCTACTAAGGATTTATTAAACTCAGTGAGAACAGTTTTTTGTGCGAAATATGACCCATCAAACTAGAACACACAATTGGATTATACCACACATTGAGTCAAATTCATAAGGAAAAAAGAAATAAAGGAAAAAACAAAAATGAATAATCTATGTATATACATATGTAAAATAATATATATGTAGATCGAATGCGAAACTTGGACGGTAAAGAGAGTAATGAGGAGTAAAATACAGGCCACTGAGATGAATTACTTAAGAAGAACGAAAGCCTTGGCAAGGAGAGATAGTATAAGCAATGAGGATGTAAGAAACGACCTAGGGATAAATTCGATTATGGATTATATCGCCCAGAAACTATTAAGTTAGTGGGGGCATGCACAAAGAATGTAGGAAGGAAGAAAACCACGGAAAGTATGGGAAATACGAAGGGGAAAATCAGCAGAGGACTGGGACACTACAATGAAGAAAGGAAATTATTAAAAGAGGAATGGGTCTGCAAGAAGCTGGACGATATGCAAAAGACAGAAAAGAACGGACATCATTTATAAAGAGAGAATGTGTAGCGTGAAGTAAAGTTAAACCCCAACACTGAAAGGTAGAAGAGGGTAATGAATATTCAGAAATACTTTACCAATAATCACCACGTCTACAGAAAGACACTCTAGCTGAAAAGCTATGAAAGGGAAAGGCTAGATAATGGAATGTTAACCAACCTCATAGAACTTTACGTTGGTATAAAAAATAAAAAAAAAAATCTGAAATTCTGTAATTTTCTTCATTTTTTTCATTCATCCTCTAAACACAAAACAGTTAAGCGGTTGAGATATTAAAACTTAATATCACAAAATATTTATTAAACTTGTTTCTCAAACATAGTTCCCTACTTCGTAAGTACATACAGCGTGTCCCCGGATTAACGCATGGATAGATAAGGCAGCCAGAAAATTACTGAGTTGAAATTTCATTTTTTGGGGTTCAGTCCTGCTTGAATAGTAAGTAATTTATGCCATAACTTTATTGCCGAAAAATTAAATAGATCTTGGAAATTTACAACAAAAGATTTTTTTCAATTAGTAAAGTGTATTTTCTAAAAGAGATACGAGAAGAGGGTTATTATAAAACAATGTTCAGAGTAGTAAATTATGCCAGTACTTAGTGTGTAAGCGCTTTTACAAGATCGGGATACTTTTATTTAAATTTAAACCGGATATTTAATTACAGACAATAATAATGATATTTTCCCTAATAATAATAATAATCTTAACAGTAATAGAGGTGATAATAGTAATGTATAAAATAAATAATTATAAAGGATAAGTCTGGTACGTAGGCTTCCGCGGTCGTCAATAACACTATTCTCTTGGTTTCCGGGTTGGAACAGCGTCGTTGTCGTATCATTTGCTGACGTATAGTCCATACTCTTATGGGACATTTTCAATGAGTAGTAACAGCCCTGAATATGTCCCATAAGAGTGTGGACGAAACGTCGGCAAAAGCTACTACAACGACGCGGTTCCAACCCGGAAACCAAGAGTATAGTATAAGGGATAACATTTAATCTAAATCTTATAAACTACACACAATTCACATTGCTGAAAATATCAACGTTAACTTTTCTTTTTAACTAAAATATCACTTTTCCAGCATCCATTCACATACTAGCTAAGTCGAGTGAGCAGGACAACCGTTATGTTGAAAGTATGAAGAGCATCTCGCTTCATATAGCAGTTCGTCAATAAACTCATTTAGAATCTCTTAATACTTGTGCTGATTAAGCTTTCCTTCAATAAAATATGGACCAATTATATCATAGCGGTAAGAAATGGCACACCAGACATTCACCTTTTTAAAATACTGCCGTCTAGAATTTATTACATAATCGCGATTATGCTTAGACCAGTATCGACAATTCTGCACCGTTAGTAGTAAAAATCGATTCATCCGAGAAAATGATATTTTTGTGGAAATTTCTGTAAAATTTTGTCACCCATAGAAAGGCAAAATTCCAAACTTCGAGATTCATCCCCCTCCTCCAACGTATGACGAATTCGAACTTTGTATGCTTTTATCTTATTTGCTTTGTATACACGTTGTAAATGTGATTTACTAATGCGAATGTCTCTGGAACGCTTTCTTAATGATAGCTTGGGCTGTTGAAATACTGAATTGATCGCTAACATAGTACCTACATTATTTTCATCATAGCTCTTCTTTTTCTTTGGAATATTGTGTATACTGCCAGTAGTGAGGAATTTTTGAACAAGTTTGGATACGGTAGACTCAACCAATACCGTGTTCAGAAATTTAACATTATATATAGCCTAATAACTGCTGGAATAGATAACTCTCCAATGCCATAACACTGAACTAGGTAATTCCGTTCTTGTATAGTTAGCATAATTAATTTCCCAGTTGTATGCATTTTAATAAATTGATATTAATTTAAGGCACATAAAACACTACGATAGTTAGCAAAATTTATTTTTGACAACTGCCAAAACATACTTACTTCTTCATATTCATAGCCCACTATGCATTTTGCATGATTCTTTTTTAAATTAAGTTTGTATAGAACACTATGTATGCTACATGACATGGAAATTGCAACACCAAGAAGAGGTGCGAATTTTTTGACCAAACTCGGCAGAAACGTATAACTATTCAAAGAAAATAATTGATTATAATTTTGTTGCGATGCAATTTCCATGTCGTGTAGTACTCTGAACATTGTTTTCTAATAACCCTCTTATCGTATCTCCTTTAGAAAATACACTTTGCTAATTGAAAAAAAACCCTTTTTTGTAAATTTTCAAGATCTTGATTTTTCCGCAATAAAATTATGGCATAAATTACTTACTATTCAAGCAGGACTGAACCCCAAAAGATGAAATTTCAACTCAATAATTTTCTGTTTGCCATACCTATCCATGCGTTAATTCGGGGACACGTTGTATAAACATTTCTGTGGGTAATAATAAATAAGAATTGATGTCGATTGTACATCGAAGACAAAATGTGGAACAGAATTTGGGTACCGAGCTGTTTACAAATACACATTCTTTATCTAAGATAACGAAAGCTAAAATTTGACTGGCCTATGGCGTCAATACAAGTATACCCATTCAATTACGATATACCGTTGAATAAACACAGGAAACCGCATTTTTAAGACGATATATCTGATACCGTAGTTACTATTATGTGCCGTATTTCGTGCTTCTTAGATGAATAACCAATATTCCGTGACACATCTTTTCCTTTGTTGAAATGTGTATTTGGAGAAGTATTTAAACAGATCTTCGTTTTTCGTCCCATTTTGACTGTCTTCTTTTTTTGAATGTTTTCATCTTTTATTTTGTTTGAGATTAAAGCATAGAGTTGGAATTTCCGGTAATTATTATTATTTACACGATTCACACAATCATGTAATCAATAGAATCTTCCCCTGAAGTAAATAATTAATTTTGGTTAAGTTATAGTATTCATGAAAGAAAGTTGACAATTCTAAATCAATTTGTTAAATTAACAATACTTTTTTTATATTAGTTCACATACATTATTTTCTCTAATATGGATACAGTACTTACACTATCATGTAGAACGGTAGTTCCCAATCTTCCTTCCATCGGGAACCACCGGACCACAATTTTCACCAGCGACCATATACTATTGTTCTAAAATAATAAGAAAATTGGGATGGCTTTAAATTTCTTTTAAAGATACAATGTAATTGGCAAGAATTATATATTCCTTGCTTTTAATTGCAACAGACTATGGATGTGTATGACTAGAACACTACATGTGGTTCTTCTAGAATTTTTCTTACCTAAAGTAAAAGTTTCTAACATATCACAGTCGGAAAACTGTGTTATAGAAAACTGTTATATGTATGTTAGACTTTTGGAAAAATGTCAAAATACCTCAATTGAAAATTATCGTATAGTCCCAAAGTTTTCGAAACATTTTCAAATGGCTTGTATTGTATCAGACACCGTTTAATCAAGTTGATGCTGGAAGTGAAATGCCACAGTTACCTTGTTTTAATTATAACAAGTTAGTTTTTGCGATCTGGCCCGGCAAAATGTCTTACAAGCTAGATATTCGTAAAGAAATTTACAATCTAGTTGAGCGAATGTCCAAGCGTGATATGAAGAAAGGCATCAAAATATACCGCGGCTCAATTAGAACGAATTCCTATATCTTGTTGTGCTCTAAGGCGCAACCGTTTTGTCAATCAGCTAATTGAAATATTTTACTTTGTCCAATTCAGAGATGAAGGAAAACGATGCTTTTTATACCGACGACATAGAAAATGCACTAGACAATGTCAAGTTCAAAGGTAAATCCAGATTTGAAAACAAAATTTTAGTGTGATGTGCTATTTCTGATGCCGGATTTATTCCGCAGCCGTACATTGTCCGTGTTCGAGGAGAAGCCGTGACTAAGAACTTTAAATTGAAAGATGTCTCTCTAAACTGCTTCAATTTTTAGACACACCATGCCAGTGATGATACAATGTTTTGATCTGATTTAGCTTCATGTCATTATGCAAGAGTAACTAGAGATTGGTATAACACAAACAACATAAATTTTGTTCCTAAATTGGACAATCCTCCCAATGTACCTCAGGCTCAGCCAATAGAAGACTTTTAGTCAATATTGGCTGGAAAAGTGTACGACAACTGATGGGAAGTTGCAAATGAAAACCAATTAAGACGTCGCATTTTTCCAAAGATTTTAAAAAACGACCTTGCTGTTGTCCAGAGGATGATGGGACAAGTCAGAACAAAACTGAGGACCACTGAAGATAGTGGTCCGCTATCAACAATTTGAATATTAAGCATATTTTTTGTTATATTTATTTTTAATTGTTGTAACAATTAGTTTAAAAAGCAAAACAGTTATCAGTATCTAAAAATTTTCCGAAAACTTATATAATACAATAACCTTTCAAAATTAAAAGAATATATATAAATTGCTTTTTGTAAAAATACATTATTCAATAGTTTTTCTATTAACGACATCTTAACTAACAGCAAAAACACTACATAACTACTGGGAAAAATAATCATAAGCCACATATGTACATATTTAGAAAAAGGGAAAGGTCCTACAGCGCCTTAAAAATAATTACAGGATGTTCTTTTAAAAAAAAGACACAACTTATAAAACTCAAAATGAATGAAATGTATGTATCATTGACAACGGGAAACAAAAGAAGTCTGAGAGAATTATTTTCTTGATTGGTAACCTTGTCTTGGAGAAAACATTCATCCCTTTCTATATTGTTACAGAAAATTCAAAATAACATTAAAACTGTTTCCTATTTTTTTCTATTCTATCTATTGTTTTTTCGCGAAGAATTTCTTGGTTTTAGCGTTAATTCTGCGGAATGCCCATTTAAATTTTAATGTTAATACTTCTTACGTATAGATCTTTAGTCGTTAAAGTTCAGAAGAACTAAATACTATAAACTTTTAAGCAACTGTTTCTTCTCCAAACGTCAACAGCTAAAACCAAAATTTCATATAATTTTTGAATCAAAATCAACTTGTTGAATCAACAGTAATATCTGCTCTGTGCAGCTATATGAAACAGTATTTCAAATGTAAGTTGCTAAACTCAAAACGTAATCCTAAATAAAAGCAAAAAAAAATGTTCTCGTTTAATACATTTTCAAATAAATCTCATAGAACAAATATAACTATTTGACGCGTAAAACGTTCTAGACTGATTATGAGAGCTAATGGTGCATAGTACATGACGTTAAATGTTCTAATGAAGCCTGATATCGCTTACTGCGTGATGTATTTTTGTAAAATATTCTCTTCTCTGTTAGATACGTATAGATAGTTATAATGGTAGTTGTAATGTTATAATTTACAACATCGAACGTAGCTGTCATTAGTGACAGGTGTAGTGAGTTCAGTATGTCCACTCGTTCAATGTCAAAATCCCTCTGGCGGCTATGAGCTTTTTTTCAGTCCTTTTATGGCTTCCTATCGCTGAAACGGAGGTGCTAGGAATCCAATCAACGACGACCATGGTGAAACGGATTTAAACTTGTCTTCTGTTCATTTTCTTCACATCCTAAATCTTCAATTTTAATGGAATTCTTCCGCACAACAATTGTCAGCATAAATTTAGTAGTATTTTTAGTATAAAATCGAAGGTTAAATATCGTTCTTCAAGTAATCGTCGTATTTGCCAGTAAATTTTAATATTGTACAGATGTTGGTGGTGTTAAATATCATAGAGTAGCATAGATAGATCTTCCAGTTGCGTCCCTGCATGGTATGCATCATACTATTTTTTTAAATAAGAATATTCGTTTGAAATTTACTATCGAATTGTATTTCGAAAAATGTAGTTATTCAAATTAGCCGTGATTAAGCAATCGCTATCGCGAGTAGAATAATGCAGTAAGGGGACGCTAAGTAGTTTCTTACTTTTGGTCAAAATATTCATCCAGGTAACACGTGTTTGGCTGTGTTCCCATTCTATAAATGTTCATCGTTTAAAGTCTACAATAAATACGACGTAAAAGTCAAGTTTGGTGATTTAAGAATACGCAGGGTTCCAGTACGTAACATATAAACAATTTCAAGTTTTAATACTCGTAAAATTTCATTAATTCATATCTAGTTTAATTTAAATTGCCGAAAAGGTGTCTAGGAACACTCCCGGACCTACAGACCCTACAATTAATTAATTAATTTCGAAGAATTATTTTTTTTTAATTTGTCCCTTGTTTCAAACATTATAGTAGCTATTAAATCAGATTTGTTTGTCAACCTGTATATGTAGTAACATGTTTCTCCTACCAACGAAGGCATATCTTATTGTCATCTATCACTCGTTTATGAAAACCTTGATGAAGCTTTTGAAATAAAACGAAGCATTTGTTTGAAGTAGAAAATAGTAGATTTGCTTAGAGCATTCGTCGAGTTCCTGCCAAATATCATCACCTGATATTTATCGCCCAAATTATGCTAGTGGATAAACAGATTCCATTTTCTCCAATATACTGTTAAGTCAACGCTTAAAATAGAGTTTGTTGGTTTTTATAAACAAGTTTCCTTGGATTGCTTACTTATGGACTCAATTGAGAACTTTTTCATCCCTAAGTTCTGAGGATGACTTGTAGGGTTCCATTTTATAAAACCAATTACTTACACAGTACTACAAATAAACGTACCACTGTCAGATATAATAAAAACATTCCATCATCGTCCCCAGTAATAAAACAATTATAAACATGTTTCGCAAGGATGTTATCGCCCTTTATAGTGCTTATAACGCGTACCACCCACACAACGGATCTCCCATTCGCATCACGTCGCATGGGAGCAGCATCAGGGTTATAGGAGATGAGTCGCGAACTTTAAGCTTTCAGAAATATACGAAAAGTGGCCGACCACTCATTCTGAGCGACGTGTTTTTCTCCCACGACATTTCTTCCTTCTTCTTGACGCATTTGGAAAGCGCACGAACAGAATGCTAAATTTAAAGAGGCGCCCGACGCGAAGAGCTTGTGCAAAACGTCTGTACGTTTTCTAGCGAAAAATCTTCGCCCGTCGTAAAATAGATGCATTTGTAAATATGCAGGATCTCGAAAGTAGTTGGGTTGTCGAGTTTTTTTTTCTACATATAACAAATTGTTACATGGATACCGTTTTAAAATTTAAGACGTAGATCGTTTGTTTTAAGGGGGTGATTGCAAAATACGAAAGAGAATTCTTAAATTCTTGGATGACGTACACAAAGCATCACTACACCCCACTTGTATGTGGGCGCTGTAAAATGAATTTAAGATGTTACTGCCTACGCTTCCAGCAACAAAATTCAATTTTAGAAGTGTTTTTTTTTATGTTGACATTCAGTTATATCAGATCTAAGCTTATGAATATTAACAACTTGGTGAGCCTTAATAACCCTACTCGTACCTTGTATTTCATAATTTGAACTAAAATATTAGGTATTTGCGTTTGTCTATACTTCCTCAACAAAAATCCAAAAAGCACGTATCAATAAGTATTGATTTTGTCAATAAAGTAGTTTATTGCAATCTAAATAATATCGTTTAAAGCATTAGTAATTTTAAAAATAGTCACAAGGAACGTCTCATATTATATTTTTTCCACTACCAACCCAAAATTTCGAAAAATCAGTATTTTACGACAATATTTAACATTTGTTTATATACATACAATATTTCTTAAGGTTGTCAATTTCTGCTGTGTAGTACTAGTGACACCTATTGTCCTAAGAAGGATATGTCATTAGGGGCCTCGGATAAAAATTTGTAGAAATCTGTTTTTCCAAATGTTCGAGACTTTTTTGATTCGTAACCTGAAGTCTGTCTTTTTATAGAAGCGATGAGCTTTCAAAACCTGCAAAATTCCATAATAGTTAAATCTAATTTAGAATATATGAGTTTACTTACTTGGAAATATCAATATTTTCATTTGTGGATAGCGTTGCTCTGAGCATTAAGTAACGACACCATAAGGTGGACAAAACCTTTACTTTCTGTGATTTTTCTAAGAAATAGGCTAGCAGTATTTCCTCGTTAACAGTTTTCACATTTTTTGTTGTCTTCCATTCACAAAATGTTTTATACTCCTTTTCGTAAACTAATTTTAATTTTTCTGGCAATAAATTGGATACTGCAATCGCAGCTTGGTTCAAAACATCTTGTGGTATGCTTTCCTCCTGGTTATTTGCCATTTCAGACACACTTTCACACACTTAAATCGGCAAATTGAAGAATTTGCGTGAAGTGTCACATGTTTTATAAACAAGCCATCCATAGCAACGAAAATTTCCAAGGTAGTGCAAATTTTAATTTTTTTTACTTTATTCATGTTGTCAATAGCAGTGTGAATAAAGTGTTGCTGTAAACTATTGTTTTAGTAATGAGATTTAACATATAAAATGAGGATTTTATTAATAGGAATTGAAAAAAATAAGTTTTCCTCGAGACATTTCTCTGTAACTCTGTTCTTTAAAAAAATGTTCAACCAAATATTGAGATCACTTTCTCACACAATTTTTCAATAAAACAACATTTAACATAACCTCAAATTTAGGTGTCATGTACACTCGGCACCTCCGAGTTCTAGATGAATTTCAGTAGATAAAGCTGTCATGTTACCTTGACACCTTTATCCATAGAAAAAAAAAAGTTACGGTACCTAATACATTTATCCGCCCATATAAATATATTGTTTATTTCCACAACGCATATGATGCAATAATACAATTTCTGCTGGAATTAAGGATTCTTCAATCCAAAAACATACTGCTTCAAAAACCTACTACTAACATAGTAGGAGACCAACAGATCAAAGTTATTACGTAAACACAAGATATTTTGTATAAGTCGAGTGACCTTGAATGATATCTGATAGCAGTATGGATTTCGACACAGAATCCCAAAATCAGAAAATTATGTCAACCCCAACACTAATTTTAAATTCTCTCTGTTCAAACAATATCCCAAGAATATCAGAAATATGTTTGCAATATTCCAAAATCGATTTTTGTTTTCTAAAACGTGAAGCAGGAAAATTCCATAATTACATGTTATAAATATATTTGATCTACTTTTTTTGTTTCTATAGAACTTACTTGTTAGTCTTTTAACTACATTTTATAGGATTTTCAAAAAGAGTTCTCCCAATTTTTGGAAAAGATATAAATACATTTTGGGAAGATTCACTTTTTGGACAAAGCAAAAATTTGTTATACATGATGAGGACGCCGAAATTTGAGATAACTAAGCGAATAACATGCAGATCATAAAACTTGTTAGAGTGATAAATTTGATTTTAATTAACTTGTTTATAGTCCAAGGATCCATACAAATATTGTTTAGAATTAATTAATTAATTATTTTTCTGTTGCATTTATAAAAACATCTTTGAGCACCACCTCATCAGACGACGCGACGTAGGGAAAATACACGCTAGCAACAGCGATACACTCGTCATCATCTGAAGATGCGTAAACCTATCCTCCGAATAGCCATTCAAAGAAAGATCGCGCTATAATTTCGAGGTTTATTTGTAAATAAAGCAGCGCTACGCAAGGTCATCTTCGGAACATTAAGAGAGGTTAAATATATCGACGGAAAGGAGGCTGAGTGTACGTTTTGTGTAGTATATTTGTATTTATTCGTGTGTGTGGACTTGTGATCCTTTCGAATTTATCACATACATGTACTCGACGTTCACAACGCCCGAAGAGAACGAACATGTATACAGACACGTATAAATAAGACTGAGCATTCCACTGGCCTCAAATCTTGCGATTTATGTCGCAAGACGTATTATTAACTTGATTAGCAATATTCTAGGCTCTTCTGTTGTGCACTCTATTTACATAACTGCACAGTAGTTGTTTTCCTATCCATAACGATCTTGTACGTTCTATAGAAATCGTTTATGTGTTCGAAGTTGTTTCGCAATCGCATTAAAATGTAATCGTTTTAAATATGATTCTATTATGTTTCTATTAGCTAATCAAAGGCATTTCATAAGGGATTTTATACCAAGCATATCAAAGCTATCTGATGCTGTCTTGACGTCTGTTACCCTAGAGTTTATGGTGGTTGTTGTTTTCTAAATGTAGTTAAAAGTGGTATACCTAGGAGGTGTAAAACTATTTCTGTAACTATACTGGGTGAGTCGGAGAAAATTCCAACTTCTTTAACTAAAATGCAAAGGACTAAAATGGAAAGGAAAGCAAATGCCTATATCTATACTTCTAAACTTACAAGAATCCATTGTGATAATGCGCGTTATCAAAAACTACAGAGAAAGGGGCACAAGAGTAAGGTAAATGCTAAATGAACTGAGTAAGGCTGGGAATAATATTCGAATAATTCGAATAGTCGAATTGGTGCATGCCTTAAATTCGAATATTAGTATATACGAATACAGTCGAATACTGTTCGAATAATTGAATACTATTCGAACAGTCGAATACTATTCGAACAGTCGAATATTATTCGAATAGCCAAATACTATTCGAATAGTCGAATACTATTCGAACGGTCGAATACTATTCGAACGGTCGAATACTATTCGAATGGTCGAATACTGTTCGAATGGTCGAATACTCTTCGAATGGTGGAATAATTCGATAATACTGGAATAAGTTTGCAAAACAAAATTTTTTGTGCATCACAGCCACATCTACTCCTTCGGAAAGAGCATTTTCTAAAGCTGGAAATACTGTCACTGCAAAACGTTCCTGTTTAAAAGGAGCGTCAAGAAAATTTGTTTTTTAAGTCAAAATCTGTAAAGAAATAATTTGAGTTTGTAATTCCTTCTTTTTGCGTTGTTTGATTCGTTTTGTTTGTTTTCTCTTACATCTTTATAAGAAATACATTTTTATTTTATGTATGTCTTTTAAATAGATGTATTCTCTATATCTATTGTTCTTTTTTATTGTTCACTATTCCTATACATATACATATGTATCTTTTTATTTTTTGATATTATAGATAAAAAATTATAAAAAGAAATATATTTTTTAATACAACTTCCATTATTTATGTAATTATATTTTCATTACATATAATAAATTAATATATACCTAAATATCCTAATAAAATTCAAATATTAGAATATTATCTAATTATTCGAGTGTTCGAATACATATTTGAATATTCGAATAATTTGAAAATAGCCCCATAAAAAACGTCACACGGAATAAGATTTCCTCTTCTTCCTATCCAAAGGGCCGGGTCCATCTCCACTAATCACTCCCCAAATCATTACCTGCGGAGGGTGTTTTACAGTTCGAAGAACCGTGGACTCTGTGAGACGTTCGTCAAGTCGTCTACGAACAAATTGTGCTCGCTGCACTAACACACAGAGCGAGCACTCGTCGCTAAAGAAAACCTATTAAATAATGCAAACATTAATTCAGTAAAAATCATGTTGTTAAGTTATTCACCTTTTTCCAATTCTCGTCTGTGAAATGTCGATATTCTCTTGCAAAGTTGAGACGAGCAGATTTCATTTTTTCTGTTAAACGCGGCTTTTTTACAGGTCTTCGGCCCATTAAGCGATCTTCGCGCAATCGGCGCCTGACAGTTCTTTTTTGAATCATTTTAATTGTAGCAAATCTATTGCTCAAAGCCTGATGAACAATTTCTTTGCCCTCACTTTGCCCGTCTTTGTGTCGATGTGGTAGCTCCCTCGTTTAAGTTTCGAGCTAAACGCGATACAGAAGGAGATACTTTCTGTAATTTTGCAATTTCTCGTTGTGAATGTTTGTTTGATTGTGGAAGAGCTTGTATAGCGGCTTCTTGTTCACTTGCTAAATCTTTCCAGGGCATTTTCTACAAAAAACCTCAAATATTTCAATTTTTTTCAAATGCCAAATAATTAATTATTAAGAGGGAGATAGAATAACAATTTTACCTTTGCAATAACGATATATCAACACAAAACACTTAACGATACTCCACAACCTAGCTTCTATACGGTTATGACGAAATATTTTAAAAAATATCCATCCATTCTCTAAACTGTGAACTCGCTAAATGTAAGTTGATAACTGAAATATTTATATATACGTACTTTACTCTTCTAAATATCATTTCTCTGGTATTTTTATTTATTGATACAATAATCTAGTCCCCCTATAAACGATCGGATTCCAAGCAAAAGAATATCACTATAATAGGATGGGAATTTCCAGGTAAAAGGGTTGATTTTATGACATGTTTCAAGTAATACGGCCAGGGACTGTAATACGTATGATCTATTTTCCTGGCCGACAGTCGGGTCGGTGAAAAAATAGAACAAGTTCCATCTTTTTTATCGGTCCGACATTATTGTCGGTCGTGTGTTCACACGCATTCTAGAACCATAGTGTACATTGTGGCCGACAAAATTGTACACCAACTGTCTGTCGTCTGCGCTACGCCTAAATGCCTAGCCCCAGTAAGATTTCCGTTGATAAAGGACCGCGCAAATTCCTGTCCATGCGTTTATTTTTTGCGGTCTTTAGGCGTGGTGCGGAAAATTATGTTTAATTGGAAAAAAACATTCCTGTTAAGTACATTTAGGACGTTGTTAATTTTGTCCACCATCAATTCGCAAAATTCAACACGTCGGTCAAAATCGTCTTAAGATAATTCCTGAAGTAGAATAAGCTTGCAAGGGTGAAAATTGCTTTCCTTCAATATCCCATGTACCTACACTTTCTTCAATTACTTCTAACAGTACGTCCATTTTTTGTCTTCATTGGTTGCAATCTTTCGTGCTCCAGATTTTAAAAGTCTTCACATGACCCATTTCGCTAAAACGCTTCAAAATGTTACTTGCCACAGATTGAGTAATTGGTTCCGTATTTCGGTATTCTTCATCGAAAAGGTCACTTCTTGTTGTGTTCTCTTATGGTTGCCCAACCATCGTTAGAATTGCTTTTCTCTCAGTTTCAGTCTCACCAAATAACTTATACAGGATGTTTCAAAAAAATGTTTAAAGATTTTAAAGGCATGAAGTACGGTCGAAAATAAGGTAAAAAGTGTTAATAAACATATGTCCACAACGTACAACAGCCCATAAGAACATGTTTATTGGGATGTGTTATCATTGATTATTTCATGTTTATTACGAGTTGTTACCCTATTTTCGACCGTACTATGCGCCCTTAAAATCCGTAAACTTTGTTTTGAAACATTCTGTATAAAATATTTTTATATAACGTACTACAGCAGCTGTAAAAGTTTTTTTCCATACAACTGGAACACGCCGTATAGACCGCTAGCATAGAATTGATGTATCAATACGATAACTACGACGAATCATTTTATCAAATCGTTAAACAAACTGTAAGCGCAATTATACAGACGAGGTTACAACATAACAACGCTGTATAGTAGTAAATATTGTATGCATAAACAAACATGGATTAAGGCAAGGTCTATTGATTAGCGATGCGATGAAAAACGCATTTATTTCGACATTGTTGCCTTAAATAGACATAATGCTAGTGTATTTATAGATTATGGTCGTGTTGTACTTTGAAAATCTCAAAATATGTACTGGTGTTTCGAGGAAATTTTGCGCAGCTTATCGCAGTTAATAGAATACGAAAACATCTATCTTTAATTCGCAATAAATTGTTATTATTTGAAAATACTAGCAAACAAAGTAAAACTTAATCGCTTTAAAGTGAAAATGCTCTTTTTGCATTAGGTTAATTTGCTCACAACGCCTTTAATCTTCGCAAAATAGTTTGATTGATGTAAAAACATGAAACACGCTTTCTTGTTTTATTTGCGCGTGCCAGTTAGAATGAGCTTAAAATAATCGGATTTCCTTGGCAGGCCAAGTAACGTTTTTCTTGGAAGATTGTACAGTTTTAGAATTAGAATGGAACAAACGGATAATATATAAAATGGAAAGTACGTGGAAGTGTGTATTTTTAGCAATTATAAAAACGCCAAATTTCACTCTTACTACGCGAATGCAACTATTGATATTTTACGATTTTCAAACATCGGAATGTTACCGAAACTTTATTGCTTTGTTGACATAATAGCGGTGTATACCGGGTGATCCAAGATGGGTGACGAGGTACTATATGTGAGAAACTAACAGTCGTATAGCTGTGGTGAAAAAATCTTCTTAAGAAAAGTGGACAAGAAAAAATTCTTGAATTATTTTTAAGTTCCTATTTCTACCGCTAGGGAGCGTAACCACTATAGTCATAAAAAAAAGGATCCTTCTAGAAAGTATACCCATATAAGTTGTCAAATAAATCATATCGTCGTAGAACTAGTAGTATTTGGAATCCTTTTTGGGGGGCCCTCTTTTCTCTAGAACAAAAAGTAAAAGCTCGACAGGAGGCTATTGCTATTGCAGAAGGACTTTTCTTCCAATACTTGCGAGCTTATACAAAGCCAGCTATAGCCTCGGCTATATACCATTATTGTGGAGAGACGTAAATGTGGTATTTATACCTAAAGGAAGAAAGCGATCATCCGCAGACCCTAAAGCGTATAGACCCATCAGCGTCTCCTCATTCCTGCTCAAAGGAATAGAAAAGGTATTAGACCAATACCTAAGGAATCAAGTACTTGCAATAAACCCGCTTCATCCTAACCAGCATGCCTATCAGAAGACAAAAATCAGCAATAACGGCCCTCCAATTTATTACAAGCAAATTGGATGCGTCACTTATGGTAAAAGAAATAGCTCTCTGTGCATTCTTGGACGTAGAGGGTGCTTTTGACAACACCTCCTTCGAAAGCATTGAGAAAGCTTCTGCCAAAGGTTTTCACCCGTCGTCTACAAAATGGATTAAAGTCATGCTCCAAGGTCGACGAATAAGCGCTACGCTGGGATCAGAAACGACAACAATCAGAGCTAACAGAGGCTGCCCCCAAAGAGGGGTCCTGTCACCTCTACTCTGGTGCTTTGTTGTAGATGATCTCTTAGAGAATTTAACTTCAAACGAATATGAGGTGCAAGGGTACGCTGACGACCTGATAATCATGATCCCTGGAAAATATGAAAATATCATACCGCAAGTTATGCGAAAAGCTCTTGCTGACATCTATAAGTGGTGTCAAAGTCATAGCCTGCGCATAAACCCGCAAAAACCGCGAAAACCATTAGCTTCAGCGACGACGACGAATATTTGGGAGTTACATTTGTCAAAAAACTAACATGGAACTCCCATATCTCCAATTTACAGAAAAGAGCCATTACGGCGTCACTAGTATGCCCAAGATTGCTTGGTAAGAACGGTGGTCTAAAGTCTCAAATGACCTTTTGGTCCTATACGACAATAATCAGACCCATAATCACCTACGCCTCTCTGGTTTGGTGGCCAAAAACAACTCAGAAGACTGTGCAACAGCAGCTTC
Source organism: Dynastes maya (assembly GCA_029619315.2). Classification (NCBI taxonomy): domain Eukaryota; kingdom Metazoa; phylum Arthropoda; class Insecta; order Coleoptera; family Scarabaeidae; genus Dynastes; species Dynastes maya. Next base: position 40,278,940 of record JAROYE020000006.1, on the reverse strand, counting down.
AACGTATTCAGAGACTTGCATGTCTCAACATGCATACTTCTCCCACAGTAGCTCTAGAGATACTGCTGGGAATAACACCGCTTCACATTCACATTCAGAAGAAGGCCATATCAAGCTCACTCTTAGTAGAACGAAGGGATTACAGCCTGGGGATCTTAGGGGGCACCTCAAAATCCTTGAAGATCCCAACATCTATCCCAACAACTATCCGATGTATATTGCAAACGACATGACCCCTATGCAGTATAATTTTGATCAGCCTTATAAGGTGATCATTGAAAGCCGTAGTGAATGGGCATCCGGTGAGACTCAATCCAAAAGAGGTACCCTGGAATGGTACACGGACGGCTCGAAAATAGAAGGTTGGACACGATAGGCATAGGGACCTCAACTACCACCTAAATGCCTACAGGACTCCACACCAAAATATTTCAATATCTTATTAACTCAAAATATTTCAGAGTGTCTGCTTTAAGCCTGTGACGCCATAAAGAACCTCGAGAAAAGGATACGAGTGCCAACTGTAATATATTCAAGGACCAGTCAGGCAGTTCTAAAGACCATTAGGCCTACACATACGAATCTGCTGTAATAACACGAATGTGACACAATTTAAGGCCAACTGGACGCAATAATTACGTTGCTTTGCGGTGGCCAAGACAAAGGGATCGAGATGGAAATGAAGCCAGATACTTTGGCCAAAGAAGCAGCGAACATGCCTTTCAATTGGTACTAACCCATTCTGTGGTTTCAAAAGAGCCACATAAAAGAGCAATTAAAGCATGGGAGAACAATCAAAGAGTCCTCGACGGGAAATGTTCCAGGACAACAAACCAGGCGAAAGCATCATATCAGGCTCGCCAAAGACAGCAAAATAGCGCTATCGTTCAGCAAAAGGAGATCGTAGATTACTGGAGAACTCTCTGACCGGTCCTATGAAGCCCTAAATATCATTATTTAAACTAGGAGGAGCTGAAGATCAATCTGTCGTCTATGCCAAGAAATCTGGAGGCGGCAGAACACTCCTATGTAATGGGTTTGCCATTAGTCGCACACGACACCAACATTTCAGTAGGCCATTTCTTGCACTTACTGGATTGAAGGAAGCAGATCCTAGAGTAGTACTAAGTTTATATTAAAAGCCTCAGCTATTCTAACTCACATAAGGCATTTTTTACAATAGATCTATCTAAAAAATAAAACTTCTTGATTCAAGAATGTTTGTTATCATCATATGAGTTCTTTTTATGAACTCTATATTTGATTATAATTTTGTTCAAGATAACTTTATTATTTTCTTTATCTATTTGTACTTAGCTTGGTACCCATTGTTTTTGTTGATATGTTTCATACTTATTGTATACTATGAAATAAAGGTTTTTGTTTTATTATTATTATTATTTATTATTATACTCTAGAAAAATATGTATCAAAATGATAAAATTCTAAGGTTGCATATTCAAATATTATATGAGGGTTCGAAACTGCCCCTCCTTGGCTGACAATAACCGAGTCGGTCGTAAAATACCCGTCACTCGCTCAGAATTTTCAGGTTTACTGTCTCAATAATGCCGACCGTTTTCGAACCCTTCATTTTGAACATCTTGATATTGCACCTTAGTAATTTCTATTTATTTTGATACTATTTTTTTAGGTATTTATTTTCTTTTCTTTCATTTCATCAGAATCTGTTTTTATTTTCGTCGCCAAAATTTCTTATTAGTTTCGTATAAACTTCCTAGCAACAACAAAATAAATATGCGGTACTCTCACTTCCAGGCGACCATGGCTTCAAATTATTACATGCGCTCTTGCAAACAGCGTTGCTGGAAGCGTAGTAGCGCATCTCGCATCGAATTGATCGGATTCTACTTAATCCCCTCCTCGCTCATGTACGGCGAGAGAGCGAGGAGGGGATAGCGATACAAGATGACTCTTCGGCCGCTGTTACCTACTGGCGCTTATGCCTGATTCCGCAGCGTCTCCGACGTCATCTCAAGAGCTGAAGCTCATTCAACAGGAACTCTTCGCATCATCGTCACTGCCCCTTGGTTCGTAAGGAATGAACAGATTCGTCGAGATCTGGGCATTCCGTCGATTCGAGAGCATGTCAGAAGATCCTCAGCTCGGCGTGGGCAGGGCCGCGACAGCGAGAACCCCGCGTGCAGATGATCGTCGTCTCCAAGATCGTCCCCCTCCTCTAGTGAAATTCGTCGCCCATGCGGATTTCTTCAATTCGGCTGCGCAACGCCCACAGCCCCAATACGACCATCCTTGACTCCTCAATGCATAACTTCTATTTGTCACCCAAATTCATGACCCATCGAGCCCAAAACTTTTACTCAAAATCCCAAGCTGCGCGAACAGAGCCAGCTCCATCATAAGATGATCAAAGGGTTCAAGGCAATTCAGTCTGACCCTACTTCCGACAGCAGTTCCCAGTGTGGGGGGATATAGGTATAGTTTTTTGAAGTGCTCAAAGAAGTGCAGTATAAAGATACTGGATTTTACCTAGGCTTATATCAACTACTTTGAGTTCAAAAATCACTTATCCGCGTTTACCATTAAAGGAGAGTAAGAAATTATGTACAATAGAGTTAAAACTAAGATTTTTGATTTTTTGGCACCTATCGGGTTTTCGTTCTATACCTTCAATATATAAGAAAGCAGTACCGTCCCTCGTGCTGAAACAGCGCATACTTTAAGCAGTATGGTCAAAAAGATGCTTGTTTTTGAAATAAAAAAAAAAAACTTCAAATAATCTTAAACAACTCATTACTGCTTACTATAACCACATTTATTACGTAATATGTTTTGCAATGGTTATTTTTTTGGAAATAATTGACGAATATGTAGAAATAACAAAAAGAATTTGTTAATGCTGGACTGGCTTTTTTGCTGAATTTATTCAAATTATAGCTGCTGTAACAAAAATAAAGTAATAAAATCGATCCTCCAAGTGCAGTTGCGTCAATGCAAATGTTGTCTAAACATTAATCTCCCATCTTCTTGCATGACTTACAACATTATTGCTATACCCACATATTTTTGACTTCTAGAGATCAGCATTTGACCTTGATCATAAATTATCATTTCAAGAAAGTACATCTTTTTGATCAATTTTAATTAAGGTGACCAATTAAATTGAACACTAACTTATTCATTTAGTGCTTAAGTAAGCTACTGGGAAATTTATTGAGTAACCAGCAAATAATGATTCAACTTTACTCCAAAATTATTCCGGATGATAAAACTTGGAAACCTATATTTAAAACATCGCCTTAATTTTGCACTTGAGTGCAAGTCTAGTAAATTATATATATACTTCATATATTTTCCATTCAAACTAGAAGGATGTTTGAGTTTATTTTCTCGCCTCTCCGGAGCGAGGCTGTCACCGAAAACAAAGTAGAAACGCTACTGAGTCAACACGCACCTAAATACGTGCGGCGTGGGTACAAATTTAGATACGGTAATGTGGTAATTTTTCTAGCGCATTGCATTAACGCGACATAAATATAGCCTTGCTTTTGTCAACAAGTGAAACCTTGTAATCTCCCCGCGCTGTACTATCGAAGATATACGGATCAATTATTGAAAATGGCGTTCTAATTTCGCGCATTTCGAACTTATCTGCGCTAAATGTCTGGCACCGCAAAAATCCGAGATTTTCATTCTTCTATAATCCGCACTATATGCTCATATACGAGTTTAATCGACTAATTGTTATTTGAAACTGCGCGAGACGGATAAACAACAAGAACGCTATTTAGGCATCGTGATTTCGCTGCTATTTAAGTATGTAAATATTTAGTGAATCGTGAGTCGTATTCTGGGTTAGGATATGAAACAATAAACAGCGTCCTGTCGCCAAATTATATCTGCGGCAGTTTGTTTCCAACAAACGTACATACATGCATTCGTGTCAACACGGTTGCTCACAGGTGTTTATGCGCAATATAATTTGTATATAAATTAAATTAGAACACTAAATGAGCAACTTTCAGCAGTTGCGGTCAAATGAGATAAATGTATCGTAAAACTTTCCAGATTACTAATATTGTTTTTTGCATTTCGTTAGGTAAACACGCCGAAAACCAAGTCCATGTTTATTGAAATTGTGGAACCAAGAAAAAACACGAAGTATTATACAAATTGTACAAATTCATTCAGTAATATAAACAACCTCAACATTTGAAGCTACTCAATAACGTATGACCGTTACCACCGAAACTAGAAAGGTCTAAGCCGTTACCGCCGATATATAAGGCCTAAATGCTCTGACGTCAGCATGCTGTGACGTATATTGTTTTAGGTGAACGATCAGCCATATTATCGCCTTATGGTTTTTCTAAATTATATTGTGATATTTCCGTACTTTGTGTGTTGCGTGTTTATAACAATGCCGTATACCTGTTGCGTACCTGAGTGCCGCGGTAATTATGACAATGGACCGAAGGTTCATACATTCGGTTTCCCCTCTGATTCTCAGATATGTAAAGAATTGGTCTGCGCACCGCATAGGGAAAATTTTACTCCAACAATGTATACTAGGGTTTGTGAGTTACACTTCGTAAAAGAAGATATTATTTATTTTTCAACAGCTTCAGATTCAAGGACAGCTGAAACTATAACCACAAGTTTAAAAAATCCTAGTCTTAAAAAAGATGCTATTCCAACTCAATTCAATCATTGCTAACGTTAAAATTACGAATCTATGGTAATATACAAATTAAAATATCGATTTTCCTAGCGAAGCTCAACAAAATTTTGATTTGAATCCATTTATAAATTTCGATCAAACTGATTTAAAACGAGTATACAGTGACATGCCTGTAATGACTTATTTAGCAGGTTATTGTTGCTATATCACACTGAAAAAACTAGTGTAAAATATGCAAGCAAAGTATCATTTACAATGATGAACTAGTGATTGAAGACAACTACACCCTCATAAAAAATTTAAGTCACGGGAAACCACTTTATAATAAATACTGTATAATAAATGTTCACACAATATATTTTAAATTATATCACCGAACATAACCATTTGGAAATTTGGATACTGATATATGTAAATGTCATGTTCACAGCAGTGAACGTATTGCAACAATTATAATAACTTGTTCTACAAATACCCTACTTAAAAATGATTGTGGGAAAAGTAATGATAGATTAGGTAAAACACCACGTAATAGGAAATTAAAAACCCTGGTTAAATAGCAGCAATTTCGAATAAAATTGCAATTACTGTATCATTTCAACCTTAGTTTCGTCCAAATACATGTACAATTACAAATAATAATAATCAGTTGATTAAATATCAACTATAAGTACATCTTTCACGAAAACAGTGCTCGGTTACGTGTTTGGTTTTTTCCTTGAAACTTCGTTTTTCCAAAATAAAATCGAATGGGATGTGAAGAACGGCTTAGTTGATGACTGGCATCCTCCTTAAACTGGAAGCCCTTTCAAACTTATTCCTTTACCGCTTAGGCTAATATCGTGCTTGGCGATACATCACCTAAACAGCGTGATGTCATCGAAGAGCGCTCCGGCCTTTCTAGTTTTGGTGGTAACGCCTGAGCGTTTTTCTGCTTTTTTTAAATTTCGAAGGGCTTTCGGTTTAAAGAGGTTGCCAGTCGTCAACTGAGGCCTTCTTCGCATCCCATTCGATTTTATTTTGGAAAAGCGAACTTCCAAAGCAAAAAAAACCAAACGCGTAACCGAGCACCGTTTTCGTGAAAGATGTATTTGTGGTGGATATTTAATCGACTAATTATTATTACTACTAGCTTAAACCGCCATAGTTAATTAATTGAAATCGTCAAAGCCATCACCTATCCACCATACACGGACGCGCGTTTCGCAGTTTAACTGCTCTTCAGTGTGTCTTTGTGGAAAGTAATTGCATTTCAATATTTTAAATCGTAGAAATACGAAGTAGATGTTTACATGTACGCGTGTGAACATTGTCGAATAGTTTCTTCCACAAAATTTAAAGCATGCACCTTACACGCAACATGTAAATATTTGTAACCGTGTTCAAGAAAAGAACGGCCTACCGAACGCATTGTCGCGGCACCATCGCTTATAAACATCAACACTTGACGTGGTGAGACTTGAAAGTTTTCTAACGAACTAAATATCACCCTCACAACTGCTGCACTAGTATACTTTTCCAGTCTTTTACTAGTTTGTAACAGTGAAAATGTCGGTTTATGAGGGTCCAGTGCACGTACTATAACATTTAGAACAGAATTTCTTTTACAATCTGTTGTCTCGTCAACACATAACCAAAGCAACAATTTTTTAATGTAGATTTGATCTTCTTTTCCACGTCTTCGCGTACAAATAAAACATGCTTATGTGCCGCTTTCCTAGTTGGCAACTTCAACTCGGGGTTGTACTTATACTAAAAGTTCTGAAACGGTTCTTTTTCGAATAAGCCAAGCGACAAATTACAGGTTATCATCATGACAAGTAAATCGAAAATAAAGGCAGTTCTCGTTGTCAGGCCTTTTCTATTTCTGTGTTTTCGGTATTTACATGTTATTACAGACCGCCTTGTCCCAGCACATCAAATGTTTCTCGTACACTTTACAAACTATTTTAGCACCATCGTAGAATAAATCGGGAAAGTCATAAACTTATTTACTGTGCCAGCAAAAGGTCGTTTTTTAGCCTTGTTCATATTACACATTTTAAATGAATAGTTATATATTTGTAACGAGTAACTCGTAACACAAAACACAACACACACTCTCGTTTCTTCAACTGAACGAAAAATAAATAAGCGGACGCTGGCAAAGCGAGAATCGTTTTTTGCACACAGCCCACTACTCCGATGAAACCCGTATATATCAGAAAGACGATTACCTCGCTCTAGTCACATGTTTATCTCTCATTTATCAATGTCACATTCTATTTGGTTCGACTCATGTTTAATGTCTTTATAATAACCCAGTCTATCGCTTGCTTTACTTATATTAATTTTATTTAAAAATATATAACTACATAATAAAAAAATATTTTGCTTAATATTAGCTTTAATTTTTTGTTATACAGCGTGTCCACCTAGTACGCTGGCGGAAGATAATTCCTTCCCTGAGCAATTTACAGAACCAGTGGACTAGTCCTGTACAACATAAAATAAAAAAGTTTTTTTTTTTAATGGAAGGGTCTACATATATTTTACATACTGCGATTTTGAATGCTGAGAATAAAAAGAACGCATTTTGGGGATATAAAAAAATATTCTATTATTGACCTTTTGATCTTACTAACATGCTTCTAAATCGGTTAAATTTATACAGCTTGTCCACAGTGCATGGATCGACGACAATTTCCTTCCTGGGCAATTTGGAGAAAAAGATTTCAAAAAACAAATATTCGAAGACAAATACTGCCAAATATAAAATTATACTCAAGTATACTGGATGTTCAGTTTCCGCAGTGCACGATGCAAGTTTGTTTTTTTTTAATACAACATCCTGTATGTTATCAAGATTTTAGATGCCTCTCGTCAGTTCGTGTCAATTTTCAACAATATCCCCAACAATTCCAAGAAATACTCAATGGGATAAAATTTAAATCACCACCCTAGCGTTTAAGATATCTACCATTAAAGAATCAGCGACTTTTCGCAAAAATCAAATTACTAAGATAGATAGGTATAGGGAATATTGTTGAAAGTTGCCATGAATTGAAGAGAGGTACCTAAAATCGTAATAATATACAGGATGTTCGATTTAAAAAAAACAAACTTGTATCATGCGCAGCGGAAGCTGAATACTTGAATATAGTTTTATGTTGTGCATTTGTCTCCGATTATATTTTATTTGAAAACTTTTTCTCTAAATTGCTCAGGAAAGGAGTTATCTTCTGTCCACGCACTGGATGGACAGGCTGTATAATACTACTTCTTTTAAGTGTTTTTAATATGCTTCCATCTTGTTCATAGCGAACCAGATCAGCTTTTTTTATATGACAATAATTTAGCAAAAACGAATGGGTTTGAATATTTTGGCATGGCCCCATTTTTTCCTTTTCTATTATGAACTCAAAATCAATATTCAAATCCAAAAGTTATGGCTATTATCCTTAACCGTAATCCCAGCACAAAAAACGGTTCTGTTCCTACAAATTTACTTCATATGTATACCTACAGCATTTTTGTTGAGTCAGCGCATGCCTAAGCCTCATTCCAAACACCGAAAATAACGAAAATATTAGCACAAAGATAAATAGTTGTGTTCTCGGCCACCTGGGCCAAAGGCATCCTGTTTATTCATTAAGCTATAGGTGGCGTTCGAATTGGAAAATTTCCAGCTTTTTTGCCACCAACGCTATGTACGCTGCGAATGGAAAAGATTGTGGAAGTAAAACATCATCGACCTTGATAGTCGAAACAAAATTCCTGGCAAAATTGGCATCGGTAGTATCCGATATTGAATTTATAACACTTTATGCATGCTGGTGGATACATTTTTCTTTCCAAATATAAATCTGGGAAGAGTACTGACGCTGAAATGTGACATCTTTAAGAAGTAGGAAGCTTGAAAGTTCAAGAACATTTCTATTTTGGCAATGAAGAAGGTATTTTAATTCATTGAATTAAAAGATAATATATTCCTTTCGTCTCCCAAAATGAAAACGATCGCCAAACGTGATACCAAAATTTATTTCATTACATTAAGTCAATCAATTCTACGACATCATTATAATCTACAATAATGCACTGCTTTATGTTTAATTACAAGCGTAGCGTGTTTGATTTCAAATTACTAGAAAGATCTTATTAATTATACGCTGAGTACTAATAACGCCTACTGCGAATGATCAAACTCGCAAGCGTAATTTCATTTCAACAAAAAAGCAAAAATAAGGTACGCTACCAACGTATTTTGTCATAATTTGCGTCGTTTTCAGTAGAAAAAAAAAGCAATGGTTATAATGGAAATTGCGTTTGCAGACTTAATAAACTTGTTAATTGCCTAATTAGTCTCTGAATTATACTTTAATTATCTCGGTGGCAGACGTCGTCATATCTCGTGCTACGTAGGCAGCGGTGTTTTTGGAAATATGAACAAGTCTGAATGAAATGTTTTGATAAGGTACTTGAAATTGATCAATTTCTGTCCTTTGTTTAAGTAAGAGATACATATATACAAGATGTAGGCGGAATACAAATGATGTTTGTTTTATAAAAAAGGATAATTTATTATTTTTTGTTGGAATTCGCAGAGATAAGGTGAAAGTATTTTAATACTGATTCATTTAATAAAAATTGGACATTTGGGTAGGTACTCCTCTCATTGTCACCTTTTTTTTCATTGTGTAGATAAAACTAAGACGACATAAAGAAAATCATAGATAAATTACATATATAGAAATATAAAATTATTGTTCATTGGTTTTACAGCGTTAGTTAACAAATTATCAACTTTTGTAAACCTATGAAATGACTTCTACTACTTTTGGAAGGGCATACCATGTATTTTAGTGGTGGTTATTTACCACAACAAGCACGTATAGTGTATTCAGTATAGCCACACGGTCAACGTAAAATTCCCTCTGGTGGATACTAACTCTTTTTTCGAAAGCCTCTCCTCTTCTCCGAGCCTGCGATTTAGGGAGTGGGAGTATTAAATAATTTATTAAAGTCCAAATAACGACAAATGTGGGATAATGACGACGAAACGCCTCTTCTGTACAATTTCTCCCTTTCGTAAACCTTGAAAATCAATAAAGAACGCCCCTACAACAAACAACAGGGTAAATTCAGAGGTATTTCTAGCAGGGTTTCGTAAATTAAATATCTACCATAAAATTATTTGTAATTATTGAGTTGTCAGTAGTGTTTTAGTTCATAGAATAATATATTTTGAATTATCCACTCGAGTCACGACAGTCACTTCATCGAATATAGGTTTATTCATCGAAATTTCGTCATATTATATTAGGAAAGTATTACCAAAATTTGCTTTGGACAAAACAATCGCCATCGCGATTAAAATAATGGGATGGAGGGACGCCAATTAATTTGATTACATTTGGTAAAGCTTTCATCAAAATGTATGATATTCAAATCATAGTAAAATTTGAAGGTAGAAGTGAAGGTTGGAGTTTAAGAATTGGCAGTTCTCCGTGGAATCCTATATAAACATAAAGTTTATATGACATCCTCTTAAAAATCCAGGTTAGTTTACAATTTACAGTTTAATTTTCCGTTAATTTCCATTTACTGATATAAAAATTCTTTTAAAATTGCAGAAAGAGTGTGTAAGAACACTTCCGAACCCCCAGTTTATTTAATTATTTAACTAATTTACGTTAGTGAATAATTTACCTCTTTTAAAACATTTCAGCATAGATATCTGTTATGTTAGTCCCATAATCTGATTAGCTCAACGGGTGGATTTCAGTAGTAAAGTTGTGTTACGCGATTTAGGTCTTTTATTACCTTATAAAAAGAATAACATAAAAAATTAATGGCTAGATTGCTTTGCCGCTTATAATCATTGTTTATACCTTTTCTTTTTACAATCCAGTAATAATTTGCTGGCATAGCAGGATCCTATTTTGCTTAAGATCTTCGTTATATGCTCAATACGTCCTAATGGAAGTGCTTAACGTAACATTTCATAACCAGGAGTATCTTAGCCTATCGCAGGACCTATGTTGTTCTCTATAGAGGAGGGGAATTGCGGAACCTTTACATTGTGGAACCTCCACATTCTACAACCCCCTCGTTGACCTTGACCTAACTTGTTCTTTCAAGGCCTTGATCTTGGTGGTGACCCTTGACCTTGGGGCTAGTCTCGGTCGATTCTGAAACCTCCTCGTTGATCTTGACCTATGCAGATGCAAGGTCAAGATTAAGGAGGAGGTTCGAGAATCGGCTGAGACACTCTACAGTTCTAAAATGAGATTATAGGGTAGGTGATATAACAAAGAAAATAAAGATACCATGCCGCAAAATCCACCAGAACTAAGTTGAATGAAGGCAATCGTATGAACTTTACCTAGGACACCAAAGGTAATGCTGAATCTGAGCAAATGATATATCACTTATGGAAGCTAGAGACTTCAACTATGCTACAGATATCAACACCCAGTTTCTTGCAAAAACACTTTTGGCTACTGAACTAAAGCACGATGATTCTACACCAGTTTCAAGGATTAATTCGTAATAAGGACATAGCTAGAAGAGATTTTCCTAGATTACAGTGACTACATGTACTAATGCGAAGACCCACACTAATAGCAATAAGAATACGAGAGCTTGAGCCAAGTCAATATGAAAGGTATATTATTTTTGAGTACTTACCATAGCACTTCTGGATAATCATAATTATTATTATTCCTTATAGACAAAAATCTGTTGACTAGCGAAATCAGACGTATGGCAACAAACTTAATAAAATTAAGATTTGAAAGTAATAAATGCATCTGTTGTTAAAATAATCCTGTACTCCTTTCGTTGAGTAAAATCCAAATACTTGAAACAAAACAAGTGAATATTGTAACCTTAACTACGTTAAGATCAAAGTATTTGGTCTTATAGAGTATAGCTCTCTTTTATTAATTTATTCCGATTTACATATAACTATCCTTTTTTAGAACTAGGAGTGTTGTCTTTTGGTGAGCTTTCTTCCTAGGGTAATACGTTTTTTATGTTTACATTTGTCATTTGTCAAATTTGATTTGAAATTATCGTTTATTGTGTTTCCTCTAATGTTTATTTTCCATATTTTCGCCTTCACTTATATCTATTTTTGACTGAATTAATTTTTCAAAAATCTACTGGAACTTCTAATAGTATTACCCATTGTAAGTGCAGTAACTGTCACTATTATAATAGAAAAATTGTGAAGTGACATGGTTTGAAGATGAACGTTTGTAAGAAAAGGTACCAAGGCGAAAACTATTCTGCAAGAAAAAAGTAGATGATTTTTAGTGTCTGTACGTATTTAGTAAACAAAATTGAATACTTTCAAGGCAGTTGAAGAGATAACGCAAGTCGTCAGTTTCTTTTTATATTCCACCTACGTTAGACATATTACGAGAGTAGTCTGAAAAGTTTCAAGCTTCGACATGAAGATGGCGTTACTCGTCAAAAATATTCAGGTAATATAATTGCGTATGCGTTGACAGATACTTTTGAAAATTTTACCTTCGTAAGTGTTGTAAATAATGAAAAAAGATATAACTAATTTCTTAAGGAATACACTGCACAAATTATTTATCAATGAGGGATATTTAAATGCCGAGGCGTGATAAAATTATGTTAATCATGTAATGAAAGATGCATGTATTTGCTATTACTGCTGTTTCTAACAATTTCTTAACTTTCGATAAAGAAGACATCTAATGCAGAATGAGTCGCAATGTGATTTTCTTATTCATCGGTCATCGGAATTATCTTTCTGGATTTGACAATTAGGCACAATCTAACTCTCATTAGATCCGGCAAAGCTATTTCCACGTCGATTTAAACATGAAACAGGCTATAAATTCTCATGTACAGCAAATCTTAGATTAGAAAGAGAAATATTTGTATTTTTTATCTTTTCTGATTGTATTACCTGGATATAAACAGACACTTTACTGAGAACCATGTTTGTATATCGATATATGAAGGTTATAATGACGTAATCCAAAAAACTACCTTCATTATAAGCCTGAGACTATAATTTTCCTAAAAATATCTCAATTAGAAATTCAATCCTACTCCTAGCATAGCATGAAATGCGAATCAAACGTCACTAATGTCCATAAATATACTATTGTATAAACTACTAGAAAATAAGGTTGCTATCATTCGAACTCCATTCATAAAAGTACAACGTACTTATCGACAAAAAATTTATACCTTCCTAATAAGCAAACGCTAGCGGTATTTATTTTACGCAAATTAGCCAAGTCTCTGCTTTTTCAAAATGTATATTATGCAAACAGTATACAGCTTAACGCATAATCCACAATAACATTTATTAAGAGATTAGGCAGCTTTGGTAAAGGTTCCTTGTTTAATATGTTGGCAACTGTGCAAATCTATGTTTGGAGCAGTGCACCGATAAGGCTAATACCTGATCAATTTAATATGTAAGCGTGAATTTTAGCGACGTAATGTTTATTAGTTGCGTGGATGATTCGTGACATGCTGTACTAATTTACCGAAAAATTATTATTAAGCTTTGGTCATAGATAAGGTTAATCATTACGCGTTATTAGATTAGAAATAGAACGAAAAATTTATCAATGGAGTTGTAACTTTATTTGGAAACATGTACATATACTTTTATGTAGCATTAATAAATTAGCTACTTTTCATAAAAACCCTGATGTGGTCATTAAATATAATTCACTCTTTGTTTATTAAAATATGTAGTTTTATAAGTAGAGTTTGTTAAAAAGGTGGTACCGACAGTGGCGTACTGCATAAAAGTAGGTACGTAATATACAATATTAGTGAAAAAATAATATTGTTACCTTTTCCTGTCGTCTTGATGTCCACTGTGGCAATTGGCAACCGCCCTGGTAAGCTGCGTAGAATTGCAACATCAGCAACGCTTCCATTGTCGATTCATTCAGCCGTCGACGGTGTTGTGAATACGTTGTCGTAAGATTTGCAAATGTCAGATATTCCTTTTCCTCATCTGGGCACTCTTGATTTTCAGTTATAGACCGAACCTTTTGTAAATCGGGATTTTTCGTTAAAATTGCACCAAATTTTTGAGCAACATCGTCTCCTATAGTGTTCGTCAAGTTTTCTAGAGCGGCTTGTAAATTGTTTATGCAATTTAATGCGTCTCATGTAGATAAGTGACTGTTTTCTAATTGCTCAATAGCTTGTGCAACTTCAGAATAGTTCATGGAAATTTCATCTATTTGTTGTTGAACGTCCGAATTGTAAAAAAGTTACTGACTATCACGAACTGCTGCAGAATCATCTCAATCAAGTTTCAAGATGACATTTTTCACTTGTGAAAAATATTTCTGATAGTAAGATACTGCCTGGAGCCATGTTCCCCATCGCGTTATTACAGGCTGAGGTGGTGGTGGTAATTTCGGACACTATTGTTTGAATACACGGATGTGTTTGGGAGATTTAATGAATACTTTTTTGGTAGATGCTATTAACTTATCCACCATCGAATACTTCCTTCCAATGGATTCTGCTACGAGGTGACATGCGTGTATGAGGCATGTTATGTGAAGAAGAGTCGGAAAGCATATTTTCAACATCCTACCAACTCTCAGCATTGTTGCGGCTCCGTCAGTAACGAACATTGTGACTTGGGTTCCTGTGATACAAAATTCTCTCAACGAATCTTTTATTATCTTGACAACGGTTCGTGCATTAGTTTTCTGAACCCTTTTACTGGATAATAACAATGAAGTTGGTGGACGATCACGTTTTAAAGGACGCGCTACAACATGAATGACGCAGTGTTTCTGAGCATCAGTTGTTTCATCCACATATAGGCAGATTTTCTTATTTCTCAACTCGTCTTTTATACATTCCTTTACTGTACCTTGCACACGTGGCAAATTGTATCGTAATTGCATAGATGTTGGCAGCTTCCATGAGGGAACGTTCTTAGCCAATACAATACAATAACTGTTTTAAATCAAAAAAAATATTTTCTTAGCGTTTCTTTCTCCGCTTAAGAGAAGTATATACTTGTAATGAAATAGTTGTATTTCTTTGTTTAAGACATTTGTTAACTTGATTCAGCGAACTTAATGTAGAAGTACACATGCAAAAGTGGCTAGAAATAATAACCAAGATAATGCTAATAAATAGCTCATGGTATTGATGGAATCACTCCGGGCAAAAACAATATGAGAAAAGAAAAGCATTAAAACTTCTCGCTCCTGGCCACATTGCTCCCACATCTTTCAGTTTATGCTACTAATCTTCAAAAACAACTGAAATATTTCTCGGCGCCACCCAGTGTTAGAGTCATGCCATCCTAAATAGTAGCGAAGGAACTGAAATACAGGTACCATACTTACCCATACAATGATATAACCTTTTACGTACAACGTTTCATAAACATTTTCAAAAGATACCGGTTAAGGTAATGTTTTTTTTTCTTTTTATTACTATTTACCACGTGCACTAATTTAACTATAGTTTTTTTTAAATATATAATAATAAAAAAAAGAATAATTAAACTAATAATATTAACTCATTAATTATTAAACTACATAGAAATAGTCCATATTTAATTACATTATTAAAGAAATAATTTAATTATACTGTAACCTAATTTCTCAATAGAACTTGGTGAGATCTGGACCATTTTTTCATTCATACCTTTAATATGAATGTTTTCTTAACTTGAAACAAATGATTTACTTGGAAGAAGCGTTTTTCTATCTTTGATTTTCTAGCCCTAAGAAAATATTTATTTAATCCAAATAAAATGTAAAGAAAATGATTCTCTTATATTTCACATTTTTATAGTCTTGAAATAAAAATATTTTCTTGAATAGAGACTGATATCTGCAAGAAAACCTATTTTCTTGATGCAAAAAACCATTTCTCTGTGTGCACAATAGATCAATATTCTGACGTCACACAGGTCTTAATCCATTTCTCCACCATTGCATTAATTCATAATTCATAGAATTAACTAGTTATTTACTTTTGAATTTTTTTAAAGCATTCACGACCTTTAAAAGAAATAACTGTACTTTTGAGTAATTTCCCTCTTTACTCTGCTTTATGAAATATCAGGATGACACATACGTACTTCTAAGTACTGTTATGTTGCTTCCAAATTTTACATATGTTTGTTTACGATTTCCAGCAACTTACATATTTACGCTCGTTTATTTTGCTAACTTTCTTAAAACGCCGAAAATAGCACTGCGTAATACATGATAATAAGAATTTCTCTCGGTAAGATTGCAAAATATCGTATAATCTTTGGTGAAAGGTAACTGTGTATGGTGCAAAATTTAAAAAAATGCGTTTAAAGTGAATACACAGCTTGTTAATAATGGAAGGCGTCATAGTTAACAATAGCGACGACTTATAATTTCTAACCTGTAGGTATTAGGTGTATTATTAGAAGGGAAACATTAAAAATATTACTTAAAATATAACCAGAAGCGAATTAATTCATTTATCATGTTTATGCGGTAATGTTGGCCATAAACTTGAAAATCTTTACGTTTATTTAACCATGCATAAGTATCTGTAAACAACAATCTTCTAGGAAATTATTATATAGTTAAATACATTTACATAAGGTATCACAATACTAGTGCATTTTGCAATAAATTATAAATCTAAAAAATTTACTATCGCCTTGTTGGGTGATTTTTGTTGAAGAAACCTTCACCTTTCCCCGTCAACCCGCTTCAATTTCTTGTTAAATTTATAATTACCTTTATATTGGACTTTCGGGGAACGTTTTTATTATGCATAATGGTTTTGAATCATTGTACTTTTGAGGTGTTCTACAATAAATTCAAATCTTTTGATTTTATGAAAGAACGGAAAAGATTTTGCAATGTAGATTGGCTTCGGGGATAGAAGCGTGTCGAAATTGCACTGATCTGTTAATACGGCTACTGTCCATCTACGTTGGACAATTGCCACGAAAGCCTACACCAACATTAAACTGTTGTAGACTGTAACAAGAATATAATGTACCTCAAAAATGTTGCTAAGGTTGCTACCTATTTGTATATTTGTATATTTTGACCTACCTACTTTAAAAGGATGAGCCAGGATCTGAAAATGCTCGTATAACATCAAGATACTTATCTTAATTCTGCCCATGTCTTCGTATGAAAAATTTGACACGGAATTTGCTTGTTTTGAGAAGATTCTTGTGTACTGTCGAGCTAAAACAAGAAATTGTATCTGAAAAACAGAAATTGAACATGTGTGGAGTTATAACCGTCTCCAGTTTTAGGTTGCTTGGTAAATGGCACATTGCCATAGAAACTATACCTACATGAACTGTATCAAATTCTTCCAATCTACTATTTTTATAACCGCTGCTTGCTTTTTACATCTTCATTATATCAATTATTTAAAATATTTTGCGTCAAATATTATGGGTATAATAAGTTTATATCAAGGTTTGGTGCGTTCGAGTCTGGCGTATTGTAGTTTGGTTTAGAATCCTTATACCGGTTCTTGTATTGCGAGAATTGAACGTGTGCAGCGTAAATTTGTAAACTACATACTCTTCAAATTAGGCATAGATAAGGATCTCTGTGGCTACCCTCAGCGACTATACTTAGCCAATTCGCAATCATTATTTGCACGACGTAAGGTTGCACATCTAAAGTTTGGATTCAAATTACTTTATAACCTAATTGACTGCACTGATTTGTTATCCTTGGTATCCTTACATGTCCCTAGTGTGAGCACTAGGAATTACTATTTGTTACATCAGAAATTTCACCGAGCAAGTTACAATTACTATAGTCCCCTCAATTCTGTTGTAATGCGGTTTAACGAGCTACCGTCAGAGATTGATGTTTTCAATATGTCTTTTGGTGCGTTCGTGAGAAGAATTAGATTTTTAGACTTTGGGAATGTGTAATTGGGGATTTGTTTGTATGTTTGATAGGTTCTGTGCACTTTTTCACCAATAACGTGACGACAAATTGTTGCTATTACATTCATTATTTCTTTTTTTGTTCTCGTTGTTTGTCCGTTGATTGGCGAGATGGTGGTGCTTACAGAGATATGTACATTGTATTCTTTGTTTTATTGTATAGATTTTGTTATCGCTATTATTTTTGTTGCTTTGTATTATTTGTGACCTCTATGGTATTTTTTTACCTGTTGGTCAAACTTTATATATAAATAAATAAATTATTTTACTTCAGGTCTGCGTCTGTTCTTTGCATTGAATTCCATTGCATTCTTGTTTTTTCTTTAAACTTTTTCGTTTTCTAGAAAAGTATCCCTACTATTCTATTCGTTTACGCTTCTTTTGCTTTATTTTTGTTTCCAATTTTTAAGAATTTAGTAGCTTCGTAATTCATTAATGGTTTTCGTTTATTTTCGTTTTGGTTCGTAAAGTCTTGACTTACAAGGAAAGGTAGCCAACCCGTACTTCCAGAATTTAATGAAACTTAGAATATCGGTTTTGGAGAGCGAACTCGAGTTTTGAAAATCTTGGGTTTCTGCGTTTTTCGTTATTTTAGCATTTGGACACTTCTTTTGAATTTGAAACAACGTATGGATTAGAATATCTGGATGAACATCGACCAGTTGCACCAGAAATAGTGGAAGAGGATAAAGAACTATTGCGGGAAGATATTAAAGAAATGATACAAGAAGAATTGGAAGAAATCTCTACCTGCGATGCAGGTGGTTTTATCAATTTAAAATATAAGCGGAAAGCAGTTGAATATTGGCGAAGTGGAAACGAAGAAGATTTCTTTATTTGGGATTGTATAAAAACAATGGTGTACGACAGTTCCATTTATTCTCGAGAAATCTTGAAGGAGCGAGTAAGGAGAGTTTTTGCTTCTCGAATCACGCTTTTGCTGCTCTGGACGTGTGTTTAGGATCATTATCTTGCTGAAACGTCCAGCGCAGCGGCATATTCCACTCGGCATAAGGCAACATCACTTCTGTCGATATGTTTGTATATTCTATTTGCGTCATGATGTTTTCAATACGAAATATCGGACCTATGCCGAACCAGGGGAAACACCCCCATACCATGATATTTCCCTCTCCGTGTTTGATCGTTTTTATGGTGTATTCCGGCAAAAATTCTTTGTATTTCGGTCTTCTAACGTAGCTCTTCCCAGCATCAGACCCGAAAATATTAATGTTACTCTCAGCGCTCCATAAGACGTTGTGCCATTTTTCGATCGACCAGAGAATATGCCATTGGGCGAACTCCAATCTTCGTAGAACGTTCCGCCGCGATAATAATGGACATTTTCTCGGACATCTTGCTGACAATTTTGCTGCTAATAATCGTCTTCTAACTGTTGATGTATCAATATTAAGCTGCAGCCCTTCCTTTATTTGTGTAGAAGTTATAAAAGGATTTTTCTTCACTAACCTTATGATTGCTTTGTATGTTCGAACACTTGTTTTTCTAGTTCTACCACGTTTTTCTTGTCTATTTTCCCGGTGCAGAGCATTTGTAATCATGTTTTGTGAACAACCTAAAATATCTGCTGTAACTTTATACCTTTTCCCTTCTTGTCTCAGTTTTCTAATTAGCTTCCGCTGTTCCATACTACAGTGCTTGGCACGACCCATATCTATCGAAATATTTAGTTATTTATAATATTGTTTCGATAAATTATTCCTTTATACTTTACCTCTTTATTCAACAAGAGAATTCAGCAAGTTTTAGAAACAAACACATTCCTCAACTCCCAACACACTAATACACCGATTTTATTGCACACACAATAGATCAGAAAATAACATAGTAGCTTCCCAAATTCATATAAACTCCCTACAACGCACTAGATGTCGCTTAATTATTATGGAAACAACATGAAACACTGGCACACTGGTTTTTTCATGTTCTTTAGGAGAATGTTCCGTAATTTATATAGTGCCGCTATGGTTTTTGTGTTGGTCTCTACTAATTGATTTATTTGTTTGTCCCGTTTTAGATTGCTTTGTATTGTTATTCCCAGATATTTGATGTGTTGCACTTCTTCTATTTCTTGGTTTTTGATCTTTATATTGTATTTGTGTCTTTGTTTTGATGATGTGAAAACCATGTATCTAGTTTTATCCTGATTTATCGTTAATAGATTGTTGTAGCACCAGTCTTCTATTTTTTTGATGTCTTCGTTTATGTTGTTTTGTAGGATTTTTTGTTTTGTTCCTGTGTATATGAGGCATATGTTATCTGCGTAAGCGAAGATTTTTCCTTTTAGTGGATTTCTAAAAGATCGTTAGTATATAGAATGTATAATATTGGTGGTAAGTTTCCGCCTTGAGGAATCCCATATTCGGTAGTGAGTGGGTTGCTTTTTTCGCCGTTTGTTTGGTTTCTATTTTTTATATAGGAGTTGACAGTAGTACTATTGGCCTATAATTTTCTGCTTTTTCTTTAGTTCCTTTTTAGTGTATTGGTCTAATGATAGTAGTAGAGATTTGATGTAGTCTGAGTAAGTGCCATTTTGAAATATTTTGTTTATTATATTTACTAAAATAGGGGTTAGCTTTTCTTTATTTTCTCATCTGAAACGGAAAAAAAACCGGAATTTTAACAAGAATGCAGTGATTAAAAAAAGTAAAAAAAAACAACAGTGAGGCTAGGAAGTGTGTTAACAAATAATATATTTATAAAATAGTTTATTGTTCATACTATTACCGGCGTGAGTGTACATTCAACATAGTCTACAGTGTATGATTGGTATATCATTGAAGAATCCACGCTGTAGTAACGAGTAGTAAACGAAAACAACACGTATGTGGCAGTTTAAATTTTCACCATTGACCTTAGGAATCGATCGGCGTATTGGACAAAGACGTGATTATGTATTTATACGATTTAGGTGTGTGGTTTGTGTGCATCGCTAGCAAGTATGTGCAGTAGTTTAAGTGACCAGCGCGCTCTTGGCTTGTTTTCTGGTTAAACGTAAACATTATTTATTGATGCGGTGCGGTGGAAAGAAGCGTAGATAAGCCGAAATGTTGATTAGACTAGATTTTCGTCGAAGAATAAAATGAATCTGAATCTTAGAAGTAAATATACATATATAATGCATTGCAACAGAAATTGTTTTTATTTGTTTTTAAGTTGCTAAGTGACTATAAAAGATGAAGGCGACAATGATTGTGATAAAAAACAGCGAAGTTGAGTATACTCATTGTTTTGTTACTTCAAACCTTCCCAGCAACATTTTTATAGATTATTTTGTAAAAGTACAAGCGTTAATCGCCTTATTATGCAAACATATTATTCAAATAGATATTAAAATTGTTTATTTTACTTTTATGATTACTGATATTACGATGAACAAAATTGGCACTAAAATCAATTTGTTAAATATTGATAAATTAAGGAGCGGCATTTTATTATCCACACCAAGTTGAAATAATTTTAAGAAAAATGATTTTTTTTCAAGTAAACTTGGAAATTATCCAAAAAACTTTCGTTTTCTTCATATGCGGCCGTTTTCCCCAATTTCTGCATTCAGATTGTCAAGTAATAATGCGTAGCATGTCTCCGTTATTTTTTTCCAAACAGTCCAAGAAACATTCGTCATCACTTTCCCGGTCGATGGAACGCCTTTTTCGGAGCTGATTCTCCCTTCGCAGTTCACTGTTTCAACTGTGCCTTGACTTCAGGAGCGTACTGGTGTATCCAAGTGTCATCTACAATTATTAATCGACGCCAAAACTCCGACTTATTTAGCTTAAACTGCTTCAACAAAGCTTTAGAAATGTCCATTCGCATGCGTTTTTGGTCGTGAGTAAGCAAGCGCGGCACCCAACGCTTTTTCGTGCTCAAATCTTCAGTCAATGTATGACAAACGTTTTGAGATGCCCACAGCCTCTGCTATTTCTCTAACCTTAATTCGACGGTCGTCTAGCACCATTTGGTAAACTTTCCCGATGTTACCGGTAGTGGTTGCAGCTTTTAGCCGTTCCGAACGTTCATCGTCAACCAAACTGGAACGACCACATTTTAATTCAGTTGGCCAAAATTTCACTGTGGCAAATGATGATACAGAGCCCCCGTAAATAGTGTAAATCTCGGTTTTAATTTGCGTAGTTGTATTGTCTTTCAAATGCAAGAATTCAATGACAGCTTGATATAATTTTTTTTTTCCATTTTCACAGAAACTAATACAGACTAACACAAACGACTGTTAAACAATCGCGCGTCCAACAGCTGAAATTTTCAAAAGTATCCTTCAACATATGCGCAATTGAATTACCAGAATATTTTTGACGACAAATTATTGATTTATTGCACCAGTTTCTCATCAACCCTTCGCAACGTTAGTTGTAATTATGGAGATAAATATGTGTATGTAAGTATGTCTAACATACGCAAGGAAAATAAACGACGATGGCTAATAAAGTCACTTAATTTATCAGTGAATTTCCTGATTTGAACTATAATGGAACTAAAGTATTGTGTAGAGTTGGTAAAATACCTTTAATATGCTGAAACAAAGACGACTGTAAATAGTGTACAGTACAAAAATGAGAAAAATGGCGCGCCACCTCAAACCCAATTTAAGTTGGATTTACGTTTGATGTTTATTGTTTGTGGTCTACCGCATTGCTTACTCGATAAAGAACCGTTTCGACAGTTTTGGCGTACATACAATCCTCTAGTGGAACTTGCCACCACGGACAGCGTTACAAAAAGAGCTACCAAGTAAAGATAATGAAAATAGGATCGAAGCAGAATTAGAAGATGAATAACTGTGGCTATATCTTGATGAGACGACAGATTGTAAAAAAAAATCTATTTTGAATATTATAGTACGAGTGCTACATCCTGTTAAACCGAAATTTGTAATCTTATTAGCAAGCAAAAGACTAAAAAAGTGTCCTGGCGAAACAATTACGGACGTAGTGCTCGACACGTTACAACAATTTCAAGCATCAACTAGTCAACTGCTGATGTTTATGAGCGATGGAGCAGCCACAATATGTAGTAGGCCGTTCTCTTAAAAAAAGTGCGAGGGACTTTTACATGTTACGTGTAAAGTTCGTGCTTTATAATCCTGTGGTACAAACTATTCGAGAATATTACCCGGAGGTGGATGCATTAATAGCAAATTCAACAAAAAGTGTTTCCCAAATTTCCCATACGGATTTGAGCATTTCACAGGCTTGTCCCCAAGAAATAAAATCTGAGTTTAGAATTCAACCTTGACGAAACTACAGCTATTAAAGAGGGCCGGAAAGGATTTCTAGATACTTCTGTTGAAACAGATTTAAAAATTGCAAAATCGTGGACCAAGTTAATACATTGCTACACGGTATAAACGACGCAAAGAACGGTCGCGTTATAGTAAAGTTCGACAGTATTAAAAAAAAAAAAAACGATTATACAAGATTGAGACAAATGTGTGGCGGTGCATCTGCAGATTCATTAACTAATTTCTAGGATTATTTTAATTATGCTTATGTTATTTCTGTAGATGTTGAAGGGCTTTTCTCGAAACATAAGGGCATTTTTTCATCACAGCGAACAACCTTCACCGAGACAAATGTGGAAACGTACCTGATGGTGCAAGTTTTTCAACAATCCTATCCACACTGTTAAGAAGTTGATTTATTTATTATATTGTTATTTACTGTTACGGTATTAAGTACAATAGATTTTTGAAGAAACTGCTTTGTTTACTTTTTACGGTTATTACATTACATATAGAACAAATGCCGTCTTCAAACAAAAAAAATGATAGCAATAAAAATACTTCAAAATGTACATATATTCGCTTTATTTACCAAACATTTTTATTGCGTTAGCTTTTATTTTTTACACTGGGGTATTGATTTAAATATATCACTTCTGTAGGCTGTGAGTCACACATACTACACTATTTATAATCCGCGGCCCATGCGACTGATCCGATTCTGTTGCAAAGACCGATTGTGCCCGGCTTATTTATTTATAGACATACTACGTCATTCAAACTAACAAGCACTTACATTATAAAACATATGTTATCGAGTTATCGTACGCATATAAACACAAATTTGCAATATCCCAATGTTTTGAACAATGATTAATTTCGCCTTATGCAAGACTAACAATTGACAATAGATTCTGTTTGACTTGAGTTAAAAAATATGACTAACAACTGCATTAAGAAATGATAACTTTTGAATGTCATCTACACCTTTAAGTGTTCATGTTTTGTACCATTAATAAAGCAAGTCATGATGATGATTGCTTGTACGCTAGAACTGAAACGAATAGCGATAAACCAAGGCGCATTTACACGGTCGATAACGTATTAATAATATTGATATTTTCTTATTAATATGTTCAAATTGCGCGATAAACGGCAAACAAAAACTTTCACGGCTTTCTTATCTACATACACACATCTCTCTTTCCCAATTGCATTATTCATTTGTCATGTGTAGAGTTGGCTACGCGCGCCAACGGGCAGCGGCGTTGTTTCGATTAGGCCTCGGGTTCCACTAGAGCTATTGTGTGTGGATGTTTGCTGTCGTAAATACTTTCGCGTAGTTAAATAAAAATAAAATAATGCGTGCTTAAACACTTACCATTTTAAGAGTCCTCCGTGAAATCGCAAAGTGAATAGTGTCTGTTAAATATCTGCAACATTAGATACGTTTCAACAGTTGTTTCGACAGACCGAGTGCGGCGCGAGGAAAAAATGTGTTTATATGTAGAGAACGAACGTTCTACATCTAGTGACATTATATTTGCGTAATTAAAATATTCTTTGAAACAACTTAACGGTTCTGCTGACGCACCTTCTTAAATGTGTCTTAATGTGCCAAAATCAGAATCTTTCTCTAAAGCACTTTTATATTTTTCTAGAACACAAACATTTTTTGCGTCTTCTATCGCGCATAGCTGTGCGTGAACATGTTGCACTATTTGCACAGATTCCACTAACGACACCGAAGGATATTGTAACTTTTTTATTGCCTCCGCTAGTCCGAAGTAATTGTTGTGGATAATTTTTAAATCCGTTTTAACCCGACTATCTTGAAATTTCGACTGGCTTTTCTTGATAGCGGCAGCTTCCTTTAGATTGAATTGTAAAACCACGTTCTTAATATTCTCATAATATTTATGAATCATAAATATTATGAGATAGAAAAGTTACAAGATCCTTCGGTGTCGTTAGTGGAATCTGTGCAACATGTTCACGCACAGTTATGCGCGATAGAAGACGCAAAAAATGTTTGTGTTCTAGAAAAAGATGAAAGTGTTTTAGAGAAAGATTCTGATTTTGGAAAATTAAAACACATTTGTGAAGGTGCGTCAACAGAACCGTTAAGTTGTTTCAAAGAATGTTTTAATTACGCAAATATAACGTCACTAGTTGTAGAACGTTCGTTCCCTGCATATAAACACATTTTTTCCTCGCGTCGCACTCGGTCTGTCGAAACAACTGTTGAAACATATCTAATGTTGCAGATATTTAACAGACATTATTCACTTTGCGATTTCACGGAGGACTCTTAAAATGGTAAGTGTTTGAGCACGCATTATTTTATTTTTATTTAACAACTACGCGAAAGTATTTACGACGGCAAACATCTACACACAATAGCTCTAGTGGAACCCGAGGCCTAATCGAAACAACGCCGCTGCCCGTTGGCGCGCGTGGCCAACTCTAGTCATGTGTCAATGAAATGGTTTGATCTAGTATATAATACGCTAAAAATCGTTTTCGCTTAGTTAAATATCAACGTTTGTATATCATTCGAAGTTTCGAACTAAGATTGATTGGGACTTACACGATAATTGCATGAAATACGTTTTTTATGAGATTTTCTTTTGGAATTGTTATTAATACAAAGAAGTAAACACTACACCGAATTTAACACGTAAAAATTGAGTAAAGCCTGTTTTACACGCTGCGATTTATTGGCCAATTAATTGAACAAGTTCCTGACCCAGAAATCGGTAGAAATATGCCATTTTACATTCTACAATAAATTGGACAAGTTTTTAACGATCGTGAATACGCGTTTAGTTTCGTTAGTAAATAGTTGAACGGGAGAATTATTAAATAGGAAATTTTTATCTGCATATAAAAATAGATTGGCAATCTGCTTTTGTTCAATGTTTTGTTGTAGACACGGCAGTAGGTTTGGTTACTTCAGTTTCGGTTAGTTAATTCAAATTATCCATTACATCAATCCCCGTAAATTTTCGATTTTTTTTTTTTTTTTACTTTAATCTGCCTGACAGCGCAAAGATACTTACAAATAAATATTTATAAAATATCCATAAAAGTATTGTAGGTGCG
Source organism: Dynastes maya (assembly GCA_029619315.2). Lineage (NCBI taxonomy): Eukaryota > Metazoa > Arthropoda > Insecta > Coleoptera > Scarabaeidae > Dynastes > Dynastes maya. Next base: position 40,252,978 of record JAROYE020000006.1, on the reverse strand, counting down.
TTACATACATATGTATAAAATACTAAACAATTATTCCATGAGGCCGCACAGACGATTTCCGTTACGTCCTTTTAATCCTCACCTCGGCAGGAATGGGCGTAAGTCCTTCCTATTCCGGGCTACCGGTAGCGAGGGCATCTTCAATTAAAATTAATTAATTAAAATTGTGCCTTTAGATCTTCATTTGTTTTTATTTAACATCTATGTATTTATATTTCGTTTTTCAGCAATAACGTTTTTATTATCCTTTTGTAGGTTCGATATTGTGTTGTCTTGTAGGTTGTTATATTGCCTTACAGCTAGTGTTGTTAGTTTTTGTTCGTTCTTCTTCCTTATATATTTGCGAGTTCTGATGTGTGACTTTCCCTTAATTTCCTATGCGTGTGCTTCTGCATTCGTTGATAGAGTTACGTTAGTTCTAACTAATCTGTTTTGAATATTATGTAGGAGTAAGAGATTATTAAAATTGATTGACCGCTTTATGTTTAGTTCTTGTGTCTTTTTATATACTTCTTCTATTGACGCTGTTCTTTTATCTATCATATACACGTTGCGACACAGATCGGCTGTACATACAACATGAAGAAAACAGCACAGTCTGACAACAACGCATTTATCGATTATATTCGCCAGCAGACAGAGTCAGGGCGAATGCGAGGAGATACAGCAGTTGCTTCTAACATTATTTTCCTTTTCTTTTATTTCATCAGAATATTTTTCATTTTTTATTTAGAATTACTTTTTGGTTTCGTATACGCCTCCTAGCAGCAACAACATAAGTACAAGAACTCATTTTCAACATAATTTGCGAATACATAATACGTACTGCCTCTGTTAACGCACTGAAGACATACGCTGTTGGATGAGACGAGCGTAACTGTTGTAGTGGGGGATGCGGGCGCTGAGCACAATCGCCACGATGTACATACGTACATAGTATTCCACTGTTCCAATTGAAAGCCCATATGTACAGCCGCTCAGTGTCGCAACGTGTATAGTATTTTCAACACTTTATTCTGTTGAATTTGTAGTTTGCTCAGGTTCTTCTCTGTTGTTAATGTTACACATTGGTTAGATAGTTGTTCCTAGCCGTAAAGAGCGCATGGTATAGTGATTATCAGTGTACTGTTTTCCTTTCTTCATTTTTTTATGTGACAATCCCATTTTAAGTTGTTCTGTATGTGTATACCTAGGTAATTAATTTGAGATATTTGAGAGAGACTGTGACCATTTATGTGGATGTTAAAATCTATATCATCTTTTCCGTTCTTAAAGATTATGTTTTCGGTTTTTTGTTCATTTATAGTTAGTAGATTATTGAAGCACCAGTCCTCTAATTTTTCCAGATCTTTGTTGATGTCATGTTGCAATTCACTATAGTTGGTTACTGAGTACATCATGCACGTATCATCGGCATAGCCATATAGTTTCCCGTGGAATTTTTGTTCAAACATATCATTGGTGTACATGATGTATAACCATAGAGGTAGCGCACCCCCCTGAGGTATTCCGTACTCCGCGATTGCCTGGCAGCTTTCAAAATCTCCTATTTTTGTTTTTTGCGGTCTATTATTTAAATAAGTTTTTATTAAGTTTAGTTCTGTGTTCTGTATTCCGTATTTTGTTAGTTTCTCTATCAGTTTGCCCTTTGAAATGGTATCAAAAGCTTTCCGCATATCTATTTAAAAAGTTTTCCGCATATCTATTTAACTTCTTGGGTTGGTTTTAAAGCAGCAAAGTTAGTGAGAAATCATCGGAATATCGTGGTAAAAATAGAGCATGTTCTATTCAATTCAATTAATCGTACGATAAATTGTTCAAGAAATCGGACCGATTTTTGCTGTTTTACACGATACGATAAAATCTAAGAACAATTTTATCAATTAATTGACCAATTAATCGCCGCGTGTAAAACAGGCATCAAAAAATCGAAAAAAAGTGGAGATCCTATTTACATTATCCATACGATTTACTACTGTAAAACCTCTATTTTCGGCCACCTCTTAAAAGCGGTCACCTCTAAAAACGGACAGCTTTTCAAATTTACAAAGCTAATTATATGGAATACCCATAATAATGACCCTCCTAATAGCGGGCACCATAAAACGATCACGGCCACTTCCATGAAAATTTTCTTGGGGAAATACCTGCAATTTTACCTCTCATTATCGGTCAATTCTGAAAAACGGTATTCGGCTTACCCACCTTAAAGACATCAAAGACCGCTTTCCCGTAATTGACGTTTATTCGTTCAATTTAATACAGATGGAACCACTGTAAACAGATTTACTTTATTGCACATTTCTAAGATTTGAGGGAATTATGTACATAATATGTATGTATGATTGTATGTACATTAGTTTCATAGATTGTGTTTCATAGTTTATGTTTGACTGTACTTTTGTAACGATCATCATGTCGCTAGAAAGAAAACGTTTGTCTCTTAAAAACAAAATTGATATTATTGTGGAAAGTGAAAAGTTCAGTACCAGTGGTAGAAAGTTGGCTGAAAAGTTTGGTGTTGGAAGAACACAAGTTAATGAAATTATAAAAAAAAAACAAATCCGGCTTAAAGAAGCGTTTTGAAGAAAATTCCAATTTAGAGCGGAAGAGAAAGTTTCCCAAAACAGAAGGATCGGCGATTGACGAAGGTAGTTTAGGTACGGCTATGACACGGCTCCTTGTTACCGGGCTCTAATTATAACGCTGTAAGCGTTGGTCCACGTAAGCTATGGCGTGCTATAACCCTGCGGACTGGTCATACTTATCTTACATGCGTCATTCATTCTAAAACTCCGTAGCAAATTACACCTTTGTATCCAGCGGCAAATTATATTTGTACTATTGCTTGCATAAAACAACATTGTGTGTTGTGGTATCCACCAATCAACGACCAGCCGATATACCACACAATTAACAGTACGACAACTCGTAGACAACAGAGGTGTTATCTTATGGCCTATTAAAATTAATAATATACGCGGTCTGACAATAAGTAAAAGTTTGTTTACGGAAAAGAGACCTTGATGTAGGCTGCGATTGAAGCGAATTCACACGCGTTTAATAATAAGTATAAACGGATCGTTCCTCGCTGTTCAGAGTTTTTAAATCCACGCTGAAAGGCATGAAGTTTAAATAATTCAAAACGGTTATTTTTAGCAAAACGAAGCTGAAAGATCGATACATTCGATGCTTATTTCTACACGGAGAATAAATAGAAGTTGTTAAAATCTAAAATAATCCACAAGGATATTCGTTGTAATATGGTAATGAGATTTATTATAATATATACAGATATTACACTACTGCCAAAAAGAAATTTGCATCACCTGCTAATTTTGTTTAGAATGTTATTAGAAATTGTAATCGATGATAATTAGAGTTTGTTAAAAAGCAGTGGCGCACCGCATAAAAGTAGGAACGTATTATACAATATTAGTGAAAAATAATATTGTTACCTTTTCTTGTCGTCTTAGTGTTCACTGTGGCAATTGGCAACCGCCCTGGTAAGCTGCGTAGAATTGCAACATCAGCAATGCTTCCACTGTCGATTCATTCAGCCGTCGACGGTGTTGTGAATACGTTGTCGTATACTTGGAAAAAGATCGTTCGACACCCAGTGAAGTAAGATTTGCAAATGTCAGATATTCCTTTTCCTCATCTGGGCACTCTTGATTTTCAGTTATACACCGAACCTTTTGTAAATCGGGATTTTTCGTTAAAATTGCACCAAATTTTTGAGCAATTATAGCAGCAGAAGATTGTGCTCAGAACCATGCTGATGACCCCGGGTAGGCAGAAACATGTTCATGTATTAGAGCTATTTTCTCTGCTACATTGTTTTTGCCGGGAATAATTCCACCAATACCATGAGCTATATTAGCATTAATTTTTGGTTATTGTTACTAGGCATTCTTTCCACGTGTGAATATTAAGGAGTTTAACATGTTTTAGAACCTCTTTTTGGTCATTAACCTAAGTCGCTTTATTGTTTTAACGCGTCATATAATTTGAAGTAAATTATCAGAAATTAGTGGTATTATTTTGTACCAGGAGTACTGGTAGAGTGATAGAGGCTAAAATCAACAATGGCCTACCCTGATCTGTAAAGGGGATCCAAATATAACATTTTTAGGTTTTCTGCAAACAAAATTCGGTAGCATTTGATATTTGAGGCAATGATATTTAAATTTATTGACGAAAAACGGTAAAAATTTAGTTTAACATCATGTTCACACACTAAGAGTATAATGTCCTTTAGCACTGCATGCAATCTCTATCAATTCTCCTCTATTTCTTAATCACTACTTCATCTAGCCTGATCCTCGTAATTCGACGTCTGCAATGCAAAAATCAATAGTTTTTCTTCGGTCTTTTAATCTAGAATCTTCTTGCTAGAACTTTTCTAGACCGAGAATACGTCTAAATCGGGTTATGGCATAAATCCGTAAGATAAAAGATCCTCTCTTTATACATCTTTCCAGACAACCTCATACCGCCGCAAAACTTCCATCTCCGAGGCGGAGCGGTTTCCTAGCCAGCATTCCGGAAGTAGGATGCGATAATACGCTAATAATTCGCGATGAGAATATCGAGGACGAGGTCTGCCCGTCGTGGTGCTATATTTCACCAGCGCACATGCATACACATGTAATATGAAGTCGAAGCGAATCCAACAACCTATATATTATAATATTGCTCTTCGTATTATCGATCTGCAACAATTGGGAGAGGAACAGACGACGATTAAATACAAGGACAACGACGAAGACATCACGAGATTGCCTGGTAGCCTGGTTGTTTATATCTGCATGTATGTATATAGTATGTATACAGTTTGAATAGAGTACGTAGCAGCTATAGTACGTATTAACGTGGCTTTCATGCAGTATCTCCCGACTCGAATGCTGTAACTAATCGATTGTGACACTATTTTAAGGCATTCTGTAAATAAATCCAGACCATGTGACTCCGGATAGACAATTCTTTCTCCGTTTTATATCCTACGATTTAAATATAGCGTCCTATCCGTCTGTACGATTGCGAGCTTTTTATTGCGAATAAAAGGAGAGGTAAAATACCTGAGCAATGTTCAGAATCTTTTTTCACATTTGTCGCGTACTATTCAAGTTTAAGATGCTTTCGTATAGAAAAATGACAAATCAATGATGTTGTTTTTTAGTGACTATCTGCGATAGTTTTTCGATTAGAAATGATTTCCCAGGGATCAATACCAATATACATATGTAGTTGAATTTGATACTGACTATTAAAAAAGAGGGTTGCCCCCATTTATATTGGTGCGTGATGCTTCTTTCAGTTGCCTCATACTTTCAGTAAATTCTAAATCTCATCTGATTTCCGTCTTCCCATGATATGTCTAAATCATTTTAATTGGCCCCCTTTCTACTGAGTTTTCAACTTCATCTTCTCTAGTGTTTTTTCTATAACTGCCAAACACGTTTTTTTTTTAGAAATACGAAGAAATTGTCATAAAATCATTGACGCTAAAATTAGATGCTTGACAATTTGTCTATTCTGGCCTAAATCGCATTTCATATCAGAATTAAACGTCACGTCGAGCAGAAGACATTAAAATATCAAGAGGAACGTGGTTACGTGTTGATACTTATGTCGTGTTAAGAAAAAGCTTACATATGTCTTTTCAATTATATCGGAAGATTGGATTCCCATTGCTTTGGCTTGTATTTAACGGCCCAGTTTTCCGGAGGTAAGAGGGCCTGCGCTTGACTGCAGAGAAGTAGGCGCTATGCGTTCCAGTCCTACTAGGCTCAGATTTTCCTAATAGGTCCAGTGCAATCCCAAGTCACCATTCACATGTTGGAGAACAATTAACTGCGCTCCAACCTTTCCGGCGAGGGGGTGATAATAACAAACCCATGGAACACTTTACACACAATTGTCACACTTAAGATTTTTGAGGTTATGACAAGCTATAAAAGCTTATACACCCCGTTGAGCCGTTACCACGTTAAAAACGTATTTTTACGTTATTATTATCTTTGTAATTGTTATCTGTTCCACCACTTTACTTAGTCTTTACTTAGTACAGATCGGTTAGGGTATCAGTTAATTCTCTATTCCAGTCAAATGTTTTTTTCCGCACTTGTGTCGATGTTTGTGTCGCCATATTGTATGTCAAAATGTCACCTTCAAGGAGATCGGCTCTGTCAAACAATGATCTCACGTACTGCGTATGAGATAAAAATTTTGAATGAAATGATGTTCAAACGACGAATCAAAAAAAGTTTCATGTAAAAAAATTTCATGGCATTTATCTTTCTGATTCGTGTTGTTTCATACTCATGAAACTTTCTCGTGTTTACACCTACAAATTGCGATTACATAAACATTTTACTCACGTAACAGTAACACAGAATTCTCAACAAAAAATTTCGTGCCTTAACAAAGAAAATCATCGTATGGCAGACGGTACTATCTATAGTCCCCACTAAAATATTCCGTTCTTTTATGTATGCAATTATATTAGCAGATAATTTTTGACAAGTAACGCCATCTGCATGTTAAGGCTTAAAACTTTTCAGACTACCCTCGTAAATGCAACTACCATACCATCACATTATCAAAACGTATAAAAACTTGGGATTCGATCGTAAAATATTAAACCTAGTTTTTGAAAAGTGATTCTAGTCTTTTTTAATGTTCAAATACGTATTTACGATACTCTGGAAATTGCTTGTTATCTGTCATAAATCATTTAAGGTTTTCCATTTCGAAAGAGATTAGTTTAAATATGTGTGTTTAGCGTTTAACAAAAAATATATTTTGGAAAGGATCGAATTATAACGGTTGAGGTCACATCCATAAAACAATGTTCAAAATTAGGCAATTTAGAGAAGCTCAATTATATATCGCTTGCAACAAATACCAAAAATTTAAACCACGTAAATATGCTAATGATACGAGTAGGAAAGCTACCGCGTGACTCACAAAATTGACGGAAATTAGCTAGAGGAGGAGTTAATTGAATTTTTCCCTGTGCATAATTGAATTCTTGCTATATTACTCAATGCATTTATTTACTGTAAGGTTAAAACCTATTTGTTTGTAAAAACAGATATCATCCTTAGTGTTCTCTTAAAAACAAAAACATTTTTTAATGTATTTCTACTTAACAACATTAAAAGAAAATAAAAAAGCCGATATTTGATGTTATGTATGCTTAGAACAAATGAGTTGTTTACAGGAATGGAGTTGAAAATAGATATGCAAGTGTTCTGTGCAATAGATACAAGCCAGTAGCCCTAGGGTTCTAGCAGATATATGACTGAATTTGTTTGGAAATGTTGATCCACAAATATCGAGAAATTATGAATGTCCACAAAGCTGTGCAAAGTCAAAAGTAAAATCATCATCGAAGAAAAAAAGCTATTTAAAGTAAAAAAAAAAAAAATTAAACAGTTGTAAATTTTGTCTACAGTCATATTCAACATTGTTCCAGAATTTATTTTGTGGTGTCCATTCGTGGCAAGTGAGAGTATTTTTCATTAGAAACCCGAAAAGTTCTTTCTGCAATCCTGTCACATTCGCCATGGATGTAAAACAAATTCAGAATATCGATATTTTCCTATTCATTTTCTCGATAATCGCCATTCATTCTGTAATCTTTAATTCGCACTGTTTGACAACTACTTGACAATTACAAAACAATTACTGTGTCAATTATCCACAACACGATAACACGATAAATCAAAAGAAATATTTTCTTAGCGTTTTTTTTCTCCGCTTAAAGAAGTATGTACTTATAATTAAGTAAATTGTATTTCTTTGTTTAAGACATTTGTTAACTTGATACATGAAAATCTTACAGAAACTTTGAAGAAAGGGATTCTAGGTATAAGTAAATGGGCGTTATAACACAAAACAATATTTTCTTAAAGTTAGTAAACAGTTTTCTTAATTCAAGAAAGCGTTTAGGTATTGTTCATAAATCAATAGTTTCATTTTATTAAAATAAAGCATTTATTTAGTTAGAATTCTTGAAATGCATATTATTTATATCCATGTTATTAATTGCACTTACCTTGTTTAAAACAGTACGACATATCCGTACATAATGCAGTAAATTATTCACATTGCCTGTGATTTAGAAAGGCCAAGATAGGTTGTCTACAGAATAATGTTCAAACAAAAGTGTACTTTAATGTAGAAGTACACATGAAAAAAAATACCTGGAAACAATAGCCAAGATAATGCTGATATATAGCTCATGGTATCGATGGAATCACTCCTGGCAAAAACAATGTGAGAAGAGAAAAGCACTAACGCTTTTTGCTCCTGTTTACATTGCTGTTCATCTTTCAGTTTAAGCCACTAATCTTCAAAAATAACATTAAAATATTTCCTGGCGCCACCTAGTGCCAAGAGATATAGTCATGCCGTCCTAGCAAGAAGCGACAGAAACCGGAATACAGATACCATACTTACCCATACAATGATATAACCTTCAACGTACAACGTTTCATAAACGTTTTCAAAAGATACCGGTTAATGTAATATGTTAATGATTTACGTGGAAGAAACATTTTTCTGTCTTGAATTTTTTTGATTATCTAACCCCAAGAAAATATTTATTTAATACAGAATTTCAAGAAAATTATTCTCCTATATTAAATATTTTCTTGAATGGAGAGAAAATCTAATTTCTTTATGCAAGAAACCATTTCTCTGCGTGCAGATATTCAGAAAATAATGTTATTTAATTTCATGGCACACTATTGTAAAACATTAACCCATTATATGCAGTTTAAAGAAATAATCATTAATATCTTGATAATTATTAAGGATAGATATATCAAACCCTAATATGATTCGATGTGGAATTTCCTTTTCAATTCAATAGTATAGTCAAAGATACAACGGTCCATTTGAAAGTTTTTTCAGTTTGAAAATATCTATATTTGGAAACAGTTTATGAACACGCTGTATAAAATTTAGTAACGATAACGATAAGGTGTGGTACGCATGACCTTCCATTTCTTTCCTACAAAAATAAATACCTTAATCTTCATGACATTCTCAAATATTTAATTTTAACAATAGCGATGGAAATGCTAAAATTTCAACATGATCGTAAATATCTCGAAAACAGTCGACTTTAATAGTAAGGTGCCCTAATTCAACAGCAACACAATATTTGTTAGAGCAACTAGACATTTTATTGGATTAAATAAACGTGTTGTAATCCTTACGATAAATTATTCTTTTAAAAGTACAAGTGATTGTCTCAACTTTATCTCCGTGTAATTGGCGAAAGCTGCTAGGGGATGTAAACACATGAATTATTATTCTTCTTATTTATTTTTTGGAATTACGATCTAAGAATATAAAATATCAGTTAAGTCCAGTAACTATAAGCACGCTGCATTACTTCCCTATTTTAAATTATTTCACATTAGTGTTTTCAAAATTGGAAAAATAATTTATCAGCTATTCTTGCTTACATTCAAAATTATATCGTACTACACCATTTAATATAATAACAATAATAATAATACTTTATTTGCCCAACAGAAACAAATACCAATTACAGGACAAAAGAAAATACAAATCAATGATACAAATACTTAGTACAATGTTCTTAAATACTACAGAAACATTTTATTACAACAACAACAAAAAGCCAAAGTAAACAAAAACAAATTATACAACTATAAACTAATCATGTTGCCGACGATATTAATTGCCGTAGAGGACAATGAAATATATAGCATAAGTTGGAAGTATTATTATAAATTATAACTGCTGCAGATCGCAACTAGCGGTGATTTAATAAGAATATTAGTTTTCGCAGCAGTACAATAAAGTAAATTGTTGCGTCTAGATGAAAGTCAAGGGATAGAAAAAGACGATTGCGACAGGAGCGAGGGGCAATCCACACAGCCGTGTAACATTTTATAGAGAAAAGTGAGACCAGCAATGTTCTTTCGCCTTTCAAGTAAAGTTATATTAAATCTTGATAACAGCAGATTATGACCTGCATCACGTTCAGGATAAACACCGTCACACTTAAGCCACAAAAACTTGACAAAACGTATCTGTACTGATTCAAGTTGCTTTTTATGAATGTCATAAAAAGGTGACCATACAATAGCAGCATATTCCAACTTTGATCTAACGATAGAAAAATACAAACGTTTTAGCGCAGAAACGTTAGTAAACGTCCGGCAATTGCGAAATATAAAACCCAGCGCTTTTCGAGTAGATGAAGCGATGTTGTTATAATGGGGACTAAAAAATAACTTGTCATCAAAGGTTATACCCAAGTCCTTCGTGGTAGTACAACGAGCGAGAATCGTGCGATCTAGAGTGTAATCTCTGTAATCAGACAAGATTGAGTAAGTTTTACGCGTAAAGGACATCACCTTACACTACACACATAGATGCTGAGCAGTAAGCTATTCTTCTCACACCAATCGTGAATTTTGTACATCACTGGAGATGTCACATCATTGATAAACAGTACAAATAAGAACGGACCAATGTTTGAGCCTTGTGCTGCACCGGAACTAGCAATATAATGGTTGGACGAAAACCCATTGTAACATACAAACTAAATTCTATTTCTAACATACGATTGGAGCAGTGCTAACAGAGAGTCACTGAAGCCAAAGGCATACAGCTTTTGTAATAGGACGGAGTGATCAATACGATCAAAGGCTTTGGAAAAATCAGTAAATATAACATCTACCTGGGATTGTGTATCTAAAGCGTTGGAAATATACTGCGTGAAGCAGACAAACTTGGTCACCGTTGATCTTTTGGGCACAAAACCATGTTGACTTGGAGAAATGTAGTTACTGATTGAAGGTATTAGCAGTGAACACAATTCAAATATCTTCGCAAAGTTTGAAAGTATAACTATTGGACGATAATTTGTAATTGCAGATGGATCAGCTGATTTAAAAACAGGACAAACGCGTGTAACTTTCCAAATCTCAGGAAAGCAGGAAGACCGCAAAGCAAGATTGAAGAGGAAATGTAAAGATTTGATAAAAATTTCGGCACAATCTCTTAGTAAATAGCTCGGAACTTGATCGAGACCCGCTCTCATTTTGTTGGATAATTTACCAATCGAAGTACGAATTGTTTCTTCAGAAATAAATGATAGATTAATAAAGCAAGAATCATTAAAATTCTGTGTTCAACTATTACCAGGAAAGTAAACACATGAAAAAAAGCAAAGGCATTAACTATTTCTTGTTGGTTACTAAAAGATACATCATCATAATATCATTTCAATGCTCTGTCCCTGCACAATAAATCAACCTGCTGGTTGTTGATTTGGTACACACGAAAAATATGTTATAACATTAATTTCGGTGTAATTTACGTGAGTTGACGCGTCCATAAAACAACACGGCAACCGTTTTTAATTATTTAGAGGCAGGATGTAATTTAAGCAATTACGACAATGTAAATATAATAAAACCTATAAATAATACGAAATACCGCAAGAGAACGTTGCTACCTACACATAGAATACCATCGTATACGAACTTGTTCGAAATTAATTGAAATTTTGAATTTCATTAAATTTAATCGTCATGGGACGCAAGATGCTTTTTTTTACTTGGAGGACGCTGGGAAATTATTGTACTGAAAGCAGCAAATTCCAAAGACATTGCTTTGATTATATAACAGTCGTTTTAATGGATGTCGCCGTAACTCTTATCTACTCGTTGTAATGATATTGATAATTTTAGAATTATCACGAATGTGAAGTGTAAATAGTTTGTTTAAAGAGAAAAAAAAGGGATTTCCCCGAGGAATTATATTATATTTATTAGAATGACATTACACCATTAACACTGGTTAGCAAGGTTTTTGTCCCAAGTATAAAAATGCCTGTTTCCTATGTATTTTTGCACGCTGAATTGAAATTCACTTTCAAAATTACAGCATCATCCACAGTTTTTGAGTTCCAGTATATCCATGTAGCATAATACTTAATAGCTTTACAATAAAATGTCGATAAATATGCCGGTGATATTTAGGCATTTGAAATAAAATGTTACACAATATTGCATAATTCTAGGTAATTTTGCGTTATTCAGAACAGGCAGAACAGGTCTCGACAGGTGGCAAATAGATTTTGGCCTGGGTTGCTAAACCCTTGAGAAACGTTCGCTACGTCTGCTCGAGTAATTTTAAAGTTGTTTCCGTTATTAGAAAATGTTATGACTTATTGGTTGTAAAGTAGCGTCAAAAAAGTTTCCATATTGCTGTTCACATATGTTCGGTTTCACAGCATGGCAAAGTTCAGTCCATATGCTTTTGCATTGTATGGTATAGAGACCTAAAGACGACGTTTCGAACTGCTACTTTGCTCTGAACAAATAATTGGTATTACATCAAAATCTAAACACACTGTTGTATATCCTAATTTACCATCTGCACTGAGACCAGTACCAGTACTTCATAACGAGGAGTTACTTGTACCAGCACCGGCAGAAAACATGACTTTGAGTGATGATGAGTCTAGTGATGAGAAAGCACATCAAGTAGCAGAAGAAAATTTGGATTTGGGTGCCACATTTGAGTCAGGATGTTCTTCAAATGAACCACATTTGCTGACTCAAGGAGACCTTAGTGACCTCGTTCACGATTTAAACCTGTCTAAGAAGCAAGTCGAACTTTTGGGATCCACATTGAAGGGCTGGAATCTATTTCAGAGTGACACAAAAATTTCATTTTATCGTGGTCATCATGCCAAATTCAATGATTACTTTTCCCTTGATGATGACCTGGTGTTCTGCAATGATATTGTCTCGGTTATGAGTGCACTTGGCCATGAATATCACACTGATGAATGGCGTTTGTTCATTGATTCATCCAAAGCTAGTTTAAAAGCCGTTTTACTTCACAATGGAAATAAATTGCCCTCAATTCCTCTGGCCCACTCAGGGCAACATGAAAGAAACATACAACATGAAGATTCTTTGAGAAAAAATCAAATAGGATGAATTTAAGTGGAATATCTGCGGCGATCTAAAGGTGGTGGCGGTATTACTCGGATTGCAACTCAGCTACACAAAGTACTGTTGTTTCCTGTGTAAGTGGGACAGTCGAGACATGAAAAATCATTATGTAAAGAAAGTGTGACCGACACGAACATCATTGACTCCAGGAGTTAAGAATGTCATCAGCCCCCCTCTTGTCGATCCTCACATATAAAACTAGGACTTATGAAAAATGTCGTCAAAGCAATGGACAAAAACGGTCGCGGATTTGCGTATTTGAGGAATAAGTTCCCCAGAATCAGTGATGCTAAAGTGAAGGAGAGTATATTTGTAGGACCCCAGATCAGGGACTTGTTTCGAGACGAAAAGTTCGATATAGAGCTGAACAAAAATGAAAAATCCGCCTGGCTGTCATTTAAGAATATTTGTGAGAACTTTTTAGGCAATCACAAATCCGAAGATTACAAGAACATTGTAAAAGACCTTTTGGTTTCGTATGAAACATTGGGGTGCAATATGTCATTTTTTAGACTCACATTTAGATTTTTTCCCGGACAATCTTGGAGCCGTCAGCAACGAACATGGGGAAAGATTTCACCAAGATATTTTGGACATCGAAAAGCGCTACCAAGGCAAGTGGAGCCCCTCTATGCTGGCAGACTATTGCTGGACACGGATGAGAGACGTTCCTGACGCTAAATATAGCAGAAAATCATACATTTGTACATTTTAGAAACATTTTCAGTTGTTTTATAAATAAACACATTATACACGTTGTTCTACTATTTATTACGCTGTCACTTAGAAACCTGAAAAAAAGATTTGAATCCGGCATAAAAAATGCTGCAAGATTCACATATACTAATTTGCGGGACAAGAAAAAGTTTAAATTTTATTAACCAGTGTATTCAATACAAATCTACTTTGTAAATTCCTATAAAGTGCATCACTGCTTTAAAATATAAATTATTCCGAGATGTATCTGGCATGGAAAAGAAATTATCACGGTATTCACAAATATTTAAAATTCTCCGGGCGCAATATTGTGTACCTAGGTAATGTAAATTTTAAGAACACCGGTGTATGCTTATCGTTCTACGTTTATTACGGCGCTACCGGTGTAGCACGGCAGTAAAAATTACCTATACGTGTACACTGACTTCTGCAATAGTTTGGATATTCATAATGTATATAGTGAGAGATCTGAAAGCTTAGATGAACTTCAAACAGTATCTAGAATTATTTATTGGTAGTAAGAAAGTTCAGGAGGTAATCAATTCTCTTTTAGGAAAGCTTATGTCAAGACTATCGAAGTAAACATCCGCAAAGATTTAAAGTTCAAATAATTTCAGGTTTTCCACAGTTTATTTTGGCAAGCTTGATATCCAATCAAATCTTTGCAATGATATAATAAGAAGATATATTAATTATAATAAGTTTACTGGTATTATTTTAAGCATTTTATGTAAAATATGTATTTCTGAAAATAGAGTTTGGCTGCTTTGAAATGTTGGTTTCACTTGACTTAATTTGCCGGAAACGAATGGAAATTTTACATTTCCATAGGGAATTATTATGTACAAATAAAGAATTTTTAATCGACTCGGTATTTTCTAGAATTACAACTTACCGAGGACTATAATCAAAGAATATAAAATAATTTTGGTTTTTATTTTGTTTCATAATAATTTTATGCTTAAGATCTAGTGATCAAGACGGTTATTTTATTTCTTCTTCTATTTCTATCAGTGAATCTTTTGCATCCTTAACACTGCGGCCCAATGGGCGTATTGTATTAATCCTGCTTTTGTTTCAATTTTACTTAAACAGGTTAGTTTCCTTGATCATGTTTAACAGCCAATATGCAATAAATTTCTCTCTGCGATTGTAGATCAATTGCGCAATAATTTGAGAAGCTGTTTCCTCCTCTTCATCACAAAATCTGCATATGAGTTTATCTTTGTAGATATCATCTTGTGTAGATGGTCTCTGAAACAGCCATGTTCTATTAATAGACATGTTACTTTCCTAGGTAGAGTCCTGTTTAATGTCAGTATATCAGCAGTTAAATATTGAGACGGCCTTCTCATCATTTCATCATCATCATCATCATGGTTATACCAAGACCCGGTTCAGGTCCTGTAAAATTCATTTTGGAACCGCCTGTCGCTATCTGGTCTGCAATTTCATTGCTCGCTATAGCATTGGGCCCTGGCACACACACTGAGGTAACCTTGTTGTGTTTAGACAGAGCCACTAGGTTTTTTAAGATCGCTAAATTTAGCATGGTTCGCATAGCAGCCGTTGGAGAGGTTTTAATGGCTCCAGTTATACATAGGTATGCCAGTCTCTAAATTCTCGAGAGATTAGCTATCTCATTCTTCTATGTGGTCTTAGACCACCAAACCAAGCCGTTATGTTATCATAGGTCTTACCACAGTAGTGTGTACAACCAGTACGTCATATGCAATTTGAGCCCACATGTTTTTCCCACTGTTCTGCAGTTTGTCATTAACATCTTCTTATATTTGTTGGTCATTTTTTGAAGATATGAACTCCAAGTCAGTTTAGAGTCTACTGTTACTTCTAAGAACTTAGCCTTTTCACTGAATCATCAATGGCTATTCTACATTGCATCAAATTCCAAGCCTAAAAAGCTACAAAATTTTCAACGCTCTTTTTTTCAATTTTGATCAAATTTGCCATTACAATAAAAGCAAGAAGTTCTTCAGCAGGATAATATAATATGTGCAATTTAATTGAATGGAGGATACAACGGTATCCACAACCCCCAAAGGATTTAAACAAGCTGCCTTTCGAGACACTAATCGTGCAAAATTAATAGCGTATTTATTTTATCCTATGTATATCCGATGTCTTTTACAAGAACAAAACTTCAACATATGTATATGCATAAGAAATTAGGAGGAATTACTTCTGTGTACCTTTGGTGATCATTATTTGGGCAATTTATTTATTATGTACAAGGAATTTAGCAACCTTTTCAAAGAACTCATCCAGAACTGTTTGTCTTTCTCAAATATTTTGAATTTTGTACAGATTTTGACCATTAAATTAGCACCACTAGGAAATTATAGTAATTCTGTATATAAAACAAGTAGAAAGCCATTGTTTCGTACTACTTTATTTACAAGTCAATTCGCGAACATGTGTATCGTTATTCGAGGGTTATTTATGTGAAAAGTTTCCGGCCTAATACAGAAACAAGTATTCAAATTCAGTTTTATTTATCAACATAGTCTCCTTGTAAGTCCATAGATTTTTCCTAGCAATGCTCACATCTCTTTAATCCGCCCAGATAGTCAACAACCCGCGTGACCGCACATTCACGTTATGTACGTCGCTTCTGAAGGTATTCCTTCAATCTAGGTACGGTGGCTTCTTGTTGATAAAAGTTTTATAATAAAAGATCGCACTGTGTAACTCGCGACGGGCACTCATAGTAATCCAGTTGCACTCCCTAGGTTTATACGAGATTCTATGGAATCGGCGAATCCCAAAAATCAATGGCAAGCATGAATTTTGCATTCTTTGAATATGTTTCGAATCGGTCACCCGAAGACGCTTGTTATAGACCACATCCATATAATTAAACACCGACAGCACCAGAGAGTCATACAAAGTCTTTTTCGTATTTCGGTTAAATACGTCACGACATCTGTATCTTCATTGAGACAATTGCTCTTTTCAGCAACGATGAAGTGTGCTTTTGGAATCGCAAGTCTTCATCCATCAATAATCCTAAATTGTTAACTGTGGTAGCAAACGAGATAGAGACAAGATTAAGGTCAAGGAATAGCACATTTTTGATTTGATGACGGAGATGTTTAGGGCAGAACAGGATAGCTTGTGTCTTTATTTAGTCTTAATAAGTGGTCTTTGAATTTGTTATTTCAACATATTAGAATCTCGAGTTAATTACGTTATGACGATAATTGAACGTCGTCAGCGTAAGGGTGATGCCCACAGTCAACAAACAATGTATATACTTAGGTTAAGTGTGTATAGAGCATATAGTAGGAGCGACGGCATTGCACCCTGTGGAGTTCCATGCAAATACCCCAATTCACCTGATTTTCTCTCCCCAACTTTCTCAGTCTGTCTACGTCCACTTAAGAAATTCCTCATCGAACCAACTGCTTGGGCCAATACTCACCGATTGAAGAATGGCAATTAGAATTTCATGGCAAATTGAATCAAATGCTCTGGAATAATCTAATAATAGAGCAGTTATATTTCCCTCATCTTTGGCTTTGAATGTATCATCAACAATGAGAGGGACTGCCGTGGTGCAGCTATAGTTTTGTCTGAAGCCCGATTGATATGTCGGAAGTATATATGTTATAGGTGTCACTGTAGCGACGCAGTTGTGCCTCAATCAATCGCTCAAAGGTTTTTCCAAGTACAGGCAACTAGGTGATAATCGCTCAAAGTTTTCAGGGATGTGTTTTTAGGAATTGGCACAACAATAGTGTTTCCACAAATCCGGATAATTAGACGTCTCGATACATGCATTGGAGATGTGTCTGATATATTCCAACGGCATAGGAAGGCAGATTTTAAGCAGCACAATATTTATATCGTCAATACCTGCCGCTTTTGTTTTTACACTGTTGATTGCCTTTATAATCAGCATCAGTTACTAATGAAAATTCAAATTTTTCACGATCCAGGCATAGTGTCTGCGAGTAATATCTGTTTAAAAGATCACGATCTGGTGGGGGGTTATTTTGTCCAGCAAAATATTTATTTAAATCTAGGTTTACATCACCGTTTATTAGTGTAGCATTCTCGTTATTTGTTTTAATATCTAGTTTGGCAAGTTCCTTCCACAACTCTCTCCCATTCTTTACAGATTGACATTTGTATTGGAAATACGCCTTCTTTTCTCGATCAATTGCTCTATAAGTTTCGTTTCAAAGTAGTTTATAGTAGGATAAATGCGAGTTTTTAGTTCTGCGGTATTGCACAAGAACCTCATCACGTTTCGTCATCAAACATCGAATATTGTACGTAATCCAGGATGATGGAGCTCTACGGGGCGTAAATTCTATACCTGGAGCGTGTCTATCAAAAATTCGTATAATGTGTGGAAGTAGCAGTATGCCCTCATTATTGTCTTTCCTTCTTCAAGATAGTTGATTAACATAACTCCATGATTATCCCAAAAAACAGTCGCCATTTCCTGGCCGACGTTCCATCGGCTGGGAAAGTGCTTTCGCCTTTTTCGAAGCCGATTCGCCCTTCATCGTTCACTGTTTCGACTGTGCATTGGCTTCAGGAGTGTACTGGCGCATCTAGATTTCATCTACAGGTATTAATCAACTTATTTTGCTTAAACTGCTTCAACAGGACTTTGGAAATGTTCTTTCGAATGCGTTTTTTTGTCTTGAATGAGCAAGCGCGGCACCCAACGCGCGGTTAACCTTTTCATATCCAAATCTTCAGTCAATATATAAAAAACACGTTCTTTCGAGATGCTCACAGCCTCTGCTATCTCTCTGATCTTAATTCAACGGTCATCTAGCACCATTTGGTGAACTTGTCCGTTGTTATCGGTAGTAGTTGCAGTTTTTAGCCTTCCCGATCAAGCTGGTAGGACCACATTCAAATTCAGCTGCCCAAAATGTCACTGTGGTAAATGATGGTGCAGGATCCCCGTAAATAGTGTCCATCTAAGCTTTAATTTGCGTAGGTGTATTGTCTTTCAAATGCAAGCATTTAATATTCGATTTTTTCCGTTTTTACGAAAGCGGAATAACTGAAATTGTCAAAAGTGTCTTTCGACGCATAGGCAATTTATATTACCAGAATATTTTTAACTAGTAACGCCATCTTCATGTCGACGCTTGAAACTTTTCAGACTACCCTTGTAGTTATGAATAATAATCCATACAAAAAATTAAAAGTATTACATATTCATTTATTTACAATAAAAGGTATTAAATCAATTTATTGGCCAACGACTGTGTGTGTACAAGCAATTAGAGTGAATGACTTCTGTTTAACATTGGAAACCATTATTTAGGCAGCTCATCTATTGCAGGGTAGATAGCAACCTTTTCAAAGAAGAATTTCTGGATTATTTGCTTTATTCAAATATTTTAACGTTAACTTAATCAAATTTATATTTACTCAATTTTGCTAGTTTACGTTAAATCAGTTACTCAACAAACGACGCGGTTCTGATGTTTGGCCCACCATGTTGCTTACTTCATCTTTAACAATAAACCATGCAATTTAAAATCTCAACCTACAAGCGCATTTCTATGTTCTGAATTATTCTTGGCTTCAACTCTTCCCACCTTATGGAAAGCGAAGCGTCAAGATTCCTGACGTTCGCTTAAAAACAATAAGGAAACTCTAACACAAAGCTTTTCGAGTTAAATGTTTGGAATAGCGCAGATTATTGTACAAACAACGTTTCCTACTGGCGCTTTTGTTATTGTGGCTCGTAGCAAAAGTCAGAATGTTATTTACGCACCTTTACAATGAAGTGTGTTGTTTTCAAGCTATTTTCAGCGAAACGAAGCAATGTTATTGTTTGTGTTTTCTGATTTAAACCCAGTAGTTGTTTACGGTACTTTGGGAAGTGTTTGTAACTTAAGATGTGTTGCGGTAGATTATTGCCATTGACCAAAATGCAAAATATTGGCACGTGTACAATTCACGCTATTTTTGTATCGTGTAAGTAAACAATGAATTTGTCACAGATAAGGCAGAAGCTTGTGCTTTTCCGAGCATTATGCAACAAGAGAAATAAATATGTTCTATTAATATTTGTCAAATTTTAATGGAAATTTAATTTTAACTAGTCATAATATTGTTAAAGAAAAGCTCGATATTCAAATCTGTTTTCCATCGTTCAATATTTGCGATCTATTGTTGAATCTGCTGTATTAAGATGCAACGATTCGAAGAAGTTTAAAAACAAAGACATGCAAGTTGGACTTTTTCTGAAGCTATTTTACTACATTTTATTCCAATTTATAACATGTATTTTTAAAATTTATTTATAATTCAAACTAAACCAAATGTAATTTGCTTCATTTTTCAAAATAGATTGTTACCATTAACATTTTCACACATCGTTTAAATGTTCTTTCGACAAATAACAAACAATATCAGGAATTATTGTGTGTTTTCTCAATTTATTATCTCTATCGAGCCTCTGTGATGTAAATTGTTTATATTAAATGTGAAAAGTGGTAGTCATTTAGTGCAATTTGAAAATTTAGTAAACAAGCCTATCGCGTGTTATACGTATACCGTGTTCCTAAGTCAGGAGTTACAATTCCGTACGCATGTCCAAACGGATAGATTTCATTGGATCATTAATAAGGCAAAACAGTGCAACATCAGAGGCGTATCGCGCAAAAGTAGGTACGTGAGATACAGTTTTATTACATAAAAATATAAAATAATATAGTTACCTTTTATTGACGTTCTGTTGTCCACTGGGACAAAATACTACCGCGCAGAACGTCAATAAAAGATGAAAATATTATTTTTTAATAAAACTGTATCTCACGTACCTACTTTTGCGCGATACGCCTCTGACGTTGCACTCGTTTGTCGTACCTTAATCATTAAACACAAACTCCAGGGTAGACAGTATTTTCTTACAGATGATTATGTCAACCGTCGTTTGACAGTTTCACCACATGATTCTTCCGGTATGTTGAAGAAAATTATGGTCTTCTGTCTCTATCCATCACCTCCTGAATTACCGTCTTCCTATCAAATACATCCACATCTATTGCCAGTGCACAGAGAAAAAGAAATGATTCAAACAACATCAAATATTGAATTCAACAAAGGTTTATTTGAAAGAAAGCACATTTTTTAATAACAACAGATCGAATTTATTTGAATGTACAAACGGTTTTATTTGACATAATTTTGTTGAGTCAAGCAAATATATGTTGGAATCGGAGGCTTCACGCGTTTTCGGCAATTTCCGTTGCCTGAACGCAGGGAAATCGCAGTCGTAGTCCTAGTTTAGGTTATGTGAGATGGTGGTTCGTAAGCGGTGAAAAGTAAATGAAAAAAATAAAAGAAAAAGAGTTCTTCTCTAAAAAGAAGAAAGCATCTACCGTACTAACCATTTCAGTGGAGTAATAATACCAACAGAATAATATATTTGTCAAAGTAAACAGTATACTTTAAACCACAGAAATATTTTCTTAAGCAAATACATATTTATCTAACCTTTTAATGACGAACAAAATGGGAACATACTAAAAAATCGATTTTTTATAGCAGCGGAGAATAGTGCTTGAAACCACGCTGATGACGCCGGGTTGGCAGAAACATGTCCGTGTGTTAGTGCTGTTTTTTCTGCTTACATTGCTTTTGCCAGGGGTGATTCCACCAATACTATGAGCTGTATTAGCATTATTTTTTGGTTAATATCTAACATGTTTCGAAAATGTAAAAAAAATAAATTTTTACTATACTTACAATCATTTATTTTAAATGCCAATAGTTTTTCTCAAATACTGGTTACAATTTATATTTTAGGATATATTTACATAGTTTTTTTAATACCAATAACTTTAAAACAGCTACAGAAATGGAATAATGTGAAATATTAAAGAAGATTTTCGTCAATTTGGCAGCCTATTCTCATTTTGAATAGTTTACTCAAAAGAACGACAACTGTCTATTGATTTCTATTAAAGAATGTTTTTTACCTGTTGGCATAAGGAAATCGTAGTGGTCTACAGACGTTCCTAAATAACTAGTCAAAAAGTAAAGGTAAACGGTCACTTAACAACCTTTATTTCCAAAATTACTTCTGTTTATACTTTCATTGAAGGAGTGCCTAAAGAGATATATTTTCATTTGTTGTGTCATTCATTTTCATGAAAGAATATTACGTATAAATGTGGAAACAAACCACTATATTTTCGAATCCACTATTACATCAGAATAAATCGATGCTATATCGCATGGTGGAAGGCAGGATGTTCCTGACACATGTCTTCAGCAGGAATCACGACGTATTGAGCTCGCTAGACGACTTATTAAGTTAGAGGATGCACCTCCGTCAAGAGATTGCCTCCGATAGATAAGACTAAATGTAATTACTCGTTCATGTCTCGCATACAGAAGATTTAAAAATAACTTATCTGCTATAAATATAATTACTGTTCGTTTAACTAAAGGCTACAGTTAGCGATAGGACGAAACGACTTGCATGCTCCGTAATAACTGTTGATACGCATTGTGTTTAGAGGAGTATGCTCTACAATATCGTCGATTTATAAATAGTCTCGACGCTATAAATAGAATTACTTGGGTGGCGATTGCTAACCAAAATAACCGGATACGAGATTATGAATATATGGGATGAGAGAAAATAATATTGCTGAAATTCATTTTTAGTAATTTTTCTTTCCTTGCTTCCAGGTGTACTTTTAGATTTCCCAGTACAAATATTAGGCTGATGTTCCAATCGTTAGTGGATGAGAACAGCGAGCCGCCTCCAAAAATGGGTTCCCCCAACAATAGGGTACGCGATAGATCGGGTGGGGGATCGCACCAATCGTCGTACCCCCTACCTCCGTTAAAAATCAGCATACCAGATTCGGATACCTTCGGAAGCCCCTTCCCCTCGCCAACTGGTACGATTAGTGCTGCCAATAGTTGTCCTGCTAGTCCTAGAGGTAAAAAAATATATATATTTTTTATAATATATTCCATCCTAACTTATTGTGATCATATGTGTTTATTCTTTATATACAGGTGGTCCTAGATATGTTCAAACGGACTTACATATGGTAGCAGCTCAAGTTGCTCACAGCGATGGTAGCCATCACATGCAATCTAGCCATAGTCCGGAATATAGACAAGCCACTTCAAATGGAAGCTCTGTAAGTTTTCGTCACATATAGACTGTTTAAAGCAAAGAATTTGGAGTACTGGAAGTGACATCGCATACACAGCTGGCTGTTTGCAACGATGAAAGCGACATAATGTCCCCACAACTAACGTATCGTTTTTGCTACAAAATTATAATAAGCTTGTTGTTGATTTGGAAAACCATAGGTAATCGAAATGCAATTAACTCATCAAAATACATTACATGTAGTTAAAAAAAATCACAATTCAGATTTTGTCGTTTTGATGTGCTGCAGGAGGGAGTTGTAGATTTTTACGGTTATAGGAAGCTAATTTTCCATACAGAATCAATTTGTGTGTGGGTACTTTTAATTCATTAGTATATCGTCCACGTTCTTATGGGACATCTTCAAGGCTGTTACTACACACTGACTGGGGATTTATTCATTCCGGAGGGGTTTATATAGGGCTTGTTTTGGGTCAACGGAGCGGAAATGTTATGCATCGATGAAGCGGAAATATGCATGGATGAAGCAAGCGGATTTGTTTTTTTTTACTTTTATTATTACATATTATTGGTCCTTATCCCCTTCAAAGTATTCCTTTCCCCTATTTTCACACTTTTCCCAGTGCAAAGTAGTCCTGAAAAGCTTCTTTTGAAAAGTCCTTCAATATCTGTGGCGAACTTATTTTAATGTCATCAATGGTCTCAATTTCGGAAATAAAAAAAATCACAAGGTGCCATCTTTGGCGAGTAGAGAGGCTGAGGAGGGGCAGTCATTTGATTTTTGGCACAAAACTGATGAATTGACAAAGCAAGGTGAGTTGTCTCGCCACAACTCTGTTTTTTTTTTGCTTTTTTTTCACGCAACCGTTGAGAAAGAGCAGGTACAAATGCATTCCTCAAAAAACCCAGGTATCGCTGCCCCGTGAGGGTTTCGTCAAAGAAGAAAGCACCAATGACTCTATTGTCAACTATCTCTGCTCACACATTCACTTCACGAGGGCGTTGAGTATGTGCTTCAGTAATCCAGTGAGGATTCTCTCTATACCAGTAGATACCTGCAATTTTGTCGTTTTACTATTCCATTTAGGCAAAATGGGGCATCATCCGGAAGGAGCATTTTGCGAATGAAGCGTGAATTACGGTTGCATAAATCTTGCATTACATCACAAAACTGCATTCGGCGATCAAGGTAACTTTCATTAAGTTCTTGCAGTAGTGGTATTCTGTAAGAATTGTATTTTCCTGTTTTTAATACACGTAATACTGATCGCTGAGAAACTTCATTATATGCTGCAATTGATTGAGGTACATCATGAGGATTCTCACCCACACTTAAGAAAATATCAAGTTTCACATCTTCATTCATTTTCTTAGGACGCCCCGCCCTGCCTTTGAAATGTGTTTGACATGCCCTATTTCTCTAAATTTTTTTTCAGTTTTATTCACTGTGGAATGGTTGATATTTCTATCTGGATATTTCGCATTATATAAATTAACACCTCTTACTAAGTTCTGGTTTTATTGCCGCATCCAACAAGAATTAAAATTTCTATGCACTGAATTTCACTTAAATGATCCGTATTTAGTTAGCTTTCAAAAAAAAATATTAAATATTATGACAGTGTATAAAAATAATTGATACCCACTTGATCTGCAAAAACTCTCTGCCTTTTGCTAGGCTTTTTGTTGTAGATAGCATTTCGAACATTTGATTTAAAGGAAACATACATTTCATTTCTTGAATAACAGCATTTATCTTTGCTTTTTGTTATTAATAAAATTTATGTTTTCCACTCTTTAAATGACTTTTGTTCCAAAATGTTGTTATGTGAGGTATTAAAATGTTGTTGGTACCATTTAGACAATTAAATGATCTATTGAATTTAAAAAAAAATGTCGATTACATCATTACTTGAAAGAATGGATTTCCTCCAGAAGTGGAGGAAACTTAAAATTAACCGAAAAATTTTTATTCAAAAAAAATAATTGACATGCCCGACTATTTCTTCCAAAAAGATATTGTTTCAAATTTAATGTATTTGTTCCATAGTTTTGCCGCGCAGTGTATATGGAAAATAAATGCGAAAAATAGTGCATAGGAACCTTTAAGGAAAGAACAGCATTGTGTTTGTTTC
The DNA here is from genome assembly GCA_029619315.2 of Dynastes maya. Lineage (NCBI taxonomy): Eukaryota > Metazoa > Arthropoda > Insecta > Coleoptera > Scarabaeidae > Dynastes > Dynastes maya. The sequence goes on along the minus strand of JAROYE020000006.1, from coordinate 40,227,965 downwards.
GATTACCGTAGCAGATTAAGAGATATAACAACGTCAGTTTACACTCAATTTTGTGATAAATGTCCGGGCTATTTCCTTACGTTTTAGGTGATAGCTTATCTTAGTTAATATTGGTTTAACAAGAAAGTTTATATTACGTATGTGTTAGTTTTTTTCTGAAACTTTAATGCCACTAAAATAGTTGAAGGAATAGTAGATGTTTGGAAAATGTTATATTTTTTTTTGTATTTTAGAAGTTGGTTTGTATTTCTCCCATCATATTCTATTTACTCATATTCAGGTCGTTCTTATGTGTTATTTAAGAACAATTTATATTTCTTCTAATATCCTCTCAATTATTTTATTTTAATCAAATTCGGAAAGTTCGCTTTGTTGATTTCATTTTTCTTATTAGACTAATAATAACGCAAAAATATACATACTATACAGTGCATTTCATTGCCTTTCTTACTATAGTAAAGGCCGTAAAAACTATGATAAATTGGTATGGAAATAAAATGATATTGGTATTCTTGCATCAACTTCCATCTCAGTTCTTGTTAATTTTTACAAATTTCTACAAATTTGAAAAACAACACTTTTTTTTGATTACATTTCTGTACAGTTGGAAATAAAATATTTTTTTTATTAATGTATGAATTGATGTCTTTCCCAGATTCCGCCCGTCGTTATAAACGACGGTTATGGCGCTAGTAGTAGTAAGGACGATTCGAAACCACCGTATTCCTACGCTCAGCTTATAGTTCAAGCTATAGCCAGCGCTCCGGACAAGCAACTCACGTTATCCGGAATCTATAGTTATATTACGAAAAATTATCCGTACTATAGGACGGCCGATAAAGGCTGGCAGAACTCAATAAGGCACAATCTTAGTCTGAATAGATACTTTATAAAGGTAAGTTGGATTGAAAGCTTAAGAAATTACGAAAATGAAGACAAAAATAAGATAAAATAGCATTAATTCCGAAAGAACGTTATTAGTAGGAATTGTTCATTACCATTTTACTTCTTGGTACTTTCCAAAAATAAAATAGATTCTGTAAATGGCAGCACTCAATATTAGCACTCAGGAAAAACTGCTTCATTGATTAATTTTCTCGTTATCTCTATGGTTGCATAGTGATTTGTAATAATTTCGGCTGACTCAAATACGAAGGCACTAGATGCAAAGCTGTGTATATGCAGAAAATTAAAAAATTGAATTTGATATACAGTTGGATTCGTTGGAGTAACTCTAATATGATTTGATATAGCTTTAAAGTACCTCAATGAGAAAAATAAGTTTAAAATCTAATAGTATATGCAAAATCCTGTATTTGTTTGTAACAATTCAGATATACAAGTGAGTATATGAAATTCAACCAATGATATCGCATGGTTAGTGTCACATGATTTCTGCGGATAACGTGATTACAATGTGCTGCAGTCTTTTTGTAATAATTTACTTCCTTGTGATTAGACTGGATACTACGTGTTATTCAGTTATATTTTATTTAAGTAATTATTAACCCTTGTGAGAAGGGAAAGAAGCCTACTCAAAAAGATAAATGGAAGAGAAACAAACAAATTGGCAAGGTAAACATGTACACGTTGGCCTAGGCCTCACCGTGTTGCGAGATGTAGTGTACATAGCGCGATCTGGCATCCTTGCATTTATCCCCGCCAGCCAGCCTCGCCCCGCGCAACTGCAATTGCTCTGAGAGGCCTATCTGACGCACTCTTTGTTTGTCTGTGCGCTCGTAAAATTGTATCAAGTGATCGTCGATTTCGAATACACTATGTTAGTTTTACAACCGCGAAGATACAGATTAATAAATGGTATCTTGCCGGAAATTCCTACCAAAGCACGGCCGATCTATTTGCCGTAGAATACGTGGATCGTACTATTCCTTCGCATTCGACGATTGAAAGGATCGTCAAAGCGTTAGAGAAACTTGGCTGCATGGTCGGGAATTGCCATAAATGCCAACACATAGACGAGCAGCCTTAAATCTCTCTAATGCATCCCGAGCGGGAGGAAAGAGAAATGAAGGTTTGTTCGTTAGTTGAAATGGGCGAACCTTGCTCTAGCCGGCAAATTGCAGACGAAATCGGTGTTAGTAGAAGTACTGTGAGACGTATTTTGAAACGCAACAAATACAAACGTTACAAAGTTCAAAATTGCCAGATTTTTCCCCTTAATAAAGTAACATTATTAGAATTTCAATTTATTTTATATAATTATCGAATTTATTTTTCTTTAGTTTAATTTTATAAGAACCGTTGTTTATTTTCCTACTTAGAATTACTTTTTCGTTCTCCTACATCGCATGGCAGCAACAAAATGAATGTAAGAAGCTGTACTTTCTTGTCTACAAACATAATTTGAGAATATAGAAAAATTGCGCAGTAATTCTGTATTAACACATTTTGTCAGAAGGCGTTGAATTATAATATTACGTGATTGAACGCACATGCGTGTTTATAATATCCATGCGTACCGGTGTTCGCTTTATGATGTACTGTGGCTGAAGTGAGACTCGAATGCGCGGTTGCCATTCACAAAGGCAATCCTTCGTTCGTACCTGGACCAACGTGTATTTTGGTCTGCCCGCTACACATTGCGAAGCATCTACACGCATCAAAACTGCGCAATAGTTGGACATTCTTTTTTTTGCTATCGGATCGAGTTTTTGAAAAACAGGTCAGAAAAATCGATATAATTATAAGCAAAGAAGAACACGAAGCCGTTATCAAAAATCGATGATTAAGGAAATGGGAGAACATTGGAGCATTTTTGATTGGAAAGAAAAGACCAATAAATTTACAAAATGTTCAGGCCAATGGCATGTTAAAGTTAATCATTTAAAAAGATTTGCATTCACTAAAGTAATGATTTGGTTAAGCTAAACGGTAAGGTAAATTACCATTCAGATCTTTGTCAAGATAAGGTTACTACCTATTCAAAATAAACTGAATGGAGATATATCCGCAATAGAGTCTCTGTTGAAGAAGCACTATGAATGATTTGGAGACGAGATCCAAAACTGACATTTTATAAGATTGTCGATCAACGTAATCCAATAATTACTAAACAACCAATTGAAGAAAATGAAATGGAGGACGATTTCTTTGAATGCAACAATGAGATTGACTTACGAATTTAATGTCTTATTATCATATTTTTTGAAAATTTAAATTGAAATTATTCCTTTTTTACTTCAAAAAATGTGGACATTACTATACCTTTGGGTTCGGAGAAAGCAGCTCTATCTATGAATAAAAAGGTTCTTACAGAATTCTATTTATTATACTCCAAAACAGTTTTTTGCAATTATTTCAGAATGAGTTAGATGTCATAGAAAATGTTGCATCTGGTGGCCTCATATGTTTTCAATACGAGAGTATCGTTTTAAGTTTTTGTAAACCACTAAATGGCGCTATTAAAATTTGACATTACTATTTTCGTAAAATTTGACATTTGTTATTGTTGAAGTAGTGACAGCACAGAAATAGGCCGAGTAGTTTATTTACAGTGAGCGTTAAAAAAAAACAATTTGAAAAAATGGAAATTTCACGTGGACACACAACAACAATGCCTCAAATGGCTTCATTCAACTTTTAGTAATTTCGTGAAAAACATGATTGAAGAGGATTGGCATGTGACTTACCGTGATATAGAGGCATTCTGCATAACTTGACTCAAGTACAGAAAAAGGCTCGTATCAATTGGAGTAAGGAAATGCTAAAAAAATTCGACGGAGGAATTTCAAAATCCGCATACAATATTTTAACAGGTACGAAACATGGATATATTCGTACGAGCCGGAAAATAAGCAACAATCAACTGTTTGAGTGTTCCCGATAAAATCAAGAAAAACAATCGACACCGTCGCATCATCCTTCATCATGACAATGTCCTCTCTACTACAGCACATGAAACAATTGATTATTTGAAGCAGGAGGACATCGAATTAATATCTTATTGCTTGTATTTGCCTGATTTATCGTCCAACGACTTCTTTTTTCTCCGGAATGTCAAAATTACCCATGAGTATTGATACCCTCGTCGAACCCCAACTAATTGATGTTTGATTTAGTTTGGTCTATTTTCATTTCTAGATAATTCAAATTACGCCCGCAGAGATTAGTAGGAGGTAGGCGCTATACGGCTTGATATAGAAAAAATAAACTTGGTAAAATGTAGCAATTTTTATTTTTCAATATAATCTCCCTTAACTCCAATTTTTACAATGGAATATGAAGGAGTTAAATCATCGTAAACGCCGTCCAAACATTGTTTAATGTGACTAGGCGTATGCCCTTCTTTAGTTAAAAATTTAATGACCACGCGGTACTCAATTTTCGTCACCTGAGACATTTTCATGCACTAGTCATGTTGTCTATCTGGCTACTAAAAACTACTACTCTTCGAGCCGTAATATATTGTAACGTTCTATATTTACAACGACGACAGCATCGGCTGTCAACCTCTGAACGTATAGGGTGTTCAGGTTAGCCACTCGTTTGTAATAAAATATCCCTCTTGCAGGTAAAAATGTAATTTCCCAAGTCACCATTTCCCCCCAGCTAACTGGCCTTGGGGCGTTGATGTTAAATATTAAAGTTAAGCCCAGATAACGACGATCGCAGGGTAACACGGACAAATCCACTCTTCAGCTTATTTTCCTAATCTCGTAAAGTCATCTAAAACAAACAACAGCGTGAATTGAAAGGTATTTCAAACATCATTTCATAAATTAAATCTTGGTCCGAATGTTATTAACTAAATCGTTGGTAAGATTTCACGTTTAAACCTTGTCAGACAGAATTTGGGTCATAGATTTGTCTTTCTGTCAGCTGGTAGCGTTCCTGCATGCGTTCTTCTATGCTATTTCTACAAATAACTTCATTTCATCGAAATGCATCCTAAAATTTTATATTTGGGTTTAATTTATCAAAATTTGCTGTGGAATGAAACAATCGCCATCTTTCGCGATTACAAATAAAATAAAGATAAACGACGCCAAAATTTTAATCAATCTCGATTGAGCTTTCGTCGAATCAGTTTGTTTACTAGAGTATGATACCAATTTAAAGTGTTCGTTAGCGAAATCAAAGTATTTATTCAAAGAGAAAAGGGTTGAAGGTTAGAACAGGCAATTTCCTGTAGAAGTTATTATAAACAGAGCGTTTATATGACGCTGACTTCGTTCGAATTCAAGGTTAGTTATATTTTTAATTCTAACATTCGGTAATTTCGATTTATTAATTTGAAAATTCACTAGAAAATTGCCCAACGAGTATTCAGGAATACTCCCGATCCCGCAAAGAATTTAAAAATTTAGACTAAGTTAGAAAATGTTAATGTTTTTCTCAAAAATCCCGTGAGACAAATATTACAAATCCCCTGAGACAAATATTACAATATAGGCCGCGCACACCTATGACGCAACCGAGTTTGAATACACTAGAACCTGTATAAGCCTGTCAAACCGAGAATTTATGGCGCCTACCTCGTACGTTACCTACAGGCGTTTAACTTTATTATATCTAGCACAGGTTATCTCTGCTTATAACGATCTGATATGTGTAGAAAGCAGCCTATTGACGACCGAATGATGTCACACCAATCGTTGGCGCTTTCGAAGGCACGTGTTAAAATTTGTATCTTAAGGATTTTAAAAACCATTTTTCTCCAAGAATAATGAAATTAGATTCAAGATTTTTTGAAACTCATTTATCTATATTCCTAAATAATTATGACATCCAAATTTTAAAGGAAATAAAATTTCATGCAATGTCCCTACTTATTTATGTAGAAACAATTACCAAAATTATGATGTTGCTTTGTAATTAGTCTCTACTTTCATAGGTTCCTCGGAGTCAAGAAGAACCCGGTAAAGGTAGTTTTTGGAGAATAGATCCGCAATCCGAGTCAAAACTGATAGAACAGGCATTCAGAAGGCGACGGCAGCGAGGTGTACCTTGTTTCCGAGCGCCATTTGGTTTAAGTTCCAGGTGTGTATTTCTACAATGTAGCGTATAGAATTTATTTGCTATTGCTAAAACCCAAATTAGCTGAAGAGAAATGCATTCTGTAAATGGAATGATTCCAAAAGCACACACGATACCAATGTAATTCGCTTTACTTTTGGTCAATTTTCAAAGTGGGAAGTAACCATTATAACGGCACCCACTTCCGCTGCTATTAACATCACATCATGCAATGTTGACAATTTTAATCATTAGTGAGTTAACCTTAATTTGCTAACCATTTATAGATTTTGGGACAATTTTGAAAAGTTTGAATATCTTGAATTTATTAAAAATAAGTAAAATAAATTATTCAAAAAAGCAATAATGAATTTAAAGATTTTTTTTTGAAATATAATTATTACTGGTCGATATCGACCAACCTACAATTTATTCTTAACTTCTTAAAACCAGGTACCTATCTACTAAGGTATCTCCATCTTAGTTCCTAAGATCATCACTTCCCGCACTACACGAGCTGGAAGGGTTTAGTTCTTCGTAGTCTTCGCTAGGTCTTTATGGCAGATAGTCATTCTTATAGTACCATGGGGCATCCACAATACTTCTCAGAACTTTATTTTGGAAAACTTGAATCTTCTTAATGTGGTGTTTACACGCTCATCCCCATAGTTGGATCCCATCAGTTCAGATGGGCTTAGGAACTTGTTTGTACAGCAGCACTTTGTTGTGTATTAACAGCTGGGATTTTCTTCCTATTAGGCTATATATTTTCTTGAATTGTATTTCTAATTGGCTTCTTTTCTCTTTAACATGTTCTTTTCATCTCGGTTGGACGTTGAAGTTCATCCCAAGGTATTTTGCGGTGTTGCTGTACGGGATGTTGGTCTGATTGATGTTTATCGGCACATGTTCGTGCTGTTTGTAAATGATGTCCACATGTACCAATTTATTTTCATTGATCTTAATTCTCCACTCCCTGATCCAGTTTTCTATTTTGTTGTTCGCTTGTTGTATTTCCCTGGCTGATTCTACAGTGCCTTTGCCAACAACTAGTACTGCTGTGTCGTCAGCAAAAGTAGCTATTACTACACCTTCTGTTTGCGGATTATCGCTCGTGTGTAGAATATTTGGCCGAGAACACTGCTTTGCGGGATTCCTGCTTGTATTTCCTTCATATTAGTGTAAGCCTCCTCATGTTTGACTAAAAATCTTGTTTGTGATGTATGATTGTAATATTTCTGTGTATTGCTTTGGCAGCTTCTTCTTAAGTTTGTTGGTGAGTCCTATATGTCAAATTTTGTCGAATGCTTGAGCGACGTCTAAAACGATCGCTGAGCATATTTTTCTTTGTTCGCAAGCTCTCTATTATGTTGGTTATTCCGTGTAACTGGTCGATCGTCGAGTGCTTGTTCCTGAATCCGAACTGGTGTGATGGTATCAGCTTCTTGCTCTCGATGATTGGCTTTAAACTTTTCAAGAGCTTCTCGGATAGTTTGGATATTACCGGTAATAAGGATACTGGTCGATGCGATGTTACTTCGTTCGGTGGTTTTCCTGGCTTTAGAATCATGATCACTTCGGCCATTTTCCAGACATCCGGAATATGCTTTAACCGAAATGAGGCGTTGATCAAATGGGTTAGTTTCACAATTCCTTTTCTTGGTAAATGTTTAACTACTTCCCCTGTTATGAGGTCGAAACCAGAAGCTTTTTTCGGGCTAATGTTGTTTTTAATTTCTTTGGCAACTTCACCAGTTGTAACTAATATACATATTGTTATGTTAAATATTTACGTCGTAAAGCCCAGCTGTCACTCTAACACGTATAGGGTATTCAGTATAGCCACCCGATAGATATGAAATTCCCTCTGGCGGATGTTAGTTCTGCTTCATAGCCACAATTAAAAAATTCCAATTTTTTAACAATTTCCCTGAGATAAAAACATTTAAATATATATATACCGGCCTCCTCACTTGCTTCTTCTTCAAGTAGTTCATGTTCTAGCTGATCTTCGTGGGGAAGAAATATCTGCTCCAAGTGATTGGCGAACATTTCTGCTTTTTACTGCAAAAAAGCAATAATGAATTGTCACAGATGACAACAATATTAACACTCCAGAATTAATACTTTTGATATACGAGGGTAATTTGAAAAGTTTTCAGCCTAACACAGAAATAAATACTTTCTTTGTCAAATTTAGTTTTATTTCTCAATATAGTCTCCTTGACTATCCCAAAAAACAGTCGCCATAACCCTTCGCAGTCCACTGTTTCGACTTTTTCTTGGCTTCAGGAATGTACTGGTATATCCGAGTGTCATCTACAGTGATTAATCGACGCCAAAACTCCGACTTATTTAGTTTAAACTGCTTCAACAGGGCTTTGGAAATATTCATTCGAGTGCGTTTTTGGTCCTGAGTGAGCAAGCGAGGCACCCAACGCACAGATAGCTTTTTCATGCACCAAATATTTAGTCAATATACGACAAACACGGTCTTTCGAGATGCCCACAATATCTGCTATCTATCTATTCAACAGTCGTCTAACACCATTTAGTGAACTTTTCCGATGTTGTCGGCAGTCGTGCAGTTTTTGGCCGTCCCGAACGTTCATCGTCAACCAAGCTGGTACCACCACGTTCAAATTCATCTACCCGAAATTTAATTGTGGTAAATGATGTTGCAGAGCTCCCGTAAACACCGTCCATCTCGACTTTAATTTGCGCAGGCGTATTGCCTTTCAAATGCAAGAATTTAATGACCGCTCAATATTCGATTTTGCATTTTTACAGTTTTCCAGTTTTACACAAACGACTGTTAAATAAGTGGGCGTCCAATATGGCTGAAATTTTCAAAAGTATCTTTGACGTATGCGCAATTATATTACCACAATATTTTTGATGAGTAACGCCATCTTCATGTTGAGGCTTGAAACTTTTCAGACTACCCTCATAGGAATATAGAGTGCTATTCTCATCTTTTTGTGTAGTATCCCTGCAGATCTGTGACGGCGATGTTCGCCTATTGTTCCACGTTTTTTTTTTGATCGGGTACGATGCAGTTTCTTCAGTTAACTCTAGCCTACACAAAATTATGCAAATTTATTCAACAAACAACATAAATTGTAGCAATATATTTGCAATATCTTACTACATAGGGTTTCTTAAGCGCGGCTAATTACAAACATTTCAAAATAGATAATTTTTACATACTATTAATAACTAGCCAAATAAACATTAGATAAAAAACATTTTTGACTTAATTCTGCTATTATGTGCGTTCAAAACTTGTTTAGTTATCTTTATTTACGTTCTGATTATACGAAATTGCACACATTACGATTATGCAATTTTATTTATGCAGTTATTGTCGCTTAACAACATCGACTTTTTAATCTATACGTTTGTTGATACAAATGAAGTGTATTAATATCTATGTACACAATTGAAGATGTCACATTGATCAAACAGTCGTTAACCGCAAATAGGTCGATATGTCGCTATCTTAGTTTATATGTTGTGCCTCTTTATTCTAGTCAACAAATAATAATTTTACGCATCTATTCGTTACCAGCGTAACTAGACGGCCTCACAGCTCTTCGATGACGTAACGCTGTTTAGGCGAAGTATCGCCATGCACGATATTAGCCCAAGCGGCAAAGGAATCGTTTTTTTGCATTTCCTTTTTGAGTTTTGAAGGACTTCCGATTTAAAGAGGATGCCAGTCGCCAACTGAGCCCTTCTTTGCATCCCATTCGATTTTATTTTGGAAAAACGAACTTTCAAAGCAAAAACCAAACACGTAACCGAGCACCGTTTTCGTGAAAGATGTATTTGTGGTGGATATTTAATCGAATAATGATTATTATTTGTAATTGTACATGTATTTGGACAAAAGTAAGGTTGAAATGATACATTAATTGCAATTTTATTCGAAATTTTGTTTAATTTCACGAGAACATTTACAAACATGCTTTCCTATTATGTGGTGTTTTACCTAATCTATCATTACTTTTCCCACAATCATTTTTAAGTAGGGTATTTGTAGAACAAGTTATTATAATTATAATTATAAACGTCTCTTCGTGTTCAAAAATAATTTTTTTAAATATAACGTAAGAATATAAAACTATTTCAACAATTACATCTTCACGTTTTTTGTCAAATACAACGGACAGTTAGGGAATTGAGTTGGAATAGCATATTTTTTAAGCCTAGGATGTTTTAAACTTACAGTTATAGTTTCACCGGTCCTTGAATCTGTAGCTGTTGAAAAATAAATAATATCTTCTTTACAAAGTGTAACTCACAAACAAAACACAAAATAACCGACGCCATCTTAGGTTAGGTTACCTCGTTTGTATCGTTTCAGAAAAGGTTTTATCGCCTATACAATACTAGAAAAACATTGCAGGTATCACCCACAAAGTACGAAAATATCACTACACAGTATTTTTTTTAAATAAAACCAATATAATTTAAATAAATCAATTCAAAACGCAGAGGTGTTCTCAGTGTGTAAACGCGTTTATATGGTCTATGTCAAAATACGTCACAGTCTGCTGATGGTAACGATCTATTACGTATTGTCATACCTTATGTCAATCTATATGCAAGCATTTACTTTGATTTGTTTAAAAAATATTTTTTTTTAAATAACTACGTATAATGTTCACCATTTCGTGTCTTACCGTATACCGGGTGTCCAGGATAATATGAAGTACACGGGTATATTGGAAACCGTTAGAGATACAAGGTCGGTTAAATGGGGAAAAAGTTGCGCACTTATACGGCTAAGTACAATCCGGGATTACATTTTTAAAATGTTCATTCCGTTACTCTGATACAGGGTGAAAACTAAATGTGTGCGCTTTTTAAAAACCTTAATATCTTCTTTATTATAAAAAATACAGTCATCAAATTTTCAGCATAGGGGTAGTTAGTAATGAGGACTTCAAAAATGGTAGTAGAAAAATTCTAAGCTCACTGAGTTCTTTGCGCTTGTACCCAACTTTTGTTTTTCTTATGGACGCCATATTGGATTTTTACTTTTCAACCATGTATAATAATAATAATATGGCTTTATTGCAAAAAATAAGACGTAACATAAAAATTGTACATATATAAAAGAAATATATCTAGAAACTATTCAGGTGCAAACACATGGTGAGACTCAGACATAAGTCTGTTTATTGCTAACCATGAATAAATTAGTATAAGTAACAAACAATAAAATTTCTAATTACTAAGTAAAAGCAAAGAAAAAAACAAATAAGTAAATGTGTATATAATATGCGCCAAGCAAAACATACAAACGCATGATCCGTAATTAAGTCCAGACGCTGGGCTCTGCGAAGTGGAAGTCAAAACACACTTGAGAGAGAAGCAAATATTTCTTGACTGACGCTTAAAAGAGGGTAGCGACAACGATTTAAGCGAATCGTCAATATTATTATATTTATAGTAAATGTTGCAAGAAAAACTACGTTTAAACAATTGAGATTTATGCGCGGGAGGAGAAATAAGACCCCTAAATCTTATCGTGATATTAGGTATATCGGAGCGAAACCTGATTTTCAAATATAGGTGGGGTTTTTTGATGAATAATCTTATGGTACAAGCAGCTACATTGCAATTCTCGCCTATTGCCCATAGTCAACCAACCCAAAGCCCGCATCCTCCGAGAAACATGGTCATATTTCCTTAGTCCAAAGATAAACCTCACGCAGGAGTTTTGTACTTTTTGAATCCTATCAGCTGTAGCAACATCAATAGCAGAATGATATACACCTGCACAATAGGAAAATTGATTTATAACATAGGCTTCACATAATTTAATTCTTATATTAGTACTCAGGCAATCTTTATGTAAATACAACTTCCTTAAATTGAAATAGGCAACCTTAATATATTTATTGATTTGATCATTAAAGCGGAAAGAACTGTCAAGCCACAGACCAAGATTCCTTGCTTTGTTTAAAAAAGGAATTGCTTCATTATAGATCGTGACATGAAATACATGCGCCAACTCTTCGCAAGTGCTATGTTTCCCAAAAAGAACCGCTGTAGATTTGTTGGGGTTGACTTTGAGGTTAAGATTGATGGAACTATTACACAACCGTGACAAATCAGCATTAATCATATTTAAAGCATTGCGCCAATCTTCAGGACGAAACGAAAGATATAGTTGAGTGTCGTCTACGTATATGTGAACTGCACAATGTTTCAAGGACTTTGTTAAGATCGACGAATAAATGGAAAATAAAATGGGACCTAAAATAGATCCTTGAAGAACACCTGAAATAATTTGCAAGAAACTTGAGATATCACTTCCCAAACGCACACTCTGCCCCCGGTTGCACAAGTAAACAGATATTAATCCGGTAGATGTATCGTTAAGTCCAGTACTTAGCAAAATTCTGCTAAGCAAATTGTGATCAACCGTGTCAAATGCTTTACTGTAATCTAAAAGAACAAGCGCTGTTATTCAGCCGCTTATTATGTCATCCCTAACACTAAGTAAAGCGGTAACATCCCTATGTTCAATGAAGAAAAACTATGAAAATTTGCAAAATTACGATGTGTCCATAGCACATAGGCTGTGATTTAACGTATGTGCTTGCTAAACAACTGTAAGCGGTCGTACTACTTAAAAGTGGTTCACAAAAACACTGATATAAATTTGATGACCTAGCATCACTAAAACAAAAATAAGAGACGATCTAAAATCCAAGGGTGCCCAAATACTTATGAGCGGTAGTGTATTTCTGCATTTTTCCTAATTATGATAACAAACCCTTATTTTGAATTTTGTGCGTTACTTTATCAGAACCCTGTATATTATCGAGTAATGACAAATATTATTTTGTGTTTAGTTTAGGAAAAATCGTAAAAACCATAACATTTCTCGTTTATTTCGCTATTTTTATTATCTTTTTTTGGGTTTTATTCAAACAAAACAAATCACGCCATATTCCAAAGTCAATTATTTTAATTTGGATTTTATGTTATATTTTTATGATATTCGTCAAAATAACGATAACAAGTACAAAACCTGTTGTCGCTAATTTTATGTGCATTCGATTTAGTACGTTCTGTTTTAGAAGTGCACCCGCCTCACCCAGCCATGTGAGTATGTCAGGACTTATGACTCCCGAATGTTTATCCAGGGAGGGTTCGCCGGCGCCCGAGCACATGCTAGAAATTAGCCAATCGGCGCCCGGTAGTCCAGGTAACACGAATATGGCGTACCCCGGTTCCGGTGCCATGATAGGTCATCAGCAAATGTCGGCGCTGGTGGGTACTACGAAGGCAAGACTGTTGTTACCTCATCGAGGTGACGGTGACCATATGCAAAGTTCCTCCAACGGGCAAGATCATCGAGAAGGTATACTGATTTTTTTTAATGAATACATACAAAATAAATCGTATGATCGACCTGGTGATAATGTTTCTAGGTTAAATTAAAAAATACGCTTATGTGTGCATTTTTGTTGGAATATTGTCGCGAAGTATGAATTTGCAGTACAAAGCTTAGATTTCTTCTAGAATATTGGTAACAACGCATCATTTTCACCATTATTGAAGTAGTAGTAATATTAAAAAATCCGTAGTTTCATGTTTTTACTTTAACAATGTTCAATATCAAATATAAAAGGCCCCAAAAGAAACGTTTTCAATATCCAAAAATCTGTTTTTTATTAGGAGTTTTCCAATTACAATTTGTAATTTAAAAACAAAACTCTTTTCACTCGTAGCAACGAATCTTCGAAATAACAAATTATTATATTAAACATTTATTTAGACGTATGTATGCTAATGTAAATGCAATGTATACTTTCTGTTTTTAGAAAAGTATATTATATCTAACTCGGCTGGTATGGAAGAAAGATCACTGTCACCTGCTGGCTACTCACCTCAACCTGTTATTGTGCAAGCTGCTAATTATTCGCCATATAGGTTTGTATCTTTTTCTTCTACGCACAAATTAGAATGATTTTTTTTTCATTCGATTTTTACCGATACGTCACACAGTACAAATTCAGACATCAAATTATCGTTTATTATGTAACTATCATACCCTCTGAAGGGAAAAAGTTGGTATGAAGTGCATTCTTTGAAACTAAATTTTAACCAGTTATATATAAAACCAGGCTGGTGCACTGTGGCTGCAGAGCTGCGGAACACATTAAAACATTTCTAGCCAAAGAATATTTATTAATATATTTATTATATTGCTGAAATTCACTTTGCAAATAATATGCGCATTTTATTAATCTCCTTACAACTTATCGAGAACGAGAGCTACATACTACACAAATATTACCGGCACCTCTATTTAATAGAATATCTGCATATTCGAACTACTAAGTAACGAAGCAACACGGAAGCATATCGGATTGCGTTCCCTGCGCAATATTTTTAAAATAAGGCTTTCTCATTGACCAACGCTGCACGTAACTAACTAGTGCAAGAATAGTGATTTTGTGGCTGCAGTTGATGCAGCCACAACGATTACTCGTTTACGTTCAACGGTGTAGGTGTCAGTTTTCGCGCGTACAACATGAATGCGATCAATGTATGTAGCCCAAACACGTAACAAAAATTTGTGATTAGCCATGAACGAGCTTACAGATTCTAAAAAAAAAACATTCTGTGGCCAACGTTATGTACACTTAATTCGCTACAACCATCATCTGTGTACTTATTAAACAGTAAAAGATTAGACAAATGTACAGTATGCCCTTTTTAATTTAACAAAGGCTTATTTGTTACTAGCGCCAACGAGCAGTGGCGGAGGTTCGATACAACCCTCAGTATAACTGCGAGTCTCAACCAGATCTGTTGTGTATACATGTACGCTGCCTTAAATACTATTTCGTAGTTCTACGTTTGTTTTTAAAATGTTGCATACGTCGCGAAAACGACCAATGTTGGACAAAGTTACAGAATTTATAGCAGAAATACCTTTATTGCATGTAATCTACCGTTTAATTTACTACACAAGGAAGCATTTGTCTTCTTTTGGAATAAATATTCAGACTGAATATTCAGTCTGAATAAATATTCAGGCAAATTAGCAAGTCGTTGAAAGATAAAAAACTGTGGTTATGTGTGAACGAAACAACAGATCGTAAAAAACATTCTGTGGTTAATGTAATGGTACGTACAATGGAACCATATCAATCGTCACCTTCAATTCTATTAGCTTCCAGATGAGTACAACAATGTACTGCCGAAGTAACTTCAAAGTTAGTGTTAAATACATTGAAAAAGTTTGAACTTTCAACAAACCAATTGTTGATATTTATGAGTGATGGTGCCGCAAACATGCTTTCTGCAGGCCGGTCACTTAAAAAACATTGTGCTAACTTGCTACATATTACGTGTAAAATTCATGCTTTCAGTCACGTCGCAGATAGTATTAAAAAATGTTATCCTGAGGTAGACGCTTTAATAGCGCATATAAAAGCAGTGTTTGTCAAATCCCCAAAACGTATTCGCAAATTTCACGGACTGTGCCCCCGTATGCCCGAACCACCAGAACCTATTCTTACACGTTGGGGAACATGGTTATAGGCCGCGTTTTATTATCATAAATGTTTTGAGAATATTAAGAACGTGGTTTTACAATTCGATCCAAAGGAAGCTGCGGCTATCAAGGAAAGCCAGTCGAAATTTCAAGATAGGTTAAAACGGATTTAAAAATTATTCAGGACAATTACTTCGGACTTGTGGGAGCAATAGAAAAATTACAAAATCCTTCGGTGTCGTTAGTGGAATCTCTGCAAATAGTGCAACAAGTTCACGCACAGCTATGCTCGGTAGAAGACGCAAAAAATGTTTGTGTTCTAGAAAGGTTTGAAAGTGTTTTAGAGAAAGATTCTGATTTTGGCACATTAAGACAAATTTGTGAAGGTGCGTCAACAGAACCGTTAAGTTGTTCCAAAGATTATTTTAATTACACAAATATAGCGTCACTAGATGTAGAACGTTCGTTTTCTGCATATAAACATACTTTTTCCTCACGCCGCACTCGGTTTGCCGAAACAACTGTGGAAACATATCTAATGTTACAGATATTTAACAGACATTCTAATGATACAGATATTTAACAGACATTATTCACTTTGTGATTTCACATAAGACTCTTAAGACAGTAAGTATTTGAGCACGTATTATATTTTATTTCTGACCATTTATTTTGTATAAACTTTTATGCGCCCACCACTGGCTGTTGGCGCAAATTGAACAACTCTAGTTATAACTTACAAGTCCCAAAAGGATGCTTTCGACATTTGACAGTTATGCCTAATTATATTCTGCAACAACAATGTCATCTCAAATATTTTAACAATTGTTATTTATACAGGAGGAATAAAGACAGTTGGGACACTTGCATTTTATAATTTTTAATTCATATGTTTACGTCTACTATGACAGAAACGCAAACATTCATAATAAGAATCAGAGGCAGAAAATAACTAAGCGATTATAAACTGAAATGATTGCAAATGATTAGAAAGTGAACCAGCTCAACCGAAAATGAAATGATTAGATCATCACTTGGAAATCATTTCAAGTTTACAATCACTTAATTATTTTGCAATAATCAAATTAGGTATGATGGTCAATTTGCTGTCTCGGATGTTGTCTTTCTGGGAGAATGACCTTTCTTTTGTAAAAACTTTTGATGAAATAATTCGAAATTTCTACTTCATTGTCTCTTTCTCCAAAGAAGAATTCGTCGAAAAGTGAGATAACCAAGACATTTTGCTATTGCACGCAAAAGAACGGTTTATACGTTTTGAGCACATTTGAAGTGAACCGTTTTATTTTGGCGAAATTGGTCACATGATTTAAATTGATAGTAATGTGTAAAGCAAGGTAATGTCTCTGCGCGGCATAGGCGTGCGCTTCCTTCAGTAAGCACCATACCAAGAAATAAGTAATAAATCGAGTAATAATAACAGAACCTATCAAGAATTATAATATCCGAAAAGCTGTGAAACACTCACCCTCTTAAGTAGCGTCATCAAGCAGGTTAGCGGGCTGCATCGGAATTACCGAACATTAAAAGCAGAAGCACCATTACCAGTATTATCACCCACTGGATAAGAGTCGTAAAAAGTTGACAGCATTAGATATGTTTCCACCGTTGTCTCGTTGAACGATGTTCGCCGTGGTGAAAAAATGTGTTTATATTTTCAAAAAGATCATTTGACATCTACGGACGTAATACATCCATGATTAAACACCCTTTGAATTCAGTTAATGGATTCGTCGATGCACCATCACAGATTTGTTCTAATGTCATAATTATAAAATCGGAATCTTTCTTTAATACAGTCGAACTTTTCTAAAAAGCGATTATATTTTGCGTCATGTATAGTGCGTATGTACTTCGTACAGCGCATTATTTTGTAATTGTTCTATTGCGTCATGTAATCCTTTATAGTTGTTACGAATAGTTTGTAAATCTGTTTTAACGGAAATATCTTGAAATTTTGTGTAGCTCTCCTTAATAGCTGCAGCTTCGGCTGGATTGAATTGTAGAATAACAGCTTTTACTTCTTTGAAATATTCAGCATAATAAAGAGCTGCCTGCAATCATGTTCGCCAACGTGTAAGAATCGGCTGTGGTGATTCACGAATACCAGGACCTTGTGCGTGAAATGAAGACGTTTTGGAGATTTGAGAAACATTGTTTTTGTACTT
Source organism: Dynastes maya (assembly GCA_029619315.2). Taxonomy (NCBI): domain Eukaryota; kingdom Metazoa; phylum Arthropoda; class Insecta; order Coleoptera; family Scarabaeidae; genus Dynastes; species Dynastes maya. The sequence goes on along the minus strand of JAROYE020000006.1, from coordinate 40,210,274 downwards.
GCTACTAATACATCTCCCTCAGGTGAACATTGTCGAATAGTTTCTGCCACAAGATGTAAAGCAAGCATTTTACACATAACATGTAAAAACACTTGCAACCGTGTTCATGAAGAAAACGATCTACCGAACGCATTGTCGCGGCACCATCGCTCATAAACATCAACACATGACGTAATGAGACTTGAAAGTTTTCTAACGTACTAAGCATTACCCTCACAATTGCTGCACCTGTACACTTTTCCAGTCTCTTGCTAGCTAGTAACAGTGAAAATGTCGATTTATGAGGGTCCAGTACACGTACTATAACATTTAGAATATAATTTCTTTTACAATCTGTTGTCTCGTCAACACATAACCAAAGCAACTGATTTTTTAATGTAGATTTACGTGCCGTTTTCGTAGTTGGCAACTTCAACTGGGGGTTGTACTTATACCAAAAGTTCTGAAACGGTTCATTTTCGAGTAAGCAAAGTGACAAGTTACAGATTATCATCATGAAAAGTAAATTGAAAATAAAGGTAGTTCTCGTTGGCACGCCATTTTTTTTCTATTTCTGTGTTCTTTGGTGTTTTTACAGCCACCTTGTACCAGCACATTAAATGTTTCTCGTACACTTTACAAACTATTTTAGCATCGTCGCGTCGTAGAACAAATGCTGAATGTCACATACAAACTTGTTTACTGTGCCAGCAAAGGGTCGTGTTTTGGCCTTGTTCGCATTAAAGTATGTTTATAGTGAAGCTGTGATAGTCAATAAAAAAGTTGATGCGTTAGCAAAACGGGCCAATCAATGAGCGCTGTAACTTTGCGTAACCATGGTTACAGAATCGAGCTGTGGTACTCGATAAGAGCGGCGATAATAACGAAGCGATGAGATACATTGCTTGTATGCGGGTGTTTATGTTGGAACTACGCAACATCTGTGGACAGCGTTGGTGAGCAAAGATAGCATTTATAACCGAATTGTCAAATTTTATCTGCTTTCGTCAGTTCTAGTTTTAATGGATATCGAGAATTTAATAAGCGAAATTTACCATAGGCCCCTAGTACGGGACCAAAAACACCCAAATAAAACAAGAAAGGCGCCAATGAAAATATTTTGACAACTGTCAAACTGACGCGCTCGACGAAGCTTCGTAAACGTCATCCGTGATGGATATTTTTCGACGCTTTTATCGCTGCTAGTATCGCCGCTCTTACCGACTATCACAGCTTCACTATAAACACGCCCTTAGATATTTTAAATTAATAATTATATATTTATAACGAATAACGCAACGCGTAACATAAAACACAACGCACGCTCTCGTTTCCTAAACTGAACGAAGAATATACAAAGGGAGAATCGATTTTTGCACCCATCCCGCTACTCCGATGAAACGCCTATGTATCGCAAAGACGATTACCTCGTTCTAGTAATAAGATGGTGGAAGCTATAACCATTGGCTCAAAGTTCACACACGGGAACTCGCGAAAAACGCCCAAAGGCTTCCCGGTTGTAGAATAAGAATGCCCTCACACTCAAGGGAATACTATGAATTTTACTTAATGAATCATAATAGAAAATATTGATGACGTATTGGTGAAGGTCAAACGTATAAATGCGTTTAATTGAAACTATTAAAACAGTTTCTTTTTTTTTTTCATTCGCATGGCGGTTTTCTAGCTTACAATTTATTTTTCTTGCTTTTTTTCGTTGCAGTGGTGCCAATTACAATAATGCCGGATTAGATCTTAAAAGACACGCGGACGATCAAAGCATGGACAGTCCGCTGAGCGGCGGCGAAAACCAAGATAGTTTACACGAGCCGGAAATAAAAAGGCCTCGCTCGGAACAGCAATATGAAATAGAGTAATGCCTCGTATATAGTCACTATATGCGAAATATCAAGTTTACCTATTCTTTTTTAATCATGCTGTCGATGATACTATCCGCCATTTAAAAAAATAAAAACCAACGAGAAAAGTTATCGTAGTACGCGTATTACACAGAACAAAACCAGTTATATGTACATTACCAACGATAAAGCTAACGCTTTTATAATAAATAGTAAAACTTTATCGTGATTATTTTAGAGTATTTTTTTTATTGGTTATTCAAATGAACCGATGAACGTTGGCAATTTTTGTTTCTTTATTTGTTTATTCCTTATTTTGAAAATTATTTTTTTTTACACTACTATTTCGTACTATTTTATTACGTATCATTAAAGTAAGTGGTAATTAATTTTTTTTTGGATTTTATTGTAATTGTGTATTACGTTACATAAATGGAAAAAATATCACTAGTAACTATTTATCAGTATTTTATTTACATCCTTTTTTTCTGCATGACACATGTACATTTTCTTTCCTTTTTTTTACAAACGGGAATCTTTTAATTAAACTTAATTATGCATTATGTAAAAAAAATATATTGAATCTCAAATTCAATGACGATGAAACTGAAATATTGTGTAACACCATATGCATTCGAAACAGATTGTAAAGGGATGAAAAAGAAAGGTATTTGTTATAAAATATCGTATATGTGTTTTTATATCATAGATTTTTATATACAAATTACCAAAGAATATGTTAATTTATTTTCCCGTTGTACATATCGTCGTTTTACAATCTTTTTCGATCGTTACAAACTTTTATTACATTCTTAATCAAATATAAACATCTCGTGTGTGTATTTATCGTAATATTCCGCCTGCAACAAGAAACAACTTGATATTTCGTACATGTAACGTGATTATACAGGATGTTAAAAATATATAGAATGCCTCTATTGTCTACTTACTACGCGCAATCCGAATTCACCCCAGAAACTCATACTGGTTTATTGGTTTCTCCTTTCATTTTTTTGACAGCCTGTGTAATGATAGTTATTCGTTTATTAGTTCCAGTATACCTAAATGATAATAAGCTATACAGATTAAATATATTATATATTTTTTAATTATTTGACGACGGGCTGTAATAGCATTTTTTCTGTTATTTAAATGTTCGTAGTAAAAAATAGCTGGCATATGTTTACTGCAAACATTTAAAGTTCTACTACTACTACGAGCATTGGTAAATAATAATAAAAGAATTGTTAAATTTTTATTATTGTAAAAAGCAAGAAACCCTATTGAACATTTATTGTGTAATAAATAAAAGAAAAATTATATACTATTTCAAAGAATAACAATAAATAGTCCTATTGTTGATGTGGTGATTTTTATTTTAACCTTTATAGCATAGACGACTTTCGCGCTAATCAAAAAAATACAAACATCATCACAACAATAATAGATGTTGCTCTAATGTGTGGTAATCTAAAGTATCAATATAGCATTCACAGAAGTATCTTAAATCTCAAAATGTGATAGTACTAAATAAATATCAGCAGGAGGTGGCGCTGTGATTGGGATAGTTTAAGAAATTTGTACTTGTAATGTGGATCGCATGTTTTGTAAAAGAAATCAAGCACAACAAACAATCTATGCACCGTTAAGGATCACATATTACTTGTAGAGATTATCAATTCATTCATCAATCTATTATATGTATCATCCCAATAAAAATCCCACTTGGCATTTTAAAAATTTCGCCGTTGATTTAGGTCTGTAATTCCGGCAAATTAAAGGTCACATTCTCATGCATTATGCTAATTGGCGAATAATATTTATTGCTGGAACTACCAACCTGTAAATCATCCGCGAAATGTTAAAAATGTCAAAAGGGTTGCGATTGTTATATTAATTTTGTGATTATGACATCTAGAACCATTACAGAACGTTTCCAGGATTCGCGATGCTAAGGTCCAGAACACCGACTGGGGTATCAATAATCTCATCGTATGCTAAAGCGTTTACATTTTGATTACTATACTCCATTCACTTTAAGAATATAGTAGATAACGCTACAATCGGCGTCCATATAACAACCAAAATTTAACTCGATTAAATAACGGCGCGTAATTTGAAAGTAAAATGTCAGTTCTATTATAACCTTTAATTTCTTTGATTAACTCTAAATAATAATGACAAATATTTTAATAAATTTGACAACTAACATTACAAAAATGTGGCGATCAGTAATATTTTATTTTATACAACATAAATTTCGTATACACAGACAGCTTCTTTCGTCGTGTGTAATTTTATCTTAGGTATTTGCCAATAGCAAACGTCGAAAATATAAGTCTATCTTGCCCAACGCTATATTCTTAACGTGAATGAAGTATATAGCAATAGCATTGTAAGCATTATCTTATACAAGTATAGGCGAGCTCTTTTATTCAACGGAAAGCCGTCAGTGCTTAATCGACATAATTACCAAGTGACGTTACTGATTCATTACCAAAGATGAAAGAGAGACGTGACTTAGAGCGTCACAGCAATGCGTTAGCATTAATAGGAGCAAAGAGATGGCTTCGCGTATGCATTGCTAGGTCGCGTACATCATTCTGTCGTTATCTTAGATAGATCTCTTCCCCTACTAATGCTGACGCATTGCTGTGACGCTCTAAATCACGCCTCGTTTCTAACTAGCTTTCGTCTTTGTTGATTACTGCTTTAAAGCAATGTACAGTGCATTTCGTTAGAGAAAAGTACATTACAAACGCTAGCACTAACCTCAACACCGCATACAATAGAGAAGTTATAAATTTTACTATTTAGAAATAAGGATAGATGATTTTCTGAGAGTGTTCATTCAAGTTTCACTATTTTAAGAGAAGAAGGCTTTTGAAAATTCAAATTTTAATCAAGTGATTTATTTAAGACGTACCAGCAATTGGCGTGATATCATCCGGTCGCCGTCAGGGCGCTTTTCTTTGGCCGCAAATATCACTTAATTTCGTTTATCATAGATATGTTCTTTTGACAAACGCTGTCTCAGCACTAAATAACAGCGATTTCAGCAGTTCAATTCCATTTAATTACCACAACCATAATAACACAATATATCAAGCACATATTTTACTAATATGTGCTTTGCAGAATGAATAATATATTCTTTTGCTGTGTGTTGAACTGTCATGTGAATATCAAATTACTGTTATGTCAAAGATGCAAAACGTCATATATTTCATGTTAAATTTACAGGGACCCTAACGTTCAACAATATTGATCAATAGTATCGTTCAATATTATTGACAATAGCAATTTATCAAATCAACTTCAATCCATCAATAATCACTTCACATGGCCAATACTATTGCTAATACTAGCTGAAAAACCCAAATCTTAAGGGTTTGGGTGAGAAACGATTTTCGAGTATACACATAGGGATACCAGCTGCAGTTTACCCACCCCAGCAGATTTTCTAGATCTATAATCACAGGGATACCAGCTGTAATTTACCCACCCCAGCAATTTTTTTAGGTTAATACTCATAGGGATATCAACTGCAGTTTACCCACCCCAGCAAATTTTCTAAGTTTAATCATAGGGATACCAGCTGCAGTTTACCCACCCCAGTAAAATTTCTAGGTCTATACTTATAGGGATACCAGCTGTAGTTTACCCACCCCAGTAAGTTGTTTAGGTTCATACTTATAGGAATACCAACATCATTGAAATTCAAATTTTAATCAAGTGATTTAAGACGTATCAGCAATTGGCGCGATGTCATCCGGTCGCCGTCAGGCCGCTTTTCTTTGGCCACAAATATCACTTAATTTCATTTATCATAGATATCATGAAGTTGGAGGAAAAGAAAAGTCCACTTTCTCACAATAACTCAAAATTTAGTAAGAAAAGAGCGACCGGTTTCGGGACTAACGTCCCATCTTTAGGCTCGCTGAAAGTATCCAGAAATATTATATAGTAGACTTATAATATTATTGCTAATATTTATACATATTGTCAATATTATTGAACGTGTAGGGTCACTATTAGTTTTTAATGTCGAAAATGAATACAAATACACTACTACCGACGCCAAATAATGATGTGGTTGATTATCACGCCCCGTGGTGATGTCACAAAAAACGCACGCGTTTCACCTTCCTTTGAAATGACAGATTCGTTTTTCAATCTTTGCGATGGAAGTAGAATGTTAATAAGAATTTGTCTATATCCAAATTCATCGTTTTTAATGTACTTTCTCACTATCCTGAAATTGAAAAACATGCAAGTTCTCTTTTGCAATGGCGATGAAGCAACACACTCGCCTATGATGAGACGCAAGTTTCTCCGCAGGGCATATGACGTAAATGTACTTTTCTCTGATGAAATGCACTGTACGGTGAAAAAAGGACGCTCTTAATAGAACGTCAATGGATATTTGGAATTTCTAGAATCGTCATAATGGAGGTTTTACTACCTATATAAAATGTTAAAACATCGAAATTTCCTTAATATAAATAGTATTAACCATGACGATAAGAGTGATACTGACGATGATTTGGAACTCTTTTTATTAAATAAAAAAATAAATAAACCACACTGCAAATTATGCAGAGTATTGCTAGAGAAATTCAAATACCAGTTTTGAGTACCATAGACATCCATAGAGGTAAAGCACTTTATATATAAAATATACTCCATATTTTTGACATTTCATAATTTGTAAGAATTTGATAGTGAACATAAAAGAATGCAGCATTGCAGTAAAAGGTCAAAGGATTAGTTTCAGTTTCTAATAATCTGTATTAGCATATTGGCTTGTGTTAACCCATAAGTTTCTCTGTCTACGTTTACACAAAAAACTGTGTTATTGTACCACTACTTCCATGAAAATCTAAGACAACTCATATCAGCTCATTTTGCCATTTTTTGAGTGTTGTGACAATGACTTTAAAAATGACAAGATTTTGTATTTAATCTAAAAGTTATACGTTATGTTCGTTTATTTTAAAAATTATTTTCTTGCAAAAAATATATCAAAGATTATTTTTAAATATAAACATTTTTATTGAGGGGGCATTATTATTAGACTTCAATAATTAAGTACTGCACAACACTTGTCGATTTACGACTGACACTAGCAGACGATATGACATTAAATTATTTAATTGTTGTATTTTACAAGACGTGTTTCATAATGGATAATGTTATAATTGTCCCAGATTTTTACGAAAGCAATGGTACATCAAACACAAATTCATTAGTTCACTATCCATTTTTGCCTTTAACTTGACCTCTGTAATGTGCGATTGGCATCAATTGATGGAAATAAGCAGATATAACTTAATTTGCAGACAAATGTCTTTATTCCCCCTTCCCAATTTTCAAATCCATCGGATTCATCGGCCTAGAGAGCCGATAGATTCGATGATTCTGCGTTGAACTCATTGATGAAAATAAGAACGCGATAGTGATTTTCATAATAAATTAAAGGCTGAATATAGAAACCAGTAGATGAACATAAGCCATCAACGAATAAAAGAACTCGCCTATTACTAACGTCCAAAAATTGTTGCAATTGGTACCAGCTTTTAATATTTACTGTCTATTGCAGACGACTTAGAGATCTGCTTTACGAGCGACGCTATCTGGGTCAATAAGTTCAGGAAAATCACTTTCAATGCAACATATGGCTCAAACTAATATTAGTAAGCACGTGTAGACATAACGTGAATATAACATCCGTTAAAGATAAAGAACCATATCATGGACATATGTAATCATGATATAATTTCAAGCAAACATTTATAAGGCAATAATATAGACTGAACTTCGATAATAGATCATTTTGAATCAATTTTCTACAAAGTATGTATTCACTTCATTTTAATAAGATAGCGGATTTTGTTTCGTAACTTTAACCAGTGATAATTATATAGGAACTGTAAAAATATATTAAGGAGATGTAGGTAGATGGTAGATGCTAACAGGCTCATAAAACAAAAATATAAAGCAATAAGATGCTTCAAAATGAAAAACAAGGAGTGTGCAATATTTATTAACTTCTTATTACAAAAAACTTAAAAAACCGTTGAAGAAGAACAATTTCCTCCATTTTCTCAAAAGAATATACTTCCAATTGAGAATTAAATAACATTGTTGATCTTTTAGCTTGTTTTAGGCGTTGCGCCTTAGTTGAGACAGCTTATCTGAATCTTCTCCAATTACAGCAATCAATTTCTTACGAATTTTAAAAAGGAATAAGGTATTAATCATTGCAAATAATATTAGGTAAAAGATCGAATAGAATTAGAGAAAATATAAACGATATTTTAATGGATTCTTATAAGTATATGAGAATTGGAATAATAGGATTCTGAATGCAAGAAATGTAGAGCAATCCTTTATTTACCATACATTAGAGGCAACTTCCTTCTAAATTTATTAAATAAATGTGCATTTCTGAATAAATTCTCTTGGTCGCTACTTTTTATACATATAATTACTTGGATTATAGTTTATAAACTGATAAAGAAAAGAACAAAAAAAAACGATTGGGACCGGCAAATTTCCTAGAATAAATACTGATTAGGTGAAATTACTTTAGAAAACGAAAAGATTGAGTGTCCGTTCAGGCTAAACCGTGTGATGATAGATTTTAAAAAAGAATGCCATATTTTAATATAATTTAATTGTATAACTTTATAATATAAATGTGTGTGCATTCAGAAAAGTACGATGAAGATGATGGGATAATTAATAATAATAAAAGAATATCAGCAAGAATGAAGATGGTAATGATGGTGTGAAATTGTTAGATAGGATTTTTAAATCGGTAAATGTATTTTTTGAAAAATTAACAAAAAAAATAATATCTTGAGACGTGATATGATTAAATTTTCCACTATATTTGTCTATGAAAATTAAGTGTTTACAATAAAATTTTAAAAGTAATAATTACTATTCATTGGTACAAATATTAGGCCGTAGAGAGTGGATAATATAGTGAAATTTACTTCTAAAAATTTTTTGAAAAACGAATGCTTTATTATGTAAAGAAGCTTAATAAAACAAAAGGACATTTTGTTATTGTATAAATTTAGGTATGTATGTAAATATATTTCCTTTCTACTTCTTTTCTTGTGTTTTTCTTTAGATACTTGTAGTTATCGCTTGAATATTTTATGAAATTTAGAAATATTTTTTTAAAAGACAAAGGATGATTGATAAAAACCTGTGTATATTTATTTGTTGATTTTTTTATTGTTAGCGAGCCTCTAATGTTTTTGAAGGTTGTATCTTTGTCTGTTTCATTGCGATTAAAAATATTTATTGCAAAATGAATTTTTTTTATATCCTAAACTGAGTAAACAATAGTGCGTATGGAAATAAAACAAATGTATTTGGAAAAGTCAAGTATATTTATAAAAAGTAATATAAAATATTCACTAGTCGTTTTTCCTAACAGATAATTTAGAATTAATGTATACAGGTCTTGTAAAGTGAACACGTACAGAAAATATAGTGAGTCATCCGCGCAAATTAATCACGCCGTCGCGCCCTCTCCTGCTCACGCGTAAGTATGTACGCTCTTACTTGCTCGGACTAACGCCCACATTTTTTGCTGTAAGCATTCGTTTTACAAGACCTGTATATTTAGCACATATAAAAAAAAATAATATACCTTTTCAAAAACTTACTTTAAAAAGTTTTACTACTACGCATACTATAGGTTTGTTCAAATCCGCAGTTCGGAACAATTCTAGAATTAGTGCGCATGTGTATTAAGAGTGCAAAATATTGTACTAATTTCGAACTACCCTACATGAACGCAGCCTCATTCTTAAACCGTTCTGAGATGTTGGGTTCGAATAAACATACAAAATATGTTATATATTTCTTTGTTCAAAGATTTAATTTTTTAACAAATAGAATTTCGCGGATGATTTAAGTTGGTAGTTCCCGCAATAAAGGACATATTCGCAAATTTTTTGACGTAGGGCATGCGAATGTCCTTTATTGCCGGAGCTACCAACTTAAATTGTCCGCGCAATTTTAGAAATTTCGAATGGGTAATAAAATACAGAAATAAATAAAAATGAATGACAAATATAAGATGACAAACTGCATAGATTCTTTTCCATATTTTCAAAATTTTATTTAAAAAATCACTTATTATAGGGGCTAGTTTTCTTATTATCAAAATGATGTTAGATATTACTATAAAACAACAATTTCACCCTGAGACTTCTGTTATCAATTATACTTTACTATTGCTTCTATAAAAAATAGTTTCGGACACAGCCATTTTCCGTAATATTAATGAAATAAATCTGATTATACTTCATTTAAATATTGGAGCAATAGGGCATTCTAATTGATACATCAGCAATGAAATGGCACTTCCTACAATTTGTTTGTGATACATTTGTTTGATAGTAAATCTAAAACAAAAAGACACTAAATACACAGGAAGACATGAAGTAAGAAGCACAAACCCATTGTTCATGAACAATTTCCTAGCATTATCTTGACATTCAGAAACGGCCAACATTAGATCGTAATAACGATTTTCTTTACACCATGTTTTAACAGTTCTGACTAAAGCATGTGCCACACCTTTCCTTTGGTATCTATAAATTTAATATGCAATGTTTGCTCCGTAGGTTTCCGCGGTCGTCAATACTATTCTCTTGGTTTCCGGGTTGGAACCGCGTCGTTATCGTAGCTGCATACTGGCTCAGCCAGTGTGCAGTTACAGTCCTGAAGATATCACATATGAGTGTGGACGAAACGTCGGCTAAACCTACAACGACGCGGTTCCAACCCGGAAACCAAGAGAATTAATATGGTATAAAAATGGTTTGTCACCATTTTTATAAACAATTATGTACCTTTTATTAACTGCTAATCTAAACAACCATGCACCATTTTGGGCATTGATAAATCTAGCCACAGCAATAGTACCAATAATCTGCAAATATCTAAATACACAAAGCAAGAACAAAAATAATGCTCTACTACCTGTCTTCTACATTTAGTTAAATCTAACGAGTCTTCAATAATTTTATACTCTGGTATAATTTGGTATTTTTGAGATTCTGGTTTTTGCGTAGAAAAATATGGTTCGAAAGCTTCAGCAACCCAACATTGTACAGGTTTCTTCCCATAAACAAGTTCTGTTGCTTTCATCAAAAATGCACTAGCAACTACTAGTAATAATAAAAACATTACGGCCGGTACAGCTAAAATGCAATACTGGAATGGTACACCCATGAATATAAACATTATCGCCGCAGAAATCACAATTAATTGGAATGTTATCTGAAGAAATTTTAAGTGAATGCCATTTAGAAGAAAAAGAAACCCAGTTTAGGCGCATACCTCTTTGGTGAGTGCATTAATCCATGCTGGAAAAATGTTGGATAAATAAGCATCACGTACAACTTGATTTATTGCTGGAATGTCTGAAGTTTTAGATTCTCTAATTACGATGAAGTTTTCCATTTCGGAAAGAAAATTAAAAATAAAATATTAACCTAACATGAACCTAACCTAAAAAATTAGGAAAATAAACACCTGTTGACTTCGACGATCACTATTATTTTAGAGCAAATGACAATTAGTACTTATGACTCAATTTAATTCCATAAAGTACCTCAAGGGGGCCTAAGTAATTGAGAAGTTGTAGAGGTTAGAATCATCTAACCCTAAAAATAAAAGAGGAGTAAATTATTAAAGAAAAATGGAAGAACCGCCTACCAAGAAAATAAAAATAGAAAACAACCAGGAAACTAAACCATTTATTAAAACAGAAAACTCAATTCAGCAATGCCCGTACTTAGATACAATTAACAGGCAATATTTAGATTTTGATTTTGAGAAATTATGTTCAGTTTCTCTAACAAGAATAAACGTATACGCTTGCCTAGTTTGCGGCAAATATTTTCAAGGAAGAGGAACAAATACACATGCATACACACATTCTGTGGCTGAAAGTCACCATGTATTTCTAAATTTACATACATTAAAGTTCTATTGTTTGCCAGATAACTATGAAATTATTGATTCGTCTCTGGAAGATATTAAATATGTCTTGAATCCAACATTTACAGGAAATCAAATAAGAAACTTGGATAAAAGTATCAAACTATCTAGGGCAATTGATGGATCACTATACATGCCTGGTATCGTTGGATTAAATAATATCAAAGCAAATGACTATTGTAATGTAGTTTTGCAAGCATTGTCACATGTAGTACCTTTACGAGATTACTTCTTAAGTGAACAAAATTATAATAAGATAAAACGTCCACCCGGTGACTCATCATTCCTTTTAGTACAAAGATTTGGAGAATTAATGAGGAAATTATGGAATCCGCGGAACTTTAAGGCTCATGTATCTCCGCATGAAATGTTACAAGCTGTTGTGTTATGGAGTCGTAAGAAATTTCAGTTCACACAACAGGGAGATCCAATAGATTTCTTATCTTGGTTTCTAAATGCTTTACATAGAGCATTAAATGGTACTAAGAAGAAGGATAGTTCAATAATTTATACATCATTTTTAGGTTCTATGAGTATATATACAAGAAAGATACCACCAACAGATCTTGATGATAAGCAAAAACGTACACTTCTAGCAACACCCGAGTATCAAGAAGTAGCTTCGGAATCACCTTTCTTATACCTGACTTGCGATTTACCTCCGCCACCACTTTTTATTGATGAATTTAGGGAAAATATTATTCCGCAAGTAAATCTTTATCAATTACTAACAAAATTTAATGGTCAGACAGAGAAGGAATATAAAACTTATAAAGAAAACTTCTTAAAACGATTTGAAATTACAAAGCTCCCACCTTACCTAATTTTGTATATAAAAAGATTTACAAAAAATACATTCTTCGTTGAAAAGAACCCTACAATAGTTAATTTTCCCGTTAAAAATGTTGATTTCGGAGAATTACTTTCACCGGGAATAAAAGCGAAACACAAAAATACAGTTTATGATTTAATTGCAAATATTGTGCATGATGGGGAACCTGGCAAAGGAACATATAGGGTACACATACTGCAAAAGTCTACTGGAAAATGGTATGAGATGCAAGATTTGCATGTCTCAGATATTTTACCACAAATGATTACTTTAACAGAAGCTTATATACAAATATATGAAATTCGACCTTAGGTATTTAAATTTAATGTGTAAGGATAATAGATTTTAATATTTTGTTTACAAAATAAATTAATTATATAACAGTGCGTTTCATTGTAATTTATACGAATTGAATATAATTATCACAATAAAATTGTGCCATGCAAGCAGGTAGTATTGCTTTTTGTTTTGAATTATTCATCGAACAAATCACGTAAAAAATTAAAATCCCAATTTCGCTTATTTTCTCTATGGAAAATCCTATTATATAGAAACATTTCTGTATTGAAAGTTGGTATGACAATTTTTACATTGTTTTTTTTACTTTAATGGAGTATTTGGAAAACTGATAACTCCTATCTAATTGAAGCACTTTCCAAATTTCTACGAGAAGTAAACATATTCTCATCAACAAAGAAGCGCAATAAAGGAGACAGGTAAGTGATAGTAAAAATTAGTAAATTCCTAGTTTTATCACATGACCTTTGGCAATGTTACAATATTGATGTACTGTATTTGATGTAGTGTGACGTAAAATTCATATTACTGCATATTTTTTCCTCAAAATCCGCATAGTTTGCTTACCATAATGTAAATAAAATTAGCTTTATGTTAATCAAGAAATACCTTCTGCAGAGAAAGTGTAATGTTTCCAATGCGAATCAAAATTAACCCACCGCGAAACAATGAACTTCGATGTTGTTTCTGTCTTCACGTTCGGACGGCGACAATTTTACTTGGAATATGGCACTTGGTACGTAAATTTCATTGGAAAAAATAATGTTTTAACATCTTGTTTGAACTTTTAGATTCTTCACATATTGGCACTCAGTGTCTTGGCAATTATTATGAGAAATCATCAAATAGTTGAGGAACGAACGTCTTTCAATGATGGAGTCGAGCCAGGAAACTTATTACCTACACCACTGAGTAAAATCAAAGATGATGATATTCCTTATTATTTACCAACAACTCAGGATGGATCAGTATATGCTCGTAAGATGTTTTTCTTTTTTATATCATAATTTTATTGTACCCTTTGGATATTATCGTAAATTGGTGCTTTAAAAAAGACAAAAAAAAAAACTTTACGTTATATGTATTATAATAATTTATAAAACAACTGTATGTGGAGACTGTCATAAAAATCAATTAGGGTAACTTGTGAAGTTGATTCGTAAAAGCAAAGTTGATTCATAAAGCATGTTTTTAATATTAAGAAATACAACAAAGATTTTTTTTTATTGTACATCTTCCTAGGAGTATGGTTTCACAATTAATAGATAATTTTGGATAAAAATTACCTGTTTACCTAAATTATTTTTATCTGAATATTTGCTAAATTAGAAAGTATTAAATCAGGTCATGTTAATTTGATTATGGTGGCAACTTCAAGGTTTGTAATTTAGTATTCCAGTCAGGTTCTAATTTCTATTTAATTTATTTATTTAAGGATAACTTATACGTTTCAAGGTGGCCCTTGCCTTCCAAAGTGCAGTGCATGCCTAAGATAGTCCGGTACAAAATTGATACACTGATTAAGCATTACTTAAAATGTTGAAGTTAACCGACAAAAGTGCTTGATGTGTTTAGATGTACAACCACTTTTAGGCGACACCAATATAAATTTAAATTTTGGATTTAAAATATATGTAGGGTAATGAGACTTATGCATCTATTCTGCTTATTTAAGGCAGACGTTGTAACATGTATCCGTCAAAAAGTGCTATAAAGTCAGTCTTAATCTAATAGCCAATCTCATCGAGATAACTTAATTTTTAACTTAACGAAGTAACATTTAAATTATTTTTTTAAGTGATACTTAGTGCAGAATTACTTATAATTTATGACAAGTTAGTGAGATTGGCCATTAATGCAATAGGTCATCATAAGTGCGGAATGAATGGTGTATGCACATGAATAATGTTATCTGTACAGCTTAATGCTTTCTAATATTAATTGGACCATGATTGTTAAACGTCTTGAAACACTCAAAAAAGAAGAAATCGAGACAATTTACTACCAATCTGTAACGCGTAGGTTATGATTTTATGGAATATTATGACGCACGGTTATTTCAGTATGAAATTGGAATGAAAGTGTTGCCTCTAGTGTTTGGATCCCATACTAGGATTAGTGTTTGAACTTGGTGTAGTATCTCATTTTGTTGAATAGGGTACAGGAGCAATTTTTTCTCTATGTAGTATGAAAGTCCTTTTAAGAGATCATCCATGACGTCATAATATTTATGTACACATTTCTGGCGGCAGAAATAACCAAAAATAATGCTAATATAGTTTATGGTATTGGTGAAATCACTCCCGGCAAAAACAATGTGAAAAAAGAAAAACGCTAGCCGACGAACATGTTTGTGTCTGAGGAATCATTTACATATGCAGATATCGTAGCGCTTAGACGGTATGACTATATCTCTTAGCACTAAGTGGCGCCAAGATATATATTTTAGTGCTGTTTGTGGAAATTAGTGCCATAAACCCGAAAGGTTAATAACAACGGTAAGAAGGGATTGTGCTCGGATAGACGCTGATGACACCGGATAGGCAGAAACATGTCCGTTGGCTAGCGTTTTTCTCTTCTCAGATTATTTTTGCCTTGAGTGATTCCACCAATACCATGAGCTACATCGGCATTATTTTTTTCGTGTGTGTTTTTAAGAGAAATAGCCTTGCGTAAAGAAACCAGCGTGACACTTAGCACTTTATGGAATATGGAAAATAAAACTCATAAAAGTTGTTCTAAATATTGTACTGTGCTACTATGTTAATCATTGCTCAGGAAAAATATTCATATGTCATCTGGGGAAAAAACGTAAAAAAAGCGAAAGTTATGGCTACAGGCTACCTATGAAGCGTAATGAAAGAAATTTATCTAAATATACAAGGGATTTTTTTATGAAGATCATTTTAATGTGAAAATCTCTATGCAGGCTTATCGCATTAATGGTCTCCTAATGATATTACATTATGTGTTTTAAATACCGTTTTTCACACCATAAGAGAACTGCGACTTCGCGTCATCAGCCACTGCGGTCGCGGATTTCTTCTCGGGAATATTTCTAGGGCGTAGGGGGGTGTACGGGGTAAGAAGTGCGGCTAAATCAGAGTTTTCGAACATTTGTTTACTGTTTGTGTGTTTGCTTACCGTCGGAACAACGCTACTTAAATTTAACGTAAAATGAATGAATTGTTACTTAAGCCTCGTGCAATAAAATAGGGAATTGTATATGTCACATCCTTCGTTTCTATTAGAAAAAAACAATATACGGGAGGACATAGAAAAAATTACAGTTAAGTGCTCTGCTTTTCTATTTGTCATTTAATGATAATTTCAAATTAATTATAATAAAATCTTTATTTTCTTCCTCTGCGTACAACATCCATTTGCCATGAATTACTTGCCTTCTGGGGAAACAACATATTTTTTAAATGTATCTCTAGTTGAAAATGCCTCTATACTTTCATTGCCTTCTTGATGTGGTAATAGGTTGTTTAATATTGTTCTTGTTGTGTTTCTGAAACTAAATTAAATTTACAGGCTCCTACATCAAATTCAGAAAACATTAGCACTCACTATGAATGCCAAACAGAAGATTCTACTTTTGGCTATACTAATTTATAGAATGTGTTTGCAACAAAAGCTTACCTTAGTGTGACACTTACGAAGTATTGTGTATTTTTTCAAATAGGGTTCGACTAAATTCAGTAATTCATTAAATTTATGTCTGCTCATACGGAAATGTCCATCAAATTTGTGATCTTTTTCTGGTGTTGACATAACGGTAACAAATTCGTCCTCTATTCTTCTCGATAAACAGATTTTATGACACCATTTCTATTTTCTGCGTTTTTTAGCATTTTTATCAATTAGCATTGCAAGAAGAGCGACTTCGTCGTCACTAGATGATGAACTATGCATGATTAGGTACCGATGAAACGTTTGAGAACGGCTGCTACATAATACCTATTTTTAAAATTTGTATGACGCGCAGTGTGAATATACACCGCACTCTGCTGGAGTCGCGCGAAGCTAGTTGTCACGATGTCATCGCAGGTCTGAGGAGACCTTAAGTATTTTTATTTTGAATAGAATGCTGTGTATAAACTTGACACTATATGATGCATTAATTACCACTTGGTTTTAATTTTATGTATCCAATTGTTTTATTAATATAGATGTCTCCGATAGACGTAAAACAAAATCAAAATGTTGACAAATGCATTTTCTTAAAATACGGGTTAGTTATAAAAAGTGCATTTATAAAGAATACTATAACGTATTAAGAGATATTTACTTACATTTCTGCTTTAATTCCATCAAAATGAATGCGTCTACATTTGGTAGATTGTCACTTTGCACTACAACAAATCCTTTGGACCTTTTCCACACACGTTTATGTTATACTACTTTGTTGCAAAACAACAATAGACTGACAATAAAACCGAAGTAGAAATACGTTTTTAAAACAAATGCAGATGATGGTAAACATAAGGTAAATCGGATGAAAATAAATATCGTGACGTCATGGTGGGAATCATGTACATTCAGGCTTCTCAGAATGTGGTAGTTGTGTTAAGATAACTTTTAAATCTTATTCATACTATCTATTATTAATTATTTTAAGTATACATTTTTCACGCCCTTGTGCCTTATTGCTCCTCGATATATAATTATTTTTTCTACTAAATTTCACATAACTATTGTAAAAAGATTTGTCGATATTCATATACAATACCATTGATGTTATCCTTTAATTTGATCGAATATCCAACTATCTAGCATTGTTTTTCAGAGCAATTTAAATTAAAGCATTTCAGCGCTAATTCACAATAATTTTTATTCCTTTAACACAAAAAATCACACACCAAATCTTAGGTAACTGTAACTGGAAAATTCATTTTATTGTACGTAGTAGGCGGCATAAATTCTCGGCTTCATATAGAAAAAATAAACTTGGTAAAATATTACAATTTTTATTTTTCAATATAATCTCCCCTAACTTCAATACATTTCATCGACCAGTTAATAATTCTATACCCTTGTAAAAATAATCTAAAGTTTTTCTCTCAAAATTTTGCATTGCAGCTGCTTGCAACTCACTATCGTCCTTAAAACAACGCCCATCGATTCCTTTTTGGATAGAGGATCATAATACGGAACCTCCTTTCCTCTCCTCTGTGCTGAACTCCACAATCGGTTTCGGGTCGTCTCCATACATGTTTAGAAATGAGCGCGCACATTCGACCTGACGTTCACATTGGAAAGCAGGGCGAATACTTGTTTGAGAAATGTTAGACATCACTGCTAATTCCTTTCAAACGCAATCTGCTAATATTTCTTCAACAAATGAAACGTTTTGAGGCGTTGTCAGTTCAGTTGGTCGACCGGGGCGCTCATCATTTTCAGGGGTTCTTGCCCCAAACGGAAATATTTGCCCACTGTTTTACAGTGGAAAGAAGGGGGCAAATCACCATAAACGCCGTCTAAACGTGGTTTAATGTGATTAGGCCTTATTTTGTTAAACATTTAGTGACCGCGCGGTATTCAATTTTCGTCACCTGAGACATTTTCATGCACTAGTCACGTTGTCAAGCTGGCTATTAAAAACTACTACTCTTCGAGCCGTAATATATATAGTGTAGGCCTCGCACATGTGGAACTATGACGCAACAGAGTTTGAACACGCTCTTACATGTATAAGCCTGTCAGGCCGAGAATTTATGGCGCCTACCTCGTATATAAAAATTTCACTTGCATACTTTTTACCATACATAAATTGTTTCATTAGCCGATGTTGATATGGGGGCTCTTATGACAGTTTGCACTTTGGCCATTACACTCTTGATGGTCTACGGAACTGTGAAGGGCAAAGCTACCCATCTGCTACCATTCTTCTGCCTGCAACTCTTCGATTTTACAATAACTACGTAAGTTTAAAGAAAAATTACGTACTTCGAGATACGATGTAAATTGTGAATGTTATTTAGGTTAACAGCTACTGGATATTTCTGTTACTTACGATCTGTACATCAATTTGTCAGCGAACATTATCATAATTTGCCATACCGAAAAGAATTGCTACAGATGAGCCCTCAGTACTTGTTCCTGTTGTTGTTGACAATATTTTTGGTATCGATGTTATGGAAGGTAAGTATTTCACTTTATTTACTGGAATATTGGGAAATAAGACACATTTGGGGACATAACGAACGTTTAAATATGATATAATTTATAAGAAACGGAGCTTACAGAAAAAAATCAACATTTTAATTTGAAAATGTTTATTATTAATAATAAGAAGCAAGTTTTAATCCTATAATTTAAACTTTTATAAAATTTATACCTGTTTGGCAGCAGGCTTCGAAAAAAATTTTCTTTTATGAAACAAAACAAAGTCATTCTCTAGTTGTCAAAATTTTTGTGGTGATATCGATCATAATTTTACGTGTTTTATACCTAAAAACATATGGCAAGTAACGTATCTACCTTATGGAAATGTTAAAAAATACCATATGGATGTCTCATCGTATTACGCAGTTAGAAGTACGAGGGTGGGTCAATATGTCCGTGACTTTTTGGATTTCCCGCGTTGCAACTTGAAAAGCAACATTGCTCCCGTCAACCACTATCTGTCAATACACTGCTCCCGTCAACTACTATCTGTCAATACACTACCGTTAAAGTTTGAGAAAGCTGCGTCATTTAGTTAAAGTTTTATGGCCATTGAAAGCAGACAACGTCGTGCATTTGGCGAAAAGGTGAATTTCGTGCGTTCATAAAGCATTATTTTTTGCGGATGAAAACCATCAGTCAAGCCAAGGCTAAGCTTGATAAATACTATGGGGACTCTGCACCATCAGTATCAATGGTAAAGAAGTGCTTTATTGAATTTCGTTGTAGTCATACAAGCACTAATGACGCCGAACGTTCTGAATGGATATGGTGTTGGCCGATTGGAGATTCAAAGTGCGCCAGATTATAGACGCCATAGGCATATTACATGACTCAGTGGTTTCGATTTTGAATGATCACTGGCATACGAGAAAGCTATCCGCAAGATGGGTGCCGTGTTTGCTCACAATTGATCAGAAACGTGATTGTGTGACAATTTCGAAGAAGTGTTTGACCTTATTTAACCGTAATTCGGACGAGTTTTTGCGCCGTTTCATAACCGTTGACGAAACATGGATACACCACAACCCACCGGAGACCAAACAGCGGATTTCTCCGGGCGAACCGACGCGCCAAAGAAGGTCAAAGTGGGTCTGTCGACCAACAGGGTCGTGGCAACAGTTTTTTTGGGATGTACGCGGCATAATCCACATCGACTATGTTCAGAAGGGAAAAACAATCAACCACGAATATTACGGCAACTTATTGGACAGGTTCAATGATGATTTAAAGAAAAAACGACCGCATTTGGCCAAGAAGAAAGTGCTCTTCCATCAAGACAATGCACGAGTGCATACGTGCATAATCGCCGTAGCGAAATTTCATGAATTGGGGTACCAGTCGCTCCCCCACCCGCCATATTCTCCGGATTTAGCCCCCAATGACTATTTCCTGTTTCCAATTCGAATATCAATACGAAATTAAGAATCTTGCATATCTATTACAGTTTTCACTCTGCGTACAGGCCATTTCCTAAGAAGCGCCGCAAGCCATAACTTTTCCTTATTTAATATTGGATTTTGTTAAACTAGAATGCAAATTAAAAATTTCTCGATATGACATTTTTTTCTAGGATGTAAATTGTTAATAAGAGAAATTATCTTATTCTAGGCTTATTGTATTAGCATCGTCTGGCGTTGTTACAAATACTTAACCCTCCGTCAAGAGAACGCTCGCAGTACAGTTCATTACATTTTACGCGGTGACGTTGCGGATAGGACACCGGATCCTGAATACCTCCTACCTGACTACGAGGCAGCTTGCGCCAGTTTCAAACAACCGCCGCCACCATCTTACCAAGCGGCTGTCGAACAACCAGCTCCTCCAGCCTACCCGGAAGCAACAGCCGGGAATCCCCGATTTGGATTTATCATCACTCAGAGCGTTATAGAACCACCGGTGAACGAAAATAACAATACAGTCATCGATAACGTCAATGAAAGAAGGCAAACCGCCCAAAATGAAGAAGCGGCGGCCGCTACTGTTTCCACTCCTCCAACTGTAAGCAATACCAACACCGATGAAGCCGCAGCTATCGTAAATCAAGTTGAATCGGAGGATGAAGCTTCTAAAAAAGATGACGGTTTAGATACCCTTCTTACCAAAAAACGTTCCGAAGAATCGATCAATCGTAAAGAAGCAGAGTACCTCAAAGAAGAAGATAGCGATAAAAAGGAGGCAACTCCTTTGAAAGAGAAGAAGGAAGAGTAAATGGAATGGTTGCGTCTGGTTGGTTTCTATGTACCTTTCTTCGATAAAGAATCGCAAGTTTTATTATTTTGTTTAGTACTGGATCTTTAGGAAGATCTGTGAAAAACCCGTACTTATTTATTCCCATGTATTTTTAATTGTATAGTTGAAATATTGGTGATTCGTTTGCTGTGTAGCAGGTGATCTAGTTTTTTTTTATTTGGGCTAAGCTTAATTTTATTCGGTCTATACGTTGAATCTTCGCTGTCATGTGATAGATCTTTGCAACCATGAAAAATTTTGGTTATGAAGCGTATAAGATTATCACTTAACACTGGATATGGTACGTAGAGATTATACTTCTATACAGGGTGTAATATCTTGTATTTTCAATCACAGTATAAGGTGTATAAGTCCACGTTGGTTGTAGCGAAGTAACTTGCTGACTTAGTAAGTATTCTGAGATAGATCTCCTTTATAAGTAAAATATATACATATATATATATTTATCCCAATTGTAGGTTTTTAAGATAATTAATTAATAAATTGTTGTATTGTAGAAGATAAATTGAACCCCATTTATTACAATGTGAAAAGATAAAATGAAAAAGTATTGATTAAATTTGATAGCCCTAAATGTTGCAAACAATATACGCAGTAAGAGAAAGCACTTGAGCTTTTTGTAAGAACTAATAACATCACTTCTAAGAATAAGCATAAAAATTCCACCCTGTATATTAAACTCTAAAAATGTATTTAATAAGATGATATTTAACAATTCTAGATCATAAGTCGCGATGTAAGTGTACTCTAAGATAAGTTTATATTTGATGAAGTTCTATTTAAGATTTTATAATTTTGACGTTAAATATAAACAGTTACCGCCTTGCATTATAATTCTAGAGATACAAAGTCAAAATCTATGCATATGACTGGATAAATAAGGAAAAATGGCAGCGCAGGTCGTAGAAAATTCGCTGGCCAGGAGATTTTTTCAATATGTTAAAGAAAAAATGGGATCCGTCCTTTCTGTGACTGGTACTCAGTTGTAATTGCAGTTATTGGTCGTCGTACAAATATTGACTTACGTATTTTTATGAGTATAATGCTCTATTTTCTTTCTTTTTGTTTGAATTTTAAATGTATTTCTTACCGAAACACAATAACTGTTTTAAGGCGAATTTTTGCGACTAATTTAACCCCGCTGTGCCATCACCACATTAAAAAAAAGTTCCGTAATGTGAAATTCTCCAACTGTGTTTTCGTTTTCATGCCCATCTACTTGGCATGAAAACGCATATGAAAGTGCAGCAATTTGTAATGTAGGGAAAGTAATTAGAAAGTGCAATTTCTACCTTATTTTCAATAGATAATCGAAATGTTCACATATAAATAGAGTTGCAATCTTGGCGGTGTACCTTCAAACAGAAAGCCAAATGGGTGAAGCGAATATTAACGGCGACCGCCAATCGGTGATACATGAATGTGAGTTAATTTGCTTCAGCTCTTGCATTGTGTTGTACATGTAATAAATACAGTGTATCACATAAATAAGTTTCCATATGACACAATGAAATTCAAAGCAATATAACTTTCTTATAAAATAAAAGTATTTCTGTTAGACATTTTTGATAATCGATCACCCATTGTACCAACAAGCTTTTTGCATCCATCTGGAGTAATTTTTAGCCATGTTTCTTCAACACATAGTTTTAATTCTCTGATATTTTGAGGTCCTTGTTGGGATATGAGTTTCAAAATTGCCCAAGCGTTTTCAATAGGCGATAGGTCATTTGCGCATAAACATCCCCACACCATTAATCTCTTCTCAGCTGCCTTAAATGTGGGCTTAGTGCATTTGTAAGACAACGACTCTCCTTTCCTTCTCCACACATAGACCCGGCCATGAGAGTACTTCAACCGAATCATGGATTCATCTGTCCAAAGTACTTTATTCCAAAACTCTTGTGACTTTAAAGCATGGTTTTGAGAAAAATTCCATTCTTTTTTTTATGTTCAGTTTGTTAACATATGGGATTTTTCTGGCAACACGTTCATGTTTGCCAGCTTCGTGCAGTCTTCTTCGTATGGTTTGAGGAGAGGGAACTTCACGACCCCCACTTTGCAGTTGGGCACGGATTTTCGGAGTTGAAATTAATGGATTTGTATCTGCCAGTGTCTTAATTCTTTCCAGAACTCTATCAAATGTTATTCTTGGCCTGCTTGTTCATTTTATGGGGCTTAACCGCGAATGTTGCTTGAATGTCCGTATTACTTTTCCGATTGCCGTGTGAGATTTCTTGAAGATGTTTGCAATTTTTCTATTAGAATCTCCATTTTTGTGCATCTCAATTATTGCTTTACGTTCCTCTAGCGAAAACTGCTTAAATTTTCCCATCTCAGCGACTAAAATGGCCAGAAACTAATTATTTTATTTACTTAGTAGAAAGATTATGAAACTCGCTGACAAAAATATTATTTTTTTTTTGTTTTAGAACTCTTACTTTTCATGTTAGTTACATGCAATTTACCGCTTCCCTTGCTCGATAAAGAACCATTTCAGCATTTCTGGTGTAATTACAATCCCATATAGAACCTATCAACACGACCAGCCTTAAATAAGTATCTACTAACTGAAAGGAATTGAAAACAGCATCACATTAGAATTGAGAAATAAACAGCTGTGGTTATGTGTTGAGACGACAGATCGTAAAAGAAATTCTATTGCAAAAGTTATCGTGCGTATACTGGAACCTCTCAAATCGACGTTTGCATTCTTATTAGCCAGCAAAAGAATAGAAAAATAATAGCGAAGCAATTACGAAGGTGGTGCTCGATACGTTAGAAAAATTTCAATTCTCGGTCAACTGTTGATGTTTGTGAGCTATGGTGTCGCGACAATGCGTTCTGTTGGCTGTTCTCTTAAAGCATATTGTGGAAGATGTTACATGCACAGTTCATGTTTTACGTCTTGTAGCAGAAACTATTCCTGCAGTTTTCTAGAGGTAGATTAATAAGCAAATACGAAAAAGGTGTTTCTCAAATCTCTCAAGGGTATTGGAGAATTTCACAGGCATGTCCTGGCATTTCCGAACCACCATATCTGATTCTGACACGTTGAGGAACATGGTTGACAGACAGAATTTTATTTTCAATATTTCCAACAAATAAAGTCTGTAATTGTACAATTCAATCTTGGAGGAAGCAGTATCAATTAAAGAAAGCCAGAAAAGATTTCAAGATATTTCCGTTAAAGCACATTTAAAAACTATTTGTAATAATTATAAGGGATTACTTGACGCAATACAAAAATTGCAAAATTCTGCACCGTCGTTAACAGAGTCACTGCAAGTGCTGGAGGAAGCAAATACATTGCCGTACGATATAAATTGCGCGAAAAATTGTTACGCTATAGAAGAAATGTGTTATTGTACCGATAAAATCGATGTATATATACAAAGATCCGTCATGCATCTCCGATCGGCGATCGATGTTAATGTTCGCTTCGCCCAGTTGGTTATCTGTTCGTTGGTACGCACGTACTTACTACGATCCTGTAGCGCCGCCAGGAAATCACAACCCTGCATACAAATAATTCATTTCTTTTAGATATCTGCTTGGATTTTTCATCTAGCTTTGTTTTGGAAGAATTGAAGTGTTCAAAGTACTAAATGTTGTAGAAAATAACTGTATGAATATTATAAATCTTAATTACAATCTACATTAATCATGCATATTGCAAAATACCCGAAATTGCAATAGATATTTGGAAAGAAATAAAAAATAGTAAGAAACAAGAATCACCCCAATGGATATAAACTAGTTAGCAAAGATGAAGTGTTTTAAACAATATTTGTCGCTAATATTCGCCTTCAATCTGCAACTAATAGTTTTTAACGTGCCAAATTCTAGCCAAGTTTTGGTTGCTTACACACTTAATCTGAATATAAACTTTTCTGCGATAGGAGTTTGAAAAACGTTGATGTTAATTGAATTGAATATTGTTACCAATCCCTAAGAAATACATAACATGAATGTAGTCTGCTGTACTTAGTAGACGTTTAATAGAATATTTTTGTAGATTAGAGATGTGTATAACTACTAAATCCTGTTATTCCTTCCATAAATACAAACTTGCTTAAATGTATTTTGAAACGGATAGTTTCGAATTGCAAGAGAATATGCACTGGAGTTTTAATAATATATTAAGATTCGAAGTATAACCAAATCAAATAGAATAATCGATCAACTCATAGGATTTCTAAAATTACTAAAGCTAATGGATAAATCAAGGGATTAATTTTGCCTACTAATACATAGTAATGTTAAAACTATTATATATAAAGCTAAAACAGCTAACGTTTGCATATCTTTGTGAATCGAAATTTTAGCAATTAACTAGTTAAAATTATATTTGTATGTCTGTCCACATTCCAGTGTACTTAATTATATTTCAATATAAAAAAGTATTCGCCCTACGTATAGATAAAATCTAATACAAGATCAGCACTTTCAGACTGTTTCATAAAATAAAAAATATGTAAATACCAATAGTGTAATGTATGTATAGTGTGTCCATAAAATAATGTACAAAATATTTAAAGAAAACAGATTTCCAAGATAATTTCTATCGATGTCAAAGTCAAATTCCTTTATTTTTAATGCAGTTGTGTACTGTACTTTAAATCAGTTAATAAGTAGCATGGTATCTGTCAGTAACAGTGGTTGAAAACGTTACTTGGGTTTTCCAATTATCGCGTCAGAACATTCAAATGAGACAATAATAATAATAACTACAAGTGATAATCCTTTAATCTTTATTTTACTTTGAAGGTCAATCGTCGTCATTATGTTTTAAAAACTTTATCGTTTAAATACCCTCTTCGACTTCGCCTGACTGAATGCATTCTGGAGGCCCAATTTGCGACTACTCTCACACATATCGCGTGGTATATTTCTAATTGTGCATTGAATGTTCTGTTTAAAGTTGGGAATTGTTTCTGGCTTATTTTTGTTAACCAGAGATTTCACGCGACCCCATAGGGCGCGAGATCGCATGACTTTGGTGACCAGTTGACGTTATCATGTTTCTTGTTGAAAGAAAACATTGTTTCTATGAGCTTTTCTCAAGCCAAAGATATTCCGTTAGCCTATTCCTGTACCGCTCACCATTAACAGTAACACGATTTTCATCATCGTCTTAAAAAAAAAAACGGCATTGGACCCAAAAACCGCACCGCACGGTGACCTCAGGATAAAGAGGTGTTTCGTTAATCATTCGAGGACCTTCATCAGCCCAAATTTTACAGTTATGCTTGTCTACAAACCCATTAAGCTAGAAATGGGCTCCATCGGAAAACCGTTCAAACTTTGACGCAAACGATGATCATATTTGGCTTCAGATTTTGAGTGATTTGAACTTTATAAGCGTTCAGATGGAGATCTGCATGCAAAATTCTCGACGTAGTCGTCTGAAAAAGACTCAGTTAAATACGTGAAATAGAGAGGTTCGGATCATTTCTTACATTTTGACTTACAGCAGCAATATTGAGCTATCGAGCAGTTTGGTGACGCAATAATGTTGACTTACCTGCCACTGAGTCAGTTTGTCCAAATTTTTGAATTAAGCGATAAAGAGATCCTTCGGTTGGTCGATTATGTAGACTTCTCACAACGCCCAAAATGTCCGGCGAACCGAACATGCATTTTGATGATAAATACAAATAATTTATAAACGCTGTTGAATCGTTAATCTGCCCTTATTGACGACACAATGTACTGAACTCGTTTGTTATCAATATTTGACATTTATATTCTAAAGCAATCTTGTTTTTGGCATTAAAGTTCTGACGTGCTAATTGGGAAACCTTTATGCTCCATTTTGTACATATTATTATGGACATTGGATATTAAATGTTTAAACTGTTTTCTTTTTTATTTCAACTATGGGCAACCTCTATGTTTGTTTTAATCCACGAATAAAAGTGTATTAACAATTGGATAAAATAGGGTAAAATAACGTATTTAATGGAATTAAATACTTACTTCACTCTAAGTTAGTTTAATACCACAAAAAAATTACGATAACCAGAATGCGAAGCTAATTTATACTCAAGGTAATAAGCAACACACATAATTTATGTTACTTTATCATTGCGCATTTGATTGTAATACAAACTTCCAATTGTTAAATCAAAATTATTTGGTAATATTTCACATTTTGCATTTGTTTTATGCTTATGTAGTATTCCTAACATAATTAAGATCAAACATGCTTGATATACGCTATAAGACGCAATAACTAATGATTTATTTTTGTTATATATTTTATATCTATTGTTTCGTTTTTTTTTTATTTTGACGCACTAATTATTACCCACAAAACTTATTACAGTATGTTAAGCGCAAAAATAACGCCAAGCACATAATCTATGTATATTTGAAATATTTTTAATTATCAATAGTTTTATTAGCATAACATTGTATGTAAAAGATTAAATAAATTTAAAAATTTCCAAAAATAGTTTGCTTTGATAGAATTTTAATCAAAAAAATACCTTCAAGTGCTTCAAAAACTAAAATGAATATACATGCCTTGGCTTTGGCCAATAAAACTGAACACTTTAGAGCCTTTTCACATTGGGTCACCGACGAGTCTGGTGACCGTCACCAATGGAAATACATTAATTCAAATTAAAGCGTTCACGGTGCCTCGGCAGTTGTCGAACTCCGTAATCGGTGGCGGAGGCGAACACCGCGTTTCTGATAGTCACCGCTAAAGATACATTACGTTTAATGAAACGTTTTAAATTGAGACACTTGTTAGTATAAATAAAGTACTCTACACGCAATTGTGATAATTATAAACATCTGTTTTATGTATTTTCATTGGAAAATTTATGAAGGTACGGCGTTTTCTTTTAAATGAATTAACAAATAAAGTAATACATGTATCTAATCTACATAGTATTCCTTCAAATGCATCTTTACCGTGGCGAATGGTAATCCAGTTAAGATCGAGGTTACGTTTTGGTACCTAACTTGCACGCTTTCAATTCATGAAAATGAAATTCAGGGCGAATAACAATACAATTTAGAATATCTACTTTATTGTATCGACAGTATGACATATGCTCATTGGAAAATAAAGAAATACATATATTGTAAAATAAAAACTTAGAGTTAGAACGTTCTTTCCACGAAGGCAGTACACAAAACGTTGAACATCCACTAAGATTTCGACAGTGGTAGCAGTTCAACATCTGAATCCATTTTTAATACTGTCCAGAGATGTTTATAATATATGGCCTAAATCAAAATACGTCACAGCCTGCTGACGTCAAAGCGCTTAGGCTTTATGTATATCGTAGGTAACGACTCGCCTGAGCTTTTGTGAGATTCTTGCTTCTCCCCGCACCGATGAAACATATGTAAAGAGGGGGTAGCTTTAATGAGATTGAGTGTGTTTTCTGAGCATGCGCAGTAAATTTATATATAAGTTTTGTGTACATTTAAAATTAAATTAAGAGATTAGTTTTATCCATTTACCGGCTATACTCGGAATTTTGTGATTAGTAGTAATTATTTATCAAAGTATACAAATAACGCAAGAGGCGTCCTCCTTTTATAAATATAAACTGAAATTTTTGTAAGCGATTAGAAAGTGATTAAATGTACAGGTAAGATTGAAAAAACGTTAAAATGGGCTGATACGAGTTGTCCCAGATTTTTGTGACAGCAATGGTATATACTTTCAATCAGGGCAGTAATGATTAACTTACGTAGCCGGTAGTTGGAAAAACAAATGATTACGATTTGAACTTGTTCAGTATCTTAGGAATTGTACCGAAACTGAATATTTGTAAATGGAACGCAGATCAGCGCGAAATATAGTGATTTTGAATCAATAAATATGCAGTTAGGGTAAAAGGAGGACGCATGTGAGAGCAAGAAGCTATTAATTTGACAGAGCAATGCCTTCCGTTCTTTTTGAAAGTGAGTTATTCCACTCAGCTCAGTTCTTTACTGATATTTCATTATCATTAAAAAGAACACGGCTAATAACAGTTGTGACCTAAGTGCGTGTCCCGTAAGTGACCGCTGTAAACACTGGTGACTATCATCGGTGACCGTTACCAGCGATCCAATGTGAAAAGGCCCTTAAATTTTGCAAAACAAAACTTTATTTAAATATATTTACAATTGCAATTATATTATAAAATTCTACACATAATTAATATCCCGTACGGCCTCTCCGGGCTTTAATGACTGCCTGTATATGTTGAGGCATATTACTCTCCAATTTTCCGCAATGCGTAGGAATATTTTTCCACTTCTTTTATTTTGGTTCCAAGTAATGATTTTAAAAAGTGTTTGTGACCCTTTGGTAGAGTTTTTGCAAAGTGGCACAAATGCTCGATTGGATTTACGTTAGGAAATTGAGCGTTATCTTGTTGGAGTATTCTAAAAGCTCCTCTGAAAAAAGTTTTGCATTGGGTAGCTTTAATATCGCATCTAGAAGCTGAAAAATTAACTATATGTACTCCATCAAAAACTACGTTTTTCCTTTAAGATTAGCATTATCATGATAATATCCAATTTGAAAGCAATATCTTTTTTAATAATTATTATCTGTGTATTCATTTCGTCGAACCTTTTTTTTTTAATTCGTGGATAATTTAAGTTGGTAGTTCCGGAAATAAAGGACATATTTGTCAATTTCTTAGCGTAACGCATGGGAATATGACACAAACTCGAAGAGTTAAAATTTATTTATTTAAGATTTTCAATTCGTAATCGTAAAATTAATTACATATTCGTATAACATTTTATTTTGCTTTTTTTTTTGATAATCGAGTATGTGGTGTAACATTGTAAACTTAGCTGCGTCGTCGAAGATCAATGGGAAAAAGGAAAGAAAAAGCAAGATAAAAAAGTAATATCAAAAAAATTGAACTAAAACTAAAAGAATCGCTTGGGACATAAAAAAGAAATGTCAAATATAAATAAAAAAAATTTAGGTACCAATATCACATAAAACAATCATCCACTTTTTCATTCTTCGCAGTGGGCGTGTGAAACAAAGGAAACGTTGAAGTGAGGAATAATTTATGATCACATAAGTTGCAGTATTAATCAAGGAATCGATATAACACCCAACCCAACGCCACCTTCATGGGCGATCATGGAGGCCGCAAAGGTCCATGTGTCGGTAGTCGGATCGTACACCTCCACAGATACCAGATTTGAAATTCCATCATAACCCCCGACGGCCCAAAGTTTTCCCATGTTCGCAGTTAAAGCTACCCGGCTTCTTTGAGCGTTCATGGATGCAACAAAAGCCCATCTAAAATATAAAAGTGTATAAATTCACGATTAAATTGGTTTTAATAAATACAAGGTGTCCCAAAAATTCATGTAGTTGTTTTAATACATGACGCTGCTCGCCAAAGGAAAACCAGTAATGTCAACATTAGGTTTCTTTCTGCAGCCGATTTGTGATAGTTTGATCAGAGGTTAATTTGGATTAATCTACGTATGCGCGAACTAAAACTGATTTAAAAATTTAACTGCATGAACGCTTTTTTACAATTATCAGGCGATGTATAAGTATCTTACATTCAAATATTTCAAAAAGAGGTAAACGAAAACAGAAATAAACGCGAACTGTTTAGACAGAATCACAACCTTAAAGGAACTGTTAATTCCTAATAAAACCCCAGGCATGAATGAAACACGCGTGAAGTGTGAATGAGTGTGAACATATACAAAAAAAACCTATAACACAACTTTCCACTTCACAATATAACAATGCGCATACGTTTGATGGATCACTGGACGATAATCTTCAAACTGGAGCAACTATCAGCAAACGGCTAGAAATTCATTTGGAGATCTGCACGAACGCCAAATTACGTCAAACTAGTAGTCGGAGTTTGGCATTTTAACTGCACGAACACTATTTTTGTAATGCGCATGCTCTAACGATTTCAAACGATTTAGATCGATGCAGAAACAAATCTATTATATCCTGGCCCGTATCATATCGTTTTAAAGTTTTAAAATTTGAACTAATTTAGGTAAATGTTGCATGTTCCTCTAAAAACATAGTCGTTAGTCGTTCGTAAGTCTCTTTCGTATATTTCTTGTAGCTTTTGAGTTATTGCTGCAATATAGTATGTTGGATTAAAGAAAATCACTATTGTTCTTATACTAAATCAGTCTATAAACTCATACAGTTAAATTTAAACCTGAATTCTCGACTTAACTGTGGCTACCTCGTCGTTAAAGCTCTCTGGCCCGCAGAGGTACAATTTACCTGTATAGGGCCCTGCTATCTTTACGTACTTGCTCCAGCATACACAAAACGCCAAGCACTACTTATTAGTGACCAAGGTATCGTTCGAAGTTGATACGAAAATTGCTTCAAAGGTGCAAGTCCTTTTTTATCGAAGTTTAAGCTTCACGGCTTCCCAAATGTTTTCTGTTCAATTGGCGTCGGGAATGCAATTTTCGAGTTTCCATTCTGCACGCATAGGGGTTCTTTATTTCTGATCATTGTGTTTTTGTAACCGTCACGTGCTGCTTTCTAATCTATGGAAAAGCTTCAACAAGGCCCTTTTATATTTTATCTCCATTTGAACTGCATTTACTTTGCCGGTAAGCGTCTCCATAGGTGTACCTCGATAAAGTACTTAGCTGTACATTGGAGTAGTAGTTGCCCACAAACAAGCCACACACACGCGTATTTGGAGCCCATTCCCAAAATCAAGCATCTTCACTGAAGAGTATATTAGAATTACATTGGTTGAAATTGCTTGCCCACTAGTCGTCTATTTACGTGACAACTCGAGACTTAACGCAGCTAAACGACATTGTTTCAACATTTTTAAATCCCTAGTACTGCTTCCCACATTTACTTGCAAATTGCTCTAATTTTCTCATGTAATGGTTAAAGCATGACAAACGGTTGCACCCGCTGTGCTTATTATGTACATATAAGGAGTCGAGTGGACGTTCGGTTATTATCGGTTGATCGGTTACACGCACACCGATCAACCGATAATAACCGAACGTCCACTCGATTCCTCGTATGTACAGCGGGTGCAACCGTTTGTCACGTTTTAGTAATGAGTAATGGTTCCAGGTGTTAGAGACTTCCTTATGAAAATATAGAACTACTCACCCACTCAATGTATTAATGAGGGTATACCACAATAAATCTAGCTATTACACATGTTGCTTAAATTAGTATATAGACGCCACTTACCTCAGACGCTGATAATTGTCGTTTTTAAAACCCGTTTTAAATCTAATTGACTA
The DNA here is from genome assembly GCA_029619315.2 of Dynastes maya. Lineage (NCBI taxonomy): Eukaryota > Metazoa > Arthropoda > Insecta > Coleoptera > Scarabaeidae > Dynastes > Dynastes maya. The sequence continues at coordinate 40,177,589 of JAROYE020000006.1, read as the reverse complement.
TTCTCTACTCTACTTAGGCAGGCATAAAACATTTGGTTTAAAACTAAATTAATATATAAGAATTACCGGGCGTCACATTGAACTGATACACAAAGCAAGTAAACCAACATTTCTAAAACATTAACGAAATAAGTGTTAGTTGCCTATGTTAATATTTTCGTCAAAATAGGTTTTCATTTAGCGAGTAGTGTAATTCATTTTAATAAGTACATGAATTTTTGGAATAGACCGTAGTATGCTTACTTATTGGTATTGGGATCAAATACTTCAACAGTTTGAAGAAATGAACTGCCGTCGTATCCACCGCAAGCGTAAAGCTTACCGCCAAGCATAGCAACGCCCAATCTACATCTGAAGAAGAAGGGTTATAGTGCATGAATTTATACACTAGTACAACACAAAAAGTAACCTTTTAGTTAACATAGGCGTGGCTTCAGTCCAAGTATTTGTATTTGGATCGTATCTTTCTACGGAATCAAATATCGAGAGCCCATCATGTCCACCCAAAGCATACACATAGCCTATAGAAAAATATATTGCCTCAAATATACAATACAGCACTTCAATTATCTCTCAATCAGTCATATCTTTACCTTGACAGGCAATAACTGCACCGGCACTCCTAGATTTATTCATTGGAGCCACAGAACACCAAGCATTTGTATTTGGATGATACCGTTCTACAGAATTTAGAGATGTAACGCCATCGTAGCCGCCACAAACGTATATTATGTCACCGAGAGAGCAAGCACCTAAAGCACTGAAAAATAGCAAAAGTAGCAAAAACTCGTTTCCAGCATGTAAGTCTTGCATCACGCTGATAAAGTCTAAAATACTCGTCTAACATTGCTAACCTTCTTTTACATTGCATCGAACAAACAGTTGACCACTCTTTCTTAACAGCATCATACACTTCGACACTAGCTAATCTATCCTTTCCATTATAGCCACCAAAAGCATATAATTTACCCCTAAGTACAGCAACGCCTAATCTCGATCGCAACATGGACATTGCCGGCGCCATATTCCACGTATTTGTTTTAGGGTCGTAGTATTCGACAGTGCTAAGGGAGTCGCCTGTAACAGGGAAAATTGGCCTAATATGAGAACTTTAGACTATATGCAGGTTGCCAACAAAATCTGATTTAATAGCTATATACGCAGCTAGCAAAGAAGAGAAAATTCCGCAAATATACAGCGTGAATAAACTTTTTGAAAGAATAGAGAGGAATTCTGTATTTATATTTTAACATTTCCGAGCCTTACAACATGGACCATCTACAAGTAAGCTAACCATTTAGGTAGTCAATGCATTAAAGCTTAGTAGATAAGAAGCGTGCATACACTAAATTTATCAACATCTCGAACTTGATATTAAAATTACCGAAAGAGCATTGGATGGAAAAACACAATTCATACCAATTTTCAATAGCTGGTTTCCATTTGATCCCAAGTACTGTATCGAGCCGTTTTGTACGATACAAATTTCAAATGTGTGCTCTATTTAAAAAGAACGATTACTTTGGAACCACACTTTTTTGAAATCCCGTTTCCCTTCGTGTACTGTTCCGTTCACGCATGCGCAAAACAGGATTATTGATATTGTCGACAATTACACTCACTGAGGTTAAGTTTTAGGTTATTCCTGTATTTATAATTTGAAATCTGATTTACATTACATGCTGGCCTTATCTATAGTGAATTTCTTTGTTGCTCACATTTCTCAATATAGAAAGCTAGGTTAGAATTATATTTATTAGTAAAGCGTGACAAACGGTTGCACCTGCAGAGGCGCCGTGAAAGGAGCTGTATTTACTATGTGCATACAAGGAATCGAGTGGACGTTCGGTTATTATCGGTTGATCGGTGTGCGTGTACTATTTATAATGTTCGAGAAACTAGTGGAACCGTCCGGGGCGTACCGAGCAAAAGTAGACACAGTATTAATAAAAAAAATAATAGATTACCTTTTATTGACGTATCGATGACCACTGCGATAATGTGCGACTGCCATGGTACGCCGCGTAGTACTGCAACATAAGCAATGCTTCCATTGTTGATTCGGTCAGGCCTCGCCGACGGTCTGAAAACGTTCTCGTATACTTTGCAAATGATCGTTCAGCATCTAATGAAATAACATTTGCGAAATTCAAATACTCCTGTATCTCTTCTGTGCAGTCTTGAATTCCACATATAGATCGAGCCTTTTCTAAATCCGGATTTTTATTTAAAACTGCACGAAATTTTTGCGCGACATCTAGTCCTATCGGATCCGTCAAGCTTTCCAGAGCGGCTGCTAAATTGTTGATGTTATTTAACGAGTCTTGTATAGATAAGTGAGTATTTTCTAACTGCGAAATAGTTTATGTCACTACAAAATAGTTCTTGGAAATGTCATCTATTTCTTTTTGAACGTCCGAATCGGAAAAAAGTTGCTGACTCTCGCGAACCGCTTGAGAATTAGAAGAATTAAGTTTGAAAATGACATCTTTCACTTGGGAATAATATTTGCGATAGTAAGATACTGCCTCGATTCATGTTCTCCATCGCGTCAGTACAGGCTGAGGTGGTAGCGGAATTTGCGGATACAATTGCTTGAATACGCGGACATGTTTGGGAGATTTCACACTTTCAACACTTTTTTGGTAGATTATATTAAATCATTCACCCTAGGATACTTGCTTCGAATTGTTTCTGCTACGAGATGACATGCGTGTATGAGGCATGTTATGTGAAGAAGAGTCGGAAAGCATATTTTTAACATCCACCGTCAGAAACTACCACGGTGATTTGGGATCCTACGATACAAAATTCTCTTAACATATTTTTTATTATATTTACAATGGTTTCGGCATCAGTTCTTTCAATCCTTTTACTGGCTAACAAGGAAGCTGCTGGACCATTACGTTTTAAAGGACGCGCCACAATATGAATCACGCTGTGTTTCTGAGCATCAGTAGTTCTGTCCACAGTGAGCCAGATTTTTTGATTTCTTAACTCGTCTTTTATACAGTCTTTTACTGTATTTTCCACATGTGGTATATTGTACCGCAATTGTTTTTTTGTTGGTAGTTTCCATAATGGAACATATTTATCCCAAAAAAGACGAAAGTTTTCATTATCTACTAGGTATTGTGGGATGTTGCACGTGCTCAACACGAAAATAAAGTCATACAAAAATTGCCAGAACGGAATATTGTCTCTTAAATTCAATACATGACGTTTACTTTTAATATGACTTCTACATTCAAATGTCGTGCGACCTAGCAACCCTATACCGCAACATTTGCAACGAATGTGCGAACCTGAAAATTCCAAACCAGGGAAACGCCAAATATATTTCTTCAGATGCGATGCAAGAGGTACACCAGGCTTACGTCCCATGTTTTCGAAAACACACAATGAGAATCCGATAAATAACCGAACTAGCGAACTCCTCAACGTCTACCGCGTTACTGAACTCTGCATCCACATACGTACATACACAGGCGTCTCTGCGGGTGCAACCGTTTGTCACGCTTTATTTATCAGTGTCCAGTGCAATAAATGCACGTTCCTTTTAGCTCACTGTAAGTACCGTTCAGTACAGTACTCTGGGGAACGATACGGTAGAATTAATGAAACAAATGGAAAGCAGCGGTTGCTTCGATTGTTTTCGCATTTTATCGAGTATTTCTTGGAGTTTATCGAATATCGACTAGTGTCTACAAGGCGGCCATCTAAATTGTTGCCAGGTTTGATTCACGCTATTTAATTTTTTTAGATGGAACATCCTGCATGTTTTTATTTGTTTTCATGAACATTTCCCTGCACTTTAGGTATAGTGAAGATCGTATTTTAGATTTAACATTTACACATTAGTTTTAATGAATAGCTTTAGCGAAGCAAAAGTTTATAATATACGTATAGCTTCAAATTTAATTTACTAAAGAACGACACATTTTAGGTATAGGTAACTGTTTATAAAAAATAATCTAAAACAGTTTCTCTATCAGATTCTCGAAAAATATACAGGGTGTTTCATTAAAAAGAAAACTCACAACGATTTCGATGTCTATCTTGAAGAATTTAGTTGATATAATTGTTTTTTTCAATAGAATAGACTCCGCTTATAACGGACTCTCCAGAGAACCTTATTTGAGTCCGCTCTAACAGGTGTCCTTTAAATGAGTTGATAATTAGTAGATAAACATAAAATAAAGATAGTTGAAAAAAACATTTAATAACTGTATTAAACTCCTAAAAGGGTTAACTGTAAATTAATAACTAAATTAAAGTTCTAAAATAAATGAATAAAAAAATACAATTCTAAAATAAATGAACTTCGAAGAACTAAATTGCCTAAAAAACTCAGTAATTGTTTGTCTTTTTGCCACTGGTTTTTGACGTTCTAAAAAGTTAGAAACTTGTAACTTTATAGACTTTGTCATCAACATTTTCAAGCGATTCTAAATAACGAAGCGTTTCATTGCTCGAGATGCGTCACTGTGATCTGGAATCGAATTTTCAGGTTCCGAATCGCTCCCGCTGTCATTTTTCTGTTCATCTTGATTCTGCTGCATAACTTCGCTGACGATTTCCAAGTCTGTAGGAGTTTCAGACATCATTAAGTCATCGTCTACATCAACAAAATTATCCAGGTGTGGGAAAGTATCTAGGGTATTTTCCGACACGTACTTCTTCAGCCAAATGCTCAGGGATAGATCCGTTTCATCCACGTCACCTTTCTTGTTCAGTAGCAACCATTCTGCTGTAGGTAATTCATCTTCTTCTTCAAAATCATAGTTTCTGCAGGCAATACCTGAATGGATACCATGTCCCAAGATTGCGCCAACATATGTATCGCATCCAACAAAAACAACTGAAAATTGTCTCCAGGATCAGCCGCTTCCAGCAGTCTACGGTAACGTGATTTGGGACATCTAATAATCCCCTGGTCCACGGGCTGTAAAGATGGGGCGCAATTTGGTGGTAGAAATATGAGAGTGATATTTGAAAATTGTAGCTTAGGATGAGTTGTTCAGAAGAAGCAATATTTTTCTGTTATTCCGTCGCAGTTCTGCATTCCATAGTCGTAGCTCCTCTTCGAGTATTTTTGCAGTCACCCAGACACGTTCAATATACCGGACTGGCAATCTTTATATGTTATTCATGCACCTTGGCTTTTGATATTTACCGATGACAAGTAATTTGTGCTTTCCTTCACCACTCATATTAGCATAGACCAAAACCGTCACACGTAATTTAAATTGCTTGCCACCAGAACACTTTTCGCCCTTAAAATATAATGCACGATCTGGTTTTAATTCATGAAAGAGTCCAGTCTCATTACAATTGAAAATATTTTCATCGCTGCAGCTTAGTCTCAAACTGCTCCAAACATTGCGCACCCAATCAAAAATTGTATTTTGATTCACATCAGCTGCCTCTCTCGACACTTTTCCCGATACAATTCCATTACGTGCTTTGAACCGTTCTAATCATCCCGATAAACATGCAAAATCTTCATTGTTGAGTAACCTTCCTAGTTCTTCTGCTTTAGCTTTCAATATTAAGCGGCTAATGGAACTGTTCATTGATTTCTGCGTTTGAAACTACTTTGGCAAAGCGCTATCAACGTCTTGCCGGAGGAGTTCCGCATTTTCTTGATGTTTAGTGATTTTCTGCCTGCCGCTTCCAGTATTTCTGACCGATTTGTCCATATTGTCGGAACGGTTTGTTTTGACAAATTTCTACGGCGACAAATTTCGGCTTGGACGATTCCATTTTGTATGCTGTTTATGTCAGTTTTCTCTTTTAAGCTGAGAGAAACACGTTTCTTTTTCACAGCTAATGACATCTCTTAAGCACAAAACATGTAGGATAATTGGAATTGCACTGCTCAACCGCCACAGTACACGTACGCTTACCGACTACTGAGTGCTGACTGCAGACGAACCAGTCCGGACACATCCTCGCACCCGTTATAACCAGTTCAGAATATGAAAATTGGTCTGTTATATCCGGAGTGTCTGTTATATAGGGTCTGTTATAACAGAAAAGTTTGAACGGATGACTAGATAAGTATGTTATAGACGGGTGTGCTTTATAGCAGGGTCCGCTATGAGCGGAGTTTACTGTATACTGCTGGAAACTCCAAGAAACACTCAATTAAATAAAATTTGTATCACCATTCTATCATTTAAGAGGTTTAAGATATTCAGCGTTATAAAAACGGCATTTCGCAAAAATCTTAAATTATCTCGAAAACTAAGCTAGATAGGTATAGGTAATATTGAAGGAAGTTGATATAAATTGCAGTACGACATCCATTTAAAAATGAAACCAGTATCGCGTGTAGAAAAAACTGAACATCCTATATACTCAAACATAGTTTTTGCAGAACTTGTCTCCGAATTTATTTTTTTCTCTAAATTAGTCAGGAAAAGCATTATCTTTTGCTCATGGACTAGGTGCACACAGTGTATGTTTTTTTATAGGTGGAAAATGTCGCAATCGCAATTAAGTAAACATTACCATGCCGATTTAGTCCGCCTACAACATAAATATGACCACGAACTTCACAAGCCCGTTGTTTAGTTCTGAAACTCTGTAGAAGAGGTCTTCGTTCTGGTATTAAGTGAAACACTCTAGCTTCATCCAAAAGATCTCTGCAATTATAAAATAAACATTTTTTGATCGTTTATAATTAAAAATAAAAGAATAACCTCACGTTATAAAAAAAAAAAGAACTCACCTACATTGGTGTGAGGTTCTAATGAGCTCCTCAGTAGCTACCCTGTCAGTAAGATACAATGGGGATAAAAGTGGTAATCTAACTTGAGCTAAAAGTTCAGGTAAGAATTGAGATCTGCTTTCACTAAATTTAACCCATCTCATACAAGCTTCAAAAACTTGTTCTTCGCTATAAATTCATAGTAGGATTTGTACGATTGAAGCAACTTTAATTATCTCTAATACCTTTCAACTCTGAGTTCATTCCGCTGTAGCAAACTTTTTATTTCCTGCACTGATAAATTTAGATATTCTTCAGATAAAGAAACTTCGTGGAAACATTGTTCAATATATTTATCTGCAAAATCCACTAGCGTTGTACAACCCAATGTATCAGCAAACTGCCTTATACCTAAAGCATTTTGGGGGTGTAATCTAAAAAAATTGAATTCGAATGATTTTGAAAATTACAAATGTTATTTAGAACAACCTATACTACCTTTGTAATAAATAATTAGCACAGGCATCTCTTACTTTGTTTAATTGCAAGAATGAAGCACCTATCATTATGCTTTGAACGTTACTTTTATCTAAAACCACTCTTCCAGAATATGCAAAATTAATTAAAGCTTCCAGCGCTCTATAATAAAAGCAAACATCAATTTTACACCAATTAAAATGTTTTACATACGTTGCATCAATTCCATGCATTTTTATTTCATGTTGCCTACTTTCGACCATATCATTTGTGAACATTGCATGAAAATATGGTATAGTAGATGCCAACACTATTTTATGTGCACTAAATGCTTGGTCATCAATCTGTAATTTGCAAATTGTAAATGAAAAATAAATTTTAATTAATTTTAAAAATGCATACCTTTAAAACGACGTCGCAAAGCTTGCCCTGTCTTCGAATTTCTTCCATCATTGGGAATGCTGATGGAAACAGATCATTTTGTTGAAATACTAAACTTTCATTACTTATTTCGTACATATTGCCCTGACAGTCAGACACATCACAATTTACTTTGATACAGCGCATTGAACTCATCGTTTAAAAGCATTTGCGTTTACTTTAGAAAAAATTATTTTAACGAGTACATTGGTTAGGTTTTTTCAGGTTTTTTGTGTCAAACAACAGGAGAAGAAATATGTCAATATCAAATATTCCTATAAGATTATCAATATATAAGAACATGAGAAACTTTCTTTAAAATATTTTCAAATATGTATCTTTTTAATAGTTGCACAATTTCGAAAACATTTGTAGATAATTGTTTTAAAATTTGGAAGGACATTTCTTTTTAATTCAATTTAAATATGGATATCCAAATATATTATTAAATCTGATAATTTGAATAGATGTTCCAAGCGTTATCGCATAAACTTGTTAAAACATTTGCCAAGATTTTCAACTAAGAAATAAATATATTATCGTCAACCTTGGAATTCTTTTCTATTTTTACTTATATATTATATTTAGAATTGAAACAATGTGTGAATAAATACTTTGTTGGCAAATCTATTATATATTATATTCCTTTCATCCATTATTTAATACATAATGGGATTAAAACAATAGGTTGAGATTTTGCGTTTGAATTTTTGATAAATGTAAAACACTTTTCAATTTTTTTTTATTCCACAGTTATTCAGCCTGATTTAAATTAGCGAATGCATCAGAATTTATTATAGAACGTATTCGTGACATTCGTGTATTGTTTAAGTAATCATAGGTAGTCTAACCTCAATATTTAATGATCTTAAGGAAAATGATACATTTTAAGTGTAGAAATACGAAATATCCATTTAGTGAAATCCAGCGTTTTTCGGTTACAGATGATCAAGTGCCTTGGACATTCCAATTCAAAAATTATCAACCGGTGGAATATAATTCCCCGGTATTAGAAAATAAACCCTGGGCTGATCCAGACGTTTCCAACTCAGTTTTTAAGCCGAAATGGAACGAACTAGATGGTCCGATAAATCGTAAAAGTTACGAAGGTGAATACGTAATAAAAAATAATCGACCCCTAAACCCTAGAGGAAGAACCGGCCTAACCGGCAGAGGCATATTAGGGAGATGGGGCCCAAATCATGCAGCTGATCCTATTGTTACCAGATGGAAAACTGCTAATGGAAAAAAGATCTTACATTCCAAGACTAATTTGTAAGTATCTTTTCGAATGCTTGTAGTTTGATGTTTTTGATTAACATGACTATCATTATTTTAAACAGTTGACATATAATAGGCCTTGGCTTTAAAAGTATAGTAAATTTTTTTTTAACTTAATAAAAGCTGTTCGATTTCGCGCGTCGGACTAGCTCCGTTCTCCGTTCGCCGATAAGACGGGTCGCGGGCGAACAAAGGACGCCAGATCGTCCGAACAAGCATTTCTCGCCGAAAGTAGGAGTCGTTAACCGCTATCTAAACGTCCGCGAAAACGCTCGGAACGCGCGCGTATCGTTAGCGGCAAGATTCGTATATGGTATAGGCTTCGCGGATTTTCCACGTCCGCCTTCCGAGTCCGAAGAAACGCGCGACAACGGTACCGTGCCGAAATCCTCTACCCTTAGCGTCGGCGTACGTTTGACAAAAAACACGCGGTTAACGGTAGCGTCCCGTCGAACTGTCAGATGGAAACGTCAAAAATCGTACCCGATTTTCGCCTTTCCCGGACGAACGGCGGCATCGCCGGCGCGCGAATCGCGTTTTCCGGTCTCTACGACACCGATACTATCGTATAGGAGGAGATTTTCTTTTAAATTTAACATTTTAAAGAAATTTCCAACAGCTCGCCGACAAGTATAAATACCATTTATACTTCTCCGCTATTAGAAACGTTCAACGGCTCGGCGGATGAAGTGCCCTACTTACGGTGCGGTAGGTCCGCTGTTCGAATCCCGCTAGACGCCGTCGTTTTTTTTTTCCATTTTTCTGTTATTTTCCTTATTATTATTATACGTATTAGTAAATAAATAATTTAGGAATCGATTAATTGCCTATTCTAAATAAAACAACCCACAATTAAACATTTACAAGTTTTTTTTTCGAAAAAAATCCGTCCAGCGAAAAGTAGCTGTCAGGATGACGCGTACCTTTTACGTGCGTGTATCCTTTCGAAAATTGCAATCGAAACGAAGATTACGGCGTCTTGCAAACGAAACGGTACGTATATTTCAATGTATCGGTAAGCGTTTCTTTTGAATTTTGCCTATTTTAAAAAGAATATTCGAATTTATACGATGTAAAATTTAAAATGGCCGGCTTCAGTACTGTCAAATTACGTTCGCATTGAAATTCCATATTTTTACCGACGTAGAAAGGAAAACGAATAGTAAATTATGTTTTCTTAGGAAGAATATCAAGCGTAGGTAATCTATCGTCGTAACTAATCGTCGACTTCGAAGAATTTAGGCCATATTCAAACGAATTTCCGTGTCGATACCAACGATCGGTAGAGGTTTGTTGTACGCGTTTATTAGTTGCATTTATCGATTGATAACGACGATATTTCCACGATTTTAGATATGAGATTGAACGTAACATAATAGAATGCCGAACGACAAATATCCTTTTCGCCTAAATTTCACATACGTATAACCTACAAACAGAAGTATACAGAGACGTACTCCAAGCAACCAAAGAAGGTAATACGGAGCCTACGAATGAAAATTATGATCATAAAGACATACGATACGAAGCTTTTCGTTGTAGATTTTTCCATTGCGCCTTGATGTTTCCTTTCCGTTGGAAAAGTAATTAATAATATACATATATTTTAATGCGTCGACGACAATTACATTTTATGGGGAGGAATAGAACCGTAGATGAAGTAGCTGTAGTATTTACAGTTTATTCTGTAAGATTAGGAATATAAAAGTCGTATAGTAATTAATACTGAAGAAGAAGGCAAATTGTTATTCGCAAAGTAGCAGAGCGATCCAACTCAATGTGTCAAGCTAATTATGGAGAAGATAATGGGAGACGAGTTTAAGAAAAAATACTGTTCATCCCAAAATAACAGTACGATAGGAATAAAAGGTAAATTGAATTGTTTATTATCGAAATTATTATCGCATGTTTGATTTTAATCTGTCAGTGATCACGATAAAGCGAAAGTATCGAATACAAGAAATTTTACAAACTAAGATTACATTCTATTAATTGTAGGTTGGGTCTATTAAGTTATCTATTTAATATTTCTGTTTAGGATTGAACCTCGATCGAGATGGATTATCGCAGGCATACAATTCGAAGAAGGATCCTATCCCTCGGTGATGTTCTTTCTTTCCGTCTCGAAGAAAACTTCTACGTTGAGAATAATTTCTATTTCGAGTTTATCGATGATGAATAGACACAGCGAAAGAAATGGTTTCTTTTATAAGAAATACTTGAGGAGTACGTAGTACCTACGTATGGCGCAATAGGAACGTACATACATAGATCAGGTACCTTTAATTAAAAAGTTACTTTCTTAAAATAAGATCACTAGAAAATGCTCACGCTTAGGGAAACAATCGATAAATTTCGAATGCACGTTAAAAAATATGTCAACCTTTACGAGAAAAAGTATTTCTTAATGGAAACTGGCATAAAACATACGATTAGGGTCGATTTTATGTATATTATACCTTGCTCTTTTTTAAATCGAGAAATAGATGGCTCATCCCTTCTTTTCAAATATTCTGAAAAGTTAAAAATAATTTAATTTCTTTATTTATTCACAAATATACATGGTGAGTGTGAAAAGTAATCGGTCGATGCATTATTCGATATATTTCTGATATTAAAGATGTTGGCCGAGCAGTAATCAGAGCAGATATAATAACGTTAAGAAATATATGAACATTAATTAAATAAAAGAGAGTTGTGTCCCGTATACGAGCGCTAATAACTTTAATACATTACGATACGATAAACATCTTACTCAAAGATACAAAAAGAAATATCGGTGAATCTTTTGAATGCTATTTCTTTTGCTTAGATAAATATCTTCCTCATGCAATGAGTGTTTGATTTCCGAATGGAAGGTTACAATTAGATGTTAAATTATTATTTTTTTATTTATGCCGTATATTATCATTTTTCAGAGAAAGAATTTAAATTCCGTTGAAAGATACATCTACTGTGAAGCTATAGAAACGAATTAAGCTTTCGAAAGGAAACATTTTGAAAATCGAAAGACGCCAAAGAAAACCTAGAGATGCGCCGGTCTCTCTGACAATCCGTTACTGGTGTAAGTTGTCAGAAAACCGTAAGATCGTCTTTCACTACGTCATCCACATATTACCTATTGAAGACAGTGCTGCAAGATGGAGCATTAACCACGAAAGCAGTCTTGGAATCACCATGAAAAACACCAAATTAGCGGTAATAGATGGAGTACTAAGTAAAATTGATAACAAATTTGATATATATATACACCATAATACTCGACAGAGATGGTAATATCACCTTTTCTCACTCAACTACAATTCCTATACGATATAGATAAATGTAAAAGCGAATATCTCTTTTCTATATTATTTTTCCATACAAATCATTAAAAAATAGTAAAATTGATATATGCTGATATTATTTTAACTTATTTATTCAACTAAGTAAAATTAATAATAAATTTTATATATATACACCAATATATTAAAGTTTAAAATGTTTTAAAATTCACCAATTAATGTAAATTAATAATTTTGTTCATTACATGAAAGCAAATGTTTCACAAACAATATATTCGAGTATATTTGTAATCTTATAAGAAATAAAAACGCAATTTAAAAAAAAAACGGTTTGTTCTTTTTTTAAACATGCACAAATTACCGCTGTCATTGATTTTTTAAATTAATTATACCAAAGTTTGATAATTTTAGGTATAATAAACTAAATTAAGTAAATAGGGAACGCAAGACATTTAGATTGGTAGCAATTGATTAGTGTAAATATAAAGAGGCGCGAATATTTAACTTTCATATGAAATAGGAAGTTACGGCATCTTAACTAAAAAATATATTATTAATTAGATAAATATTTTATTTGGTCGTATAATTTTCGTCCTTCCAAATTTGTATTTTTTTAATGTTTTTACATTTCGAATGGCACTTTAATTTATTATCGCAAAGCTGTTTTTCGTTTGCCAACAATCATACGAAATCTTATATGCTTACATAACCATTTACGAGTGGCATGAGAAAAAATATAGGTTTATTTGAACTGCCTGCGTACTGTATGAGAAAGATGAAATAACGTTAAACGATGCAGGTTAGTACGTTTTATCTATCATGTCGCTATTTTGGTTATATTTCATAATTGTCAATTCCTTATTTTCATGATATGTTTGACTAAATTTAGGCGTTTAAACAGTTTTTTAAATGCAAAAGGCTGTCTGCGTTGTAAGCCTATGTTGCATGATCAAATTAGGAATCTATGGGTAACTTTGATAAGTATATTATGTACATTCTTTATTTAGTGTGTTTGATTGGATGTTGCTTATTTAAAATGAAATCCAACTGTCAAATTTTAATTAAATGCTCCGACTAAATTAAGACCAATTTATACTATGCTAATAAGTAGATGTTAAGTTGACATTGAAAATAGATGGGGCTGTTGTAGGCACTTTTTAATAAAATACGTTTGGATAAGATACAATGCTATGTTTAGCCAACCATAATGTATCCGGTTTAGAAAATCCCTATTGCATTAAACGTCAATAACTTTGACAGTAGAAGATGACATCTAACAAATGTTGAAATATTATTCTGTCACGTTAGACGTTTGTATGGTATACTTGAAAGACGGGGAGGACGAATTTACACGCAACAAGAATAATGTTAATAACCTTTGCTCATTTGAATGCAGTGCTCATCTGAATGCAATACTCATCTTATGCATTGACTTATGCGAAAACTCCACTGTATTATTATATATTTATTCGAAATATCCTCTAAAAATCCGAACAGGCCATTTAACATACATATGGCAGGTGTCATGATGAAAATAAACCTAAGGTTTTGTTCGTTCGTTAAATCGATAGGATATAGTGTAATAATGTAATTTTTGATTTTTCCCTATTTGAACCTATTATAATACGGTAACCTTTCAAACCAAATTGTTTGTTATCGAAATTACTTTGATTAGCAGATAAAACATTGATTTGGTTGCATTCATTACTACTGTTGACAATTATTACCCGATGAAAAGGATTCCTTCTGTTTCTATAAACTGAACAAGCCTTAAAGATATCTTCACTAAACAAGTTCGGAAATTCACTAGAATAGAAACATTTTTATAGAAGTCATCAATTACATTCCAACATGTTATTAGTATTAAATATTATTCATTCTGATAATCCGAAATGAAGTTATAAATGGAACACAATCAAATTTTTAAATTTATATTTAGATTTTATACATTTCACATTCAATACGATTAAATATTTGCCGGGATAGGGAACAGAGGCAGATACTTTGAAATGATTGTAAAATATAATCATCTTGAAATCGATGAATATGAAAAAAATTATAGATATTCAAAACAACACATTTTAAAAATCATCTGCCGACCTTAGTATAATTGGCGTTGAACGTCACCTAACTTCTGACAGTTTTGATGTTAAATGTGAAAGACGTTTGACATATGTTATTCTGACAAATGTAGTTGATGTTTACAAGGTATTTAAACGGAGTGTTGCCAATAGAAGAAATAGATTCCTACCGATATTTCTAAACGTATCAAATTTGACATTCGAGTACTAAATGGCGCTATATTATTATATTATTTTGATATGTTGATGACGACATGCGTAATAGATACTATCTCTATCTGCAAACACTGTTTTACACAGCACATAAGTATGTATAGAATTATGTTCGATACTTAAGCAAGCCCTCATCCGTAAGGGATAGTATTAAATAGCATATTTAAATAAAAAATCTAATCGTTGCAAACCAGGTATATATTTATAATTGTATACGTATAACCTTAAGTTAGCACTATATTAGTTAGTGTTAGAGACTTTAAATTTGGCGATACATACTGTGACGTAAGTCACAGTGAAAAGGAACACAGCGATACAAAATGTAAAAGAGTGATGTACACAGATGTGATGTCAATCGTAAAGCAAAATGGAGGTGTTTTGATGTAGCGTGAAGCAATACATTTATTTATATACTTTGTGAAGTTAGTTTTATTAAAATATAACCAACGAGCACCCTGACAAGTGTCCCCCTACAATTGTATGGTTTCGCGTGATCATTGTACATATCGAAGCTTCAGCTATTTAGTAGGTATTATACTAGGATGCTGCATTCGCAATGTTCATACTACGAAATATTACAACGATAGTATAATATTTAAATAAACACGAGGTTTACAATAAAAACTTAAATTTATATATTAATACAAGACATTTTTTCATTTATTTTTTAAATTGCGGTATTGTAAAACAGATTGAAATGTATAGAATATGAAGTATTTAGTAAAAGATGTTGCAAATGCGCAAATTTCCACCAATACATTTTCTAATTCTTCTCTATATATTGTCGAAAACACAAATTAGTTGTTTCTTATCGATGGTTGCAATTACAATGGTAATTTAATTCTCTAGCTCTTCTATCGTATGCAATCCGCTACGACATATTTTATTTTTTATTTCCAAATCTAATGGTAATAGCTCTTGCACAACAGAAACTCTACGTATTAACAGTGTAATTTTTGTTCCACTGCTTTACGCGCGGTGCTATATAACAATATGAAACTTCATGGAATGTGAGTACAAACACCTTCAATCAACTCCTCTGTTAAAACCGACCAGCTATCGCGTGATTTTTCCCTTACTTTCTGTTCCATGAAGATGTGCAACGATTCTGTAAACATCACATTCCAGGTTTGCATAGTTGACTTCTTCATCAAGAAATCCAGCAGAAAATTCTTCTACACGAAATACTAGAGTATTTCCAGATACTCACTTCGTTCCGTTGGCCACTTCGAAAATAGGCCTCTAAAATAAATCTCTCTTGCTCAGTAGAAACCCGCATTTCAATTGCGTTTAAATTTGTGAAAAACATTGCACAAAAATTTGCGATTCAAGTTCCTTACTTTTATCGAAGAAATAATACCGATTTCACCATCGCGATTCCATCTAATTGCCATAATTATATTGATGCAATATATCGATGTACTTTACTGATTTGCAATATGTAAAATGAACATACATTTTTGTATCGAGTTGAACTGTCAACTATACGTCAAAATATTATAAACCGTTACGTAAATTAGTTTCTAATGTCAAAAGTGACAATTCAAACGTGCACATACCAACCAAAAAAGATCAAATTATCACGGCCCGGTGGCGGAAAAGCTTACGTTTGAAATGACATATTTGCTTTTCGAACTTTGTGATGGAAGTATCAGTTTTTCAAGCATTAAAAGTCTTCCTTTTAGTGCACTTTCTTATTATCATGAAATTGGAAAAAGGTGCGAGTTCTCTATATTGTAGAGCGCGTTTGAAAAGTGCGTCGTGACCGTAATGTGAATTAACCATGTAACCCGTTATTATTCTCAACTATAACAGTATACCTAATAGCCGAGTGGATTTGGCGTTCGGACACGGGCCAGAATCGCATAAGCGTTCGAGTTCGCGCCCGACCTACGGCATCGGTTTTTTTTTCTTCGTTTTTTCTTTCTATTTTTTCCGGTATTATTTTCATTATTACGAAAAGGAAAAGGTTTAGGAATCGATTTAAATGCGTTTAAGAGGACAAACAGCACCGAATTGGGTATTTTTAGACCTTTTTTCTAAAATCTATCTCAGAGAAATAATAAGTCCTTTGGATGGTTTACCTACAACCCTTACAGAAAATAGTTCATACAACCGAATGAAATGAAATATAACTGGGATGGGTAAACTGCAGTATCTCTATGCGTATAGAACTCGATAACTGTTCCCTTACTAAACTCTTGAGGTTTGGGTTTTCATCTAAATTTGCTGGGGTGGGTATACTGTAGTTCAGATTTAGCAAACTTGCTGGGGTGGGTGAACTGCGGACGATATTACTACGGGTATAGATTAAAGAAATTTGCTGGGGTGGGTAAACTGCAGCTGGTATCCCTTCGAGCCATATCTAGACAGTTTGCTTGAGTTGGTGGAATGCGAGACCGTTGAATTCAAAAATGTCGTAAGAAATATAAAGATAGAGGTGGCATAGAATATTGAAAAAATTAACGATTGGTCTTTTACAATCGATTAGAAGATCAATAACGTGAAGAATATTATAGTACAGTAGACTTTATTGATTTACAAATTTCTATATATTTATAAAACATGAATAGTTAATGATGGCTTTCTGAACAGATGGTACTTTATTTTAGGAATACACACGGTACATTATTTTCAGGATATAATTTCAGTTTAGTTGCTAATGATTACTTTTTACTCAACTTACAGATTAAATTGATATCGAGCTAGGGTAAAGTTTACAACATAAACTGTATTTCTTTTATTGTATAAAAATCAAATTTTGTTATTTACGTTAGGTGATTATAATAAAAAAAAAGATGGAGATATTTCTATTATTTGTAAATCCATTTGGATAGACAAGATATGAAAATAAGCAATCGCTAAATGCATCTAAACAAATTAGTCTCATTTTTATGCAATAAAAATATTTCTTCTAATTTATCGATGAGGAAAATATAACGCCAAAACCATAACTAATAGGATTTTCTCGATAAAGCCTATCGGTATATCACAAAAATATTCACGGTAGATTCAATAATACAGGCCATCTAATTTTTGTACCTAACTACTTTTGTCTGACCCCGGTATATACGCGCAATTTCGTAAAATGTCAAAGGCTGAAATGTCACTTTAGACGTTTGTATGCTATACTCTATTGAAAGGTATATGGAAGACGAACTTTTACACGCGACAAGAATAATGTTACTAAACTTTATTCGCGCATCTAAATGAAATTGTCGAGCTTATACGTATTTAATCGAAAAACGTCCTTTAATTACGCTCAATTCGAACAGCTGATTAAACGTCATCCTGAAACGTCATCTTGACAAGTGTCATGTTGAAAATGAACATGTGATATACGAGGGTCGCTCAATAAGTAACGCAATCGATAGGAAGAATGTATTTTGATGTAATTTTTGTTTTTTCTCGCTTTGCAATGTTGGATAGCCTATGGTGAAGTTGGAATAATAATTATAGAAGACGTTATTTAAGTTTCTCCGCATTTTTAATTTAATATTGCTGGGATGGGAGTACTATTGCTGGAGTGGGGTTGCAATTGCTGGAGTGGGGATGCAATTGCTGGAGTGGGGGTACCATTGCTGGAGTGGGGATGCAATTGCCGGATTGGGGGTACCATTGCCCGAGTTGGTTTCAACTGCGTTAAAATAACTCCCGAATTTTCAAAATTCGGGGGTCCAGCTAGTTTATATATAAAAACTGTACAGGTGTCTATAATTCTAAGCTACTGTGGAAACCTTACTTGTTTATAATAGAATGCAAGTTGAAAATTAATATAAGATAAAAATTCCTTTTTTTTTAGAAATTTTTCCAATTGTTCCTTTTAATTGCCTATGTGCACTATACTATTGTGGTCAAAGAAATAAGCCTCTTAATGGGAAAACAATGTCATTCATCAATGTTTTATAATGTTCTTTATTGTACAGTTCCTAAAAGCCTGTAATTTAGTGTAGTAGTACATTTCTTTTCGTTTTATGTATTCTTTGTTATTCAAGAAACTTTTCACTAGAGATGTAAAATACATAAAGCAACTTTTCGTTACCGAGTACCGGCGAGATCCAAAGTAACGATTACGAGGGAGAAAAGCACTCGTTATTTTTGAGCAGTTGCTAATACTGAAATCGAAGGGTTAATGATACTATTATAGAAAATGTCACATTTTCTGAGCATGTTATTGATATAGTAATCAAAAAAATAAAATAAACGATGCATGCAAAGAAGACTAGAGTTAATTAAATTAAATAATCTTCAAAGTCTCTAATAGTGTTAAAGGTTTAGATTTAACACTGTTAACTTTGTTAACTTACAATGCCAGAGTATCTTTACAAAGCAATATGTTGTTCTTCTTCATCTGTTCGTACCTCGGTCTGGCTTTAGATCAGCGCTTTACGTGGAGATTACATGTTGAAGCAGTCAGAAACAAATACCTCAGGCCTAAAAACACGATAATTACTTTCCCTTGTAGCGGTAGCCTTCTGGACGTTTATACGAAGCTATTGCAGTATAAAATTTGTCTCAGAGCGATTGTGGCTTATGGTGCTCTGACCTGGGTGACAGCCTCAGCGACACATGTTCATACGCTAGAAGTCCTGCAAAACAAAACGTTAAGATTGATAGTTGAAGCCCCATAGTTCGTTAAGAAGAAACATTTGCGATTAGACCTACAAATAACAAGTATTAAACAACGCCTCCATCAATTGTCCAAAAATAGTCTAGAAAGAACTAGAATCTCGTAGAATCCACTGGCGATCCAGGCTGCGGTGGAACTTGCAGATCGTCCTCCGTTGGTTTCTCCAGTATATTTTTCCACCTTGAGTGACGTATAAATTTCCAAACTCCAAACAGAGAGATAGAAAAACTGCATACTAGAGATAAAAGAGCTTAGAGCCTTCGGCCTAGCTCGTAGGTATGTGGGGGTATTCGATATTTCGTCAGCGAAAGTGTTGTTTAAGTCACTGTTGATGTATGTATGTTTATTAGCTCATCAAGTAAGGCGTCTAACAATGTCTTGTTACTTGCAAACTTTTCTTCTATTTGTGTCGCATGTCCGTACCTTGATTTCTATTCGTTCGCAGTAAATCTGGAGAAAAGTTCATCAAATATATGTTCAACATTAGTTGTTTTAAAAGTCATGTTTTTTGAAGCAACATACTGTTTAAAACTAGCCTATACCAGTTCTATAGCTATAACTTCTTGAAAAAGGTTATCAATTTCGTATGCATTTTTGTCAGACTATAAATCAGTCTTTGTCATATTAATTGCTAGAATAACTTCTGTTTGTAAAAAGGGCGACCGACATTCTATTGAAAATTAGAGACCTATAACTATAATAAGCAAACATTTTTGAATCATGTCTATATAAATCTATTTATCCTTAATTTCCATTGACCAACATGGCCAAGCGTTCTGCTGTCATAAATTTAGCAGCTTTAACACAGTAACAACCTTGATAATAATAAACAAGTCGACGTTGTTTATGCTGATATGTCCAAAGCCTTTCATTGTATCAACCACTCCTTACTTCTTAGCAAATTTGATACTATTGACTTCGCCACGCCCCTAATTTCTCTTTTCAGGTCCTACCTTGCAAATAGAAAACACTATGTAGCTTATAAAGATCATGTATCGCAATATTTTTTTTTCCATCATCAGGCGTACCACAAGGAACAAATTTAGGCCCTCTCTTATTTCTATTATTTATTAATGACTTACCTATCCGACTCGATCTCCCTATATTATTATTTGCAGATGACCTAAAACTTTATATATCAATTAACAGTATTGATGACTGCATATCCCTTCAAAATCATTAACGTTCTTCTAACATGGTGCGCCTACAATAAATTAAGCGTAAACGTTTCCAAGTGCGGGGTTGTCATTCTCTCTACTAATCTAATCTATGATTATTGTATTGATAGCCTTGCCCTGTAATGTACTCATTTGATAAAAGATTTAGGTGTTACCTTTGATTCTAAACCCACTTTTAGTGACCATATCAATACCATTGCTAACTCGGCTTTACGGATATTGGGTTTTATCATAAGAATCACTCGCAAATTTTCTTCTATTGATTCCATCTTATCTCTATACTTTTCTTTTGTACGTTCCAAATTGGAATATGCGTCGTTGATTTGGTTGCCCATATATAAATATCAAATAAATCTATTAGAGCAAGTTCAGAGGCGTTCTTTGAAACGCATATGCTTCAAAGAACATGCATATTATCAGGAACAGGGCTTCAGTCACAAGTTACTGCTAAATTTATATAATATCGATTCTTTGAAGCTTCGTCATAATTATGCAGATCTTAAATTTTTATATAATTTACTAAATAACGGTATTGACTCACCTGGGCTCTTAGAAAATATATATTTTTTTTGTTCTTCGTCCAGCGTCTAGAATATCCAATGTGTCTTACTGCATCAGACCTAACACAAACGTCATGATCAAATCACCAATTTACAGGTTATGCACAAATTTTCATTCTTTGTCGGATGTCTCCACTAATATTAATTTCTCCCCTATAACATCACTTCTAAGAAAATGTACTACCACCTTTCATTATGTTTAAGTAATACTGTTTGTTTATAAATGTTATGCTTTTAGTTTTGGTTTAGCCTAGAATTCGAATATGTTGTAATATGCTTGTCCTATAATTGGATTGTATCTCTTGGGTAATACACTATTATCATATGATTCATATGAAATATTTCTTCGCGTTAAACATACTTTCATGTAATCTTTTCGGGATGCTGATGTAAGGCACTTTTCTACCTCTTTGTTGTAATATGTGTTGCCAATAACAAGAACGCTTTTTGAGGGCAAATTTTGCATCAGCTCTTCCACTAGCCATTTCTTATACATACCCAGAGAAGTTCATTTTATTAAGGTAATCTTCAGGATGCTTACTTGATTTCTATGCACTGTTATTAAACATTCTCCTTTTTTGTCATAGGTTTTAGTGAACTACAATATGAATCATCACTCCAACTCTTGCGGTGAGTATAAGAAGAGTGAATATATGGTTCATTCGTGTAAATTATTAGCTTCTTTTCTTGTCGGTAGTAACGAATATTCCGTAAATAATTCCAGCACATTTCACGAATGACATGCCGTTCCATTAACAATTTTCTATTGCTTTTTGTTTGGCGGTTTTAATGCCTTGTTTAAACTATCTGGACACCCGATATAATTTGTATCGTTACAAAACTGGGTGAAGAACTTTTACGCTTAGTGTTCTCTTTTCCGTTAAGTGGAAGTTACATATGTATTGTTCCCCTTAATATACCTTGGTCACAATCGTTTAAATTTGACCTTGGTTCTTTTGTTCTGCTTAAGTATAATATTTCTCAGTGTGCGAATTTACACTCCCATTGATTGCATTTCTCATTCTTGCAACTTTGCCCACGGTACATTCGGCACTGCTTTCACTTTTTGACATAAAGTCCCAAATTCCACTTTCTCTCGAGCTTCACAACATAAAACTGTATTTTTTACTTTACTTTTAAATACCATAGTTCCACACATACAAATATTCACTGTATTATGAACTGTTGCAAGAATAATTACTTGAAAAATCATTAAAAACTATTGACAAAATTTCTCAAGTAGAAATGTTCCCCACCTTTGCGAGACAGAAAGAGACTAACTACATTTTAAAATACCATGTCAATAATTATCCCTTTGCTTACAATAGTTATCTTAATCCCATGAAACGTTCAACGAAATAAATGTCATTGAAAAGCAATTAAAGTATGGCAGAGTGCCTATAACTTTACGATGTTAAATTAGTCTTAGGGGATTAACAGTTCATGAATTACAATAGAATTTGTACACATAAAAAATTAATACCTTTAAATTAGGAAGGGTTTTAAATTGCTCGATACTCCTTGTTTCATTTAATAGCCTATTTATTTACGTATCTAGTAGGCTTTATTTTTGCGACGTTTAAGACGTACGTAATCTCTTTCGCTCGCAGTCCATTTTCTCTTTTCCTGGTTTGCGCATATTACCGGTTCGTTGAAGTGTACATGAATACAAAGAGTACAGTAAATAATAATTAAATCGAGGTAATTCCTCTGCGCGGCATAGGCGTGCGTTTGCTTCAGTAAGTACAATACCAAAAAATAAGTAATAAATCGAATAATAACAGAACCAATCAAGAATTATAATAAAGTTGTGAAACACTCATTCTCTTAAGCAGCGTTATCAAGTAGGTTGGCGAGCTGCATCGGAATTACCGAACATTAAAAGTAGAAGCACCATTATCAGTATTATCACTCACTGGATAAGTTGTCTTGTTGAACGATGTTCGCCGTGGCGAAAAAAATTTTTAAATTTTGAAAAAAAATCGTTCGACATCTACGCATGTAATACATGCACGATCAGAACATTCTTTGAATTAAATTAATGGGTTAGTCGATGCGCCATCACAAATTTGTTTTAATGTAATAAAATCGGAATCTTTCTTTAACGCACCCTCGAACTTTTCTAAAACGCGATTATATTTTGCATATAGTGCGTAGCAGTGTATGTACTTCGTCCACTATTTGCAGTGATTCCGCTAACGAAAATGCTCTATTTTGTAATTGTTCTATTGCGTCATGAAATCTTGTATAATTACCTACAAATAGTTTGTAACTCTGTTTGAACGGAAATATCTTGAAATTTTGTCTGGCTCTTCTTAATAGCTGCAGCTTCGGCAGGATTGAATTGTGGAATAAAAGCTTTTACTTGTTTGAAATATTCAGCATAATAAAGAGCTGCCTACAACAATGTCCCCCACGTGTAAGAATCGACTGTGGTGGTTCATGAATACCGGGACACTGTGCGTGAAATGATCGAAGACGTTTTGGAGATTTCAGAAACACTTTTTTTGTACCTGCTATTAATGCATCTACCTCGGGTGAACATTGTCGAATAGTTTCTGTCACAAGATGTAAAATATGCACTTTACACGTAACATATAAACGCTTGCAACCGTGTTCAAGAAGAGAACGGCCTACCGAACGCATTGTCGCAGCACCATCGCTCATAAATATCGACACTTGACGTGTTGAGACTTGTGTTCTAACGTACTGAGGATCACCCCCACATTTGCTGCACCAGTAC
This sequence comes from Dynastes maya, assembly GCA_029619315.2. Taxonomy (NCBI): domain Eukaryota; kingdom Metazoa; phylum Arthropoda; class Insecta; order Coleoptera; family Scarabaeidae; genus Dynastes; species Dynastes maya. The sequence continues at coordinate 40,154,007 of JAROYE020000006.1, read as the reverse complement.
ACTTTTCCAGTCTTTTGCTAGATAGTAACAGTGGAAATGTCGGTTTATGAGGGTCCAGTACACGTACTATAACATTTAGAATAGAATTTCTTTTACAATCTGTTGTCTCGTCAACACGTAACTAAAGCAACTGATTTTTTAGTGCAGATTTGATTTTCTTTTCCACGTCTTCGCGTACAAATAAAACATACGTACGTGCTGTTTTTGTAGTTGGCAACTTCAACTCGGGGTTGCACTTACACCAAAAGTTCTAAAACGGTTCTTTTTCGAGTAAGCGAAATGACAAAACACAGGTTATCATCATGACAAGCAAATCGAAAATAAAGGCAGTTCTCGTTGGCACGCACTTTTTTCTATATCCGCGTTTTTCGGTATTTACATGTTTGTTACAGTCCGCCTTGTCCTAGTACATCAAATATTCTCGCAAATTTTACAAACTATTTTACCGTCGTAGAACAAATCCGGAAAGTCACAGATAAATTATTTATTATTCACTGTGCCAGCAAAGTATCGTTTTTTAGCCTTATTCGCATGACTCATTTTAAATTAGTAATTATATATTTATAACGAATAACACGCAACAGAAAACACAACGCAAGCTCTCGTTTCGTAAACTGAACGAAAAATAAACAAGCGGATGCTGACAAAGCGAGAATCGATTTTTGCACACGGCCCGCTATTCCGGTGAGACGCCTATGTATCGCAGAGACGATTACCTCGCTCTAATGATAATGATGATCAACAAATCTAGAAGCAGCTCTGAGAAGTGCCGAGGCGAGGTGAGAGGCATGGGTTGAAAAAAAAAAGACAGGTTAGTAATTTGTACGGCATATTTATTCGAAGGCTGGTCAACAGGTCTCGCTCAAATGACCCAATAACAGGCGAACACAATTTAGTAATAATAATAAAGAATATGTTCTTATATTTGTCGACTTATACTTGTTTTATCTGCACTACAAAGGAGTACTCGGTACTGAATACAAAGTAATGAAAGGTTACGAAATTTTACATCTCTGGTTTATATATTATTGCATCTAAATTTCTTCAAACTTCCAAGGTTCTCCTCCAAGTGAAATTAATCTAATAATATATTTTGATATTACTTAACACTTAGACCAAACGCTAGATTTCATTAATACATATGCTGATTTGCAATTTACAGACCAATTTTGCAATTTTGTGCGATACAAAGGAGAGATAATAACGAATGGGCAATACCTGGCGGTATGGTGGATCCCGGCGAAACTGTAAGCGAAACATTGAAACGAGAATTCCAAGAAGAGACATTGAATGCGTTAGAAGCAAACAAAAGTAAGTTAGCGTAAATAGTAATGTGTACCAAAATAACCACAATATATTAAAGAACAAATGGAGAAGGATAAAGAAGTAATCGCCGAATTCTTCAAAAGTGGAAAGGAGATATATAAAGGATATGTTGATGATCCAAGGAATACGGATAATGCTTGGATAGAGACTGTGGCGTATAATTTTCATGATGACAATGGCCAGTCAGTCGGAAAATTTTCCCTTCAAGCTGGCGATGACGCAAAAAATGTTAAATGGATGGATATAGATCAATCCCTTGCTTTATATGCTAGTCACATTCAATTTATTAAAATGGTGGTAAAATTAAGGCATAGTCACTGGTAAAGCTACAGGTGTAAGAAAACTAAAAAAGAAAATCAGAAATAATATATTTATTTTACATTTTTTTTGTACTATGATATGCACAACACAAGAAAATAAATATTTCACAAAATATTTTCATTATTCTTCGCCTAATATATTTCAGTTATCTATCATATACAATGTCTAATTTTTCGAAAATAAAATTGTGTAGTCTAAAATTGAAAAAACACTTTTTTCAAATGGAAAAACTATATTTTAAAAAATATATGCCAAAAATATCCTATTTTTCAAGTACAGTTATCTCCATCAAAATGCTTTCGAGCCACTCACTGCTACTTTACAATTTTACGTTTACTAAGTGCAGTACCTGATGAAAGTAACATATACACGTTGCGACACAGATCGGCTGTACATACAACATGAATAAAACAACAGCGCATATATCGATTATATTCGCCAGCACGAGTTCGTGCGACAGAGCCAGGGCGGATGCGAGAGGAGATACAACTAGTAACGTTGTCGTAGAGCAGTTTAGAATTTTTATTTATTTTGTACATAGTTATGTAGAGGATTTATTTTTCTTTTCTTTTATTTCATCAGAATACTTTTCATTTCTCGTTTAGAATTACTTTTTGGTTTCGTATATGCCTCCTAGCAGCAACAACATAAATATGAGACCTCATTTTCAACATAATTTGCGAATACGTAAGTTCCGTAATCGTTCTCTGTCCCAACGAAATTATGCCTACTGCCTCTGTTAACGCACTGAAGGCATACGCTGCTGGGTGAGGAGTGTAACCGTAGTAGGGGGATGCGGACGCTGAGTCACAATCGCCACGATGCACATACGTATTCCACTGTTGCAATTGAAAGCCCGTATGTATAGCCGCTCAGTGTCGCAACGTGTATATGTGTAACATATTTACAGGTGGAAATTATTTTTCTCGAAGAGGTAACAGTACCTTAAAAGTAATTAATCTTCGTTAAAAAGTAGGTAAACTTAGAATATTAAAATGGGTTTGTCAATATTCATGTAATTAATTTAAAATACTATATCACAATATTATGTAGAATTATTTCTCCTTAAACACTAGCAAGTTTATTACTTAAGACTTATTACTTAATTTTTTTAATTAATTAAAATATATATTAAGTTCTTTTAAGCAGTCCTTGTATTTATCCTTTGTGTTCCAACTCAAATCTGATAATAATTTCTTAACCTGTCAATAACACAAAAAAATCACTTGATTCCTTTTAATGAACCTCGGATGAAAATACAAGGAAAATCTAACTTTCACGATTATCTTGTTCTTTTTTTTGAGGTGAAATGCGTTTATATACGTGTAAATCAACTACGTTTTCATGAATACATACAATAAAAATTAAGAGATATTAAAAGATCGTAAATTAATGTGATGTATTTAAAATCACTTCGTTCTTTACAGATTACACTGTATATAAATGATTGATACTTAAGTATTCTTAAATAAAGCATGCAATCGTTGACAAATAAACATAATCTGAGGTTTATTTAGTTAATGCACTATCACAGTTGTTTTTTTAATCGTTATCGTTAAAGAAGTAAAATAATAAAATCTGCTTCTTTGATAAATCTTGTCTGTTGCAGAAGAAAACCAGATGCTGTGAAATACTTGGTACATATAAGTCAGTTCTTTTTGAAGATTGTATATACGTCCTGCTATTAATTAAAAAAATATTAGATTTGGAAAATTGTAAAGTCTCATAAAGTACAATAATAGTAATAAAACGAATAGGTAATTATACCAATTAATAATTAGGGGACAAATTCTGTAATTAAAAAAAAGTCTTATCATTCTATGAGTTAAATTTGATCCCAGTATCCCTTCACTTATAAGAGTTATAAGCCTTCTAAAAGTTTTACATGCCATCTCCATCGCTTTGTTTCCTTAACAATTGATTGAAGAACAAATTTGAGGCATTCTTTAGCAGAATAAATAAAATAATTTGTTATTGTGCACTTAAAGTGTAAATGATACCACAATCTGTATATATTCATGAAACACCAATCAATACTATAAATTCGATAGGTGGTTATAGTTATACTGCATTGGAAAATCTATTAAATCTCAAAAGTATACTAATTGTGTTATTGTTTGTTATGAAAATACCATAACTTAATATATTGGTGAAAACATACATTACAGATTTGTTTCGAGTTATAGAATGTTTACATAGTAAGTAAAAATGCACAAAACGTAAAATTCCTATCTATAAATAATGGAGATACAAGGTAAGTTGATAACAGACTAATTTTTTAAGAACGTGTAACTGTGTTAACAGTGGCGAAGCGTCAATGGAGGCTTTGGGATTAAGTCTACCCAAAAATAATAGAGCGGTATTCTGTATCAATTATGGAATGAGTTACTTAATACTTAATGCCATGTACAAAGAAGCGCTTCATTAAGTAATGTCTAAAGTAGAGGGGTAAATAATAAAACGAATCAGGTCATCTTGTAAATTCAATATAATTAAAGATTACTTTAATCGAATACTCTAAATCTGTGGCACTGGAACACTGAAACACTGAAACAGTTCACTAAAACCCTTACCACCTAATTTACTACTATATAAGGTTAGTTTTTCGCTTAGTCTGTTAATTTAGTTTTGACGATGATAGCTTGGCTATTGAAACGTACGCCCAGTACGAGTGAAGTATTGTGGTAGGGGGTTTTTAGTGAAGTATTCCAATACCACAGAGTTGGAGTACTTGTTTAGTATTAAATTATTTAATTGTCATATTTTGCAAGACATGTTTAAAATGGATAACGTCATAAAGTGTGTTCGTTTGCATTACATTTATTTGCACTAACAAGTAAACTGACAGAACTGACCCCCTCCGATTTCGATGAAACTTTGTATATTGGTAGACCATCGAATAGTGACGGACACGTATTTTTTTTTGATTAGCTGATATCCACCTTAAGGGGGTGAAGGGTGAGTCTAAAGTTACCGCCAAAAACGTATTTTTCATCATAACTCCGGAACCGCGCAGATAAATGAAAAACCAAAATGTTCTACTTCAAAGGGGCTTTCAAACAGACCATAGACAAATGCCCCCATTCCCTAGTGCGACAGGGGGAGAAAAATTTCACCCCTTTTTCACCACCCTGGCTACAATTTTTACCCTAGACAGGTCATAATTGTTTTTTGCAAACTACATTTAAAAATAAGTTACCTCTTTTTGCATTTTTTTCCTCGGTTACATATAATAGAGAAAATATTTTTTATAAAGCGCGATCTCGCACATACATATATTCCGTTATTATACCTATCTGATTGGTCTTTCGTCTACTATTTATATGCATTTGGCATCTACTATGAACGATCTATTAGACAGTGATAAATTCTACTTTTTAGTTTATTTCTAACAACGAGAAGTAACTTTAAAAATCACGAAAAAATACGAAAATATATTAAAGTGCGTCATAATGTCAGTCTATTTTTTTACGATTGATTTACTGCCTATATTTTGGCTTTGTTTTCAGAATATTTTGAGATACACGTATTCATATCCCTACAATAACTTTGAAATTGTTCCAGGAGTTGATTATAGTGCCAAAAAATTACGTATATGTATATAAAGGTGAAACGGTCGAAAAAGAAATAGTGTCTAGATACATCAGCCATGTCTGGGTTCGCTTTAAATCCACTTAACATCTTAACGATATTAACTACTCTGATAAATAATCATTACCCACCGCAATTTTTCGATATAATTTGAGCAGCGTTAATGATCCTACTTTGTGACAGTAAGAACGAGTAAGTAATCTATGAGAGGAATCGAGTATTGACGCAGTTGTGCACATGGAAAGACATAGATACGACTTAACATGAGCGTGGATGTTATTGGAAAAGTGCTAGATAAAGAATAGATATTCGATTAAACGGGTAGTGTGAATCGCTACAAGAAAGTTACATCATTACAACAATTACTGCGGTGGGAATAGCAAGTATTTTCCAGCAGAACGAGACGCCGAAAGCTGTTTCAGCTCTCCCAATATGGATTTAATCAGTTTGAAAATGGTCTTGATCGTCAAATGATCATTCATGATTATGATTTGAGAAGATGGGTATCGGAAGTACAAAAAGAGTTGCAAATCCCTAACTTTATTGCGTCGGAGAGGTGGATACTAAGATTTAAAAACAAACATAACATTATGTCCCGCAAAATAACCAAATTTCGTACACGAATGCAAATGTTGCTGCCGACGCTGTGGCCTTTGTTTGGAGCATACATAACTTATTGCCTGAATATGGATTAGAGAACATTTATAACACCGACCAAAGTAGATTTAAGTAGTGGGCCAAAGACGTATATGCTCCGTACGTTGGCAAGAAGACACTTCTGCTTATGAACTCTTATTAATTATCCATTATTGCTCTACTCCTGATCCAATCCACGTGTTTTGCACTTTTGATCTGCTCCGAACGAATAGCCGAACTCGGCTTAGGTAACTTACGCAATATACCTTGCGCAGATAGATTACAATTTGCTTTAAAATCAAATAAAACAACATCTGTCAAATCTGTGATCTCGTGCCTCGTCTGTTTAATATTATAGTTATCTTTATAATTATTTGCATATGTGGGAATTTAATGCCATCATTTTAGTTTCCACTGTGTTTCCTTTAGTTACTTCATATTTTTATGAAAGAAACTTTCTTTTCTGTATGTATGTACGTAGGTTATAGTTGTAGGGTTAGTGTGGCTATCTTTAGAATTACAATCATATTTAATTTTTGTATTTCATAATATTTATTAATTAATTCATAAATTGTAGAATTAGATGTCCGATTTGGAGGTTTCGCGAAATAAACTTTATTGACATTTTAAATGAAAATCATTTTTTGGGGCACAGTAAAAATTTTTCCTTGGATAAATACCATGAACTACATTTGCATTAATATCACTAATGAAAGGTTTTTTCGTGGTACCCTTCTATTATATCCGGGTTTTCTTAAATTTTTGTTTCCTAGTTATACCTTGTTTCCAGTGTTCTGTGCGACTATTTTCAATGCATTTATCCGCGGATTTATCTTCACTATGTGTGTTACAGTTCTCCTGGAGCTTATCTAAAATTTTCGGGCATCCACTTCGTGATGCGGTCTCAACTGTTTCCGATGTTTTGCATTTTTCTATTAGACTCTGCACTGTAGTTTACCAGTAACTTTAGCTATTTGGAACAATGGTTTCTTGTTTTTGTGTAGTTTTATTATTAGTTCACCCGTATCAATTGACATGTGTTTTCCTTTACCATCCATTCACGATCCATCCTTGCAAAGGAATTGAATGTTTATTTTTTGCGGCGCTATAGAGGGGTTCTCTAATGTCGACATACATAGCATCCACAGGGGTCGAGTTCATAACTCCCAGACAAAGTCTTATAGCACTATTGTTAACCACGTCTAATCGTTTTAATAATGTTTTGCAAGCAGAGCCATATAGCACGCAATCATAGTCTATTACCGATCTGACTATAGATCTATAAATCAATGTTGATGTATGCAAATCAGCCCCGAATGAAATTCTACTGACAATACGTAGTATATTAATAGATTTTCGGCATTCTTCAACAACTTTCGTTATATGCGTTGTTGGAATTCCTTGTTGGCCAGTTTTACAATGCGGTTAGCCATCTCGGTGTCTGGTAAACAATTGTACACCATGTTTGAAATTCTATTATTACTTGATTTAAGATGTCAACGCACAGATTTGAAGATTTTTGGGGACTCTGTACATCACAATATCATCCGCATATTGAATTATATTTGTATTAGGAATGACTAAATCGTTAGAGTAGACATTGAATAAGAATGGACTGACTGATCCCTGTGCTAAACCCTTTGATGTTATCCTAGGTCCTAAAAAATTAGCTTTGGCTGATAAAGAAGAGATAATTATTAAATATTAGTGGGTGATAATGTTCGTTCAACATAAGAAGCCGGCCGTGAATTTAATATCAGACATCCAAGCTGTCCTAAAATAAATGCTCAACAACTTTGTGACTGAATAACTCAAGCCCGCCAAGACAAGTCGAGAAGAACTGAGAAAGGTTGTCGTTTTTTGTTAGTGTATTGAATTAAAAGAGTAAAATAACAAATCAATGCAAACTTGGGAGATTATTATTCGAATTTTCTGGACTATACATTTTTTGAAACTGATTTTCAAAATTTTTTGTTTTTATGGATTTAGATTATTTGGATGATTCTAAAAAAGTTTTAATAACAAGATTTTTTTGATAAAAAAATACCTAATACGACTTCTTCAATTTTGCTGTATATTCTAAATCGTACTAGACTAGCATTTTACCCTAAAGGAAAAATAATATACCCTAAAAGTGCAATTTAGCGAGGGGTATAATCAGAAAAAATAAATTTTTTAAATCGTTAATATATAACAAAAATACTTGGTTGGTGTCGTCTAAAGCGAGACGCGCTGTATGTGAAGATTTTTTCCCGGATATCACCCGCACTTGTCACTGAAATACGGTAAATCTTGATTAAACTTTCTCTTATATGGGACGGTCCGGGACGCAGTAATACCTGCTTTTAGGTAGTGCTACGGCAAAAGTTTACTCGGACAGCAATCCCTTGCTGCACAGACAAAATCCCCTGCTTGAATAACCCAATAATGTCATGTGAACCTAGCCCTACAGTGGGGTTTCCAAAAATTTTAATCTAACTTTAGAAGAGAATTTTTCCATGAAACGATTGTTTAACGAAATTATTAACACAACAAATTGATTGTGTTCCATATTTGACCTTACAACCTTCAAAATGGCACTCATCCAAGCGCATTCTCGCTACTTCCATATCTATGGTTCCAATGCAGTTGAAGATAGCAAAATGCTCTCATAGAAAGCCTCTACTCACGCGTGACTTAATTCATGTTTGTATAAAGATTAAAGCGTATCTGATGTAATCCAAGCGTATACCAAATTCAACGTGAATTCATCAATACCGCCATTTAAACCTTTGACTATTGGTGACGATGCCCTTTCATTTCCTGTATCGCTTATCGGCCATCATTGCGTTGGTGTTTGTGCGTACGAACCCCAACAACTACGTGTTAAGGCGGTTAATGATTTTTCCAAAAGTTCAGCATATTTTTAAGGTATATTTCGAAACTAGTTATAAAATCGAAAAAAACGTTTAACAATCGTCAACATTTTTATGAGGTTGTATGTCTGCCAGTGGTTTGGGCCGATTGCAATTGATTGAGGAAAAGGTGAATGCTGCAAAGTATCAAGACATTTTGCAAGACAATTTGTTGTCCAGCACTGAAAAATTGTTCATAGGAGACGTCAATTTTATTTTCCAATAGGATCACGTTTAGTGCTATATCGTGCGTTCAACCAAATAATGGGTTGCCCAACAGAATACAGGTTTTGTCTTGGCCTTCAAGTAGGTCGGACTTAACTGTCTTTAAAAATGTATGGCGCGAAATAAAAAAATACCAAAGGAGCAATCTTAAAAGAATTGCTGTTTTAAGAGCCAAATTAAGACAGATTTGGGACACGTTAACTCCTGAATTTTGCAATAAGCTTGCATATTCGAACGATAATCAAGTCAATTTTTATATATAATTACATGTAATTAAGTGCGAATGTCCATGTAAGTCTTTGTAAGAATTTCTTAATAAGTACATATGTGTCTTTCAAAGCACGAGTAGAATGTTTTTCAAACTGTGTTAAGAACATTAATAAAATAATGCAGAATTATTACACCGCATTCCAACATGTAGTTGCTAGGGCTCGTACATCAATTACGTCAACTACGTACATACAGTGTGTCCAAAATATAACAGATCTACTATGAGGTTAATAATAGCGCCAAAAGCGTTTCTTTGAAAACCTCCCAAGAGTAAAGTTGTCATTTTTTGTTGATTACTCACTAACGATAAGCCACTGACCCATTCAGACTTCCTCTGTTAATTAGATACAATTTGTTGAATAAATTGCTGCTATGGTAACGGAAACAACATTAATTGTAGTAATTCTTTTTGACTGTTTTTCAGTTCGGTGCAACTTTGTTGCACACTATCTTAAGAGTGTTCAACAGCGAAACAACTTTCACTGTCCAAAATGTTATTGTGATGGAGTTATAGTCTAATATAGAATAATTTTACCAACGACGGCTGATAAGAAGATATCACAAGATGTTCCTGTGTGATCCTTTCTTCTTTAGAGGAAACTTAAATTTGTAGAGATAGCTGCAGTTCTTGAATAATGAAGTAGAAGACGGGTTGAGTGATCTGCCTCTATTGGTTAAGACAGAAATATGGTTTCGCCAAGACGGTGCCTCCACCCACAACACTCAAGTCGTGAGAAAATAGTTGGACCAAAAATTTAATGGAAAATGGATTGGTAGATATGTACTCTTGACATCAGTGGCCTCCAAGGTCACCTGATCTGTCCTCACTTGATTTCTTTGTTGGGGATTCTTAAAGCAAAGTGTTTATTCTAAGCAACCTTTTCAAGATTTGGATACGCTAGAGAATGAAATACGAAGATCGGCATCACACAACCCCGGAGATACTAAGAAAGATATTGTCAACATTGGAACAACGGACGATAATATGGATTGAAAGAAATGGAAGCCACACCGAACACTGAATTTTTTCCTGGTAATTTGATTTAAATAGCAGTATTGCTAAGTTGTTTTTATTTTTTATTGTTATGTAATAAATTGTTCAATAAATCGTTTTCTTTACACTAACAGAGACTAGTTAATTTTTCTTGTTCTTCGTATTTTCATTCTGTAACCATTGCTCTACGTACGAGGATGACTATTCTGATCGGTCATTTCTGATAATATCATTCTACACTTTATTAGATTATATTTTACCACAATAACATTTTGGACCTATTTTTACTTAATCTGTGAAAGCGTGCAAAAGAGCTCAGCACAAAGTTAATACCGAAATGAAAAACAGTTAAAAACAATTAATACAATTAGTGTTGTTTCCGTTACCATAGCAGCAATTTAATCAACAAATTGTATCTAATTAAAGGAGAAAGTCTGAATGGGACAGTGGCGTACCGTTAGGGAGTAATCAACAAAAAATTACCGACATGTTGTATTTGAGTATATCTCTAAATTACAAACAACTCTTCGTAATAAAATTTGAGCGTATCTTTAAAAATAAGGGTACTTTACTCTAGGGAGATTTTCAAAGAAACAGCGTTGTTAACTTTTCTAGTTTCCCATTTGTTGCATACTGTTTTGAACACGCTGTATATAGCGCCTTAATAGTGATTATAAACATAAATATGAACTATTTTAATAGCTACAATATGACCTATTCTTACAATTGCAAGAAGTAATTTATTCGTAATAGATATACCAATGCAGTACCATGTAACACCTTTCATCACTACTTTAAAAATGAAAACGCAGGAAGCGGATATTCTTCAAAAAGAAAATTGAAACCAACTAAAGTACTTAAGCTAATATTATTTACCTAGACCGACCAGTGCTTCATCCATAAGTTCGTCATCGGTTATGCACGGCGAAGCGGAGTGCGGACTCGGATTGATCATCGGGCTGGGTGCGGGCGACTTCACGATGTGGACGCTAACGGAGGGCGAATGCGGAAATACCATCGACGCGGGTAATGATTGCGAACCAATCTTGTCGCCTTTCGAATAATCCAGAAGGCCGTCCTGTTCGTCGGAACCTTTCACTTTCGAATCTTTCTTATCGTCCTTTGGCGCGGGCGCGACGAACTTCGAAGTTAAATCGACACTTTTCGTGGACAAACTTAGCGGTTCGTTGTTGGCGGCAGCGGAAAACGACTTGGACGCGGATATGGAAGTGTAATTTAACTTGTAACCGATTTCATCCTTCGATAATCCGCCAGCAGAGGTCGTTAAGTTCTGCGGATAATCTCGTTTCGTCTTCTCGTCACCGCTATCTGAACCGAAATCACTTTGATCCTTGCTCTGAGACGGCAGCTTAGGGCTTGCCGTAAGATTCACATTGTTCATCGTATTCCTAATTTTACTCTCCATGTTATTTTCAAACATTTTGCTAGAAGGCAAAGGCATTGTATATTTCAAACTAACGTCGTTTTTAGCCATCATATCGAACATTTTCGAAGAATCAACCGCTTGATTTATATTATTCAGCACTTCACCAGTCGAAGTCTTAGGCTTCTTATCCTCGGATGATCTAGCCGATAGCTTGGGAATTTGAAATTTTTTATCGAATTGCTTAGAGAATCCTTCGACCATAAGAGGTGCCGGATAAGGATCTATTTTCGATATACTTAATTTAAATCCATCCGATTCATCCCTAGCTTGCGTTGGACTGCCTTTCCTACCTTCCCTATTACTAAAAATCGATTTCTCAGAGCTTTTGTTCGCTTTAGGCCTATCTTTCGTGCGGCTTAAATCCGTCGCTGAACTCGTTTTACTATTTTTAATTAAGCTACTGCTAGAGGCGCTTTTTACACTACTAGTACTGCTACTGCCGCTGCTTTTATTCGACGACACGCTTTTAAAATTCCCGTAACCTGAAGTTGTCGAATTGGTCAAGTTCGAACTTGAACTAGATTTACTTAATTGTTGAGGTTTTTTCGAAGCTGGACCACTATTAACGCCTGGCTTCAAGCCGGTATGGGTTTTCGGGGAACCCGTTCCGGAACTACTCGATTTAGTCGAGCTCGATTTCGAATCTTTCGTCCTCGTTTTATTGATCGTTATCTTCATTCCGTCCGAACTCGGTTTTACCATGTACTCGGAATTTTTATTCTCGCCAACTTTATTGTTACTTTTCGAACTTTCGGACGTTTTATTCGATATTTGCTGTCGATCTTTACTACTTTTATTGTTTATATCGGCAGTCGTATCACATTGCGCTGATTTCAATTTGTCTATGACCGCTAGTAAGCCTTTTCTATTCCTCGCCTGATTTGGATTCTTCGTTAGGTCGACAGTTCCGCTCGGCGACGGCAAACTATCGTGGGCAGGTATCTCCATGCCGGCGTTTAAATCCAACTGCTTCACTTTCAACGAGGAAGACTTCTTATTTGAATTCCCTGCACTGAAAACACCAGAAGTTCTTTTTTCTTTATCTCTGGAAGATTCCTTTCCCGACGACTTACTTTTACTGGAATCCCCGCTCTTGCTTGAAGGAGAATTCGCGGCACTTTTTAAAGTTGACATACTCGGCTTACCACTACCACTGGCCGAAGGATGTTTCGGACTTAGACCGTGACTTTTCGGACTGGAGATCCCTGGAATTGTATGCTTAGGAGAGCTAGAAATAGGAGAATGTTTAGGGCTTTGATGAGTGGAGGATGGTTTGATACCGGGATTCAACAAGTTCGGGCTAGAAATTTTTCTACTTTGCGTAGGAGAGGACGTATATTTTCTACTCATGCTAGGAGAGGTCGGAGTTATACTGGGAAGTGGAGGTGATTCTGCCGGTTTTATACTAACAGTAACAGGCTTTGAAAGAGGATCTTGCTTCGCAGGGATTTTCTCCGGAGGACCCATCGGACTTTCTTCGCGTTTCCTCTTTCTCTTCTTCTCTAACTTGCTTTTATCATCCGATTTGCCTTTACTGCTCTTCCTGTCACGCGATTTCTCGTCGCTTTTCGTTTGAGAAGTCGGAATCGGAGTTATAGTTATGGAACTAGGAAGAGATGTTGCCGGCGATGTCGAAATCGGTATAATTTCGATTCCGGACCGTCCCGAGGATTGGGAAAACCCCTGCGATGCACTGGTTGGAATAGGAGTTATGCTAACGCTTGGAGGCACTTTGTTATCTAATTCCAAAGGCGACGGCGACTTTTTACGAAATTTTCCCCCGCCAAGAATATCTTCCACGTCCCCCAAATCTTCGACACCTTCGAATTCGGGTACGCTCTTGTCGCTAATCAATTCAGTGGGATCTAGACTATCGAAATCCGAATGAAACCCCAACGCTGAGTTAGGCGTAGGGATTTCCGAACACGTCTCTTGAGATAAAGGGGTACTGCGCGAAGTAGAATCACAGCTAGATCCATCTAGAAGCTCGGAATCGTCTCCCACGCGACGTTTCGAACTTTTCCACCCTTCTTCGTTTTTTCGCTTCTGCCTTTTTGGTTTCTCCGTACTACCGCTCGTGGTTCCCGCGAGGATGTTCGTTAATTCCACGTTTGTTAGCACGGAATTCGGATCGCTACTCGTGGAGAAATCCGAAAAATTCGCGCTGTTCATTATGGTTTCGTTCAGAAACATCGCTCCTGCATGAGGATGCGACATCATAGGTAAGTTCATGCCGTGTCCGAGGCCTGCACCGCTTCCGGATTCCTGCTTCAGCTTCCCTTCCAAACCTCCAAAATCTGGTAAGGAATTCCCGCCCGCATTTCCATTTCGACCTCCGGGATCGCCAGAACCGAGGGGTAAATTAAAATTTTCATGCCCATTGTAGTGATTTTTTCGCGCCGCTTGATTATCCCAATATCGAATTACGGAACGCATGGTTACCGGTATGGAAAAACAGCGATTGAGGTGTTTGGTGGCCGTATCCGAAACAATATCGGGAGTATTTGGTGGAGGAGGTGTGCCTGGGTTATGTATGCGACAGATCAAATTGGAAATATCGGACAGGTCTATTTCCGCTGTGGCCATGCTTTCTTCCATAGGATGCTCAAGGGAGATTGATATTTGTGTCCAGGAGAGTGCGCTTATTTCAAACATTATCATATTTTCAAAATCTGCAAATTGAAACAAAGTACTAGATATTAGTCTTAAATCTGCTTTGGATGTAAAATAAAAAGTATTGCCCTCAACTATTTTAATTTAAATTCTCAAACATTGAAAATAATAACTTGAAAACTTGGCAATGTTTAAAAATTAAAAGATATAATAGTCCCAAAAATTCATGTACATGTTTTGAATGGATAGAAATGTTTGTACAAGTTCGAAACGGTGCTGATTAGTAGAGTTGTTCACTATCGCCAACAGGCAGTGGCGGAGGTTCGATACAACCCTCAATATAACTGCGAGTCTCAACCAGATCTGTTGTGTATACATGTACGCTGCCGTAAATACTATTTCGTAGTTCTACGTTTGTTTTAAAAATGTTGCCTACGTCGCGAAAACGACCAATGTTGGACAAAGTTACAGAATTTATAGCAGAAATGCCTGACCTAAATTATGATGGCGTTAAAATTCAATGTGTAGTTTTTAATATCCCTTTAATGTGTTGGTCCAAAAGGGATTGCCTACGTCAAGTAAATAGTAAACAGCATTTAAAAAAAAATTGCACAAGACACTATGACAAATTTAAATTTAATTTATGTGTTACCTTTATTGCATGCAATCTACCGTTTAATTTACTAGACAAGGAAGCATATGTCTTCTTTTGGAATAAATATTCGGACTGCAAATTACCAAGTCGGGCATCATTACAAAGAATTGTGACATCTGCTCGTGAACATGTTGAAAAAAGAATTACATCGGAGTTGAAAGATAAAAAAACTGTGGTTATGTGTGGACGAAACAACAGATTACAACAATGTACTGCCGAAGTAATTTTAAAGTTAGTGTTAAATACATTGGAAAAGTTTGAACTTTCAACAAACCAACTGTTGATGTTTATAAGTAATGATGCCGCAAACATGCTTTCTGTAGGCCGGTCGCTTAAAAAACATTGTGCTAACTTGTTACATATCACGTGTAAAATTCATGCTTTCAGTTATGTGGCAGATAGTATTAGAAAATGTTATCCTGAGGTAGACGCTTTAATAGCGCATACAAAAGCAGTGTTTGTCAAATCCTCAAAACGTATTCGCAAATTTCACAGACTGTGCCCCCGTATGCCTGAGCCACCAGAACCTATTCAGAGACAAAGCAACAGTCGATGGAATGGAAGCATTCTGGTTCGCCAAGGCTTAAGAAGTTTCGGGTGCAGAAATCCGCCCGAAAAGTTCTTGCTTCAGTTTTTTTGGGATTTTCATGGAGTCATTATGGTTGATTAACAACTCTGCGAGAAAAAATCATTGAAAAAAGACCTGATAAATTGTCCAAAGGTGTTCTGTTTTTGCAGGATAGTGCGCCTGCACAAAAATCGCGCATTGCGATGAACGCAATTCATGATTTGGAGTTCGAAATTCTTGAGCATCCTCCTTATTCGCCGGACCTGGCTCCGTCCGACTATTATTTGTTTCCTCAGATGAAAAAATGATTGAAAGGGCGTAAATTTTCTTCGAACGAAGAAATGAATGAAGCAGTCGAGAGTTGGTTGCGGAGCAAGAAGAAATATTTTATTTAAGGGGTTTACAAAAGTTGCAGGATCGCTCTAATAAGTGTATAACTTTGAAAGGAGAATACATCGAATAAAAAAATATTTTCATTTTAAAATTTTTTTTTATTCTATGGTAGGCTAAGAATTTATCAAAATACCCTCGTATTATATCGTGATAGCTTTTTTTTAAGTAAAATACTAAAATTGCATTAATCAATACTACTTTTGGGTATTGCTATGCATTAATAAAAACTACAAAACATATATTCTGAATAACTAACATGGGTGATGAAATATTTTATTTCAATAACACTATTCCTGCGAAAATTTATAATGCAAATTCATATTTATAAAATTCTCACCTTGTTTGCTATTCGGTCTAACACAACTTGCGATAATAGTGTTGAACAAAGCTTGTTGCCTCAATATCACTAATATTTGAGCTACATGGCTAGGATGAGTAAATGGGATACTATGCACCAATATACCATCCATATTTTTATTTTCAGTCATGAAATAGCAGTGATGTTGGTCAGGTAATGTCTGCGGATAGAAAAATAACAATAATTTCCTGATATTCCCTAATATAGTCTATTGCAAGCCTACCACAAATAAACCTTTAGTCGTACTTGCTTCCAATTTACCATCACTTGAATGAGTTGCAATTAGACTTAAAAGAGGATGTGTTGTAGTCAGTTCGCCACATTCTAACTCAGTAATTTGATGTATCTGCCGTACTAATGCAACGCACATTGGCATCGGTTTATTTAATCGAAGTACAAAACAAGCCGGAATTGTTACAGTATTTTGATTCGTTAAACTGGCATACGATGGAGTGCTATAAGTAAATTGAACAGTTATTTTAAATTCGCACTTAATGTTTCGAAGGAATACCTTTTTCCATTATGATTTTTATTTACAGTAATTAAAGTACTTGTTTGTAACTTCTGTCCTGCAGATCCTTCCATGCAAACAGTTACGCTATAACCTAATGATTTAGATATAACTGCTTCGATTGTTATAGGCTCTAGTTCACACTTTTCAGTGTTAATTAGATCATAGGGAGATACAAAATAGGTTAACTTCATTGGATGGCCCCCTCTACGCTTTTCTAAAATTCCTACAGGTGATTTATGCAACAAATTAAATGGTTCCTTCATGAACATCTGAAGTTGAGCCAATGTGCTTAGATCAGCTTCGAGAGATTGTAGGGCAGTGAACGCTTTGCATTTAACTTTTTTCTCGGCGTTTAATTGGTATATCGAGGCAAAACCTTCTAATTGGGCAGTGAAATCAGCAAAATCGCCTTTTGAAAGGCAACTTACAAGCTCCTGACAACTTTGTTGTTCTATTTTTCCCTCGTGATGTACTTTAACATCTAGTACAGCACCAGTTTGATCAAGTATTATTTCTAAGTAAAACATATCCGATGATATGAACAATTCAACACCAGAAGGACCTTGGACGAATTTTAAACTAAAAATATACTATGTTTAATTGCTCAAAACCACAGCAGTTGTATGTACGTACCCTAATTGTCGTGTTAAACTCTCAAGTCTCTCAACCATACTCTGTAACGATGTCACTTTGATAGAGTGCTGTAGTGTATCTAAGCATTTCTGGTGTTGACTTTTTTCAACACTATCCAAAGCATAACGTTTCTCCTACAAATAAAATCAAGGCGTAAGTAAAAATAATTAATCTATTTAATATAGACATAACCTACAAGCATAGCCATTCGAACAGTTTTAGCCATTTCAGTCAAACTTTTAAATTGTGACGATTTCGAACGTAATTTCTCCATGAGTAACTCGAGCTGCCAGTCCTTGTTCTTATCCATTATCGCTAGCTGTCCAGTACTGATTCCTATATATATATAAAAAAAAAATTAAAATATGTTCCACTATCTCTTGCCCGAGGCGCATACTAACCGTTTGTTAACTTATTCATATTAAAGGTCTAAATTAATACTTAAATATAACTAAAAAAACATACTATAAAACCCAAACTAAAAGTAAAAAAACTATCACTCAATCGCTCTTCTTCGACACACATCACCAATAAACAAAAAATTGACAGTTCTTTCGTCGAATCTGATAGTGGATATAGATTACGTCGAAAATCGTATTCGATATTCGACGTTTGTGCTAATTTCGCCGGACGTTTACCGCTAGGTTTAAAAACACAGAGATATACATTATTAAATAAAATAGTAAATTCTTTTGGTTATTTGTTAATTTTAAATATTTATTTTGTAAAATAATATTCATTAATTTCGTAGTGGGGTAATCTCCCCAATGGATGTAATGGTACGAAACGTTAAAAGTTAGAGCTATAGAAGCTGTAAAATATAAATTTGATTAATTTTAAATAATCATTTCAAAAATGTTCTAACATTCAGAAACATAATGATGAATCTAAGATAAAATTCTCTAATAGATTTTATTCACAACTTCAATTAAAGCACGCGGTTCTCATGTCCGTTCGCGTGACTATGGTTTTAGTATTTCATGTACATATTTAAAAATATGAAACCAACTGTAGATTTATAGACAATCCCACAGACAATCCAGTCACTTTTTTACATTTTTGTAACGATTATTTCTGCGGTTTTTCCAGTATTCTAACGAGGAAGCAATCATTATCCAAACATAAAAACAAATTAGCTAAATAAAAATATATACATATATTGCAATTGGTTTAATTTAGTTGGTGATTTGACTATATCTACAAATTTGTTTCTTTTGGTTGATAAGAGGCAACCGGGTCTTGGTCACTCTTTAGCGCACCTTACACGATCAATCAGATTGACAATCCGGCAATTGTCAATCTGATTGAACTTGTAAAGTTAAGATTGATGGATTTCTAGATATCTTGAAATCCAACTGAAGAATGTCAGTCGGATTGATTCAGTCAGAATGTCAATCTAATTGGTCGTGAGCTATCTTTTGCCGTTATCGGCGGTTCAATTGAATTTCCGGTGTCACCGGATGTGACGTAATCTTTCGTATTTTAAATAGAACAGTTTGTATATTTTTATGTTTTCGGAAAGGTAATTGAAAAGCGAATTCAACGATACCACATATGTTATACTTTAACTTAAGAGATATGGCGATATGCAGCAGTAAAGGTTTTGGTCATCTTGTTTTGTTGATACGCAAAGTTGGCTAGGAAAGAGCGCCAAATTGTTTCTTGTGACGTCAGACTGATCTAAAGAGCCTGTTGCTAAGCAAAGTAATCATAACTGTCAAACTGTCAAATCTCAATTCCAAAAACGTAAATTATTCTTGTTATTTATTGTTATTATAACTTGCAATTGTTATTTATGCTCGTTATTATTTTATCTCATTTTAACTTATTAATTGTTGTTTCTTCTTTACTTTATCGAACTTTATTGTAATTAATTAATTATGTTAGGTTTGTTTAAATTTGTTAGTTTTTGATAGGCAACGTGCTCAAGTTTCAAATTTTTATGTTGTTAATGTATAATGAACACTGCCCTTGTACAGGCGGAAATATTTGAACTTTGCGCTAAGTGAGGATAGGTAAAATTTCCAGAGCGAACTGCTTTAACAGAAGATAATATGATTTAAATTATTGTACAACCACGGCAAATAAGGCGATAATTTTTTGCAAAATTTACATAATATTAAAATTGACCCAGCAATTTTCGTGCCAAAGCCATCATAAAGGTAACAACACAAAAAACCTAAAAAAACAGACATATTGTCTATCAAAAACTAACAAATTTAAACAAACTTACCATAATTAATTATTATTATTTAAGTTCGATAAAGTAAGGAAATAACAACAATTAACAAATAAGTTAAAATGAGGGAAAATAATAACTAGAACAAAGAAGGAACGTATAACAAATGCAAGATACCATAACAATAAACAACAAGAATAGCTTATGCTTTTGGAATTGAGATTTGACAGTTTGGCAATTGTTATGATTACTTTGCTTAGCAACGAGCTCTTTAGATCAGTCTGGTGTCACAAGAAACAATTTGGTGCACTTTCTTAGCCAACTTTGCGTAACAACAAAAACAGATTACCCAAACCTTTATTGCTGCATATTGTCATATTTCTTAAGTTAAAGTGTAACATACATGGTATCGTTGGATTAATCTTTCGAATGTTTTTCCAAAAACGTAAAAATATACAGGATGTTCTATTTAAAATAAGAAAGTTGACGTCATTTCCGGTGATACTGGAAACACAAGTGAATTGCCGATAACGCCAAAAGTTAGTTCACAAAAAATAGAAATGGACCTATTGCTTGCTAGCTTCTGTCGTTCAAAAATTAGGAAGGGGGGGCACTTTAGGACTTCACTATATAATTGCCCGTAGGATTACAATTAGTAGGCAGACAATACAACCAATAATTACATACCTGCTACTCATCTTAAGGATGTGTTACCTGCGTATGATAGGTGGTGTCGTATTATCAAAGTTATGCAAATAAGACGTCTATCGATTTGTCTACTCCAAACAATAATGCATGGTAGCTGAATATCAGGGTCAAATGGCAAAGGAGTAATAATATTACATGCTTACTGATGAGGATGAGTCAAGTTCTGGTATAGCTATGCATGCAACGCAAGCCGTAGGGGTGTCATGTTCACGATAACGCATTGTCAGGATTTAAATATAATATAGAAAAAACCAATAATCCATGGGCTTTTAACATATTATTACATCAATCTTTGAAACTTTTAAATGAATTCTCATTTTGTATAAATATACAGTTTTATATTGTTTACTTTTATTGAGATTTTATAGTGTAATAACCATAATATGTAGAATAACATATTTTCTATGTGGTATTATGATATTTCTTTTAACAAAAAGCCGATTACGGAAGACGAGCTATGGCACTGATGTCTTTAGTCACTGGCCTACCGAAATGTTGATGTGCTTTGTGACTAATGGCATATGTACGAGGTTAGTTTGACATTAATCTAGCCTTCGATAGATGGCGTTACGTGAGAACGAATTGCTCTCGGTTTTGGCATTTGCCGTCCATCACATGACGTCTGTCAAAATTTCAAGCAAAAAATTCAATTACTTTGGTTTTAACAGTCGTCGAAAGCAAGCAACTTTTGTGTTTTTTGAAAATGGAAAAAGTCGAATATCGTTAAGTGATTAAGTACCTTCATTTGAAAGGGAAAAACAATGCAGAAATCAAAGCCGAACTGGATGCTGTTTATGGCGAGTCTGCACCGTCATTAGCAACAGTGAAATTTTGGAAAGCTGAATTTGTTCGCGGTCGTAAGAGTGTATTTGATGATGAACGTCCAGGTGTCCCAAAAACCATCACTACACCAGAAACCATCAACAAAGTCCATGGTATGATCATGGCAGACCGTCGAACCAAAGTGCGTGAGATAGCAGAGGCTCTAAACATGTCAACTGAGCGTGTACATAACATCATACACGAACATTTGGGTATTAAAAAGCTATCCGCGCGATGGGTGCCGCTTTTGCTCACTGTCGACCAAAAACGCACACGTGTGACGGATTCGAATAAGCTTTTGGCAATGATAAAAGACCATCCCAAGGATTTTTTTCGCCGATACGTCACTGTTGATGAAACGTGGGTCCATTACTACACGCCGGAGACGAAGGAATAGTCAAAGCAGTGGAGAAAAAGCGGTGAAGACCCACCGAAGAAGGCCAAGACCACCCAATCGGCTGGAAAGGTGATGGCGACTGTTTTTTGCGAAAGGCATTATTCATATTGATTACTTGGAAAAGGGTAAAACAATAACTGGCGTGTATTACGCAGATTTATTGGATCGTTTCGACGCCGATTTGACGAAAAAACGCCCTGCTTTGGCTCGCAAAAAAGTTCTCTTCCATCAGGACAACGCACCCGCTCACAGGGCGGCTGTTGCACAGGCAAAATTGCACCAATTGGGCTACGAATTGATTGATCACCCACCGTATTCGCCAGACTTAGCCCCCTGCGACTTTTTCTTGTTCCCAAACCTAAAACATTGGCTCGGAGGACGCCGTTTTGCAACAAACGATGAGATCATGACCGAAACTTCCCACTATTTTGAGGAGCTCAAGCAAAATTACTTTTCGAAAGGGATAAAAAAGTTGGAAAACCGTCTTATCAAGTGTACGAGGTAAAAGGAGACTATGTTGAAAAATAAATGAGAAAAAGAACAAAAATTGTGCGTTTTCTTACTTAGGCTAGATTAATGTCAAACTACCCACGTATATAACTGAAATATTTCCTGGCGCCACCTAGTGATAGTAGATATAATCATGCCGTCCTAGATAGTAGCGACAGAATCGGAATACAGGTATCTACAATACTTACCCATGATATAACCTTTAACGTTTCATGAACATTTTCAAAAGGTACCGGTTAATGTAATATATTTTTTTTTATTATTATTTACCACCCGTACTAATTTAACTATAGTTTTTTTTTTAATATATAATAAATAATAATGATAAATAGCGAGAAATAAACCTAAATATTAACTCATTAATTATTAAACTACATAAAAATAATCCCTATTTAATAACATTATTAAAGAAACAATTTAATTATACTGGAACATTAAAAAAAAAACTTTTTCGTTAGTTCATTCACTTGCTTCTAATTTTTATTATTAACTTTAGATATTTTTTCCATTATTGTAATTTTTCTTTTATTGTAGCTGGCCTGATGTGATTTTTGAACACGAAACCGGTTGCCTAATTTCTCAATAGAACTTTATGAGATCTGTACCGTTTTTTCATTCCTACCTTTAATAAGAATATTTTCTTAACTTAAAACTGAATGATTTACTTGGAAGAAACATTTTTCTGTCGTGGAGTTTTTTTTGATTTTCTAACCATAAGAAAATATTTATTTAATCCAAATAAAATGTCAAGAAAATTATTTTCTTATGTTATATATTTTTATAATCTTGAAATAAAAATATTCTCTTGAATAGAGACTGATTTTTACAAAAAAATCAATTTTCTTGATGCAAGAAACCATTTCTCTGCGTTTATTAAATTCTGGAAATGCGGGTTGGGTACCTTTCCCTGTAAGACATGTGATAAAATTGGAGGAAATTGATAATATTGAAATTTGTTGTAGGGAATTTATACGCAGAAAATATAATCATAGCTCAATATCAATCAAAATTTGTCACTTAATACGGATCCACTCAAACTCCAAGCATGTAAATTAGTACCAAGCATGTGAGGATTGCAACTCCGACGGAGGAAAATTAAAAAATGTCAATCCGAATCTAAATGCACCAATTTACGAAGTGCGCGGTTAATATTAAGTATTAAGAGTGTATTTTATTATATTTACCCAATAATAAACATTATCTAAATATACTATATCTCTGCTAGGTTCAAGTACATCAACTACCTACCTAACTGTATGCTTTGGCCATGATGACAGCAGATGTTCAGCTCATTAAATATAAAGCACCCAGAGCCACTCGAACGGTACCATTTCGTACATACGGGGACAAATATTTAAATAACACAATTATTTTAATTGGAAAGTATACACCGTTACGCTTAATTGGAAGCATACGTCTCGAAAAACAAAGCATTTTCATTGGTTTTAATATCCCTCCATGATGAAAAGTCGGCGGACAGCTCTCCATTTAAAAAAAATATATACGGTCTTTCTCCAAGGAACGGTATTTTGGGTGGAAATGTTCTACCTTTCGATTTTCAGAGGGATTCCCTGGAGATTCGAAGAGATCTAATTGGTTATCTTATATTGCTTGTTGATCGACAAGGGGAAGGTATTTTTGTTTATTCAGATATCGAAGCAATGTATATTCATTACTCCTGTTTAATTTGTAAAGTGATAGGTAGTTAAATATTAGAACATATATCCATTCATAAATTTGGTGTTGACCGTCTTCTAAAAAAATTCGTTACGAAAGAACAACAAAGATTATTTCATCTAACTAAAATTCGGCTTTAGTTTTATATAAATTTTAGGGAAAGAATAAATATTTTGCTGCAAATTTAATTATTCAACGAGAGCCTTACGGATGTCGAATGTCAATATTTGCGGAGTCTACCTACTCCCTAATAAAACAATACAGTTCCATATTGCTATATTGTTACATTGTGATTAAAGAAGACGTATACCAACCTTCTGTATTTTATTTAGATTTATAAAATTAAATTACATCCAGAAAAAGAGAACATTATCATACTGGGTGTCTCCAAAATGTTGGGACATAGCTTAATTACAGACTCCTGTGATTAAAATAAGAAGATTTAACCCAACTTAAGTTGGTACAAGACGTGAAAGTTTGAAAAAAAAATAATTTTGCGTATAAAAATAGGAGGCTTTGATCGATTGTTATAATTTTTGGTATGGAATGTTTTGTCACGTTTCGAGATGGTTTTGGTCTTCATCGGTAGGTTGTAAGTGTATTAAATTAAAATGTCGCAATACAAATTTGGTGATAACTTTCTAGTGCTTAGGCTGAGAACTTTCAATTGTTTGTTGCAAAAAGATATTTTCTTTAGGAACATTTTTTGTATCTTTATAATTTTTGACTAACTATTACGGTTTCTCTGGAAAAAAATAAAATCTGATCTGATGATATGCTTTTTTTGATGCGTAGGATCAATCTATGCATTCAAGAAAATGGGGGCCATATTGAACAATTTCTATAACTTAAGACTATGTAGTTGCCACTAATAAAAGAATGTATTACATGCCATGCCATACATTTTGTATTTTTTTGTTTATAATGTATTTAAGATTTTTTTCCGGAGAAACAACTTTCACGTCTTATACCAACTTAGCGAGACGACTTTGGATATACGTAAGTTGGGTTAAATCTTCTTATTTTAATCCCAAGAGTCTGTAGTTAAGCTATGTCCCAACATTTTGGAGACACCCTGTATATTACATGGGAAAAACATACAAGTGGACCTTTTCCTCGAAAAAGATTTAAGATATACTACTATAAATAAACTGCTGTTCAGGCTTGAAGATGTAAAAAAAAAGTTGACGGAGTCATGAAATATCATGTTTCAAGTATTTTTCCTATTCTACGTGTAAAAAAATAAGTGAAAGAATATTTTATTTGCTAAACACTAAAAAAGTATATCCTAAATGAAAAATTAAAAGGAGATAATATTGGTAGAGTTTTTACATTTTTATTAGTATGAAAAGAAGCAGCCACTCAGATTGTGTTGCATCTACCTCAACAATTCACAAAAACTGTTGATGAACGATCATCGTTAACTTCGTCCGGAAAACATTTTCCGAAACGTAAGTCAGCCTCGCGCTCAAGATACAACACTACAGCTCATCACCGTGGTTGCAACGACTCTACATTTGAGTGTAGAGTATGTGAAGATCTACTACAGAAATGATCCTGTGAAGTATGATCTTGCTGGTCCCTACAAAGCAGCGTGTACTTATAGCAAAATAAGTGAAAAGTGTGTATCACAAAAGAAATGCCGACATCTATTGCAAGTAATTGTTACTAACAATGAAAGTGGTAAACAAGAAGGAATATTCAAATTAGGGGATCGGCTACCTGAATTTCGTTTGTGTTATGGCTATTATACTTAATATCTCTTGGGAAATCGTTTTTTATCTGCGGAATATTTGTATATTTGTTGAGTTCATAGAAATTTAATTGATAATTTTGCTTAGTCATTTGTTTTAAAGATATTCCGATCTAGGATTATATATCAAATTCTTAGAATTAAATCTGATGAATATCAGGTAAATTGGTTACGAATTTTAAGTAGTCTATTAATAACAATTGGATTAATTTGCATAGATCAGGTTTCCCAATAGTGTTTCTTTTTTACTAATCATAAAATATACAGATTTTAACGATAAATCATACACGTGTCGCTTTTCTAATATAGTGTTCTGAATTAAATCCATGAAATTATAGTCAATGAAAGCCAAAATGTCATTAGAAAGTTACATAGGAGAATAGTTAAAATGGCTAAATTGGTGGATAATAGCAACCATCGTTACACCATCATATACATTACAAATGTAATTTTAGAATATTAATGTACTTTTTTTAATGAACCCACCCAATTTTTATTTCATTCCAATATCATTCTATAATTGAAGGGACAAGTAGATGAAGGCATTGAGTCACATTTTTGTTGTAATGTAATAATGTAATAATCATTCAATAAAAGATAGCAACTAACAGTAGTAAATTCTGATTTATTCAGAAACCGTTTTTTGTAACATAACTCCTTCATCCACTTGCCCCTTCAATTTTAAGAAGAACTTTGTAACTGTTACATTTTCGATCAAATCACAGAAAGTAATCATTAACCTGGGCAAATATGCGGTAACAGCCACAGGCGTGGCGAGCGCATAAAAGTTTAAGTAAGAAATCAATTATAGAACGTGTTGAAACACTTATCGTTTTAAAAGTCTTCCGTGAAATCACAAACTGGGTAACATCTGTTAAATATTTGAATCATTAAATATGTCTCCACAGCTGTTTCAGTCAAGTGAGTACGACGTGCGGAATAAATATTTTTGAATGCCGAAAACGACCATTCGACATCTAGCGATGTTATATTTGCGTATTTAAAATAATCTTTGAAACTACTTAATGCATCTTCACACGCACCTTCACAAATTTGCTTAATATAAGAAAAACCGAGTGTTTCGTATTACACACCAATTTGTTTCGCCTTCTACAGCGCATAACTGTGCGTGAACATCATTCACAATTTGAACAGAATCCACTAGCGACATCGAAGCATTTTGTAATTTTTCTATTCCCTCCGCTAGTGTGAAGTAATTGTTGTGAATAGTTTGTAAATCTCTTTTAACCTGACTATCTTTAAATATTTCCTGGCTTTTCTTGATTGCTGCAGCTTCTGTCGGATTGAATTTTAAAACTACCTTCTTTACTTGATCAAAATATTTGTTGTAGTAAAACGCAGCCTGCAACCATGTTCCCCAACGTGTAACAATCGGCGGCACAAATCAAATGTAAATTTTTCTTGGTCTCGTATGCCACTTTTTGCAGAAGAATGCTGTTTGCTTTCGATGTGACGTTGACAATGGCTTCTGGACCAACACATTAAAGGGATTTTACAAACCAGACATTGAATTTTAGCGCCATCAAAAATTAAGTCCGGCATGTCCACTATAAAGTTTTTAACTGTGCCTGCAATTGATCGTTTTCGCGACGTACCTAACTGTGACATTTTTAAAGTAAACATAAGCGTACAATTACGAAATACATACGCATACAGCATCGATTTAGTACTGACGCTGTGAACGCGTGAAATAAATAGTCGCCGACTCCGCACCATATCTACTACACTGACTGTTACCGCTGTTTGCCCAGACTAGTAATCATACGTAAACAGCTGCTTGTGTATTTTTTACGTGTTCAACTAGCTGGATCACTTTTAAAGGTAAATTTTTGCCATCATTAGTGCGAAACGTTTTTTGAAGAGTTCTGTGAGGTTTACAAATGTACAAAGTTTCACGGACATCACTTCTTGCTAGTTGACTTGATACGATTCTTTGTGAATTAATAGAACAATCACTGATTTAATAAAATAAACCCACATTTTATGTTTTAGCTTATCAACACTTGTTATACAGTGAATGCACAAGTATTTAGACAAAAATTAATTGTTTGATTTTGGTTAGCATTTGAAGAAAATGCTTGAAGACATCGATTTTTATTTTTAGTTGAAAATGTAATACTAATGACAATTATTTTTTTCTTTCTCCACCTTATGAAATATAGGGATATTGATTTTTTTTAATTGACAACATACACGAAAAAATCACTTGATGGAATGTACTACAATATTGTAGCAGTCATTAACACAGTTATGCAGCCCGACCGTAGATTTTTGTTAATTATTATGTTAACACAGATAATACTTCAAAATGATGGTCCTGTTTCTATTGGAATCTTTGTGTCGAGACGCACAGACAAGATTGTGACAATTTTTTACATAAAACTTCCTAATTGTTTCAAAATAAACAATAGAAAATGAGTAAGTTAATAAATAAATTTGATTTGAAACCTGCCTAAATGCATGGACCAAATGTTTCCTGTCTTGGGATTAAACCCAGATAGTATTGGTTATTCACCAATAAATGTCACTATATACTACATTAGAAAAGTGAGACATGTATGGTTTATCGTTAAAATCACTATTTATAATTAGCAAGAGACGAACACTATTGAGAAACCTAATCTATGCAAATCAATCTCATTGTTATTAATAGATTACCTAGAATTCGTAATCTATTTACGGGGCAAGGTACATTTGAATGTCAGATTTAATTCTAAGAATTTCAAATATAATCCTAAATCTAGATACCTTTAAAACAAACGACTAAGCACAAATATCAATTAAATGTCTATGAATTCAACAAATATACCAATATTCCGCAGATAAGAAACGGTTCCCGAAAAGCTATTATGGATAATAGCGATGACTCAAATCACATTCAGGTAGCCGATCCCCTGATTTCAATATTCTTTCTTGTTTACCACGCCACATTCATTGCTAGTAACAATTACCTGCAATAGATGTCGGCACTTCTTTTGTGATACACACTTTTCACTTATTTTGCTACAAGTACACGCTGCTTTGTAGGGATCAGCAAGATCATACTTCACAGGATCATTTCTGTAGTAGATCTTCACATACTCTACACTCAAATGTAGAGTCGTTGCAACCACGGTGATGAGCTGTAGTGTTGTATCTTGAGCGTGAGGCTGACTTACGTTTCGGAAAATGTTTTCTGAACGAAGTTAACGATGATCGTTCATCAACAGTTTTTGTGAATTGTTGAGGTGGATGCAACACAATCTGAGTGGCTGCTTCTTTTCATACTAATAAAAATGTAAAAACTCTACCAATATTATCTCCTTTTAATTTTTCATTTAGGATATACTTTTTTATTGTTTAGCTAATTATAAATGCAAAATTTTCTTTCACTTTTGCTGTTACCGTTGAATATAAAAAATACTTAAGACGTTTGATTATTCATGACCTCGTAAACATTATATCTTCAAATCTGTCAGTCAGCTTGTATGTTCTTACTCTTGCAATAATGTTCTCTCTTTTTAGGCTTCATTAAATCTAAATAAAATACAGAGGCTTGGTACACATCTTCTTTATATAATCGTAATGTAATTAATTTAACAATATAGCAACGGGATCTGTCTTTTTTTATATTCGGGAGTATATAGACTCTTCAAATATTAATATTCAACATTTATAAGACTTTGGTTGAATAAGTAGACCTGTAGCAAAACGTTTACTGTTTCCTTCTAGTTTATATCAAAGCCGAATCTTAATTACAAGAAATAATTTTTGTTGTACTTTCATAACGAATTCTTTTGGATTCATATAAAATGTAAAGGACAATATTGTCTCAAGAAAACGATTCATTTCTAGTTAAACAAGACGTCAATACTCAAAAAAATGGTGAATGTTTATTACTTCACTTTGCATGAATTAAAATCATTTTCAAATGGAGGGTGAATATTATGAACAACTAGAGGGTACAGTGATAGGCAATCCGCTGTCTCCTTCCATAGCTAACTTGCTCATGAGTAGATTTGAATCGTGTATAAAAGAGGACACCATATATTTTCTTAGAATCTGGCTTAAGTACAGGTCGCGCGTTGTAGGATGGCGAGTTCCGGCGCTGTTCGAAGGTACTGTCGGACATCGTTCTGAAAAATTCAAGTTTGAATGCAACATGCAGTGGCGTAGCTCGACTTATTTTTTAAATTATTTGAGCATAATAAAAAACGACTATAAAATAAAGTCTTGTATTTCCACCGCGCATCTGAAGCGTTCGCCATCTTATAACGCACAAACTGTATGTAGACGACATTTTCGCGGTCTTTGATACTAAGAAAAATATTATTTCGGATTTCTTCGCGACACTTAATTCAAAATTCGAATCTATTAAATTTATATTAGAGGAAGAAGTGAGCAATCAAACTCCCGTTCCTAGATACATAGTTTTGTAGCTGGAAACAACAAAAAACTGGAATTAGATATCTACAGAAAAGAAACAAACCCTACTAGGTGCATTATGACCGATTCTAACTACTGTAGACAATACAAAATAGCCGGAATTAGTTTCTTAATTAATGGATTAGGTAGAGATAGAAACGAATGTACAATAAAGAACTTAAATTTATAAAAAATAAAAAACTGTGCTATTTACAATGGTTACTTTTCTGTAGATGTCAATCGCATTCTTAAGAAAGTCCAACGTAAGCATTATGTAAGAAATTCCACTACTTTAATCTCGGCAGAAACCCGCGACAAGGAATTTGTGATATTCCGTAGAATATCGAAAGTCTTAGTCAAGTTTTTAGGGGACAAGATATGAACCTGTGGTTCTAGTTCGCAAGATACACTCAAAAACCTTCGTGGCAATCCGAAAGATAAACCGGACATGATGAAAAGGTCGGGAATTTATAAAATTGCATGTATTGACTATGATAAAACCTACATTGGACAAATAAAACGAGCAATAGGCATCAGATTCAAGGAGTACTTCGCAAGCTACAGATACGAGAAAATTGAATCGTCAAGTGTAGCACAACACATAAATGAAACTGGGCATAACGTTAAATTAGAAAACCTAAAATTAATTAGGTCTACTCAACTCTTGATTTATTAGGGTAAAGCGGACACATGTATTACATTTCGTGCTACTCAGACAAGAGACCTTTTCGTTTACTTTCCGTATATTTCGCATGCTTTAGTTTTAAGGTGTACAAATGGCAAAATAGGTACTTAGTAATCTCTTCTTAAGAGTATGGATAGAACAGGTATGTTAGAATAAAAAAAAAAAATTCTGACATCATTATTCGGTCCTACGGTTGACAATGGGAATCTATGAATTCTCGAAACAGCTGTTCCGAATTAATCAAATAATTACTTGTGCGGTGTGAAGTGTGCTGATACCTGAGTGTCGTTTGTCTGTTTCTCTTTTCAATGCTTAACTATACAAAAATTGTCGTTGAAGCTTTCTACTCTTATTTTAATTCCTGATGAAGTTCAGAATACAGAACGAAATATTGGGTTTAAAAAAATAGAGTTTTAATTGATCATTCAAAAACAGACCACATACCCGGTTTTTTTTATTTGTTCTTTTACTTCTCATTATTTTATTAATAAATGAAATTTAGGCCACCACCATCCACGATGCACGGACGCGCGTTTCGTCATTAAACGACTCATCAGTGTGCCTTTGTGGAAGGTGGAAGCGAATCGACAAATGTCGTATATATACTAAGATATAGGATATTTGTATGAATTATTATTATTATTATTATTAAAATATAAATTTTCATAATGCGATAGCACCTACGTAATTTTATGTTTCTTTTAAATATTTTATCCAAATTTTCTATGTTTACATATAACACGCTTAACTGCATCACAAATAAATTCTTTGAAAATGTTTTAACCCCACAATTCATATGTATTGTTATGTTATGTTCAACATTGTATCTACGACAACAACTTCTCTCGGTTGTCACTTCGGTACTGACCAAATGTCAGGGTGGCCACTCGTTGGCAACCAAATATCCCTCTTGCGGGGATAATTGGAAATTTCTTCGTTACCATCCCCCCTCAGCCAACCGTCCTTGGGGCGAGGACGGTAGAATTTAATTATAAGTCCAGATAATCACGAGTATGGGGTATCATGGATAAATCTACTCGTTTATAAAATTTTCTATTCACTTATTTCGTCCAAATTAATGTAAAAATCGTCTGGAATAAGCAACAGCATAAATTGCAAAGCACAACAGATAATATTTCATCAAATAAAATCTTTATCTGAAAGGTTTCTATAAATTAGCAGTGGATTTTCTATTTTAAAGCCTGTTGGTGACAGTTCGTTCCACAGAATCATCAACAAACAACCTCCTGGTTAAGTCACTGCATTCGTTCTCATATGCTAATATCATTTTGGTTGAAAGTCATCGAAAAGTTAGTTTCCATTTGGGTAAATTATCAAAATTGGCTGTGAAAGAAAACAATCGCCGGTTTTTCGCGATTTAAAATAAAAGAAAGAGGAACGACGCCCTAAATTTTCATCAATCTTTATTCGGCCTTGGTTGAATCAAAGTTTGTCTTGAATCCAATCCAAAGATAAGTGTTCGTTGTGTATTCAAAGTCATTATTAGAGAATTAAATAGGGTTGAATATCCAGAGCAGGCAGTTCCTGTGGTGGGTATATAAACAGAGGGTTTATATACATTGGCGTCGTTCGAAAGTTTAAAGGTTAGTTAATTTTAAAAATCTTAAAATTCGTTAATTTGATTTTACTGAATTGGAAATTTATTCTAAAATTGCCGCAAGGGTATCTAGGGATACCCCCGAACGTACGAAATTCATTAATTAGAGTTAAATTAGAAAATTTAACAAAATTTGAGTAAAACCCCGAGAAAGATATTTCAGTATATACTTCATAAATAGTCCATTTGTTCGAAGTCTGCGAAGTAATTGAATCCAATTCGGCATATACGGTCTTATAATGGGCATTATACACTCCGAATATTTTTTTCTCCGTAGGTTGTTACCCAATTTTTTCCAAATTCATGCGCTATTTGTACCGGGACGCGTTTTTACGATCATTGGGACAAAATTTATTTAGAAGAACAACTACGAAAGCTAAGACGCGGGCATTAAAAGCTCGTGTATAATGCGATAAAATTTTCGCAACGTAAAATGAGGACGTTTATGATGCGTAGCTTGCTCCCACACTTTTCTGGCGTTCTTCGAAACTTGAGCGAGATAAATATTAATAAAGAGCAGCATTTATCAGAATATATTGTGTCCGTATACACGAAAGAGAACACATAACATTTGGATGTTAAATATGTGCATGAAATAATACCCGCTTTCAGATGTTTGTTTTACATCGATGCAGTATGGAAATAAAAAGTGTTTGTATGCTACTTTTTTTAGAGAAGCAAGTTTATGCGTGCTATTAATAATGGTAATAGTCTTTATAAGACAACACAAATGTGTTTTCCAGTAATTTTCCATTTTCTTCTTGGCTGATCTGATGTATTATTATTGTAATTAATAATTTTAGACGTATTTTCGTTTTCCAAATTTTAAGTTCCATTTTTTTAAATCAGATCAATGCAATGATCAAATAAAAACCTCATCAGTCATGTTTACTACATAGGTGACTTCGTTGAACAATTATTATACATATGTGGGTGGCCTTCAGTTTTTGATTTTTGATTTTTTTTCTATTAAGCATGTTGATCTTCGATTTTATCGTACCGTGTAAAACAGCAAAAATCGGTACGATTCCTTGAACAATTTATCGTACGATTAATTGAATTGAATAGAACATGCTCTATTTTTGCCACGATTTCACGTCGATTTTTCACTAACTTTGCTGTTTTAATACCAACCTAGTAACAGAAAAGTAAGGTGTGAGCCACAAGAACTTTCTCCTGAGTTGGCTATGAATGAGAATGATAGAGCAGTCATGTCTGAGTTTAATTCATTTTTATAGATTAACAGAAATTGAAGTTGAACTGTCATTTGTCATTCTTATATCATAACCGCAAGTGACAGGTATTTTTGTAGAATTGTAAAATAATGACTTTCGTCTTTAACGAACAAGAAAAACGGTACACGGTTGAAATTTATTTGAGAAATGGCAGAAAAATGGCTGGTATATGGATTTATTCTACAAGAGACGCGTACGAAGATTTTCTAGAAGAATTTCCAAATGAAGCTATTCCGTATGATCATTTCAGCAGGTCTATACGCCGTTTTGTAGAGTTGTTTAGGCATACAGGAAGTGTCAATCAAAGAAGGCAGTGGTGGACCAAAAGTCAGAAATAAAGAAAATATTGAAGCGGTGAAACAAGTAATGGAGGAACACAACAAGAACTAGATCTTTTTTATAGTACATGTAGACGTATTCTTAAAAATTATCTACATTTATACCCTTATCGATTACAAGCAGCTAATTAAATACTTCTTGCAGACATGCCCACAAGACAAGGTTTCTGTGATCGTTTTAATAACCGTTTCAATAATGACAGGGCCATAGAAAAAATTATGTTTATTAATGAATCATGGTTTCATCTCTTTGGCTATGTCAACTCTCAAAACATAAGAATATGGACTATAGACAATCAACATTTTTTTATGAAAACACCATTACATTCGCAAAAAAATGTTTGGGCAGCTGTTGTCAGAGATTATTGGACCCATATTTTTCGAAGGTCGGTTAAAAATATTAAATTTCTAAAATATATTAACTCGATAGTATCAGCATATTCTGACTTTTTATGTAATAATTGAAATTCCATAAAAGATTTGCTACTTTTAGGAGTACTAAATGCCGTGCAATATCGAATGGAAATTTTAACACTATTTGTATGATGACGAACTATAGGAAGGTCATTTTCAACAAGATGGAGCTCGTATACACACTACCAATAAAAACATAGCTTTTCTGAGGGAATTCTTTGAAGATCGTATAATTAGTTTAAATACAGAGATGATATGGCCACCACGGTCTTACGATCTGGCACCATCTGATTTCTTTTTATGGCCATACTTAAAAAAATCCATTTTTTAAATCCCCGTTGTTGATCTTAACGACTTACAACAAAGGATTATAAACAAGGTCGAAGAGATTAATAAAATAACACACCTTGGATTCTTCGAAATGCTACTGATCCCGTTAAAAGGAGAATTGTGCTCTATAGAGAAATAGGTGGTAGACACATACATCTTATTTAATAAATATTTTTCTCCAGCAAAGATCCTTTTTTATTACTCATTATATAGATATACATAGTTTGAAAGCGTTTAATACATATCCTAACCTACATTCTATCTGCCATTGAATGACATTACTTCAAATCAGTTGTTGATTTAAAGTTAATATAATTAAGTTAAGATATGAATGATTTATCTCATGGCCAACTGAGGAGAACTATTTTTTGGCTCACACGTTATCTACGAATTTTGTTTAGTGTTTTTAACGTAAAATGAGGATAAATTTCAAAAATTTACGACGATGATGGTGTAATAAATAATTTGAATTGTGTAACCGAAACCGAAGCAACCTAAGCTAATCTATGCATATACCAAAACTGCCATTACTCTTGTCAAACGCAAATTGCTAATCTATTTTTATAAGCAGATGAAAATTTCCTACTTAATAATTCCCCCATTCAACTATTAACGAAACTGAATGAGTATTCACTATCGCTAAAAAATTGCTCAATTTATTGTAGAATGTAAGACAGCGTATTTGTATGGATTTCTTTGTCAAGAACTTGTTCAATTAATTGGCCAATAAATCGCGGCGTGTAAAACAGGCCTTACACTCATCAGTAGTCTGGGGCAACAGCGGTAACAGTCAGTGTAGTAGATATGTGGTGCGGAGTCGGCGATTATTTATTTCACGCGTTTACAGCGTCAGTACTAAATCGATGCTGTATCCGAGTAGTTCTGTGTATATGTAGGCTGTCGTAACTTATTTCGTAATTGTACGCTTATGTTTGCTTTAAAAATGTCGCAGTTAGGTACGTAGCGAAAACGACCAGTGACAGACACAGCTAAAAACTTTATGGTGGAGATGCCGGACTTAATTTTTGATGGCGCTAAAATTCAATGTCTAGTTTGTAAAATCCCTTTAATGTGTTGGTCCAGAAGCCTGCCAAAAGTAGCATACGAGGCCAACAAAAATTTGCATTTGATTTATGTGTTACTCTTATTTTATGTAATCTATCGTTTCGTTTACTAGAAAAGGAAGCATTTGTTTCCTTCTGGAATAAATATGCGGACTATAAATTATTTAGTCAGACATCGATACGAAATGTAGTGCCATTTGCTCGTGAACATATAGAAAAAAGAATTAAAACGGAATTGAAAGATAAAAAACTGTGGTTGTGTGTGGACGAAACAACAGATCGTCAAAAACATTCTGTGGTAAATGTAATGGTGCGTACAATGTAACCACATCGACCGTCATCCTCCTTCTTACGTGCTTCCAAAAGAGTTATAAATTGTACTGCCGATGAGATTTTAAAGGTGGTGTTGAACTCATTGAACAAATTTGAAGTTTCAACTAAGCAACTTTTAATGTTTATGAGTGATGGTTCCGCAAACATACGTTCTTTGGGCCGATCTCTTAAAGAACACAGTGGTAACTTCTTACATGTAACGTGTAAAATCCATACTCTAAATCTTGCGGCACAAATGATTCCTACATGTTTTCCACTAGTAAATGCATTGATTGCTAGTACAAAGGCAGTGTTTCTAAAGTCCCCGAAACGTACCCGACTATTTCACAAACTGTGTCCTGATTTACCTGAACCACCACCACAGCCCATTGTTATACGTTGGGGAACATGGTTGCAGGCTGCGTTTTACTACAACAAATATTTTGACCACGTAAAGAAGGTAGTTTTAAAATTCAAACCGACAGAAGCTGCAGCAATCAAGAAAAGCCAGGAAATATTTCAAGATAGTCAGGTTAAAAGAGATTTACAAGCTATTCACAACAATTACTTCGGACTAGCGGAGGGAATAGAAAAATTACAAAATGTTTCGATGTCGCTAATGGATTCTGTTCAAATTGTGAATGATGCTCACGCACAGTTATGCGCTGTAGAAGAACAAATTGGTGTAATACGAAAATTTGAAGGTGTTTTAGAGAAAGACTCCGATTTTCTTATATTAAGACAAATTTGTGAAGGTGCGTGTGAAGATGCGTTAAGTTGTTTCAAAGATTATTTTAAATATACAAATATAACATCGCTAGATGTCGAACGGTCGTTTTCGGCATTAAAAAACGTTTATTCCGCACGTCGTACTCACTTGATTGAAACAGCTGTGGAAACATATCTAATGATTCAAATATTTAACAGATGTTACCCAGTTTGTGATTTCACGGAAGGCTTTTAAAACGGTAAGTGTTTCAACACGTTTTATAATTTATTTCTTACTATCTATTTTATGTGTAAACTTTTATGCGCTCGCCACGGCACTGGTTGTTACCGCATATTTGCCCAGGTTACTCATCAGGATCTTTCGAATCCACAAAAAGATAATCCTTGACAGATCTTAGCTAAATGGTGCAATAAAACCCGTGTTCCTGTCATATCTGAGCTGTTTTGGGTGGAACTTTCTATAATGTTAAGGATCCTTAACAACTTAAAATGTAGGTAGGTACAGGGGGCCAGAAGAAAAAAAATAAACCCATAAATTAGAGAACGATTATCAACCATTTTTGAAATAAAAACAAGCTAATTTTTTAAAATAAATTGCTTCATCGATGTTGAAGAGAATAATTAGCAAGAAAAAACAGCAGAAAGTGTAGATTAAATAACATTTTCAAAAATACCATCACCAAATTCAATGCACTTGTTTGCTCTTTCATTGATGTTATGGACGTTTAAGAGAGAAAAGAACAACAAATATTTCTTGTAATTAAAATTCGGCTTTATTTTGATATAAACTCAAGGCAAACAATAACCGTTTGGCTACAAATTTAATAACTTAACGAGAACCTTATGAATGTCGAATGTCAATATTTGAGGAATCTACCTACTCCTTAATAAAAAATACAGATCCATTTTGCTATATTGTTAAATCAATTGCATCATATGATTAAAGAAAGCGTCTACCAATCCTCTGTATTTTATTTAGATTTATAAGATTTAATTAAACCTAGAAATGGAAAACAACATTATTACAAGCCTAAAAACATACAAGTCGACTTTTTTCTCGAGAAAGATTAAATAAACTGCTGTTCAAGCTTGAAGATGTTTAAAAAAGTTGACGGGGTCATAGATCATCATAATGTTTCAAGCATTTTTTTTAATCCACGTATAAAAGCAAAGTAGAGGAACATTTTGTAATTAATTAGCTAAACACTAAGAAAGTATATCCACAATGAAAAATTGAAAGGCGATATATTATTAGTGCTTTTACATTTTTATTACATCAAGCGTCTAAAGTAGTTTTTCTATTCTACGTGTAAAAGCAAAGTGAAAGAATATTTTGTAATTAATTAGCTAAACATTAAGAAAGTATATTCAAAATGAAAAATTGAAGGGAGCTAATTACTAGAGTTTTCACATTTTTATTAGTATGAAAAGAAGCAGCCACTCAGATTGTGTTGCATCCACCTCAACAATTCACAAGAACTGTTGATGAACGATCATCGTTAACTTCGTCCAGAAAACATTTTCCGAAACGTAAGTCAGCCTCACGCTCAAGATACAACACTACAACTCATCACCGTGGTTGCAACGACTCTACATTTGAGTGTAGAGTGTGTGAAGATCTCCTACAGAAATGATCCTGTGAAGTATGATCTTGCTGGTCCCTACAAAGCAGCGCGTACTTGTAGCAAAATAAGTGAAAAGTGTGTATCAGAAAAGAAGTGCCGACATCTATTACAAGCAATTGTCACTAGCAATGAAAGTGGCGTGGTAAACAAGAAAGAATATTGAAATTAGGGGAACGGCTACCTGAATGTGATTTGAGTCATCGCTATTATAAAGAATAGCCTTTGGGAAACCGTTTCTTATCTGAGGAATATTGGTATATTTGTTGAGTTCATTGAAATTTAATTGATATTTTTGCTTAGTCATTTGTTTTAAAGATATTCATGTTTAGGATTATATGCCAAATCCGTAGAATTAAATCTGATATTCAAATGTATCTTGCCCAGGCAAATTGATTACGAATTTTAAGTAGTAGTCTATTAACCACAATTAGATTAATTTGTATAGTTGTTTCCCAATAGTGATTCTCTTTCACCAATGATAAAATACAGGGATTTTAACGATAAATTATACAAGGGTCACTTTTCTAATATAGTGTTTTGAATGAAATCGTTGAAATTATAGTCAGATTAGTCAGTGAAAGCAAAAATGTAAATGCACTGTAACATACTTACAACCACCCAACTTTTATTTCATTCCAAAATTATTCCATAATTTTAAGAACTTTGTCGCCGTTACATTTTCAATCAAATGACAGAAAGTAATCACACGTAAATAACTGCTTGTATATTTTTTACTTGCTCAACTAGCTGGATCTTTTTTAAAGATAAATTTTTGCCGTTATTAGTGCCCAACGATTTTAAAATTTTGAAAGTTTCACCGACATCACTTCTTGCTAGTTAATTTAATAAGAATCTTTGTGAATTAATAGAACAACTACATTGTTTAATTTTGGTTAGCATTTGAAGAAAATGCCTTTTTTTATAGGTAAACGTTTTTTGAATAATTCTATATAAAGTTTACAAATGTACAAAGTTTCACCGACATCAATTCTTGCTAGTTGACTTGATACGATTCTTTGTGAATTAATAGAACAATAATGGATTTAGTAAAATAAACTGCGCTTTATGTTTTTGCTTATTAATACAAAATCACAATGTATCACAATTTGGTTGCAATTTTTGACATAAAACTTCCTAATTTTTTCAAAATAAATAATAGAAAATGGGTGAGTTTCTAAATAAATCATCACTTATCTCTACAGACGATTTTATTATCGAAGCCTACCTAAATGCATGAACTACATGTCTCCTGCCTTACGATTAGACCTAGATAGTATTGGTTATTCACCAATAGATGTCGCAACGAAAAATTTTTTTCTTCTAATAATGTTAAGGGTTCTTTAACATTTTGTTGTATTTACAAATTAATTTGCTGCATTGTTGTAATGTTTATATTTATTTGTGTATAATATTCAATACACAAACTTACTTGAACTCTTGTAATATACACAAATGTAATTAAATTAAGCACATACAAACCAAGAAAATACAAAAAAATAGACTATCAATAAGAAACTACGTCGGAGAACCGATATCTCTCATTATCTATGTGCGGTAACTTCGGCGGAGTCAGACTAGTCAAACTTGTATACATCTAATTGTAGGATTTATCTTTAGCATAATTTCATCGAAGGACAGATATGACCTAGTATTCTGCTCTCTTCGTGGCTAACTTCGCCGTAGAAAAAATGTGCTCGTCTACAGATTCGGCAGAATTTCCATGCGATTCGTATACATGCCAGAATAAAGCAGTTGATCGTTTGTGTAGTTAACCACCTGGTGCTTCAGCACTTGACATCAAACTTAAATTAGCATCACTCTTACTTTATTCGAAGATGTTTTTACCTTTGTGTGAAATCTTTTTCAAAGAACAAAGCCGAAAGTTCTACAATTATTCTCAAATAATGTCGCTTCGCTAATATTGAAATATAAATGAAAAAAAAAGACAAATTAAAATAAAAGCGATTGAATGAATCACTCGCTCGTAAACAGTTCTACACATAGTGAGCCTCTTTATCCTACACATGCGATATGGCTATCGCAAGTTTCATCTCCCAAATCTACTGCATTCATCGGAGAAAAAATGAAAGCATCTATATAGTTCCTCCTCGGAGAAAATAAGGAGGCTGCATGCTTTGCATAAGAGAAATTTATAGTTCAGCTTTACTGCTGAAGATGATAGCTTAGCTTTCGAAACGTGAGTTCCGTGTTAGAGAAGTATTGTGGTAAGGATGTTAGTCTTTAAGTGTTTCAATGCATAAAAGAGAGTACAAATGTATGGTACTACATCGGAGCGAAATGGATTGAATATTTATTATGTTCGATGAAATACAAAGGCTATCATCTACTGCCTTTTCGGCTATTTAAAATGTAAAATCCTTACACTGCACGAAAGCTGGTTCGTGATTGGCATTTCTTTTTCAAACCAAGAGACCGTTACAATCTTATACGTCTTATCAAAGTAATAATAGCGATTACTAATAGTTCCTGAAAAAATAAGCAGGCGGTGTATCCGGAAGGAATATTATAAGGGCCACAAAAGTTGAAGCATCAAAAACAGAATAATATAGCTACTTCCTTTTGTTTTGCTAAATTTTTGTTAAACACTTATATAGGAATTATCACAAAAAGATTCACTGCTCGTATTTTCTTGTGGTAATATTCAGATCGCAATGTTTTTTTGTTGTTGAATGCTTTTAGCTTAGTTATAATTTGTTTACCGTTTCTAACCAGGTTTTATTCGTTAATAGTTCTTTGTAAAATATTGATATAAATGCAAACACGATTTGAGTGATTTCCTTTTTTTTTCGATCCATGAAAGCATAAAATTGTCTTTTCAGTATCTTCTGAAACGTTTAGCAAATACACATCGCTTCCTCGAAGATAAAGTTAAATTTTATAGAAAGGATAAACGTATTATACATACGCATTCAGGTTCAAAGGACATAAATAATGTACCTTTTAACTTATGAGACTTTGTGCTTATTTTCAATTTAAATGTAAATTTTCCATTGCCTTTCATTTCACTTTCTTCATAAAAGCAATGAAAGAAATTTGGTCTTCAATTAACTGCCAAAAAGCAAATTGGAGTAACATGTTTTTTTCCGTAACGTTTTAAGCAAACGTAACATATAAGCAATAAAGGAAAAGCAAAATAATTTAACGCATGACTTTTATTTATGCACGTTTTGTTCCTTTTTAAAATTCCTTATAAAAGTACTTTCTGTAACGTAAAAGTTTTTTAATATGTAAGTACATATTATGGAGGGCTTTCTCAGAATGCAAGTTGGTTACCTACCAAAAGCAAAAAATTCAAGGAACTAAGAGAAAAACATCTAAAAAATAAACAAAAATACATACATACATTGTTGTCAGTCAAGCAGAGACCATATACAACATTAAATTAAGTCAAAGGAATAATATTTTTAACAGAAAACTTTTGAAGAAGCACTTGGAATTTGTGCACATGAGAAGGAATCTCTAATTTTTCTTAGTAATCAGATTTAAGTGGGTATTGTACTGGAAGCTTTGTCCTATCCTATTATTGCTGTATTGCGTTACTGTTGGGAACTATAAAAGTATAACGAAAATCCCTTTTATTTACAAAAAATACCTTTATTCATTTACAAAAATACTCCAGGATTGACTGTACGCCACATTATTTGTTCATAGTAAATATAGGACACAAAACAAAGTCAGTAACAATTTTCCTCGAAAGTCCAAGCGGGTTGTTAAATTACAAAACACTCTATTGTTCAAATAACAAATTTGTGATTCTGTGTTTACTAAGACATGTTGTTGCTCTTAACGAGCACTGTAAATGGGTATTTTGTCTAATATTTTTCAAGACCCTGTGCAGGCTATGCAGCTTTGTCAGCTGTTATAAAAATTTTTGAATAAAGAAAATCTATGCCCAAATTAAACATTTATCTGATGATCTACATGGTTTTCTCAAGGGGAGATCCATCGAACCCAATTTATTAATATCCTCGAAAAATATAAAATATTTTTTATTGTGATTTATAATATAATTAAGTGTATCAGAAAAAATTACTTTGCTAATTTTAAATGAATTATTCTTCTATATAATGCGATAATAAGACCCAAAATATAGTTTGCATCATCAGTTTGGTCTCCCCATGCAAAGGATATTCACCTTCTATAAAAAGTACAAAATACATTTCTGCGATACCTTCACTACACAAAGTATGTCCAAAATTCACCCTTTCGCAAATTCAGTTGGCGCCACTCATAGATGGACGTTAGTTTACCATGGTTTGCATATGTGCTGCATAAGGTTTTCACTAATGTATTGTACTGTTTGGATTACATGGACCTTATTCTTATTACATGTATAGTGATAGAAAATACTTGTTAATAATAAATAATAATAATTTTCGCAAAATTGAAATCTTTGGAACATCGAGATGTATAGCTGTTTTATATTCACCAGAACTGTGATATGTTTCAATCGACAGTGATTAGGATAATTTCTATATCTACCTTATTGTAAAATAAAATAAAAATAAATAAAATAAGTGTACATTTGTCTATATTGTTGCTGCAGAACTTGATTAAATTAATGATATTTTCTTCTCAAGAGGTAAAATAAAAAACAACAAAACATTGTTTATTATCCATCTAAGTGGCTGTTTCGTTATATTAGATATAAAGCAAAGTTTTATTGGCAGTGACGATTCGTCTGCTAGAGTGAAAACTAGAGTGAAAACATAGTAGTTTGAATATTTCCACCCATAAATACCAAGCTACTTGAAAAAAAAATTCTTACTACAAAATTTCTTTACCTACAAACCGTTTGACTAAAATTACTTTTAGTTAAAAGTAAATAAGTTCCCTGCTAGAGAAATCTCTCTCTAACCTAAACAATTATTGAAATAGCTAGAGTTGGCCACGCGCGCCAACAGGCAGCTGTGTCGTATCTATACGGTTACATACAAACCTCAGTGTAGCTTCGACCTTCCATTAGCGCGGTACGTGTTGTTTAGAAATGTTGCGTACGTCGCGCAAACGACCCAAGGCGGACCAAGTTAGAGAATTTTTAGCCGAAATTCCTGACTTAACGTATGATAGCGCTAAAATTGAATGTGTAGTATGTAATGTCCCGTTGATGAGTTGGTCCAAAAGGGACTGTGTACGGCACGTAAACAGTGAACGGCATGCTTCAAGAAAAACTTGCACTTATGTGTTACTTATATTGTATGTAATATACCGTTTAATTTACTAGACAAGGAAGCGTTTGTTTTGTTGTGGAATAACTATTCGGAATACAAATTACCAAGTCGGACATCGTTACGAAGGATAATGCCATCTACTCGTGAATATGTTGAAAAAATAATTAAATCGGAGTTGAAAGATCGTAAAAAACATTCGGTCGTTAATATAATGGCACGTAAAATGGAACCGCATCAATCGTCACCTTCAATTCTATTAGCTTCCAGACGAATACAACAATGTACTGCCGAAGTAATTGTAAAGTTAGTGTTAAATACATTGGAAAAGTATGAACTTTCAACAAACCAACTGTTGATGTTTATGAGTGA
Organism: Dynastes maya; assembly: GCA_029619315.2. Lineage (NCBI taxonomy): Eukaryota > Metazoa > Arthropoda > Insecta > Coleoptera > Scarabaeidae > Dynastes > Dynastes maya. Next base: position 40,110,187 of record JAROYE020000006.1, on the reverse strand, counting down.
TGGTGCCGCAAACATGGTTTCTGTAGGCCGGTCTCTTAAAAAGCATTCTGTTAACTTGTTACACATTACGTGTAAAATTCATGCTCTCAATCTTGTGGCAGATGGTATCAGAAAATGTTATCCTGAGGTAGACGCTTTAATAGCGCATACAAAAGCAGTGTTTGTCAAATCCCCGAAACGAATTCGCGAATTTCACAGACTGTGCCCCCGTATACCTGAGCCACCAGAACCTATTCTTACACGTTGGGAAACTTAGTTAAATGCTGCGTTTTATTATCATCAATATTATGAGAATACTAAGAACGTGGTTTTACAATTCGATCCAAAGGAAGCTGCCGTTGTCAAGAAAAGCCAGTCGAATTATTCACAACAATTACTTCGGACTAGTGGAGGCAATAGAAAAGTTACAAGATCCTTCGGTGTCGTTAGTGGAATCTGTGCAAATAGTGCAACATGTTCACGCACAGCTATGCGCGATAGAAGACGCAAAAAATGTTTGTGTTCTAGAAAAATATGAAAGTGTTTTAGAGAAAGATTCTGATTTTGGCACATTAAGACACATTTGTGAAGGTACGTCAACAGAACCGTTAAGTTGTTAAGAATATTTTAATTACGCAAATATAACGTCACTAGATGTAGAACGTTCGTTCTCTGCATATAAACACATTTTTTCCTCGCGCCGCACTTGGCCTGTCGAAACAACTGTTGAAACGTATCTAATGTTGCAGATATTTAACAGGCATTATTCACTTTGCGATTTCACGGAGGACTCTTAAAATGGTAAGTATTCGAGCACGCATTATTTTATTTTTATTTAACAACTACGCGAAAGTATTTACGTCAGCAAACATCTACACACAATAGCTCTAGTGGAACCCGAGGCCTAATCGAAACGACGCCGCTGCCCGTTGGCGCGCGTGGCCAACTCTGGAAATAGCAGACCAGTAGTATAAAATAACGTTTTAATTTAAAACTCTTACAAGTATTAAAGAATGCAACCACTCAGATTGCGTCGTATCCTCCCACAACAATTTGCAAGAAATTGCTGATGTTGAACGATCATTGTTAACTTCGTTCGAAAAAGCACTTCTCAAAACAAAAGTCAGCCTCACGCTCAAGGTACAACACTACAATTCATCACCGTGGTTGCAACGACTCTACATTTGAGTGTAGAGTATGCGAAGATCAACTACAGAAATGATCCTGTGAAGTATGATCTTGTCTTTCCCCACCAAGTTGCGTTTACTTATTACAATATAAATACGTAGTGTGTACTGCAAGAAAGGTAGCGCCATCTATTGTGAATAATATTATTATGAAACAGCGATAGTAGTGTTCGTAAATATCATCGTAAGATATATGGTCGGGACCGGTTTTACCTGCTTCAGGATCGTTGGCAACCTAATAGCCATGCTTAATTTACTACAGAATTAATATCTCAATAGACATTGCTAAATAAATAATAAATTTTATCTTTGAAATACAGTTTTATTAATTAATACATAAATCAACAATATAATCGTAGTTTGTAATCAACGAATAGTTTTGTATTGATAAAAAATGTTAAAGCGCAAAGCCTTTTTATCCTTTAATAATGTTTAAAAAAGCGACATCTGAAAAAAGGATTTGGCACTTGTCAATTAAAACAGCCGTCCGGCACGCAACTAACAGTCGGAGAATTAAATTACGAGATTTATCAAAACGATGTGCCATTTGAAAAATACAGAAAAAAATGTGGGAAACATGCAAATTTAATAGTTCCCGTTGCTTCAAAACGAAGCATTTCCTTTACCACGTTTTTCTCGTTCGCCCCGATATTATTGGTTTCCACACAATTGTCATCCGCATCGTTAATTATTTTGATTTCTATGGAAAACCGTCAAGTGAGAATTGAACGGACGTTTTAGTGTAAGTACTTTAAAAGCGCATTTTTCTATTGAGTTTTAAATATCAATTTGATAATTCACCGAGTTCGAAATCGTTTATGGGGTGCTAATTAATAATCTCTTTGTACGTAAAATAAACTAGTGAATTTCAAAGGAAATATTGTAGATTATTACTATTATTAAGCTTTTATTGAAATATTTGATAATTTTGATATGATGACACTATGAACCAGTCAAGTCCATTTTCAGAGTTAGTTTTGACATACATTTTTTAAGTGCTGAGAGAAACTATGTTCCCGTATTGGGGACGTTGGTATGTATGTACGGGTAAATTAAAAAAAAGTAGAAATAAAAATTGCAAAAATGTTAAACAGTGGAACTTTATTTCTGGTGATACATACATATCAAAACAGATGTTTTTATGTAATAGTTTTTCACATTTAGAACATTGAAACCTTTTATTTTTCTGGCAGGCTACGCACCTTCCCTAGGAACTGCAGCTATAATATGGTTGATGCCATTATAGCGAATATCAGGAACAACCGATGATGCCGGACTACCTTCTCACTTCGTCTGTGTCGTACTTGCTTTTATTAGACACATTGCAATTTTCCGTCTAAACTCCAAATGACTCATGATTTAGTCCTGGTTTGCATATTGGTAGAAACGAAATGCTGCCACAACAGCGAGATTTATGGCGTGGAAAAAATACCATATTTTTATCTGAGTCTTGAACGCTAGGATTCAGTTTATCAAGGAGATCAACACCGCCCATTTCCTTTTTATATTCTCCTTTTACTTTTCTAAAGGTCTTTTGCAGAGGAGTTACTCCATAATGGTTACTTGCTACGGTAACTACAGCACTGTCATTCAATTTTACATATGTATATGTTATTTCATGCATGGCTTTACAACAGAGAGGACGCCGTCAAAGAAGTTAAAAAAACACAAATAAAATATAATTTGGATTAGAATTAGCTGCAGTGCGTAACAGTTGAAGGAAAAAAAAACGTGTCTGGTATAACGTTGGGGTTGGTTGGACAGATTACAACAACTTGTAAGGATGTAGGAACATCAAAACCAATGTTTCTTCACTGTATTATCACTCTGTAGGAAACACGTTGATATTCGCTTGAAACCTGTTACTTCTATGGTAATTTAATTCGCTCTCATGCACTGAATCATCGCCAGTTTCGGTATTTCATCGATAAATGTGATTTAAGTTATATTAACTTGGCATGTTACCCAGCTGTTCAATGGCTTAGCTGTAGAATGGTTTTATCACGCCTCTTTCAACTCAGGAATAAAATTGGCACATTTCTTACCAAGAAAACCATTATGAACCACTGTCAGACACCAAGTAGCTTTGAATAGTTTTTTGCAGATCTGGTAAATCATATGAACAATCTGAATTCAATGTGAAAGGGTGAAAATAATTTAGTATGTGATTTATTTACTCATATGAATCCATTCAGAATAAAGTCGATACTTCTTGCACGCAGAGAAACGTTTACTTGTGTCAAAGTTGTCCGCCTTAAGTCAAGACAATTACTGTTTCAATTATCGGCAATACAATAACTGTTTTAAATAAAAAAATATTTTCTTAGCGTTCCTTTCTCCGCTTTAGAGAAGTATATACTTATAATGAAATAATTGTATTTCTTTGTTTAAGACATTTGTTAATGTGATTCAATAAATCTTGCAGAAAATTTGAAGAAAGCAATTCTTAGTATAAGCAAATAGCCATTATAACACAAAACAATATTTTCTTAAGGATAGTAAATAGTTTTCTTAATTCAAGAAAGCGTTTAGGTATTGTCCATAAATCAGTAGTTTCATTTTCTTAAAATAAAACATTTTTTACCAAGATAGATAATGCTAATAAATAGCTCCTAGTATTGATGCTGGGCTTGATTGCTCTTGGCCACATTGCTCTTACATCTCTCAGTTTATGCCACTAATCTTCAAAAACAGCAACTGAAATATTTCCTGACGCCACGTAGTGCCAGTAGTTATAGTCATGCCGTCCTAGAGAGTAGCGAATATAGAAACTGGAATATAGATGGCATACTTACCCACGCAATGATATAACCTTTAACGTACGACGTTTCATAAACAGTTTCAAAAGATACCGGTTAATGTAATATATATATATTACATTTCCATTTTTCCATTATTGTAATTTTTCTTTTATTTGATATCCTTGTAGCTGGCCTGATATGTTTTTTGAACACGAAACCGGTCGCCTAATTTCTCAACAGAACTTTGTGAGACCTTGATCAGGCGAAAGATTGTAACTTCGTTCATGTACCATTATGTGCAAAATTGCAGAAAAAGGGCGAAGCAGAGTTTCCTTTCTCATTTGCAAGTTCAATTATTTCAGATTTTAAACAACAATTTCAAAAGCGATTTGCTAATTTGGATGCCAATGCTAAAACATTAGATTGTTTCAAAATCCGTTTGATTGTAGTATTGCGGATGTGCAAAATCAAATTCAAACGGATATTATTGAACTGCAGGCAAATGAACATATTAAAGATAAATAGAAGGTAGTAAACTTGATTGATTCTTATAAATCTTTGAATTTTGAGCAGTTTCCAAATTTGAAGAAATTTGCTTGTAAATTTATATCCATTTTTGGATCTTTCTCTTAGATTACACACACACAGAGAAAAATTTTGGGACAGCAATCCTTGTTTGTTTTTAAAATTTACAATTTATACTCAGAATTACAACACGTTTATTTAATCTAACAAAATATATAGTTGCCCTAACAAAAATTATAGTTGAATTTAAGATAAAGTGTTGCTATTACATATTTTACTGTAAAATTTGTGACAGCGCGGATATAACTACACAGGTGAATTTGGACACTGGAAACAAGGTGCATCCAGGAAATATCAGAAGAATTTTAAGAAAATACAAGTATAAGAGTACCACGAAAAAATACTATGAATTACATTAGCATTAACATCACTAATGAAAGGCTTTTTCGCGGTATCCTTCCGTTATATCCCGATTTTCTTAAATTCTTCTTATGTTTCCTTGATGCACCTTGTTTCTAGTGTCATGCGCGCTTATTTTTCGGTGCACTTATCCGTGAATTTATCTTCACTGCATATGGTTACAGTTCTTCTCGCGCTTATCTAAAACCTTCGGAGGTCTACTTCGCGATGCAGTCTTAGCTGCCCCCGATATGTTGAATTTTTCAATTAGACTCTCAACTATAATGTGCGATTTACCAATAATTTTAGCCTTTTAGAACAATGATTTCTTTTTTTGTGTAGTTTTATTATTAGAGCGGGCCAAGAGCGCCACGCGCCAGGTTCGCAATCAGGCTGCCGGGCGCATATATGTATGTAAACATAGGTAATTTAAATATGTAATTATTAGGACGAGGACCAAAACCACTGTCTATTACGTCGTGAAGACGCGCAAATATACACCTGCAGTTTGGGTGTTCGTTGATAAATAGGGCGTTGTTCACAGTGGGCCACTACAAAAAAAAAGTTCATTCATCGACGGCTACGAACTAACAGCGCGCTTATTCATTTACGGATGACGCGCTCTATTCATCAACAAATGACGAGTCTGCAGATGTTACGTTTGCACCACTTCGTGGCATACTAGAAACAAGCGTCGGTGTGCTCGCTTTAGTGATTATGTCTAACGTAACTATTAAAAATAAACGGCCATTACCTACGAAAGTTAATAAATTTCTTAGTGAATTTGTGGATTTACACTACAATGGGAGTACAATTTTCTGTAAAGTTTGTAAAAAGAAACTACTGTGCTGGAGCAAACGTGATTGTGAAAGACATATAAATAGCGCACACCACAGAAATAAAAGAAATGGTGTGTCACAACAACGTCAATTTCAATTAGAATTGCTTTTAACGTTTATGGTATGTGGTCTACCACTTCGTATACTTGATAAAAAAGCATTTCGAAAATTCTGGGGTACATACAATACCGAGTGGATACTACCATCTCGGACAGCGTTACGGAGAGATATTCCACGAATACGTGAGGACATTGAAAATCGAATTAAAGCCGAATTAAAAGATAAACAGCTGTGGCTATGTCTTGATGAGACGACAGATTGCAAAAAAAAATCTATTTTGAATATAATAGTGCGCGTATTAGATCCTATTAAACCAAATTTTGCAATTCTATTAGCCAGCAGAAGATTAAAACAGTGTACTAGTAAAGCAATTACGGCCGTAGTTCTCGAAACGTTACAAAAATTTCAAGTGTCAACCAGTCAACTGTTGTTGTTCATGAGCGATGGTGCAGCAACAATGTGTAGTGTAGGCCGTTCCCTTAAAGAAAAGTGTGAAGGACTTTTACATATTACGTGTAAAGTCCATGCTTTACATCTTGTGGCACAAACTATTCGAGAGTGCTACCCGGAGGTGGATGCATTAATAGCAAACACAAAAAAAGTGTTTCTCAAAAGTCCTAAGAGGACTAGGGCATTCCACAGGTTATGCCCTGGAATTCGAGAACCACCACAGCCCATTCTTACGCGTTGGGGAACGTGGTTAAAAGCCGCTTTTTATTATAATGAACATTTTCAAGAAGTCAAATCCGTTATTTTGCAATTCGTCCCTGCCGAAGCTAGAGCTATTAGGATGAGCCAGAAGGGATTTCTCGATATTTCTGTTGAAACACATCTAAAGAATATTAGCAACAATTACAAAGGGTTAGTAGACGCGATAGAAAATTTGCAAAATTCTGGATTGTCGTTGGTAGAATCAGTGCAAGTCGTGGACGAAGTTAGTACATTGTTACACAGTATAAACGATGCAACAAGTGGACGAGTTTTAGCTAAGTTCGATAGTGTTTTAAAAAAGAATCCGGACTACACGAGATTAAGACAAATGTGCGATGGGGCATCTGCAGATTCCTTGACTAAGTCTAAAGATTATTTTAATTACGCCTGTCTTACTTCGGTAGACGTGGAACGGTCGTTTTCGAAATATAAGAACATTTTTTCGTCTCGGCGAACATCCTTCACCGAGGCAAATGTGGAAACTTATCTGATGGTGCAACTTTTTAAACAAGCCTATCCGCATTATTAAGAAGGATAGAATTTATTTATTATATCTTTATTTACAGTTACATTATTAAGTACAACAGAATAAAAAAAGCGTTCAGTTTCTCAGTTATTTCCTTATTACATCCCATTTACAACGCATACCGTTTTCAATCAAATAAAAAATCATAATGAAAATAAAAACACCTCAGCGTGTACATATATTTACTACTAATTACTAAACATTATTATTGCGTCAGCTTTTATTTTTTTACTCTTGTGTATTAATTTCGAAATATCACATATCTGCTGTGACTCACATATACGCTATTTACAATAAGCGGCCGTTGCGCCTGATTCCGATTCTGTTGGATGGCGCAATTTGGCCCGCTCTATTTATTATTAGTTCACCCGTATCAATGGACATGTGTTTTCATTGACGATCCATCCATGTTCCATCTTTGTTTATTTTTCGCAAGTACGCGGACCTATAAAAGGGATTTATCGAATTCCTAACATATTTATTTCCCAACAACTGCATTAAGCGCAGTGTACGAAGACTTTCGTGAAATTCCATTTTCTAATATTTATTATATTCTGGCATAGTTTTAGATAATAATTGCTTTCATGTCGTAATTAGAGCTTTCTAACTTTATTAATAAGAAACAAAAATACTGCATCATAATAGAATGTTTAAATTTGATGATCTTTAAGATTAGGTAGACGTACGAACACTTTTGTGACTGACTGTATGTTGACGTTCTATACCTCACCAAATATTTTCCTGTTACTATTACTTTGTTGTTTATAAAACACCCAAGAAAACAAACTGCAGTTTAGTTGAATAATAGAAGATGTATTGAAGCTATGCAATCTTTCCGCTCTGACATCTATGAGAGCGTTCACAACCAATGTGGGAAATAAGCTTTCCTCTAATGTACCTACCTTATATCTATACTTTACTCATTGTTGGATCATCAGACATCCAACCAACATGAATAACACGTCTGCTATCGCGATGGAGGTAAATATTTTCTTTGGGGTTTTCTTTTCGTCTACCGAAGCCGGTATCCTTTCATATATTTTTACTGTGTAAGGGAAACAATTAGTTGATTCTGTATTTAACAAGAAAGACATTAAAACAACGACGTGTTATCCTTCACTATTTAATTAAGGCCTTCACATCGTAAAAGAGGGTATAAGTATATTGCAGGAAAAATTACTTTTAACGTTGGAGAACTTTGAAGGATAACGTGCCGGTGCCGGTGGGTGATTCTGACATTATGTAATTAAGTACGAATGGACCGTTGCCATTATAAAAGTTTAGCAAAAACGATCTTCTTCGGCAAGCATGGGTTAGGTAGGTACCTAATCAAATGCTATTGTTCACAGCTTAGAATAATGTGCAAAAAAATGAAACAACATGAAAGATTTAATTATTTGAATAAGAAAAGAATATGAAAAAATTTCAAGATTACACACTAGTGCGTAATGTAATATTTTATTTATATTAATACGGGTACAGGAAAAGATGAAACTTATTACATTCATAACGAAAGGAGCACGTACGGGGCCGGTCTAAAAAGTTTCAAGCCTCAATATGTAGACAGCGTTACTCGTTAAAAATATTCTGGTAATAAAATTGCGCATGCGTTGAAAGATACATTTGAAAATTCCAACTATGTCGGATGCTCAGTCGCTGTTTAACGGCCAAAAACAGCAATTATTACCGATAACATCAAATGGCGTTAGATGACCATTGAATTAAGCTTAGAGAACTAGCAAAGTTTATGGGCATTTCGAAAGAAGGTGTTTGCCATATATTGACTGAAGATTTGGGCATGAACAAGTTGAGCGCCGTGCTCACTCAGAACCAAAAACGCTTTCGAATTAACATTTTCAAAGCCCTGGTGTAGCAGTTTTGGCGTCGATTAATAACTCTAGATGAAATTTGGGTCTACCAGTACACTTGAAGCCAAGGCACTATTCCATTGGCCAGGAAAGTGATGGCTACTGTTTTTGGGATAGCCATGGACTTGTGTTAATCAATCGACAATCTTGAAAAAGGAAAAATAATAACCAGGGTATACCACGCATCATTACTTGACAAGCTGAAGGTAGAAATTGCGGAAACACGGCCCCATATGAAGAAAAAGGAAGTGCTGTTCCACCATGACAACGCACCGTCTCATATTTCAGTGGTCGCCATGCTAAAAATTCACGAATTGGGGTTCGAATTGATAGTCCACCCACCAGATCTGGCTCACAGCGAGATTTTCCTGTTTCCTAGACACAAAGTTTCCCTCGAAAAACAAAGATTTTTATTGAATGAGAAGGCCATCACGTTCGTAAACGCTTATTTTACGGAAGAAGACGCCAACTAATATTTGAACGAATTAAAGAAATGAGAGCATAGCTGGGAAAAGGACTTATAAGGAGGGTAGATTGACAAGTTTCAGGAATCGCTGCTAGGGGGTTGCTTTTTTCCAAATACTTTATGTCGTTGTGTTGGCAACTCTTTCATTTCAATTGACTACAAATATCAAATCTATCTGAAGTCGAATACCTTTTCGTGTTTTCAATTATGCATAAAAACGAAGTTCGAGCGGTTATCAAATTTTTCTATTTGGAAAAGAAAACCGCGACGAAAATTAAATCAAGATTAGATGCCATTCTTGGGGATTCATCACTTTCATTTTCCAACGTGGTTTTTTGGGTTTCGGAATTCGAGCGTGGCCCCACGCATACAAGTGATGAACCACATTCAGGACGCCCGAAAACGGCTACCACGCCAGAAATTGTGAATAAAATCCATGATTTTGGCAGATCGCCGAATAAAAGTAAGTGAAATTGAGGAAGCCGTGGGCATCTCTTATGAACGAGTAGTTCTTATTTTACATAATGAATTGGGTTTAAAAAAGCTTTCTGCAAGATGGGTGATTTGCGCAATTCGGAGCAAAAACGTATTCGAGCTCGAACCTCAGCCGATTGTTTAGAAGTGTTTACAAGGAATCCATTGGATTTCAAAAGACGATTCGTGACCATGGATGAGACCTGGATTCATCACTACACACCAGAAACAATAATGCAATTAAAACAGTGGATTGAACGTGGTGAATCGGTTCCGAAGAAGGCAAAGACTATTCATTCGGCTGGAAAAGTGATAGCATCGGTTTTCTTTTGGGAAGCAAAAGGAATTTTGCTAATTGATTATCTTGAAAAAGGAAAAACTGTTACTGGCCAATATTACTTAACACCTTTGGACAAATTGAAAGCAGCAATTCAGGAAAAATGGCCGGGAATGGTCAAGAAAAATGTGTTGTTTCACCACGATAATGCGCCCGCTCATTCAAGTGCAATCGCTCAGCAAAAATTGACAGAATTGAAGTTCGAAATCCTTCCGCATCCGCCACATTCGCCTGATTTGGCTAGGTCGGACTTCCCGAAACTCAAAACATTTGGTGGGTGGAAAGAAATTTTGTTCGAATGAAGAACTAATAGAGGCTGTAAACGATTATTTTGGAAACCTCGAAGAAAGTCACTACCGGGAGGGGATCGAGAAGCTAGAGAAACGTTGGACCAAGTGTGTTGAGTTTCGAGGGGATTATATTGAAAAATAAAATATAACTTGAATCCGATTTATTTTGTTTTCATTATCATTCTGAAAACTTTTCGATCTACCCTCGTATGTTGATAAATAAAACCGAATTTGACAAAGAAACACTTGTTTCAAAGTATCCGCGTAATGTTGAAAACTCGTTTTTATCGAAAATGCTCGAGCATGTCGATTAACAATTTTGATTGCCATATTTTGGCTTACACTATGGAGGTATTTCACTTTCAGTTTTCCGGGAGGTGCTATTAACTTTGTTATTAAATGCAATATCCTGTATGTTTCATGGATTTCGATAGACGGTAAAGATGTTTTCAGAAAATCCCATATACTCGTTGTTTTACACTTAATACAGATGTTTAAAGTTTTGCCCATTTACTTTTATGGATTTTTGACGACGAAGACACCAAAGTGAACATTGGTCCTTCTTTACTGAAATGAATACTACGTTTTGATTTTAGTCCGTGGACTTTGACCAATCAGCTATATAAAAATGTTCAGACTTTACACTGATTATTGTAAAGAGAACAACATTGTCCCACAATCACAGTTTTCGTACAAATCAATTTTCTGGAAGAATTTTACTTTTAATTCAAAAAACCACGAAACCACGCTTGTGCCAAGTGTGATAGGTACGCTATGATTATCAAATCAAGTGAAATAGAAGAAGACCGAAAAAAAGCAGAAAAACTAAAAAGTACACAATTGGATTTTGCTGAAACAGCATACAAGCAAAAGAAAATTGATAAAACCTTGTCTAAAACAAACAATACATTAACAGTAACTTCATTTGACTTGGAAAAGTTCCTATCAACATCGTTTTTAGTCAAGAGGTATCTTTTTACAATTTAATTTAACACTGTGCGAAGCTAGTTGTAGGCAGGCTAATAGATCTACATCAGAACCTATGTACTTTATATGGGATGAGACGGTGGCAACAAGGGGAAGTCAAGAAATAGCGTCATGCCTTTATAAATATTTGAAAGAGTTCGAACCTGGTGGTGAAGAAATAATATTTTACAGTGGCTGCTACTCTGGCAAAATAAGGAATAATTCACGACATATTCCTAGAGCCAGAACAGACCCACATGGAAGCATACACAATTCATGCCCAAATTGAAAAAGCAAAGAAAAAAACAACGAGTAATATTGAACTTCCTCGAGATTGGTAAACCTTTATAAAATGTATCAGTTGCAACCTTAAATTGAATGTCTGTCAAATGGAGCAAAATGATTTTTTAGATTTCAAATTGCTGATGAAAACAAAATTTACAAAAAGAAACGAGGATGCTGAAAGAACTTCAGTACAGTGGACTCAAGTTAGATGGATTAAGTACCAATACTGTGCTGAGAATCCTGCCCAAATCCTGTTCAAGACCTCATTAAGTGAAGAAGAGCCGTTCAAAGATTTAGAAACCAGCCAGAAAAAATCACTACGACGGGTATGCAAGCAAAAAGTCATTTTAGCTGCTATTTCTAATACTCGATTAAAACTGTTAAAGGAAAAGTTGCAAGACCTTAAGTCTCTATTGCTATACATCACTAAACAAAGCAATTTGTACTATCACACCTTTATAGTTAACTTTAACTATAGTTCTGATATTAAAGATGTTTGGTCAGATTTTGATGATGAAGATGAGGATGACAATTAAGAAAAAGTAAAAACGTATTGGTATCAAGTGTTTGGACATTACAATCTAATCTGATAAATATAACAAAAGTGTATACTTCAATAAATGCTTTTATGTTTGTAAACACCGGTTTCACTTACAATCGTTTGCAAAAGAAAGAAAATAAATAGAAACCCGTGCATTTTAGAATTAAAAATTTATTTTGGTGCGAATAAGTTAGCTCTGAGGTCACTTAACTTATCTACGAAAAGGCCAAGGCTAATCAAAAAAGGAAATTACAAAAGGCCAATGTCCTTATAAAAATCGTAAAAAACCAAGTATTAGAAAAATAAAAAAATCTATTGTGTACATGAAGAAGAAAGAAACTTATAACCAACATTTCCATTGAATAATTTTATTTTCTTGCATATAAAAATTAATTGAAGAAATGCTAACATTTCAAATGGTTCTCTTGAAAAGTTGTTTCTTTGGACATCGGTCTTTTTAGAATCAAGCCACAGATTTATATAAGTAGCCACACCTACAGATCCTACACGCAGGGAAATGGTTTCTTGCAACATTCAAGAAAATATTTTTATTTCAAATCTATAAAAATGTGTAACATAAGAAAATAATTTTCTTGAAATTTTATTTGGGTTAAATAAATATTTTCTTAGAGTTAGAAAATCAAGAAAATCCAAGACAGAAAAATGTTTCCTCCAAGTACGAGGGTGTATCAAATATAAACGGGACTGATTTTCTTAAAAATTCCGGAGGTCTTCTAGATCTGGAAGGGGTTAATGCGCAGGTAGCCTCCACCGTTAGGAAGAGGTGGGAACCGACCCCAACTCTCTCGGGTCCTTTTAGTATCAAAAGAAACCATGAGCGAGAAAGAAGTGCATGTCTCCGTGGAGCAGCGGATTATATTATATTATATACATTTTTGGTCAAGGAGGGCGTGAACTCAACCGGAATTTTGCAGCCATTACAGACACAGTTCGGGGGCAACAACCTGTCAAGAACCCCTGTATTTGCATGGCACAAAAGATTTTCTGGAGGGGGTGAAAAGATCGAGAACGAGAGTCATGATCGCCGCTCAAGGACAAGTGTAACCGTTTCACGTTGATTTTCTCCACGATCGACGCACAATTAATGCGTAATATTATTGTGAAGTACTGGTTGCCGCGAAATTGTAATTTCGAAGGAAAAGGGAGAAGCAATCGGCCAGAAGTGACATTCTTCTGCATGACAACGCCAGGCCTCATGTGGCTAACGCCACGATGTAAAAAGTGGATGCGTTAGGGTGGAGAACGCTGGAACATCCACCCTATAGTCCCGACTTGTCACCTTGTGACTTCCATCTTTTTGAACTCCTCAAAAAAGCGCTTGGAGGCCAGCGTTTCGACGACAACGAAGCGGTGGAAGCGTTTGTGCTCCAATGGTTACACGAACGTCCACGATGATGGAATAAAAAAGCTCCCAATCCGATGGGAAAAATGTATTTCTAGAGCGGAAGATTATGTAGAAAAATAATACATATTTGTAAGCTTAGTTAAATAAAGTTAGGATTTTTTAAAAAAAGTTAAATTAGTACACGTGGTGAATAGTAATAAAAAGAAGAAAAAACACATTAACCGGTATCGGTTGAAAATGTTTATGAAACTTTATACGTTAAAGGTTGTACGGGCAAGTATGGTATCTGAATTCCAGTTCCGTCGCTATTATCAAGGACGGCATGACTATAACTACTAGCACTAGGTGGCGCCAGGAAGTATTTCAGTTGCTGTACTTGAAGATTAGTGGCGTAAACTGAAAGATGTAAGAGCAATGTGGCGAAGAGCAAGAAGCTTTAATGCTTTTCTCTTCTCATATTGTTTTTGCCGATAGTGATTCCATCAATACCAGGGGGTATTTATTAGTATTATCTTGGTTATTGTTTCTATGCACTTTTTCATGTATGCTTCTACATTAAGTTCACTTTTGTTTGAATATTATTCTGTAGATAACTCCACTCTAGCCTTTTAAAAATCACAAGCAATGTGAGTAATTTACTGCTTTGTGTACGGATATGTCGTACTGTTTTAAATAAGGTAAGCGCAATTAATAATGGGCATACAAATAATATGCATTTCAAGAATTCTAAGTAAAAATGCTTTATTTTAAGAAAATGAAACTACAGATTCATGAACAATACTTAAATGCTTTCTGGAATTAGGAAAACTATTTACTATCCTAAAGAAAATATTGTTTTGTGTTATAATGGCGATTTACTTATACTAAGAATCGCTTTCTTCAAGATTTTCTTGAATCAAATTAACAAATGTCTTAAACAAAGAAATACAATTATTTCATTAGAAGTATAAGTGGTGAAAGAAATGCTAAGAAAATATTTCTTTTGATTTAAAACAGTTATTGTATTGTGTATGATTGAAACAGTAATTGTTTTGAATTAAGGCGGACAGCTTTAATACAAGTAAACGTTTCTCTGCGTGTAGGTTCCATAACGATGTTTTTCAATATTTGGATATTTCGCACGGATTATAGGTACTTCAAACCACATAGAAGATGTATACGATGCAATGAGTGTCTTATTAAAAATATTTTGACAAAAAGCATATTTGTAAATAATTATGTCGATTACAGAACGTTACTTTATTAAGCATTTAATTTAATTTCAAGTAAGTATAATACCTGTGTGTATTGTGGGTTAAGTGTATAGAAACATGATACCCATTCTTTTTAAAATTCCTCCACAGCACGGTCTATTTAAATAGCCCATGCGGAAAGGATAAATATATTAAATTTACCAGAGGTGCGGATATACATATAAAATGCTACGTACTACGCAGCGAATATATACTGCCAAGGTGTGTAGCCTTTAATAATAACGTTTTATTACGAGCTGTATTGTCAGTTATACGTATATACGTATATACTATATGGATGTTGAATCTTAATTAATAATGAAAATAATAATATATAATAGAAATATTAGATGACAGCAAATATTTTTGCGTTTGGTCTGGATTTATTTATTATACGTCTATCAAACATACGGATATCGTTGGCATTGACTGCAGTTTATAATTCTTCTGGGATTTATCTTATCTCGAAACTTTGGCTTAATTTTCTTTTGTGAGGCTTTTAATGGATAAAATATGTAAATGTCATTAAATAAAGGTGGATGTTCAAATTATAATTCGACATTGTTGGGTGTTGTTTTCAAAACTGTATATTTGTTCGTTTAGATACTCAAAATTTCGCGATTTCAACAAGAATTCCTCATTAAGATGGATACTCGTTGTTACTTAATTAATTATAATAGAATATGTTTAAAATGCGTTTGCATAGATACTTTGTTGTTTGCATCAAAAATTATTTGCTACTAACAAAGGATCATCGACAATCCGGAAACTCAGATTTCGATGAAACTAGAAACTAGATAGAATACCTTGACATAAGAATAACGCAATTTCTTTAGCGGCTAAATCGCCCGATTTCGTGATACCGAAGCCTCCACCAAAAGTTTGCACGATTTTTAAATTTTTGTAAATATCTCGGAAACTGTAACAGGTATAATTTTTTTTTAAATATAATTGTGTGTGTCAATGGTGATGTAAATTACTTTCGGAAACAATATATAGTGTCATCTGTAATGTACGCACCATATGGGAAACTTTGTTATTACTTGTTTTTCGAAAAAAAGTTGTTCTTGATGAAAATTTGTGCCCCCTAAATTTAACATGCACCAATAAAATATGGAAAATTTCAAATATTATACGGGCTACGTCTGAAAACTTAGAGTAAACTACCCTTATTTTAAAAAATATCGCAAAATGCTATTTGAAAAAGTTGTTTATCATTAAAAATTATACCTAAACTTAAAGTTATGGCCACCTAGGCTAAATTTTATTCCTTTTACCTATTTTTTCAAATATCGTCTTCAAAAAACAAATTTTGTTTAAAACGATAAATAAACGACGTTATGTAAATAACGTTTCATTCAACAAGTTGATAATATTACAAATGTTATGTTAACTCAAGTCAATTTTTTAAAAAAACGTGACAAATTTAAGAATGTTTTTGGTGCAAAGTTCTTTTTATATTTATTAACACCTGAAATTGCACAAAATAATAAGTTTGTAACAAGAAAAGAACATTTATTAATACCTACTGGTTAAACTTGAAAATATTAATAATTTCTCAACACCAACTATTTTTATTCCATCCAAATGTTTCTGCCAAAAATCATCTTTAGAAGTTGGCTTTGAAAACAAATTACTGTTCAATGGTAGGCAATCATAAATCAATCATTTCAGTTCTTCTCACAATATCGTTAACTGTATTTGTAATATGTTCCAGTTCTCTATCCCTAAAAGGACGATGTCCGTACACTTTATTTTTCAAATAACCTCAAAAGAAGAAATCCATTGGGATTAAATCTGGTACATGTACTGGGATAGGAAACTCTGAATAACGTTCGTATTCCGTTAAAGATTTCATTTAAAAATGGTCTTATTCTTACGCTACAATGAACGGTCGCTCCATCTAACTGATACCAAATTCTATATCTTTGTCTATGTGGCATTTGATTTAAAATTGGTAATAAACCTTTCAAAAATGGCAAATCAGTTGACAGGAAGGTTTTCATCAAGGGAAGAAAGACCCCATCACAGTATTGTTTAACAAGCCACGTAAGATATTTACCTTAAACGAGTATTGGTTCCTGCATTTTACAGTAAAATGAGGACTTTCGGTGTTGGGAAATTGTTAAGTTCTTGAAGTTTAACCAGTAGGTATTGATAAATGTTCTTTTCTTATTACCTTAGTTTATTATCTTGTGTAACTTTAGGTGTTAACAAAAGTAAAAAGAACTTTGCACCCAAAAAATTCTTAAGTTTGTCACATTTAAAAAAAAATTACTTGAGTCAGAATAATATTTGGCCAATTCGTTATATTATCAACTTTTTGAATGAAACATTATTTAGATAATGTCGTTTATTTATCGTTTTAAACAAAATTTGTATTTTGAAGATTATATTTGAAAAAATAGATCAAAAAATTAAATTTGACTTAGGTGGCCATGATTTTGAATTTGAGTATAATTTAGTAGGTTTATTCTTAGGGATAAAATCAAATTTTCAGACGTACTCCGTACAATATTAGATATTTTCCATATTTTATTGGTGTATGTTCAATTTTAGGGGGCACAAACTTTTATCAAGTAGTCTTCCGTATGATGCGTACTTTATGAATGACATTTATAACAGGGACCGGGTACCCCCCCCCCCCCCGTCCCCTTTATAATTTTTTATTTTTATTTATCAAAATAAATTCGCTCTTAGGTAGAAAACGGCGCTGGACAACAAATTTGGATATTTAATAATAATATAATAATATTTAAAGCATTGAAAGCACTATTTGCTTTCAATTCTTAATTATTGCTTGCTTGCTTTTTAATGAAATTGCGCATACTAGGAAAAACATTGGTATATAAGAAGAAGGAAGAAACGTAATTATAAATTCTTATTCATTTAGTGCATATTTTATGTGCAGTGTAGATTTACAATATAATTAATATATTTGTTACAAAAATGAACTTTCGGAAAACAGTAGTGCGGAGGTAAAAAGAAAGTATAATGTTTATGAAACATTCTATACGCTACACATTGTAATGTGATTATTGATATTCTAATTGTGAATAGTATTATTATACATATGTAGTAATTATGCTATGTAATTACTGCAATAATGATAGTCATTATAGGTGTTGAAAACACAGGTATTGCTTGCACTACGAACAACGCACATGAGCAAGTCTTAACAGACATTACACAAAGCCGTAGACACCGTATCTTTTACAAAACGTCCACTTATCCACTCTTATACCACGAGTATTTGAAGACGCCAAAATATCTTTGAGAAGAAAACTTATTGTGGGCTAACGATTGCAGCTCAATACTACTATTTTTCTGACGCAAATCTGTTTTGTATTTCATAACAATCACTGTATCAGAAAAGCTACTGATAAAATTTTGCTAGAGTTCAAAATCAAACACATCTAGACGTTGTACGATTGCTTTTGTGTTTTGGGTATATTTAAAGTGTTTACAGTTTTATCTTTTGATACCAATTTTTGAAGTTCACAATGCCCACTCCAAGAATCAGGAAAATTGTGTTTGATCCGATATTTGAAAAAGAAACACCTGTTAACCAGGAAATGATTTGAAGTGTGCTTTCCAGACGTCGAAGAAGAAATATACACATTTACGGATTTAAGCAATGATTGCCCAACTCGAGGCTTTTTTAATACCAAAAATAAGGGCGAAAGTAAGCGTCCGTCTGCAGAAATGGCTGGAAAAATTCTATAACAACATATGCGTTGCAAAGTACATGGTGATCCTTTACTGCTAAAGTACGGCCGAAGTGACTAGCTTTATAATTTTTTTTTTATATCGTTAATGTTTGATAAATTTGTTATACATCACCGTTTTTTATGTAAAAGCGACTTTGTTTTTGATAAATAAAAAAAAATTATAACAAAAATGATGGTACCCCCGGTTCCCCGTTACATATTTCTTTCCGAGATAATTTGCATCATCCTTGGGACTACGTAATATTAGGACATTAAACATTCAAAGAGGGACGGAAGTGGATATTACCGAGGATTTCGTACACACACACATACACGACACAGAAAGAGGATTAACAACTGTTAGTGAATTTACTAAAAATTGTAGGTGAATATTTGAAAATAAAAAAGCACTTATAATTTTGTCAAATCCATATTTTTAACATCTCAATATGTATTTAGAATGTAGGCGTTTAAATTCTATATCACCAACTGACTGAAAAATAAAAATACGAAATAGTGACGTATAAATATCAAAACTGAATAATTGCTTTTTTAAGTTATACTTTAACTTGACTCGTTTTACTCAGAGTGTTAAAGTCTGTCAAAAAACTCTATATTATAAAAGGAATATGATACCACATATGTATCGCAGATTCTAGCTAATGATAACGCCTAAAATAGTCCTACAGCACATTTTAAAAAAAGTATGTAAGGAGTAAAGAGGAGTTCTGTATTTTCTGTTTGGTTACTATGACAACAGTAAACAAAAGATACTGTCATTGACATTTGAGTTAAAAAAAGATTTTTATTTAATTTTTATTGACTGCATTAAAGCATCTTCCATACAACCTAACCTGAAAAAAATTGCTCCTGTACCCTATTTTCAACTAATTAGGCTATGTATTTCAAGTTTGTATATTATTTCCTCTGATATATATGTAGCCTTTGTTAGTATTGAAAAGACCTTTGACACTGTGCTCCGAAGAATAGTGTGGAAAAGCCTGGTAAAAAAAGGAGTGAACAAGAAATTACTTGAAGGAATAAAGAGTTTCTACAAAACCACAAAAAACTATGTAAGGACAGGAAACTTAGAATCAACAGAGTTTATTAACAACGAAGGGATAAGGCAGAGTGGTGTCTCGAATCCGATCCATTTCAATGTTGTACTAAACGGTGTTAAAATAAACCAAAGGAAAGACAAGAAGACTACAAGTGGGCTACAGAAATCTAAATTTAATCGAAACAGTAGAATATCTGTGCCAATAAGGAAAGGAACCTGCAAAAGATAGAAATTTAAAAATTAATGTAACGCAGAGAAATGGTTTCTTGCATCAAGAAAATGGATTTTCTTGCAGAAATAAGTCTCTATTCAAGAACATATTTTTATCTTAAGACTATAAAAATGTATAATATAAGAAAATAATTTTCTTGAATTTTTATTTGGATTAAACAAATATTTTCTTAGAGTTAGAAAATCTAGAAAAAATGGTCCAGATCTCACAAAGTTTTATTGACAAATTAGGCGACCAGTTTCATATCCATAAAACATCATCAAGCCTGCTATAAGGATATCCAATAAAAGAAAAATTACAATGATGGAAAAAAATTCTAAAGTTAATAATTAAAATTAGGAGCAAGTAAATGAGCCAATGAAAATTTTTTTTTATGGGTTACAGTGTAATTACATTATTTCTATAATAATGTAATTAAATAGGGATTATTTTTATGTAGTTTAATAATTAATACGTTAAGGTTATTTATCCCATTTTTTATTATTATTTATTATATATTAAAAAAAACTATAGTTAAATTAGTACACGTGGTAAATAGTAATAAAAAGGATAAAAAACATTTGATTAACCGGTATCTTTTAAAAATGTTTATGAAACGTTGTACGCTAAAGATTATATCATTTAATTTTCGGAAATTAATTAATAAGAAAAGAGCTGAATGTAGAACCTATCTTAGAAGACAGCACCTGAGATGATTTGGGCACGTTGCACGGGTGGGAAAGGAGAGACAATCAAGAAAAGTATGGCAGGCTAAATCACAACAAAAACGACAGAGAGGTAAACCCAGGAAACATGTGAGGTATATATTAATCACAGATTATCTGAAAAAACGAGGTCTGACAAGGAGGGAAAAAATTGTAAAAAACGAGAAGGAATTGTCAAAATGTTATCTATTACTGGATTCTGGATTGTGTGAACCTTAACACCTTAAGGATATAGATTATATATAATATTATATTTGCTATGTCGAGCTGAATACATATAATTTCTAACTTTATGAACGGTTTTTATTATACCAGTTCATTTGTATTATCCGATTTAATTAATAAATATTACGACTTGCCCATGAATAAATTTATATGAGTTAATTTCATTAGACATAACTAGGAGTAATCCTGCATTTTTCAATTACCCTTTTTTATACCTACTAAATCATAATTGGTTAGCATTGTGTCAGGTTGCCAACCTGGGTAAAGCAGATATTTAAATTTATGGTTATTAATAAAATCTACTTTTTGTTTTCCGACAATATTTGCATTATTCTTGACACAAAAGTACTATTCAATATTATTTATGTATTCAACTTTTAAGCTTTCTTTACATTTCCTTATTGTATTTATTAATCTATTGCAATTGGTGTGAAGTTAATAAATATATTATTTTATATGCTTAATTGATAAGATTGTCGATTACTTACTACCATATACATTGATTTTGTTTATTTACACAATCAAAATCAATACACAAAACCAATTATTGTAATATTGCTTAAATTGGATGTCATATAACGTATAATTTATTTAAAGTAAGGTGACGAAAGTGCATAGTAAATGAAACAACCTCTTTAGAAACGCGTTCGAGTTACTCTTACTCAAAGCTCTTTGTAACTTTCTTCATCATGCAATTCATGCATATTTCATCATAGCAGATCCCATTTATAAATAGTTTGTTATTCCTAATATTGATATTGAATTTCTTCCTAAATTTTTACTTGTATGGGATTGTTATAAAGTAAGGAATATATTTAAGTTATACAGTTTTAGGAAATTGAAATAATTGCAAGTAGGAATTAGATCCTAGTTGCTACAATAATGCGATTTTAGCATATCTATGTAAAACAAAAGTTCCGTGATAACAACTACTGTCACAAGCCTCACAAACAAAGCGATTGCAATTTAGTGATTTATTCTCAAAATAAAACTGAGTTTAACGTAATTTCAAACGAGTTGAACTTAAAAAAATAGGTCTGCAGACAAGAATAAGTTTAGTACAATGTTATTGTGAATGTGATAGAGATTGCACTGCTGATTTACGAGGATTTCGTACGCGAATGGATTCGCGAGCAGGTCCCTGTAAAATGAAGACGTACCGTAATTTGATTAGCAAATTTGAAAGAACAGGGCCTGTAAATGATCTCGGAAGATTAGGAAGTCACAATGAGGATAATTTACTGCATTATGTACGGATATGTCGTACTGTTTTAAACAAGGTAAGTGCAATTAATAATGTGGATGGATATAAATAATATGCATTTCAAGAATTCTAAGTAATAACTGCTTTATTTTACTATTGATTTATGAACAATACCTAAACGCTTTCTAGAATTAAGAAAACTATTTACTATCCTTAAGAAAATATTGTTTTCTGTTACAACGGCCATTTACTTACACTAAGAATCGCTTTTTTCAAATTTTCTGCAAGATTTTCTTGAATCAAGTTAACAAGTGTCTTAAACAAAGAAATACAATTATTTAATCACAAGTATATGCTTCTCTTAAGCGGAAAAAAAACGTTAAGAAAATATTTCTTTTGATTTAAAACAGTTATTGTATTGTGGATAATTGAAACAGTAATTGTCTTGAATTGAGGCGTACAGTCTTGATATAAGTAAGCATTTCTCTGGGTATTTACTCACTTATTTGATTAAATGTTGAACAACATAGTAAAAGCTCTAAATAAATTCTAAATTATGCAAATGGATCTTTATGAATGGTATTGTAATTTTGAAAGCACACAATTTTACGGAATTTAAACCGAAAGCCTTTAGGTAAATAATTATTCCACAGATTCTTTCTTCTTCTGCAATAAGCTTCATATCTGCTTACCCATCAATTCATATCCTGGAGACTTGACCGCGGAAGTGTTGTTTTTCGCGGAAAATGCGTTTCGATTAAAGCGACATCGTTTTAACTTCATTGATAAAACGATGAATTCGTCACAAAAAAATTACGAAAAAAACAGGCAGACACTTGATGTGTACTTTACCGGTAACTGTCAGGTGGGCACTTATTATTACCGTGTGACGTGTATAATTTGACTCCACCTACTCGATATACTGTACCAGGATAACAGGGGAGAGAACTAGGATGTATAAAAGGGTCCTCACCGGCGCTGTTTTGCACCTAAAAGCTTGCGGTGGTGAGAGATACAGATCAACATGTGGCAGCAGGTAGCGTTCGCCGTCCTTCTAGTTATCGCAACTTTCGATAACTTCGATGCTTTCCCTTCGGTAAGTTTTTTGGCTTGTACTTGTTTCTCACAGAATCTTTTCTTGTTGAATTCTTTTGGTTAGTGATATCTACTTGTTGGTATATTTGAAAATTCTAAATAATTTTTTGGAATTGTATTGTAATATTAATTACTGTTTTTTGTGTGTTTGTTGACGCTTTTGTTAGTAAAAGCAAATTGCAGAATTCCATATTATATTCTTAATTCTCTCAGGAAAGAAATATAAAATTAAAAAAAAGGATTTTACACAAATTTACCTCAATTAAATACAGTACGATGTATAAGTTGTTTTTGGCTCTCTTTTCAATTTAAGTTAAAAAAAATATATACTGATTACTAGAGGAAAATAATTATTGTTTTGGAAAAAATATTTTGATTTAAAAGAGAAAATTGCAAAGATGCTTTAATAAGTTTAGGATTTAGTGTTTGCTTTTAATATCACATTACTTGTTTGCGCAGTAATTTGCAAAAAATGTTTAGAGATTAAACTTGTTATATAATTATATATCCGTTAAGGATTATTTGTAAAATGTTTAATTAATTCTAAAAGCATTTTTCAAATAAAGACAACCCAAATAATTTCACTTGTAGCACTTGATTCAAATTATTTATCTTTCTGAAACGCTACGAGTGATAAAGCCCCCTAAATTGTACTTTTTTTAACTAATGATTTTTATTTTTCTAAAAAAAAATTCTTTTAGTGTTTCCCATAGTTCCACATGTATAGTAACTATTGTTAATTGTATTTTGGTATTTATTTAAAAAATATTAGATTTTCATCAATAAGCATTTAAAGGTTTGAACAAATTATATATTTTTTGCTAATTTAGTGCAAAATACTATTTTAAATATTATCAGCCATGAAGCAAAATTCTTGAAAATGAAATAAAGTTTTGTTTGATATAAGTTCTGTGTTGCTAGCATTATTTGAATAGTTCGTTTTACTATATACTGAGCGTTTCAGATTTTCTATTACATCTTTTTATCATTGCAAATACTGCAAGTATTTGCAATCAATTTCCCGATATTTTCCAAGTGCTCTAAGAATCAATTTTCTTACCGAAAATATCGTACTAATCGTTATTGGTGATTGATTTTTGTTTTGCCCATAGCTCCTAATGGATAATATTACATTTCACGATATTTGCTTTAGCTTTGGTTGAAAAAAGATTTTTGTATTTTGACTTCTTGTTCCAGCAAAATTTCTATATACAGCGTATCCACCTAGTGCGTGCACGGAATATAATTCCATTCCTGAGCAATCCAGAGAAAAACTTTTCAAATAAAAAATATTCGGAGATAATTGCTGCACAACATAAAATTGTATTTAAGTATATAGGGTGTTCAGTTTCCGCTGCTCACGATACAAGTTTGGCTTTTTAAATGGAACTCCCCGTATATTATTATGATTTTAGATATCTCTCTTCAATTTATGGCAACTTTCACCAATATTCCCTATACCTATCTATCTTCGTTTTTGAGATAATTGACATAATTTAAGATTTTTGCGAAATGTCACTGTTTCTTTAATGGCCGATATCTTAAACGTCTCACACGCTAGGGTGGTGATTTAAATTTTATTCGATTGAGTATTTCTAAAAGTTGTTAGCAAGGTGTCGACGATTTTCTTATACTAACCAGATTCTACAAGATGGCTATCGATATCGTTGCCAACTTATCTCAATTTTTTTTAACGGAACGCCCTGTATATTTTCACAAAATATAGTAGAGAAGCTCTTCTAGAATCTTTTTTGTTAACATTTCCCTATATCTAAGATGCGTCCTTCTTTAGTAAATTAAACATAAATGTTTGCAGATAAGCTTTCCCTTTAAAAAAGTAGGGCGCTCTGACGAAATACTATAAAACTTTTGTTTCGCTAAAGATATCTATTCAAGCAAATGTGTAAACGTTATATTTTTTAATACAATTTTATCATCTACTCCAAGTAACCATCATTTTCCTATATACATTGTCTAGTAAGTTAACCAGCATGTATAAATAATGAATAGCGAAAATGCGTAGACAAACAACATAAAAGCAATAGATTTATTTAGCATCGCACACAAATTTTATATAATAAGAACATACTGAAAGTTGTTTAAAAACTATGAATTTCTCAAGGCAATGCATAACATGGACATTACACAAAATAATACTCCAGGGATAAATGTTCAATAACATGCAAGGAATCTCATTTCAGTGTGTATGAAACAAAATAGCGTTTACTTCGAATAGATGTAAAATTGTTTGCATAAATTAAATGTTACAGTTTATTTTTAATGAATATCGTTAGAAAAACAAAAGTTTATAGTATTTCTGCTGTGTTGAAATACTATAAACTTTTGTTCTCTCTATGAATTTTAGCAAATAACTTATCCGCGTGGCTTTATGTTTAATTTACTAAAGAGTAACACATTTTAAGTATAGGGAAATGTTTATAAAAAAATTCTATTACAGTTTCTCTATTAGATCACGGAAAAATATACAGGGTGTTTCGTTTAAAAAAAATTGAAATAGCATAAATGAAACATTGCAACGATTTCGATGGCCATCTTGTAGATTCCAATTGATATAAAAAACTTTTTCATGTATTATCTGAAACACCAAAAAATACTCAATCGAATAAAATTTGAATCACCACGCTAGCGTGTAAGGCGTTTAAGATATCGGCTATTACAGAAACAGCGACATTTCGCAAAAGTCTCAAATTATGTCAATTATTTCAAAAACTAAAATAGATAGGTCTGGGGAATATTGATGAAAATCATAATAATATACAGGCGTTCCATTTAAAAAAACAACACTTGTATCGCGCGCAGAGGAAACTTAACACCCTGTATACTTGAATATAATTTTATGTTGTGCAGCATTTGTCTCTGAATATTTTTTTATTTAAAAACATTTTCTCTAAATTGTTCAGGAAAGGCATTATCGTCCGTTCACGAACTAGGTGGACATACTGTGTATTGGAGCACTGCACGGGCTAGGAGAAGCCCGGCCCGCTCGGCTTTCGGCGGGCGGGCCTCGTCTCTTTTCATTGCGGGCCGGGCCTAAATTTGTACGGGCCTGACGGACCGAGAATGTTTTATTAAATACATCGAATGGATAAAACGTATGCAGTAAATACTGTTTAGTTTTTACGTTATCGTTTCTATTAACAATTTTAATGTACGCAATGTTATGTTACGTTTTCTTTTGGTTAAAGAAAATGTAAAAATGTTTAGAAATAAACAGTGCAGATATAATTACTTAAACAGGCTAAAATAATTTAGACGGGCCAAACGGGCCTAAATTTTCTAACGGGCGGGCCGGACGGGCCTTGTGCCGAGATAATGAACGCAACGGGCGGGCCGACTCCATACTGTAACGGTCCACGGGCGGGCCGGGGCATGAAAAATAGGCCCGTGCAGTGCTCTTCTGTGTATATCAATCGAAAAATAAAATCATTTTAAAAAAGCGTGCATCATATTGAATATTGTCAGGATTTGAAAATATTCTATGGTTTAGTTGAAGATTGTTGAGATTGCAGTCTTATAAATATTGTCAATACTTTCGATATTGTTGATAATTCCTAAATATTGTTGGGCTATTTTGGACTATTGGGATTAAAAATTAACTTTGTACACCAAAAATTTATGTATTTTTAATTCATCCTGTGAAACATATCGCTTTAACTATACTTTTTGTACAATAAAAATTATCGAATTTTATACTCCGAAATTCTATGTATTTCACAATTATTCGAACTGTTTTAGTTCCGTTTGAAAGAAAAGAAAAAAAGAAATAAAAATATGAAAAACAATTGCTTTTGATGATCAGATTGATCCAAATTGTGAACCATGGCATCTTCATTATTATCAATTCTATAACAATGTGGATTAAGATGCATTTAACAAAAAACAACTACATAACCTTTCAAGCTTTATTAATGTCTTTTTTGGTAAGAAGTTGGTGTCACCAGGCGTTGCTATGCCTCTACGAGATGACGTGCAATTTCTTTTAAGTATATGTAATTGAACTTATATTAATAATTGTCCCGTGTAGATTTTTTCGTTTAGTTCCTTCTATTTTTGCTGTTATATAGCTCATATTGAATAACCTATTTATTCTGTTTATATATTTTTTCGGAAAGTATTAATAATAAATAAAATACCTTGGATCTTATAAAAACCTCTGCTTGACCTGTGAATGTTTTATATAGTAGATTATAACACGCGCGTAAGCTTGCTGTAGGAAGATCAAGAACCTTTAGAGGGAATTTATGCATGAGAATTTAAACATATTTCCGAACGTTGGAACTATCTTCACGATGATATATTAAATATGACACCAGAGGGTATAAATAACGTATACAGTGATAGGTGTTCTTGATGTGTTAACGAATAAACTGAACAAGTGTGAGCCTAGAATTTTACTTTTTCATTTTTAACGTGTTTCTTCTAACATATTGACAAACATGCCTTTTCACAGGTACTTCAACATTATTTTATTTAACGATGTTCGTTCCCTTTTGAATATAGTTCAATTGCCGCGTTCTATTTGAAGGTGAACTTATTATTCCAATTTGAATTTTATAAAAAAAGCTTTATTTCAAGTTTGAATGGCTTTCTTAAAATTTTCACCAGAAAATATTAAAAACTGAAGTAGCAAATTTGGACAATTAGGAGTCTGGGGGTTAAACAAAACGGAATAAATTCAAATAATGGAGGCGTTGAAGATATCGTTTCTAAATTCTTGTGGTAACTAGATACTATGGATAAAGATTTATTTTACTTTAGATAGCCTTACCTTTTATTGAGAAATATCCGATTTTTCTGAATTTTCTAAAATATTCCACAAACGAGTGAATAACTGTGGAAAGAAGCTATAAAATATGTGTTACTTTATTATCTTGAGTAAAATATGTGGAAGCAGTAAAAGAAGGGTTGTTATTAAAAAAAATGTTAAATATGTTTGTGTTTCGACTCAGCTTTTCGGACACTCTATACAGGGTGTTTCATTAATAATTGTCCACACACTAACTGGAGAATCCTTGACCTAACCTATGACGATTTAACCTAAAACACTTAGATAAGATATTCCTCCTAACCGAGATACAGGATGTTTTACTCAAGAATTGAGATAGAATAGGACGACTAAAGATAAACGTATTTAAGTTTCAACAAAAAGATGATGAGATCTTCGAGTAATAAGTTCTGCACTGGGATAAAATGGTAAGATTTTAAGTTTAGTATTCTGAAATCTGAAGAGCCTGGTATTTAACTGAGTATCATCAGTAATTCTTACTAAAATATCATCATTCTGATCTACTGTAATTCTTTTTGGACGTCCTGCATCTCGCTTTGGATGGACCAGTTTCCGCTAATCGGTCGTAAATATTTTTCGGTTATAAGTAGCTTCCGGAACATCTCTAAGCAGTTGCCAGCAGTAGTCGGCAAGCATATTCACTGTACTTTTGGTACCGTTTCTCCATTTCTAATATGTCCTGATGAAACCTTTCACCGTGTTCATCACTGACATCTCCTAAGTTCGCAGGGAAAAAGTCCGAATGGGAATGGAGAAAATTAATTTTAAGAGACATGTTATATCCCATCGATTTGTATGCGTCTAAGTCTTCTATTAAATCCCTGTAGTTTTCAGCCCGATAATTTCCTAAGAAATTCTCGCAGACCAATTTAAAGGTACTCCATGCTATTTTCTCCACCGGCGCCAAAATTTCTTCAAAAGCAGCATCTCTAAATAAATTACGAATCTGAGGACCTACAAAAATTCCTTCCTTGATTTTCGCCTCACTTAATTTTGGAAAATTCCACCTAAGATATTGAAATCCTCTTCCTGATTTGTTCATAGCCTTAACGAATTTGTTTATTAAACCCAGTTTTATATGTAATGGTGGTAACATTGCTTTAGAAGGATCAGCAAGCGGTGGATATTTCACACTTTTTACCCCAAGCTCTCGTGTTGTTCTTACGGGCCAATCCTTTACTTCATAACGGTGTTCTTTGTTCCTACTGTCTCATTCACATAGGAAGCAACAATACTTAGTGAAATCAGGCTGCATTCCCGTTAGCATTCCTATAACTTTGAGATCAGCCGAGATCTGCCAACCATGCCTTGTATAATTTAAAGCTCCAAGAAGGGTTTCCATGTTTTCGTAGGTTTCTTTTATGTGTGTAGAATAGGCCACTGGTACCGAGGGATATATATTTCCATTATGCAGAAGTACGGCTTTTAAACTCCGTTTAGACGAATCTATGAATAGACGCCATTCCTGGGGCACGTGTTCTCTTCTACTTTGTGAAAAGAAGGATGAAAATTGAAAAGTACGTTTTTTAAAATACGTTATTTTTACATCGGGTTGTAAAAGATGCCAGCCACTCAGTCGGGAAGATAAAAGTTCGGATATAATAATAATAATATATCGTTACCTTTTATTGACGTCCTGATGTCCACTGCGACAAACGCGGTTTACCGGGGCAGTAGTATTTTGTCGCAGTGGACATCAGGGCGTCAATAAAAGGTAACAATATACTATTTTTTAATAATATCATATCTCACGTACCTACTTTTGCGCGATACGCCTCTGACGTTGCACTCGAAGAATCTTAATAATTATATATGTACACAATTTTATGAACAAATTAAAGCATTGAAATGCAAAGGAGATTTACCGGTATGATTTATTGCTAAATAAATAGCATACGTATCATGGTACTCAAGGCAGCTAGGTGATAGAGTAAAACCTAGATTATTTTCGTGTTTCCCTCATAAAAAAAGACAAAAATCACCTAATAACATATTGGAGAAAATTTCATTGTTGGACAGTGTTATCATTATTAACTGAAAGCAGGTCGGCAATGAGTCCGCGTGCACAATGTTAATCAAAAAATATTTAACCATATACGAAATAAATCGCGTTTAATAAAATTCACATCACATCATATGAACGCAAAAAAGTTATTGAGTTTCATTTGCGGGTGAATATCAAGTGGATATATTTTTTAATTTTTTAAAAATATTTACCTGTTTATAAGTTTCTCCGCTAAATTATATTGATTATGTTTTAAGCGTGGGCTAAATAAACTGATAAATTAATAATTCTGTTTTTAAATTGTCAATGCACATTTTCTACATTAATATCAACCCTGTTTATGCGAAACGACAAATATTTTGCGGGATACAAAGTTTATAGGTTCAATTAGATTAATTATGATATTCAGGTGGTTTTAATAATATTAAAATTTACCGTTTAGTATTTTAAACACGTTAATACATTAATAAATAATTTCTGGAATTATCTGCATTACATTATTATTTTGATTAATTGTTGGGATATTATTAATTTATTAGGCAACATGAAGCAAGATAAATACATTGTTTCCATGAGTGGACAAATTGTGTGTAAGGGGTTTTCATTTTCACTTTATATCATTTAAGCTTCCCCATTTCCTCTCATGTCACTCCTCCTTTTTCGGAAGCTGTTCAACTTTCATCCCTTCAAAGTTTTCTAGGTCGTCCTCTTTTTCTTTTTCCTGTTTTTTTTTTAGTTTCAAGCACTTGCTTTACTAATCCTTTCCTTCCACATCCACATTACATGTCGTAGCCATCTTAGTTTTGCTTGTTTTATTGACACTTCTGTAGGAGCAATGTTTAGATTCTTTCTGAATATTTCGTTTCGAATTCCATCTCATTTTGTCTTCCCTTCTATTTTTCGCAGGAACCTCATTTCGATACTATTTAACTTGCTTTTTTGTATCTTGTTTGTTGTCCATGTTTCGCTTCCATAATTTAATATTGGCTTCATGATTTTTTGACAATTTCTGTTTTATCGTAGTGGGGATTTCTTTTCTACTTAGGAAACTTGTTTTGATACTCTTGGATAGTTGCCCGTTTTCACTAATTTTTCATTTATTTCATCTTTTAAATTTCCTTTGCTGTTGACCATTACCCCCAGGTATCTAATTGTTCTAGATTTTTGTCTTCAAGCTTCATATCTGTGTATATATGTGTACAGAGTGATTCTAAACTATTGTATTTACTTTTCGTATGTATGTATGTAATTTTTTTGCATTTTGTAATGTTGCGTATAATATCTAAACCAAAGCATTTAATAGAGTTGTCCGTAAATGACAGTGTTAATAATGATTGAAAAGAATATAAGTCGTAAGTTTGATCCTTAAGGCATCTCAGATACTAGATGCAAAGTATTTTCTATTTCTTTTTTTTTTAAATGGTGTAGTGGTCCGTTTGATGAAATGCCTTTTTCAAATGGTATGCATAACTGTCCAAATATCCTAGCTTATTCAAAATTTCAGAATGTATAACTAGTTAACATGGAACAAATGCTCACAAACCTTGTCCAACCGAAGTAATCTATTGTATTTCGAAATTGTAGATATTGTTTTATAAAATACCTGGTTAAAATTATTTTTAATCATAATGAGTACTAGGTGCTAGAGAAATTAGTGTGGTTTTTAACTAATGGTATTATTATTGAGACGGGAGATGGCGTTGATGCCTTATAGTAGGTGGGGAACCTAGAATTTTCTTCTCTCAATTCAACAGCCGTGAAGAATACCCTACTGCAGAGAATCTGTTTTGCCGTCTCCAGATCCCCTTTGCATAGATGACAGAATTGATCTTCAGCTTTTTCTAGTTTACGTAAGTGATATATTAGAGCTGCATGACTCATCAATAATTCTGTCAACATTCTGAGATCCCTTTTGCTGAAAGATTTTTGCTCGCTTTGTTCAGCCCGATATGAATCATTTCGCCTGATTTTTGTCCAGGTACGTTTTGTCCTTTTGATTTTCTTCCCATTTCTTAATTTCCTGGTTTACGTGTCTTCTAGACCACAGTAGGGGTTTAGACCAATGAAAGGCATATTCGCTGCTTTTTTGGCCAGGTTATCGACTCTACCATTTTTCTCAATCCCTTGGTGGCTTGAGACCCACTGCAGAGTAACGTGGTTTTTGCGTCCCAATTACCTTAGATTTTGTATACATTCGTGTATCAGGTCAGATTCATATGTGCAGGCTTTGAGACCCTTTCCTACTAATAGTAGCACATCCGCATCAGGTGCATGTCTCTATAGTCTCTATACCTACTTTGATACAAGCAAGTTTAAGCTGCTCTTTGGCTTAGCTTTTTAGCCTCTCAATAGCTTCAATATTATTTTTAGTTCACCTTTCCTGGGAGATCCTACTATCTTTGCAAAATTCTTGGTGAAATTGCTACAAAATATTATAGTTTGTTTCCGCATGTTTTTTAGTACGAGTACTTTTCTTTTTAGTGCCCTAAATTCCATACAAATGTACATATTAGGCCAAATTCACCCATTGATCTAAAATGGCTTTAATACTGCCAAACTATGCTACCCAAGTACTTACAATAATAAAACAATAATTTCTTTCTTCTTTACTTCATACCCTTATTTTGTTTGAAGTAATGAGATCTCAAAGACGTTGTTTTCTCATTATGGTTAGGCACAAATCAAATAATAGAAAACATTTATTTCAGAGTGGTGTATGACTAAAGTTGTAATTTTATATTCAATCAACAATTGGTCTAAAATTGAGTGTTAGAATTAAGGTAGTTCTTTAACGAAGTTAAATAATACGTAGGATAACTTTATTACAATAAACTAATAAAATGTCAAAATGACTAAGTCCTAATAAATATAGTTATTAAGTACAAATACTGGACAATAGGCAATAGTTTTAGCATAGATACCTTGTTCAGAAAGTCAAATAACTTTAGATTTAATCCTTCTAAAATTATTAACATGGCAACGAATTGGTTTCCGTATCTAGGTCGCACTGTCAATATGAAGATATCCATTTTGCTAATTAATATCTCCCTTAGCTATGAACGCACTGGAATATGTATGGTATATTACCTAAACAGATTTTTTACTTTTGTGTTCGTATACGCGTTAGGTGCAAATTCGAATTTCAAACAGTACTGGTGGCTATACCAGTGCAAATTTTAGAATGATCGACTCCGGTTTAAAAACAAACACGTCACGACGAGCGCCTAGTTCAACAAGCTCCGTTTGATTAGTTTAATCAATTCGTTGCCGGTAACTTCGATATCAAGTTTAACTGGGGTAAGATCTTGATCAATTAATACGCCTGTCAATATCCCACGTACTCCTTTTTAAAATTGGTGCCTTTTTTGTCGCTGCGAGCAATGATCAAATATTTATACGAACTTGAGCCAAATTAACTTTGCGGAAGTAGGTACTAAAGTTCCTTTAAATGCTGGACTGTTTTATTTTACGTCCAAAATTTGTGTTTTCTTTCCTGTAAGTTATTCCTATTTTGAAAAGGGAATCAGGATATAATTCCCCCAATATATTTCAATAGTAAAAGCACATGTTATTAAATAAATTTTTAATATTTGAATACATTTTATTATTTGATGACGAATGAAACAAATGAAAGGTATTTATACTTCCATTGGCGGGAGACACCAAATGCAAGTTGGGAATTTTCCGTGATATGGTTCTAAGGTTTTTGGTGGGAATGTTAAGGCAGACGAATTAGCCCGAGCAGGCTCGTCAAATACTAACAGAAACCCAAAACATTCGGTGGACATAGCATATACGGTAGTTAAAGCAACTACTAAACAATGAGAAAATGATAAATCTCAAGACTGGTGGAAGAGTATCCCAGGTCAGAGATAGGCCAAGCAATTTCTGATTGGACACAGGCCTACTAAGCAGGGACAGAAAGTCTGTTAGAACAATAGCAGGTCTGCTAACAGGACATTGTATGCTTAAGAAACATGTGTGCAACTTAGGCCTGACAGAGAAAACAGCGTGAAGATTCTGCCATGTGGAAGAGGAAACTGCCGTCCACGTGCTGTGCGATTGTACAGCACTAGCAGGAATATGGCTCTTAGAAGTGGGATCGGAATATCCAAAAACCGAAACCTATGCAGAGGAATCACTCACAAGCTAACTAATGGAGGAACCACAATAGATCTGAAAAGGTCGCAGTGGAATAGGTCAAGAACCACCTCGAGAATGAATCTGAATCTGAAGGCTTTTGGTTTTGCTAATATGAGTTCTGCTCTCCAGAAATTGAACGCATTGGGCATTAAGGCTGATGTGGTGCAGTTGTTTAAAACATACACATGACGTACAAAATCATTGCTGCTAATGTGGGACGTACAGTAAGTGAGTCTCTTAATTTAGAGCGTCGTCTAGTTCAAAACTTGATTCTTGGCTCATATATTATCACTATTTCCGAGATAAAATTACAGAAAATACGGTTGTTACCACGCATTCCGAAGAGGCAAAGTTCATAATGTATAAATTTTGGGGCAGGAACCCTTGTATTTTTAAAACAAGAACAATTTATACTAAGAACTATAACAGGTTTATTTATTCTAACAAAATATTTAGTTGCCCTAACAACAATTACAGTAGGATTTAACATAAGTGTTGCTGTCACATATTTTACAGTAAGAAATGTATAAACTGTTCTTACAAGGGTTGCTGTCTCAAAATTTTTCTCTCTGTATTGTCTAAAATCGAAAGATTTGCTGAGTTCTCAACACTAGCAAGACAAATGCATTCGTTCCTGTGTAAATACAGAGAACTAAAATATAAGTGCTGTACATCCTTCGAAATACTAGATTGATTTTATATTTTTAAAAATAGTCTGTGTATATCCATTTTCGTAAGTGCAATGCAATGAAAATGTGAAAAATATCTATTTATCGGAAAAAATATAAAACGTACTGCATAAAACGGCAAAAATCGTAAGTAACGATATATTTGAAAGAGGAAATTAATTAAGAATCAGAATAAAAGAGAAAGTTGTTACTATTCTATATATGGGCAATATAATAATTTTTATTTATTGTTGGGTATAATAATTTAACGAATGTAAAAGAAACGGTAAGTTTGCATAATAAACAATTGTAAAGATATTAATAATATTAAACACACAAATATGTTATTTTGAAGAAAATTACAACAATTTGTTAGTTATTTGTTACTGTTCGAAATTATACTCTTAGATTAGATTAGATTTAATATCGAGGTGGTTCTTGACCTGTTCCACTGCGACCTTTTCAGATCTATTGTGGTTCCTCTATCATTAAATCAATTACGTTTGCTTTGCCAGACCTAGCAGCCTAGCAGCCATAGGTTTCGGTTTTTGGATATTCCGAACCCACTAGTAAGAGCCGTATTCCTGCTAGTGCTGTACAATCGCAGAGCACGTGGACGGCAGACTCTTTTTCCTCCTGGCAGAATCTACATGCTGTTTCCTCTGTCAGGCCTAAGTTGCTCATATTCTTCTTGAGCATGTGGTGTCCTGTTAGCAGGCCCACTATTGTTCTGACAGACTTTCTGTCCCTGCTTAGTAGGTCTGCTGTAAATTTAGCCCTGTGTCCAGTCAGAAATTGCTTGGCCTGTCTCTGACCCGGGATGCTT
The DNA here is from genome assembly GCA_029619315.2 of Dynastes maya. Classification (NCBI taxonomy): domain Eukaryota; kingdom Metazoa; phylum Arthropoda; class Insecta; order Coleoptera; family Scarabaeidae; genus Dynastes; species Dynastes maya. The sequence continues at coordinate 40,074,716 of JAROYE020000006.1, read as the reverse complement.
TTCCACAAATTATACTCTTGCTTCAACTACTTTCAACGTCCTTTACAATTTCAGAAAATCATTTTTATCAAATTTCAGTGATCGTTTTTTAATTTTACACTCTATACTGATTTAGACTTTACCGACGTATCTAGTGTTGATTACCACGCCAATGATGGATTTTATAAAACTAGTTTTTTTTTTGTATCTAATATCTAGTTGTGTTAAAACTCTTTACAGACATACACAGAATCCTAAAACTTATGAAATCGTTTCAAATACTTTAACAAACTGTTAATAAATATTTCTAGTCCCTACTACTACTGACATAAAACGAAAAATCCAAGCACGATTAAATTCACAATGTGTTTCTCTTAAAGCATCACAAATTTTTTTGTGGATAAAATCCACTACAGTTGATCAATTTTGCATTGCATACGAAGATGGTATGATAAATATCTGTATTAAGGAATGATAAAACACCAAGGAGTACGGCGGTCGTTAGGAACTAACACGTGATTTCAAACTGTCGGGATGACGACCATGGTCGAAAAATGTAACTCTTCAAAAATGTCACCAATATTTCGCTTTTATTTAAAGCTTCATCAGGGTCACAAATGAGTTAAACTAGACAGACTGTCCAGTAGTTCACAAGTTCGGTCTGTCTACTTGAACTTATTTTTGACCCTAATGAAGCTTTGAATAAAAGTGAAATTTAAGAGTTACATTTATTGGTGAAATTTAAAAGAGTTACATTTTTCTGAAACCTTGGTCGTCATCCCGACAGTTTGAAACCACATGTGTCAAGAAGACAAAGCAATTATTTTGCATTTATAATAGCAATAATAATAAGTTTATTGGCCTCACAGTACAAAATACAAATACAAAATGAAAATGAAGGAACCAAAAAAATTACATTTAATAAATTTATTTCTTGACATAGTCTCCTTGTAGCTCTATACATTTAGTCCAGCAATGTTCCAACTTTTTTAAGCCATCCAAATAATAAGGTGTGTCGAACTCTGCAAAATAAGGCTCTGTTTCGGTAATGACCTCATCATTTGACGTGAACCGCTTTCCGCCAACGGATTTTTTCAAGTTTGAATAAAGAAAGAAGTCACAAGAGGCCAAATCTGGCGAATATGGTGGATGGGGCACCAATTCGTAGCGTAACTAGACTAGTTTTGCTGTCGCAATTCCCGATGAGTGGGCCGGGGCGTTATGTTGACGATAGAGATTTTTTTTCTTCGCTAGGTGGGGCCTTTTTCTCTTTAGTTTAACGTCGAATCGGTCCAATAAATCAGCATAGTATTATCCCATGATTGTCCTTCCCTTCTCCAAATAATCCATTAAGATTATGCCTTGTGGTTCCCAAAAAATCGTCGCCATAACTTTTCCGGTTGATGGAATCGTCTTCGCCTTCTTCGGTGCACATTCGCAGGGAAAAACCCATTTTGCCGACTGACCTTTGGTTTCTGGCGTGTAGTGATGTTTCATCTACAGCCACATAATTCGTATTGCGCTTAAACATGCCCAAGCATTACTTTGAAGTTATCACGCGATTCCGTTTTTGATCAATCGTCAGCAGACGCGGCACCCACCTCGCCAATAGCTTTCTCATACTCAATTTTTCGTGAAGGATGTTTTGTACACGTTCAATTGAGATGTTTACCATATTAGCAATCGACGGTCTGCTAATACGATATCATGAACATATTGATCATTTCGGTCGTAGTCACCTCAATGGGACGACTTGGCCGCTCCTCGTCAAACACGGGTGTTCGGCGACGCTTAAGTTCATTAAACCAGTATCTGATGGTAGTCATCGAAGGTGGATGGTCCTGTATCCAACTTCTCTTTGATTTCTGCACACGCTTACCCATGCAAAAAAGAAATCGAATCAGTGACCGGTATTGTTCTGTTTCCATGATTTCACAAATACAGAAACTTTCTCATTTTCAACAACTCGCAAAACAAGACTACTGGATGAATCTCTCCGAAATTTTGACAGACATCGACTAAAGAATAGTACTCACAGTCGGTAATGCAGGTTTTGATTCAAAGCGCCATCTGTCTCCAAACACAGGTACTTCTCATGCCATCCTAGTATACGCCGTTTTGTGCACGTGAGAGGTCTACGAAATTTCTGACATGAAAGTTGAACGGCGCGACTATGTAAATATATATGTTGTACATTAAAATTTATTAAATACATCCTTGTAAATAGTTTGCAATATTTACCCTAGTACCTTAAATTACATTATGATCCACAAACAAATAAATTAATGTAAAATATTAAAAGTTTCAAATGTTTTCTAAATAAACGGTAATTAAAGTATTTTTTTTTTAATTTCAGGACTATTATTCCCCACTTCAAGAAGCCATTCCATATGGTAAGACCGCAACTTTTCTAAATAAATGTTTAAGCTTTTTCCAGCAAATGTAAATATTTTCGTACAATTTATATTATGTATCAATGCTGTAAATATAACGCAATAATTTTATGTATTTTTTTTGTAAAAATCAACGCATTTTTCTGAGTGTAAACAAAGCTATCTGCGCTTGGTGCTTGTAAATATAATAAATTGTTTTTAGACACAGATGTAGTAGAGTGTGGTATAAGTATTCCACGTCACGTACATTTCTACGTTCTGTTGAATAAGAAAATATCAACATTCTCAACATTTGTGCAAACGGTTATGTTTATTGTTATATCTCTAACGTTGGAAGCTGTAATTCAAGTCAGGACGAAACAGGAAAATGTGTATATTTAGTCTCAATAAATTATATACACATACTATATAATTTGATCTGATACGAAAGATTTTTTCCATACGTGCGTACATATGTTGTAAGTTCTTGTTCTTTGTCTTCGTAAAAGGAAATGTAAATTTAAAAAGGAAAATCGTTTGTGAATCATTTTTTTTTATATTTAATACGATCTGCTCATCTTGCTTCTTTTGAAAGAAGAATACATTTTACAAACAATTGTCTCCCAACGCATTAACAGTATACTAAATAAGTCTATTCCGTCTTAAATGGAACCAGGAACATGAAAAACAGAAAAATAAGGTACTCATTTTAAATCCCGATTACCAATTAGGGTCATTCCGATGAAACTGTGCATTTTCTACAACGATTTTGAGAAATAATAAAAAAGATATTTTGATAACTGGCTTGCTATTTATTATTTCAATACCACATACTTAAGCATACAAGCTAGATAACAGAGCTTAATTATTATTTTCTAAAAAAAAAGCAAAATTAAGATTCAAAGAATTAACGGTAGTGAGAGATAATTAACGGAAATGAGAACTAATAAGTGATACATAAAAAATACTTTAAAAAATATATATAATTATTAGTCGGTAGTTACCAAACTAAAAATATATCTAACCATAAATAAAACACTAAAAACCAGGAAAAATTAGGCATTATGACGCCGTCTTTATAGCAAGTGGTAAGTTTTTAAATATATATTGCTGTCTATTTTTGACAGTTGGAGTTGACAATACAAACAGTACTTCAGTTTTCATAATTACGGAAATATCATCTCTTTTGGGAACAGTGATTTGTCAACATCATATTTACATAGAAACTTAATAGATCAAAATCAGAATTAATGGCAAGAATAAAACCTGTAATTTTTGTCAGTTTTCTTTTACCTCATAAGCCGAACCATGAATATATGTGGATCATAAAGTGTTTTAACGCGATTAAAATATCAAGTATATCCTGTTTTGTACACTGTACCTCTTCTTTTACAGTATTATTTTTTTCTTCCATGATAATGACTTCAATTTTCTTGGTAAACCATTTTTCATATTTCACAATTCCTTCTTTCTCAAATTCCGATTTATTAACGCAAATTTTGCATGTTCTTTCTGAAAACTATTTGTTTTCGTTTCTTACTTCCCAGCATAATTCCTTTAACAAATCATCAGGATTTTAATTCTTTTGCTTGTGGTTATTCGTTTTTCTGACAATTTAAAACTGCCATTTCTTTGCATTAAGCTCCTAGGCCCAACAAGGACTTAAATCGATATTTTTTTAATAATTTTTCCTTCTACATTTCATGCAGAAGTTCTTTTCCCCGAAACGATTTGCTTTTCTTGAAAATTTACGAGGGATGATCGTAAAATAAGGTTCCCATATTTTTTAAAAATAGACAGCATTCTTTATTTCCTTAACATAACACATCGTTTTAAAGGTAAAAGCTTAAGCTATTTTTCAACATAATCGCCATTTCTATCCAAGCATTTTTGCAGACGGTGCTCCAACTTCTGTATCCCCATGTCGTAAAATTCTGCCGCCAGTCCTTTCAAGAATCGAATAACCTTTTCTTTCAGGAATCCGAAGAGCGAGTTGACAAATGGTGACCCTCCGATCTTCAAGCAGTATGCTCTCGACCTTTTCAACGATTTCCTCTGAAACTGATGGTCTTCCGCTCCGCTCTTCATCGTGAATTTCCGTCCGACCTCCAGTGAATTCCCTACACCATTTGCGGACGTGTTGAACAGCTATACACTTTTCTCCATAAATTTCGGTTAATTGACGATGAACGTCTATAGGTGAAACCCCATTCGCGTTTAAAAAACGTATCACAGCGCGAATTTCGCACCTGGTGGTAGCGCCGATCGGGAGTTCCATCTCGGACGGCTGCTTAACTAACACTGAGCGGCGTAGCGAGACGGGAGTGGTACGTATATAAAGTGGGAGAGCTGTTGCACACGCCAATATTGTCGGACTTCGCCTAACACGTCTTATTGCTGCTGTAGGGCTTTGGGAACCTTATTTTACGATCATCCCTCGTACTTTTAGCTGCCGTTGAATAGCTTCAGCAAACACTAAACATCTTTTTACATCAGGAGTAACTTATTGTTCTTTGAGCATATCATTTACTATTTTGTTAGGTGTATTTGGTAACTTTCTTTTAACACTTTCACTTTCTTTTTGTATTTTCAACTCTTTTCTCATTCTTAAGCTCTTCTCTATTCTTTCGCTGCATGACTGCCCTGAACAGCTTGTCTGAGACCAAGTACCGGTACAGTTTTCTGGGGTATCATAGGCTCTTCAAATGAAACTGGGCTGGCAGGAGTGGTATTTTCTTCTAATATCCTTTTAAACAATTCTCTCTTCTTTTTTTTGTCATATGATTTTTTTGCTTTGGAGTCTCCACTGTTTTCTTGCTTTTCTCTATCATTCATCTCACCTATACTTTTAATCTTCCCAACTTCTTTTCTAGCCATATACCTCTCTCGTTCCTTTCTTTTTTGTTGTTCATGTAAAACTGGATCGTTTCTAATTCGGCCACGTAATTTTTTCATGCAATTCTTTGATCGCTGGTTTTGTAATTTTCTGGATTTTTCTGTTTTGTTTTTGTTTTTCTTTTTATAGTTTTCCTTGGTACTAGCCATCTTCTAGTTTCTTTGTAATTTACTGACATTTTCTTTAAATTCCAGTTTCTTCTTACTTCCGTTAATTTATTTTCACCTCCGTTAATGCAACCGCAGTGAGGTTAACGGAAGTGAGACTTCATTTCAAATTCGCTGTGGTTGTTGAGCAAATTAACCTAAAAAGTTTCAATTTTTCAGTAACGTAATTAATAGCAAACAACATAATTAATGATTATATAATAGCTTGACCTCTTTTTAACATTAACAGTAGTGAGAATTATGCTTTATTTGGTATGAAATGTCGTTTAAAACACGATAAAACTAATAAATTTTCACGTTTAAAACTTGAACAGACATGGGCAGTATCACTTTATCATTAAAATGAATAACGACAATTTGAATACTCTTCTAGCGCTATCCAGCGAGTTTTTTGTTAATTTAGATGTTTTATTAACGGAGGTGAGGAAATTAGTGAGGACAGTGACATTTAGTTTATTTTTGGGAAAATTTGTTTTGGAATTTAAAACAACATTATGGGGATGTTAATTTTTTGAGTTTGGTTTTTAAATTATGTTTAAGGTATAAACCTTTAACTGTAATATAGAGATACAATCTGCATTTAAAGTTTAGATTTCAGTACCTGGGACAGTTAATGGAGATGTGATCTCACATACTTTTAACGGCAAAAATTTCTTTTAAATATTATAAAAAATCTAAACAAAGGAAGTATTCTGTAAATTTCCTACAAGAACTGTCTCTAAAGTAACTTTAATTCCGAAAGTTTAAGCAGGGGCCGCAATATGCAGAGTTTTATTGGAACGATCCATTAATGAGTTTTTTTCACAGAGACAATCATTTGCATCAAAATAAACTCCATTTACATCGACGCTTGTGGAAAAACAATTCTTGGAATTCATTGAAACGTTCATTTGAATAATATTCGTCCATAATTTATTTATAATCTGTACCACCAAATACGTGACATATTGCACCAGAACTACATTAAATTTCCTCTGCACAGAAGAGTATTGTTTAACTAATGAAATAACAATTCATAAAGAGTAGAGAGTTCATATGAATATCGAAATGATTTATGCAAATCATCTCGATGTTTTGTTTAGAGCTCCACACTGAAAATTACATAAAGTGTAGAGCCGTGAAATTTTATTTTTTCAAGTGTAGGGCAATATAAGCGAGTGACGTTTCTGTCACAATGTCCTGCATTTTTTATTTCTCTCTGCCAATAAAACATTTTGGAGGAAATAATCATATGGTGCTTTGCTTTACATAGTGATATAATGTAAATATACTTAGCACTACTTGTTTTGTTATAAATTCTTACCACTGCTCTGTAAATTTAAAGCAACTTAGCTGTAGCAGGTTTACCACTTAAAACGCACTATGTCCATGTAAATAAAGTGTGGCTAGGTGTACTTGGCTGTATTCTGTTAAACACCAATAAATACGTGTTTCTGTTAAAATCTAGAACAATGGCTAAAACTAACACGAAGTTTGGATAGTATCGGAGGAGGCAACTTAAATGGACGAAGTTTAGACAGTATTGGTGGAGGAAACTTAGTTGGAAGAAGTTTAGACAGCATTGGCGGAGGAAATTTAGTTGGAAGAAGCTTAGACAGTATAGGAGGTGGCAACTTAAATGAACGAGTAGACAGATTGGCGAGCAAACTTAAAGAGAAGTTTAGACAGTATTGGAGGAGGCAACTTAGTTGGAAGAAGTTTAGACAGTATTGGAGGAGGAAACTTAATTGGAAGAAGTTTAGACAGTATTGGCGGAGGAAATTTAGTTGGAAGAAGCTTAGACAGCATCGGAGGTGGCAACTTAAATGGAAGAAGTTTAGACAGTATTGGAGGAGGCAATTTAGTTGGAAGAAGTTTAGACAGTATTGGAGGAGGAAACTTAAATGGAAGAAGTTTAGACAGTATTGGAGGAGGCAACTTAAATGGAAGAAGTTTAGACAGTTTGGAATACACTTAGTTGGAAGAAGCTTTAACAGATCGAGGTGGAAATTTTAATAGCGAAGTTTGGACAGTATTGGAGGTGGACAATTAAGTGGAAGAAGCTTAGACAGTATTGGAGGAGGAAACTTAAATGGAAGAAGTTTAGACAGTATTGGCAGGTGGCACCCTTTAAAAGGAAGAAGCTAGACCAGTTGGAAGTAACTCTTAAACGGAAGAGACTTAACAGATCGGTGGACACAAATGGATAGCGAACCTGGATAGCATTGGCGGTGGACACTTGAATGGAAGAAGTCTCGACAGTATTGGTGGAGGTAACTTAAACGGAAGAAGTCTCGACAGTATTGGTGGAGGTAACTTAAACGGAAGAAGTCTCGACAGTATTGGTGGAGGTAACTTAAACGGAAGAGAAAGTTCTTTGGACAGCCCATAGAGGTGGTGGTTGAAAATTTAAATTGGAAGAAGTTCGTTTGGACAGCAGTTGGTGGTGGAAACTTGAACGGATCGGACGTGGAATTTAAAAATCTACGTTGTTCCTAACACGACACTGTTTCCAAAAAAAGAAAAGATTATTAGTTTATTAGTACCTGTTGAAATTTCGTTGTTTTTATTTTATAAGCTATCGTATGTATGTTAAAAAAATACAAAAATATAGAATGTTGAAGACCAACTAATTACTTTTTTTATAAGAGGCATATAAACGCGTCTCGTAAAACACGCAATTTCTTCAATTTCTCTTAAAATTTCAGACGAATATAGAAATCCTTTCAGCGCAGATAAGCAAAGTGTGGATCATGCATTCTTGGGAGGACCATTGAAGAGGATGCAGGCTCATAGGTAGTATGTAAACTACAAAATAGATCAAATTGCAATATGGGCGAAGTGAAGAACTTGATTATAACGAATTTTTAGCAGAAAACATTAAAATAAAAAAAAAATGTATTCTTCTCGTGAATTTTTAATGTTGTCAATTATTATTCACTTCGCCTTATAGCAATATTAGGTGAAGTGAATGATTTAATTTTATTGTCTGCTAGTTTAGTGAAATTTATAATTCAGAAAAACGAATTACTATTATTCACTTTGCTACTATAGTTATATTGTTGTTATCACCTACAAATGTGTTTCTTAATGAATCTTTTTACAACCAGCAACTTTAGGCAGGTTTGCCAAAAATTCCCAAAAGCTTTGGCACACTTTCATGTTATCACGTTTCGCAAGATGATCTCATGGGTTGTAGAAGTGAATTCTAGTGCTTATAATAATTCGAAATGCAAATGCTCCAAAAGAAGTACAACTTGGGCATATACTTCTCCATATAGATTTTTTCTAAGTAATAAAAATACCATTACAATATACAATTAAACAGGTAGTTGGATCACTTTACATTTCTTGAGAAGCCATAAAGCTTTCAAACATCGCCATTGATCAAATTCATCACTTCACCCTTAAATATTACTTTATCAGTGCAGAATTTAAATGAAAAATTCCTGTTTCAAATAGCGGTCAATTGTCAAGACTTTTTGGATCGCGATCGGCGCTAGATTCCCTTGTAGGCATGGGTTTTGGTCGTGCTAGAAAAAATGAAGATCATAAAGAACAAACAAGGTGGTATATAGGATGATATGTTATTATTTATCCATTATCTTTACATCTAGATCCTAATTAATTATATTTTTATTTTTTATAACAGGTATAGCAGGACATTGAACAGTTTAGTACTTGGAGGTGGTTTCAAGAGATCTGGTCAAAAATCATTAGGGTAAATATGTTTTTCTTTTCATTATATAAGATGTACAATCTTTGGAAAGCAGTTTCTTTAGAGAACATTATTCATATCTGTTACCCTGGATAAATTATAATGAAGAGAAATTCAATATACATATGTTCTAAACCACGTATCCTCCGATTGTATACCGCGATGTGTTGGGGGAACGCTAAAAACTTGGCAGACCAGGAAGGTTAAGATCCGCTGCTGTAGGCATGTGCTTTATTACAAACATCTTGGTAATAAATTGGAGGCAGTAGATGAAAGAGGTTATTTCGGCAGCTTCTCATGATTCTATTAGGCCTAAACAGGGCAGATAGTTTGATGAAGGCTTTAACGCTTGTGTATCTACAGAGCTGACTCTACTTGTATTGTAATATATAGAGCAAATGAGTTTAATACAGAAATAGCCTGTCGAATATCCTTATTTGAAACTTGTTAAACATAGAATTTAGGAAATTTTAATTTAAAATGAATTTTAACTTCGAAGCATTTATTAACGTAGGTAAAATTTGGAAGCTTGATGATTTAAATTTATATTAGAAATGCGTATTGTTAGTTAACATTTACCTAACACAAAGTAGGCAATTTTTTTGACATTATGTTTCCCTTGTCCGTATTATTTTATTGATGAAGGTCGTTTACAGTCCTTGGCCATGGAAATAGGACCATTTGAGAAATATTGAATTTATAAGAATATTTAGTAAATATAATTTTAATTTCGAAAAATCTATAAAAGCATAATTGCTGTTTTAGTAATACATTTAGTAATACACTATGGCCACAGATAATTACTGGTTATAAAAACAATGCTTAAGGGTGCAATAAACCGATTAAGCACCTGAATCACGCCTCTTTCCATTCGTACGTGAAGATGCACAAAAAGGAGGTGTATCACATCAAACTGTTCTGAGAATTGCGAAATGAATTAAGGAGAATATTCCTAGTACAAGTAGTGGCAGAACATACTGTACAGGCAAACGCAAAACAACTGTAAGAGAACATCGTTTTTTATCCAATAAAGGTGTTCATGTTCAATTCTTAGTGGGGAAGGTATACAAATATCAGCCCGAACAGTTCGTAGACGTCTTCATGAAGTGGGTTTGAAATACAAACATCCGGCAAAGAAGCCAAGACGACATCAAAAATGAAAGTGATACGATTTCAATGGCCTAAAGAATATAAAAAACATACAGTTGAAGATTAGGGAAAAGTAAGTTTTATTCACCATCTATAGTTTTGGTCAAATTCATCCTCATAATTCATAAAAGTGCTAGCAGAGAGAAGCCAATTTGTTCGTCGACGTTCTTCAGAGCGTTATAAAGAAGCATGTACACCTCCCATCTCTAATGGTTTGGTCGTGTATTACGACAGAAGCACCGGGACCACTATATTTCGTTAACGGAATATTGGAACAAAAACAATATAAAAATATTTTGCAAAACTATTTAATACTTTATATTGGTTCATTTGATCCGACTCAAGAACTATATACTTTCATGCACCGTGTCATAAGACAAAAAATGTACTACTTTGGCCAGGCAATTCACCAAATATAAACCCAATTGAAAATGTGTGGATTGTCTTGAAAAACATTGTAAGTACACGAAACTCAACTACAAAGGAAGAATTGAGGGGCTCAATGCAATAAATAGGCAAGTCCACTTTTGCAAACTTTTTAGGATAGCTTAAAAACGTCTTATAGTGTAATATACTGGAAACACTTACTATTTTGTGAATGCATAATGGCGATTATTGTTTAAAGATTTAATTTCAATGTTAACAGACGTTATTTTTACTTTTGTATCTTTGGAAAAAAATTGGAAATCTTGGACATGTACACTTTATGCCAAGTAATGAGGAAAATACGGCAAGTGATGATAATAAAATGCTTTCAAATAACTTTATTAGTTTATTTATAACAATGAAACAGTAATCAAAGTAACTAGAAACAAACATAGTTCCCAAAAATAACCTAAATTAATTATCGTCAGATTCATACTCGGAACAGGATGACTCCCTATTTTCATTTTCAAAATTTTTGTGATAATCTGCGATTCGCTCATAATACCACATGTCTGCAGCAGGAACATAGTTCTTTGCAAGTTGCATTACATTTACAAACTTATTTTTCTTAAGCAACCGAGGTCCGTTATATAAGGCTTGCTGATCACTTGGCAAAGAGACATCTTGGAATGTCTTTTTCATTAGTGAAAACTCTTGAAATATCTGCGTCCTAACCGATTCGCTACACGAAAATAATGTTGGCATATTATTCCGATCGTATTTAAAAATTCTGTATTTAGATATTATAAATGTTGTTTGCTTGGTACTCGGATTTCTTTGAAATAAGTGAGAATAATGTTCTTTGAAATTTAAAAAAATATTTTGATTAACTTTTACGACTTCAAACTTTTGTCCAGATTTGTACATTATTTGGATATATTCGACAGACAAATAAGTTCTATCGTATTTCCTTTTTAAGCGTTCAATAACTCCAAAATTTCGATCACATGGCAAGTAACTATGTCTGGATTCAGGAAAACGATGGTAAATAAAATTAAATGTTGCTGTATGAACCAGGCTGTAAAGAAATTCCACCATGACATAGTTTTTATTCTGCGATGAGCAGTTGTCCGAAAACATGTAAACATCGGTTACTTCTAGCTTGATTATTTTATCAAAAAAATACCACTGCATACTTATAACTTCGTTTTGACCTTTTCCACCCATACTTCCGTCATAAACAAAAAAATAGCTTCTTCCAGTACTTCCCACGTGTATTCAAAATTATATAGCCACAACTGAATTTTGTAGAAAACCTCACCACTTGAGGTAACTGGAAGTGTCAAATTTTGTTGAACATCAAATGAAAAGCTTCTATATTATTTTGAGACTTAGCCAGCTGTATTTAATTAAAGAATAATATTGCCAACATCTACTTTCTATTATGTTACGTCTCAGTAACAAGTTTACAGCGGGTGATGATGGTGTACCATCTTGTATTGTTAGACATTGTCGTTCTACGCTTGTTAAACCATTAACTACTATATTGAACCTTAGTTTGAAAACCAATGCATTCCCCAGAAAATGGAAGAGAAAGCCCGGATTGTTCCAATTTTCAAAAAGAGTGATAAATGTCAGTTAAAGCGTTATCGTCCTATATCCATACTTTCAAACTTCGCTAAAGTTTATGAACGAATTCTTTATAACCATATATACACTAGCGTGCATGTATGTCATCTTTCGCCACTGCAACATGGATTTATGTCGGGTCGCTCTACTATAATTTAGCAAGTATAACACAGTATATTAATGAATCCTTGGACACCCGCGGTCAAGTAGACATCATCTATACAGATATATCCCATGCCTTGATACGATAAACCATCACTTCGCGACAAGCTCAATTCATTTGGATTTTTTTCTTCGTTTTTGGCATTGATGAAATCATACCTGAAGAATCCAAGTGGTTATATATACCACAACGGATTCACTTCAGCGGAGTATAGCATGCCGTCGGGTGTACTCCAAGGATCTAATTTAGGACCGTCACTATTCTTGCTTTATATGGATGATCTACTAAAATCGCTTGCCTGCTTTGCGTTGGCCTACGCTGATGATTTAAAAAACGCAACTTGGATGTGGTCGCTGGTGCGAGAACAACCACCTGAAACTTAATATTGCTAAATGTTGCAAAGTCACATATAGAACGTCTAATTAATACTTACCTTCTGCGTGGCACATCATTATCCACCAGTGAAACCTTTCATGATCTTGGAATTTTTTTTGACAGCATTTACCGACATCGCCGCGATTAGGCTGTTGTACAACACATTTGTAGTCAATAAGCTCGAGCATGGCAGCATCATATGGTATCCAATTTATACAACGCACTCTCACATGTTGGAGCAGATTCAGCGAAGGTTTTTGAAACTCATAATTTATAAAATAACTGGTAGCTACCCCGTACGCGGTTCTAATTTGGATGAAACTATGAACCAATTGCATATGCAGTCACTTACAACGAGAAAAGAGTTCCAGAGCGTACGACTTCTGAGTAAACTACTCAATAACCATATCGACTGCCCAAATTTACTGTCCAAGATATGCTTCAATGTGCCAGTTTTTGCTACTCGTCATAGTACGCCATTCTATATGCCTGCAGCCCGGACTAATGTGTTGTTGCGCTCACCAATTTACACGATGTACGGTAAATAGTGTTAATTTGTTACATTTTGTTTTATTTGTTTTTCTGTAATTAGGTTTCCATGCCTAAATATATGGAAACCTACTTTGTTATGTTATGAATTTATCATTGTCCTATAATTGGAACCTCTGTTGGACAATAAAGTTATATTCTATTCTATTACCAACTGTTTTTTTTTTTAAATTTTACACCAAAATCATAATATTTTTAAATGGTTCTAATTCGGTATATTATTATTGACTCCAGGCAATTCTTTCGGACTAATTTATTTTGATTATACATCATAGCTAAATTATCATTGTCTAAATTCCCAAAATCGTCTCTCTGCGGAGTGCTGCGGTATTAGTACCTTAAGACACTTCACACTTCAGTTCAAAATGCTGACTGTCACATTGCTATTATCTTACGTGAAGTTTGTGAACTCTTCTCAATAATAATAAGTAATAAAATTATTATGGAGTTTTCTTGTCAACCAAAGACACCACTATAAACCTTTAAACTCTATTCTTATCTAAAATTCTTTGAATAATTCTGAAGAAAACGCTCTTGTATACTTTTAGCAATAAATATTTGCTGTTACAGGATCGAGAAACAGAATCCAGAATTGGAAGAGTCCTATTCGAACAAAAGCAATGGAGATGAAAGGCTAAACGACATTGATGCCTATAGATCTGCAGTGTACTATCTGTACAAAAACATGTCTCCTCCTTCATACCAGAACATGTAAACCCTTTCCAAACACTCTTCATTATGATTTCGAAGAGGTGCAAGTGATGTTTCGCAGCGCTAACTGCTCTTCATCTTCAATTACCTGGACTGTTCGTTAGTTATTCCATATTCCTTTAACTTCAATAGAGTTTTGAAGATTTTTGTGGCTGGAATTAAGGATTTTCGTTTTATCAAAAGTTTTAGGTTTACAATTTCTAAATGTACGTGTATTTTTGATGTATTAGAAGAAAATCCGCCGATATAATAAATAATAAATGTTCCATTGTTCTTTGGATTGTTTTATTTACTTCTTTTTTATCGTTACATATTAAAATAACAAAGATGTACAATTATAAATGTAACTTTTATTTCAATACTTACTGTACTAAAAGATAATGTAATTAAATTAAAAATAATTAATATTTCACATGATTTGGCCGAACTGGAATCAATACATTTTCGCTTCTAGATTTAAAAAGTTGGTGTTCTGAATGAATCTCTAGTTCCTTTAATATCTGATAAAAGCTTATCACAGAAAGCCACATGTAGAGCAAATACACTGAAAAATTAAAAAAGCGTGCAATCAAAATTTAACGCTTGTTAAATGTTATGTGAAACGATTTAGGGTATGTTTAACAACTGCTATGGTTTGATCAATTTAACAAGCACACCTAAAAAGAAACAGATAAATTTATTAGACTTTCATAAACTATTAATCTAAGCATTTTTCCAAAACTTCTCAATATTGTCTATTAATTTGTTAGATATGCCTTTTTCTTACAAACGTTACCATTAAGAAACTATTATTGCATTGGACTCGTGACATACGAGAGATTTAAGTTTTTAGAAAAACAATGAAGGAAAAAAAAATTTGATACAAATCGTTTTATTGTTTTTCAAAATATTTGCCATTAAGATTTATATACTTTTGCATGCGTTCAAATCAATTCTCGAAACATTTTTCCATTCTGAAGGTGATGTCTCCAAAACATGGCTTTTGAAAGCTTCAATAGCTTCTTGAGGTGATAAAAATCGCTATTGTTTGATATTCAGGAACAAAAAGAAGTCGTAAGGCGATAAATTAGGTGAATACGTGTAATGAGACATTAATTCAATGTTTTTCTCCTTCAAATAATTAATTGTTTGACGTGCTGTGTGAGAGCTGGCATTGTAATGATGGGGGATGATGCGACGTTGTCGATTGTTTTTCCTGATTTCATCGATGAGTTCTGGCAAACAAATTATTATATACCATTCAGCATAAACTGTACTTTGATCTTCCAAAGCAATGCTTGCATGTCTAATACAACAGAATAAACAATCATTTTGTTGGAAGTGCTGCGTGGACGAACAACTTTGGTTGGATTCGATTTATCTGGGAACACCCAAATTGATAATTGTCGCTTAGTTTCGGGCTCGCACGAATATATCCAAGTTTCTTCAGCCGTTACGATGTTGTATATGGATTTTGTAGTTCTTCTGCCGAATTTTTTTAGCATTTCCTTACACCAATTGACACTAACCTTCTTTTGTGCTTGGATCAAATTATGCAGAATCCATCGAGAATGGATCTTTTTCACAAATAAATGTTCATGCAAAATCAAATGTGCTGATACGAATGTAACGACCCTCTTCAATCATGTTGCTCATAGCATCGATGTTTTTTGGAACACCAATCGATTTTGGTCAACCTTCACGAAATTGATCACCGACAGAAGCACGACCACGACGAAATCGTGCAAACCAGTTTTCTCTGACGGTGCTTCATCACGGAAATTTGAACGAAGCGATTCGAGACATTGTTATTGTGTTACGCCTTTACTAAAATTGTAAAAGATCATTCAAAGAAAATCTTTTCGTGAAATTTCCATTTTTCACAAAATTGCTTTCTGTGCTGTCATTGCTTCAACAATAACAAATGTCAAATTTTCCGAAAATAGAAATGTCAAATGCCAATAGCACCATCTAATCGTTTGTGAAAAGCTAAGACGCCACCCTCGTATATACTAAAAAATGTTACATTTACAAATACTTACAACAAGCAAGTCCACCAATATTACTATACGTAATCAGAACACCCAATCCAATATCTTGTTTCTTTAGAGCTATCATCAAGAAAATGTGATTGACTAGCAGAAATATGATATAGAAAAGGTCCAAAACGATAAAAGGAATTAGAAACTTTCTTTTGCACTGGAACAAATTAGAAAACATTCAATTGCATGATCTAATGCATATGCTTTTGACTTACCTTAAAAGCACCATACAGAAGAAGAATACAAGAAATTATCATTAAATTAAAGTACATAACCATCAACATCAAATACGTTCTTGGATCTATGAGAAATGAAATCGAAAATGTTTTAAAATGTATAAAAGGTATATTTACCAGAAGCAAAATTCTTGAAAAATCGACCATGTAAAGATAAATTCCGTGTTAATGATCGCAAATACTTCGTTACGTCTTGCAAGTTATAGAAGCTAATTAGACAGACCATAAAGCAAACTGTGCTTTGAATCTGGAATAAATTTTATCATTTCTCCGGTAAGTGATACAACCATCAACATACCAATGTGAAAACGCCTATTATTATAGAACCCAATCGAACGGAAAACCAAAAGCAAAATTTTGCAACTAAAACCATACCGATTCAAGTCTTATAACACTGAAATCAACTGAAAAATGTTTGTATTGAATATTAGCGTGATAATACCAAGCTAAATTGAATCTAATAATAATTATAGACCATTATATCTTTTGTTGAGTTAGATATTGAACCATTACTGGCTGCTTGCGTGCATTTTACACAATACCACCGGGATGGACGATGAAATTTCTATTAACGTAAAGCTAGTCCAATCGATTATTTGAAATCCTTTTTTATTCGTACAAATATAGCGTTCTTAGTAATAATTTACTATAGAATTGGGTGTATATGACATGAAAAAAATAAATTTGTGTGTTGTGTCGTCCCACAAGAAGAATCAACGGAACCGGATAAGTACCAGTAATAAAGTAGGGTGGGTAGAAATTATCTTTGTATTTACTGGCTAAATTGTTAATTATTTAACCGTGTATCGTATTTAGATTAAAGGACGAAGACTAATTTCGATTGGAAGAAAAATAAGAGCCAATGTAAGTGCATAATTTATTGGTTTCTTGTTTAAAATGTATTATGCACATTGAATTAATTTATTTATTGATCTTGTAAATCGGGACGTACACAACATATTAAAAAAATCAATGTTAATATGTTGTGTACGTCCCGATTTACAAGATTTTAAATTTCATTTACTATAATTACCTATCACACTAGTCCAACGTTTGTTGATATATAGAATGTGTAGTTTTTATTTTTATTTATTAATTTGACAATTTCCTACTACTACTCTTAACTCGAGCCTGAAGATGGAACACTAGTCCCGAAACCGGTCGCTCTTTCCTATTAAATTGAGTTATTGTGAGAAAGTAGACTTTCCTTTTCTTCCAACTATATTATGTATTCCTTGCACAGGACCGCATTAGATCAAAAAATATATAGGTCTCCATTTGAAAAAACAAACTTAACGCTCGAAAGACATTGATGGCTAAAGCGTGACAAAAGGGTTGCACCCGCAGAGACGCCTGTACAGGGGTGATGTATGTACTTATGTGGATGCAGAGTTCAGTAATGCGGTAGACACTGAGGAGTTTGGAAGTTCGGTTATTTATCGAATTCTCATTGTGCTTTCGATAACATGGAACGTAAGCCTGGTGTACCTCTTGCATCGCAAGAAATATATTTGGCGTTTCCCTGGTTTGGAATTTACAGGTTCGCACATTCGTTGCAAATTTTGCGGTATAGGGTTGCTAGGTCGCACGACATTTGAATGTAGAAGTCATATTAAAAGTAAACGTCATGTATTGAATTTATGAAACAATATTCCGTACTGGCAATTTTTGTATGACCTTATTTTCATGTTGAGCATGTGCAACATCCCACAACACCTAGTAGATAATGAAAACTTTCGTCTTTTTTGGGATAAATATGTTCCATCATGGAAGCTACCAACAAAAAGGCAATTGCGATACAATTTACCACATGTGTAAAGTACAGTAAAAGACTGTATAAAAGACGAGTTAAGAAATCAAAAAATCTGGCTCACTGTGGACGAAACTACTGATGCTCAGAAACACAGCGTGATTCATATTGTGGCGCGACCTTTAAAACGTAATGGTCCAGCAGCTTTCTTGTAGTTGGCCAGTAAAAGGATTGAAAGAACTGATGCCGAAACAGTTGTAAACATAATAAAAAATATGTTAAGAGAATTTTGTATCGTAGGAGTCCAAATCACTATGTTAGTTTCTGAGAGAGCCACAGCAATGTTGAAAGCTGGTAGGGTGTTAAAAATATGCTTTCCGACTCTTCTTCACATAACATGCCTCATACACGCATATCATCTCGTAGCAGAAACAATTCGAAGCAAGTATCCTAGGGTGAATGATTTAATATCATCTACCAAAAAAGTGTTGAATGTGTGAAATCTCCCAAACATGTCCGCGTATTCAAGCAATTGTATCCGCAAATTCCGCTACCACCTCAGCCTGTATTGACGCGATGGGGAACATGGATCGAGGCAGTATCTTACTATCGCAAATATTATTCCCAAGTGAAAGATGTCATTTTCAAACTTCATTCTTCTAATTGTCAAGCGGTTTGCGAGAGTCAGCAACTTTTCTCCGATTCGGACGTTCAAAAGAAATAGATGACATTTCCATAAACTATTCTGTAGTGACGCAAACTATTTCGCAGTTAGAAAAAACTCACTTATCTATACAAGACTCGTTAAATAAGATCAACAATTTAGCAGCCGCTCTAGAAAGCTTGACGGAGCCTATAGGACTAGATGTCGCGCAAAAATTTCGTGCAGTTTTAAATAAAAAATCAGATTTAGAAAAGGTTAGATCTATATCTGTAATTCAAGAATGCACAGAAGAGATACAGGAGTATTTGAATTTCGCAAATTTTACTTCATTAGATGCTGAACGATCATTTGCAAAGTATACGAGAACGTGTTCAGACCGTCGTCGAGGCCTGACCGAATCGACAATGAAAGCATTGCTTATGTTGCAGTACTACGCGGCGTACCATGGCAGTCGCACATTACCGCAGTGGTCATCGATAAGTCAATAAATTATTAATACTGTGTCTACTTTTGCGCGGTACGCCCCGGACGGTTCCACTAGTTTCTCGAACATTATAAATAGTACACGCACACCGATCAACCGATAATAACCGAACGTTCACTTGATTCCTTGTATGTACATAGTAAACACAGCTCCTCGGCTCTGCGGGTGCAACGGTTTGTCACGCTTTATTGATGGCGCTTCGTGGACTTTACAGTAAACTTTCTTGTTTTCTGAATTATTCAGACGTCTCAAGATAAATGAATCACATATTGTCGTATATTTTCTTGATGTGCTTTCTTTAATTAACTTAAATTTATTAAAGCACATTAAATAAATGTAATGATTATAAGTGTTTAGAAGACAAAAGGAAACTATTAAACAGTTACTTTTTAAATCCTACTTGAAAGAAGTATATAAAGTGATTTCATTGTTTACCAGAAATTGGCTAACTTTAGGGGAATATTGTAGCAAAACGAGGGTATAAAAGAATAATAGATACATACCTCGCTACGATTAATATTGGTAGTCGAACGGCGTCCGAAGCAAACGAAACGAGATTACTTTAGTCGAAATCAAATAAAAGGGGAGGAAAATTGAATAAACGATGCAGTCGAAAGAACAACTCTTATTTTTTGATCTTGCTGCCTTTGAAAATCTTCACGATAGCATCTCTATTAATGTTCGAATCTATTAGAACTGGGTAAAGGATCCAATACATTATGTTAATGCCCCCGATAAAAATAGAATAGGAACATATAGTAAGTGGGCAATCTACAAGGCGTCTGGAATTGTAGAATTGTACCTGTTGTGTAAATAATAGGAAGCTAAAGCTTTCTGGTAACACAATAGACATTATAGAGTATTTTTACTATTCTACACAGGATGATCGAGTAGTAGCGAATCAAGTACCCTTGTAAGAAGTAAGTTGTCTGTTTCTCCATTTACCAATGAATCAATGTAATCAATATCAAAAAATGCCTAGAACAATAACCAAAATGATGCTAATACAGCTCCTTATGGGATGGAATCATTCACGGAAAAAGCAAAAATGTAAGGAGAGAAAACACTAGTTAACGGACATGTTTCTGCCTACCCGACATCATCAGCGTTGCTCCTAGTGCTTCTCGGCTTCACACCGCCATTTCCCTCTCGGCTTACATCATTGTCCCTCGAAACAACGAACCTTATGGCGCCATCTAGTGCTAAGAGATGTATTCTTGTCATCTAGAAAGCAGCGACAAAAACCGATTACAGTTCCCAAACCAACCCTCTAACAGTTCTTGGATTGTTGAACACGAGATGGTGTGCACCTGAGTGCGCTGGTTAGCTGCAGATTGGTTTCGCCGTGAGCGATTCCATCAATACCATGAGGAGCTACATTAGCATTATTTGGGTTATTGTTTCTATTATTTTGGTCAATATAATATGGATTTCATGAGTAATTTTATCATCAGTAGCCTAAATGCAGATATTCCCTCGTGTAGTTTCCTTGCATATTGTGTACATTGTAGTCTGCAACGGAAATACACGAGGAAATCGAATCGTTGTCCGCGCGCTCCCGTTTACATCATCAGTATTACTTGGTTACCATGACAACGGTAAACAAAAAATACTGACGTTGACATTTTTAGACTGTTGATTGAAAATTGCGAGTCCAAGTAGCTATTTGCAATCAAAGGCGATCAGGTTTATGACCGAAGAAAGGAATTTAGCATTAATATCAAGAGTAGAAGAATTGTAAGTAATTGATAGGATTGACAAAAAACATTGCCGGAAATGATCTCGTTTGAAACGTCTGAAAACATTAAATGACAAGAGGAATATCAACCAATCAATCACAACCAGCATCCTAATACCGATACTGTTTGTATTGGAAGGGGAAATAACCGTTACTCCAGATATTGTACAAGGTTTGCAAAAAGATTGCAAGCAAGTGAATACATTTAGACACAAATGCTAGATGTCATAGCAAGCGAGCATTTTTATCATTTGTGGGATATTAGGCAATTATGAAACATTTTTTTCAAAAAAAAGATGGTAAAACTAAATTAAACATGAGTATATTTCAAAAAGTTCTAGTCTATTCAGAAAACGCATTGAAGACACTATGAGGTATTTGAGGAATCATGCCCTAGAAAATAAAAGAACTCAATTTTTAACTTAAGAATTCATTTATTAAAAATCTAATTGTACTAAACATTTTATCTTTAACACCTATACAAAGTACTTAAAATAAATCAATGAAAATAATGGCACGACATGTATTAAACTGCTCTGCAAAATATAACAGGAACGCGCACCGCTGTAAGGTCCAATTTTGGCAGCATAAGCTATTACGTAAGCTATGTACGTTTGATCATGGACTGTATGGAACAAGTGTGCTTGTGGACCTAAAATATAATACATTCTTTTTGTACAATAACATGGAAAATTAGTTAATTTGCCGAAACATACCTTGGGCATAAACCAAAACATCTGCTCCGCTATGTGCAACCTCATCTGTCAAAACAACAGCTTGCTGCGAATATTCGAAATCTTCAGTATCTTCTAGACCTGGATCTAATCTAACTACAGTATCATTTTCGATGACAAATTGGTAATTGTTTGGACCACCGGTACCATATAATAAGGATGTATAGTTTTTAAAATCGCCATATTGTGATTTTTGAGCGACACCTATGTGAGATGGATATAAGAAAATTGATTTCTCTCTATTGCAATACCCACCAAATACGCTATCGCCTCTATTAGCATAGCCACTAAATACTAAAGAATGCGAATGATCGGAAGTGACTATAACCAAAGTCTCTGATGCATAATCTTCAATCAGTTCCAACGCTTTTTCTATTGCATCACTGAATCTAACGACTTCGTTCAGGGCTTGCTTGGCATGACCTCTATGATGGCCAAAATCTATCAATCCACCTTCAACCTATACATATAAGTATGAAGACGATAGTTAATTTCATTGAACGTACCATCAAGATGTAGCCGTTTTCGTTATTTTGCAGGACTTGAATTGCCTTTTCCGTCATATTCGCCAAAGACGGCATTCCAGATGAGCTCGAATCCCTTGCATGATCCATATTTAAATGTCCGTTCGCGAAAATACCTAAAAAATCAACGTATGCAGTCTAAAATTGCTACGTAGGTAAAAGTTGATACCTAGAACAAACTCGGTATTGGTTTCCAAATCCTGCAATTCCTCGTTGTTAGAGACATACGCGTATGAAAGCTGTCTTTGTGCTTTATCATTTTGCCAATCCCTTATTAAGTTCCTACCATCTTTACTATAGCATGACCAAGTATCAATAGGATCGTTATCGCCTTCAGTTACGTTTGATTGCAGCATTTGTCGACCTCCACCCATGATTACCTACTTCACCAATTGTTATTAATTTAGAAAGTAACCAGGTTTTAACTTCAATTGACCTACATTAATATTCTTTCCCGGTAAATCCTCAACTAATTGCCTAGCAATATCTTTGCAAATTTTAGAATCTTCAGGGATTACCGCTTCGCATTCCCAATTTCGATCAGCTGCATGAGCATAAAGTGCACTGGGGGTAGCATGGGTTACTCTAGTAGTCGTTACAAAACCTGAAATTATCATGTTATGATATATTATTTAGGATTCCGTCAAAGAAACGGTTTTACCTGTAGATTTTCCAGCATCCTGGGCCCACTTAAAAATACTAGGAACTCTCGCTTGAGGATTTAAGGATCCATTACAGTCAAAGTAATCTACAGTGGAATCCAGACCTGTAGTCTTGTGATTTGCCTTCACACCACAGAACATGGCTGTAGCTGTACTACAAGAGTCAGCTACGTATTTGTTAGCTGAATAAGTCTGTGTGATATAATGGATTCTTTAATACGATAAAGGTAAATAAGTAAAAAAAAAAGAATTAACACTTCAAAATTGAGATACTTACTTTGATAACACCAATATGTGGAAATTTATCAAAAGCCAAAAATCCTCCTTCACCTTTTCCGTAAATTCTGGCAGCTGTACTGGTGGTGAGGCCCATTCCATCGGCTACGAAAATGATTACATTTTTTGCGATACCTTCATTGTATACTCTTCGTAGGGCTCTGTCGATATCGTTTTGTGAGACGGTGGCCCAGTTGACTAGATCTACAAAATTAAATAATAATTGTATAATATTGTTAAAATTTAGATTTTATGCAATTTAATTTCAAATTACTTTTTGCATTTTTCGAGAAATATTGTCTAATAAATCTTAAAGACAAGTAGACTATATAAAAAGATTACCGTGTTAGTAAAAATGTTGAGTCGGGTGGGTTAGTTTATAATATAAAACAAGTTATTTTTGTTGTTACAGCTACTAATATTAAATTTTTATAGTTGTTTTATAAAACAGGCTTGTATTATTCTGACTAGTAGGGTTGTAACTTTCGGGCGGCGCGCCAGGCGTAGTAAGTATGTACGTATACGCAGAGGTAGCCAACCGGACGAAGCGAATATTATCATCGACCGCCGATCGGAGATACATGTTGGAGATATTCATACAGTATTCGGCACATAACTGGGCGGGCGGTGGGGGTGCACTCTGAGTGAATTTAAACCTAGCGTTCCCGGTTAGTGCAGCTCAGTGTGTTAACGAGCGGTTACAGTGGCGTAACAGAATGAGTACAGTAGGCAACAAAGTTCTTCACAGTCAATCACGTGAAATTGTGTTTAAACGTACTTTTGTGAACATATAACCGAAGAACAGACACTAAAAGATATAAAAGAATGTGCTTTTCAATCAATGGGGGAATCCGTAAGAACAATAAAGAGGATTGCTTAAGAGATGAACGCAGAAACAGATCCCGAAGAAAAGAAATTTAATAGTCCTGGAAAAAAAAAGATAACGAAGAAGTTCAGTAACTAATTTACAGGAACATGAAATTAGAAATATTCAAATTTACCAAACTCGGTGGTTGTCATAGATAGCGCGCTCAACCACAAATGTTAGTAGAAAAGAGGAAATGATAAAGTGGTAGACAGAAAAAGGAATTCCTTTTCATAATTCCACGTTGAAACCCGAATTATATGAACTCAAAAAGCATCACAGAAGTCGGCATATCTCTTATGAATTTGATTAACCTTTTAAAACTGAAGGGCATATAATTTTAAATCTATCTCCATACCACCCGGATTTAAATCTAATAGAAATGATATGAGCTACTGTAAAAAGTAATGTTGCTGCTAGGAACTTTTGAAATGAATGAGGTGAGAATGTTTTTGGAGGAAGAATTTAATCAAATTCCTGTTGAAGATTTGCAAAAAAAATGTCAACATCTTATAAAAACTTGAAATATTACATACATTCTCGTATGTTGTTATGTACGAGAGTAGATTGAAAAATTTCCGGAATGACAGTGAAAACAAAATAAATCGGATTCAAGTTATATTTTATTTTTTAATATAATCCCCTCGAAGCTCAACACACTTGGTCCAACGCTTCTCTAGCTTCTCGATTCCCTGCCGGAAGTGGCTTTCTTCGAAGTTCCCAAAATAATCGTTCACAGCCTCCATCAGTTCTTCATTCGACCAAAATATCTTTCCACCCAGAAATGTTTTGAGTTTCGGGAACAGGTGGAAGTCCGACGGAGCCAAATCAGACGAATACGGCGGATGCGGAAGGATTTCGAACTTCAAGATAATCAATTAGTAAAATTCTTTCCAGCCGAGTGAATGGTCTTTGCCTTCTTCGGAACCGATTCACCACGTTCAATCCACTGTTTCGATTGCATTTTTGTTTCTGGTGTGTAGTGATGAATCCAGGTTTCATCCATGGTCACGAATCGTCTCTTGAAATCTGTCGAATTCCTCGTAAACACTTCCAAACAATCAGCTGAGGTTCGAGCTCGAATGCGTTTGCAGTGAATTGAGCAAATGCAGCACCCATCTTGCAGAAAGCTTTTTTAAACCCAATTCATTATGTAAAACATGGACTACTCGTTCATAAAAGGTGCCCACGGCATCCTCAATTTCATGCAAGTTTACTCGGCAATCTGCCAAAACTGTGCCATGGATTTCATCCACAATTTCTGGCGTGGTAGCCGTTTTCGGACGTCCTGAACGTAGTTCATCACTTGTATGCGTACGGCCACGCTTGAATTCCGAAACCCAAAAACTCACGGTGGAAAATTAAGGTGATGAATCCCAAAAGAACGGCATCTAGCCTTGACTTGATTTCCGTTGCGGTTTTCCCTTCCAAACGGAAAAATTTGATAACCGCTCGAACTTCGTTTTAATCCGTAATTAAAAACACAAAAAGGTACTTGACTTCAAATATTGCCAAAACAGATTTGACAGATCGATTTGACATTTGCGATCAATTGATTTGAAAGAGTTGCCAACGCAACGACATAAAGTATTTGGAAAAAACAACCCCCTAGCAGCGATTCCACGAACTTGTCAATCTACCCTTTTATTGTGTATCTGTTCGAAATAACCTTGTTTATTATTGTATAATACATTGTATTAAACAAATTGGCGGTAAATATTAATTGAAGAAATAAGTGAAATAGAATTTTCTGGACACTGCTGATAATCAGAAGTGTATTCCAGAACCAATCGCTAGCGTACCTTCCCTCACCCTACCTGCATATAGGCAGGCCCCATCGCTCGTCAAGTTACACGCTGCTTGCTGTACTTTCTTCAAAAAATTCGAAATGCAAATATATTTTGGCGTAAATTTTTACAATATTAAGTTACATACGTGACTCTTTGTAAACACTGTATTAGAACGTGATTTTTTTTAATTGTACCATATATTTTTTCTGTATCCACCGTACAGGAAATTTATCTCTCTAACGTTTTTATATAATGATGTATATATCCAATATTGAAAGTAAAACAGATATTTGCAGTTATACATTTGGGTATTGCATCTAAGTGGTTTATGGTGTTAGTACTGTTTGGTTACCATGGCAACAATAAACAAAACATACTCACATTGCAGTTTTTAACTGTTAATTCAAAACTTTTAAGTTGCTACCAGGATTGTTTGTAGACTAAACACACTTATATCAAAACACCTACAATTGTTCACAGTCAAGCTATTTTAGCTTGCATAGGGCAATACATTCCTTTAAATATTATCAAATGGAAAACTAACGGAACATAAGTGGTTCACTTACTATGGAAGTAAAACTTGTTCATTGTACTTTAGGTGGAAATTGAGATTGTCAGCTTAGGTAAGGGATTATAAGAAATTTTTAATTTAATAATAATAATAATAATAATAATAATAATAAGCTTTATTGCCCAACAGAGAAAATTCCAATTACTGGACAAGTAATTAATTAAACAAATTACAAAACGAGTACAAAAAATAAGTAAGAGTAACAAGTTACAAAAAATTATTAAAGTAAAGAGCAGTGACTATCCTTATTGTATGTAAAGTATCGTGAAAAATATCACATTGCGAAGATATGAGATTAAAGTTTGTACAAGTCACATAAATAGGTGATTTTAAAAGAGCATTTGTTCGAGGAAACGGCAGATAAAACGTATTCGAATACCGGACACCAGAGCGTGGGATTATAAATTGTAATCTTTGAAGTAGTGCAGAGCAGTCAATGCAGCTATTACACAATTTCCAGAGAAACACCAAACCGGAGGATATGCGCCGAAAGTTAAGAGAGGGTAAATTAAATCGGAACAACAGTAACGTATGATCAACGCCTCTCGGTGGGTACACTCCGTCTTGCCGGAACCAGAGGAGTTTAGCAAATCTGCATTGGACCAATTCCAATTGGCGTTTATGCGTTAAATAGTAAGGGCACCATATGATGGACGCGTATTCCAGATGGGATCTAACAAGAGCGTAGTACAAAGATTTCAAGGCTACCTCATTGGTAAACTCTCTGCAGTTTCGCACAATAAAGCCAAGAGATCTTCTAGCCGCAGGGGAGATACTGATAATGTGTTGCGCAAAAGTGAGTTTGCTATCAAACAAAATCCCTAGATCCTTAATTAGTTCGACACGTTCGATGTTAACTTGATTAAGCTCATAGTTGAAAGTAATTGGCGTAGATGCACGTGTGAAGGAAATAACTTTACATTTGCTGATATTCAGAGGTAGATTATTTGATGTAAACCATTTAGAAATATTTGCAAGATCGCTCTGCAAGAAGTAACAATCCTCGGAACAGGACACCTTACGATATAGCTTCAAATCGTCAGCGAATAGTAATGCATTAGACGATACACATGTACTTATATCGTTAATGAATAAGTTGAAAATCAAAGGTCCAAGATTAGACCCTTGATGGACTCCCGAAGAGGCAATGAATTGACAGAGCAGAAGCCATTATAAAAAACATATTGAAGTCTATTGAACAAATATGATTGAAACAGGTGCACAAGCGAATCACTAAACCCAAAAGACATAAGCTTATATGGAATTAAAGAATGGTCAAGGCGGTCAAATGCTTAATTTATTGGCATTATGAGATAACTGTAAGTATAAGTTTAGAAACTGTTCTAAAATAAAATAATAATAAAGAGATCATAACATAACAATAAAAGAGGCAAAAAGTATTTTATATAAATTACTTATTAACAAATACTACTATAATATTTTCAATTGGATAATTACAAGTTAGACACATACTTCAAACAGACACGTGCTGAGGTTACATTAAAATGTTGATAGATACACTTCCTGTGCGGTATTTTGCAATATGCGCCAGATTACGTTGCTATTCTATTGCAAATTAAAACCGCCTATTGTAAACGTCAAGGTCAATGCCGCTATTACTCCGGCACATGTAATAATGTGTAATACATCTAAATACTAATTATATTTTTAGTTTAATTTAAAAATATCGTCAGGCGATACTTAAGTACGTACCTGCTCCATTTATTGTAACTGTGAAACATGCTAAGACAACAGTAAATCTAATTAGGAACAACACCGACTTCTCCATGTTTTTAAATTAAAGTCGAACGTTGACACTACTGTATAACACTCAACGCCGTTTTAACTTGACCAATGCTGGTGTTCGTCAGTTGCAAAAGTATTCAAATACCGGTGTCTTATCTTGCCCCACCACCACGTTTCAAAATGTAATTCGAAATAATTAAAGGCTATTATTACTGAGGAATAGCCTTTAAATGTATCTAATATTATAGTAATACTTCTGTAATTGTAATTTAATAGGTTTTACAAACAAATTTGATATTAAAGTTGCGACACCGAATAGTTAATTCTTGGAAATTGTTGATGATGCAACAGTAATGGAAATTTTGTTATTGTAGATTTTCTTTAAATTTTAACTATATTGTTACCTTGATGTAACCCGTTCCGGGATTTTACAAAACTTTTTGAAATTTTATTGGCTCAAGATTTAACTATTTTTATAACAACGTACAATTAAATTTATTCATTTTGTACATAATTGACATTAAAAATAATTGTAATCAATTTCACAATACTCTATGCACATAAGAATAAGTTTATTTGCTGAATATGCACTATTACCAAACGTTTACGTAAGGCATTTCTTCATACTCTTCACAGGTCTTTGCTAACTTCCGTTAGAAAAGCGATAAACGTTGCAAAAATTCCCATTATCTGTAAAAATACGAATTAATTATGGTGCATCTGAAAAAGGAAATTTTGCATATTGCATTGTGTCCAATGAACGATAATATCCAATACATTTCGAAACGCATTAAAATCAAGTTGAACCAATAACGACAGCGAAAAATAAAGAAATTCATTTTTTACTATTAAACTGTAACGCCAGTCAACGAACTTCACCAATTAATTAGGAAAGGCAAAACGTTGAAAAGACTGTTTTACACAGTTTTCTTTTTTGTATCACCAAAATTATTCATAATATCAAAAATTGAGCTAAAATTACCAAACCTCTCAAACTTAAAGATGACATGTATGTGTCTACGAAAAGATTGTTCTAGAACAATTATCGTTAAAAATTCTTAATCTTAAATATATTCGGAAAGTGTAAAAACAAAACTGAAAAGGATGTAAGAAGAAGAGCTACAAAGGTGGTTTGAAAAGTCCGTTGAAAGTCAGAAAGATGGCACCACTAATATGTATCGAGTTTATTGTAAGTTAATAGCATTTTTCGGAAGAACTCACAAATTTCAGCCGTATTGGTTTATTACTCTGTGTTTAGCGTTCGTTTGAATAGTGAAGTCGAGAGGTTTACAAAACATTAATGGAAGAGTTTTCTGTGTTGATAAAATATTTCTGCAAGAAAGGCAAACCGCCTCAGAAAAATAAAGAGAGTTTGGTAAATATTACGGTGAATCTGCAATTTTCAGTGTGGTCATATAAGCTCAAGTGACGTTGAATGTTCTGGACGCCCTGTTGAGGCCACTACTCCAGAAATTATTGATAAAATGCATGATGGCAGATTGAAGGTGCGTGAGATTGCTAATGCTGGTGGCATGTTGATTGAACGGGTATATAATATTTGCCACCATCTTTGGAACATAAGAAAGCTGAGAAATTTAATTTACAGATAGAATATTTATAGACCAATTACTTAAAAGTGTATTTACTTATACATTACTGTTTATTGAAATTATTCCATTAAGAAATGATTGTATTACATTGAAACTCTTATGGTATGAATCAAGTACTCGAAATCTATGGCGCTGGAACACTGAAACAGTTTACTAAAACCCTTACCACAATATTTTACTCGGACTGGACGCACGTCTCGATAGCCAAACTATCATCATCAGCAGTAAAACTGAATACAGTTTTACTGGTTTTCAGTTTTAAGGGTTTTAGTAAGCTGTTTTAGTCTTATGGTATGGATTGTACATACATGTTAAAAAACAATTAGTGTTTGAGAAGTTATTATTAATGCTACAATCCTACAAGCGTTCTTGGCTTTTAGTAATCTATTGTACTTGCTATTCTATTATATTTTATTTTACAAAGGCGGTGTTTCCTTCCCATGACTGGCCTGATTATTCATCAAGGATTTCTGGAATTTCATTAAATAAAAGGTACAATGATATCTTCGATTCTCAAGCAATTTAAACGAATTATGGGAGCATATTAAATTGGAATTTCTCAACACACCCTCTGTTTATACTTTCACATAATGCCTAGAAGAATGCAGGCAGTTATAAAAGCCATAGGTGAGTAGGTCTAAATGTAATTGTTTCATACTACTGAGTTAATCTGTAAAATTTTAATAAAGAATAGCGTATTTTATTTTGGGCAAAACTTACTTTTACTAAGTTTTATTCCTTAGGTACATACCGTGAATAGAAGCCGAAAATTCAATGGAAATAACGAGTCTTCAGAAAAAGGTTTTTCAAATAGTGAAACCTTCAAAAATGACTGGATCTACGAAAGAAAAAAGCATTAGTAAGTATGGAATTTAATTCAAAAGCAAAATTATTTTGCCTCATCATCCACTTTATTCCTAATAGCAAAATTTATCAACAGCGGAATAAATCTTTCGTACTCGTGAAACGTCATGCTGTATACCACTACCATACCAACCAAAGCGGAAAATTGTATCAGAATCCACGACGTAGCGAACATGACCAGAACTTCATTAAATCCTTCAATTTTTTCTTGAGTAACCAATAAGATCAGATGGTAAAGTTCGTAACTGATCCAAACGACGTAAATGAAGACCACGAATAAGTTTTGGCGATCGTAGTAATAATTTAGATCTCTAATTAGAGCTGTGAAATCCTTTTGGACATTTAGGAATTTGCTTAGTATAGATTTTCTCATGGAATCCATCTCTAATTCCCTATTAAAAATTACGTAGTATTGCCGAATAAATAGAAAATAATTGATGTAGAGGAATGAATGACCTATTATTACGATTTTCGGTAGAGTGAATCCAAACGTGAAAAGGATACTATATTTGAGATCATAGTTGTAGAAGTAAATTAGATTTAAAAATATGAATATTGATGTCAAATATATTAGTTGAATAATAATGATATAATTGAAAACGTTTCCATTTTCGGAATTGCTTAAAATAATTTGCCGAATTTTGACGTCGATCCTTGTAAATTTAACAAAGATATCTTTAATTCTATTTGAGCATATTATGTTGCTCACGCATAATACTCCGTACACAAAAAATATGATAACCGTGCAAAATACGAAAATCCATTCGTTTACAACTGGATGATGTACAATCTTATCGAAGCAAATGTAGGCTTGGCTTGAAAGTAGCACGACTAAATATGTTCCGATTAGCACAACCTGCAATCTTGTCTTCGTTTTATAAAGGACCATTCCTTTTTCCATTTTAATTTGAAAGGGAAAGAGTCCACTGACATTGAGCAGCGTTAAAAATATTCTGTAATTATTAGAATACCACAT
Source organism: Dynastes maya (assembly GCA_029619315.2). Lineage (NCBI taxonomy): Eukaryota > Metazoa > Arthropoda > Insecta > Coleoptera > Scarabaeidae > Dynastes > Dynastes maya. The sequence goes on along the minus strand of JAROYE020000006.1, from coordinate 40,043,152 downwards.
TTCCAAGTAGTACATATGTAGATGTTACCAAGCTTCAGGTGCATTAATGCCTATTGCTCGTAAAGATTTCAATTAGTAGATGGTGATAAAGAATAATCTATTAAATGGAAGCATAGATCACTATCGATGCATATACAATGGATATGACATATAAAGCAATCAACAATGTGATATGTTATTTATATTATTAAATTGATTGATTTCTATCTTATCAGCATTGATATTAAAACAATGTGTATGCTAACACATTGTTTTCTATAATTAAATATTTATTTGTAAATTGTGTTGTATTGTAGTCGAATGATTTGGAGTACTATCAGGGAATAAGACGTGAAATAAAAAAATTAAAAAAGCAGTACCTTCCAATAGTTTATTTGTTTATATGTAGGTATATTTATAATAAATTCTAGGAACTACGTGACGTATAATACTGATTAAAATTCAACTTTATTCAATTTGGAATTTGTCAGAATCTCAGATTGAGATTGGTTACAAACATTCTCTTGCTCTTGCTTGTATTTGCAACCAAACCAACGGAATATCCAGGTATTCCTAAAATTATTTGAGGTAGATTAAAAAAGAAACCATTATTGAAAAATCTTACCTAAGAAAATGACGAAAATGCCTTGAAAATACAAAGTAAATTAACGGATTTGCAGCGGAATTCAACGGCGCTAAACTTTGAATAAACGTAGCTATCGCAATATTAGTTTGGGAGCTAGGAATGAACCCATAAACTTGAAGGAGATCGAAAACAATGTAGGGACACCAACAGATAATGAAGACTGCAACAATTATCGTCAATACTTTCGTTAAAATGTTCTTAAATGGTTGATATTCACCAGTTACTATAATTAGAGATACTTTAATCGTTTTAATTTTTGCTTTTGGTATAATTCCTTTAGGAAAATCTGAAAAATATTGATTTACTTAAAAACAGTACCAACAAACGTGTATTTTAATGGTATACAACAAATATTCACCATCCATCTTTCTTTGGTCCCCATTACTGAGCAACATCACGCTTCTAGATCGTATGATCAAAATAATTACTAAATAGCAATGGGACATTATAATTACTGGTATTACAAAAAGCGAAATGGCTACTAAAGTCATGTATAACCTCCACTGCCATTGCTCCGAAAATGCTATCCAACACTGAACATGTTCTATAAATAAACGAAACAATAAGGGAAATACATTTTACTAAGTTAAAAACGTTGTTTTACCTTGTATTACTTCCTCTTTGTATAAAAATATGATAGGCAACGATAGAAGCAAACTTACAATCCATGCTGACCACACCAAAAATCTTGCCTTTCTCCCTAAAGCAAGGTGATCGTTAAAAATCAGAATTTGGCTATAAGCTCTAAAGACGAAAGTTACTTACAACTACTTGTGAATTGCATGGGATATCTTATTGCGTCACACCTATCAATGCTTAAAGATACTAGGATGTAGGTGGAACCGTAAGTAATGACAACCTGGAAATAGTGTTTTTGTTAATGTAATAATAATTCAAGTAAGTGCTGATGATGTAAATAAAATCAAACAATTACATCCAAATATCAATTTACTAGAGTGGAAAATTTTACTACATTTGTGTTACTTTGACGTATATCTTATGTAACTTTTAAACGTTTTCTGTAGTGATGGTAAAAAAAACGAGTGACTTAACTACAAATGCTTTCTGAACAGAAGTGTTTTAAGTTTGCCAAATTCATTTGTATTTTGGCCGCCAACGTTAATTAGGACATTTTACATTTTTAAATTTTACCCAAAATTTGAACTTAAATTTATAACAATTTCTCTATCTCTACTCTACGACAGTTGGTTTTAACTGAAGGATAGAAATTAGAGCTCTCAGCTTAATATAATATTGATTTAGCATACTAATAATAAAAGCTTACATCATAATATCAAGAAAGAATTGAATTACTAGGTATTAATGACATATTTAAAAAACGCCCAATCCATCACCCCTCTTTTAAGATATGTTTTTATATAAAGTGTGATTGACCTCTTCTATGCAGCATAAAATGTTGTTTACCCCCTCAATATGTCAAAAATATATCACGATACGAAATACGAGTTATCAGAATGTAATTCAAAGAACAAATCATATCCTTTCATTGTATAAACAGAACGGAACTTTCCCTCCGAAGCACATACTACATTTCCTGTCAAGTGCAGAACCGATAAATTCAAGAAGGGTATTACGCGCGTTAGATGCACGGTACATCTAAGATTTCTTGCTTTTGTTTAACTATATACCTCATGGTCCTAAATCTGAGAAAACGCGGTATACATTTGTACATCTGTTTTTTATGTAAGTCCATTCGTCTTCATTTTATGAAATCTGTATTTAATGTTCTAGCATGGCATCGCTGTTATATACAGTCTAAATGTGTAGTAAAAGCTTCCTACCTGTATATATCTGATGATTTTGCAGCCAATATTTCCGAAATTCCATGATATTGTGACTCTCCATATAATATCTGTTAGTACGTTGATGAGACCAACCAATAAATCTGTTATATAAGAAAGAATACGACCAAATTAGTTACAGATTAGTTGACAATAAGAAAAAATAAGCTTAAATAACAAATTTTAATGTTTTCAAACTAAAAAAAATATATTTATTCAAACTATTTAGGTTCTTAAAGATAAATGTGAACGAATTTTTCCATAGATGCAACATATGTAGGTTCTTATTTTGCAGTTAACATGATTAAGAAAAATCCTTTGATATTTTGGAATATCAAAGATCCGAAGTAAATAATAGGCAGATGCTTATTTTCCAAATAAAAATTAATGACCCAAAAAAATAATCCAAATTTGGACATTCATTATTTCTTATATAAATAACTTTTTAAGTCAAAGGAGTAATTATTGATATCGCCAAATGACTTTGGTTTCTGTGCAAAATATCTTGTGACATCTATAGAAAGCCTTCGACAGGATTAGAAGACAGTACATATTGAGGATTTTAAGAAACAGAAGAACATCTGAAACACTAACAGCAGGAGTGCAAAGTTTATACAAAAAAATGAAACTATGTAAGAACAAGGCAAGAAAAAAAATCAAAAATGTTTGAAACAACCCAAGGCTTTAGGCAAGGATGCGCCCTGAGTCCGCTACTATTCTCCTTGGCCCTGGATGAAGCAATAAAAGAAGGGAAAAAGGAGGTCAAAGCATATGAAATTGTATATTAGAAGATGAGAAGAATAGGGACAAGTGAACTATGCTGTACGGACGATATGGTCATTATAACGAAAGATCAAAAACCCTCAATAAAAACATACAAATCTACAAAAGAGTTTTGGAAAAAGCAACATGAAATTCAGCAAAGTACAGACCAAAATCATAGGAAACAATAGGAAAGACACAACAGCAAAATGTAGTATAAATAGATAAAAGGGAACTGGAACAAGTACGAAAATTTAAATACCTAGAATCAATGATATCAGAGGATGGAAGGTTGAATGAGGAAATAAGGGAAAGAGTGACAGCAGGAAGAAAAATTTATAACAGTATAAAAGATGCGTTTCTGAGAAAAAAGAAAATCCCAAAAAACATCAAGGTTCAAAAATTCTAAAAAGTAATAACACCCGTATTAACATTTGAAGCAGAAACGTGGACCTTGACGGAAAGAAACCTAGCAAGAATAACAACAGAGGTGAGATTTTTAAGACGAATGGAGAACAAAACGAAAGGAGATTAGGAATACAGCTATCAGGAGTAATATGGAAGTGAAACCCATAGTGGAAGTCATCGAGGAAGCGCAAATGAGATGGTATGGTCACGTGAAGAGAATGTAAGATAGTGGAATACTAATACAAGTTGTAGAAGCAAGGGTTAACAAGAAACAAGAGGAAGACCTAGAGAAGTATGATTGGAGGATGTAAAATTAGCAGTAGTAAAGAAAGAAGAAATCTGGGAGAATGCATAGCAGACTACGCAGGATAAGAGGTGATCGCGGCAGATATGTAAAAAGAGCATAAGTTAACAGCCCAATTCCACAATGATGGACAAAAAATATTGAGTAAGTAAGTATATAGACGAGTTACGGAGAAGGACCGTATAAGAAATGTCATAAAAACATATAAATTGGCACCACAAATTTGAAAAGGCCAGTTTCCAGAAAGATATTTAAAAAAAAAATTTAATGGTTGCCAAAAATTTTTGATTAAAATGACGAGTTTAGAGGAAAACACGAAAACCTTATAAAGCAATCAACAATGTGATATGTTATTTATATTATTAAATTGATTGATTTCTATCTTATCAGCATTGATATTAAAACAATGTGTATGCTAACACATTGTTTTCTATAATTAAATATTTATTTATAAATTGTGTTGGATTGTAGTCGAATGATTTGGAGTACTATCAGAGAATAAGACGTGAAATAAAAAAAAATAAAAAAGCAGTACCTTCCAATAGTTTATTTGTTTATATGTAGGTATATTTATAATAAATTCTAGGAACTACGTGACGTATAATACTGATTAAAATTCAACTTTATTCAATTTGGAATTTGTCAGAATCTCAGATTGAGATTGGTTACAAACATTCTCTTGCTCTTGCTTGTATTTGCAACCAAACCAACGGAATATCCAGGTATTCCTAAAATTATTTGAGGTAGATTAAAAAAGAAACCATTATTGAAAAATCTTACCTAAGAAAATGACGAAAATGCCTTGAAAATACAAAGTAAATTAACGGATTTGCAGCGGAATTCAACGGCGCTAAACTTTGAATAAACGTAGCTATCGCAATATTAGTTTGGGAGCTAGGAATGAACCCATAAACTTGAAGGAGATCGAAAACAATGTAGGGACACCAACAGATAATGAAGACTGCAACAATTATCGTCAATACTTTCGTTAAAATGTTCTTAAATGGTTGATATTCACCAGTTACTATAATTAGAGATACTTTAATCGTTTTAATTTTTGCTTTTGGTATAATTCCTTTAGGAAAATCTGAAAAATATTGATTTACTTAAAAACAGTACCAACAAACGTGTATTTTAATGGTATACAACAAATATTCACCATCCATCTTTCTTTGGTCCCCATTACTGAGCAACATCACGCTTCTAGATCGTATGATCAAAATAATTACTAAATAGCAATGGGACATTATAATTACTGGTATTACAAAAAGCGAAATGGCTACTAAAGTCATGTATAACCTCCACTGCCATTGCTCCGAAAATGCTATCCAACACTGAACATGTTCTATAAATAAACGAAACAATAAGGGAAATACATTTTACTAAGTTAAAAACGTTGTTTTACCTTGTATTACTTCCTCTTTGTATAAAAATATGATAGGCAACGATAGAAGCAAACTTACAATCCATGCTGACCACACCAAAAATCTTGCCTTTCTCCCTAAAGCAAGGTGATCGTTAAAAATCAGAATTTGGCTATAAGCTCTAAAGACGAAGGCTACTTACAACTACTTGTGAATTGCATGGGATATCTTATTGCGTCACACCTATCAATGCTTAAAGATACTAGGATGTAGGTGGAACCGTAAGTAATGACAACCTGGAAATAGTGTTTTTGTTAATGTAATAATAATTCAAGTAAGTGCTGATGATGTAAATAAAATCAAACAATTACATCCAAATATCAATTTACTAGAGTAGAAAATTGTACTACATTTGTGTTACTTTGACGTATCTCTTATGTAACTTTTAAACGTTTTCTGTAGTGATGGTAAAAAAAACGAGTGACTTAACTACAAATGCTTTCTGAACAGAAGTGTTTTAAGTTTGCCAAATTCATTTGTATTTTGGCCGCCAACGTTAATTAGGACATTTTACATTTTTAAATTTTACCCAAAATTTGAACTTAAATTTATAACAATTTCTCTATCTCTACTCTACGACAGTTGGTTTTAACTGAAGGATAGAAATTAGAGCTCTCAGCTTAATATAATATTGATTTAGCATACTAATAATAAAAGCTTACATCATAATATCAAGAAAGAATTGAATTACTAGGTATTAATGACATATTTAAAAAACGCCCAATCCATCACCCCTCTTTTAAGATATGTTTTTATATAAAGTGTGATTGACCTCTTCTATGCAGCATAAAATGTTGTTTACCCCCTCAATATGTCAAAAATATATCACGATACGAAATACGAGTTATCAGAATGTAATTCAAAGAACAAATCATATCCTTTCATTGTATAAACAGAACGGAACTTTCCCTCCGAAGCACATACTACATTTCCTGTCAAGTGCAGAACCGATAAATTCAAGAAGGGTATTACGCGCGTTAGATGCACGGTACATCTAAGATTTCTTGCTTTTGTTTAACTATATACCTCATGGTCCTAAATCTGAGAAAACGCGGTATACATTTGTACATCTGTTTTTTATGTAAGTCCATTCGTCTTCATTTTATGAAATCTGTATTTAATGTTCTAGCATGGCATCGCTGTTATATACAGTCTAAATGTGTAGTAAAAGCTTCCTACCTGTATATATCTGATGATTTTGCAGCCAATATTTCCGAAATTCCATGATATTGTGACTCTCCATATAATATCTGTTAGTACGTTGATGAGACCAACCAATAAATCTGTTATATAAGAAAGAATACGACCAAATTAGTTACAGATTAGTTGACAATATGAAAAAATAAGCTTAAATAAGAAATTTTAATGTTTTCAAACTAAGGAAAATATATTTATTCAAACTATTTAGGTTCTTAAAGATAAATGTGAACGAATTTGTTTTTCCATAGATGCAACATATGTAGGTTCTTATTTTGCAGTTAACATGATTAAGAAAAATCCTTTGATATTTTGGAATATCAAAGATCCGAAGTAAATAATAGGCAGATGCTTATTTTCCAAATAAAAATTAATGACCCAAAAAAATAATCCAAATTTGGACATTCATTATTTCTTATATAAATAACTTTTTAAGTCAAAGGAGTAATTATTGATATCGCCAAATGACTTTGGTTTCTGTGCAAAATATCTTGTGACATCTATAGAAAGCCTTCGACAGGATTAGAAGACAGTACATATTGAGGATTTTAAGAAACAGAAGAACATCTGAAACACTAACAGCAGGAGTGCAAAGTTTATACAAAAAAATGAAACTATGTAAGAACAAGGCAAGAAAAAAAATCAAAAATGTTTGAAACAACCCAGGCTTTAGGCAAGGATGCGCCCTGAGTCGCTACTATTCTCCTTGGCCCTGGATGAAGCAATAAAAGAAGGGAAAAAGGAGGTCAAAGCATATGAAATTGTATATTAGAAGATGAGAAGAATAGGGACAAGTGAACTATGCTGTACGGACGATATGGTCATTATAACGAAAGATCAAAAACCCTCAATAAAAACATACAAATCTACAAAAGAGTTTTGGAAAAAGCAACATGAAATTCAGCAAAGTACAGACCAAAATCATAGGAAACAATAGGAAAGACACAACAGCAAAATGTAGTATAAATAGATAAAAGGAACTGGAACAAGTACGAAAATTTAAATACCTAGAATCAATGATATCAGAGGATGGAAGGTTGAATGAGGAAATAAGGGAAAGAGTGACAGCAGGAGAAAAATTTATAACAGTATAAAAGATGCTTTCTGAGAAAAAAGAAAATCCCAAAAAACATCAAGGTTCAAAAATTCTAAAAAGTAATAACACCCGTATTAACATTTGAAGCAGAAACGTGGACCTTGACGGAAAGAAACCTAGCAAGAATAACAACAGAGGTGAGATTTTTAAGACGAATGGAGAACAAAACGAAAGGAGATTAGGAATACAGCTATCAGGAGTAATATGGAAGTGAAACCCATAGTGGAAGTCATCGAGGAAGCGCAAATGAGATGGTATGGTCACGTGAAGAGAATGTAAGATAGTGGAATACTAATACAAGTTGTAGAAGCAAGGGTTAACAAAAACAAGAGGAAGAACTTAGAGAAGTATGATTGGAGGATTAAAATTAGCAGTAGTAAAGAAAGAAGAAATCTGGGAGAATGCATAGCAGACTACGCAGGATAAGAGGGATCGCGGCAGATATGTAAAAAGAGCATAAGTTAACAGCCCAATCCACAATGATGGACAAAAATATTGAGTAAGTAAGTATATAGACGAGTTACGGAGAAGGACCGTATAAGAAATGTCATAAAAACATATAAATTGGCACCACAAATTTGAAAAGGCCAGTTTCCAGAAAGATATTTAAAAAAAAAATTTAATGGTTGCCAAAAATTTTTGATTAAAATGACGAGTTTAGAGGAAATCACGAAAACCTTATGAAGGAGATAAATATGTATTTCAATGACATAATTTTTACTAGATACAATAATATTACTAATATTGCAAATGAAACCATGACATGTTTTGATGCTTAAAATATGGTTACTACTTAAAGGAACTTTCCAATTTCACTAGCGCTTGTATATTTGGATTCGTGTAACATTTTGAAAAAGGAAATTCTGTTGATTTTAGTAATGTTTAAAAAAGTAAGCTCTATTGACCAAAATAGACTGTTTGGCTCTAATACATCTTTGTGACGAGGATATATGCTTTTAAATCTTGATATTTTGAAACATAAAAAAGCCATCGTAGTTATCATAAAATGACTACATATGCTATTCTTAAATATTTAAATATCGGCTAACACCAACATAATATTCTTAATCAGTGTTGTCAAATTAGGTTACTTGTCTCAATTTGAACTACTTTTAAGAGAGTGAATGTCCTCAGCCCCGCCGAAGATGGTGACTATGACGTGCAATATCTGACTGCAAAAAGTGTAACTCACAAACAAAACATACAAAACAGCCAACGCCATGTTAGGTTAAGTTACCTCGTTTTTATCGTTATAAAAAAAAGTTTTATCGCTTATACAACACTAGAGAAACGTTACAGGTATCACCAACAAAGTACGGAAATACCACTACGCAGTATTTTTTTAATAAAACCAATATAATTTGGATAAACCAATTCAAAACGAAGAGAACGTGTAAACGCGTTTATGGCTGATCGACGGCCTACTTCGAAATACGTCACAGCTTGCTGACGTCAAAGTTAGTAACGCTATATATGTCATTTATTGCCAGAACTACCAACTTAAATCATCCGCGAAATTTAAAAAGTGCCCGCTCTAGTTATAATCTGTTTAAATTTGAGTTATCGACATATTTCTCGAATATTGTCATAATTTTCAGAGATTTCTGAATGCAAAATGGAAATTCGTCAATCCCAAAAACTACAGCAACGCAGAAAACTTGCAGTGTGTCTCATGCAACTTAGTTGTCAGTATTACCTGCTATTGCAAGATGCCTAATGAAATAGTTCATTCGACGATTTCTAGCTTTTTTGTTGAGAACTTTGTACAACACAGCGCAATTGCCAGATACGATTGCTACAAATAAAATCCACAACAATGTAATCTGTTCAGCCTAAAAATAAGAAAGAAACGATTATTGTCACAATGTACGTTATAATTATTGGAGATATTAAACGGAAATTAGTTTCTGGCGATTTTTAATTCTTCCTTATGAACGTAAAACATTGATTTCATGGTAATCATGTCGGATTACAGTGAAATGTGCTATAATTATAATTGTTTCATACAATATAACTGACATAATTTAAAACTAAACATGTTATTTTTGTATATAAATATATATAAAATATTAGCTAGGTGTCCTTTGTTTATTATAACATTACATGGTAATGCTGTGCAGTAGCTAGTGTACTTATCAGTTTTATGTGTACAAACAATCTAATCCGCAAGTTTGAGATACATTACACCACAATAAACAGGTAGAAGGAACTGATTAATTAAAGCAATTGTAAACAAAAATATAGATAAGTTACTGTAAATAAGATTTCTTTTATCATTTTTTACTGAATTAAAAATGTTTTTATAATACTAAAAATGCCAAAGTAATGTATAATATATTTGAAATATGTTGAATGGATAACAATTCTAAATAAAAAAATACTGTTATAAAAATAAGAACACTTTTCTCTTACCTCGTAAAAATAAAACGAATCAAACTCTGCGGTTCCATTTCTAGCTTCTACATCGGTGCTATTCATCATATTTCAGCGCTTCTGAGGTTGGTCGCGAGTGACTTTATAAAGCATTATTTCAACCTAGCTAATCTAGGTCAAATTTCCCTGATATCAAATTTTAAGGGAAGTAATGGTTACATTTTTCTAATGCAAGACTATATAGGTACCTAACATTACATCGTGCTCTTCTGCTCTGTTAAATCCACAACCATTTTCTTTCTATTTATAAAGAGGGAAATATTGTCCGCGCGCGCGCCTCATATTGCCTTTAATATTTCCTTCTAGCCTTTTCTCTGTAAGTTTTTCAAATTACAATATTAATTGGCTTAAGAGTGCAGTACAACCTCGCTAATCCAAACCAGCTGGGAAAAGGAAATGTTCGGATTAGCGAATATAACGATTTCTTTCACTTAAACTGCTTTAAATGAGTGCTTTAGGATTGAAAAACTTTAAAAATATAGAACAACATTTTATTTCAAACAAAACTTCTGTATTACACATTGAAATATGAATCTATAAGACGTTATTTCAGGGATTTTATGAGTAATAGCCGCTTGATCTCTAATACGCTGTAGTAGTAGCAATTAATGATCTGATATGTTGTTTTCTATATTCTATTTGACCTAATGATGAAAATACTTTAGGGCTTCCTTATGTGGTATACCTTTCTTCCTCGTTGCTTATTTGGTCCACTGTTAATGCTGAAGTTATCTCTTCATTCGTAACTGGAATCCTGGGCATCCTGAACATCCAATAATCTATGTCGTAAATAACCTAACGGAAAAAAATTCATCATTCGTTTTGAGCAGTTCATCCACAATGGCCCACAGTTTTTCCATGATTGCTGAATAAGTCGCCATGGTACAGCACACCAAGCGTCTTTCAGAAATAGTATCGCTGACAGCAACTCAAATTTCCTCAAAAAAATCGGTGTATCTTGGATATCTTCAGATATGATAAACACCAGTGAGGCGGCTTAGGTATGTAGACGATATTTTCGCGGTTTTTGATACAAAGAAAAATACTATTCCGGATTTCCTCGCGACGCTTAATTCAGAATTCCAAACTATTAAATTTACAGTAGAAGAAGATGTGAACAGTCAACTCCCGTTCCTGGATAGTTTAGTAATTAGGAATAACAAAAAACTGGAAATAGACATCTATATATCATTTTTTCTAATCAAGAATGAAATTACTTTGCTCTTTTCTTAGATATCTAACTTTTAGTAATTTGGATTTTAGCAACGCGTTACATATATTAATGTAACTAGACACAATTTATTCATCATCTTCAAAAATACTTCGTAAAAGCAATACTAAATAATATACAGTTGATACAAGAATCTTGTTTCAATCTTCCCTTAGTTTTCTTAGAACTAAATAATATATACATTCTAATCCAGAAAATAGATTTCAAGGCATAAAAAACACAAATCTGAACTACGTATACATATATGTATGTGTAAGCCATTATTCTCGCATAATCCTTAGCTAATCTCGATTATATCTGGCATTTTTACGCCACAGTAAATTTATATTAGCGGGACAATAATTTCTAAGCTTAGAACTTATATAAAGGAGATGAGTTATTGGTTTATTTCATAAATAAATACTCAATCTTAAATACCTTAGCTTAAAAAGGAACTTTATTAGCTTTATCAAAAGGTGGTTTTCTTATAAAAATTTTAACGTGTATATTTTATTGATTATATCTGCTGAAATCTTGTAATGGCCAATTCAATAAAAATATCTAATAGAAAGTCACCGACAGGCTTTTATAAATGATAAGAAACCATAAAATGAAGCTTTTTTCAAATGTGTCTTACTTCAGAGATCTTTGAATCAGTGTCCCCATATTTGATCATTTTTTATCAATATAAACTGCAAATAAGAAAAGTAACTAATTTTGTTCGTACGTAATTTGGCGTTCGTGCAGATCTCCAAATTAATTTCTAACCGTTTGCTGATAGTTGCTCCAGAAGATTATCGTCCAATGATCCATCAGACGCATGCGCATTGTTATATTTTTTGTATATGTTCACACTTCACGCGTGTTTTATTCATGTCTGTGGTTTTGTTAGGAATTAACAGTTCCTTTAAGGTTGTAATTCTGTATAAACATTTCGCGTTTATTTCTGTTTTCGCTTACCTCTTTTTGTAATATTTGAATGTAAGATAAATTTGAGTATATTTTCTCTCTTAAGTCTATTAATCAGTTTTGGTTTGCACATGCGAAAGATTAATCCAAATTAACCTCTGATCAAACTATCGCAAATCGGTTGCAGAAACAAACCTAATATTATGTAAATAAAACTGACCGGCCAAACTCTAAGAGTTTGATAAAAATGGTTACTGCATTATACGACATTAAATTGAAAAGAATCAAAACATTGTATAGGATGTCTTCCTTAATCGTGTAGGTTACAGTGCTCTACTTTACCAGCGAGATATCCAGTGGTTAACATTTCAAGCTAGAGACCTTGCTTTGAATTATACTAATACAAAATTAAATATGTTAAGAAAATTGTATAACCGAGTTTTTATAAAGCTAATTGCCAAATGTCATTGACATTGACAAGATTTTCATTAATTATTGTGACCACATATTACCACATATTCTTCATGTTCTGTTATTTATGAAATTCTCGATATTTATGAAGATCTTTTGAAGTTTCTTATTAGTCTTATGCAATTTTCTTAAAGAAAAAAAACTGGGACTGGCTCTCCAGCCAAAAATTTTGACATTTTTAATAAATTGATATATTTGTAAACGTTTCCAACAGATTACGAGAAACAGTTCCATTAATTTTAATTGCATCTCAAGTCACCATTGGTGGGCTGAGGTTATAAGATCAAAATACGCTGACAGTAAAAGATGAAAAATATTTATTAGTGAAAAGTGTCTCCTTACACAAAAAATTTAACTAAAGATTGTTTTCTTGAAGTATCTGCATGTATGTGTACATATAAGTATTATAACATACTGGTAATACAACAATTAAGATGCGTTTTATCACAGTCGTAGTCCCGGGTCCCGTCCGCGTAAGTCAGGTGTTTTATAGGATGTCAAAGTCTTGCAGTTTTACCAAATTATAGTTGAATCTAAATTACGTATGCAGGCGGTACAGCTGAATAAGCTACTGGAGCAGGAGCTGCCGCCAAAGGAGCAACCAATGGAGCGGCAACAGCATGATTTACGACATGAGCTGAGTAAGAAGTAGCGTAAGGCGCTACATAAGCGGCAGGAAGAATTCCTGAACTGGAGAATCCCACAAATGTAGCTACCAAAACGAAGATGACCTAAGAAATGATTAAGAATTTATAATTTTACACTGATCACTTTATTAATTTACTTTTTTCTTTGATCTTTAGCATGGAATCTCAATTGCAAGAGTTGTGTACGCATAAAAATTAATAAAATGTAGAAAACATATTGCCTATCGAGAAGGTACTTAACTAGAAGAATTACCTATGTTTTGAGAGACACAACAAAAACATTACAACTCGTTTTACTATGTTTTGACTTATCAAATAATTAAAGCCTTAACGTTGCTCCATGTTTTTGTTACTTTTAACATCTTTAGTTACCGGATACCCATTTTCTAAAATTCGCATTTAATTTAAGTTGGTAGTTCCGGCAATAGAAATCATATTCACAAGCATTATGCCAGGAAATTAGTGAATATTTCCATTCAGTGGCAGGAGATGGTGACGTCAATAGGAGATCAAGAGGTTTGTTCCCTCGGGCTGCACTTTTTACTCGGTCTAGTGTGAAATTACGTCAGTGAGGTGGTCAGTGTAAGTAGGTGTATGCTTGTGTACAGCTGCACGTAGGCCCAACGAACGTATGCTTTTACGCTGGTTACTCGGAGTAGTTAATGTAGGCCCAGCGAACAAAACTAGGGACAAGGCTTCGATTTCCTTGTGTATTTTCGGTACATACCGTATACATTGTATTCGACAAAAAAATATACGAGAAAATCGAAGCATTGCCTTTGTGTGTTCTACAGTTCCACAGCCGTAGAGCACCAGCCGCCGCTGTCCGTTATTGCCGGAACTACCAACTTAAATCATCCACGAAATTTGGATCCCAATTTTGAATTAACTAAAAATTGTCTCGAAAAATTTGTATTATTCGTTTGTAAAAGATACATGTGCAAAATGTCCTTAACGAGGTATGTAAATACCATTGTTTACTTGGAAAAGTACTGAATCAGGGAAATTTAAAAATTTGGTGGTTTTCTAATGTTGATAGGGTCAATTTACTCAAAATATTTGAATTAAAATCATACTGGGAACTCGTTTTCTTTCAAACCTACGAGGCAAAGACGTTTAATCCCCTAAATTTTGACATATTTGTATTTTTTTATTGAAAACATAAAGTAACTTAGCACACTTAGTTATTTCGAAAAATATACGTTTGTTACTAATTTAAATATTTTAAGGTGGGCAAAACCGTTAAGCAAAACTAGATGTTTGGTAAAGTAAATATTTAATGATAGCAAGGGCTGTGGGGTAGTATGACAAACAGATTTATTCGGTAACCCGGTTGAAAATGGGGGCCCAGTGAGCCTTTGAAACAGCTGTTCCGAATTAATTAATAACATTTTGTGTGGTGAGGAGTGTGCCGATACTCTCTGTTGTTTGTCAAAGTAAATATTTGTATTGATTTCTTAAACCCCTGTCATACTATCAATGAATTTGACAAACTAATAGACTGGTCAGATGTTTTAGTGACGTCAAACTGTTTTAGTAAGCACTTTGGTCAAACGTCAAATTCTATTGTAGTGTAACAATAGAGACACTTAAAATCGATCAATTAAATTATTGAGGTTCGGTTATTCTTCACTTTATTGAGTTAAGATGCTTTGTTATTATTATTATTTTATGTTGCACGTAGTTTTGTCTATTTCTATATTATTTATTATAGTTTTTATAATTTTTATGAGTAGATATAACTTTTACTTTAGAAACACTCGAAAATGAATGACAAAAATCGCAACTTTATTATAAAGAAATTCCCTGTTCCTATATATAAAATCGAATAACAACTGAAGCCTGTTTTCTGGTACAAGACAATTATGTTTATATAAATATACAAACTATATAAATTTAAAGTAATTTATTACAAAAAGTTAAAATTTAGATTAGAAATTTACCATAATTCGCGCCTGTTTGTTATAGGCACCATCGCTTTCATAAAAATCTGGAACAAGGGACATTATTATGACATTACCCATTTTAAACATGTCTTTTGTAAACTATCAAAAAATATGTCAAATTGTCTGTCAGTGTCAATCGTAAATGGGCAAGTCATTGTCACAAGATTGAAAAAACGTAAAAATGAACTTATAAGAGTTGTCCCAGGTTTTTATGAAAATGATGGTACTTAAAATTCACTTAATCAGAAACAAGATCGCATGAAACTAAAAATTAGAAAATTTTATCAAACCACATCCGTAACATAATTAAAATAGTTTGATCAGAATGATCAGTCTAGTTTGTCAAATTCATAGTGTGATAGGTGCTAGAACTATGACAAACATGTCAAGTACTTGAGTTGGCATTACTGATATTACATAGTGATTCGCCAAATTTTCAAAACGAAACCAAAAACTTTGGATTCAGTAAATTCAATTACCTTTCCTACTTTTTACTGTTACATTAACTGTTGATTATATTTTCCAATAACAGTAATAAATTTACCTACTGGGATAGAATCTAAAGTTTGTTACTATGAGTAGTTATTTGCAAAAAAACTAATTATAATAGATGGGGTCACTACAGAAAGTTAAAAGGCATAAAAACGCATTCGTAAATTATTTCAAAACATGCGAAATAAAGGGAAAATAATAGCCGAGATCCAAAGCAGGTGCCATGTAATAAATAGAAGTTAGAATATGAGTAAAATATGCATACTTACAAGTGATTTGAAAGCCATTTTCTTTCAACCTTTTTGTTAACTACTTTAATAAATACTGCGTTCAATATATCTACCAGCGTCTTTTATACTGGTTCACAGATTAGTAAACCCTTAACAAACGTGATAATAGTAGGACAAAAGTTATATAACATCGATTAAAGATTGCGTTTAGTTACCTAATAAACGCATCGCTTTGCCGCTATGAATATTAATTGATGTATAATTTAGACACTACTCTCTTTATTTCATAATATTTATCGTTAGTGTTATGTTTTATAATTCATTGTGCCTTCCTATTTGGTAAACGCGAATATTAGATATCAAAATAGATAATTTAACATTCCAAATGCGTACTGGAAAATTTATTATCTTGTAATTTTCAATATTTTAATTATCGTGGTACTGAAACGTCTTCTACCATAAAAAGAATTAAAGACAAACTAGTTAATAAGGATTAAAGAAACCTTACATTTCATTATAAGTGAGATTTAATAATATACTGTATATAAAAGTGAAATAATTTTATTGAAAAATTGCAAAGTTAATACAAATCGAAGAATTAAAGAAGATATAATATTCGAATATTTATTACTTCATACAGCTGAATTCACATTTTAGTATTATTATTTAAATATCATTCATGAAATCAGTGAAAAAATCAAACAGTTGAACATACAAACATAATCAACAATACATTTATCATACGTATATTGCCTCTTCGGATTAGCAAGCTACTTTTTACCTAGCGCCTTCTGTGTTTGAACGGTTTTAGCCTTCACTGCATCTTCTTTTGCTACAAAATATATATTCCTAGTTACTGGGGTTACAACCACATTAACTATTACGAACCTTTCTTTTCCATTTCACGCCTTTTTTGTGCTTCCTCTCGTTGTTGTTTAATAATAGCTAAACGAGCCAAATCGGCTCTTGCTTGATCTGTTTTACCTTCTGCGTGCAGCTTTTGGTAGTGGGCTTGCGCTCTTTGTTTTTCTAATTCTTCACGTTCTCTTCGTGATAGCTGAGGTTTCTCTGGTGGGGCCTCAGTATCAAGGGCTGCTAGTTTCTTGTTCTTCTTTTGTACTCTATTTGGATTTTCTATTTCTATCAAGTTTGATACTCCTTTTGCTTTTCTATTAGCCTAAATTGTAAGTATTTCATAAAAACCGTATTACAATATTGATACTAGGAATACTACCTCGTCATCACTAGAGTCATCTTCATCTTCTGAATCATTTTCGCTATCTTGATCACCAGAACCATCTTCATCTTCACTACTAATTTCACCTCTTTGCTGTTTCCATTTCCTAGCTTGTTCTTCTCGTCTCCGTTCTTCCTCTAATTCTTCGGGATTAGTGAACCTCCTATTGCGTCCTTTATGGTTTATATGTTTACCTATTCAAAATAAAACGTTTTCGTGTTAAGACGCAAATATCAGCCATATTAGAAATATATCCACGTTTCACTTGAACGAACAAACTCACCAGGTTTAGGCATATTAAATTTATAACGATAAAATTTGTAATAGTAGAGTCACTTCCCTTAAAAGAGGGATAAACTAAACGATAAAATTTAATGAAAAAATATTTTGACGGCCACACAAACTTACAATGACGGATACTAGTATCTAGGAATTAAACCTAACCAATACAATGTTACTGTAAATTGTATTAAAAGTGATATTAATTATATCTTAGCGATATCTATTACATATTTAAGTCTTAATTGTAGAATATATGCAATATTACAGTTAAATAAAAATTAAATCGTGTTACTTTATAGTTTTAGTAATATGAGCAAAATATTTGTAGTAGTGATTGTTAACTTCTTGCTATTTCCTTCTTACTCTAGCAGCTAACTTCATTGATCTTTTCCATTGGAATAAATATAACCTAATTGTACGTTATTGTAATTTTTTAATTTCTATTTTCAGCAATAGTAATGCCGAAAGTCCGTAGAAGTAAGAAATCTCCACCAGAAGGTTGGGAACTAATCGAACCCACCTTAGACGAATTAGAACAGAAAATGAGAGAAGGTAACCATCTATTACTTTCGCTTTACAAATGCTTTACTTACTCGTTTATTGTAACTTTTTCATTGAAGCTGAAACTGAATCTCATGAAGGAAAACGTAAACAAGAATCTTTATGGCCTATATTTAAAATACACCATCAAAAATCTAGATATATATACGATTTATTCTACAGAAGAAAAGCCATTAGTCGAGAGTTATATGATTTTTGTTTGAATGAGAATATTGCCGATAAGAATTTAATTGCCAAATGGAAAAAGCCTGGTTATGAAAATTTATGTTGTCTAAGATGTATCCAAACAAGGGACACAAATTTTGGAACTAACTGTATTTGTAGAGTGCCAAAAGGAAAACTAGAAGAGGTAACTTGCTATTTTTCTAAATTATTTTGTTATATTTGAATAATTTTATAGGGTAGAATAGTGGAGTGTGTACATTGCGGATGCAGAGGTTGTTCTGGATAAGCGTTAGGTTGCTTGAATATATTATTTATGATAGGATTATCAGACAAATTTATTTTCATTATGTATTAGAATAGGATTTTAAAAATTGGATTAAAATTTGTTAATTGATAGTTTTGTTCTTCTCTTATTCTCTAGTTTGTAAAAAAAAACACATTTTGAAGTAGAAAGTTATTATTTTTATAAACATTCTATAGAAACAACTTTATTAACATAAAATAATTATAAATAATGAAAACAAAACAATATATACTACACTATAAAATCTTCGGCATACTAATGCTAATGTTTATAGTGGAGCTGCGGTATTTTACAAGAACGGCGACCAACTTGGATTTTTTTTTTAAGTTCGCAGATTTAAGTTGATGGTTCCGGCAATAGAGATCATATTCGAATGCATAACGCTAAGAAACTCGCGAATATATCTTTTATTGTCGGAACTATTAACTTAAATCATCCACGAAATTTAAAAGATGCCAAGTGGGAAGTTAGCCAAATCCGCCAATCAATGCGCGTTGTGGAGAAGTGTTCTTCGATTGGTCCATTTTGCTAACTCGCCACTCTTATCGGGTATCGCAGCTCCACTATCAATGCACCCTAAGGCACATATAGGAACCTTTTTACTAAAAAAGTAATAATTATTCTATACGAATTGATCCCTTTCATGGAAAGTATACATTTATATATCGGTATTCAATACTGCAAATATTTCATTGTATGTATTCCAATTGTACAATTTGCCTATATTGAATTTACTTTTATTTAAATTAAAGTGGTATAGTACAGTTAACACTAATAAAGGAAACTCTTGTTCTTTGTAAAATATTGATGGAAATAACATATTTTCGTTAATAAATAACATTTAATGAAATTGAAAATTAAAAAAAAATAGTATTCAATTCCAACATAATAAAACAATAACACAAGTTATGTAATAATACATACTAATTCTGACTATACCATCAATAATAATATGTTTTGGCATATCAGAAGCTTACTAAACTGGTAAAGTAATTTCGGGATTGTATGGCAATGATGATTTATCCATTAATACACTAGCAATACTGATTAACAAATCTTTATAGACTAATGTGTTTAGATTCTTGCCAAGCTGATACAAAAAAAAGAAGTCCCCGAAAGAGATCTTTTTTGTAATGACTAGAGCATTTTTACGAGATAGGAATCTTGCATGTGCCATTAGTAAATACATACGAACTCTTGGAAACAATAACATAACTGAGCGATGTATCAATTCGTACAGCGATACAAGTGACAAGAACAGGAACCAAAACCATAGGAACAAGAACAATTTTTCATTAACAATGTTTAGTGGTAAAACACAAATAGCGTCGCGATTTTCAACTGTGCCAGATGGTCCAAATCTGTAGTACGTACATTTAGTGAGTTTCGGAAAAACTGCCGTCATTGGATTAATTCCATTGTATGTTGCGATAGCAATTCCATAGCCTGTAAATTGTCCGGTTAGAAACCAATCCATTAAAAGTATTTGTCCTATCTGAAGTTATAAAAAAATATAAAATTAGTCAATATTACAATTTCACTTAACAATTTATACTTACAACGTTGAGAAAATTTAACAATTCACAAAAAGCAAATCGCAAAGCGTAAAGATTATGCGAATAATTTCCACTTAACATGTAACTAATCAAACGCTCTTTATTTTCTTTATTCCATGAAATTGGTATTAAAGGACCACCTATTTAAAAAATTCAATCAAACTGAGTTAGTAAGCCAATGAAAAACGTATTTACCCAAATCTTTTGCTAGTAATCTTAAACGTCCACCTTCCCATGTTTTCCATAAGTATCTCGGAATGTAAAACAACAACGCTTGGAAACAAAATACTAAGCAAACCCATTGATAATATTTTTGTGTAATTATACCATTGCGTTCGTTGAAGACAAAATCTTGTATGGGTCCTCCTTTTCGAGGATCAACATCGGGTCCCAAACCAGTTAAAATATCCTCTAGAAATAAATTTATGCATACACACAACAATAAAAAATATAACTTACGAACCTTTAAGCGTGTTTTTCAATATATATGTTCCATATATCCAGCAATATGTATTAATTACGTCTTTATTGCTGTACTCGATATCGCAATTTATCGGATCACCGAAATACTGTTTCGAAGTCAAAAGGATGGAAAACACTATCAGGATAATAACCGTAAATTTATAATGCAACTTGAAAATGTTATTATCGGTATGTATTTGTTCGAGTTTTATGAGAGATTTAAACGAATTCAGAAAGTCCATCATTGTTCTCGTCGAATTCTCGCGCCAATCAACAAGAAAAGCAAATAATTTGTCGTTTGCAAAGAAAGGGTGATAGAAATTAATAAGCACAATAACGCAACTTTCACGAAAAGTACAATAATGGCGTTTTTGAACATTTGAATTTTTTGTGATTGAAAAATATTTTACTGCGCAAGCGGAATATGTCGTCGCTATTGCATTATTGGTCAGAAAGAAATTGCAGTTTTGAAGAACAACATTTAACACACATTTATATTCGAATCTTATTTACCGATTTGCTGTTCTCATATTTGGAAAAATTACAAGTAAGGAGAGCAACATTTATCACACATTTATATTCGAATCTTATTTACCGATTTACTGTTCTCATATTTGGAAAAATCACAAACAAGAGTTTATGATGTGATTGGTGGACCAAAACAAAATTACAAACTGTTTGACAAATCTTGTGGCACCCATTTGGCTTTGAGTACTTTCTTACCTCCCTTATTTTCTTTATAAATAAGCTTTTTGTTATTTAGGTAGGTATACAAAATCACTGAAACCGTTGCATTTTAATAAGAGTGACTTTTTGCTCAAAATACATAATAAAATGATATTACATTCATGAAATTTTAGATTTGTGTTTAATTTTACACATATTTTGATTTCTTTTCTAGTTATTAAAGTTTTTTTTAATAAAACTTGGTATACTTTTAGGTCTCATGGTATGCATTTACGTTTGGTGATTGATAGGTCACTATTTATATATCAAGTTCAATATTTTAATGCTGTTTCAGAAGTAACAAAGTACTACGTAACTATTAAAAAGTAACGCCGTCAACTGTCTCCATAAATTTAGAAAACCAGAAAAAAGTTGGAATTAAAATGATATTTTCTTTATTTGAAACACCAAAATGTTTCGAGTATTTTTTCATTCTTCATCAGGGTGACAACATTCGAAAATTTTAAAGTATTTTTTAAAAATGTTAAATAATATTGTCACCCTGATGAAGAGTGAAAAAACACTTGAAAAATGTTTGTATTTCAAATAAAGAAAATATCACGTAGGCCTAATTTTTGTTGTCTTTCCTAAATTTGTGGTCAGTTGAGACAGCGTTACTTTTTAATAATTCAATATTTTATTTTGTCTTTGTAATTCAGTTTTTTTTCGACGTGCTTCCTTACATATTAATTGTATGCTGAGAACATTATGTTGTTTTTCTCTATACAAACGCACGCAAGGGTACAGTTTGAGTTATATTATGTGGCGTTTACGTAAGGTAGTGCGAAACTAGTGCAAAGCTAAACTATATACACGTCAAATTTTAACGTTACCACGACGCTTTATCAATACTTTCTGCATTTGGTTTTGAATTTGTATGTCATGATGACTGCAGAATCTGTGAATAAGCATACTACATCGTTTCCGTGTAATTCCATGCATTATAAAAGACATTGTTAATATCAATAGATAAAGTTAGGTTAGGTAGTGACAAGACAAATCATTATTGTTAGTTGTTCTTACACTAATTTCGCATTACCCAATATGAACGCAGCCTTCTTCGCAGGCTTGTTCCAACAGAAATCACAAACTCGTTAGACGCAATTCAATTGGCTAAAAAAAATCCGAAATTGTTTTCTGACTGATTTCATAGTATAGCTTACGGTTTCTGTTGGAACAAAGCTTGTATCTCCACGGGCCAATGAGATTTAATTGCCAAACTGCAAATTTATATAAAATGAAACTTCATAAGTTTATAGCTTGCTGTAGTTGATTAAAAAAAAAATTGTTTTTTTAATGCAATATAAACTACAAGAACCTATCACTCAATAAACAGTTTTTTAAATTTCGTGGACAATTTAAGTTGGTAGTTTCGACAATAAAGATCATATTTGCATGCATTGCATAATTATGTACCATCGCCTTCATAAAAATCTGGCACAAGTGATACTACTATGAGATTATCCATTTTAAACATGTTTTGTAAAATATGACAACTAATTTAATGTCAAATTGTTTGTCGGTGTCAATTGTAAGTTGACAAGTGTTGTGCAGTACTTAATTACTGAAGTATAATAATGATGCTCCATCAATGTAATATAGTTTTTAATAAAAATGTTTATATTTAAAAAAACAGTTTTGAAAATAAACGAATGTGAGGCATAACCTTTAGGTTAAATACAAAATATTGTCATTTCTAAAGTAATTGTCACAACACTCAAAAAGCGTCAAAATGGGCTCGTAAGAATTGCCCGATTTTTATGAAGGAGTTAGTACATAATTCTGCATGGTGCATGCGCACTTTGTATTTTTGAATACTCTATTTGTCAAAAGATCGTATTAATCGTGTGTAAATGTATGGCTCCTGTATACAATTTTGCTGGGTGTTGCTTTGCTGATTTACACGATGCACAATTCTGCGCAGAATTCTGTGTCGTGTAAAACAGTTTTAAGATTGTAAACTATGTTCATTATTGGCGGAACTACTAACTTCAATTATTTGTAAAATTTAAAAAAAGGTTTACTTAGAAGAAATATACAAAAAAAAAAAAAAAAAACGAACGGGTTTATAACATAGGAGAAACTAATGCAAAATGTAGGATTTCTTAGGAGGCGATATTCAAGGTTCTGGAAGCAACCTGCTACGGTTTTGTAAGTATTTCCTTCATTGGTTTACTTTGAGATTTCTTGGCCATGGCACAGACGCCGACTACTTGCTTGCCCCCACCCTCCATGTCCGGAGGTCCAAGACTGGTATCGCTCGAATCGCATAATTCTAGGCTACCCGGCACTGTATTAAGCGGTTGTCACTGGTCTTCTTGCGTTGTTTTTCCCTCGGGAGATGTTATCCGCACTCGCGGCAATACGGCGATTTTATTTTTCGCGCGATATTTAAAAAAAATTTATATAAACATTTGGCAAGAGCGGGGATGACAGAATGAACAGGACTATAGCTTTATTCGCTCGGCCTACACTAACTATTCCGAGTAATCAGTGTAAAAATATACGTTCGTTGGGTTTGCGTGCAGCTGTATACAGTCATACACCTACTTGCACTGACCACCCCAGTGACGTCATTTCGCACTACACCGACTAAAAAGTGCAGCCCGAGCGAAGAAACCTTATGTCCTACTACAATAGGAAGAAGAAGAAGAAACTAATGCTAACTACAACGTTTTTAGAGAAATAATGTCCAATTTCTCTAATGCACTTCAAATGTTAAAACTTATTTACTGAAAACCCTCTTCTTCTGATACTAATAGTGGTAGGGCGTTTGGTTGAATATTAACTTGTTTCATGTGGAAGATCATGATATACCCAAGTGTATTTGTTTTGGTTCTCAAATTTACTGCACATTAATACGATGTCACAATTTAAAATTGATTAAAATTTGTGAAGAAATTAAAGACGTGAGAATTGCTAAATATTGTAACTAAACAATCATGCTTAAAACTCGTTCCAATTTTTTTTCTTGAAGAATTGACATGTTTATGGTAGAGATGCTGATTGACAATTTTATGGAAATTTTATCATTAATTTACAGTTGTAACTAATAGGTAATATAATTTTATACCCACTTGCTTATCCGAATTTTATTTGCTTAAAAATTAAAATTATATAAAGTATATCTGCATCTGTTCATATTAATTTAATAATAATCCTTTAGTGTTATTTTTTAATGAACAGTTTACCGAAAATGAATAAATATTGTGTAGCAGCACCCTAAAGCCGATACTTGTAACAGCGAATGCGTATGATTTTGACAGAGCAAGAACTGACTATTTGTTGTTGTATTAAACATATATTTAAATATGTGCCGGGAAGCAAAACTCGAATCAAATGTGTATGATCTTGCATTTTCAATAGCTCAAAGCGTAGGCCTAACAATGAGTTCGTCACATTTCATGTTGATTAATGACCTTGATCCCAGATATGTATATAATTGCGTTTATACATTATTTTTGTGATTTTGTTATATTTCGTTTTATTTTAAGATCGGGAAAATATCGATATAATAAATAACTAAAACTATCGACATGAGTACTGCAACATTATCGGCGCTGTCGGTAAGCCATTACATATAGGTTGTAATCGTTTATATAATTTGGAACACTAAACCAGTTAGAATGAAAAATCCGTCACAAGGAACAAAACAACAGCTTCAGTCACAAACGGCAGCACAGCACTGAATCACTT
Source organism: Dynastes maya (assembly GCA_029619315.2). Classification (NCBI taxonomy): domain Eukaryota; kingdom Metazoa; phylum Arthropoda; class Insecta; order Coleoptera; family Scarabaeidae; genus Dynastes; species Dynastes maya. The sequence continues at coordinate 40,018,207 of JAROYE020000006.1, read as the reverse complement.
ACATATACGTCGAAAGTACACAATAGCATATAGGCTGCGTTCGATTTCCCCGGAATGTAATACCACTGTTGTAGCACTTACTGGTGGCAGCTTTATAAATAACACATGTACTTTTTTTAAATAATTTTAATACAATACATATAAAAGTTATACAATTAAACTATTTTTTTCAAAAGTATTTTTGAACCTGCAGTTTTCTCCTTCTTGATTAGTTTAAGATAGTTCATCAAAGATTCTTTAAGTTTATTTACGACACCCTCACTACCATTTTCTAATATAGCAATTAATAAAAAGCAACCGCGATTCATCTTTATCCAGGCCTTAATCTATAAGGTGTCAAAATTAACCGAATTGAAAAAAAATAAGCTTTATGAACATACCACATCCTCTTCTAAAATTTTTACTAATGCTTCACTAAATGTAGGCTTACTGTTTTCTATGGCTTGCTTATCGTTTTGTACTAGCTTTTTTAAAGTCATATGTAAACCAGCATGTTCAATTCCTAAAATTTCTTCTTCAACTTCTTTTATTTTCCAGTCATTATCTATAATTACTCGGGCAACTTTTCCTAGGGCTTCAGCTAGCATTTCTCCGTCTCCTATTAAGTATTAAAATATTAGGATATCGACTCTGGTTGTATCCAACAAATTATATTTACCTGCTTTTAGTATTGCAAGAGCTACAACCGATAGAGATCCGCTGCTAAACCATGTTCTAGTATCCGTTGCGACACTTGTTAGTAAAATGTTGCTGGAATATCCTAATATCTCTTGTCGACGTGCTTCTGGGGTCTTTTTAGAGCTAGATTTTTGTCGTCCACATTCCAATTCGTTCGTAAAAGTTGGGTGGAAATGGGTCGAGTGTGCTGGTACCACAAGCCATAGTATGACCTAAAAATTGGTTTTGAATAATGATAAAATATATACCATAAATATATAGAAATATTTATGCATTAGTGACGAGTTAAATTAAATTATTTTAATAATCAAATGAAAATAATAATAGAAAAAAACATTTTGGGAAATTATTAAAATATGCAGATATTATAAGTACGTATTTCTAAATCTGTTCTTATTTTTTTTTTTTTCATTAATGACATAATGCAATTGTAAACACTTAATATTTTATTTCGACTAAATTCATATGTTTCATGTTTATATTAATTTATAAATTGATTTAAGTTCTTGTAATATACAGAAATGTTTCTAAATCACCTACATGCAAATATTTGTAATTACCTCGGAGGTATTTATACTGAATATCTTGAGACTAGAACTAATAGGCGTTAAACAGGGAACTACCGCGGAGAAAAGGAAAACACTGCATGCGTCGTATAAAGGAGAGTATAAATGTGTGATTGTACGTTGGAGTGAACTTATTTGCTTAAAGTGGGAAGCTACTGCTATTAGTTTTAAATTTCTGGTTAGGTTTAAGTAGATTAAATGTTTAGTTTATAAGAGCTATCTAAAAATGTTGTTCTGCAATTGGAAGTAAAGCATCTATTGAGCAATAAAGATTATTATTATTGTTAATGTGATTATCATCTGCCGCTACTTCGACTGTTCATAATCTGTTTAAGTTTAGTCACTGCACAAAACATGGTTCATGCCATTGTCGCTTATAGATGGGAGCAGTAACACAGTAACAGCACATATCAGAGGTGGTATATCAAATACAAACGAGAATCTATGCGTAGGCATGAGTTGTATATTACATTTGCAGTAGTGACCGGCTGTTTTGCTGTTTTCGCCCCCGCCAGGCTTTTAGACTTGGGTAATTAGGGTTTGACGGTGCCCCAAATAAAATGGTAGACAAACATTGTGAACTGAAGACACATTAAAGTAGCTTTCGTTCAAGCTAACGTTCAAGGTACATACACTATCTACCATTACCTTTCCCAATCAGTCTTGTTCTTCTATCATTTTTTATAATAATTTTGTATATTAACTTTTGGTTCTACAACTATTTACTTTTAATAGACGAGGTAATGGATAATCATTGTCGACATAGGCGTCTCGGATAAAATAAATATTTGGGTGGGAAACGATACCGCCCAATGTTCCCACGACAATGTTCTTTTCTCTGTTAGATACTTAGCTATTAAATCAGTTTTGGTTGACAACCTGTATGCAGTACATATGTATTTTTTATAAGAGAAAAACCGCATATTTTTGTATACATTTTTTTGGGGGGGAACTGTTTTATTTAACACATTTATTTTTTATACACACCTACTGTGTTTTATTTTAAAAGCAAATGAGTAAGCCAATAAGCAATTATGCAATTAAGGAAAGCGTGTGGTCCTGTCCCTTCACAAGGACGATACACTGAGGCAGACTAGCGGCATCTGCTCTGCAAACCAGCAGGACGTAACAATATTATAATACTGAATAATGTTGGAAATAATAAATAAAAATCATTTATTAAGCAATGGTCAACAAAACTATTAATAATAATAATAATAATCTTTATTGTCCAACAAAAATACCATTTACAGGACAAATGAATATAAATATACAAAGATACGTAAAACATTGATGGAAGGAAAGTAAAATAAAAAAACTGTCAAATGCTTGAATTATATATGCATATTATTTTGTCCCAATATATAGTCGTTTAGGTTCGTATACAGTGTGATTTTTAACTTACAGAGGAAATTGAAAGACTGGGTAAAGGGTACATAAACAAAGACTTTTTCTTAAATAATAGCCTGCTAACTAGTAACTACTCAATAACAAGAAAGTAGCACCAACTTAAGTATAGTCAATCAATTTGCATTTATTACAAATTACGCTATCAATAGTGGCTTAAATTTGAATCTTTAATGTTTGAGAATTAATTATACCTTTTTCAGTTAAAGAATTAACAAAGCAAATTTTTTTATAAAATGTCAGCACCAATAACAATTATAAAATTAACAAAAAGTTTTACCTTACGGCCCCACTCATCTTTCGATATATCCAGTACATGTTTTAATATTTCTGTGATAATCATTTTATTAACCAAAACAGTATCATCGATTCCATCGAAAATTGCTATTAAAACGGTATGGCCATATTCATGTTTACACAGGTCTACTACATGCTCTTTTAAAGCCTTCATAATGACCTAAAAATAAACCTTTGGCAATTTTATCTGTAAAATCATTAATATTACTTCATACCTTTCTATCCTTATTAGTCCCATGCCATATGCATTCCATAACTACTCTAGAACCATCTTTACTATTACATAAAATCACTGCATGTGGCGCAAGTTGACTGATAAGATCATTACGATCATTCTCGCTACACTCAGTTATATACTGATACAACACAGATTGTATTAAACCTGAATCTAATAAATCTTTATTCAATACCCTTGATAAGTTTGCTTTTACAGCTCCTAGGGCTGCTGCTTTCATGTCGGGAGAATTTTTGTACACATCTTGTAAATGCTTAACATTATTCTCTTTACTTTGCTTATATAAATCTCCAAAAAATTCTTGTATTAAATGAACCTTTTCTATTGGTTGAGTCCACGTAGAATAAATATATTCAAAAATTTGAGCACTAACAGAGTGACTCGTTAACTTAACTGCATTCCCATACATAGCTTTGATAGCTTCGGATCTTGTCTTCGCATTACCATATTTAAATAATCTCTTTATACAATACCGACCATATTTCGATTGTAACATCAAGACTGTGGATGGTATAATTTCTTTTGCAATATCTTCTCTAATATTCTGATTTCCAAATTTTAACATGTATTGAACTATTCTTGCCATATCATGCGTTAACACAAATTTAACATAGTTTCTTTGGCCACCAAGTAATTTATGCAATTCATTTACCAGTTTATCCCTTTCTTCTTTACCTCCATTTAGAGTTTTCTTCCGTAATATTTCTCCGATTTGTTTTGCTTTAGTAATGATTTCAAAAAGACTTTTACTTTGTTTTCTTTTAAGACGAAGCTCTTTTTTCTTTTTCTTAAATTCATTCCAATCTGCTGGCTTTTCCATTAAACCTTTGGATTTTTTTATTCGGTCAGGTACCTTTTGAAAACTTTTAAATTTTTTTCCCTGCATAGTACCTGTGTTAGTGTTTGATTTCTTGTCAGGTAGCTTTTCGTTCTTTGAAAATTTCTTCTCTGCATCACCAATTTGTTCTTTGATTTTGACATTATCTGGGCCCTGCTTAGATTTTTTTGGTGAGACTCCAGATTTCTCAAGTGCATCTAGCTTTCTCTTTGTCATCGTGGTGAGTACGAATTTCAATTATGATCAGAAAAAAATTTACACTTATAACCTATAAACTCTTCTTAGATACCATCGACATACCATGCGTCCCACTTAGGTTAGAATTATTTTTCATATTGTGCTGCTATCTGTTGTTCACTTATGGAGCAAAAATTTGTTTTATCAACATGAAACACAATAAATCTGAGCAGTTGCTACTTTAATGCTTTTGCTATTATTGTCTGGTTTATTAACATTATAAAACCCACGTTTGAATGTATCATTTTATTGAATGAAATCCATTTAAAATGGTAATTAACTAAACTAAAACAAATTTATATTTCGTTCTTATCAATAGATGGCGATGGTGGTGAAAAGTGGTTGTGCTTGACAGATATACATCGCTAAATGGCGAATAAATTGAAACTTTTTTAATTTAAAATGCGAACTAACAATTAAATTGAAAAGAAATTACTAAGACATACTGATGGTGCGATGGAATCGAGAGATAAGGGTTAGTCAAGACAACGTCACACTTCTTATCGTTATTAATCTTGGATTTACTTAAATTTTTAGTTAATTACCATCACATTTTTTAAATTTCGCAGATGATTTAAGTTGGTATTTCCAGTAATAAAGGAGATTGTTGTCAAATTTGTAGCGTGATGTATGCGAATATGTCCTTTATTGCCGGAATCACCACCTTAAACCATTCGTGAAATTTAAAAAATGCCAAGTGAGTAAGCTTAGATATAATTAAAATGTTGTTATAAAATTATACTAAGCAATAGTTGTGTGTATGTATTTTTAACATGTGCTTAGTTAATAAAATAGAGATACGTATCTAGCTATTAGTTCCCGTTACACTAAGGCCATAATTTCTAACGTCTAATTGGAATCAGTGCGCAGATAAATTGATAGGTGGCCCTCGTTGGTTTTGAGTGGCTACCGTAACGCGGGAATTTGCTGTTTCCGGTGGTCGAGCTCTCTGATTGCGAATCATTACTAGATTACAGATATACCGCGGCGTCCGACGATTTCCGGAACGACAATTTGTGCGTAAATCACATAGTTGAATACCGCAGTAATTGTTTGTTAACGAGAATGAGTAAACGCAGACCGATTACAATAGTACCCTTTAAAAGTTGTAATGTACGTTATACAATATTTGTGTACAATTATTATGGCTATAAACTATTTTACTCTATACTTACAAACAAACGTAGGCAGCTGTCCCCCTCCGATTTGAATAAACTTTTGCAGGGATGCAGGTAGTATACCATAAAATATTAGACACGTATTTCTTTTAACTGCTTTTTTTCGATACAAGAGGGTGTAATTGATGCTCAAAGTTACCTCCCGAAAACACATGTTTTTCTGTATCTCAGGAACAAGTCGAGATATCTAATTTATTTAAAAAAGGACTTGTTCCTTGTTTACTAGCACTACATTTCAGATGAAAAAACCAGTGGCGCACCCATGGGGCGGTTAGAGGATTAAAAAATTTTTTTTTCGTCCCGCCCACAGATATTGTCAATTTATTTTTCCTCTTTATATCTGTAAACTACACAAAAAAATAAAAGTTACCTCTTTTTGGATTTTTTTCTCAATGTCCATCTTAGAGAGGTTATCGTCATTTTAATGTATCCCCCATATTTTTAGAATTAAATTTTATATCGAATTATATTTTAAGTAAAAACACTTTGTTATGGCCCTTATGATGTTGATTATGTTGCAATATACAAAAATTGATATGAAATATACATATATGTCAACGTCCTATTCCTTTAGTTTAAGGAGGGTGGCACAATATTGAAACGTAGATCAAAGAAATTTTGTTAAAACATTTTAATTGCATTTTATGCGTTGATATGAAAGTAGACTATTACGCATAAAAAAATTTTCTAATCAGAGAGATATACGATTTTATCTGACACAGTATATATTGGAAAATTTTCGGAACAAATACTTAAGCTATAAATAAGGTTTATGTAAATATGTTTTTTTTATTAAATTTGGTTTTGTCTCAAATTCTCCGACAAAATAGAAACATATTTTTGCTATACCGATTGGGAAAATGTGAAATTAGTCATATCGCTATCCACTCCTCGCTCTCAAGCGGAGGGGTTAGCGGCAGTCGATGGCTCAAGGTTACCGATGTGGTTAGTTACGAGGTAGAGTGCATTATGTGCGGACGATCTTAGTAAGAATTTCTAGAGTATTTATTTTAAGTGTTGACAACGTTAGGCTAAATTAAAATTAAAATAAAGGTAATCAAAACGGACATCACAATATAAACACATTTATAACAGCAAAACAATTAGGAATGCCTAGCGGAATTGTTAGTAAAATATTCCTGGTAAGAGTAATAATTTTTAGAAATTAAGAACTTTTTTACTGCATTCTTGAATGCATTTAGTTCAGGAATAGTGGGCAGCGCAGAATACATATTTGCCAATGAATATAAGGGCGATCTTTCAAGTAGAGATGTTTTGTGCGGTTGAATGTATAAGTCCGCCTTGCGGATGTTGTATATATTTGGACCGGTTCACCTTGCCCCTGACGTACACTACCGCGCAGTATACGTACAAACAAGGAACAGTCAATAAGTTCTTTTCGATGAACAAGGACCTACATGATTCTCTGTAGAATTTGCCAAAAATCAACTTAAGAATTCTTTTTTAACAAAGCAGTACGCGTTGGTAATCGGCACGGCCCCATATTAGAATATTATACGTAAAAATCAAGCGTGCTAGTGCATGATATACTGTCAGCAGTAAGTATGTGCTCAAACTACTTTTTAATTGTACAATTACGCAATAAGTTGAATTTAGTCTCTTACAGATGTTGTTGATTTGTTCATCGAAAGACAGGTTATAATCAATGTCTATTCCGAGCAATTTGACACTGAAAAGTGAAAGCCAAGATTTACGCCAAACTGAGGAAAGGCAAGACGCCGCTGATTAAAATGCACAAACACCGTTTTATCGCGATTCATAATCTGTTTTTACAGCTCCAGATAGAGAACTCGTCCACAGTACGGGCTATCTTAAATGCTAGTTTGGTCAAGGACTTAGCGGAGACAGCGACGGAAGTATCATCCGCACATGCGCAGAGGTGAAAGATTCAGGACAATCGTTCGCGAATATAAGAAAAAATAGGGGACCCAGAAGCAAACCTTGGACTACGCAGAATCGAATTGGTTCTAATGGCGAAACTGTATCAGATACGACTACACCCATCGTCAAAAAGGAAGAAAACCAATCTAATACCTTTCCCCTGATACCCATTGCGTACTGGATAACGTGAGGTTAGCGTTAGCGGAAGTGCTAACGTTGAGATTACGATAATTCCTTCAACCTACTACAAAAGAAAGGTATGAACAACCCTCTTTACTTCTTTTAACACTCTCAATTTTTAAATCCTCATTGGCAGAGCATGTGCTACAAATGTTAATTAGTTAGGTAATGTCTTGCGTGTTAATAAGTATTATGGTTACCTTGCGGGTTCTCTGAAATAATATCAGCTCTCAAATGGTGCCACCTGAACACATCAAATACCTTTCGCTAAACAACCGTCCCGTATCAATCCTACACGACACGACAGCAAAAACATGTTCCATGCGTTATCAACCTACTCCACGCAGCTACTAGAATATTAACTTCTAGGGTTGTATTTCCCCTGTGCAATTGTCGACAGATATAGATGTTTAGGTTAAAATAGCATCATCCATCCTCTCAACTACCAAAATTCCGCTAGCGCGATTTTCCTTTCGAGGAAATATTATCGCGTTATTTTTACACCCCATTATGTGTACGATCAGATAGAAAACCGGCATCGTTAATCATGGAACGCACCATTATCTGTCACGATGACAGCCACCGTTCAACAGTAGGTTTCGGGTTGGGTTAATTGAAAAATTTAGGTTGATGTGTTTGTACCTGTTTTTGAGGATACCATTTCGTATCGATTTTACTTTCCCCGATGCGGAAGAAAAATGGGGAGACATTAAAGATAACCGTTTTTTCGCAGAAATGAAATAATTATCGTGATGTACTGGTGATCTAGCAAATGATTTTCGTCACACTAGTATCAATCATAACGTAATTTTCTACCACCAACGTTTTGTAAATTGTTGGTAGAAAGTTTATGTTGAAAATCTGGTGATATCTGTATGCAATTCTTTTTTAGTTTGTTCATTGTTTGATGTAAACCAAAATGTAAATAGTATGACTGAATATTACTTAAATCCATTGAATTCTTTCGACATTGGTTCCAAAATCACGTTCTTTTGGTTGGAAAAATCGTTTTGTAATCCATTTCCACCACTGTGTCCATTGTAATTACATGGAGGTTTCGGATGCTGACTTGTTACACTAAACAATAGTTCTTGTTTGTTTCATCGTATCTCACTACACACTTCTTGAGGTTGTTATACCATCGTTTCACCTGGTGCAGATAGTGCAGTATTTTCTACATCAGGTTTCAAATTGGTGTACTTGCTGTAAGACTGTAAAACCAACCTCGAATTTTAATTACTTGGTACATTGGTTGATTTATGTACCTGTTTTTGTTTGTGAAATAGTAATAAAAAAAAAAATAGTTGATCTGTGTGGTATACATGTGCTATCAGTAAGCCGGTCTCAATCGGTCTTCGCAACAGAATCGAATCAGTCGCATGGGCCGCGGATTATAAATAAAGAGTGCATGTGTGACTCACAGTCGACAGTGATATTTTGAAGCTTCGATCGTTATTTGATTCAAACATATGATTTCTTGAAACAAACAACATCAAGTTTGATTTGAAAATATATGTGTTTGAATTAATATACGTAATATGTTTGATTCAACAATAAAGTTCTTTCTTAAAGAACTTCGTCAGTTTGAAACAAATATATTTTTCTTTACCATTTATTTGACGTCACCTTTTAATGGCGAACGTTCCCAAAATTAATTCAATAAATCAATAATCATATTATTTGTATAACATTTTTATGTTTTAAAATATACATAGTTGTAAACTTTTCTGATTGTTGATTATAAAAATTTTATGCAAATGATATGATTAATTCAATAAAAAAATCGATTTTTTAGTATGTCCTCGTTCGCCATTAGAAGGTTAGATTTGTATTTGCTTAACAAAATATTTCTGTGGTTTAAAATATGCTGTTACTTTGACAAATATATTATTCTGTTGGTATTATTACTCCACTGAAAAGGTTAGTACGACAGATGCTTTGTTCTTTTTAGAGCAGAAAGCATCCACTTATGAGAATATAGAGTAACAATGTGTTAAAAATACACAATCTTTTAAAAAACTTTATTAACGTTGTGAATAAACTAACAAAAGTGCATAAAGAATAAGTATAATGCCGAAAATTAATCTCCATTTTGTAGTGATGTGGTGCTTTTATTCTTGTAAGTAAACCCCAGCTCCCTAAAAAATTCCATTAACTTCCTCCATTACGTTAAGGTGATATTAAGGTCTTCCGCAAGATCTATGTGGTCGCAAATAAAAACGGTGAACCTCAAATCTTACAGATTTCCTTCAAGTTTCTTCGAGATTACTCATATTTCCCAGGAACCTGTAAAGTGAATCTGGTTAGGCTAGGTTAAATTGTTGTAATACGAGGGCGTATTGAAAACTAATGGCTCCATAGATATAACTTTATTAGTGATAGATATATTGTTTACATATAAGTGTGAAATAATAGTATAAACTGTCCTCTACCTACTGATATAATCACTTTTCCACATAATCGCCATTGACAGCAATACATTTACGCCAACGTACTACTTGTTGTGCAAATCCGTCACAGAAAAAGTCTGAAGTCTTCGCACGGCACCATTTCCGCACCTCCGTTATCACCACAAGGCGCAAGATCTGGGCTATAAGGTGGATGAGGTAAAACGTTATGAAACCCAAGCTTCTCCAGTGCTATACGCGTTCTCTGACTTGTGTGAGGCCGAGCGTTGTCATGATGAAGAATTGGCATTTTCTCTGGACGAACCCTACGCAGCCGTCGCTTCAGATTTGTTGGGGTGTTAACATATCTTTCAACAGTACAGCCACGTTCCAAAAATTCAATATGAACGATGCCATCGCAATCCCAGAAAACGGTAATCATGACTTTCCCGGCAGATGGAACTGCTTTGAATTTTTTCGGTTGTGACGAACCCTTATGTCTGTACTCCATGGGTCGTAATGATGTGCCCACGACTCGTCGCCAGCCACAATTCTATGGAGGAAAACATCACCTTCTGCCTCATATCGAGTCAAGAGTTGTTCGCAAATGTGTTTTCGATTGTACTTCAGCACATTGCAGATAATGTGATGTACTCTTTCTTGTGAAATACCCACCCTATTGGCAATGTTAGTTTGTTTACACCGTCGATTCTCACGAACCAGTTCATCCACGAGAGCCACCTGCCTTTCACCACACGCAGACACTGGTCGGCCACTGCGTGCCTGATCTTGCAGATCTGTTTTAGTGGGATTTTCGTCTTTCACAGTCCTTACCCACCTCCTAACAGTACTCACATAAACACACGCATCACGGTACACGGCACTAAACCTTCGATGGATGTCAACGGGCGCTGCACCCTACGCAGTAAGAAATTCGATGACAGCTCGTTGCTTTTCGTCATTTTTAGAACTGTCGCGCGCAAACGCGATGTTGCTAAGAATCTCCACTAGGGAGACTTATGTACCAAGAGTTAGGGTAAATGGCAAACCACTTTTGACACTGTCTGGCCCATCATTATAAAAGTTATGGCCATGGAGGCATTAGTTATCAATACGCCCTCGTATATAGATACAAAAATACGTCGACAAAAAAAATGCTAAAAGGTATGCACTTTTGCATGCAATAGGTATCTATAAAAACAATAATTATCCATGTAGGTATACGTAATTTTGTAATTGTCTATGTACAAAATTACTTTTGTTTGGAAAGAATATTACAAAACTTACTACCTCAGTAATCTCGTAGGAATGCTGAGAATCGCGAATGAGTGACAGGGGTAACTGTATGGTTAGCTGTTAGAAGGGTGCTAGGTATTATGACAAAAAGGGTAGCTGATAGAACTGCAGATACCTCAACGGACTTATGCATGCAAGGATGTCTTATCACTTGCCTTTGCTGAAATACCTGTTATATCAAAAAAGGAGGAAATATACTAACAATTAGTTATAAAATATGAAAACGGAAAGATCAAACCATTGTTAAATGTGTTGTGAATTGAATCGCGGTTTATTTAAACTGCTAACATTAGTGTTACTGGCCTTGAAAACGATATCGGCGAAATTTTTGTAATTTTCGCTAATCTCTAATACGAACAGGAGTTCTGATATTCACCAGTCTATGGCAACTATTTTATTATTTTTTTTTATACAGAAATTTTAACGTTAGTTATCCAATGGTAAAAATATATAAATCCATTATCCTACTTACCTATTATTTTCTTCATTTACATCTCATTACTTACGAACCACCATCTCACATATCCTAAACTACGACTAGCATTGCGATTGCCCTGCGCTCACGCAAAGGAAAATGCAGACGAAGCGCGAAGCGCACGGGTCTAACATATATTTGTTTGACTCAACAAAATTATATCAAATAAAAACGTTTGTACATTCGAACAAATTAAATCTGTTGTTCTGAAAAAATGTGCTTTCACTCAAATAATCCTTTGTTAAATTAAATAAATAATTTCAAAGATATATATTTGTTTGATTCAAGAACTGTTTTTTCTCTGCGCACCCGGTATAACGTGTAGCTAGAAGTCATAATCGAAGCGTTTGACCTGAAAGAATTACTTCGGCGAGGGCGAGAAATCTGATACGATAGAAGCAGGAAGCCAAGAGTAACCCAGATAACTATGTGGAAGCTTTCGGTATGAATAAGAGCTTTCATTGTTCGACGGGGCGACATCTAGCGGATGACAATGTAGTTTATTTACTTTTCGGAAGCAATAAAACATTGGAATCGGGAGAAAAGTTCGGGCGAAAGAGGATTCTTTTTCATCGGAGTGGTTTATATACATCACGACACTGTTTCGAACTACCAACCGAATATACGAGATTCTATACGTTTTTCTATTCTAAGTAATGTATTCGTTGCGATATTTTGCTTTTTGGTTTTGGGTTGGTGAACGTTTTTTTAGACGAAAACGTTATAGCGGCTTTCTTTTTCTAAATATCATTATTTAATTGTTTACGCACTATTTAAATGTTCTATTAGTACTAATGATATGCTTTGCGAAGGTAGCTCAATATATCGAGGTTAATAATAAAAGCGACAGAAATGATGTATTATTCTGAATCGTATAATGCACATTCCGCAAAAATAAAACACTACATTTTTCATGCGCCCCACAGAATCGACGTATTCTCTCCATAGTCCCTTTAGGCATAAATCTCACAAATCCAATGCAAATGAAGGTAATATATAATAGAGTATTACGGTCTCGCACAATATCGAGCTTGTTTTCCTTATCTTCCAACAAATTATAGGCGACATAGTAGACTAACTGACGAAAAATGCACTGTAATGACGGTAATCTAGGCCAAAATCAATTAGACTATAGTGTCTTTTTCACAATAATTATCATGTCTAATTCTGTAGTCCACAGCATAATGTAAAATTTTTACATTTGTTGGCGCTATACCTGAATTATTAATGGAAACTGCTAATGTATCGATTGCATTGGGCGATGTAACTACTTATTAATATGTTTTGGCCGCAATTGGGAGTGCATTAGTGCATTAGTATAATTGAAATTTATGTTTCTATATTTAATTAAGTTTTAAAAGGAACTAATGGTAGCGCAATATGTACCAGCTCAATAATGTCGTACGTGAATTGTAGGTTGTTTCATATGTAGCCAAATGTTTGCTTTTGGGTTTCGACAGCATTATGAAAAAGAAAACAGAAAACACCCTCTAACATAGGAGATTTTAGAATTTTCGAAAATGAGAAGATTGGTTGTTATAATCAAATAGGATGATGTTAGACACTTGTTCCAAGATTTATCCAATCTTATCCAATTTTGTTATAATTTTTTTGTACGCGTGGCGAACAAACCAAAGCCTTAGTCATAGCCGCAGAAGTCATGAGTAGAACCCGGTAACTGGAGAGCAATTGCAGCGGCGGTGTGACTGTGCTTAGGTGGGCGTGGAGGGCTGGTCGATTATGATGCGACACGACAAATCATCATCACTCAGTTCAGTTTAGCATTGGATAGCGGATAAGGCGTGTTGATTTTATTGATATAGACGTAGTTATTAATTGTAGTTTTTAGTGAACATGTCGAAGGCAAAAAAACGACCCTTTCAAGACATAGTAAATAAGTTTATTTCTGACTTTCCCGATTTGTTTTACAACGTCAGTAAGATAGTTAGTAAAGTGTGCAAAATACATTTGATGTCAAATAAGAAGTGGAACTGCACAAGACACATAAATTCCGCACAGCATAGAAAACGAAAATTGGGCATGCTACCGAGAAGTGCATTTTTTTTGATGTAATTCTTATGTTGGTAAACTGTAATTTGCCACTAGATTTACTCGATAAACAACCGTTTAAGGACTTTTGGGACAAATACAATCCCGAGTTGCGGTTGCCAACGGAGAAAACGGCACGTAAGCATGTTGCATTTGTACGCGATGACGTGGAAAAGAAAATGAAACACATACTGAAAAAACAGTTTCTTTGGTTATGTGTTGACGAGACAACACTAAAAAAAAAATCAATTGTAAATATTATGGTACGCGTACTAGACCCTAGTAAACCTACATTACCAATGTCACTAGCTAGCCGAAGACTACAAGAGTGTACTGCCGCAGTAATTACGAAGGTTGTACTTAGTACGTTGGAAAAATTTTAAATTTCAAAAGATAAAATGTTGATGTTTATGAGCGGTGGCACAGCGATAATGCATTCGGTAGGCCGTTCTCTTCTTGAACATGGTTGCAGGTGTTTATATGTTACGTGTAAAGTGCATGCTTTACATCTTGTGGCAGAAACCATTCGACAATGCTCTCCCGAGGTAGATGCATTAATAGCAAGCACAAAAAAGTATTTTAGAAATCTCCCAAACCCTTATTTCACACAGAGTGTCCTGGTATTCGTCAACCACCGGAACCAATTCTTACACGTTGGGGAACATGGTTGCAGGCAGTTTTTTATTATGCTGAACATTTCAAAACAGTAAAAGCTGTTGTTGCACAATTCAATCCTGTCGAAGCTGCAGCTATTAAGGAGAGCCAGTCGAGATTTCAAGATATTCCCGTTGAAACAGATTTAAAAAATATTCGTAGCTACTATAAAGGCTTAGCTGACGCAATAGACCAATTACAAAATAGATCGTTATCATTATTGGAATCTCTGCAAATTATAGTCGGAGTGTATACACAGCTACTGAGTATACATGATGCAAAATATAATCGCGTTTTAGAAAAGTTCGAACGTGTGCTACAGAAAGATCCCGATTTTAGCATACTAAAACAAATTTGTGATGGTGTATCGAATAATCCACTGACTAAGTACAAAGAGTATTTTAATCATGCATGTATAACATCGGTAGATGTTGAGCGCTCTTTTTCAAAATATAAACTCATTTTCTCACCACGGCGAACATGGCTCACCGAGACAACTATGGAAACACATCTAATGGTGTCAACTTTTTGCCACTCTTATCCATATGATGTTAATACTGATAATGGTGCTTCTAGTTTTACTGTTCCGTAGCCAAGGCTGCTTAAAAGGGTGAGTGTTTCACTACTTTAGTTCTGTTATTTTTTTTCTATTTTCTTACTATTGTTTTTGTATACTAAGCAGGTACGGCTATGGCACGGCTCCCTGTTACCGGGCTCTAATTATAAAACAAGATCTGTATATATTTGTATAGTTATACAATTTTCATAAGCAAAATTTAATTTTCTCGGCGTTGTGAAGTTCGAATGGAGGTAAGAGGTTTTAAAGTTAGGCTAACTACATACGTTTCTCAGGAAATGGCGCACAGACAGCGGGAGATTTGAAAATAGGTACAGTGCTAACAAAATTCTTGTAATTTTAATATTTAAATACGTATTATGTAATAAAAAATTCAAAATCGTATATAATCGCATAAAATAGAAAAATGTTTGAAGATGCGTCCAATCTTAACAGTACAATATTTTTTAGGAAACTCTCCTAAAATAGATATTCATTCAATACGCATCTCAATACGGATTCTTCAAGTCATTCAAATTGAAATTTAATAGTAAATGTACGTATATTCGTAATTTAGAATCCTATTTTTAACATCCACCACATATTTTTAGAACTAAAACTATATTGTTACAACTCTGAATATATGCATATATTCAGCACACCAGCATATAGTCGAGTAAGCGCACATACGGGTGCCCCATTGTAAGTGGGGTCAATTAATAATAGATGTCAATGTTTATAGTAGAAATTATATACAACAAGCTGCACAGAATCTATTGTTTTTGTGAGCACTATACTGCATACTGTAGAATTTATGGCCATGCCAATTAATCGCGTTCCTTTAATGAACATTAAAGTGTGTACGTTTGACGTCAATTTTATTGTTTATTATATAATACACTGGGTATTTTCATTCTAACTTGAAAAAACGAGGATATGTTTTAATACACGAAAATTTTTGGTGCATTAGTTTACACAATCACATTTTACTATTTAACTAGAAGTTATTACAAGAGTTACTCACTAGAGCCAACGGGCAGTGGCGGAGGTTCGATACAACCCTCAGTATAACTGCGAGTCTCAACCAGATCTGTTGTGTATACATGTACGCTGCTGTAAATACTATTTCGTAGTTCTACGTTTGTTTTAAAAATGTTCCCTAGTTGCGAAAACGACCAACGTTGGACATAGCAGAAATGCCTGCACTAAATTGTGATTGCGTTAAAATTCAATGTGTAGTTTGTAATATCCTTTTAATGTGTTGGTCCAAAAGGGATTGTCTACGTCACGTAAATAGTAAACAGCATTCTTCAAAAAAAATTGCACACGACACTATGACAAATTTAAATTTAATTTATGTGTTACCTTTATTGCATGTAATCTACCGTCTAATTTACTAGACAAGGAAGTATATGTCTTCGTTTGGAATAAATATTCGGATTGCAAATTACCAAGTCGGGCATCGTTACAAAAAATTGTGCCATCTGCTCGTGAACATGTTGAAAAAAGAATTAAATCGAAGTTGAAAGATAAAAAATTGTGGTTATGAGTAGACGAAACAACAGATCGTAGAAAACATTCTGTTAAAGTAATGGTCGTACATCAATCGTCACCTTCAATTCTATTAGCTTCTAGACGAGTACAACAATGTACTGCCGAAGTAATTTCAAAGTTAGTGTTAAATACATTGGCAAAGTTTGAACTTTCAACAAACCAACTGTTGATGTTTATGAGTGATGGTGCCGCACACATGCTTTCTGTTAGCCGGTCTCTTAAAAAACATTGTGCTAACTAATCACATATTACGTGTAAAATTCATGCTTTCAGTCATGTGGCAGATAGTATTAGAAAATGTTATCCTGAGGTGGACGCTTTAATAGCGCATACAAAAGCAGTGGTTGTCAAATCCCCAAAACGTATTCGCAAATTTCACAGACTGTGCCCCCGTATGCCTGAGCCACCAGAACTTATTCTTACACGTTGGGGAACATGGTTACCGGCCGCGTTTTATTATCATAAATATTTTGAGAATATTAAGAACAATTACTTCGGACTAGTGGAGGCAATAGAAAAATTACAAAATCCTTCGGTGTCGTTAGTGGAATCTCTGCAAATAGTGCAACATGTTCATGCACAGCTATGCGCAATAGAAGACGCAAAAAATGTTTTTTTTCTAGAAAGGTTTGAAAGTGTTTTAGAGAAAGATTCTGATTTTGGCACATTAATGCAAATTTGTGAAGGTGCGTCAACAGAACCGTTAAGTTCTTCCAAGGATTATTTTAATTACGCAAATATAACGTCACTAGATGTAGAATGTTCGTTTTCTGCATGTAAACACTTTTTCCTTACGCCGCACTCGGTTTGCCGAAACAACTGTGGAAACATATCTAATGTTGCAGATATTTAACAGATATTATTCATTTTGTGATTTGAGGGAAGACTCTTAAGACGGTAAGTGTTTGAGCACGTATTATATTTTATTTCTGACCATTTATTTTGTGCAAACTTTTATGCGCCCGCCCCTGGCTGTTGGCGCAAATTGAGTAACTCTCTTTATTACCTCTTATTCTGAACAATGACATCCTACTCTCTTTTAGATAGGATTTATTTGAAATAATCTTTAGAACAAGAAATATTGTTAGAAAAAGAATAATAATTCCTCGTCATTTTAACACTCCAAAATTTATTGCAGTTGCTTGATCAATCGAGGAAGCGAAGAAAAATGTTTCTCCGCGTCTTTCCGTTATTTGTCCAAAAAATAAACTTCAAAGATGCTTAGCGATGAGATCCAGCGGGCCGTGGTTGACGCTCTGTCACGCTTCACTTGATTCACGATGTTTTTCTGTCTTAATATAAGAACCCTGCGAACTTTCGCAGATGTGACAATTTACCGAAGATAGATATTTATTTGCTAAGTAGAGTGTAGCGAGGGCGAAGGTAAGCGTCAGGAAGGAGAGAAGCAGCCCCCAATAGGAAGGCGGATCGGCATCGTTTGAGGTTAGGTCTTTCTTGTTTGTATTTTTTCTTCTTATTTCGCTTCCTCATCTAACGATCGAAATAATCTTCCTTACACCTTTGGTATTTGTGCTTTTGGTTACTATTAAATTAATAAACTTTGAACAAAACAAGCATTTGAGAGTAGTATCGTCCAGTAAATGACAAGTAGGCCAAGAAAGGCTTATGTTTGTCGATAAAAAAACCTCATTATGCAGTATTAAGTTTAAATGGGATATATGTTTCTCTTACTATAGTTAGTCCCGAAACCGGTCGCTTTTTTCTTATTAAATTTTGAGTTATTGTGAGAAAGTGGACTTTTCTTTTCCTCCAACTTCATGATGTATTCCTCACACAGAGCCGCATTGGATCAAGATAATTATTGATTTATATATTTTATTATTGGTTTCTCTACTTTAAGGAAGAAATATAATATCAATCATGGGTGAATGTAGGACATCCATTAGGTAAAGCATGGAATGATAACAGTATTTAAAGTATTTAAAGTAGTATACTCGAAGACCGCGAATTAGCATGTGGTATATTTTTGGACTTAAGCAGAGCATTTGACAATGTGGATCACTCTATACTGCTTACCAAACTTGATATGTACGGCATTCGTGGGGTTGCGAGTGATCTCATGCATTCGTACCTTAACAACAGAATGCAATTGGTTGAACTTACAAGAATGGCAAATCTTCACGATCACAAATTCTTCCTCTTAAAAAAGGATTACCACAGGGAAGTGTTCTTGGTCCTATATTATTTAATCTGTATGCAAATGATATAAGTAATGTTGTGCAACGATCTGAACATATCATTGTAAACTATGCAGATGATACCAATTTACTGGTTCGAGGAAGTGACTATTCTGAATTGAACAGAGAATGTAATAGTTTATTTTTGTGCACTTGATAACTGCTTTCTTAACAACAACTTAGCTTTGAATCTAACCAAAACATCTTGCATGTTTTTCGAACTTCTGCAGCAATACCAAGGCCTTCTTGTATTGAACTGGGCGGTAGGAAAAATTGCTATAACCAGTTCAACCAAATTCTTAGGTCTATATATTGACGAATTTTGAAGTGGTCAGTGCACACGGATAACATCAGTAAACAACTTAATTCGATAACCTTTGGATTTAAAACTTTAAAAAAGATACTTAATACTCCGGATCTGTTCGCGGTTTATTATGGTGTATTTTACTCACGCATGAGTTATGGTATCATTTTCTGGGGTCAATCTCCAGAAGTATATAGAGTTTTTCTAGCTCAGAAGAAAGTCCTTAGAGTTATTTTCGGTTTATCAAGTAGAGACAGTCTAAAAACCGTTTTTTAAAACAGCATAATTTACTAACCTTTTATGGAGTATATATTTACAATTGCATAATTTTTTTGTTTCAAAATAAAATGAATAAAAATGATTCTAAATACAATCACGTACATAATACTCGTTTAAAAGATGACTTTTATCAGTACCCAATACATAGGTTTAACATTAACAGAAAGGAATGTGTATTATTCTAGTCTACGTTTATATAACAAACTACCACTGTTCATCAAAACTAGCAACAATTTAAGAATATTGAAAAAGCAGATTGTTTGAATATTTAGTTAATTTAGAACCGTATTCGTTAAACGAATATTGGAATAATTAAAATTATGTGGTTTTGTTGACTTTTCTTGTATACCTTTGTATACTTTGAAATAAATATAAAAAATAAAAATAAAATAAAATATTCGACAGACCCACCTTGAGGAACTGACTAGTGGTTTAAAATCACCTAGTGGTTTTGGTCCTGGTCTTGCATTAATTCATGCAGGTTGCGAGAAAGGTTTTATTACTGGTGCTGAACTTACATTTTTTTATAAGAAAAATACCGCAGATGCCTATCAGGAAGTGGATGCGGATAAGTATGAAGAGTGGTTCATTAAACAATTGCTTCCAAATTTACCACAAAATTCGATAATTGTGCTCGATAATGCTTCGTACCATACCAAAAAGCAGAAAAGATACCAACAACAGCATGGCGAAAGGAGCAAATTATTGAGTGGCTTAACGAGAAGCAGATACTAATCGAAGATGGAATGTTAAAAAGAGATTTACTGGTTTGAAAATAATATTGAGCACATTGCAAAGGAAAAGGGTCATGAAGTTCTTCGTTTACCTCCCTACCGCTGCGAATTAAACCCGAATGAAATGGTGTGGGCACAAGTCAAGCACTACATTAAAATGAACAATATAACATTTATAGTTAAGGATATGTCTGAATTAATTGCACAGTCCTATAATAAAATTACAGCTCACAATTGGCAAAATTATATAGAACATGTGAAAAATGTTGAAAAAGATATGTGGACAGTGGATAATGATATCGAGTAGTTTATAATTCATGTTACATATTCATCATCATCGGAAGAAGAAAGCGATAATTTTTTGAATAATTGAAAATAATATATTTTTCCATTATTGTTTTCTTTTCATAAATACATATACTTTATCATTATTTGATTTATTCATGTTCTTAACACAATACATAAAATCAAACGCTCTTATTTATCATTAAGTAATAAAATATAATAGTCCAAGTTGGTGTATCAATTTCAGTAATAAGAAAGCATTTTCGCTTATCAGAGCGTCGAAACGACTTTAAGCAATATACATACCGTAAGAGCGAGCGTACTATGATCACCCGATTTTAGAACTCAGCGCTTCTAAACGTGTGCTGTGTTGAATGTCACTGTGGAATGTCATTTGCTTGTCGAAATTGCAAATGCATTTGTGCACCTTACTCATGTTATAAACGGCGTGTTCGTTCACGTACATGTGCAAGCCACATCGCTCTTGCATTTTCAAAAACACCTTGTCCACGTTATAAACGGCATATTCGTTCACGTACACGTGTAAGACACGAGTTTGCTATCGCATTTTCGAAAAATGCTGATTATGCTGGCTGATCATAGTACGCTCGCTCTTGCGGTATATGCTTTGTCCATATGAACTGTCAAATAATAACCGGAAATAACCTAAATTCAATGTGGTCTAACAAATTGGCAACAATGTACGTTCATAAGACCTGTTTTGCATAATTAGGTTGAGACGGACAATAGTATTACATGGTTGGGTGAAGTCTGTATCTGTCAAAATGTTTAAAGAAAAATTAATTTCTTAAAATTGATTCATCCTAGATCCATGATATGCTATAGTCCGTCTCACATCAAGTTTGAAGAATTGGAGCTTATGGTGTATAGCTATCTTTCATTGATTTATGCCCATTTGTATATAACTATTCTTTTTTAAAAATAAGAATGTTTTTACGGCGTTAATACGTTTGTTGTGTTTACGTTTATCGTTTGAGCCTTCCATGGGCGCCAATTCCGGTAATTTTAAACCGTAAGGTGTCAAATTCTACTTTGTTAACGTATTTGTATTTCTTACTGCCAAGGATTATTTTATGTTTACAATAGATTTCGCTACGTTATTTTTTTCTAATACGCCTGGAATTTATAATTTCTATTAATGACATATTTAATGTATGGTTAATTTACTTTTGGTAATTTCAATTATAAAAGTCGGTTATTGAACAATTTTCATCACGTTTTTCTTTCCCTTTATTTTCATTTCGTTTCCTTTTATTGTTACTAAATTTACCTAAGTTCATTGTAATAGAATGCATGATGTTCGTTGATTAGTAATTAATAGAGAGCGGAATTATATGCATCAAAAATCGACAAAATATGCGCATATATATGCAGAACATATGCACAATTTTTGCTAAATATGCTGTTTTATGCACATATGCTTCTGATACCGATTAACTTCTTGTTAAATGTTATAAAACAAGAATAATCACAACGAAGCATTTTACAAACGTTTATTGTTCTTACATTATTCCCACTTACATTTTAAAATCACAATTATATAAACACATACGTACTTAAAATTTGCTAAAATACGTACTTAGACACATATTTTTATTATTAAAACAGTTTACAATTAAATGCTTTTCTAAATTTTCTAATGAAAAATTATGTCGCCTATCTGTGAGAATGCGTTTATATATCGAAAAACTTCTTTCAACATCAACGGAAGTTATTGGTGCGTACTTTAATACATTCATAATCTCAGGACTTAATTCCATACTTGTTTCTGTTTCATCCATTTTGAATTCACCAGTTAAAATCAAACTGATTTCTGCTAAACTTTTGTAGCCTGCATTTTTATTTATTATTTCTTTAAACTTTTGACTTATTGAGTTTTCTATTCTACCCGGAATATTTGAAACTCATATTTTCTAAATCATTGATTAATTAAACTGATTCAGTTAGTGGCAGCGATTCTTTTTCAGTTTGATTATTGTCAAAGAGACAAATTCATAATTGGCTTTAATAAATATCAATTTATTAGGCAAAGAAGAGTTTTTCAAAATTTCGTGACATTTTGCAATAGAATTGCAGTTGTCAGTAGAGAATTCTGAAATAATGTTTTTGATCTCTAGATAATGGTTTGCATAAAATATAGAGGTATTTAACCAAGTACCCCATCGGGTAATGACGGGTTTAGGTGGTAAAGGAGTATGCGGCAGCTTTTGTCTATAAATCTGAACTCTCAATGGTGAGTTTAGGAACATTTTCTTAACGTTACTGATCAATGTATTTACTGCTGGAAATTGCTGCCGAATTTCCTCAGCCACCCTATTTAATCCATGAGCCAAACAAGTAACATATATTAAATTTGGGTACAAAAGTTTAAGCTGTTGACCCGCTTTAATCATATATGCCGCTGCATCAGACAACATGACTAAAATTTTTCCTGTGGGAACAACATCGGGAAAAACCAATGTCATTAGAACATTCTTAATTAAGAAATCTTAATATGTGAGAAGGTTGTATTTCTCAGATTGTTTTACAACAAGTACAATTAAATTACGGTTACCAGTGCTGTTTACGTTATTAAATGACACATTAATAATTTTGCTGTATAACGGCCACAGAAATCTGTCGTTTCATCAACGGTAAAATATATATACTCGTTTTTAACAATTTTCCTAATGCTATTGATCGT
The DNA here is from genome assembly GCA_029619315.2 of Dynastes maya. Lineage (NCBI taxonomy): Eukaryota > Metazoa > Arthropoda > Insecta > Coleoptera > Scarabaeidae > Dynastes > Dynastes maya. The sequence continues at coordinate 39,995,214 of JAROYE020000006.1, read as the reverse complement.
TTCAGAATAAATATCGGTTACGTAACATTTTCTGAGCAAACTTTCATCCGGAATACTCTTTTGGCAGCATTCTTCTAAAAATTGCCGAAAACACGTATTTTGCAGCTTTTTGGGCGGTGTATTGGCAGTAACTATCGCTTTGCACTAATCTGCGTTAAATATTTGTTACTCGCTTTGTTTTGAGGTTCCGGCAAAAGATTGTGTCAAAGGCACTTGGCTAAGTTTTGAAACTTGAAGTTTCCAACAGTTTCTTTTATTCATTTCAGTTGCAACATGTTGGGTGACTTGAAATTTGCGTTCACATGGCACCTGTAAAGAAAAAAAATACCACCAAAAACTTACAAGAAAATCGTATATGGCTGTACAATTCTAAATACTAGTGTATTATACACAAAACAAAACTTACCGTTTTCCCACATGCTTTGCAGAAAACTCTTTCATCCGTTAGAATAAGTTCAGGAACATTTTTGATTCACTTTTGGCATTTTTCACTACTGCACCAATCTACTTCAACGTCTGGTTATACGATGAATAAGAAACATTTTGGTAAATACTTAGACTTCCTATGAATCAGACAGTTGCCGGTATAGGGATTGTTGAAAATTATATGATAATTTTATCTAGTGATTATGCGACAGCCCACCACCTGAAGGATGGCGGCTTCTTTGCGAAGTAGGCTCTTTGTCGGTGGGGAGGTCCAGCGACAGAAGAGCCGACTCCGCATCTAATACACACGTGTCGGATAAAATGTTCGTTGGTAAAAGTTTTGTTGTATTACAGGCAAACAAATTAAGTTCAAAAAAAAACTGTTTTGTCTAATTTGCTAAAAAATGCACGAATACGCTCTAGTGTGCAAAAATATGCAATAATCGCTGAAATATGAAAAAAATTACTAAAATATGCGAAATATGCAATAATTAATCTACGTCAATCAATTCGAAGAGTTGTTATTCCCATATATGCTGAAGCATTTGCTTGTCATATAAAAAATGTGGGATATGCAAATTGCATAAATTCCGCTCTCTAGTAATTAACCTCGCTCTTTTTTTGGTGGCCACCGCCAACCGAGAAGGACCGCTTATCGAAAATCTGCTTGTGGCTGTGATTTTCAAAGTATTACAGTATTAAATACTGCGAATGGTTCTGTATTCAGTTTTTTTTTATGTATAATAATTATCGACATTGTCGGATGTGATAATTTTCACGACGGCACGCCAGCCTTTCGTTGAATGATCATCGACCATCGGCACGTGAACCCTCCATCTACCCGAGGTTTTTTTTGTTGGGTTTTCGTTAAACCATAATCCACTGAAGGGTAGAGTCTTGCTACGTGTGTATGTCTACATATAAGATTGTGTCCTATTCAACACGGGGGCAGAACTAGCTTCGATTTATCGCCACTCGACCACGACAGCACAAGATACTCGAAAATTACAGCATAGCCCAGATAAGTGGACTTATCGTTTTCTTTTATTTTCCGTTTACAAACATTTTTTTTCTAAATTTTAAACTTCTTTTTCTTTTAACTTTATTTTATTTAAGTAATTTTCATTAACGTATGGATATACTCTAGGAATCTTTTATTATTACTATACTCATTAGAAATTTACCAAATTTTTGGTAATTTGCGTTTTTCGAATATTTTTCATATACTTTTTTTTGTTAACGAACATTTTACCAAAAATAATAGCAAGGACTGCGGAGTAGTATGGCAAACAAATACAAAGTATCGGCACACTCCTCACCACACAAAATATTAATTAATTCGGAACAGCTGTTTCAAAGGCTCGCTGGGCTTTCATTTTCAATCGAGTTACCGTATAAATCTAAGCGAAAAAACCAAAAATTTTTTCTTAATTCTACCATACTTATCTATCCCTACTCTCGAGGAAAGGTATATAAATATAAGATCTCTAATTTTATTAGTGTGTTTTAACTTCAACAAACTCTCCGACGTTTGCGATATTAATGCAGATCCGTTTAGCTTAATTGTTGATACTGTATTTTTATGCGGTTCACAAGCCCCATTTTAATTCAAGTTTCCATATACACATTTATCTCGGCACTTACAATTAGTATGTATTTTCGCAATTGTTTGTATGTTTTGTTGTTATGTAACTGGGCGTAAAAAAATCTGTTGGAAAATAAATGATATTATCATTATTACTATTTTCTACAATTTTACGATTTCGTCACTGAGCTCGGAAACGCAACAAAGAGATTAAATAAGAGAAAGACCATCAAAAAATCAACTAAATATTAAATAACACTTTTGACATATTTATTAGAGAAAAGTATTCACATTTAAGGTAAGGGACAATCTGCTACCAAAATGCACTTTTCGCTTTTAACGTGAGATTTCAAAACATAGCCTAGTCGGCAAACACATCCTTCGTGACATGCAATTTTGCATGGAAAAAATTGTGGTCGTTCGCAGGTCGCTGGACATCCAACACAATTTGTGAACGTTTTATTTTCACTTTCACAGCAACCCCTAAAGCAACCGCCTATATGTCCAAATTCTATAATAAAGGATATAGAGGCTTGTATGTTTATTTCGTAGATTAATTTAATGTGGTAAGTACTTACGTGAAGACGAAAGAGGAATTGTAAAATATACGAAAACGCAAAACAACAACAGCTTCATCCTTTTGGTTTGAATAAGTGGAGGTCTTATTGTGAACGATGTATGGATAAATGATTTAAAAGTGCAACCATTTTAATATCGCAACATCCTACACGTTTGCGATTTTAATTGCTTAAGATAATAATAAATAATTTTGTACGATTTATGCCGCCTGATAAACAGAAGAGTAACACCTACCTGACGCTCACTTGCTGTTCTCGCTTTAGGCCCGTTTACACATACACTCCAACCTGTCGATTTCGACGGGCCACTCCAGCGTGTCGTTTCAACTCGCAGTTTTGGAGTGTAGACACCAGGCAGGTGGTACACCTCCAAATCCACAGGTGAAACTAACGGTTTGGAATGTAAAAGCTGAAATGTGTGAGTAAATGCATAATTCGAAGGTTTTGGAGCGGCGCGTGAACTTTTCACCCAGGCAGAAAGTTTAGTATTATGTTCCACAGTCTTGCAAGCACCATGTTTCCAAAGGAAAAGCTAAAAATTGGTGCAATCACTTGTGCCGGATTATATATATATATATTTTAATATGGATAAGAGTAAAACCAAAAGAAAGGTTTGGGCAAAAAAATGGCGTTTAGATAGAGATCGTTTTGGACATATGTCCCTCCTTTGAGAGCTACGAGACAATAACCCGGAAGACTTCAAAAATTATTTAAGAATGGATGGTTTAACTTTTGAATTTATTCTAAACCTGGTTACGCCATATATATCGAAGCAAGATACGGTAATGAGAATGTGTATAACAACTGAAGAACGTTTGGCAGTCACTTTACGTTTTCTAGCAACTGGAAGACCTCTTCAAGATTTTAAGTTTTCTTCTATTTCTGCACCGTCTTTATGTTACATTATACCAGAAATATGTTGTGCGATATATACTGCATTGAAAAAAGATTATTTGAAGGTAGATACGAATTTTTAATAAAAGAATAATAAACTACTGCGGAAAATGGAAAACATTTATTAAAAATTGTAAAGCAAAATCAAAAACTTGTAACACATTGAAAATAACTGAAATATATTCGAAATAATACAAAGCTTTACTTACCACATATCTAAATATGTTACACTTTCTGCCCGCCTGTAGTAAACTGGGGAATTTCTGTAACATTACTGTTGCTCTCTGAACTTAGTGGAGAAAAGGCTTCCGTAAAGTTTTGAAATCTCTCCGACATGGGAGTTAGAGACCTCGAGGTTGTGTTCGAAGCAATGCTACCACTTCTATCATTTGGTGACTTTTCATGGATTGCCGTAGTAGGAGTAAGTTGCCTCAATAGGCACTGTCGTAAAACGGAATTTATTAAGGATTCGGCATAAATGGCTTAATAGTTTTCCATTTTCGACAGCTTTTTTGCCACATTTATGCCTACTGTTTCAAATTCAGAAGTGTCAACATTGGTTTTTTCTAATGCACGTTGACAAGTTTGCATGAATTCCAAATTGGCTCTTTGCATTTCTTGGTGTTGCAAGTAATGTGGTGGCAATTTCACACTGACTTGTTCCCTCCTGACGACTTATCTTTGTTTTCAGTTTACTAAAAGTACCGAAGATTGGTTAGAAATAGCAAACGGATTTGAGAAGAAATGGAATTTTGTAAACTGTGGAGGAGCTCTCAACGGAAAACATATTCGCATTGTTCAGCCAAACATTGGATCACAGTATTATAATTATAAACGTTTGCGCTTCACAAGCCCCATTTGAATTCAAGTTCCTATATACACATATCTCCCGACACTTCCAATTTTGTTATGTAACTGGGGGTAAAAAAAAATCTGTTGAAAAATAAATGATATTATCATTATTATTATTTTCTATGATTTTACGATTTCGTCATTGACCTCGGAAACGCAACAAAGGGATTAAATGAAAGAAAGACCATTCAAAAATTAACTAAATATTAAATAACACTTGACATATTTATTAGAAAAAAGTATTCACATTTAAAGTAAGGGACAATCTTCTACCATTTAAGGTAAGGGACAATCTTCTACCGAAATGCACTCGCGGCTGCCATGAGATTTCAGAATGTAGCCTTGTCGGCATTCACATCCCTCCATACAAGCAATAAAGCAATAACCTTCTGGAACTACTCGCTGTCCGCAGTTCGCTGATAGACATGGGAGACATTTTGTGTACGTTTTGTTTTCACTTTCGCAGCAATGCTTAAAGCAACCGCCCATGCCTCCAAATTCTATAGTAAAGGATATAGAGGTCTGTATGTTTATTTCTCAGATTAATTTAATGCGGTAAGCACTTACGTGAGGATGAAAGAGGAATTGTAAAATATACGAAAACGCAAAACAACAACAGCTTCATCCTTTTGCTTTGAATAAGTTGAGGTCTTATTGTGTATGGATAAATAATTTAAAAGTGCAACCATTTTAATATCGCAACATCCTACACGTTTGTAACGTGTACCATTGCTTTATTTTAATTGCTTAAGATAATGAATAATTTTGTACGATTTATGACGCCTGATAAAAGAATAACACCTTCATGATGTTCAATTGCTGTTTCTTCTTTAAGTGTCCCTCGTAAGACATTTCCAGCTAATTCAGGGAGGAGAGAGTGGGCTAACGCTTTAATTCTTGAAATAATATAAGCACCACCTGATTTGTAACCACGAGAGGAATAACCAAAATCAGGAATAGTTGCGTTATTTTCAATAGGAGGGTTATTTTCAAGCAAGCAACGCAGATATGACATGCAAACAACAGTGTGTATTTAATATTCGGAAAGAAAGGAAAAAGTAAATGAATAATACAAGTTGATTTGAAATTTGGTAATTAGATTTAAGTGAAACCTGTTAAGTTCTGTGTAACAAAATAAGTAACGTCTAACAGATGAAGTAAAATCTACCAAAAATATGTATAATCTCTGACAGTATATAGGTATATACCAACTGGTGACTCTACTTTTGACCGATATACACATAAGGAAAGAAAATGTCTAGCTATACGAAAAAGCGTACATGCGACAACGACAAATGCGAATGGGTGATTCACCACAAGCGGAGGGGTTAACGGCAGTCGACGGCTCACGACAGTTACCGACATGGTGAGCTTCGAGGTGGACTGCGTTATGTGCCGACGATTTTAATAAGAATTTCTAGAGTATTTATTTTTCTTTTCTTTTATTTAATCAGAATCTGTTTTCATTATCGTCTTTGGGATTTCTTATTAGTTTCGTCTAAGCTTCGTAGCAACAACAAAATAAATATGCGAAACTCTTATTTCCAGGCGACCGTGATTTCGAATTATTACGTGCGCTCTCGTACACAGTAGGTCTACATGCCAACGTTGTTATAAGCTTACTAACGACCTGCATCGAATTGATCGGATTCCACTCAATCCCCTCCTCGCTCTCTCGCCGTACATATATAGATGTAGCTAATTTCACGTTTCCCCAATGTGTATATACGTATACTTATTGTATGTGCACGTTAATTTCCCCAGTAGTAGTGTTCTCCTATTTCCCCTACTCTTCCCTCAACCCTACTCTTGCCAACCGCTGTTATATTAAAAGGAATAGCGATTACGCTCGATTATGCTCTATTTAATCTTCAACTCTTTGAACGACAACATTGCTTTGCTTTTAAAATGCTGACGATGGAACAAAAAATACAGGTCATAAAGTGATATTGTTATTATTTATTTTAGCATTCAATAGAGAACTAAGTAATAGTTTTGTTGAGAATGTTATAAAGACGTTTGAAAGTAAAGGCTGTTTGGTGAAATGTAAAGAATGTCATCAAATACAAAGGCCACAAAACGAGGATGCCGAAATGAAGGAAATTATGGTTTACACAATAGTAGATAACGACAACACGTTATTTGGTAGAGAAATTGCAGAAGCTGTTGATTATAACTATAAAACTGTTCTAAAAATGTTACATAAAAACAATTAATAACTTTTTGAAGATGACAAAATATGCAGGATGGAATTTTACAAAAAGATGACGGAAAGAACTAATGCCAATGAGAATTTTTTAGGCAATATATTACATTTGGATGAATCATCTTTACCACTACATGGTCGTCATAATCCATCTGTAGCACGATTCTGGTCCAAGAAAAATCAACATGTCGTTGAATCTGCGAACGTAGTATTCGCAAACAAATGTATGGTGCGGTATTCTTGCGGTAACAGCATTGTTGGACCATTCTTTATTGATGGCAACTTTAAGGGTCAAAAATATCTGCAGTTTTTGCAACACCATATTATTCCGGCAGTTCAGTGTCTTCCAAATGTTGACTTCCACAACATTTGGTTTGTACAGGACGGCTGACCGGCGCATAGACAATATTTAATCAAAATATTCCCAAATCGTATTATTAGCAATGCTGGTGGAATTAAGTGGCCTCATTAGATCTAGCGATTTAATGATTGAGAATTAAAATTATTGCCTCTTATCGAAGTAGTACCCCGGAGATGCTGATAAATGCAAGAAAGTAATTTTGTAATCGCCTGACTTATTATCTGGCGCAGGCAGGTTCTCATTTTATCTTAGGGTTTCTTTAAAATTTTTAAATTTTGGAGGAAATTTATTTATTTAAGTTTGTTTTAAGAAGAAATATTTATCTTTTTATTTGAAAAGGAGGTTACTTGGGTTTTAGGAAGAAATATGTACACTTTATTTTTTATTTGAAGAGAATGTTATTTACGTTTGTTTTAAAAAGAAATAATTTACGTTCCCCTGCATAAATACTAATAATATTTTATTGAAGCTTCTTTTAGCAATTTCAAGCGCAGTGTTTTATAGATATTTTATATATTTAACAGCGATTGTTTCGAATGTTGCAACCGAGGCATACCGGGCGCCGACATTGAACATTGAATGATTCAAACAATCGTGCTCTGTTGGTAGGTAAAGTGGGGATATGCTAAGCAACAGAAACAAGAGTATTATAAGTAGAGTTTGTTAAAAAGGTGGTACCGGCAGTGGTGCACCGCATAAAAGTAGGTAGGGGAGACCGGGGCAAGATGAAGAGCGGGGCAAGATGACGAATGTCTTAATTTGTCAGTTTTCCCCTAGGTGGCAGCATCAACGGGTCACTACTGGCTCTCCTATTGGCCGTTCGTTAAACAATAGTATAGAGACGCTGAAATCGCCATTTATGTGTTAGTTGTGAAGCTTTGATTGTTTACCGCTGCCACATTATAACTTTTATGCGTGTGTAAATAAGCTCTGCTAAAGACACAGGTGAGATATTTCGTTTCTCTTTTAATATTTATGAGTAACTTATTTTATATACTACCTATTACCATGAATAAATGTCAATTAATCGCCTTTCTTCATGGCGATGAAAACGAATGTTTTTAAACAGGCAGTCCGGGGCAAGATGAAGGGGGCAAGACGACGAGCTCGTCATCTTGCCCCGTGTTTCGGAATTTATTAAACTAACTATGATTGTGATGCTGGAGCTGTTGTGTTGGCTTTATTAAGTATTAGTTAACTATAAACAATATACCAATACACTAAATAAATAAATGTTTTATTTATTTAGTTTAAAGGCATATTTTTTATAGTTAATTAAGATTTAATTATAATTGTTTATTAATGAAATATAATTATATTTCAGATATGGTTAGACACTATGAGAAGAAATCCTCAAGAGGAGAATGGAGCAAAGAATCTATGGCCTCTGCTGTAGAAAATGTTAAAGAAGGACGTATGAGCTGCTTGGCTGCTGCAAATGCGTTTAATGTACCTGAAGCTACACTTCGTCGCCGCTTGAAAAAAAATGAAAATGTAAGGATAAATACCTAATATATTTCTTAATAGGCATTAAGAAAAATATTAATTTGAACCTAGTAATTAGTTGACCTAATCTCTTGTTTTAAATCCTGTTATTAGATCTGTATTCAAATCTGTAAAATCTGAGTCCTGAAACTTTGTTCACTAGAATGCTAATATTTATTTCAGGAGATGCCGGTTCATGGAGGGAGATTTAGAGAAGTCTTCAGTGCTGCACAGCAAGAAGATTTACAATCCTACATCACAGCAATGGACAAAATGTTATTTGGCTTAACAAAGAAACAGTGTAGAAGACTGGTTTTTGACTTTGCTGAGGAATGTGGTATTTCGCATCCGTTCAACAAGGATACAAAGATGGCGGGAGAAGATTGGCTGGCTAATTTTATGAAGAATCATAAATTTAGTGTACGCAAACCAGAAGCAACATCGATTGCCAGAGCAATGGGTTTCAATAAACCTAGTGTAGACAGATTTTTCAACATTTTAAGGGAGCAACGGGAAAAATATAAATTCCGTGCTTCTTCAATCTACAATGCAGATGAGTCAGGTCTGTCCACCGTGCCTAATAAGCTACCCATGGTTGTCAGTCCTACAGGGTGCAGAAGAGTTTCTAAAATTGTTTCAGCAGAGAGAGGACGGAATGTAACAATAATTTGTTGCATTAGCGCTACTGGCTTTTACCTGCCACCTTTTCTGATTTTTGCTAGAAAACGAATGCTTCCTGAACTTGTAGAAAGAGCCCCACCAGGAACTGCAGGCCGCTGTAGCGATAACGGCTGGAGCAATGAGGGCACCTTTTTCTCTTTTTTGAAGCACTTTTATCTTCACGTGAAACCAAGCAAAGAATCTCCTGCTCTGTTGGTTGTTGACAATCACAAAAGTCACATAACTTTGGAGGCTATCTTATATTGCAGAGAGAAAAACATCATCATGGTTGGATTGCCGCCCCACACAACACATCGTCTCCAGCCCCTTGATGTGTCATTTTTCGGCCCACTAAAAACCTACTATAGCCAAGCATGTGACAACTTTATGGTCACTCATCCTGGACAACCTATCACAGACAAAAATATTGGTGAGCTTTTGACCACCGCTTACTTCAAAGCAGCTACTGTTGGAAATGCCGTTAATGGGTTTAAAAAATGTGGGATCGAGCCTCATAATCCTCTTGTGTTTAGCGAACATGACTTTGCTGCTGCAAAAACTACTGACCATGATGTTGTTAGCGATGAAACTGAGAATAATAACGCTAATCCTCAGACCCTGGTAGTAGAAAACCAACATATAAACCCTCCAGAAGAACCAGAAGTTATGGCAAATGCTGGTTATGATGCACCAAAGAAGCCTGTTAGTGTTTTTGATTTCAAACCATTGCCTAAAGCAAAACAATGTGAGAAAAAAAGGAAAAGCAAAAAACTGAGCTCAAGTATTCTTACAAGCTCACCCATCAAAGAAATGTTAGAACAAAGGGAAACGCAGAAGGAAGAACAGGAACGTTTAAAAAAGCAGAGAAAAGAAGCTCGCGAAGCTAAAAAGGGAGTAAAAATACTCAAACTAAGTTCCTGTAGGACTAAATCTATAAAATCCAGGCCAAACAGTCCAGTTGCATCAACTTCAAAGGATGGTGTTATAAGATGTCCTGCTTGTGAAGAGGAATATTGTGACCCTCCAACAGAAGAATGGATCCAGTGCTGTAAATGCCAAGAGTGGTGGCATGAGGAATGCTCGAATTATGAAAATGGCATTTTTATTTGTGACTATTGTTAGCTGCATAACTAAACACTTCAACATTACGTTACAATGTACTACGCTTAGTTTGATACTTTGTAAGATGTAAAAACACAGTTATCATTTGTTAAACCATGTAAATTCAAAAGATAAAATATGTTCAACCTTTTTCAGTGTTGTCATTTTGCCCCAAGGCCAAAGTCATCTTGCCCCAAGGCCAAAGTCATCTTGCCCCGGTACTGGGGCAAGATGATAATTTGTTAAGGTTATGAAAAAATGAAATTATCCTTTATTTTCTTTATTTAAAAAATTAAATGGTAATATATTTAGTATCACAAAGGACTACTCTGACAGTTCATGTAAAATTAATTTGACTATCCTTAAAAATACATTAATAAACAACAAAAATTTTTAACATAGTCATCTTGCCCCGGTCTCCCCTACGTAATATACAATATTAGTGAAAAATAATATTGTTACCTTTTCCTGTCGTCTTGATGTCCACTGTGGCAATTGGCAACCGCCCCGGTAAGCTGCGTAGAATTGCAACATCAGCAACGCTTCCATTGTCGATTCATTCAGCCGTCGATGGTGTTGTGAATACGTTGTCGTATACTTCGAAAATGATCGTTCGACATCCAGTGAAGTAAAATTTGCAAATGTCAGATATTCCTTTTCCTCATCTGGGCACTCGTGATTTTCAGTTATAGACTGAACCTTTTGTAAATCGGGATTTTTCGTTAAAATTGCACCAAATTTTTGAGCAACATCGACTCCTATAGTGTTCGTCAAGTTTTCTAGAGCGGCTTGTAAATTGCTCATGCAATTTAATGCGTCTCGTGTAGATAAATGACTGTTTTCTAATTGTTCAATAGCTTGTGCAACTTCAGAATAGTTCATGGAAATTTCATCTATCCGTTGTTGAACGTCCGAATTGGAAAAAGCTGCTGACTATCTCGAAATGCTGCAGAATCATTTGAATCAAGTTTCAAGATGACATTCTGATAGTAAGATACTGCCTGGAGCCATGTTTCCCATCGCGTTATTACAGGCTGAGGTGGTGGTGGTAATTTCGGACAGAATTGTTTGAATACATGGATGTGTTTGGGAGATTTGATAAACACTTTTTTGGTAGATGCTATTAACTTATCCACCATCGGATACTTCTTTCGAATGGTTTCTGCTACGAGGTGACATGCGTGTATGAGGCATGTTATGTGAAGAAGAGTCGGAAAACATATTTTCAACATCCTACCAACTCTCAGCATTGTTGCGGCTCCCTCAGTAACGAACATTGTGACTTGGGTTCCTGTGATACAAAATTCTCTCAACGAATCTTTTATTATCTTGACAACGGTTTCTGCATTAGTTTTCTGAATCGTTTTACTGGATAATAACAACGAAGCTGGTGGACCATCACGTTTTAAAGGACGCGCTACAGCATGAATGACGCTGTGTTTCTGAGCATCAGTTGTTTCATCCACACATAGACAGATTTCTCAATTCGTCTTTTATACATTCCTTTACTGTACCTTGCACACGTGGCAAATTGTATCGTAATTGCATAGATGTTGGCAGCTTTCATGAGGAAACGTACTTAGCTCAAAAAAGTTCATTAGATACTAGATGTTGTGGGATGTTGCACACACTTAACATAAAAATAAAATCATATAAAGATTGCCAGTATGGAATATTGTTTCTTAAATTCAATACATGACGTTTACTTTTACAATGTTTTCTACATTCAAACCTACCGCGACTTAGCAATCCGCTATTGTATATTGTGCAACAAATATGTGGACTTCTATATTCTAATCCAGGGAAATGCCTGAGATATTTATCTCCGCGTACTTATTTGGCGTGCAACGCGCAACGTACTGTCGCTTTGAACTCTCTCACGGTACTGTCGAGATCGACTACGAGTTGAAAATTACCCCTACCCACGCCGCTACCGCTACGCTACTGCCATCTGGTACCACCTTTTTAACTAACTCTAATTATAAGATATCGATATAAAATGTGATAGAATATATAGAAAAAAGGTGGCAGAGTATGTAAAATTTTCCAAACTATGTAAAATCTAGCCAAAGCATATAAAATCAAGCCACTGCTCTAATTTGGTTTCTCATTTTTAGTACATGTGTAAACTCGATTGAATCTGTACAGAGAAAATTTCTGAAATTTTTATACTTTCCCACTGAAGGTTCTTACTCTGATAGAAATATCGAATATCGTGCCCCCTTAAATAAATTCAATTTTACTTCTCTGTATATTAGAAGGGTTATTTCACTACCTAAATTTCTGTTCTCTGTGATGCATTCATTATATGCCGAGAAAAATTTATACTTAAAAGATATATTTAGGTAAAATATGTGACAGCAATAGTTTATCTTAAATTCAATTATAATTTTTGATAGGGCAACTACATGTGTTATTAGATTAAATAAATATGTTCTACGATTTTACGATTTCGTCACTGATTTTGGAAACCCAACAAAGCGATGATATGAAAGAATGCTCATTAAAAAATTAATTAAATACTAAATAACACTATTGACATATTTATTAGAAAAGAGTATTCACATTTAAGGTAGGGGACAATCTTCCTCCGAAATGCAGTCATTGCTGCTATTAGATCTCAGAATATAACCTTCTCGGCAAACACATCCATCTATACAACCAATACGGCATGGTATAGATTCTCGTTGTGCGCAGGTCGATGGACATGAAACACAGGTTGTAAATCTTTTATTTTCGCTTTTACAGCAACCATTAATGCAATTGCCTGTACCTTCAAATTTAATAAAAGATATAGAGGTCTGTATGTTTATTTCTTGGATTAATCAAATGCGATAAGTACTTACCTAAGTACTTACTTGAAAACGAAAAAGGAATTGTAAAATATACGGACAGGTAAAACAACAATAGCTTCATGCTTTTGCTTTGAATAAGTGGAGGTGTTATTGTGAATGATGTATGGATAAATGGCAACCATTTTAATATCGCAGCATCCTACACGTTTGCATTATATATTCATGTACCTTTTTTTTATTTTAATTGTTCAAGATAACAATGAATAATTTTGTACGATTCTTTAGGATTATATATGGTTAGCCGAGGGAAGTTTCATAAATTTCTTAACGCGGGTTTCTGCCGCAATTAAAGATGTGGAATTCCTCATATGATGCCTACATTTATATTTAAGGATGCGACCGACATCTATGAAAGAGTAACCATTACAAATAGCTACATTTTCTATAAATTTAATTTCTTTATTGTATCTACTCTTATTCAAGAGGAATTTTACCAGTATATTAATTAAGAAACTAATTGCGACGATTTTGTATTATCCACAGTGGTTATAATTTGTCATAATGAATTCAAAACAAAAGTTTATAGTATTTCTTGGTAGCACTCTATACGTTTTAGCAAAAAACTTATCTGTATAGCTTCATATTTAATTTACTAAATGACGACATATTGTATGTATAGGGAAATATTTATAAAAAAGGTCTAGAACATTATGTCTATTAAATTCTTGAAAAATACACAGAGTGTAGTCTTGCATTAAAAAAAAATAAAACATCCTGTATGTTTTTACGTTTCTGGAAATGTAATCGAAAGGCAAATTCAACGATACCGCATATTTTATACTTTAACTTAAGAAATATGCCAATATGCTGCAATAAAGGTTTTGGTATTCTGTTTTTATTATGACGCAAGGTTGGCTAGGAAAGAACGTCAAATAGTTTCTTATGACGCTAGACTGACAATTGCCAAACTGTCAAATCTCAATTCCAAATCGTAAATTAATCTTGTTATTTATTGTTATTATAACCTGCATTTGTCATACTGTTGTTCTTTGTGCTCGTTATTATTTTGTGTCATTTTAACTTGTTTTAAAAATCTAAAAATATTGTCTATCAAATACTAACACATTTAACAACTTGCATAATTAATTGAATTGATATAGTTTGTTAAATTAGATAACACAATTAAAGGCAAACAAGTTAAAATAAGAGAAAATAATAACGAGAACAAAGAAGGAACGTATGACAAATGCGGGATATAATAACAATAAACAACAAGACTAATTTACGCGTTTGGAATTGAGATTTGACAGTTTGGCAATTGTTATGATTACCTTGATTGGTACCGAGCTCTTCGGATCAGTCTGGCATCACAAGAAACAATTTGGTGCTCTTTCCTAGCCAACTTTGCGTAACAGCAAAAACAGATTACTAAAACCTTTATTGCTGCATTTCTTAAGTTAAAATATGTGGTATCCTTGGATTCGCCTTTCGATTACTTCGATTATTTAAAATAGGAAATTGTATACCTATATCGTAATGAGATTCTAAATAAAAAAATTAATAACTCAGGGCTAACGTTTTTTATAAATTACGTGATGTGTGGGATCTACTTATTTTCTTTTGCTAATCGAAACCAATAGAAAATTAAACAATTTTTAGTGATCAAGAGATACAGCACTTTATTTTGAATTAAAAAAAAATTGACATAAAATCCAACCCAGCCCACAACCGATAGCTATATTAAAATTTTGTATATATTTGAGTTTTGGAATGAAAAAAAAAATTAACTAAATTCAATTTCCTCATTTATTTGGCCAAATTTTGGCACTTGCACACTGACGTTCTTCAGAGAATTGAAGTGCTTCTGTGTCCGTCTTTGATATTTCGGGTTAGAAAGAGCACCTGATTCAAAACTAAGTGTTTCCTTCTTCAAATCTTGTTCCGTGGATGATAATTTTGGTGTTGATTGATTGATTGATTGATTTTCCTACCAAAGCAGGGCTGATTTTTATATCCCTAACACTGAGGCTTAATAGCCTATTGTATTATTCTTGCTTCTGTTTTGTTTTGCTTGAACAGATTAGTTCCCGCAATCAGGTTTAAGAGCCTATGTAGTAACTCTTTCACCATTGGTAGTTCAATTGCGCTTCGCATAGCGAATCTGCGTTAAGCTAGCGCTGCACATTTGAAAATAATATGAGGGGCTGTTTCCTCTTCCTCATTGCAAAGTCTACATAAGGGTTCATCTTTGTAGATCCTCATCTTATGCAAGTGGCCTCTCAAACAGCCATGTCCTGTTAATAGACATGTTGCTGCCCTAAGCTGTATCTTGCTTAATTCAAGCAGGTCAGCAGTCAGATGTTGCGACGGTCTTCCCATCATCCGTTTGCTCTGCTTTTGTCCAGCTGCATGTTTCCAATTTAATTGGTGTTGTGTTATAATCCACTCATTAATTGCACCACGCACTGCACTCTTGGTAATACCTAGACGCGGTTCAGGGCCTATATAATTCATTTTTGGGTCTTCCCTCGCTAGCTGGTCTGCAATTTCATTGCCCGCTATGCTCATGTGCTCTGGCACCCACACCAGTGTGACCTTATTGTGTTTAGACAGAACCACTAGGGATTTCAGGCACTCCCATACTAGTTTGGAAGTTATATGATAAGATGCTAGTGCCTTTAAGGTTGCCCGACTGTCAGAGAGAATGCAAATCGTCTCACCCTGCCGTCGCCGACGCAGACTCTCCCACGCGCTGGTTTGTACAGCATACATTTCTGTTTGAAATATCGTAGTGTATCGCCCAAGTGGTACACATACTTTGTATTCCTGGTTTTCCTCAGTCGCACATCACACGTGGTAAATAGTAGTAAAAGGAAAAATAGTAGTAAAAGGAAAAAATAATATTACCTTAACCGGTATCTTTTGAAAATGTTTATGAAACGTTGTACGTTAAAGATTATATCATTGTATGAGTAAGTATGGTATCTGTATTCTGGTTCCGTCGCTATTATCTAGGACGACAGGACTATAACTACTGGCACTAGGTGGCGCCAGGAAATATTTCAGTTGCTGTTTTTGAAGATTAGTGGCACAAACTGAGAGATGTAAGAGCAATGCGACCAGAAGCAAGGAGCATTAATGCTTATCTTTTCTCATATTGTTGTGTGCGTAGTTGATTCCATCAATACCTTTCTAGGCACTCTTTTCATGTATACTTCTACATTAAGTTCACTTTTGTTTGAACATTGTTTTGTAGATAACCTCTACTTTAGCCTTTTTAAAATACACAATTGCAAATGTGAATAATTCACTGCATTATGTATGGATATGTCGAGCTGTTTTAAACAAGGTGAGCGTAATTAAGAATGTGCATATAAATAACATGCATTTCAGGATTTCTAAGTAAAAAATGCTTTATTTTAAGAAAACGAAACTATTGATTTATGAAGAATACCTAAACGCTTTCTTGAATTAAGAAATTAATTTTTACATGAAGCATTTTAAAGTTACAATGATATTTTACTTTAAAAAAGCGTAGTTTTCTTCCCGGGACTACCCTAAAGACTACAGTAGGTTCACTGGTTATACATTGGCTTATATTCGACAAATGATGGAAATTAATATCAACAGTAACTTTTATATTTGCTACAAACAAAGATTCATATTTTCTTTCAAGCAATTATTGATTTGGTGCTTGCCTAAATGATATGTAGAATTGTTCCTAACTTTATCATAAAAATAAAACGCATTTATTTAAAAAAGTTGTGAACGTTATAAAACTTAAATAAATATAATATACTATGAAATTTTTTACAAAATGGAACGATTAAATCTTCGAGAGCAACCAAGTTTGAAACAGCATCCAAAGTTGCACGAGGTAGCACATACGACTTGGATCTTCCCCACAATGTTCAGGGGATGGTGGACCACAGCTTAGTAATTCCTTATCTTCTCTTACACAGCAATCGTCATAGGTGATGCATTCTTCTAAGTTTTTACCTGAATACTTGTATCCTCGATCGAAATAGCATCCTGGTTCTATGCTTTCTGGCTGGCAATTACGGAAGAAATGGATGCAAGTAGTAGTGCATCTGTTGCCTTCTTGAAACGTTTGATTTTGCGGACAGTTTGGAGCAGTGTTTTCTAATAATTTACTTGATTAGTAATTTAGAAAATGTTAATTGGCAAGCTAACAGTGGTGACTTTGAATACACAACAACAAATCGCTAATCAATTTAGTAACGTCTGAATTACCATGAATTACAAAGTAAATAAATCAATTAGATACTTACCTGACATGGAATTGACGTTTACCAATTGAAGAATTAATACAACCAATGCAGTTTTCATGATTCTATTTTCCAAAAAACACCCGGAGAAGTGAATTGCATAGAAAGTAAATGAAAATTAACTTCCTTCGTTCCTGCCGTAATATGTCGCGCAAATTCAATCACGTAGACATTTTACTTTTATAGCTGCAGTTATGCAAGATTGTAATTGTTATATTGTATAATTGAAATCGATGTATTACGTATTAGTCTTATCAACATTTTTCATGGTGAAAAATATGTGGGTAGGGACCCGTATCTTTACGGAAGTTTATTGATAAAACGATCTGTGCTCAGAAGTTAATACTTATCCGGCAAGAATATGATTTATTTGCAATTATCGTAAATATTATTGGGAACTTTTACCGCATTTTGTTGAATTTTATGTATCTAGAGTTATCAAAAACTATTAGCTATAAAAATTTCTTGAAGAGATGGAAAATTAACTCCTGTGACACCGCTTAAAATTACTTATTAATGTTATTCATATTCATATTAATTTATTTCCAACACGTTACAAACCCAAGAACAGTAAACATACAGTCAACTAAACTAAATCTATGTGAATATACACATAAAATTAAAAAAAATAAAAAAAATAAAAAAAAAATAAAAAGAAAATCACTCGCACAATATAATTTAACCAAACAAGCAGACAGCCTAAAGATACCTGAGAGAAGCGACCTTCGTATTGTTGATTCTGATTAGATATGCCAGCTTAGGAAGCTGGATACTTCTCATCCAAGGGCTGCCAAGCTGAGGACGAAACAGCAGGACACTTTCTTTGCAAATGTTCAGCGCTGGCGTCAATAAAAGGAGCCAAGCTGGGTGGTAAGCGGTTTTATTTAGGCAACATCCTAACCTATCTCAAGGTAGTGGGTTGATTGACGGCCAAAGCGTATTCTTTTTAAAAAGGTCATCTCGTCAACTCACACAACGCTTGAAAAATGTAGGAGTTAAAAGTTTTTAGATACACCAAATAATTAAAATGCAGTGGAATTTCCGATATACAATCATCTGTGCATTGGTTTTGCAGATATTTTTATGTCAGGATTGCAAGGTTGTTACTATATACAATTTTCAAGATAAGTTTCTTTATTGATTGGAAGGGTGTTTTTGGAAAATATCTGCGTAACCAAAGAAGGGAAACACATTTATGTACTTTGTATTGCCGCACACATTTTACTCCACAAACCATACCAGCAGCAATAAAGAATACGCTATTTATAGCATTCTATCGAGCGCCATTAACGCGTCGATGTTTTTCTACAATAAATAAACGGATCCAGTGCGCGAAACAAAAGACATAATGGTCTTCGGCACTCACGTTTAAAACCGCCGCGCTCGTGCAAATACCATCTATTCCGTCCAGAGTGTGATAATTGTTTGCGTTGAACTCAAACGGCCCGGAATATGAAACAAGAGCGCCGAGAGAAAATAATCGAGAATTCCATCAAAGGTGCTCTTTCACACTTGCCTCATATAAGGCCTCTCTTCTACGCGGTTTTCCCGCTTTTAACGCCGCTCACCATCGAATAACCAATCAATTTCCGTTTTTCATCGACATTCGCTGGTTTCCACCGGAATTCTGACCCATATTTCACCTATTGTTTGGTGTTTGGTTTTGTCTTTTGATATCATACAGGATTATGCAAGAATAACTTTTAAGCTGTAGTTATGACGATCGTTGTGGATACGTTTCGAGGCTGTAAAGCAATTTTTATTTATTAAATTTCAAACCATGGTCTAACAGCAAATTCTACTTCAGCGCCTGGATTGAAACTTCATGTTTTTTTGCGATTGGTTTAGTTTACCAAGTACATAGAAATCGCACAGGCACCAGTTGGAACTGTAAAGCGAATGGCCTGGATTTCTGACAGGCCATGTAGCCCTAAAATATCACCTATTTAAACTAGGAAAAGCTGAAGATCAAATCTGCCATGTATGCGAAGAAGATCTGGGGACGGCAAAACACATCCTATGTGAATGTGTTGCTATCACTCGCACATGAAACCAACGCTTCAGTAGGCCATTTCTTGCACTTACTGAACTGAAGGAAGCGGATCCTATAGTAGTCCTAAGGTTTATTAAAAGCCTCCAACTATTCTAACACACATAAGGGCATTCTGTTACATTAGATCTATTAAGATCGCAGTGATTAAAGGCATGTGTGCCATGGTCTGACGAAAAAAAAAAAATGGTTCCCGACATAGAACCACGCAAGAAAAGACTCAGATCTGTGTTTCAAATAATGGAATTCATATCTATTCAAAAAGTTCTGTGCAGAAGTATCAATCAAACAACACAATCTTTGAAAGATGCCCTTGTTCAAAAAAAGAAGAAGTAAGAAACAAGGAAATGTCACTCTATAAAGTAACGAGTGCGATACTTGTTCAAATTTATTTCATAATATAAAATTTATTTGTTTATATTATGACTTGATGATTCATTTCACATTAGATAAATGCAATTACAATACTCATTACCTTTTTGAATGCAACAACTTGTATTTCAAGTAAGTAATGTACGTCCATCAAAGTTGTTTTTAACCATACTTGTCACTTCTAACAGGTTTCAGCAAATGTAGTAAAAATGTTACAAGCTTCCGTTAATGTGAGTAGGTTAGGTAATTTTTCATATTGCTGTAAACGCCCCAAATAGATATTTGTACATTACAACCAAAAGCTTTTTACTTCACTTTATAGCTTGCTGTGAAATTACGTTACCGGGCTTCACTATGTAAATTTAGGTGTCAAGTACACTTTAACGGCAGAGATAGGTATATGAATGCATGTATGCATATGTTGAATGTATTTTAGCTGCTGGTATGAAGGTGCTGTAGTGTAACGAAGTATCGGTTTTCTAGTTTTTGAGGGTGAATTAATTAACAATAAGAATCAAAATACTTTCGTATAAACGCATTTCCTGACTTGTATATGAGCAACATATGCACGTAAAATAATCAAAGTTATTTCCGAATTTGTTAAGTGTAACGCGTAGCTATAACATTAACACGTAAAGTGTCACTGTGGATCTGCGCAGTCCACTAAATTTTGACATCTTATTTTGTCCTACTGTCTGCGGTGTATAAGCGTGGAGCACCAGACCTAGTTTCTTTTAAAGCAGCGGTAGTTTTCAATAATCCACCAGATGAATGCAAACCATGTGGAGATAGTTTTTAAAAAAATGTCAACATTTTAGGCTACTTGGCCTACATGTGGTGCAAATACGAGGGTAGTTGGAAAAGTTTCCAACCTAACACAGAAACAAGTGCCTTTTTTGTAAAATTTAATTTTACTTTTCAACATAGTTTCCTTGTAAGTCTATGCACCTTTTCCAGCGATGTTATCATCTCTTTAATCAGTCCAAATAACAGTTGGCATCTTGTTTTGCAAAATAGGCGTTTACTAATGTATTAGCCTCCTCATTCGATGAAAATCTCTGTCCTCCTAGCGAAACCTTGAAGCTGGGAAACAGAAAAAAGTCGTTGAGGACGAGTCTGGTGAATAGGGTGGGTAGTCTACCAATTTGAACCCTAATTCGTCAATTTTTGCTATGACAATCACTGAAGTGTGAGAAGAAGTCTGCGTTTTCTAGGTGGAACAAAACTCTGTTTTTCTTCTGCGGCCGTTTTTCCGCAATTTCTGCTTTTTCCTTATCAAACAATGATACGCAGTACGCCCCAGTTATTGTTTTTCCTTTTTCAAGATAGTCGATTGAAACAAATCCATGATTATTCCAAAAACTGTCGCCATCGCTTTCCCGGTTGATGAAACAATCTTCGCCTTTTTCGGAGACGATTCACCTTTTGCAGTCCATCGTTTCGACTGTGTCTTGCCTTCAGGTGTGTACTGGTGTATACAAGTTTCATCTACAGTCAGTAATTGACGCCAAAGTTCTGACTTATTTCGTCCGAACGTGTTTTTGGTTAGCATTTTGATGCCCAAATCTTTAGTAAATATATAACAAGCACGTTCTTTCGAAAAGCTCACAGCTTCTCCTATCTCTCTCTAGAGAGAAGTTCAACATGGGAGAAGTTCACTAAGTCTTGCTAGCATCACTCCGATGTTATCGGTAGTGGTTGCCGTTTTTGGTCGTCGCCAACGTTCATTGTCAACCAAGTTGGTACGACCACGTTCGCATTCAGCTGCCCAAAATTTTACTGTGACAAATGATGGTGCAGAGTCCCCGTAAACAGCGTCCATCTCGGTTTTAATTTATGAAGGTGTATTACCTTTCAAATATTAGAATTTAATGACGGCTCGATATTCGGTTTTTCCTCTTTTTACGGAAGCACTACATCAACTGACACAAACCACTGTTAAATAACAACTGGGCGTCCAACATGGATGAAATTTCTTTTAACACATGCTCAATTATATTACCAGAATACTTTTACAAATAACGCCATCTTCATGTTGAGGCTTGTAACTTTTCAAACTACCCTCGTATACCACTCATCACGACTTGTTAATTTTGTTTTAGTTTTGATCATTAAGAATACAGAAATTTTGATAAAAAATGTTTATGTGAGTCTTAGGAAGAAAAGTCGGTTTGGCCATTAGGACCCGAAAAACTATTTTTTATGGTGGCACTTTACGTGTCAAATAGCCAGTATCCACTCTCTTATGATTAATGACGTGTCGTCGAATAACAACACAAAGTTTCTCAGTAGTCATCTTTGCAGATTCCCAGCCATCACAGTCCTATTCAATGAAAGATCGTGGACAATAACGCTTTACAATACAATATTTGAGAAATTTCACAGTATAATAAGATAGATCATAACATTTGTATATATCAGCGTTTGTTATTTAAATTCCTCCGTCAGATTTCCACCTGTATCCGAAACTCAAAACATTTCTGCGTAGAAAGGGATTTTGGTCGAATGAAGAACTGATAAAGGCTGAAGAAAGTCACGTCCGGGAGGGAAGCGAAAAGCTAGAGAAACGTTGGACCAAGTGTATTGAGCTTCGAGGGGTTATATTCAAGAATAAAATATAACTTGAAACCGATATATTTTCTTTTCACTGTCATTCTGGAAACTTTTCGGCGTAAGGCAAAAAGCGAAGATTACACTTTGCTATACGTTCCAAGATCACTTACGGTGCGAAAGTTTGGAGCAACTCAAGATTTTTCAAAACAGATCTAAGGATTATTATCGAAATGTACAGAATGTGATACAGAAGCGACTTGGGACTGCAGGGGATGGTGGCGTAGATCCTTTCGGTGAGCGGCAACGACGCGCCAAGAATGGTCCAAGTCGAAGGAAAAGAAGCGTCAGCAGAAGCCAGATCATGTTCTTGGCCGATGATTGACTGGTTCGCAGATGGCCTTTTGGGGCCTTCAGATTATCTAAATTTACAAGGATCGCGAAATCCATCAACGCCGTGTTATCATCACCGTTAGGAAGGAAGATTAATGGGCGAAATAACTGCTCGATCTTGTCAATCTCATGATACGCAGGAAAGCGAAAAACAACTAATAAGAAACAAGAACTACATTTGAGAAGGAAACTGATTATCGTAATCTAATCTCCAATAAAATTGTTTGTGTTTAAAGATGACAGGCATCTAGTCTACGTTTTCAGCTTTTGCAGACTGTCTGCTCTGTTTATATTCAAATAGAAATAGAAGGATACGCTAAATTAGAAGCAATGTTGGGTTTATTTCTGCAGAAACCATAAGTTGGTTAGAGAATATCCGATTGGCTAAACAAAATCACATGCCTTTTGAGAAAAGAAATAGTAAATGTTTAAACTTTTAGATCAAAAACACTCAATTTAAGCTTGATACCTTTACGAGTCAATACATAACTACAAGATATTACCTTTATACATACATACAAGTAAAGTATATGCAAGCAGCAAAGGAACATATCTCCGCAACAATAAACACTCAAATAATGCATTTGCGTCGCTTCAATATTTATCCACGTCAAGCAGTTCCAACCTTCGTGTGAGTATCGTGAATAATGAGCAAGGGGAATTCTACGAACAAATAGCCTACCTACCTGAACTTAAATTGCGCTAAACGTCGTCAAAGTGACATATTTTATGCGCAACAGGAAAACATTTTCAGCGGATGTCGGTGAGCTTTCAGCATTGTTTTACCGTAATTACATAGAGAACTAAGAAAAGTAAGGGTCGGCACCTAGAAGAGGTAAAGGTGCTGTCTGACGTAATGTTCTGCGGCCGGTAAATGGCAAATTGAAGGTTTAGAAGTTATTGGTTAATAATAATTATCTACAAATGCAATGAAAGGTTTTGAGAAACATTCTAGAATTAACGAAAACGTTTTCCTTGTGGATATTGTACAAAAATATTGGAAAATATTTGTCAAAACTAATACGAATAATTTAACGGATTATACGAGGGAGCACCCAAAAGAAACTGAACTCGTTAAAAAAAATATTTATTTAATTTTGAAACAAAAATCTTTCAATCCCCTTCAAAGCACTCTCCATTGGAGCTAATACACTTGTCCAATCTTTTATTCCATCGTTCAAAATATTTCTTAAATTAGTCTTCTGTAATGCCCGACAGCGCCTCCGTCGTTTTTTCTTCACCTCAGCAACGTCGGCAAAACGTTTTCCTTTTATGTCTCTTTTCATTCGGAGAAATAAAAAAAAGTCGCAGGGGGCAAGGTCGAGTGAATAGGCGGGATGAGACAGAGGGGTCATGGCATTTTTGGTTAACAGTTGTCGCACAGAGAGGGCTGTGTGAGCAAGAGCGTTATCATGGTGGAAAAACCAGTCGCCCGACTGCCACAAATCAGGCCTCTTCCGCCGCAAACTTTTGCACAATCTTTCCAAAACTTCCAGGTAGAGAGCCTGGTTGACTGTGTGACCCTGTGGAATAAACTCTGAATGGACGACTCCTCTCACATCGAAAAAACAAATCAGCATTGTTTTGACGTTTGATTTCACTAAACGAGCTTTTTTGGGGCGAGGCGAACTTTAAGTTTTCCACTAGCTTGATTATTGCTTCGTTTCGGGGTCGTATCCATAGCACCATGATTCGTCACCTGTGAAAAAAAAGTTTGGCTCATTTCGGAACTCTTCTTTCAAAGCACAGCATGCTTCCACTCGACCTTGTTCAGCAGTCAGCAGTCGAGGTGCAAATTTGGCAGTCACCCTTTTCATCCCCAAATCTTTCGTTAAAATTCTTCTATGGTCCGTCGTCGATCTTCCAGGATGATTTCGCGAATTTTATGTATATATAATTTTATGTCGCGAAGTGCTTATGGATATGCCATTCTTGTAGCATGTAATTTCCGACTATGACAATTTCTTACCAAAAAAATATGTTTCGAAACTCATTACAGTCCCTGACCATATTACTTGAAACATATCATAAATCGACCCTTTTACCTGGAAATTCCCATCCTATTACAGCGATATTCTTTTGCTTTGAATCCAATCGTTTATAGGGGGACTAGATTATTGTATCAATAAATAAAAATACCAGAGAAATTATATTTAGAAGAGTAAAGTACGTATATATAAATATTTCAGTTATCAACTTACATTGAGCGAGTTTACAGTTTAGAGAATGCATCGATAATTTTTAAAATATTTCGTCATAGAAGCTAAGTTGTGGAGTATTGTTAAGTGTTTTGTGTTGATATATCGTTATTGCAAAGGTAAAATTGTTATTCTATCTCTCTCTTAATAATTAATTATTTGGAATTCGAAAAAAATTGAAATATTTGGGGTTTTTGTAGAAAATGGCCGGGAAAGATTTAACAAGTGAACAAAAAGCCGCTATACAAGCTCTTCTACAATCAAACAAACATTCACAACGAGAAATTGCAAAATTACAGAAAGTATCTCCTTCTTCTGTATCGCGTTTAGCTAGAAACTTAATCGAAGGAGCTAGCACATCGACACAAAGACGGGCAAAGTGCGGTCGGAAAAGAAAAACTTCGAAGAGATCTGACCGTGAAATTGTTCACCCGGCTTTGAGCAATAGATTTGCTGCAATTAAAATGATTCAAAAAGATTTACAAGAGAGAGAAATAGAGATTTCGAGCAGAACTGTCAGGCGCCGATTGCGCGAAAATCGCCTAATGGGCCGAAGACCTGTAAAAAAGCCGCGTTTAACAGAAAAAATAAAATCTGCTCGTCTCAACTTTGCAAGAGAATATCGACATTTCACAGACAAGAATTGGAAAAAGGTGAATAACTTAACAACATGATTTTTACTGAATTAGTGTTTGCATTATTTAATAGGTTTTCTTTAGTGACGAGTGCTCGCTCTGTGTGTTAGTGCAGCGAGCACAATTTGTTCGTAGACGACCTGGCGAACGTCTCACAGAGTCCACGGTTCTTCGAACTGTAAAACGCCCTCCGCAGGTAATGATTTTGGAAGTGATTAGTGGAAACGGACCCGGCCCTTTGTATTTTGTAGAAGGTACAATGCGTCAAGAGCAGTACATAAATGTGTTAAAAAACACGTTATTACCGTATTTTAAGTCAGGACGTCGCATACCAACAGGGCGTATATTTATGCAAGATAATTGCCACATGGCTTCTTGCCATGTGGCAAAAAAGGTTAAGAAATTCTATGAAGACATACCTCTTTTACGTTGGCCCGGAAATTCACCGGACCTCAATCCCACCGAGAACGTATGGAATCGACTAGAAAGTAAGGTATATGAAAGAGAAAACCCTACAAAGAAATATTAATGAGGAATATAAAAGGATGTGTGGGAGAACGATCAAGATATAAAAGAGACAATCATATCTTGCATTGAAAGTATGCTTCGAAGAATTAAGGGTGTTATTGAAAATCATGGGTTATGGACATGAATATTAATTACTTATTTAATATTTACATATGTTACATATTTTTACTATATATTTTATAAATAAAAAATATAACAGATGTATAGTTTATATTTTATTATTATGAAGAAACTACAAAATATTGAGTATTTCAAGTAATTTGGCCAGGGACGTAGTTGACCATGTTCTTGATTTCCGAAATAATTGTCGGTTGAATATTTATTTATTTATTGATATTTGTATAAAGTTTAACCAACAGGTAAAAAACCCATAGAGGTCACAAATAATACAAAGCAACAAAAATAATAGTGATACAGTAAAACAAAGAATACAATGTACATATTTCTGTAAGCACCACCATCCCGCCAATCAACGGAATGAGAACAAAAAAAGAAATAATGAATGTAATAGCAAGAATTTGTCGTCACGTTAATGGCGAAAAAATTCACAGAACCTATCAAACACACAAACAAATTCCCAACTACACATTCCCAAACTCCAAAAATCTAATTCTTCTCACGAACGCATCAAAAGACATTGAAAACATCAATCTCTGACGGTAGCTCGTTAAACCGCATTACAACAGAATTGAGGGGACCATAGTAACCGTAACTTGCTCGGTGAAATTTCTGATGTAACAAATAGTAATTCCTAGTGCTCACACTAGGATACCAAGGATAACAAATCAGTGCAGTCAATTATGTTATTAAGTAATTTGAATCCAAACTATAGCTGTGCAACCTTCTGTCGTGCAAACAATGATTGCAAATTGACTAAGTATAGTCGCTGAGGGTAGCCATAGAGATCCTTATCTATGTCTAATTTGAAGAGTTTGTAGTTTACAAATTTACGCTGCACACGTTCAATTTTCACAATACAAGTACCGGTATAAGGATTCCAAACCAAATACAATTCTCCAGACTCGAGCGCACCAGACGTTGATATAAACTTATTATGCCCACAATATTTGAAAAATTTTTGATTTGGCGTTTAAGATACATACTATTTTTGTGAAACAGTTAGAAAGTGTTTTCTTGTGTTTTTATTTTCTATTTACAGTGTTTCATCAAATGTTGACCAAAGAATCCATCGAATTTATTATATTTGCAGTTTATTCAAACAGAATTAACAGTACACATTTTTTTTAAGATGCAAATATGTACATCTAGAAGCATCAAATCTAGTCAGCTTTTTAGGAGATTCGCATAAAGCATGATGAGTTTCAAATCATGCCTACTATGTTAAAAAAATATTTAAAACCGTGCCGCAAAATTGTTATTTTCTATATTATTTTAGTAGTAATTGCGTTAGAAATTTAAATCCATTGTACTAATTACATACCTTAGTTACTAGCCGAATTTCCAAACAAAAAATGTCAATTTAATACGTGTTTGGTTGATATATAGTATTTCTAATAAAACACATTTTCAGCAATACAAATATTTTTAGTGGTCTAGAGAAAACACTGTTATTTGATGAAATAAAAACAAAAGTAAACGGTAGCCAATTTGCTACAAAGTTTGGTCATTAGAAGCAAATGGAGTAAATCCATTTTTAAGAAATATCCTGTGAACGTTTGACTGTTATTGCGAAATGCGCCCATTTCGTACGACTTTCAATTTTAAATAACACCTACCTTTTAGTCAGAAGCGTTTATCCGAGAGTAATGATTAATGATTGTAATGAATTTGCTTTCGAAACATATTTTTTTGGTAAGAAATTGTCATCGCGACACAAAATTATAGCATGCGGCACAAAACGGCACAAAACTGGCACAAAATGATAGCGTATAAGAAATTTCAAAATCCAGTGGTGGTGGGGCTGGGTACCTGCCATGCCCAAAATTCTAAACGTTATAACTCACTTAATATTGAAGCACAAAATTTTCTTTTTGCGGCACAAAACGAACACAAAATTATAGCGTATACAAAATTTCAAAATGCCGAAGTGGTAAGGCTGGCATGTTCCCAGCCCCGCCAAAAAGAAACCGTTATAGCGTTAATATTAAAACCCAAAATTTTCTTTTTGCGCCACAAAACGGTACAAAATGATAGCGTATAGGAAATTTCAAAATCCGGGGCGGCGGCGCTAGGGACATGCACCCACTATATAGTCATAAATTTTTTCTCGAAAAAGAGCACCATTTTTTTCTTTCATACTAGTTTTACGTTCAGCTTTTTTAGTAAATGCGCAGATTTGAAACAAGTTTTAATGTTTATTTTGATTCGTGTGGATCCAAATCAACACGGTCAAATTGCCAATTAAGTTCCAAACCTATGAATATGAAGCATCGGCCTTCTTTTTCTCTTTTACGGGATGAACTGGCGCGTACGTTTGGAACAAAAGCCGTAATTTATTTCGGATATTCGTACGTGTCAACGCACAAAAAACAAATCTACCGTCGTTCGGTCAATATTCCGTTTGTGTTCTTTTATTCGCATTTTCGCGGAAGAAGAATATAACAGCATCGTCTAACAATGAACAGTTCGACCTTATATAAATGCAAATGGATTCAAATTTTGCTGTATGCGTATGTGTGTACGCGGCAGATATAAAATACGAAGATGAGCTAATTCGTATTTGCACGAATGACCAAAAATCCAATTCATTAAGCGCGTAGTCTATCGAATGTGTGGTGCGATGGCGACTGTTATTTCGATTTCGCTTCGTTTGTTTTGAAAAAGCACATCGCAATTCCAGCGCAACTTCGTTAATAACTTGATTAAGCATTTGCGTAGTATAAATGTTACCAAACAATAATTATATTATTCAACTACGTTCGAGTTAGTGGTTTTTAAGCATCTAGTGGATTTGGTAATTATTTGAAGTAGAATTGCTAAATTTGTACAAGCAGAGAAATGATTTCTTGCACGAAAAAAATTGTTTTTCTTGCAAAAATCAGTCTCAATTCAAGAAAATATTTTTATTTCAAAACTGTAAAAATGTATAATATAAGAAAATAATTTTCTTTAAATTTTATTTGGATTAAATAAATATTTTCTTAGGGTTAGAAAATCACGAATATCTAAGACAGAAAAATATTCCTTCCAAGTAAATCATTTAGCTTTAAGTTGAGAAAATATTCGTATTAAAGGCAGGAACGAAAAACTGGTCCAGATCTCACAAAGTTCTATTCAGAAATTAGCCAACCAGTTTAGTGTTCAAAAAAAATATCATCAGACCAGCTACAAGGATATCCAATAAAATAAAAATTACAATATTGGAAAAAAACCCTGTGTTTTTCTTTAATAATGTAATTAAATAGGGATTATTTTAGTTTAGTACTGCCTCTGTCCTAAATTATGATATACATTTATGTTTTCATTTTGTCCCAAATTATGGTATACAAAAAAATGAATTAATTTTTCTTCCATAAATTTGATTTAAACTCAACTTTAACTTAACGAATTATTACATTATTTAAACAAATTTCTATTTGATAATTATAAAATTAAACTAAATTACGGGCTATATCAAGAGCCTCGTTACTACACATTCCCGACATAGGCAAGCGTCCTTCACGACGAAGCTTTTCTTTGTTCATATGTTCAATTTTGTAATTGTTGCCATTAGAAGCCATCATAGTTGACTCCATACACTTTTGAAGTGTCAAAAAGACATTGTCTAATTTATCCCTACTTAATGCATTGAAAGCATTTTGCACACATTCGATTAATTCGTTTATAGTTTTTGGCGACTCTTGGTGTTGGAGCGATTGAATCGAATTAAAAAAACTAAGATCTAAAATTTTAACGTTCTTTTTCTTAATCTAGGCCTTTAAATCGGCGCGGACGTTTACGGTTCGCCACAATACCTTTGATGTTGTGATGTTCGTTTTCGGTACTGTTCTTGACGTAAAGGATTTTGTTGCTTGGATTACAAATATAGTGTGTTTCGTATGTGTGTTTATGTCATTTTTACAAATTATATTTCCAAAATGTAAATTGCTCAAAATAACTTTGGAACTTCGGAAGTTAATGAAGTCCTTCAATATATATATATATATATATATATATCTTATCTATAAATATCTTTCTCGTTTTTTTTTCAAATTTTGTTAAATTTTCTAATTTTAATTTGAATAAACGATTCTTGTAGGTTCGGGGGTATCCCTGGATACCCTTACGGCAATTTTAGAATGAATTTCCAACTCAGTAAAATGAAATTAACGAATTTTAAGATTTGAAAAGTAACAAACCTTTAACTTTTGAAGGAAGCCAATGTATATAAACCCTCTGTTTATATACCCACTACAGGAAACTGCCTGCTCTGAATATTTAACCCTTTTCTCTTTTAATAAAGACTTCGAATACACAATCGAACACTTATATTGGGATTGGAGCTAAGACACACTTTGATTCAACCAAGGCCGAATAAAGATTGATGCAAAATTATGGCGTCGTTCATCTTTCTCTTATTTTAAATCGCGAAGGACTGGCGATTGTTTTATTTCACAGCTAGTTTTGATAATTTAACCCAAATAGAAACTTTTCGATGACGTTCGATCAAATGATATTATTTCTTTATATATAGTGGTTCACACCCCTGCGGGGTTTCATCGCTTCAATAGGAAGCTTTCTAGATCCGTTTCCGGGCGGATCAGTCCTCGGTTTCCTTTAAATTCTCTCAACTATTTTTTTCCAGTTTTTTCTGTCACCTACTTTATCTTTCCACTTGTTAACTCCGATCCTGTTCGATTAGCCATTTTGATCTTGGTCAGCCTCGTCTCCTTCTTCTTGCTAGTTCCCATTCCATTATTGCATATATTGTAGCAGCTGGTCCGGCCCTCCACACATGCCCTAATCACTTCACTTGCTGTTTTATTTATCTTACTATATCTTCTTTAATTTCTTGCTGTAGTTCATGATTTGTTCTTCTCCTATATTCATTTTCCCATATTTTTATTGGTCCTAATATTGGTCTGAATACTTTTCGTTCTAATATCCTTAAATCCTCCTCTTGTTTCTTCGTCATACTCATGGTTTCGGCAGCATATATTATTATGGGTCGAATTATTGTTGTATATATTTTTATTTTTGTGTCTTTTCCAAGTATTTTACTTTTGAATAACTTTTTGTTGGCATGTATAGCTCTATTTAGTTTAATTATTTTTTCTCTAACCCCCGCTTCTCTTTCCCCGTTACTTGTTATCATTACGCCTAGATATTTATACCGGCTGACTTCTTCGAATTTGTATTCTTCAATCTTGATCTTGTTATTCTCCAATTGTTTCCCAATTCTGATTATCTTAGTTTTATCTTCATTAATTTTCAAACCTATTTTAGCACCTTCCTTTATTATTTCTTTTACTGTCTCTTCCATAATTCTCGTATCCTTAGATATTACTACAATATCATCAGCATATGCCACCACTTGTCCTCCTCTTGTTCTCACTGTCCCTTTATTTATCCTTCTCAAAACATACTCTAGTCCTAGATTAAATAACGTAGCTGACAACGCATCCCCTTGTCCAATTCCTTGGTTAACTTCAAATTCTTCGGTTTCTCCTTTTTGCGTTTTTGTGGTCATTACCGTCCTTTACATTGTCATATATATCAGTTTCTTTAGCTTTATATGCATTCATTAGTTCATTTCTTTTGATTGAATCGAAGGCTTGCTTAAAGTCAATGAATAGAAATTCAATATCAACACTATACTCAAGCGTCTTCTCCACGACTTGTCTTACAATGTGAATAGCATCAATTGTAGATTTTCCTGTCGTAAATCCACATTGATATTGCCCTAATATGTGTCTCGTATTGCTTGTCAGCCTTCTTTGTAATATTGTTGACATTATTTTTAATAAAAAATTAATAATATAAATCATCAAAATGCCAGATTTTGAATAATAACCTAAAATAATCCGAATTCTGCAAATGCTACGTTAAATTCTGATATTTTACGAATATCGGTTTGAAATTAATTGAAATTGATGTATTAACCTGTGAACGCACGCACTTCAGGTGGGATATTCCACTACAGTATATTTCTCGTCTTCTGTTAAGTAAATCTAGTTGTGAAATTTAATTTCCTAGCTTACGGAATACAATTATTTGTTTTAAAATAAAATGCTTTAAAATAGAATGTTTTAAAATAAAAGGGTACCGAGTATCATGGGATTTGTAGAACAGAGCTATATTTAAATACTTAAAAATAGAGGGGATGTTTCATTTAAAATAAAAAGTTAGCATTGCTTCCTGAATGATTTAATTAGTTTCTATGCTACTTTATTCGGTAAAATGTTATTTTATCTTCAATAACTCTTATTAAGATTACAATCCAATAAAATAACACAAAGAATGATAAGCATTTGTGCAAATAATTTCTATATATTGCTTTTGCACTTGCAATTCCCATTATCGGTCCTAATCTGTAATTCAGTTTCGTAATTTACGAAAACTCTGAGAGATGATACCCAGAAACGTGAACATTTGTATTATTAAATAATCAATATACCTTCGACAGGCACAGGAACTTAATCGCGAGATTGAGGAGATGCTATATTGCTTTTGAAACGATTTAACTCGAGTGTAGATGCCGTCGGTATTGGGATTGCTACCATTTCACTTCAAAGCCTTTGATAAATGCTGCTTTGACTTATCCACTCCGGCGAGCAAAAATACCGATCCAATTTAATAATTCAATTTTAAGTAATATTGAATACTTTATATCTATTTAAAACATAATAAAATCACTTTGTAATTAATTAATTTGTTAACAAATGAAACACTGGGAAGCTCATACAATTAGCATTGCTAAAACAACATAAAAATGTAAGATTATTAACAAACGTAACAAAGTTAAATTACACCGACTAAACAAAAAAAGCAAAATAATTGAATGATAAATTAAAACACATTATTCGGATATTTTAATAAGACATGTTTCCTCCTGCTTTGCTCTTATTACTGTCTGCGTTCTTCATTCATACCTCTTATAACTTATAACTTTTTGGATAGATTCCTGAAGCATAGCGTACGTTGTTTAAGATCGTCCCAAATGTGCTCGATCGGATTCAAATCGGGACTAAAGGGGGGGGGGGCACTAAATTATTGCTATTTGCACCTCTTGAAAGTAGTAACTAACTGTTCCTGCCACGTGGGAGCGAGCATTATCATGCATTAAAATAATTCCATCGCCAATGAATAGGGCAAACATGTTGTCCTAGGATGTCTTCTACGTATCGGTCTGCTGTAATTGGACCTCTATCGATAAAAACTAATTCTGCACGGGCTTCAAAAGATATACCAACCCAGACTATTACTCTACCTCTTGAAAACTTACGCAATGGGCAAAGTTACATTGAGTATAACGCTCTCCAGTTGTCCTCCATACTCGATCCCGACTGTCAGCACCAAATAAGTAAGTGCTTGATTCGTTTGTAAATAAAATGCGACTTCATTGCAGCAAAGACCAGTTTCGATGATGTCGGAGAAGCTTAGGGCCAGTCGCTGCTGACTTCTTTCAACCTTATTCTTACTGTCCACTCACTTACATTGGTTTCACTCATATAAGCAGTTACGGATTCTTACCGCAGTGATATGCCTGTTTTGTAATGCAGTAGTTACAATAAAACGATCGTCCTGTTGAGAAGTGGACCTGCTTCGTTTTGATACGGATCTCCGTTTAAATAAGCCAGTCTCCTCATAACGTTCATACATCCGTTGAACTTTGGAACGACTAATCTCAAGTCTTGTTGCAGCATATCGTTCGCTTCGTTCATCTTCAATTGAAGCAACAATTTGGGCTGCTTGAGTTTCATTCACATACATCTTAAGGATATTCAATCAATTTAAAATTCGGAATAGAGTTTTTTTACCTTCAAAAATAAAAAAAAATTGAACAAATACACAAAATGACTCTCACTGATTGAAATACTGAACACATTTGGAGAGAACAAATGCATTATGCACGCAATAACATCAAATAAAACTTTACCCAAATGACAGTTAAGTTGATTCTCAATTGTTTTAAATATTACTAAGCCTGCTATGTTACAAATAATCTTCAACGTTTTTGAGAGAAAATTCAAAAAAATATTTAAGTGGTGGGTACTTTATATTTAGCTGTTTTATTTTAACGTGTCGTACTTAGAAGATTAACAATTGCGTATAAAATTAAAAATTGAATATGCGAGTTTGGTGGATGCTCCGGCTTTTCCAATTTGTTTAAAATTATCGTGCTGGTAATAATTGAATAGTTTCACACAACGTGTTATTATGTTGCAATCTACCACTTTAAGTAATTACACAGGTCCATACACCAGGAGTTCCCAAACTTTAGCAGTCCGCGGCGCACTTACAAGTTTAGTAGTCTCTTAAGATAAACCTCACAATGTGAAGCTCACATTCACTAAAATTGAATCACAAGATCCATCAAACTAAAATATGAAAATACAAAAAAATACGAAATAAATGGTGAAAACCTTCAACGACAAGTAAATTAATGCGACGAGTGAACTTGCTGATCGCCACACATTTTTTCAAAACGCGGAATAGGGTTTGATATTGCCACTCTCATTTCGCGCTCCACATCGATTTTTTTGGCGATATTTGCTTTCTACTACAGCTACAGCTGAAAATCCGGTTTCGCATAGATAGGTTGTCGCAAAGGGAATGAGGATCCTTACAGTTTTTGAACTCAGAGTTGGATATTCATTTTTGAATGACGCCCAAAACTCCACTAAACCGGAAGAAGCAAATTTTATTTTCAGGCTGTTGTCGCAAGAGAGTTCAATTAGACACTCTTCTTCCTGTAAAATGAATTCTGGTGGAGCTTGGGCACGGGAAGGATTCTGGATCCACGCAAATTTCTCGACACTGTCTTCCTCAAAGTATTTTGCAAACCAGTCAGTGAGCTTTAAAAGGTGGTCCTTGAAAAGAGAAATCTTGTGAAACAACGACTTTATTACAAGCCACGCATTTGTGCAATTCAGGGAAACGATGTTGACCGCCATCCTCATTAATTGCTCTTATCCACAACAGCAGCTTTTTCCTAAACGCCGCACCTTCTCCAAAAGTTTCAAAATGTGCATGTTATTGCCTTGCAGAGACAGATTGAAGGCATTTAGATTGTCAAATATATTGCACAAATTCCCTAGTTTCAGCAATAACTCGGGTTCGGCAAAGTACCTGGAGTTTTCATGACCTTCCTCTTATAGAAAAGTGTGAATTTCTCGACGTATGTTGCCACGTGAAAGCCATCGTGAACTGTAGTAATATAGCAGAACTGTGTGTTCAGCTTTCATTTCCACGCATAAATTTTTGAAAAATCCGGCTTTCAGCGGCTTAGTTTTTATGTAGTTTACTAATCTACGATACATTCTAATACGAAATTCAATTGAGAGCTCATCGACTTTGATGCAAGTGCTTCCCTATGGATAATGCAATGGGTCCACGTAGCATGCGGTGCTTTGCTACGAATAAGCACCTGCAATCCTCCAGAGCAACCAAACATTAGTCGAGCTCCATCAGTACACATACCAATGCACTTTTCCCAATCCAAATCATTTTCGGTTATAAACTTGTCAAACACCTCAAATAAGTCTTGAGCCTTTGCACTTGCAATGATGCTCTTGCAGAACAGAAGGTCTTCAACGATAATATTATCATCCAGGAAGCGTACATAAAAAATAATCTGTGCGTCTTTATTACTGACGATAGCCTCATTAAGTTGCAGACCAAATTCCATGCCTTTCATTTTCTCTATTAATTGATTATTGGGATTCAGAGCTACATATATGGCGGATTCTTCGACTAATAGTGTTTTTGGACAAAGGTACCTTCGAAATTAATTTTCCCGCCGATTTTCCCAGCATAATATTAACCATGTCCAGAGTAGCCAGTAGAATAAGCTCTTCTGCGATAGTGTGAGGTTTTTTGCCACTCTGTATGTGACCTTAAAAGATGCTGACAGTGCGTTGCTTGGTACTGAGTAAACACACTTTTTTGCTTTTGTAAATCTTGCAACTTGTTACTGAAGTATTCGCGAAATTTTTCAACCATGTTAGAGTGTTTGGTCTCGAGATGTCGCTTTTGCTTAGTTGGGA
This sequence comes from Dynastes maya, assembly GCA_029619315.2. Classification (NCBI taxonomy): domain Eukaryota; kingdom Metazoa; phylum Arthropoda; class Insecta; order Coleoptera; family Scarabaeidae; genus Dynastes; species Dynastes maya. The sequence continues at coordinate 39,959,108 of JAROYE020000006.1, read as the reverse complement.
GCATATACTCGTCGCTAGAACTTTTAAACAGGGCGCACACTGCGATCTTTCCATTGTTTACTTCTACTGAAGTAAAGCTAAAATTCAAATAGTTATCATCGTACTTATGATATTTCCGTTTCTTTGCTACCTCACCACTTGTTGATGCTTGATCACTCTTACTTGAACTGTCCACTTGCTTATTTAATAAAAATCTTTCCATTTTCCTACGACTTTGCGAAAACACAAAGTGACTCGCTGAAACAAAGTAGGCGCTCTTCTGGCAGCGGCATCTTAAAACCGTTTACTCTTCTTCTATGATGTTTACTCTTCGATTGTTATTTAGGAACTGAACTGGTTCTCCGAAGTGGTGGTATTTATACTGACCGCCCCACCTACTTAGAACTTTCGCGAAACTTCGAGAATGTCCGATAGTATGCTATCGAAGTCTACTAGAAGTTCTATAAACTTCACTAAAATTCCATACTTTTCTGGAATATTCTATGGGCTTCGAGAAAGTTCCATTAGCTTCGAAGCCGTTTCGAAAAGTTCATTCTAGAATGTTCCAGACCGCCATGTGTGCCCGCGCTCGCAGGAGTGCCTCACGGCGCCCCTGTTTATTCTCTACGGCGCCCCGGGGCGCCGCGGCCTGCCATACACATTTACTTGATAAAAATCGAATCTGTGGGTTTGTTAGCCCATTAACCCCTTTGAAGCTCCTATATAACTTAAAATATATACACAAAAACGAAATAGAAGTGTAATGAATAATCAAAGAGATTCGCTAGACCATAACGTTACAATATGTAAAATTTATCAGCGCACTTTAGCGTGCAATGAAAATCCGGAGGGTGGATAATAAAGGCACTACGTTATATATTAAGCTAAGGAGGAAAGAAGGTCGTCAAAAATTCAACGTTCATTACTCTAGCTTTGCTGCAACGTCGACGGCGATGTCAGGAATATTAAAAGATAATAAAAATATATATTTGGGTTGATGGCCTGTCCTAATATCCGAGGGATTATATTTTTCCCTACAACATTTTATCGGGGCATAAAGTGTTCTACTTTCAAGCTGTCACCCTGCTAAATATTAATGGCTGCGAATTTTGTTAATTTTTAAATGTTTTTTTTCTTTATTAAATATAAGCTTACGTCAACGATATAGTAGCAATGCAATGGCATGTATAAAGTTAGAGTTTCGCATTTTTCTTTAATATTCCTCCATCCTCTATTATTATGCTCCCCATTGATTGATCGATTGGCTGACTGTTGCCATAAGCTGGATTAGTCTTTACGCCCTTAATACTGCTGCTCTATGGGCCTATAGTATTATTCCTGCTTTGGTATCGTTTCACTTAAACGATCAGGTGCCTATGTAGTAAATCTTTCTCTAATGGTAGATCAATTGCGCTCTGCATAGCGAATCTGCGTTGAGTTAGCGCTGTACATTCGAAAATAATATGAGTGGCTGTTTCCTCTTCTTCATTACAAAGTCTACATAAGGGTTCATCTTTGTAGATCCCCATCTTGTGCAAATGGCCTCTCAAACAGCCATGCCCTGTTAATAGACGTGTTGCTGCCCTAAGCTGTACCTTGTTTAGTGTAAGCTGGTCGGCAGTCAAATGTTGCGACGGTCTTCTCAACATTCGTTTGCTGTGCTTTTGTCCAGCTGCATGGTTCTAATTGCATTCATTAATTGCACCAAGCACTGCACTCTTAGTAATACCTAGACCCCGTTCAGGTCCTGTAAAATTCATTTTTGAATCATCTCGCTAGCTGGTCTGCAATTTCATTGCTCGCTATATCCTTGTGTCCTGGCACTCATACCAAGGTAAGCTTGTTGTGTTTAGACAGAACCATTAGGTTTTGCAGGCACTCCCACACTAGTCCCTTTAAGGCTATCTAACTGTCAGAGAGAATGCAGATCGTCCTCCCTCGTGGTTGTTGACGTAGACTCTTCCACGCTCAGGTTTGTACAGCATATATTTCTGTTTGGTGTATCGCCCAAGTGATGCATACACTTTGTATCCCTTGTTTTCCCCATAAACACCAACACCACAACTAGTACCCGTTATTGACGCATCTGTATACTAGATCTGGGTTTTCGGTTTTCTCCCCTCTCCATTTCTTCATTATTCCCTATTCAAGAAACTTTAAAAGGTTTATCATAGGAGATCCTGGAGATTGTTATATCGCTACCCATATCAAAGATAGGGTTTGTTACTACTGTTTCTATTCTGGTTTCCATAGTAGCCGTTGGTGTGCTTTTAATAGCTCCAGTTATACATAGGCATGCCAGTCTCCGAATTTTCCACAACTTGGTTATCGCATGCTTCTGTGTGATCTTAAGCCACCAAACTAGACAGCCATAAGTTATCGTGGGTGTTATCACCACAGTATACAGCCAGTGTGTCATATGTGGTTTGAGTCCCCATGTTTTTCCAACTGTTCTGCAGATTGTCATTGTAACACCCTTTTACATTTGTCGGTCATTTTTTGTAAATGTGAACTGCAGTTCTGTTTAGAGCCCAAGGTTACACCTAGGAACTTAGCCTTCTGATTGATCTATATTGCTTCCTTGCAAAGAGTAGGTGCTCTTAGGCCTTCCAATCTCCTTCTTTTAGTGAAGGGTACACGTGCGATTTTAGCAGGGTTCACTCTAAGGTTCTCTTTCTTGCCTCCACCATTGTTTAGCAAGATCAGCAGTTTGTTTACTACCATGTCTCACAATAGAGGGGGTAGTACCCCTCCCTGTGGGCATTCTCTGGTGGCCAATACGCGGCTTCTATTTGTCTACCATAGAGCATGGTTTTCACTCATCTACAAACAGTGCTTTATACTCCATGGCTGCTTACAACTTGTAATAATGATTCAAATGTTAATAAATGCAGCTAATGCAATTTCTTGATTGTTTAAAGATGTCTCTACTCGCGACGTGAGTTGGTACAAGGCAGTTTCACATGATTTACCTGCTCGATAGGCATGTTGACTGGAATGTAATAGCTTTTCTATTAGAGAGGTTTCTCTGAGATATTTTTCAAGCAATTTTGCCATCGTTTTTAAGATAAAGGATGACAGGGTTATTGGTTTGTATGCCTTTGCTTCAGCGTATGAACAACGCCTATGGTTTGGTATAAACGTAACCTTAACTTTATTCCAGACAAATGGTATGTAACCTAGCGCCAGGCTGGATCTACAAATTCCGCAAAGCATTGGTGTGGTGCTATTGCTTTTTTACCTTGCTGTAGCAAGGCAGGAAAGATCTTGTCAGGTCCGGGAGACTTGCAGGCCTCAAAAAAATTGATATCCCAGATGATCCTGCTGCATGTTATTCCTCGTTTAGGTAGTTTCGAGACATTCCATTTTGGCCTTCGGAAAGGCCATTCAAGATTTTGGCAACTTGGTACGCTATTCAGCTTAATATCCTTGAAATTTGGGAAGTACGCTTTCAGCAAAACCTAAAGCGCTTCTGTCTTAGTGTTCGTAAATTCTCCTGTGGGTTTCTAAATATTCCCCAGAGAGTTTGTTGGATCTTTGGCTATGCTTCCCAAGTAATCACATGTCATTCACCTTCCTATTGTCCTGTCCCTGCACTTAATCTCTCTGTTAACTTGATTGTCATTCATTTATAATCATTGCTTTAATTTTACTTTTATCTTCAAACATTCCGTGTATTTTGTCCAGATGTTCATTAGTACTTGTGTTTTGTTTTTGGAGCTTGCTACCAAAGATACCCACTTTTATTGGTTCTAGGTTTCAATATCCGATTATCCTGTTGAGATGTTTAATTCGTTTAACTATTTTATCGATAATTAGTACAAATAATACAGGGCTTACACAATCCTCTTGTTTTATTCCTTTTCATTTTATATTGTTCAGACTTTTGCCCTACAATTTGTATTCTAATTCTTATTCTCCCATATGCACTCCTGATAGCATTTATTAGAGGTTTAGGTATCTTCACTTCCTCTAAACCTTTCCATATTTCTCTTCTGTCTATAGTGTCAAATGCTACCTTGAAATCAATGAATACCAGGAACATTTCTGCTTCTTCTTCTTTTTTTTTGTCCCATTAAATTCTTTATTGTATATAGGTTGTCATTCGTTTGTCTGTATGGCCTGAAGGCTGCCTGTTCTTCCTCTAACTTTTGGTTTACATATTCTCTTAGCTGTTTTTCTAGTATTCTTATCTATAATTTGTAAGTTGTTTATGCTGAACATATAGCTCCGTAATTTTCGCATCGGGTCTGCCTTCCTTTCTTACAATTCTGTATTATCGGATGGTTTTTCCTTGCCCTGTGCATTTTCTGTTCCTTCTATCGTACTTTCAACATCTCCCATATCCATTTCTTTTCTTCTTGTTCTAGCCATTTTCGGTAATATATCTTCTCCACTTGCTTTTTCTATCTTGATCTTTTGTATGGCTTCTTTCACTTCTTCTTCTCTTATTTCTTGTTGTTGATCTAGTCCTCCCCTGTTTATGTTTCTTCTGTATTTATTGAGTTAAATTTATCTTCATAGTGACCTCTCCATATTTCTATTGTTCCTGTATGTGGTTGATTCTTCTTGCCTCTTATTGCTTTTATTTCTTTCCTTTTGGTTTCTCTTAATCTTTTTATTCTTGTCCAAAATTTTCTGTTATCCATTTTAGTAGCAAATTCAATAAGCTCAAATAATATTCACTGATTTGTGAAAAATACTGCTTGATTTTATCAGAATAATAAATATTTTCTGTATTGCTTTCGATAGCGAAGCCCTAATTCATATGGAGATACAATTCATCAGTGTATCCGCTTCATGGTTTCTAAATTTATTCGATTTAGTATCACCTAAATCACAGCAACTGTAATTAAGCTAAAAGTTCTTACTACTTCCTCCTTTTCGAACTTTGCACGTATAGGGAAAGCACCGCTAACAATCCCAGCGTCTTCGAACATCACATCCGTACCCATAGGTACCTGATCACGCCATTATGTTATTAATTACTGCGTATTAATCAACATATCCGAGGCAATGCAGCGCTCTAACCGAAGCTATCCGCATCAATTTGCTTTCCTAAACGACAGATTTAGCATTTACCGTCGCTAGACGTAACAAAGTTATCCGCTTATTACACACCGACGGCGACTTCCCTTCAAGTTGTTGCAGCGGCTTTCAGACGTATAAGTCAATAAAGTTAAACCGGATATACTCGAAGCCGAGATACGTAGTTAATAATCTATTAAGTTTCGACAGGTTGATTATTATAGATAAGGTAGAAGGTGGACTTTTGGGAGACTATAAAATTGGTTCGGGAAAGATGTTAGAGTACTATAGTGCTGGAAAGAGGGTCTAGGGACACTCCCGGACCTTACCACCGGAAAAATTAACTAATTAATTTAGAAAAATCAATTTCTCTTGCTTAAAACAAATTTTGGTGACCATCGTGAATGTTGTAATTTGTAACTTTACAATATATATTGTTATGTGACAAATTTAATTAAAAGATTTGAATTGAGGAGATAATCTGTTTTTGTATTTATTTTAAGTATTTACTTACAATAGAAAAATGAATTTAATCTAATTAAAATTACTTACAGTTATTGAAGCGTGTTTTTTTTAATGTGTATGTGTGTGTGTGTAAAATCCTACTAGTTGCTGGTTCCTTTTTCCCTCTTCTTCGTGAAATCCTCTTATTTTTTATTCCTTCTTCCCTCTGCTTCGTAGAGTCCCCTTGTTTGGAAGCCCTCTGATGGTTTTCGTCGGTTAAGTTTCTTCAAATGGTTTTTTAAAATTTTGGGACTGATTAAATATCGTTAACAATCGTTGAATATCATTTATAGTTCACTTGAAATGTTTTTTATATATTTGCACTGGTGACTTTCACAATGTTTTAACTTTCTTGTCTCAAACTTGTAAAAGTCAATCGGAAAGATGTTATTATCTGTCAGAATTGTTTTTCGTTGCTGACTTCTCTTTTTTTCTCGTCGTCCCTAAGATTGCTAATCTAATGACTTGATATTTTAATTTTGATGTTTTCCAATTCGGTGTCGTAGGTAACGCAAAGGATTTTAACGGCCATTTCCAAATACAATGTGATTTTTGTGTGTATCTGTGTCATTTTTACAATTAATGTCTTTAATATATAAATAACTTAAAATAAGCTGAGGTTTTGACTCTCCTCTGTAACATGTCATTAACTCAGTCTTTTTTTTCTTTTTTTTTAAGAAAAGATTGATAATATAAATAATCAATAATGTCGGAACTCGAATATTAATCGGAAATAATTCAAGTTCCGCATTAAACTCTATTAAAATCTATTCTCGGCGGATTTTGATATAATATTAATTATAGTGATTTAACATACGCTATTCACGTTGAAACATCCCACTACAATATACAGTGTGTTTCACATTACTGCTTGACACCCCTGTATCTTTTTTATTGGTAAACCGACTGATTTCAAATTTTCATGAGATATAGAACTCTTTAAACGCTGTTAACCATTAACCTACTACGATCAAAAGTTAGATGCAAAAAACCATAACATCAAATTTTGGTCAACAAATTAATTTGAGTAGCAATTGTTCTATACAATATTAAAATTAAATTAAAATTATTTCGTTTTTACTTTTTGTTTTACACATTAGTGCAGTGTTTTTGTATAAAAGCACTGCAATTGGTCTACCAATAACAAAGATACAGGGGTGTCAAGCTGGAAAAGCAAACACAATGTATATACTATATATTGAAATGTTTTAATTCAGGGAAATTGTTCAAGAAAGAGTAATTTTTGTAAATTCATTGGATTTTTAATGAACTGTGGGATTCGGGAATATTCTTAAACACTCTTTCGGCAATTGTAAACGAATTTTGATATCAGTAAATGGAAATTAACGATAGTTAAAATTTAAAAAAAAGCAAGGTAACCTTGATTTTACGAAGATGTCATATAAACTCTATGTTCCTATGATATTCATAGGAAATCTTTCTATTCTAACCTCCAACCTTCTCTTCTTCTTTAAATTTATTCCATGATTTAAATATTAGAGACTTTAAACTGGGAGCGCAGCCAAAATACGAGTTAACTCGATGGAAGCTTAACCAGAAGTGTTGAATTTAATTAGCGTCTCCTTTGAGATGACTTCTATCCAAATATAACTTAACGAGGAATTTCGATAAATAAAGTTATATTTAGAAGTAGCATGAGAGAATGAGTGGGCTGACTCGACTGGACGACTGAAAATAGACGACTCTGTGATACAAAACCTCAACGACAACCCAAAAATACTAAAACTTCTTGACATAAATGAAGATAACTTAACGAAACATACTCAAAATACGAAATAATGCTAGGAATATCTCCGAATTTATGCTGTTGTTTGTTTTAGGAGAAGTTTACATTAAATTTGAGGATTTACGAAATGGGGAGAATGAAAAGAAGAGCAGTTAATTCATCATTATCCTCTGTTTGTCGTTGGCTAGACTTAAATTATGTTTGTAGTACCATTACAAGGCCAGTCGGTCTGGGGGGAAATTGTGGCTACTGAACAGAACTAACAGCCGCCACAGGGAATTTCATATGGAACGATTGGCCATACTGAATACATTATACCTAGTCATAATTTATGTCTCTCATAAAGTGGAGTTAATTTGCCAGAAAAATAAAGAAAAGTTTGAACAAATTAAAGCTATGAATATAAATATATATAAAAAAAATGAAAACTATTCAAAATGGCCACCTCTTGCCTTTATATACTTCTTCAAACAATCCGGCCACTCATTTATTGCCGCACGCACTGTTTCGAGAGACATTGTAGCTGCTACTGCCACTGAATCCGCTTTCAAAGCCTCGATATTGCGATGAGTTTTAGAGCAGGCTTTTTGCTCTAAGACATCCCATAATCGATAGTCCAAGCGGTTAAAGTCGAAGCTTACAAAGGGCCAATCTTCGGCCGCGATAAACAATGTATCATTCAAGGGCTTGACAACCTGCTCTAAAATGTCTATCCGATAGTTACCAGCCTTCGTTTTTACCCTCTGTTCACAAAAGTGAAGCTTTGTTACCCCTTCGTATGATACTCCCCACTAAACCATGGTTGAAGCTGGCTGATGGCTTCTTTTCATCCTCGGGATTTTTTCAGAAGCTTCTCGAGAGGTATGTGCGTAAACTCTGTTATTTTGACGGTTGAACTTTTCTTCTACCGTGAAAATTTTTTCGTCGGTGAACAAAATTTGTCGATATCCACCCTTAGCGTGTAAATACAGAGCTGTTATCAAGCGATGTCCTGTGCTTCGACGATAAGTTCGGAGTTTCAGGTCTTGTTTGATAATGCGGGAAGTGGTTCTAGGTAGGATTTTCATTTTCCTAGCCGCTCAGCCACGGCTTTGATCGCTGATGGTGTCCTTGAAACTCGTGGCCGCCCGCTCTTTGGTTTATCATCGAGTGAGGATATCTTGGTGTACTGTTTGATCGATTGGTAAACGAATTTCTTCGTAATACCTAGCGGTTTTAGAAGAAATTTCGATTGGCGCCTTGTTACACTTATGCAGCGCAATAACAGCGACACGATTTTCTTTCAAGCCCCACTTCATGTTCACAATAGGTTCTGCAGAAATAAAGTGAGACCTAAGAGCTTATTTATATGACACAAAAACAAATGAAGATCATTTGACGCTCGATTTTCTGTTATTCGATTTTTTTTTAATGGGGACAGAACTTATGGCCAGACTAGGTACATACTGGATTGACAGCTGCATTTGACGATTTAATATTTCATCATAACAATATATATCGCGTTAAGTTCCGTAGTAAAGTGGACCGCTAAAATATATGGACAGTGTTACAACGTTTGCCCGCTATGAAAGTATAAGGTAGGGAGTGCGCGAAGTGAATCAAGGGCGCTCTAATACAAGCGGAAACATTATTCGCTATACGTATGGGACTCGTGCCCATAAATGAATCCTTACGTACCCTAGTATATATGTATATACACATAAGGAAAGAAAATGTCTAGCTATACGAAAAAGCGTACATGCGACAACGGTAAACGCGAATGAGTGATCCACCACAAGCGGAGGGGTTAGCGGCAGTCGACGGCTCACAACGGTTACCGATGCGGTTAGTTACGAGGTAGACTACATTATGTGCGGACGATCTTAGTAAGAATTTCTAGAGAATTTATTTTTCTTTTCTTTTATTTCATCAGAATCTGTTTCTATTTTCGTCTTTAGACAACAAAATAAATATGCGGAACTCTCATTTCCAGGCGATCGTGACTTCAAATTATTACGTGCGCTCTTGCACACAGTAGGCCTACACGCCAACGTTGTTATAAGCATACTAACGAGCCGCATCGAATCGATCGGATTCCACTCAATTCCCGCCTTGCTCTCACCGCACATATATAGATATAGCTAATTTCACATTTTCTCAATGTGTATATACAGGGTGAGGCACGGGAAGCAAGTGGTTTTGGATTAATTATAACATTTTTAGATTTTACTGTAGAAGAAATTTATTAGTAAAAAAATCTTTGTAAGCACATAGCATTACATTATTATTCACGTTTGGAAAATTAAATCTGGCTGACCATTACTATTGAGACATTGTTGAGGGCGTTGAAGAAAATTGGTCTCCACTCTTTCCAGCAATTCTCTATTGATTTCACGTGGTTCAAAAAATGTAACTTTCCATTCATTAATCCATTCATCAATCACCACTTTTCAAGTATACATCGTAAAAGAAAGAATTTTAGTTCGCAAGTTCGGTCTATCTACTCAACTCATCTATTGACCCTGATGAAGCTTTAAATAAAAGCGAAATATTGGTGAAAATTTAAAAGAGTTACATTTTTTGAAACCTTGGTCGTCATCCCGACAGTTTAGAACCACGTGTTAGTTCCTAACGACCGCCACACTCCTTGGTGATTTTTATTGATTTCGGTGATTTACTGACGGATCGCCTCTTTCAAGTCAATCAATGTACGGGACTTGTCATTGCAAACACGTGCTTTCAGGAATCCCTATAGAAAAAAGTCACATGTGGACAAGTCAGGTCTCCGAGGGGCCACAACACGTCACCAAATCTCGAAATGAGATGGTTAGGAAACAGGGTCTGAAGAACAGCCATTGTTGCTCTGGCGGTGTGTGCCATGGCCCCATCTTGCTGAAACCACAAATGCTGACGATCAATATTCCGTCTTTGTAATTCAGGAATGAAAAATGTGTTCACAAACAATCGTATGCAAACACCCGATGTTCTAATGTTTACGGCTCCATAATGGTAACTGACACAGTGAAATGCTATGAGCCAAGGAATGCAACACCACCTAGCGCACGCCCTTTCTTTCTATGACGAGAGAGTAATACCCCTTCCAATATACTGTATATATATATATAGTACAGTATATAGTATATATATAGAGTACAGTATATAGTATAACTCAAATTTCTCAAAGACGATCTTGAGTAAATAAAGTAATATCTTTGAGCTTGCCCTGGAATAACGCCTTGATGTACACTATACGATGGTATAATTCGTAAGGGTATATCTAATATGTAATATATGTATGTGTACAGAGATCGTTATAAGTAAATAGTAATTAATAGTGTTTGGTTTGGCAACTAACAAACTCCTATTCAAGCGTTTCGTGGAATCCGTACGTGCAGATTGCAGATGCAAACTTCGTAGCCGCCGCGGGTTCGGGTACTGCTGGTTGGTTGGCGTTTCTTCCGACGCTGGCGCATTCAGATAAACAACCATAAACAAGCGTCCCTAATCGCTATTACCGTGTACATATTCCTTTCGCGATATGCGGTCACCGTACAAGCGATTATTTACAATAGATTAAACGTGCAGCAGACATAGTATAGGTATGTCTATCTATATATATATGTTAGTTGTGTTATTTATGTACAGCTAAAAAACGTACAGACATTACGCCAAAAATTATTTACTTAGCATTGCTGAATTTGTTACTATTTATGATAACGTGATGTGTTTTTGAATACATATTACACTGTCTGGTTGTTCCCATATGTCTATTATACATTTTCTACAAAACAAAATAGGATTAACCTATTAACTTCCGTGATCCCCATTTGGAGATTCAATAGTTTACTTCGTGTGGCAACACTGAATCTGCGAATGTCAAAAAATTTTAGAGGTTAGGTGTGTTCTAGAAACTTAGTGATAAAGTCGGATCGCCGTAAGTTGACGTGGGAGGAGCTTAAACGTCATCTATTGCGTCCAAGTGATGTCATAATAGGCATCATATAAACCAAAATTTGCTTTTATTATTCCTAAAAATAATCAATATTTTTAATGTTATAAGCCAAAAGTTACTTATATTTTATTTATAAGAGTGTTTATGTTCAAATATATAATAATACATATCTCTTTATTAAGATCAATATAAAAATCATAAATCAATTATTATGTTTTTTACCTGTTGGCCAGTTCTAGAAAATAAAAAGGCTCCACTTTTCCGCACCATGTTTCACTGTCAAATGTATCATCATAATCCATTCATAATCACACTTTTATATACATCGTAAAACAATTTTAGTTCGCAGTTCGATTTATTACTCACTCATACATTGACCCTGATACTTTAAAAAAGGATTTTGTTTAAAGAGTACTTTTTAATACCGGTCCATGCAGTAAGAACGGTTAGTTCCTAAACATCCGACACTCCTATGTGTTTTATTGATCATTTTGAAGACGGAGCTTGAATAATTGGGGCTTGTATTAACCACGTCTATCGGTCATAGAAAAGTCACATGGGACAAGTAGGTCCCCAGGCACAAACGTACCTAAGTTTCGAAATATGTTAGCGGTTGAGAACGAGTTGTCTGGCGTATTCAAAATGGCCCCATTCTTCGCCACAAAAAGCTGACGATAATATCTGTTTGTAATTAGGAACTCAAAACATGTAATACGCAAAACAATGAATGCAAATCAAGTTTTCTAATTTTTACTATAATGGTAATAACAAAGAAAGCATATGAGCAGGACAACAACCGGCAATCTCTACTTTTTTTATGACAAAAGAGATAATTACCCTTCCAATATATGGAATTTTATACATATATAATACTGTATATTATTAACAGTATATATAAATATAGAGTACAAAGAGTATACACATCTTAAAGGGAAACGATTTGAAGTAAATCAAATAATATCTTTTGACTTGCTTATGAAAAACGAACTGATTTACACTTCGAGGGTATATAATTGTAAGGGTATACTATATGAAACTATATTATGATGTAGCGAATCCATAAGTAAATATGTATTAATACGATGTTGGTTTGAAATAACAAACTTTATTCCAACTTCTAATCCTCTGCATTCGATCAACATTTACCGCCGCGGTTCGTGTACGATGTGGTTCGTTACTCGACTGTGCGCTTCAGTTTAAACAACCATAAAATAGCGTCTATCGTTTACGTTATATCCTTGATAGGTCCTAAGCATTATTACAATAGATTACGTGCAGCAGACATAGTAACGATTCTTTAATATATTAGTTATGTAATGTCACTAAAAACGTACAACTTACGCAAATATTACTAGAATTGCGAATTACTATTAGGTAGTGATTGTTTTGAACATTACACTGTCATGTGTATAGTCTATAACATTTTTTGAAAAAAAGGATTAACCTATACTTCGGATCCATTATGGAGTTCAAGTTACTTCGTTCACACTAATCATAATCCTCAAAAATTAGAGAGTGTTCTAGAAACTTAGTGATATGAAGGTACAATTCATAAGAACTAGACCAAAACTGCATTTAATGGATCAAATAAAGCTCTTTTAAACGAGACCAAAATTGTTAGAATCGGTTAAGACTAATCAATATTTATTTCAAAAAGCAATTGACGTCTCTCCACCACTTTACTTGAGAAGATACGACATAATGTGTTTATTAGTGAAAAATAATAGTGTCATAGAAAGTGTTAATGAAACGGACTATACCTTTTCCTGTGGTCTTGATGTCCACTGTGGCAATTGGCAACCGCCCTGGTAAGCTGCGTAGAATTACAACAACAGCAACGCTTCCACTGTCGATTCATTCAGCCGTCGACGGTGTTGTGAATACGTTGTCGTATACTTCGAAAATGATCGTTCGACATCCAGTGAAGTAAGATTTGCAAATGTCAGATATTCCTTTTCCTCATCTGGGCACTCTTGATTTTCAGTTATAGACCGAACCTTTTGTAAATCGGGATTTTTTGTTAAAATTGCACCAAATTTTTGAGCAACATCAACTCCTATAGTGTTAAGTTTTCTAGAGCGGCTCGTAAATTGTTTATGCAATTTAATGCGTCTCGTGCAGATAAATGACTGTTTTCTAATTGTTCAATAGCTTGTACAACTTCAGAATAGTTCATGGAAATTTCATCTATCTGTTGTTGAACGTCCGAATTGGAGAAAGCTGCTGACTATCTCGAACTGCTGCAGAATCATTTGAATCAAGTTTCAAGATGACATTTTTCACTTGTGAAAAATATTTCTGATAGTAAGATACTGCCTGGAGCCATGTTCCCCATTGCGTTATTACAGGCTGAGGTGGTGGTGGTAATTTCGGACACAATTGTTTGAATACACGGATGTATTTGGGAGATTTGATGAACACTTTTTTGGTAGATGTTGTTAACTTATCCACTATCGGATTCTTCTTTTAAATGGTTTCTGCTGCGAGGTGGCATGCGTGTATGAGGCGTGTTATGTGAAGAAGAGTCGGAAAGCATATTTTCAACATCCTACCAACTCTCAGCATTGTTGCGTCTCCGTCAGTGACGAACATCGTGACTTGGGTTCCTGTGATACAAAATTCTCTCAACGAATATTTTATTATCTTGACAACGGTTTCTGCATTAGTTTTCTGAACCCTTTTACTGGATAACAACAATGAAGCTGGTGGACCATCACGTTTCAAAGGACGCGCTACAACATGATGACGCTGTGTTTCTGAGCATCAGTTGTTTCATCCACACATAGGCAGATTTTCTTATTTCTCAACTCGTCTTTTATACATTCCTTTACTGTACCTGTACACGTGGAAAATTGTATCGTAATTGCATAAATGTTGGCAGCTTCCATGAGGGAACGTACTTAGCCCAAAAAAGACGAAAGTGTTCATTAGATACTAGATGTTGTGATGTTGCACATACTTAACATAAAAATAAAATCATATAAAAATTGCCAGTGTGCCAGTTTCTTAAATTCAATACATGACGTTTACTTTTACAATGTTTTCTACATTCAAACCTATCGCGACTTAACAATGCGCTATTGCATATTGTGCAGTAAATATGCGGACTTCTACATTCTAATCCAGGGAAATGCCTGAAATATTTATTCACATTCAAAGGGAACGTTACACCCTTTGGGCGTCCCATCTCCGCGTACTTATTTGGCGCGCAGCGTACAACGTACTGTCGCTTTGAGCTCTCTCACGGTACTGTCGAGATCGACTACGAGTTGAAAATTATCCCTACCCATGCCGCTATCGCTACGCTACTGCCATCCGGTACCACCTTTTTAACAAACTCTAGTGATTAATGATTGATGAATAATATTCACTCATGATTAATACCCGCGTAATTGGCCAACACTGTTGCAAAACAATAAAGTTTATATTAATTATTGATAAACATTCTTGATTGGTTATACTTTCAACTAGAATCTTTAACAACCTATTCATAACTGCTGGAAATATGTAAATGAATTAAAATGTACACGTTTTTGGGCCATATTTAATTCCCATCAATTACATAAAAACCAATAATAAGCAATATAAATGATCACGTTTTGTAAATACCCTATTTCCTGATAGTTTCATTACTAATTCATCTAGTTGTGTAGTAATATTACACTGCGGTTCTATTTATACATTTTATGTCCGTGTTCAAATAAACACAGGTGCTTTACTTAAACTGGATGAAATTAGTAAATCGCTTCGTTTGCTATTAATTATTCAAATATTTCTATTTTTATTGCGTGGGTAATGGATTTCCAGATTGAACTTTTACGATTACAAATGAGATTGAGCAGTGGTTTCATTCAAACTACAAATCATCAGTTTAATTATTAGCGCATCGCATAAGTCCAGCCCAAGTGCTATATTTCAATGTTATGGTAATATGTAAAGAAGTAAAGCATGTCTCAAAGTAATCTTATCAGATCTGCCAATTAAACAGACGGCATTTGTGTGAGTGTTCCTGTGCGTAAGTGAATGACGAAAATAGTCATTATTGTTAATTGCCACTAATGAGATTCTTGCACAGCTGGCTGAATATATCCTTCAAGCACTTACAAACAATAAACTTCTTATATAAGTCTTTTTTTACGCAGGAAATGCGTAACTGAAAATAACATGAAACATTAGCGACATTTTAAGAAATACTTGTATGTACTACAACGTGCATTAACTCTGTTTTTCTCAGAATTGACGTCTGTTACAACAAAATGTTAGATTCAAGGTTAGGATTCTATATTTTGCTTCAAGGGTCAAATTGTAAGTGGCTTTAGAAATATGACAAAATGCTGAAAACAAAAGCAATTACAATACTATTATAGCAGGAATAGTAAACTCAATCTCTATCTCGCAATTTAATCAGAGTCACGTGATTGCATGAGATCTACTACGTTCCACATGGCGTCGAGTATCGTGTGCTACGTTGTGTTTTGATTGTTTTATTTCCTTTTTTTCTTGTTGAAATACTTTTCATTACTCTCAATTTAGCTTTTGCATTACTGTTTACTGCATTTATAAGTGGTAGTTTATAAGTGACTAGTGAAATAGTGTGTTATTTCATGAAAATAGTGTAAAACCAGTTCAGTTGCAGCTAATGCTAGCAAGGAAGATGTTGTATGTCATCGTTTTCTCGAAGATAAGTACACTACCGCTCATAATTATTTGGGCACTGTTGGATTTGAGATTTTTGTATACAAAGAATGTATTTAAAAAATACATTGCAGCATTATTGCATAGCATGCTAATAATTAGTAAGATTTACTTAAATTCAATAATGATAGCAAGGACTGTGGGGTAGTATGGCAAATACACCCCGCATCACACAAATTATTAATTAACTCTGGAAGGCCTTTTCGAAGACACGTGGGTCATCAAGCCAAGTACCGATTGAGCGTATTTCTTCAAATTCCAGGAAAAATTTAACAGTTGGTAATTTTACTACGAATCATGAAACTATTATGAAGCCTTTTCAAGTAATATTTTTAAATTACAGTCAGTTATCGTTCCATGTTGGTAGCGACAACATCTCATAACGAATAATGTTTATAATTTCGTTTAAAATTTTAAAACATGGTGAAAAGGAAAGAAATTAGTGTTGAAACGCGTGCTCCGACAGTAGCACAACATATCTTAGGCATAAGCAATCGCCAAAATTGCTAGAAAATTCAGAAAATTGCAGTGGAAGTGGCAGTTTTTTAAATAAAGTAAGAAGTGGTAGACCAAGGGCAACAGCAAAATATTACAATCGTGGTGTCCAGCAAGCGAAATAGAAGAAAAACAGCTCCAGAGATCGCCGCAGAAATCAATACTATACTTCCGAAGCCGATTAGCGTGTTCACGGTTAAATGCCGTCTGCAAAAAGCCGGCCTTCGGGGACGAATTGCGATACGAAAGCCCTTGCTACATCGAAATTGGACGGTAGAAGATAGGAGTAAGGTACTGTGGACCAAAAAATCCAAATTCGAGATTTTCGGTTCGCGAAGACAAGTATTTGTAAGAAGATCCGTAGGTAAACGTGCACTAGAGCAATGCACCGGCTGTACCGTCAAACACGGCGGTGGTTCGGTAATGATTTGGGCTTGTTTTGCTGGTACATCCGCAGGTGATTCGTAAAAATTCAAGGCATAATGAGAAAAGAGCAATAGGAACGCATCCTAGAGGAAAATGCAATACCCTCTGGTGTAAGAATTTTGGGTCAGAATTTTGTATACCAACAATGACCCAAAACTTCAAAATTATTCAAGCAATATTTAGAACAGTTGGAAGAGGAAGGGATACTGACAATCATGAAATAGCCACCCCAAAGCCCGGTCTTGAATCACTTCGAGTTATTATGAGAAGAACTTGATCTGGAAGTAAGAAAAACTGCTCCAACTTCAGCAGATAACATGTAGAGCAAACTACATGCAGCATGGGCTCGAATAACTCCGGAAACGTTCTTAAAATTAATTGCAAGAATGCCCCGATTATGCGACACAATCATTAACAATAAACGAGATCACATAGACGAATTTAAAATTTAGGTAAAATAAATAATTTTCATTGTTAAAGTTACATATTTATTTATTCATATTTCCATTTAATTATTTAATGATTTATCCTAAAATTTGAGGTGCCCAAATGCTTAAGAGCGGTGGTATACATATATGGTTTCGAGAATTGACAAGAACAATAAGCCAGATGCTGTTGAAGAGCAGATGAATCCAATGATCAGGGTACAAGTCGTCTTCATCAGCGCGTCAAAGTTAACATAGGCATTGGAGATCACAACAAACTGTTAACCATATGGTCTATTTTTTACCATTACAAAAGTGCCCTGAAGGCATTGACTCTTGATGCACGGTGCACCTGACAACAAGCAAACGCAAATGGTACATTGCAGACATTCAAATACATTCTTTCAGAAATTTTGAATGCAATTCAGCTTAGTTACAAAGATTTTAGTAGAATTTTGTGTGTGTAGATGTACACAAAACTATAGCAAAAGCAATTTGACTCTCCTAAAGAACAAATTACGGTGAAATTATTGTTGAAATTGGTGCAACAGCTGCTGCTAGTGTATTCAACGTAGGCACCGCAGCATAATTAAAAATTATGCAAGAAATGAACATATCCGTTAGCTGCAGTGGTTATCTGTGGACAAGAGAAGATAGCACGAGATAATCAGGTTAATTGTGCAGTGGCAAGCGAAACGACAGTAACACGAAATAGCAGGAAAGTAAAGAGGGGGTAATTGACACACAGTTACACCATAAAAGAAGATTTATTGTATGGTCCAGGGATTGATGATTCTATATAAACATTCTTAAAAGAAAACTTTCACGAATAAAGTACTAATAAAACTTTAAAAGCGACTTTCTCGAAATTATACCTTCAAACCGGTCGGTAGACAGAATATTTTCGACGTGAATGAAGCGATTTCAGTACAATTTGACACTAGTTTTGTTCATCCACTTTTGCGTCATCTGACTTGATACCAACATGGATAACATTTCTTCCACCACGTATACGTGTACGGCCTTTCCAATTAATGGATTGGAGCCAATTTAATTTCTTGACTGAAAAATGCTTTGTAAATAAAACGTTTTCATAGCTGTTCGAAGGCAATTCTTAATACATAATACAACAATATTTTTGTTTTTCTGTGGACAAATTTAACTTAACAGCGTTAATATACAGTGGACAAATATGCAATGTAACAACGTGTCCCGTATAATATACACGTAGTTGCAGGTTTTAATATCACAAGTAATATTGAACAAGTTTTAACACAACCATCAGAGATACCGCTTTGAAATGTAATTAGGCGTGTACTCATTAACGAGCAATTTGGGAGTTGATTAATTTGCCATCCGATTGTATTTCATAGCAGGATATTACTTTCACGGATAGCTAATTGGGTTGCCTATGCAAAGAAAGATATTGGCTTTTGATAATATTCAATATATAACGTGTATCTCTGTAGGATTGCTTTATTGGATAACGACAAACGTGAAAGAGCTACTAAACTCAATTTAGTTACGTTGATGGTGTGTATTCTGTTTGTCTCAGGGATGGGTCGTTATTTAACTATCTGTTATTTTATAACCGTTATGGATCCAATAACGGTTGCAACTGTTATCTCGCTGGGAAAATAACAGGTATAGCACAGTTGCTTTCGGACAGTTGTGAACATATCATCGACCGCCGTACAACTATTTGATCGAGGCCGCCGTTTGTCATAGATAATAGTTACAACTCCCCCAGAAAAATAACTTATCAGTCTAGAGTTGCTCAAGAGCGCCAACGGGCAGTGGCGGAGGTTCAATACAACTGTGAGTCTCAACCAGATCTGTTGTATATACATGTACGCTGCCGTAAATACTATTTCGTAGTCCTACGTTTGTTTTAAAAATGTTGCCTACGTCGCAAAAACGACCAATGTTGGACAAAGTTACAGAATTTATAGCAGAAATGCCTGACCTAAATTATGTTGGCGTTAAAATTTAATGTGTACTTTGTAATATCCCTTTAATGTGTTGGTCCAAAAAGGATTGTCTACGTCACGTAGATAGTAAGCAGCATTCTTCAAAAAAAAATTGCACACCACACTATGCCAAATTTAAATGTAATTTATGTGTTACCTTTATTGCATGTAATCTACCGTTTAATTTACTAAACAAGGAAGGATATGTCTTCTTTTGGAATAAATATTCGGACTGCAAATTACCAAGTCGGGCATCGTTACAAAGAATTGTGCCATCTGCTCGTGAACATGTTGAAAAAAGAATTAAATCGGAGTTGAAAGATAAAAAACTGTGGTTATGTGTGGACGAAACAACAGATCGTAAAAAATATTCTGTGGTTAATGTAATGGTACGTACAATGGAGCCACATCAATCGTCATCTTCAATTCTATTAGCTTCCAGACGAGTACAACAATATATTGTCGAAGTAATTTCAAAGTTAGTGTTAAATACATTGGAAAAGTTTGAACTTTCAACAAACCAACGGTTGATGTTTATGAGTGATGGTGCCGCAAACATGCTTTCTGTAGGCCGGTCTCTTAAAAAACATTGTGCTAACTTGTTACATGTTACGTGTAAAATTCATGCTTTCAGTCATATGGCATGTAGACGCCTTAATAGCGCATACAAAAGCAGTGTTTGTCAAATCCCCAAAACGTATTCGCAAATTTCACAGACTGCGCCCCCGTATGCCTGAGCCACCAGGACCTATTCTTACACGTTGGGGAACATGGTTACCGGCCGCGTTTTATTATCATAAATATTTTGAGAATATTAAGAACGTGGTTTTACAATTCGATCCAAAGGAAGCTGCGGCTATCAAGGAAAGCCAGTCGAAATTTTAAGAGTCAGGTTAAAACGGATTTAAAAACTATTCAGAACAATTACTTCGGACTAATGGAGGTAATAGAAAAATTACAAAATCCTTCGGTGTCGTTAGTGGAATCTCTGCAAATAGTGCAACATGTTCACACACAGCTATGCGCGGTAGAAGACGGAAAAAATGTTTATGTTCTAGAAAGGTTTGAAAGTGTTTTAGAGAAAGATTCTGATTTTGGCACATTAAGATAAATTTGTGAAGGTGCGTCAACAGAACCGTTAAGTTGTTCCAAAGATTATTTTAATTACGCAAATATAACGTCACTAGATGTAGAACGTTCGTTTTCTACATATAAACCGAAACAACTGTGGAAACATATCTAATGTTGCAGATATTTAACAGACATTATTCACTTTGTGATTTCACGGAAGACTTTTAAGACGGTAAGTGTTTGAGCACGTATTATATTTTATTTCTGACCATTTATTTTGTGTAAACTTTTATGCGTCCGTCACTAGCTGTTGGCGCAAATTGAGCAACTCTACTTATCACGTACCTACGTAGGTATCCTCTAGAACGGTAATTACGGCGGTAGTCGACATCGAGTCGGACATTAGACGTTTATTATGGACATATTTTTTAAATAATTGTATGTATTAGAATTATCAAATGTAAAATAAAAAACCGATGTTATATAAAAAATTTACTTATAAAAACTAAAAATAAAACCGTTATATTTATTATATTATTATATAGCATTTAAGCACATAGATGTTCTCGTATTTCGAAGATTAACTAAGATTAAATATAAGAGAAATAACAGTAGGATCAGTAAAAATGGTGGAATTTAAACGCTGCTGTAACAGTGATTGCATTGAATCTGATAGTGCAACAGTGAACAGTTTATCACTTAATTTATTTTAACCTATTAACTAGTTTATAATTTATGTGCAAAAAAACGCAATAAAATATTTATATCACAAAAAACTTCTGAATTTAATTGAATACGAGAGACAAACCGATATTATTGAGAATAAAAAAATCCAGTAGGCCATGAAAAATAAAACATACACTGTTGTCTAAAGCAGTGGTTCTCAAACTTTTTTTTCAAAGGGCCCCCCTTAAGGCACGAATTTTGCTCGAGACCCCTTCATAATAAAACGGCGACTGGCAATAAATTTAAAAAACGTGGTATTCTTGCTCGACGAAGCCTGGCAAAGAGTAAAAACTGAGCTGTTGAGAAACTCCTGGAAAAATATTTGTCCTAACTTAACTACTAAACAAAAAGATGTCGATTTAGCGATGAACGATAACCAGGCTGAAGAAGACTATAATGATGAAGATGATTTACCTTTAAGCACATTCCCCCCATCTAATAAAATTTAAATCAATGAGCTAGCTGAAATCAAGGACATGTTTGGGAAAATTGGTGAAGCTGTGTCAGACCAGGATGTACAGGAATGGGTATAAGGGGAAAATGAAGATGGAGCATTTCTCACTGAAGAAGAAATAATTAATGAAGTCGCTTCTGATTCATAAAATGAAGAGAATGTTGATAATCAAGAAAGCGATGAAGAAATGCCAACAGTTAAGCTTGTGGTGCATGAAGAAGCTGTGAAATGTTTCGCCACGCGTTTAAGATGGGCTTGTGAAAATAATTTAGCTCCTCAACAAGTAACATTGCTCCGCATACTACAGTCGGAATGCACTAAAAAGAAATTGCTACCAAAAAACAAACACGTATCACCGATTTCTTTTTTGATCGTTGAAATGTACATTTTAATTTATGTATTTTTTAATTTCTTTTTCTTTTTATTTTTGATAAATATCTTTCAAGATAACCTTTTTGTTTTATTGTTAGCTTTTTCTTTTGTTTCTCAGTAACACACAAAACCTAATATGTCTTCACTATCCAGTAATCCGAAAATATCGACAATCCGAACTTATCTGTTTAAACCCGTGTTTTAATTAGTTCGGTTTGTACTGTACTTCGTTGGCCTCTAGTGAAAAGATAAATTTCTTTGAATTCAATTAGACTTCTTTGATTTAAAGTAAATTTTCTATGAGAGTGGATTAATAACGATGTTATTTATAATTTGTTTAGGGGAAGGTTACTTAATATCGCACAGCGTATTGTATTGGACAAAGCGTGCTTCGGACAACTGTTGCTCACGGCAGCACCTGTGCTATCATTGTAGTGTTGACGAGGGAGATACAGATTAGCTCTAAGCATCCAGGATCGCGTCAACGTTGTGCTTAATAGTGGCTCCAGGTTTTCTATTTTTTGTGTTGTGTTGCATGCACATTTTCTTGAAACTACGTATAATTGTGTTTTAAGTGTTTTGCTAACAATAGGGGTTATTGTTTATTAAGTTATGAGCACTAAGTCTGGTTTAGCTTAATGGTATACGATTGACAAGAAAAATTGCGTCGCATGCCTGTCGGGTTGTATTGGACAAACGCGTAGAGTGTGCAAAAAAACGCAATAAAATATTTATATCACAAAAAACTTCTGAATTTAAATTTTCATCAGCAGTTGCACATGTGCTATGTGGAATCACGATGCGTTATCGTGTAGAACTGTAGACTATGAAATAACGCTAAACCTGTTATTTTGCAACCGTTATTCCAAAATAACGATAACGGTTGAAACTGATTTTAAAATAACGATTTTTCGTTATTTCCGCGGTTGTTTACGCTCACTGTAAACAAACTACTCGACCGATTTCTGTTCTGTCACTGCTTCAACAATAACAAATGTAAAATTTCACAAAAATATCAAATATCAATAGCGACATCTAGAGGTCGTTTGTAAAAACTTAGAATGCTACTCTCGTATTAATCATTTTCAAAGACTGTAGCGTAACCTGGCAAAAAAGAGGAAAAAGTCGATACTTAGATAAGTATTTCTACACACGCAACATGATAGGTACCACTTTTCACGCGAAAACTACCTAACTTTTATCATTATTATTTGATATTGAAAAAGCTTTATTAAAAATGTGAGAATAACAGTTAGTATGAATTTATACGTTACGAAACACCGGCTCTATTGATAGGGGAGAATTTCCAGAATCGGAACGCAGCTTTATCGCAGATTGTTCCATTAACCACTATCGGCATTAAAACTTTAGTATATATACAACACCCTTAAAACATTACTCCTATGAATATTTGCTAATATTTTTTAAAAACTTTACATTTTGCTTGTGTTGAAAATTGGAGGGATGTATTAGTCGCAAAACAACTATTTAGCAATACAAGTAAGATCAAGTAAGTAATCTGATAATCTTTTAATCCGGTCACCCAGCGTGCTTTTGGGTACAGACGAACTTGTTCACAGCTTCTTTCATGTCTCATTCTACTACTATCCGCATTTTTCCACATTAGCGCTGTGCAAATGGAGAAAAAACCAAATATTGCTTTATGGCTTTCTTATTTGTCCGGTGCAACCCTCTACGCGTTTGTCCAATACAACCCGACAGTCATGCGACGCAATTTTTCTTGTCAATCGTATACCATTAAGTTAAACCAGACTTAGTGCTCATAACTTAATAAACAATAACCCCTATTGTTAGCAAAACACTTAAAACACAATTATACGTAGTTTCAAGAAAATGTGCATGCAACACAACACAAAAATAGAAAACCTGGAGCCAGTATTAAGCACAACGTTAACGCCATCCTGGATGGTTAGAGCTAATCTGTATCTCCCTCGTCAACACTACAATGATAGTACAGGTGCTGCCGTGAGCAACAGTTGTCCGAAGCACGCTTTGTCCAATACAATACGCTGTCCAATATTAAGAGACCTTCCTCTAAACAAATTATAAATAACATCGTTATTATTACACTCTGACAGAAAAATTGCTTGCTTTAAATCAAAGAAGTCTAATTGAATTCAAAGAAATTTTTTTTTTCACTAGAGGCCAACGAAGTACAGTACAAACCGAACTAATTAAAACACGGGTTTAAACAGATAAGTTCGGATTGTCGATATTTTCGGATTACTGGATAGTGATTATTATATTAGGTTTTATGTGTTACTGAGAAGCAAAAGAAAAAGCTAACATTAAAACAAAAAAGTTATCTTGAAAGATATTTATTAAAAATAAAAAAGAACAACAAATTAAAAAATACATAAATTAAAATGTACATTTCAACGATCAAAAAAGAAATCGGTGATACGTGTTTGTTTTTTGGTAGCAATTTCTTTTTAATGCATTCCGACTGCAGTATGCGGAGCAATGTTACTTGTTGAGGAGCTAAATAATTTTCACAAGCCCATATTAAACACGTGGCGAAACATTTCACAGCTTCTTCATGCACCACAAGCTTAACTGTTGGCATTTCTTCATCGGTTCCTTGATTATCAACATTCTCTTCATTTTATGAATCAGAAGCGACTTCAGTAATTATTTCTTCTTCAGTGAGAAATGCTCCATCTTCATTTTCCCCTTATACCCATTCCTGTACATCCTGGTCTGACACAGCTTCACCAATTTTCCCAAACATGTCCTTGATTTCAGCTAGCTCATTGGTTTGAATTTTATTAGATGGGGGGAATGTGCTTAAAGGTAAATCATCTTCATCATTATAGTCTTCTTCAGTCTGGTCATCGTTCATAGCTAAATCGACATCTTTTTGTTTAGTAGTTAAGTTAGGACAAATATTTTTCCAGGAGTTTCTCAACAGCTCAGTTTTTACTCTTTGCCAAGCTTCGTCGAGCAAGAATACCACGTTTTTTAAATTTATTGCCAGTCGCCGTTTTATTATGAAGGGGTCTCGAGCAAAATTTTGAAAAAAAAGTTTGAGAACCACTGCTTTAGACAACAGTGTATGTTTTGTTTTTCATGGTCTACTGGATTTTCTTATTCTCAATAATATGGGTTTGTCTCTCGTATTAACGTAATGAGGGGATTCTCTGGAATGTTTATTAGAGCGCATGACTTTCTTGGTTGGAATCTATTTTTTTTTTGAACTAATGAAATAAGTTGAAAAACTTAATTTCCATTCAAGAAATATTCTCAAAAAAAAAAACCGTTGTTTGAATTGAAAGTTCTTTTCCATCGGTGTATAAATGACTGTATTTGAATTTGGGCAATTAATGCTTGCAATTACCATAAGTCTTATTGAGCTGTCAGTTTGTAGTTAAATTTTTTACGTAAACAGGAAACGCGTGACATTCCTGCTTTAACAAAACGAAAATCACTACATTAACTTTAATTTCAAACGTTCTTATGTAGTCCATATATACGAAAATTAAATACTTCAACGCTTCGAAGGCCAATCATTTAAAATTCGCTAGGAAACTTACAGAATTTTTTCTATTTTTCCATGATGACCCACAAATTGGACCACATGTTCGATTTAATTACCAATTCAATGTTAAGATTGTAAAAATATAAACGACCGTGTCATAAAAATACACATGATTTTGGTTAATTAGTTTCTGTATTTAGCGTGGTATTCTAATTGAATCCGTGACGATTCTACGCCTTGTGCAACTTCAATTGCATCTTCATTAAAAAACTTGCGGTTTGATGTGCAAAGATAATTTTACAATAAACTTAATGACATCGTAAACTTAAATAGAGGATATTTATGGCAGTTGTTGAGCGAAGTTATGATATGAGCAAAGTAATTTTCCAGCTTACCCATGATATCCCGCGATACACTTAATTTCAACGCAACTTTGCATCCTGACGATTTATAGCCATCCTATGTATAATAATTATTTAATTGCGCTGAAAATATTCAATGTTCAGGCGAATTTTTATGCTTTTTCAAAATCACTCTGAAAAGAGGAGGGAATTTTACTCGCTTAACAATAATAAAATGCGCCCGAAAGGTAAGTGTTACTCGTAAAATTTTGGTAACAATCTAATTTTTCGCATAATTTCATGTAAATGATAAAGGAAAATTATCAATTTCAAAGAACATATGTTCTTATGTTTATATTAAAAATTTATACTTTTTCCGGAATATGAGGACTTGGTGGCCCCTTTTTTAAAGCTACTTTGCACGAGATAGTAAAGCTATTGCAAGTTACCATATGAAAGGGCTTTTTCTAATATTTGCTTGTGTAAACTGAGATTGGGGTAGCACTTGATGCAAGTTTACTTACTTGGCGCAAGCAATTGTTGCGAGACTTAACTTGCTAAACGTGTTCTTAATGTGCTATGGCAACTCATTATTTATTTCGGGTTTGGTTGGAAGTGAAATTAATAAGTCGGTAGAAGAAACACGGAGACAAAAAAATCTTGGCCGAAGGAAATATTTCTGCTTTTGAGATGTTTGAAGAATTCCCGGAACTGCAGAATATTAATTCAAAAACATATACAGATCGTAATAAATTAATACTAATCGTTCTCGCGGTTTAATAGACTTAAGCATGTTGGTGTCTGATTTTAATATTTTGTCATACGAGGGATGTTCAGTAACTAACGAGACAAACTGCATTAGCGGGAAAGCTACTGAATATTATTAGATGAAACTTTCTATTGGTCAAGTTGGCAACCTTGGGGACAAATTAAGTCAGCTGTTTGAAAGAAATAAAAACAAACATAACCTCTTTTGTTCATTTCGAAATTTCGGCTCCTCTCAAAACTTATACGGTGGAAGATCAATGTTCAGTGATAAGATTTTTGTTATCCGAAGGTGTGAAGCTGGTCGAAATTTACTCGAGAATGTTGAAACAGTATGGTGAAAAGTGTTTAAGCCGCAGAAATGTGTTTAAGTGTATTGAAGAGTTTAAATCGGGCAAAACAACATCACCGATATTCATCGCTCTGGACGATCGGTTGAAGTGTCGACCGACGCGCTACAAAATCACATAAATGACCTTATTCTCGATTGCAGGCGTATAAAAATCGTGACAATAGCTGATTTGTGTAATGTTAGTGTTAGAACTGTGTATTCAATCATTCATGGCAAGCTGAATTATCGCAAAACGTGTTCGAAATGGGTTCCAAGACAGTTGACTCAAGTCCATAAAGGCACCCTTGTTCGCGTTTGATGTGAACTCAAACGACGGTTTTTAACGGAGGGTAACGACTTTCTAGACCGTGTTATAACCTGCAATGAGACGTGGATTCACCACTATGAACCTGAATCCAAACGGCAAAGTCTTGAATGGAAACATCCAAATTCGCC
This sequence comes from Dynastes maya, assembly GCA_029619315.2. Taxonomy (NCBI): domain Eukaryota; kingdom Metazoa; phylum Arthropoda; class Insecta; order Coleoptera; family Scarabaeidae; genus Dynastes; species Dynastes maya. The sequence continues at coordinate 39,931,893 of JAROYE020000006.1, read as the reverse complement.
CGCTAAGAAAAAATTCCAAACTCGCGTCTGCCGGTAAAGTAATGTTAACGGTCTTCTGGGACATTGACTACCTACTATTATAACTTGCTTCAACATAAAGTGAAACCTGCGATAAGAAGAAAACGCCAGGGTGCTCTCTCAAAAGGTGTGATTCTGCTGCACGTTCACGCCCGCCCCTATACTGCCCAGAAAACGCCAGAGATGATCGAAAATTTGGGTTGGAAGGTGTTGCCACATCTACTTTACAGTCCCTACCTCGCACCGTCCGATTTTCATCTGTACAGCCCGCTCCCAGGGTTTCTACGCGGCACCAAGTTCGAAGACAACGAGGAGGTCAAATAATCAAGCTGTACATAAGTGGCTCAGACACCAAGGTCAAGGATTGTAGAGCACTTGAATTAGAAAGCCCACAAAGCGATGGAAGTGCCTAAATGTTGGTGGAGACTACATTGAAAAGTAGTGTAAATTTCGTTGTCATTGAATAAACACACAGCCATTTGTCTGCTTAGTTACTGAACGTCCCTTGTAAATTGGTCCTAATAAAAAATCTAAATTTCTCTCTGATATATGTAGAAAATTTTTCAGCTGTTTTAGATCTTCAGTTCTAAGTTCGGATAATGGCTTCACATACACACCAAGTGTCGGCCTTCTCCCTTGAACAATTCATTAGTTAAGTCAACGAAATTATAGTTTATCCAACTAAAATCTTTGAATATGGGCAAACAAGTATCGTGTTATTTCAAACAAAATATAACTGAATTAACAAAATAAATAGTTGTCCCATGCAAATTTCCTTTAACAAAATCAATTTAGTTACTTCAACCATATCGATTTTTCAGTGTAACTGCCCAGTTTTTAACCCATAATCTGTTTTCAAGCATCTGGCTTACTTTTCTTCTTTCTTAGTTCACGATACGTCATATGAATTTTAGCTATATAAAGTCCTGCAGAATTTCATTCTGCAATTCTATCCTATCCGAACCCTTTCGCTGACGGCTCTTTTGTTGTCCGAATTCCCTTCATTCGCTAACGGCTCCTTTGTTGTCCGAATTCTCTTAATTTGCTGATGGCCCCTTTGTTGTCCGATTTTACCGACGAAAACTCATTTCCAAAATTAACGTTTATTTTGACTATTTTTCCCCAACAAATTTGTTTTATTTCATTTGCAATTATTGGGAGTATGTAGTGAGCTTCTAAAAAACACGAAAATCAAAATATCTCAGACACTGTTGACTTTTGTGTAATGTAAATTTAGGCAAAACATTCAATTTATATTATGAATTAAAATTTCGTAAGTTCTATTTATAGGCAACAATTTCGCAATCTTCTGTTGTTTTATTTGAGACATAATGCTTTATAAAATGCAATATATAGTTTTTTTTTATAATAATAATGTATTTAATGCCTAATAGAACACGTGCATATTCCATAGTTATATCATCTGTAAAAGAAAATTTATGAAACTTTGCCACTACAACAATCATCAGCATTATTATCGTAACGAATACTCCGTGTTATTGAATTATAAATAAATTGAATTTTAAATTCCTAGTATTTTTATTAGTCAAATTTGTTTGTAGAATAAGTCAGAAATGGAAACATTCGCCAGTGATAGGTAGACGCCATAAATTCTCGGCGTGGTATAGAAAAAATAAACTTGATAAAATATATCAATCTTTATTTTCAATATAATATATAATATATAATAGCAAGACTGAACTGAGTTCAGTCTTGCTGCTGATGATGATAGCTTGGCTATCGAAACGTGCGTCCAGTACGAATTAAGTGTTGTGGTAAGGGTTTTAGTGAACTGTTTCGGAGAAAGAGACGCTAAGAAAATATTTCTTTTGATTTTAAACAGTTATTGTATTGTGGATAATTGAAGCAGTAATTATCTTGAATTGAGGCCTTGATACAAGTAAACATTACTCTGCGTGTACACTTATGAACGACAATTGAAATGTTTAACGGTGTGAAATGTCATGTTTATCTTATTTAATTTTAGAATGTGTTTTTCGTCAATTAAAGCATAACATTGAAAATTTTTGTCAACATGCTATGCATGGTTGAAATTAGTAAGAAAAGCTCTATCTGACAGTGTCAAAATCCAATATGATGATGATGATGACCGTAAAGTTGGGTGGCTTTAGCCATCAGGGTTGACTTGTTTTTCAATATTTGTTTTATTTATGCAGAATTACGTTATAATAATACTTATTGGCCAAATGTGTTTTTTTACAGTTTCTATAGATTATATTGGACTAAACCAAAATTACTGCAACTACACAATTTATTTTTTAGTTCCTGAAAAAATTAAATAAAGAAATTTATAAAAAACGAGTATTTTTTACCTTCAAAAACTTTACTCGTAGGTGAAAGAAGAAGCAGCATCTGTCATTTTCATGTGGAAATACGAAATCATAAAACCTTTAAGAAGCTTTATGAGTGGTTTCCGCAAACTTAAACTTGTGGGTTTTCCCGCTAAATGGTGGCCAAAGTCGCCCACAACAAAATTATTAATTTAGGTCCGACTTTGGCCACCACATGGTTACCCTGTTTGTCACTTGGTAATTGAGTGTGTATTTGTTTATTCCAAGAAGCTTAAAAATCTAACAGGTTTGGTGCTGATTTGGATGTTGTATTTGAATATTGGTGGGTTGAATATAATTTTTATGTGAAAAATACACGGGTATTAGGGAATAATCAAAACAAAGATTCAGGGCCCTACATTCGAAGACTGGTTTGAATATACACTTCTGCCTGCTTTAAGGTATTTAGAGAGAGCCAAAGTTGTGATTGGCGACAACCTTTCTTCGCATCTAAGTCTACATATTGTGGACCGTTGTTCCCAGCATGAAATAAAATTTATTTGTTTACCACCTAATACCACATATATCAGTCAGCCACTTGATATAGCATACTTTCATCCGCTGAAAATGAAATGGAGGCAAATCATAACAAATCATAAACTAAGTGGATCAAATACCACGACTCCAAAATCAGATTTTCCTCGTCTGCTTAAATCATTGACAGATGTCTTATTAGAACCATGAAGATGAATGACAGTATTGGAGCGAATACCATTAAATAATAATCTCGACCCCAATGTCCAATTACATGTCAGTGCCTCCGTCATTGACTTACTTGAAGAAAGAAGATTCCCTGGTTCAGAAGAACAAATGACCACGAAAAAAGTCTATGTAATAGCTGGGCAAAGCATTTCAATCGGATACATCCAAAAAACCATACCATACCATACCATAACAAAAAACTAGAACGATTTCTTGTGACTCTGACAGCTCTGTTAACATTTCTCTTCAATCGAAGGAAGAGCATGACTTGAATGAGCTTGAAAGTGAAAACGAAGACACAAGAAAAGGCAAGAATTGGATGTAACGAAAGCCATTAAGTCTTGTTTTTATTTGAAAAAAAGATTTATCCTGGACAGGAAATTAAAGAAGATGTAAAGCAATATAAAATAAAATCTCTTGCCCCAAGTGGATTGCTGCAGTGGAAATGGCCCACGCCAGACGACGTCGTCTGGTACGCAGAAGACGAGATTGTGCGGATCATAAAGACACCTATCCCTTCCAAGAAAGGTTTCTTCAAGATACCGGAAATGGAAAATTGCTCTTAAACTATTCTAAACTACATTTTCGAATGCGTTTTCTAAATAAAACAATGTGTGGCCAAAGTAACCCAACTTGGTCGTCTGACTTTGGCCATCCTTATTTTTTTTTAAACATGTATTTAGAAGTTGGAAGTGCTAACACAGACCCATAAAATGCGACCAAAAACAAAAATTAACATTTGGTTTAAAAGTTGTTACACTGTAAAGTTCAAGAGCGGATCAAAGTAACCCAACTTTACGGTACACCATTAGATAGAGGATCAAAAGTGGTCTTGAGAGTGTGGTTTTACTTTTTCTCTGCAAGGCGAAATAAAGGTGCTAGTGGTAAAAGAATAAAATGAATATTTTCCGTTTTTCTAAGGATATCAAACATTACGAAGACTTAGTTGTAGCTTCTGAAGCTGGAGAATGTAGTAACGAGTATGTCTTGTTTGTTCTAATAAGTTTTTTTAAATTACTTTATTGACTGTGTACGTATTTTCTCGATCAGTACCTGTAATAAAATTTGTTATCTTCTTCCGCTCGTAATCGCATCGTACGATATATCCTTTTGCAATATCGCGGCAGCTATTAGCCTAGTCCGGAGGGGGTATTATCCAAAAAAAGCAAACATTATCGCTTTCGTTAGCGGTTAGCATTGTTATGGGCGGAAATTTCACGGGAAAAAAGGTCCTTAATCACCGTGCCGATGAGGCCACACGAAAACGGTTCTCCACTCCCCAATCATACCGCTATTTCACGTGGTCCTATTTTTCAGAACTCAACGGACGAATTTTTTTCCCGACCTATCGCAGCCATAGCAGTGCAAGTGGCGTGATTTTGCGGTGACAGTATAAAAAAAAAACACGATCACCTGTTTCTGCGTTGGGAAGAGTGGGGTCGGTGCGATGTGTTACCTGTGGGTTCTCAACGAGTGAGACAAACTTTCCAAACTCTCTGAATTTGTTCTGTGCGGTAAGTGAGGGCCGTAGCGAAACTACTCGCGTCAGTCGACTCTGGTTCTTTGGTGAGATTAGGTCGCTCCGAATAACCGGCTCCCGCGCACGTGGTCTAGCGTATTTTCAAATACTAACGGCAGCAACTTGATCTTGTGCAGATTCTCTTTCCGCAAAATTAGGTGATCTATTCGAGTATTTTAGTAAGAGTGATATTTTTTTTTTCCATCGAATCCAACAAGATGACTAACATTTTCGGACAGATTAAAAGCAGCATAGCTGTATATTCGGCTCTCTTAATAACATGTGAGTACTACGCTTTTTTTTCTATTTATCGGTTTTTTATTTAATATCAACTGGACTTTTTTTCCGATTAAAAAATAGAAAAATTCCATATAGAAACATGCCGAGTATTTTTCTGAAATTGAATTATTCTTTCCATTAAGTTACCATTAAGTTATTTATTTTTGATGTTACTGTTGATTATTTATATTCTGACCTGTTAATGTTAATTTCCTCATTAATTATTGATATATTTTTTGTCGCCTGCGGCATTATAACCTGTTTTATGTTTATAATGTAGCCGCTTGTTGTAAGGTTTTTAGAGAATCTATTCAATGTATTTTATACAAAATTCCTGTTGTATAAATAAGCGTTTGCCGATAATATTTTTCTATAATAAAGTAAATAATATAATCTCCCATAAAATATTTATTTTCCTAACCCAAGATAGTTTGTTTTTTCTTTTTATTTGAATGTATTCAACTTGGGAATATTATACAACATACCTTTGAAATAACTTAACTCTTATCTAACAGTAGAAAATACATCTGACAATAATTAAATTAATGTTTATTTTCCGAAACGAAAAAATGTAGAATATTAAAGGAAGTAAGTATGCTACTTTAAACTTTATATAAATACCCTAAATCAGCCATTTGTGTGGGAATAATTCGCTGCAATTGCCAAGTGTAAACGCGTGCTCATTTAGATCTCACAAAAAAGTTGGTACCATCAACCAGCCTTTTGTTTACTTCACTAATTTTAATATTCTTCAATAAGACTTTTATGTACGACGATCCATCATACATTTAAATTCATATTTGAGTTACATATTGAAGTAGTACTTGCGCTGCAACTTGCAACAGCATAAACCTTGTCAAGAATCACAAAGGAAGTTAAATTCATGTTTTTCTTGCCTGGGTAACGCAAATTTGCCTTGAGTAGGTTTGTGTGAGTAAACATTCCATTGATGATGGGGATAATGAAGCTGGTAATAAAACCAATCAAATAAACTAAATCGATGTTGAAGTAACTTGATGGATATTGATGATTGACTCAATTGACCAATAAAAGAATTATGAATTATTATAACTAGAGTAACCTAAACTTGCGGACTCGCATAGGCGTCGGTATTACGGGTTAATATAAGAATACGAAAAATTCATAAATAAACTAAACCGGTAGAGAAGCAGGCATGTAGTGTCGACCTTGAATATAAATCATGTTAAACCGCGCTGAGAGAGATTTCGTTTTAGTACCGGTTGAGCTGTTGCAGAGATTAGTCGAACGGTCAAGGTTATGTACTTACGTGTCGCTTTTGAAAATATAGCTGGTGTTTTTTGTGTGTTGTAGTATTATACCAAGTACATAATTAGTGATCGTTTCATATAGAACTAATATTTACATACCTAAGAAAACAATGCCTCGTAATAGATTTGCTACTAATTACATAAGTATGAGTCACTTTTTCCCCATTTAAAATATGACGGTAGTGCAGTTTTTTGCTTAATATGCAATGTTCGTTTGGCTGCATTGGACAGAACTGATTGCCAGAGGCATCGCAATGGTATTAAGCATATGAGAAATGCAAGAACTGAAATACCTTATACACTATTCCTCTTACATTTATTAATTATGTTTACCTCTTGTAATCTTCCGTTGTCGTTGGTGAGAAAAGCAGCGTTTAAAACGTTTTGGCGACAATAGTTCCAAAGTACCCATTACCCTCACAAACACAATTACAGAATCATTTGCCGCGAATGAAAGAGATACTAGAAAATGTGTGTAAACGTGATTTGTGTTCCAAAAAAATATGGATTACCGTGGATGAGACGACCGATATAAAGAAAAACAGTATTGTGAATGTAATAGCTCGCGTTTTATCTAGCGAGAACACAGCATCTCGATATTTGTTAGCTTGCAAACGTGTTCAACAATGTACCGCGGAAAATATTCAAAAAGTGATAATGAACGCTTTGAAAAAATTTAAAATTGCCCAAGATCATGTGATGATTGTGACAGATAGTGCAGCAACGATGTTAAGTGTTGGGCGATCCTTAAAACATATATTTCCTAACTTAATACATATAACCTGCGTGCTGCATGCTTTGCATTTAGTTGGTGAAGTTGTTCGACAACATTACGGAAACGTTGATCGGATGATTAGAAGTACTAAAGCAGTGTTTCGTAAATCTCCTAAACGTTTAAAAGTATTTCGTAAATTTTGTCCAGGTATTCCAGAACCTCCTGAACCAATTTTAACGCGATGGGGTACTTGGCTAACAGCAGCTTCTTACTATTTGATCCATTTTCAACAAATTCAATCAGTTATAATGCGATTTAATCGGAATGAATCCAAAGCAATTAGAGAAAGTCAAAGAGAATGTCAAATTCCTCAACTTTTAGAAGATTTAACAACAATATGTAACAATTATACAGTATTACTAGATGCCATCAGAAAACTACAATGTACTGAATTGTCATTGCAGGAACCATTAGACATAGTGGAGCGTGTAAAAAATAAATTACACCATTAAATGATACGTCAGGATTATGCACTAGTCAAAAGTTGGCAGATGTTTTAAGGAAAAATCCCGATTTTAATACTTTAGAGGCCGTTATAATAAGTGTAAGAATAGTGAACTTTTAAGTATTTTGAAAAACAGTTTACTCTTGTACTCAATGGAAATGTTAATAGAATATTTTTTCTTGTCGACGCACAAGGTTTAAAGAAGTAACTGTGGAACCATATGCAATGATGCAAGTTTACAGTAGTTTACATCCTGATGCCTGTAATTTGTTGAATAATTAGCAAGTAAGTTTATTTATGAATTTTTCGTATTCTTATATTAACCCGTAATACCGACGCCTATGCGAGTCCGCGAGTTTTGGTTACTCTAATTATAACTTACAATCAGATATCTTGAATATAAAAAAAACATTTTAGGATAGTTTAGTGAATCAAGTAGGAATAATGTTGTGATGTATGATTTGTAGTACGTAATTTGTTTTAGTGAGTAATTGTGCTAAAATTTAATTATAGGCAACTACAAAACGTTTCAAAATATTTTTAAGAGTATAAACATGTAATTATACCGGGTGATCCAAGATGGGTGGCGAGGTACCATATATGAGGAATTAAGAGTCGTATAGCTGTGGGAAAAAGTATCTTCATAAAAAAAGTGGCCAAGAAAAAAAGCTGGAAATTATTTTTAAGTTCCTATTTCTACCGCTAGGGGCGTAACCACAGTAGTCATAAAAAAAAGGATATTTCTAGAAAATATACCCGTATTAGTTGTCAAATAAATCTTATCGTCGTAGGGCTAGTAGTATTTGGAATCCTTTTTGGGGGGGCTTTTTTTCTGTAGAACAAAAAATAAAAGCTCGGGGGAGGAGTAATGTTTTATAATTAAATTGGCTGTATTTTCGGTTTCGAATTAACCGAATTTGATAAACAAGATCTCATTTGAAAGAGGAAGCTTTACCGATTAAAATAAAAAAAATAACCGTGAACTATTGATTCTCAAAGCCATCTCTAAAGGGCGTCATTTGAAAAAATCCCAGTTTTTATAATTTTTCTCAGAAATTTCACACGGAACGACCTAATTATTATGCCATATTTGGAAAGTAGATTGAATTTCTAAGAAAAACATGTTACAGAAGCAATTTGATATATCTATTAGTGTTTGAATTGTCGCCAAAAGAATAATTAATAACACATTAATTCTTACATGGTGAAGCATGACATGTAAAATTGAAAATTTTTTTTAACTTTTTCCACATTTGACTAAGCCTCTTGTATACCAGTTTTAGTGTTTCGCAACGTCCTAGTTGATTTTTAATTGTTGTTCTCCGAACCTTCCTTTGCACTTTATCCATATATAGGACTGCTTCAAATTATGCGGGACACAAAATTTGGAGCGTGTTTAAAGTCCAACGGGCCAAAACAATAATGAAAACAACAGCGATTTTAACATTATTAATCAAACGTTCAAAACAAAAACAAAAACGAGATATTTATAAATGTTCAAAGAGGCCCCCGTCTGGCACAATGCAACGCTCGCATCTGTTTGTAATACTGAAAACAGCACTTTCAACTTCAGCTCGTGAAATCGTAGCAACGGCATCACGAATTCTTTCAAACATATTTTCCCGTGTAGTTGGACGTGTTTGATACACAATATCTCTTATTCCTCGCACGTTATGATCCGGAGATCTAGGAGACCACGGAAACAAACTACCCCTTCCAATCTAACGATTTGGAAAAGCAACACCTAAAAAGTTGCGTACTCTTTGAGAAGAGTGTGCCGGACATCCATCATGTTGGAACCACAAGGATCTCCTTATATCCAATGGAACATCTTCTAAAAGAACAAGAAGTTAATTTCTTAAAAAGTCTAAGTATGTGTCGCCATTTAGACGATCATTGAAAATAAACGGTCCTATAAATCTGTGTCCTAAAACTCCGCGCCATACGTTGACACTCCATCTGTTTCGTTGATCAACTTACCGTATCCAGTGAGCATTTGCTTCTGACCAATAGTGCATGTTGTGTAAATTAACTCTGCCAAAATTAGTAAAAGTAGCTTCATCAGTCATAAAATTTGAAAAGGAAATTGGCGAATTTCTCTGCACATATTTTTCAGCCAGTAGCAATAATCCAGCCTCCTATCAAAATCAGTATTTGACAGAGCCTGATGCAAAATGAGATTATAAGGATGCAGCACACTTTTCTGCTATGATGAGTTCGTTCAGGATACCTGCAGCATATTCGTGTTCTGAAAGAAGCGCATTTTCAAAACTTTGAAAGTATACGGCAAGCATATCGTAAGCTTCGGCATTAGAATAAGCTATTTTTGACGAATATATAATAAATTTAACAAACGGTGAACACAAAACTCAAAAAGAATCAAGATAACAAGAAATTTTTACAACATGACACTTCACCCATTTGACATTTCAATTTATTTCCATGGACGCCTATCACTTTTGTTTTATAGCTACATTAGAGAATATTTAATACGACAAATAAGTATTCTTAACTTAATTGAATTAAGTAATCATAAAATTGATTAAATAATTAAGGAAAATGTAAAATAATTAGGTCGTTCCATTTGAAATTTTTGAGAAAGATGATAAAAACTGTGATTTTTTCGAATGATGTCCTCCAGCGATGACTTTGAGAATCAATAGGTAATGGTTATTTGTTTAAATCAGTAAAGCTTCCTCTTTCAAATGAAATCTTGTTTATCAAATTCGGTTAATTCAAAATCGAAATTGCTGCCAATTTAATTATAAAACATTACTCCTCCCCCGAGCTTTTATTTTTTTGTTCTACAGAAAAAAAGGCCCCCCAAAAAGGATTCCAAATTCTACTAGCTGTACGACGATAAGATTTATTTGACAATTTGTATGGATATATTTTCTAGAAAAATTATTTTTTATGACGATAGTGGTTACGCCCCCTAGCAGTAGAAATAGGAACTTAAAAATAATTTCTAGCATTTTTTCTTGGCCACTTTTCTTATGAAGATTTTTTTCCCACAGCTATACGACTCTTAGTTCCTCATATATAGTACCTCACCACCCATCTTGGACCACCCGGTATAATTTATATTAAATCAAAATTTGATAAAAACAATAATTAAAAATACATATCGATAGCATTACTAATCTAGATATGATTATGATTAAAAAAAAAACAATGATTACAACTGTATCTTAGGTAATTTAAAAAAAATGCATTTGCAAAATAAAATCAATTAATTTACAGGTCATGGTTGTCATTGATGCACTTGTATACATTATGTGTATAACACGTATTAATAAGCATACCTAGCAACATTTAAGTAGTGTGTTTTTATTGGCAAGGACATGATTGTTTCTTAAAATAACTGTTTATAAATACAAGCCGCTATAAACGCGCACACAGTGGTTGTAAAACAAAATAGTGCAGTGACATTTATCTAATATGAGCCATTATAACGCGCAGTATTCTCCTGCAAAAATTAAAAAGTTAGGTATGCGCTCTACTAAATTCTTGTTTAAAATCAAAATAGAGTAGAAAAAGTTACTAGCAATAAACAATTGAATGCCGATTATTGTACAGCGTCATTTGTATTACATTAGCAAAGTTAAAGTAAATCGTTATTTTATTATTTCTAAGCTGTATTTTAAGACGATGCTCCGAAAGAATTAAGCATCACCTGTGACAATTTTTAACAAATGATTATGTTTCTTATTAAGTAAAGGTCAATGAACTTCTGCATATAAAATTGTTAGAAAGTATGGTCTTAAATTTCATCGAAAGTTTTAAAAAGTACATTTCAAATAATGTCTGAGATTTTCGTTTTATTTATTTTTGCAGTAAATTATTATTATAATTGTATAAAATTGGAGCTGGCCCCAGTTTGACCATGTTCCTCTTTTAAAGATCATCGCAATCATAAAAAATTGTGATTTCTTTGAGTTGTGGGTTTTAAACAAAAAAGAAAAAAATTAGAACGTTTTGACTAAAATTAAAACATTATTACTTAGATGAAGTATGAAATAGGCGCCATAAAATATCGGCCTGATATAGAAAAAATAAACTTGGTAAAATATAACAATTTTAATTTTTTAATATAATCTTCCCTTACTTCAATACAATTATTACAACGATCAATTAATTTTTCCCTCAAAATGTCGAGTCGTCTCTCCACATGTTCGAAAATGAGCGTGAACATTCGACCCGACGTTCACGCTGGAGAGCAGAAAGAAGATTCGGTACATATCTTGCAATATTCTTATTCATACCCAAATGGTTGTGGAAAATTCGGCGAATACTTGTTTCAAAAATGTTAGACATCACTGCTAATTCCTTCGCTTTCAAATGGCGATCTGCTAATACCACTTCTTCAATAATTGAAATGTTTTAAGGCGTTATCAGTTCAATTGGCTTACCAGGGCGCTCATCATCTTCAAGGGATTCTTGCCACAAACGGAACTACACTTTGCCCACATTTTATAGTGGAATATGAAGGAGATACTATAGATCACCATAAATGTCGTCTAAACGTTGTTTAATGTGATTAGGTGTATGCCCTTCTATTGTTAAAAATTTAATAACCTCGCGGTACCCAATTTTCGTTACCTGATACATTTTCATGCGCTAGTCACGTTATCTGTCTGGCTGCAAAAAACTACTACCTGTCAGGCCAAGAATTTATGGCGCCTACCTCGTAATCACCCTGAAACCCAGTCGAGGAAGACATTTCAAAGAAACCTCAATGAAAATTAAAGAGCGAATCCTAGTGCAAAAGCTGGTACCAACAAATGTGACAGAGGAAATAGTTTTTGCTACGGGAAGATTGATGCGATTATAAAATATGTGTATTTTAAAGAACCTTAAACAAATGTCAAACAATATACTGGAAGTGATAAACTTTACGAGTTTTAGCAAAAGAATACAGCATATACTTAAGTAAATTTAAGACTATATAACTGGTAATACATGCTTAGCAGTGTTCCAAAAAGCGTTATCGTGGCAGCCAATTCGACTGCATCCAATGCTTCTCAGGAGCTCTGCTGTCCCACATACACAAAAAGCAGGGATACTTGGTATATCCGCGTTGCTGGCTAAGAAGGAAGCTAACCATTTTAAGGTCAACACAAATGACCCATTGGTGCATGTGGTATTGCAACAAATCAATGACTCTCTTTATGTCTTCATATTCTTCACTCAAACGAACTGAATGGCCTATCGGGACAGAACCCAATAAATTTCCATTGTGGAGGAGAACACACTTCAAGCTCCGCTTTGAGCTATCGATAATCAGTCGCCATTCAGTTGCGTTATAGGCTGAAATTCCCAACTCTTCCATTAAACCATGTACGTTACGGCAATACACAAATCCATCATCACTTCGAAAGTATTGTAGAAACGCACTTTCTCTTGGTCGAAAATAGGACACCTTAGCTCCCTTTTCAAGCAAGTTTTTCTCGTGCAGTCTTGATGCTAAGAGTTCTGAAGCTTTTTTGCATAGCCCCAAATCTCGTACCAAATCATTCAACTCATGCTGGTCAAATCCATTACGAACGGAATCATCTTTAATTTCAAAATCTTCATCGTTGGGGTCAGTTTGATCTTCACCAGACTCGTATTCCCGTATTTTCAAAGAGGCTAATTCATTGAACACTGGCACTGGGATTTCGGCTGAATGAGGCACTGGGCGTACAGCTAATGGTAAACTAGGGTACTCTATTTCACATTTGTTTTTCTTGTTATATCCTGACGTTTTCATTATACAAAGGTGTAACAATCACTTAAATGATCTCTGGGCTCTCGCCAAATCATAGGTATACCAAATGGAAGTTTATCACGTGTTCCCTTGGCCCACATCCGTAAACCCTCAACACACTGCTTACACACTTTGTGAAGGGCCCATGATTTATCTTGATCATCAATTTTCACTTTAAAATAGGCAAAATAGACTTGCCTGACAAATATATTGATGTTTGTCCTTTGACTGGGAATGGTAAAACTGCCACATATATAACAAAACGAATCGGGGCTGTTTAAGCACATGCGACGTGAACTAGCAAAGGTAGACATAAGGAAAAGTTTCAGTTCATATATAAATAAACACTAAACACTGCTAACCTTGTATATAAACAAGAACTCAGACTCCACGTCGGAATGGGCCGCACCGTTTCAAAGCGGCACGCAACGGCTCACTACAGTACCTCGGGCGTAACTGAACAAGTCCAGACAAGTATAAATCTCTCGCTGTTCTATGCGTCATTCACCCGGCGCCCATCGGAGAAGGTTTATCTCAGCCAATAGGAGAGCAATAGTGCTTCCTATGATCCATGCTCGATTTCGCGGAGAGTGGCCACATTCTCATAAGGTGTAGAGATAAAACTTGACGTGGTAGAAGAAAACTAACTACAGTTTTAAAACCAACATGCTTAATTAACTATAAAACAGCTCAAAAACCAAACTCAACAGAAATTGTGTTACAAATTGTTCCCCAGTGTTATTTAAATTATACAAAAACATTATGGAGACATTCTTGGTACTGCCTACGTAAACTACGGCGAAAAAAATTAATGTTCAATGAAAAATGTTAAATGAAACCATATAAAAAAGTGTACTAAAAAATACATTAGGAAGTTTATCAATTTAAATACCATTATAATTGTTAATTCCATACTTAAAGGAAACCAAACGTGCATGTAGTATATTGTATATTAACAGTGTAAGTATAATATATACCTATTACTAGTATTACACTTTATTTCGACGCACTTTCAATATTGTATGGTAATTAATTTAATAATGATATGCTATTATAAACATTTCAAAAAAAAAATAAAGTGCTGCAAATATTGTGATTGGTATTAAATTATTGATTAAATGGATATTAGACAAATTTATTATATTATTAACAACAGTTCGTGTTTCCATTTTATTTTGTATTCAAAAATTCCATTTTATCCTTCTTCGTTAATTACTTTTTCCATCAGAAATCCTTTTCCTTTTCTGGAAAATCTAATTTCTCGTCCGATAATTACTTTCGAATCTTAAAGAATTGTCTTGGGAAGTATGCAACAACCGCACTGGAAAATTTGTAAATAAGAACGGTAATAACTTCTTCTTCCCGCCGGGAAAAATAATCAAATTCCTCCGGTTCAACCCCGTACAAAACAATTGCGATAAACAAGTGCTAGGGAGCGTGCGAAAAATATCTCTCCGTTTTCGTTTTCGTTTCTAGTTTAAATTACACCCGACCAGAAGGCTATACCAAGAACCGACACGCCGACCGCCCATCCGTGTTGCTTGGTGCGGGTGCCCACGGCGTGGCACTTGTCATTCTGGATTTTACAATTTCCTTATCCATTCTTTACTTAAATAAATAATCGTCACGGTTGGCGCGCTCGTTTGATTTAAAATTGTTTTTGGATTGTCGAGTTTCCACTTGTCGGAACTCGAGATGGATTCCGGTTTAGAAACGGTAACGAAGCGAGAGAGTATCCTTAAACGATTATAGTTTATGTGTTGTGAACAGAAGATATTGCAATGAAAAGATATTGCAATGAAAATAAAAGACAGACTAGATCATCTTTTTTTTCTTACTGTATAGAATGTGTGTATTGTATAAAATATATAGAATTTCGACAAAATATGGATTTATAGGCAGTTATTCCATTAAACATTAATCTAGTTTTCATTGATTTCGTTAATTTCTTCGTAAGAAGATAAAACAATAGCTACTTTTGAATAATATACACTACCGCCCATAATTATTTGCCCATCTGCATTTTTACTCGAATTTTAGAAAATTATTTATTTATTGTTATTTAGGGAGTATAATTATTTACCTACAAGTAAATGAAAGATATCACATTAAGTAATTCCGCAAAAGACTCCTCTGATACTTAGTTATCGATTGAATCTCCTTAATCCGGTAATTAGGGGTCCAATTTAATGTAGTGCAGATAAAGCTGGCAATTCCCTATTTACCCGAACTAGAATTATGAATTTAGATTTAGTGATTATTGTTCCTTTAAACAATGAGTATCCTTAATAAAAAATTCAGAAAAATTAAGATGCCAAAAACAAGAGAGTTGCCTTTAGAAATCCACACAGTGATTGTTGCTTTAGGATAATCTTTGTAGAAGTAACAGAAATATCGCGAGAAAACTGAAATTAAGTCGCCAAACTGTTGACTATAACGTTAAAAAATATCAAGAGATTGACACATTATTAAGTAGAAAACGAATAGTACGACGGAAAATTGCAACATCAGCGGAAGATCGTCGAATAATTATGACGAGTAAACGGAATAGATGAAAAGCTGCACCTAACGGTTGAAATAAGTATTGAGTGTGAAAAATGAATTAGTTTAACTACCGTGAAAAGAAGGTTAAGAGAGGGTGGTTTATTTGGCCGAATAGCGTTGCGTAAATCACTCTTACGCAAGCAAAATAATATAAAACGTCTGCTAGAGAGCATCAACACTGGACAGTTGATGAGTGGAAAAATGTTTTGTAGACCCAATGAGTCCAAATTTGAACACTTCGGTTCCAATAGAAGAACGTTCATTCTAAGGTCGAAAGAAGAACGAGCAGCAGAATCATGTGTAGTACCTACAGTCAAGCATGGGGGCGGATCGGTAATAGCTTTGAGTTATTTTGGCGATGGAATTTTAAGAAAAAAGCGCTACCGGGAAATTTTCGAAACAAATGCTATACCATCTGGAATGAGAATAATCGGTGGCTGTCACATACTTCAACATGATAACGATTCGAAATGTGCCGCAAATATTTAAAATCGGTGGAACGCGAAAGCATTAGCCTCCTCAAAGCCCATATGCGAATCTCATGGAGATTTTGTAGAAGGAACTCGATATATTATATTATAATCCTCAACAGGCCTTATAGGCCCTGGGCGAAAAGAAGTTACATTCTTAATTATTATTCATTCTAATAATTTCCTTTACAGATTTTCGTTAGCCATTCCTATAATCCTTCTTCAGCTCTCCCTATCTTTTGTCCGGTCTCTTCAATTCACAAAGTTAATTTTTTGTAAGTCCTTTAAAACGCTGTCAAGGCATCTTTTCCGTTGTCTTCCTTTCCTTTTATTTCCTACTGGTCTTCTATTCAGTATCAATTTCGTCATTCTGTCGTTCCCCAATCTATGCACATGTCCTACCCATTTTTTTCGTTGTGCTTTTACAACTGTTGTAATTTTTGGCCCATTGTATAATGCTTCTAATTCTTTGTTCGTTCTTCTCCCCCATCCCTCCTCCGTATTTATTCCTCCATATATTGCTCTTAGTATTTTCCTTCCCCATCGTTTTAATTTTTCTTCTTTAGCCTTATTTAATACCCACGTTTCGCATGCAGATATAGCCGTTGCTCTGATTACCGCCTTATAAATTCTTTCTTTCGTTTTTCTTGACATTAGTTTCGATTTCATTAGTGATCGCAGCATTCCGAACTTTCAATTTCCTTTTGTTATTCTTGATTCCATCTCATATTCTTCATGCCCATTTTCTCTTATTTTCACTCCTAGATATGTAAATTCGTGGACTCTCTCTACCTGTATGTCTGTTCTTCCTCTATTTGTACTGTAAGGTATTCTTCTTTGACATGCTGCGTGTCTCCCATTATCATGTACTTCGTCTTTTCTTAGTTCATTTTTAAACCAAATCTTTTTGCTTCTTTTGTTATTCTTCTTATAATTCCTTTCAGTTCTTTTTTCGAATTAGTTAATATTGACACATCGTCCGCAAATGTTATACATTGGTATTCATTTTTAAATATTGTTTCTTCCATCTTTACGTTACTTTTCCTGATAATTACTTCCAGTGCTAAATTAAATATCGTCGTGGATAGCGGATCGCCTTGCCTAAGTCCCTCTTTTACATCAAATTCATTTGATCTTCCTCCTTTCTAGATTATTTCGTTTTTTATTTTGTCTAACGTCATTTTAATTAGACTAACTAACTTATTTGGTAATTTCAGCTCTTTCATACACGATTCATGATACACTTGTTTCCTATGGATTCTGTCGTATGCCTGTTTGAAATCGACAAAAAGGTCATAAAGGTTATTCTGGCACTCGTAACTGTTTACTTGTATTTCCTCCAGTGTGAAGATTTGATCCGCTACTGATCTATTCGCTTAAACCCTGCTTGGTACTCTCCTACTATATTTTCCATGTACTCATTTAATCTACTTCGTAAGCAATTTGCCAGTATCTTGTAGCCCGTCTCAAGCAGTGCTATGCCCCTGTAATTTTCACATAATTGCTCATCTTCTTTTTTATGTATGGGGCGTATTTTTGCCTTCCTCCAGTCTTCCGGTATTCTTTCTTCTTCCAAAAATTTGTTGATAAGGGCATATATTTGTTCATGCAATTGTTCTCCACCTGTCTTTAACATTTCTGCTGTTATTTGTGTCACTCCCGGACTTTTATTTTTTAACTCGATAGGCAAGTAAAAATAAATCCTCCAACTTCCAAGGAATCGTTGTGGAAACAACTACAAGAAGTATGGGTTAAAATAGAAACCGTTACTCTGACGAAATTGATAGAAAGAATGCTGCAAGTGTGTGCCGCAATTATTAATAGTTGAACTGGACATTTCGACAAAGCGAAGATTTAATTCTTTTTGTGTCAAATACATTTTATAATTGAATAAAGACTATCAATTTCTTTGTTTTAAGAGTATTTTATTAAATGCAAAACTACAATTTGTTTCGAGTTAACACTTTATTTATACGTATTTCTTTGGGTGGGCAAATAATTATGGCCGGTAGTGTACTTATGTCATGGTTATCGATAACGAGAGGGTGATATGGTTCCCACCCCACAATAGCCGAACTATGCATCTCCTTCCAGCATAGTCCTTCTAATTGTCGCCAACGCAGGGCACTTGCACTGGTCTTCGGCTTGGTATCCCCTGCATAACAGGTTTCCTGTTAATTCCACCCTGAAGAGGTATTTCCTTAGTCGGTACTGTCCAGTCAGAATTCCATTTATCATATATAGATCCCTTCTGGACAGTCTCAGGTATCTTAATGCCTGTTCAGATATGTCAAAGTGACTTTAGTGGCGTAGCAGGAATTGGTTTCATCTCATCTTTTCAAGAAGTTTTCAAGGGTGATTTGTAGGATTTGAAGTTTAGGAGGTGGAATGTTATCCATCCCGTCCTTCAGGATCGGTAACCTACACTCCTGGATAAAATTAACTCACCAACATAAATATAAATAATGTATTCGTATATATTTCTACGGAGAATGTTATTAGTAGGCTTTGGACCTCTGTTCACAAATCTACAAACTATATTTGTTTAATAATTTTAAAGTGACGTTATTAGGTTAAGCAATACCTTGTTCATAATTATGATAAAATCGAGTTTATCTATTGTTTTTTTTTTCTTTCAATTTAATGTCTTTAACATCGTTTGTGTATTTTGGGTATTCAATTAGGATAGGTTGAAAACGAATCGTCCAAGGAATTTAGCGGAACATGAGACAGTGCGAGCAGTAATATTACACGGTGATATTCTCAGTGTTATATTGCCAATTTGTTTGGGGTAAACTATAATTACAATAAGTCGTGTAATTAGACGTTTTAATGAAGTGAGAACTTATTGTTGGGTGTTAGAACAAGAGCGAAAACGATGCAGTGCAAGATATGAACGTTCTCCTAGGCAATCTGCTTGAAGAACCAGGTCGGTCACTAGCTCGATGTTGAGAAATGATTTTGAAACTACACGTAATGTTTTGATTTCTGCTCGAATAGTCAGAAGGGGGTTGTTGTGACACACCATTTCTTTTATTTCTGTGGTGTGCGCTATTTATATGTCTTTCACAATCACGTTTGCTCCAGCACAGTAGTTTCTTTTTACAAACTTTACAGAAAATTGTACTCCCATTGTAGTGTAAATCCACAAATTCACTAAGAAATTTATTAACTTTCGTAGGTAATGGCCGTTTATTTTTAATAGTTACGTTAGACATAATCACTAAAGCGAGCACACCGACGCTTGTTTCTAGTATGCCACGAAATGGTGCAAACGTAACATCTGCAGACTCGTCATTTGTTGATGAATAGAGCGCGTCATCCGTAAATGAATAAGCGCGCTGTTAGTTCGTAGCCGTCGATGAATGAACTTTTTTTTTGTAGTGGCCCACTGTGAACAACGCCCTATTTATCAACGAACACCCAAACTGCAGGTGTATATTTGCGCGTCTTCATGACGTAATAGACAGTGGTTTTGGTCCTCGTCCTAATAATTACATATTTAAATTACCTATGTTTACATACATATATGCGCCCGGCAGCCTGATTGCGAACCTGGCGCGTGGCGCTCTTGGCCCGCTCTATTTATATGTATGGGTTATGGGAAGAACATTCTATATTTTAAGATCATCGACATGATTCTCTACTGTCAATACATGCTACAGGTTATTATTACATTACAAGAAGATTTTTGATAAAGATCTTTTACAAAATATATTTTGTTAAAAATTCAGTAGTGTAATTTGGAGGTGGCAGAAGTTTCATTTTTTATTTTCTGCTGCCCGCATGAATACAAACACTTAATATTCTAAATTCATTAAGATTGCATGCATATCACTTGAATTTACATCAGTGCGATTTGTAAAGTGACTTGGAATACATCCGTTTTTGTACATTTGTAGCAGTTTGATATTCAATTCAAAATGGCTTCTTTAATTCATATCAGCTTTTGACTTATTGTTAGTATTAACAACCTAATATTTAACAGCATTTTTTCCTAGCAACTAAATCTCTGGTACATATCAATGGAATGTTCTACTTCTAAAATGCAATAATTATTAGTTATTATACATGAATACAAATCCTGTTGCAAATCAATTTTATGTAGAATATACATATTATTTCTAATGGTAAAAGTAAATCTGCCCGAAGTTATAGCAAATAAAGTTTTAAACAGGAAAGAAATAATAAAATTCACCCAACATACTTTATATATAAATTTAGAATATTTTTAATGAGTTCATCTTTCTTTTCTGATTTTTCCGCTCCTTCTTAATGTTCAAAGTTTATTTTATCATATTACGAGATGCTATGTTCAACTAACGAGCTCTTCAAGTTCTGCAGTTGCTGTGATTTTTTTATATCAACTTACATAGTTAGATCCTATTTCTTTTTCTTTGAGTTTTAGGACATGTGGGTATAGTATGTGTACTGCGTAATTGTAGCAGAGTTCAGAAACTTGGAAAAATTAGATGTTTTGCTTTCATAAATTTAATATAATTAAAAAGTAAAATATCTTATTTAAAAAAAAAATAAAATAACATTTATTAATTTATAAATAAAATTTAAAAAATAATAAATGCATTTTTGCGTAACTAAGAAAGCTTGATTGCAAACAAATTTCGTCCTGGAAGAATGCGCAATTAAAATGTTTTAAATCGAAAACACTACCTCATTAATATAAGGAAGTAATTCCACACTTTGCTACAAAAAAAGAGAAATCTCTGTATTTAATGCTTGACTGATTACTCTGATTAGTAGTAGCGCATTGAATTCTTACGAATCCACATAATGTTTCTCCAAATTTAGTAACCATTTACATGTGATTTAATGTCCGCTGTCAAAAGCTACAAATAAACATATCGTGTGGGTATAGATACAAATGTTTTATAATCTTTGCTCACACATTCCAGGAAGTTTATTTAATTAATTAAACGACTGGAATTCATGAAAAACAAAGGATTATGGTTGTTTTGTACGATGTCTATGTTATGAATACGAACATATGTGTACATAGATATATGTTGCTTAAGTTTTGAAATTATTTTTGTTACGTATGAAAATGAAAAGATCCATTTGTTAATTAAAACGTTTTCTATAGGAACCTGCTTCAGTGTATGCCGTTCCTTCAATTGTGTAGATATTCCTTTTCAAGCAACGATCCTTTTAAATGTCATTTTGCGATAAAGAAAATCGATGCATTGTTTCAATATTTTATATTACCGCCTTCACCATGTCTGAGGTACCCCTTCCGTTATTATTAATATGTGTAAAAGTACAGTGGTTTAAATAAAACCGCTTACATATACGTATCCTAAACAATAATTTATTAATATAAATTAATATTTCGTTAGATTTAATGCGATTAGGCATTGTCAACATAAGTTCTTGGCAGGTATGAGGTGACAAACTGTAGTCCATCCGTATTAATTCAAAGCCTCTTAAATAAAAAAAAAATATTAAAATTACTATTTGAGAAATTTTGTATCAATTCTTTAAATTGTTTTTAACCTTTGTTCAATTTTTATTGTTAACATATTTTTCAACATCGCCCTATATATATATTTTTTGAGCTATAGTGTATAACTTACCGATCAATCGCTCTAGAGCTTGTGTAACATTCTATTCTTAAATTGTTCTTATCTCCATATATCATGTATGTATAAGAAACGGTTTATATTGTCTAACTTCCCTTAATTCACTGGGAATATTTTTATTGGTCGATTTTACCGACTTGAGAACTCATTTCCGAGTCAATGTTTATTTTCCCTTGTAAACAAATTTTAGTCTTCCGCGACGAATGTGTTTAATATTATTGATCGTTTCTTGTACGTGGTCTTAATCGAAATTTTGAACTTTGATTTAGATTTATTGAAATTTGCAATTTTATGATAAGAATTTCATTTCGTTTTATTTTGGTTTAATCCGATTGTCGTCTTTTTTCGTTTCTCTTGTAAATAAATCAAAGTATAAAAACTTGCCTGTTTTCATTCTAAGGATTCTGGACGAACCAAAACTACTTAAGGTAGATTGTTGAGGAACGCCGTGCTCCATACCGCCGTAAAACACTTTTCACTAAGTTCACAAGCCCAAAAATTAATTATCACCCAAAAACTGTTTATTTGGTCATACCAAACTTTAAGACGTCTTCTCAAAATTAATTTCGTACAAATAAATAAACATTTGTAGCGACATCTCTTAGCCAGAGAGGTGCAATTACTTGTCTCTATATTACTAAGGCCGTTAATGTCGAGTCACTATTAACACTGAGTATAAGAATATTCTATAGAAAAGAAAGGAAGCAATTGATAAGCAATTTATTTTCATCCGATTTACAATTTAAAAGTAAATTTATAGAGAGAATAATTAGCAAAATTAGCATTCAAGTTTCTTAAATCCGATATAAATAGTCCAGGGAAGGAGCACGCGTTACAATACTCCTAATAGGTCGCATTTGTATCCTATTTTCGCGAATTTAACCTAATTTCTCTTTGAAATGGTGGCATGTTGTCGTGTTGAAAGTCGGAACCGGGATCCTCATTTTCAAACAATTTTAATATGGACAGCTCCAAGATTAGCGTACGGTATTTGTACGGCCTTTGCCTAGATAAGCTTCTCCGATCCCGGATACTGATATATATCATCAAATCTTGACAGTTCTGCCGTCGTCTTTGACTGGTTTGACTGTAGATGCGATACAATCGGAGTGAAATGCTTCTCCTTTCCTGTGCCATACGTACTATGTGCCAGGTCGACCGAAAATCTGTAATTAACAATAAAACGTATAAATATAATTTTATGTCATAATAACGAAACCTACTACCAACAACCACCATGTATGGACGCGCGTTTCGCCGCCTAACGGCTCATCAGCGTATTCCTGTGGAAGTTAGTAGAAGTATTTGAAATTGTCGTAAATATACGAGGACAATGAATACTAGTGTGGATGAAAATATCTAATTAAAAAAACTTTAATCACTGAAATTGTCGAAATTAATAGCTATATCGACCTCTACAGAAGTGAGCAACTCGTAATGCTCCACTTTTCTGTGAGGGTAGCAACTCGACTGATGGCTTAACCTGCCAGAGGTAATTAAATAATAACGAAACCAAGTACCAATAACCACCATGTACGGATGCGCGTTTCGCCGCCTAATGGCTCATCAGCGTACCTTTGTGGAAGTTGGTAGATGTATTTGAAATTATCGTATATATACGAAGATAGTGAAACTAGTAAGGATGAGAGTATAATTAGATATTCTCATCCGTACTGGTATTCAGTAACTTTATGTCGTTCTTCTTCAACAGACCAATGTGTATACTTTTTTACTCATTGAAGACGTCCTTCTTTATAGTGCTGTGTCACTAAGAGCTTCCGACGAGCCACGCGGCCACTTAAATTCGCCTTTTTTAAGGCGTTTTCTGGTAAAAACGTTTTGACGTATTTTGTGCAACACGACGTGAACACAATATTTTTGACACTTCAGGTGAACCAAGAGGTGTCTAAGACATAATATGACCAAGGTTGTAATAAATAAAACTTCCACTAAATATTATAGGCCCTCTTTATGCGTTTTTCTTGCTATCTCATAATATTGCTGGATAATTAGCATTTATTTTATGCTTTAACCGTTTCAACGTATAATCAACAAATTACGAGATTGTGGAAATTTTAAATTATTGTTGTTGAATTGTTAATACATCTCAACAGGTCACTTCAAGGAAATCCAGTAATAGCCTATATAATATTGGAATGCTTTTATGTCTTTTATATTGTAATGGAAATAGAATTATTGCGATTAAATAAAATTTAATTTCATGCAATGGCAATACAATGAATTCTGGGTGTTATTTTATGTTTACAGGGATGGCATTAGACATTTACTGTGTGGATAATATGCATATTTTATTCTTATTCATCCATGTTAGCAATCACTTTAGACGGCCTTGCTACAGCTAACAATAAGAACAAAGTACTTTGTTTTAATTACGCTTATGTTAATTTGCATGAAACGGTAATATTTCAATAATCATATACTATTCTACTGCGAAATTGTTTGGTAGTTTTGATTCGCTTGGTGTCACATTTCATTTAATAGCATTATAAAATGATCACCTTTCATAATTACTTGTAACGTTTATCCTTCCTAGAAGTTGTATTGCCTAAAAGGGAATGGCAACGCTGTTCTCGCATCCGTGGGTTTCAATGTTAAAGATGTAGATGAAAAGATAATAGACATTTATTTCGAAAATTCTGCTTAAGTTTATTGAACATACATTTAAGATATAAAAAGAAATATCTCTTGACACAAAAAAATGTGGTCGTGCCCTAATTTTACTAAATTAATCAACGTTAGAGCGGTACAGAGAAGTTTTTTTAGCGGAAAGCTTTATTTTTAATGCAAATTGGCGATTTTATAATTAGTTGTAAAAAATTTTTTTTCCAGGTTAATAGCCGATAATGTATTTAATAAAAGTTTTCATAGATTTTCGAAGCTATTCAGTGATATTGTGATGTATATTGATTTTGACAGGGGTTAAAATTAATGAAATTATATAATTAATAAAGTAAGAAGCGTTAGGTATTTGTTACTTTAATAAATAACACATTTTTAATTAATTTTGAAAACATCAAAAAATTTGAAAAAGTGTACTTTCTAATTACTGCATTTTACCAACGTAATTAATGTATGAAACAAAACTGTAAAGATGTTTCTATAAACAAAAATGCTTCCTTAAAAAGTTACGCGCGTACAAGCAATATTTAATAAGGTTCTTATTTCAACTGTTTGTCAGACTTTTCCAAGTATGCTGAAGCCGAATTAGAAATTGCCTTTTTGTTTCTTAGCAATTAAGTGACAGATATAAACAAAGTTTTATCAATTGTGTTAATAACAAGTTGTATGCGTTAATAACAAATCGTATACGATATGGAATTTGTACTTGCTGTTTTAATAAAAATTGTTCAAAATTCGCGCGTAACTTTTTAAGGAGGCATTTTTAGACACATATTTATAGGAACTTTCTCACAGTTTTATTCCACATATCACGTTGGTAAAGTCTGAACAAGCAACTCTGATAAACCCTGTATATTATATTTGCGATCGGTTTCAGATAAACCCTTCATCGGGCAATACATAATAGTCAACATTGAATTAAAATAGATAATGAATTTTTAAATTACTCATTGTAGTTCTTCAAACGACAATGGTACAGTTTGTTGTTCTTTGCGAATATCCTGCCTCAACGCAACACCCAACTCAAGTCCAAATTGTATTTGTTCTTCATAACATCCTAACTTTGAAGTTAAAGGATCCAAACTGATTCAATGCGGTGTTTACGCTTTAATGTCGATATACTTTTTGGATATATCTTTCAATGGTCAGTTAATGGAAAAATTTTGTTTAGTCAAAACTTGTCTATCCCATCAACAACCTTTCTGATTCCAATATTTACCGAAATATCTTTCGTTTCCATGTCGAAATTTTGAAGTACGATAAGTCACAATGGTTACCAGGTTTACCATAGTATGCATTTAATTAATTTTGGATTTAAGAAATATAATTATTAAAGTTTTCGATGGTGAATTTTGCTTTATGCATCAAATATGGTTTACTGGAGTCTTTTTTTTAACAAAGATGGGCCTCACTCTCATATGCAAGATAAGAAGAAAATATTAGTCTGGGGAAAAATGTAGAGGTCACCAGTATTGCTTCACCTCGAAAATTTGCAACCTTATGCAACTAATAGTGTAAATAAACTTATTTTCAAATGTAAGTAGATAAAAATAAACAAACTTTTGAATAATTATCATGACAATATATTGCTCGAGGAAGAGTCTATCTAAAACCGGTCGCAAATATAGTATGTAAAATACAGTAATTAGGACATATACATTCTTCAAATTTAATTTAAATTATACGTAATTATAGTTATTAATTATGGTTATGAGCACACACAGTAAGTGATCAAATATGCTGCCTTCCGTAGTCTGATGATGTCTTTATTTTGTTTACGAATGATGTTAAGGATTTCTGAATCATTTGAGGAACCATTTTATGTCTGCCATCTAATTCTTCCAACGTTTCAAATTTGCTTCTATTATTTATTATTTTTATTTAGATAGCTTCAGTCAGAAATCACTTGTTCAACTTTGCATAATGCTTTCATTTAATCTGAGATTCATGCATGTGAAATGCAAAATTTAGTTCTCTTAGTTTTCGGGTGTTGACATTCTGATGAATTTTGAACTGGCACTTGAACTGCCACAAGAAGTAAACCATGCACTTTACACGTAACATGTAAACACTCGCAACCGTGTTCAAGAAGAGAACGGCCTACCGAACGCATTGTCGCGGCACCGTTGCTCATAAACATCAACACTTGATGTGGTGAGACTTGAAAGTTTTCTGACGTACTAGTACCCTCACAATTGCTGCACCACTTTTCCAGTCTTTTGCTAGCTAGTAACAGTGGAAATGTTGGTTTATTAGGGTCCAGTACACGTACTATAACATTTAGAATAGAATTTCTTTTACAATCTGTTGTTTGCGTGCCGTTTTCGTAGTTGGCAACTTCAACTCGGGGTTGTACTTATACCAAATGTTCTGAAACGGTTCTTTTTCGAGTAAGTGGAGTGACAAATTACAGGTTATCATCATGTACATCGAAAATAAAGGCAATTCTCGCTGGCACGCCCTTTTTTCTATTTCTGTGTTCTTCGGTATTTACATGTTTGCTACAGATCGCCTTCTCCCAACACATCAAATGTTTCTCGCACACATTACAAGCTATTTTAGTACCGTCGTAGAATAAATCCGGAAAGTCACAGATAAACTTATTTACTGTGCCAGCAGAGTCGTTTTTTAACCTTATTCACATTACACATTTTAAATTAATAACTATATATTTATAACGAATAACACGTAACACAAAATACAACGCGCGTTCTCCTTTTCTAAACTGAACGGAAAACAAATAAGCGAGCGCTGACAAAGTGAGAATCGATTTTTAGCACCCCGCTAGTCCGGTAAAACGCATATGTATCACAGAGACGATTACCTCCTTCTACTTATCATTTCACATGTTTGTTTCTTCTTCCGCGTTTGTCATTATAATTTCTTTTCTCAATTTGATGTTTTAGCTTTAAAATTCCTAATAAATTAAAATACAGATTAATTTATTATTATTTATTATTATTATTATCGTTTGTTTACCACATTTCATTTGAAATATACTCGCATTCGTATATCGTTTACGCCCTGTATGTTCTTTTATACATATTTGCAACCAACAGAGTTCGAGTGTATATAAATAGGTACATCAGTTATTTTTTTTTTATTGGAGTTGGTAGTTCTGCGGTGCACATATTTAGAATATTACGAATACATTAAACGATATGGAAACACGCTCATAAATTGTTATTGAATTTTTCGACGTTCGAATTTGATATTGTTCACATCGGTGAAGCCCCGATAGGGCTTCTATTTATATGTGTATTGTATGGTATAGTATATCTATATACATGAGAACGGCAAATTTAATATTTCAACGTCAAATTTGAATTTTTGGGTGAATTTATGTGTCCACATTTGGCGCCGGCTAGGGTTACAGTTTCAATTTAATCCAGGTATTTACGTACGTATCGTTATTATTGTTCACGTATGTTTGCTTTATAGATTCATGGGTATTAATTACAACATAATATTTCTATTCTCCATAAAAAAAACTTTGAAATGAAGCTGTGCAATATTCAGTTTTCGGCTTTTTGGGTAATTGAATGTAATGGTAATGATATTCCTTTTTATAGTTTTATGTCCCTTTAAAATTATTATCTTCCTTTTAAACTGTGCTTTAAATATACATAGTTCTTTGGTATTTGTTGTGTACTCTTTTTGGATTAGCGCCAGCTCTAATTTTAATTGTGAATGAAGTCAATACAATCGCATTATGTATGTTATTTAACTATGATTTTTCGTTAATTATGTAGAACATGATAATACGAGGTGTGATAAAAAAATACGGTGAATAATTTTATTATGAACAAAGTGATAAGCTTACATCAAATTTTAATTAATCTACTTTAAAGTACTTTCTTGGCTAGCGATGCACTTATCCCAACGTTGATTCCATGGCTTTTATTGCAAGGGCCTTCAGCTGCTCCGTCGTGCCTCTCTCAATGTCGGGAATGGTGTCAAAACGATTTCCTCTTAGCACGGTTTTTATTTTTGGGATGAGCTAGAAGTCGCATGGTGCTAAATCCAGAGAGTAAGGCGGATGTGAACAGACTGGAACCTCTTTCTCCGTATATCGTTTCGCAAACGTTGCAGTACGCGCTTGTAATATTCGGAATTCTAGTTGGTCCCCTTGGAACGACTTTGACTGGCGTGCCTTCTTAGGGCGAGGAGAGCCGTTCGTTTTTCATTGGGAACTGAATTCGTCTCAGGGTCATATCCACACACCCAACTTTCATCTCTGGTTATAAAGTTGGTTATGAAATCCGGATCTGCTTCAAGACGATCCTTCAATTCCGTGCAAACTGACACACGATTTTCCTTCTGTTCGCCAGTCAAAAGTCTGGGAACAAATTTCGCACTCACTCGTCTCGTCAAAATGCTTTGCACGGACCCGTACGAGATGTTTCGTTCTTCGGTAAGCTCTTGAATAGACAATCGCCTATTTGAATGAATTATTTTTGCCACTTTTTGCACGTTTCGTCTGTTTTTGAGGTCGAAGGACGTCCCGACCGTTGCTCGTCTTCGACCGACTCATTTCCTCTTTTAAATCACTCATACCACTTGTAAACAGTCTTCAGAGTCACCACATTATCGTCATACACTGATTTTAACATTTCATGTTCTTCTTTGGCACTTTTTTGCAACTTAAAACAAAACTTAATGTTAACGCGTTGTTCAAAGTCCATGATGCGTGACAGACACGGTAAACACGACCTCACTCTTCCAGTTCTGGAAGCGGACTAATAAGTCACAACTTGTTCAAACTTGACACTGACTATCTTAATGGATCAGGCTATCGAACTTTTTAGCTTATTACTTCAAATGAGTGTAGCATCAGCAGTTGCTGCCATAAAAATTCATTCACCGTATTTTTTGATCACACCTCATATACTGTTGAGCTGTTTCAGCAATTTAAAAAAGTTTAATATTCCTTT
This sequence comes from Dynastes maya, assembly GCA_029619315.2. NCBI lineage: Eukaryota > Metazoa > Arthropoda > Insecta > Coleoptera > Scarabaeidae > Dynastes > Dynastes maya. The sequence continues at coordinate 39,902,581 of JAROYE020000006.1, read as the reverse complement.
AATCCTATTAGTTATGATTGTTTCTCCTCCAGATATTTTCCTAATATGTCTTTCGGATATCATTTTAACTTGTAGTACGTTGTAAATGTTCCTTTGTGTCGCACATGATTGTCAGTGTATATGATGGTGTACAAGCTATTTGGAGTACAAATTTGTATGCAATTTATTGCGTTTTCAAGCAGAAAAGTTCACGAATGTTTAGAATAATATTAGAGAATACCTATACTTTACCCAAATGGCCGCTGTACGTTCGTAAACATAGACGGAATAATGCAATAAACAGTTTTTGTTATATTCTCCTTAAATGTAGATCACTTCACTAGAAAAAAAATCATTTTCTTGTAACTTTTCTCACTTTATGTATTGACATTATTATGTTCGATAAAGGGAAACATTTGTATTTGAATCGTATCATGTATTTTGTGTTACGACTGGCAGTTGCATTAAATGCGGTTCCCCTATAGCGCACTTTCTCTTATTGTTCATTAAAATTTTGCAACAGAAATAGTATCCATGAAAATCTAAACAAACATCTTAATAATGTGGTAAAATGGAATATATTTTATTTTATATTCTACCTATAAATATGATTGAATTAAAAGATATTAGCAAAATTTAACAAAGTATTCTATATATCTTATCGCATACTACATCAACTATCATAATGGAATTTCTACTACTATACTAAAAACTCCTACACGACAATAACAAATACAAGCCAACCTTGAGTATTATCTTATTGAATAGTACCTCTTAATACTAAAGCGTATAGCAAAATATTCCACTGCGTACATTTAGAATCAAAATTGTTTATGGGGATTATAACATTGGGACACGTGGAACACTTAAACCTTTATGTATTCTTCGTTATTTAAGCATTGTTAACTTTACATACTTACGGTATGTGCTTACAACTTCCTTGTGTATTCAATGCCCTTGACATATGCAGATATGCGTATGAAGTTGTTTCTATACCATAATTTGTATTTAAAAAGGAGCAAGTCTTTAACTGTTGAGTTTTTGAATGGATATGTTGAAGTGGACAGCGTGAAGTGTTTTGTTTGCTGATTTGTAAGCTTTGGATCAATTATTAATGTTTTTTTAATAATCTTAATAATAAAATAAGAAGGTTCAGGCTCGAAACTTATCGACCACCCTGTATATACGGAAATATTTTTGAAAGATATCTTATTATACCTAGTATATCATCAGAAAATGTTGATCTCCTACCATTTACACAATGGGTGAAATTCAATAATTTTAAATAGAAAAGAAGTACTGACTGTATACGTTAGGGCAACGGTTTTTAAAAAGGAAAGAAAGTCGCAGTGCAACCTTTTTACTTTTTAAATTTAAATTATTTAATTTAATACAAATTTAGTGTAATTTTATATAAATAACGTTATGTCTTCTTGTTGACGATATTATTCTGATGCTCTCTTGTTTGTTAGATATTATTGCTTCCTATGTAAGTAACATATGGATTTCACTATGTACGATATCTAAGTTGCTATTTCAGTTGGTATTTTCCGATGCAGCGTAAATAAAATATGCAAAAGCTTAGAATCTCATAAAAGGGAGTTTTTATTTCGGTTAGCTGCTATCCCGAGGATCTCCCTTTCCATCTTCTAAAACCGTTGTTCTATAATGTTAATTCTAGAAGGTTGGAACACACTGTATACTAACTTCTGTTGTTGTCTGACAGTTTAATTCAATTTCCGTTATTCTCAACGGAAGCGATGAGAATCATTTTACTTTAAATTATTTATGTTTCGTTTACGTCATTGAACTTAATTTTATATAATTCATCAATTACAGTAAGGCTGCGTTCACACAGGGTACTCCGAAATTAGTGTAAGAATTGGTGCAAAAATAATTTGACAACTGATACCAATGATTTGCTTTGTCATAATCTAATCTAACTTTGTACTACAGGAATAAAAAAAAAGAGTTAGAAAAAGTATTCCAAAGATTTGAAAATGTTAGAGGAAAAATAAACAGCAAAGAAAATATAGAGAAATGAGATAAGAAATGACGGGAGAATGCAATAAAATTACACTTAAATCCTAGCATAGAGAATATAATTTTGGAAAAGCGAATGAAGTCGAGTATCTTGGAATAACGCTGACAAATACGGCGGAAGAAAGCAAAGAAATCAAGAAAAGAATAGTAAAAGGAAATAGAGCTGTAGAATCACTATCTAAAATATTAAAAGCGAAGAGTATGTACCATAAGTAGAAGGACCAAGATACGAATATACGAAACCATGATATAACCAGTGGTTCGGTAGGCAAGTGAAACATGGACGATGAATAAATTAGAAGAGGCTAAAATACAAATAGGAGAGGGAAAAGTACTGAGAGAAATATTTGAAGGGGTCAAAACTGCAGAAAATACTCGTCGGCGACGTTCAAATAGAGATGTGATGGAGATAATAATAATAATAATAATAACAACAATAACAATAATAACAATAATAACACTAACACTAACACTAAAACTAACACTAAAACTAACACTAACACTAACACTAAAACTAACACTAACACTAAAACTAACACTAAAACTAACACTAAAACTAACACTAAAACTAACACTAAAACTAACACTAAAACTAACACTAAAACTAACACTAAAACTAACACTAAAACTAACACTAAAACTAACACTAAAACTAACACTAAAACTAAAACTAACACTAACACTAACACTAAAACTAACACTAAAACTAACACTAAAACTAACACTAAAACTAACACTAACACTAACACTAACACTAAAACTAACACTAAAACTAACACTAACACTAGCAATAACAATATCACAAAAGAAAAATAAACATTCCACATAAAAATATTCTACAGAAAAATACGTAAGTGCAAAAAAATTGTAATAAAAAAACTATTCATATGAAAAAGGAACCGACAAAGATATCTTCATATTGCACGTTGGCATTGCGTGTCATGCGGTAGACTGGCGCTTGGAGTAGTAGGTTGGTCCTTGGTGTTACCGAGAGTAGACGCATGATGGGATGCCAGTCGACGTTAAAGCATATAGTTGACAACAAGTAAGAACAATCAACTTTGTTGTTAAGAAGCTTCTGAAGGTACTGAGCTCTATGAAGCTTGCGCCGATGACTTAGTGAGTCCATTTGATGTCTACAAAGTAGATCATGGTAAGATATACCCCAATCTGGATAAGCTCCGTCGACTTTCCATTACAAAAACTTCAGAAAACCTTCTTGAATCCACTCAACTGGAAGCTGTTGATCTACGCACAATCTAAAATAACGCGAAAACTCACATAAAGCCAGATGGCCAGATTACAGACATGTCAAAAGCTTTATTTGGAGATGAAGAAGGTAAAAGAAGAAGAGGACGCCGAAGGAAGAAATGGTTGGAGGAGGTGAAAAAGGATATAAAAGAACCAAAGATAAGGTATTGAGAGGAAGCATCAAGGGATCGAAGACAATGGAAAGACATTATCAAGAAAATCGAAGCCAGGAGCCTAGAAGTCCTGTAGAGCTGTAATAAATATATAACCTAACTTGAATTTCTTTTAAAGCACCGATTTACACAGAAACATTACATAGTATGTTTATTGGCAGTTTCGGTGGTAATCATACACTAATTCTTAATTTTGCATTGCAAACTTTCGCACTGCACCTTAATTCTTGCAGTAATTTCGCACTACTCTATATGAACGCCATTTAAATTTGCTTAAATTTGTTGGATTTTGATGCACAGCCAATATGCAAATAAAAGATCATTTAACTCTAAAATACGTAATTTTTCATAATTTTCCACCGTTTATGAAAATTTTGTGGTTGTTTTTCAGTAAACCTTGTATTTGTTTCCGTAAAATTCCATTAGAAAGAAAATTTGTCATCCTTTGACATCCTTTAGTTCTATTAGAGATTTACTTTATTAAAATTGCAAGACTTAACCACCACCGTATTTGTTTTTGAAAGCTACGCAATTGGATTCTACATCAACTTTTTTTATTATTTGATAGTTATTGCCTTAAATACATACATAGTTTAAGTGTTAGGAAATAATTTAAAATCCCCAGAATTATTTTGGGTTCGTCAAAAAGAGCTTACTCCAGATTTTCGTCCAGTAAATTCCATTAGTGTTCTGAGGATCTGCTTATTATCCTAAATTCTTTTAACAGATAGCGAGAAATTGAGTTGGTTTGCCTTTTTATATGCTTGATGCTTCAAAATGTCAATTTTGGTAGACTACGAGCCAATTCAAGAAGAATGTTTAATTTTCTATTTATCGTTTTTAAAAACCAATTTGAATTTTTGATTCCCAAAGACGTATGTATAACTAAGTTAACATTACCACATTCATTTTTTTAAAGATTGCCCTGCATGTATGCGTATTGTTCACATTCGCTATAGTTCTCAAAATACGTTTCTGAATCAAAAAAACATCTTGAGTGGCAGGCGAGGCTCCCCAAAAGCAGATATCATATCGCAATCTACTCTCTACCAAACCATGATAAACTGTGATTAATTGTCCTCTTGTTAAGATATGCTTTGAATTACAAAAAAGAAATGATAAACTATTCAATTTTAAAACAATTTGATTACAATGAGTTTTCCAGTTTAAAGTTTGATCCATATTTAAGCCCAAAAACTTAAAATTCTTGCTTTGCCTTAATTCAATATTTTGAATATGCAAATTCAGTTTAGGTGTTTGTCGAGGATGTCCATGAAATTGATTGATTCTGTTGAGAAATGCATTACATTTATGCTCCAAAGTATCCCCACTTTTATCGATAACTATAATAGACGTATCATCGTCGTATAAATATATTATTACCTAATATAGTGCTTTCAGTATCATTAATATAAAGCAGAAACAACACTGGGCCCAACACAGAACCATGTGGAGTTGACCCAGTCGAATGCCTTGGAGAGATCACACATGATCGCAACAGGGGACTTGCCTGCGTCAAGACAACCTGCAACATGGTTATTAACATTAACTAAATGAATCCCAACTACCTAAAGTCAGTGAAACCGAAATTTGCTTCAAATACAGAGCGATTCGTTTTTTCATATTACAATGTATTATATTTTGACAATCTTATTTATCAAAAATTAAATCTTTGGGTGGTATTGATATATAAAATTTAACAACTTTCTCAGGTGCTAATCGCTTTGCATGAAATTCGCATTTAATCAGATAGAACGTGTCTGTGTGTTTTTTTCTCTACGAACTTAACAAGCAAACTTGTCAACCTTAACATTTAAATAAAATAGAAACGCTGTGAAATTGTAAATGCGATTTTGCTTTAAATTGCCGTTTTAATATAATGACATCGCAATGTACTGTACAATGCTTATGAAAATATAATGTAATATGAGTTCAGGTTATGCAAATAAAAATAAAAATGGGGAAAATGATTTAAAAAGCTACGAAATTATTACATGAATGCGAATATTTACATAAACGTATACTTAAAATATACCCGAGAATGCTACAAGCTTTTAAGTCCGTGAGACCTGAATACCTACGAGGCAGGCGCTATAAATGCTCGGCTTGATAGGCTTATACAGGTTCGAGCAAATTCCGTTGCGTCCTAGTTGCACATGTGCGAAGCCTACACTATATATATGTATATTACGGCTCGAAGAGTAGTAGTTTTTAGTAGCCAGTCAGACAACGTGATTAGTGCATGAAAATATCTCAGGTAAGGAAAATTGACTATTGCGTGGTCATTAAATTTTTAACGATAGAAGGGCATACGCCTAATCATATTAAACAACGTTTAGACGGCGTTTATGGTAACTTATCTCCTTCATATTCCACTGTAAAAAAATGAGCACCTTTATTGGCCAATTGAAGTGATAACGCCTCAAAACATTTCAATTATTGAAGATATGGTATTAGCAGATCGTCGTTTTAAAGTGAAGGAATTAACAGTGATGTCTAACACTTCTGAAACAAGTTTTCACCGAATTCTCCATCACCATTTGGGTACGAATAAGATCAGTGCAAGATGGGTACCGCATCTTCTTTCTGCTCTCCAACGTGAACGTCGTGTCGAATGTACGCGCTCGTTTTTAAATATGTGTGGAGACGACCCAAAACCGATTTTGTAGTCAATTATCACAGGAGATGAAACAATGGTTCTGTATTATGATCCTCTGTCCAAAAACAAATCGAAGGAATGGTGGTGACCCGATGAACCTCGTCCCAGAAAGGCGAAAATCGTGCAATCAACGAAAAGATGATGGCCACAAAATTCTGGAATTGTGAGGGTATTTTACTAATTGACTTTAAAGAGCGCAATACAACTGTCAACAGCACATATTATACGTCTTTGCTGCACAAATTGAGGGACAATATTCGTGCAAAATGTCGAGGAAAATTGGCAAAAGGTGTTCAATTATTGCACAACAATGCATCCGTCCGTACTGCCTCCATTTCACAAGCTGCCATCCGCGAATGTGCCTTTCAAGAATTTGAACATCCACCGTATAGTCCGGACATTTTCTCATTTAAAGAAAGACCTTAGGGGACGTTGGCGTCGTTTTAAGGACGGAAAAACTTTAGATTATTTTTACAAGGGTATAGAATTATTAATTGATCGTTGTAATAAATATTTTGAAGTTAGGGGAGATTATATTGAAAAATAAAAATTGTTATATTTTACCAAGTTTATTTTTTCTATATCAAGCCGAGAATTTATGGCGCCGACCTCGTATATACAGCCTTTGAATGGCATCGTATTGTAACGTTACTGTTTGATAATTTTAAGTTGAATAAATTTTTTAAATTCAATACTAACTTCCGTAAATATTTAGGAATAAGATTTGAAAAATAACATTAAATTCATTCGAGTTTCATTATGAAGCGAACGGCAAAATCTGATACCCTTTGAACACGTACACATTTATATGAAAAATCGTATGTAGATTTCTACGATCGCAGGATGTAGCGTGGACTCTTCGGAAATCATGCGTCAAAAGCTGGTGCTGAAATTTTAATATATCTCTGCGTCGAGGAAACCGTCCTTGTCAACAAGCGTAGACGCCAGGTTTTTAAAATTTTAACCTTCACCGACCATGTGTCTTTTAGATATTTAAACGGGGAAACGTCTGATATTCGAAAGACATATTAAAATTCGTACAAATACAAACATTATAAGATTTGTAACATCGTAAGGATAACCTTGAAGATACAATTCATATGTGATTCTCATTCAGTATAACTACGCGATTTCGGTTGCTAAAAATAGTTTCAATGTGTACACTATTGTAACGTAATAACAATTACGGACTTGCGAATGATGATATTGCTTATCTGGTAAAGGTTACAGGTGTTCATATATGTCTTTACATTTCAATGCGGATTGAAAAACGGTAAAATAAATTAGTACTTCGTTAAGCATTCATTTATTTCTGAATTATGAGAGGTATATACTCTTCAAATAAACAACAGTTACTTAATTAAACACTTTGTCATTTGATGGTACTTGAGGAAATTGATAAAATATTAAGCTCATTTAACAGAGATGTTAAATATAGAAAACAAATTTTAAAACTGACTAATTACACTATTGCTTATTGAAATTGCACCTCCGAGAAAAGAAATAAACCAATGAAAGTTTACAGGATAACGATCCTCGCGATTGATAGTTCTGTGATGTAGTTCAGAATCTGTTCTTCCCCAATGAATGCTTTTTTCGACCAGTATTTGTAATGTAATTACCGTAAAAAGTAAATAAAACAGTTTCTTCAAAGATCTATTGTACTTAGTACCGTAACAATAAATAATAATACAATAAATAAACGTAACTTCTTAACAGTGTGGATAGGATTGTTGAAAAATTTGCACCATCAGGGATGTTTCCACATTTGTCTCGGCGGAGGTTGTTGCTGTAATGAAAAAATGTTCTTATATTTCGAGAAAGACCGTTCAACATCTATGGAAGTAACACAGGCATAATTTAAGTAATCCTTAGAGTTAGTTAATGAATCTGCAGATGCGCCACCACGCATTTGTCTTAATCTCGTATAATCGGAATTTTTTTTAAACACTGTCGAACTCTGCTATAACGCGACCGTTTTTTTGCGTCGTTTATACCGTGTAGCAATGCATTAACCTCGTCCACGATTTGCACTGATTCTACTAACGACAACCCTGTATTTTGCAATTTTTCTATTGCGTCTAGTAATCGTTTATAATTGTCGCTAATACTTTTTAAATCTGCTTCAACAGACGTATCTAGAGATCCTTTCTGACTCTCATTTATACTTTTACTTCTTGGAAATGTTCAGGATAATAGAGCCGCTTGCAACCATGTTACCCAACGCGTAAAAATCGGCTGTGCTTGAAGAGAACTGCCTATACTACACATTGTCGCTGCTCTATCGCTCATAAACGTCAACAGTTGACTAGTTGACACCTGAAATTGTTGTAACGTATCGAGCACTATGCCCGTAATTGCTTTGCCAGTGCATCTTTTTAGTCTTTTGTTAGCTAATAAGATTGCAAATTTCGGTTTAACAGGATCTAGTACTCGTACTACAATATTCAAAATAGATTTTTTTTGAAATCTGTGGTCTCATCAAGACATAGCCACAGCTGTTTATATTTTAATTCTGCTTTGATCCTATTTTCGATATCTTTACGTATACTTGGTAGCGTTTTCCGTAACGCTATCCGTAATGGTAAGTTCCACTCGAGATTGTATGTACGCCAAAACTGTTGAAACGGTTCTGTATCGAGGAAGCGAAGCGATAGACCACAAACAATAAGCATCAAAAGCAAATCCAATTTAAATTGGGTTTGAGGTGGCACGCCACTTTTCTCATTTTTGTGCTGTACACTATTTGCAGTCGCCTTTGTTCCAGCACATTAAAAGTATTTTTCAAACTCTACACAATACTTTAGTTCCATTATAGTTCAAATTCGGAAATTCACTGATAAATTTAGTGACTTTATTAACCAACGGTCGTTTATTTTCCTTGCGTATGTTAGGCGTACTTACATACATACTATATTTATCTCTATAATTACAACTAACGCTGCGAAGGGTTGATGAGAAACTGCTTACTCATGAAGCAACTTTATGGCAAGGGACTACAGTGTGAACAGTAGTACCGCATGACGTGGTTTACAGACCACAATGCTATCTGTGTATTGTAGCTCAACGTTCCGTTTTAAGCTTTGTGCTTCTTTCAAAACTGTAATTGTTTTTAATACAATACTGGTACATATTAAGCAGTTATTGTTTGTAATCAACGAATTAAAATACTTGGACTGATATGTCACTTCACTGTTTTCAAGTGAAAAGTAAACAACTGTGTAAGGCATGGATTCAAAAGTGTGCCGCAGAAAGGATAAGGTTAATTTGAATATGTGTCACACTTTTTCTGAACACTTTACAGAAAGTAAATTCGAAAGAAATCTGCAGAATTTTTAAATTTATTAGTATAAAAAGTTAAAATCAATTGTTAATTTAATTTATTTAATTATTATTTAGTAATTTTATTTTAAATGTCTAATAATACCAGCAAAAATAATTGTATAGAAGAAAGGAAAACTTGCATGAATTAAATCTATTCTTTATAATAATAAAATAAATTTTGAAATAAATGCTAAATGTTTTTTAGTTACTGCTACATACCTGCGATTCTTACAAATGTCTCAATCATGCCTAACAGTGTTAGTTAAGAACAGTTAACATTAAATATTTTTAACTCCCTTTGCTAGTAAAATCTAAAGTTGGAAAAACGTATGTTTTCTAAGGGTTGTCTCAGTTCCTATCTTGTAATACTTGACCGAAAGTTTGTGGACGGAGGGGTAAAGGATGCATATGTTGACGTCATTGGTAGTAAAATACGCATTTTGTTTGTAAAATAAAACACAGGTTTCCTAACAAATTTAGAATTATTTTGAATTTGGTGTAAAGTACATTTAATACCATTATTTACCGAATACAACATTCGGTTGAATCCAACTTTCCATGGCTTCTTCACATCAATCGTGCCAAATGTCAGAAACAACACGGTCAATGTTGGTCTGCAAGTCGTGTAGTGTTGCTGGCCTGTTGACGTAAATTGTTGACTTAACATAACCACACAGTAAGAAATCTAGCTGTCTTAAATTACACGAGGAAAGAGGATAACTGATTGGTCCATTACTGGAAATTATCGATGGGTAGTGTGGCAAGTGGCACCGTCTTACTGAAACCCCATGTCGCCCAAGTCCAGAGTATCCAATTTGGTAAAAAAAAAAAATTAGTCAACATTAAGTGTTAAGGATTTCCATGTACAGTACGGAGTTATTACCATCGTCAACAAAGAGTAAGGACCAACGACTCCCGCAGCATGAAATGCGCACCAAACAGTCAGTTTAAAAGAATGTAATACCTTTTCAGGCATTGCTTTTGATTAATTTGGCTGATTCATAAAACCGCTAAGCCAGAAGCGAGCTTCGTGGCCAAATATATTTTTTTTACGAAATTCGGGATCGTTTTCAAGTTTCTCTGAAGCCCAATTACTGAACTTGCGACGCAGCAAATTAACGTATGATTTAAGTTCTTCAGTTAAAGCAACCTCGTAAGCACGTAGGCTAAGATCTTTGCGTAAAATTCGCCGTAAACTGGTGTTGGCAATATCTAATGTCTGAGATCTCCAAGGAATTGACACATTTGAATCTTTACGAACACTAACGTACAGCTGCAATATTCTTTTCGCTCCCTGTATTTCTTTGTCTCACCGGCACGCGAACGTTATGAAGTGATGTTGATTCGAATTTTTCCACAAAGCGTTCAATTGTTCGACTTGGGCGATTGTAATTCTTAGTGCTCTTTTTGTGCAATAAAAAGATACGTTGCGTGATGCCCTAGTATCAAGCTAAACCTAATAATCGGCTACTCTAAAACTGTGGCACTGGAACACTATAACAGTTCATTAAAAACTAGTTCAGTCTTGCTGCTGATGATGATAGCTTGGCTATCGAAACGTGCGTCCAGTACGAATTAAGTGTTGTGGTAAGGGTTTTTAGTAAACTGTTTCAAGCTAAACATAAATAATAAAGAACAGCATTTGCAGGACAGTAACCAAAAAATTAATGCCTAATATAGCTCATGGTATTGGTGCAATCATTTCCGGTAAAAAATTGCTTCTGCCTACCCGGCTTCATCAGCGCGTTTTTTACCGGAAATGATTCCACCAATACCATGAGCTATATTAGCATTGATTTTTTGGTTATTGCTACTAGGCAATCTTTTCATGTGTATTTGTAGGACAAAGACACTACGATCAGAATCCTTGCTATTAACAATATTTTGGGTCTACAATGACGTAACGTGCTCGCAATAGCTAACACTGTATGAAGCTACCATCACAGTTTTAAATTCATTTATTTGCTGATAATGTGCCACGTTGACTACGTGAGGGTTAAGGTTAAGAAGACTTGTAGGCTTATTTGGGAGCACTTTTTATTAAAATATGATAAGAATGTAGGTGGTTATTATTTACATGGAACAAATTGAGTACATATTTAAGTACATTGTTTATTAATACATACTGTAATGTTTGTGCAGAATTTTGCCTAATTCTTAATGACATTCACCCAGGGTAAAGTTATTTAATTCATAAAAGAACGTCTGTACTCACTGCACACGTGCATAGAGAACTGGCGATACTAATTATGCTTTAATTGAGTTACCGTGTACTGTTAAACTTCCCTTGTTTCCGCTAATGAAAATTTCTAATAGAAACAGGAAGATACTCCCTCAATTACCACCTCTGTTTTAGTAACTAATTTAATTAAATAATCTGATCCTATTTTCTTCACAATACCTTCGACCGGCTACATACGTATACATGCTCATGTGTATTTCAATCAATAAGCATTAGTACGCCACAACCGCCATCTGGGAGCATTAACTTTCTAAAAACGAAACGGAAAACAATGCTGTAAACACAATCGTTCTTGGTACAAGAGAATCCCATTTAAATTAATTATACGAGTCGTTTGCAGCGTAATAATAGACCCTAATGTCTAAAGGTGGAGGAAGAAGCCATTCTAGCGCATACATACCAAGCAGAAAAAATAGGAGCGGGCGATAGAGCGAGAAACAACTACGGTAACAGCAGAACGACTTCGAAGAAAATAACGCGGCAAGAAACCCTGCAAGAACGTGCACATTTTCCGCATATAATTAATCCTAAAGTCAAATAAATTCCGCCAAGGTTTTAGACGGTGGAAAAAAACTGCTGGTATTTATTTGGTGTTTCTTTTTTCCATCATATGCAGAAACGTTAGAGGGTGGATAAGGTTGGGTATGTGCACAAAATAATTGTTCCAGTGTGTTTTGTAAAGATAATAATAATAATAGGGAACTTAAGGAACAAGCACAAACCTTTGAATTTGCAACCATTCACTGGGCGAGATGTGTAAGGGCGGAGGAAAATAATCAAGAAAGTAATAATCACTTTTATAACGTACAAATTTCATTTTTCACATTAAACATTCTATAGAATTACTTTTGGTATCCTGAATATTTTTTCTACAAGATTGCAAGACAATTCAGTTGTAACTAAAAACAAGTAAAACTGTTAAATCTAGGAGTTATAATAATAAAAACAACTATAATAATTAAACTGGGCAAATATGCGGTAACAGCCAGAGGCGTAGCGAGCGCATAAAAGTTTACACGTAAAATAGAAGGTATGAAATACTTACCGTTTTAAAAGTCTTCCGTGAAATCACAAACTGGGTAACATCTGTTAAATTTTTGAATCATTAGATATGTTTCCACAGCTGTTTCAGTCAAGTGAGTACGACGTGCGGAATAAATGTTTTTTTTTATATTAACCACAAAATGTTTTTGACGATCTGTTGTTTCGTCCACACATAACCACAGTTTTTTATCTTTCAATTCCGTTTTCATTCTTTTTTCTATATGTTCACGAGCAAATGGCACTACGTTTCGTATCGATGTCCGACTAGGTAATTTACAGCCGGCGTATTTGTTCCAGAAGGAGACAAATGCTTCTTTGTCTAGTAAACGAAACAGTAGATTACATAAAATAAGAGTAACACATAAATTAAATGTAAATTTTTGTTAGTCTCGTATGCCACTTTTTGCAGAAGAATGCTGTTTGCTTTCGATGTGACTTTGACAATGGCTTTTGGACCAACACACTAAAGGGATTTTACAAACTAGACATTGAATTTTAGCGCCATAAAAAATTCAGTTCGGCATGTCCACTATAAAGTTTTTAACTGTGTCTGCCATTGGTCGTTTTCGCGACGTACCTAACTGCGACATTTTTAAAGCAAACATAAGCGTACAATTACAAAATAAGTGACGACAGCCTACATATACACAGAACTACTCGCATACAGCATCGATTTAGTACTGACGCTGTGAACGCGTGAAATAAATAATCGCCGACTCCGCACCACAAATCTACTACACTGACTGTTACCGCTGTTTACCCAGACTAATAATAATAATACACTTATGAATCATCTCATTTCTCTTAAAAAAACTGAGTAAGGGAAGGTGCGGAGGACAACCGGATACTTTAAAAATCTAATACATATGGTACCATCTCATAAGTAAATGTCGAATTGTACTTCATACACGGTCATCATTTCGCGTCACAAATGCGAAAAGTTTAGACCAATGGCGATAGCGAATGTTCTTAATAAACCTGTCGTGGGGCACAATCAGACGGGGCAAAATCGAACATGCCTCATTAACAAAATATTTTGTAAAAACATATTATAGTCTGACATTAGTTACTTTTTCGAAACGAGGAATTACAAAAAAAGAACGAGTAGGCAAAATTGTAATTCGGAAAGCATGCAAAGAGCAGTTGAATAATGACATTGGTAAATAATGATGATGGCTGGGTGCAATGTTTGGAATGAGCAAAATGGGTTCACGAAGGTTGCACTGGATTACAAGATAAGGATTTACATGCATTTGGATGCGACAAATGCACGTATCATTAAATTAATAAGATGTCCGATTTCCACCTATGGTGAAGGCATAATCGGACAATATGAGGTTTATAAAAAATGTATATTTTCACATGTGAAGAATTATGTTTTGTTTTATTCCTTGCTCTTCTGTAGTACATGCAACACAAAACGAAAGTGTCCTTATTTGTTTCAAAAATAAATGTTTTAATTTTTTACATAATTTTATTCCTAAGTGTCCGCCCCCCTTTTCTCTATATTTTCTGACAGTTTAGTATGCAACGAGTATTACTTGATCAAGTATTAAATTCTTATACTTTAATATTAAATTAAAAAAATAAAAAATAAAACTTGATGTATTTGCTATCACATGTACTAAGACGTAAAAAAAGGAAAACCAAAATACCAAAAACCAAGACTCTGGTAATTATCATGCGTAAATCGGTACTTTTTTGTCGAATGTACTCTATAAAATACTACGAAATCAACTATCAATAAAGTATCAAATAAAACAATACAGAGCTGTCATTTTACTGGTAGCGCGGTGTCTAGCACGCCGGGCTACCAGTCTCGGGGTACCGGGTTCGAACCCCGGGCCCGTCACTCTCAGAGTAAGGTTTTCCGTAGTTTTCCTTACTCCAAATTTGGCGAAAGCTGAGGGTGAACATCTTAAGACGCTCGACGGGCGCAGGCATAATAATATCTCGTGGCTGGCCGATGCCCCCTGTAATTGGCGAAAGCTGTTGGGGTATGTGAAGGCATGAATTATTATTATTTTACCTATGTACCTTAATCTATTATCAAAGTAAAGTGATTTATAAAATTGTGAAAAATTACTGATAGTTTATAAAGTTTGACGTTTATATAATAATAATAATAATAATAATAATAATAATAATAATAATAATAATAAAAATGGTTTATTGTCCAACAGTGCTAACCAATTTAAGGACAGTGTTACACATAGATCATTACAATTATTTAAATTTTATTCTATTTGCCTTCATCGTAAAAATATAAATGGTAGTTGCAATAGAAATGACTGTTTATCCAAAAAGAATTGTGAAATGTACGTAATTAGAAAATCAAATAAAGAAGATATCAAAGAATTATAACATTTTATTCTTTCTTAAATGATGGCAACAGTTTTTATAGACTCACACCTATTACGTTGATTAATTCAATTCTTACCCTTACATCTCTGTATACTTTGACAGTTCCTTTGTAAAATGCACAATACAATGTACGTACTTACATACTGATGCTGTTATCATGTACAAATACATGGAATTATTTTATATCAGATAACCAAAGAAAAAAAGAAAATAATTCTATAAATTATATATGTATTTGAAACAAATAAAAAATTACAAATGCCGTAAAGTAGCAATCTTTGCATCTTCCTTTTTTGAAATGTTAACTATTAGTAAATTTTAATGGATAGAGAATTCTAAATCATATGACGAATTTTAATAAACACTCCACTGACCCGTTGTACGTGGTGAATTACAAAGTCACAAAAGCTCTAACATATGGTATTTATGTCAGATAATGCATTAATTGTGTTGTGTAACACTTCTAAATCTTTTTCCAGAGCAAGTGTTATGTCTCGAAAACATATTCCATTCAGTTTGTTTCCAATTTATACGGATGCTTTTACAAAAAGCATCACAGCAAATTTTTAAGGTTAATATCGCATACTTCTGTCTTATGAAACACTACGATTCAAATTACAAATTAGCATCACTTCAACTACACACAATATACATGCTCGAGCTTCCTTTTTATATATATGATTATTTAAAGTTGCATACGTCATCTGAAACAATCACTCGTCTTAAGGTTCTCATATTTGGTAAATGTAGTACATTGCTTACGTATACATGTATCTTTGGTCCCAAGAAATACAGATTTAAAGCAAACTTTGCATCTTTGTGTTCTGCGTGAAACTTTACAAAGAATGGTAATTCACTAATTCAGGAGATAACAATGTCACATAGTTGAATGAAATGTTTAAATCACCAGGAACACTTGTTGGAGTCTTCTGAAGCCTCGGT
The DNA here is from genome assembly GCA_029619315.2 of Dynastes maya. Classification (NCBI taxonomy): domain Eukaryota; kingdom Metazoa; phylum Arthropoda; class Insecta; order Coleoptera; family Scarabaeidae; genus Dynastes; species Dynastes maya. The sequence continues at coordinate 39,886,560 of JAROYE020000006.1, read as the reverse complement.
TCCGAGAGCTATTTTGAGCTTACAGTTCCTACATTTGAGCCCAAGGTTTTGCTAATTTACAATCTCATGTCACGTGTAGCTGAATTATTGCTATATAAATGTATATAATTACGTCAAATATTCTTAGATCTTCTTCATGGGCTTCTGTGACCATTCTAGTTTCAGAATCCAATTGTATCTGATATAGACGTTGTTTTATTACAGGTAAATTAAAAGTTCAAAATTAATCAAGAGAATATCATAACCTCAAAAGTACGTATACAAATTGACATGAACCGCCGCCTGCATTGTGATTGGTCGGTTGTATTTTTGTACAACCCAGTGGTAGCGCCATAATTTAACCAGTGTATAGTTTCGCCGTACACCAATTAATAATTCTGCTTTACACCGCTGTGTGAACGCTCGTATTTAATTACATTGTGCGAACATTCTTAATTCCTACCTTACCCCCGTGATGCCCTATGTGAACGCTACTTTAGTGATTCTTACCTAATAAATTATTGCAGCTAAAAGATTTTTGAATTAAAGTTTTCAGCACGCTTAATATTTGCCTTTATAAATCCTTTCACTCCCAAAATCCACCGGACCAACGTTAAATTAGTTAGCAGTCTTTGTTGAATTCCATCGCTTGCACTTCAGAGACCGAGAATTAATATCCCACGATTATGCCGAAAATGTCGAAACTAAAAAAGCACGCCGCAATTGTCTAACAAACCAATCAGCGCTCCGTCCGTTTTCCGAGTTATTCCAGAGAGCGAAAAGTTTCCGTGGCGATGCGCGATTCCGTAACGCAAAGCATTTCCGGCGTGTCTTCCGTCGGCACCCTACCCTACATCGCCGGCGCGTTTCGCTCTTGTTTTATTATCATTTCATTAAGCGCGAAGCCGCCAACTTTGTTGCCGAACGTTCCTGAAGCGTCCAGGTCTATTATGTTCTCGCGCCGATGATGTCGACGTTGGTTATAGACTAAATGAATTAGCGTGAAGTGAAAAAAGAGGAAGAAGCGCCAGGAAATTTCTTGTTTTAGCAAATATTTTCCGCATTCAAAACGTAATTCACGCAAATTAGTTGCCTGTTGGCATACTTTCGCAACGCGATGGTGTTTATCGCGATGAAAGATGAATTTCCTCACTCATTAACGTTTCACGCCGGAAAACGTTAGCCCTATTTCGCTGCTACGACTTCCGATTATTCAGACTCAGAAGCTTAACGATCTCAAACCTCAATGCAATGAAAATTCCAATGAAAATGATGATGACTTTTGAATGTTTATCGATTTGGTTCGCGTTATTTTAATATCCTACACGCAGAGGAATGTTTACTTGTGTCCGCCTGAATTCGAGATAATTACTGTTTCAATTATCCATAATACAATTACTGTTTTAAATTAAAAGAAATATTTTCTTAGTGTTTTTTCTCCACCTAAGAGAAGTATATACTTGCAATGAAATAATTGTATTTCTTTGTTTAAGACATTTCTTAACTTAAGTTAAGAAAATTTTGCAGAAAATTTGAAGAAAGGGGTTCTTAGTATAGGTAAAGAAAGCGTTTAGGTATTGTTCATAAATCAATAGTTTCATTTTCTTAAAACAAAGCATTTATTTACTTAGAATTCTTGCACTTACCTTGTTTAAAACAGTATGACATATCCATACATAATGCAGTAAATTATTCACAATGCTTGTGATTTTAAAAACGCTAAGGCAGGTTGCCTACAGAATAAAGTCCAAACCAAAGGAAAAGTGCTTAGGAACAGTAACCAAGATAATGCTGATATATAACTCATGGTATTGATGGAATCACTCCCGGCAAAAACAATGTGAGAAGAGAAAAGCACTAACGCTCTTTGCTCCTGCCCACATTGCCGTTCATCTCTCAGTTTATGCTATTAATCTTCAAAAACAGCACTGAAATATTGCCAAGAGATATCGTCATGCCGTCCTAGAAAGTAACGACAGAAACCGGAATGCTGATGCCATACTTATCCATAGAATGATATAACCTTTAACGTACAACGTTTCGTAAACATTTTCAAAAGATACCGGTTAATGTAATTTGAATATTTTCTTAGCTGAAAACTAAATGATTTACTTGGAAGAAACGTTTCTCTGTCTTTTTTTTGATTTTCTAACCCCGAGAAAATATTTATTTAGTACAAATAACATTTCAAGAAAATTATTTTCTTGAATAGAGACTGATTTTTGCAAGAAAATTTAATTTCTTCATGAAAGAAACCGTTTCTTTGCATGCAGTTGAATTAAAAGGATTTTATTTAAAATCCAAAATTCCATTTTAGCTTATATTACGCTTTTTATAAATCTGCTAAAGAAAGATAAACACTGACCTCCTAATGTAGCCATTAAAATAATCAAGAGCTTCTTACTCGATGTTCTTGCTTGACTTACCTTTTACCCAACACCTTGGCTTCGTTGCAAAAGCTCTCACTAAGGGTTATGATAAATACTTTATAGCATTTTATCCACTTTTCATCAACAATCAGTTAAGAAAGTAAATCGCAATTGTATGTTGGTTTTGTATAAATTGGGCCTTTATTTTACTTCTTATACTATAAAAAAACATGCCAAAAATTGCAGCGTCTTTCTAAAAATGCATCTTATCCATTCGTAATGTTATTTCAAAGTTAGTTTATCTTAATATGAACCTTAAAATCTCAGAATTTAATCATAACTCTGGTGTATTGTTATTACAAGAAAATGTTATCAGTTTATTTTATCTGTTGCGACAACATAACGATTGAAACGCTGACTTTTATTAATAAAATAATGAATTATGATCCTGTATGCTTTACTCATTATATTGTTGAAAAATATGTCTTCATTAAATTTAATTGTTTTTGCAGCGATTCAATATGATTTTAAAGATCCAATGAATATACCACTAGTTTTCCTAAATATGCAAGACTCATTTTAGAGTCTATTGTTTTCTATATTGTTCTTGCTTCACGCTTTGGCATTTCTTTTTGGCCCATGAAGGGGCATCGTTCAAATCTAAAATATGTTATAGTACCTGTTTAATTATAAAGCAAAGAATGAAAATATTTATCTAACGAAATGTATATATTTTTTTTATTATTGAAGTACGGGGTGCATTCAAGTTATAACAGCTCCGATTTTTTTTTTCTCAGAACTGATAGATAGAAACATACGGTTTGTTTTAAAATAAGCGAGCACTCTTTGTCAATGCGTGACAGAGATGGCAGCACTGTACGGCACACAGAACCTTTAGCGGCAGCGGTGAGAGTGAGAACTGTTTTTGATACTTCAAATAGCGACGTTTTCATTACAAGATCAGCGTGTAATCATTCGTTTTCTTCATTTGTGTGGTGTGATACCGATAGAAATTCATCGCCAGTTGAATGAAACATGTGGTGATGGTGTCATGGATGTGTCTAACGTGCGTTCGTGGCTGCGACAGTTCAAAGAAGGCAGAACGTCATGTGACAACAAACCAAGACAATCTCGGCCTCGCACAAGCTGGTCTGTCGACATGATCGAGCGGTGGAGAAAGTTGTTTGGGGGGATCGCCGAATGAGTGTGGAACAGATCGCCTCCAATGTTGGCATTTCCGTGGAATCTGCGCATACAATCCTGCATGACGACCTGAAAATGCGAAAAGTGCCCCCCAGGTGAGTGCCACGAATGCTGACAGACGATGAAAAACACTCTCCGTGGCCGCACATTCACCAGCCGTGTCGCTATTGCATCAGCGATTTTCCAGTGGTCAAAACAGATTCCTAAAGAAGCGTTCGCAGCGGCCATGGAATCATGTCGTCGACGTTGTGAAAAATGTGTACGGCTGCAGAGAGATTACGTCGACAAGTGACACAAGTTTCATAGTTTTCGTGTAATTAGTTAGTGAGAAAAAAAATCGGAGGTGTTATAACTTGAATGCACCTTTAGGATTACCTATAATGTTTTTGTGGCCGTTTGTTTGCCGAAATGAATTTAATACAAATGGACCAGTCGTAAGCATTAACCCAGGAGACCTATTTTGAACTAATTACAAAGAAAGAATGTTAGCATAGACTTCTAAAACCGAGAAGGCAAAAATGGTAGACTATCAAGTTTCAAGGAAAGCAGTGGCTCAAATTTGCAAATGAATCTAAGGAGGCTGCAAGATTCACATACACTGGTTGAATAAGGAATGTTCTTCTATACTTGAAAGGTTTGCAGAACCAATAATTTTTTATGAAAGATGCCAACTACATGAATTTGGAATATCAAAATGGTACAGCGATCATCATCCTGTGCCATTCCAATTAAAAAGTAGTTTTTTTTTATTATAGGCCACAGGAATGGTTGTTACAATTACAATATTAGCGGATTAATCCATCGCAAATGGATTAATCTACCCATCTACATTGACCAATGAGTTCTATTGTAGACCAACAATATAATTCTGAAGTTCACCGAGTGGGGCGAATTCCAGAAGTTCATTTAGCGAGGTCCTTTTCAAACTCAAGCAGAGAAAATCCAATTCTGTAGATGGCGGGGCAGTGGCAAAATATGTACTCAACTGTTTTCTCCTCTTCCAGGCATAAGCACTCTTCCCCTTGCGCGATCCCCATTCTGTGTAGGTGTTCCCTTAATCCTGCATGGCTAGTAAGACTTGCTATTAGAGACCCTACGGACTTTCTGTCAAGCTCTATAAGCTTATTGGTTCTATCTTGGCGGGGCAACGTAATGCCCTCACACGAGATAGACCTGTGGGGTCATCCAGGTTCAAAACGCATCTTGTTCGGCTCAGTAGGTAAAATGCATTTCGGCAGTGAAAAATACGTCAACTAGTTCTAGCAAATGGACAAATGACACAATGTACAGAGTTTGTACAGAGTTCTATGTGTTCAAGCAATTGTTATAATTTATTTGAACTACAACATATTTTAACAGAACTATACTGCTGGTTAGGTATATCAAAATTCAAGAAAAAATTTCTTGATAGACTATAGAAACAGAACAGTATGGCGTTCTTTTCATAATAATAATAATAATAATAATAATAATAATAATAATAATAATAATAATAATAATAAATCCATTTATTCCATAATGCAATAGCATAGAATGCGTCAAAAAATTGTAAATATAAATATTGTAAATATAAATATATTAATTATATTCTCATGAATTATCCCACAATCAAAATTAGCTTTTTGCAGAAATGAAATGTGTCGTAATGTGAAGAACAACCTTTAACTAGGTAATTTTAAAGGATTAAAGTAGTAGTAAGCTTCAATGTTAATCAAAATTGCACAAAACCTATTATTTCAAATAATTTACACAATAGATTATGGAAATTAAAGCTTATAGATAATATTTCAAGAAATTAGAGAAATATTATGATCGTTTGTTTTTATGCGTTCACCCAACTACCTATGTCCACCCGTTCAACTCCAAACTCCCTCTATGTTCTGTTTCGATGTCTCCAGTCTTTTCATTGCCTACTATCTAGGTGGCAGGGGTGTTAGGAGATTATTATATGTCCAGTCAACGATAAGATTGAATACATTTCTCACCTGTACATTTTCTTCATATCCTAAATCTTCAATTTTAATGTAATATTTCCTACAAAAATTTACAGTATACATTCAGTCGTATCTCTGTCCTAATACCGTAAATTAATTTATTTATGATCAAGAAGTGGCCATGTCCGTTGGCAAAATTTAATATTCGAAGATTGTTTGTAGTGTCATATATCTGAGACCATAGAGTAACCTTTCAAAATGATGAACCTTTTATCCTAAAAATTTTCTTTTTCTAAATCTTTTTCCCTATTTTAAAAATCTATTTTTAAAATAGGGAAAATTGAAATTTAATATCAATTTGAAATTCGAAAGGCCTAATAACCTAATTGGCCATGGTAACAATCGCTATCGCGAACAAAGGAGTCAAGTGACGCTTATAATTTTCTCAGTTTAGGTCAAATGGCCGTTGTATCTACACGTATATGTCTAAATGTTCTTTTACAAGTGTCTTGTGATTAAATTCAACGTTAATTACGAATGAGAGTCAAGTTTGGCAGTTTAAAAGATACGGAGGGTTCGTGTTTATATTGAAACGTTACAATTTGAGGTTAGTTTTCTCTTTTCAAGTTTAATTCTTTTAAAACATAAATAATGGAGGTAAATTCGTATTTAAACTGTCGAAAAAGGGACACTCCTAGATCTACAAACCGTACAATTAATTAATTTATTTCGATAAATCAATTTTTCTCCTTGCTTATAACATTGCAGTATACATATATTCGCGTAAAGAATCTACGTCAAACAGTCCGTAATTGGTAGCAAGTTCCGCGAGACCTAGAATAAATAACAATTAGTGACTAAGTGAGTTACCAAGCATAATGTAACCAACCACCCGCTGGATATACTAATTATAAAGTTCTTTCTGTTGGGAACCACCGAAGCGAACTTTGTTTCGTTTGCGTGCGCCGAGTTATGTCGTTATAATCACTTGAGGACTTTACGTTTGTTTAAGGTTCCGGGCAAAGATTCTCAACTTTTCGGTTACGTCTTCGCCTGTGACAAGAAATTCAAATGAAACGATGTGAAACGTTAACGATAGAATACATTTCAAATTGTTAAATGACATACAAGCAATAAATTCTTTAGCATCTTAGGGAATACGAAGGATTTGAATTGTGCGGCAATAGGGATAAATTGGACTTGCAAACTTCATGTTGATTGATACAACGAAAAATAGGTTAATATCGGGCTCAGTCTGTTGTGATAACGTGAATCATGCTAGAAGTGGCAACAAAAAGTGAGTTATAAGTGTACAAGCCAAAGTTTGTAAGACTCTATACAACACGTGATTGTATGATTGATAACCAGAGAACGGTAAAATTGTATGGGATGACGTCAGCCGCAGCAGAGCCGTATGCAGAGTATGTGATGTAGGCGGCGATTCTTTCAAGATCGGGGAATCAGTGAATGGAATGCAGTCGTACTATTCGCATCGAATTTTTTCCTCAAATGATTCTGCAGATATTTATTATGTCTATCCTTTATTTCGTTATTGGGTTTTTAAGGTATTTATTTTCCATATTAAACACTTAACAGCGACGATACAATATTTCGAAAGTCGACATATAAAATTGAGAGACGCGTTCAATACATTAATGTATGTACCGTATGTAAGTGAGTTTATTTCCTTTTAATTTCAAACTTTTTATTGGTTTTTCTACGTAACTTTATTTTCTATATGTTCAATTGTATTTAAAATACATAAAAGGAATTTCTGATTATTTTTTTGGTTATGGGAACGGATTATCTCTATTTCCTTTATTTCTTATAGGAACATTTGTTTCCAGTTACGAAATTTCGGATTACGACATGTTTTTGGAAAAAATTAATTCCTTTCCGTTGTATTTGGATTTTGTATTTCTCATGCAGACAATTGGTTTAGTGCAGTGGTTCTCAAAGTGTGGGTCGCGACCTCCCGGGGGGTCGCGTTAAAGAACTGAGGGGGTCGCGAAAGGATTTCCAAGATAAAAGAAAACGCCTTACTAAGACCATTTTTCGAAACGTAAATGAAAACATATAAAAAAATAATGCCTTAACACTTAACTAACCTAAGTTTTATCGTATATTCAGGAACATAAACTTGACTACTCGTGCACCTTGTGGAACATAAACGAAAACATTAACACTTTTATACATGAAAAAATTACAAAGTAAAAGAATCTTAATGCGATGTATGTGCTTGTTTTTCAAAAACTAGCATCTCAAATCTGGGCTCTGTATTTGATACACACACAATGATATTATTTTCAAGTTCGAGACGCAGAGCTGTTGCTTCAAGTTATGCAAACTGATTTGCGTATCTGCAAAAACATGTTCAGAATGTATCGCACTATACTTAGTTAAATCTTCCATGAATTCTTGAATGCACTGGAATGAATTAAACTTCTTTTTCCCAATTGAAGTCGACCATAAATCAAGTTTTTTTATAAATTCGTTAATTTTATCCGTGGCTGCTATTATATTAACACTGCAGCCTTGCAAGCTATTATTCAAAATATTTAAGTGTTCAAAAATATCAGCAAGGAAAGCCAGTCTAAGAAGCCAAAGAGGACTAGAAAATAGGTTCTCATATACCGATGTTTCATCATGCAAGTACATCAAAAGTTCTGATTTTAACTTGAAAATTCTTTTCAAGACGTTACCCCTCGAAAGCCATCTTACTTCTGCGTGATAAGTAAGATTTACATATGAGGAACACATGTCTTCACAAATTTCCCCAAGTCTCAAAAAACAGTACTGAAATATTTCCTGGCGCCACCTAGCACCAAGAGAGTCATGCCGTCCTAGAAAGTAGCGACAGAAACCGGAATATAGATGCCATGCTTACCCATACAACGATATAACCTTTAACGTACCTACAACGTTTCACAAACACATTCAAGAGGTACCGGTTAATGTAATATGAATACTTTCTTAGTTTGAGACTAAATGAAGAAACATTTTTTTTTCTTGGATTTTTTGATTTTCTAAACCCCAGAAAATATTTATTTAATATAAATAAAATTTCAGGAAAATTATTTGCTTATATTAGACATTTTTATAGTCTTGAAATAAACATATTTTCTTAAATAGACTGATTTTTGCAAGTAAATCTAATTTCTTGATGCAAGAAACCATTTCTCTGCGTGTACGATTTAAGATAATTGAATTATTATATCGAGATTAAAAGTTCAACAATGTCTTCAATATTTCCTCCATCTTTCGCCTTTTGGCGTTAACAATAACCATCCAATGTCACGCGTGAATGTAAAATTCCCCGGTCGTCCATAGAAGAAAAGACCTTCTAATTAGCACCCTCTAACGGGCGAGAAATACATCTGAAACTTAGCCGCGCGGTAATTATTATTTATTCCACTTTGTTAAGTCGAAAGTTGCGGACGATAATAGAACGTCGGGAATAGTAGTAGGGTATACGGCATTTTCGGCCAACTTTAATCATTAACGGTTGAAAGAACAGGGCCCCTCCGTTTGAATTATTTTCGTTTTGTTTTGCTGCGGGACCCACCTTCGGCTCTTGCAACCCTACCATGGCCGTGTAGTCTTTCACTACTCTTTCCCATACAAACAAGCGTAATGTCTCACTATCTTCCGGCTTTCCTTCACGCCACTCATGTACGGTGCTAATTACGATTACACATGAATGGCGCTGGAATTCCCTGTGAAGAAGGTGATTTATGAACGTTTAAGGGGAGAGAAAGACCAGCCGGAACGAGCTATCCGGGGAATAATCGTCTACTACAACATAATGTGAGGTAGTTAGCGGGTTTTTATCAAAATAAGAGGAGTACGAAAGTGTGCTGATGGAATTCTGTGCAATTATGAGGTTTTATGTGTGGTTATGGCCGCATACTTTCTACTCTTTGTAATTATCTGATGTATATGTATATGCGGAAAGAGTTTGTAAAACTTGTCTGCTTCAAACCAACCGTTAACTTTTGCATGAACCCTTTCGTTAAAAAAAAAGATACTTAAGAATGAATCACAATAACATTATTACAATAATTAGTTACCCATAGTTCCTTATATAAATTTTTCTAATATGTATAATTTTATTTTATTACATTATGTTATACAGGCTGTCTCACAAGGAACTGCATCGATCGATATATGAGAGAGTATACATTGGAAAATTCTGAAAACATGGCAATATACTAAAGCCTATATGTACTATTGAACTAACATGTTTTCAATTATCTAAGACTTCCGGTTATGGCGGAAGTAGCTATCAACTTTGTTATTTTAAATAGAACAGCCTATATATTATTACATTTTTGAGTTCCTAGTTTAATTTTAAAGTTTGTTTGATAAGACAACTATGTTGCTATTTCTAGTGACTAACTTGAATATCTTCAAAGTTGGATGACATTTTTTTTTTGAAGAAAATTGAGTTACAATACACATCTTCCTAAATATCTTCAAAAGTATCCGGTTTAGATGCGTAATGAATACGATCTTTTAGTTTTCTTGTATGAGCAATTTAATAAGAAAAAGAAAAATACGTAGTTGTATTTAAAAAAATTAAGTTTCGAGACTTGCATTTGAAAGTTTAACCATAATTTCCAGACACGCTGTATAATGTTTTCGGAAAATTAATTCGGTTTCCAACCTTGCCGGACACGGTCAACAGTTCTACAAAATTTCAACACCTTCACGGTTAGAAAAGTTCAGATACACTCGTCCATCTATCAAACATTTTCAAAAAATCCAAATATTTCAAATATGGTTGGAAATAGCAACATAGTTCTTGTATCAAACAAACCTTAAAATTGAATTCGGAATTAAAAAATTTAATAATATATAGGGCATTCCGTTTAAAACAACAAAGTTGACAACTACTTCCGGTATGACCGGAAGTGTCAGATTATTAAAAATATTTTGGTTCAATAGTACATGTCGGTTTTAGTGTTTTCAGAATTTATTATTGTAAATGTAGGACATTGTTCCAGGATCTAAATGGTTGATAGATTTTCATGTCATCGGCATAAGCTAATACAGGACAGGATAGAGATATTAATAGGTCGTTAACAAAAAGCACAAATATAAGTGGTCCTAAATGCGACCCTTGAGGTACAGCAGATGATGGACGGAACTTAAAAGATTTACATACATTACAAAAGACATAATGCGATGTACCCGTTAAGTAGAAGTGCAAAACTTGCATCAGTAAAAAGCTTAATTCAAATGCTGACAACTTTTTGAATAGAATCCCATGGTCTGCTGAAATCAGTGTATATTACGTCAACTTGACTTTGGGTATCGAGTTGTTCATCAATAAACTGACACATGGAAATGAGATTTATAACAGTAAATCTTCCTCGAACAAAACCATGCTGAGTAGATGATACGTTAGGCATAGTGTTATGAAGCAGACAAGGATAAGTAACGCTAAGATTTTAGCAAAATTCGATATATGTAATTGATATCGGTCTGTAATTGTCAATACGGGCTTTATCATCATTTTTAAATACTAGACTTATTCTGATATGTTCCCATTGTATAGGGAAGGAAGAAGTAGCGATTGCTAAATTAATAATTGCAGTCAAAGGTTTTGCAAGTACAAATCTAGTATAAGAAAACTTGGTATTAAATCATTACCGGCAATGTCGCGCTGTTGAAATTTCGACATGATGCTGATTATTTCTTCTTCAGAAACATGTTGTAATGTGAAGGAAATAGAATTAGAATGGTCAAACGTTTCAAGGAAGTACGAACGTCAGACGTTTCAAGGAAAAACATTTTGGCAAATGCATCAACTATTTTTTGAGGAAAATCGATACGTATATCATACGAAATAGGGCGTTCGAGGTAATTAGATTTTTTGTCTTGTTTTTGTGTTTGCATAATTTAAGCTGTGAGCTACTTTTTGAACATCATTTTGATTTTTGTTTACTATACACGTTACTTATAACAATTTAAGTTTAATTTTAATCTATAATGGTTAACATTATAATTGATTAAAATTTATTTACCATTTTACTCTCGGTTTGTTATTTCCCCTTCCTTTCCAGCACCATGTGATTTTATATATGCTACACCTTTTAAACTGTGAGTCACTGTATATGAAATCAAGCTATTAATATGTATAAAAGAATTGAGTCGTTTCAAACTGGAAACTTTTTTTGAATAACCCTATATATTCGGCAACAATTAACACGAGTATCCATATCAGAATTTTGTGAGATCCACGTATGTAATATGAATGAAAAAATTAGGCATTACTATTTTCTATTTCAGTGAGAATTGAAACGCAGCCAAAAACGTAAATTCCAACGAGAAAATAAGTTTCAAATAGATTCGTTTTCAATACTTCCTCTATTTTTCCAATATTAGAAACTTGTAACTATTTTGTGGAATCAAATAACTTTATGACAATTATATTTCTTATAAATTAAATTACTAAGGTGCCTTTAACAAAACTGGTATAGTTCAAACAAAGTCATTATTTTATTTGAATATTCTCCCAACTACTTTTACCAACTAGTATCATACTCTACTTATAATTTCGTAAATGTTCCGCGTTTCCAGTCCGCAGTGTTAAATTTCATGCATTATTATAACCGTTAATAGGATTGGAGTCTACTTCAATAAAGTAACATGCTATGTACCGAGTTCAGCAAATAGGTTTCGTCACTATTCGCCTAGAATTTGTTCAGTATACATACGGATAAGTATAATATATAGACTTGCATCGTACGAAAGCGAAGTTAACTAATTGTAAGTTTCTGGAACGCAATGCACGATGACAACGACCTCTTTATTAAAGGCCGTATATTGTACGCTTCTAAAGAAGGAGAGAGAAGTAGAGGAAATTATTTGAAATCCTATATTGTGTTACACTATCTGGCGGTGGTATAATACACTTGTGCATGTAAGTATGTACAGTGATAGTAATAAGATCCTTTGAATTATTCAATTGAGACAAATTTGTGTTAAAAGCTTATAGTTTACTTTAGTAACTCCAGCAATGGGCTAGGCAATTAAATGCTACTTCTTTTGAACATTGTACATGCCACAGTTAGTTTAGAAATAAAGTTATTATGGGTATAGTTTGTAATTTCAAATAATTTTTATTACCACATAAAACTAAAATAATATGAAAAATATATAGAATGAAAAATAATTTTTCATTCTATTCATGAACAACTGCACAATATTTACAACTAAATTTCTTTCAAAAACATCATTTTTACGCATTTCCAAAAATATGCTGAACCCAACAACCTTATTTCAAAGTACACACAAGCAAAATATATTTTTATATAGCTTATTTATATTGAATGGTATTTTGTCGAGTGGAGTAATTCCAAAATTTACGAGAGACCGAAAAAAAACAACACGTTTTTCTTCCTTCTGCCAATTGACCGGAGCAAAGTGCGAAGTTTTTCAATTACTCACGACACTGTTGTCTTTGATTTCCGTAAGCCCTCCTGAGCGGCAGTCCAAAAATCGATCTCACTTACGAAGTTTGCCACGACTCGTTGTGGTTGAAGGCGTGTGTGCGTCAGAACAACGCAGTGTTTACACACCTCCTTGCCAAAAGAGATGAAATCAACAAAAATACATCCCATCTCTAAAGCGATGATTGTGAAAATATTTGAGTATGCAACTAATTTGCTAATAAACGCATGTTATTCTATTCACAAGCCAATTTAAGGATGTTGGTGGGTGTAGAAGGAAATTTTTGGTGATTCTTAGTAAATGATGTGCGTAATATCAATGATTTGGTTCTGTAAAAGGGTGTTAGAGTTGTTATAAGATTATCTACTTTCTTGTGATGCCACAAAGGAAAATGGAGAAAATGAAAATTTTAAACAAAAGATTCAATTTTTTTTGCCAACAGCTTCGCAATTCTGTGATCTTTCTTTACTTTTCTATAGTCATATAGTTATTCCCAGAAATAGTTCAAATTCTATGGCATTCTTGCCTCTTCCTTATAATAAGAGAATGTCTTGAAAGAAGCAGGGTCCCATTTAACTTTTTATTATTTTTCTACAGACTCTGTAGCAAGAAAAATGTTAATTTTGGTTTATTGATCACATATACAGCGTGTTCCACTAAGAGTGCGGACCGGCGATATCTTGGAAACTACAATATCTATTGTAATGTAAGTATGAATTGTAAGTATAAAAAAAAATTCCTTAAATCAATATGTTCATTTTATAAGATCACAGTAGGAGAAGACAATTTCACTTTTTTAAAATATAAAAATTTAATTTTTTCCTTTATTGTATTTTAAAATAGTTTACAATTGATTAATTTTTTATAATACACTACATAACGTATTTTAATTGGTTCGCATGTCACTATGGTGCAATTTTACAATTATCTTTACAATTTTCTGGTCACTTATGTATATTTGCTTGTTTTCTTTCATGGTGGTCCCCGTAGCTGGCCCGATGATGTGTTTTTGAACACGAAACCGGTCGCCTGATAGTTAATAGAATTTGTGAGAAAATTGGACCTGCTTTTTAAATTAGCTGGTAAAAGTTCCAGGATTAACTATAATTTTAAGCGCTTTATTAAAAAGCTTAAGTTAATTACGCACCACTCCGCTTAAAGATGGTTTGTCATATTGTGAATAATAAGTGTAGTAGGCGTTGCCGAATCATGTAAAACTAAACCTGCTATAACTTTTGCAGTTTTTACCCGAATTAAAGAAATGTGGACTTGTTTGAAAGGGCATTCAGCGCTGTTTTAGACGTAGCAATTTCTGCCACCCGTTAATGTTCAAGGAATCTACCAGATGGCGTTATTCCTAACTCTACGAGTTTTTCCCAATTATCTCTAAAAATTCAAATCTAACAATATGCTTTTCTTATATTGTGTTTGAAGAGTTTTGAGATTAAAGTACTGGTGAAAACCGCATAGTGATATCTTTTTTCCTTTTTCCAGATAACGAATGATAACTTTTACTCTTTTACACCCAAAATTGTATCGGTATTAGTTTAATATGACTGTTTTTGATCACTTTTCAATTAAAGGTAACAAAATCTAGTATGATTTGAATACAACATCAGAATTTAGCATGCTATGGGAACAATTATTTATTTGACAATTGCGACAAGTACATAGAATTTTAATGCGCACTGGCCCTTAAAGATTATTGCTTAGCCGTTGAATGATCAAAAATGTCGTTTTCTAATACAGAGGCGTATGATATGCTTGCAGTGTATTTTCAATGCTTTGAAAACGTGTGTTTTGTTAAACATGAATATGCCGTTAAGTATCGAGAAAGAAAACATTTCAGCCGAGAAGTATTCTAACGTTTTGCGACATGATTACGTAAAACAGGGTATGTTTAACATCGTGGAAATCACACTAGAACACGTGTAGCTAGAACTGAAGTCAATGTGATAAATGTTCTTGCGTATGTTGAAGTTCATCCTCACACAGGCACTAGAGAAATGTCTTCCGTTGTAGGTATAAGTAGGTATAAGTACATCAATTCATCGCACCCTAATAGACAATACATCACACCCATACAGATTTTGACCATAGACTCAATAATTATAATTGGTTAAAAGATATCTACCATAAAGATGCTGCCTTCCTACACTGCGTGTTGTGGACTGATGACGCTACTTTTGCTAATGATGGGCCGGTAAGTTTGCATAATATGCATTACTGGTCCAGAGAAAATCTTCATTGGATGAGAGAAATTGATCATCAACATAGGTGGAGTATAAATGTTTAGTGTGGCATTTTAGGTAATAAAGTTATTGGATCATCTATCTTTGAAGGCAACTTAAACAGCGAAACATACTTAAACATTTTATTTAACGAATTACCAATAAACGGGTACTCTAAAACTGTGGCACTGGAACACTGAAACAGTTCACTAAAACCCTTACCACAACACTTAATTCGTATTGACAGTACGAATTAAGTGTTGTGGTAAGGGTTTTAGTGAACTGTTTCAGAATTACCAATACTTTTAGAAGATGTTTCGTTGGAATCTCGAAAAACACGGTGGTTTCAGCAAGCACGGTGGTCATTCATTGAGGATGCATCAACCATTGATCAAGCTGTCGATGAATTTTATAATGTTTTGTACAAGGTAATTAACCGTTCAGTTCCTCTATACAGTCAGAATAGTTCTTCTCATCCTCCGTGGTTTACTACAACAATTCGACAAAACCTAAAAACTAAAACCTTCTATCATAGAAAATGGATACAAACTAAAAGTGAGATTTTTTACATGAGGTTTAGAGATATCAGGAGATTAGTTAAGCAACAGATTCAAGAAGCTTACAACGCTTACATGTCAAGAATACAAAACACAATTAAGCAAAATCCGAAAGAGCTGTGGCGGTATAGTAATAGACTAAAAGGTGTTTCACGCATACCAAACACAATCACTGATGGGGATGTGGTATATCAGGATCCCCAGGAAATTGTTGACGCCTTTGCTAGTAAATTTTCTTCTGTTTATCTGCCACACTCCAGCAGAGCAATCGAAAATGTATTTAGCAACATACCATCTTTTGAAGTCAAGCCTGTGAGTGAGACTGACCTGCTAACTATAATGAGTCATCTAGCAAATACGGACACAGCTGGTGATGACCTCATCCCTAGTTTTTTAGTGAAGGAAGCACGCATAGTACTTGTCAAACCACTCTTGCTTCTTGTCAACATTTCTTTGAGATCTTCTACCTTTCCTAGGCGCTGGAAACGAGCAAGAGTTACGCCAGTTCTTAAGAAGGGAAGCAGCACTGATGTGACTAACTATCGTCCTATATCTATTTTATCTAACTTCGCCAAGGTATATGAACAACTTTTATATTTTTCTATATTCAACAATGTACAGCCGTATATATCTGCGAAGCAACATGGTTTTATACCTAGAAGATCTACAACAACTAACTTAGCGACAGTTACACAATTTATAAGTGACACACTGGATGATGGAGGGCAAGTCGATGTTATATACACGGATTTTTCTAAGGCCTTTGACAGAATTGACCATGATATTATGCTCTTTAAATTAAGTTCTTTTGGCATGTCACCTCGCCTTCGAGATCTGATGGAGTCCTACTTAAAAAAGCGGTCATGTTATGTTTTCTATAATGGCTTCAGCTCATGTGAATATGCTATTACGTCAGGTGTTCCACAAGGATCCAATTTAGGACCTTTGCTCTTTGTGCTTTTCCTCGACGATCTGCTGGAAGCGTTGACCTGTGACACCTTAGCTTATGCAGATGATGTGAAGGTGTACGCAAGAATTGATTCCATTAATGATATGGTTAATCTGCAAATGAGTATTGATTACGTATTCCACTGGTGCCAAGAAAATAGTCTTATGTTAAATGAAGCAAAATGCACCTATGTAACATATACTCGCAAAGTAAAAAGCTTGCCTACTACGTACAGTTTAACCGGTTACCCGCTGCAGAGGAGCGAGACCATAAAAGACCTAGGAGTTATCTTTGATAGTCAACTATCCTTTAAACAGCATGTTTCGCAGATGTGTTCCTCGGCCGCAGCCATGTTAGGATTCATCATACGATCTTCGAAATACTTCACGAATCAACATCTTCTGAAAACGCTGTATAGAGCATTTGTCTTAAGCCGGCTAGAGTATGCTTCCATTGTATGGTATCCTTACTATCAATCCTACGAGGATTCTATTGAGAGAGTACAGCGAAGGTTCCTGAAATTCCTATCTTTTAGGATCGGCAGTATATATCCAGTGAGGGGTATAGACTATGCCACATTATTGGAACGACATGCGGTCCGGAGTATTTCGGAAAGAAGGCAAATTTGCAGTGCGCGGTTTCTCTACAAACTTATTGACAATCAAATCGATTGCGCCATATCTGCTGTCAAAAATTAATTTGAACGTTCCTCGTTTGTCTTCGCGTAGTGTTCAATCGTTTCGGCCTTTAACTGCAAGAACTAATGTGCTGCTGAAATCGCCAGTTCAAAACATGTGTGTGAATGCAAATAAATATTATGCAGATATTTTTGTCGGTGACGCTATGCATTAATCGGTGGAGTATATATATATTATTTTTTTTTTCTATTATTTTTCAGTTATCTTTTATTAAGTATCATATTTTGTTTTGTCTTTGTATTATGTGCACATGTATTCGTATTATTATTTCGTCCTGTAATTGGGGTATCCTGTTGGGCGAATAAAGTTTATTATTATTATTATTATTATTATTATGACGGCTGTCCAGGTCATTGTTTACGAATCGTCCGTGACTATCTTTATAATACGTTTCCATATCAGTGGATTGGAAGAGGATCTATTTTTCTATGGCCAGCTAGATCCTCAGATCCGACTGTGTTTGTCTTTTATTTATGGGGAAGGATAAACGATCTAGTTTACCAAATATGTCCTACAACGAAAGCTGATTCAAGCGATTCATAATGATATCACCAGCCTACGAAGAGTAGAAATCGAAGCAGCCGTTATTAGCATCCGTCGTAGACTAAATCTGCGTATGAATAATGACGGCAAACAGTTTAAACATTTAAAATAAATTTATGTTATTGTTCATTTTCATTTCAAGTAACACTATATTATGTACTATTGGTACTGTCTTGGTTTTGCATTGTTGTCATTTATTTGTTTATTTTGTAACTGCTTCATCTTGTTATTGTTATCATTCCTTTGTTTCTTGGCCAACTAAGATAAGTTTCGATATTATTAAGTAGGTATTTGTAACTAATAGGGAAATTATTACTGATAATGATATCACTATGCGGTTTTCGCCACTACTTTAAAACTCTTCAAACACAACATAAGAAAAGCATATTGTTGCGTTTGAATTGTTAGAGGTAATTGAGAAAAACTCGTACAGTTGGAAATAACGACATTTGGTATATTTCTTGAACATTAACAGGTGGTACAAAAAGCGCTAAATGCCCTTTCAAACAAGTCCACATTTCTTTAATTTGGGTAAAAACTGCAGAAGTTATAGCAGGTTTAGTTTTACATGATTCGGCAACGCCTACTACATTTATTATTCGCAATATGGCAAAACGTCTTTAACCAAAGTGGTGGGTAATTAACTAAAGTTTTTAATAAAGTATTTACAATCATAGTTAATCCTGGAATTTTTACCGACTAATTTAAAATTTACTGTTGACCCTGGCAACTGAGACCCCTAGCGCTCATGTTTGGAATTTAAAAATATTTAAATTGCATTTCTCTTTGCCACTTTAGTTATGAAATTTTTTTCCCATCACTATAGCTTTTGTAGTTTCCAAGATTTCGCCGGTCCCCACTCTTAGTGGGACACGCTGTATATCCTTCGCGATATTTCCTAATGGCCAATTGTTTGATAGTAATGCAATCTATCTATGAAACTATTGCACGAAAGTATAAAACGATGTCTGAATATTTTATGAGTTGTATCACTGAAACTATGTCGAATTTCAATTAGAATAGGCCGACCCAATCGAAAATTCATCAATTTTTCAGGTCAAATTGCTACTGTTTTTACCTCACCTTCACAATAAAATTACCATAGAATTCAATCTATTTCATGCATTTTTTTGTATCGTAAGGCATTGGGTTCACTACGAACGTAAGAAGTATATTTTAAAAATTAGAATCGTAAATATCGAGATATTTAAGGTGCTACTGTAGTCGTTTATTATTGATTGTTTTGTTTAAGGTCAATTGATGTAAGAAATGAGATATGCAGAAATAGCATTTGTGACGATCTGTTTTTCAAGTTACTCGGTTGCACACATCTAAATCTTATACGCGGAGAAGCAAAACTTATCTTCGTTCGCGGTGTGCATGCTCGACCTGCCTTGTAGTTACCTCCGATATATAAGAAAGCCTAACAGCTCTGACATCAGCAGGCTATGACGTATATTGGTTTAGGTAAACGATCAGCCATATTTATAGTTTTGACATTTACACGTTCAGACCGTTTCTTGCGTTTTGAATTGGTTTATCCAAATTATATTGGTTCTATTTGAAAAAATACTGTGTAGTGATATTTCCGTACTTTGTTGGTGGTACCTGTAATGTTTTTCTAGTATTACATAAGCGATAAAACCTTTTCTAAAGCAATAAAAACGTGATTCGGGCGGTTTATTTATAGTACTGTGGTAGTATACTAGGCTTTGTGAGTTACACTTTGTATAGGAAAATTTATTATTTATTTTTCAACAGCTACAGAGTCAAGAACCGGTGAAACTATAACTGTAGGTTTAAAAAATCCTAGGCTTAAGAAATATGCTATTTCAACTCAATTCACTAACTGTCCGTTGTATTTGACAAAAACCGTGAAGATTTTATTGTTCAAATAGTTTTTTATTCTTACGTTATATTCCATAAAATTATTTTTGAACACGAAGAGATGTTTTTAAATGTGTGTAATAAACGTTCTGTTTTAATACAATATATTTTAAATTGTATTACCGAACAAAACCGTTTGGATATTGATATATGTAAATGTCATATTCACAGCAGTGAGCATATTGCAACAATGATAATTTGTTCTACAAATACCCTACTTAAAAATTATTATGGGAAAAGTAATGATAGGTTAGGTAAAACACCACATAATAGGAAATTAAAGACTCTGGTTAAATAGCATGTGTGTAAATTTTCTCGTGAAATTGAACAAAAATTCGAATAAAATTGCAATCACTGTGTCATTTCAACCTTAGTTTCGTCCAAAGACATACACAATTACAAATAATAATAATTAGTCGATTAAATACCAACCACAAATACATCTTTCGCAAAAACGGTGCTCAGTTACGTGTTTGGTTTTTGCATTGAAGCTTCGTTTTTCCAAAATAAAATCGAATGTGTTGTGAAGAAGGGCTCAATTGACGACTGGTATCCTCTTTAAACTGGAAGTGGTTCAAAACTTATAGATAGGAATGCAAAAAAAAACAATTCCTTTACCGTTTAGGCTAATATCGTGCATGGCGATACATCACCTAAACAGTGTGACGTCATCGAAGAGCGCCGAGACCTTGTTGTTTCAGTGGTAACGCCCATACGCAATCGAACGATTTGCGTAAACTTTTATTGTACAACACTATGTTGTGCAAATTCATTGAAAATTTCGATAATTTTTCATGCAGTTGGTTCGCGTTTTTTGACTGGCATCTTGTTATTAAAAATGTCTACAGAAGCAGGCAATTATAGTTGCATGCACTGCAAATGATTCACCTCCAAAAAGAAAAACAAAGCAAAGAATTTGGACTGGTTAAAAGAATAGGCGTTTCTTGTAATGAAAATTTCTTGTTGATATTGATGAAAACTATAATATACTGAAATGTGGGATAAATTTGTGAAAAATTTGAATTTTTGCAATTTAGTTTAAATTTTCTGAATTCTTTGTGGGATCGGGAGTATTCCTTGTATGTAATGAAAATCGTATCAGAGAACTGCAACTATCTTCTCCTCTAGACGATAAAAACTATTGGAAATGATTACACCTCTTATTATTAAGAAACTGAATGCAACAATGAGAGAAGCGATAACGCACAAACAAAGGCTCTTTGCTACTTTACGATTTCTAGCATGTGAATTGATTTTTGAAGATTTAAAGTTTGTAACCGCTTTCCCTGCACAAACCCTTGGAAAAATTATCATTGAAACATGCGAAGCTTTAATAAATGTTTTGAAAGACGACATAAAGGTAAGTATTGTATTTACTTCTTTTTGATTTTATATAATAATACATAGGTACTAATCAAATAAACTATGTTATTTAAATCACACAACGTCCTGTTGGCGAAGGTACAGTGAACGGTGAAGATCGATTTGTATAAGGTAAAGGTTGACTTGAATATGACAAATTGGAAGATGCAGCTCGTGATTGTGGTAAAGATTGATTTGTGTTCTGTAAAGGCTTATTTAAATAAAAATTTGTGAATTACCACAGAATGCCTGTGAAGAGTGCCTAACTGTCCTTCAAAAAGTATGTCGTTAATACTTTTTTTCGCATAAATTTGTTGATCTGGCCTAAGCTTTAGAAAATCCATAGCTGAATGTTTTGCTAAAATTTCAGCGTTAGAATTTTGGCTTCATTTTGGCTTCAAAAGTTTTCATTACAAACAATTCAAGGAAGAAGCACATCGCAATCAGCAAAATTTTTTGAATTACTTTATTTATTCTGGAGCAGTTCCATGGCAAGCAAAAATATTCCAATTTTAATAATAATATTGATCTATTTCAAATTAATCCCGAAAAAGCGTGACGCGTTGGCCAGCATATCCGCTGGAACTTCTCGCACCACTCGTATGGTGTGCGGCAAACTTGGATTTTACGATAAATCCTTTTTCAAGGTCCAACGATGTATTAATTCCAAAAGAAACGGGAGGGCCTGTACTCATGCATTTCGGCACAAGGGCGCTATATGACCGAAGTGATTTCAAAGCCTAATTTTTTTCATTTATACTTAAACTTCCACTCTTTATGAACATTTTGACATAATAAAAAATTTTGTTTGCAATTATTTTTGGAGTATTATCATTCTAAAATCCATGCGTTCTTTCTGACGGACCCTATATAAACTGTTGTACCGTCATGTTAGACGTACCTCAATGCATGTAGCTGAATAACGCTCACCACGCGCTAATCATACCGATTATTATAATAGCGATATTTTTAACATTGCAGTTATGTTATTATGCGTATTGATTACAAATTTAATGTGCAATCTTCCATGAGAATCAGTTGTAATTTACAGAAGGGAAAAAGCTACAAATACAGCTTGCATAAACATCCCTAATAAGTAGCTTATACGATAATAATCGATGTCGATGTCTACTCCCCACATTTTTACGAAAATTTAATTCAAAATCTTGTGCAAACGATCCTAAAATAACAGCGTATCGTCTTTTTTCCGCTGTAATTTTAAACGTAGGTACGGCTATAAATAACTTCAATATGGAGTGGATATAGCGTAATATATACCTCTCTTAATTTTTTATAGCTTATAATGGTTACAGGATTTCAACTTTGAAAAACTACGAAAAGTCATCGCTATCATGCAATTACGTATTGGGTTACTAATAGATATTAAAAATAGAACACGATAATGGGGAGAATTATTATTTCGGGGATAAAATGTTTGCCACCCTCCAGGCATAGGCCGGGCGAAAGGTTTTAAATAAAAGCAGACATTCCGATGATTTATATTGCGCAGAATTTACGTTCGCGTAACGGAATTAATTATTTTGTTTTGGGTACGGCAATATGAGAATCAGAATTTAACTCGTTTAATCTCTTTGTGTAATTTTTTTTGCTTTTTAATATCGACTTCAAAACACAAATTTTAAGCAATGAAATCAGTTTATATATGTTTCTCTTTGTATCTTGCCAGAAACTACAGCTAGAAAACATTCTATCAGGTGTTAAAAAATTGTGCTAGTACATGTTATCTATGTGTATTGTAATGTTCAATATTTACAACAACATCTAAATTTGGCTGTCAATCTAGAACGATTAGGGTGTTCAGGGTAGCCACCCGATAGTAACGGAAAGTCCCTCTAGCTGGTTAAAAGGTAATTTTCCAAGCCACAATTTCCCCCCTGGCCGGGGAGCGGAGGTATTACAAATAATATATAAGTCCAGATAACGACGATCGTAGGGTAACGTAAATAAAACTCCATCTTCTCCAGTTGTAAATCGTCAAAATTAATGAAAATGTCATCTAAAACAGACAACAGGGTATATTCAAAGGTATTTCAAACATCATTCCGTAAATTAAATCTTTGTCTTAATGTTATTAAGTAAATCGTTAGTAAAATTTCACATTTAAACCTTGTCAGTCGGAATTTATGTCATAGTCATCTAATTTTAGTCATCTGGTAGCGTTACCGCATACATTCTCTTATGCTATTTCTATAAATAACTTTCTTTCATCGTAATGCATCAAAAAATGTACATCATCAAAATTAGTCGTGGAAGTAAACAATCGCTATCGCGATTAAATAAAGAGGGATAGGGTCGCCAGAAAATTCATCAATTCTGGTTAGACTTTTGTTAAATTAACTAATGTTTCGACTACGGTCCTAATTTAATGTGTTCGATAGTATAATTTCAAAGAAGGAAAGTTTCGAGGTTAGAGCTGGCAGGTTATATGACATCAGCATCATTCGAATTCAAGGTAAATTTGTATTTTTAATTCTAAAATTAAATTTATTTCATTCTAAATTCAGAAAAGAATTGCCGCAAGAGTATCAAGGAATACTCCCGATCCCACAAAGAATTTAGAAATTTAAATTAAATTGCAAAATTTCACAAATTTACCCTGAGAAACACATTTCAGTATATTATAGTTCTCATCAATATCAACAAGAAATCTTGTTGTTAATAACGTTAGGTTCAAAAATCGACTGATTCACATATAGAATTGATTTTACATTACAATAATTAATAAAAAACGTTGATAATATCAGAGAGCCACCGTAACAAGATTAAAAAAAAAGAAATGTGGTATCCGTATAAGGCACAATTTGCTTAAGAGTTATAAGAAGATGATTCTGACAGGCGAGATCAATTTTGTAAAATAATGATTGAGATAACAGATGATAACGTAAAATTTCTTTAGAGAATTGCTTTTCTTATAAGACTACTTTTTCTTTCAATGGTCAAGTCAATAGACAAAACTACAGGTACTGGATGGAGGAAAATCCTCACTGGCTGGAAGAAGATCGCCCCCAGTATAATGAAAAGATTAATGTCTGGGCGGGCATTGTTGGAAGTTTCTCTGGAAAAAAGATATCTAAATTTCCTTGAAAATAACCTAGTTCCAGTTTTAGCCACATTCTTTCCACATCATAAGGACCCTGATTTACCAAATTCAATCTTATGGTTTTAACAGGATGGTGCTCATTCACATTATACAACTCATGTAACGGAGTACTTAAGTGCGTAGTCACCCAGATCGCCCGATCTCAATTCCTTAGACCTTTTTTTTTTGTAGGGCCAAAATTTAGTTTATAAATCTAAACCCCACTCTGTAGATACTCTTTTAAAGACTCCACAAAGAGTACAAAATGTACAACAGGAATTTTTAAGCCGATTGATCTACTGCAGGACAGTTGTCGGAGCACATTTTCAACATCTTATAAATTAGTTTTTCATCAAAGAAAGTTGATACGCATAGCACTTTTCTCATCAACCCTGTAAAACATCTTTTTTCTTAAAAAAATGTATTTCAAGAAAATAGAATTGCATCAAGTAGCCGGTTTTCCGTACAAAAGGCTGACACCTATCTTTATCACAACCCTGTATATGATTACTATTAACAATAGTATGTACAGGGTGAGTCGGGAGAAGTGGGCCAAACTCCAGGGGTGTATTGTACACGTGAAAACAATGTAAAAAAGACTCATATGGTCTTATCTGATTTTCATTTGGTTTCAAGTTATAGCGTAATCAAAAAAAAGTTAAGTAGCGTTTTTGTAAATGGTCCAAATTTTCACTTGTTCTCGAGTTAATACATCATAAATAAAATCAAGATATCCTTTCATTGACCCATGAGAAACAAAAAGTCAGGTACGTCCGACATTAAACGTTTTTTTCGCTTCTTATCACATATGACGTACCGGCTATCTAAATCAATCCTTTCGAGAACCATTTCAATAACTTTATTGTTCTGATACGTCAGTGTTAGTTTATTTTGACAGTGATTAAACGTTTATTGTTGAGCTTGTACATTGTTTTGTTAGAAAATGCCAGACACTTATTCAAATTTAGAATATGCAAATATGGTGTTTGTTTATGTTTTTTGTAATGGGAATGCTACAGCTGCTGTTGAATGTTATTTAATTTTCCCTTTTATTTTGGAGAATCACCTCAATGGGGAGTACTACTTATTTTTTTTACAAAATGAATTACAATTACTACTAGAGGAAGTTCCCCTAAAGATCAGAATGCAAATGTATTCTCAGCACGATTGAGCTCCTGTACATTTCGCTCGTCGGATCATGCAACATTTGGACGATAGGTTTCTAGGGCTTGGGATTGGTCGCATTGGTCCTATTAGTTGGTCTCCAAGATCTCTAGACCTCACACCATTGGACTATTGTTTATGGGGCTGGTTCAAAAAGGAAGTTTATAAGGTAAAAGTCGTCACTTGGGATGCAGTATTAGAAATATTGCAACCGATATTATAGAAAGACATGAAGCAATCAGAAAAGCAACATGCGCCCTTCGTAGGCGAAGCATAAAATGTTCAGAGGTCAATGGCGGTATTTTTGAACATTTATTAAAAGACCGCCATGATTAAAAAAAAATTAATGTATAAAATTTTGTTTATTTGTAATTGCCCTGTAACTTAAAAACGAATGAAAATCGGATAAGACTATATGAGTTCTTTTATATTATCGTCACGTGCACAATACACCCCTGGAGTTTGATCCATACCTTCTGATTCACCCTGTATATTTATTCATGTACTTTTATTTTTGTGTCTTGTTTGGGTTTTTTAATCTAATAAATAGGACCGTTGACAGAGATTATAGAATCTCGAATCATTATGGTTAATATTTGTTATTTACCAGCAAATGCATTCACTCGACCGCAATTGGGAAAAGAATCTGCTCGGTGCAAAAGTATGTCAACGCGATTAGATAATCAATGTGCCATAGCATCGCATACCTTTATGCAGCTATACGTTCGTATCGTACAATACGCAGCAATAAACCAATAGGTTTGTTGGTAGCTCTCGGCGTACCACACAAACAATACCTCCTGTTGATGATAACGAACAATTGGTTTACTAATCAGTCGCCGTGCTCTAATACCCTCTGATCTATACTGAATGTTTTCGAGATCCAAAGGATCCGCGGAATACAAGCGCATGGCAATAATTGCTCCGATCTGAAAAGGTTTTGTAGTATAATGCGTAAGAAATTTGTTTAATTCGTCCGCTTGTAAAGCACGAGTCCTATAGCACACTATTGTATTTTGAGAATACGCGAAACGCAAGCAACTTCAGACTTCAGTACAAACCCGCTAATAAGGTTTTGACATAAAATTACCATGGAGTTTGCAAATAGAATTGAGGCGTTTGTTCTCCCGAAGTTTGTGTAAAGAGATGGAAGCAATTATGTTATCTTTTATTATTTGTTTGGGATTTGTACATCAATTGTCACAAGCCAACGAATGCTTTTAGTTTTCACCTGGAAAGCGGTGATCATCAGAATTTCTTCAGAAAATACTCTTGCACCAGTTCCTTTGTTGATTTTTGATCCACGATGAGACATAAACTGTGTTCATTGCTGTCGGTCCGTTGGTGTGTTTGTCGTAGACAAAAAGAGGTGAAATGTCATCCGTCTCAGCCTCCATGATTGGCAATCTGTTGCAAGCATTTTCCCAAAGCATACGGTGCATTCCACCGTGTCTTACAACGTCGTCCTGCTTTATATCATGGATAGCAGCCGGATCATGATAGCCAACGCCACCTCTTCGAAGTCAGGCGGCGGTAGGCAAAGCATGATCTCTATAGTGGATCTTAACGCACCCTTGATACTTAGGCATACCAAAAGTAACCAAAGAACTGCATAAATAAGAATTAACAAAAATGTGGAATAAAGTGAGGAGGCAAAATTATTTAGCCGTTAATTGTGTGTTAAAACTCAATATTTACTTAACATTTAGTATATTTATTATTACTTAAATAAATATTTCGAAACATTTACATTTAATTTAAATTTGTTTTGAAAACATAGAAAACTCGTTTGGAAACGACTGAACCCTTCAAAAAAATTAAGCCGATACTCTGTTGGCAAATCCGCAAAACATTGTTTTTCGTTCTATTGAAAAATGCGGGATTTACGAAACTTGTTTAATTAATCTTCAAATCGCAGCGGATTTCGTATTATTACTATCACCGATCACCTCATGCTACCTTTATCAATCATACAACCAATCAAAAATGGTTATACAATATGTTTGTTACAAAGCTGCGCATGTTTTTCATGTAATTAATACCATTCTCAAAATATAGATTAGGTTGTTGCGATACTAATCGATTATAAATTTCACGCATAGCGCCGTAGCCAGATGATCACCCTGAATGAATTTACACGATTTTTACTATCGTATAGTAGTAGTAATAATAAATGTCACGTAATCTTAGCGACGCATTGTCGTTATCGTGCTAATCTAATTTGAACAGTAAATTCTATGTGATAATCAATTTATTGTGGTAATAATATGGGAAAAAAATATGTATTAGCGAAATCGGCGTACTTAGTTTGAAGATGCGTACACATTTTCAAATGATTTAAATACATGCTTAAAATATGGGGGGCGTGAATTTCCGTTAATATAGGATTTTGTTTGGAATGTTTTCGGTATAAAGTTATCCTATATATCATTTCAAACATGATACATTTGCAAGTACACCTATAGTCTAGGGAATATTGCTGCTACAATGACAACGATGATATTATTACAAGACTTAAATTTCTTTTGTGCGATTTGTTGAAATAAAAAAGATATACCAAAAAAAAAACAAAAATTATGACAATAGATAACGAAGAGGATAAGTTAGAAATACAAATAGAGTGAACAAAAATTAAAGAAGTGAAGGAATTAAAATACTTGGGGACGATGACAGATTCTCAAGGAAGATTGAAAGATGAAATACATACTCAATAGAATTAATAAAATAAATGCAATATATCGTACGGAATATATGACATTCTTTAACAAACGAGGAATTTCAAAAGAAACAAAGAGAAGAATGTATGAGTCAGTGCTGGTCCCAACGCTTATTTATAAATGCGAATGGTAGCTTCCAACAAACTATCCAGGAATCAAATTACAGCCTATGAGATGAAAATATCGAAAATTTAGGGTGAGATTAGATTGGGTAAGGTGAGAAATGAAACTCTACGGAAAAACTTAAAAGTTTTTCCGTATTTTTAATATTATTACTATTCCAATTCAAAAATTCAAAAAGACACAGCAGTTGTTTAATAGTCGTTTGTATCGGCCGATGTTATTGCTTCTGTAAAAATAGAAAAAATCGAATATTAAGCCGTACGCAAATTAAAGGCGAGATGGATGCTCTTTACGGGGGCTCTCCACCATCATTTGCCACAGTGAAATTTTGGACATCTGAATTTAAACGTGGTCGTACCAGCTTGGTTGACGATAAATGTTCCGGACGGCCAAAAGTCGCAAGAAGTTATGCTACACGCAGAAAAATGGTTTCTTGCATCAAGAAAATAGATTTTCTTGGAAAAATCAGTCTTTATTCAAGAAAGTATTTTTATTTCAAGACTATACAAATGTCCTGTCGCCAGGAAATATTTCAGTTGCTGTTTTTGAAGATTAGTGGCATAAACTGAGAGATGTAAGAGCAATGTCGCCAGGAGCAAGAAGGTTTAATATCTTTCTCTTCTCATATTGTTTTTGCCGCTAGTGATTCCATCAATACCAGGAGCTATTTTTCTCTTTAAAACTTTTGTGATTTTTGTTGCTAAATTTTGTACACTGGACTGGTTTACGTTATTGATAATCAAATAAATTACATATGGAGGATTTATAGCAAATTCGTGGAGGAATTATTAAAACACATTGTTTTTGGCTAAAACGTTTAATTGAAAAAGGGAACATAAACTTAATAACAACGCAACATAATAACACTTTAATACTTAGTACTTCCTCCTCCTGCTCTAACGATATTTTGCATTCTCCTAGGCATGCTACGCAAAAGATGTTTGATGATTTCTTGCGGAATTCGATTCCATTCTTCCTGTGCAGAAATTCTAGGAAATATTTTAGTGCTGTTTTTGAAGATTAGTGGCATAAACCGAGAGATGTGAGAGCAATGTCGCCAGGAGCAAGAGGCTTTAATATTTTTCTCTTCTTATATTGTTTTTGCCGCTGGTGATTCCATCAATACCAAGAGCTATTTATTAGCGTTATCTTGGTTATTGTTTCTATGCACTTCTTTCATGTGTATTTCTACATTCAGTTCACCTTTGTTTGAATATTATTCTGTAAATAACCTCTACTTTAGCCTTTTTCAAATCACAAGCAATGTGCAAAATTTACTGCATTATGTACGGATATGTCCTACTGTTTTAAACAAGGTAAGCACAATTAATAATGTGCATACAAATAATACGCATTTCAAGAATTTTAAGTCAAAAATGCTTTATTTTAAGAAAATGAAACTATTGATCTATGTACAATACCTAAACGCTTTCTTGAATTGAGAAAACTATTTACTATCTTGTGCCCCACTCTGTCTCAAGCGTCGACGATAGAGGCGGTCGCCGATCCGCAGTCTGGAAACAACTTGTTTCTGTGTTAGGGTGGAAACTTTTCCAACTACTCTCGTAATTTAGCTAAGAATGGAAATGTTGCTTGCGATTCGGAGTTTGTGAAGTATGTGAGAAGCAGCATTCAGATAGTGGTTTTGGTAACTGATAATCTAGAGATATTTTACAGTAAATTATGTGTTGGAAGTTATTGGAATGTAGGTTTCCATTCTTAGGTTGTAGGATGAGCACTGCTTTTGAGTCTCCTACTCAAAATGTGGTGATACAAACCCTTTCAGTTGTTAGATCAGATATATTAATGACATGGTAGACAAAAACATGTTTGTTACAGATCTAATGTATCAATAAGTAGATATTATTATTATAATTATTATTGTTACGTTCTCTTGGTTTGAAAAAGATGCCGCTAGTCGTCTGCTTCGGTGTATCTTTCTTGCAAAGAGGGAGAACCAATTGCTTTGCTTGGATGTACAAAATATTTGTTCGCTTACTCGATTGCTCTCTAAATTAAACACAGTACGTAGGTATAAAACATAAATTTATTAGAGACAGTCCCTTTGTAACATGAACATACAGAAACCTGCTATTTTTCATATACAAAAATGCAAATACATAAGTATTGTGCAACATGTTAATTCCGTGTACGCATTTATATGTATCTGAACGTTTCGGAATGGTCGATCCATCACCACAAACCTCCGGAGCCTGAGTGTCTGGTCGGGAGAGAGCAGCAAAGAAAGCCGATCACTACCGTAAAAATGTTATACAACTCACGGCTTCCAAACGCTCGTGGTATTTCATGTATTTGTAAGATACACTACCTCTGTATCTACTGCTCCTGCTGCTGTCCCCATACCTAATTGAAAAGGTGGGAAACCAAAGATTGTGTGATAAATAGACGCTAAGTTATGCGTAAGCAAAGGAGCGACGATTGACAATAGTAGTATCATGAATTCCTCCTCGGCGGCAAATACATATCGAGCGCTCGTTTCCAATATGCTAGCGGTAGCTACATCGTGGAAATATGTAAATGACTATTAGGCAATTTGTAATATCTGCGTTAACGGTTTTGATAATATTTACGTATATTATAAGAAATTAAATATATTTTTACATTAAATGCGTACACGTAATGTAATATATGAATTTATACAAAACAAAACAAGTGAAATATTGGACTTACAAGAAAATAAAACAAACGATTCACAAATAAGGCACATAAAATGTCGAGTTTATAAAATAGAACAAATAAAATAAATTTACAGAAAATAAATAAAATGTTAAATGTTCTTAACAATTATTATTTATGTTTTCTTTCGATATGATTAGTTTCAGGGTTCAAAAATAATTTAGCGCTGTATTGCTATTGCGCTAGGTGGAGATCTACTATAATATGAGTGAAGGCAATGCATTTTAATAAAAGTTCCTTTATACAAATACACTTCTCTTATTTCCTTCTATTTCATCTTAAACAGGAAATTGACTACTTTAAGAAGCCTGAGGATCAGTCATTAATATTCAATCCAGATCAGTTTCCTTAAGTGAAGTTTGTAATAAAAGAATAAAGTTAAGACATATTTCACTATATTTTTTCCGTATTTGCAATAACCAATTTTTCTACAGTATTTACAACGATGCTAAAGAGGTAAATAAATATTTATAATTTGGTAAGAATATTCCTTACAAAAATTTCCATAGAGCGTTGCGTATTTTCATTGAAAAATGAAGTGGTGTGTATTTCAAAATTTGTTTAACGACCTTCTACCTGTTTATTGGTTTTGTTAAATTATACTAAATGAGTCGTTGTGATACTTACTGTAATGTAAATAAAAAATTCTCTTCCTTGTAGTGTATTTGGAGAGGCAGATTTAGATGGGACGACCTTACTTTTGAATTTTATAAGGACAACCAAAATTGTCTGTTTATTTATCTTATCGCACCAATGCATATTTCGCAAATTAAGTTAATTAGGTAGGCTAATTAGATTAAGGTAAATAATTGAGATGAATTTTGTGCAAATGAATTAATGCTGGATTTGGTAAAAATTCTAATTATTTATTTATTAACCTTCAATTAAGCAGCCATTTATAATATATAAGAACTAAACCAGCAACCAAAATAAGCACTCTAAATGTATGGATTCTATGTCACACTTCAGCAAA
The DNA here is from genome assembly GCA_029619315.2 of Dynastes maya. Lineage (NCBI taxonomy): Eukaryota > Metazoa > Arthropoda > Insecta > Coleoptera > Scarabaeidae > Dynastes > Dynastes maya. Next base: position 39,854,616 of record JAROYE020000006.1, on the reverse strand, counting down.
TAATATTAATATTTACAGAGAAATAAATATGGAAATTTTGCTTCAGCACATCCTGGTACATTTTACAAAATACGTATTTTACAACGTTCAGTAAATAGCTAGAAAATAATTTGTTTCGTTGATTTCTCTTTGAACAATCAATTAGAAACAAGCAGTCGAAGTTATCTATTTGCTACATTATTTTAACGAGTTTCCACGTTTGCCTTTGAAGATACATAAAGAAGCAAGTTTGTATAGTTTCTTCGCGAATGAAGTTGAAAAATGCGTAGAAATTGATATGCACACAAAGAATGCATCTGAATCGAAAATAAAAGTTCTTGCCAGCAAGTTTTCACCTGTTCTAACTGTATTACATTCATATAATTCAAGACAATCACCGTTTTAATTATCCACAATAGAATTACTGTTTTAAATCAAAAGAAATATTTTCTTAGGTTTTTTTCTCCGCTTAAGAGAAGTATGTACTTGTAATGAAATAATTGTATTTCTTTGTTTAAGACATTTGTTAACTTGATTTAAGAAAATTTTGCAGAAAGTTTGAGGAAAGAGATTCTTAGTATAAGTAAATGGTTGTTATAACATAAAACAGTATTTCCTTAAGGATTGTAAATTGTTTTCTTAATTCAAGAAAGCGTTTAGGTATTGTTCATAAACCAACAGTTTAATTTTCTTGGAATAAAGCATTTATTTGCTTAGAGCTCTTGAAATGTATATTATTTATATCCACATAATTAACTGCACTTACCTTGCTTAAAACAGTACCATGTATTCGTACATAATATAGTAAATTATTCTCATTACTTGTAATTTTAAAAAGGCTAAAGTAAAGGTTATCTACGAAATTATGTTCCAACAAAAGTGAACTTAATGTAGAAGTACGCATGACAAAGGTACCTAGAAACAATAACCAAGATAATGCTAATAAATAGTCCATGGTATTGATGGCACTCCCGGCAAAAACAATGTGAGAAGAGAAAAGCACTAACGCTTCTGGCTCCTGCCCACATTGTTGTGCATCTCTCAGTTTACGCTACTAATCTTCAAAAACAGCACTGAAATATTTCCTGGTGCCACACATTTCATCAACATTTTCAAAAGATACCGGTTAATGTAATATGAATACTTTCTTAACTTATAGTCCTAAAATAAAAATATTTTTTTGAATAGAGACTGATTTTTGCAAAATCTAATTTCTTGATGAAAGAAACCATTTCCCTGCGTGTAGGTATACGATTTCATTAAATTTGTATCACTTTAATCAACGTTTGAAACAAATCTTGCCTGGTCAACCTACATACACTCACTTAATAGTTAATTACATCATATCTCAAAGACAGAAAACAATATGTAGATTTGCAGGAACAAAGGTCTAATATGCTGAATGTTCAGCAGGGCGTTCCACAAGGATCTGTGCTTGGGCCTTTGTTGTTCATAATATATGTCAACGACCTAGATATACATCTTGGGGCGGATCGAGTCTATTAATATGCAGATGATAACTCACTTTTAGTGAGAGAATCTTCTAAAAATAACAGACTAAAAAAATCTGATGCTGTACAGAAGGATGGTTTTCTTCAAACCAACTAAAATTAAATAAGAGTAAACTGAAACAGTTCACTAAAACCCTTACCACAACACTTAATTCGTACTGGACGCACGTTTCGATAGCCAAGCTATCATCATCAGCAGCAAGACTGAACTAACAAGCTAAGCGAAAAACTAACCTTATAATGAAAATAAATTATGCAATATGTAAATTTAAAGTCGTAAAATTTAATGAGCCGCTTCATTGCACAGGACTATAAATGGCCTAAAGGTAAATGAGCAGAATGACGTGAGTTATTAAATCCTAGTATTACAATGAAGCGGTTCATTGCACATGGTTAAAATTACAACTATAAATGATTAAACATGATGTAACAAAGGATAAAGGCTGGAATTTAGTGGTCCTAAATCTGAATTCATTAAGTGAGTTTTGTTTTTGTAAATTTCCATGCCTTCATAACAATTTAATTGAGCAGTACTCTTTACGATTTTAATTAACTTTATATTATCAACATTATGGTTATTTTCAAGCATATGTAGGGCAACGCTAGATTTATCAAACCTTCTGAATTTGAGATGAACCAAATGTTCTTTGTACCTAATTTTGATTGATCTTTTTGTCTGCCCAATATACACTTGATCACAATCTTTACATGAAATTTTGTAAATTCCGGATTTATCCATGTTATCCACTGGGTCTTTGGAATTTCCTAAAAGGTTTTTAAGGTTATTGCTCGAAGAGAAAACAATCTTGCGGTCAATCCTAGAAAAGATTTTTTGAAGACCCTTGGTGTAACATGGATAAAGGGTAATTTAACATATTTCTTATTATTACGGCCGTCAATGCGTTCTAATGTGCTTACATTTCTAATTCTTAATCTATTCTTATGTTTCCTAATAGTATTAGAGACGACATCTTCAGAGAATCCGTTAAAGTTAGAAATATTGATGATTTCTTTTAGTTCATTTTGATATCTATCTTTAGTTAAAGGAAAATTGAGTAAAATAAGAGTAAAACTCAAAAACGAATTTACCATGAAAAAAAGTGAAGAAACAAGAGAGATAAAACTATTAGGTCTGCATATAGATAATAAATTAAATTGGAAAATGCACATAAATGAAATAGCAAATAAACTAAATGCAGCAATATATAGCATCCGAAGAATAAGGAGCATTTCTACTTACCAGTACCACATACTTCGCGAACTTCCACAGTGTGGCATCTTATGGCATTGAATTCTGGGGAACGTCCACAGACACGGAACGAGTTTTCTTGCTTCAAAAACGCGCTATAAGAGTGTTGTGTAACCTGAAACCAGATCAATCATGTAAAACACATTTCATTAGTGAAAAAATACTTACGTTACCTTCCATCTTTATTTTCAAGACTGCAACATACATGATCAAAAATATAACAAACTTCACAAAAAGTGGTGAAGCGCATACATACGTTACGCGCGGGAGAAACTTACTGAAAGTGCCGTATCATCGTTTAACGACCACCCAATAATCGATGTACTTTTCGATTATTGGAGTCCGAAAGTACACAACATTGTGTGACGCTAAAAATAAAACTCAAAGTAATTATTTGAACACAATTAAACAATTTCTTTTAGACAATGCTTTTTATAGTGTGGATGACTTTTTAAATTACGAATCCTGAGCTTATGTTTAGGTTTGTGTTATATGTTTGTACTATATTTTGACAGAAAGGCCCTATACACCTTTATATACTTTTTTTTTCTCTTTTATATGTATTTTATATATATCTATATTACCTGACTTTTAATGTAATTTTTATTGCATTAAATAAACTACTACTACTACTACTAATATTTAATGTTAGTCTCGTACAGTAGCGGCTAGTAGTAGCGTAAATGGAAGTTCAAAGACAAAGCTTCGATTCCATCGTGTATTTCCGTTGCATACTACAATGTACAACGGAAATACACGAGGGAATCTATACTTTGTAATTGAATTCCCATTTAGGTCACCACCAGCCGCTACTGGTCTCGTACACTGGTTAGCTCAAGTTTGATATGGATTTGAGTAACAAGGTTTGTTAGGCAATTTCAAGAATTTGTCTTATAAAAGTAATAACACTGAAAAATTGGTGGATAGATAAATTGCTTTGCCCTTTATAATTAATATATCCATCTTCTGTTCTTATTGCACAGTAGTAATTTACTAGCATACCAGGATCCTACTTCGCTTAACGTCTTGGTTACATACCTAATTCCACCTGATGGAAGCGGTCACCGTATTAGTCAGTCGCTAAAATTTTCCATATTTTAAAGACAAAATTTTAAATGCGAGTCCAAAATATTAATTTTGAAGGGCCAAGTATACAAGAACTTATCATTCAAGTATGAACCTGATGTGATCTACAGAAGAGGCAGATAAAATGAGATTAGTTTACAAAATAACAGAGAAGTCTTGTACTGGAAAAATACACCTTGACAGCCAGGTAATCTATCTCACAGCAAAGAAAATCTTGAAATACTGACAAAACATCACGTGCAAGCCTAAAATGTCCTATATAAACTGAATAAAGGTGGAATTCAACTCTGTCGTTTATGTCAAGATTATTCAGAGACGAAGGAACATATTCGACACCAATTTACCAGTAGTAATAGTAGTTTATTAAACAGAAAATAAGAGGCGATATAATTATACAGTGAGGACTTAAAGTATCCCCTCCCCACACTAACTTTTGGGTAGATTTCTATTTCCTGTGAACTAACTTCTGCCGTTATAAGCAGTTCAATTGCATTTCCGGTGCCACTGGAAGTGACGTCAACTTTCTTATTTTAAATGGAACGCTCTGTATATTTTTAGCATCTTGGAAAGATATGTTATACTTTATCTTAAGAAATATGACGATATGCAACATTAAAGATTTTGGTATTCTGCTTCTGTTGTTACGCAAAGTTGGCTAAGAAATAGTGCCAAATTGTTTCTTGTGACGCTAGATTGATCTAAAGAGCTCCTTGCTAAGCAAAGTAATCATAACAATTGCCAAACTGTCAAACCTCAATTCCGAAAGAATAAAATATTCTTGTTATTTATTCTTATTGTATCTTGGATTTGTCATACTTTGGTTCTTTGTTTTCATCATTATTTTCTCTCATTTTAACTTGTTTTGTTAATAAATAAAAAAATATCCTCAAGCAACTGTTTCTGCAACCATCTTTCGTTACTGCAGTTGTTTCGCTTGCCTCATGGCAGAAGTTGTGAAACGCTTGCGTTTCACGCAGACAAGTAGCCAAAGAATGTAGTTATCATTACGAAAACTTGAGATTAGCTAGAATATATTCTGACATTCATATAAGAAATACATAGTCTCCAAGTTGTTTGAATGGCCTGATCAATCCAATGTTTTTCCCTTTCAGGTGTTTCTCGATTCGACCTAAGCACCTGTTGATTAAATGATATATTTTGCTTAACATCTGTGCCACTTTAACTCATTACTGTTATCATATGTACACAGATTTTGTTTTATGTGGGTAATTATACTTCCAAATAAAAACCGTTAAATATATTAGTACAACCAAAATTGCTCTTGAAACTCTAAGAGTTGTCGGATAACTGTATTACCAACTGTCTGATTTCAGTACGTGTATACATTTGCGCATAATTAACTCCGAAAAATGTTATTAAATGATACCAGCGTAGTAATATCACCTTACATTATTACTGTCAAACACAAACGGATTTATCAAAATGTCAACACTTAAAAATCTTTGATAAAGACTCCATTGCACGGCATTATTACACGTTTAATTTAAAGTAGTACAATAATAGTGATAAAAGAGATCAGAAGAAATAATGACGTTCAATAAATAGCGGCGGTGTAAAGACTTGTTATAAAGTTATCGAAGGAAACGCTAAAAATAAGAACATTGAACGGAACCGACGCCCAAGTCACAAAACGTAGTTTGCCGTGCAAGAGCAGACGAAGTAGTGTTACTTTTTGACAAGGCCGGTATGCGAACCACACACTGAGAGCACAAGTACGTTAGACCTTAATACTACAACCGGATTGTGACTAAAATTAAACTCTGCGTTACAGAAGTGAATGCCAGACCCGCGATCCTCAAAATGTTCGCGCCTAACCACGATGAAACCCAATCAATGACACACATACAACATACAACGCGTTTGTATTAAGCCCCCCTTTAATGTATTTAGGAAATACATTCCAGTATTATTGAATACTATGTTAATAATCATTAATCAGTAAGATTCACTTAAATTCATTAAATAATATTGGTCCATTCATTTTTTTTATCTGTAAGAGAGGTAATACCGTCATAAAAGCGCAGGTAGTAGCGACGACAAAGGGCGTATTTCTTGAAGTTCCAGGAAAAATGTAACAGTTGGTAATTTTACTATGAATCATGAAGCTATAATAAAGCCATTTGAAGTAATATTTTCAAATTACGGCCAGTTATCATTTCATGTCAGTAGGAACAACATCTCTTAACGAATAGTGTTTATCATTTCGTTTAAAATTTTAAAACATGCCGAAAAGTAAAGATATCAGTGTTGAAACGCGTGCTCTGATAGCAGGACAACATAACTTAGGCATAAGCAATCATCAAATTGCTAGAAAATTACATTTAAATCCATCTACCGTTAATTATAACATCAAAAAATACAGTGAAAGTTACAGTTTTCTAAATAAACTACGAAGTGGTAGACCAAGGACGACAACATCAGCTCAAGATATTGCAATCGTGGTGTCCAGCAAGCGAAATAAAAGAAAAACAGCTCCAGAAATCGCCGCAGAAATCAATACTGTACTTCCGAAGCCGATCAGCGTATGCACGGTTAAATTGCGATGCGAAAACCCTTGCTTCGCCAAATTAATAAGAAAAAGAGGTTACAATAGACACGTGAACATCGAAATCGGACGGTAGAAGATTGAAGATTGAGATTTCCAGTTCACGAAGACGAGTGTTTGTAAGAAGATCTGTAGGTGAATGTGCAGTAGAGCAATGCACTGTCTACCGTCAAACACGGCGCTGGCTCAATAATGATTTCGGAATGTTTTGCCGCATGTGATCTCGTAAAAATTCAAGGCATAATGAGAAAAGAATGTGAGGTGTAAGAATTTTGGGCCAGAATTTTGTATTCCAACAAGACCCAAAACACAATTCGAAATTATGCAAATATTTAGAACAATTGGAAGATTAAGGGACACTAATAATGATGGTGTGGCCATCCCAAAGCCCGGACATTAATTCCATCGAGTTATTATGGGAAGAACTCGATCGGGAAGTAAGAAAATCTGCTCCAACTTCAGCAGATGACATGTGAAACAAACTACAGGCAGCATGGGCTCGAATAACTCCGGAAACATTGTTAAAATTAATTGCAAGGGTGCCCCGATTATGCGACGCAATCATTAAGAGTAAAGGAGGTCACATAAACGATTCTAAAATTTAGGTCAAATAAATAATGTTAATTGTTAAAGTTGTATATTTGTGTATATTTAAATACCTAATGCATATTTTAATATTTCCATCTAAATATTTAATGATTTACCTTGAAATTTGAGGTGTCCAAATACTTATGAGCGGTAGTGTATATGTAAAAAATCAACTATTTGCAACAAGTATTTATGTATGGTGTTTAGAATAGCTTGTTCTTCTTAGGGTATTGGTGAGAATTAATTTCCTGGTTATTAAGGAATCTTAATTAGGAAACAATGATAAGTAAAAAAATGCATTAAAAGTTTTTGCTACGATGATTAGATAAATGATGTAATTATTATTATATTGTGGCAATTGAGTAATAAACAGTTGACTACAATCGAAGTGATTAAGCAAAGTTTTCTATCTACTTAATCATTACATTAAATGCTTTTTGATTTTATTGTAATGCAGGTCTGAAAAATACTGTACTGTATTTTAAACTTGAAAATATATTCAATTCTAAATTTTACAACACAAATAACCTTTCTAACAAATTTCATATATATACGTATATTATTATTTGACAATTTAAATACATATACACTCTCATGAAAATAAAAATACTCTTTATTTATACAGTCCCTGGCCAAATTACTTGAAACATGTCATAAATCAACCCTTTTACCTGGAAATTCCCATCCTATTATAGTGATATTCTTTTGCTTTGAATCCGATCGTTTATAGGGGGACTAGATTATTCTATCAATAAATAAAAATACCAGAGAAATTATATTTAGAAGAGTAAAGTACGTTTATATAAATATTTCAGTTATCAATTTACATTTAGCGAGTTCACAGTTTAAAGAATGCATCGATATTTTTTAAAATATTTCGTCATAACCGTATAGAAGCTAAGTTGTGGAGTATAGTTAAGTGTTTTGTGTTGATATATCGTTATTGCAAAGGTAAAATTGTTGTTCTATCTCTCCCTTAATAATTAATTATTTGGAATTTGAAAGAAATTGAAATATTTGGGGTTTTTTTGTAGAAAATGCCCGGGAAAGATTTAAAAAGTGAACAAAAAGCCGATGTACAAGCTCTTCTACAATCAAACAAACATTCACAACGAGAAATTGTAAAATTACAGAAAGTATCTCCTTCTTCTGTATCGCGTTTAGCTAGAAACTTAAACGAAGGAGCTGGCACATCGACACAAAGACGGGCGAAGTGCGGTCGGAAAAGAAAAACTTCGAAGAGATCTGACCGTGAAATTGTTCATCAGGCTTTGAGCAATAGATTTGCTACAATTAAAATTATTCAAAAAAATTTACAAGAGAGAGGAATAGAGATTTCGAGCAGAACTGTCAGGCGCCGATTGCGCGAAAATCGCCTAATGGGCCGAAGACCTGTAAAAAAGCCGCGTTTAACAGAAAAAATGAAATGTGCTCGTCTCAACTTTGCAAGAGAATATCGACATTTCACAGACGAGAATTGGAAAAAGGTGAATAACTTAACAAGATGATTTTTACTGAATTAATGTTTGCATTATTTAATAGGTTTTCTTTAGTAACGAGTGCTCGCTCTGTGTGTTAGTGCAGCGAGCACAATTTGTTCGTAGACGACCTGGCGAACGTCTCACAGAGCCCACGGTTCTTCGAACTGTAAAACACCCTCCGCAGGTAATGATTTGGGGAGTGATTAGTGGAGACGGACCCGGCCCTTTGTATTTCGTAGAAGGTACAATGCGTCAAGAGCAGCACATAAATGTGTTATTTATGTATTTTAAGCTAGGACGTCGCATACCGACAGGGCGTATATTTATGCAAGATAATGCTCCTTGCCATGTGGCAAAAAAGGTTAAGAAATTCTTTGAAGACAATCAGATGCCTCTTTTACGTTGACCCGGAAATTCACCGGACCTCAATCCCATCGAGAACGTATGGAATCGACTAATCGAATCGTATTGCATATCACACAGATTGCATATCAGACAGAAATATTTAAATTTAAGGAAATAAAATTGATGCTGTATATCATTATCAGTTATTTTTGTCTTCGACTTTACCTTGATTACAAATTAGACACAATGCCTTTCAAAAGTGAAAATAGGAATTATGTAACTGTCAATTAATTAATTTATTTTATGACAAGCTTGAGCTATTTAAAACATTTCTGATTCATTAACCCATTTTTCAACATCAATTAAAGCAACAACTGATACTAATGAATAATGAAAGTTTTTTTATTGTAATTTCTCGCAAACACTCTACGCTGAGATCAATTAAAATACCAAACATCATGTAATGGACTTTATAACAAATGTAATTGTTGCTGAATTCACTCACTAATTTATCAAAATAAAACAAAAAATAGATAAAAGCATCACTTCCTACAGGGCTTTCGTAAACGCAAATTGAATTGTCTACAAATACTCCCTGGCGAAATTTGACCTATTAATAAATTTTGGCAACGCTTTCCTGTATTTTTTGTTTGTTAGTTGTTTTTCCAAAGGCTACGCGAAGCAGAATTAAAAATATCTAATTAACCATACAAGTTGGAAGGCTTCAATGCTTGAAGATATTAGGCACGCTTATTATCGATTGCATCGGAACATTGGTAATGCTGCCATATTCGCATTAATAGTATGGTAATTAAAAAAGGCATGTGTTACTTTTCTCATCGTAATAATTCAAGCTCTGTTCTGTGAATAACGTAAATTCACTTTTAATATCGCCGTTTTACAAGATGGATTGTATGCTTTTTATTGATTTTTAAATTAAAATATGCGGCGAGTAACGATATGACGTCTAACAAAACTAATTATCAGGGCTTTTGTATTAAAATATAATTAATACGATATTAAAAAAAAATCCATTACAATAATTCCCCATTGCAATACTTTTATTGCTGAAACATGCATTAATTTGAAATTATTTAACTTGTAACTGTAATAAATAGAGTTTGTTAAAAAGGTGGTACCGGATGGCGGTAACGTAGAAGTAGCGGCGTGGGTAGTGGTAATTTTCAACTCGTAGTCGATCTCGACAGTACCGCGAGAGAGTTCAAAGCGACAGTACGTTGCACGCTGCACGCCAAATAAGTACACGGGGATGGAACGCCCAAAGGGTGTAACGTTCCCTTCGAATGTGAATAAATATCTCGGGCATTTCCCTGGATTAAAATATAGAAGTCCGCATAGTTACTGCACAATATGCAATAGCGGATTGCTAAGTCGCGAAAGGTTTGAATTTAGAAAACATTGTAAAAGTAAACGTCATGTATTGAATCTAAGAAACAGTATTCCATACTGGCAATTTTTATGTTAAGTGTGTGCAACATCCCACGACATCTAGTATCTATTGAACACTTTCGTCTTTTTTTACATGTAATGTATATAGGTAAATGTATATACATAATGAATCACTGACGAGTTAAAAATGACGTTAGTTTTTGTTGTACCTGGTTGGCACTGACTCTATTTTTTGCAGCAATGTCTCTCCAACGCCTGATAAGTAAAACATCAGTTGCTGTTGCATTTACCTCTTGTTCTACATACATTAAGGCTTTCTGTAAAGCTTCCAGTCCATCTGGGTGAAAAATTTTCGTAAGGAGATCGTTAATTGCTTCTAGCTGATCGTTTTCAACATCCAAATCTATTTTGTCATCATTATTACTAACAATTTTTATAAGGTCATCATTTTAATTTAAATAGTTAATTCTTCGTTCAAATCATCACTATTAAGCCATTGCTCATGTTCAGGAGTAACATCCTCGCATCCTGATAATTGTGTTATAATTTCATGTAAACTTTCATTATTATTTCAGTATTTTCAGCGTCTGTGTCGGGTGCTCTGTCTTGTTCAATTATTTTTGACCAAGATTTTTGCAGAGTAGAACTTCTTACTTGAATCCATACTGCTGCTACCCAATATATCACATCCTTCAGATTGATTTTCTTTAAACAGTTAACTAGATTACCGCCATTACCAACTTGCCCCAAAAGAAATTTTCTAAAACACCTTGGTCCATCGGCTGAATTAAAGAAGTCACGTAAGGGGGCAGAAACTTGACTATTATATCTCCACTTTTGAGCTGATGTTCACTTGGGTGGGAAGGTGCATTGTCTAATAACAGAATAGCTTTTCTAGGGAACCCTCCTTTTCTCAAAAATCGTTCTACTAGGAACAAAATCTTCAAAAAAACACGTTTTAAATATGATCGCGTTCATCCACGCACTTTTCTGGTTTTTATGCACAACAGGGAAAGCGTTGAGACGAATGTGATTAAAGGCTCTAGGCAGTGGCGTAACTACCCCCACGCAAGATCTTTCAAAGATTTATTTATCATAACAGGAGTAAAAACATAGAAGATCGGAAGGCTCTTTGGACCTCCTTGCGTCTAGGGCCCCTACGCATTGTGTGGGCTTGCGTGGGTGTAGCTACGCCACTGGCTCTAGGGTTTGCTGATTTGGCGACACACAGTAAGGGAAGTTTGTGTGTACCGGAGGAATTACTGCATGCAAGAATAGTCACACGTTCCTCGCTACGTTTGTATCTAGGAGCAGCAGATTCTTGTCTTGAAGCCAAAGTTTTCGATTGTAGCATTTTATAATTTAAGTCTGTTTCGTCGCAGTTGTAAATTTGATGTTGGACATAACCGTTCATTTTGTTGAAATTTCTTTTAAACTCTATAACTTTTCACCACAAACTTTTAGCTGACGTATACCGTGCCGTTTCTTCCATCTATGCAGCCAACCTTTACTTGCTGTAAAAGTGTCAGGTGCTTCCGTAATCGGCAAATCTTCGCTTAAACTTGTTGCCTTTTGTTGCAAAATTGGACCAGAAACTGGCATTCCACGTTCTCGCTGTTGTGTGAACCATAGGTATAAGGCATCGTCCACTTTTGGATCTTCCGCTGTTTTCACCTTTATCTAAACATTTAATTGCTTTAAGTTTCTGTTCAATCGTAACAACAACGCGTTTACGCTTAATACGGGGATATTCCATGAGGGGATACTTCTGTCAACTGCAATTCAATTGGTTGAATAACATCATGTGCATAAGCGATCTATATCAGGGAAAATATCTTATTGTATAATACATGTAAGCGATCTAATGTCGGGGAAGTCCCGTATTAATTTAAAAAATATTTTGGTTTTCTAAGAGAATAATACGCCCTATTTCGGATAACGCGGAGATTTTTTTTATTGCTCCGGTTAAAACGGAGAATTTGTTGTTTAGTATTGTTACGGCTAAAACGGAGTTCGGTTAATCGCGATCCGGATAACCGAGGTTCTACTGTAATACAAATAAAATTGTATTGAAATAAAAATATTTTCTTGAATAGAGACATATTTGTAAGAAAATCTATTTTCTTGATGTAAGAAACCATTTCTCTGCGTGTAGTGCATGGAAGTGCAAGCAATAAATATACCGTTTGAAAACAACGTGTAACATATTGTTACTTGGTTGTATTAACGAGTACACACGGTTACCAAGTTATCTTGCGCAGAATACGGGTAATGCTAATAAATTCATATTACTTTACCATAAATTCATTGTCACGATACATGTAGAATGTACAGTTATAATGTAACATAGCAAAACGTGTTTCTTTTTAGGATTAACGACATTAAGTAGCCTGTAGAATATTCCTTCATGAAATAAATATTTATTGAATTAAAGGCGATCTCTGGCTCTCGATCTTGCACCAAAACTTTCTATATACACGCGAAACATCAAAGATACATGTGTATGTGTACCTTTCGTCAGATATATTCAAACTTTGAAATTGAATTCAAGCCTCGATATGCAATTCAGTAACGGCTTTATAGACGCAACAGATGAGAGTCGTACTGTACGACTAATCCCGTCTCGGAATGCAAGTGTAATTTAGTCCTATTTTTAAACATGCCCGTCTCTACTATGTTCGTTGTAAGCTGCAACTCTCGACGAGCGATACGAAAAGTTTTGGTACCGCTGACGCGAATAATGCAGGTATATAATGTAGAGAGTGGAAGGTGAAGGCTTCGGTATGACGTGAGCGCGCGGGGCAAGCGGAAGGTAGATAAGTCGAGGCGAGCCCACGAACGCTAGCCTCCGATTGGTCGAGCGAATATCGTACGATACTCAGCGTAATCGAAGCGCGTAGTGGGGGCCTACGCACACATCTGCTTCTTATAGCGTTGGGAATATCAATTGCCGTGTATTGTATTAGAGTAGGCTGCTAATTCGTTTGCATAGAGTGCGTTCTCGAAAACGACTGACGCTTTCGGATCCATCTGCTTTTCAATGGAAAAAAAAAATAATCCGGATGAATCATGGTGCGTTAGCTAATTATTCTTGGATCGTACGATGTAGATGACGTAACTTCTAATGTTTGCACTTGTACGACGGCCTTGCGAAAGTACATTTTTTTCATTGTGCAAGTCATTGCACATATGTATATATAACAATTGCCCAGTTTAGTATGCGATATCGTAATAGCCTAATTCAGCCAAAAATAGATATTTTTTCTTATGTTGGGCATAATCGATATATTTCAATAATCGAATGAATCGAAATAATCGAATGATCATTCGAAATTTACTAACAATTTCGATTATTTTCCACAATTATTTGACAGAATCCGAGTGACGAGTGAATTATTTCGAAACTCGAAGTTTCGAATACAGATCTCGAATCGTAATCCGTTTGTGTGCTCCTGCGCAGTCGAAACGAATAATGATTATTCGGGTATAATCGATATATTTCGATTATATCATTCATAATCGCCCAACACTAATTTTTTCAATAAAAATCTCCAAATTACCTTCCATGCATTTGTGTTTTTCTAGTAAAATAAATTAGATGTATCATACATCGTTGCTTTATACATATACAGGTCTTGTAAGTGTGAGTCACCCGCTCCCTCTCGGCGATTGGAGACCCCAAGTTAAGCCGTTTTTTCTTGTGAACCCGGTTTAAAAAATTTTGAAGCTTTTGTATTTCCTTGTGAAATAGTGACGTCATATACGCCGCAGGTTGAATACGATTCAAAACATACTCGGCAAACGTTTTAAACCGATGCTGAAGGCTGACGGGAAATTTGACGTTTTATTTGGTTAATGATACCATCCGAAATCTGTATAATATTGGTTAACGGGGTCGGTAATACAGGTTAATATACAAATAATCAAGTTAAACAAATTATAGTAGGTATGTTCTCATAAACTTTCGAAGAATAACATTTCCATCTGCGGTTGATTAAAAAGCAACATATTTAATAAAATTATACGGTACCGTTGATTCTCTTGAATTATTGTCAATAATGCCAAATGCTCTGTCCTGTTGCGCCCTCTCCTGCTCACGCGTAAGTATGTATGTACGCTCCTACTTGCTCGGACTAACGCCCACATTACACCGCTTAAGAGAAGTATACACTTGTAATGAAATAATTGTTTTTCTTTGTTTATGACATTTGTTAACTTGATTCAAGAAAATTTTGCAGAAAATTTGAAGAAAGCGATTCTTAGTATAAGTAAATAACACAAAATATTTTCTTAAAGATACTAAATAGTTTTCTTAAATTTAGAAAGCGTTTAGGTATTGTTCATAAATCAATAGTTTCATTTTCTTAAAATAAGGGACGTTGGTGCAATGAGTGGAGTCTTCAATTAAATGGTCAAAAACGCATCCAATACAGCTTAAAGCACCATCACCCATCTTATTTAGGTTTCATGTTCTGGAAGCGTAAAGTAAACTTAATTCTAAGAAGAAAAATCACAAAACGTGCAGGTCGATTGTTATTTGTTTCAAAGTTATAGGCGTTTTGATTGGTTTAACAAAAAATAAAGAAAATTAAAAAAAGCGATACTCTTGGTAACGTTAATAAGATACCACTGATAGTGAGCAAATGTCATTTATGCTGGCTTTTTTAAAAAGAGAAATTTATTTAATTTTGAAGTAATTAAAAGTAGATGCTCTTATTTAAAATGCCTTTTCGATTTTCTTCCCAAGAATACGCAAATATGCATTTTATTTATGGCTATTGTAACGGAAGTACACGTCAAGCAGTTATTGAGTATCATCATCGAGGCGCATTCCTCATTACAGAACGTTAATGAAAGTACGTAGACAATTTCTGGAATGCGAACTAGGCGACTATCTTTTCGATTGAGGAGTAAATGCACCAACAGAGGTGGATGAACAAGTGTTAGATACTGTTATAAGGGATCCAAAAATTAGTATACGTCGAATTTCTAGACATCTTGAAGTGCCACGAAGAACTGTTTGGCGAAAACGTGACGGTCTGCACCCATATCATTATCGTAGGGTGCAAGATTTGCTTGAGGCAGACCACTATCTTTGTCTAGTTTATTCTAACTGGATTTTAAGACAATCACGTCTTAATTTTAATTTCTGCAGAACAGTTCTCTGGACAAATGAGGCTACGTTCACAAGAACCGGCGTCACAAATACGAGAAACTCGCGCAGGTGGGAATTAGAAAGTCTGAAGGCAATACGCACATCTAGATTTCAACATCAATTTTTTATTAACGTTTGGGATGGCTTAATCGATGATTTATTAATTGGTCCGTCCGTTCAGTTTCTTGTTGAGGAACTGCCACCACTTTTAGAGGATGTTCCATTGATTATATTCCGAGACATGTGGTTCCAATTGGACGGTGCACCAGCACATTTTGGAATTGCCATCCGGAATTTCATTAACACCAATTATCTAAGATGGATTGGTCGAGTTGATCCTGTTGCATGGCCACCTAGATCACCGGACCTTAATCCTCTTGATTATTATTTATATGGCGTATATGAAAGATTTAGTCTGTGCGCAAGTTTCAAATACTAGGGAAGAATTATTGGAGCGTATTCAGCAGACTGGCGAACAAATACGGCAAAGCAAGCGTGAAACACGAATGGTTACTGCATCTGTAGGCTCATGGGCGTAAGCTTGCGTTCAAGGAAGTTAATTGAACTTTTTTAAGTAATAAGTGTTCATTTACTTGACGCAGTTTATTTATTTATTTTCTGTTAAAAAATTGGAAAGACCTATAACTTTGAAACAAATAACTATCGACCT
Organism: Dynastes maya; assembly: GCA_029619315.2. Lineage (NCBI taxonomy): Eukaryota > Metazoa > Arthropoda > Insecta > Coleoptera > Scarabaeidae > Dynastes > Dynastes maya. Next base: position 39,838,576 of record JAROYE020000006.1, on the reverse strand, counting down.
ACAACTTTTGCGTTTTTTCTTGTTAGAATTAAGTCTACTTTACGATCCCAAAATTTGAACATAACAATACGTGACACCTTGTATACATATTTTCAAAAAAAACAAAGGAATAACTAAACTCTTCTTATGTTACCAATTCAATATTCCCTGTTTAGTGAACGTAATAGTGGTTTTCTATTTTCTTTCTTTAAAAGCTACAAAATGCTTCAATTTCATGTAATATCTCGGAAGAATTACGATTACAAACATAGGTGGGTGTGGAGGCGCATTACCGATATCTGAACGAAATATCGAGAACTCAAAATGTCATTTAGGTCAGTAGAAAAACACCTTTACGCCCATTCGCCGATAAAAAAAGAAACCATTATTACTTAATCGTTATTATTCACCCCGCATACCGTGATGGTAGAGCATACGCAATGACATAATATCCGACGATTACGGGATACCATAGCTGAAACTCGTATTCAAATATAAGTACCAGACGGCACAAAAACAACATAATGTGTATGTAGCGACGCTAGGTAGAGCTTGCAATGATTACTTGTTTTGAAACGTTCAACTGAAATCACGCAACTTCAAAAAGCTAAGTTCGCGGTTTTAATTGTAAGTTTAAACGTTTAGATCTCAGGTACGTAGGCTGACAATGATCTATTTACATATTTATTCAGACGTTCCCTGGATAGGGTCGGAAAGATTTATACACGACTATTTGTTTGTGTATGTCTTTCTATGCGTATAAAACGTCTGAGGAACAGAAAAGGAAATAAACCTCTTAGCTGATGTTTACGCACGCATCCAACAACGTGTCAGTGTTTCAAACTCATTCATTCATCTGGAACGCGAATACTTAAGGCATTAGAGACCAGGACCGGATCCAGGCGAGGATATCCGATGTGCATGACCAGAATGGAGAAGAGAGACTTAGATTTATTATCGGATTTACGTTCGAGAATTGAAATATCTGTTTATTTCTAGATGACGTCGTCAAGGGAAATTATTAGATTTAATTTTTCGTCTTCTTGTTTGTCCAAATAAATCTCGAATTTCCCAGGATAGTAGCGTCTTTTAACATATTGCTAAATGATTGGACAGTTGTTTAAATACCTTGCCTGGTAGATATGGGTTGGTTTTCTAGATGATGCCATCGAATAAAATAGAGTGTTCTCTGATGCCCAAGCTGCACTGCTGGCTGCAAAAGCGAGAAAGAATTGTAGCTAACTGCAAGAATAATCCTATTCTCTGGAGCAGTAACAACAAGCTTATTATTATCATCTGGACAGTGTGCAAGAGTTGAACTTTAGTTGGAAAATCAATCAAATCAGCTAAACTAGATTTCGTATTAGGATGAATAAAAGAGCTGGATAGAAACTCCGAAAGGACTACTGCTTGAGGAAATATTTTTGCTTACAGAGGATTCACCCGACAGGAGGAAGAGAAAATTGAGTAATATCTTTTGCCACTACCCCTGCTTGTAGAATCCCATTTCCTTTGCTTAGCATCATTTTTTCAACATTAAAGTCTTAAGTAGATTGCTCTGAGCGAAAAGGTTTGGTACATAGCTCTGGTTGACAATGTAATCATAACTAGAATTACAGTTGTAAAGCAACATGTAAGACAAAGTGAAGCACCCTATGCATAGAAAGCTTCGTGCAATTGTAGGCGAAACGGTTAGAGAAACAGCGCAATTTCAACGAAATTCTTCTTCTTCTTCACATTTTTTGGATCAATCTATTACCTTGGGAAGCCTGCATGTCCCTAAGTCATAACTTTTAGTTACAATGTGTTGGAATCAGTCTTTGGATCGGTTTGTATTTTCTTCCTCTTGTTTAACTTCATATTTTAACATGATTTTCGTCAGTAGAGCGCCGTTTTATGCTAATAATTCCTTGTTGGGCGTTAGTCTAGATTTTTTGAACATGCTATAATTTTTGAATTAATTTCGTAATTGAAATGTTAAATATCGAGCTATTACCTCTGATTATATTGCTTCATCTTAGCTTATTTGTTAAAAGTTGTGTTGATAATCTTTCCAAAATACCTACATACCTGATATTGCTTTGCTGATCTACATATGTACTTAATTCTGCGTAGAATCATGCATCGTGTGAAACAGCTTCAAATCTATATTTTATTTTAATACCACATTACCAACTCAAATGGTGGGAAATAAAAATTATTAATTTGAAAGCCTTCCTTCCAAACGTCATGATCAGATCACTAATTTACAGGGTTTGCATAAATTTTAATTCTTTGTCGGATGTCTGTACTGATATTAATTTCTCCCTTATAACATCATTTAGTTTATAGCAGAATTAGAATATACATATGTATGTTGTAATATGCTTGTCCTATAATTGGATTGCTTCTGTTGGGCAATACACTATTATTATTATTATTATTATTATTACTATTAAAATACTGGCAGGAAATTTAAATCAGATATTTCACATTTGTATGTACTTACACAGCTAGAAGACGCCACTTCCTAAATAAAAGCTATATTTTGCAGGAAACGTTTTTCTGTAAAAAAATAGCTTAAAATTTTCGAAGGCGTACTTTTCAGGTGTTGAAATCATTAAAATTGTAAAACTGTGCATTAATATCTTGGCTTCTTTGTCGGACGTCTGCATTTCAAACCTGCTTCATGAAGACGTCTACGGACTGTTCAGATTGATATTTGTAAACCTTCTCCACTAAGAATTTTATGGACACCTTTAGTGGATAAAAAGCGATATTCTGTAGCCATTTTTACTGTACGACGATCATCTCTTACAGGTGTTTTGCGTTTGCCGCCACAGTATGATCTGCCACTACTTGTACTAGGAATATTCTCCTTAATTAATTTCGCGATTCTAAGAACAGTTTGAGGTGATACACCTTCTTTTTGTACTTCACGGTGAGAGAGCTCACTTGTCTCTAGAAGAGCAGAAATTAGTCCTTTTTTTTCTCTGTGGTTATTTCCTCCCTCTTTCCCATTATGATAATAATTGACCGCGAAAATAGAGGCACACAAATAGAATTAAAACTCTTTGAAATATAAGTTCTTTGGAAAATGGGTAAAAATACTGTTTTTATTTATATTTGCAATGATACTAACGAACTAATGAACGACATAATTCAAATTAAACATGATTATTGTACGTACTAATGGCAATGGACATTATTCATAGTAGGTGGATAATCGGTATATTGCAGCCCTAAGCATTATTTTTATAACCAACAATTATCTATGGTCATAATGTATTAGGGTATTACTCAAACAACAACTATGCTTTTATAGATTTTCGACATTAAAATTATAATTAAGAAATATTCTTATAAATTAAATTTTCTCACGTGGTCCTATTTTCATGGCCAAGATCTGCAGATAATATGATGAGCTTTTTGAAAATTGAATACATAATTAAATAAAAGACTTACTTTTTAGAGTAGGTTTTATTCCCTGAAAATAAATTGAAATAATTGCACATTCAAAATCAAGTAAATAAAATAGAATAAACTAAGGCAACAACAAAAACTAGATACACAAGCAGTTAGAAAGAAACAAAGTTACAAAATGAACGACGATATGGAAAAGCATCTCCTACCAAACTCTTTCTTGTGTTTGCGACAATCTAGTTTTGAATTTATTTCTGTTGACGAATTTTATATTTATAGAAGATTACAGAATAAAACTTCCTTATAATTAAAAAAAAAAACAAAAATCTAGTTTGAAAGATGAATGTGATACTCAAAATATATAAATTACTTTTAAAATCTATTCTTGTAAATTATATCTTTGACTTGGTGAACAATAGATGGCACATAGAGACAAATTTTGGGACAGCAACCCTCGTATTTTTAAAACAAGAACAATTTATACTAAGAATTACAACACGTTTATTTAATCTAACAAAATATGTAGTTGTCCTTTCAAAATTTATAGTTAGATTTAAAATAATGTGTTGCTGTCACATATTTGTGACAGAAACACATTAGAAGCTGCAAAAATAAACTTGTGGTGGTAATATAGTTTTAATTTCTTCCCAAGTAAGTACCTTGGCAATCTAACCTAAAGCGTATTTACGTGTACTACACACATTCGTTGCTGTTCAGCGAAGGCCATCCGCGAAACTTAAAAGGAAGAATGAACTCTCCTTTAAATCGAAAGAATCAAAGCTAAAAGATTTTCGCACCGCCGCCCAAGCACTCGCTAACAATCCGTCCCTAATTGGATCCTGCTAGACTAGAATAGACTTAAAGTACAGCTCGAAGGCGGCCGGTGGAAAGTGGATTTTCTATTTATAGAAGCCATCCACCTGCCTGAAGGAGGAGGTCGCGTAACAGCATTCTTGCGCGCTCTTGCACCGACAGCAGCGGTCATCGGATATCTTCATGCGTTTCAAAGAGACGAACAGAGCCGTCGGCGATAAAAAGTTACCTAATGACTCTAATGAGATATCATCATCGACGGCGCGCGAGTAGTACTAACGATGGCGCGCAAAGTCCGGTGATAGCGTGTTTGGCGAGTAACGGAAAAAGCGTTCTCGTCGAAAAATGGGACCTTTTCGAGTCGAGAGTAAGATAAAAATCGCGGCGGAAATCGTCTATTACTTATGCCACGACAGCTCGTTGTAGTGCGCGTGAAAAATTGATGCATAATTTTTAGATATGTGATAAATTGCAGGGACTACCGATAAAAAAAGGAGGAAGGTTATATAGCGAAGATATGTCGTCCTGCAAGATCAAAATGTCAAGACTTGATTTCTATTCGACACCGGTAGGTATAGCACTTACACCGCCACTCAAAAGCACGGAATCGCTAGATACATCATAATAATACAAATAGTACAAGCGATAACATCTGTTTCTGACGAGAATGGTGATGAACTAACCTGTTGCGATCTCTCAAAAGCATTCGATTGTGTCAAGGTAGGAGAGGCCGGGGCTGTTTGTCACAAATTTCAGTTTCTGAATACAGTGTTTTCGTGCGTTTGAACCAATTGTCGAAACATGTTTTCCACTCTGAAGGCGGTATTTCCAAAACAGTTTGAACGCTTCAACAGCAAAAATTCCTGCCCACGCATTTTTTGTTTCATTCGGGAGCAAAAAGAAGTCGTTAGGCGATAAATCAGGTGAATACCGGCAATGAGACATTAATAGGAAGCACATCATTAGGTAAGAATTTGTTAAAACAACAGATTTTGTCAAAGAATAAAAGTTAATGTTTAAATTTTCTCCACATTTAAAACATTCAATTCCATTCTTTGAACAAATTTTTACTGTTTTATGAAGTTCTTACATGATGTACTTAGTACGAAACCGGTCGCATGATTTAATACTGTCACGGACCACCGTGATAGGGGTAGCTCGGGGTAGATACTCGCTTTAAATTCTATCCACAAATTCACCTACCTGTTTGAGGGGAGTGCTGATGAGGTACGTAAACTTGCGAGAAATAAAACTCATCTCCACTTTACACTCTTTATTTATAAAACAATAAGTCACTACAGATCTCTTTCCAGAGACTCTGCCAGAGTCCCTTACATCTACAAATAACTTATATTTATAACCTATGCAATCCTTTCTACTAATTGTCCTTCCGGTGCTTGATCGGCAGCATCATAGTTCGATGTCTTCGAATTGACCGAGAGATCATAATCTTACAAGGCGATTGTCTAGATGCTCAGCTGGACGACACCGGTCACCGATCGAATAATGATTACAATATAAAAAACATAGACGATGAACGGGGACAATACAGAATTTTGTGAGTAAAGACCAAATTTATTTCTTTCCCCATTTATAAAGGACTTACACAGAATCACCATGGAATATTTAATGATACGTTAATTCGATGTTTCTATCCCACAAATAATCAATTGTTTGACATGCTTCGAGCTGGCATTGTCACGATGAAAGATGATGCGACGTTGTCGATTATTTTTTCTCATTTCATCGATCACTTCCGGCAAACAAATTGTTGTATACCATTCACTATTAACTGTTCTTCGATCCTTCAAAGCAATGCTTATGACATGTCCAGTACAACGAAAGAACAAGCAATCATTTTCTTGGAAGTGCTTCGAGAACGAGCAACTTTTGTCGGGTTCCATCTTGGAACAGGTAGTTGATTGTTGCTTAGTTTCCGACTTGTACGAATATATCCAAGTTTCGTCACCTGTTGCGATGTTGTATAAGGGTTGAATTCTTGAGGTATCTTCTTACATCAATTGACATGAGCCGTTTTTTATTAATTATGCGGAATCCATCGGGAATAGATCATTTTCACACCTAAATGTTCATGCAAAATCGAATGTACTGCAGTCTTCGATATGACTAAGAAAGCCTCTATCTCGCTGTAAGTTCCATGCCAATCCTCGTCAATCATGCTGCGCATAGCATCGACATTTTTTGGAACAACAACCGATTTTGTCGACCTTCACGAAATTCATCACTGACAGAAGCACGACCACGACGAAATTCTGCAAATCATTTATAAACAGTATTGTCTGTCTTCATTACCAAAGTTACGAAGTGATTCGAAGGATTGCTGTTGTGTCACGCCTTTACTAAAATCGTAAAAGTTCATCCAACGAAAACCTTCACTTGAAATTCCAATTTTTTCACAAAATCGTTATTTTTAATCAAGAGTTGTTTTCTTGATTGATATCGAACTTGCGGTGCCCAAAATTGCACGTGTCAAGAATATAAAAAAAAGCATTAAAACAAAATTTGAATATATCTTCCAAGGTAGTACTTTAATATAATACCACAGTTATCTAATGCAATCAATAATTACGTCAAGACTAAGTATATGCCGAAGTAGATATTGATTGAATTATATTCCACCTAATCCGCTTAATGTAGAAACCTGCGGTTTTCTGGATAGAGCTGTCAGAGTGGATATTAATTGTAGCAGATGGTAAAATTCTGGTGTCCAATTTGAGTATGTAAGTTTATTAAGCCTGAACATGTGTTTTCCTTTTTAATAGTTTGGTGCATGTCGCATTATGAATCTTAATGTAAAACGACATAAAACAAGTTGAAATGCTAGTCTTGCAATTCTAAGTACCTTTTCCACTTAACTTTTGAGTCCACCGCAAACACAAAAGTGTAATCTGAAACTAATACAGTAAGCGGAGAACTCAACAACTAAGTTTTCTGTAGACTCGTTTGTTGCATCCTGAAACTCGTTAGTGGTAGAAATATTTGCTTATTTTAGATTTAGTATATAATTTTTAAGTGCACACACTTACATTCGAAAAGCATTGTGTATTATCCCTATTACGACTATTATTATCGTTATTATGTTATTAACTTAAAAGCTTTCTTTCGTAATTATTTCAGTCAGTAAAATGTAAAATTCAAAGTGCTTGTACGAGGTAGGCGCCATAAATTCTTACACATAGGTTTAAACAAGTTCTAACGAGTCCAAACTCCGTTGCATCATAGTTGCACATGTGCGAGGCCTACACAATATATACTAGAGTAGTAGTTTTTAGTAGCCAGCCAGACAACGTGACCAGTGCATGAAAATGTCTCAGGTAACGAAAACTAAGTACCGCGCGGTCATGAAATTTCTAACAAAAGAAGGGCATACGCCTAATCACATTAAACAATGTTTAGACGGCGTTTATCGTGATTTACCTTCTTCATGTTCCACTGTAAGGAAGTGGGCAAAATGTTTCCGTTTGGGGAAGGAATCCCTTGAAGATGTCTAACATTTCTGAAACAAGTATTCGCCGAATTCCCCATAACCATTTGGGTATGAATAAGATTAGTGCAAGATGGGTACCGCATCTTCTTTCTGCTCTCCAACGTGAACGTCGGGTCGAATGTGCGCTCGTTTTTAAACGTGTGGAGACGACCCAAAACCGATTTTGGAGTCCATTGTCATAGGAGATGAAATAATGGTTCTTATTTATTTTCTCATTCAAAGAAAGACCTTAGGGGACGTCATTTTAAGGACGATAGTGAATTGCAGGCAGTTGTAATACAACATTTTGAGGGAAAAGCTTTAGATTATTTTTACAAGGGTATAGAATTACTCATTGCAATAAATATATTGAAGTTAGGGGGGATTATATTGAAAAATAAATATGGTTATATTTTACCAAGTTTATTTCTTCTATATCAGGTCGAGAATTTATGGCGCCTACCTTGTAACATGGACATACTAAAACACGAAGATGCGTTTCCTTCTTTATGACAACATTGCTTTAGTTTTACGAATTACATTTTTTCGTATGAAATTATTGTCGTTCCAAGTAAGAATTTGAATTATACCTTCTTATATATTTTTTATATTTTTCGGTATCAAATTATCAATGCACTTAACTTACACATTATTTAATTTAAAAGTACGTAAAGTATTTGTACTACGTCTTCTCAAAACAAAGATTTGGGAAGAATAAGTGCCTAGAAACAGTAACGAAAGTAATGCTGATATAACTCATAGTATTGATTCACTCCCGGCAAAAACAGTGTGAGAAGAGAAAAGCAGTAACAAACGCACATTTCTGCTTATCCGGCGTCATCAGCGTTGTTGCGAGCGTTTAATTCTCCAACCCACATTGCGTTCGCCTCTCAGTTAATGCCACTAATCTCAGAAAATAGAACTGAAACATTTCCTGGCGCCACCTAGTGCCAAGAGATATATGTAGTTATGCCGTCCTAGAAAGTAGCGACAGAAACCGAAATACAGATGCCAAACCACCTCTTGAGCAGTTCTTGGACTACTTAACACAAGATAACGTTGCACCTGAGCGCTACGGTATTTGCATATGTAAATGATTCCTCAGGCTCACCATGATGTATTAAAAATACAAATGAAAATAATGCCTAGAAACACTTAAAAAGATTGTTCAAAATTAACAGTAATCGGGCCTGGCGGGCCGAACGGGCGTCCATCCCATTTTAAAAAGCTCGGCCCGCATCTGAAATATCTCAGCCTGGCCTATTCGCGCCTCTATACAGGTCTTGTAAAGCGAATACAAGACTTGTATACATATACACATCTCTTGAAATTCGAGATACTTACGTATCAATTTTATGGCACTATTGATTAAATTAGTAAACGAATATGAATTTTGTTATTTCAAATGGAAGATTCTTTATTTCACAACCCGCTTAAATGTAAATTAAGTAATATTGCATATCAATGGTCTAAAATGAACCAGCTTTTGAGAAATTGCAAAAGATGTAAACTTCAACTTAAGCATCAATACCTCCTCCTCTAGAATGCATTTCTTTCGTGTCAGTGGTGTTGGGATCGTTGTCTGTACTCCCAAGGGTACTACTTTAAAGGTAGCAAAGATGAATGAATTATTTATCGCTGCAAGTCGGAAATTACCTCGTATTTGAAGAAACCCCCCATTTTAAAATTATTTAACTGAAAAGAGGAAATAAAAGAAACTTGAAAAAGGACTATAACCTATTTTTATGTGATTACCGAAAATTGATTAAATTACTGTAAATTAAGTTTTAAGATTATATAGCAATAAATAACAATTCGTGTACTCATGGTAATAGAAATAGCCGTTTATCTTTAAATTATTTTAAAACCCTAAAGGTAACATTGACTAATCAAGTTCGGAATAATCAGAAATTAAGTAGAACAATTTGAACTGAATATATTTTCTTAATGGCTAATTTTTATGAAATAAATTCAAGTATTTTGAAAGAAAATAATTCAAAAGATTGTAAACCATTGCGTGACAATGGATACAATTGCAGCACTTAAAAGTTTTTTTTTATCTCCAAAAGCTTCATTCTAGTATTTTAAAATGTATATAACTGTGCAGCACAGGCAATTTATAATCACTGAAAGTTGTACGCCGTTATTTAAAAAAATATGATATATGCCTACGTACGGTCAACATAGTTCGGCAAAACAATATCTATTCATGTAAGCGTAACCGTCTGCCATTGTTTTAGGAATGTAATATGAAAATACAATCATCCGTTTCCGTTTGTGTTATTGGAAATCGGCAACGGTACAGCATCCGCCCAAATATATTTGCGATAATAATTAACATGATGTTTGTAAATTCGTTGCCTAGTTTCACAAAGTTATTCCATCGATTATTATTATTATTGTATTATTGGCATAGATCGCCTTCTGATTGTGGCGTCTATCGTTCGTATTGAATTAATTGGGGTTATTAAACGTTGTTGTGTGCTTCCATCATAAAATAGCGGTCAATAACGAAATTATTAGTGAAGTTAAATGGTTAAAGTTTAGACGCACTTCATTGCGTGAGCACAAAGTAAAGAACATCGATGCTGTAGCCTTTATTATCAGTTTTACGAAAAAGAGTTCTGAACAAAAGTTGAAGAACTAATTATTTGTGATTACTACATACTTGTTTTTTAACGTTTGTTATACATGTGTTATTTGTTACCTAAGTTTGTTTTGACGTGTGGTATGGTTGGATAAGAAAAAATCACAGAAGAAACACCTCAAAGATCGTAAGTCGTAATTCCCCAAAGACTTGAATTTTTGACGATAGAAATGAAACAATTTGTTTTATTATAAAAATTACTGTATGAAATAATACAATAAATGTTCAAACTGTGGCCCCATTAATCGCCATAACAAATTGTTTCATTTTTATTAACAGAAATTCAAATATTAGGGAAATTTCTACTTACGCTTTTAAGGTGGCTTTCCTCTGATTTTTTCCTCTGCATTTCTCTTCCCATTGCTTTATGTTCATTGCCTTCAGATCTTTTTCCATATTGCTCCACTATCGTGTTCTGGGTTTCCTTCTATTTCTTCGCTGGATTGGTGTCCATTTAGTTACTCATTCTATAATCTGAGTTTGTGGTCTTCTCATTATATGTCCTGCCCATTCTAGCCTCTGGGATTTAATAACTCTTGCCTTCTAGTTCTTTTTCTATTTCCTTGTTTCTTTTCCGTCTTCTATCTCCATCTGGGGTGATATCCGGTCCTAGTATTGTTCGCATAATCTTCCTTTCTAGTCTTCTCAAGCCTTCCTCTTCTTTTTTGTTCATTATTGTTGTTTCCGCGGCATATGTAATTATCGGTCTTATTAATGTTTTGTATATTTTTATTTTTGTGTTCTTACTTTCCGGTTTTCAGCACTTTTCTGTTTCTCCCGAACGCTTGATTACCTTTGATTATTATTTCTTGAATTCTTTCATTCCCTGTTTGCCCTACTATAACTCCCAAGTAATTGAAACTCTCTACTTTTTCAAATTCAACACTAATGACTGGTATTTAGTGTTCTGTCATTATTTTCATGTTTTTTCTTTTTTAACATATATTTTGTCTTTTTTTCGTTTATCTGTAATCCGTGCTTTTTTGCTTCTTTTTCTATCGCATCAATTGCTTTTATAATGCTAGTTTTTGTTTTTCCTATAACTGTTATGTCATCTCCATAGGCTATTATTTGTATTTTGTGATCAGATATATTTTTTTTAATTCATTTTTAGTCTTCTCATTATTTTTTCAATTACAAAATTGAATAACGTTGTGGAGATTGAGTCTCCCTGTTTGACTCCTTTTCCAGTTTCAAATTCCTCTGTTGTCAGTCCTTGAACTTGTATTTCTGCTTTTGTTTTGGTTATGGTAATTTTTGCTAGCTTTCTCAATTTAGGTATCTGTAAGTACTTCAGAGCCTGTGTAATTTTGATTCTTTTGATTATGTCAAAGGCATTTTTGAAGTCAATGAACACGACGTGCACATCTCTATTATACTCCCATGACTTTTCTAGTATCTATAGAATTCCAAAGAATGTATAGCATTTATTGTTGATCTTCCCAGTCTAAATCCATTTTGATAATCTCCTAATATTTTTTCTGCACAGTTTTTCAATTTTTTGTTTATTAAGTTGGTTAAAATTTTGTAGGTGCAATTTAGTAGTGTGATAGCTCTGTAATTTCCACATAGTTCCCTGTTTCGTTTCTTATGGATTGACGGTATAATTCCTTTGTTCCAATCCCTAGGTAATGTATTTTTATCCCATATGTCTTTCATTAGCTGGTGTATTTGTTCATGTAGTTGATTTCCCCCGTGCTTTAGGAGTTCGTAGACGATAGTGTCTTTTCCTGGTGCTCTGTCGTTCTTTGCTCTTTGTACTTTCTTTATTACTTCTTCTTTTGTAGGGCATCTTATGTCTTCTTCCCCCCTGGGTTTATTCCTATTTGTTCCTCCTCCTCCTCTTCCACGTAATCCTCTTCTTCTTCTTCTGTCTCTTCATCTTCTGTTTCTTCTTCCCAATTTAGTGCTCTTTGGAAGTGCTTTTTCCATATTTATTTCATCTATTGTGCTTCATATTGCGTTGTGCCATTTTTATTTTTCATTCCTCTCACCCTGGTTATGGGTCTTCTATTTTCAATTTTTAGTTTCTTGTAGAAATCTTTCTCTATTTCTTCTAATTGTTTCTCTATCCATATATATTTTTTCCTTTTGTTTATTGCATTAGATTTGTTTCTTGCTGTCTTATATGTTTTTTTATATTTCTCTACGTCCTGTTCTTTTCTTTTGTGGCTTTTTCATATGATCACAAAAAAACGTAATCGAGAGGGCCATGTTTTTTGTAGAATTATTTTTGTTTGTTACAACAACATCTGACAGTTAAATCCAAAATCGAAACTTCATTACATTTGATGATTATTGACATATTTTATAAATTTTAAAACATGTTTACTGCAGATCACCAAACATTTATTATTGAAAGTTGTTTTCATAATGGACAAAAGCAGCAGAATGCGGAATGGTCTTATTCTATGTAACTAGGTATGGATGAATTTCGTCGTCAGGTTCCACATTTTGCAGTATCGTATCTTGGATTCGTATCAACAATTTCGCTGCATTGCAAAATTTTGTGAAACTGGTACAGTAAATCGCAAACCCGCGTATAGATCATTTACCCAGCGTTTACACAGGACACTGGCGTAGGCATGACTGTCAACCGTCCTATGTAAACGCCTACAGTCCTTCAACAATTGCTGGCGTGACATTTGCCACCGGCTATCATGACAATTTTCATGACAGCATTTAAAGCTGATTTTATACTATGACATTACCCATTTTAAACATGTCTTTTGTAATATTTTAAAAAATATGTCAAATTGTCTGTCAGTGTCAATCGTAAATGGACAAGCCATTCACAAGATTGAAAAAACGTAAAAATGAACTTATAAGAGTTGTCCCAGGTTTTTATGAAAGTGATGAGAAGGATAGTCGATAGGGCAAAGAAAGCGAATAACAAATCTGAGAAAAGTTGTTTTCTCTGCTGTTGGGCAAGATAACTAACCTTATAACAAAATCAAAACGATCAAACTAACAGGTTAGACCGTGGCTGAAACCAAAAAAAAAAAAGGCAAGTTATCATTAGTTGTATCAGAATTTGCAACAGATCCAAAACAGTTTAAGAAATACCTTCGGATGGATGTAGATTTTTTTGATAAGCTGTTGCATGCAGTCACAAGTACGATTTCAAAAGAGGATACGTTTTTTTTTTAAATTGCTGTAACTGCGAAAGCAAAGTTCAGAATTGCTTTATGAATAAAATGAAATAATTCAAAAATTCAAATATTGTTAAGTAACAGGTAACTATCGAACGCCAGATGTCACTAGACACAACTTATGACTTACGTCGATTTATGTCAATTTATTGACAGATGTAATACGAGGACTAAATTCTTATTTAGTATCTAGAAATTGAAAACAAATCAACAAACAAAATCAAATTGACAGATGTAAAATCGGCTCAAGACAGTTACTGAGATTGTAAATCAAAATAAAAATGGCGGAAATCACATTTCATTGTCAATATCTTGTTGATTTTATTAAAAAGTGCCCAGAATGTGAATATTTATGAAACGTAAAGAGTAATCTTTACAAAAGACTTAATTCATACCATTTTAAGAATCTTAAAGTGGACAGTCGTAGTAAACATAACGCAAAGGTACTGACAGGACGGTAACACTATCATGTCTATGCCAGTACCACGGCCAGTAATACGGCGGGTTACCTAAAAAGTCAATTAAAAAGCTTTCACAGAAAACTAATTTGTATTATGGTACTTTTCAGCATATTCTTGGAAAGGAACTCTCCGGACAAATGTCCATATAAAATTCGTATTGTGCAAGAACTCAAACCCATTGGTCACGTGGTGAATGTGGAGAATAATAGCCTTGATAAATCCTTCTTCTCAGACAAAGCTTGGTTTACTTTATGAAAGATCTAAATAGATTAAAATGTACAAAGAGCTACATGGAATAGAATCTTTCAATATAAAAATATCCCGGAGCTTTTCCTAAAGTATATTTTCCATATTTTTAAGAATATTTTCTATATTTATAATCGAATTGTAATCTTGTTCATTCATGATTTTCCCCTTGAAAAAAAAACGTTATAAAGCACGCATGCGGACGTAATTATCGAAATACATACAAGACGTCATACTTGAAAGTCATCCCTCTTCGATTCCACCAATAAAAAATTGTTAAAGTAAATTTCTCAGCGGCGAGATTGTACTAACCGCTTGAAAACGAATCTTATGTCTTGGGTAGGTGGTTCTTTTGTTCGCAAAGCCAATGAAGTGGAAAAGGCAATTTGCGACTTCAGAACTCAAATAACGTTTTTAGTGACATCATTTCTTGTTAAAAATCCCAGAGAAAGAATTGCTCCAATTACAATTTCCGTCGGTCTTGTCCTAGGTCACCGAGGCACGCTATTCCCGGGTAATTTTACCACGCCAACCCTCAGATATATGTGTATGTGGTATTTCCACAAAGTCGCTTCGGAAAAATTAAAAGAAATGCAACAAACACGTCTGTCCACAATATTAATTAAAGTCCTTAATTGGATTTTATCACTTCATCGCGCTTGCTATTTTACTATCTCTCTCTACTTTTTTCACACAGTACAGTACAGTACAATCTGTAAAACATTAAACTGCTTCCCTTAACACTAGAACCGCCGCACTGGTTAATTTGACCGTCTTTCACTTTTAAAGTTTTTTTTTGCAACGGAATTAATTTTGATATGATATCTTAAAATCATGTGACTTTTTCTAAATTTAGTTTGGCAGTGCTCTCACAAAATTTTGAATATTTTATAGAACACTAAGCGGTGTTCTGGGAAATTTTACCTTAAACGGCCGCCCCGGTCAAATTGACCGGTACGTTAAAAAAATGTTTTGACAAACTTTATTTTTCAATTCTTTTTCTTGGTTGCAACATTTGAAAGAACTAAACATTTAGGCATGTACCGCCTGTAAATATATACATAATTTAAAACATTTATTACATATAAAACAAGTCATATAACTGCATCAATCGCTCAAAGCTTGTTCCTATTTGTTAGTACTTGTTCGTACTTGTTTCGACATGTTCAACCTTGCCCTCGACAAAGAACCTGTTTCTAGTCGCGCTCTTTTTAATGTCGCACATGCGCAGACTTAATTTGGCGCATGCGTACAAAATATTTTGCAGGATTCAACCTGCACTATTGTGAACATATAAAAAGATCGGTAGTACTCTAAAAGTGCAGTCGTTCTGTTTAGTTAGACTGAACAGTATGTGGTCCAGTAAAGGCCTCTCGGCTGCATAAAATTTAGCGTATTTAGACCAACTGGAAAATCTTTCACCAGGAAATGATTCTAAATCAGTTAGTACGGACAGCGAAAACAAAATTCGTTCGTGAGTTGTTGTGAGTGAGGAACAAAACAGTGATGAATCTGACAATGACACAGTTTGTGATGTAACGGTCGCAGTGACTAATGCTAGTTCCAATGATAAACAGGAAGTGAAAACGTCTGTTCGTTCTAATCGTCAGCAAAGGAAACCGATAGAAAAAGGATTTTTCTTCAATCCTGGTACAGTTTGCAAATCAAAAGACAATGGCAAGTAATTCCTGCGAGTCAGCTTACTGCAGGCAGAAAAACCCAACCCAATATATTCAGGGACAATCCAGGGTCAACAAGCTATGCAAAACAAAAAATAACTGAAGAAAATGTGAGTAGTTTCTGGAGATTATTTATCGATGACTCGATGCTGAGACACATAAAACAATGCACCGAGGCTGAAGCTAGAAGACAACTAGACAGTCAAAACTGGCAATTATCTTTAGGAGATCTAGAATCCTTTATTACCCTTCTATACGCATGTGGTGCTCAGGGTTCCAGTCACTTAGAATTAGATTCCTTGTGGTCTAAAAAGTGGGGAGTATCGTTTTTTAGTCAAACGATGTCTAGAAACAAATTTAGAGAAATCATGCGATATCTCAGATTCGATCTCAAGTTTACAAGGAAAGAAAGATTTTAACATGACAAGTTTGTTTCTGAAATATTGCAAAAATTTGCTTGCAATTGCAAAAATTTGTTATGTGCCCGGAGAAAATACAATAGACGAACAACTTTTTCCTGCAAAAGCAAGATGTCGATTTACGCAATATATGTTCAATAAACCGGGTAAGTTTGGCATTAAATTTTGGCTTGATGTTGGCACTGACTTGGTGAATACGTCGTTTTAAAATTATTATAGCCTTACACCAAGAAAGGAAGAAATGTGATAACGAACAATTTTTTTACCAGTTTGGAACAGAAATTAGCAAAAACTAAACACCACAATTGCTGGAACTGTGAACAGGTCAAGAAAAGAAATTCCCGAAGTATTCAAAAGAAGCGAAGGTTCTTTATATGAAATGTTTTATTCACAAGTAAAGAAAATGTTAAATGTTTGCACTTTGACAGTGTATCAAGCCAAAATAAACAAGTCCTCCTTCTAAGTACGCAACATCCAACAGTTTCGATTGATGCTGGTACAAAGAAAAAGCCAGAAACAGTTTTATACTATAACAGCACAAAATATGGCGTTGATGTAGTAGATCAAATGGCCCGAAAATACAGCGTGAAGGCACCGTCAAGAAGATGGCCAGCCCCTGTTTTTTTATAATATATTGGATCTTGCTGCAATCAATGCGCTTGCTGTACACAAAGACATCACTGGCAAAAAAATAAAACGTCGCGACTTCAGTTTGCAATTGGCAGAAGAACTCTCGCAACAATCCAATAACAACGAAGAAGACCCTCGGGAAGAAACATCGAATCAAAAATGCAACAAGAACTTCAGGCTGGATCAAAGACAGATGAGCAATCTCGCAAAAGACGTACATGTCAAGAAAAGAAATATGAAAATAAGACTTATGATAGATGTAAGAACTGTAACAAGAACATACGTGGAAAATGTGAATTTAAAGTAACTTATTGCAACAATTGTAACGATATTTAAAATACCAAAGTTAAGTTAGAAGTTGTTTTTATATTTTGTGAATAAATATACACTTTTATGCAAACAAATTATGTTAAGTAATAAAAACAGTCGAAACAAAATTGAGTTTTATTCACCGGTCAATTTGACCGGGGCGGCGGTTCGAGGTATGAGGAATTCTCGGCGGTTCTAGTGTTAAAATGAGTGGTAAGAAGCAAAGTACCGAATAATTTAAGGAATTTAACTTATTCCAAAGTATATTAAAATTAATATTACACAGAACAAAATTAATCTAGTAAATATTAATTAATATTATACCGTAAGAGCGAGCGTACTATCATCAGCCAGCATAATCGGCATTTTTCGGAAATGCGAGAGCAAACGAATACGACGTTTATACAGTGAGTAAGGTGCACAAATGAATCTGCGTTTATGCAATTTTGTTAAGCAAATGATATTCCGCAGTGACATTCAACACAGCACACGTTTAGATGCGCTGAGTTCGTGTTAAATCGGATGATCATAGTACACTCGCTCGTACGGTATACATACTACGTGACATGGAAATTGCATCACCAAGAAGGGATGCGATTTTTTTTACCAAACTTGGCGGAAACGTATAACTATTCAAAGGTACATAATATGTGATTATAATTTCAAGGAAAAAGAACATAAGATTAACACAATTTAATTTTATTTTTATTAGTAATGTGAAAGTCCTGATTCGGCGATAAACGGTTTGAAGGACCACAGGACGACTTCCATTACCTAACCACAGATCAGTAATTGATCTGGTACTGTAAAATTGGTCTCTTAGTGCCATTAGGCGAAAGTGACGGTTCTGCACCTCGTTAGTTCTTTTTCGGGCCCCGATTCCACTTAGGCGTTTTTCCTGGTCCTCCATAGTCCATAACTGATACCAGCGCATGATGGTGGATTGATTCCGGTTAAGGCGATTTGCAATTTCCCTGAACGAAAAACCGCCTTCGCGTAAGCCAACACCTCCGTCGAATTCGGTCAACTGGCGGTAATGTCTACGTTGTCGCACTCTGGGCATAATCAAAGCCTCAAAACACGTTAAACAAAAATATGACGAGAGAAAACGGTGAAAATTGAATCAAAACTGCATGAAGTGTCAGATATACCATGACCACTTGATCCATCGCAACAAAATTATAATCAATTATCACCTTTGAATAGTTATACGTTTCTGCCATGTTTGGTCAAAAAATTCGTACCCCCTTCTTGGTGTTGCAATTTCCATGTTATATAGTATACATATCCAGATGTTTGATAAAATGAACTTGTGTTATTGTACTATTAATATTCACAACAGTTATCGAAATGTATACATATACGTATAATTGACTTGACATTTTTGTGAAATTGAGGTTGTCACTTTTTAGTTATTACTATAAGTTTCACAGGAGCTCTATTATGTCGCTTTACATTCAAGAACTGGAGTAGCTCAGAACTGCCCAAGTTCTTAATTCTCTGCCTCTGTGTTATTTAGGTGGCTCGGGGCCACTCTAGTTGCTGAATGGAAAGCGACAATAGATTACAAAGATCGAACTAATTGTATTTTTAGTTATGAGAGAGGGGGCCACATGTGCTCATTATTAATTGCTATTAATTAAATTTCAAGTAACAAAGGCATCGTTGAACGTACGTCACTTTGTGAAATACTAACCGCCAAAAATATTCAAAAGAATACAGGAGCAACATTTAACCCATTTGCATCATTTGACAGAAAAATCCGCAATCATTGTTTGTGGATTTTTCCGTCAAATGATGCAAATGGGTTAACTATTTATTTCTTTAAATACGAGGGTCGTTCAGTAATTAACGAGACAAATGGCTGTGGAAAAAACAATTCATTCAATGGCAATGAAATTTACACTACTTTTCAATGTTGTCTCCCCCAACATTTAGGCACTTCTCCCATCGCTTTGTGAGCTTTTTAATTCGTGCGCTGAAGAATTCTTGACCTTGGTGTTCGAACGACTTATGTACAGCTTGTTTGACCGCTTTATTGTCTTCGAACTTGATTCTGCGTAAAAACGTTTTGAGCGGGCCGAACAGATGAAAATCGGACGGTGCGAGGTCGGGAATGTAAGGAGGATGTGGCAACACCTCCCAACCCAAATTTTCGATCATCTCTCGCGTTTTCTAGGCAGTATGGGGGCGGGCGTTATCGTACAGCAGAATTACATTTTTTGAGAGAGCACTCTGGCGTTTTCTTCTTATCGCAGATTTCACTTTGTGTTAAACCAAGTTACAATACTATTCACTGTTCACAGTACGTTGTCCTTCTAAATAGAAAAATCAGAAAAAATTGGGTTTTGAGAGTCTCAGAAGACCATTAACATCACTTTACCGGCAGACGCGAGAGTTTTAAATGTTTATCAGCAGGGGAATCCGCTTTCCATTCAGGACTTTGCCGTTTGGATTCAGGTTCATAGCGGTGAATCCGCGTTTTATCGCAGGTTATAACACGGTCTAAAAAGTCATTACCTTCCGGTAAAAACCGTCGTTTGAGTTCAGAACAAATGCGAAGACGGGTGTTTTTATGGACTTGAGTCAGCTGTCTTGAAAGCCATCTCGAACACGTTTTGCGATAATTCAGCTTGTTATGAATGATTGAATACACAGTTCTAACACTAACATTACACAAATCAACTATTGGCACGACTTTTAAACGCCTGTCATCGAGAATGTCATTTATGCGATTTTGTAGCGTGTTGGTAGACACTTCAACTGGTCGTCCGGAGCGATGAATATCGGTGACACTTGTTCTGTCCGAATTAAACTGTTAAATCCACTTATGCACGTTTCAGCGGCTTAAATACTTTTCACCATACTGTTTCAACATTCTCGAGTAAATTTCGGCCGGCTTCACACCTTCGGATAACAAAAATCTTTTCACTGAACGTTGCTCTTCCACCGTATACGTTTCGAGAGGAGCCGACATTTTGAAATGAACAAAAGAGGTTACGTTTGCTTTTATTTCTTTCGAACAGCTGACTTAGTTTGTCCCCAAGGATGCCAACTTGACCCACAGAAAGTTTCATCTAATAATATTCAGTGGTTTTCCCGCTAATGCAGTTTGTCTCGGTAATTACAGAACGTCCCTCGTATTTCTGAAATATTATGCATACTTTGATTTTCGTTTATAAAAAAAAATCAATTATCTAACATTTGTATTTATTCCTGCTTGTAATTTCTTAAAAACCAGTTAATTAGCTGTAGCGTTATCTCTGTTGAAATGAATTTCAATCAAAAATCACCAGCTGGAAGCTTTTAATTTCAAAATCAAGTTTCACCAGATGGCGTTGCACGCTAGAACAATTACGTTGATACATAAAACGCTGCGTGATGGAAGTTTTCCAAATAAATATGGGAAAACAGGATATAAAATCGATTGTTTAATGTAAGAATTGAAATATTACTCGCAAAAGCCATTCAACATCCAATTTAGGATATTAACATGGAAAATGTTAATTTTCGACGCCAGCTTGAACTATGTACTTTAACACCTAATCGAGAGTGAAAATAATTCTACCTAAATTAATAAAATTCATTTTTCCCTAAAAGCTTTGCATATGTACATACATGTAATAAATACTGTTTTTGTTTCTTTTTCAGGTAAGTCCTTCTTTCATTTAGGATACCCATTTAAATAATACGTAAGTTAAATAAATATCTGTATGCGTAAGATAAATATTAAACAGGAGATATATACTGAGTTACAAAACAAAATTTGTTTACGTTGGTAATTGAATTTTTTGCTATAGGAAGCTTTTATCCTACGAGATATTTTATTCAGAAGGAAACTGGTATTTGAAATACAAAGTAAATATGGCAGACCATAAACAAAAGCATATACCTAACAATAACAAATTACGAACGTGAATAAAACGGCCACAAAAAATACATTTTAAACTTCCAGCTTGGCATTTCGCTGAAACAATTTAGTAATTTTTTTTGTACCAAAATACAGGCACATAATAGGAATTGGATTTAACTCCGGAATATTATTTTTAGAAAGAATAATATTCCCCAAAATAAAGCGCTTTAGTTTTGATATAATTTTTGTGGATGTTAAATTCTTTTGCTAGTACACACTTAATCATAAGCCCTATTTTATAGATACGTTATCTGCTTTGATTTTCATATTGCATATTCTATTACTTTTGTGGAAAATTGTTCTCAGAACATTCTTATGGAAGTATGTTAACATTTAAAGGAGACAAGATTCGGCTTATAATAATCTTCTGTGGCCGTTATTTTTTATCTTGTCGGTAAATCGTATAATTCGTATAATACGCCCAAAAACGCCTCTCGAAAAATTGGAATCTTTAGTTCCTCTATAGTTTTAACTGTATATACAGTGGAAATAGTCTGGGCCTTAAATTTTGCTCGATTATTAACCCTAGGCATCTTTCATTTAAGGAGAGCTCCAGTGCAAAATATAAGAATGAATGTGTCTTGAGCAGCTTTGTCTTTTTTACAATAGAATAACTCGTGGAACTTTTTCACATCGGTCATGTTAAGATGTGAAGAACTAAGGCTGGTATGGTTTTCATTTATGGCTGCATTGAGGAAATATGGACAAAGATTTTGGGGGCATATTTTCAAATAATAAAATGGATTCATTGTAAACTACATACATAGCCCTACTGTTATGCTTACTTTGCACGTTGCAGTCCTCTGAGGTGAATATCCTTTTCTTTATCTTCTTCTGTTCTTAAACATCCGGTTTCTATTTTGTAGTTTTTGAAAATTCATTTCACTTTCATTAAACAACCGCTGTTGCATTAATTTAACAACAACCACAATCAGCCATGACATCGACAAGATCACTTGAGAATAATTCTTTATTTCTATTGATTACTGTGAAGATGTCTGTTTTGCAACTGAACTGAGCAGGCAAATGCATCGCATCAGAGATTTCAACCTATGAAATTCCTATTAATTTGTCGGATTTTGCAGCTAAATATATAGTAAAACCATGCAGAAAAAGTCGACAAGTCCAATGATATATATTACTCAATTTTGGATTTTTTGTTACTTGTCGCGTTTTGTTATGGACCAGATCATCAGAAGATAACTGGAACTATCTGACAAGTGGTGCATTGGTACTTATGTTCTCAAGTAAATATTTAATTACGTGCAAATATATATTTTTCTTACTGGTCCAAGAATACTTTTATCTGTGTGGATCCATAGTTTAAAGTTATACGATGGATTGTCCCTTATCCTAAAGCTCAACATTAGGACATTTTATACCACCACTTACTACTTTCTATCTAATGATTGAACATTTAATTGTGAGCTCATAATACAAAAGTCGTATGAACTTTTAGCAGTTGATACCAATATACGTAATATAATAATACCAAAGAATGGGTTCCAATTTTTCCATTTATTGTAGAAGTAGCGAGCAGCAAAATTTTCACTTCGAAAGAAACCGTACGTACGCAATCGTTACGCACGAAATTCGGGCGTTCGAAGAATTTCTTCGTTCTGTAACACATATAAACACTCCCACACAAAGCACACCGTCTCGTATTTATAAGAGCAATTGAGAAAATTGAATAGAGGGAGTGCGAGGAGGGACGGTAAGCACGTCCGATAGGTGCTATACATACACATCTTCCCTCGAAACGACTTAATTCAAACTTCCCCCGGCCGAAATACGCAAGCAAAGAAAGAAACGCGCGTCCAATTTCCCTTCGCATTCAATCTAATAGGTTATCTTTAAACAGATATCGGAGGCTGTTTCTGTTCAGCCTCTTTTAATAGTCCCATATATAGGCGCCCGTATATGGAAAAGTGGACGGGTGGTTTTGAGGTCCTTCTCGTGAGAGTTTCCTTTCATTCTCTGTACGGACGTATTTCTCCATCTTCGTCCCTATCGATTGTCTTTTTAAAATGGACGATGGATGAACGGAAAGTTGGGGAAAACGATGGATTTTCAATCAGAAAGTGTTTACTTGAAGTGGTGTTTTCCTCATTGGAACGATTAATAGGTTCCAACAAGCGTTCTTTTTATTTGCAATTCTACGTCGTCGTAAATTCGTTTCTTAAGAGTATACGAACGTTTAGTAGTCACTTGAAAAATGAATGTCTTCTCCATTGTTTTTTTTGAGGTATGCTCTAGACTTTGGACGACGAAAACTAGCTTTTCGTAGATGTACCGAGTGGCCAAGTAAGAATGGCAGCCGGCTATATCTCAGAAACTAGTAATCACAGAGCTTTCGGGTAAAATCTTTCTTAATAAACGTGGCTAAAAGGAAACACTGGAAATGATTTTGAAATTTGTATAATAATGGTCATGTATGGTCCTTTGTAAAAACCTAGGACGCTATCCTCGTATGTGATCCAGACTGACATAGGGAATTTTGTTTTAAAACTCGTTTTTCATGTAAAAGAGAGTAAGGCGTTCAAGTCCCACCAGTGTCAATGGGACTATCCGCAAGTTGGGAAATAATTAATTGACCTTTACCCTTTATAGCGAGGGGTGTAGCAACAAAACCGTGGAGAACTTTACAAACACAATCTACACACCAAAGGCTCCTGGGGTTATGACAAGCCATATAGCTTATATACCCTGTTGAGCCGTCACCAAATGCACAAAAACAATTAAATTAAAAGTGTAATAGTTATTTTTATAGGGTTCGAATAAGTGAAGTTAAAACAATACACAAAATTTACATTGAAATAAAATGTTGGTAGGTAGAAAATGTACGAAGCAAATTCATATTACAGCATACTCCGACACGACTAATTGAAATTTTCAATTTTGTCAGACATATACAGAAATTACCAATTCGTTTTAGTTTTGATTTCTCTGTAACGTATGGTAAAGGTGAATAATTAGGACACAAATTGACAGTTTAATCACTCTTGTCTCTGAATTATCTAGAAGAGGAGTAAATAATGGTTACCTAGTAATGTCATCATAACTTCACTGGCCAATAAGCGGATTGCCTAATGGGGTACCATGATTTACGATCAGTGGTGAGGCGTTATTACTACGACTTAATGAATGTATGTCTACTGAAGCTAATCAAAATGATTTTTCAATGAATATGAAAAAGAGTGCATGTTGTGCATATTTAGAACACATATGTACACATAAGCGGTAAGCTATCTATCACTTTTCTATACATTTCAATGTATAATTTCAGAAGCATCTAAATAAGTAAACAAGTTCTGTATACAGTATGTCCACGGTTAGAGTGAATAAGAGGAAAAACTTATTTTACATTTTAGGGAAAAGGAGCATACTTGATAAAAAGTTTTGCTTGTATTTAAAATGAGATTGCCGTGGAGAACGGTAACGTTCCACATACTGGGTGTCCGGAAACTAAAAAAAAAATACGAAAATGTCATAAGAGTAAACTACCGTTATTTTTACTATTTCTAAAAAGTGGCACTAGGAAAAGTTTTTTGGAATTAAAAGTTACGACAGATTTTCAATTTATGGCCTTTTTCTCCTTTATCGTAAAGAAATATTTTTATCGAAAATTTTGCTTGTGATTTAAAATAATTATTATTTAATCCTTGGCGTTATTTCACTTTACTTCAAATGGTAGGTGGTGACGAAAATGACATTTTATGTTTCACTTGTGTCACTGCACATCGTTAAAAATACCCAAGAATAATAATTATCAAAAAATGCTAATTCTACAGCAAAAAATTATTTAATACAGTGCTACGGTAAGGGTGATAACTAACCTGGGCAAATATGCGGTAACAGCCAGAGGCGTGGCGAGCAAGTTTACACATAAAATAGAAGGTAAGGAATAAATTATAAAACGTGCTGAAACACTTACCGTTTTAAGTCTTCCGTGAAATCACAAACTGGGTAACATCTGTTAAATATTTGAATCATTAGATATGTTTCCACAGCTGTTTCAGTCAAGTGACTACGACGTGCGGAATAAATGTTTTTTAATGCCGACGACAACCGTTCGACATCTAGCGATGTTATATTTGCATATTTAAAATAATCTTTGAAATAACTTAATGTATCTTCACACGCGCCTTCACAAATTTGTCTTAATATAAGAAAATCGGAGTCTTTCTCTAAAACACTTTCAAATTTTCGTATTACATACCAATTTGTTTCGCCTTCTACAGCGCATAACTGTGCGTGAACATCATTCACAATTTGAACAGAATCCACTAGCGACATCGAAACATTTTGTAATTTCTCTATCCCTTCCGCTAGTCCGAAGTAATTGTTGTGAATAGTTTGTAAATCTCTTTTAACCTGACTATCTTAAAATATTTCCTGGCTTTTCTTGATTGCTGCAGCTTCTGTCGGATTGAATTTTAAAACTACTTTCTTTACTTGATCCAAATATTTGTTGTAGTAAAACGCAGCCTGCAACCATGTTCCCCAACGTGTAACAATCGGCTGTGGTGGTTCAGGTAAATTAGGACACAGTTTGAGAAATAGTCGGGTACGTTTCGGGGACTTTAGAAACACTGCCTTTGTACTAGCAATCGATGCATTTACTAGTGGAAAACATGTAGGAATCATTTGTGCCGCAAGATTTAGAGTATGGATTTTATACCACTGTGTTCTTTAAGAGATCGGCCTAAAGAACGCATGTTTGCGGCAACATCACTCATAAACATTAAAAGTTGCTTAGTTGAAACTTCAAATTTGTTCAATGAGTTCATCACTACCTTTAAAATCTCATCGGCAGTATAATTTATAACTCTTTTGAAAGCAAGTAAGAAGGAGGATGACGGTCGATGTGGTTCCATTGCACGTACCATTACATTAACCACAGAATGTTTTTGACGATCTGTTGTTTCGTCCACACACAACCACAGTTTTTTATCTTTCAATTCTGTTTTCATTCTTTTTTCTATATGTTCACGAGCAAATGGCACTACATTTCGCATCGATATCCGACTTTATTACTTAATTTACAGTCCGGATATTTATTCCAGAAGGAAACAAATGCTTCTTTGTTTAGTAAACGAAACGACAGATTACATAAAATAAGAGTAACACATAAATCAAATGTAAATTTTTCTTGGTCTCGTATGCCACTTTTTGCAGAAGAATGCTGTTTGCTTTCGATGTGACGTTGACAATGGCTTCTGGACCAACACATTAAAAGGATTTTACAAACTTGACATTGACATTGAATTTTATCGCCATCAAAAATTAAGTCCGGCATGTCCACTATAAAGTTTTTAACTGTGTCTGCCATTGGTCGTTTTCGCGACGTACCCAACAGCGACATTTTTAAAGCAATCATTAGCGTACAATTACGAAATAAGTTACGACAGCCTACATATATACAGAACTACTCGCATACGCACGATTTAGTAGCGTGTGAACGCGTGAAATAAATAATCGCCGACTCCGCACCACATATCTACTACACTGACTGTTACCGCTGTTTGCCCAGACTATTTATCTCTGCTGTTTGTTACCTGCGATTCCGAAAACACCAGAAGCTCGCTCTCTGACGCACGGAAGGTAATATTGATAATCCGCGGTCAATAGGGGAAGACATTACTTATTTTGCTTAGTGTACATGTACACACGGTAGTACTTGATGTATTCATTCTCGTAAAAGCACGTATCCGATTCGCGTGTACACAGAACTACATGCAAAATCGATTAATTTGTAAACAAGTTCGACAAAACGCCACGCATGACTGGGACGCGCTTTTTTGCAGAATACATATTGCTACGGTAGCATTTGTAATAACGGAAAGGTAGACGTTGAAACATACCGTTAATTAAACGCTGCATTTACAATTGATTCTAACTTCGAATCGGTACAACGCGAAGTTTCGAAAAATGAGGATATTGTTTCTAATTAAAACTTGTTAACGGATATGGGATTTTAGTAAGGAGAAATGTATATTCCAGATTGCGTTTTTCGATCAGTTATTTACTAACATTGCGCTATTTGAAATCCCCTACTGGTGGTGAAGACTTGGCTTTTGGTATTAAAATCTATTATACCCTGTTTTTTATATAAGAGGAGTAAAGTAGAAAACCATATTTAACTAATGTACAATTTAACAAAAATTTATAAATTCCCTGCTGGAGGTCAAAAATGCATGACGCTGATTTCCTTAGAGATAGGCAATAGTTTATAATCTATGTTCATTTTGCGACTTTTAATTAAATAAAAACCACGTTTTCGTAAAACTAACAAAACATAAAATGAATTCAACTTCATTTAGTTAATGCTTATAAAAATGGTTTAAAATTGGAGGAGGGATTGTCGGATTCGTTGGAAAATTCCGGTTGTTTGTCTATACTTTCTGTCGCTTCTACAATGTGAGCAACAAGTTTTCCTCTGACCCAATTGGTGTTGAATAAAAAAGCTCATCATATGCTCTCAGAGAAAGGAATGAATGTACGTGGGGTCTGGTGATCACGGAGGCCAGGAAACGGGTCCTGCTCTTCCAATCCACCTCTCGCCAAACGTTGTCACCAAATGCTATCATACGCAATCAGCAAAGTTTGTAGGGGCGCCATCGTGCTGAAACCACATATCAGTTCCGCCACAATTTTTTGTAAAGATACTAAATAATTTTGCGTATTTAATCGAGGTGGTAACAAGTACGGACCAATTAGAAAATCGTCTACAATACCTGCCCTAACATTTATTGAAAATCGTGATGCTTGTGAAGGAACATCCCGTGAGACTTGTTTTCTACCCATATATGACTATTGAAAATTCACTTTTGAAAATGAAGCCTCATCGGTGAAGAGTACGGTAGCTGAAAACTCATTTCTTTCTATTGTTTAATCTAAAAACCAACGAGCAAATTATGCCCTAACAGAAAAATCACCAGTAAAGCATCAATTTTCTGCAGATGAAAGGGATCCAATTGCTGCGTGTCCAAAATATTCCAAATAATTCTGCGATCGACACCCATAAGATTTACAATAGCACGTGTTTTCTTCAAAATGTTAAGAACTTCTTCGTACTGCCCGCCTTTTGTCTGTGTTGTTTATTAATTTTGAACGTACCTTCTTCTCGAAATCGTCAGTCGATGGAAGCAAACATCGCGTAACTAGGAACAACATTTCCTGGAAGCATTTCGTCATAAATTCTTCGTGTAGTGAATTGCCTCGGCCCCGTACGCAATGAATGGATTGAATGTATATTGAGTCTTAAAACTGCAGCATACATTGAACATTGAAGAAGATAATTACATTTTTCAAAAAAAATGCACAACACGAGGATAGTATGAGAAATACTGGTTTAGTGACTTTAAGCGTGGCCGAACATCCGTCTTTGATGAGAAGCGGCCAGGTCGTACCATCGAGCTGACTACGGACAATAGGATCAATAATGAATCAACGAATAAATCAATAATAATAATAAGTTTATGCTGTCGTGTTAGCAGATCGCCAGGTGAAGATTAGATATATTGCTAAGATGGTAAACATCTCAACTGAATAATTGCAAAACATCCTTCATGACAAATTGAGTATGAGAAAGCTATCGGCGAGATGGGTGCTGTATCTGTTGGCAATTGATCAAAAACGGAATCGTGTGATCGCTTTTGAACATGTTGCGCTTAAACATGTCCAAAGGCGATACTAGTTATGGCGATGATTTTTTGGGATTCGCAAGGCATAATCTTAATTGATTATTTGGAAAAAGTAAGGTCAATCACGGTACAAAAAAAGGCCCCACCTAGGGAAGAAAAAAATTATCTACCATCATGATAACGCCCTGGCCCACTCATCTGTAATTCCGACAGCAAAACTCGTTCAGTTACTGTACGAATCGGTGCCCCATCCAGCATATTCGCCAGATTTGGCCCCCCGTGACTTCTTTCTTTTTCCAAAATTGAAAAAATAGCTTGGTAGAAAGCGATTCACGTCAAATGAAGAGGTCATTGTCGAAGCAGGGGCCTATTCTCCAAACTTGGAACATCGCTGAACTAAGCGTATAGAGCTGCAAGGAGGTCATGTCGAGAAATAAATTTACTAAATGCAGAAATAATTGTTCTCTTCCTTAACACAGGTATTTATCATACCATCCTCGTAATATGCCATGGACAAGCAATATAATTTTCAGGCGATACTTTTCGGGCTAATTTACGTATATTATTCTGAGAGGTGACCGATAAATTGGAATGGGTTTGTATGTTACGCGGTTTAAATCAAAAAAACCTCAAAGAACCGTGGAAACATTCAAAAGCTTTAAGGACTGTAACCAGATAAAAATATTCTAGATTTAGTTGTATAGAGATATTTATATTTTTCGATCACATCACGATAAAATTCAGTCCTAAAGGACTGGAGGCAAATTTCTCGATGATTTAATGTCAAATTCCCTTGCTAGTTTGAAAAATGGTATCTAGTAGATAATTACTCGAACTATCGACTTTTTCGAATAAACGAAATGAAAACCGTATATTTCACCGAACTTCGTCAGTATATAAAGCGGAAACGTGAGATAAACCGCATCTAAGCCCAGTACGTCCAATATTGCGGTTTTAACGTGAAAATCCTAACGTACACACGTAATTTCCTTTTTAAAGTGTCGCCATTTAAACTATAGATTTCCCGAGAGCCTTCGATACGGATAGAAGGCAACATAAATACTAAAATCGTCGTTCAAAAGGGAAAATATAGCGAAAAAAGACGAACTAATCTAAAGAACACATAACCTCAACAATAAAACACACAATTCCCCGTTATATATGGCTCATTTTATTACATATTTCAGCGAAAAAATCCGTCGATATTGGAAATAAAACCGTACGACTGCTGTTCTCAACTCGAAATCCCCATTAATACACATAAAACATACTTTTCGCCGATGTAATTGGAAAATTTTATGTGTTCTGAGTCATTAGAGTGTGCGACGATGGTTATTTTATTTATGAAAGGTTGGCAGTTCGGAGACAATGATCGGACGTGTATCTGACATATTTCTTAATTCGTATATCGGTGGCGGTCATTCGGAACGAATAGCCAATACTGGGATCTTCCGGTTGTAGTCCCTTTTCTATCTCTTCTTCTTTCTTTTTTGCATTTCATCTTTTCTCGTTCCCACTCGCTAGCGTTCGATAGTGTTTTGTTTTCACAGCGCAATCGACCCTTGGTGAAAATATCTCGGGTATAAATACGATTTTCTTATTGAGATTTACTGCCCTCATAATTCTTTGTTCGGAAACTGCATAGCCTCGTTTGAAAGCGGATTAATTTTAATATTTGATGAGATTTCAGTGTGAAGTTAGCATTTGTTGTTTATACTTTTTTCCGCGGTAGGAAAAATGGTTTCCTTTTCAAGAAATTTTAGATTAAATACGCTTCGCCGACCATAAATATCGCGTCCCGTTTAAAGCTCCTAATTAAAGCGTAATTCATGCGCGATACTTGCCGCTTTTAACGTATTTTTCGAATTGTTTTAAGAGGGTTTTCATCTGGATTTACATTGGATTACTGCAGATTATGAGAGTATTACTCATTGTAGATGGAAAAAACTAAAGGATTTGTTAAGAGAGTTTCCGTTGAATTAACTAAAATTTATTTTTATTGTCATGCTTACTCATTTAACAACTATTTTCTTGGATTATAACCTCCAATACCACAGCAAACCGTCTTTACGACACATTGAGGTTAGAATATCTCGAAATCCTGACGTGCTAGAGCAATTCTGCGATTCAGCATCAAAAATTGTACAAATAATGATATGACTGCCTCAGGTGGCAAAACTTTGTTGAATCGTTTAATGTTTAATATCTATTAAATATTTTCATTTAAATTTATCCGATTGTGGCGTCCTATATATGTATATATAGCCATTTTTTTTCATTATCATCTTTATATTTGATTATCACTTTAAATTAAATTAAGAACTGCATAATATTTTTTTAAATTTCGTCAAGTTTTGCATTATTACTTTTAATAATACATGCTAATATTTTTACTACTTTTGCGTTTCAATAAACTTTATAATTAATAGTAATGTAGTACCTAATGTAATTAATTAATAATAATAATACTTTTTTCTTACGTTCGCTTTTTCGTTAAATTAATTCACCTAAAATTTATTTTAAAATAGAAAAAAAGTTGAACATTAGAATTTTGTTTATTGTAGAAGCCGCTAAAAATAGATATAGGGAAATCTAATATGGATTGATGCAGAATGTAGTTCTGTATCACCTCTAGTCATAATATACGGGGTGTTCCATTTAACAAAATCGAGAAAAATCATTTTGAAATTGGTAAAGTTAATACTTTCCTAATGGCCACCTTATACATCTGATGTTTACTGACATCGTCACCCAATCCCAATCAATCTACACAACATATTTTATTACTAAATTTAAAAGCGTTTAGACGTAGGAATACTTTCCTTGAAATACGTGATTTTTCAATTTTTTTAACAGAAACAGTTGTAACTGGAAAACCACAAAACATGTTACTTTCATAATCTGGGGATGAATGGAGTGTAATTAGGGATCTTTAATAATGTAAACATATAGTGTTCTATTTAAGAAAGTGAATTTTACTGTACCACCTTTTTCATAAAACATCCAGTATATCGGAATATCTTTTCTAAAGATCTACAATTAACATTATATTAAACTGAACTCGCGTAGCTTGTTAGTTCAGTCTTGCTGCTGATGATAATAGCTTGGCTGTCGAAACGTGCGTCCAGTACGAATTAAGTGTTGTGGTAAGGGTTTTAGTGAACCTTTTCAGTGTTCCAGTGCCACAGTTTTAGAGTACTCGTTTAACGTTATATTACATCCCCAAAGTGTCAACTTGCTATCTACGACCGGACTTTTCTTTTTAAGGCTCCCTAGGTGAAGTCAGTAACGTGACGTGTTGGATGGAGATGTAAAGTGTAGGGGAGTAAATCGGTTCGGCTCGTCAGAGCAGATTGGTTGTTAGTAGCATCATGTCTGAGCAAGAGGTGCACACTTCTGTTGAGCAACGCATTATTATAAAATTTTTGTCGCGGGAGGACGTAAAACCTGCCGAAATTTTGCGTCGACTAACTGCACAGTTCGCTGAAAAAACCCAAGTCTACGACTGGCACAAAGATTTTCCAATGGCCGAGAGTCAAAATGAGACCCATGCACGCCGACCGCGGACAAGCACCAGTGAGACGAATATTGCTCGTTGATTTTCTCCATGAACGGCGTACAGTTAATGCTGCGTACTTATTGTCAACTGCTTGATGAAGTGAAACTGGCCTATCAACGAAAAAGACGAGACATGCCTATTCGAAGTGCGATTCTGCTCCACGACAACGCTCGGCCACACACAGCTGCATTAACCCAA
The DNA here is from genome assembly GCA_029619315.2 of Dynastes maya. Lineage (NCBI taxonomy): Eukaryota > Metazoa > Arthropoda > Insecta > Coleoptera > Scarabaeidae > Dynastes > Dynastes maya. The sequence goes on along the minus strand of JAROYE020000006.1, from coordinate 39,806,036 downwards.
GAAATAATAGGACAACATTCATTGGGAAACACTGAAATATCCGCCTTACAGTCCCGATCTATCGCCGTGTGACTACCACATGTTTGGGCCACTCAAAGAAGAACTGGGAGGTCATCACTTTGACGACGACGAAGATATAGAAACGTTCGTGCGCAATTGGTTACAGACGCGACCAGATTCATTCTTTGATGACGGAATTAAAAAACTTCCGATTCGGTGGGAAACATGTGTAAATAAAAGAGGAGATTATATAGAAAAATAAGGTGTATTCAAAATTTTATTTACTGTACCAATAAATGTTCAAAAACAAAAGTCCGGTTAATATTTGATTCGCCCTTGTAGCTTACAGCCCGAGTAATAATGTCTTGGGGTGGCAAAAAAGTATTTTCGGTTGTCACACATAGAGAGCATTGTAATTGTTTTGGAGGACATCTGTCAGTGTTATGGTTTTTTCCTTTTGGCATTTGACATCAGTCACATTTAGGTATCTTTAGAAACAAGTTGTACGTAATTTTGTTCGTAGCTGTTAGTTTAGGATCAATTTTAACATGGTGTGCAGGAACGAACATTTTCGACATATTTTACTTTTTTGTTTCCGTAAGGGAAAGAAAGCTTGGTTTAAAAAATTCCGTTCTGGTCGACCTACTGAGGTTGATGATGACCAAATCAAAACCATAATTGAAGAGAATCGTCATATAGCTGTTCGAGAGATTAAATGTATCGCAGAATCAAAGAGAAACGGCCAAAATTGGCAAATCGCAAAGAATCATGATAATGTAAAGCCTCGTAACTCATGGGAAATTATTGGAGCTTGGTTGGATGTCGCATTCCCCATACAGCTCTTACCTGGTATCATCTGATTACTGTTTATTTCGAAGTTTGCAAAACTCTTTGAATGGTAAAACTTTCACAAATGATGATGACCTTAAATTGCATTTAGTTCAGTTTTTTGCAGATAAGGACCAACATCTTTATGAGCGCTGAATCATGAAGCTGCAAAAAGATTAAAGTTTATTCTTTGTATAAAAAAATGAATTTTATTTCACACTACAAAATCGAAATTATTTTCTTGCCAACTCAATATATGTAAAATTTTAATTTTAATCTCGATTTGGAGATAAATTTAATGTACTTTGCCAAACAATTGACTCACTCTGTACAAGTAACATTATGCGCCATCTATCTGAAAATTAATGGATATTTTACACGATTTTCTTAAAACGGTACTGTTTTTTTTTCGTGTATAGCTCTGCCACATGAAAGCAGTGCATAAACTTCCATTGTATCCTCTATACTGTGCAAGCAAATCCTCTGGGATTACGCTGAATCTGTAGCGGTATATGTAACTAGTGCAGTGTAAATATAATCCGAAAAAAACAAGAACCAGACACAAAGAGCGAGCGCTGATACTCTGGGCTTGGTATACATATAAGCGTGTGGGTCGGTCAGAGCGGCTAGTCTATGCCGCTAGTCCGAACTGATTAACGTCTGCCGCGCGGATTGCTTCTCGTCTGCTACGGTAAACTCAGGACAAAATCAGTATATACGCCAATACACATATGTATACACTGCGTTTGTTTTAAAACGATTCGCATCCGATATTTTGATGGTAAAAGAGAAATAGGCGAATTCACTATGAGACTAACGTTACTATTTAATGTTTGGGATTTTTTAAGATCCGTTTCGAATCCGTTGTTACAGTTTTTTGACATTCGAGGTGTGGTAACTAAATAACCGGACTGGTGCTACTAGCGGCAAACAGCGAGCACGCCACGGTAGGTTTGAACATGTCTGTGCTTGTAGATGCTTCCCCCACCCTGAGCTCGATAGGCACGGTTGTACGTCGCTCAGTCTCGCTGTAGCAATCGTCCGTTCAAGTCCTTACGCAAGCGTCGCGTCGGAAAAATGCAATGTTCAGATCGAGCAACGAGTTAACCTCAAGTTTCTTGTGAAACACGAGGTTCTAACTACCCTTCGTGAACGAGTGAGAAGACGAAGACCCGATTTGTGGAAGAGCAAATCCTGGATGTTCCACCAAGACAATGCGCCAGCCCATTCCGCCTTGTCTGTAAAGGCGTTCTTTGCGAAATCCGGCATCACCGTGTTGGACCAGCCACCGTACTCGCCCGACCTGGCCCCCTGTGACTTTTTTTATAACCTAAGGTAAAGTCGGAGCTTAAGGGGACGAGATGTGACAGTGTGGAAGCGGTGAAAGCGAAAGCGACAGAGGTTCTTAACAAGCTGACAGAAACGGACTTCCAGCACTGCTTTGGACAGTGGAAAATTCGTATAGAGCGTTATAGTAATCGGCAAGGAGAGTACATTGCAGGGGATAAACTTTGTAATGTAATTGGTGATCAATAAAATGTTTTGTAGCACCAGTTCGGTTATTTATTTTCCACACCTCGTATTCTCGCAAAATTTAGAAGGGGACACTTGACCTTCATCAATTTTATTTAGAAGAATAAATGGTGAAATTGATCTTATAAGATGTAAAAGCTACGTTTTCAAGAGTTTTGCAGGATATTGTTAAAAGATTGCGCGAATGTATCAATTAGCAATGTATTTCTTCAAACAAATGTTAGAGGAAACAGTCAAATGTGTACACAAAGAGAGACAATACTCAACTAACAAGCAGATCACAAACTGTTGGCTAAGAACTAAACACAAAAGTAACATTGCAACGTAAGGAATGCAAAGACAAATCGTAATAAAAGCAGAGAATGGAAAGCTGCATGGTTCTAATAATTTAAGTATTCTCGTATTGAATACGGCTCTATATCGCAAAGATGCCTTATTAACTGCTTCTTAAATAAACCAATATTTGTTATAGTTTTTATATTATTCAGTAACTTATTAAAGAAAGTCATACCAGCATACTGTACAGAGTTCTCACTAGCAGTCAGTCTGTGTTGAGGTAGCCTGTAATTATTTTTATTCCTTGTAGAATATTCATGCTCAAAAAAGCATTCACTAGCACTACATTTATGTTTGCAAACAAATATTATGCATTCCAAAATATAAAGTGCGTATATTGTTAAAATGTTACCTAATTTGAAAAGTCCTCTACAAGTTTCTAGATAGTTCTTACCAAAGATAAATCTTATTGTTCTTTTTTGTAGAACAAAAATTCTGTTGATATCAGTCGATTGACCCCAAAATATAATGCCGAATTTGGCTTTGGAATAAAAATTCCCGTAATATACAGTCATTAAGGCACCAATTTCTAACACGTGAGTTTTGATCAGAAAACAAGTTTTGCCTAATAATTTACAGAGTTCGTCTATATGTAAGTTCCATCTAAGGTGTTGATCTATAAAAATCCCCAAGAACTTACCGGAGTCGCTGATTCTACAAGTATTATTGCCTAGGAGAATTTCATCTGGTATTGATGTAATAGTATTACTTCTAAAGATTATGGACGAAGTTTTTTCTTTGTTTAATACTAAATTATTTAATATAAACCATTTTTCCACAATTTCAAAATGTGTGTTGCAACTTTTCAACAGATCCTCATATGTGTCCGCTCTAATTAATAGATTTGTATCGTCTGCATAACTAGTTATTGTGCAATCGGTACCACAAGTTGACCAGAACATATCATTTAGAACAATTATAAACAGCAGAGGACCAAGTACGCTACCCTGTGGCACTCCCATACTGATTGTTTTCTGTCTAGACTGCGCTGTTGCACCACTCCTGTTTACTTTGACCATTTGATATCTGTTAGAAAGGTATGATAAAAATCAAGAATTAGTCACTCCGCGTACTCCGTAGCATTCAAGTTCCTTTAGTAACAAAGAATGATCAATGCAGTCAAAAGCTTTTGACAGGTCAAGGAAGATCCCACAAGCCAGGCCACGCCGCTCCCAGATCTGTAGGATATTTTGAATATAATTGTAATCGAAGGCTTTAAAAGACATTCTATTCGAAAGTTGATTATTCGGTTAATATTATTGCAAAGGGCAAAAATGCAGGCCCATTTGCATGTAGGTATCTTGTGATCAATCTGATCAATCAAATGGATCAATTAAAAAAAGTGAATAATTTTTTTTTTTGGTTCAATGGACCCAATGCGTGTTAATGTAACTGCTTATTTGAAAACTATGTTTGGTTTAATGAACTAAAATCGTAGTTTGAATCAAAGTTTCATATAATTCTTGAATCAAAACTAACTTCCATTGACGTAACAATCATATTTAGTATTGAGTAAAAATACTGTGACACGTTTATTAGGTAATTTTGGTTGCCATTTATTGCCTTACAGTTTGAAACAAAATTAAAACACTAAAAAGAATGTTGGGGAACTACACCAAAAGTAGGAGGCAAATTTGTTACCTCCTATTTTTGGAGTAAATTTACATAAATGGGAAATTTTAAGGTGTTGTGACGAACAATCGAAGTCCGTCTGATTTAAAGACTGATCTGGAAAATGACATAAAATACTTTTTTTACCTTTTGTAATCATTAAATCATTTATCAACTTTGTGAGCTTTTATTTTATTAATTAATTTTTCAAACACCGTAACCGATTATTTTGATTATTTTTCACATACAAGGTCGCAATACGTCATTAACAAAAAGTGCTACGTCACCCCAGATACGGGTATACAAACCGTGCAAAATTTCATAGTGGGGTCTCTATTGCAACGGCCTCCAGCTGGGCACAAAGAACCCCTCTGAACGACGCAATTGTGCGACATTTTAAAGCCGTTTGCAACAGCTGACGGGGATTTCAATCGTCAATGTTCCACAATTTAACGGCCTTTGGCTGGCTTTTGAGAAACACAAATATCCGAACAACGTATAAGTCTGTGTACCTTGTTACCGATATCCGAAAACATTCAAGTCCGTAACGCGTAGCTTATCTGTTCTTTGATAATTTTAAATAAATTAGAAATCCGTTAAATCGTTGCACAAAGTCCGAAACTGATGTTAGAGTAATTTTTCGAAATTGTAATATTAGTAAGCATCGAAAAGTTTATGTAAAAACTGACATAAACTTAAAGATTAAATTTCTTTTTAAAATTACTTACAGTTAATGTGGATGTATTGTATATATGTGAGTATTTCTTTCTTGATGGTTCCTAGTTTTCTCTTTTCAGTAGTATCAATATCCAATATCCTCTTGTATAACCCCTCTGATCGTCTTTTTGAATAAATTTTCTTGATTGTTTTTTCAAATTATCTTTATTTGATTAAATATTCTTGACTATTGCTTGTAATTGTTTCTGTTTCACTTTAACAGTATTTCAATACTTTAGAGTTGATAATTTCGGGAACGTTTAGGTTTAAAATACAACTTCTAGATTCATCAGTCGAAAAACATGTTTGTTTACTGTCAGAAAATTCGTATCTATCTTCTTGTTTATCGGTTGTCTGGGTGCTGCCAATCTAACGACTTATTTTTTATTTTGATGTAATGATGGTCGAATTCGGTGTTGCACGTGACGTAAGGGATTTCGATGATTGTTTTCCAAATACAGTGTCTTACTTGTATGTGTAATAAAAGATTAATAATATAACTAATCAGAATGTCAAAATTCGAATACTGATCCAAAATAATTCAAATTGCGCAAATGATCTGTTAAAATCTAATATTCAAGGAATTTTTATATAAAATTGATTAATGTGAAATTAATAACATTTAAACGTACGCTCTTCACGTCGAACATCCCACTACAATATATTTTCTTAGTAACAGCTTGTTAATGTAAATTGAATATTTTTATATATAGGGGCCGCAAAACGTTATTGAATTGTTTTGATCATCGATTGTTTTGTGTAATTTGTGTGTTACGTGGGTTGCATTTACCTATTGTTACATTATTAAACGATTTTATTGTTACCACGTTGTTGTTTGGGTTTTCATTAACTGATTCCACTGTACCTTTGAACATCTCATGTTCTTACCGCGTGGTCTGATGGGATGGTAAGTGGCGCATTTGAGTAGAATTTCGATCTTCATTTTGTTTACAAATCCCCCCGTCTTCACTGAGCAGATTGGCAACCCATATGAAGGAGAACAGGTAGGTGATAAGTTGATGGGAACCGTTGAGCATAGGATTGTATTGATAGATTTGTCATAAGGTAAGTAAAAGTGCAATTTTTACATTCCGCCCCGAAAATTCCCAATCGATGTATCTATGATAAGAGAGACATTTTACTTTGTAAATAATTTTAACTTGTCGAAAAGGAAATACTCGCGTATTTGAAGAAATTGTCAAATCAAGCAGAAATCGATTCTCAGCGCAAATCTGCACATTTTCTTTTTTCTGGCTATATCTCGCAAGCGAATCGTGAAAATGAACACAGCGTACAGAACACGTACATAGCAGATATATATGTCTGCCGTATATCTCGTGCACATACACCGGCGTGTCCACTATTCTCTCTCTGTAATATATCACAATCGGCTTAAACCGTACGATGCGTCAAAGGACACCAAGCTAGACATCTCTCCGGCATACAGGAGACTCATCATTCAAATGACCACAGATTATTCACCGGGGGGTACTAGTTCTGCCAGCCCACTTACTATTACATACTATCCTTGCACCATGTACAGCATTAGGTGTGTATGAATATCCGCATGTCTACGTCTAATAACGCATGTGTAATGGTCATAAATACAGGACGTATAAACGGTAGCGCGGAGTATGATACAGTTGTGGATATCTGTCTGCGTTACGTATTACAGTGGTTAGACAGAATCTGGTGTAGGTTATGTTCAAATATAAATTAAATAATCCATAGCGACTTTGTGTGAGATGAAGTATGCAAAGGTAGTAATAAAAACAAGACCTGGACTATTGTTTTATTACTACCTTTGTAAATATTAGTGTTGGGCGTAATCGATATATTTCAATAATCGAATAAATCGAAATAATCGTTTAAAATAATCGAATGATCATTCGAAATTTACTAACGATTTCGATTATTTTCCACGATTATTTGACAGAATCCGAGTGACGAGTGAATTATTTCGAAACTCGAAGTTTCGAATACAGATCTCGAATCGTAATCCGTTTGTGTGCTCCTGCGTAGTTGAAACGAATAATGAATGATTTCTGAACCATAATCGAATGATCGATTATTTGGTTATAATCGATATATCTCGATTATATCATGCATAATCGCCCAACACTAGTAAATATAAATTATACGAAAAGAAAAGAGATGGGACTCTGAGATGTTTAAATGTATTGAGATGTTTCAAAAAACGATTAAAAGTATTGAATAAGGAGATAATCTGTTCCGTTTATTATTTTAAATTTTTCACTTACAATGATAAATCTTTTAAGAATTACTTACAGTTAATGTTGTGGGTGTACTATGTGTGTGGTTGTGTTCCTCTTCTGATGGATCCTGGTTTCCTTTATTTCAGCAGTTATTTTCCAATATCTTCTGGTAATAACCCCCCTGGTCATCTTCTTTGATCAAATTCTCTTAGTTATTTCTTTAAACTGTTTCTGGTTAACTTTAACAGTTTTTCAATACTTTAAGTTTATAATTTCAGCAATATTTTAGTTTAAAATGCAATTTCTAAATTGATCAGTCGAAAAATGTGTTTGTTTACTATCAGAATTTTTCGTATCTAACTTCTTGTTTATCCGTTGTCTGCTAATCCGTTGCGCTGCTAATCTAACAACTTAATACTTAAAATGTTGATGTTCTGATGATCGATTTCGGTGTTGCAGATGACATAAGGGACTTTGTTGATTGATCTCCAGATACAGTGTGTTTATATGTGTGTTTGTGTCATTTTTTACAAATTATGTTTCAAAACGTACATTACTTAAAATAACCCGGAACTTTGATTATCCCCCGTAAAACATTAATGGAGTCTTTTTTTAAATAAAAGATTAATAATATAAATGATCCAAATGCCTGAATTCGAATACTAACCCGGAACAATTCGAATTCCGCAAATGCTCGATTAAATTCCAATATTTTATGAATTTAAATATAAAATTGATTGAAATGAATATGGTAACGTTTAAACGCACGCTCGAATATAGTAACGTTTAAACGCACGCTCTTCATATGGGATGTCCCACTACAGTATATAATATACGTTGCAGTGAAACTTACAAGATGGTGTGGTGTAATATCAGTTCCTTTTCTTGATACAAATTTAGACTTCAATCTTACGCAAATTGAGAGAATTTGTGATACTATGTGATCATATAAGTACCCGTGTTTGGAGACTTTACCGACTATGAGCACTATTCTTTAGTCGACATCTGTCAAAATTTCGGAGGGATGAATAATAATAATAATAATAATTTAATTTATTCCAAAAGCTCATACAAATGGATATAATCCTAATGGAAGAATGTCAAAAAGTAGTTTCTATAAAATGAACTAATGAAAAAGTGGACACACAAAACGGATATTTGTATAAATAAAATGTGTAAAAAATAAAACTAGGAGGTAAATAAATAAAATAACATAAGTACAAAAACATATTAAAATAGAGTAAAAATATAAATCACTGTAAAATTACCATCTACACTGAGCGATAGAGATCAAAGTGCTCATCCATACTATATATTGCCCATTGTAATAAAAGCCTTTTCATTTTATTTCTGAACGCTTGATGTGAAGTACTCGTCTTACATTCCTGTGGTAAGCTATTATATCGTTTACATGCATTATAGCACACGGCTCATTGAGTAGTATTGTTTTGAAAGCTGCTGAAAATAAGCAAGTTTATGTATTTGTGGAATCATGAAAAAAGGCACCTTCAATGATTGCCATCAGATATTGGTTTAATGAATTTTAAGCGTGACCGAACATCCGTCTTTGATGAAGAGCGGCCGCCATTGAGGAGTCTACGAACGCCATGATCAATAAAGTTCATGATATCGTGTTAGCAAACCGCCGGGTCAAGGTTAGATAGATTGCTAATGCGGTAAACACCTCAATTGAATGTGCAAAAACATCCTTCACGAAAAATTGAGTATGAGATGGGTTTGCTGACGATTGATCAAAAACGGAATCGCGTGATAACTTCAAAGCAATATTTGGACACATTTAAGCGCAATGAGCTTCTGCAACGTTATGTGACTATAGATGAGACATGGACACATCGCTACATGTTAGAGACCACTGGTAAGTCGGCAAAATGGGTTTTTCCCGACGAGCGTGCATCAAAGAAGGCGAAGACGATTCTATCAGCCGTAAAAGTTATGGCGACGATATTTAAGGCATAATCTTAATTGATTATTTGGAGAAGGGAATGACGATCACAAGACAGTACTATGCTGATTTATTGGACCGATTTGATGTTGAGCTAAAGAGAAAAAAGCCCCACCTAGCGAAGAGAAAAATTCTCTACCATCATGATAACGCTCTGGCTTACTCATTACGACTATTACGACAGCAAAACTAGTTCAATTACGGTACGAATTAGTGCCTCGTCCACTATATTCACCAGTTCTCGCCCCCGTGACTTCTTTTTCCAAACTTGAAGAAATGGCTTGGCGGAAAGCGGTTGAAGGCAAATGAAGAGGTCATTGCCGAAACAGGAAGCTTACTTTGCAGAGTTTGGCAAATCTTATTATTTGGATGGCTTAGAAGAAGAAGTTGGATTTACAACCAAGACTCAAACAAGGAGAAGGACTAAGCCCACTGCTTTTTATTTCCTTCATGGTTGATATACAAAAAAAATATTAATCAAGAGTTAAAAAATGCATGTTGGATATAGAAGACTATAAAGAATACAAATAAGAGAGTGTGCATTCGCAGGCGATCTAGTCATAATAGCAGAAAATAAGATAGAATTGTAAAAAAACTTGAAATGATATCCTAAAAGAAAATGGCATGAAGATAAATAAGAACAAAACAAAAATAATCACTACAAAGGAAGAAAATCCAAAAATTAAAATTGAAGGCGTCGATTTTGAACAAATCAAACAGTTTGAGCACCTAGGAGCAAAAATAACAAATATAGGCACAGATGAAGCAGAAATAAACTAAGGAATAGAGAAGCCAATGAGATTATTTCACTCAATGAATCAGCAATTTCATTTATCAGCGAGAAGGAAATTACGAGAGAGACAGAAATGAAGGTATTTAAAACAATCTACAGACCACTATTAACATATGAACCCGAGCCTTGGATACTAACAGAAAGACGGAAAAATTAAATACAAGCAGCCGAAATGAAATATCTTGGAAAACTGAAAGGAATAATATTAAAGGACAAAATCAGAAGCACGTAGATAGGAGAAGAACTGAAAATACAACCGGTGTTGGAGTTTATAGAGCAGAAATAATTGAGCTGTCATTATAATTACCTATACAACAAGCTTTAAAAGCACCGTAGTCATAATCTGATAAGGCTTTAAAAACTATATCATAATGCATATGACGGCTGCGTTAAAAAAGAGATATACCACATTTATCTTGGAGATTGAGTATTTTAAATACGACACGTTTCATATACAAATCGATTACGTGTTACACGTTTTCTTTTTCAAAAATATCACGTGACCGGTAACTGGTTATGAGATTCAATAAAAGCATACAAAACGTGTCCCCCATATTCGAATCGGACATCGCTGTGATACTTGACAACAGACTTTTTTTGACCTTACATAATACAAACGTAGCATTGCCCTAGTTTCTTTCTCTTTTTTGTTAGCCGATAGCTTCTTCAAAAATTTATGAAAATGCGAAATCGTAGCCATGATTGGGAGACCCGGTATATCCGTCGGACGTTCGAATAGTAGTATCGAATATATATCGAAAACGTTCGGATTTTTCAGCCTCGGCTACAAACGACAGGTAATTGGATTTTAGCCGAACCGTTACCAGATGAGCAACGAATATACGGACGGGGCGTATATCCGGAATTGGATATTGTCAGATATTATGAAATGGGTGGAAGCTGTTGCGTATTTACTACAATGTAGCGTGAACTGAATCTATGCGTCTACATTTACTACGTCCCTACTGCTACACGTAACTGCAGCGCAAATAAAGTTGATTTGTTTTTGATTTACGCGGCGGTTTGATTTATACTGCAGAATAGATAGATGATGGTGTACTTTCTCATGATTATTAGTTTCGATTTTATGGAAAATAGATGCATACGGTAAAATCTTATGAGTTATTGGTTGATGGTTAATGTATAGTTATTACTAATGTTTGGCACAGTAATTTTTAGCAACCACGTTAGGCATAAATGACAATGGGCTACTTTTTTTTAAATACGTGTATTGAGTTCCTTCCAGATTTTTTTTGTTATTTTTTTTCTATCCATAGTGATTATGTGAGTTACTCATAATAAAGGTGAGAAGGGAAGGTCCTGACACAAAATTGTCAAAACTGTGATCTTTTTCTCTTCTGAATTTCTGTGAGTATTAAGCTCGGTAATATTTTATACGGCTTGTAGTAATATTTTTTTAAATTTTGATGGATTATTGGAATGCTTTCATCTGACTCCTTTGCAGCAGTTAAACAAATGCTTTCCACATTTTCTACAATAAAATTATGAAATAAGTTATTTAATGAGACTGGCAAGTATATATTTGATTTTTACCTTCAAGATATTCTTCATTTACTCTGACGTAACGTTTTCTTCGTGCAAAATTTTTAGTAAGTCTTACATGACGGTAAACATTTACAAACGCATTTGTAGAAGTGGTTTGTGGATTTGGAAACAGTTCCAAATATTCTCTCCTTGGAGCACATTTGTTTTTATTATTTTTTACGTAACTAGAAAATGTTTCTACTTTTTCGGCTGTAGTGTAACCCATGTTACTACTTGTTAAAATAATAATTGCTTATATACTGTTATTAGATTAATGTAGTACAAAAGCTGAGTCATAAGACATGGAAGGTGTGTTTCCAGTGACAAATCCTTATAGAATAATTGTCTTATTGAATATATGACTATATTCTAATTTATTTTAATTTGATACATTTAATTTGATTGATTTAAAAGTTAAAACTGATTATTTAATTAGTTACTTAATTAAGTCTTAAGGTATTCTTCGTTTAAGCCTTCGTACCATCCTTCCTAGTTTCAAGATTTGCTGTTAAGGGAATTGGATGGAGATCCAATCTGTCACTGTACTTCTTGCTACATTTTTGTATTATATCTTTCACTGTTGGTACACCAAGGTCATGATGTATTATTTCATTAGTGACGTACCAAGGTGCATTGATGATCGTTTTTAATGTTTTTGACTGCAACCGTTGGAGTACATCGATGTTATTATTAGTGGTAGCCCCAGAGCTGAATACCATATGACCAGATCAGCCTTATGATACTTTTGTACAGTAGAATTTTGTTTTCCATGCTCAGTTTTGATCTACGGCCTAGTAACCAGTGGATTTTACTATATTTTAATCTTAGCTGCTTCCTTTTGGAGAATATGTGTTTTCTCCAAATTAATCGTCTGTCCAAATGCATACTCAAGTATTCATCTTGCGTTAAGCAGCCCAAGAGCTGCTCGATAGGCGGTAGGAGTCTGCATCCCGAGTTGTGGTCGCTATTCTCTAGACAGCATGTCTGTGTTTCTCGACGCTAGGTGGCGTGGGGAGATATATCGTGATTCTGTTCGTGGAGAATGGCAACATATACTCGAGAGGTGAAGAACAATAGCGAGGGAGAAGGACAGGTACGGAACCGCGCTGATGAAGCCGGGTAGGCAGAAACATGTTCGCGGGTTTACGTTGTCCCTTTTCCCTCGCTTTGTTTTTTGTCGGAAATGATTCCACCAATACCATGAGCTGTATTAGTATTAATTTTTTTTTTTGGTTATTGTTACTAGGCAATCTTTTCATGTGTATCGAAGCCTACTTGTTTTCTTCTGTTTGTTTTAATTACTTTATCAATGTTTATATCCGTAAATAGTTGTTCAATAAAACAATGTTTCAGATAAAAGTTTGCTTTTTCGTGAAGAATAACATATTTATTAAAAAAATACAGGTTTCTATTTGAAAAAACTAACTTAACACTCGAAAGACATTGATGGCAGTTCTAAAATTAAACGTGGACCTTACAATATACTTTTCCCCTCCATATAATAAACCTTTTATCTACATCTTTTTTCGATTGAATGAATGGTTTCTGAGTTATTCAGTCGTCTCAAGATAAATGAATCACCCGGTATATACAATGGGAACTATGGGGTCTATTTAATAAATTTATTTTTATACCTACGTACTGTGTTTAATTCAGAGAGTAAACAAGCAAGAAAATTTACAAAAATTATATACATCTAAACATAAGCAATTGACACAAAGAAGATACACGAAGCAGACGACTAGTGGCATTGTTCTTCAAGCCAGGAGAACGTAAAAAATACAACAAATTGTTTCTTTTTGAATGATGCTTAATGGACAGCAATTTTACTGTTCCACATCTGTTAAAAGTAACAGAACGTTATCTGCGATATCAAGTAATTTCTTCTGTAGCATTTACATGCGATGACTGTGCCTGTGATAAAGCTTATATTGGACAAACGAAACGGGCGATAGTTAGTTACCAAATTCAAAGAAAATGTAGCCGATTACTGCTATGGAAGAATCAGATCGTCACAACACGAACGAAACCGACCATAATATTGACTTAGAAAATCTCAAATTAATTAAGAACGTAACTTCCCCACGAGAATTAGACGAAAAGGTTTGGTGTAACTGAGATGAAAGGGTGATTCCTTATTACTATTGTCTCAATATTCTCTATGGCTTATACTTCTAATTTTTATTGTAATTCTTAAGTTTTCGGAGAATCTGTTTAAAACTTGCAATTATGATGATTTCTTTGAGCTCGTTTTGAAAAGTTAATTGCCGAAAATTTATTTTCCTATGAGTGATTAGAATCCTGTGCGATGAATCCGATATTACTAGTGAATCTTTTAGATTCGTCTATTTCTGACTTATTTCTGTTTCTTATTACTAACCTATCGAGGAATCCCAAGCCGTCCTTTTTTCTGAACATTTAATTTTAGATAAATCTTCTATTCCATTCCATTTTATATAATAAAATGTATCTAGTTATTCCAGATTATTTACGCCTATTTTTAGATAAATAAATCTCACCTTTCTTTAGTACATTTGTAAAAATTACCATTTCAAACCACTTTTCTTAAAATTACACCCTAAAAGCTCTTCATTTCGTTAAAGCAAACATTTTCAAGTGAAACATTTACGCATATCAAAAGCCTTAAACCAAATCTACCGCAAAACCATCCGGAAAATTCGTCTTGATTCATAGCCTCGCTTTCCATCTATTTGTACTCCAATCTGCTGATCCCCTGACGGGTATACCCGAAGAAAACTCTCTCACGCACTAGACCGAGGACGAGATCCGAAAACGAAAGGATGAAGGACAAGGACGAAGCGAGCGCTACCCGTCTTTCGCGTGCGAAGTTTTTGCTATTAAATTTCCGAGCAGTCGCGTCGCGCAGAAAACGCATTAAAGAGTAATGCGTGATGTTATCATCCTTTCACTTCTTCATCCGGGCCGTAAAAGAGGCGGCACTGGAACGTCTGAGATGGAGCTGGTTCTTCTCGCGGAGAGGATTCATCTTCGGAACGGGTTCCTCGGGCTTCCTTTCCCCAGTGTTAAACGCGTATTTTATTGCGCCGGAGTTGATAAATTCTTCCATGTATATACGTAGTAGGGTACACTAGTCCTCCTGCATCAACACAACGAGTGTGTTCAGTTTTACCGTTTTCTATTTCCGGTTTACCGTTTTATATTTCAACTTTAGTACCTCTACTCCCTGAAATTGATGCCGAAATTGTAAGAGGTTTCGACGTGGGCGAATCAAAATATTACACAAAATGTATTTCGTTAGATAAACAACCCCCGACAATGTTTATTTTTAGATTTCACCATATAATTTTATTCGAGCATAAATTACATAAATAAACTTTAAATTAAATCCTACACTCGGAAAAACTGAATATTTTGTTTAATGTTCGCTGGTTGAAAGCAATCAAATTCATTATACTGAGAATCTGGATAATTGAAGAATATTTGTTAAAACTATTAGTAGAGACGGGATTTTAGGACGTAAAAAACAGCTAAAAAGGCCCTTTTTTAGGCCTTAAAAACTATGTATTTAGGACGAAAAACTGTGATTTAGGCATGTTAGGCAAATACTTAAAAAAAAACGGTAAACACAAAAATCATTTTATTTTTAAAAAAACATGAATAAGAAGACGATATTTAATGTAATTTTAGGTACATTTCAGCCATAAAAAGAAATAAAACATACAAATTTTAACTAATAACTAAAATATGTAGATTCATTTGGTTTAAAATAATAAATAAATTAATTAATCGCCGTGTAACATGTCCACAAATTTCGCGTTTGCGTAGCACACAAGATGTTTTTCCAAGTTGTCGTTAGTAAAATTTGTTCTTCGGTCGGAAAACAGCAGTTTGTACGAAGAAAATGAATGTTCTACGTCACACGAGGTTGTAGGACAAAACTTAAATATGGACCAGTCAGCTGTGGTATGAGCGGTAGCTTCAACTTCTTCGCCACTGAGCAGCTCAGCAAACTCTTTAACCGTTTTGAAACCTGGATTTTTCGAAATCACTTGGTTAAACTTTGACAAAATTGTTTTGCCAACTTTTCCTGGGGTATTCTTGAGAGCTGCTTCGGCATTATTAATTACTGCAACAGAATCTGTAAGAGGAAGGCCGAATGTTTCTAATCCTTTCATGTTATCAATGGGAAATTTATAATGCGACTTGATGTATAAAAGATCGTTTTTGACATTTTGATTGGAAAAGTATTCTTGCGCTTGCTCAATACAGTTAGCTGAATCTTTGTCAAACGATATTACAACCTAAAACATAAAGCGTTAAATAAAAACAATCTTATTTAAAAATTTTGCTAAAAAAGTACTTCCTGATTTTATTGCTTCGAAATTATTAGCATAAAAAAACTACCGCCTCTAACCAAGTTCCCCAACGTGTTAAGACAGGTTCGGGAGGCAAAGGGAGATCTGGCAGATTTTCTTTATACACTGCCACACGCAGTGGAGCTTTTAAAAAGACTCTCTTGGTATTTGAAATTAAACCATTAACATTAGCATATTGATTTCTTAGACATTCACACACCAAATTGCGTCCATGTGCAAAACATGTTAAATGATTAAGATTTTTATAAAAAATCTTCAAATTTGTACCACATTTGAGCATATAAGAAGCACCATCCGTGACTAAAAGCTTGACTTTTTCGTACTTAATTCCATCTGTTGGCCACAAAATACCTAAAATACGAGAGTTTACAATATTATTAAAGTAAGTTTTTTGCATAATATATCTTACCTAAAGCTTGGTTCACGAATCTTGCCATTGTATTGCAATTTGTTCTTTCAAGTTGCTTTGTAGCCAGTAAATACGGTTTTCCTGGTGTTTCAGAACAAAGCTTACCCACAATCATATTTGCCATAATACGACTTTAGAGTCAGTCGTCTCATCTATAGATATCCAAATATCGTTGTTACCAACTTCTTCGCGAATAGTATTAATAGTCTTAAAAAATTAATAAAAATATTATAGGTGTAAACAAAATCTTAATGACACTCAAGTATGAAAATACATTTTTAAATTATTATTTATTATATTAATTACCTCATTGTAACATTTTGTTACATATGTTGTTCTTAAGGTTTTCACGCTTGCCACATTCTTGTTGCAGTATTTAGTGAGAAAATTTCGCAGTTTTGAATAGTTTAATCTGTCCAGAGGAATATTTGCAGACATAAAAGCGTCGCATAAATCTCGATTAAAAACGTCGATTTCTCTTGAATTTTTGGTGTCTATTAACATTTGGTTCCTCAACGGTTTCCTAAGATTTGCCTGATGTCCAGGAGCAGTAGCATGTTGCTCTAAATGTTTTTTCTTTTTGCAAGTTAACTACAATAATATTTTTGAAGCAAGTTAGGAAAGAAAAACAAAAACGTCCTTTACCATTTTTCCGCACGCTTTACAAAACAACTCTTCACTGTTGCTTGGATTCAGCTGAAAGACTGGAGTGCCTCCAATTGCCTTCAGCCATTTTTGAACTTTATCGCTATGTGATTCCTTACACTGAGTAGATAAACAAGCACAAACCGACAGAAAACTACCGAAAAATATTCGTTGCGAGCTACGATATAAATGAAACAAAGTACGTCTTTCACTATATACTGATTCGTCAATAGTCCACCTCGCCACACACATATACGCTCCAGAGAAACATTAAGAGAATAAATATAAAATCTAAACTGCAATATCAAGATGTCCATTGTATAAACTATGAATGGGCATCGTGTATTCATTAATCACGTTAACAGGGAGAAGGAATTTGCTTATATGGTTTAAATTACAGGGCGTAAACAAGCCGATAGGGATTCCCGTAAAATAATTGAGGATAATTGAGGATATATCTTCAATAGGGTAGTAATATAAATGTTACGGCAGGCAAATCCAAACTTTGCCCCTCACACAATAGACGGGAAAACCCATCGTTGTATTAGTTTATAGCATTTTAGCTGTAAAACTAAAATTTACATTTAAGAAAGATGCAGCTGTGTAAAAACCATATTTATTTAAAATTAAAAAAAAAAAACGTTTAGACCAAATAAATATGATTTTAGGATAAAATAGACGAAAAACCACGATTTAGGCTGTTAAAAGTCCAAATAGGCAACTAGGCAAAATAAAACATAGCTAGATCGCTTTGATTTGTCGAGAAACATATAGATTTTGTATTATTTTTAATTTGCCTTGAATCTAAACAATGAGGCGTTTTGCCTAAAATCCCGTCTCTAACTATTAGGTACCAACAAAATAACGTCTTGCTATATTGCTTGCTATTTTACAAAAAATTAAAATGTTTACATAAGGAATCTTTCTTGAACGAAGTAAATCTTACTTAGTAACCATATGTATAAAGTTTTACATCTTTTTCCAGATTACTCTAGTCAATTTTTGTTAAATGAACAATTTTTGTAGTAACTTATGCATTTGTGAGTGCTGATAACAGATGAACTTTTCATTAGCCTCTATTTTCTTGTAATAGATCAGTGCCAACCTATCAATGGCGAAAGGACACTACCGCTTATTCAAACACTGTTAGTTTGAGAACATTTGCAATAATCTGCTTTTTTCAGCTCTTCTTGTTATTTCTTTTAATTTAATGATAATTTCCTGTAACCATGTCAACCTCAGACTCACGAAAAGGACACCATTAATCAAGATATGCCTAAATACTTCTTTTGCCAAATTTTAAATATGTTTGTACTAAAGCTATTAGCAATTTTTATAAATGAATAGCATAAACAGATCTTTCTTTCAGATAATTAAAACCACGCCATCTATCCTCGATTTATTCAAAACAGCGGGTGCATATGTACACTACCGGCCAAAATGCTTGGATTTTAGAAAATTATTTATTTATTGTTATTTAGGGGGTATAATTATTTACCTACAAGTAAAAGGAATACATCACATTAAATAATTCCCCCAAAGACTCCTCTGATACTCAGTTATTCATTGAATCTCCTTAACCCGATAATTAGAGGTCCAGAGAGGGCCATAAAAAGACCCGAAATGTAATACAATTATCCTTCACTAATAAATATTTGATGTAATGCAGGTAAAGATGACAATTCCCTATTTACCCGAACCAGAATTATAAATTTAAAAGTAGTAGTTATTGTTCTTTTAAACAGTGCATATGGTTAATAAAATTATCTATAATTAGTATTAAAATGCCGAAAACAAGGGAGTTACCTTTAGAATCCCGCGCAATGATTGTTGCTTTACATAATCTTGGACGAAGTAACAGAGACATCCCAAGAAAATTGAAAATAAATCGCCGAACAACAGGACGACGGAAAGTGACAACACCAGGAGAAGATCGTCGGATAATTATGACGAGTAAACGGAATAGACGAAAAACTTCACCTGAAATAAATATTGAATGTGAAAAACGAGTTAGTTTAACCACCATAAAAAAGAGGTTAAGAGAGGATGCTTTTTTTGGCCGAATAGTGTTGCGTAAGCAAAATAAACACAATAGGCATATCGCAGTTAATGTTTGACTAGTTTCCTTAGCGCTTCTTTAAAAGGTTTATGTACTGGACCAAATTGCAATTTCCAGGAAGAAAGAAAATAAATTTACGAAATTACGTATAAATCAGCATATCAATACAAAACCTACGATTAATTTTTCTATATTACAAGAAGCCTGTAATTTTAGAAATCCACTGTCGACAGCCAAATACTTCTTCAGGTATCCTATGGTTGGCAGACCCTATTGTAATCTGCTGGGCTTAACATGAAATTTTTCGAATCTGGAGTTAGTCCGCAGGTTTATCTCATGCTAGGGTATTTGTATTGCTCAGCCGAGACAGAGTTAGGAAGCGTCTAGAGCTTGACGAAAAATCTGTCAATAGCAATTCTTGCCGGCCATGTTTGATTAATTAAAAAAACACCTATATTGAATTGAGTTCGCGCAAAAAAAGAAGTGCCGTTTGTGTTTGGAAGAGGAGGAAGAAGTTAAGCACATATTTTACCGTTATTCTGCCGTCTGTAGAATCATAGTTTTTCTATTTGATGAGGTTTTGCTAATGCCAGAGAGTCTGAAGATCTCGCTGAGGGAACTTTTGGAACCCGTTAGAAGGGTAGGCCGCCAATAAACCTCCCCAGTGGCGTAACTAATGTAATGTAATGTAAGCCTATCGATTGAATTACGTTTTGTACAAAAACAACGAAAGAACAAGAAATTTCATGCAGGTCGTTTTATCGTTCGTCACTGATTTATTATTATTATATACTTATTATTCTTATATACTTATTATTATTATATACTTATTATTATTATATACTTATTATTATATACTGGCAACATTTCTTCTACTCTGAAGGTGGTATCTCTAAAACATGGTTTTTGAAGGCTTTAGCAGCCTCTTGTGGTGATAAAATTTGCAGTCCACGCATTTTTTGTTTGACATTCGGGAACAAAAACATGTCGTTGAGCGATAATTCAGATGAATACAGGCAACACACCATTAATTTGATATTTTTCCCCTTCAAATAAACAATTGTTTGACGTGCTGTGCGATGTCATGATGAAGAATGATGCGATGTTGTTGATTATTTTTCCTGATTTCATCGATGACTTCTGGAAAGCTGCTTACTAAGTTTCAACAATAATAAATGTAAAATTTTACGAAAATAGTAATGTTAAATGTCAGTAGCGCCATCTAGTGGTTGTTTATAAAAACTTAAAACGCTACCTTAGTACACACCAACTACGAATGATATCTTCAAATGTCAACTGCATACAACCTTTAGGATATGCTAACATTGATAAGTTAACTTACAATTAGAAGGTAATATCATTACTGGATGGAGAAGACTCTCAAAATATAGATTTGGTCACTTGATCTATTGGCTATTCACTTTTCCAGTTTCCGAAAATTCTAGGATATTTCTTGAACGCTGAAAAATTTACGATATTTTAGATAAATGACCACAACGCTTAATTTGTTAAAAATGTGTAAACTATAAATGCAATATGAAAGAAGAAATCTCTACTTATATAATCACAAAAAATCAGTTTTTTCCTTTTTTTACTCTTTATAAGAAACATGTTTACGTCCAGAATAATCCTATTGAAGTACTGTACCTATATTTACAATCGACACCCACAAAAAACGGTATTCCCCAAATATTGTGTCATCAGCGTTCGTGCGTTTAGAACCGATTGCAGGGAGTTTTTCGCTTTTTTTTCTGATGCTGACAAAATATTGGTCGGCGATCTTTTTGTGTTGCTGACATAAATTTATCGTCTCGTTGTTTGCGTTTCGTGATATTCAATTTACTAGATCAGCTTAATGCCTACAATCTGTATTTGCCTCAACTTCACGTATTTTTTCTCTCGTGACTGCTTCAATCTAAACGTCACGTGTAAAATGTAAGCCCAAATTAATTTTTTTTCGCTATTAAATTACTTCTCTTCCAGCTGCATCAAATTTTATACAACGCAGTTATCAGGGCATCAGGGAAGAGTATGACATGCTTCGGCGCAGCTCCCGAAAGCTCATTTGAAAGATTTAACTGAATCGAACGCCATGTGTCGGCGTTGTCCTATTGGAAATCGATCGCGATTATTTATAAACACGCTCTTCTTCTAGATGTCAGCAGTGTCTCATCTCCATATTCGATAAGCTCCTTAATTCCTACCATTAATTTCCAGCGAAATGTCAGGTACGACGAGGCGAAGTTCTATTTCGAGAATTTCGTGTAAGTATAGGAGATCCCCATAGACCAACATTATTATGTCCTCGTCAAATTATTTATTTACAACTAAATCATTACTATTTAGATCAACTGAAAATCAAATAAGTGTTAAATGTATAGGTTATTTATAGTAAAAGGTACAAAATTATTAACTAAGAACACGGTCATCAAAACATAGCTCGTTTAAAATATATACAGTTCATGGGATATTTCAGTTTTCCAAGAAATGCTGATTAACAATGGAAGGCTATTAAGAATTTCAAGTGTAGCTCACCAATTTGAATTATGCTTGATCCGTTTATAGAACTCATCGAATGTTGTACTATAAGTCACCACTTTGTGTCTTACAAGGAATCACCGATTTAAATAAAACTTTGTTGGTTTATAGACTAAATTAGTGGTAATTTTTCTAGATGTCAAGTCGCCCATTTTTGATGTGTGGGGCACCCTAAACGCAACACAATCTCTCGCTGTTTCCGTTAATACCTCTGAAACTATAGGGAGTATTAAAAAATACTTTGGACAACTTTTAAACCGTTTTACTAGTACTGAATGATGACGTTAGTAGATTTTCCCCAACTACTACCAGTTTGCAGCGACATTTGGTTATCAGTTCATTGATTTGTTGATCATGCTTTCTATTTAACAAATGACATGAAAAATCTTAGCGCCACAGTGGAGTTTCCGAATGCGTATGATGGGTACAGGAATAAAACATGAAATGTCAATTTTTCTTGAATTTGGGTTTTTTTGCGCCATCTGTTGCAAATTTCTATCTAGAATTATGTGCTTAGCTCATATCAAAACCAAAAACGTACACTCACAAGTTATTAGTTTACTCATGCAGGAATAAGACATGGAATGTCCACGCAAAGCCGATTGAAAACAAGGCTTGTCCAGGTTGATTACTACTTTATCAGTCTGGAATGATGTTTTTGGGTTCAGAGATTTTGATGCAAAGGCAGATATTTATTGTTTATTGCAGTTTAGTGCTGTTTTTATAATATAAAAATGAATAAAAATAATAGCTGCGGAGGTATTTCCAGGACTACGGAGAAAAAAAAGGAACGGGTAAAACGGCAAAATTTAATAAGCTGGAATCATATTCTGAACAAAATAGTTACCTATGCAAGTTAATAACAGTGCTTCTCGTCAAAAGAAGACGAAGCAGAAAATCTGAAGAGGAGAGTAGGTATCACAGTGTATCATTTACAGAGTAAGAGTTATGAGAAATGGGGAGATATTCCACTGTGTTTGAAGGTGTTCATTGCAATTCATGGTACGATACAAGGAAAAATTGAATATCTGCCAAAATCTTAAAAGCAAAGCGGAATGGCCCCAAGAGATTTACTGAGTAAACCTAGTGCCACGTCCAAAAAACTTCCAGATGAGGTATATCAACTGGTGCATGAGCACATTAAATCCTTCAAAGGCAGGAGCTCGCGCTACAGCTTGAAATATTCGACTAAGAAATACTTACCAGAAGAGTTGAATATTAAAAATATATTGAAGATGTTCCAAGCTAAATTCTCCAATGTTAAGGTATCCGTGAAAAAATAGGTGTCATGCAATTTAAAAAAAATAAAGCTGGGAAACATCTGATCAAACATAAATGTGACCGTGTAACTATCATTTAATTCTTCTTAATGCTATTTTCCTCTATCTCTAATATTAAACTATTTATTTTACATATGCAGAAATATGACTCACCCTGTATAGGGTATAAGAAGTTAATGCATACAGTTTAGTATTTACTTACAACCGTGAAGGTTTAAATATTTTAGAGGAACAATATTAACGAGATGAGAATCAACGTTGCTAATGTTCTTTATTTGTTACATACAACGCTCTTAGCTGCAAACATCGCCATTACACCTATTACTCGTGAAGAACAAGAGTTACACGACGCTTTAAGGGATATCATTGTAAAAATTCAAGAACAGCCTTGGTTTGCACTTCTTCCTTTGCCTGTGACGTCCATCTGCAAAGGTCTATGTCACAGACAATACAGTGTAATGTATCCGGCTTTATCTTTGTGACTACCATCTCGTTCGAAGTGCCTTCCCACCTGTAAAGCAACGTGATTCACTTAACCTGCATCAGAATTGTAAATTTTACAAAAAAATATGTTTATGTAAAAATTCTAACAACTTTCTCTTATATATTTAGAAAAATAATAGTAAAAATAGCCTAATTTAATGGTTAAATAATAAAAAACCCTCTCATGAAGAAACTGGCTTTTGCAAAACCTTGGCTAGTGGACTAACCATACTACTTACGAAGCTGTAATTTGGCATAATTTGCAAGACCCATATATACAACCACACAAACATTTCATCAAAATTAGAGAAGGTGAGTGGAGATCCTCAGTCCACTTGAGATGAAATGACCCAGATACTCAGTAATAACGCTTTGCGGTCAACCCAGCTTAATATTATAGTCAGGAAGGAAATGTGTAATTTCAAATAATTATATAGATTGAATTATGCAATGATATTATAAGAGCAATACATATTTGTAAAATAGAAAGCGTACCCTAGCTATCCTTGTTTGAAAATTAACAAATGAGACGAAGAGACCCTTAGACAATCGCAGTTTTTTAGCTCTAGGTGTTATAGAAAATAGACATGTTTAGAAATAAGTTGTATTCATACCGCAATTTTTATTATGTCGGGTCATTTAAAAGAACGTGGTGCGCTGAAATAGGGAAAAGGCATACAGTTGCACTTCACTTTTTTGTTAGCATTTTAATCGAAGAGTTTCTTTCAAAAACGACGCATGTCCATAAATGCTGCTTTTAGGATAGTCATGCATTCTCGTAACCAAATTCAGTCACAAACAGCACAAAAGTAGATTTTATCAAGAGGTAAAGTTTATGCGTTTCCCTAAAAACAACACATGTCCATATCGATTTCCAGAAAAAACGACATCTATCCTGGTCTTGTGTTGTTTTTTCTGTAAATGTAGGAATTACAGAGATTTTGAACATAACCTAAAAATATTGGTCGGTTTGTAATAAACAGTTGGCGGTGTTTTGAGTTGTGTAAAATAAAAATGAAAAATAATGCTAATGGTTATGGCAATGAGAGCGTGAGATAGGCCCCACAGCATTTAGGCCACAATAGGCACTAGATCGTCAACCAACCCACTGCGCACTGCCTTAGTATAGGTTAGGACGTTGCCCAGAGAAATCGCCCCAAGTATCCTAGGGTGAATGATTTAATATCATCTACCAAAAAAGTGTTTGTGAAATCTCCCAAACATATCCGCGTATTCAAGCAATTGTATCCGCAAATTCCGCTACCACCTCAGCCTGTATTGACGCGATGGGGAACATGGATCGAGGCAGTATCTTACTATCGCAAATATTATTCCCAAATGAAAGATGTCATTTTCAAACTTAATTCTTCTAATTCTCAAGCGGTTCGCGAGAGTCAGCAACTTTTTTCTGATTCGGACGTTCATAAAGAAATAGATGACATTTCCATAAACTATTCTATAATGACACAAACTATTTCGCAGTTAGGAAATACTCACTTATCTATACAAGACTCGTTAAATAACATCAACAATTTAGCAGCCGCTCTAGAAAGCTTGACAGATCCTATCGGACTAGATGTCGCGCAAAAATTTCCTGCAGTTTTAAATAAAAATCCGGATTTAGAAAAGGTTCGATCTATCCTGGCGAATTCCAGACTGCACAGAGAGATACAGGGTTTTGCAATTCGCAAATCTACTCATAATGTAACAATTATTTGAAAGTATACGAGAACGTTTTCAATTGTCCCACCTGACCAAATACGGAAGCATTGTTCCTTGTTGACTAGTAACACCTTACGACTGCGGGTGCAACGTTAGTCGCACATTAATACTGCACGTGCTCAGAATCGTCAAAAAAGGTAACAATCAGTAGTTATCCTTGTACAACAAACATAAAATTGGCAAACTTTTTCCTAAACGCACAACACTGGATGTTTTGCTATTTCTAAGAACATTTTCAAATGTTGCTTGAAAGGACACCTTCAACTTATTAACTGCTGAACGGCCAGTTGTATCTTGTAATGTACAAATTTTGAAAAGTGTTCAACCGAACGCCCGTGCAAGCTTATTCTACGCCTTGATCTATTCATCTAGATTCGAAATGAGTTAAATCGTTGTTTTGCGGGCCCGTTTGTACAAAAACCTACTTATTGCAATACGTTTTCTACGAAATACACAATTTTGTGTTTTGACTGGATACACCGTATGTAATCCTCAAAAAGGGAAGTATGATACGCCAGTGTATCACACAAACGAGTACTGTTTTCGAAACGCACCTACACCTCTAAATACGTACCATCAATGGCAGCCGATTTGTAAAAACCTTGCCGGCACACAGCACAACAAACCGATTAATGAAAATGAACCAACACACAAAGGGACGTTGGAGAAAAGGCGGGGACACACGCCGACGCGGAAACGGTAAAAAATCGACATCCGAATTGAGGGGGCGAAAGCGAGTACATCCCACACGATCCTCACACGCTGCCCCCTCGTTTGCCCCGTATTCCAAAACCCGTCCTCTCCGCAACGTTTCAAATTTCGCTTTGCAACCAGCTAAACAATCTTGTAAATAATGCCCATCATTTAAACAATTAACGGAGTGGCAGCTTTTAGCGTGTTAAGGGGATGTACAGGCGTAATGTATAGGTCTACAGGGGTTGGAACTACAGCTTTAGTATCTTAAAGTCTACGGCGCCCTAAATTATCGTAAGGGTCCTACTGCAAACTAAACAAGATAATAGACGGCCACGGACGAGATCTTGTTAACAGAACTACCACTTCCTTTGAAACTGTATTGTATTACGCGTTTGTGTAATATTATTTATGTATGCACGTCCTAATATTTGAATTACAATAAACCGACTTATAAAACTTTGAGCTTAATGTTTATGGTCGACGCAGCAATAAGTTCAAGTTTAACGTTTCCCCCGCGGTTTATAATAAAATTTAATGTGACAACATTAATCGTCGAAATGTAGTTAATAGAATCCGATCAATATGTTATTAGAGGGTAGGCGAAAGCTGTAATTAATTAACTAAGAGCTTTTACCACGTGTTGATATTTTGAGTTTAATAAATATTGTCATTAGCATCTTGCGTTTTTGAAAACGAATATCATGTGTACTTATTAATAAATAATGTCGACATTTAGGACATTTCTCCAAGAAAGAATTTTATTTGTCAATTTTATTTTTCTGAATTCATAGTTCTATATAATCAAATTGACCTCTGTGACAATGTTTGTGTTTTGAGGTGTTAGAGGTGGCACAGAAATCATGAGGGTACTTTAAAAAAATATATAGGTCTGCTATATATGAACTGACTATTAAAGTGATAATAAAATACAAGATTTGGAAATTATTTGTAGAAAATTATATCACTTACGAGGATAGTCTGGAAAGCTTCAAGCCTCAACATGAAGATGGCGTTACTCGTTAAAAACATTCTGGTAATATAATTGCGCATGCGTTGAAAGATACTTTTGAAAATTCCAGCCATGTCGGACGCTCAGTTGTTGTTTAACAGTCGTTTCAGTCGATATAAGTGCTTCTGTAGAAGTGGAAAAAATCGAATATCGAGCCACCAACGGAAATTAGAGACGAGATGGACATTCTTTACTTGCCACAATTAAAGTTTTTGGTAGCTGAATTTAAACGTGGTCGCATCAGCTTCGTTGACGAGGAACGTTCGGGGGACTACCGATAACATCAGAAAAATTTACCAAATGGTGATAAACGACGCTGTGGGTATCTCGAAAAATCAGTCAACATATGTTGACTAAAGATTTGGGCATGAAAAAACTAACCGCGCATTCCTAAAGCCAAGGCACAGTCGAAACAATTAACTGCGAAAGGTGAATCGGCTCGAAAAAAGGCGAAGACTGTTCCATTTTTCAAATAGTTTTCTATCTTTTGTGTATTCTCATTCATTCAATTCCTCTAATGCTGATTGATTTCTATCATATTTTGTCCAAATTATATCTAATTGTGTGTATCTAGCTGTTAATTGTTCGATATTGTATTTTTCTGTGTTGAACGTATTTACGAAATTCTTTAAAAATGTGCTTACTTGCTTGATAAGTAGCTTTGCAAGATAGTTCTTTGAGCTTTCAGTGAGTTTTGTCGAATGACATGATATTGATGATGTACTCGCATGTGTTGTGTTTACATCCGGCGTTTCACCTGATTGGATTGGTGTCTGTTTTGATTGTTTCACTTGTGAATTGGAATTCCTAATTTCTATATGCAATAGACTGTTGTGTTTCTTGGAGCAAGTTTTGCATCCTCCAGAAGTATATTCAGTTGAAATGTGTGTTGTTTTTAAACAATTGTAGCTTCTACGGTTACTCTTGACATAGGCCAACCTCTGATGTGGTGTCATACTTAAAAATTTTGTGCATGCAAACAATGGATGTGGTTGTTGACATAAACATAGAAAGAATATACTACATTAACTGGTAACTTTTGAAAATGTTTAGGAAACGTTGTACGTTAAAGGTTATATCATTGTATGGGAAAGTATGGTATCTGTATTCTGGTTCCGTCGCTACTATCTAGGACGGCATGACTAACTACTGGCACTAGGTGGCGCCAGGAAATATTTCAGTTGCTGTGTTTTTGAAAATTAGTTTGTTGGCTATATTTTCCTAGGTACTTTTGTCATGTGTATATGAATCATATGCATTTCGAGTATTCTAAGTAAAAAGTGCTTTATTTTAAGAAAATTAAACTTGATTTGTGAACAATAGGTATTGCTCATAAATCAAGCGATTTCTGGAATTAAGAAAACTATTTACTAACCTTAAGAAGATATTGTTTTGTGTCATAACGGCTATTTACTTATACCAAGAATCGCTTTCTTCAAATTTTCTGCAAGATTTATATCTTAAACAAAGAAATATATTTCATTACAAAGTATATAGGTACTTTCTTAAGTGGAGAAAGAAACGCTTAGAAAATATTTCTTTCGTTTTAAAACAATTATTGTATTGAAACAGTAATTGTCTTGAATTAAGGCGGACAGCTTTGATGCAAGTAAACGTTTCTTATTTTCATACTTCTTTTTTTTACTTAGGACTCCTTTGCAGAATTTTTCTATAAGCTGAAATAATGTAATAAATATAGTTCTTTAGCGGATTCCTCCTCATACATTCAGTGCATATCTTCCGAAAAGATCGACCCGAATCCCTCAGTCTATTTATTATTTATGAATATATATCTATTATAAATTTATACATCGATAGCCGGCTTTATTCGTTTTTCGAAGAATAAATATTGCTCGCGTGCCAACAGTACACATCTTTCGGTAAACGAACCCCATCTTCATATTTTATACGACCGACACACACCATGGTCTCCCCTATATCGATCGGGATTTCGGCACATTGGAAACCCAGCATAAGCGTTAATAGCCGATACGAAAAGGACGATTTTTTTTCTAGCACTCGTGGAAGCTCCGGAACGGCAGTATTAAGCTAAGTGAAATTATAATCTCCATCCCAGTAAGTTAATAATAGAAAATAGAGTAAAGGAAGTGAAATAATATATATGCAAATCGGGAACCGGGTGCTATTATACGAAGTCCGTGGGACCGGTATGATTATAATTGAATGCTATTAACAAGAGGTGGAATACGTTGAGAATTTCCGTTGCTCTTGTTCTCTGTCCCCTTTTTTTTTTAATTAAGTCATATCTAGTCGTTTTTGGAGCTTCTATAGAAGCCTTATTTCCGCGAAGAATTATTAAATTTACTTTTGTTCGGATGCAAATTAATTTTGTTGATGCAATAATAAATAAAAAAAACTGAAGCTGCTGGTGATCATTGCAAATTAGTTGGTAGAATGTTCTCAGGGTCATTCAATGTCAAGTGGTCTAGGCTTCTTCTGACTATTGCAGATTTTTTCATTCTTACCTTTGATATGAATATTTTCTTACCTTAAAACTAAATGATTTACTTGGAAAAAATATTTTTCTGTTTTAGATTTTCTTGATTTTCTAACCCTAAGAAAATATTTGAATAGAGATTGATTTTTGCAAAAAAATCTATTCTCTTGATGCAAGAAACCACTTCTCTGTGCGTAAGCTTATTCATCGAATGTTTTTGAGGATACGCCTATTTGTTTGCTGCCAAGCTATAGCATCTGCTATATTTGTGAAAAACTTCAAGTTAGGATGTTTTCTTAATTTTATTAACTAAATGAATCTTTGCCGTTTTGTATAACTTACGATGGTCATTAATCTATTTAATTACGTTAATTTGGATTAGATAGACATGTTTAAAAACACGTTAAAGTAAACCAAAAACAAAAACAGATAGAGAAGAAATGTATAGTTTAGATTTCTAGAGTTAATTTAGTAGAGCAATTTCCAATTGGACTTAAAATTTTTCATTTGAAAAAGTGGAAAAGTCGTTTAGCAATGTTAAATCCCTAATAAAAAATTTTGCTAATGAAAATATTGGTTTCAAGTGTTGGCAAACAGTATGGCAGTTTTGATTAATCCAGAAACGAATAAGAACTTTGTCATTTCAGATAAAACTCTTGACATGTTGTTCCTTCAATTTAAAGAATTCAGATTTCGTAATCATCAGTATTTCAATTTTGCGTTTCCCGAATGACAATGTAAAATTTGTTTGTTGTAAGTTTGTAAGATAATCATATATTGACACCGAATTTTTGATAGATATTATGAGGAGCTACAAACTTTATACATTTTTGATATGCTTTATAGTTGCCAGCGTACATTGATCTTGTACAATTTGTCATGATTTAATCATGTTCTTTCCCAGCGTTTTACCCCCCATGCGCCCTTCCTTTATCTTTAGTATTATAACCAATACTCGCGTTGTTTTAGGGAGGCAATTTGCATGGTAAATATCATAAAGCACTTTTTAATATGCAGAATTCCTATATGTGCGGCTTTATAACTTTCTGAAGCATCGTAATTACCGTCAGTATGCAAGTCCTTCTACCATTACAATGGTGTAAGAATGTTTCTTGTACATCAACTGTGCACAAACTTCTTCCATTCCCTCCTGTCTCTTGCCATCAATTTCGCTTCCATCCATTCCCTCCTGTCTCTTGCCATCCATTTCGCCTCCATCCATTCTTTGTTCCTCTTCTGTAATATTTTAGCTATTTCATCATGCTATGCTTGTCTAGGTCTTCCCCGTTTTCTATTTTTCTATATTCTTGCTCCCCTATCCTTCTCATTGGTTTCGATCCGTCCATCCTTAATAAATGTCTCCACCATTCCAACTGTCTTTATTCAATAAACTCTAAGTTACTTTGCTAGATGTACGTCTTCTATCGTTGGTAAAATTTTTTTAAACCAGTGCAGTGCAGTGATTTTCTAGATTATCAAGGTTAAATCCACATACCTAGCAGGCGCCATAAATTCTCGGCCTGATATAGAAAAAATAAACTTGGTAAAATATAACAATTTTTATTTTTCAATATTACAACGATCAATTAATAGCTCTATACTCTTGTAAAAGTAATCTAGTTACTCCCTCAAAATGTTGTATTATAGTTTTCTGGGACGAAGTTCATCGGATAACCGCCATTCCATCGATTCTTTTTGGATACAGGATCATAATACA
The DNA here is from genome assembly GCA_029619315.2 of Dynastes maya. Taxonomy (NCBI): domain Eukaryota; kingdom Metazoa; phylum Arthropoda; class Insecta; order Coleoptera; family Scarabaeidae; genus Dynastes; species Dynastes maya. The sequence goes on along the minus strand of JAROYE020000006.1, from coordinate 39,775,120 downwards.
GAACCATTGTTTCATCTCCTGTGACAATGGACTAAAGCTAAGTGACATCTTCGTGTCGGCAAGATCGTTGAAAATCTCGTAACTCTGTCCGATATACGAGCACATAAACATTTCAAATGTTAACATTTTCAAAAATATCAAAATTATATTTTATATCCCTTGACAGAACTTGTCTAACTGGAATTAAAGCCAAGACTCCTAGACAAATTTATGTTCATGAAAAGGTTACTATTGCTCCAACACATAGTATAAGAATACAGAGACAACAAACACAATATTAAATATAAAGGAATCAACAAACGTTACAAAATACTTCATAACCAAGTTTTTCTTAAGAGACCATTAAAATATCACCAACCTCTGTAAATCACGAAACAGCCTGTATATACATATACACTGTGTTGTAAATTTTACATCGTCGAACGCAGCTGTCATTTCAGCACATACAGTGTATTCAGTATGGGCACTCGTTCAATGTGAATTTCCTTCTGGCGGCTATTCGTTCTTTTTCAATAGCTCCTACTCCTCCCCGAGCCTCTGATTCTTGGAGCGGGGATTCTGAATAATTATTTTAAGTCCAGCCAACGACAAACGCAGTGGAACGGTGAAGTTATTCCTCTTCAGTTCATTTTCTTCTGTTGGTAACCCTTCAAAATTAATGGAATACCTTTCTACAACAAGAAACAGTGTAAATTTAGAGGTATTTCTAGCATAATTTCGTAAATTAAATATGGTTCGTTATGTTTTTGTCTAGAACGTCAGTAAGTTTTATTATTATCGGGTTGTCAGTGGGATTTTGTAGCATAGAGTAATATATTTTGAGTCATCTGGTTGCATCACTACATTCATTTCATAATGTTACTTTTAAAAATAACTTTATTCATCGGAAATTCATCATCAATTTATATTTGGAAAGGAATCAAAATTTGTTATGGATGAAATGATCGCCAGCGCGATTAAAAATAAAAGAGTAGAAGGACATCAATTAAATTTGCTAACTTTGGGTCAACGTGTCTGGTTGTGTTCCATGTTTCCAAGTATTTATGTCTCGAATCATAATATAAATTCAAGATAGAAGTGAAGGTTGGTGGTAAAGAGTAATCAGTAAAGCTGGCCACGAGCGGTACCGCACAGTAGCGTAGAGTCGACCAGGCCTCGCGTTCCACTAGTTATTCTGCTAATAGAGATGTTTGCTGCCGCAAATAAATAAAAATTAAATAACACGTGCTCAAACACTTACAATTTTAAGAGTCCTCCGTGAAATCACAAAGTGAATAATGTCTGTTAAATATCTGCAACATTAGATATGTTTCAACTGTTGTTTCGGCAAAACTAGTACGGCATGAGGAAAAAATGCGTTTATATGCAGAGCACGAACGTTCTACATCTAGTGACGTAATATTTGCGTAAGTAAAATAATCTTTCAAATAACGATTCTGTTGACGCACCTTCACAAATGTGTCTTAATGTGCCAAAATCAGAATTTTTTTTCAAAAACACTTTCAAATTTTTCTAGAACAGAAACATTTTTTGCGTCTTCAATCGCGCATAGCTGTGCGTGAACATGTTGCACTATTTGTAGAGATTCTTCTAACGGCACCGCAGGATTTTGTAATTTTTCTATTGCATCTGCTAGCCCGAAGTAATTGTCGTGAATGATTTTTAAATCCATTTTAACCTGACTATCTTGAAATTTCGACTGGCTTTTCTGGATAGCGGCAGCTTCCTTTGTATCGAATTGTAAAACCACGTTTTTAATAATGTCAAAATATTTATGATAATAAAACGCGGCCTGTAACCATGTTCCCCAACGAGTTAGAATAGGTTCCGGTGGCTCTGGTATACGGGGGCACAGTCTGTGAAATTCGCGAATACGTTTCGGTGATTTGACAAATACTGCTTTGGTATGCGCTATTAAAGCGTCTACCTCAGGATAACATTTTCTGATACTATCCGCCACAGGATTGAGAGCATGAATTTTACACGTAATGTGTAACAAATTAGCAGAATGCTTTTTAAGAGACCGGCCTACAGAAAGCATGTTTGCAGCACCATCACTCACTAACATCAAGAGTTGGTTTGTTGAAAGTTCAAACTTGTCCAATGTATTTAACACTAACTTTGAAATTACTTCGGCAGTACACTGTTGTATTCGTTTGGAGACTAATAGAATTGAAGGTGCCGATTGATGAGGTTCCAATTTGCGTGCCATTACATTAAGAACAGAATGTTTCTTCCGATCTGTTGTTTCGTCGACACATAACCACAATTTTTGATCTTTCAACTCCGATTTTATTTTTTGTTCAATATGTTCGCGCGCAGATGGTACAATTCTTCGTAACGATGTTCCACTTGGTAATTTGCACTCCGAATAGTTATTCCAAAAGCAGATAAATGGTTCCTTGTCTAGTAAATTAAACGGTATATTACATGCGATAAACGTAACGCATAAATTAGATATAAATTTTTCATTGTCTCGTGCGCAATTTCTTTTTGAGACATGCTTTTCACTATTTACGTGTCGTAGACAATGTTGTCTGGACCAACACATTAACGGGATTTTACAGATTACACATTTAATTTTAGCACCTTCATATATTAAGTCTGGAATTTCTGCAATAAATTTTCGAAGTTTGTCCGACCGCGGTCGTTTTGCTGACGAAATCATAATTTTTCTAGGACAGATAAACAATTGCGCAAATGACCGGCAGCGAAAATGTCCGTACTGCTCCGCAGACGAAGTAATACTACCGTTCCTCTCGGTCCGAACTGATTCTACGCCGATGCGCGGTACCGCTCGTGGCCAGCGTTAGTAATCAGGTTTACTGTAAACGTCACATAAACATAGAGTTTATTGACCGTCCAGGTTAGTTTCAATTTTCGCTAAAATCTCATTTGTTGACCTTAAAATTAGTTTAAATTGCCGAAAAAGTGTTTTATAACACTTCCAAACCCTCAGTTCATATAATTAACCATTTAATTTTCGAAAATTTAATTTCTTCAACAACTTCCCACTTTTGAAACATACAACAATGTCCATCTCAGACGTCAAGACCCTTGTACGCCCCTCACTCGCACTAAACATAACTATGTGAGGCGCGAGTGAGAGGTCTGCTAGAGTCCTGACATCTGAGATGGGCATTTCTGTACGTTATAGATTCAATGGTTGTAATAGCTTTTCCATTAACATACATAAATTATTTTGATAGATAGATGTAGGCAATTAACACAATCCTCTAATAATCTTATTGGTGCAGCATAACTATTGATATATTGCAAAGCGAATATTGTCATTTGATGTAAATGCTAACCTTTTTAATCCAATTTCAAGCAAATTGCATATTAACTCACAAAGGATTTATTGATACCAATTAACTGAGTCAAATGATTAATTAAAAACAATATTATCTCTGGGAAATATAATATATGAATCTCATCTCGAAATGCAATTTTTTTAGCTGCGTTAAGGTACTACTGCATTAAATCCTTTAAATTAAATAATTAACACTAACAGAAGGAGTTTGACTTGTTTTATTAGCACCTTTATATTCCAAAAATTCAAAAATGCAACTTATCAGTAAAGAGCAAATTCGTTTTATATTTTTAACTAAAATTTACTAACTCTGGTTCCGCCAGATTAGCTTCATAAGTATGTTTCAAACATTTTCCATCAAATTTAAATTCCGTTAAACTATGATAATTCCCAGGGCATTTTAAAAAATGCACTAGCATCATATTAGAAGATATATTAATTAAGCTCCTGACATTAGCTTCAAATCCATACGGAAATCAGGACTTCTTTTATTTAGTAATCGCAAAAATTGTCACGTTAAAACAAGGTCATTAAAAATGCAATGTTTCCACAAACTACGTGAAAACTAAAGCAACTTACACGAAAAAGCGGAAAATAAGCCAGAACGAGTAGTACGAAAGTCGAAATTAAAGTGTATCCTTATCCGTTCGCAAGTAGTTCTAGCTTGCGTTGCCTGTGTTCCACTTTATTAAAAAGTTCGCAGCTTTTATTCCTAACAACAAAACTCACCTAAGAAAAGACACCAACTCTCCCGTTACGTGTTTCTAAAGTAACATGCCGTTTCAAATAGTAAGAGACGGATGCAGAAAAGAAGAAGAGGTAAAATGTAAAGATAAATAACAGTTGCGTTTATATTTTAGTACCGACCCGATTTTCCACCCTACTCGCTTAATCCTATCCTGAACATGTAATGAAGCAAAAATTTAATATACGTAACTCCCTCCAGAAAATAATTACGGTTAAGGCCGAGAGAGAGCGTTAAGATAAACAGAAAAAGGAAGTATGTATATACAAAAGGGAACTTGCACGATAAGAAGGCGTTACACAAGAGGACAGTTACATGTTTGCAAGGCTGAAGAGCCACAATGGAAGTCCCCCTGTGCCTGCGCTTTATAAAAGGATCAGAGCCCATGAAAACTTCTTGAAAAGATGGGATGAAATTAATTCCTGCTGCACAGCTAAAGTCACGTATCCGAAGCGGACACCCGTAAGATACCTGAGGTTGTCTACAGGGGACTTTGGCATGGTGGTTAAGATTCTGGGTGGACGTTGCTAGCTAAAGAAGCACCCCTTCAGGCTGAGACTAAAAAGGGGCTGGCAAGAAGGCGGGACCGAGAAACACTTCCTCTACAAGTATCTTATACTAGCGTTAATCAGGAGGACCATGCTGAGAAAGGAGCAGTTACGCCATTAGGACGATTCCTCTGGACAACGTTTTAATCGCTGCCAAGGCAGTGGGTTCGTTGACTGCCTAAAGGGATCTGCAATGTAAAGAAGATGCATAAAGGGACTGTTGTGCTACTGGAAATAGTAGCAGTTCAACACTTATTAACATGTTATTATAATTGTTGCAATACGTTCACTGCTGTGAATATGACATTTACATATATCTGTATCCAAATGGCTATATTCGATGATATAATTTAAAATATATTGTATTAAACAGAACGTTTATTATACACATTTAAAAACGTTTCTTCGTGTTCAAAAATAATTTTGTTAAATATAACGTAAGAATATAAAACTACTTGAACAATAAAATCTTGAGGGTAAGGCAGTTTCCCATGACTTAAATTTTTTATGAGGGTGTAGTTGTCTTCAACCACTAGTTCATGATTGTAAATGATACTTTGCTTACATATTTCGCACAATTTTTTCCAATTTTTCCTCTCGATTTGCTCGAGGATTCACGTTTTTGTCAAATACAACGGACAGTTAGGGAATTGTGTTGGAATAGCATCTTTTTAGAGCCTAGAATTTTTTAAACTTACAGTTATAGTTTCACCAGTCCTTGAATCTGCAGCTGTTAAAAAATAAATAATATCTTGTTTTACAAAATGTAACTCACAAACCCTAGTACACATTGTTGGAGTAAAATTCTTCCTAAGCAGTGCACAGACGACCCATTTTTTAAACATCTGAGGATCACAGGGGAAACCGGATGTGTGAACTTTCGCTCCATTCTTATAATTACCGCGGCACTCAGGTACGCAACAAGTATACGGCATTGTTATAAATACGTAATACACAAAACACCTTTAAAAGGTCTTATCGCTTATACAATACTAGAAAAACCTTACAGGTATCACCAACAAAGTACGGAAATATCACTACATAGTGTTTCTTTAAATAAAACCAATATAATTTGGGTAGACCAATTTAAAACGCAAGATACGGTCTGACCGTGTAAACGTTAAGACGATAATATGGCTGACCGTTCACCTACAACAGTATACGTCACAGCCTGCTGGCGTCAGAGCAGTTAGGCCTTTTATACCGGCGGTAACGGAAACACGAACATAAAACCGTATTCTTGGTTGAAGAATATCAATATGCTCAACTTCAGATGCTTAATTCGAAGATACGTAGCAGGCGCCGTAAATTCTTGGCCTGACATAGAAAAAATAAACCAGGTAAAATATAACAATTTTTACTTTTCAATATAATCTCCCCTAACTTCAATATATTTATTACAACGATCAATTAATAATTTTCTATCCTTGTAAAAATAATCTAAAGTTTTTCCCTCAAAATGTCTTTCTGGGACGAGGTTCATCGGGTCGCCGCCATTCCATCAATTCAATTTTGGATAGAGGATCATAATACAGAACCATTGTTCCATCTCCTGTGACAACGGACTCCAAAATCGGTTTCGGGTCGTCTCCACGCATGTTTAAAGACAAGCGCGCACATTCGACCCGACGCGACGTTCTCATTGGAGAGCAGGGCGAATACTTGCTCCAGAAATGTTAGACATCACTGCTAATTCCTTCACTTTCAAACGGCGATCTGTCAATACCATTTCATAAATAATTGAAATGTTTTGAGGCGTTATCAGTTTAATTGGCCGACCAGGGTGCCCATTCTTGACCCAAATGGAAATATTTTGCCCACTTTTTTGCAATGGAATATGAAGGAGATAAATCACCATAAACGTCGTATAAACGTTATTTAATGTAATTAGGCGTATATCCTTCTTTTGTTAAAAATTTAATGACCCCGCAGTACACAATTTTCGTTACCTGAGACTTTTTCATGCACTAGTCACGTTGTCCGGCTGTCTACTAAAAACTACTACTCTTCGAGCCGTAATATATTGTAGTGATATTTTTGAGTAAATATCAATTAAAATTTGCATTTTTCTAAATTAAATTAAACAAATTATGCGAAATTATCTCAGGGTTTACTTTTTGTTGTTAAACGTGTGATATCTCACTTATTTGACTTTTTACAAATAAACTATTTGATAGAAAAATGAAACGATTTGATAATTTTAACGAGAGACAGTGATTTATTAATAAATAAATCTTGATATAAATTTAAAACAAGATAAATCATATTTCTTTCGGACAATAGGAGTTGTACAAAAACCTATCACAAACCCTAACCGATAGCTATTTATAAGTTAAATTATTAAGTTGAAATTTTTATATTTTTAAAATCGGATTTTACAATTAAATGATTGGATTTTGTTTCAAATTTTTATTTATTTGGCCAAATTTTTTTAATAATGTTCAGTACCTGTGCACTGATGTATTACTTCGGCATCTGTTTCTTTAGATCGTAACCGGTCTTCAATAAGTGAACTGAAAGCTTGGTCTTCGGGTTTTGATATTTACAAAATACAATTGCGAAAGGCTTTTGACATGTTGTACTGCAGCTTATTCGGAGTAAAATTTCATTTATATTTAAATATTTGTAGAAATTATCGAAGAATTTGGATATTAGTTGTGTGTCGAAACTTGTTTATTTTCTCTCTGACTTCTTTTTTTGTTTTTGAAGCCCCTAAACTGTTATTGTTATAGCTTATACGCAAAATGTATCTTTCTTTAAACGGAAACAATGCTATTCGAACTAATTGTAAGTATATCAAATACATAATCAGGTGACTAACAAAAAGCCATCCTATCCAATTTTAAAAAACAAAAAATCAAATAAAATGGTTAAATAAATACTATCAATTGACTTAATTAAAATATTACTAGAAACAAAAAGTGTCGACATGTGATATTTTAATAACAACGTATATTTTTTAATGTTTCGAATAAAGAACATTTCTCTGAATTTAATTATCTATAATAAGCCAATTTTTCAAAATAAGTTTCAAATATACCGTGGATACATCAGTTAATAAATAATAAATGTCAATTTGACATTAGTTCAATGTATGAATTGTTTATGTGGTTTTAATTCTAATTAGCAGTGATGTCTAACATTTCTGAGACAGTATTCGCTGGATTCTCCATAACCATTTGGGTATGAATAAGATTACTGCAAGATGGGTACCGCATTTTCTTTCTGCTCTCCAATGTGAACGTAGGATCGAATGTGCACGTACGTTTTTAAACATGTGGGGAGACGACCCGAAACCGATTTTGGAGTCCATTGTCACAGGAGTGGAAACAATGGTTCTGCATTATGATCCTCTATCCAGAAAATTGACAAAAGGTGTTCGATTATTGCACGACAATGCACCCGTTTATACTGCCGCCATTTCAGCAAACGCGGCTCTCGGGAATTGAAATATCCACCGTATAGTCTTTTCAAGTGATTATTATTTATTTTCTCATTTAACGAAAGACCTTAGGGGACGTCGTTTTAAGGACGATAGTGAGTTGCAAGCAGCTGTAATACGACATTTTGAGGGAAAAACTTTGGATTATTTTTGCAAGGGCAAAGAATTATTAATTGATCGTTGTAATAAATGTATTGAAATTAGGGGAAATTATATTGAAAAATAAAAATTGTTATATTTTACCAAGTTTATTTTTTCTATATCAGGACGAGGATTTATGGCACCTACCTCATACTTACCTTGAATACAAGACGTCGTCAATATAAATCATGTATGTATTGGATTTGAAAACAATAAATTCCATTTAAGTTTATATTTTGGTGAATTAAATCATAGTTTCGACATTCTTTTGTAGCAGAAATCTAAACTGTTACATATAAATCTTCATTGAACTAAGTTTTAAACACATTTAAACACGTTTGGGATTAGTTTCAAACAATATCTTCAAACACATTCATTTATATTTTATTACCTGAAGTGTTTATGATACCTAAACCAGGTAAATCACCCCATGAATCAACCTCATACCGGCCAATATCGCTACTCCCGGTTATGTCTAAGCTCTTCGAAAAACTTCTTCTCAGAAGAATTAAACCTATTATCGAAAGGAAAAACCTTATCCCGGATCATCAGTTCGGATTTAGAAATAAGCACTCCACAATTGACCAGGTGCACCGAATAACTAATATAATTGAAGGAGCATTAGAAGAAAAAAAAGTTTGTTCGGAAATATTTCTGGACGTTGCCCAAGCGTTTGACAAAGTTTGGCACGAAGGACTGAATTACAAGCTTAAAAGACTCCTCCCTGACCAATACACAAAAATACTCCAATCATACATATCTGACAGATACTTCAGGATTAAACAAGAAGATGCCTTTTCAGAACTGAAGAAAATACAAGCCGGCATGCCACAGGGTAGTGTACTAGGGCCTGTCCTTTACCTTCTGTACACTAGTGATATGCCAACACTCGAACAAAATACTATTGCCACATTTGCTGATGACACCGCAATACTGGCTCTAGGCAAGGATAATATAGAATCAACGAATAAACTGCAAATGGCCATTACCCAAATTCAACGCTGGACAACGAAATGGCGAATCAAATTAAATGAAACCAAATCAGTACATATTAACTTCACTAACAGGAAAATCGTATACAGGCCAATCTATATACACCAATAGGTTGTCCCCTATGAGAACACAGCCAAGTATCTCGGCATGACTCTAAACTTAGGTGGAAGCCACATTTAAGAGAAAACAAGAAGAGCTGAAACTTAAGTAGAGAAAAATGTATTGGTTAATGGGACGTTGCTCTGCCCTTTCAGTATATAATAAGCTCTTGCTTTACCAACAAGTCCTTAAACCAATATGGACTTATGGTATCCAACTCGGGGGTTGTACCAGCCAAAGCAATAGAAACATCATCCAACGCTTACAGAATAAAGTACTCCAGGGCATCGTCAATGCCCCATGGTACGTACGTAATGACAGTCTACATAAGGACTTAAAAGTAGAGACTGTCGACAATGTAATCAAGCAATTTGCTCAAAAACATGAACAACGACTTCATCAGCATGTCAACGTCGAGGCCCTCTGTGACGTATGTGTCTTGATAGTTATGCTATCGGAGTTGTATGTATTATAATTCACACAGTAGGTTCAACACACATACATCCTCTTGAATCAGTTGAAGTTGTTGAGTGCACGCATGTGTACTTTAATACAAAACCTAATGTTTTAGTTATAGTGATTACATAAATAAAGTTATATAGTTCACGGGTACAGTGTTTAATTTACAACTATTCATCAACAAGACCAGTGCAAACAACGCGTATGACACCCTCCAGCTCCTGGACAATGATGGCTTGGTTAGAAGATTGAAGCGAACAAAACCATTTGAACTAGTGCAGTGACAATGACCTTAAAAGAACACAAGAACAAAATGACTCCACTATACCAGAACCTGAGTGACTATTGTAGGATAAGTACTTAGTTTAAGAACTGTAGTAACTTAAGTTAAAAATAAATAGTTTATTAGTTATTAACTAGATTGCTATATAAACATCACCGACTGGGTGGCAGAATAAAAAAAAAAGTATTTTATTACATTTCGAAATTTGAAAGTATTTCAGATTGTTTTTTGAAATATTTACATATAATTATGTTTAAACAAAGTATAAGTAATTGTAATCTTTATTAAGTTTAAAACCAATTTAAAATGCTCGTGAAAAATAAAAAATATTCATTGAAAATGAGCTCAGGATAATATTATTACAAATATTTCTTTCTGTAAGAAAAGCTATTTAAACGTAAGAAATTTCGCAAACTTTTATCATTTCCGCCTTATTTAACAGTGACGTGCAGTGTAAAAGAAGAAAAAGGGAAAGTGTATATATGTATATACGGCCCAAGCAAAGGCGTGAATTTATTATAATTAGAATTCGCCTTTAATTTTCGGATGTCCGGTAATCCTCCCGATGGCCTCGTAACATCCTTGGAAATAACCGTCGTCTTCGTCGTTGCGTTAGTTCGTTTTCTTATTACAGGGCAGCGTCGTGGTTTTTCGGTGGCGTCGGCGTGCGTTGCGTCGGTACTTAGGCGGTTGCCGGAACAGGATAGAGATCGTCCCATCTTTCTGGGAAGAACATTACACCACCACCTTCCAGTCCTTTCCTCGAGGCGTGAAAATAAAACCGGGCACAATAATTGATGCTACGGTCCGGTTTTATTTGTTGCTGGTCTTTTTTTGTCTTTTTTTATTTAACGCTATTGTTACGTGTTAGTTAGTTACGTATTGTTCATAAGCTGCGAATGAATTTTGAACTTATGTAAAGTAACTTCACAAAATTCTTTAAGAAGGAATTAATACAATAGTTGCTATGAATAACCCCGATCGTATCCGCATGATCTCTAGTAAGATAAAGAAAACAGAAGAAAATAATGAGCAATGGTTGGATTAATGACATTTTATTAGAGATAAATTTTTCACAGCTAATGATATGGTATCCACTTGGGACCGCGAAGAGAATACATCTCATATCCTTTTACTAAAAAGTTGGATCGTCAATGCCAGGTAAGAATACGCAATAACCTAAAGGACTGTGTTTAGCTTTGTTATAATCTGAAAACATTCATCCTTAACTAGTGTTGATATTGTAAAAAACAACAAACGTTTAACTACAATTGACAATGATTAAAAAAACAGACAAGTGGCCATAAAGCTTACTTGAATAGGACTATTAAGAAATTTCAGAAAAATGTTATAGATTGACTATTGCATTAAAGCTCCACTAGGGGAGAATAAAAAAAAAGTATATTAATATTCTTTGACAGTTTTTCAGTTTGTTTTTTCAAAATTTACTTATAATATTTTAACGTAAGGTAGGGTAATTGTACCTTTTAATTTGAAAATTTAACTTGTGAAAAATCAAAATGACACGAATATTTTAAATTTTTTTGTAAAAAACTACTTTAAACTGTTCGCAACTTACCCATTGTATTAACAACTCAGTGTTAAAGAAAATATAACCACAAGGAAGCGTGTTTGATATTTAATCCCTATTTTGCTTTTCTAATAATGACTTGAATACACCGAACCTTTCTTGGATTATTCCGTTGTTCTAACAAGGCCGATACGATGTGATTTTGGGGCGTCCGTTTGCTTCGTTATTAGCTGCGCGAAAGATACGCGATTGTTCTTTCTTTACACACCATTTTCGAGTAAATGTGCCTAATAGATGCTACGCCGTTTTCGTGTGCTTTTTTTTCTATTTTGATTTATACTTCAGTAACGATGTTGAGATTCTTGATATCATTGTACGACAATTGCTTTGTAAAAAAAATTCTTTATGAGAAAAGTAATTAAGGATTAATAGCGAAATAGCTGTTGTTGTTGAAATTACCTTGTTCGCGATTCCAGAGATTTATAAATACAGATTTAGGGAGACAAAAATTATAATAGACCAATATTTTACTTAATAATAATACGTTGATTTCAAATTAATATATTACAATATATATATTTTAGTTGCTCGTAACTCCTGTGGCTATGTTTTGCTCCTACTCCTTTTATGTTCTATAGGCGTGGAAATTTTAGTCCAGTCAACGACGAACATGAAGGAACGGATAAGCAACTTGTCTTCTGTTCATTTTCTTCACATCTGAAATCTTTAATTGGAATGGAATATTTTCCTGCAAGTGACAGCATAAATTCAGTAAATTCTTTAGCATCATTTCGGAAATTAAAAACCGTTCATCAAGTAGTCGTCTTATTCGTCAGTAAATGTCATAGAGTACGCCTAGATTTAGTATTCCAGTTGCATCCCTGCATGGCATGCATTGTAATATTCATATTTTTTTACTGCAGTAAAAAAATAAGAATATTCGTTGGAAATTAATTATCAAATTTTATTTCGAAAAGTAAAGTTATCCAAATTTGCTGTGTTTGAACAATCGCTATCGGCGATTAAAATAAAGGAGTGCAGGGACGCTAGCTAATTTCTTACTTTTAATCAAAACATTAATCCAGGTAATACGTATTCTAAGTATCCAGCGTTTAAATAGTTCCATAAATACGAAGTAAAAGTCGAGATTGATGGTTTAAGAATAGGCAGGTTTCCTGTAAGTAATATATAAACACAGAGTTTATATGGGATCGTCCTGATTCCAGGTTGGTTTTCTATTTCCCAGTTTTAATACTCGTAAAATCTCATCAGTTGATATCTAGTTTAGTTTAAATTGCCGAAAGAGTGTGTTTAGGACACTCTCGGACCTTCAGACCGCATTATTAATTAATTAATTTCGAAAATGGATTTTTTATATAATTTCTCACGTTTAAAAGATTACAATATGTATATATACATATAACAATGAAAAGCTCATTCGATATAAAGTTCATATTCTCTTCGCCTTTATATGATTAAAAAATCGATTTGCTGTGAATATAGTGCAGGAAACAATATCTTTTTACAAGAATCGCTTACATTTTCCCACAATATAATCACGTGATATCTTTTCCGAAACAATAGTTCGATGTACGCATACGTATCAAAATTAACAAACAATGTAGCTCAAGTACAGACTTAGGCGGCCATGTGCATTCCACTGTAACAATCACCTCCGTCCACGCGGTCTTTTGTAAACCGCTCCACTATGATTTATTACATATATGATAGCACCTTCATAATATGAAAGGCATCTACTCATCCACCGACAGAATTTGACGGTATAAGCGCATCGGCGAAACGGACAACAGACTCCTACTCGTACATCTACATACATTATATTGTACATACGTATCTACGGTGAGATGAGATTCGGTGGGTTGATGGTGTCGCACGGCTATTACCGATTGTTAATTAATTGAAGCTGGGCAATTGTGTCTAGCCAGCGACGAGTGTTTGCTCGGAACAGAACGCCGTTGTTTCGGGGATCCGTATTAGATTATCTCGCCGCTTTCAACGCGCCGATGAATTAATTTGGCCGGCAATTGGACTACAAAAGACAACGCAGTGCTTCGGCACGCACGTTTAACGCGTTCGCATCGCAGGCACGCATAATGAAAAAATAGAAGAATGGTGAAACAGTGAATACACAGAATGTGTTGCAAGTACGTCAGTGGAGACTGTGACAGTAGCTTCGTTAGTGTGATACTACCATATTGAGAAAAATGTGTAGTAGCCCTAATTAAATATTTAATAACCCCAAGTAAAATATGTTGTGTAATAAAAACAGGGGACAGATGAACTGCTTAGTTACCACAAGTAATGCAGGATTCCTGACATTCAGTAGCTGCGATAAGGGTACCAATTAATTTAAAAAAGGTTATTAACAGCCACAAAATTTATTCACTTACTCCAAATAAACTACTCCAATGGAATAAATAAACTGGTTATCTAAGAGCAAGCAATGTGTTCACTTAAATTAACTAAATTGAAGAACAATCTTACTCGGATTAATATATTTTGGCTTCCATGGGTGAATTATGAAAATCTATAATTTCTTTGGAATTTTCGACATAATTAAATACCTGAAAAAATCTCGTCTCGGTGAGGAATCGAACTTGACACTTCCAGCTTGCCGGACGGGCGTGCTAACCACTACACCACCGGGGCCTTATGTTAGGAATATTCACTTTTTGATACCTAGTTATTTTATCTGCACATATATCATAATATTTCTACAGACAATTTTTAATTCTTACATGCCAAGTACATTAATTAGTTAATATATTTTGGCTTTCGTTGGTGAATTATGAAAATTTGTAATTTCCGACGTAATTGAATGTTTGAAAAAATTTCATCTCGGTAAGGAATCGAACCTGACACCTCCGGATTATTTCTCATAATGACAATCCGAAACAAAGCAATTTATCAGAGTCAGAATCACTTGGTTTTGCTACTAAAATTAACATAATGTGAAAAACTACATGTGTTCCATTTAAATCGAAAGTTGGGAACACTTCCGGTCAAACCGGAAGCAACTCGATGTTCAAAATTTTTCAAAAACATCATAATGTGAACTAGTATAAGCTTTCTGAAATTCAAATTTTGAACTTCCCGTTGTTACCTGGTATAACCAAATAAAAATACATAATTTCAATTGCGTTTATGAACACGTAATATCCAATAAAAACTGGTAAAACTGTGCCAACATGTGTACAATAAATCCTGTAATTTAATTATGATACAAAGCATTGTTGAAGCTCCTAAAAAACTATGTTTTTATTGAACCTCTATTGTTGGATTTGTTAGAGGACAAATGATTACATCACGAATACAGTAAGTGACATAAAAGCAAGCTTTCGTCCGTTTTATCCTGTCCAAAATAATTTTGAATGTTTATTCACAAATACGTTTTTGGTATTCCCACTGAATTCGCAGATGCGAGTTGGTATGAAATGGCTATGCTCTGAACTACATTCCTATAAAGGTAAAATAGTTAAAAAAGCGAGCGATATTTCAAAGTTGAAATAAATCGGATATTGTACCGTTATTTGTCATGCTACAATGAATCTGCAAAGCTCTCGTTGATATTAAAAGTACAAAGACAATATGGATTTTATAGTTGCCTGTATTGATTACTATCAGTATTATCGATCGGCAAATACCACCATATTCTCACTTGCACACATCTAGATGTGTAACATTAAAAGTACAACACAATAAAAAACAAAGTTTAGTACAAATAAACTTTTATTTGTAGACACCTTAAATTATAGCATTTAAATGGCCTTGCATTTGTATACAAAATTGTTACGTTACAACGAATACGCACAAATAAATCTAATGAAAGACTGTGCATTATTTAGTGGTTGCACTAATGGAAGAGCTTTTTCAATCTGTACATTACCTAAAAGAGAGAACCACTTGAGAAATATCAAATTTATAAGAACATTTATTAAATATAATTTTAATTTCGAAAATCTATAAAAGCATAATTGTTGTTTGAGTAATACCTAAGGTTCGACAACCGCGTGTTACGGCAGAAGCGCCGAGAGGGGATTTAGGCCGATGCGAAGCCAATGGAGAGTTTAGTCATTCGATAAGCGTGGAAGTGAACACTTCGCGAGGGATGCCTCGCGAAGCGTGCCTCGCAAACAATTTGCCTCGGCTTTTGTCGAATGAATAGCGAGGCATGTGCGCGAGGTAAGGTAACCCAGTTTATCGCGAGGCAACATGGTCCAAATTACGCGAGGCAAACACCCCGAAGCATCTTTGATGTGGGGCCAAACACCAAATAGCGTTGGCTCGCCCTAGGCAACCTCACTAGCGAAGCAGATGCCGTCACCAGACAAGCCCACACTTTTCGAGGCAGCCTCGCGAAGTGTGAACTTTAGAAATACTATTGGCAATATTTTTACTGTAACGAATTGATTTAAATTTAAAAATTTAGCTTGAACTGAGTCTATCATAAACTTCTATCGAACAATTGGGACATTAAGATGACGTTACTTTATGGGAAATCCCAAGTCACCAAGGAATCAACAGAAATGTTGAAAAGTCAATAAACTGGCTAAAGAAGCAGTGAATATGCCTTTCATTATCCCTAACCCTTACTGTGGTCTACAAAAGAGTCTCCAACAGGAATTACAATGGAATAATCGAAAGGCAAAATCAGTCGAAAGGCCTCCTAAAGAAAAGCGGATCTCCGTATATTGGCAGGCTTATTGACAGGTCATGAAGTCCTAAAATATCATTTGTATAATCTAGGAACAGCTAAAAATCAATTCTGTCGTCTATGGCGAGAAGATCTCGAGATGGAGAACACATTCTATACAAACGCGTTGCCATTAGTCCCAAACAACGTCAACATTTTACCCAATAATACACATAAGGGACTGTTGCAATAGATATGTCAATCGTCATCCTAACGCGGAACTAGCCTATGTCCTGCACAGTTTCGATTAAGTTAGGATAATTCTGCATTAAAGTGGCGCAATGTCATAGCCCGTATCAATTTCTTTTAAGTGTGGTGACGGCTCAACTTGGTGTATAAGCTTTTTACAGCTTGTCATAACCTCGGGAGCGTTTAATGTGTAAATTGTGCGTGTAAAGTGTTCCACGCCTTTGTTACTATTCCGCAACTGCAAATTGTGACTCAGGAATGCACCGGACCCACTAATAATAACAATAATAAAAGATTAATGTCTAGTTCTTAAAGCTAGATCAATTTTTATTTTTAATTCTACGTCTGATATTGCATCTGAATACAGGCTGATGCAATTTTGACCCCCGCCATGGGGATGTCGTCTATTATTGGAGATAGAGAGTAGGTTTGGATTTAAAGTAAAGTAAAGTAAAGTTCCTAAATTTTATGTTTGCTATGGACTTTAAGAGGAAATGGACCTATGACAAGCACTAGCACCTTAATTTGGGCCTGGCAGAGAATAATTAAGAACACATTCTCAAGGCCATCTTCAATCTCTTATCTAATAGCGTACTCGAAATTTTTATATGACATTTCCATTTTTCTAGTCACCATCAACCTTTTTATGTTTTATCGGCGCCATATTGAATTTTGACACCGTCAGAAAGAATTTTTTTTTTGATTTCAACCATGTTGAAGAAAGTTTTTGATGTTATGCTTTAATTGACGAAGAGTACATTGTAATAGGCTCGAAAATGAATCAGCCTGTGTACAAAGTGATGTATGTGTGATGGTTGTTTTTTATGTGACAACCCCTACATTTTATAGATATTTCTGCCTCATCTAATTACCGAAGTAATGAAATTTTTAAGAAAAATACAATATGTCCTATTCAATATCGAAAATCGCGATATTTATTCCCATTTTAAGTAATAATAGAAAATAGGATTAAATATCTTTAAAACTAATTCCTCAGTAACATTATCCCCCAACCCGGCACCTCCGCCATTTTTCTTTTGGAGTTATTAAGGCATAGTTTAACGAGTATCATTATTTTAAATTTATTTGAATGCCAGAGGTAGCTGCATTACCAACCAAAATATCCAGCTGATTGACTTTCAATAACTCCAACGTTCAACCGTTAGTATAGTACTAAATTTATACTTTTAATTCTTATGCGGCTTTACATATCATGCGTATGTTGTACATTGAAACCACTTTCCTAATTACAGCTACATCGTTAAAGCACGAACTGTAAGAAAGAGAATTAACCGTTAAATATATCTTTAGACCTCGTTAGGAACATTATTTCATGAATAAAATTACTTTACCGGTTAATTCTGTAAAGCTACGCCACACGTGCTGCAAGTTCAAGCGGTCGTAAAGGCAATAAAAAAAACGAAATAAATAACAAATAAGAGCGCGGTATGTGCCGCCCTAAAGATACGGGCGAAATAGCCTCTAATCTCCATAACGTGTATTACTTACCAACTAAAAGAAATATTGGTTTTCACGACGCAAATTACCGGCCAGCTACAGTTCGTCGGCGTTCGCGGAAAAGCGAGGGAAATGCATCGCTTTATTCTAGGAAACCGTTAATATGTTAATATAATTTAATAGTTGGAGAGCCAGCTTGATTAGCTTCATGCTTCCGATAAAGTATAATGCTTGAAAACAAATTTTAATGAAGAACTTTGACATAAAACGAGTTTGAGCTTCCAATAGCTGAAGGGAAGTTTTAATATAGCTACTTCGAAGATAATTTTAGTACTCAGAGATGATGTTACTACAACTACAATACCTTCTTGATATTTGGCAACTTATATGTGGGTAGTATACTAGTTCTCTTTTCAACAGAAAAGTACAGAATTAGTTCCTAAAATTGCATATAAACTATCGGCCATAATATTTGCCTACCCAAAGAAATACGTATAGATAAAGGAAGTACTAACTGAAAAAGAAATTGTAGTTTTACATTTAATAATATACTCTTCAAACAAAGGAATTGATAGTCTTTATTCAATTATAACATTTATTTGTCATAACAAAATTAAATCTGCCTTCCGTCGAAATGTCCACTTCAACTATTAATAATTGCGGCACACACTTGCGGCATTCTCTCTATAAATTTGGTCAGAGAAGCGGGTTCTATTTTAAGCCAGGCTTCTTGTAGTTGTTTCCACAACGATTGTTTGGAAGTTGGAGGATTTATTTTTATCTACCTATCGAGTTCCTCCCACAAAAGCATTTCATTATTTTGATATTGCTTTCGCGTTCCGCCGATTCTAAATTTTCGCGGCACAGTTTGGAGGTGTGTTTCGGATCATTATCATGTTGAAATATAAAATGGTTACCGATTATTCTCATTCCAAATGATATAGCATTTGTTTCCAAAATTTCCCGGTAGCAAACCATCTAAAATTGCATGAAACGCTTCCAATCTTACTTGTGCGGACGACACAGAAAGTCTATTCAATCGATATTCGAGAGAAAACTGTTTCTTTAGCTGGCAAATGATAAAGATTAGCAGAAGTTTCAGTACTGGGTCCGATTTTATTATTATTATTATTGTATGGCTTTGGCAGATACTGCCTCCGATTATTTTCCTGCTATACATCAATGAATTGCCAAGTTTGATTAAACAGCACAATATTATTGGGGACGATACACCAATGATATAAAAAAAACTCAAAATAAAACTTTTCACTGTTGGCTCACACAAAATAGTATGAAATGAAATACGCAAAAAAAAAAAACAGTTCACATACAACAATGGTATGGTTACCGCCAATGACAAATCTTACAGGTCGAGTGTGAAAAACCACCCAAACTTGAACTCAAACCTCTACACCTACTTTAGTGAGTAATTGAGGAAAGAATAATATAAAAAAAGTATTTTTTTAACGCTTGTCTAGAATCCAGACATTACAGCAATCTTGCATTCGGGCTACCTTCCATCTAAAAGGAGATGATTCCTGTAGAGTACATTTTTAAGAAACATGTTATACTTACCTAATTGGCGTTGTCTGTGTCATGAGTGCGCATATTTTGTAAAGGAGAACTATTAGTTTGTAAAGCATCAAGAACTTACTTAAAACATGAAGGAATTATCCATGGATATGACACTCGCGATTTCAAAAATGCCTTCGAAGCAAACCACTGTGCTCTCGTTACTGAATACTATAGTAGTATAGTGTATTTGGCTTGAAGTGGAGTCAATAGATCTCGTAAGCTCTCCGAGATCTACCAATTCTGCGATAAGTCTCTCTGGATGTTATGCTTTATTAACTACTAAAACCCTTATGTCAAAAAGTGTCACTCATTTGAGGTTATAAGAAGCTTTATATATGCCTCATAGGGTCATCACATATGTAAAAAATACTGTAAAAACAATGTAAAAACAACTTACTTTAAATTTATTTAATATATATATTGATACTGTTCGACGTGCATTAATACTGGAGCCAAAATATATATTACCCTAATATTATCGTTAAATATTGGAATTGAGCACAAGATATTTAAAGAACTATAAGAATTGGGAAATGTCGTAAGCATTTTGAACGGATTTAAATCATATTTAAGCAATAGATGAAAACGCTAAAAACATCTTTCGATTTCATTACAAAGCAGTTATGAGGTACCTCCACAATTTGTGCTGGGTCCAATTTTGTTTTTAATATGTAATACAGTAATTGTGATAATAAATAATAATAATATATGCTTTGTCGATGCCACATACAGAAAGAACAAATGATTGTGAAAACTAAAGGACACGGTAAACATCAAAGGTCGAAGTTCAGGTAACGCTCTTCTAACTTAATCAGAAAGAGAGAAAAAAAATAAATAGGAAAGCTTAATCTAAAAAATAAATGATAAGTAGAGCGGGCCAAATTGCGCCATCCAACAGAATCGGAATCAGGCGCAACGGCCGCTTATTGTAAATAGCGTATATGTGAGTCACAGCAGATATGTGATATTTCGAAATTAATACACAAGAGTAAAAAAATAAAAGCTGACGCAATAATAATGTTTAGTAATTAGAGCGGATATTTTAATATGTACACGCTGAGGTGTTTTTATTTTCATTATGATTTTTTATTTGATTGAAAAAGGTATGCGTTGTAAATGGGATGTAATAAGGAAATAACTGAGAAACTGAACGCTTTTTTTATTCTGTTGTACTTAATAATGTAACTGTAAATAAAGATATAATAAATAAATTCTATCCTTCTTAATAATGCGGATAGGCTTGTTTAAAAAGTTGCACCATCAGATAAGTTTCCACATTTGCCTCGGTGAAGGATGTTCGCCGAGACGAAAAAATGTTCTTATATTTCGAAAACGACCGTTCCACGTCTACCGAAGTAAGACAGGCGTAATTAAAATAATCTTTAGACTTAGTCAAGGAATCTGCAGATGCCCCATCGCACATTTGTCTTAATCTCGTGTAGTCCGGATTCTTTTTTAAAACACTATCGAACTTAGCTAAAACTCGTCCACTTGTTGCATCGTTTATACTGTGTAACAATGTACTAACTTCGTCCACGACTTGCACTGATTCTACCAACGACAATCCAGAATTTTGCAAATTTTCTATCGCGTCTACTAACCCTTTGTAATTGTTGCTAATATTCTTTAGATGTGTTTCAACAGAAATATCGAGAAATCCCTTCTGGCTCATCCTAATAGCTCTAGCTTCGGCAGGGACGAATTGCAAAATAACGGATTTGACTTCTTGAAAATGTTCATTATAATAAAAAGCGGCTTTTAACCACGTTCCCCAACGCGTAAGAATGGGCTGTGGTGGTTCTCGAATACCAGGGCATAACCTGTGGAATGCCCTAGCCCTCTTAGGACTTTTGAGAAACACTTTTTTTGTGTTTGCTATTAATGCATCCACCTCCGGGTAACACTCTCGAATAGTTTGTGCCACAAGATGTAAAGCATGGACTTTACACGTAAGATGTAAAAGTCCTTCACACTTTTCTTTAAGGGAACGGCCTACACTACACATTGTTGCTGCACCATCGCTCATGAACAACAACAGTTGACTGGTTGACACTTGAAATTTTTGTAACGTTTCGAGAACTACGGCCGTAATTGCTTTACTAGTACACTGTTTTAATCTTCTGCTGGCTAATAGAATTGCAAAATTTGGTTTAATAGGATCTAATACGCGCACTATTATATTCAAAATATAATTTTTTTTGCAATCTGTCGTCTCATCAAGACATAGCCACAGCTGTTTATCTTTTAATTTGGCTTTAATTCGATTTTCAATGTCCTTACGTATTCGTGGAATATCTCTCCGTAACGCTGTCCGAGATGGTAGTATCCACTCGGTATTGTATGTACCCCAGAATTTTCGAAATGCTTTTTTATCAAGTATACGAAGTGGTAGACCACATACCATAAACGTTAAAAGCAATTCTAATTGAAATTGACGTTGTTGTGACACACCATTTCTTTTATTTCTGTGGTGTGCGCTATTTATATGTCTTTCACAATCACGTTTGCTCCAGCACAGTAGTTTCTTTTTACAAACTTTACAGAAAATTGTACTCCCATTGTAGTGTAAATCCACAAATTCACTAAGAAATTTATTAACTTTCGTAGGTAATGGCCGTTTATTTTTAATAGTTACGTTAGACATAATCACTAAAGCGAGCACACCGATGCTTGTTTCTAGTATGCCACGAAGTGGTGCAATCGTAACATCTGCAGACTCGTCATTTGTTGATGAATAGAGCGCGTCATCCGTAAATGAATAAGCGCGCTGTTAGTTCGTAGCCGTCGATGAATGAACTTTTTTTTGTAGTGGCCCACTGTGAACAACGCCCTATTTATCAACGAACACCCAAACTGCAGGTGTATATTTGCGCGTCTTCACGACGTAATAGACAGTGGTTTTGGTCCTCGTCCTAATAATTACATATTTAAATTACCTATGTTTACATACATATATGCGCCCGGCAGCCTGATTGCGAACCTGGCGCGTGGCGCTCTTGGACCGCTCTAATGATAAGAATTGACACGCGCAACTCTAACTCGTATGTAAAAAGATCTATCTGAAGTATAAAAAAGAGTACAAGAAAAAAAACAAACAAAAGGATTACACAACATTGCCCGCACATGAAGTGAAAGGAAATAACTAAGCCACCTGCAATAAGTGCTTGCGTAAAGAAAATTTAAATAATTGAGGAGATAGAGGCTTCAGATTATGAGGAATAGAGTTATATTTTACTAATCATATAAGAAAAAGAACTTTTAAAAAGTGTTAGCCTGTAAATAGGCGGCGATACTAAACCTCTAAACCTTAAATTAAGATGGTGAACATCAGTATGTAAGGCAGTTCTATTATAAGGGTAAGTTGGAGTTTTGTATATTATTTTATGGAATAAACAAGCACTATGCAAAAATTTACGCCGCTCCATATTAATTAAGCCACTTAGCGTCCTTCAACTTATGGCTGATGTTATCATATTTCCTAATACCAAAGATAAGTCAAAGACAAGAGTTTTGTAATATTTAAATTCGATTCTTTATAAAGACATTAATACACGGACCGTAAACGACATCGCAAAAATTAAGCTGCGACAAAACAAGAGAATCACATAAATGTGTTTTAATTCTGGGATTAAGAACATATCTGTGGAAATAAATCATTTTTAAAGCAGTGTAGGCACGCTGCAGGCTCCTAGAAACATCATTTTTAAAACGAAAAGAGTTGTCCATATATAATTCCAAATTCCTGATAGTCTCGAGAACCGGAATTGGCATAATATTTATCTGAATGGGCAAATTATCTAGCCTAATATCAGTTCTCCTTCCAGAAAAGACTAGGACCGCCGACTTCTGTGGATTCAAAACAAGAGAATGTTGTTTAGAGTACTTTGCAAGCCCTACAAAAGACAAGTAGACAATGTTGAGGTGTACACTGTATACAGAAGACGACCCAAAATAGAACCCTGAGGAACACCGGAAGTAACATTCCTGAATTCCGAGATATTTTGACCAAATTTAACAGCCTAAGATTGACTGGAAATGTAACTGCGAAAAAGTTCAACAGCAACATTGTTAGGAATATAAATAACTGTTAGATATTTCTCTTTACTGATGATTTATATAATTAGGAAATTTATTAACGATTTATTTAATCTTTAATTCAAGCATTTCATCTGCGCAAATACCCTATTGCTATTGAAATAAATTTAAACAATTCCGAGGCATCTATGGGAGTTCTTAAGAAAGTAATCAAAGTACTAAATTATTATAATCCAATATCAATAAGATGCTTTGAGTTTCAATTGATTTCCATATTTATAATCCAAAGTTTGCAACAGAAAAAGATGTCTTGAGAATGATTTTAAAAAAGGAATTTTTTTAGATTTTTCTAAAATTAAAGGAATAGTCAGGAGAAAAACTTGAAAATAAAAAGACAATGGAGGACCTTGTCGTTCTTAATGGGCCACTAAAGCAATTCTTTCTTAGTCTAAGCAACTGTAGAAGTGTCAACTATGTTCTCTGGTTAAAAAGAAAGATTTTTAAATTAATGAGCCATAATCTTCCATGTTGCAATCGTTTATTCTTGAAGAACAATACACTGATTAGAGTAAAACTTTTATGATTCCCCATTATTGAAGAATTTACTGCAAACTGGGTTTCTTCACAACGAAAATTTTAGATGTTATCAAATGTTTCCCTAAAAGCACCCGCTTTAACTTCAAACAGTTTCGCAATCAATAATACAGAATGCCTAATTCGCGATATCAAAGCACATTAATTAGTTCCAGTCGTAAAGATACCGAAAACTCAAAGGCAGAAGAAATATCAAGGCGTGTCGCCTTAAAAGTAAGGCGTCGGAGAAGGCATGAAGACGACAACGGTTAACGGCCATACAGTTTATGAACTTCGAGACAGGGGAGAAAATTATAAGAAAATTGGGCCATAAAACAAAAGAAAGTGATGAGATATGGTCGGGCGGATTCAAAAGACGAACAAAATCGTCTGTCCTTTAACCAGGTCTGCGCGAAAGGAGAAAATATGGATGGCGCGGTCTTTCGGAAAAACGAAACGGGGGAAATGAAAGAAACAAAAGTTGGGGGCGAAAGAGGAGAGCACAGGAACGTGGGGAAGGGATGTAGGGGAGCGCGAGCGGTTGAGCGAGAATGTGAGAAAAGCTCGCAGGCGCCGAGTTTATTTTATTTATCGAGACAATGAAAAATATTTTTAATCTGGTAGCATGGAGAATGTTCGCACGAAATGGTTTGTGCTTTTCCCGCATGTGTGAAAAAAATATGTTCCTTTCCTCCTAATGTTCCTTTTTAAATCGCTTTATTGCTTTAGCGTGCATAACTCAACAAATCCATGCTATTTAAACTATATGCACTAAGAGAAATCCTTGTGATAACACTGCGCAGCAGTATGGATTTTGTAGTAAGAGTGAATACAACGCTTTGTACTTTAAACAAAACGTTTTTCATTTTTTTATTAAACGTTGTAGCAATATCATGTAGTAGTTTGTAGGGTGATTATTGTTTAACAAAATGCTACTTTTTGTGGGTACAATTAGACGTATAAAAAAGGAATATATTGTTCTAAGTAAAATTTACATCACATTAGAAAAGTGTTTCATGTTGCTCACATTTATTAATAAAATTTGGTGTTATGTCATTCAACAAAAGGATTGCAAGAATTTACATACTTATATATGTCTCCAAAACGGTTAGAGATAGCGGGCTAAAATTTTATTCCGCAAATGTACGACCATAGGGCTACAAGTCGGCACCGTCAGGTTGACGAAATTCCGACTTTAATTTTTAAGCCATTCAAAAATTTCATCACTTTGGGTAGAAATTTCTACGGCTCTCTTGTGTCTCGACATCCGAACGAGCTAGGAGGTTAGGTTTGGGTCCGTTCGAAAGCTCTCGGCGAGCGCTTTAAAACTAAAAAAAGGCCCTCTCTAGCTCTAAGCGTTCCGACGCTAGGGCGTCCGAAATTTAAGAAAAGAAGATTCCTTTTTTAAAGTTTGAAGCGCTGTAGCTGCCTAACCAAACAAGCTAGGAGGTTCTGCATGGTCGCAATCGATTTAGCGGTTAATTTTCTTTCTGACACCGACAACTTCATCGACCAGAAATGCATCCCTAAGGATAAATCAGACGAAAACTAGAGCGATGTCGATTTAAGCCTTGTTTTCACGTCGTTTTTGGGTCCGAAAACTTCAAACGCCTATATCTCCAAAACGGCTAGAGATAGCGGGCTGAAATTTTATTCCGCAAATGTGCGACCGTAGGGCTACAAGTCGGCACCGTCAGGTTGGCGAAATTCCGACTTTCATTTTTAGGCCATTCAAAAATTTCATCAAGAAGAAATTTATATGTCGATGTGTAGACTCATTATATCTGTTGTGTTGAAATAGTGTTTTCAAGAATAAAACAAACTCACGTGATTCTGTAACATGGGTATGTTATTGTAGGTTGATAGTACGTTACTACGATCATTTTCTCACTAAAAATGTCGGCAATCATAATAGTAGCATTGACACTTCATTGACAATTTTCGTACTCTCTTTTCTAGTAGGTATTTTCATTATTTTCGTGTTAATTTTATTCCACTGTAACAGTTCCTTTAATGATAGAACGTCCAAGCACTTGTCCTGCTGGAAGTTCTTTCCGGCAGGACAATTGGACATTGACGTCTGTCCTGCTGGAAGGATGCTGAGTTTTTACGAATGCGGTCCTTCTGGCAGGACGCTCTATCTTCCGGAACTACGGCCAGATTTTCCATGGGCGTAGAACGACAACAAATAGCAACTAGAAGAATAAGTTTGTGTTATTATAAAAACAATAAAAAAATAACATTTATGGTAGTTTTCTTACATCTAATGTGGCTTTAAATTAAGGAAAACTGTATTCACTTTGTAATACTATGGGTTTAAAACAAAAATCTTGGAATTATATAATTATGTAATTTATAATAAGATTTTATAAGGTACATATGCTTAAAATAATCTTTATTAAAAATGACAACACAAAAATTAAAAAGCGAAAACTTTAATTGGTTTGGTACTACATTTAAGATGTGGTAGCTGAAACAGTCTCGGCCAGTAGTTTGGGCACACAGCACGTAATTACACGATTCACAAAAATAACTGGCTTTTCGTTGTATTTTCTTTACTTTGGAACAGACGACACATTTTCTTTGAACTCTCTATTTCTCGGATATGCTGCTCAGGGCTACCAAATTATGTTGAGTCTGACCTGGAACTCGATAAGTAGACCTCCCCATCGGTTATTGTTGTGGAAAATTCTGGTCCCAACTATGCGTTACCATTTGATACGCCAAATTTTTCGCAAAATCTGCATGCGTAATCTAATCATCTTTTTACAAATATTTGAAAGCTAAATATGCGTTAGTTTCAATAATTCCCAATATTGAAGCATATATCCTGCGCTTCAAATTTTGTGTGTTCCACACTTCCTCCAATCCCAACCCAGACCAACGTATGTGATTGTGAACATCAATTGACGAAGCACCTTCAAAATATTCTTCCACCATTGTTATCCTTGAAACTTCGTATACATATCTTTTGCCTTCTTCATTCCTTCGAATTTTCTTTACGGGTAGCCCTTCCAACGTTGTTCCGCATGATCCAACGAAGATATGAATTTTCTTATCGCGTCATGCACTGGCAGTGATTTGTAGGTTATTATCACCAACAAATTGACTTATTTTTTTCCAAAAACGCTAGCTTCTGACGTTAGAAAGTTAGGGGGGATACTTTAGGACCTCACTGTATATTTTAAAACTTATTGTAAATGGAAAAAAAAGGGATTAAAATCGTAGAACGATCTATTTTACTGTCTAAAATTAATTTTTTTTTTATTAAAATATAACCTGGCTGTCAAATATAGTAATTTTTCTGTTGAGTAATGCCAACTTCGCCTCGGTCTGTAAACATCATCGACAGCAAAACTACACTTACATCGCTTGTGACCTTGTGACATGATTAACTATTTTGTTGTTGCACGGGCTGCGCCAATAAAAAAGTCGACATTCTTAAATAGAGGACCCTACTTTTTGTGACATTCCATTTCAAATGCACTACGTATAAGGGGTACTACGCCACAATTGTTTCAACCCCATCTGTCAGATAGGCAACAGATTTTCATGGTTAAGCACCAACAGTCGCATGAACAAAATATAACCTGTGGAGTACCACAGGGCTCCAAATTAGGACTAATGTCATTTTCAATATATATCAACAATTTATATACTAATTTAGATATGTGTGAAACGATTACATTTGCGGACGACACAACGCTGTTTTTAACAGGATGGACAAAGAAATTCCGATTTAAATTAAAAACCTCGCTTTAGAAGAAGAATAAATACCAATAAATCTCACCGCCATTCAAATGCGACGAATGGTAAACCGCCAGAGACGAGAAAAATTGAAATTTCATTCCGTCGGGATCAAATTGTGCGAAAATTTTATCCTTATTTACGCCACAAAGCGCAAAGAACACGGAACGATTGACAAATCCCAAAATAATAATAAAAAAGCCCGGCTGTCGACGTTCCGTGTTTACATTAATTCCCGTTAAAGCAGTCTCGCGAGGTATTTTCGAGACTTTCATGAATATATTCGCAAAATGTATAATGCATGTACGTTCCATTTTTCGACCACAAAGAGACGTTAATTTTGTGGCTTTTTTTCGTTTTCGAGAAAAATTAGGGATACTCTCCTTTCATTCCTCGCAAAATACGCCCACAAATTCTATTATGCTCGTGTAGAACGTATGAATACGTCGGTCACTCGGGAAATTTCGATATTTTTAAAATCCTGGATTGCAGGAGGACTAAAGTTTTTAAATGCCCTACTGATTTGTTCCTTTGAATATTGAATTTTTAAAAACATATATAATAAAAGCAATAGGTTAGATATTTATGATATTATAGAAATAAAAATATTCTCAGATTTGAAATTCTTAGTCGTAGTTATATTATTTACAATGAATACAGTATAAATACGAAGTAAGGAACATCGATTCTGGAGCCTTTAGTGTTAGTTTTACCAGAAAAAGTTCTGATTAAAAGATGAAGAAATAATTATTTGCCATAATCAGGTATCACAATTTTTTGACGTCATCAACTTAGTCTATGAAGTCATTGGCAATTTTTTGAAATAGCAACGCAAACGCTTTGTTTCAAAATTGAATAGTATTCTTATTTTTCTTTGTGATTGAGTAAAAATTTCTTAGGGTTGGATAAGAAAAAATCAAAGACAAAACACCTCAAAAATCGTAAGTAAAATTACAATATGAAATAATACAGTACTACAATATATATTCAAACTATACCCCATTAACTACCTGGCAATGCGCAGGCCGATGATAGAAACCCTGCACTGGATTTTGAACCATTGCTGGTATTACGTTCTATGCTGTATTTGTTCCTATATGTGATGCTTCAGTTCTTGCAAATTTTCGGACCTGTTTTGGTATACACTATTTTTAAGACCTCATAAGAAAAAATCGAGTAGGTTCAAATCAGGAGATAGGGCTAGCCATTCAATGATACTTCTCCAAATCCACCTATTATCAAGAACTCTACCTAAATACTGTCGTACTCGAATGCCATAATGAGGTAAAACCCTATCTTGTTGAAACCAAATGGTTTCGTTGCGAATATCTGGAATTGCTGAATTTGGAAACATTTCCGTTAATGCAGGAATGAGTTCAAATTGTAGAAAATCTAAATATCTTTCTGCATTTAGCGTAGCTTCAAGAAAGAATGGTTCCAGAATTCTGTTCTCTAAAATACTCAGCCAAACATTGATCTACTGCGTGTGTAATTCTTTCATCCAGTGAGGATTTTGCTGGGCCCAATAACAACAGTTAGTGTATGTTTCGTCAGAAAGATAAATATTGCTCACAAAAACTGGATTGGTTTCAGCCATGGTCATCATTTTCTCGCAAAACTGAATGCGTCTGTCAAAGTTATCCTTCGCTTCTCCCATAGCGACAATGTGCTATGTGTTCTTTGAGCGTGAAGCCTACTGCTTCTCGCGTTTGTCCAAAATAGCCTTTGTCACCGTATCCGCATGCAATTTTATAAATTTCTGACTTTTCTCTCGTATTCAATTTCTGAGAGGTTTTTGATAGCACATCGTAAAGTAAAACATATCTGGTTCTTCAAAATCTCTCGATATTCTGTAAAAATGAAGTTTCACAAACATTTCTTATCCCGGGTTTCTGCTGGAATTAAGGCCATGGAGCTCAATATCTACACTTCCATAGGTTACTTTTCAGTAACCTTTACTCTACATATATTTTGAATTTATTCAACATTTTGACTGTTGCAGAATGTGGTACCTTTTGACTTTGCCACCCTATCCCACAGTCCTTGCATTATAGATTCAAGAGTACTGGTAATGGGAATAGAATAAAAGGATGTAAAATAACCTAATAAAACTTCAGATCGGCGTAACTGAAAAATATGCAAATTAGAAGTGTTTTCACCCAAAAAAATATTGGAAAATTTGAAAGAAAATCAAGGAATTGCTATTAATGCCACAACATTTTAAAAGAGGCTTGTGCAAGTTGGTTTTATAATAAGCGTACTGCGAAGAAACTCTTATTGTCAAAGACTATACTGACTACGCTTTTCGAGGGATCACATAAACTGGACATTTGGCATGCGAGAAAGGTTTCAATGAGATAAGGGTGTAGAATTGGTTCTTCGATACATCAAATAAAAAATACCCCAGAATTTTTTCAAGATAATTAGGAGCCGAAATACTGCATATTGGTAATGAAATGGTTAAGGAAAAAAAAAGGAGTTATGCAATGGCGAAAATAATTTCTCAAACTGAATCCAGCAAAAAACGTATAGGAGATCGTTAATCTTGTTACAACATTTATAGAAATGCCAATAATTTGTTTAACAGGTTCACTGCTAACTCCTAGCCAGATAGTATCCCGGTGACTGCAATATTTGTACGAGAAAACGGTATTAAACTGTTGTAGAACGATCGACATTAGCTTTTTAATGATGACATGTGTCAAATATAAAGTGAAATGTCAGAACGATGCGAATCCGTGTCCTTACGTTAGTACCGAGACAACAAAGTCTTAGAGCTCTTCGATGACGTCACGTTGTGTAGGTGATGTATCACCATACACATAATAGCCTAAGCGGCAAAGGAATGGTTTCTTGGCATTTCTATTTTAAGTTTTGAAGGGCTTTCGGTTTAAAGAGGATGACAGTCGTCAACTGAGCCCTTCTTCACATCCCATTCGATTTTATTTTGGAAAAACGATGTTTCAAAGCAAAAACCAAACACGTAACCGAGCACCGTTTTCGTGAAAGATGTACTTATGATTGATATTTAATCGAATAATTATTATTATTTGTAATTGTACATGTATTTCGACGAAACTAAAGCTGAAATGATACAGTGATAGCAATTTTATTCGAAATGTTGTTCAATTTCACGAGAAGATTTACAGACAAGCTATTTAACCAGGGTCTTTAATTTCCTATTATGTAGTGTTTTATCTAATCTATCATTACTTTTCCCATAATAATTTTTAAGTAGGGTATTTATAGAACAAGTTATTATAATTGTTGCAATACGTTCACTGCTATGAATATGGCATTTACTTATATCAGTATCCAAATGTTCGGTGATATAATTTAAAATATATTGTATTAAAACAGAACGTTAATTACACACATTTAAAAACATCTCCTCGTGTTCAAAAATAATTTTGTTAAATATAAAACTAATTGGACAATAAAATCTTAATGTTTTTTGTCAAATACAATGGGTAGTTAGGGAATTGAGTTGGAATAGCATTTTTTTAAGCTTAGGATTTTTTAAACTTACAGTTATAGTTTCACCGGTCCTTGAATCTTTAGCTGTTGAAAAATAAATAATAACTTCTTTTACAAAGTGTAACTCACAAACCCTAATATACATTGTTGGAAAACAGCCGACGCCACAGCACTATAAATAAACTGCCAGAGTCACGTTTCTATCGTTTCAGAAAAGGTTTTATCGCTTATACAACACTAGAAAAACACTACATGTATCACCAACAAAGTACGGAAATATCACACACATTATTTCTTTTAAATAAAACCAATATAATTTGGATAAACTAATTCAAAACGGAAGAGACTGTCTGACGTGTAAGTTTCAATGCGATAAATATGTTTACATGTACGCATGAGGAAATCTAATTAGATATCCTCATTTGTACGTTATTGTCGAGTAAATTACTGTAAACGCTTCTACAGAACTGAACAAATCGTATTGCTACTAATTCTGATGCGACAGTAGTCTCAACTACTGGCTTAAACCGCCATAGGTTAATTAATTGAAAAGTAATGCCATCACCTATCCACCATCTATGGACGCGCGTTTCGATGTTATACATCTCATTTTCAATTAATTAACCTATGGCGGTTTAAGCCAGTAGTTGAGACTACTGGCTGCTGAGTAGCAATACGATTTGTTCAGTTCTGTAGAAGCGTTTACAGTAATTTACTCGACAATAACGTACAAATGAGGATATCTAATTAGATTTCCTCATGCGTACATGTAAACATCTACTTCGTATATATACGATTTAAAATATTGAAATGCCATTACCTTCCACAAAGCTATGCCGACGAGATGTATAACATCGAAACGCGCGTCCATAGATGGTGGATAGGTGATAGCATTACTTTTCAATTAATTAACCTATGGCGGTTTAAGCCAGTAGTTGAGACTACTGTCGCATCAGAATTAGTAGCAATACGATTTGTTCAGTTCTGTAGAAGCGTTTACAGTAATTTACTCGACAATAACGTACAAATGAGGATATCTAATTAGATTTCCTCATGCGTACACGTAAACATCTACTTCGTATATATACGATTTAAAATATTGAAATGCCATTACCTTCCACAAAGCTATGCCGACGAGATGTATAACATCGAAACGCGCGTCCATAGATGGTGGATAGGTGATGGCATTACTTTTCAATTAATTAACCTATGGCGGTTTAAGCCAGTAGTTGAGACTACTGTCGCATCAGAATTAGTAGCAATACGATTTGTTCAGTTCTGTAGAAGCGTTTACAGTAATTTACTCGACAATAACGTACAAATGAGGATATCTAATTAGATTTCCTCATGCGTACATGTAAACATCTACTTCGTATATATACGATCTAAAATATTGAAATGCCATTACCTTCCACAAAGCTATGCCGACGAGATGTATAACATCGAAACGCGCGATAAATATGGCTGATCGTTTACCTAAACCAATATACATCACAGTCTCCTGATGTCAGAGCAGGTAGGCCTTGTTATACCGGGGGTAATGGTCCTTAACACCTTAGCATCAAGTGTTTTTCTACTTTTTCTATTCTTCCTAAAATGTTTCACCAAGAGCCGACAGTGCGTTCAATTAATATAGATATTATATAGTAAATTTGTTTTTTTTTCTGTACGTTGCTATAATTATGACCAGTACCGTCTATAATGGTAATAATTTCCGGAGAACATCTAAAGCAAGTTACGAATATATTTCAAACATTCTCCTAACTGCTTCAAAGATTACTTGTCAATGGTAGAGACTCCTTTCGGCGATATAACTGACAGAATATTACGTTGTCATAAATGAAACTACCTGTTTATTTAACAAATTTTCATCTATTTTCCATTTATCACATCGCAAATTTAATGAATGCAAATATGACCCGAAACATAGCGGGTTAATTTAAAATGCGTTTTAAATTTATCACTGAAACATATACGCGACAGCTAGGTTTTTTTGTTAACGCTTAAAGCTCGTTTAATTTAATCTTCATTTGCATACAAATTGTTTTTTTCTTTTCGTCTTACACATTTACCACGCAATCTAACGCTTTTGAATGAATAATGAAAAATTTAATATCTGCTTTTATTAATAGTTTTTTTCTTTCTGTCCGTTTCAGGTAAGTTATACGACATTTCGGCGAAACCCCTTTATAGCGCTGTCAACCTAGTAATTTTCGTTTGTAAGTAAAACTCATTATATGTATGTAGTGTAGTTGTGTAATTTTAATATTAATAACTTCACTGTCAGTTGCGTGTTAAACAACGTTAAACTTCGCGTTATGAAATGCTAGCGGAAAATTAGAGCTTGTGTGGAAATAACATGTTATTCAATTACTTATAGAAAAATTGATTGATTCAAAATTATCGATTTTCAAACGATAACAAAGCGGATATTTTCATCCCGCTGCCAGACTAAACCTATTATCAAAATGTATTGTTTCACCCCAATTACATCACTGTCTAGTATAGTCGGTCGTAATTGTAATTATGATTATTATTAATGGCTGCCAACGGAATAAATCTAACAAATTATTACAAAATAATCGGCCATTAGGGCGAAAACGATCATTCAATTTTCCCATGAACACTCTTCGTTAGTATTCGTAAACCGCTAATAAATCAAAATCAATTTATAACCTACATACATAAACATGGATTCATGTACGTAGGATCTATACGAACATACGCATACGCATCAGCCAGAGACATATACAATTTTTACTAAACAATTACAAAATCATTAGCCTAATAGTACGCGTACCAGGGTAGACTGAAAAGTTTCCAACCTAACACTGAAACAAGTAATTTTTTTGTCAAATTCAATTTTATTTTTCAACATAGTCACTGAAGTGTGAGACGGTGCGTTGCCTTGCTGTAGCAAAACTTACTTTTTCTTCAAGTGCGGTAGTTTTTCCGCAGTTTCTGTAGTATGCCATTGTTATTGTTTTTCCTTTTTCAAGATAATCGATTAACATAACTCCATGGTTATCTAAAAAAACAGTCGCCATCACTTTCCCGGCCGTTGGAACACTGTTCGCCTTTTTCGGAGCCGATTCACCTTTCGGAGTCCACTATTTCAACTGTGCCTTGGCTTCAGGAGTGTACTGGTGTACCCAATTTTAATCTACCGTGTGGAAATCGTCGATTCGATCGGATACGTACAATATTTAGGCCTGTATCCAATCAGAAATTGCTTGGCCTGTCTCTCACCTGGAATACTTTTCCACTAGTCTTGAGATTTCTCATTTTTCCATTGTTTAATAGTTGCTTTAACTACCGTATATGCTATGCCCACCGAATGTTTCGGGTCTCTGTCAGCATTTGACGAGCCTGCTGGGGCTAATTCGTCTGCTTTAACATTCCCTCGATGACCTTCGTGCCCTGGCACTCAGACCAGGGTCACCTTGTATCGGCTGCCCAGCCTATCGAGGGCATTGATGCATTCCCACACTAATTTCGACTTTACCTGTGTGGAGTCCAGCTTTTATCACTACTACTACTTTTATCACTACTTGACTGTCTGAATAGATTGCAATAGATCGATAGTTACTTTCTTGCTTGTCTAGTTCTTCAGTACACCTCAGCAGTGCTGCTATTTCGGCTTGAAATACTCTGGCGCTTTAAATTAGGCTTAGCGACTTTTGGTGGTAACCTGAAATGTGTATGTACATCTAAAACTGCTTTCTTCAAGAGGAGCAAGAAAGTTTCCACCAAAATTGTAAATATACAAGGAGATATATTTTGTAATCCATAATGAAACTTTATGATGTCTATTTCATAAAAAATAAAGTAATTTCTAATACAAGCAAAAGCTATATGTAATTAAAGCTCTTCATATGCTCTCACATTACAGAGTTATAACTTTAAACGGCTTAGGTGTAATAGTGATTGGGTTTCTCTGAATTCAACCTTTTTTAATCATTACGACGTTTGAGATCTGCTTTTCTCTAACTACAGTCAATCTTCTTCTAATTTAATATTATCTAAACACTGAGTGAACTTATGCAATAACTTCTATCTAAAAAAAAACGTCAAGTACTACAAGTTTTCGCAACTGTGGCTGCGAATTCATCCAAACGCTTCGCAGAGAAGGAAACAATACTGACAACTTTGCGAAAGGGTTCTTTTGTCCACGTCGCGCCGAGAGATTTAAAAAGATTAAAACTTTTAAAAGTAATTGCTCTACTTTTTATTGTAGCTG
Source organism: Dynastes maya (assembly GCA_029619315.2). NCBI lineage: Eukaryota > Metazoa > Arthropoda > Insecta > Coleoptera > Scarabaeidae > Dynastes > Dynastes maya. The sequence goes on along the minus strand of JAROYE020000006.1, from coordinate 39,739,558 downwards.
AAACTAGGAAAGTTTAAGAAATTAATGAACTTAAGTTCGTGTCGCGTCTTAGGAAATCCATTGTGTAACTAGCTCTATTAACTCTGCAGGTATATTCATATTTCTTACAGATGTCGCTCAATGTTAATTATCCCATATTAAATTAAAATTTAACTTGTAAATGGGATCCAATGAATATTTCAGCCACGTTAATTAGAAGGTTATTATGAGTGTAATTTATGGCTCGATATGAAAGTGATTATTATCTAGTTTAAGTCGGTGAAAAGTGTTATTACAGCAATAATTCATACCTAATTAGCTTTATATTTTGACAACTTTTGAACTATAGCTTATTTATAAAGTAAAATGTTGATTTAAAATGTTGATCAGTATGTTATTTTTAAATAATAATAATACGCATTTATAACTTGTAAAAATGCAGAATATGAGGCGACCAGCACGCGAATAAAACCTCTGTTTTTTTTATTTCCACGACGATAATCACAGCAAAAGAAAAAAAGGATCGCTATATAATTAATAAGGCACAAAAATATTAAATAAGGATACTTATTATGCAAACAAAACAAATAAAAAAAAATGGAATTAGATTATTAATTTAGATAACTGAATTTACGAGGTGGGTGCTATAAATTCTCGTCCTTATACAGGTTCGAGCGTGTTCAAACTCCGTTGTGTCATAGTTGCACATATGCGAGGCCTACATTATATATATTACGACCCGAAGAGTAGTAGTTTTTGGTAGCCAACCAGACAACGTGACTAGTGCATGAAAATGTTTCAGGTAACGGAAATTGAGTACCGCGCGGTCATTAAATCTTTAACAAAAGAAGGGCATACGCTTAATCACATTAAATAACGTTTAGACGGCGTTTATGGTGATGTATCTCCTTCATATTCCACTGTGAAAAAGTGGGCAAAATGTTTCCGTTTGAAGCAAAAATACTTTGAACATGATGAGCGCCCCACTCGGCCAATTGAACTGATAACGCCTCAAAACATTTCAATTATTGAAGAAATGGTATTAGCAGATCGCCGTTTGAAAGTGAAGGCCCTGCTCTCCAACGTGAACGCCGGGTCGAATGCGCACGCTCGTTTTTAAACATATGTGGAGACGACCCGAAACCGATTTTGGAATCCATTGTCACGAGATGAAACAATGGTTCTGTATTATGATCCTCTATCCAGAAAGTAATCGATAGAATGGCGGCGACCCGATGAACCTCGTCCAAGAAAGCTGCAATACAGCATTTTGAAGGAAACACTTTTTACTATTTTTACAAGGACATAGAATCATTAATTGATCGTTGTAATAAATGTATTGAAGTTTATTGTTATATTTTACCAAATTTATTTTTTCGATATCAGGTCGAGAATCTATGACGCCTACTACGTAGAATCAAACATTTCACATGAGATTTGAAAGAATACAAATAACACCAAAGTATCGACACGCTGCGCATGACACAGGTTATTATTCGATTAATTTGGAATATTCTGCCACCCAGTTGGATCCAAAATATAGGAATCTACCACTCATTATAATGCTTCAGAAAACAATAAAACGTGCTATTCATGTTCAATTATACAGCACAACGTCCCTGATGTCAAGCAGCCTGTCAAGCGAATAATTACATAATCTAATCCTATATCATCTTGGACAGCGGCATGATTTATACAACACATCGCGTCGCAATTTTGACATATCGCTTCCCCCACTTTCCCCGCGCGCCTCGTGCCCTTGAATTTCAACGTTTCTTTCCGCTACGAGAACATCCATGTAAGACATAAAGCCTTCTGCAGATCCACATTTGACACTGTCATTTCCAACACGCATCCTTACATTTCCGGACAACAGCAGCGAGGAGAACAAATAACGCCTCTCGCACCCAATAACGAAAAGCAGAAACAGATCCTCCTTGACATATGTACGTGTGTGCGTGCCCTAAGAGCTGTGGCTTACATACATATATGCCCTCGCTCTCTGTGGATTAGGCGTAAAATAATCATCGTTGGGCGCGTGCTGGTGGATAGATTTAATTCGCCCTAGAATGCGTCTTTCCACGGCTAACTGGAATTGTTTACGTCAGCATTGTTTGTATTTGTATTTGCGCGCTGATGTAGATTTTCCTATGGAATCTTGGAGCTTAAATAAACAGTTTAATCTCGTCTGACGTTGCTACGAAATTGAAGAGTTACTTAATTTAGGACAACGCAAAAAATTAATGTGATTAATGCATCATACTATGAACTAATTCAGAAATTGTAATATGTGCAAAAATATTTAATAGAATAACTAACATATTTTTGAAAATATTTTCAATATTTCTATACTATACATCAGCTACATATTTTGAATCGCCAATAAATAGCGCCTTCTAACCTAGTCATCGAAATATTTCAAAGCTTTTCAGGACACTGATATTTAGTATACGGTTCTATGTTAAGTTAGAACTGTAAGTACTTCGACATGCCATATAGCATTTATTAATTTCATGATGGCAAGTACATATTTTATGAGAGCTACAACATCTTTGAGCAAGATTAGTGTAAACGATTCATGCCGAATATCTTGTCGATAGAGGCTTCCTACTTGCTGTACGAGGAAAGTGACATAAATTCTCGGCCTGACAAGCTTATACAGGTTCGAGCGTGTTCAAACTCCGTTGCGTCATAGTTGCACATGTGCGGGGCCTACACTATACCGGGTGGTGACCTGGCCAACGCAGCATAGCAATTATAATAGTAGATCTGGAATGTCCAATTATTTGCTTTCCTAATTATTTTACAGGAAAAGTGTATTTAGGTTTTTTGTAGAGAAAAAAATTCTACACACAATAAATTTTTGATTTTAAATGTCCCCAAAGAAAAAAGTCGTTAAGTGAAAGATCGGCGGACCTGGCAGGCCAGTTAATTGCATAATTTGGACCGATAATGTTATGGGAAAAACTGTCATTTAAAAATTCACGCACATCACAGCTGTTGTGTGCAGGACAACCATCCATCTGAAACCAAATCTCTTGGTCTATTTCTTTTTGCAAGAGCTATAAGAAGCGTTCTCCTGTTAAGTTTTCATGCAAGAAAAACGGTCCTATAATGCGATGACCTAATAACCCCACCCAAACATTAATCTTTTGGGGATACTGGGTTCTGGTTTGTAGAATGTTGCGTGGATTCTCGCGTACCCATATTCTGCATTTTTGCACATTTGGCTCATTATTCAGGGTGAACGTCGCTTCATCCGTAAAAAGAATGTTGTCTTCGTTGCATTTTTCCATCATTTGGAAGCAGAATGCACTCCTCCTCTCCGCATCACCTTCACGCTACCGAAACTGGTATTTGTAAGAGTGGAACTTATACTTTTTTAAAATTTCCAGGACTCGGGAGTGCTGCAAGCCGACGTTGTTTGCGATTTATCGTAAACTTACGTTGGATTTTCAGCCACTGCCGCCAAAACATACAAAGCGTTTGCATTTTCTTAATTTTCGTGTAAGTTTGGAACGTTATTAGTACACTTACAATTATTTAACACTGTGCCTGTAGCTTCAAATTTGTGTACTATTCTCTCAATCGTCGTACTGCTTGGGATTGGCCGATAGGGATATTGTACGCTACCACTTCAACTTTTTCTACCATTGAATACATGTGGCAAAGAACAGAATTTAATATTGACTATCGTAAATTACAAACGTCAAACAGGAATGACAAATGCAAGCACGTTTGTTTGATTTCATAATTCCATGGCATCAATGATTTTTCTAAAACTGGCATTTACATTTTCCGGATTCTTCGGTTTCAGAATTCCAAAAACTAAAAAGCAATGGTATGTATGGATGTAGAATTTCTCTCTCTACAAAAAACCTAAATACACTTTTCCTGTAAAATAATTAGGGAAGCAAATAATTGGACATTCCAGATCTACCGTTATAATTGCTACGCTGCGTCGGCCAAGTCACCGCCCGATATACACATTGGGAAAATGTGAGATTAGTTATATCTTTCGAAACTAATAAGATATTCTAAAAACGAAAATAAAAACACATTCTGATGAAATAAGAAAAAAGAAAAATTAATACTCTAGAAATTCTTACTAAGACCGTCCGCACATATTTCGTAACTTACCACCATCGGTAACCATCGTGAGCCGTTGACTGCCGCTAACCCCTCCGCTTGTGGTGAATCACCCATTCGCATTTGTCGTTGTCGCATGTACGCTTTTTCGTACAGCTAGACATTTTCTTTCCTTATGTGTATATTAGGGCTCGAAGAGTAGTATTTTTAGTAGCCAGCCAGACAACGTGACTGGTGCATGAAAATGTCTCAGATAACGAAAATTGAGTACAATGGAGTCATTAAATTTTTAACAAAGGAAAGGCATACGTCTAATCTCCTTCATATTCCACTGTAAAAAAGTGGGCCAAATTTTTCCGTTCAAGAGATATAGCCATACGGTCCAGAAGGCAACGCTGATGATGCGGGGTATATCGCTTTCCATCAATGCCATGAGCTATATTATCATCATCTTTAGCTATTGTTTCTAAGCACTTTTGTGATGTATTTTGTATCAAAACTGTTTAATATGTATATAAATAAACCTACAAAGACACTAATTATAATGTAAGCAAGATAATCTTCAAAACCTTCATAATTTCCAGTGAATCAATTTCCTAGAAGCAATAAACCACATCTGTATTCTAAGAATACCTAATTAAATAAGGTTCCTCCAATGAAAACTTAAATTAAAACCGATCATGCATGATAAACTAGATTTAGATCACGCCGGATTAAATTTGATTCTCTTACCTTAGCGCATCTCGTACGAGGGTGGTTTGAAAAGTCTATGTAGTCAGAGAGATGGTAGCACTGGTGCGTATCGAGGTTATTGTCAGTTAATAGCATCTCTTTCAGGAACTCGCACCAAATTTCAATCATATTGCTTTATTACTCCGTGTTTAGTGTTCGTTTGAATCGTGTAAGTCGAGTGATTTATAAAAAATGGATGAAAGAGGGTTTCGTGTATTGATAAAACATTACTACATGAAAAGCAAATCGCTTCAGGAGACTAAAGAGATGCTTGATAAATATTATGATGAATCCGCACCTTTGATTAGAACGGTTTATGGGTAGTTTTAAAATCCTTGGAGTGACCATATGAGTACAAGTGACATTGAGCGTTCTGGATTCCCTATTGGAGCCACTACTCTGGGGTAGTAGGTAAACTATGAGAGTTTTGGGCCAGATCAAGGTGACGCGTAGTTCGAATTTCTGCCGCCGCAGAAAATCAGATAGAGCGGTAGTCGCCTGTATACCGGGTGTGATTTTAATCCGCCACGGAGAATTTTCATATGCAAGCTGATTCCAAATGAATCGTCAAGGCTTTGCGCTGGCTGCCTAAAAGGTCTAGGAGAGCAAAGGAGCCTTATGTTATGGACCGGATGACAATTTTGCAGGGTGCTCCCTCTCTACACTATTCCGTAAACTTTAACATTCGCAAGATGCGAATAAACAGTTCTATTTATTATTCTCTTAATGAATCTTACTTTACACTTGTGAACAAAGATGAAAATAAAATGCTTTTCAATTATTTTGTAAAGTGTTCTTCTTTTACCAAATGCTTACAAAAATCTATAGGTACTTGCGAGCTTAGTAAGATAGATGACATCCAGGTCACAGATGTCGGCAAAAAAGGAACAATTTTAAGAACTGTCAAAATGTTTAGATTATATAAATAACCAATCACCACGTGGGTGATATTTAATTAAGTTCATTACGGTCTTAATGATTTTGATGTGAATTTAGGGCGGCGTCGAGCACGACGTCCATCAACATTCAACTGGGATAAGCTATTGTGCCCAGAACTCAGTGCTGGAATAGAAAAAGTAAGTGATATACACAATTTTATGTACAAGTTTTAAATCATAGCAATCATTATTACAAAATAACAAAAAAAGAAGCTGTTTCGATAATGAATATGCGATTTTTCAAGAGAAAAGATAAATTCTCAAAATATCTCAAGCGGTGTAACAGTATGTGTCATCTTAAATCGTTTTCTAGGTTAGATCGTCAAATTTTAACAATAAGGAAACGGGTTAATGTATGGTTTTAGACGTTTTCTAAGTTAAATAATCAAATGTTTGCAACAAACAATTTTAACGACGACAAACTAAGGGATATTTTTCGGACTTCGAGAAATATTCAACGGTTGCCAGCGCAAGCCGACTGCCCGCGGAATATTTCCGGACCCTGCTCAGCTTATTATGGTCAGGTTAAAAACTCCGACTTGCCATGCAGAGTTGAACTTCTAATGCTCAGCTTATTATAGGCAGCACAAGCCGATTTGCCCCGCACAAGTTCTCCGATATACAAATCTGGGGGCTTTACATACGTGACGTTGCACTTCATGCTTATGACGTATTGCAGCCTTGTACACGACGCGTACAAGCAAAACAATCTCTAAGAAGTATTGTTACACAAGCTCCAATCTGTTTGATTAAAAATAGCATACAACTTTTTCGAAAATCATTTAACAAAATAAAGGTTGAATAAAATTGCAAAATAATTTAAAGAGTTACTGCAAAGATGACTATATAATTTTATATTCCTTTCTAGTCTAAAGGTCTTTAAATTTGTGCGGACGGTCAACGGTTCGTCACAATTCTATCGTCAAAACGGTCTAGGTTTCCAAAAGGTCCGTGATCAAAATATTGCTGAGATGCTAAAGGGTCCTAAGAAGTATATACTTTCTTATAATAGATATTCTTATAATGCTTAAGGCGTCAAAATGGTCTTATTAGTAGAATATATAACTATTACATATGATTACGTAAACGACTATAATATTATGTAATACAGTTGTGCTGTTCGATACGAGACAAGCTGGAACAATCTGAATATCCACATATTCCAAACTCACACGTAAGCAGTATTTCGTAATATGCTCTTCTTTTATTAAAATAACAACGCTTCTGATTGTTACATATGATTAGGTTAGTGACCATAATATTGTTTAATTAAAATCACACCCTGTATACAAGCGATTGGCGCTCCATTTACTTTTCTGCGGCGGTAGAAATTCGAACTACGCGCGATCTCGAACCGCTCGAAACTCTCATAGTTTACCTACTATGGGTGAGAGAAGAGTGAACGGGTACATTATATTTTGCCCCAAAATTTGAACATGAGAAAGCTGCCCATAAGGTGATTGCCGCGATTGCCCATAGTTGGCCAAAAATCAAATCAGAAGAACAGTTTGCAACTGTTTGAACGGAATTCACAGGACTTTGGGTGTCGTTTTGTCACTGTGAACTTTTCATTTTTACACGGACTTCTTAAACCACCCTCGTATATACGTACAACAACCATATCTAGCTGATATCGCAAAATATTCCGTTTCAAATGTTAATGAGCCGCACTTTGCCTACTCAAAACTTAGCGTTCAGTTCGGTTCATCCTCGTGTTCGTTGCGCGTTCACCATGCATCTACAAATTAAATTCTTAGGCGTATACATACGCTTAACGTATAGTTACGTGTAGGTACCTACGTCTCATAAATGCATCATTTTATTTGTTGCACATCGACGTTGCGCCGACGTTGTAATCAAGACGCCCGCTTCTCGATTATTCATGAGCTCTTTCCGAGTTTCCTATTACGAACTATATACGCCGACGACGGTCCCTATAAATACCTACACGTACACGTACTAATACACGCATCTATTCGTATGGCGTGTATAAGTCCTAGTTGTTAACCTTCGCATCCTTCCATCTCGTCGCCGTATACTTCGTTCGCCGTACGAAACGGAAAGCTCTAGGGTATAGTATGCGCCCCGTGTGTGTAACCGCACTTCGCTTCAACGGAAGCATATACGAGGATAAGCCGCACTGCCGAACGTATGCCTCCTGCGAAGGCTGGAGAGAATCCGCGTGTACTGTTAGTGATAATTGAAATGTCTGATCTAAGTTGCAGTCTAAACGTAAAGCTAGCGTCCGAATATACTTGGGGAATAAAATAAATGTCACAAATCTTATGAAGAGGATAGTAATAATAATAATAATAATAATACAACTTTATTATCCAACAGAATAGTAAACAGCGTCCTTCAAAAAAAATTGCACACGACATTATGACAAATTTTAATTTAATTTATGTATTACCTTTATTGCATGTAATCTATCGTTTAATTTACTAGACAAGGAAGCATATGTCTTCTTTTGGAATAAATATTCGCACTGCAAATTACCAAGTCGGGCATCGTTACAAAGAATTGTGCCATCTGCTCGTGAACATGTTGAAAAACGAATTAAATCGGAGTTGAAAGATGAAGAGGTGTGGCTATGTGTGGACGAAACAACAGATCGTAAAAAACATTCGGTGGTTAACGTAATGGTACGTACAATGGAACCACATCAATCGTCACCTTCAATTCTATTAGCTTCCAGACGAGTACAACAATGTACTGCCGAAGTAATTTCAAAGTTAGTGTTAAATACATTCGAAAAGTTTGAACTTTCAACAAACCAACTGTTGATGTTTATGAGCAAACATGCTTTTTGTAGGCCGGTCTCTTAAAAAACATTGTGATAACTTGTTACATATTACGTGTAAAATTCATGCTTTCAGTCATGTGGCAGATAGTATTAGGAAATGTTATCCTGAGGTAGACGCTTTAACAGCGCATACAAAAGCAGTGTTTGTCAAATCCCCAAAACGTATTCGCAAATTTCACAGACTGTGCCCCCGTATGCCTGAGCCATCAGAACCTATTCTTACACGTTGAGGAACATGGTTACAGGCCGCGTTTTATTATCATAAATATTTTGAGAATATTAAGAATGTGGTTTTACAATTCGATCGAAAGGAAGCTGCCGCCATCATGGAAGGCCAGTCGAAATTTCAAGATAGTCAGGTTAAAACGGATTTAAAAACTATTCAGACCAATTACTTCGGACTAGTGGAGGCAACATGTTCACGCACAGCTATGCGGGGTAGAAGACGCAAAAAATGTTTGTGTTCTAGAAAGGTTTGAAAGTGTTTTAGAGAAAGATTCTACAAATTTGTGAAGATGCGTCAACAGAACCGTTAAGTTGTTCCAAAGATTATTTTAATTACGCAAATATAACGTCACTAGATGTAGAACGTTCGTTTTCTGCATATAAACACACTTTTTCCTCACGCCGCACTCGGTTTGCCGAAACAACTGTGGAAACATATCTAATGTTGCAGATATTTAACAGACATTATTCACTTTGTGATTTCACGGAAGACTCTTAAGACGGTAAATGTTTGAGCACGTATTATATTTTATTTCTGACCATTTATCTTGTGTAAACTTTTATGCGCCCGCCACTGGCTGTTAGCGCAAATTGAGCAACTCTAATTATCAAAATTAAAAATGTGGCAACTTATGAAGCAGCAAGATTGGCCTACCTCGCTAATTTTCATAGTGTTGCTGTTTATGGGATTCAGTTTTGGGGAATGTCCTCAGAAGTCGTATATTCCTTTTGCAGAAGCCAGCTGCGTATATATGTATACTTACCGTCGCGAAATGTATACATAAAAATTTAGATAAGGCCTTCTACACTTTGAAAGACTTCTTGGTCTGGGGTCGGCTAATGATCATAGTAATCGATGCCTAGAAGTGCGAGATGTATTCCGTAACCCGACGCTTCGCCCAATACAATAACAACAACAACAACAACAACAACAAAAGAAAACATTAGTAGTAAAGTAAACAGAATCAATTTTATTATTCAAGATGTTGCATAAAAATGAAATTCACGCCGGATCTTCTCATGCAGCGCTATGAGGTGTATAGTGGGGGTAGCACACCACACTAGCACATTCGAGTGAGCTGTGATGTAGGTATTAAATAAAAATTTGGTGGTATCAACTTGAAATAAGCGGGAATTTCGTATAACGAGATCTTGAGTTTTGAGAGCTGATGAAAGAACATGGTTTCGATGTGGCATAAAGGTAAGGGAAGAATAAAAATAAAGTCCCACATCCGTGGTTTGTTTACAGTGAGCGTTTAAAAAAACAGTTTGTGAAAAATAATGGAGATTTCACGCGAAGACGTTCGTTGGATGATTTTTTCAGTAAAGGCCTAACACAACAATAATGCCCCGAATCGCTTCGTTTAATTGTTGGTAATGAAACACCATCAGAAAAGTCCATTTATAACTGGTTTGCAGAATTTCATCGTGGTCGTGCTTCCGTCAGTCATCAATTTGGTGATCGTCGACCAAAATCGTAAAAATTGTTGTTCAAAAAAACATCGATGCTGAGCCCAACATGATTGAAGAGGATCGGCATGTGGCTTACCATGAGATAGAGGCATCCTTAGACATATCAAAGATCCTTAGCAGTACATTCGATTTTGCATGAACATTTAGGTGTAAAAAGATCTGTTCCCGATGGATTCCACATAATTTAAATACAAAAAATGGCTCGTGTTAAATGTCAGCTCTCACACAGTATGTCAAACAATCGATTATTTGAAGGAGAAAAACATCGAATTAAAAAAATGGCTCATTGCCCATATTTACCTGATTTATCGCATAACAACTTCTTTTTGTTCCTGAATCTCAAGGAAAAAGTTCGTGGATAGCGAGTTTTATCACTTCACAAAATTGTTGCTATGAAATAATAAAATATTATTTGTTTCATTTACGGTAATGATGGTGTGTAATTTGTATTTCTATAACCTATAGTCGAATGCGTACCTATTTTTCTTAATAAAAGTAATCTAAGTAACCATCATAATAATAGCCCTAAAATAACAATTAAGTAATGACAAGAAAATGTAAAATCACGATATTCACACACAAAAATAAAATAAAATACTCAGTTTTCTACCCATACGACTTCTTGTCTAATACATTCATTCTATTTTATAAACTCTACATTATCACAATGTATTTGCCGCGCGATGCATCTGAACGCGGGCATAAAGTTTAACCTACAGATTGGCCTGGACACTTCGACTATGCCGCATAGTACCCAATATACTCGTACAGCGATATAAAACGTTCTCGTCCCACTCCTTCTACCGATCCTCTCCTCTAACTGCGCTCCGTTTTGCAACATCGTGGTACCTATACACCCCCCATATACAAGCATGTTTATGATTTTGTCAAAATTTAATTCTTCGGCTTTACGGCGAAACGAAGAAGAAGCAAGATGTAGCAAGGAGCTTAAGAGGCATGCGTGCGCGTAGGGCGGGAAGATTTGTAGACAATCTGTACACACTGAAACTTCCTGTATATGCGCACAATGTAAAATTTATTTATAATAATAATAATATAATGTAATAATAATAATAATAATAATAATAATAACTAAGTGTGGTGACGGCCCAACACGGTGTATAAGGTAAATAATAAAATCAACCCTGGATGACGTAGTATTCGTACAGGTTTAGTTAAAGCAAAAATGAAATTAATAGCAATAAGCAAATCATTAAAAAAATCATTTATATTTTACAAAACTTTGTCAATTAATTACGGTTTCAACTGCCTTCTGACGTGATTTAAACTACTGCAATTAACATAATTTGAAGGTAATTTATTAAACAATTTTGGTCCGATGCAACCTTGTGAAGTCGATTACCAGTCCTTGTGTGATACTCTGATGAACCTCAGAATTCCTTATAAACTTGTTTTGTCTCAAAGACGTATAACCCAGTTAACGTTAGCACATTCATTTCTTCTTCTTCCTCTTGTTTTCTTATTTACCCTGTTTCTAGAACTTACCATTCCATTACTTTGCATTCTCTTTACGTGACCATACCATATCATTTGCGCTTCCTCGATGACTTCCTATATGGGTTTCGCTTCCAGGGTACTCCTGATAGTTGTATTCCTAATTCTATCTCTTCTCGTTTTGTTCTCAATCCTTCTGAAAAATCTCATCTCTGTTGCTGTTATTCTTGCTTGGCTTCTTGTCTCATTGTCTACGTTTCTGCGCCGAATGTTAATGGAGGTTATTTACAGTTATTACTTTTTTGAATATTTGAACCTTGATGTCCTTTAGAATTTTCTTCTTCCCCAGAAACGTATCTTTTATGCTATTGTAAATTTTACCTCCTGCCGTCACTCTTTCTGTTATTTCTCATTCAATCTTCTATCCTCTGATATTTCTGACTTTTCTTTGCTGATTTTCATGTTGATTTTTTCCAAAACTCTTTTGTAGATCTATATTTTGAGATTGATATATATTGAGGGTACAATATCGTCCGCATAGCAGCGTTCACTTATCTTTATTTTTCTCCTCTTCCAGTGTCCTTGGCCTCTTTTTTCCCTTCCTTTATTGCATCATCCAGAGTCAGGGTACATCCCTGCCTAAGATGTAGGGTTGAAGACCGGCGGCTTTTGTGGCGTGAACAGCTTCATAGCACTTTAGTCAAGGTCCATAAAACTATAGGTATGTTGAATCCCCTCGTCTGCAGGAACAGTAAGTTGGACACCAAACAGAAGAGACGCACCTACGTCTCTGTAATTCCACCAAAGATTACCGACGGGACTGCTGTCTGGTGTTCCACGGTGCCTTCATACATTAACAAGTTAGAGCGACAACAGAATAAAATCCTTAGAATGATCGCTGGGGCACCGAGTTACAGCAGAAATGAATCTTTGAGGATGCGCTTGGACCTGTCAAGTGTCCAGGAGCATATCTTTTCGATTGCAGGAGTGACCTAGGCGAGAACCACCAGATCTGGAAATGGAAATCTCTGCTTTGAGCGGGAGGTAGATGAGAAACCCAGGAAGGTTAGCGTCAAACGGGCAAGAGGCTAGACTCGGGATATAACCACCGACTATCATGATCGCCCATCGGGGAAAACAAGAACACCGTCGTTCCAAAAATTTAGATAAGGAGGCCCAAAGGCTTTAATACAGGCTAACCTTAAATGATAGAAGGATCTATGAATATGATGTCGGAAGAGTGTTGCTTTAACAATTATTACCCGATCGCACGTAGCTGAATGGCGCTAATGACAGCTATTCTTAACATGCAGGTTCATAGTGATTTATCACTGCAAAAAAGAAAAATTGAAGATAACATTTCCTTGCTAAACATCGATGCAAAAACTTGCGTTAGATTTCGCAGACGGTTAAGTAGAAAACTATGGAATGTACCAAGTATGCTTACGAGGTAAAGGCGTACGCCTAACCACATTGAACAACGTTTAGACGGCGTTTATGGTGATTTATCTTTTTGATATTCCACTGTAAAAAAGTGGACAAAATGTTTCCGTTTTGGGCAAAAATCCCTTGAAGATGATGAGCGCTCCGGTCGGCCAATTGAACTGATAACGCCTGCTGTAATACATTTTGAAAGAAAAACTTTAGATTATTTTTACAAGGGTATAGAATTATTAATTGATCGTTGTAATAAATGTATCAAAATTAGGGGAGATTATATTGAAAAATAAAAATTGTTGTATTTTACCAAGTTTATTTTTTCTATATCAGGCTGAGAATTTATGGCGCTTACATCATAAAACAATCTCCACACAAATAACTTTGGAATTTTGTGAACAAAATAGAGCATCTCATAGAAAAATCACTAACAAATATTAAGATCAACTTATTTGAAATGATGGAAGCGTTATCACCGGGCGTTGGCACTAATTCTATACTAAGTCTATGCCTTTTAAATGTTAATCTGGAGGATGCTGCTTTTCTTTATGCAAATACCAGAATAAAGTGCTTGCGCATATGTATAGCAAACTTACTAGAATAACTTACTTATAGCAAAATAGATAGCCGAAGATGACCTTCCTCTAAATGAATACAAATTGCTCTAAAGTAAAGGAGATCCAATTCATCGTCAAAATGCTACAAAATACTATTGGGTAATTCATACACATAAAACACTGTCTTCATAATAAAAAAGGTTTGAGAAATAATTATTTTCAAATCTTCAGTATGCTAAGTGATTCGTAATCTAATTTAATTCCATATTCTACACTTGGTTTACGTTTAACCTTTAGAATTTTCTACTTTTAAATGTTTAGTTTGCCATTCTTTCCCACTTGACCAAAATATATCGATTCCATTTATGACGTTATTATCATTTAGTAACTAATTTTACTTACCCATAATGGTAAGTATTCAGACTGTACTGTATAATGTGCAACATTACTTGGCACTTTAGTCTGGTTTCCAAATAAGGCTTTTGTACATTTTGTATTTTTGTAAACATAAACTACAGCTTCTTCTTTACTCTTCTCCTGATTCTTTAACTTTTAATGTTACTGCAGCGCCCAATTATTTAACAATAAATTTTTATTCATCCATACGAAGTATGCTACTGAGTAGCACATTGAAAGCCTCTACATCGTCTATATTCCATCATCCTTCTTCATACTTATTTTCCATTATGTGGGTATTATTATGACGTCTTATAAATCACACACAAAAACGACTGTCTAACGTCAGGTTACGACAAAAGCGTGCAACTTTACCAACTTTGTCATAAACTACGGTACGACACGCTCGTGAGCTTCGCCTAACGCTAGACGCAAGAAAATGTCAAATAATATAGCCGTACCGTACGCATTTGAATTGCTAATATGCGATGCGTGATTTTCATACGGTACATATCGGCTAGCGGCCGGACCAGTGTAATATTGAAAACGGCTTCGCGTGATTTAAGGCAGATTTCGATCGGGTTAACTATAAATATAATACTGGCGAAGGTGTTCGGCAACTGTGCAGAGAAAGTTATTCAAATCAATGCATGTATGCTGCCTTTATAAGACTATAGAAGTTTCCAAAGCTTAATCCTGACTTTTAAAAAGAAGTTTGCACTCATCATTTTTTAAACAAGCGTTCAAAACATTTTCATCATTACATTTTCCATGAAAGGTATGACATTGCATCCACAAAAGTGGTCAAGATATAAGTACATAGAAGAGATCATTCTCCCATTAAAAGAACATTGTTTACGGGCAGGAACAAATTTGCTACTAAAAAAATCCTTTAATTTGCTATACGGCGGTATATACGTGAAAAAGATCTCCATAAAAGTCACTAGCCAGCGTAAGTAATGTTTTAGTGGCTGTTACTAAACTGCATTTTCGTAAAGCGTCAGCAAAACTATGAGAAACAGTACTAGAAACCGTTATGAAATCCTTATGGACGATTATCATTCTAAGAGGATTTCAAACAAGGGGAAAGAAAATCTTTCGTTAAATATTTAAATACCGATAATTAACTTTCTCATAGTCATGACTTAAATCCGTCTAAGTTTTGAATTGTTTTAGAAGAAATTTTTTGTATTTGTCGCTATGCGGGACATTGAGGGACTCTAAAACAAGAAAGTGAAGTGGCAAGATCGTCTATGTCTGAGAGTTTATGTAACTGACATACGTGATCATTTTGAAACATATTTTGTAGTTGTCAGGAGCAAATGTAATTAACTTTTTGCATTCCAAAAAATATTTTTCATCTAACTAATACATTTTTACAAGTGAAACCTTTTAACAAATTATGGAATCATATTAGTAAATATAATAGTGATTATTTGGAAAGAAAAAAGGATGCCAGAAGAAGGCCCAAATCGTAACGATACACAAAAAAGGAGACCAACAATTATGTAAAAATTACAGGGGAATTGCCCTGCTCAACACAGCTTATAAAATCATGTCAACGCTAATCCAACAAAGACTAGTGAAAGCGACAAAATACCTTTTAGGGCAATATCAATGTGGATTTACCCAAGAAAAGTCAACTATAGACGCCATACATACGGTCAAGCAGATAATGGAAAAAGCTCACGAATGTAAAATGGAGATTGAAATGCTTTTCATAGACTTTCAACAAGCATTTGACTCGCTAAGAAGAACAAAACGAGACGACTAAGAACTATAATTAACATCAGAACTCAATTGAGTGATACAGAAGAATTTGAAATAAATAAAGGAGTAAGACAGGGAGATGCCTTATCAGCAACTCTATTTAATCTAGCTCTAGAATATGTGGTAAGGAAAATAAACAAAGGCACGCTAAGAACGAGAGAAGGACAAATAATAGCCTATGCAGATGACATAGTTATTATAACGACGAATCGTAGAGCAATGAAAAGAATGTTAGAAGAACTGGTGGCCGAAGGGGAAAAAATAGGACTTAAAATAAACCAGGAAAAAACTAAAATTATGAGATTTGGTAAGATAGCAGAAAATCAAAAAATTAAAATAGGGCAATTTGAATTTGACGAGGTGGCGAAATTCAGATATCTAGGAGTAATGTTAGCAAATGATGGGGAAAGAGAATGGAAATCAAAGAAAGAATAATGATTACAAATAAAATTTTCTATGCGAATAAGAAGCTATTAAAGAGTAATTTCCTTGGGAAAAAAGCGAAAATGAATATATATAAAACAATAATTCGACCATCGCTAATGTATGCTGCTGAAACACTTACTATAACAAAAAAAAAACAGGAAAAAGACCTAAGAATATTAGAAAGGAAAATTCTAAGGACAATATTAGGACCGATAAGAGTGGGCGAGAATGAATACCGACAAAGAATGAACCATGAAATACTACAGGAAATAGGCGAAGATGTGATAAGGAAAATAAAACAGCAAAGAGTAAAATGGCTGGGGCACATATGGAGATCAGGACCAGGCACAGTAGTATATTCTATATTAGAGTGGGAGCCATGAGGAAGGAGAAGACGAGGAAGACCAAGATCGAAATGGTTACGGGAAGTGAAAGAAGACCTCAATAGGGCTGGAATTAACAACTGGCGAGAAGAGACAGGAGACAGACAGCTGTGGAGAACCATAAGCAGAAGGATATAATATTTGGAAAGGGGACTGATCTATCCCGATAAACAGATCTAGAGAGCTGAAAAGCGGCGTTACCTCTTCATTAGGTGTATATCAAAGACTAGGTAAAGCTAAAATTTTCTAAATAAGACCATAAAAGAAACCAAATGCTTAAGCCATACAAACGAAGAAGAAGTGTATAAAACAATAAAATATAAGTAGGTACTCATCATTTTTACATTTTAACTGACTTATGGCACTTAAAACTCTTCAAAATTAAATCCCTACCTGTCCTGTAGAGTACTTTTAAATCATACTTTTATATATATATATCCTTTTTTTCGTTTCAAATGTTATATTTTTCAAGTTGTGATTGTTCATATCAGGATCATAACCATTTCACCAACTTTCCGTATTTTGTCATTCACAAATCTAACGTATTTCAGCTTACAACAAGAACCTCTTATACAGGGTGTAAATATGGTATAAATATGTCAATTTCAATAAATATAAGGAGAAATAAATAAAACAGAAAAAAGTTCTTTTAAAGAAAATTCACCACCATGCATTTCTAAATACTTCTGAATTTGAAGAAAACAGTATGTAATTTTGTTGTGAATACAATTAGTGGCGGCTGGCGGCTGTCGTAAATGGGAGGTTAATGACGAGGCTTTAATTCCTTTGCATATCGTGTACATTATACTAAGAAATACACTCCTATTTATGTCACCACCAGCCACCACTGAATACAACTATTGTAAAATATCATCATATCAATAATTGTTCCAATGTTTCTGTCATGGCATACTGATGATGAAGTAAATATTGACAGTAGTTCTGTTCCAAAAATTGCTAGTATGAAAAAATAGTTTAAACCACCAATATGTTATTTTTTTTATCTAGAATTTTATCAAAATTTCGATACTAAAATAATATATAGGGTGTTCCATTTAAAGAAATGACTTCTTAACAAAAATATATCATACCAACTTAACGCAAGACTATATGTATCTCATTAGCAGTTGAAAACCACGTAAGCGTGTGTGTACTTTTAAGCCAAATGTAGATGCCAACAATCAGATCTGTTCAATATGCACTTCCGAAGAAATAACGGTTTCTGTGTATGTCGACTTAAAAAAAAAAAAAAACATAACTATGAAACCCTTAAAGATGGAATCGCGTGATAATTTCAAAGCAATGTTTGGCCATGTTTAAGCGCAATACGAGTGAGTTTCTGCGGCGTTATGTGACCGTAGATGAGACGTGGACACATCACTACACGCCAGAAACCAAAGGTCAATCGGCAAAATTGATTTTACCCGGCAAACGTGTACCAAAGAAGGCGAAGATTATTGCATCAGTCAGAAAAGTTATTGCGAGGATTTTTCGGATTTGCGAAACATAATTTCAATTGATTATTTGGAGAAAGGAATGACAATCACGGGACAGTACTATGGCGATTTATTGGACCTACTCGACACTAAACTAAAGAGAAAAAGGCCCCACCTAACGAAGAAACAAATTCTCGACCATCATAATAACACCCCGACCCATTCATCGGCAATTGCGGCAACAAAACTAATTGGTGCCCCGTCCACCATATTCGCCAGATTTAGCCCCCCTTGACTTCTTTCTTTTTCCAAACTTGAAAAAATGGCTTGGCGGAAAGCGGTTTACGTGCCGAAACAACGTACTGAAACAAAGACCTATTTTGTAGAGTTTTGTTTTAAATTTTTAGGACGAAATTTGATCCTTCACGCAACTTAACAAACTTCTAATATATCTTTTATTGTAGCTATATTAAAACATTCGCCAATTAAATACTTTTCCTCTTAAAACATTGATTTAATATTTACATTGCGATGTCTATCGATTCATTTTATCCTACCCTAATTGACTTCATTTCTATCCGTACATGTATAATAATGGGGACAGCGCCAATAACGAATGGTCTCGAAGATAAGCCATCGTAATACCCAACATTATGGCAATAATCGTCAAAAAGTGCACCGGTAATTGGAAATACCGGGCCGGAAATCCAGTTGCTTCATTATAACCGTATATTCCGTAGCGTACGTATCGTATGGTACGACAGATAAATTGGTCGACGATGCCACGAAATAATAAATATAATTAACGGCGGAACCGAAACGATATAGTATTGCGGTTTGGACGAGCTTCCCTCCGTCATCGAAATCGGAAAACGCCACGCGATGGCGCTATGGTCAATGAAGCGAGAATACGTTCCGACAGGTATATTTTGCGGTCGAACGCTCGTTTCGGAACGTATCATCACAACCATTGGGCCAATTTCGATTGTTCATTTACGAATATACCATGCGCCATATCGCGCGGTGAAAGAAATAAGTACGTTTTGCCGACTGGGTACACTGGCACAAAGATAAACCGAACTGTCAAATAGAGATGCGGTAAACTATTATACGCTAGTCTATTCATTACTCGAATTGAAACCAAACAACATGTTATAATGTTTACAGGTGCGTTTTTTCCGAAGTTTAGTATAGGGATCTCGGAAACTAGCGGAGATAAAGAGACGATCAAATGGGGAAAGAATTGCACATTTAGGAGCTCAATTGAATTAGTCTTTTGTTTTTGGGAAAAATGCACGATAAAAGTAATTTTATACGACATTTATAATATTTAAATTTTAAAATATTTTAATTTGGGAAGATAAGCGGTATTTACGGTAATGAGTGAATTCAGAAAACGTCGTCAGAACAAGTCCGACTGTCGGTTGACAAAATTCAGCTGGTAATAGCTCTATACGAAGAGTCAATTTAACACGGGTAGGAATTCTTAAGACGGCAGCATCAGCTAATATGCCTATCACCTAATGAACCAAGACAACATTTGACAGAACATGTCTGTCTTTCAGTTATCAAAACTCAGTCGGCAATAATTTCATTCGGCCAGCTAAGTCCCTTCAGACAGTAAGGTATTCCGTCAGCGAAGGGTCGGACAGAAGAGAACTCATTGAATGCAATTCTAATCGGCTTTATATACAAAATGTAGGGATGACGTATATCTTTCTTGTACATGCCGTAGACGGGTAAGAGCAATCTAAAAATAGAATGTTATAGAAGCTTCACAGTGATTGATCGGTGGGTTATACACTTATAATTCAAAAGCTATATGCAGCAACGTTAAAAAATAAGTGACAAAAATGAAAAATAATTTAAAGATTTGTTACAAAATTATTCAAACAATAATTTTAATATTTTTGTCGATCTTAAAAGTTTTTAAATTTACAGTCACAGACTACGGTTTGTCACAAGGTCACCTGGGGTGTCGTATAATTTTCTATACACCCTATCTTTAACCATTTCTCATAATTAGAAATCTAAAACAGACAAATCGGGGGATCGAGGTGGTCATGCAACCGACGTGTTCCTTACTCTCCACGAGTTCGGGAATGCTTTACTTAAATGATTTCGTGCCGTTAGCTGATTGTGCGATGGAGCGCCATCGTGTTGAAACCATTCGGGTATATCACGTGTCTGTAAGGGTAATTCATCTAACATCAAAATCGTTCTGCAGAAAGTGAAGATAACGATCACCAGTTAATGTGCCATCACAAATGTACGGGCCAAGAACTGTTGAACCAATGAGGCTGCACCAATCATTAAATCCAAACTTCACTTGCGATCTGCTCTGTTCAACGTGATGCGGTTTTTCTTGCATCCATAAACGTTCGTTATGTTTGTTAAACATGCCCCAGTTTGTAAATCGTGTTTCATCTGTTTGCAAAATTGTAAATTTAAACTGTGGATCAGTTTCGCACATGTTACGAAACAAGTACAAAATTCAACATGCTTTTATAATCATGGATGTAGTGTTTGTGCAACTAGTAATTTATAGGGGTGAAACCTCTGCTTCCTCAGTACTCGTACAACAGCACGCTGCGCAGTGTCTGCTCCTATTGAAATTTGCCGGGTTGAAATCGATGGATTTTGTATTACACGTGCCAATACGTTTACCTTTACTTTCCCAAATTAATCATATAGTCTCTTAAAGATAGTTAGAGAGGGCTGGCGATGATCCAAATACCGCTCGAAATACTGTTGCGCAGCTTGTACATCATTTTTATAACACAAAATGTAACACTCAACCTTGATTACAAAAATTCATGTTGCTCAATCAACATTAGCTGGAAATAAAGGTTATTTGTATCTGTCAATAATTTTCGTTTGTATCTATCAACTGTTTCTGTAGCCTACTATGTGAACAATTCGGAAATTAAGAAGAGAAAATTGCCCTAATTTATTTATTTGTAAAAATAACTGTGTCAAGTGTTATACCGTTCACTGAACGAAAAAGGTACGTAAATACAAAAAAAAAGTACATTAATGTAAGAATTCTTTTATCAAAATTGGTCCAACGAATTAGTTTATCATTTTAATAAATGGCTATTCATTATGTCGATGAACACATACTTTCGTTTTACATTGTATACAATAAACGGATTTATTGAGATAAAGAATACATTTATTAATGTCTAATGAAAAATCGCTGAAGTTTATTTCGCTTCTTACAAAGTAAGTTAATAAACGGGTATTTATTATATCGATAAATAGATTCCAATTTGATAAACGTAGTTCATTGTTGTAATAAATTTATTAGTTGATATAGTTTTTTGTTGCTTTAACAAAATTAAGTTAATGAACACGATTTATTAAATTCATTTTTTCTGTGTTGGAATCGTTGCAAAAATGTATTTTTTATGAAGTCATGGCCAACTATGGTTTCCATTAAAAAAAAAAACAAGTTTTCTGTCATACCTTAAAATTTATTGCTTAAATAAAGAAATCAGTTGCACTGTCTTATTATGCACATAATTACCTACAATTTCCTCCTTTAGACTTTTTTTCTAAACTCAATAATAACAAAGCTATAGACACCGAATAAAATAACAAAAAAAAAACAGTTCTTTTCGAGATATCCAGTTAACCGTGCATTTTTTCCAAAAAACAAGACTCATTATATTGATCTCGTAAAACTGCAATTCTTTTCCCATTTGATCGTCTCTATCTTCGCTAGTTTCCGAGATTCCCATCCGAAACATCGGAAAAAACTCACCTTGTATGTGTAATCCAGGTGCTTTGTGAACTATTCTTTTACAGTTTCCTTAATCCCCTTGTTTGTCGAAATACGAGGCACGTCCAGAAACTAAGTTCCGTTTTGAAATAAAAACAAAACGAGTACAGATACAGAAAAACTATTTATTGCAAAAAAACTACAAACCTTTAACATTGTTGTAGTTTGACCACCCTCCGTATACAGCCCGGACCTCACCCCTAGCGACTTCCATCTCTTTTTGCACCTGAAAACGTTCTTTGGTGGTCTAAAATTCAACAACGATGAAGAGCTCAAAGGACATGTTACCACATGGTCGACAACATAGGCGGCAACGTCTCATGAGAAAGGCATACAAAAACTTGTGCCACGTTATGACAAGTACCTACAAAATAGGGGGAACTACGTAGAAAGATAGTTTAAGGTTTGTAGTTTTTTTTTGCAATAAATAGTTTTCTGTATCGTACTCGTTTTATTTTTATTACCAATATACTCTCTTCTGTGCACTCTTTATTTTCAGTAATAGACTGAACCTTTTGTAAATCGGGATTTTTATTTTAAACTGCGCGACATCTAGTCCAATAGGATCCGTCAAGCTTTCTAGAGCGGCTTGTAAATTATCTAAGGTATTTAATGAGTCTCGTAAAGATAAGCGACTGTTTTGTAACAGCAATATGGCTTGTATAACTGCAGAATAGTTTATGGAAATGTCATCTATTTGTAATTGAACGTCCAAATTGGAAAAAAGTTGCTGACTCTCTCGAATCGCTGCAGATTCATTTGATTTAAATTTTAAAATCGCATCCTTCATATTTGCGAAATATTTATGATAATAAAATACTGCTTGGAGCCATATTCCCCATCGAGTTATTACAGGCTGAGGTGGTAGTGGAAGTTTCGGACACAATTTTTTGAAAACGCGGATATGTTTGGGAGATTTCACAAACACATTTTTGGTAGATGCTATTAAATTATTCACCATCGGATACTTCTTTCGAATGGTTTCTGCAACGAGATGATACGCGTGTATGAGTCATGACATGTGAAGAAGAAACGGAAAGCATATTTTCAACATCCTACCAACTTTCAGCATTGTTGCAGCTCCATCAATAACTGACATTGTGACTTGAGCTCCTGTAATATAAAATTCTCTTAACGAATCTTTTATTATCTTCACAACGGTTTCAGCATCACTTTTTTCAATCCTATTACTGGTTAATAACAAGGAAGCTCCTGGATCATTACGTTTTAAAGGACGCGCTACAACATGAATCACGCTGTGTTTCTGCGCATCAGTTGTTTCATCCACACTTACGCAAATTTTCTTATTTTTCAACTCGCCTACTATAGTTTTTTACTGTACCCTGCAAATGTGGTAAATTGTATCGCAATTGTCTATCGGTTGGTAGTTTCCACGAGGGAACATATTTATTCCAAAAAAGACGAAAGTGTTCATTGTCTACTAGGTGTTGTGGGATGTTGCACACACTTAGCATAAAAATAAAATCATACGGAAATTCCCAGTACGGAATATTGTTGCCTAAATTCAGTACATGACGTTTACTTTTAATATGTCTTCTAGAGTGAAATGTATCGCGACCTATCAACCGTATATTGCAAAGTTTGCACTGAATGATAGTACCTGTATGTTCCAACCCAGGTAAACGGCTAGTATATTTATTCACATGCTATACTGAAGGTAAACGTCGCTTACGACGTTCCATGTTTTAACAGACGCACACCGATAAATCGATAATTATCGGACGACCGTTCACTTCCATGCCTATCGAATGCCTGAACTCTCCACTGGCTTCGCATCGACCTAAATCCCCTCTCGGCGCTTCTGCCGTAGCACGCGTTTGCCGAACCTTAATAATGACTAATTGTAAACATACTAGCCTGACCAATACCAGGTATACTTGAGTTTTGCATCCATTTCTCACTGAAAATTCAAAGTCTACAAAGGTGTGGTTGATAAATTGATTTTTTTGCCTCTTTCGGCTCTTGTCAATGAACCAAAAATTTTCAAAGATGTTAAACTCCTTATTTTTCTACTTCCTGTATAGAGCGTATATGTGGGATTGGCGCCGCGATTTCGCAATTGTTTCTCTATTGTATTATTGGAAGAAAATGAGAAAAGGAAATAAGTCATTAGGGAAATATAGCGAGACAGGTCGCCCGTGTCAATTAGGTTAAAAGGTTTTTCAGATTCGCTGTGAAACGTATTGAAACTTAATTCGTCCCGATGTTTAGCAATTTACGATGTAAATTCGATATATTCCGCCGCTACTATTGTTCTGTTAGGTAAAAGGAACTGAAATAATGAGCACGTTTCACGCTAACGTTATATCTTTATTACAAAGTAAAATATCCACGAAATATCCTTGATGGTGCTATCAGTATTGTTCTTCATTTCGGAAAATAAAAATGATTGATGTCACTGTCAGTATGAAGTATGAAGTTATACAAGCCCATATTAATTTTGCTCTGTATAAGCTCAAGAAAATCAAATTTAATTGACATGAATATTGAAAAAAATGCACTTAACTAAAGTTAATTGATTTTCTATTTATAAAATTTGCTTTACTAAAATACATCTTTAAAGAATGCATGGGTTGCTAAGAATTTACTAATAATAAGAATCGCTTATACAGTGACGTCCTAAAGTATCCCCCCTCTATACTAACTTTTGAACGACAGAAGTTAGCGTTTTTAGAAAAAAGTAGATCGATTTTTATTTTTTGTGATCTTTTACCGTTATCAGCAGTTCAATTTGATTTCTTGTGTCACCAGAGGTGACGTCAACTTTCCTATTTTAAATAGAGCATCCTGTATATATTTACGATTTTTGAAAGGTAATCGAAAGACGAATCCAACAATTCTACACACGTTTTACCTATGATATGATATGAATAGAGTAACCAAAACTTGCGGACTCGCATAGGCGTCGGTATTACGGGTTAATATAATACGAAAAATTTATAAATAAACTTACTTGCTAATTATTCAACAAATTAGAGGCATCAGGATGTAAACTTGCATCATTGCATATGTTTCCACAGTTACTTCTTTAAACCTTGTGCGTCGACAAGAAAAAAATATCTTATACATAGAAAACGATCTCTCCACATCTAAGGAAGTTACATTTGCATGTAGAAACTGTTTTTCAAAATCACTTAAAAGTTCGCTATTCTTACACTTATTATAAACGGCCTCTAAACTATTAAAATCGGGATTTTTCCTTAAAACATCTGCCAACTTTTGACTAGCGCATAATCCTGGCGTATCATTTAATGTTGTGTAATTTATTTTTACACTCTCCACTATGTCTAATGATTCCTGCAATGACAATTCAGTACATTGTAGTTTTCTGATGGCATCTAGTAATACTGTATAATTGGTACATATTGTTGTTAAATCTTCTAAAAGTTGAGGAATTTGAAATTCTCTTTGACTTTCTCTAATTGCTTTGGATTCATTCGATTAAATCGCATTATAACTGATTGAATTTGTTGAAAATGGATCAAATAGTAAGAAGCTGCTGTTAGCCAAGTACCCCATCGCGTTAAAATTGGTTCAGGAGGTTCTGGAATACCTAGACAAAATTTACGAAATTCTTTTAAACGTTTAGAAGATTTACGAAACACTGCTTTAGTACTTCCAATCATCCAATCAACGTTTCCGTAATGTTGTCGAACAACTTCACCAACTAAATGCAAAGCATGCAGCACGCAGGTTATATGTATTAAGTTAGGAAATATATGTTTTAAGGATCGCCCAACATTTAACATCGTTGCTGCACTATCTGTCACAATCATCACAACTTGATCTTGGGTAATTTTAAATTTTTTCAAAGCGTTCATTATCACTTTTTGAATATTTTTCGCGGTACATTGTTGAACACGTTTGCAAGCTAACAAATATCGAGATGCTGTGTTCTCGCTAGATAAAACGCGAGCTATTACATTCACAATACTGTTTTTCTTTATATCGGTCGTCTCATCCACGGTAATCCATATTTTTTGGAACACAAATCACGTTTACACACATTTTCTAGCATCTCTTTCATTCGCGGCAAATGATTCTGTTATGGTGTTTGTGAGGGTAATGGGTACTCTGGAACGTATTGTCGCCAAAACGTTTTAAAAGCTGCTTTTCTCACCAACGACAACGGAAGATTACAAGAGGTAAACATAATTAATAAATGTATGAGGAATAGTGTATAAGGTATTTCAGTCTTACATTTCTCATATGCTTAATACCATGACATGCCTCTGGCAATCAGTTCTGTCCAATGCAGCCAAACGAACATTGCATATTAAGCAAAAAACTGCACTACCGTCATATTTTAAATGGGGAAAAAGTGACACATACTTATGTACATTAGTAGCAAATCTATTACGAGGCATTGTTTTCTTAGGTATGTAAATATTAGTTCTATATGAAAACGATACACTAATTATGTACTTGGTATAATACTACAACACGCAAAAAACACCAGCTATATTTTCAAAAGCGACATGTAAGTACATAACCTTGACCGTTCGACTAATCTCTGCAACAGCTCAACCGGTGCTAAAACGAAATCTCTCTCAGCCCGGTTTAACATGATTTATATTCAAGGTCGACACTACATGCCTGCTTCTCTACCGGTTTAGTTTATTTATGAATTTTTCGTATTCTTATATTAACCCGTAATACCGACGCCTATGCGAGTCCGCAAGTTTAGGTTACTCTAGATATGAAGCGTTAACAGGCCAAGGAGGCCCATTGATAAATGCCCGTTTTCCATCTCTTTCTGCCCTTCACGATGGTTTTCCAATTACTGATTCCTTCGGTAAAAGTTATGCTCATTTGAGTAAACTAAAAATTTTGTGCTAGCAATATGGTGAGATAAGCTGATATACAGTGAGGTCCTAAAGTATGCTCCCTCCATACTAACTTTTGAACGACAGCAGCTATCGTTTTTAGAAAAAAATAGATCGATTTCTATTTTTCGTGAACTAACACCGGAAGTGACGTCAAATTTCTTATACTCAGTAGAATATCCTGTTTATTTTTGTATTTTTAAAAAGGCAATCAAAAGGCGAATCCGACAATACCACATATGTTACACTTTAAGTTAAGAAATATAATGATATGCAACAATAAATGTTTTGATAATTCGTTTTTGTTGTTAAGCAAAGTTTACTAGGAAAGAGCGCTAAATTGCAGCCTGTCAAATTTGATTTCCAAAAGCGTAAATTATCCTTGTCGTTTATTGTTATTATATCCTGCATTTATCATACTTTCATTCTTTGTGCTCGTTATTATTTTATCTCATTTTAACTTGTTTTGTTAATTATTGTATGAGAGCAAATAATGAGAACAAAGAAGGAACGTGCGACAAATATAATTTACGCTATTGGAATTGAGATTTGACAGTTTGGCAATTGTTATGATTACTTTGTTTAGCAGCGAGTTCTTTAGATCAATTTGGCGTCACAAGAAACAATTTTTCACTCTCTCCTAGCCAACTTTGCGTAACAACAAAAACAGATTACCAAAACCTTTATTGCTGCATATCGTCATATTTCTTAAGTTAAAGTATAACATATGTGGTATCGTTGGATTTGCCTTTCGATTGCCTTTCCAAGAACGTCAAAATATAAAGAGTGTTGTATTTCAAATAAGAAAGTTGACGTCACTTCCGGTGACACAAAAGATTTATAAAAAACAAGTATGGTTCTGATCTTCTGTTTTTTAATTTATTCCATTGTTGTAAAAATTGTTTAAAGTTGTCACTGTGTGCAATCTTGCTCGACGTAGCCACGAACGAAAATGAAATCTAATTGGGTCAAAGGTCATAATGGAATTGAGTCTAATGACATCGTAAACAAGTTGGCAAAAGAAGGCCCCATTACAGGAGTACATTATAGACCCGTACTTGGAAGTAAGAAGTTATTACAAACAGCTAAGCAACTGATTTTTAATGAACAATGGAATACCTACTAGTCATCTGCGTATAAGGCCAAAATGACTCAATATGCTTACATACACCCCAATGTGGAGAACAAGTCTTGGTATATTAACTCCTCCATTTCTAGATTTTTTCATGCTACATTAGCTAGAATAAAATTCGGCCACGGCCAGTTTCCTGCACATTTGCATAGGCTGGGTCTGATTGATTCAGCAGAATGCTCTTGTGGTCACCAAGTAGCTGACCTTAATCACATTTTTTTGGCATGCACAGCCCACAGTACTATAATTAATTGTTTATATGGGGCTCTTATACAGGAAAAGATTTCACTTCCAACTAATATTATTACTCTACTTAGTTATAATAGTAGAAGGATATGCAAAATACTAATAGACAATCTATGCAAAATGCGTATTATAATATAATCAAATTCCGTCTTGATAGTTACCGAGGCATATGGGCTTAGATCCCGAGTGCCAAAAAAGAAAAATGAAATCTATTAAGAAACTCATTATTTAATTGCCTAAAATGTACCGGAGCTTCTTCATGTAGAAACCACGTCTCCAATAATTGTGGCAAAGTGGTTTCTAGAAAATTTAAAGAATTTTCTTCTGTCATTCCCAGTGAAAGATAGTATGGCCCGATAAGTATGCCATTTAACAGACCAGTTTTCTCGCAGTATTCAGATTTTCTAATGTTCACATCGTTACTCTTATGGGATGATTTTGGGGCTGCAACGCTTGTATCCTTTGATAATGATACCGAGAAAATTACTCTTGTTGTATAGTCTTCCATATTTTACTGTGACCGATTCCAACTTCCGCTTTTCATCGTTAAATCGTTTTCGAGAAATTCTAAAATTTCACCCTCAATGTCTGGCATTTCACGTAGAGCAGGTCTCATGAGCTCTTATATATAAATTAACAAAGATTCGTGGCGTCGAGTGATTTTTTAACGAAAACCTTTTCGCGCATAAACGAGATGCTGCGCCTACTTCTTGTTGGCATTCCCCGTAGTAAATCATGTCCACATGTTTATTGTTTTCGAAGACGTCCCCCATTTTTTTAAACACACAAAGAACAAAGACAAAAACTGTTTGACCACACGTGTTACTCAAGACCGTTGAAAATTTTTGACGTACTGACCGACGCGAAGTATCCATTATTGACTACCCTGTACATGCTACTTCAAATTTGAATGTGTTAATATTATTTTTTCAAAGCAGCAACTTTTTATAAAGAGTCACTTTTTTCCCTAAAATTAATAATAAAAAATTCTCCACATGCAACCAACTTAAGCAGACACACTATATATGCTCGTGAACTTTAAAATTCAACTATTTAGCAGAACACATGAAATGCATCACCATTTGTTGAAACGACCGACATTTTCCAGGCACTCTCTGTTTCCACGAAGAAAGACGTACAACAGCGAGCACAACATTAACAAAAGAAGGTGCACAAAAGGTCGAAACAAAGAGTAGCGATTTCTTCAACATGTACTACACGAATTACAAGAATTACTTCCACATAAAATAAATTTGAGGTAATAATTTTCTTTCATCCTGCAACTTAAATTACCCCTTGACGTTGGCATAAAAGGAAAAAGTTTTGCTGTTAATGTAAGACAGGCGTATGAGCGAGTGCCGAAAAAGAACGCGACCATTGAAAACTTTTCCGTCTTCAAGAATTACGACGTTATTTGGTATTTTTCTTTTTGAATAGCGACCGCGAGAGAAAAATTCTATTGAATTGAACGCAGACATTATTAAAAAGAAAGATGACGATCCTATTGTGCTTTTCTTTGTTATCAATTTCAAGTTTACTCCTGTAATTGGCGTTATAATTAGAGTTGTTTTTGTGTCTTAGAAGTAGACGTTTCTGATACAATGAGTATTTAAGTTCAACGAGTTGGGAAAGAGAAGCCCAGACAGGCTTATTAGCGTAGAACTGGAAAACCTTGAGCGATGTTATCTCATTCCACTAACGCTAATTACAACCCTACTCCGATGACGATGGGATCTCTTACCCTGTTAGCACATGCCTTTTTTTCGTTTGCGCAATCCTGGATTAGGTTGCTCCAGTACCCATCCTCACCACTCCCTCCACCCCTTTAGACGTCTTCGAGTGTTGAGAGTGAATTATCAGAAACGAAGATAAATTATCGAATTAAATTCGCTACCGACTGAACGCTTAACTTTGGAATCTAGTTTTGTCTCTTTTTCGCAAGAAGGGCGGTCCCTTAATTTAATGCAATTCCATTTTGTATACATTTGCATTAAACTGATTAAAAATAATGGTTGTTTTATATAGCGCGACTTAAAAGTAAGTTACTTTCGTGAAACCCGGCTTCTTAGGCTACGTATACTTTTTATTTATGTACGGTACAGCATTTTTACGATCTATCCTCGCGATGTATTGCAAGAGATCCCATCATACAGACCGTTACCCTTTCGGACTAAGGCTGCTAAGCGATTTAAGGTTTCTGCGTTTTCTCTGGTCTCTGACAACGAGAGTAATAAGCTTAGAGATCCCTTGAGGTAAAGCTGGTGCGCAAAAAATGTCTAAGTGGATGTAAAGCTATACCCTTAACGAGCTCGTGAAACTAATTTATTCGTGCAGGAAAAAAATCGGAAGACATGTACATAATTAGATTCTCTAGCAGAAAAAGAAATAGTAAACAATATATTGAATTGACGACATCTTAAGTAATTAAAATTTTCATTTATGGGATGTTATCGAGTTACTGCCAATAAACAGAAAGAAATGACAGCTAAATTATACAAGGATAGTATGAGAAATACCAGTGCTTAGAGACAGATGGCGGTTTGTATCAAAATCTACATTACCAACTGTGAGTACTATTCTTTAGTCGACGTCTATCAAATTTTCGGAAAGATTCATCGAGTGGTGTTGTTTTGGGAGCTACTGAAAGTGAGCAAGTTTGTGTATTTGTGGAATTATGGAAAAAGAACAATACCGGTCAGTGATTCGATTTATTTTTTTGGATAGGAAAACATATGCAGAAATCAAAGAGATGTTGGATGCAGTTTATAAGGACCCTTCGTTGACTACCATCAGATAGAGGTTTAATGAATTTAAGCGTGGTCGAACATTCGTCTTGGATGAGGAGCGACCAGGTCGCCCCATTGAGGTGACTACGATATGGTCAACAATGTTCACGATATCGTGTTAGCAGACCGCCAGGTGCAGATTGCGACGTTTCGTGCTGTCTCTGGACTATTTCATATTATATTCAATAAACAGTCCTCCTTAAAATTCCTTCTATCTACCTTATCTTATGCTTATGAACAAGGATGGAAATAGAACCTTACTTAAATGTTTTCTAAAATGCTTACGGGTCACTGTACTTGCGGACTCAGCAAGTTAGTCAGCAGATATTTTCGGTTTTGGTGACTATGAAGTGTTTCTGCTGCGGGGTCAAGCACGATGTCCATTTATCGTCAACCGGTGTACTTTTGGTGTCCATAATTCAGTGTCGGAATGAAAAGAGGCGAGTAATATCTACAAAGTTTTATTTACAAATCCGATCAAATGTTCTTGACAAAATAACTTCAGAAAAGAACAAACGTAATATACAAATTAAATCAAAATAACATAAAATTCTACTTCGGCCGTGTCTATTTATCTATACATTTATATTATATTTATCTATACAATAACTAACAGAAAAAATAACTTCTCAAGAAAATGTGTCAGGTAGTGTAACGGTATGGGTCTGCTTAAACTACTTATTATATGCAACGGTCAAACGTTCGTTGCGGATATTAGCAAAACGAATTGTTGGTCTTAGATTCTTTAAGTAAAAAAAAAAATAAGTCAAGTGATTGCACGGATTACGGACTTGAATAACCTAAAGGGCGGACTTTACGGCAGAACCTCCTAAACAACTGATGGCTGTCGCTACGGGTATGATTGAAACTATTCCTTGGTTGCCGGCGAGAATCCGACTACCCAAGGGATACTTCCCGGACTTAGAAAATATTCCACGGTTGTCGGCGAGAATCCGACTACCCGAAGAATATTTACGGAACTCTACTTAGCTTATTGTAGTCAGCATCGCCGCCAACTTACCACGCGAGTCTGACATGTAAATTTGGAGGGTTTATATACAATTTTTGACCATGACGTTGCACTTTTCGCTTATGACGTACTGTGGCCTTGTACGCGACCCGTACAAGTAAAACATTCGTTAAGACATATCATTACACAACTTCAATCGGTTTGATTAATGAAAAATATACACTGGTATTCAAAAATAACATACAGGGTTTTCCAAAATGAATTTACAATTTGCAAGTTGAACTTATAAAATAGAAATTGAATAAAATTGCAAGGTAATTTAAAGATTTGTTAGAAAAGATGATTTCAAATACGGCTACCACCTTCCACAAAGGGACACCGATGAGCCGTAGACGGCGAAACGCGCGCCTGTACATGGTGGATGTCGGTAGCTTGTTTAATTATTAAAAATAGTATATTTAGTCTTTTGTTAAAGCATTAAATCTTACATTCTTATTGGACCACCCCGTTGCAATCATAGATTTTATTTTCATCACATAACTTTTGAGTAACAACAAGTACAGTTTATTATATCGTTACAGAAACGCGATTAAGTCCTTCCATTTATCCAATAGTCTACAACATATCCGATTACAGCCTGCTTCCGCAAAACCTACATTTGTCGAAGTTCACAACTCCTCCGACGATGGCGTGAGTAGTCGCGAGAGCCGTGAAAAAGACGACTTAAGAAAAGGTATAATCGGAACTTTACAAAAGGAAGGTTCGATATTCGTATAGCTCATATTTCATACGAGATTAAGACCGGGCCGAACTTGGTGCGAAATCTATAACTTCCCTCTTCTTTTCAGAATCGGGTCGATTGCTTTCGGCGTGGAAATCCTCCGAAAAATTTCGTACCGACGCCTCGTTAGCACGACAAGCGCAAAAAGGAAAAATGGAGCGCCTATTAGAAAAGTTTTTAGCGAACATAATCGGCTGATCGGCGAACTTCAAGTACGAACTGCGATTTTGAAAAAGATTTCAAGCTAAAGCGCTTGAGTGCTCGTCATTAAGACCGTCCAAACTACTAAAATGATCGTGATTGATGTAAATCTCTTGAGATTTACGACAATTTTGAAACTGCAAGAAATTAATAGCACAGCAATTATTTTGGACAAAGCAAAAATAGATTAAATTAATAGCCTAACGTTCTACTACTCTAAAACAATGGAAAAAGAGATGTGGAAAAAACTTTATTCCTTCATTATTATTAATTCTTCCGATATTAAGAAGAATTCAGGTTAACATGGCGCCCAAAGTTGCCTGTGACAAATTAGTGTGCAAAATTTTACATAACTTGCTAAAACGTAATTACCGCCACAAGTTGTACTTTAAAAGTTTAAAGAACTTGTGTTGAAGGAGAAGGAAAGGTTTTTGTTACAGGGACATAATCTTTTCAGGTGAAAAAGATGAAGAAAATTAAATCTTCAAAACTAAAAAATACAATTGAAAAAAAAACGTGACAAGAACAAACAATTGCTAATTTAAAATCGAGATCATAAAATTTAACCATCACAAGAATGGGTCAGTCTATGTAAGAATTCAAACAAGAAAGCTTAGAAAAGCATCAACGTCTGTGCGTGGAAGAAATAAAATCAAGTATCTTAAGTCAGATAAGGATAACGACAATGATAATCATGAAGACATATTAGGGTACTTTAAGTTAAATTTAATGTGGTAAACGATGGCGCTCTTTAAAATCTCTAACTAAAACCAATATACAATGCGAAGTTATTTTGTGAAAAAAAGGAATTATAGATCATCTTCAATGCACTGCCTTTGTCAATAAAGTAATTATGTTTCCCAGAGACTAGCGACTATTGGAATACAACGAAAAAACTATTTCAGACCCTCTAGTGGGCATGCCGCAAACTAACCTAAATTTATTTCTTTCATAATTGGTTTGTAACTAGGGTTTTGAAGTTTAGACTGTCATCGAAAATGTCATTCGCCGCATTCAGTTTTGTACGTTTATCTGTAATTTTCAGTTATATATACGAAGTGTGGCAATTAAATAGCCGGACTGGTGCTACTATCGGCAAACAGCGAGCACGCCACGGCAGGTTTGAACATGTCTGTGCTTGTTGATGCTCCCCCGACTCTGAGCTCGATGGGCATGGTTGTACGTCGCTCAGTCTCACTGTAGCAATCGTCCTTACGCTAGCGTCGCGTCGGCAAAATGCAGAGTGTTCAGATCGAGGAACGAGTAAACCTCAAATTTCTTGTGAAACTGGGAAAAACTGGGATTCTAACTAGCCCTTCGTGAACGAGTGAGAAGACGAAGACCCGATTTGTGGAAGAGCAAATCCTGGATGCTCCACCAAGACAATGCGCCAGCCCATTCCGCATTGTCTGTGAAGACATTCTTTGCGAAATCCGGCATCATCGTGTTGGACCACTCACCGTACTCGCTCGACCTGGCCTTATTTCCTAAGGTAAAATCAGAGCTTAAGGGTACAAGATTTGACAGTGTGGAAGCGGTGAAAGCGAGAGCGACGGAGGTTCTCAACAAGCTGAAACGGACATCCAGCACTGCTTTCGACAGTGGAAAATTCGTATGGAGCGTTGTAGGGATCGGCAAGGAGAGTACATTAAAAGGGATAAACTTTTTGATGTAATTGATGATCAATAAAATGTTTTGTAGCACCAGTCCGGTTATTTAATTGCCACACCTCGTACATAGGTTTGTTCATTTCGTACTCGCCTAGTTCTGTTATTGAAAATGTTTATTTAAAGATCAGTCCTTCCAAAGCTGTTTACGTGAAAAAATTTAGCAAATACCAACAATTGCAAATACAGCAATAAGTGTAGGATTATTTGTTAAATTTATCGTCAAAAGGGTGTTTTATACACATTTTGATTACTAAGGTTGGCAAGATAAACAACAAAAAGGAGGGATAGAGGTTGTTAAAAGAAGATAATGAAAACCTTAAAAGTTTTGGTGTTTTCTTTGTATTTTACGCTCGACCTACGGCTTCAGATGTGGAATTTAAAAAGGTGGAAAGGCGGTTTCATAGTGGTGTTACGTGTACGGAGAGTATATCCTAGACTTTTAAACATATTCGGTGATATATGGATAAGAAAAGCAAAAATAACAGCGGAGGTCGACCCCCATTTTTAAACAACGAATTTGAGAAGTTTACCGGTGAACAAGCAAGTGGAGAAGGGCAGAAAGGTAACTTGACAGAATTATTATCGATTAGTTAAACCTTGTTAGACAGAATGTTAGATGTGTTACATATATCACAAGAATAACAAAAAGTTTCAACCTCAAGCTTGTGATACTAATACGAATTTTAGTATAATCCCAGATTTATTGAAATCTATTGAGTCATTTGGTGGTAAACAGGAGATCGTGGATTCAAATCCTACTACTGCCACCAAACTGTAGAATTACTTTTTAAATTTAACGCCAAAAGGGTGATATCTGTTTTGATGTACTATGGTTGGCAAGGTAAACAAACAAAAAAAGAGAGAAGGAGGATAATAAAATCATTAAAAATTGTGTTTTTTTGTATTTCATGCTTGACCTACATAACTAAGCTTATTATTGACAATATTTATGAATTATCTTATTAAAAAATATGTATATTTGTATCACTATCACCATATATCCCAATTTAACAGGCCAGTAAGTTTATTGGCCTTGGACAAAAACTTGCATAGCAATATTTTTGCTTTTGCATGGAAATTTTTTTTTTCTATCCAAAAAAAGTATTACACCGAAGGACGCCCATGCACCTTATAAATGCTGTGGCACGGTTAGCGTTGAATAGTGATAATTAACGCTGGCCACGAGCGGTACCGTGCATCAGCGTAGAATCAGTTCGGACCGAGAGGAACGGTAGTATTACTTCGTCTGCGGAGCAGTACGGACATTTTCGCTGCCGCTCATTTGCGCAATTGTTTATCTGTCCTAGAAAAATTATGATTTCGTCAGCAAAACGACCGCGGTCGGACAAACTTCGAAAATTTATTGCAGAAATTCCAGACTTAATATATGAAGGTGCCAAAATTAAATGTGTAATCTGTAAAATCCCGTTAATGTGTTGGTCCAGACAACATTGTCTACGACACGTAAATAGTGAAAAGCATGTCTCAAAAAGAAATTGTGCACGAGACAATGAAAAACTTATATTTAATTTATGCGTTACGTTTATGGCATGTAATATACCGTTTAATTTACTAGACAAGGAACCATTTATCTGCTTTTGGGATAACTATTCGGAGTGCAAATTACCAAGTCGAACATCGTTACGAAGAATTGTGGCATCTGCGCGCGAACATATTGAACAAAAAATAAAATAGGAGTTGAAAGATCAAAAATTGTGGTTATGTGTCGACGAAACAACAGATCGGAAGAAACATTCTGTTCTTAATGTAATGGCGCGCAAATTGGAACCTCATCAATCGGCACCTTCAATTCTATTAGTCTCCAAACGAATACAACAGTGTACTGCCGAAGTAATTTCATAGTTAGTGTTAAATACATTGGACAAGTTTGAACTTTCAACAAACCAACTCTTGATGTTA
Source organism: Dynastes maya (assembly GCA_029619315.2). NCBI lineage: Eukaryota > Metazoa > Arthropoda > Insecta > Coleoptera > Scarabaeidae > Dynastes > Dynastes maya. Next base: position 39,703,119 of record JAROYE020000006.1, on the reverse strand, counting down.
GTGAGTGATGGTGCTGCAAACATGCTTTCTGTAGGCCGGTCTCTTAAAAAGCATTCTGCTAATTTGTTACACATTACGTGTAAAATTCATGCTCTCAATCTTGTGGCGGATAGTATCAGAAAATGTTATCCTGAGGTAGACGCTTTAATAGCGCATACCAAAGCAGTATTTGTCAAATCACCGAAACGTATTCGCGAATTTCACAGACTGAGAGCCACCAGAACCTATTCTAACTCGTTGGGGAACATGGTTACAGGCCGCGTTTTATTATCATAAATATGTTGACAATATTAAGAACGTGATACAAAAGAAGCTGCCGCTATCCAGAAAAGCCAGTCGAAATTTCAAGATAGTCAGGTTAAAATGGATTTAAAAATCATTCACGACAATTACTTCGGGCTAGCAGATGCAATAGAAAAATTACAAAATCCTGCGGTGCCGTTAGAAGAATCTCTACAAATAATGCAACATGTTCACGCACAGCTATGCGCGATTGAAGACGCAAAAAATGTTTCTGTTCTAGAAAAAGTGTTTTTGAGAAAAATTCTGATTTTGGCACATTAAGACACATTTGTGAAGGTGCGTCAACAGAATCGTTAAGTTATTTGAAAGATTATTTTACTTACGCAAATATTACGTCACTAGATGTAGAACGTTCGTTCTCTGCATATAAACGCATTTTTTCCTCATGCCGTACTAGTTTTGCCGAAACAACAGTTGAAACATATCTAATGTTGCAGATATTTAACAGACATTATTCACTTTGTGATTTCAGGGAGGACTCTTAAAATGGTAAGTGTATGAGCAAGTGTTATTTAATTTTTATTTAAAAGATGAGCGAAATTATTTGCGGCAGCAAACATCTCTATTAGCAGAATAACTCTAGTGGAACGCGAGGCCTGGTCGACTCTACGCTACTGCGCGGTACTTCTCGTGGCCAGCTTTAGTGATAATAAAATGTAATTGGCAAAAATTGGGAGATATTTGAAAGTAAATAGACCTCGTATTCTGCTCATAGTACTCCGGTATATCCGCCAGAGGTGCTATGTTTCCCTTCTTCTTGTATTAAATCTCCAATGCCCTTCTTCTTATTCCATTTTTTAAGTATGCGACATCTTCGTGGTAACTTTCCTTATAACTGCTACCAACCTTTCTGTTGGACTTTTCAAGAGAACTATAACTTTTATAAGTTAAAATATTTGAATATGAAAGTAAAATTAAATTAAGTACTCAAAAGTTCCTTCATCTGCCAGAAGCGAGGTATCATAGCCATCTTTGAATGTATGTGTATTTTACTAAACGAAAGAGATTTCAATTATCAATAAACGGATTTAGAGGACTTTCTATATTTACTTGTACATTAATCCAATCTCTCCCATAGGATCACTTGTAATTTAAAGAAATATATCTAAGTGACATGCGAAACTATCCTGTCTATCACACCTACACTGCTAAGAAGAGTAAATGGCTCTAAGCACCGCAGAAATACGCTGTACGACTGCATTTTTCACGAAAGCCAGAGCGCGCTCGTCCGGTAGAAAGATCTTATTTTTCATTTTAGCGCAAATTCAGCATTTATCTCAATTTGAAATTCCAAATAGAAAGGAGTAAAAGTAAAGCTACTACTACGCGCGGTGGTAATTGCATTCTATAAAAGGAAGAACAAGTTGTTCGACCAACAATTTTTCCCGAAGCTTAACGAAATGGAGGTTATTACCGTTTTAAAAATTCACGCTTCCGTTAACGATTAATAGGATTTCAAGATTTCGAACTCGTTTTGCCTCTGGGAGAAGAGATATTCCCATATTCGGTCCAACATAACAAAGCGCGATATCTATGAGGTGTCTCTTTCTACTAGAAATATGCATGTTGGAGATAATAAACGTAAATGGAAAACTAAGCCAGACAAAGGCTAGGCTATAATGTGCAGAAAATTAAAGCTCCAACATGTTTTTTTTGCATTGCATCCTATTTCAAATTAATTATTTTGTCCTGAAATAGCGCCCACAATCGCATACATGCATATTTTCCAACTAAAATTTGCGTCCGCAAGAGGGCATTATTTTAATTTTCTCGGAGTTTAATATTTAAACTGGCATTGTTTGTTTGTACGTTGATAATTCCATTTAATAATTTTAAAGAAAGCACTTTTTTATTGGCCATGTAGTTTTATACGATAATTAACATGGTAAATTCAAAATGGAACTTTTTGTTTTTAAATTATAAGAGTAAATGTTATCTCTATTATAGCACTTGAAATTAAAACGCCGTTGCATTAGAGCTGAAATAATGAAATGTTCTTTTACATTTTGGACTGGTATTACCATGTTCTAACACAATTTGAGAATTTAATGCACAGTTTCCTAAGAGATTCGTAGAGTTACCTCAATACCAAATTCTGCATGGGCAAGTAATTTACTTCTGTATATGGTTATGAAAATAATAAAGAATCAGAAAAATGCCACATGGTCAAGAGGAAGCCGGAAATATAACACTAGAAGAGGTCGAAAATGCGATAGCCAAAGGTAAAACAGGAAAGGCCTGTGGAGTGGTAGTGGTTATGGAAAGTATTCAATAAAGCCTGGAAAAATAATAAAATATCAACAGAATAGGAAAGCAACCTCATAGTACCGATCTTTAAGAGAGCGAGAAAACGAATTGTAGCAACTATAGATGAATATGCCTTTCATCCATTGCATTTAGATCATATACAGAAATAATAGTTAGGAAACTTATAACTAGAGATAGTGGAAACATATTTTGTTCAACACACTTACTGAGTAGAGGCCATTTTGCACTCAATATAGGCTTACTTATAAATGCGTGATTAGATTCTGTCTGACAGTGTTATACATATCACTAGTCTGGGCAAACAGCGGTAACAGTCAGTGTAGTAGATATGTGGTACGGAGTCGGCGATTATTTATTTCACGCGTTCACAGCGTCAGTGCTAAATCGATGCTGTATACGCTTATGTTTGCTTTAAAAATGTCGCAGTTAGGTACGTCGCGAAAACGACCAACCGCAGACACAGTAAAAAAACTTTATAGTGGACATGCCGGACTTAATTTTTGATGGCGCTAAAATTCAATTTCTAGTTTGTAAAATCTCTTGAATGTGTTGGTCCAGAAGCCATTGTCAACGTCACATCGAAAGCAAACAGCATTCTTCTGCAAAAAATGGCATACGAGACCAAGAAAAATTTACATTTGATTTGTGTGTTACTCTTATTTTATGTAATCTATCGTTTCTGAAATAAATATGCGGACAGTAAATTACCTAAAAATAGGACAACTTCAGAAATATTAAATTCATACGAATATTTATTAGATATAATTTTAATTTCGAAAATCTATAAAAGCATAATTGTTGTTTGAATAATACCCTAATACATTATGGCCACAGATAATTGCTGGTGGCCCACACTAATTAATGAGTTGTTTGTAAAGCTTCCAGACGTTATCGTCATAGGTAGTCGTGGTCTACACCGAAAGTCCCATATCTGTAACAATACATGAGTGGCACAACAAATTGCATTCGTAAAATATGCTATTATTAAATTAATAGGAATGCAAAGTATTTGACGCAGCGATAATTACAAAAAAAACTGCTGAACCGATGACATATCTTGATTAGATCCATCAATCAATCATAACAAATACAGGAAAATGAAATAAACTTATGAAGCTGTAGTGTTACAGATACTAGAATGCGGTCTTTTGGATTTGGAATAAAGATCTTCAAACTCTTTTCGCCGTTTCTACGTTTTTCAACAGTTTTTCCACATACTAAAGTAAGTATTTGATATTATGGTTTTAAATGTCTATCAACTTTCAATGCTGCCTCTTTAATACATGCAATATTTTTTGAAAACGAACTTTTGTATTTACTTCCTTTTACGCTAAAACCTATAATTCTTGAACTGCCTTCATTTATATTTCAACATACTTTGCTCTTTATGTATGTGTGTCCCTTTAAAAAAAAAGAAAAGTAGTACGACTTCGAAAAGTAAACATCGCTTTTTAGTTCCGATAACTGTTCATCCCAAAACTTCTCAACGGAAAGCGTCCTCTAGTATACAAATCTACAGCGTCTTTCTTCAATTGAATGTGTTTCATTTTAAATTTATGACGCAGCGAATAGAAGCGTCGGCGGTAGAGCCCTGCCGAGTTTTAACAAACACATATCAGCCGAATGGATTATTTAAAAGTTTCGGACTTGTGGAGAACTTCGATTCGGGAGAAGTCCCGAGGCGTCGGGGCCAAATAGGACCGGAAACTCGGACGTACACAAAGATATACATTGGAATACGCGAGTATTTTAAATATTTTAACGCGGCGATGTCCATGAACCCGGTCAAACAACGTTAGTAATGTTGCTCGTGAATTTTTCAGTGTGGACATCAGCTCTTTCCATAATTACCGTTGAATTTTTAGTGCGCCTGTGAAAGCTGCTGATTTACACACAAATACTCCCATAGATTATGTTGAACAAGTTAGAGTTGGGATGCTATAGTACTAAATCTAGATATGCATTAGCAATAACGGATGTTGTAGCATTTATTTTGATTATACAGTTATACAGGGTGTTAAAAAAAGGTGTTCGGATATTTTGCCCACTTATAGTTCTCATCAAGATAAACAGAAAAATCTTAGTAAACCTAGGTGCTAAAATCAGTCGTTTGAGAGATAGAAACAATTCCAATATTCTTAGTAAATAAAGCGGTTAAGTCATTAAATGACCATTTAAGAGGAAAACATGCATACAAACATTAACAACTCAACAAGTGGTGACTAAAGTAAATGTTTGACATGACCTCCTTCCATTTGTGAAAAAATGGAAATTTCACGTGGTCGTGCTTTCGTGTTATAAATTCAAAGTTGCATATCTCAGGTAAAAAGAATCGTACAGCGACAATCTAAAATAGATTTTAAAACTGAGGACCAGTACTATACGATGCCGTTTTCGGAAATATAAAAAAGGATCCACTCCCTCACAATAAATCCATAAATTTGGCCGAAATGGCAATTTTTTGACAATTTACTCCAAAAGCTAACGTGTTACACAATTTCTGAGGCCGAATTCGTTTTCGGCGCTAAAAAATCTATGTGATTCGTGTCATTTCTGTAACTGACCGTCGCATAACGGGATATTAGCTGACCAAAATTATGTTTTGATTAAATGTTGTAATTCATCCATTAATAATTAAAATTAATTAATTAAATTTAATAATAAAAGTAACTTTTTAATTAACATAATATATACATAATAACATTATTTAAACCTAGGATAGAAATTATAAAACAAACATGGAAATTAGTGAAACCGTTAAGGCACTCACATTCCTGAATAATTCATCTTTTTCATTAATATCATCGGCGTATTGGTCAGACAGAATCGGTGCCATCCACGATAATTCTGGATCTGCTGGCCATATTTCTACTGACAAACAAATCAAAAGTGCTTTCATACCGTACAGTTTTTTTTTTTTAATTTTATGGATCAGAGGAACTGGCGGCGTGGTTACATTTTCCAGGCGTTTTCTAGGCTTTAAAAGCGATTCAAATTTCTTTGATTCCTCATTGGATCGATATAAATTTTCAGTCTTCGTAGCAATCTTACCATTTGCATGTCTACTATAGATTCTTCTATAGGAGCTTGTTCCTTTAACTTTTTTTAAGAAATCACATGCCTTTTGATGTCTATAAGCGACCAGTCTTCTCCGAGTTTACGGACTTCTCCAACTTTTTTGTAAATTTCAGAACATTTCTGTGGAAGTTTGATGCAACTGAATCTTCGTGTGATTTTCTCAATACGGCCAAAAATCGTGTTAGCAAGAAGATAGGAATGGCCAGGGACAGGGAATATAATTTCTATATTTCTTACTGTTTCAGTAGCAAAGCGACTTAACCACAACGTTAGCGGGTGAACGATATGTCTTTATATGTATGTTTTTACTCTGGCCACCTCAACCATCACAAAAGAGCCTTATGGTGGAGGTCTCCATTGGAAATGATTCGGTTTGTAAAAAATCTAACAAGGCAAAGGATGTTTCAGTGATTCCTCTTCCTACCTGATGTTCCATTCAGATGCAGAAAACAGAATGTTAAATTGTATGTATTTTTTTTATTCATCATAGAATTCCGTAATTTCTTTGTCGTCATCTTTACTCGATCCATTATAAAGGAGCACTTTACCGGGAAGAAGCAATTCTAAAGTCTCTTTTCTAAAAGGTTTAGACTTTTTTTGGCCTTAGCCTTATACTTGTAAGAAATGGCTTCGAAGTCAGCAACAATCTGTTAACTACGTCTCTATTACATGTCTTTCTGGAAATTTTTCTGGTGTAATTACGACGATACGTACGGAAGTGCTTATTTCTAGCTTCTGCAGCTTCTTATGAAAGCTGTGCGATGGGCAAAAACACGTGTTCCACAATAGCTGCACCATGTATCACTTGATTCCCCAAAACATTTTTGCGATCTTCCAGGTCGATCAGGTTCTATTGCAGACCTAGGTATTTCAAAATTGTCTTCAAGCCATGTTTCGAATCTTTTTGTAAATAACTCGTGTTTTCTATGCACAGATGACCATTTCTGCCTGAACAGTTCTTTAAACTGTCACATTTTATGCTTGAAAACTGCGAGCTGTTCTTTTCTTCGCTTTCTAAAAATTGTTCTGCTAAACTCAATTTTTCATTGACGTTTACAACCTCTTGTTGCTGAATAATATTATAAATTTCGATACGACTTATTGTTTTCAAACTTGACGGACCTATTATACAAAAATGCATTTTAAAAATAGATTTTCTGATTTTAAAATTTTTAATTTAAAAATATTCTCTAGTAACTAAATTCGCAAAATGTGCACCTGAAATTTTGCTTTTTCGAAGAGCTAAAACTGAATTTTATGACACACTCAGATGCAAAAAATTCGATCCATTTGAATTTTTCTTCGTAAAGAAAACATGTTTTGATGTATTATCTTAAGATTGGTGGAAAATTCAAGAGGAACAGATAACATTCAATAAAAAACACATTTCCATATTAGATCCATATTAGATTATTTGGGAATTCAGAAAATTTAAAGAGTTTCATTAATAAAAAAAAAAACAATAATAAAATTTTAGAGTACTTTTTGCATCTAATACCGAATATTTCCACTTTGGGCCATTCCGACAGATTGCATACGTCTTGGCACGGCATTAATTAAATTTTGAACATGATTTTGGTCCAATTGCTCCCATTTTGCCTGAAGCGCCGCAGCCAGTTCAGCCAAATTGTTTGGGCGAGGTACACGTGCTCTAACTTGTCTTCCTAGTCTATTCTAGTTCTATTGGATTGTGGAGATTGGGCTAATTTTCTAGACATTAAATTAGCTTCAGCTAGTCGTCGACGAACTGTCCATTTGCTTACATGCACACTTCTTTCTTGGCACCTCAACCGAACTCAGATATACGTACCTATCCCTCAAAATTGAAGAAACTAGAAATCGATCGTCTCGTTCAGATGTTGCTCTTCTACATCCTGATTCTGGTCTCCTAGTATAGCTGCCAGTTTCATTAAAAGGCAGAGCGACTCTGTGGGCTGCTTGAACTAAAGCTACTAGCCCGGCTGCATCCGTTGGAGTTAAAGACATTTTTTAGAAAGAAAACTGGACAAGTTCCCCACTTCAAATACCTTTTAATTGTCAAAATGTCTAGCTCCAAAAAATAAACACAAGGCATACTGAATATCTTTTTGATTATCGACCACAAATTTGTTAACAAAAACATCATTCCTCGTTTGTTGGCAAAATGCAAAACAAAAAGTCAACAAACCGATACCTTTTAATAATACGAGTGTCAATCTACACCATGTCGCAAGTCCAGAACTTCAGAAGTACAAATAAAGATGAAACAAGTAATAGATCGAATTTTTTGCACCTGAGTGTATATAAAAATTGTGATTTGGTTTGGCTTGGAAATGTATCTTTTTTAACTTTGAAGACACCAAACGTTGAAAAACATCACAATCTTATAGGTACTTTAAAAATGCAATGGTTATCAAACTAAAGTCAATAACGATATTAAAAGTAGATAAAATAAAAGTACAAACCTTGTTCTGGAGATTCCATGGTACACAAAGTTTAACATTCACTTTATAACGCTTTTAAGATGAAACTTAACTCGATACTACGAACGGAGTGCATGAACAAGCTGAGACAAACCTAATGAATGCCAAATTTGAGCTGGTCTCCTTTTTAAACAACAGCTTTATTTGCACAACTGACTACAGCTAATGATCACCATACCATTGTAGAATAAATAGTCAAAACATGTTTGTCATTAGCTATGTTTAAAAAAATTTACATTTGACCAGCTACTTCTTGAAGCACCTTCGCAAGTTTAACGAAGACTTCTCCTTCTAAACATTTCGTTAAATTTCTAGGAATTCAATTCTTCGCAAACATAAAATTTCACAAAATGTACGGTAATAAATTGTTTTCTTTTACTGGTCGTAATTGTATTTCAATTATCAAAGAGAAAGATTACACTCAAACAAAATCCACCAATGTAACATTAACAGAAAGTAAAGTTCGCTCGCAATGTCTCCAGGCCCTTTCTTTTTAACGGTAACAATAAGCAATTACCATAAACTACCCGGTACAACGACGTCCGACATGCTCAAACTTTGTCCCAAATTCAGAATGTTAAATTAAATTTTCGGATGCTTTATTATGTAGCGTAGTTCGGGTTGTTTGTAAGGGATTTATGTGATGTTTCCTCTTGCCAAGGAAGAAAGGACCAAGAAAAAAAGAGAAGAAATAAAATGCCTACTAGAAAGAACGTTATAAATGAACACAGATTCTCCGCATTCCTGCGCGGAATTGTTATGCTTTTCGAAAGCTTTTGTAACTGAAAAATGCTATAGTAAACGAAAGTATCGTACATGAATAGTGAACATTGCTATCATAACACAATACTATTGATGTAGGATTTCAATTTATTTTTTCAATACCTACCTCTATTTTTGTAAACTTCAGGTTGATATTGACAGAATTTCTACTTACATAATGCAAAGATAATAACTAATGAGATTAAACATTACCGAATGTAAAAGTATCACTTTCACCGAGAAAAAGAAGCATATAGTTATCTTTACACAATCGGCGACACTTTTGAAAAATCGGTTTTTCCTTGGTTTCTCTGACGTGATTAAATTTAATTAATGAAATAAAGCTTATTGACTCCGATAGGATTCGAACCTACGGGTCCCGTTTTTCGGAGAGTCTGTAGGATTATTTTAATGCGGCCTATCCTTCAGTACTGTTCTACCGTTTGGAGCCCCTACACAGCTTTGTACACGGATAAGATAAAAAAACCGAAAATTTGTTAATTTTATTCTATTTAAATCTAATATCGAAAAAACCTTTATTATTAATTAATTAAATAAATAAAAGATTAAGGTAAGTTAAAATTTTGTTTAATATTACCACGCAAGAAAAAAATATGTGTTAATGTATCATTTTTTAGTCATTAATACTTACCTGGTGACTATAATTTCAAATGTGCACAATCGGCAGATCCAAGTACTCGTGGAAAGCTAGCTATTCTGTAAAATTCTAAAAGCGAAATATTGGTGAAATTTAAAAGAGTTACATTTTTGTGAAACCTTGATCGTCACCCCGACAGTTTTAAACCACGTGTTAGTAACGGATACGTGGTCCCTATAGTCCCCCCGATAATTTTAACCACATAAGGCTAATAACTTGTCAATGCCAGTGTCTGTTTCTATTCCTAGAGCTTGTTGTTTTTTTTATATTATTTTTGCTTTTCATGTAATACTTCTAACAAAGGGGTTATAATAATAGTTCCAATGATAAAAATAGCTCAAAATACAAATCTAGCTGTGCCACAATTATTTCGTTCTAACCTACACATATGCTTAAATTTTCAAAGCGAATATTTCATTCTAAAAAATAAATAAACCTCATTAACCTTATGGACAAAAACTGTTGTAGTTGTACTAGTGAATTACTTTATTACCCGGTGCGGGTTATCAAAACCCGGGGAAAAATGGAAAGTTCATATAGCGAACATATCACTGCAGCGCTTTAAAACTTGTTTAATGCAATATTTCTCTGGGTTCTCTACACGCTCGAGTAACGCTGGCTAATTATCAAATTTTAGTTTTGCGACTCTTTCATCAGGACGGTCGGTAATTAATTAAAACTTTTAAGCTCGGTTCAAGTAGGTAGATATTTTAGTGTAGCAACGAGGTAACATGTTTACGTATACCGTCGAAATGCACAAGCGGTTGACGGGGCAATTTTGAAGGAGTACGGAGTGGCTTTATTGCTAAAATTATCGTTTCCCCGCAAAAATATACATCCGTCTGTATGTACACTTGCATGCGAACACACAAGCCCGCCATATTCTGCGGTGAGCTCGTTTTCCGCCGAACGAACTTCATCAGCGCACAAAACGTCAACATACGACGGCAAATACGCGACGTAGGTGGCGCTTTAATCAATTAGCTCTGTTTACACGATAAATTTTTGCCACGCAATGCTTTCCATGTGTAGATATGTACTGTACAGTTATCTGGGTGTGTATCCGAACACCAGTGATGTATGTTTATGTATAACATTTAAATCTTTGTGTCAATAATATAGACAATTATCAACAATGTTAAATGCTAGGTTATGGGCGACAACAAATTACATTTGGCAGTGTATATATATACGTATATATGTTTATGAAGTTTTGTTGAAATAAACAAAAAACTACTGAGATCGCAAGATTGGAACAACCAAAGGAAAAAAACCTTAATAAATGTTCATACTTTGAAATGTATTCATGTTCTCTTAGAGTTGTGAAACGATTTATTATTTGTATTATATTTTTATAATATTTATTAATAATGAATTTTTTGTTAATTATTTACGACAATAATCTGGTACGTAGGCTTCCTCAGTGGTTAATAATACTATACTCTTGGTTTCCGGGTTGGAACCACGCCGATAACAATAAATTGCGCTGGATGTCTTGCAATTATTTATTTTTTAATATTTATTCTTAATATTAAAGAAATAATACCTTTATAAATAAAATATATATTTTGTTATTTTGCATTTTGGGGCCCTCTTGATTTGAGGCCTCAGACGCGCGCTTTGTGCACTCGTGCAGAAATCCGCCTCTGTGTGGGAACATCTTTACAGAGAACGTAATGGGAACATCTTTCAGGGCTGTTACTACACACTGACTGGGGACTATTCATTCTGGAGGGGTTTACATGGGGTTGGTTTCGAATCAAACCCCAGTAATCCATGAATGTTAAAAATAATTTATTTTTAAATTTTAATACTGATTTTTATTTCATAAAGTAGGTATAAAAAGGTGCAAATATTCTTAAATAATTGTATTTTTAACAAAAATTAATAATAATATTGAAAACATAATCACAATTTACAAAAGCAAAAAGTCCAATTATTTTATTCGCTTTGTCAATCAGCGCATTTCCAGCAAATCTAAAATATGAAATCGAATACTTGGAATGGAATTAATTATAACAAATGTTGAAAATGTCCCTCATTATTTACTAAACAATAGTGAAATCTATTATAATAATTTATAAATAATTTTTTTATTGTTCGTTGATTACTAGATTTTTGAAATACAAATCAGTAGTAAATTTTAAAATAAATTATTTTTTATATCCATAGATTACTAGATTTTGTTGTTTTTAACATTTTTACCTATTGCAACTTAATAATTCTTGCACCAATAAGTTTAAATTTTCATAATTTATACAGTCTGAACATCAGCAACCTTTTAAATACAACTAGGTTATCTTAATAGTTAATTTTATACTGGTTAATTTTCAATGTTATTTCCCTATGTCTCACTCTTGTTGGGCCACCGGTATAGTGCCTACCAGAGTAAAAAACGTGCGCGTAGAATGCACACTGTAGGGTATAGCGGTAGTGAAAATATTTGGAGGAGGATTCAAAATTGAATTGCGTCTGCAGCCTCTCAGGGGTTAATCTGCCACTGTTCTTACACATGGCTGTTAAAAATTCTTTAAAAAAAGTCTAAAAAAAATGGAAACGGCATTTCGCTACTCTAAACTGTTGAGAATAGGTTAAGTTGAAGATATTGTTAAGATTCTTAAAATACGTGCGGTTACAAATGCAGGCAACTGTACTTCTACACGTATTTACCAAAGACCTGCCTGACTACCTACAATCCTAAATGAAATTTGAGTAATTGATAGCGAAAAAAAAAGTAACTGTTAAAGTTATTACGCATTGTGTTGTAAACATCTAGCATCGACGGGTGTTCAACAAGTTGCAATGCCGCTTGTTTTACTAATATCCAAATCCAAATACGATGTCTCTGGTAGTTTTATGTTGGCACTTTTCAACCTACTAAAGGCTTTTTGCGAATGTTACTTCTATAATATTACGATTCTTCTTCTAACATCAATTAACTCTCAAGAAAAAAACATTATTTAACCCATCTTCGATGATAAGATAATAAATCTAATTTATCACGTGCAAATAATTTGTCCGAAATAAACTTTTTCGAAAGTAAAAGCGTGAGTCCAACAAAAGTAATTCTTTTGCAAGTAGTTAAGCATATTATCTACAAGAAGAAGTGCGAAAATCGCCCTAAACGTCCAAAACATGTAAGCTAACACGATTTCCTCACGAAACTTCCTCTCGCTTCGGTCAAAATTCGTGAATAAAGTGAAGTGGAAAATGTGTATAAGGAGCGACGGAGCAAAGAAGCACGCATTTAAAAGTTTCCAGCAGAAACGGACCCGCGCACAAGAATTTCATTTCGAAACTTATGGATGGAAGAAACCGGTCGAGGGAGTGATGAGTGAAGTCGAGAGAAGCGGCTTGTGAAGAAGTTCCAAAGCGAATTCACGACCTATCCTAACTTTAATAGTCCCTTGATTTTTATCAAGACATCTTCAGACGACGGGGTGCGGTGCACGGCGTGGAAAAAGGACGCCGCTATATTTGGTGACTTTTTTCCCATGAGGTCAACGCGAAACAACTTGCGATTGTGTCGAAGAAGAAGACGGCGTTTGAGGAAGGAAGATGAGACGACGAAGTAACGGAAAACTCACGTACTAAACTATATTTTACTTTGCTGTTCTCTCGTTCGTCGTGTACCGTTTCAATTAAGGATCAGATCCCGAAATGGAAAAGTTACTGGATAATATCTTCGGAAAGCCGGGCCGGATAAACCCCAGGACATCGGTTGTACGGCACACAGCGGCGAGAAAAAATCATTTAAAACTCAGACTTTTCAGTTTCAATTACGTTCTACCATCAGAACCTTGCTCGGTTTTCTTGCTCCAGTTTTTCGTTTTTATCACCCCCTCTAGATCGTTGATGGCAACAAGGAAAAAAAGGGGATTACATTTACACGTACTTTTACCTCCTCATTTCCGGGAGATTAAAAAACTTATTCGGGCAAATCGAATGTCAAATTTCAATTTTCCGCCTTTTCCCTCTTGAATCTTGAATCATTCTTCGTAATATTTTTTAAAGCCTAGTAAATAGTAGTTTGAAATATGCAATGGGGATGTTTGGCGTATTAAACGTTTATCTGTTGTTTAGAGTCATTATGTATTCAGGTACATCATTGAAACGGTACGGGGTGGAGGAGTCCACTTGAATTCAAATAATATTCAAACTAAATAAAAAATTAAACATTCGACCAGGTCAAATTGTAATATTCATTGTAATACCAATACAGATTTATAACACCTGCTACAGCGCAACACCGAAATCAACTTGTTCCGTCAGGTGACAGTTTCAAATAATATATCAGAAGCGTTTTTTGCAATATAAATTTGTAGTTTTGTACAGTGGCGGCGGCTATTATAGCTAATGTGTTGAGCATGTAACTTGCAGTGTTTCAATTAATCAAATTAAGTTGTTGATGCCTTGAGAGATACGATTGTAGATGCTCAACAAGAAAGCATGTTCCTTTTTGAATATGTAACAGGATTGGTGTTTGAACGAGCCTAGAATGCAAAATTAATGCTCTAGAATACTGAGAAAGTGGTAAAACCAAGCGACGTTCTATCGAAAATTATTTTCTATTGAAAAATAATTTCAAGAAAATGAAATTACTACGCCAGCTATATAGATGAGAAGAAAGTATTAGCAGAGGTGGCACCCATACGGATAAATTATGGTTCGTTACAGAATACGTTCTTACAAAGTTTCAAGATAGCATTGACGATGGAAAAATAATTCATGACATCGATATTCGGTGGGCTTTAGAAGCTAAACAAGAAATTGGACACGAAACGTTTAAAACAGGGCATTGGTGGATATGACATTTCAAGAAAGTACATAATATTGTGTCACGCAAAATACCAAAATGTATTACTTATTCCACCTGCGGTTGTTAAGCAGTTTCATTAAGGAAGTCATCTCCCATTTCATTAGTATCGACAGAAGCAAAATATATAACGCCGATGGGAGTAAATTTAATCGAGAAATACACTCTGGCCATACTTTAGCAATAAGGGTCAGAAAACCGTTGAAGATGTTGTTACACAATTTTACCAGCTATTTCGGCAGACAGACGTTTACTTTCGCCATTATTTTTAGTATACTAAACGATTCCACCAATACGTTTGAAGCTCGAGTTATACAATTATTGTTTAGGCCCATAAATATATAATCTTTTTCGACGTCTGGAAAGCTCACTGCAAATCATAACAGATATATAAAGGACCAAGCAGTGCTCCCTTGATTTATTCTTCAAATAAGCATGGTGTTGACGAGCTTAAGAAACTGGTGCCAAAAGATAAAACTGTAAACATTTTAAGTGTACCCAAAGAAACAACGACAACAGGGTACCCCGTACCCTTTTTCCAAAAATAATATACATCATCGTTAAGACGATGTGCTTCAAGTTACGTTCTAAAAAAAACATTATATCTGTTATAGTTTCCGAGATATTTACAAAAATTAAAATTTTTTGTAGGGGCCTGTACCTCAAAATCGAACGATTCAGTACTCTTTCAGTCTCTAGAGTTTCATTGAAATCTGAATTTTCGGGTTACCGGTGTTCCCATGTTAATGAAACACATTGACGTAAACTGAAACACTCTATCTTCGATCGATCGTTCCTTCCATTTCCATCGGTTCTCGCATTTGTAAAAGCTATACAATCTGTTACTGGCTTTCTGGTAGCCGGCGTTTTAATTTAATCTCATTTCCTTCATTTCCATCCATTATTACTTAGTAAATTACTTGCATTGTACGTACTTTTCCGGAACAAAACACGTTAATTTTTGAAACGGGTTTCTGGTAACGCCCACTGGGACCATACCAAAGGAAATACATTCCGCCCATTGCTTCCATGAAAAAGATTTTGCGAAAATACGTTGTATATTTGTTTTCGGGGTCGTTGCTATTTTTCATTATTTTACTTGGGGACTTACTGACGTTAATAATTCCATCCGTGTACGGCAGAACACCCTTCTCGTATCGCTGTGAGCGGAAAAAACGTTTGCAGGTGTTTTCAGTTACGAAAACATAAGATTTTTATGATTTAATAACATACGCAAACATCACCGGCGATGTTTTTATTAATTATGTATATGAGGAAAACGTCCGGATAAAATCTCTGTGTGTATATATATTGCTAGGCAGATGAAATTGAAATGATTTACACCGGAGATGATACAGTATTGCGAATACTTACTGAAATAGTGGGGAGTAACCTTAAAATGTTAAACTAGAATCGACAATAACCTCACATGCATATGTTTATAATGCATAAATAATACTTAAAATATCAACTTGATATTAAAACACAATATTATTATTTGTTTGCAACAAATTGTCATTTTCAATTATGTACTATAATGCTCTAAACGCCGGAAAAAATTAATTTATCGAAATTAATTAATTAATTTTTACGGTTTATAGATCCGGGAATATCCCTAGACACTCTGTCAGCAGTTTAAATACAAATTAATACCGAGTATTTACTTTTTACATGAATTAAATTTGAAAACAGAAAACTAACCTCAAAATGTGACGCTTCAAGTATAAACTCCAAAGTCCCGCGTATTTTTAAATAATCAAACTTGACTCTCAATTAACGTTGAATTTAAGCACCTGAAACCTAGATTCGGAAGACACTTAGCCAAACACGTGATGATACAACAGTAGTTTTAACTAAACTGAGAAAATTGCAAGCGTCCCTTGACTCCTTTGTTAGCGATAGCGATTGTTTAATCACGGCCAATTAGGATGTACCTTTCGAACTACAATTTGGTATTAAATTTCAATCAACTTTCCGTATTCAAAAAATAGCATAATGCATGCCATGCAAGGACGCTACTGAAAGACTGACTCTAATACTCTATGATATTTGACAATACCAACAACTACACAATATTAACTTTATCTATATACGACAACTTCTTAACCAGAAATAATTAATTTACGATATTACGACTGAATGTATACTGTAAATTGATGTTGGAAAATATTTCGTTAGAATTGAAGGTTTAGAATATGAAGAAAATTGACATCCATGGAATTCCACCATGATTGTCAGTGTAGGGAGATAACTTTATCGCCTTACACTTCCGCGCCGGGGAGAAGAAAACGCCAAGGTATAAAAGCAGCTGGGGATACTGAGAAGGAGGTCATAGGAACTTTGGTGTTGAACGAGTAGACACAGGCAGCTAGCTAAACTCACTGTATGTGGCGCTAATGACTACGTTCGATGTTGTAATTTGTAATATTATAGTACGTATACACTTCAAAGTCACTGCAAAACATCAAGGGAGCGATAATTTTTAAAGTAATACTGAATGTAAGGCTATTAATAACTGAATAAAAATTATGATAGCAAGAACTGTGGGGTAGTATGACAAACACTAAAGGCGCAGTCCACGCCGCACAAGTTATTTGATTAATTCGGAACAATTGTTTCAGGAATCCGTGGGTTCCCAAAAAAAATTTTAATTCCAGCAATAAAATAATGTAATTTCTTTCTTAGACGTTCTTGTAATTAATTTGAAAATTAAATCTTGATTTTAGCAGCTTTGTTGATATAATTTTTTAAGATTTCATAAAAATAAAACTATCATTTTTGTTTTATTTTCTTTAAAGTAATCATTCGCTTTTTCGACAGTTGACAAAATGTTAACAATAATTATTTTAATAATATAAAATTAAACAATGTAACATGTACAATTTTATTGTTTAAAAAAAAAATTAAGTGTTATGATCGTTAACATGTTTTATTTTAAAGAATAATAATAAAACATGCATATATGAAAAAGACAAAAAATTGTCGAAACGTTAAAAATTTTATTTTTATTTTTATGAACCCTTGAAAAAAATATATATCAACACAGCCGTGAAAATCAAAATTCAATTTTTAAATTAATTCTAATATGCCTTATTCTATCCCCACTCTAAAGGATATTTACAAGTACCTACTTTTACCACCTATATACCCTAAAACTATAAGACATGCGAAATATTCC
This sequence comes from Dynastes maya, assembly GCA_029619315.2. NCBI lineage: Eukaryota > Metazoa > Arthropoda > Insecta > Coleoptera > Scarabaeidae > Dynastes > Dynastes maya. The sequence goes on along the minus strand of JAROYE020000006.1, from coordinate 39,685,594 downwards.
AAACAAAAAAACCTTCTTGTCTGTAGCATAAAACGTAAACATGTGTTCGTTTTACCGCAATAAATCCATCAAAGCTGAGTAGCTAAGTAGTCCTTTTTCTCACAAATACTAACAAATTTGCATGCTTTTTCATATAAATGGCTTCGTAAGTGTCGTAATTCTCGCGACAAAGTAACGTGCTTAATTGATTTGAAGTTTTCTAATTTAATATTATGCCCGAAATTCGTTTATGTGTTGAGCTACACTTGACGATTCGATCCTTCCATAGCGGTAATGGGCTATATGTTCCTTGAATCTGGTGCCTATCGCCTGTTTCATTTGTCCAATATGGGTTTTATCACAGCCACCCCATGTAATTGTACAATTTCCCGACCTCTTTTTCGTATCCGATTTATCTTTTCGATTGCCTAGAAGGTTCCCGAGTATATTTCGCAAACCTAAACACACGTTCACATTTTGTCCCCCAAAAAGGTTACTAATAACTAGTCTGGGCAAACAGCGGTAACAGTCAATGTAGTAGATATGTGGTGCGGAGTCGGCGATTATTTATTTCATGCTTTCACAGCGTCAGTACTAAATCGATGCTGTATGCGAGTAGTTCTGTGTATATGTAGACCGTCGTAACTTATTTCGAATTGTACGCTTATGTTTGCTTTAAAATGTCGCAGTTAGGTACGTCGCGAAAACGACCAATGCAGACACAGTTAAAAAACTTTATAGTGACATGCCGGACTTAATTTTTGATGGCGCTAAAATTCAATGTCTAATTTGTAAAATCCCTTAATGTGTTGGTCCAGAAGCCATTGTCAACGTCAATCGAAAGCAAACAGCATTCTTCTGCAAAAGTGGCATACTGACCAAGAAAAATTTACATTTGATTTATGTGTTACTCTTATTTTATGTAATCTATCGTTTCGTTTACTAGACAAAGAAGCATTTGTCTCCTTCTGGAATAAATATGCGGACTGTAAATTACCTAGTCGGACATCGATGCGAAATGTAGTGCCATTTGCTCGTGAACATATAGAAAAAAGAATGAAAACGGAATTGAAAGATAAAAAACTGTGGTTGTGTGTGACGAAACAACAGATCGTCAAAAACATTCTGTGGTTAATGTAATGGTACCTACAATGGAACCACATCGACCGTCATCGTCCTTCTTACTTGCTTCCAAAAGAGTTATAAATTGTACTGCCGATGAGATTTTAAAGTTGGTGATGAACTCATTGAACAAATTTGAAGTTTCAACTAAGCAACTTTTAATGTTTATGAGTGATGGTGCCGCAAACATACGTTCTTTGGGCCTATCTCTTAAAGAACACAGTGGTAACTTCTTACATGTAGCGTGTAAAATCCATACTCTAAATCTTGCGGCACAAACGCTTCCTACATGTTTTCCACTAGTAAATGCTAGTACAAAGGCAGTGTTTCTAAAGTCCCCGAAACGTACCGACTATTTCACAAACTGTATCCTGATTTACTGAACACCACAGCCGATTTACACGTTGGAATGTTTTACTACAACAAATATTTTGATGCAGTAAGAAGTAGTTTTAAATTCAATCCGACAGAAGCTGCAGCAATCAGAAAAGCCAGAATATTTCAGATAGTCAGGTTATAAAGAGATTAAAACTATCACAACAATTACTTCGGACTAGCGGAGGGAATAGAAAAATTACAAAATGTTTCGATGTCGCTAGTGGATTCTGTTCAAATTGTGAATGATGTTCACGCACAGTTATGCGCTGTAGAAGGCGAAACAAATTGGTGTGTAATACGAAAATTTGAAAGTGCTTTAGAGAAAGACTCCGTTTTTTTTATATTAAGACAAATTTGTGAAGGTGCGTGTGAAGTTGCATTAAGTTGTTTCAAAGATTATTTTAAATATGCAAATATAACATCGTTAGATGTCGAACGGTCGTTTTGGGCATGAAAAAACATTTATTCCGCACGTCGTACTCACTTGACTGAAACAGCTGTGGAAACATATCTAATGATTCAAATATTTAACAGATGTTACCCAGTTTGTGATTTCACGGAAGACTTTTAAAACGGTAAGTGTTTCAGCACGTTTTATAATTTATTTCTTACCTTCTATTTTAGGTGTAAACTTTTATGCGCTCGCCACGCCTCTGGCTGTTACCGCGTATTTGCCCAGGTTACTAATAACTTTCAGTTAAAGAGAAGTATCACAAATTTCTTATTTTGGTTGCTGCCGGAATTAAAGTCGTGGAATACCTATGTTGGACTTTCGCAAGGATGCGACCGACATCTATAGAAGCGTGACCATTATAAATAGCTACATCTTTCATAAGTTTAAGTTCTTTATTGTATCTATTATTTATTATATCATGATGTTATTTCACACCGCATAATTTTCATTTGAATATATCTTATTTTAACCTAGCTTTGTATTAGAAATTCAACCTTGGTATCTGCACTAACTCAATTGCAACGTACTGGTATGATAAACAACCGAAAGCAATTGATTAAATTTAACTTTTTTGAATCAAGTAAGTTGAATTCAATCTAGCTTTTAATACTAACGTTAATAAACACAATCTTGATAACATTGATATAAACCAAATCGGACTTGACACAGTAATCTTATTGTATCAAATTCTAGAAAACCAAAGATGCAAAAACAATGGATTTCCCAGCGTCAAATCTGACCCATTTACGCCACGTATACCTCTATTTCCCTTCACATAAAACAATCGCAAAATATCGGGGGCCGATGCAATGTGTCGCTCTGGAAGTATATACTACCACGCCGTGCCGCGTCGTTCCCCGGAGTCTACTTAACCGAAATGAATTCGCTCCATTTCAATTGTTGCTCTCATAAAACCGTAGTTATTGTAGCAAGATGCAGTTTTTCACCCAACCTTTCGAAAATCCCCAGCTAGCGAAGGTAGATCCTTTCATTCTATCCTGTTGTGTCCCATACATTTAAAACTTTAAAACGTTCGAGGAGGGGCGTCTAGTCCCGGATGAATTACGCTTCAATTATTTCAATTTTAGCTCCGAAGAATGAGGTAAACTCGCGTTGAATATTAAGTTTTGCTGTGTTATATCGCCCAGTAGCGGTTTATTTAGGTGACATGGTTCGCTCATAAAAATGAAGAAGGGATATAAATTATGGAAACGGCGATAGCTTTATTATGATAGTTTAAGGTTAAATTGCTTATTAGCTTAAGTTTTATATGAGTTAAAGCTTTATACTGCCAATGAAGCTTTTATTTTTACTAATCGTAAAGTCCAGTGAATGATACCCTTTCTTGGTCGCATAAATTTCAATACTTCTAAAAAACCGTTTTACCGGGTGTGCCATCAGTGTGTCGGCGAAGTTTATCGTGAAAACTACCAAAGATGGAAAAATGAGATTTTCTGTGCGTATGTGGTATACCATAGCGTATTTCTTCAAATTATTTACAAATATATAGGGTGTTCCAAATTTCCGCAACCACCTCAACTTTTTATTCTAAATAGATTGCTTTACTTTTATAATTCATTCTGATAGCCACTTAAAATTACCTTTGCAATGATATACAGGGCGTTTATTTGACTTCTCACCTTGAATAACTCTTTAATTAGTAAAAATTATCAAAAATCGCTAAGACACGTCTATTTGTTTTGGAGGAGGACATTTAATAACCTATTCTAACTAGTTGGGGAATTTTCATCCTCCCCCCTAACCACTCCCACCCTACAATTTTAAATGGCACTACCCCATGTGTGATACATCATTTTAAAGCAGGTATGGGCAACCTTTGCTTAGCTGAGGGCGTAATTTCGGGACTTAATCAGGTCGCGGGCCGTAGATAAGAAATAAGTAGATAGTAGTGAATAAAAAGGCGATAAAAATTCACACATTTTTTTATTTACTAGAATTATAATCGCATAATAAAACATATAAAAACCAAATTAACAAAAAGGATAGAAAAATCAAATGAAAATCAATGTGAGACTTGAGTTTGAAGCTGAGAAACAAGATGATCAATATTGGGGTCAATATCACTAGTACACAGGCGCAAAGTGTTTTCTAAATTAACATCTGTAAGCCGAGTACGATACTTATTTTTATTAATTTTCATATTGAAAAAAACTGCTCACATTTATACGTGCTTCCGAATGTGCAAATTATTTTTCTTGCGAAAACTCTCAGCTGTGGATACTTTTCTTCGGGAAGGTATGTTCTGTAAAATTCGCTTAGTACCACATCATCAAATTTAGACTTCAAATATGAGTCTTCTTGAAGCTCGATCAACTCCATTTGTAGGTGAAGCGGAGCATCTTCCACATTACACTTACACGGATTTGCAAAAATATTGAAAGTGCTATCCATATTCCTAAAATCGGAAAACCGATCAGTGGAATTTGCTCTGACAGTAGTTTCAGTTCTTCAGCATAGCGACCGTAATCAATGTTTCGTGACTCGATCATGTTACAAAATGAAAACAGTTTTTACTTCTCATTTGTATTTCCCACAAGCGAATTTTGTTTTGAAAAGTCTTAAGATGACTGTACAGCCGATTTACCAATTGCCCTTGTTTTTGAAGCTTCAAGTTCAGGTCGTTTAAGTGTCCTGTGATGTCTACCAGAAATGCCAAGTCACAAAGCCATGTTGGATCACAAATTTGCGGCAATGTTTTCTCTTTCATTTCCATAAAGTAAGCTATTTCTTTTCTAAGGTCATAAAATCTTTTTAGCATTTGCCTTTGCTTAGCCACCTTACCTCGCAAGAGTATATCACATCATCGTGTTCTGAAGAGAGTTCATCCAAAAATGCTTTAAACTGGCGATAGTTTAAGACCGCGGGATCTAATAAAATTGATGGTATTTACTACCACATCCATAACGTTCTTCAGTCGAATGGACTTAGAGCACAAGTTTTGTTGATGAATAATGCAATGCAGAATTATTAAATCACATTCATGCACATTCATAGCGGTTGCTCTTTCCTTCAGAATTCCGATAAAACCTTTTCGGTGGACCGACCATTGAAGGCGCACCATCTGTACACACTCCAACTAATCTACACCACTGCAAACCATATTGCTCAAAAGTACTTTGCACCTCGGCAAAAATATCTTTTCCAGTAGTGGTCCCTTATAGCGGCCGTAAAGCCAGTAATTCCTCTGTCACAACAAATTCTTCATCAACACCTCGTATAAAAATAGCTAACTGGGCTGTGTCAGATAAATCTGTACTCTCATCCAAAGCAATCGAAAATGCTTGAAAACCAGCCAGTCTATCAGTCAATGTTTTTTTGATATCACTAACCATCATATCTATACGTCGAACAACAGTACGTCGCGATAAGCTCACTTTCTCAAACTCTTTTTTTTTCTGGACACAAAAGTTCTGCAACATCTACTAGGCACTCTTTAACAAACTCTGCCTCAGAACATGACTTCGATGTTTTCGCTATTTTGGAACTAACTATAAAACTAGCTTTAACAACACTGTCTAGATTTGATCTTTATGAATGGAACATTTCTTGCTGTTTCCCTAAATCGGCAATGAGTTTTTTAATTTTATCCTTTCTTAACTGGTCCGTAAGTAATTTATATTGAGCGAAATGCTTGCTGGAGTAATGCCGCTTCATATTGTATTCTTTTAAAACAGAAATTGTTTCATTGCACAGCAAACACATAGGTTTACCATTGTGCATGATAAAAAAGTATTCTTCAGTCCATTTGTTTTGGAATTGACGACATTCTGTGTACACTTTCTGCTATTTTAAACCAGACATCTTGATAGATTTTTTTTCTTCTGAGCTGAATTTGCTTGAATATTTCCCGCGTCTTTTCTTATCAGTTGTTAATAAGTAATGAGTTGACACGCGTGCTGAGTGGTTTATATATTCCCGCAATAAGCAACTAGAATACTCTCGATCGTACGCGAATATGCGATGCTAGCCGCGTTATGAATAAACAGTCGGCTCTGGAACGCTTCGAGGTCATCGGGCGGCTTCCCGAATGTTTATCTGTTTGTCTCTTTCTAACGACTATTTCTGACTCGATCTGTGGCGTTCCATTGCGTACGCTTAATAATATTATTTATCGATTTTAGTCTTTATGATTTAAATAAATACAGTTTTAGGTTGGTTGACGGTAATTACAAATAAACTATGTGTGCTACATCTTTAATTTTTTGACGCGTTATTTGAATTTCTCTCCCGGGCCGGAAGAAGCTGGTGGAGAGCTGGATCCGGCCCGGGGGCCGGGGGTTGCCCATATATGTTTTAAAGGGTATAAAATTGAATGAATATACAAGGTAATGTCAGGATATCATAGCTAACAAAAGAATTCCTACAAGAATCTGTAGGTTTAATCCCAGCAACACAACGGATAATCTTCTTTTGGCTTATAAAAATTATATTATTTGCCAGTGTTGAGTTTCCCCAAAAGCTAATACCATAGGTCAGTCTACTTGCTATATACGCGTGATAAATGCTTAGCAGCCGTTGAGTTGTTAGAATATTCTTCAGGCTTCGAAAGAGGTAGCAAAGAGAATTAATCTTTGACAGAAGGTTTTTGCAGTGAACTTTCCAGTTAAGTATCTCGTCAAACCATACCACTAAAACTTTATATTGACTTACCCTTGCTAATTGTTCATCGTTTAGCTTTAAGTCTAAGTAAAATTCGTGAGTTGGATGTAACTGATAAGGGTGAAATCTAATATACGCGTCTTAGAGTTGTTGACAACGAGTTGGTTATCTATAAACCAGTTATAAAATCCTATCCAACATAGAGTTGCATTTAATTGATAGGTTATGGTCGTTCTTATCAGATGTCACCAAGGCAATATCATCAGCGTAAAGAGTGATAAAGTTATCTGTTATGTTCCAACGGTTCCGAACTTTCACCACATGTGCCTTGGTATGCGTTGGAACCTCGGTCTGTACGCGGCTTAAGGATAGAACTTGGGTCGAATGTGACTTGAGCAGCATTTGTAAAATATTTTCTATTTATTATGTAGGTTCGTCTTCATAGGCGTCCACGAACCTATTTTCATCTCAAAAATAAAAAAATTGTCAAATATTTTCCAAATTTCCTTACTAAGTGGATTAAATACAATTGCTGCTTTCGCTAAATCACTCAATAGCAAATCGAAGCTATTTTATCACTAAATATACCACCATTCTGAATTCATAGAACTATCTGCCACATCGGTCTGGTTATCGAAGACAATAAAACTTTTCTCTCTAATAGCACTGTTTGTACAAAACTTCTTAATAGCCACTCTTAGCTTTCCTACTTCTACGAAATTACTTCTTTTGTTTCAGACTGTGGCAACAAGGCTTTAATAAAGAAAGACATAAGTAATTTGATATTTATTTGTTCTTTTGCTACATTAACTTTCTTCCCCATTTAAAACATTATTGTTTTTACCCTTCCAATTATTCAAGTATAATTTCAACTTGATACATCCATAAAAAGTTTCGGAAAATTATATGAACATAAATAAATATTCTTCGCTGGGTATTGCCTACACAAATTAATTCCTTCGAATTTCTTTTTCTTTCATGAAAATTGTACTCAGACTGGAAGTTAATTTAATTTTTTCAACGTAACACAACTAGATTAATAAAAAAAGCGGAATTCAAAAGAGTACTATCTTCAAAGGACTTTATGTAATAGTATCAGAAAGTAACAAAGCGACATTAAACGTATTTTTTTCTAATTAGAATTAGAAGGAATGATCAAAGGTTTATGTCTGCGCATAGACCGATGGCTTTTTGTATTGATCTGAATACGATTACATTCCCAGACATTGCTTTTAGATGTATTTCTAAAGTTAAAACGAAAAAGTCAGGTGGAAAATACGGTCAGGTGCAAAAAAATCGTTCCATTACTTGTTTCATCTCTATTTGTACTTCTAAAACTCTGGACTTGCGACATGGTGTATATAAATTTAGTTTGACACTCGTATTATTAAAAGGTATCACCTTGCTGCCTTTTTGTTTTGCATTTTACCAACAAACGATGGATGATGTTTTTGTTAACAAGTTTGTGGTAATCGACAAGGTATTCAGTGTGCCTTGTATTTATTTTTGGAGCTAGACTTTAACAGTTAAAAAATGTTTGAAGTGGGAAGCTGCTCCAGTTTTCTTTCTAACTCCAACGGATGCAACCAGGGCAGTAGCTTTAGTTCAAGATGGCCGTAACCGATATTATGCTGCTCAGGTACCAGGCGTTACTCGGCAGTCCAAAGAGCCGTTCAGCGTTTTAATGAAACCAGCAGCTACACTAGTAGACCAAGATCAGGCCGTAGAAGTGCAACATCCGAACCAGACGATCGATTTCTTCAGTTTTGAAGAATAAGCATCTGACTTCGGTTGAGGTGGCAAATCAATTGAGCGAAGTAAGAAATGTGTAGTAAGCAAATGGATGATTAGCCGAAACTATTAATGTCTAGAAGATCAGCCCAATGTCTACAGCTATCTGTGGAAGATCGTAGGCTCGACTAGCTTTTGCATAAGGTCACGAAAACTGGAATCACGCGAATCAACGTATTATTCTCGGATGAATCCAGATTTTGGCTGAGATCAGCAGATAGCCGGGAAAGAATTTGAAGACAGTGAGAGCGATTTGCTCAATGCAATATTGTGGAAAAAATTGGCTAACGGGAAGGCCCCGTTATGTTTAGGGCTGACATAAGTAAAGAAGCCGAATTAGTGGTTCCTTTTGGTCCATTTAAAGGGCCTAATTTCATTTTTATGGACGATAACGCAAGTCCACACTATGCTCAGATCGTCAACGAATATTTAGCTGGGGTCGGGATTGTGCGTATGAATTGGCCAACTTGCAGTTCCCACCTCAATCCAATAGAATATCCGCTGGGGCAGACTAGAAAAACTTAAGCACGTGTACCCCACGTCCAAACAACTTGATTGAACTTGCTGCAGTGTTTCAGGCAGAATGGGAACAATTGGACCAAAATGATGTTCAAAATTTATTTAATCCCATGCCGGGACGTATGCAAGCTGTCAAAAAAAGCCCGAGATGCAAATACTTGGTATTAGTTGCAATAAGTACTCTAAAATTTTTTTATTATTGATTTTTTTTAATAATGAATCCGTTTTAATTTTCTGAATTCCAAAATAATCTAATATAATTCAATAATTTTTTTTTTCTTTGAAATGTGTTTTTTATTGAATTTTATCTGTTCCTATTAAATTTATCGCCAACCTTAAGATTATATCTCAAAACATTTTTTCTTTGCATAGAAAAATTCAAATAGATCGAATATTTTGCACCTAAATGTACTACATGAATGGAATTTTTCTAAACTAAGTACGTAAATGAATTTTACTGCGTAATAAACAAAATATAACTACCGGAAGTAGCGCCACACCATTAAAGAAAATGCACCCTGCACAATCGTTTTTATTATACGCAACTTTTCATATAACTCCATGTCGTTTTATATGGGAACGCTGTGGGTAGTATTTTATGGCCTTTTCATTATTTCAGGTCTTCGCCTAGCAGAACTTCATGAATTATACCATTTTAAGAGGTATTAATTCTCTTTTCATATCATGCAACCTCGAGCCTGAAGATAGAAGATTATTGTGCATTAATATTAGTATTTTCATTATTATTATTATCAACAGTACTGTTATTATTATGACGTTTATTCATCATAAAAGGTGATGATTTTATAATACGTTAGATAACTGCAAACTTAAAATTTCCCATACTGAAGATACTGACACATACATACTGAGAATACAACTTTCTAAATCTACTGGAACAACTTTGTGTCGCACGCTTTGAGGGAGCTATGGAGTTACTCAGGCACCTCGCCCTTGACACCATAAACTTGCTAAAACAACAATCATTTTTCCAAGCTCCATAATGCCTTTATTTCCCCAGCAAGTGAAGCATACTTCCCTAGTTTTTCGGCATACTTCTGTTGTATATTGACAGGTGCTGTCCCTACGTATTTGACCATATCAATGTAAATTATATCAGGACGATTCGCCTCAGGTCCATATTTATAGTAGAGTATCTTATCAACCATATTTCCAATTCAAATTGCTAATATACCACGCAGAATTTTGGCAACATTGTTATGCCTCACAAAGTAATCTCTTAAGGCTTAAACAGGACACCAACCTAAAACGTTATTGTTACTGTTATCCCATTATTATTATCTTTTTTAGTTTTTTCTTTTCTGCTCCACCCCGTCATCTTACCCAGACAATGGCTCCAAGGTGTAATGAAAATCATTCTCGGAGGTCCTCACGCGGAGGCTAGACAGACCGCGTGGTAACAAACAAGTCTGCGCCCCGCCGTGCCTACCTAGCCCCTCTCGTGCTTTTTTTAGTTTTATTTCGTATTTTATTCAATATCTCGCACAATAAATGGAATATTTCATACAATTATGAATGTTTCGTATAATTATTTTTTAAAGATTATTATTACCATTGTTAGTATTTTTTTAGTGTGCTGACGACCCAACCTCAGGAGCCTTTAGTGTATAAATTAAATATGTATGTGATTTTGAATTCATAACTCTTACATGCTACATAATTTTGATGTGATCCTTTTTTTTTTTGATTGCAGTGATGTCCAGGGTTCGGGCACACAATTGCTCCATGCAACAATTCCAATTCTGCATGAGCGCTTTGGAGAACGTCACTGATACCGGACTAACATTTGCTACGAACAAAGCTGAACTGGATAAGATGTGCCCGTAAGTAAATTTAACTTTATTTTAATTAGGTCGACTCTGAAACTTTCGAAAAACCAACATCACTTGAGAAAATAAAACTAAACATTTTCGCTAACACCATACCCAAACAAATTCGTTCATCAAAATAACAATGTCCGTCATTCCAAACATCTAAACCACAAACCACTCCGCATGACCTCCAATAATAACAAGAGGCGATGGCTATCTCCCGTTAACTACCGCGGAAAAAAACGTCGAAATCCGGGGAAAATTTTCCGATTCGGAAAAGATTACATGTCGATGATTTATGTGGCGCAGTAGATGGCGCACCAATTTAAAACAGATTACTGAACGAATTAGACCGCGTAATATATTCGTGAATGGGGAAGTCAATGAAGGAAAAGTGAAAGGGCACACGCTATTAGAATGGAGTTTTGGTCAACAGAGACGTTAATTGGTTTCTGTCAAAGTCAATGGTTGATGAAAATTGTTAATAAATTATCTGTTTATGTTTCTTTTCTTCACCAGTTTATCAACAAAATGACGTTAGGGCTGGTTGGTTTTGAAAATGCGATTTTTAAATACTAAAATTAATATGTGAACATTTTCATTTAAATCGAAATGGATGTAAGCATATTAAAATAAAATTTATTGTCCTGAGTTAGGCAAGCATCTGTCCTGCAAATCTTACAATTATCTTCTACTATCCTATTCTTCATTGCAGCCCAAACTTTAGTCATTATATTCTTTTATTGGGTTGTAAACACTGTTTGATATACAAAATGTGACGGGATCAATCTCCTGGCGTGTATTGCACGTTATTGTGTTCTCTCATTTTAACTTGTTTTGTTAATTGTTATTTCTTTATTTTATCGAACTTTCTTGAAATTAATTAATTATGGTAAGTTTGTTTAAATGTGTTAATTTTTGATAGATAATATGTCTAATACTAATAAACAAAATTTCATACATTAACATTTTTTTAATCATAATGCTCTTTTAATAATAAATGTTCAAAATTGCCGTCTGGAGATCTTGGAGGCCAACTAAATAGGATCACCGCGACCAATCCAAAGCCCTGGAAATCTATCGTCCAAATATTGTTTGGCTTGACGAGCGAAATGTGCAGGAGCTCCATCATGCTGACAATACATTTGCATTCTGATGTCTAGAGAAACATGCTCTAGTAGTCCTTTGCAATTCATTTGTAAAAAACTGTAAGTAGTGCTCTTCTGTCAAGCGATTCTCCAAAATAAAAGAGCCGAATTAAAATAATTATGGACCATACCACACCACACGTTTACCATATTTGCATATTCTAAATTTGAATAACAGCGTGCTATTTTGTAACAAAATAATGTACAAACTCGAAAATAAACGTTAAACAACTGTCACAATAAACTGATACTGACACATATCAAAAGAACAAAATTATTAAAATGATTTTAAGCCTCGAAAGGATTGATTCAGTTAGCCGATGCGTCATATGTGATAAGAAAAAACGTTTAATGTCGAACGTACCTGACTTTGTTTTACATGGGTAACCAATGCAAGGATATTTTTATTTTATTTAAGACGTATTAACTCCAAATCATGCGAAAATTTGGACCATTTAGAAGGATGCTAGTTATTTTTTTAATTACGCTATAGCTTGAAAACAAATGAAAATCGTATAAGAACATAGTTTTTTTACATTATTTTCATGTGTACAATACATTACTGAAGTTTGGTGCGTTCCTTCCGACTCACCCTGTATATTTAATCAAGTATTCGTTATAAATATTTATTACTCATAGAGGTTCTTCGTAAAAGTAAGTTAAAAAAATTAATTATTAATTATAAAATAAACAAACATTATAAAAACACGCTATATATTAGGTTATTTGCAAATCTCGCTGTTTGCCCTAAAGGAAATTGAAAGAATTGAAAACAGCGGCCAACAACTACCTTTGAATCTTTAAAATATCAAAAAGATTCAAAAAATTTTGAGTAATTAATTTGGCCACATACATCGCTGCTTCTGGATATCAAAAAAAAAGTTTCTCTATACTGCTCCTTTTATCTTCCAATTACTATTAAAAATTAAATAACCTTGATTAAGACTAATTTTCCACTAACCTGCTATCCGCTTGCGACTATGAATGACGCGATTCTAATATGCGACAAAATGAAGAAATGCACGTATTTATTTGGCCCATCATCTATAACGTAAACGAAAACACCAACTTTGGATATATGTTATGCTAACAGAATGTTCAGTAAAGAGAGCATTTCATACATTCTATTTTATTATACTGTGTTAGTAAGTTCCGTAGTAAAGCGAACCGCTAAAATATATGGACAATGTTGCAACATTTACCCGCTATGAGAGTATATGGTAGGGAGCCGCGCGAAGCGAATCTACGTATCAGTAAGGCTCCAATCGCCGTCAGGAGAGGATTGCGATAGACTCTAGCCATGCATTATACCCGTAGTTTATTTCTTTAATTGATCATCCTTGCCTTTCTCGATCTTTTCTCCTTGATTATTTTTGATTTGATTTATTTGTGTCTCGAAATTATATTATAGAATAGTTTTCTTTTTAATTATGTTCTTATAAACTAAGAAGTCGTCAAATGGTACTACGGTAGAGGCAGTACTGCAAATGACTGCTTATTTGAACGTTTATTATAATAATACGTTCAACTGAATTTTTATACATACAAATACGATTCATTTTACCATAAAATTCCATTAATTAGATTTAGAAAACATGTAAGCCTTTGCTATACGCTTATTATCATTTGAACATTTAATATATCGGATATTTGGAAATGAAAAGATGTTATCTAGTTATTTTATAATGAGAGGTTCTATTTATTTTTAGAATTCACCATTTTCCTTTTAAAATAATGACGTTTCCTTTGCTTGATATACGACAATAGTATTTATTTTGAAATAATCAACGATTAAAGTTCATCAACAGGGCAAAAATCAAATAAGATGTATTACGTATGCTAGGCGACTGAGTTGCGAGTGTGTGCGCTTGTCTAGGGGCACTGAGGAGCGGAGGGGACGTTCCTAGCACAAGCGACAACATTATTCACTGTATGTATGGGACTCGCGCCTATAAATGAATCCTTACCTACCCTAGTATATTGAGTTGGAGATTAGAGTAATCGAATTAATTTTCAGTACCTATCTGCTTACTCGTAGTAAAAATGTCCGTTAAAAGTAAGATATTTCGTAAATATCACTGTGAACAATTCAAGAGATAGGCTGCGCGCGGCTAGCCGCCTAGTCGGCATTAGAATTTTATCCATAACAGCAGTGCACGACTTTTTGAATTGCATGTTGTTTTACAGTCGCAGCGAGTTGTAAGTCGCGGTCGCGGATGATGATGGATTACATCAATATGAACTCAATGGTGGTCCTTATTTACAAGTTATTACGTTATTTTATGCAGGACCCTCTCAGTTAGTTGACTTATATAAATAAATGACTCCTGCATATTTTAAAACTAATCAATCAAGAACAGCTCGTGCCCCACCCGGCTCAAAAGTACCATAAAACAGTTACATACGTGTTGTCGTGAGCAATCCCAGCGTGAGCTCTATTTCCTCCTTTTGAGAATGTCAGAACAAGTTCGACAACTCGTTCGATAACAGGACAAATGGCTATTTTGATTTAACTTGATCCGACAACACTGCATAGAAGTTTAATAATGGTGTATTCATTCCGAGCTGAAGCGACGCGACTGAGTGTCCAAGCCGTAAACTTACTTTACGGAAACAACAATTATTTAATTTAGTTATTATGTTTTTCAATATGTTTTTTACATAAATATATCGCGAAATCCATTGTTTCTTGTTGATTCGAAAAAGAAATTTACAAGTGCCAAATTGCCATCTAGTACAATATGCGCGAATATTTTAAATCATAAAACTGTATGATACTATCCAAGCCGGGCGCAAAGACAGGAAATCGAAAACCCAACAGTCCGAACAACAGTTGATACAAACTGGTATATTTCCACATTTGTCTCGGTGAAGGTTGTTCGCTGTGATGAAAAAATGTTCTTATATTTCGAGAAAGACCATTCAACATCTACGGAGATTACACAGGCATAATTAAAATAATCCTTACAGTTAGTTAATAAATCTACATATGCACCACCACACATTTGTCTTAATCTCGTATAATCGATTTTTTTTAAATACTGTCGAACTTTGCTATAACGCGACCGTTTTTGCGTCATTTATACTGTGTAGCAATGTATTAACTTCGTCCACAATTTGCACTGATTCTACTAACGATAACCCAGTATTTTGCAATTTTTCTATTGTTGCTAATACTTTTTCAATCTGTTTCAACAGAAGTATCTAGAAATCCTTTCTGGCTCTCCTTAATAGCAGTAGCTTCGAATTGTAAAATCACAGATTTTACTTCTTGGAAATGTCCAGAATAATAAAAAGGCGCTTGCAACCTTGTTCCCCAACGCGTAAGAATCGGCTGTGGTGGTTCGCGAATACCGGGACAAAGCCTGTGAAATGCTCGAATCCGTTTGGGGGATTTGAGAAACACTTTTTTTGTATTTGCTATTAATACATCTACCTTTCGGCAACATTCTCGAATAGTTTGTGCCACAAGATGTAAAGCATGAACTTTACACATAACAACGTAAAAGTGCCTCACAATTTTCTTTAAGAGAACGGCTTACCCTACACATTATCGCTGTTCCATCGCACATAAACATCAACAGTTGACTAGTTGATGAGAAACTGATGCAATAAATCAATAATTTCATTCGTTGAGGTAGCTCATGCCGATTCATCTGCATACAGACGTCGCGTCGTGGGCGCGGCAACCTTACTTCTAACCTGGCGCTAAGCTCTCTGTGCCCGGCCTACTTATGACAGTGCCTTCCTAGTAATAGATGAATCTGCAATATTCTGGAAAAAAGCTCGCATACCCACTCAAGATCTTGCACCAATTCTTAACATGCAATACAACCACGCAACAATATATAGGATATCTCGTTAAAAAAAGGAAGTATCTGAAAAGTCATCATTTTGTGGACATCCTGTATAATTATCAGTATCACCTTTGTATGCACTATTTAATAGCAAGTACAGCCAGTATAACCGTTTTCTAAAATTCCGACAAGTGAGCGTATCGTACGTTGTTTCGTCTTTATTGTAATACCCTGTATAAGTATACTCGCACCAGTCGAAGGAGATCATTAAATGGTATAAGTCCGCTGTTGATATTTTTTCTATCTTGAACTGTTCAAAACTTATTTTAGAAAACGAAATTTGGGGCGAATTTCAAGGGTAAATTTTACCCCTTAAATATGCAGCACTGCAGCAGCGGAGGGTACCGTTGAGCAACACTCGATGGGGACTACAAACTGACAAAGTGTCATTAAAATCGGCGATTAACACTTCAGGTACTTCCCTTGTTAGTGAAAAATAGGTCTAAATAATTATATTGTAAAATTATTATCAAATAGCAAGTTTTTATTTATTTTCTTTTTTTGTAAAAACTCGATATCCGAATGGTAAACTGGTTTCTGAAATTGATATAATAACACTACATTTTAAAAGTATAACGCAAAGCTATGCGGAAACGCACGTGCACAATTTCGATAGTCTTAATATTTCCCTGCTTCCACTTCACAATAATGATTCAGCTAATATTCAAGAAAAAGATAAAGGATATCTGTCATATCTTACACCTTATACAATTTTTTATCAAAGCCTTGAAAGCGTATTGCATACATAACGTACATATACATATCCGTGTCCACAGATTTATATTCACATTTAGCACATAAGGGTGTTTCGCGTACGATACGTGCGTATAAGTTTTATTGCTGTAAAAAAAAAACGTATGCGAACATAAAATTCTTTACCTATAAAACTCGCAAAGTTCACGCGGACACACTTTCGAGGGCTCCAAACCATCGTAACTTCACATGCAACTCGCATAAAAGGATTGCGATCGGCTGTACGATTGGATCTCACAAATCGACGTCGTAATTTTTCTCCGCGTTCCGCAGGCGAACACCTTTCCGAGGTTCATTTATCGCACGCTAATGCACGCGAAAGAAAAACAAAAGCTCACGAGCACGTTTTCTTAACTATGCGAGACGTGTACTTTGAGAACTATAGAATATGCGATGTGGTATTAAAACCAGACCAAAAAGTGCATTGTTCCTTTAATGACAGTTCTTTTGATAGGAATCTGTATAACCCTATGAAAATACCAGAATATTTTTAGAAATCAAATCAGTCTCTTTATTGGAAAAAAAAATTATCATTCTAAAATCTTTGCCGCTATATTTCTTTGGAATAAATGTAGAATAAAGTGAAAATGCCTACAAAAGGCCTGGGATTTTAATCAGCAATTGACGAGCCTACACGGACTAGTCCGTCTGACTAAGCATTTTTAGAATAATACTTCAAACGAGGTAATATCTCTGCGCGGCATAGGCATGCGCTTCCTTCAGTATGTACAATACCAAAAAATAAGTAATAAATCGAATAATAATAACAGAAGCAATCAAGAATTGTAATATCTGAAACACTCACCCTCTTAAGCAGCTCTATCAAGTAGGTTAGCGGGTTGCATCGAAATTACCGAACATTATCAGTACTATCGCCTACTGAATAAGAGTCGTAAAAAGTTTACATCATTAGATATGTTTCCACAGTTGTCTCGTTGAACGATGTTCGCCGTGGTGAAAAAAATGTTTATATTTTGAAAACGATCGTCCGACATCTACGGATGTAATACGTGCATGATTAAAACACTCTTTGAATTCAGATAATGGATTAGTCTATGCATCATCACAAATTTGTTTTAATATGATAAAATCGAAATCTTTCTTTAACGCACTCTCGAACTTTTCTAAAACGCGATTATATTTTACGTCATGTATAGTGCGTAGCAGCGTATGCACTTCGTCCACTATTTGCAGTGACTCCACTAACGACAACGCTCTATTTTCTAACTGCTCTATTGCGTCATGTAATCCTTTATACTTATTACGAATAGTTTGTATCTCTGTTTCAACGGAAATATCATGAAATTTTCTCTGGTTCTCCTTAATAGCTGCAGCTTCGGCAGGATTAATTGTAAAATAACAGCTTTTACTTGCTTGAAATATTCAGCATAATAAAGAGTTGCCTGCAACCATGTTCCCCAATGTATAAGAATCGGCTGTGGTGGTTCACAAATACCAGGACATTGTGCATGAAATTACCGAAGATGTTTTGGAGATTTTAGAAACACTTTTTTTTTGTACTTGCTATTAATACATCTACTTCGGGTGAACATTGTCGATTAGTTTCTGCCACAAGATGTAAAGCATGTACTTTACACGTAACATGTAAACACTTGCAACCGTGTTCAAGAAAAAAACGCATTGTCGCGGCACCATCGCTCATAAATATCAACACTTGACGTTGTGAGACTTGAAAGTTTCCTAACGTGCTAAATATCACCCTCATAATTGTTGCACCAGTACACTTTTCCCGTCTTTTGCTGGCTTGTAATAGTGGAAATGTCGCTTTATGAGGGTCCAATACACGTACTATAACATTTAGAATAGAATTTCTTTTACAATCTGTTGTCTCGTCAACGCATAATCAAAACAACTGATTTTTTAATGTAGATTTGATTTTCTTTTATAAATACTACAACACAATAAAACACTTTCTTAATTCGTTATAATATTCCTTTTATTTAAACGTCAAAGTAATTACACATTTTTACAGGTATAGAGCACCTATATCTCCAATATTTTCCGGAAAGTTGGCTACATATATAAGTGTTCTTTTGTTTGAAATGAACTAAGCGTATATTAGGTATCGCGTGAAGTTAGATTTCAACGTCAGCGATAGTTCCTCCCCTCAAATTATACGATTTTTTACGAGTTTGTTTTATTAAAACGTGCGCTGTCGTAACGGTTATTTCATGTTTTTCGTGAAAGGATTGTTGGATCGCGTTCGAGGAATTGAGTCGTTTCGTTGGTATAGTTTCCCTTTTCAAAATTAACACTACCGTTTCGACCTCAAGTTCCAACTTGTTACAGATTTAAAACCTCAAAACTTCCATTACATCATTTTTAGAGCTTTCAGAATGTTTCTCTAATCCGTATATCGATCTTGTGCAGAAATATTTGCATCGTCATTTCCATTTTTCGTAAAAACGGAAGCTATCTCTAGAATTTCGGTCTACAACAAACTTAGCGTTAGAAACTTCAGTGACAAGGGTCAGCACTAAAGATTTAATGCTGTAAACTTTAACAACATTAAGTTAAACAGATTCCATTATGTAAGACAACAAATATGTATTTTGGAGCGGTTAGTTCGAGTGTACTGCAGAACGAATAACTCTAGAATAAACTCAGAAAGCAAACAGATTATTTATTCACAAGATTGCTTACTATGTCCTAAAAATGTCGAAAGAGCAAGTTTAATTTCTTATTAAACACCTACATTTTATAGATTAATATTTCTTTTGTTCATAGCAAGCTATTTGGTTAAGAACGGCTTCTTTATGACACCTTAAAAAATAACACATATTGAAACCAGCGTTAAGTGTTTCAGTGTAATGTTATGTTCTCCTGGTTTGAAGAACAATGCCGCTAGTCGTCCGCTTCGATGTATCTTCCTTATGAAGAGGGAGGACCAATTGCTTATGTTTAGATGTATGTAATTCTTGTATATTTGCTCGCTTACTTAGTAGCTTTCTAAATTAAACACAGTACGTAGTTATAACAAATAAATATATTAAAACAGTTCCCTTGTTAGGAAACAAAATAAAACGTGCTATTTCTCATAAAAATATGCAAATACATAAATATTGTATATATTAATTGCATAAATCGGTTCCTTTTCGTGTAAATGTGCAATATTAGGGCCACCACCAAACCCTACCGGAGCCTGAGCGTCTGGTCGGGCGACAGCAGCAAATAGCCGATCACTACCGCAAAAAATTGCTATACAACTCACGGCTACCCAGACGCCCCCGTTATATCATGTATTTATTTGATACACCACCTCTAGTATCTATTGCTCCTGCTGCTGTTCCCTACAGAAGTGAGAAAGATAAAAACCAAAAATTGTGCGATGAATAAACGCTAAGTTATGCGTAAGCGAAGGAGCGACAAATGACAATAGTGGTATTATATTTTCTTCCTCGGCGGCAATTGCTATATCTAGCGCTCGTTTCTAATACATACGCTAGCAGTGGCTCCTTCTTAAGCCTGTTTCACACGAAGCAATTTATTGTTTAATTAATCGAACAAGTTGATTTTATCGTACCGTGTAAAACAGCAAAAATCGGTACGATTTCTTGAACAATTTATTGTACGAGTAATTGAATTGAATAGAACATGCTCTATTTTTACCACGATTTTCCGACGATTTTTCACTAACGTAGCTGTTTTAATACCAACCCAGTAACAGAAAAGTACCTACGGTTTGTTTAGTGTAAAGCTGGGTATTCCTACCAATTTCTCGGTCAAGAACTTGTTTGATTAATTGACCAATATATCGCGTTGAAGATTTTGAAATATCTGCGTACATTAAAAAAAATGAAATCAATTTTTACATGAAATTCGTATATGTAAAAGTTTCAATGAATCTAAGCATGAAATATATGAATTTATACAAAATAAAATAAATGATTTACAAATAAGACACATCAAATATTGAATTTCTAGAATAAGGGAAAAACAAAATGTTGAATTTGCAAATTAACAACAAAATGATATTGTGTCTTTAAATCTCGCTCTTCATACATAAAAATATATACATTGCCTTGCAATCCGAAAAAGAAACCTTATTTTAGGCATTAGAATAAATGCCTGTTAATTCCATGGTTTGATTGATCAAAGACGCTTTTCATTTTTCAACCCCCTTAAGATCTTTCTCCCAAATTTAAAAACGTCAAAGTCTACAAATACTTTTCTCAGAATAGCAAGTCTGATGACCAAGGCAATTGTTAATTAATTGTTGCTTACCGGCTTGCATATTATTAAAAAACATTTATCAAAATTCCCTTTTCTGTATAAAAAGCTTCAAGAGACTCGTTCTATTCTTTGAAATAAAAAATAGTGTAATAAGAGTATATAAATAATGTCGCGATCAATACCCTGTCTGCATATGAAACAAACATCTCACCAAAACATGTCTAAACTTCTCTAAATTCCTAGAGCTTCGTATCGTAGTCTAATTAATAATTTAATAAAGTTTATGATCATTTTTAAACTTTAGAATCGCCGTTAGGTTTCTCGGAACTCATAAACTCCCTTAATTACATAAAATCTTACTCGAAACTTTCCACTGAAAGAAATAAAACGATGAAATATTACTAACTTATTTATTGTTTGTCTCTCTCTGACCCTTATTATCTTTTTCTAACAAGTAGTATATTAACATAAACTACAACAAATTTGCACTTGAAAATTTGAAGTTATGCAGCAGTGTGTTGCTTTACCTCTTATTCTCATGACTGCCTCCATTCTCCTTGAAATTCTGTAAAAGTATAAATTCTTTGAGGGCCGTGCGTATCATTGTATTACCCTTCGTTCAATGCAATTCCATACATTTTCGATGGATGGACAGTATCTTTTGTTTTGGCGGTAATTTAATATCACAATTTCCCTAATTTTTTGTTAATACAATTAAGGTAAAACTATATTTATTCAACTTGTATTCACTGCATTAAAAGGCTTTTCACATTAGGTACTAAAAAAGTTTCTGGACCATATTGTATAGTATTTCATTTCATAATTTTTTATTGTTACAATCTTCCTTTTTCGTTTGCCTATTCAATCATACGTTTGAGCATCAGGGAGGCTAGTAGCTTCACTTCTTGCATTTTAAATTGATCAGTGACAGTGTCTTTCATGCTTTTTTTTTTAATTTTTTTTTTTTAATTTGTTTACAACAAAGCTATACTATACATACTAGTTAGTTGTTTTATTATGTTATGTACATTACTAAGGAATGTGGCGAAATGGGCGTTGATCTCGGACACCTTCAACGCAATGCAATTTATTCTATAAAATGATACCAGTTTCAATAAACAGAAATTCTTAAAATATGATCCTTTAAGAAATTACAGTAATTTTCTGGCAACCCCGGCAATGTATATGGGTTATAGGTACGGTACATTTTTCAAATTAAGTGCTTTAGAATTTCCTACGCGCCGTAAAGTATTTTAAACATTTCTCGCCCCTTTCTCATCTATTAAACCCGTCACGCGATTATGAAAAATTTTAAATATAAGTAGTACCTTCTCCCTATAAAGCAAAACGATAATACAATTTCACGCTCCATATGCGAAGGACTTGTTCATTATTCTCGATACAAATATCTTCGCTTCCCTAGAACGCCGTGCGCCAGCCAAACCCGGACGCCCTCCAAGTTATGGCTTTGTGCGGAACTTCCGTTCGAGAACGGCGAAGAGGAAATTCCGACAAATCTTCGCATTAAAATCGGGCCAAGAGTCTCGCGATATCGTCCGCTCTCGTCGTACGTATACGGCCAAGAACGCATCGACAGGCGACGATGCGATGTTCGCTACCAGGCGGCTCCACCAGGAATAAATTAGAACGCGAATGCCAGCCGTTAAACGGAACGACTCGGATGCCTCCTAGCGGCGGCGGTTACCATCGATAAAGCGGGAGCGCTATGATTTCTAGAGCTGCGATTCTTGTCCGGCTAACAGGTCCGTATTGAAGGGTTAACATTATTCTTTGACAAACGAACAAATGTATATCGACTTTAATAATATTACACCACAACAAAATAAGTACTTCTTTGGTAAAAAACCACTTACAAAAACAAATAAAACGTATCTTATGAGCATTTAAAAAAATAATAATACCCTGTATTGTTACTACAGAATTGTAATAAAACAAGGTATACAGGGCGCCCGGATTTCGTAGGGACAACATGGATAACTTTTGAAAAAAATTAGATTACCTTTTTACAGACTGAAATCGCTAGTGTCATGATCACAAAAAACTTTGCTTTTGTTTATCAAGTTATCTGTGAAATTATGTTCGAAAACAAAATACACGCATATCATACTTGCCTGTCAGTGTTGTTCATCAGTGTCAGTGTTACGAATTCAGTTAATAATGCAAAATTTTGAAAAATATGATTTGTTTTGTACGTGCAACTTACACGTCAAACATACGGGGCTCAATGTCCAGAAAGGCGTATGCTTGATCGTAAAATAGCAATTGAAAAACACTAACAAAGTCGGTATTGAAGATGATGGTTTAAAAGAATAGTATAATTGACAATCGTCCGCGTAGAAATGAGCCCTTGCGTAATAAAGATGTTGCATTGCCGAATTATAGAACGAGAATAAAATTGGGCTTAAAATTGAGCCTTCGTAGAATTGACAACGGCGACGAAGTCACGCCGTTTAGTTTCAAATTTCTTTGAATTAAATGCCACGAATTATTGTGTTTAGCATACCCTGAATTCGGTTCTGTTAGTCAGATAAGGATTCACATGAGTTCTCCCTTCCCGTTACCGAATATTATTTCCGGATTCGAGCGGTCTTGGCCGCTCTTAGAATTTGGAATCCACGCTGGTAGGCGGAAGACCAACCTAGGGCTCGTGTTCTCCGCTAACTATTTGATTTTGGGAAGTTAAATCTAGTTTGTACGTTAAGCAGATGGCGAATTAGAATAAACTGGATGATAGATAATACGCGCAAAATGCAGTGATGGAGTATAATTAACTCCAACAACGTCTATATTGAGAAAGTAATAATATTGTTGAGCGCACCGTTGTACTGTTAATGTATTTATCTTGAAGAGCTCTATGCTCACAAAGTACTTGAAATAGGGCATCAGCTATTTGTAGATTTTATGTAAATGAACCAACGTTTCGGTGGTAAATATATGGTTACCTTCAAATTTACTCTCGAAGAAAATGTTTCAGAAATTGCCGTATATAGCTTCCATCTTTTGTAATTGAAGAAACCTTTATGATTCCGTATTATACAAGGGTGATTCGTAAAGTAAGTCCTGTTTGGTTATTAAAAAAAGAACACTAATACATGAAGAGGTTTTTATTATATACAACTTAAAGCTACTACTTTCAGCTATTTTTCTACATAGTTGCCATTAAGATTGAGACTAGTTTTTTAATGCCCTCTTCATAGAACTCTGCCGCCTGCGAATCAAGCCACATTGTAACATTGTCCTGCTCATCGCTCTCAAATCGTTGTGATCCAAGCCATTTCTTTATGTTAAAGAAGAGATGGTAATCGCTAGGAACCAAGTCAGGGCTATAAGGAGGATGCTCGAACACTTACAACAGAATCTATCTTACAACAGAAGGACCGGGACCACTATATTTCGTTAACGGAACAATGGAACAAAAACAATATAAAAAAGTTTTACAACTCAATATACTTTCATGCAAGATAATGCACCGTGTCATAAGGCAAGAAGTGATATGTGATACCTTGAATCTAAAAATCTGCGTATACTACCTTGGCCAGGCAATTCACCAGATATAAACCCAATTAAAAATGTGTGGAACGTCTTGAAAAACAGTAAGTACACGAAGCTCAACTACAAAGGAAGAATTACAACAACATATTGAAGATATATAGCATAATCGAGACAAAATTTAAAAAAAAAAAACAATAAAAAACTGCATTGGTAGGATGCCAAAAGGGATTGAGGAAATAATAAAACATAGTGGAAGAACAAGCAAATATTGGTAAATAAATGTTCAAATTATACTTACTTGCATGTTATATGTAGAGCAACGCAAACTCCGCTGAAAGCCAGTGGCTGACGCATAAAAGTTTACACAAAATAAACACGGCCGGGACAATTCGGTATAAGCGTCAGTATAACTGCGACTCGAAAGCCGATCTGTTGTGTATGCATCTACGCTGTCGTATACTATATCGTAGTTCTACGTTTGTTTTGAAAATGTTTCTACGTCGCGAAAACGACCAAAGTTGGACACAATAAGAGAATTTATTGCAGAAATGTCTGATTTAAAGTGTGATGTCGCTAAAATTCAATGTGTAGTGTGTAAAATAGATTTAATGTGTTGGTCGAAAAGTGATTGTCTACGGCACGTAAATAGTACAGGGCATGTTTCAAAAAAAAATTTCACATGAGATTATGACAAATTTAAATT
This sequence comes from Dynastes maya, assembly GCA_029619315.2. Taxonomy (NCBI): domain Eukaryota; kingdom Metazoa; phylum Arthropoda; class Insecta; order Coleoptera; family Scarabaeidae; genus Dynastes; species Dynastes maya. The sequence continues at coordinate 39,660,731 of JAROYE020000006.1, read as the reverse complement.
TAATTTGTGTTACCTTTATTGCATGTAATTTACCGTTTCATTTACTAAGGAAGAAAGCATACGTCTCGTTTTGGAATGAATATTCGGACTTTAAGTTACCAAGTGAGAGAACATTACAGAGAGTTGTGCCGTCTGCTCGTGAGCATGTCGAGAATAGAATTAAATCGGAGTTGCAAGATAAAAAACTGTGGTTATGTGTGGACGAAACAACAGATCGTAAAAACATTCTGTGGTTAATGTAATGGTACGCACAATGGAACCACATCGACCGTCACCCTCAATTTTACTAGCTTCTAGACGAATACAACAATGCACTGCCGAAGTAATTTCAACGTTGGTGTTAAATACATTGGAAAAGTTTGAACTTTCAACAAATCAACTGTTGATGTTTATGAGTGATGGTGCCGCAAACATGCTTGCTGTAGGTCGATCTCTTAAAAAACATTGTGCTAACTTGTTGCATATTACATGTAAAATTCATACTCTCAGTCTCGTAGCAGATAGTATCAGAAAATGTTATCCCGAGGTAAACGCTCTAATGGCACATACAAAAGCTGTGTTTGTAAAATCCCCAAAACGTATTCGGGAATTTCATAGACTATGCCCCGGTATTCCTGAACCACCAAACCTATTCTTACTCGTTGGGGAACATGGTTAGAGGCTGCATTTTATTATCTTAAATATTCTGAGAATATAAAGAACGTGATTTTAGAATTCGACCCAAAGGAAGCTACGGCTGTCAAGGTAAGCCGCTTGAAATTTCAGGATAGTCAAGTTAAAATAGATTTGGAAATTATTCAGAATAATTACGTGGGACTAGCGGATGCGATAGAAAAACTAATTCTTCGGTGTCGTTAGTGGAATCTTTGCAAATAGTGCAACATGTTCACGCACAGCTATGCGCGATAGAAGACGAAAGAAATGTTTGTGTTTTAGAAAGGTTTGAAAGTGTTTTAGATAAAGACTCTGATTTTGGCACATTAAGACAAATTTGTGAAGGTGCGTCAACAGAACCGTTAAGTTATTTGAAAGATTATTTTACTTACGCAAATATAACGTCACTAGATGTAGAACGTTCGTTTTCGACATACAAAAACACGTTTTCTTCACGCCGCACTCACTTTGCCCAAACAACTTTGGAAACATATCTAATGTTACAAATATTAAATAGACATTATCCACTTTATGATTTCACAGAGGACTCTTAAAACGGTAAGTGTTTGAGCACGTATCACATTTAATTTATTTTGTGTAAAATTTTATGCGTCCGCCACTGGCTTTCAGCGCAGTTGCGTTGCTCTAGTTATATGTAATTAAATAATAATATTGCCAACATTACCAACTGTTTTTTTTTAATTTCACCTCAAAACCATCATATTTTTGAGTGGTCCTAATTCCATGACCAGGGATTGTAGATAATTTAAAAAATGCTCCCGTGTCCTATTGGTAACTTTTATAACTTAAAATGGCGATTGCTATTTATTGTTATATTAGGAATTAAATAAATCAACGTTATTCATTTATCTAAAGAGAAACATCAGTGTATTTAGAAAAGCATCATATAAAAAATTATATTTTCATGATATTTTAAAATATCTATAAGCATACATTTTTACTTGCTGCTTGGATATAAGTTTAAGGAAATGCAGTAGCTTTCACCGCGACAGTAATCCCATTTATATTTATGTTGTGCATACGTCAGGGAGTTAACTAGTTCTCAAACAAGCATAGCACAGAAGATGCTCTGGCTTGGTTATGGCCTTAAAACCTGATACATTATTTAAGTTGGATTTGAGTATATTCCGAGCATCAGACTCGAATTCCACGTTATATTTGGAGATTCGAAAACCATAAACTATGGTCGAAACCGCATGCCGAAACTTAAAACCGGCCTATTCAATTGTAAGTGTAATTTCAAAAGTTAGTTGCATAGAGCTCCTTTTATCTAAGTCATATTTCAAAACATTAATGCTGAATTTCAGCAGAAAACTACCGCGCTATAGAATGCATACAAACAAATTAGATTTTCACGCGTGCGACAACGCTGACATTATAAACAAATGCACCAACCCGTACTCTTATTTGCAAAACTCAGTCAGCATCCGGTTATCTTCAGACTAATGAGCTCTTTTTGCCGCGGGTGTTTGCTGCATACACCTACGGTGTACGGAACGACCTCCGCCAAGGGAAATGCTCGGAAAGGGTGAGATTCGACGCTGTAACCGGTAAAGTGCGAGGAAATTTCGTTGCTCTTTACCAAATAGGGATGTTAGCCGGGGGTAATGAAAAAGCCTGATGATGCCTCCACCGACATCGCGTACAAGTTTTACTTTGGACCTCTTTTTTTTTCAATTTTTTACTTGCCGCCTCAACGGCTACCACCACCCAGTTGCTATATTCGTTTAACCACCGCCAGACGGGGACTATTTATATAAGCGAGTTTGCTTTTATCTCACCGCTAATGGATAAATTTTGTAATTTCTGCGATTAGCGAATTGGTGGCAATTAAAACGAAATAAAAAGAATGTTTCTACACCGCAAAGCTTTTTCTTTAATTTAAATGGTAATTAAGCGTTATTGCCCAGTTTAAAACCGACACCTAAGTGGGTATATATAGGTTTGTTTTACCATAAAGCGTTCCAATTTATCATTTTGACGAAATGCAAAGCTTGTGTTTGGAAATGGAATAAATAGAATTAAGCTAAAATCTCCATAAATGTATTGCATTAAAACCTTAACTTTGTAACTATAACCATACTGTCAAAAAATTTAATCGAGGGTCATCACGGCATCACCATGGTTCTTAACGATGTTCTCCATAAGCTGTCCTTGGGAACCTGGAGGCGGGCAAAAATCTCCGGCAATCCCCTGGTGACGAGGAAGGACAACCCGCGTAGTAGCGGCTGCACTGATTTCCATCTTTAAAAAGTGGCCTTATAAACTACATTGCAGACCAACATCAGTCGGTGGGAGGGATTCCTACTCTGAAGGTTAAGAGAGCTCAAAGAAGATGGATCTAGGGCATGAATTTAAGGATCGTTCAAAATAGTATAACGGCTCGGTGGTCTAGTGGTAGGCCCTCTTACCACTAGACCACCGAGCCTGACTGGGCAGAGTTTGGCGCTGTGTGTTCGAGTCCCGCTAGGATCAAAATTTTCTTAGCGGGTCCGGTACACTCCCGAGTCACCATTACGATTAACTACGCTTCACCCTTTACGGCGAGGGGGTGATGGTAACAAAGCCATGGAACACTTTACACACACAACTTACACACTTAAGCCTCCTGAGGTTATGACAAGCCTGAGAAGCTGAGCTTTTAGTGTCGTGGTGGCCCAACGGGGTCACACATGCAAAATCAAGCGCTTCATAACAAAAGTTATATTTATGGCTGCGTTAGCAAGGCCACGATATGATCCCCCTAGGAAGCTATACTTTAGTGGAAAAATTGGAATATGGCGGCTTATTTGTCAAGAAAAGTTCTAAAAACAGAACTAAGGGAACCTTGATAACAAAACATATTGAGTCTGTTACTGCAATAGAATGTAACAAAATGATTCTCGAAAATGTAATTCCAACAATCAAATCAAAATTTCCCATTAATCATAGGCACGGAACCATATACATACATGCTACAAGATGATGCCAAACTCCATTTCGATGGAGTGGATGAAGACCTTGTAAAAGTGTTCTGAGTTTGAAACTGGGCTATTTTTTTCAATCCTTGCAACATAGAGGTTCTCCAAATACAATCGATGAATTGGTCGAGTGCGTCCAAAAGACTTTTGATGAATTAGAGGAAGAAACGGTAGACAATGTTTTCCTAACACTGCAAACTTGTCTAGAATCAACAATGTTAGCAAAAGAAGGAAATGCATGTAAGATTCCGCATATCGGTAAAGCGAAACTTCGTCGTGAGGGGAGATTACTAACTAGTTTAGCCTGTTCCAGCCAAGTCCATATTCTCATAAAGCTATAGTTAATTAAATGTAATATTGACTTTGTGAAAGGGACTCGGAGGCAGTTGACTTGTACAAAGCAATCATTAGCGGATCATATAACCGATAGATTCTGCAGTATGGTTTTTTAGAATAAATGTGCTACCTGCAAAAACAAAAACAGAAATGTAATACATGGCAAAGTTTATAGAAAACAAAAATTCATGGAAAACAAACACCTTGTTTTTAATGCAAAAAAGCGTCCTAAAATGTGTACAGATCCCAGATACCATTTCATCCAATATTGCCCAAATATTAATTTCATGTAAGCTTGCTCTTTAAAAAAGCACTTAACTTAAAATAGAAAGCCAAAACAAAAATCAATTCGATTTTGCGTATCATATTCTAAAACATCCTGTATATTTTAGCCATCATTTGAATCAAGGACCTTTTCCTCAATATTAACTATGTCAATCGCTGACAAATATTTTTTTCTTTACAGAGATATGAAGAAAGCTGTCAGATGTATACACCACTACACGAGATCCTGCTGGAGTTTCGAACGTCACAGGCACTTCGATAAGATGTTCAGAAACACCGCTCGTATGATCCACGAATTGTGTACCAACGAACATTACCAAACTGGTAAGGAAAAACACCCTCCAAGGTCTTAATGCATGAAACTATGCATCAATTACACATTTCATTGCAGTATATTTGGAGCATTCAATGTGCATGTCAAAAGCGGCCACTGATCATACCGTTTGCTTAAAGAGGTACACCCGGGTAATGGAGGAATTGCACAAGAGTGAGCCGGAGACTCCGGATGATGCCCCTATCTCTAAAAAAAGGAGGGAAGTATCCGATGAAAGAATTCAAAGAATTTGTTGGTACGTACTTACCATTTTCTTTGATTGTATATATGTACAATGTGCGCCATGACGATCGTGGGTTAAAAGGCACGGGTTACAACTAAACTTTTAAACACCTTGCATGTTACTTATCTGTCAACCTCAGTAAAGCACGATAAAGCTCAAATGATGCTTTCGTTCAATACCTTAAACGCTCCTGAGTGGTTCTCCATACATTTTAACCAACGATCATAATACCCTATATTTAAATGTTATAATTTTAAGACTAGCACGGCAACAAATTCACTTTTATCAAACAAAATCATCTAAGATGTTCACCTTCAGCATTCGCCAAGGAATGCAGAAAACCGCGAAACGTAACTGTGAGAATTAACAGCTCTGGACTTCTATCCCGAAACCAATACCCGAGCACACTAGACACTGCACTATTATTCCACATTTAATAATGGATGTAGATATTTTCTCAAGAAAGCTGTATTTAATTGGGAAACGTCTTTTTTTTAGATTAATTTTAATCGAAATGAACAGAATACTGCGATACTTAGGAGTGCGTATCTACTACAATGTTATAAATACCGCCGCTAGAATTCCACTGACGCTGTTCAGCTACGTGCGCTCAGGCAACTGTCAAAATGACGCTCTTGCGACGCCGAATGCGACGTTTCAACGACTTATTCAATCAAATTTCTTCATTTCGATTCCCTCTCTCTATCACTTCATCGAGAATAAATGAACGGAGCTTTTTAGCTCTAGCTGTAATAGAAAAAGGACATATTTAGAAGAAAGTAATTTAATTTTGGTCTAAACACGTAGCATGTTGATATAAAGAAGGCGCGTTAAATGTCAAAATGAGAAAGATGTTTTTTTATTATCCGAAAGAGTATAAAATTTATTCACAACAAATCTCTGTGATTTATATGCAAAATCGATTTAGCGCACAATATACCATTAACACCGATCTAATAAGACGTAATTATAGACGAAACACAGAAATTGCAATTATGCCAACTTGAACGGTACGATATCGCCTTATCTAGATTGAACAAGCCCCCAATTTACCGTTTACTATCCATGCAGATTGGAATACGGCGTATTTAAAACGAAATCAAAATCGGATTAGGGCGAACGATCGCGATGGCAAGATGCTTTAACTTCGTCAACGAGCGAACGCTGCCAATTTCTTTACCGCCACACTAACACTTCCCCGAACTTTCCTCTTTGATGCCTTCGTTTTTTCCCCGAGGCGTATCAGAATCATCGTCAGGTTCAAATGATAACCGCGACGCGCGCGATTTACCGGAGGGCCCAGGAACGAGTAGACCTCGTTTGCTTATCTCTTCGCGTCTAGATGATGTATTTGTACTTAGGCCAAGTGGAACGGGCCGCTATCGTAATTGTTAACGGCTGAACACCTCCGGGAGAGGTTCGCCGAGACATTAACCCGTTTTTGAACGGCTGAAGAGTCGTCTTCGCGTAATAATAGCAACGCTACGCTGCAGAGCGTTGGAATATGTCGACTCGATGTGGAACAGTTGTAAAAGTTGCGGTAGGCACACCAACTCCTTCACGGGCGTGAAACTTTTTAGCGAGAGCCGACTGCTGATGTTATAAGCCCGTGCTCGTTGCGGGGGAAGAATTTAATCGGTATTACGACGACCGAGAAGCTGCTTCTCATTTTTGTTTTAATGTCGGACGATATTTTAGAAATAAATACCATTGTTCCGCGACGGAAATTGTGAGAGAAGCACATTATTAGACGACTTTATGCTTTAGAATTTAGTATGATGGCAAAGTTTTACTAGAAGGAACAAAAATATTCTGTCAATTTCTCTTTCAACTAAATGTTATACTTGACTCCAATAAATTATTTATTTCATTTAACACACTAAATTTTCTTTATGTACGAAGGTGGATCCGTGTTAGGAATGAAGACGCAAATTTTACAAAAAAATATTTATTTTTCTATGTAATCTCCTATTAGTTCTATATATGTATATGTACGTTTTTTTTGTTATGTTTGTCTTTTACGTCTATTCGTTTGTTTATATATTTTATTACCTTTTTTTATATATACACGATTTTATTTATTTATTTACTTATATATTTTACAATTTTATACTTTATTTATTTACGACAATGTCAATGCCTCTACAGGTCAAGGCTGAAATAAATTATTATTATTGTTAGTAATATATGCTGTAATTTATGGAGGAAGAAACATCACAAACCTAATTTGGTACCCTTTCCAATAGCTAATACGTAGTTTGTTTGCTTGCCGACTCATTATAGAAAGAATATTTCTAATCGATGTCCGTTATTTAAAGTTTGAAATAGATATTTTACATCAATTTAATTAATAAATTTTATATCCTATTGCTTCAATAATAACAATTGTTTTCCCATTCTTTCATAAAGTCGTAAATATAGAGTAATCTATCTTTTTCTACCTCAAATATAAATAAAAGCATTTAAAATTACAATCATCCAATATATTTCTGTCATAAATAACGATTCAATTTATTTTTATCGCAACCGTTACGTAAATAATAGCTAAAATAATGGCGATATCGCATTTACGGAATTTATATCAGTACTTCGCGCGGCCGTCATAGTAAAACAATATTTCATATGGGACTGAATAAAATATTATTTAATTTCAAATTTGAACGAGCAACGGCACAACGCATCATCGTTCGAACGTTTCAGTAATCAATTATGGAATTAAATTTGGCATATGATCGTCGTGTTGATTTTAAAACAAATAGTAGGATAGGCCATCAATTAATGTAGTTTTACGGCAAACCTAATAATAACGGTTTAAAATATTCTGTTTATTGTTATCCACGTTTTTTGCGCATCTGTCGAATGCAAATTGTGCGTACATTCGGAACGAAACACGATTATACAGTTTTACATTCGTTTAATATGAAATGTTAATTGTTTCTGACACGTGATAGATACTTACATTTTAAAATTTTAAATGCTGTATAGTACGCACCAATTAATTGATTTATTTAATTTGTTAACTATAAAATATATGAAAAGTTGCTAATGCAATTATTTCGAATTTTAATCTTGAATAAATATCTCGAACCCCTTTTTCAGGTAGGTAATCTCATCAAATTTAACTGCTTTGATATAATTACGTGATAGTTAAGCTACTGTTACTTATTTTCTTAGAAAAAGCTCCTGGTTAAAAATAGATTTAACTTTAGTAAGCACCATTATCAATAGACTGTGGACTTCAAGCATTTTGCAATTTTTAACGCATCTCTAAAAATCGATTTCCAAATATATCTTTATCTACAGAACCGAATGTAATTAGATTGGATGCTAAATTAGATGCTGCTATTTGTTGTGCAGAAATTTTAAGAATCTGATTTTTTTACAGCAATAAATGACTCAAAATATTTGAAACAAGTGATTTTGATTCAAAATTTTCAATTTTTTATATATCATAACCCTTTCATCAGGACACAATTAAATGAATAAAAATTATCCTTTCCTTATTGATAGTGCTGCAGTAGTGAATGAAAATATAACGAAAACTGAACTTGAAAAAAGGCAAAATTGATATTATTATTAAAAATTAAATGATGTTGGAAAACCGTTTTGAAGAACTTTCCAAACTGTTGAAAATACTTGGTACAATTATAACTTTATCAAACATTATTGCATCAATAGGTATCTTTAAATACCAGCGTGGTAAAAATTCACGGCGGAACGCTCTTCCCATTGTATGTATATAACGAGACAACCTCATCAAATTACGATCATTCGACTACTGTACATGCTTGACACCAGTGCAAATTTTTCGAATTATTTTTATCCTGTTGATGGACTTAAACGATAGTGGATTATTTTCAAATAGATACTTAAATGTAATATCGTCGTATATAAAACAAATAAATCGTCCTCAACTTCAAAAGAAAAATAATTAATAAAAAAAAAAATAGAACCACTTATTATAAAATAACTACAGACCATTTAAAAATATTATGATTTTGAGGTAGAATCTTAAAAAACTTGAATATATTTACTAATATTTGCTTGTTCCTCCTCTGTGTTTTATTATTTCCTCAATCCTTTTTGGCATACTGCCAATGCAGCTTTTTATTATTTTTTTTAATTTCGTCGCTATTATCTCATACATCTTCAATATTTTATTGTAATTCTTCCTTTGTAGTTGAGTTTCGTGTACTTGCGATGTTTTTCAAGACATTCCACACATTTTCAATCATATTTCAAAGAGTTTTAATTTTATTTGTGTGCGTCTATTTTCGCGGTCAATCATTATCATAATGGGAAAGAAGAAGGATATAACCACAGAGAAAAAAGCTCGAATTTCTGCTCTTTTGGAGACTTGAGAATTCTCCCAACGTGAAGTTGCACAAAAAGTGGATGTATCACATCAAACTGTTCTGAGAATCGCGAAATTAATTAAGGAGAATATTCCTAGTACAAGTAGTGGCAGAACATACTATGCCGGCAATCGCAAAACATCTGTAAAAGATGTATTTATCCACTAAAGGTGTTCATAAAATTCTTTGTGGAGAAAGTATACAAATATCAGCCCGAACAGTCCGTAGACATCATGAAGCAGGCTTGAAATGCAGGCGTCCGGCAAAGAAGCCAAGACTAACTTCTAAAATGAAAGTGACACGATTTCAATGGGCTAAAGAATATGAAAAATATACAGTTGAAGATTGGAGAAAGGTAGGTTTCATTCATTATCTGTATTTTTTGTCAAATCAAGAAGCATGTAGGATCAAATCTATTAAACACTGCCCCCCCATCTCTAATGGTTTGGTCGTGTATTCCGACAGAAGGACCAGGACCACTATATTTCGTTGACGGAACAAAAACGATATAAACAAGTTTTACAAAACTATTTAATACCTTATATCGGTTCAATGGATCCGACTCAAGGGTCATATACCTTCATGCAAGACAATTCACCGTGTCATAAGGCAAAAAGTGTAATGCGATACCTTGAATCTAGAAATCTGCGTGTACTACCTTGGCCAGGCAATTCACCAGGCATAAACCCAATTGAAAATGTGTGGAATGTCTTGAAAAACATCGTAAGTGCACGGAACTCAACTACAAAAGAAGAATTACAACAACATATTGAAGATGCATGGCACAATAGCAACGAAATTAAGAAAACAGTTATAGGCTGCGTTGGCAGTATACCAAAAAGGATTGAGGAAATAATAAAACACAGAGGGGGAGCAAGCAAATATTAATAAACATATGTTCAAATTATGTTTACTTGCATCTTATATGGTATGTAATTAAAGAATAATATTGCCAACATTTTTTTTTAATTTTACCCCAAAATCATATTTTTAAGTAGTCCTAATTCGTTGGTCAGGGACTGCAAATTACATTTCTTCATTTCCGAATATCCAATATATTAAATACTTTATTAGATACCTTAAGATGTCACTGTATACATATGCATATCTAGGAATATGGACCCACACAAAAAACGCTGCCACGTATACCACATACGCATACTTATACATTATACATATTCTTGCTCATGTTTCGCATTTTCAGTTTATTTGTATTTATAGCACGCCATTGTTATTAAATATTTACGCCGCAAAAATGAAGATGTATGATAAGGGCGCGTATCGTTGATTACCATGAACGCTGTGAATATAAAGAGGAAATATGTTAACAGCATTTTTTTACTTACCAAGAAGGAAATAATATGAGAAAGACTACCATCAAGCCACAAAATGTGTGAATCTAAAGGAACACACAGAAAAGTGTTTCTTTGGGTCCAATAAATATATTTATTTGAACATATTTATTGTAAGGAAATAGATATTTACTTGTTATAAATAAATATACTAGAAATAAGTATGTTTTCTTAGCAGTAGAAAATTACAGTCTTGGAATTTTACTTAGGCGAAGAAGCAACCTATTTAAATTAAATATATGTCTTTTTTGAATCAAGTGTGCGTCAAATTTAACAAATGTTCGTTTCTGCACTTGCGCGTTTTTCATCCCTAGCTCGTTGTTTCTAGTTAGAACTAGTATTACATTATTCGTATGACGTACGTAACACGATTTGTAATAGAAGCTCTATGCTTTATCTGTTTATATCCGGTGAATCTGTGAGTTTGGGGTAATAAATTGGTAAGTACCTTTTAAACTTTATTATGTGAAGGCATCAACATACATATTCAAAGTTATTAAGTCCTTTTTAATATGCTAGAGTATAATATGTCGGAAGAGGTAGAACTGTTAATAAGAATCCGTTATAAGGAGCATTTTGTATGGTGCAACTTTAGACCCGATATAGACAGTGCTATTTATAAAGTTATAAAAATTGATAATTAGATAGTGTTAAGTAAACAAAAAAGCCAAATGTTGAGATTACTGCTAGTTAATTGTATTGCAACATTTTAATAGCGGCCTGTCAAAAATCCTGCCAGTAGTCTGCTGAACGATAGCACTATTGTTGCTGTCTTTGGCGAGCCCGATATGAGCACTTTCGCCTGTTTTTGTCCTGGAACACTTTCCCAGTACGAGGCTTTTTGATTATCCTCCTATGCCTTAATCGCTTGTTTTATGTGGCTCTTTTGGAGACCACAAAAGGAGTTAGGACCAATGAAAGGCATGTTCGCTGCTTCTTTGGCCAATTTATCTGCCGTTTCATTTCCTTTGATCCCTTGGTGGCTTGGAACCCACCCCAAAGTAACGTGGTTATTGGGTCCCAATTACCTTAGATTGTATACACATTCGTGTATCAAACCAGATTCGTATGTGTAGGCCTTAATAACCTTTAGAAGTGCCTGACTATCGCTGAATACATATATTGTTACGCCTGGTATCCCTTTCTCGATGTTCTTTATGGTGCACAAGTTTAAAGCAGGAATCTTTGCTTGAAATATGTTGGAGGATATTTAAGATGTTAGTTTTGGTTACATAAAGACAATTTATTAGAATCAATGCTAAACCTTGTTTTCGGGTATTTTGTATTCAAAAAGTATATAGAAAGAGCTACTCAAAGCTCTAGTGGAAATTATGGAACACTTTATATTTTTGAAAAATAAAACATTCCGTGTTCAATAGAATTCTACGTACGTAGTTGCAATTAATATGCTAGAGCTAAAACAAGAAGTCATAGAACATGAATAATTCACCATAGATTTTCTGAATTTAAATTTTCTCAGATAATTCGGGAATACGAAAAGGTAATTTTTTTGTAGAAGCTTTCCTGTGGTACGTTTTCTACACATCAAAAAGAAACGAACATCTACGTTAACGTAACGGTTAAACGCATAGCTTCTTCGCTCTAGCGCAAACATTTCCAAGACAGACAACGTCACCATTAGGTCGCGAAGCAAACGCAAATACGACAGCATCATTGCGCTAAAACGTACATACATCTGCACGGCGTGCAAGGCGAAGAATACGACCGCGAACAATGAAAGACGTAACGTTTTTCACGCCCGAAATACACACGTCACACCGTCGGAATGTATACTGCATTTTTAAGTTTATTACCTTAGCGGAAAGTATAAATTGGCCTGGAGTTATGGGTTCGCCACATAAAGCGGCGCCTCCGCCAATATCGTATTGTTTCGTCGTCTCGCACGCGTTGGTGTATACGGAGAGCAGCATCACGTAAAACCTGCCACGGCCTTCAAGAACATATTGTGGGTACCTATACATACACGTGGATATGCTTGTACATACAATGTATCAGTTTTAAATCTAATAGCGCGCTTCGGATAGAAAAATCTGCTGCGATTTAAGCACGTGAGACGATAGGTATGGGGCATGCGATTATATATTTAGGAGCATATCCCGAGTTTATGACGTTACTAGCATGTGCTTCCACGATATGGTAATTTCAAAATTACTAGTATCAAAGTAATTGTAACATAAAAGTTCTATTTGCGCAGCTTTATTTTAGAAAATTGGTTGTTACACGTTAACGGCTGCCATTAATTAATTGTCACATCACATTTTTTTTATAGAAACATAGTATATCTAATACCTCATAAAATAGCCATAAAGATTTTATACGATAAAACAATGTACACCCATACTTTGTTCTTACTCAGTGTGTTTAAAAATATAGGGTGGTGAAACGTCTATCATTTTTAAATATTTATTTTGAGCTTCCCACTAACGGTTAACTTTATTCAAATTAGAAATGAATTATAAAATTCGTCTTCGAATTTCAAGCTGAAACAGTCTGAATAAATATTACTAAACGGATACTCTAAAACTGTGGCACTGGAACACTGAAACAGTTCACTAAAACCCTTACCACAACACTTAATTCGTATGATGATAGCTTGGCTATCGAAACGTGCGTCCAGTACGAATTAAGTGTTGTGGTAAGGGTTTTAGTGAACTGTTTCAAATATTACTAAATAAAATTTTTTGCGCTTGATTAGTCAACTGGTGCATAATACAAACGTAATTAACTATACAACATGCCCCATTTAAAAAGGTAACACCTGAGGTACCTTTTTAAATAATGATCTTATGGATAAATGATGGAACAGGTGAATTTTTATCTTGAATGGAGAATTTTTTAGTATTGGATTATATGAAAGTTTTTTTTTCAAACACGGCGCTTATCGACAAAACATCAACAAAAAATGAAAACATCCTATCAAAAATGCAAAATTTCAATGTAAATTAAGTAAGTATTGATCGTGGTTATGTGTTGTATGTTGAAAGCTGGCATACAACACAAAATTTAGATTTAGAACTATGTATTGTATGCCACCCTAAACATATATCTTCCAAAATACCGTTTAAGATCTAAAATGCTTATAAATGTTTGTAAAACATTGGAAAATGGAAGTTAATTATTTTCTAAAGCAGCGGTTCTCAAAGTGTGGGTAGCGTTAAAGAACTGAGGGGGTCGCGAGAGGATTTCCGAAATAAAAGAAAACGCCTTACTAAGACATTTATTTCCATCTTTCGAAACGTAAATGAAAACATATAAAAAAGTAATGCTTTAACACTTAACTAACTAACCTAGGTTTTATCGTATATTCAGGAACATAAACTTGACTACTCGTGCACCTTGTGGAACATAAACGAAAATATTAACACTTTTATACATAAAAAAAATAACAAACTAAAAGAATCTTAATGCGACGTATGTGCCTGTTTTTCAAAAACTAGCATCTCGAATCTGGGCTCTGTATTTGATACACACACAATGATATTACTTTCAAGTTTGGGACGATTTCTCACTTTTGTTTTGATGACAGTCATAGACGAGAAACTCAACTCGCATAAATATGATGTTGCAAATGGAACCAAACACTTCACAGCTTCGTTTGCGGTCTGGGGGTATTCTTGCATTCTTTTGGTCCAAAACTGATCTGGGTTCTGCGAAAAAAATTCTACTTTTAACATTCCATCACTTAATATTTCAATAAGTTGTTCCTTCATGTTTGTTGCAATCTCAGCGTGCTGAAAAGAATTGTCTAAAAACAGATTCAGTATCCATCTGTAATTATCATAATTGTTATGAATTTCTTTGGGGAAATAGTCGCAGAGCTGTTGCTTCAAGTTGTGCAAACTGATTTGCATATCTGCAAAAACATGCTCAGAATTTATCGCACTATACTTAGTTAAATCTTCCATGAGTTCTTGAATGCACTGGAATGAATTAAACTTCTTTTTCCCAATTGAAGTCGACCATAAATCAAGTTTTTTTTATAAATTCGTTAATTTTATCGTCGCTGTTATTATATTAACATCGCAACCTTGCAAGCTATTATTCAAAATATTTAAGTGTTCGAAAATATCAGCAAGGAAAGCCAGTCTAAGAAGCCAAAGAGGACTGGAAAATAGATTCTCATATTCCGATGTTTCATCATGCAAGTACATCAAAAGTTCTGATTTTAACTGGAAAATTCTTTTCAAGACGTTACCTCTCGAAAGCCATCTTACTTCTGTGTGATAAAGATTTACATATGAGGAACCCATGTCTTCACAAATTTTTCTAAAAATACGAGTCTGTAACGCTTTTCCTTTGATGAAATTCACAACTTTAATAATACTTTTCATAACACAATCCATTTCAGGAGGTAAAGATTTTGACGCATGAACTTCTCGATGTAAAAAACAGTGTACCCATGTAGCATTTGTCATTACTTATTGTAATTTGACAATAACACCAGATCGATGTCCTGTTATAACCTTGGCGCCATCGGTGCATATAGCAACGCATTTCGATCAGTCAATATTGTACTTATCAGTACTTTGCACAAAAGTGTCAAATAAACATTTTCGGTGGTATTGGTCTCTAATGGCGTACAAAATAAAATATCTTCTGTAATACCATTTCCCGTATCGTATCTTACGAATGCTACAAACTGGTATTGTTTGGGGGGCGGGGTACCTTAGAGAGTAGGTTAGTAGGGGTAGATTTAAAAAGCATATCTTTTAGGATTCTGCAACCATCTTCGACGACACCCAGCTCGATCTTATACTTCCACAAATAAGGAAGATATCGCTTGTAACATTGAATCTAGAACACTCGATGTATAGGTATTTTTTCGGGACGGATGAATTGTAATTTCCTAGTTAACTTTAGTTGATATAGAAAAAAAGTTTGATTATTTTATGAACTAGTATCAATTATCTTGTTCTGGCAAACTGTTTCCTATTAATCTGAATTATTCTATCAGGATGATTCCCCATAGATCTCACAAGACGCAGAATAACGCTAATTCGAACACACCTCGGCGGCATTCTCTAAAAGTTATCCGCGAGCGAAACCTACCACTACATTCCGCATCTCCACCGAGCTCGTAGGATGCGGTCCGACCCATTGTTCTAAATAAGTTGTCAGCAAATGTTCTACATCATAGATTCGCGTTGTATATTACGGACGGGCGTCGTTGCCGAGGCGGGACGAACTCGGACTCTTTATGTCCATTCCGCGAATTCAAATTTATGAAATAAAATTCATGCGAACGTACGTAATACGTAATAAAGTTGCCGTTGCAGATGCGGATGCAGGTCGGGGAGTATGCTACCGGTTATACCGTGGCGTTATCGTGGGCACCGGGGGCGCGCTATTTGCTCCTTTTACCGTGAAAAATAGAACGGACACGTAGAATGCGCTCTGTGATAAATTTGCATTTATACAAAGGACAAAATCGCGATATATTACATATATATGTGCTCTCATACATATGCGCCCTCCTAGGTCGGTACGCATATATTCCAATCAAATGTTTTTGATGAGGCTACGTCAAGTCTAGCAGCGGCGGTAGGGTATGCATAGATATACCTACACGGGGAATTTATTTTGATAAAAAAGACGTATAAGATTTGCGGATTATTCTGCTGGAAAGAACGAACGAAATTAATTATGACTACTCGAAGTGTTCTGACGAACATTTTTCACCACAGCGCCAGCCTACAAGATCCCAAAACACGTACCCAACGAATTAAAAAATCATATACAGTTAAAAAATAGATACGCTATCAAGAACAACATAGATCTCAAACAAAATCAAAGACACACAAGTTACGTCACACACAACAATGATCTCTTTCGACATCACAAACTTGTATACAAACATACCGATAGAAGAAACCTCGAACATAATCCAACAACAACTTATAGAAAACAATACAGATAACATCAAGAAAGAGGAGATAATCGGGTCATTAGAGGTAATTTGCCGACAAAATGAACTGAAAGAAAACTTAATGTTAAAAATAAAAGTATATTAGTTGCTATTTTTTACATTAATTATGGAAAATGATATCTGCCCAATGCGAGCCGTTAATAATCTTTCATCGAATTTTGCATCACCTCTCGGACTGTTGCGGGGGTTATTCGAGCAATTTCTACACGAATGTTGCTTTTTAACTGTTCTACGGTTTGAGGTTTATTAATACGAATACCTTATTCCTAAAGTAACCTCACCTAAGAAAAAACCAGGTGAGTCTTTTGAAATTATGCGATTTCGCTGAGAGAAATATAGTGATAGGGCATACAATATATTTGTAGTTAGCGTGTTGTGATAGTATCCACCCCATTTATGGTTTTCGCAACAAACATATACGTAGATCTTACTACAATAAACGTAACATAAACTATTTTTTTTATAGTTCAAGTTTTATTAGATTTTGCCAATACGCAAATATGACAATGAGTGACATATTGTAGTGAAAAGAACATGCTATTTGTAGTTACTTACTGTGGTTACATACACTACAATATCGTTGTTGAACAAACATTAGTGTTACAAGCAGAGAAACGTTTACTTGTATCAAGGCTGTCCCCGCCTCAATTCGAGACAATTACTGTTTCAATTATCCACAATACAATAACTATATTTAAATCAAAAGAAATATTTTCTCAGCGTTTTTTCCTCTGCTTAAGAGTATAGAATTGTAAAGAAATAATTGTATTTTATATTCACATTATTTTAATTGCACTTACCTTGTTTAAAACAGTACGACATATCCCTACATGATGCACTAAATTATTGTGTTGCTTGTAATAGAATAATGTTCAAACAAAAGAGAGCTTAATGTAAAAGTACACATCAAGAAAGTGCATAGAGACAATAATCAGGATAATGCGGATAATAAATACCTCACGCTAACAAAATCAATGATGAAAAGAGAAAAAGCACTATCGCTATTTGTTCCTAACCACATTGATCTTACATCTCTCAGCTTATGCCATTAATCTTCAAATAGAGCAACTGAAATATTTCTGGCGCCACCTACATTCAGGTAGTTATAATCATGCCGCCCTAGATAGTGGAAACCGAAATACAGATGCCACTTACCGATACAATAACGTACAATGTTACCATTTACACGTGTACTAATTTAACTATAGGCCTTTCTTAATATATAATAAATAATAATAAAAAAGGGTGGATAAACTTAAATACTAACTCATTAGTTATTAAACTACATCAAAATAATTCCTATTTAATTACATTCTTAAAGAAATAATTTAATTATACTGCAACACATAAAAAAAGCTTTTTCATTAGTTCATTCGCTTGATCCTACTTTTAATAATTAACTTTAGGTTTTTTTTTTTATTATTGTAATTTTTCTTTTATTGGATATCCTTGTAACTGGCCTGATGTGTTTTGCAAGCTGGATTGCTGGTTTGGTAGTGGAATCCGATAGTGATTTTTCTTCTCTTTATGATCATACAAACAAATCATAACGTTGCATGACATAAATTCTGAAGAAAATCGAGCCGAACTTTTATATTTCTTTTTTTAACAATTTCAGTGCTACAAATTTACTGACATTATTACCTGCTGCCAACCTAAAAGACGATATATTTTCTTATTAACTGTTGTAAACTGACTAACTATTGCCTGCTAGTAATTTTCTAGAAGAACAGTGAGGACTTTCTTCCAATTGTAAAAGAATGTTCAATTTTTTGTCTGCACTTATTTCTAGACGACCCCTTCTTGAGATATTCTTAATATCTCCCGTTTTCCTAGTGCCAATTACGTAATAGGACGATTTGAATATTTAGCATTAAACATCATACACTTCTTGCCTGGTTCTTGTGAGGTTTCCACAACCAAGATGAATTATTGTTAAATTAGTCATAATAATTTAGTAGAATATTATAAAATTCTACAATAAACTACAGTAATTCATGAAACAGTTGGCTATATTCAACATTTTTATCGGGATATCTTGATTATTCAATAGGCAACAAAGGTTGTAAAATAAAAACGAAAGGTACTTCAACAAGTAGTTTACTTTCCGTTCATGGTATCTTGGATAATATGTACTAACATTTAATCTAATATATTGCAGTATTTTAATTTAATAATTTAGAATCATTTCCTGTTAAATACGACAATATCAACATTAGTTCAGCTCGATTTTTCTCAGAATTTTTGTTATGCAACCTTATAATTTATTTGCATGATCCATACTTTAACCTCACACTGTATATCAGATAAATTAAGATATTTTATGTTGTGTAAATTGATATATCCTGCTACCTGTTATTTACCATAAATTAAAAAACAATTCTTTCTCGATAAATTGATAATATAATTATGGTGGATGCGCTGGTACCAACATTAGAATTATCGTACAGTATTATTTGTTTAATATCCAATGTAGCTCCATCTATGTTACCTCATACTCTTTATCTCATTCCAATATGAAACAGATGGCTCTCGCTGATTCCATGAGTCGATAAACCGCTTCTAAGTTTTTCCATTGAATTTCGCAATTATCGAAATTACCAACTTATAACTCGTAACAAGGGCAATACGCTATTTATTGAACGCAGTGCAGTTGATATTCTTTTTGTCTTAAATTTAATTGAGCCCGAATTGTTGCCGTATAAGCTTCGTAACATCCGTAACGCAATCGATAGTAATCTAACTGACTCGACTGATTAATATTTTCTATTTCAGCGCGTTCCAGCATTACGTCGACTGTTCGTCCCATTCCATGAGACGAAAATGCGGTGAAACAGCAGCTACTTTCAGCGCAGAATTCATTAGAAACATGTCAAGTACTATGATAACGGTGAGTACGATATACATTGTAATGTTTATCGTCAGATTATAATTAAAAATTGTTATGTTTTGCATCCAGTTATTAAATTAATACTTACATGTAAGAATCACAAGAACTTGCACCAATTTCTCTTATTACACTCTGTATATACCTTACAAAAATCGTAAATTGAAGTTGTAAATATAAATTCCTTCCTTTTACGGTAATAACCACGATATTACAGCGCTCCCTTTTCAAACGCGAAAAAAGAACGATCTCCTTCAACATTGCCAACGTTGTTCTTCGCACCATCTGACTACCACCCCCGCAGTGTCCATTAGACGGAGAAAAAGACGTCATAGAAACACACGCCGACCCGTTTTAGTTGGCATTAACACAAAAACGACGTCCTAAAAAAACGATAGCACTAAATAAGAATTACAGCCTCAAGCTGTGCGCGGCTCGGATAAGGTACCATCTAACGCCATTCGATGGAAAAACGTAAATCCACCTGTATCCGTGTCCAATAAAAATTCTGTTTAATGTTTTATGTTGGTATCGAGGTACTTTTTTATGAATAATGTTTGCCTAGTTAAATTTAAAGAGGAAGAAAAAACGGAAGTTATTTTGAATATTTATTACGGACCATTTCAACGCAAGCAATTTTATTTTCTAGTACTCTTGCTGTCTTACCCCTTTATGCAAAGTTGATAACTCTAGGCCTGGGTGCCTTTCTAAAATAATGGCCTCGCTTAAGTATGCTTTCCAAGAATAATAGAATATATATAACACATAATATTTATTAAAACTCTATGATTGAAAAATTACGTTAAACTGGTTGAACATTGGCAACACGTATTTAAAAAATAAAAATATTTTTACATAAGGGTCTTGAAGTTCTTTAAAAACCATGTCTCCTATTTGCTTTATTTTACTTTCTTATTTAATGCATTATCATAATTATTTGAAACTCAAATTAATGTTTGCAGATACAGTCCCTGGCCATATTACTTGAAACATGTCATAAATCAACCCTTTTACCTGGAAATTCCCATCCTATTATAGTGATATTCTTTTGCTTTGAATCCGATCGTTTATAGGGGGACTAGATTATTGTATCAATAAATAAAAATACCAGAGAAATGATATTTAAAAGAGTAAAGTACGTATATATAAATATTTCAGTTATTAACTTACATTTAGCGAGTTCATAGTTTAGAGAATGCATCGATATTTTTTAAAATATTTCGTCATAACCGTATAGAAGCTAAGTTGTGGAGTATATATATATATCGTTATTGCAAAGGTAAAATTGTTATTCTATCTCTTTCTTAATAATTAATTATTTGGAATTTGAAAAAAATTGAAATATTTGGAGTTTTTTTGTGGAAAATGCCCGGGAAAGATTTAACAAGTGAACAAAAAGCCGCTATACTAGCTCTTCTACAATCAAACAAACATTCACAACGAGAAATTGCAAAATTACAGAAAGTATCTCCTTCTTCTGTATCGCGTTTAACTAGAAACTTAAACGAAGGAGCTAGCACATCGACACAAAGACGGGCAAAGTGCAGTCGGAAAAGAAAAACTTCGAAGAGATCTGACCGTGAAATTGTTCATCAGGCTTTGAGCAATAGATTTGCTACAATTAAAATGATTCAAAACAAATTACAAAAGAGAGGAATAGAGATTTCGAGCAGAACTGTCAGGCGCCGATTGCGCGAAAATCGCCTAATGGGCCGAAGACCTGTAAAAAAGCCGCGTTTAACAGAAAAAATGAAATCTGCTCGTCTCACCTTTGTAAGAGAATATCAACATTTCACGGACGAGAATTGGAAAAAGGTGAATAACTTAACAACATGATTTTTACTGAATTAGTGTTTGCATTATTTAATAGGTTTTCTTTAGTGACGAGTGCTCGCTCTGTGTGTTAGTGCAGCGAGCACAATTTGTTCGTAGACGACCTGGCGAACGTCTCGCAGAATCCACGGTTCTTCGAACTGTAAAATACCCTCCGCAGGTAATCATTTGGGGAGTGATTAGTGGAGACGGACCTGGCCCACGTTATTACCGTATTTTAAGCCAGGACGTCGCATACTGACAGGGCGTATATTTATGCAAGATATGCATGTGGCAAAAAAGTTTAAGAAATTCTTTGAAGACAATCACATACCTCTTTTACGTTGGCCGGGAAATTCACCGGACCTCAATCCCATCGAGAACGTATGGAATCGACTAAAAAGTAAGGTATATGAAAGAGAAAACCCTACAAAGGAAATATTAATGAAGAATATAAAGGATGTATGGGAGAACGATGAAGATATAAAAGAGACAATCATATCTTGCATTGAAAGTATGCTCCGAAGAATTAAGGGTGTTGTTAAAAATCATGGGTTATGGACTAAATATTAATTACTTATTTAATATTTACATATGTTACATATTTTTACAATAAATTTTGTAAATAAAAAATATAATACATGTATAGTTTATATTTTATTATGAAGAAACAAAATATTGAGTGTTTCAAGTAATTTGGCCAGAGACTGTACCTTCTAAAGGTTCCACAAACGAAAATAATTCCGCACAATGACATTACATTTTCTGATAAGCTGTTTTTTTACATCAACCAAAAAAAGAAGGAAAATAAAAGGTTGCGAAATGTAACACGATGTTAGCGTAGGCAGTACAAATACTTCACACCAACAAAGCTGGGCTAAAGCAAAAAAGATTGGAAATTTAGGTTGTCACGATAAAAGAAATAAATATTTTCTTCAGTAGCATACGTATTTTCGATATTGATTGTATATAGAAATAACGGCAGATGATTTAAATTTCGATATAGATGGTATGGAAAATATTCAAGATAAAATCTTCGCATCGTATTTGTAAGAAGACATTCACCGATATCGCCCACTACTACTAATATTAAGATGTTTTATATGCTCCATGTATATCTAAGAACTTCGAACAAAAGAGTAAATACGGGCAATAGGTATTTTCCGGTACGTAAAGATCGTCTGGGAAATAATACCCATTAGAAGAAACAATTCACGTGTGGGATTGCGAGCATTACGAAAATTTCATAAATATAATTCCATATGAATTAGAGATATGTATACTTACTTGTTAGACTCGTAATATGTATGCATGAATATTTCATATTGAGAGGGGCGCTTAGTTTCGAAGTCCTACAGGAATTTCAATAGAATAAATAGCTATATGTATGTACAATACGATACCATTTAAACGGTTACCCGTTGTTCTCCAATAACGCATAATAACCAGTGAATAGCAAAATCGTAAGGCGTATGGCTGGGAGCCGCGCATTGTAAACATGATACAGAGACGCACTAAGTACTTATATATTGCATATTTCAGAGGCTAAGTTTGTATAAATGTATTTAAGCGAAATTGATATATTAATTATAAATTGAAATAGAAGATCTGTACATACGTATGTAATAAATTTGTTTCGAGTAAGAAATAGGAGAAAGGAATTAGCCATTACCACAACAGATTTTTCTATATTTCCTGCAATAAAACGGGTTCTTTTTTAAGTTAGTAAAGCAAAAGTAAAATGTGATACAAGAAAGTTATATTTTATACATATACAGTGGTTCCTCGGTTCACAATAGTATCTTGTTACGGAATTTTCGGCTTACGGAAGAAAGTTTGGATGAATTTTTGTTTCCAAAACCGAAAAATGCTTCCGAATATGAAACGCGGCTTACAACTATTACAGATTCGGCAGAATTTCCGCGCGACTCGTGTACATGCTAGAAAAAGATAGTTGTAGACAATGTAATGCGATGGATTGTGTGGTTAACTTCCCACTATTCCACCGTTTCGCATTTGACTTGAATTCATAGTTAATATTATTCTTAGTTTATCCGAAAATCCTTTTATCTTTGTGTAAAGTCTTTTTCAAAGAACAAAACCAAAAATTCTGCAGTCAAACATATCTGTCGCGTCGCTAATATTGTAATATACACATAGCGAAAGAAAATGTCTAGCTATACGGAAAAGCGTACATGTGATAACGGTAAACACGAATGGGTGATTCACCACAAGCGTAGAGGTTAGCGGCAGTCGACGGCTCACTACGGTTACCGATGTGGTTAGTTACAAGGTAGACTGCATTATGTGCGAACGATCTTTGTAAGAATACCTAGAGTATTTATTCTTCTTTTCTTTTATTTCATCAGAATCTGTATCTTTAGAATTTCTTATTAGTTTCGTGGCAACAATAAAATAAATATGCGAAATTCTCATTTCCAGACGACCATGACTTCAAATTATTACGTGCGTTCTTACATAGTAGGTCTACACTAAGAACTAACACGCGGCCCGCATCGAATCGATCGGATTCCACTCAATCCCCTACTCGCTCTCTCGCCGTATATATATAAATATAGCTAATTTCACATTTTCCCAATGTGTATGTGAAAAAGCCATCTCACCCTCACTGTCTTCATACGCCAAAAAAGAGTCGTTATTGAATGTAGTGTATGTAAGTGTAGTTAATTTAAATCATGAGTTTTTATTGATTTCTCTACTTAACACTATTTTCTATATGCTCAATTGTATTTAAAATGCATAAAATGAATTTCTGATTATTTTTTTTGATTATCTCTATTTCCTTTATTTCTTATAAAAACATTTGATTCCAGTTACGAAATTTCGGATTACGAAATGTTTTTGGAACCAATTAATTCCGTAAACCGAAGTACCACCGAATTTTGTTTTTCTCCTGTAGGCAATTGGTATATTGTAAATCAGTTTAAATCAGTTTATTTCCAATATCACCCGGAATACTTTTTAATTTAGTACTTGTATCGTTTAATGTATTGAACGCGTCTTTCAATTTTATATTACGACTTTCGAAGTATTGTATCATCGCTGCTAAGTGTTTAATAAGGAAAATAAATACCTTAAAAACCCAATAACGAAATAAAGAATAGGTATAGTAAATATATGTAGAATCATTTGAAGAGAGAGCTCGATGCGAATACTACGACTGCATACCATTCACTGATTCCTCGATCTTGAAATGATCACCGCGTACATCACATGCTCTGCATACGGCTCTGCTGCGGCTGACGTCAGCCCATATAATTTTGCCGTTGTCTGATAATAACCGATCTCTAACTGCTGGAATCTTTTTGTTTCCAAATAGTACAAAATGTATTGTTCGAATATTCGCTGTATATTCATTTTATTTCACAATTCGCAACCAAACAGATGTACGTTCTTTTGTCCAATAACGCTGTATATACTTGCAGCAGTACTCATATTTCCAGGAAAATCGCAAATTGGAAGAAGAAAATCAATATTGAAAAATAAATTTTACGATGCAACCTGCATGTTCATATACCTATGTATATGTGAAATATTTTTGTTGTATGACTCGTTGTTAAAAGCACAATTCACCTAGAATATTGAGCTTTAAAAAACTTCAAATGCATTATACATATTTTTATGTATAATGGAAACAGGGACGAGAATTCAACGCACTGAAAAAAGCTTTCTGTTTTTTTTCTTTAGTATTTAGCAATAGTACATAAACAACAATCAACAAGAAAATTTCATTACCACAGCTACATTGGAGGAGCTGCATATACAACAAATGTGCTTTGAAGTAGAAACATAAATTCAGTAAAATTCTAAAGAATGAGTAGGACAAAGACTTAGTAAGAGCAACGGTACAACTGGAAAAAGATACAAAACATTTTGGATTAGAAATCAACGAATTCAAAGCAAAATGCATAAAAATTGGGAAGGAAAAAATAATAATACCAACCTATCTAGAAACACAAATTTGAAACGGTTGCATCCTTCAATTACCTAGGAACATTAATTGGAAAAACTGATAAATATCGAGTGAGAGAAAGAATCATCAAAGGAAACCAAGCGTATTACAAGCAACTAAGCAAAAAAACGAAAATACACATATACAGTATGACCCATTTGAAATGAAAGCACCCCTGTAGAACCTATGGTTTACACTAAAATGAAACCATTTTTTTTTGAATACATAGTGGATCAAAAAGTCTACTTCTACACAAAATTTCAGGAATTCATCACAATTTTCAAGGCATACCACGATTATTTTTCGAATTCGAAAATAGCAATTTTTTATTCAAAATCTAAGGTCCTAAATTCGCTTCTTACACTATCTACTCACCAAGGTTTTTGTGTATTTCTGCTCGCTGAATTCAAATTCACTTTCAAAATTACTGCATCACCCACAGTTTTTGAGTTCCAGTATATCCACGTAGCATAATACCGTGTGCTTTACAATAAAATGCCGATAAATTGAAATAAAATGTTACACAATATTGCATAATTCCTGCCGACTGTGAACTGCGTGCTGTTATTCGATTTCTGTGTGCAAATAACATGAAGGCTGCTGAGATTCATCGTGAACTTAGTTCCATTTATGGTGAAAATGTCATGAATGGCAGAGTGGCTAGAAGATGGTACCGTATGTTTTGAGAAGAACGAACTAATGTCCACGATGAAGAACGGAATAGAAGACCAACTGCAGTGACGGACGAACTTTTGGGTAATGTCGAAGAGAAAATCGGCGATTCACAATCACAAAACTGAGTGCCTTTTTCCCTCAAATTTCACGTACAGTTTTGTACCAGATTGTTACTAAACATTTAGGTTACCACAAATTTTGTGCACGGTGGGTGCCAAAATTTCTTACCAAAGACCATAAAACAAACAGAATGGGATCGGCACTAACTTTTCTTACACGCTACGATGTTGAAGGTGGAGATTTCCTCAGGCATATCGTAACAAGTGATGAGACTTGGATCGCCTATGTTAGCGTTGAGACGAAAAGACAGTCAATGCAATGGAGTCGCTCTAACTCACCTACGAGGAAAGCTTTAATGTGCCGTCAAACATTTTCTGCGAGAAAAGTCATGGTCACTGTCTTTTGGGACAACAAAGGCGTCCTTTTTGTAGAGTTCATGGAATGAGGGCCCACAAAAAACGCTAAAGTCTACTGTGAAACGTTGAAGAAGCTCAGAAGAACTATTCACAACAAGCGACGTTTTTCTTCATGATAACACCCGCACGCATACCGCCGCTCGTACGGTAAGCCTACTGGATAGTTTTAAGTGGGAAGTATTTGAGCATCCTTCTTACAGCACTGATTTGGCTCCTAGCGACTACCATCTCTTCCCTAACATAAAGAAATGGCTTGGATCACAACGACTTGAGAGCGATGAAGAACTACAGGACAATGTTACAGCATGGCTTAATTCACAGGCGGCAGAGTTCTATAAAAAGCGCATTAAAAAATTGGTTCACCGCTATGACAGATGTCTCAATCTTAATGGAAATTATGTAGAAAAATAGCTGAAAGTAGTAGCTTTAAGTTGTATATAATAAAAACTTTACGAATCGCCCTCGTACTTATTTATTTAAGTCAAATAAATAATGTCGACACCTCAAATAAAAATAAACTATTACATTTTTTTTTTAGATTTTGTGGTTGTTCTGATAAAAAAAAAACACGTTGAAATTGACATAAATAGAATAAGAACATTAATTTTGATGAATGTTGGTGGAAAAATTTGTGATGATTTTGAGATTGAAAATATACGCGAAATTTGCATTGAGAAATGAAAATTAGTCAATATGATGGTTATGTAACTATCACTGTCATTTGACATAATTTTAATAAATACTATTTCATGTTACTACTAACCATAGTGTTTGTAAAAGTACTAAAACACTTTTTAGAATTCAAGCTTCGCATTATTCCATGATTCTTAAAAATAAATAAAGTTAAATTGAACATTTTTTTTTAGTATTTATATTAGTTTGGAAACTACGTAATCACCAGTTGCTGCACTTACAATTAAATGAAATTCAGATAGTTTCTAATTCGTCTTTTTGTTTGTTTCAGGATTATTGTACAATGTATGGTCCAGAAGAATGTGGAGTATATTCGTCAGCAAAACAAATAACGTTTTCGCTCTTATTAGCTTTGCTATCGGTGATGGCTCTATTTCTAAGCTGAGTTCGGATAAACTCTTGAAATTTTCGTTCATTTTTGCAGTACAGAGAATCGTTATTTTGTGTATATGTGATCAAAAAACGCGTAAGTTATTATTAATTTGTGATTAAGTATTTATCAAATTTGTCAAATTGTGTTCCTTCTCGAATAATCTAACAGATAGCAAAACTTTCTACTTCGTGGCGTTGTATTACATACATATATATCGTTTTTATTTAATTTTTATTTTCTTATGTGACGTAATTTATATTTTGTTAGATTATTTGAGGATTTCTTAATACTCTATACCGCGCACCCGTTTTATCTGGGTAACTGACCAGTTATAGTTTGCGGCATATCGTTTTCTAGTAAATATTAAACTATTTATCAAAATTTATGCTAGAATGTTGCGATTTAAATTATACGTACGAGGAAAGAAGATATTTTTTATAAGCGATTAGATGTTCACATTTCTCAATACAGAAAAAGATCGTTCCGCTTTAATTTTGTTGAAAACGATGGAATTTAATCTTTTGTGTATACCAATCTTCAAAATGATGCTATACAGTTACACTAAAATCGAAATACTAACAGACTAAAGGCCACATTCAATTTATTAAAGCGGTACAAATTACCCTGCTAGGATTTTATTTTTGGTAAACGAAACATCAAAGATGGTAATTCCACTAGTATTAATTTTTAGTTTCGGTAGTACATAGTAGTAAAGTCGCTTAATTTATTGTCTGTTATTAGAAATTTTAAAAATATTTATTACGTAATATACATATGTAAAACTGTTAGCTTGTTAATGCTGATATAGACTTTTTAATTGCCAAAGAAAACTATGGTGCACATTTTAGAAGAAAATTCTATAGAAGAAATTCTATGCATTAATTTATATCCTTTAAATAATAAAAATACTTTGGATATTTAATTTCATATAATTAGTAGGTTGCTTTTTCCTATATGTTTTGTGTTAAAGAAAGGTATCTAGTAAACAAGATGGCCATGGAATATATCTAATAAAATCTACTAATTTATATGTAATTATAAAAAAATCATCCACAATTAAATTTTTGTAAAAAAAATATATTCAATCCCTTGATGTTATCGTAAGCATCCAAGCTGTAGACCTAACAGTTAACAAATATACGAAATTTCATATTTGCTAACGATTTCACATCGTAATAACTTATTTTTAATCTCCCATGTGATCTATTACATAACGTTGGCAACGCTGATTCTCTCCGTAAAGACCCTTTAATCTTTATCACTTGTAACAAGTTTGTAACATCAGTTCTAGTCTCGAAAAATAATATACAACGCATATGAACAATGATTTTTTTAATTATTTTTTTGTAATTAATAATTAATTACAAAGATGGTGTATATTGTTCTTTACAATATTCGTCGTCATAGCCTGGATTTAACATCCACCAATATGCATATAATATCTAAGTAAGTGTATATCCCTAAAGCAAAAAAAGAAAATTAAAAAACTATAGTTTTAACGACAATGTCGAGTGTTATATGATCGGCCGTCCAAACAACGATGTATCATCACTTGCCCTTGTCTATAAAATCTCACGTAAATGAAACTCTACGACTAGTTATTAAATAAACACATATATAAAATTATTGCTGTTCATAATAAATATTATAAGATTTAATTATATGTATGTATAATTATCGTAGAAACAAAGATCGCGATAATTTGTTTTTTAGAGTAGGTAATTATTACTTGTTTTGAGGGAACTATAATAAAGATATAATTGTAAATAGATAGATGAATTTGTACATAATAAATTTAAAGAACAATAAAATGTATTTCTGAAAATAAAATCGAGCGTTTATTTCTTAGATCCTATGTTATATATCCTGTGCTACCCTTATTTTAGATTAGCACATACATATGTAGCTTAGTAAACTACAAGATTATAACCATAGATAAGATAAGGAATATTATATATGGAAACTTACAATACATTTGGCTGGACATTGTTGACAGCACCCCTACCTATTCCTAGTGAAGAACTATTTTACTTTAATATACACTCTATGGCAAGATCTTACTTAGAATATAAAACCAGTAAATAAAATTGCATATGTACGTACACTTAAAATATTCTGTTAAATAGTTTTATATTATAAATAACATGTTTAAAACGAGAAAGTAAACGTTCTCATAAGATCAAACATGCATGAATAAAGCAACACAATGTAATGAACTTTTTTGCACTACTCTATTCAAAATCAAGTCATTGCGCACCACTTTGAACGACTGAAAACGTCAAATTTTCATGCACTGACGTTTGTTCCCGCACTAATGCGGGAAAAAGCATAGGAATTTTTCTTCTCTAAGAAGTGCTTTAAAATTAATGTGTCCTGACAAAGATCGATATTATAAACAAAAAATGCGTTTTACAACATTTTTTATATTAATACAACTAAAATGTGTCCTACACAAATTATTTAAAATTAAATTATTACGGCGCCACCTATTAGCAATTTATGATACCTGCTGTCTATCTAGCCGATAATGTAGGCAGCACTCTGAATTGTGTGAATTGTGAATCTTGTGAAGTTATTTGAATTAAAAATATGCTAATTTTTTAATTCAACGATCGGTGCAAAAAACGTTATACATCCTTCGATCGTGAACAGTTTTGCTTAATTCGTGCGACATGCATCGCTCGTGCGCACAGCGCACTCGCGCACAGATCGTCGCACTCATCTGCAAAACTACTGTTCCCGAACTCGTAATGTAAATTACTATTACGTCCATAGAGACGTAACATAATATGGCAACAACAAGTGTCAAATACATTACAGAAATTAACAGCTTTAACAATTATCTAAAAGCGAATGTCAAATATTTTGGAAAAATGCCGATCTTTTCGAAATTTTGGGCCGGTAGTAAAAAAAATATATGACACTCGGATGTATTGCAGACCTCGACCGTAAAACTTCACTTACGTCCCTTGTGACATAAATAAATATTACTTTTAATCCACTGTTACATACGCATTATTTTTGGGTTTCCTGTGTTTAATATACTCAGTGACATAGAAATTGCAACAGCTAGAAGGGGTTGGAATTTCCGGATGAAATTTGGTAGGAATATTCACCTATGTAAAAGTAATAAATGATCAAAATTTGGGAGGCAAATCTTTATTAGTTAAACAAAATTTTATAATAATTGTTAATAATGTGTGGGGCCGTCTCTCTGATTTACACATTCATTTACATGCCGTGGCATTGATTGAATAAGGTAGTTTGTCTCGTCTTGGGGTATTGCCTCCCATGCAAGTTGCACCTCATGTCTCAAAGCCTCCAAAGTCAAAGGAGGACGCTGCAAGTTTCGCAACCTTCTACCCATTATGTCCCATACATGTTCGATGGGAGAATGATCTGGAGATCTTGGAGGCCAGGGCAAAAGATTAATATGGGCCTGTTCAAAGAAGTTCAATGAAAACCTTGCTACATGAGGACGTGCATTATCTTGCTGGAATAATGGATCATCGAGCCCTTGTAAGTATGGCAGAAGATGTGTTTCAACCACCTCCGCAATGTACCGTTGTGCTGTTATATTGCCTCGAATGAACACCAAGGGAGACCTGCTGCCATAAGTAATCGCACCCCAAACCAGAACACCCACAATGCGGTGTACATGCCTCTCAACGGTAAATTGAAGATTCCGTCGTTCACCCCGTCTTCTTCTGACTCTCTAACGACCGTCGTGCATGCCTAAACAAAATCTTGATTCGTCACTAAACACAACACGACGCCATTCAAGATTCCAATGAGATCTTTCATTGCACCATTGTAACCGTTGCTGATAATGTTCCGCAGTCAAAGGAAGCACAAGTTGCGGACGTTAAACTTCGGATTCGGCGATAAACTGTTCTAAGGGTTACATGGCGACCTTGTTCACCAAACCATTGGTCACCAATTGCCCGAGTAGAGGAAAAAATGTCTCTAAATGCCAGTTGTCTTAAGCGACGATCTTGACGCTCATTCGTTCTTCTTGAAGCCCCGGTTCCTCTTCTACGACGTTCCTGGCCATCTTCAAACCATGCACCACACACTCGCATTACAGTAGACCAATTTCGATTTACACGGTTAGCAATTTCCCCAAATGAAAAACCAGCTTCGCGTAAACCAAGAATTCGACCTCTATCGAATTCGCTTAATTGTCGATACATTGCTCGTCTTCTTACTCTAGGCATAGCTAACACTTAACTGAACCGCAGTTCAACGAGAACAACAACACAAACCAAGAAAGTTATAAAAAACACCGCAAAAGAAAAACATTCAATATAAGTGCTGAGACAGAGGTAAAAACCTCAATAACAACTTTATTGCTTCACTGAGAGGATTCAAATTTTGATCATTTATTATTATTACATAGGTGAATATTCCTACCAAATTTCATCAGGAAATTCCAACCCCTTCTAGCTGTTGCAATTTCTATGTCACTGAGTATATATTAATTCTTTGCATCTGAAGTTATAGGATCATTTAGAGTAGAAGGAATTACTTTCCGCTTCAATAGTTTCTCCACATTTTTTGTATGAACGTAAATATAAGATTCTGTTACAGAAGAAACAAGCTTATCTTTAGCATTGTGTTTTAAACATTGCAATTATAAAAATACTTCTAACAGTAACGAATACATTAGCACCCAATAAGGCTAGAGTATAATGACTAATGACTTTATGTCATATTACATATACAGCAATCGAAAAATTTTAATTAGGGTGCTAGAGAAAGGACAGATGCCACAAACTGAACTGCGCTGAATAAAGAGGAACAGATTGCTACGATACCACTTCTGAAGTAGATCAACAGTTGTATATGTAGGGCGGAGTAACGGCTAACGATCAAGGTACAGAAGCGAAATCGTTTGTTTTTCCTTCTTTTTCTAGCAAGAAAGTTATTTGCATTTTCTTAAGTAAATTTAATATTTTTTTGTCATTTTTTACATATGTCACGACATGTCACATGACAAATTAAATTATTTCGATTGCCATATATCGATTGGGAAAATGAGAAATCACCTATATCAGTATCCCCTCCTCGCTCTCCCACCGTACATGCGAGAGAGTGCGGAAGTGAAATCCGTGCAATTCCTGCTAGTAGACTTCGAACAATGTTGGGATGTTGACGTACTGTGCGAAGAGCGCACGTAATAATTTGAAATCAAGGTCGCCTGGAAATGAGAGTTTCGCATGTTTATTTTGTTGTTGCTACGAAGCTTAGACGAAATTAATAAGAAATTCTAACGACGAAAATATAAACAGATTCTGATGAAAAAAAAGAAAAGAAAAATAAATACTGCCGCTTGAGAGCGAGGAGAGAATAGCGATATGGCTAATTTCACATTTTCCCAATCGGTATACCTTGTTCAACATATAATAAATTTATGAAAGCTTTTAAATTTGACCCACATCGTTCTAGTATTTCGTTTATGAAAAGTGTATATCCAATTCTGTAATTTACTATAATAAGCACACGTGTGGCGTCTACTGCATCGATTTGAACGACCAATTATTACATATTTCCACTAATTTTTAACACAGAAACTTACTTTTGAGAAGCTAGCGCTATCCCGTATCCGTCTCTTACTGATTATCACACAAATCAGGAAATTTTACAAAACATTAATTTTAGAATATTAGCGCCATCTAGTAAGAATATGCTTAACTTTAGTGCTAATAATAGAGCCATCTATTGGTAAGACAAATTAACAGGGTTGGTAAGATAGGTGAACATTAACTGAAAATTTAAGTGATTTAAATTTATACCACATTAATACATTACCAATGTACTTTATCAGTGTTATATTATCTCTATTATTTTCATAGTAAATAAAGTGAAGTGCTTACAAATAATTGAAGGTATACGTAAAAATTTCAAAATATGTATATCCAGAATTAAAGTCAAGGTTTTTTTTTCCAACATCCCGCCTCTTTTATTTGGAGTATTTTATCCTTCAAAATTTAGTTAATGAGGGCGTTTTTTATTTGCACTTTAAATTCCAACAAATTTTACTCGATCAGATTGCTATGTGGTCCAACAAGTTGTCACTAAGGCAGAGGTGAGCGCGAGAATCTACCTATTGGTCGAATGGTAATTCTACCATCATCGTTTATGATGTCCCCACGACGATCAGATGCAACGATTTAAAGACGCAATGGCTGTCGTGTCGAAAACAGGATATCCATCGTTATTTATCACGATGACGTGCAATGCTAAGTGGCCGGAGATTGTTGAAAATCTGCCACCAGGTGATGAAGCATCTAATCACCCACTGTTGGTCTGCCGAGTATTCAAGACGAAACTGGATCAATTAATGGCAGACCTTCTCCGTGAAACTGCAATTACGCATACGGTAATCTATAACCATAATTATAGAGCAGTATTTAAATTTCGCTTTGCAAACCTTTTGATTCGCTTTGACGATGCGGATAAAGAATAAGACGCCGTCAAGTATACGAAGCTGTTGCAATGGGTAGGAAACGAGGCACTGAGAAAAAGCAGTTTTGGAAATCAGTTTTAACAGTAATTACAGAAACAGCAATGGACCCAGTCGCAATGACTTTGAGCCTGTCCAGAAGATAATATATTTAATCTTACCTCCATCCTTGAAACAAACTATAAGTGGAATTCTCGAACAAAAAAATTTAATAAACTGCAGCAGAGATTTAAAAAACTTTTATTAGGGCTTTTGCTGTGCTAACATAATTAATACATTTGGTGACATTCACAATTCGGCCTTGAATGTAAAGAAACTCATTGCTTAATGTGAGAACTACAACTGTTTCCTGTTCTTATTTCATAAATAAGGATGATTGGTGCATTCATCTTATGGATGTCCTTTACGGTCAGAATACACAGATTGCTCCAAGCTATTGCTGTACAGTATATTCATAAACAATTGGCTGAATAATCAATAAATAAAAGCATAATACATCGCAATCTATTGAAACTGAACCCCACTGCTTATAACTATGAATATCAACTATATATTTTACATATTTACTAATAAAAACGATTAACATGTTATACAAGCATCTATCTAAATATTATCGATAGATACGAACGCCAAGCCGATATTATTGAGAATAAAAATCCAGTAGGCCATCAAAAACAAAACATACACTGTTGCTCATGGCAACTCCTTATCTGTCAGTCACCCTCTTTGACTATAATTCACACTATAAAGACTTTGAACGCGAAAGAAGTTCTATTCAGCATCAGAAAAGAACAGAACATCCTCGTACGGCTGTCACCGAAAAAAATATTGTGCTGTTAAGAAAATAATTGAAGAGGACAACAGAGCCACGTATGCTGTAACAGAGTATCAACTCTAAATTGGATCTTCAGCTATTAAGGCAATCATACACGATCACCCGCATTAAAAACATTGTCAGTCGTTTTATGCCGCATCAGCTTTCTAACTTTCAAAAAGCGGAGCGTGAATTTGCCATGAAACTAACTCTGTTGAAGAATGGCACACACCAAATATTTTCTCAAATTGTGAGAGGTGACGAAACGTATATTCCATTTTTCAACGTACCTACCCGTCATGAGATTCGTGTATGGATCCATACATACGAAGAAACAAAGAAGCAGCGAGCTATGAGAAAAATTATGTTTGCGGTATGTTTTAAAAGTACGAGGCCTGGTATGTGCGATTAAATTGGATGAACAAAAAATAGTTACAACTAAATGGTACGCCGAAAAATGTTTGCCTGAGGTATTCAGTAGAGTTCCTGAAAAGGGTATTATGTCGCATCATG
Organism: Dynastes maya; assembly: GCA_029619315.2. Taxonomy (NCBI): domain Eukaryota; kingdom Metazoa; phylum Arthropoda; class Insecta; order Coleoptera; family Scarabaeidae; genus Dynastes; species Dynastes maya. Next base: position 39,625,582 of record JAROYE020000006.1, on the reverse strand, counting down.
ATAACGCATCGTCTTATACCGTAACTCACAATAGGTTTATTTTTCTTCTACATTTCAACCGATCCTGAACCGTTCAAAGTAGTTCGCCAATGCAATTCGTGGTATAGCAGTATATGCCATTAAAGTCTGTAGTACTTACAAGTTCCGGATCGGTTCAACCGTGGAAGAAAAACAAAGCTAATATTTCGCTGAAAAAAATATTTTAAAGTAATAGAAGTTCCACCATACTCATCTAGTTCGGCAATATGTACCTTCTGGCTGTTTTAAGGGGTCAATAACATTTGCTAGGTAGGAGATCTCCGTCTGAGAAAGAAATTGATACGGCCATTCATCAGTATTTTGCAAGTATTCCGGAAGAAGATTGATTGGCTGCCTTTAAGAAGTGGAAGAAGAGTATGGTCAAATGTATTGTCAAATTATTTTGAACATTTTTAAAATAAAATTCTAAAATATATTAACCGTCATTTTTTATTCTCAATATCAGCTTGGCTCTCGTATTTCAGGGTGAGAGTGATGAAGCTATTTTATTCATTGCATATGAAGACCTCAAAATTCTACATTGTCCACGTTAAAAATTGTCGGTAATTTTCAAACGGACTTTATTATCGACTTTTTATCAGATATCTATATATCTCCTATAAAGAACCAATCACAAAAGAAATTGCAATTTGCTTATATCACCTTACAAAACTCGTTTCCTTCAACTCATTATTCAAGAAAGGGCAGTATATTGTTGCGCAATATAAGAAAAAATAAAGTAAAAAACAATATACTATTATATTACAGATCAGGATGTGGCAAGCAATTTTACCTTAGCGAAATAAAATTGCAATACTTAGAAATTGATACAGTGTTTAAGATATATCTCATGTTTGATTTTCTTTCTACGTCTTTACACTGTCTACAATTGCTTTCGATTTACAACTGTTAATGCTTATCGATAATTTGAAATCATTTCAATTTGCTTCCGTATCTACCATATAAAGAGTGCATTATCTATCCCATTTTGTTCGTCAAGAGTAGCGTCTGAAGAAGGATTACACGTCTCTTCATAATGTTCATTAGAAGGCGCGGTAATCTCAGCAGTGGAAGATACTTGTGTAGAATTTTGTGATAAATCAATCTTCTGCGTTTGATCATTAGAATTTTGTTCACAAATAAGCACGTTACCACTATCTGCGTCTTCAGTGTCTGCTTGAGTCGTTGACGAACTCACTTCCTTCTCCCGCCTCTTTTCGCAGTCGTGATGCCACCTGCTACCGGCAAGGTGCGCGATTCCAAATTCTTTCCTACATTTGAAACATACAACCGCCTGCTCGCCTTTGTGCACCGATTTAAAATGGCCCACTATCGAATTGTACGCGTGCTCCCCGGCAAAATGAACCGCACACCACAAACACTCATACGTAATGGCACCTTTAATCATATCGTTAAATTTATTCCGCTCGTTAAGCTCTCGTTGTAGCTTAGCACTTTGCGACCATAAACTTTTGAAAGTAACGTCAGATGTCTCTCCGTCTTCTACCGCTGTAAACTTCTTCAACGTAAATTCTACCTTTGGCACAATAATTTCGCAGAAATTTATCGTTCTATTTCTAAAATATATTAGAAAATTTAAATACTTATTCGATAAAAAAAAACAATAAAAGAAGAACACTCTCAGAAACTATAAACTCTAATTATATTCAAAGAAAAATTGTTCTATTTACACCAAATTATTTAAACATAAATTTACTGTCCACTGCGCTATAATTTGCGATTTTTGAGAAACGCCGATGCCTTTTTTAGCGAATATCTTGCAATAATAATAATAATAATAATTCATGCCACCACATCCCCCAACAGCTCTCCTCCAGGGGGTATCGGCCGACCGTGAGTTATTATTAAGCCTGCGGCCGTAGGGCGTCACCCTCAGCATTCGCCAAATTTGAAATAAGGAAAACTACGGAAAACCTTTCTCTGACAGTTGCGGGTCCGGGGTTCGCTAGACCCTGCGCTACCAGTCCTTCAAAATCTTAATCATATCTATACGCTAGAGCCGTGATTTAGAATTTATTGGATTGAGTATTTCTTGCAGTTTTCGGCAGTACATCATAAAGTTTTGATGTCGACTAGATTTTACAAAATGGCCATCGAAATCATTGTCAAGTTTGATTCATGGTATTTCATTTTTTTATATAAACCACCCTGTATATTTTAACAGAATCTGATAGGGAAGCTTTTATAGAAATAGTTTTTCTAAAGATATTCATTAAAAATAATCTGTACACACGTAGAAATCGGGTGGAGTCAGATTGGAAGATCTAGATAGCCAATCGCCATGGTCCATTGCAGTCAAACCAACGGTCTTCGAATATGTTCGCGAGTTCATTGGCTGAATATGCCGGAGCGCCGTTCATTTGATAACAACAGTGGCGAAATAACTTAAAAGGCAGTTCTTTTCTAAATATCTTTGAGTAGTTACATTTTTAACATAAATCCTGAATGAAACTCAGTCAAACATAGCAAAGCAAAATACATTTGTGGATTTTCTGTAGTCTAGTAATGCTAATTTCGTCTATTTATAATACCTTCCCACTAAATCTTGCCTCGTCCGTCCAAATAATCCTTTTTAAGGAACAGAGGGTCTTCTTGAATTCTAATCCACGAACTGCGGATCGACGACCGCCTCTATCGCCGACGCTTGAGACAGAGTGGGGCACGATACATTCGTCCAACCGCGACATGCATATGCGTTAAGGAAAACGGTACACAGTCGAATGATACTACTTCTGTATGTTTGTCTGGCTACAGACGCTCAATCTAAATGTAAAATATCAGTGGCGTAGGTACATCGAACGGAAAGTATTGTTTAATTCCCAGTATCCCAAAATATTAAACAAAAGTAAATAATTTCCAAGGTAATCCGTTTTGCCACACCTTCGAAAATGTCAATATTGCTGATAACTACTTCCACTATTGTAATGGGCAACGCTAATAGCATTTAAATCTGCACAAATTAAAATAAAAATTAATTCCGGTGGTAGGCGATAAAAATAAAACCAATTTAATAATAATAAAAACGAATTCTGGAAATGCCCAATTAAAAGATATATAGTAAATATAGCAGAGTAAACTAAAACTCAATAATTCTAAAGCTAATGGGAAAATAAAGTCTAAAAATAATTGAAAAAAAAATAACTGTCGAAGAAACTAAAATTTGCTTACACTATACAGAAAAGATATTCAAAAAAATCCTAACATCCGAAAACGAATTAATAATTAAGAATAGAAAACAAAGCCAAAGATGAAACATACACAAACGGCCTTTCTGATTATCAATCGATGACTGACTTGCGTGAAGCACGGTGAGAGGAGAGGCCTGACTGACGGACATGTAAATCGGCGCGACTCTGTAGAAGCGTCTATGTGAGGTGATGCAGGCAGTCGTCGATCCGCAGTCTTCTAATCAACATATGTCCACAAAATTGAATGCGTCTAACATTATTCACAGAATGAAGTGCCTGCACTCTAATAAAAGAGTAGTCATGCATTTCATGTTTTTTTAATACATTGTGTTGCATGAGATATCCAAATCCTGCACGGCAGATCTTATTGAGTCATGAGGGTGTGCTTTGTAATACACTAATACATTAACCTCGTTTATTTCCTCTCCAATAATAGGTTTTTGTCGTAACCTGGCAAATTTCACTTTTCCATAGTGTAGTTCATTCTGTTCGTTTAAATTTGTTCTTGTTCATTAGTGGCAAATGAGAATACCTATCACTGAATGTCTGGCAAGTTCTATCAATAGTCCCCAGACATTCCCCATGAATATAAAATAAGTTCAAAATATCCAGATTTGAATAAGCTTGATTTCCATTTTGACTTACACAAGATCGCAGAATGACTTATGCTGTCATTCGCATGGCACGCTAATGAAATAATTAATTGCTTCTTTAAAACAACGGTGTTTCGCAAAAATCTCAAAGTATCTCAAAAACTAAACTAGCTGGGTATAGGAAATGTTGAAGAAAATTGACATGAATTAAAGAGGCGCATCCAAAGACGCAGTACATACATGGCATTCCATTTAAATAACCGTAACTTGTATCGTGTGCAGCACTTATCTCCGAAAACTAGACGAATACACAGTAGGTAATGGGCTGTATATTGCAAGATGCTTTTCTAATGTACATTTTATAGTCGATCTGTATTAACTAAGCTATAAATGTTATCAATTAACTATGCCTTAAAGTGTTGTTTTAAAAATTACTAGATTATTAACTAGTAAGTAAAATTATTTACATAGAGTTTATAGTTCCAGAGTTTTATGTGCATTACATACTTTGCTTGACTATTGCTGTATGCCATTTTTTTGTTTCTAACATAGGTCATTTTCCCAATATTATAACAAATAGTCATATTTGTTGCCATCGTATTGACAATCTTACCATCGAATGTTATATGTCGTCGCACGTCACTTTCTTGTATATCACGTAGGAATTGTTTAATTATTATCTCCAGCTCCATTATCTTATTTGTATCAACCTATAAGAGAAAAATGCAGTGCGATCATAAAAGAGGGCCATGTTTTTTTTTCATTTTTTTATGTTGGTTACTAACTACATTTAACAATTAAATCCAAGATTTAAACTTCAAATTACGTTTGACATTTATTGACAAGTTTGACGTTTCAAATTACATTTGATCTTTATTGATGTAACTTATAAATTTTAAAGCATGTTCACAACAGACCACCAAACGTTTAACATTGAAAGCTATTTTCGTAATGGAGCAAAACAACAGAACGGAGAACAGTCTTATTCTATGCAACTATGTATGGATGAATTTCAACTTCAGTTTCCACATTTTGCAGTATCATATCTTGATTTATATCAACTGTTTGCTAGGTTGCTAAATTTCATGAAGCTAGTGCAGTTAGTGGCAAACTCGACTCAAGAAATGAACTGCTGAAATTATTGCGAATATGAGGAGGCATATTAATCAATTACCTAAGAAGTCAATTAGAAAAATTTCACATGAAACTAATTTGTCATATGGTACCTGTCAGCACACTCTTAAGATCTCGAAAAATATAAACTTCGTGTTGCGCAAGAACTCAAGCCTATTGACCATGTAGTGAGAGTGCAATACTGCAATTGGTATGAAAATCACATGAATGACGATAATATTTTCGCAAATCCTTCCCGGACGAAGCTTGGTTCCACCTTAATGGTTTTATTAACAAACGAACCATGCGCCCAGTGGAAAGTCTTATGTCATGGTACAGAAACCATTGCATTCTGAAATTGTTGGTGTTTGGATAGCAGCTTCATGGGGAAGAATTATTGCTCCATTATTGTTTCATGAAACGATAAACGCAGAAAGATATAATAACTTACTGCAACCTCTTCTAAACCAGTTGCATGTTGATGGACTATAATAATAATAAATAGTTTAGACACCCCTCCTGGGGATTTCGCCGCTTCAGATGAAACTTTCTAGATCCATTATTAAGGGGAGGATCAGTCCCCGTTCCTTCCTACTCCACTCTTTCACATATCCTTCTCCACTCCGTTCTATCTTTAGCTTTTTCTTTTACCTTATCGATCCCTATCCTCTTCAAGTCTTCCCTCACTTCATTCATCCAGCTAGACCTAGGTTTTCCTCTCCTTCTTCTTCCCGATGGCTCCCAATTTGTTATTATATTTATTATCTTCTCCCCTCCTGTTTACCACATATGCCCCAACCAATTTGCTCTTTGCTATTTTATCTTCTTAACTATATCTTCTCCACATTTTTTCGCTACCGTATTTGTTCTTATCCTATATTCCAAATTTTTCGTTCTAACTGGTCCTAGTATTGATCTCAGTATTCTTCTTTTATTAATTTTAATCTTTGTATTCTTTAAAAAATTTTTGCTTCCCTCTTTTTAGCCACGATTACTACATACGTCATCAGCGTACGCTACTTATTATTCCCCTCTTGTTCTTATTGTACTCTTATTGACACTTCGGGTGATGTATTCCAGTACTACATTAAATATGGTTCCCGACATCGCGTCCCCTTGCGTCCCCCTTTTATTTATTACTCTGCAGTTTCACCTTTACTTGTTATTACACTAGCTTTCGTTCCTTGCATTGTCATTGCTATAAGTCTTCTTAGTTTTGTTGGCACTTCTATCCTTCATTGCTAACATAATCATATTTCTATTTAAAAAGTCAAACGGTTGCTGAAAATCTAGGAAAAGCAGTTCGAGGTTTATATTATATCAATAAGAATTTTCTATAATTTGTTTAACTATGTGTATTGCGTCAATTGTCGATTTCCCTTTCGTAAACCCGTAATATCGCATTGATATTCTCCTATTTTATTGTTCGTTACCTCTCTTATTCTTCTCTGTATTAACATAGATAAAACCTTGTAGACGGCTGGTGGCAATGTAATCCCCCTACTAAGGTTATTACTACGACAAACGAGTGCAACGTCAGAGGCGTATCGCGCAAAAGTAGGTACGTGAGATACAGTATTATTAAAAAATAATATATTCTTACCTTTTATTGACGTCTTGGGGCAGTAGTATTTTGTCGCAGTGGACATCAGGACGTCAATAAAAGGTAAGAATATATTATTTTTTAATAATATCCTATCTCACGTACCTACTTTTGCGTGATACGCCTCTGATGTTGCACTCGTTTGTCGAACCTTAGTTATTACATTCACGCTTCCTTTCTTATGTACTTTTATTGCTTGTCCTATTTTCCAGTCATTCGGCATTCTCTCCTCTTTCCATATTTTTTATATCAATGCATATATTTGTTTTTTCAATTGTTCGCTTCCATATTTCAACAACTCCATATTTATCCCATCCTTTCCTGGCGCTTTTGCGTTCCGGGTCTTGTTTATAATTTCGGTCACTTCTTCTAGGGTTAGTTCCTTTACACCTAATTCCTGTCTTTCTTCCTCTTCTCCTCATTCCTCTGTTGTTGAATTTCCTTGTTATTGATCGTCATTTAGTAATTCTTTGAAGTGTCTCATTCAAACCTCAATTTCATTTTCTACTATTTTTCCTGTTTTGGTTTTTATTCCCCCTTATTTGAGGTTTATATCTTCTTTCTTGTTCCTTAACCTTTTGATAAAATTTTCTACTATTTCTATTTATTTTAGTTGTCATCTTCGATTTCTTCTATTGCTTTTGTTATCCATTTGCTCGTTCTTATTATTTTTTTACATTCTTTTCTTATCTTCTCATACTTCTCTTGGTCTCGTCTTTTATTTGTACTAATCCATTTTAATCTCACTTCTACCTTTTTCTCCATACCTCTTCTACATTTTTCATCATACCATTCCTTTTTATTCCTCTTACCCTCCTTCCCGATTACTTTGATTCATTATCTATTTGATTCATTATCTCCTTTATCTTACACCATCTTGCCTCGATATCTTCTTAATTTTTTTGTTCCATTGATATTAAGGATTGGATACTTCCAACAAGACAATGCCACAGCTCATAAAACACTACAAACGATGAACCTCTTACATAAATATTTTCATAACCGTGATAGATTTTCCTGCACATTCTCCTGATCTAACTGTTTTAGATTATTTTATTTTTCCACACCCAAAAAAATACAGTTTTTAAAAATACACCACACACAATACAAGAACAAGAAGAAGCAATTCAAAACGATTGTGACATGATAATGCCTCAACATCTTTAACAACGATGCCTCAACACATTTAACAATGACCAGTAAGGATTTGTATCGAAACCGAGAGAAATCACCTCGAGCATTTACTATAATTGTTTGCTAAATTCCTCTTTTACTTTTACTAGGAAATAAGTTTTTTATTCTGCTAGCTTTATTATTATTGATTTAGATTACCATATTAGTTATTTGTGCTTTAAACAGAAGCTTATTCACATCTTTACTGTTAAATATGTCAAATGTAATTTGAAGTTTCAATATTGATCCGATTTAAGCGAGATTTAACTGTCACACGTAATTGTAACCAACATAAAAAATAATTCAATAAAAATATGGCCTTCTCGATTATGTTTTATGATCATATTGTTTTAAACAGTCATTCCATGATTGATAACACTAAAAATGTAAATTGTTAACATATAAAATTATGCACGAATGGTTCAAATAATCTGAAACAGTTCACTAAAACCCTGAAAATACTGAATTGTATACAATTCAGTCTTACTGCTGATGATGATAGCTTGGCTTTCGAAACGTGCATCCAGTATGAGTTAAGTTTTGTGGTAAGGGCTTTAGTGAACTGTTTCAGTGTTCCAGTGCCACAGATTTAGAGTACCTGATTAGTTCAAATAATCTACCAGTTGCAAGTGTTATAATAAATTTTAGACAGGTCTGGGCTGGAAAAAACCGTTAAAATGTATAACCGAGCATTATACACGAAATACAGTTTTCATGTTCTCATAAGCCTAGTTATGTCCATGTACAATGTGATCACTGGTACATTTCAGGTCTAGGTGAGTGTCGAACAAGTACAATCTAGATATTTTTTTTTCTTAATTTTTTTGTTCATGTTTAAAAACAAATAACAGCATAATAGGCAAATCATTTGTTGCGCTGTCCTCTTTTGATGTCATGCGCAGCATAGGTACATTATACGCATGTCACACCAGTAGGTTCTCCTAACATAATTCTGCGTGCCAGAATTATCTCGCTCAAGTCCATCCCCAAAGAGTTAATGAAGAAGAAAAAAATTTATTCATTGCTGCTTACCATATACACTCTTTGTGCTACAGCCAAAAACTGTTTACAATAAGCACTAATATAATCCAAAGTATAAACTTTAATAGACTTCGTAGCATCCCATTTTTTAATATGATAGATAAAACTAGTTTCTGGGCAAACTATGCTGTCTTTGCTTTCGGAAATGTATCGAATAAATTTGTGACAATTTGTCCTAGAAAATTCCATATCCATGAAATTTACATTAACTTTTATATATGGATAATTCAAAACTTGTCTTATATCTAAATGGCTTAAAGGCCTTCCTTGATATTGTGTGAGAATTACATCGCCTGAAATACAAAAATTTATAATGCAGAAAAAGAATGGAAGCTGCTGGCTTACCACTTGATTCTATGAAACCCATGTTATTTAAAAAACATGGTTCTCCAGCTACAATTAATTGGTATGGAGCTTCTGGTTTACTCCCCTTCACATACACATCTACATCAGTCTGTACCATCTTATCATTAGTTGCTTCGTTTGCAGGTACAAAGGATTCTTTATGTTCAATAATGTATTTCAGTTTCACAGCCAGGTATTCTTTGAATTTACTGTGGTAATCAATTCTTCCAACATCAGTGGTACAATTACTATGGTAGTCTTTCCATCCGGGCCACACTTTCATATAATAACACAAACATTCGCATAGAACACATTTCAAACTAGGTGATATGTCCTTTAATGAAATATTAAGATCACTAACAATAATTTGCGACACTCTTTTTATATTTAAACGAAGAAGCTGTTTCTTTAATATTGTTGTAATACAATCATCCAGGTAAGTACTAATTTGATTTCGCGATATTTGTCTGGTACTCGACATTTTCTTTTATGATATAATTTCGACATAAACATAACCTATGCTGTATTTAGTAGAATGCGGTAGATCGCCATACAATGGGCATGGAAAACATCCTAATCAGTGTTGCCAGATTAGAAAATGAGAAATTCCTGAGCTTGTTTACAAAAAATCGTAATGTGAGGGATGATTTTTTTCATATAAATACGATTTAATTCGTTTTAGTAATAGGAAAACCAAGGAAATTTGTAAAAATAATATTTTAGTACTTTAAAATAAACACAAATTGTATAAAATGTAGTTACAAATACACATGAATATAGGCAATTAGAGCTATTAGCGACTTCGATAAAAAATATTTTATTCGGAATCTGTATCGGTGTCTTCTTTTAACGTACATATACCTTAATTGAAACTAATTAAGTTTTTCTATGAGGTTTGAATTAATTTTAAAATCATAACAATTGCCACTATGTAAAACTAAACTATTTGTGAGTAGTAATCCTTCTAACGTGTCGCTCTTAAATCTATTCCTTGTCCGAGTTTTCTGTAGATTGATTTGTGCGAAAACTTTCTACGTCAGCATTGGGGTGCCGCAAACAGTAAATTAAATACGAATGTACTTACGTTAAGAAATTTATTTTCGCCATTTCCTAACTTAACTACAGAATTTTATTTCCAGATTTCAGTAACATCACACCCACCCTCTTCCATCGCCCACCAATTTTTTATATCGGCTATTAAATAGAAATATAACATGTAGGTATTGATACATTTACGCATGTACAAAGAAAAGGCGGCAAATTTAAAATAAATAATATTCATAACGCCGTAATTCAGACTACTAATTATAGATGGTGTTGAAGTAGAATGATATTTACAGTGACCTTTACTAAATGTAAATTTCAAAAAATATTCACCCTATAATGAAATAAATTGCTTTTGAATATTGAGTCGTGAAATTTTATGTAAAATCGTGAAATCTCACGATTTATCGTGAAGTCTGGCATCACTGATCTTAATCATACCTCTGGCACTCTTTATACAGCCAATAATGAGACTAGTGCTGCGATCTAACCAGAGAGATCTAACCCTCTTTTCAGGACTGCATCGGAATTGAGTCAATGTTTCACAGCTGTGATGGTGCTGAGCAAAATCGGGTCGTGTATTCTCGGCACAACTCGAGAAAACTAAGCAAAGAAATTCAAAATTTACTTGTGTTCGTGTTTACTACAGATGAAGTAGGTTGTTAGGTTTACCCAGTTAAATATATACATATTACTAAAATTTAATACATTTTACAATTAACTTCAAACAAAGTTAAAATTTACAGGTGAGATATTATACTCAAATTAATAGTAGCCATAAAACAAACAACCGGTTCTATGTATTTCCAAAATATTTAAAACGAAAAATGTTTTAATATTGCCAAAAAAGACATTGGACCAACTCATCAACGGGACATTACATACTACACATTCAATTTTAGCGCCATCATGCGTAAGTCAGGAATCTCGGCTAAAAATTCTCTAACTTGGTCCGCCTTGGGTCGTTTGCGCGACGTACGCAACATTTCTAAACAGAACGTACCGCGCTAATGGAAGGTCGAAGCTACACTAAGGCTTGTATGTAACCGTATAGATACTACGCAGCTGTCTGTTGGCGCGCGTGGCCAACTCTAGTTATAACATTCACTTTTTAATGCATATAAGCATTTAACGCATTTAATGCATTCTCTAGGTATCGGAGGCATTAAATCAAAAACTTATGTTTTCTACAAGAAGTATATTTGAATGTGTTTGACAGTAAACAAATAATGAAAGCTGTAAAAATCGTTGCAAAACCTGTAAAATAAACATCAACTCCAACATATAACAACAATAAAAATAATATATTAAGTACATATGAGAAGAATAAACTACTTTGTATCCTATGGTGATTGATTTTGGAAGTTTATACCATCTTTAGGCCGCATGTTAAATTAGCCATGCATTACAAAAGAAGTTGTTAATACCAACTGATAAATTTACACTAATTTCGCACTATCCCCTTTATTGCCGAAACTACCAACATAGATCATGCGGGAAATTTTAAAAAAAGCTAAGTGCGCTCTAGTGAGACTATTTCTAGCAAAATATTTAGCGCGTAATTTCAAATCTGCGTTACAGGATTTCGCGATTACACATTTTTCTTTCCGTAATTTGCACAACGAATACCTCCATTGAAATAGTACATTTTTGAACTACAAGACGTGCCCTACTACGATTTCTGTTGGCATTAGAATCTTAGTAGGTAGCTATACTAAATACATTTATGAAATGAATATGAATAAAGCAATTGTGATTGAATATTATTTTATTTTACGTGTAGAGAAAAAAATGTATATTTTCACAATATAAAAGCTAAAAGGTTGTATTAAATAATCGGTATCTTACCCTACAATTACGTACTGTCATTTCTGCACAAAAAACAAAGATCGCAGTACCCAAACCTGCTAACAGTAAGACGAAAATCGTTGATAATTGTTTGAGATCAATAACGTGCTTCGCTTTTTCTGGCGATTTCATTAAGTATTTGTGTCCTTTTAATCTAGCGTTATGTTCCAAACTACCACCCCAGTAATGAACAAATCCTGAACTTTTCGCATATAACAAATATCGATTAAATTGGGGAAAAACTGGATAACCTTTTTTAAAATACATGCACAATGGAGCTCGAAAAAGTTTATCTTTTAATACATAAAGTAAAGAACCTTCAGCCGTTTTGTAATGTGAATGCATGACGTAGTCGATTAATATCTTCGGTTTAACTGATGCATAATTTCGATTAAAAGCCACTTTGTCCAAACAATCTTCGTTAATTGAACAGTATTCCATATTCTCATAAATGTACTTATCATTTTTATCGTTTGAATATTGGTACAAGGTCAAAGTTTGATAAAAGGCTCCGAATTTTAGTTTAGAATCTATCATATCCTGTACTGTACTTATTTGTTTCTCGTAGGAATCCTTTGCCAATATAGAAATGAAATTCGCGTCAAAATTTGTTTTATAAATTAAACAGAATGTGCACCAAAATAAAAAAATTATTCTAATTCTAAAATTGGTAGGCACCCTGACAACTGGTATACCAATTAAAATCCGATAACTTACATCGAAACTATACCAGCTACGATTACCATTTAGTACTTTATAAGACAGAAAATAAAAAGCGAAAAACATTATAATCAACATTAGTAATATGGTTATCCAACATACGATGGAGACTGAGAACAGTTTATTCCAAGCTGGTAATCTTCTGGCTTTAGGTACCACCCAAACTATGTCTTCACCCATGTGACTGAAACTCATTTCGAAATCCTTCGAATGTTCGATTCTTGCGTGAATTCCACCAATTCCCATATCGTATTTACCATCTTGTAAATTTCTAAAGATATTTGTGTAAGTGCCATTCGACAATTTGTATCCCCAATCGCTTGCATTCAATTCAACAAAAATCGGTGTCAATTTCAATTGATTCGCGATCAATTTAACTATGTCCAGTTCTATCCCATAAAGTGCTTTGGTGGAATCTAATGTGTACGGCTCGACTTTTTTGTAATTCACTCTCAATTTGGTGTTTGACCATGCTCCAGGGAGTTTATCTGGATACAATTTTTTCACATTTTCAATACTTCCATTAAAGCATTTGCTAATGATTCTTGTTTGTACACCATTAGAATTAGGATTATTGGCATCGCGATTGTAATACGGAAAATATGTACTTATCTTCAACTCCATTGTTGTATCAATATTTAACAAAACTATATTGTAAACAGTATAACTAGCACATATTTTGTAAATCTTTATCGTATTACCAAACGTTGTTAATATCACGAATTTAGCTCTTGAATTCCACATTTCTGCAGATGATAACTTTTCCAATTTAGCATATAATTCTTCATCGGAAATAACTTCTAATATGTAACCATTAACTCTCCGAAAATAGAAGCTTATCACATCTGGATTTAAATAATTGTATCTTAATATGGGATATGATATATTTATTACAATTTCATTCAAATCTGCTACTATCAAATCATCTGCTTCAAAATGGTTTACGACTATTTTATTTAAACACCTGTTTATAAACGTATTATCAACTTGGCTAATCAACTGTAAATCTGCAATAGCTAGTGGGATCCAAATTAATAGAAGGAGCATCATTTTTAAATGTAGATTTAATGTTAACTGCAAGTCCTTATAAGACGTGAGAAGCAAAACTAAATATTTGTATTAAATTAGCCGTAATGGATTATTTGAGATATTTACTTCTAACTACTAAGGAGCTTGTTAGGAAGAATTTTTGAATGTAAAAATGTGTAAACGTACAGTTATTGTATTTAATATTGATATTACTAACTATTAAGCCAGTAATTCATGTTGATTTCTTTTCTATACACCTTGATCGATTTTCTGTCGAATCGTATATTAGATAAAAAAGATTCAACAAATGACCGTTACACAGAGAAAAAGAGTACTTGACTCAAACAAATATGCATTCAGTCAACCAAATCGTAATTTTAAATGGTGGTAAAGATATATTTTTTTAATTTAATGAAATATTTCTTTTTATATCGTTATTTGATTCAAACATACGATCTCTTGAAACAAATAACTTCAACTTTGATTTGAAAATATATCTTTTTTAATTGTGTAAATGTATTGAAGATCGTTTAGACTAATAGAGGTATAATTCTCAATTTTTATTTTGCAAATAACAATTTGAAAATATATTGCACAAAAATAACGGAACTGATTACAACAATTGGAACTGATTAGGACTGAAAAAAGAAAAAGTCAAATTTGTGATTTTCAGCCCTAAGATATAGTTCAGTCTACCACATCACCTTTATTTTTAATAACTGCTTCCATTCTTTTCGGCAAACTATTTACTAGATCCTGACACTCCTCTGCAGTGAAATTATCCCAAATGTTCTGGAGCCTTTGCTTGAGTTCTTGCACAGTTCTGGCAGGATTGGCTCGCAAGGTCTTTTTGATGATATGCCACAACGTCTCGATGGGCGAAAGGTCCGGACTACTAGAAACCCATTTTAGAACTGATATTTCATGGTCTGAAAGCCATTTCATGAATCTTTTGGAAGTATGACATGCAGCACCGTCTTGCTGAAAAAAGTAGTCATTTCCAAAAATCCTGCTCTCTTCCAAAGTAGGCAACAAAGACTCCTCTAGGATGTCTAAATACTTGTCTGAATTAACAATGTCGTTGATAAAGTGTAATTTTGCAACTCCTCTAGCCGACATTGAACCCCAGACCATTACCGAAGATGGAAATTTAACTTTGCGCTTAAGACAGTTAGGATGATAAGTTTCATGTTTCTGGCGAATAACTCTGCTCCGGCTATCACCGACACAAACTTCAAATCACTACTCGTCACTCCAATGTACACCATCTCTCCATATACCAATTTCGATGGTCTCTAGCCCATTTCAACCAGCTTCGCTTCTGCTTTAGGGTCAATAACGGTTTTTCTTTTGCCTTCGCGAAGGGAAAAACGAATTATTTTTTGTCCCTTAGGATTGAACTCATGAAATTTACCTTGTAAGTACCAAAGCCAAGTTTTCTTGCTTCTGAATGACATGTAGACCTGCAAACACGTCTTCCAGCAGCCTCACTCCAAAGTACACTCAACGCTCCGTAGTTAGCACGCCTATTAGACTTGATAATTTTGGCCAAAGCTCGCCTATCAAATTTGAACTTTTTCACATATCGGGGCTTTTGGGCAGCTGAACCGTTTGATTTGTACAATTTTACAATATTTTGAACACTGTATCTGGATATGCTGAGCAATATTCCGATTTCGACGTTTGATTCTCCGGATTTGTGTAAATTAATGATAATTGATCGAATTTTTTCATGAATTACCTTTTCCCTGCCCATTATTGACAACAATTGCACTATCAATTAACTGTTATACAATCGAAACATCTGTCACCGTCATTTCCGTCAAAAAAAGCGCTGTTTCCATAGCCACCTTAATACTCATCGTTAGCAGTACTTGGGTAATAGAATGCAATTAAACTACTTTTTTAAAATATTTTCGATTTTTTATGAGACAACACGTTCCATTGAACCCAGATCTCTCCTAAAGTCCTCTACATAGCATATTTTGTCTTAGATATTACATTGTAGCGGCTGGTTTTGCTCCTTGAGCGATAAATGCCAACAACGCTACAAATTTTGTGTGTGGGCCAATTGAAGCTGGACGGGGCTCGTATGTGTATTTTAAAACATATAAAAAAATTATACAAAGAATATGATTAATTCAATAAAAATTTGATTTTTTAGTATGTTCCCATTTTGGGAACGTTCGCCATTAAATAAATGGTAAGAAGAAAAGTATACTTGTTTCAAGCTGACGAAGTTCATTAAAAGAAAGAACTGTATTGTTGAATCGAACATATTACGTATATTAAATCAAACAGATATATTTTCAAATCAAACTTGAGGTTATTTGTTTCAAGAGATCATATGTTTGAATCAAATAACGATGTCAAAAAAATTATTTCTTTAAATTAAAAGAAAGATATCCTTGCTGCCATTTAAAATTTCGATTTGGTTGACCGAATGCACATTTGTTTGAGTTAAGAACCTTTTTTCTCTGTGTACTTACCTATTGTCTTCTCCATTTACATCTCACCATTTACGAACCATCTCACATAACCTAAAGTAGGACTACCTATGATGACTACGATTGCGATTGCGTACAGGCAACAGAAATTGCCGACGACGCACAGTGGTCAATTTTACATTACGCAGCGGAAAAAAATCAAACAAACGATAGTTTTTAAAGCAAACATAAGCCTACAATTACGAAATAAGTTACGACAGCCTACATATCCGCAGAACTACTCGCATACAGCATCGATTTAGTACTGACGCTGTGAACGCGTGAAATAAATAATCGCAGACTCCGCACCACATATCTGCTACACTGACTGTTACCACTGTTTGCCCAGACTAATAATAACATTTTTGATTTATCGTGTTAACAGATAAAGTAAAAATACTAGAAAATACAGAACGGCAAAGGTAAGTTGTGGAAATTATCCTGATAATTAAAGATTAAAATTCTTCGGTAAAACTACCTTACAATACAACCCCAAAGGTGTATAAATCACTTTAAAAAAGTACATTCCATAATACTTAAAATATACCGGAAACACATCAGATGATGATAAATATTTATTTCATTCTCTCTTACTTAAAGTATACACTAATCCATTATTAATCATTACAACGTTTCAATATATACACATAGTGCTACTTAAATATTGAACAAAAGAACTATGAGCTAAATTTTTCTTACAAATTTGCACCATAATATTTCTAAAAAAAAAATTACACAAGATATTCCCAAACCACACGCCAATAAAAGAAAACAGCTTGACAGTTGTGTAAAACTTAAAGCGCGACTAGTTACCGAAGATGAATTTGCCAATTCCGCGTTGTGTTTCAATTTAACAATATACTTCAACATCGAGTCCCAATACCCAACAAAACCAGAAGTAACAATACTCATTAAATATCTGTTGAAGAGAGGAAATATCGGGTGGCCTTTTTTGAAGTATAAGGTCACTATAACTCTAATAATTTCATCGTCCACCACATAAATGGGAGATTCTTGCGAGGAAGAGTAATGTCTATTCTCGTAATACTGGATAAGCTTCTTCGGTTTTATGGTCGCAAAATTTCTTGAATAGATTAGCTCTTCTATGCATACAGAGCCAATCGTACATTGCTCAAAGTGTTCGGAAATATATCGATCATTTCTGTTATTAGGATCACTAAATACGTGTAGCAAATCCTTGAAAAAGCCCAATCTCATGCGAGCATCTATCATTTCCGTCTGAGTTCTTATTTGTTTTTCGTAGGAATTTGTTAATAATGTAGAAATAAAGCTTGCATCAAAATCCGCTTTCAGTATTAAACAAAATATGCACCAGCATAAAAAGATTAACCGAACTCGGAAATAATAAGGCAATTTGGGGAGGGGTGATGCTAGTAGAATGACATAACTGGCTTCAAAACTATGCCAATAGCTTCTATGATCTGGTGTTCGACAAGATATCAAATGGAATGAAAACGCCATTACGACTAGCATTGCAAAAATCATCATCCACGATGGAAAGTCGAAAATTCGAATTAATTTTGCCCACGGTTCAAGTAATCTAGCCCTTGGTACAATCCAAACCATGTAGTCATCCATAAAGCTAAAACCCATATCGAAATCCATTGCGTTGGTTGAGTTAGCATGAAATACACCCAGCACGAAGTCGCATTCGCTTCTCTCCACCTTCCCTAACATGCCTGCGTAGCTTCCGTTTCTTAATTTAGGTCCCCAATCAAAATTGTGATCAGTTTTAAATTCTATTTTAAAGTTCATTTTATCAGCTATCAATTTTGCCAACTGAATTTCAACACCAGTTAATTGATTATCGATAAACATTATATAAGGCTCAATGGCTAAGCATTCTACGGTAATTATAGAATTGGGCCAAATTAACGGAAATTTGTTTGGATATAACTTTGTTGTATTTTGCAGTATTCCATTTCTGCATTCCCCAATAATTTTCGTGTTTATTTCAGGTTCATGAACGTTTAAGGCTTCAAATGGAAAGTACGTACTCATTTCTAAGTATAACTTCTTAAGGTGAAAAATCACGACGTTATAAATGAAATGTTTAGCAAGTAGTTGATATATTTCCTCACTTCTGTGAGTTTCCATTAAAATCACAAATTTAGCTCTTGGATTCCACATTTCTAACGATGATAAATACAGAATTTTAGCTACTAAGGTATCGTATTCGCCCTCGATTATATAAGCATCTGCTCTCTTAACGTAGAAGTTTACTTGCTTCTTTAAATTTAAAATTACAATAGGATAAGGTAAACTTAATTCAACTTCTTCAATGCTAACTATTAACAAATCAGTTTCTTTGAAATATTCTAACGCGACTGCTTCAAAGCATTTGTTAATCATGTTATAATTTTGTATAGGCACTAAATTTGCCGTTACAACTGTAATACACAAAAGTACGCAAAACATTTTGCTTTTACCTTTTAAGCCAAAGTAGAATCACCTTTCAGCTAAGTAAAGTGTTGTATAACAATGACAACGTAAGCGAGATGTATCGCGTTTTACATATGCGTAATGTGTACAGAAGTCGTCGAAAATATCTGCATTATTTAGAAAGTGTTTATTTATCGCATAGAGGAGTGTAAAGTTACCAAATTGCTTTTTGATTTATGATAATTTAACTACAAATTCTGGCAGGTAATAATTAATGTCACCGAAGAAAAAGTAGGTTTTTTATTGGAGGTCCGAGGAAATGCTTGACATTGAATGACTTCTGAATTACACAATCAACATTTTTTACTTCTAAATCCATAGGCATGATATTGTCAAGAGTGTTACTATGTACATAATTCCACTGTTCCGATATTTTGTGCATCTTACCTTTCCCCGATTCATTTGATTAATTGTCCAAAGCTTGACCCAAAACGAATAATTCATATATGAATTACATTATTTTGAATAACTTCTTTTCAAAATAATGTTGTTCTCTATTTTCTCATTGGTTTTTGCATTATTAAAAAAAATATATTGTTACCAAAGGCACATGGCTTACTTTCTACATTTTAATTTTAAAATTGATTTATCTGAACAAAATTGCGAGTGGGCGATATTAATATGGAATTACAGAAAATAAACTAAACTTTCAAAAATGTTTGTTTAGCATACTCTCTATGCAAGCAATATTTAATTTAACGTGCGGTTTCTTCAATATTTATAATACCGAAAAAGAAGTAATAAAGCGAATAATAATAAGAAAACTAATCAAGAATTATAATATCTGTAAGGCTGTGAAACACTCATCCTCTTAAGCAGCGTAATACAGTAATCTGGCGGATTGCATTGGAATTACTGAACATGAGAAGTAGAAGCACCATCATCAGTATTATAACCCAGTGGTTAAGATTCGTAAAAAAATGGTGGCATTAGATATGGTTCAATAGTTGTCTCGTGGAACCGTGTTCGCAGTGGTGAAAAAATGTGTTTATATTTAGAGAAAGATCGTTCGACATCTACCGATGTAATACATGTATGATTAAAATAATCTTTGAACTCAATTAATGGATTAGTCGAAGTACCATTACAAATTTGTTGTAATGTGATAAAATTGGAATCTTTCTCTAATACACTCTCCAACTTTTTTAAAACGCGAATATTTTTTGCGTCATCTACAGTGCGTAGCGAGTATGTACTTCGTCCACTATTTGCAGTGACTTCACTAACGACAACGCTCTATTTTGTAATTGTTCCGGTGTGTCATGAAAACATTTATAGTTGCTATGAATACTTTGTAAATCTGTTTCAACAGAAGTATCTTGAAATTTTGACTGGCTCTCCTTAATAGCTGCAGCTTCAGCAGGGTTGAATTGTGGAATAACAGCTTTTACTTTTTTGAAATGTTCAGTATAATAAAAAGCTGCCTGCAACCAGGTTCCCCAACGTGTAAGAATCGGCTGTGGTGGTTCACGAATACCGGGACACTGTGCGTGAAATGTTCGAAGACGTTTTGGAGATTTGAGAAACACTTTTTTTGTATTTGATATGAATGCATCTACCTCGGGATAACATTGTCTAATAGTTTGTGCCACAAGATGTAAAGCATGCACTTTACAAGTTATACGTAAACAGTCGCAACCATGTTCAAGAAGAGAACGGCCAGTACACGAACTATAACATGTATAATAGAATTTTTTTTGCAATCTGTTGTCTCGTCAGATTTTTTAATATAGATATGATTTTATTTTTCACCTCTTTGCGTACAAATAAAATATACTTGCGTGCTGTCGTAGTTGGCAACTTCAACTCCGGGTTGTATTTGTTCTAAAAGTTCTTAAACGATTTATTATCCAGTATGTTAAGTGACAAATTACATGTTATCATCGTGACAAGTAAATCGAAAATAAAGTCATTTCTATTTGACGCGCCGTTTTTTCCATTTCTGTGTTTTGCACTATTTACATGCTTCCTACAGTCGTTCTTTTGCCATCACATCAAAGTTTTCTCGCACACTTTACAAACTATTTTAGCGCCGTCGTACAACAAATCTGGAAACTCACAGATAAAGTTTTTTACTTTATCAGCAAAGGGTCGTTGTTTAGCCTTGCGCACACTGGACATTTTTAATTAAAAATTTTCTTGAATAACTAGTATCCCACTCGCCTGATTTAATTCACACGCACACGCCGCGCTAGTGATGATGAATGTGTACGAATTTGAACTGCTTTGCCACCCGGCAGATGCTTACGCATCGCATCAGACAGGCGCGCGCCGAGTTCCGTTGGCTACTCCAGCTGTTACGGCTATGCTGGGACGACACGATTATCTTACCTTAGTTATATGGTATGTTTATTATCAATTTTCGCACATGGTAGTGCCAAAGTTTGACATTACACTAATTTCGACCTACCTTATGTAATCAAGTACTCGAAATCTGTGGTACTGGAACACTGAAACAATTAACTAAAACCCTTACCACAATATTTTACTCGTACTGGACGCATACTTCGATAGCCAAGCTATCAAACTGAATTCAGCCTTGCTGCTGATGATAAAAGCTTGGCTGTCGAAACGCACCTCTAGTACGAGTAAGGTATTGTAGTTTTAGTGAACTGTTTCATTGAACCTTATGCGAACGCCACTTAAGGGAGTCTTCTTCTGACTGTAGCACAGTTAGGCGTTATGTGTTCGAGTCCCACCAGGATCTAGTAGCAGATTTTTCTGGGGGGTCCGGTATAATTTCGATTCACTATTCGCATGTTAAGAAATAACTGTGCTTCCCCCTTCACGACGACGGGCTGATAGTAACAAAGTCTTGGAACACTTAACACAAACTATTTACACACTTAAAGGCTGCTGAGTTTATGGCAAGCTTTAAAAACTTGTATACCCCACTGGACCGTCACCACGTAAAAAAACAAATTATAACCACCGTAAACTTTTGACTCCCAATAAAAATATTTAAATTTAAATTTACGTTTACGCAAAGTAATTAATATAATTACATTTACTCAAAATTTCTGTAAAAAAATGTGTAAATACCAAAATAATGGCGACCCAAAAATATAATACTTATTGTCATATTGTATGTATGTATATTGTTATTACTAGAATTGCTCAATTTGCGCCAACAGCCAGTGGCGGGCGCATAAAAGTTTACACAAAATAAATCGTCAGATATAAAATATAATACGTGCTCAAACACTTACCGTCTTAAGAGTCTTCCGTGAAATCACAAGGTGAATAATGTCTTAAAGATCTGCAACATTAGATATATTTCCATAGTTGTTTCGGCAAACCGAGTGCGGCGTGAGGAAAAAGTGTGTTTATATGCAGAAAAAGAACGTTCTACATCTAGTGACGTTATATTTGCGTAATTAAAATAATCTTTGGAACAACTTAACGGTCCTGTTGACGCATCTTCACAAATTTGTCTTAATGTGCCAAAATCAGAATCTTTCTCTAAAAACACTTTCAAACCTTTCTAGAACACAAACATTTTTTGCGTCTTCTACCGCGCATAGCTGTGCATGAACATGTTGCACTATTTGTAGAGATTCTTCTAACGGCACCGCAATATTTACGTAAACTATCATCACGGCTTCTTATCGCATTCGTTGGAACGGCACGCTATCTCGCGGTGAATGCATACAGTAAACGGTTTTCGATTGCTGTTGGAAGGGTACTTATTGAACGTTTAAAATTACGGTTGTACATCGAGAGATAAAATGGAAACAAAAAAATTATGTAAGACAAACTATACGAAAGAAAATCTGGGAAGGACGTACGTTTAAATTATGGTGGAAAAAATTATAATTTCAGAATATAATTAGAGACTGGTAGCGTAGTGGCTAAGGCGCTCGGGATGCCGGCTGCGAATCCTGGGGTTGTTTACACTCTGAGTGAAATTTTCATGGTTCTCCTTACTTCACAGAGCACCCCCAGAGAAACGCTTACTTGTATCAAAGCTGTCCGCCTCAATTCAAGATAATTAATGTTTCAATTATCCGCAATTCAATAACTGTTTTAAATCAAAAGAAATATTTCCTTAGCGTTTTTTTTTCCGCTTAAGAGAAGTATATATTTGTAATGAAATAATTAATTAATTTCTTTGTTTAAAACATTTGTTAACTTGATTCAAGAAAATCTTGCAAAAAATTTGAAGAAAGCGATTCTTAGTATAAGTAAATGGCCATTATAACACAAAACAATATTTTCTTAAGGATAGTAAATAGTTTTAATTCCAGAAAGCGTTTAGGTATTGTTCATAAATCAATAGTTTCATTTTCTTAAAATAAACCATTTTTACTTAAAACTTTTGAAATGCATATTATTTATATGCACATTGCATTTCCTTGTTTAAGACAGTTATCAAACCTGGTTCAAGAAAATCTTGCGTTTTAAATATACGTATAATAATAATAATAAAGGGATAAATAAACTTAAATATTAACTCATTAACTATTAAATTACATAAGAATAATCGCTATTTAATTACATTATTAAAGAAATAATTTAATTGTACTGTAACCATAAAAAAAAACGTTTTCATTAGCACATTCGCTAGCTCCTAATTTTAATTATTAACTTTTTTTCCATTATTGCAATTTTTCTTTATTATTAACTTTGTGAGATTTGGACCATCTTTCATTGCTACCTTTTTTCTATTTTCTTAACTTAGAACTAAATGATTTACTTGCGAGAAAATCTACTTTCTTGATGCAAAAAAACATTTCTCTGCGTGCATGAACAATGCGTAATAATAAATTATGGTCAGCCGATGTGCCTAGAATACCTTCTCTTGGCAAAAGATATGGCAAAAAGGAATTTTTTTTCATCCTACTATATGCTTATCACCATAGCCTGATTTGATTTTATTGTTTATTATGCCATCTGTAATCATCGCTTTATTGTTGGTGCTTTTTATATGTATTCAACTTTAAATTCAAAAAAATAAGCGACCGAGAGACGACTGTCTTAGATTGCAGAGTAACATAACAGCAGTTACTGATTGATACACAAGAACCCACATATCTTTGAGTGCTGTTAAGTGTACGGTAGTGTCATACACTCGCAGAAACAGTTGCATTCACTTCACATATGCAATGAAGAAATTTAACACTTTATTCTAAATCTACAACAACGAGCTTAACGATAAACTGCATGAACTACTTAAATATTAAGATTTTAAATATAAATTCTCATAGTATGCCACAATGGCTCCAAACAAAAAGCAACCCAAGACCTCATAAACCAATAAATAGAAATACGAAGCTTCTGAACAACTGATTGATTTCTGAAACTTAACTCTTAAATAAAGATGACGTCCTCACATAGGAATTATGTTTCAGTTTAAAGATGTAACTCAACATAGACTCCCAATAACAAACAAAACCTGAACCTTTTGCATAAATCGAGAATCTATTAAACTGAAGAAACATCGGATATCCTGTTTTTATGGATATGGGGCTTATAATTCTAGATACCTTATCCTTGAATATATAAAGCAAGGAGTACACTCGCGGAGTGATATAACGCACAGCGATTAAGTAATCAATTTCCCTTTGCGGTTTTATAGTAGCATAATCTCTATTAAAAGCAACTCTATCTAGACAAACGTTGCTGAGAGTGCAATTTTCAGCATGTTGGTATATGTAGATATCCTTGCAATTATTGAAATATCTGTACAACATAATAATATAGTGAAAACCAGGACGTGAAGCGCAAAATGCTTTAAACCCACAAATAGAAAGTAGCGATATTAAGCCTAATAACTTTTATAAGAGTTATGGACGGAATCTCTAGAAGAATCAAAGAAGTAAAAAAACAAGAGGTTTTGGGACTGGAATTAAATACCCATGATGGGGGTTCTCATACTTCTTTGAAGGGCTTTCTTTTCGCGGTAGATTTGAATATACGTAAAGTGGAAACAAATATGAGTAGATTGTATTAAAACAAAATGTTTCTTATACACATTTAAAAACATCTCTTCGTATTCAAAAATAATTTTGTTAATATATGTATGAATATAAAACAATTTGGACACTAAAATCTTCACGTTTTCTGTAAAATACGACGGACAGTTAGGGAATTGAGTTGGAATAGCATCTTTTTTAAGCCTAGAATTTTTTTAACTTACAGTTATAGTTTCAGTGGTCCTTGAAATGTAGCTGTTGAAAAATAAATACTTCTTTTACAAACTGTAACTCACAAACAAAACATACGAAACAGCCGACGCCACAGTTTTTAGGTTATCCCATTTTTATCGTTTCAGAGAAGGTGTTATCGCTTATACAACACTAGAAAAACATTACAGGTATCACCAACAAAGTACGGAAATATCACTACACAGTATTCTTTTAAATAAAACTAATATAATTTGGATAGATCAATCCAAAACGCAAGAAACGATGAATGTGTGAATGTCCAATGTACAAATATAGCTGATCGACGACCAACTGCAGAATACGTCACAGCCTACTGACGTTAAAGCGCTTAACTCTTATCTATATATTGAAGGTAACGGCTGTACGATATAGTATTGTACCTGAGGCGCGTCTTATGTGAACAATTGTTTCAAAATTATACAATGCAAAATCCAAGAAGCGCTCTCCTTTTTTCTTTTCCTAGGTCATATACTAAGCAGAAATATTAATACAACAAAATGGTTGATGTTACTATATTTAAAAGATAACAGAAACACATTATTTGATGAAAAATATTTATTTAAAAATCTTTCACTTAAAGTATACATAACTGTCCATTCATCATTACGACATTTCTGAAACACATAATGCCAATTAAATATTGTATTTCGAGAAGAATTATGTGTTAAACTTTTCTTACAAATTTGTACCACAATATTTCTAAACAAAAAGTGACACAAGAAATTCCTAAACCAAACGCCAATAAAAGAAAACAGCTTGACACTTGTGTAAAGCTTAAAGCGCGACTAGTTACCGAAGATGAATTTGCCAATTCCGCGTTATGCTTCAATTTAACAGTATACTTCAACATCGAGTCCCAATATCCAACAAAGCCAGAAGTAACAATACTCATTAAGTAACTGTTGAAGAGAGGAAATATGGGATGGCCTTTTTTAAAATATAATGTCACTATAACTCTAACAATTTCATCGTTCACCACATAAATGGGAGATTCTTGCGAGGAAGAGTAATGTCTATTCTCGTAGTACTCGATAAGCTTCTTCGGTTTCACGGTCGCAAAATTTCTTGAATGGATTACTTCTTCTATGCATCGAGGACCAATTGTGCAATGCTCAAAGTGTTCGGAAATATATCGATCATTTCTGCTATTAGGATCATCAAATAGTAACACCAACTCCTTGAGGAAACCCAATCTTAAGCGGGCATCTATCATTTCCGTCTGAGTTCTTATTTGTTTTTCGTAGGAATTTGTTAATAATGTGGAAATGAAGCTTGCATCGAAATCCGCTTTCAGTATTAAACAAAATATGCACCAGCATAAAAAGATTAACCGAACTCGGAAATAATAAGGCAATTTGGGGAGGGGTGATGCTAGTAGAATGACATAACTGGCTTCAAAATTATGCCAACAGCCTCTATGATCCGGTGTTCGATAAGATATCAAATGGAATGAAAACGTCATTACGACTAACATTGCAAAAATCATTATCCACGATGGAAAGTCGAAAATTCGAATTAATTTTGCCCACGGTTCAAGTAATCTAGCCCTTGGTACAATCCAAACCATGTAGTCGTCCATAAAGCTAAAACCCATATCAAAATCCATTGCGAAGGTTGAGTCAGCGCGAAATTCACCCAATACGAAGTCGCATTCACTTCTCTGCACCTTCCCTAACATACCTGTGTAGCTTCCATTCCTTAATTTAGATCCCCAATTAAAATTTTGATTAATGTTAAATTCTATTTTAAAGTTCATTTTACCAGCTATCAATTTTGCCAACTGAATTTCAACACCAGTTAATTGATTATCTATAAACATTATATAAGGCTCCGTGGCTAAACATTCTACGGTAATTATGGAATTGGGCCAAATTAACGGAAATTTATTTGGATATAAGTTCGTTGCATTTTGCAGTATTCCATTTCTGCATTCCCCAATAAATTTCGTGTTCATTTCCGGTTCATGAACGTTTAAGGCTTCAAATGGAAAATACGTACTTATTTCTATTAAGTGCGACTTCTTAAAGTGGAAAATCACGACGTTATAAATAAAATGATTAGCAAGTAGTTGATATATTTCGTCATTTCTGTTAGTTTCCATTAAAATCACAAATTTAGCTCTTGGATTCCACATTTGTAACGACGATAAATACATAATTTTAGCTACTAAGACATCGTATTCCCCCTCGATTATATAAGCATCTGCTCTCTTAACGTAGAAGTTTACTTGCTCCTCCAAATTTAAAATTACAATAGGATAAGGTAAACTTAGTTGAACTTCTTCAGTGCTAACTATTAGCAAGTCATTGTCTTTGAAATATTCTAAGGCGACTACTTCTAAGCATTTGCTAATCATGTTACAATTTTGAATAGGTGTTAAATTTGCAGTTACAATTACAACACATAAAAGTAGGCACAACATTTTGCCTCCAACTTTTAAGCGAAAATAAAATCAGCTAAGTATATAACAGCTGTATAACAATGACAAAAAGGAAATCAATTACAGAAAAAGATAACCCTTTGAATGCCTACAGAGTCAACAGCAACGACAACGTAAGTGAGATGTATTGCGTCTTACATTTACGTAATGTGTACAGAGGTCGTCAAAAATGCCATCTGTATTATTTGGAAAGTGATTATTTATCGTATAGAGGAGTATAAGATTACTAAAGTGCTTTTTGATTTATGATAGTTTAGTTACAAATTTTACCAGGTAATAATTAATATCATCGAAGGGAAGGTGGTACCCAGAGCTATGATATAATTAACTTTAAAAGACGACTACGTCACACACTCAATATTTTTTATCTCTAAATCCATGCCCGTGATGTTGTCAAAGATGTTACTAACTCCACTGCTTCAATTTCCTTTACAACTCAATTTTCCTCGATTCAATTGTCCAAAATGTGACCCAAAATATACAATTCAGATAATGTTTTTATATGAATTACTTTTTTTTGCGGTGCTACGATAGTCGTACACGTCTGTCAAAGCACTCCGGCAAGAACACTGCGACGATACGATGTCGGAGTAACGTATGACAACAGTGGTATAAGCAAGTCTATTCAGGTTATATAGGCGTTGTTGTCGAACTGTGTTGTTTTCTTCATGTTGTATGTACAGCCGATCTGTGTCGCAACGTGTATACAGATCTTATAAAGCGAATTGTACAGCAAAAAATAGGGGATATGAGCTAGGATGATTCAGTGTCTCGTTATTGTAAAAACGTCAACCACTCCCATTCACCAATTGGATTGCTGCACGCATTCGCTTTACAGGCTACCGAATAAAACATGGCTATCCGAATAAATGAATTTGTACTGCTCTCTGGCGAATCGTGAAATAGTGGTACAAAGGACCCTGCAGAATCCTTATGGGAAATGACTTTCGGTTAATTTTTTAAAAAATTTGATAGGTTGTAGTTCTCAACACGTAGAACAAAAGTATCCATTGCCCCCCAGGTCCGATCACGGGTAGTTTCTGAGATACAGTACTCCAAAGTTGGACTTTTCATACCTTATTGAGCATAGTGCGAGTGCAGTCGATGTCGATGTACGATGATGCTTATGATTAAAATGGGTGTACAGGTGCTTGCTTGTTTGTTTGTGTGTGTATGTGTCAGGAGAGATAAGGACCCCACGGTTCGTCACTCCCGCAGTATTTTATTACTCCAACCCCTCTCTAGAGTGTGTGTGTGGTGTACGCGGGCACATTATTCATCAATAATCTCAATATTCCGAGGATTATCTGGAAGTTCTCGGTATGCGGCATCCAATGTGGTATTGAGTAATGACGTGTCAGGGTATTTCATATTTCCCTGATGTCGTGTAAAACCTTGGTACCACAAAACGCTGGCAACATGTGCACATGTACCTAGAGTACGAGCTTCAGATTGACACGTACAATAATATCCATTAATTGGCTCATTAGGATTGTCAGCAGCATTTTCATCATCCCTATTATCGATCTCTTATGAAATGAAGATCTGATGTCTTGTTGCATTACGAAATCTAGAATGCAACCTAATTCTCAGAAAACCTGGCTTGTTGAAATGTTGATCAAGGTGAAATTCCTCATCATTATCCCTTAGTAGCTTATCTTGGATATATGAAGGTGCTAGATTTATTTGATAAATGCCCACATTCAAATCTTTCAAGTAATTCAAATCAAGTATCGGGAAATCTGCCACGTCACGATAATTCAGCCGTCTCCATTGGCCATTTCTTAGTCGCAAGTTATCTACCTCTACTCTCGCTTGTACGACATTAGGAGTTGTCGATCTTTGTAGCATTTCTCTAGCGAACTGAGGATCTGTATCTTGCATTTGGATAATAGGATGATACCTGTTTAGTATAGCTCTAACTCTGCGATAGAATCCATTAATGTTTTTAGCGTGCTGCAGATTTATTGTTTGTGCTAAGAGCTTGAAAACTGACCTCAAGTGGCCATTCCGTACTTCGATTACCCAACGATTTCTTGTGACAATACGTGAATCATTTGCATCTTGCGCTGGTAGTTGCCTTTGTCCGTGTTCAAGCAGTGCAGGCATTTTGCGATCAATGCCTAAACGCTGGAGTAAGGGTATTGCATCACGATCACCTCTATCCACCAAAACGATGTCACCATTCTGAAACCAGCCTTCTTTCTGCATCTCTCTCGAAGTTTTGACGTAGGATTTCAGCATCATTATTATGAGCATCAGAGAAATAGGGACCAAAAATCGTTGGAATGAAACCTTCGGGAGTTACGACCAAATCTTCTTATGCAAATAATGTTTCAAAATTATACAATGCAAATTCCAAGAAGCACTCTGCTTTTTTCTTCCTATTTTTTACGTAAAAAATGGAAGGTTAAATGTCTTCAGATTACAATTTATAAAGACGCCAGGTCGTACACAAAGTAGAAATGAATTGAACAGAATGGTTGATGTTGCAATACTTACAAGATAACAGAAACACATTATGTGATGATAAATATTTATTTAAAACTCTCTTACTTAAAATATACATAACTATCCACTAATCATTACAACGCTTCTTAAACACACAATGTCAAGTAAAGATTCTATATCGAAGAAAATTATGTCCTAAATTTTTCTTACAAATTTGCACCACAATATTTCTAAACAAAAAGTGACACAAGAGATTCCTAAACCAAACGCCAATAAAAGAAAACAGCTTGACAGTTGTGTAAAACTTAAAGCGCGACTGGTTACCGAAGATGAATTTGCCAATTCCGCGTTATGTTTCAATTTAACAATATACTTTAACATCGAGTCCCAATATCCGACAAAGCCAGAAGTAACAATACTCATTAAATATCTGTTGAAAAGAGGAAATATCGGGTGGCCTTTTTTGAAATATGAGGTCACTATAATTCTAAAAATTTCATCATCCACTACATAAATGGGAGATTCTTGCGAGGAAGAGTAATGTCTATTCTCGTAGTACTCGATAAGCTTTTTCGGTTTTACGGTCGCAAAATTTTTTGAATGGATTACTTCTTCTATGCATCGAGGGCCAATTGTACAATGCTCAAAGTGTTCGGAAATATATCGATCATTTTTGTTATCAGGATCACTAAATGCTGTCAGCAAATCCTTGAGGAAACCCAATCTTAAGCGAGCGTCTATCATTTCCGTCTGAGTCCTTATTTGTTTTTCATAAGAATTTGTTAATAATGTAGAAATGAAGCTTGCATCAAAATCTGCTTTTAATATTAAACAAAATATACACCAGGATAAAAAGATTAGCCGAATTCGGAAAAGGTATGGCAACTTGGGGAGAGGCGATGCTATTAGAATGGCGTAACTGGTTTCAAAACTATGCCAACAGCCTCTATGATCCGGTGTTCGATAAGATATCAAATGGAATGAAAACGTCATTACGACTAGCATTGCAAAAATCATCATCCACGATGGAAAGTCGAAAATTCGAATTAATTTTGCCCAGGGTTCAAGTAATCTAGCCCTTGGTACAATCCAAACCATGTAGTCGTCCATAAAGCTAATACCCATATCGAAATCCATTGCGAAGGTTGAGTTAGGATGAAATATACCCAATACGAAGTCGCATTCACTTCTCTGCACCTTCCCTAACATACCTGCGTACCTTCCGTTTCTTAATTTATATCCCCAGTTCAAATTTTGATCAGTCTTAAACTTAACTTTAAAGTTCATTTTTTCAGCTATCAATTTTGCCAACTGAATTTCAACTCCAGTTAATTGATTATCTATGAACATTATATAAGGTTCAATGACTAAGCATTCTACAGTAATTATGGAATTGGACCAAATTAATGGAAATTTATTTGGATATAACTTTGTTGCATTCTGCAGTACTCCATTTCTGCATTCCCCAATAACGTTCGTGTTTATTTCTGGTTCATGAACGTTTAAGGCTTCAAACGGAAAGTACGTACTTATTTCTACTAAGTACGATTTCTTAAGGTGGAAAACCACGACGTTATAAATAAAATGATTAGCAAGTAGTTGATATATTTCGTCATTTCTGTGAGTTTCCGTTAAAATCACAAATTTAGCTCTTGGATTCCACATTTGTAACGACGATAAATACATAATTTTAGCTACTAAGATATCGTATTCACCCTCGACTATATAAGCATCTGCTCTCTTAACATAGAAGTTTACTTGCTCCTCTAAATTTAAAATTACAATAGGATAAGGTAAACTTAGTTCAACTTCTTCAATGCTAACTATTAGCAAATCAGTGTCTTCAAAATATTCTAACGCGACTGCTTCAAAGCACTTGTTAATCACGTTGTAATTTTGAATGGGTGCTAAATTTGCAGTTGCAACTGCAACACACAAAAGTAGGCTAAACATTTTGCCTCCAAGTTTTAAGCGAAAATAAAATCAGGTAAGTGAAGTGCTGTGTAACAATGACAAGACAGATGAATTAGAGAAAAAGATTTACCTTGTAATGTGCACAAAGTAAACAGCGACAAAAGCTTAAGTGAGATACATATATTGCATTTTACACGTACGTAATGTGTACAGAGGTCGTCAAAAATGTCAACTGTTTTATTTGAAAGTGGTTATTTATCGTATAGAGGAATATAAGGTTTCTAAAGTGCTTTTTGATTTATGATAGTTTAATTGCAAATTCCGGCAGGTAATGATTCATGTCATCTAAGGAATAGTAGTGTCCTAACTATGTCTTTTGTTGGATAGCCGAGGACTTTAAACGAATACTGAGTTACACAATCTACATTTTTATTTCTAAATTCATGCGGATGATGTTATCAATTTCACTTTCTTTTTATTCCTTTTGCAACTCAATATTCAATTTATTAATTGTGCGAAATGTGACACGAAATAAATAATTCAGACAATGTTTTTACCTGAATTACTTTTCAAAATAATGTTGTTCTACACATGAAAAAATGTCTAGTAACAATAACCAAAAATTAATGCTAATATAACTCATGGTATTGGTGGAATCATTCCCGGCAAAAGCAATGTAGCAGAGAAAATAGCAATAACACACGGACATGTTTCTGCCTACTCGGCGTCATAAGCGCAGAATTGCGTTTGCCTCTCAGTTTATGTTGCTAATCTCCAAAAACAGCACTGAATATGTCTCCCGACGACACCCAGCGCTATTGGACACAGTCATACCTTCCCAGAAGGTAGAAAGACAAACCGGAGTGCTATTTTCTCTGCTCGCATTGTTTTTGCCGGGAAAGATTTCACCAATACCATGAGATATATTGTAACCTGGGCAAATATGCGGCAACGGCCAGAGGCGTGGCGAGCGCATAAAAGTTTACACATAAAATAGAAGGTAAGAAATAAATTATAAAACGTGCTGAAACACTTGCCGTTTTAAAAGTCTTCCGTGAAATCACAAACTGGGTAACATCTGTTAAATATTTGAATCATTAGATATGTTTCCACAGCTGTTTCAGTCAAGTGAGTACGACGTGCGGAATAAATGTTTTTTAATGCCGAAAACGACCGTTCGACATCTAGCGATGTTATATTTGCATATTTAAAATAATCTTTGAAACAACTTAATGCATCTTCACACGCACCTTCACAAATTTGTCTTAATATAAGAAAATCGGAGTCTTTCTCTAAAACACTTTCAAATTTTCGTATTACACACCAATTTGTTTCGCCTTCGACAGCGCATAACTGTGCGTGAACATCATTCACAATTTGAACAGAATCCACTAGCGACATCGAAACATTTTGTAATTTTTCTATTCCCTCCGCTAGTCCCAAGTAATTGTTGTGAATAGTTTGTAAATCTCTTTTAATCTGACTATCTTGAAATATTTCCTGGCTTTTCTTGATTACTGCAGCTTCTTTCGGATTGAATTTTAAAACTACCTTCTTTACTTGATCAAAATATTTGTTGTAGTAAAACGCAGCCTGCAACCATGTTCCCCAACGTGTAAACAATCGGCTGTGGTTGTTCAGGTAAATCAGGACACAGTTTGTGAAATAGTCGGGTACGTTTCAGGGACATTAGAAACACTGTTTGTGCCGCAAGATTTAGAGTATGGATTTTACACGTTACATGTAAGAAGTTACCACTGTGTTCTTTAAGAGATCGGCCCAAAGAACGCATGTTTGCGGCACCATCACTCATAAACATTAAAAGTTGCTTAGTTGAAATTCCAAATTTGTTCAACGAGTTCAACACCACCTTTAAAATCTCATCGACAGTACAATTTATAACTCTTTTGGAAGTAAGTAAGGAGGATGACGGTCGATGTGGTTCCATTATACATACCATTACATTAACCACAGAATGTTTTTGACGATCTGTTATTTCGTCCACACACAACCACAGTTTTTTAATCTTTCAATTCCGTTTTCATTCCTTTTTCTATATGTTCACGAGCAAATGGCACTACATTTCGTATCGATGTCCGACTAGGTAATTTACAGTCCGCATATTTATTCCAGAAGGAGACAAATGCTTCTTTGTCTAGTAAATGAAATGATAGATTACATAAAATAAGAGTAACACATAAATCAAATGTAAATTTTTCTTGGTCTTATGCAAATAATATGATTAATTGAATAAAAATTTTTTAGTATTTTGGAAACGTTCGCCATTAAAAGTTTAAACTATTTAGAAAACAAGAATTTATGAAATTAATAACATTACACTGTATTGTTACTAAAACGATTTTAGGAGAAATTAAGAACTTACGAAGACATTCTTCTTTACTTTCTTTTATTAGGTTCATAAAATACATGTATGAATTGTTAAAACTTTACCAAATAATGGCGTTGACAAAAAATTTTCTAATACTTTATTAATACACACAAACATTTTTGGAGTACAACATTTTCATTTAACACTTTAATGTAAATCTACAACAAGGAACTTAACGATAAACTCCATAAAATGCTTAAACACAGAATCACTTAAATATTTCTTATATTACTGCATTTATACCACAATAACTCCAAACCAAAAACAACCAAAGCCAGCAATAAACCCATAAATAAAAATACGAAGCTGCTGAACAATTGATTGAGTCCTAAAACGTGACTCCTGACTAAAGATGACGTCCTCACATAGGAATTATGTTTCAGTTTAAAGATATAACTCAACATAGACTCCCAATAACGAACAAAACCTGAACCTTTTGCATAAATCAAGAGCCTATTGAATTGAGGAAACATCGGATGGCCTTTTTTCATGTATATGGAGCTCAAAATTCTAGACACCTTATCTTTGACTACATAAAGCAGAGAGTCCCCTTGCGGAGTCATATAACGCAAAGCGATTAAGTAATCCATTTCCCTTTGCGGTTTTACAGTAGCGTAATCTCTATTAAAAGCAACTCTATCTAGACAAACGTTGCTGAGTGTGCAATTTTCAGCATGTTGGTATATGTAGATGTCCTTGGAAGTATTGAAATATCTGTACTTTTCGCGAACCCTAAAGAAGTAACCTAGCTCCAATTTAGCAGAGATCATATCAGCTTCAGTTTCAACCTGTTTTTCGTACGAATCTGTCAGCAAGGTTGAGATGAAACTAGCGTCAAAATCGGCTTTCAATATCAAGCAAAATATGCACCAACTAATGAAGGCTATTCTAACCCTGAAACGGTGTGGAATTTTGGAGACGGCAGATGCAAGCAAAACGGAGTAACTTTTTTCGAAACTATGCCAACCGCTTCGATGGTCCAAGGTGCTGTAGGCTAAAGCATAGAAAGTAAAAGACATGACAACTAATATTAAGAAAATTAACATCCACGATTGGAAATCGAAAATTCGAACTAGTTTCGCCCAAGTGTGTAACAGTCTCGCTCTGGGGACTACCCAGACTAAACTATCGTCCAGATAAGAGAAACTCATGTCGAAATCTTTTGCAGAAATATCACTCGTTGGAAATACTCCAACGAGCAATTCACATCTGTTCGCTTGCATATCACCGAAGGCACCCGTGTAACTTCCATTTGGCAAATTGGAGCCCCAGTTGCGTTCGCGATTTGATTCGAAGTTGATCTTAAATTTCATTATATCCGCAATCAAGGAGACAATCTTAATCTCGATACCAGATAATTCGTTGTCCAGGAACATAACGTACGGTTCTATGAGCAAATAATGAGCTGCAATCGTGGTGTTGCACCAAATCGATGGCAGCTTATTCACGAATAATCCTCGTAGATTCGTCACAGTTCCATTAGAACATTCTCCGATCCTTTTCGAGAGTATTTTGAGATTATTTGCGTCGAAATCATCAAATGGAAAACAAGTAGTTATCTCGTATGATAAATCGTCCGCAAGATTAATGATAAGAACATTGTATACAATGAAATCGGCTAGGATATTAAATATTTCTACGTCATAATTCTGTATTAAAATTATAAACTTTGCTCTGGAATTCCACATCTTCATGGATGACAAATATACGAATTTGTTCAGCAAATCTTTAGGCGTAACTATTTCTAGCATGTAAACGTCAATTCTCTTGAAGTAAAACGTTATTTCAAGATTAAAATTTAATACTGCATACGGAATATTCAACTGAATTTCGTCGAAATTAACTAAAATCAAATCCTTTTCGTTGAAATATGCCAGAGCAATATCTTCTAAACACTTATTTATTTGATAGCTTTTTGGAATTGGTAGATGGAAATTTGCAACTGCGAACGATAGGATAATTAATATCAGGAGCATGTTTTCCATAGCTCCTAAGGATTTTACTGAGGAATTTATGAAAATGTTATCCACAATAATCACTCTTCAAATGTCGTCATACACGCCCCTAACACTTACCATACAGTTAATACATGGTTTACTTAACAGCGATAAACGCTAGTGTAAGACAAAATTACCTGAAAGCACTATATAATACTCTGTTATTCACAAAAAAAACCTTCTCAGCTTAAACATAGAATCCATACATTTGTAGTCTTGAAATGCCAATTTGTTTACTGATAACCTAAAAATGAAAACATTCATTTCAAACTTTTTTAACAAAGTCTCTTATATATTGAAGTGATGTAAATTTTTCATCGTCGAGCGCAGCTGTCATTTCAGCACGTATAGTGTATTTCAGTATGGCCACTCGCTCAATATGAAATTCCCTCTGGCGACTATTAGTTCTTTCTCGGTAGCCTCTACTCTTCCCCAGGCCTACGAGCTCTGGAGCGAGGGTACTATTGACTTATTATAAGTCTAGCCAACGAGAAATGTGGAGTAACAGGGAAGAAACTCCTGATCATTTTCTCCATTTCGTAAATCCTTAAAATTAATGGTATATCTTCTTGCAAAAAAACAGCGTAAATTCAAAGGTATTTCGAGCATAATCTTGTAAATTAAATATGCTTCGTCATGTTTTTGTCAAGAACAGCAGTAAGTTTTATTATTATCGGGTTGTTAGTGGAATTTTGTAGCATAGAGTAATATATTTTGAGTCATTCAGCCGCGTCACTACATTCATTTTATAATGCTATGTTCAAAAATAACTTTATTAATCGAAAATTCATCGTCAATTTGTATTTGGAAAGGAATTGTCAACATTTGCTGTGGATAAAACAATCGCAATCGCAATTAAAATAAAGGAGAAGAGGGACGCCAATTGATTTTCTCACTTTGAGTCAAATATTCATCGATATAACTTGCATTTTGGCTGCGCTCTCAGTTTCAAATGTTTATATTTCAAATCGTATTATAAATTCAAGAGAGAAGTGAAGGTTGGTGGTTAAGACTAGGCAGGTTTCCTGTAAACGTCACATAAACATGAAGTTTATATGACGTCGTAAAATCCAGGTTAGTTTCAATTTTTAGTTTTCATTTCCGTTAATCTTAAAGTTCATCTAAATTACCGAAAAAGTGTTTTAGAACACTTCTGAAACTTCAGTTTAGTGCAATGTCTTATCACCAGTGTTAGTGAAAAATATGTTTTATACCCCCACTAACTCACGTGACTCTAGACTAATTGTTGAGAGAGGGGACCGCTGCGCCGAGCTCGGAATGCGTGGCGTTATATGTGATCTGAATAGGTTAGTGTTGCTATCGTTAAGTGTTGCTTACAAACAATTTAGATTGGGTGTATTTATTGTTTTTTACTTTTCAAAGCGTTTTCAGTTTCATTTACTACATCTTTTTAAATAATATTTAGTGTAGTTCTCGCAGAAGTTCGTCTTTTTTTTAGAATTCCATTTCGGTTAGCTATTTTTTTTTTGATTGTACATATTTTTCTTTCGTATTCCCTCTGCGTTTTCGATTTATATTTTGGCAATTTTTTTTTTTGATTCTTCTACAAGTCATTTAAAAGGATGGATTGCAGAATTTGGAGATGACTTTGGAATTGTGGAAGGTACTATCATACATTGTAATATCTGCAATGTAAATATAAAATGCGACAGAAAATCCTGTGTGTCACATGTGAATACAAAAAAACATTTATCATCGATCACAGGTGAATTCTATATGAAATTATGCGAAGCGCTTTGTTCGGCAAACATTCCGTTAAATAAGCTTGAAAACCCTGTTTTTAAAAATTTTTTGGAGAAGTTCACAAACAGGCATATTCCACGCGAATCTTCGTCGCATCAAACTTACGTTCCCAAATGTTATTCACGTATAATGAATACTATAAAAAGCAATGTTAGTAATAATTACACCTGGATATCGGCAGATGAAACCATTGATACATTAGATTAGGACGTTGCATTGTAAATGTCGTTATCGGAATATTACAACCAACTATGCCGTACAAACCATATTTAATAAAATGTTGCATAACAGACAAAATTAATAGTAACGTTATGTCTTCTATTATCGACGACAGCTTAAATACAATATTTGGTAATGCTCAAAACAAATACAACAGGGTTCTTTTATTTGTAAGCGATACAGCCCCTTACATGGTAAAAACAGGGAAATTATTAAAAGAAAAATATAAAAATATGTTACATATTATCTGCATTTCTCATGCTTTGCATCGCATATGCGAATTTATTAGTGAAAAGTTTTCTGATGTGGACACTTTGATAAGCTGAATGAAGAAAATACTTTTAAAATCACCCCAAAAGAGTAGCCATATATAAAGAAATGTGTCCACATCTTCTTTTACCTCCTACACCTACCACCACACAATGGGGTACATGGTTAGAAATGGCTTCATTTTATACAAAAAAAATATTGAAAATGTAAAAAAGGTCGAGTATTCCACAATAAATTACTTTTTTTTACATAGGTCAAAGGTTAAAAAATATATTAATATACAGTAATTAGATGTACACGATAATATTTAATTACAGATTTACCCACACCCAGAGAAAAATTCCTTTAATTCACTTAAGTAGGAGCAAAGCATCCTGTTGTTCAAACAAAATCACCATTTTTCAACATATGTTCAATGTAATGTAAAAGGAAGCCGCTTTATTTTAAAAACCCAGTTTATCACATCAAAAAAAATATATGTAACAAAATGTTTCTTAAAAAATCCTATAAAAGTATAAAAAATGTTATATTTATTACTCATCTGAAATGGATACTTTTCAAGATATTTAGGAAAATGTGTATTGTAACAATTTCCTTCTAAAAAAAAGAGTACCCACATATCAATGAGAATGTAGTTTTTAAAAATATCATCAAATTTTGCAGATATCTAAGTTAGTCGTCACCATTAGGAAACAACCCAGTATTGATGAAACGTTGAATTGCCAACTCTTCTGGAAGCTTTGCATTTTAAATACGTGGGGATTCGAGTTGCTCCAATAATGAGGCCATTCAGATAATGTTGTCCAAAAATAATTCGTGCACTTCAGACCATGTTAAAATAAACCTTCTTGTTATTAATTTTAGAATAATCGTATACCGTTTTTATATTAGAGATTCAGCTACAATATTTTTCAACATTTTGAGGAGTATACAGAACGTTCCATTTCAAAAAATAAAAAAAAAATCAAAAATGTATTACTGAATAGTTTTACTACTAACTGCATGTTAATCAGTACCAAAGACACTACTAACATGCTAATTTAATCGCTAATTATTTGATTATAAAAAACATCCGTGAGATACCTTTGAAACGCAATCCTGTAAGTCTGGTGTTACGAATGGGTCCATTAGGCTTTTATCGCAGCCCCACGCTAAATTTAGTCCACCTGTGGTCCTAATTCTGAATTTTAGTTTAAAGTATTTCACAATAAAATAAATAAGACGCAAATTTGTCAACCGGAAGCAAAACTGACGGAAATTAAATCAAAAATTATAAACTACATCGTTTCTAAAGAAATGTTTATTTGCGCATGCGCGTTTACTAATAAATGCGCCTTCTGCAAATCGGAGTGGAACTGGTAGCCACTGATAGCTAAGTGACTAAGACAGTGTTGCCAGAGGTAGTCGGAATTTTACCCAAAGAGCGGGTTAGCGGCGGTAGACCGAAATCGTATCCTACCATATACGCTGGCGAGAGAACGAGGAGGGAATCCCCTCCGTACATATAGCCAGCGTATAACGATATACATTTCACATTTTCCCAATCGGTATATGTAGCTATATACATAGTTACGAATTACTTTAATTAAATTCATTTATAATGCAATATATGATTTCAATAATGTTTTTTAATATTGTAGTTAAACAATCTTTTCAATATTGAATATATTTTTTAAAATATTTGTGCATGTTAGGTTATGTACGTATATGAATGTCTCATATTCTATTATTAAAGATCTTTCTCTGTTTGTTATATTTCTCTGCATTTACAACCGCATAAAATAGCAAAAATTAACTGGAGAACAGAAGATTTACATATGTGACAAGAACGTCAACATCCAGTAGCGGATTAGGGAGCGGCCAGTAGCGGAATTTCGGAACGTTTGTAGGGAAACTTAGCAAATCGGCTCTGGCAACACTGGGCTAAGATCTGGCTGAGATGCTGAGATATGAATATGGTATGAATGAGGGGATTCCATAACATGGAATCTACATTACAATATATTAATTGAAGGGAATACGATACATAAATAAAATACGATTGTCTATTTCCGGTAAACTGTTGTAAACTAATTAATGCAACTTACACTTTATTTTAATTACTATTTCAGATTAAACAACATAACCTCAAACCAACTAAATTAAATAATTTTTCCATAGCTACTATCATGGAAAGTAGACCAACAACATCCAATACAATTAAGACATTACATTATTTTAGTACTGAATATTGTGCGGATTCTGTCGAATGGTGTCCGCATCAACCCTATCAAAATATTTTGGTCTGTGCAAATTACTATTTATTACCGGATAATTTAGGTAAAACTTCAGAAGCCATAGTAATTATATAAATTAAATAACTTGTTTTCAGATAAACAAGAAAGAATTGGCTGTATGTTGTTATTCCGTATCAATCCAGTAGGAAGTCTAGAACTTATTCAATCGATAAAAACACCTGGAATTTTAGATCAAAAGTGGTGTCACAATAAAATAGACGGATACTCAATACTAGGTGTTGTAAATGCTAAAAATACAATTGAGATATATAAGTTAATATGTGACGATAATAAAAATTGTAATATGCAATTGCAAATTTTATCACAATATGAAATTATTGAAGAAGAAAACACGTCTGAAAGGTTAATTCTATCATTAGATTGGTCAACTGGGAAATACGAATCTGAAACTCCTGAAATTATTTGTAGCGATTCAAAGGGAGACATCCACAGATTGAAATTACAAAATGGAAATCTTCAATTATGCAATACTTGGCACGCACATGAGTATGAAGCTTGGATTGCTGCATTTTATTATTGGAACTCAAATATCGTTTTAACAGGCAATTTATACTTTTTAGCTAATAATAGTGGGAAAGAAATTGAAATAGCCAATGTTTTTTTCTTTCTTGTACATGAGTAATCGTAATTTTTAATAACAGGTGGTGACGATTCTCAATTCTTACTATTCGATTCAAGAATGGGGAATACACCTGCAAGCAAGAACCTACACCATGGAGCAGGTGTCACATCCATACATTCAAATGCTAAAAGAGAAAACCTTGTAGTTACAGGGAGGTATTTATCTTCAGAATTTGATCAAAAACAGATCTACAAATCTTTTATTTGCAGTTATGACGCATACTTAAGACTTTGGGATATAAGAAAGATAAAAACACCTGCCAATGATTTTAAAATGCCAGAAACTGTGTGGCGTTTGAAATGGAATCCACACAATTATAGTCTTTTGTTAGCAGCGTGTATGTTAGGTGGCGTACATGTAGTAAATACCAGTAATAAAATCGAAATTTTGGAAAGTTATCATGAACATAGACATTTATCTTATGGAGCTGATTGGAGTTATTTAGGTGATAATAAATTGAACGAATTCGAAGATAAAGGAAAATTTCTTGTGGCAAGTTGTTCGTTTGGTGATCAGTTGCTTTGTGTTTGGTTGTCTAACTGTATAACTAGTTTATAAAATAAAAAGTCTATTTTAATTCTAACAAGAGATTTGTTCGCTGGGGCTGCACTTTTTACTCGTTGCAGTGTGAAATGACTGGGGTGACTAGGTGGTCAGTGCTAGTAGGTGTATGGTTGTGTGCAGCTGCACGCAGGTCCAACAAGCACATATTTTTACAATGGTTATTCGGGGTAGTTAGTGTAGGCCGAGCGAACAACATACGTAAATAGGACGTGTGCTATCCTTTCCCCTTCCCTAATGTAAGGGTAGTAAGGTAGTATCGGTTCAATTTGAATGTTTAAAAAGTAACGTAAGAAGTATGGGTTGCATGTCAAAGATGAAGTTATAACGTATTGAAGAGTAAAGTAAACTTTTATATTAAACATTGGCTTGTGCGTTTTATTGAAAAAATTAAAAATAAAATAAGCACTAACAAATCTATAAATCCCACTCCTTTATTATTCATAATAAAAAAAAAATTTAATTTTCAATCTGTATATTATTTAAATTATATCAGTAGCAGTAAGTGATGTAAACGGGAGGGCGTGGACAACGATTAGATTTCCTCGTGCATAGTACAATGTACACAATATGCAAGGAAAATACACGAGTGTATCGAATCGCTGTCCGCGCCCTTCCGTTTACGTCATCACCCACCGCTACTGATTTATATGCAGGTGCCCACCTAGTGCGTGAGTGGAAGATTACTTCTGAGCAATTAGAAAAAACGTTTTCAAATTGAAAATATTCGGTGACAAGTTGTGCACATCATAAGATAATATTCCAATAAACAGTGTTCACGTTCCGCTGCACACAAGTTTGATATTTAAAATAGAACACTCTGTATGTTACTGTGTTTTTGAATGACCCTGCTCCAATCATGTCAACTTTCTTCAACGTTCCCTATTATTATCTAGTTTAGTTGAAATACTTACGAGTTTTACGAATTGTAGATGTTAAGACCCGAACTGAAGTGGTGATTCAAATTTTATACGACTGAGTATTTCTTAGTTTTTAGGAGTACGTCGAAATTCTTTTTATAACTAGATTTTACAATTGTACCTCTTCTAAAAAACATTATACATATTTCCCTATACCTAAAATACGTTTTTCTTTAGTAAATTAAATATGAAACTATGCAGAGAAGTTTTTTGTTTAAAAACAAGTACGCTGAGACAAACTATTATAAACTGTTTCTCTAAAAATTGATTACCACTTTTCATATAAACTGCGCTTCTACTTTTTGTATTTTATTAAACATACCTTAGAAGTCATAAAATGTAAACTACGTAATTTTGTAAACAACTTTCACTATGTTCTTATTTTCTTTTTAATGCTGAAGAAACATTGTGCAATGTTTTAAATAAATCTTTTGGTTCTATGATGGTGAACTCTAAAGGTGCGTTTATAGTGAAGTTGCGATAAACGATAAGAGCAACGAGTTAGCAAAACGGGCCATGGATTGCATCTTTCCGTAACCATGGTTACAGAGGTGCAACACACATCGATTGGCCTGTTTTGCTAACTCGCTGCTCTTATCGTCCATCGCTGCTCCACTGTAAACGCACCCTAAACAATATTTGTCTCTTTATTTACGTGCTTGTTAACTTTCTAGAAAATGTATGTAAGAAAATGATCGAGTAGATGTCAGTGTTGCGCTAATAAGAAATAAC
Source organism: Dynastes maya (assembly GCA_029619315.2). Classification (NCBI taxonomy): domain Eukaryota; kingdom Metazoa; phylum Arthropoda; class Insecta; order Coleoptera; family Scarabaeidae; genus Dynastes; species Dynastes maya. The sequence goes on along the minus strand of JAROYE020000006.1, from coordinate 39,582,154 downwards.
TTACAATTCTCACATCTTCAAAAGTACAAAAGTCCTGACGCATTTTAGGTAGGCGCCGTTGCTTTCGAACAAGCGGTACTATTATGGCATTATTAATTTTAAACATGTCTTTTGTAAAATATGACAATTAAATAATTTAATATCAAATTGTCAATACAATAATAATGCCCCATCAATGTAATATGGTTTTCAATAAAACTGTTTATATTTAAAAATAATCTTTGATATATTGTTTGCTGAAAGCAAACAGTTTTTAAAATAAACAAATATAACCTATAACTTTCAGGTTAGATACAAGATATTTTTAAAGTCATTGTCAGAACACTCAAAAAAACGTCAAAATGAGCCTCCCAGATTTTTATGGAAGCAATGATACTTGAAATGTTTTAGGAGAGCTTCTGTCTTAGACTTTAGAAAAATATATAGGATAATCCATTAAAAAGAAATGAAATAACACAAATAATTTTAGGCACGAAATTGCAAAATAAGATTTTTTGAAACACTAAATCAGATTAAAAAGTAAAACATAAATGCATTTGTTTAGTATGTACCCGAAGTTATATACATACATACATACGTAGGAACACTACTTAATTTCTTATGAACAGAAGTCATAGTTTATAATTCAAATGATGCTCATACAGAAATCTAGCACGGATCCAGGAAGTTATTAGAAGCAACAACTTTAACCTTCAGTTATAAATTACTTAAATCAAGAATAATAATATTTAAAAAAGAAACAAGTCATATAATAAACTGTATGCGATGAAATCTTAGGCGCATGGTACAGCGATCTGTAAAAGCACCAGTAGTAGCTCATAGAACATGAATACAGACGTCGCTGTTCTCTCCTAAACGAATCAAATTGGTCACTAAGGGTGTATTAAAATAAAAAGAAAAGGATAGCGTTTATGAAAAAATAAAGACGTAGTGTTTTGGAATGTGATACAGTGGTTAATTATCGGTGCCTCGAAGATTTCGTGTTGTACCCGCTTCGTAAAAACGAAATCGTTCTGTGTTGTGATGTGATTGTTGCAGGCATAATACAACATTCTGTGCCAAGCTATACCACCGGAATGTTTATCCGCGATACTGTAACAGGCTAGCGTTAAATGTTTAGAGATAACAGCGTTTTTAATTAGTAAGTACATCATTTAAATTGAGATTTCGCTATTGCATTTTTTGATTTTGCGTTGCGCTTATCGTCCTCAATAAGCTTTCATTAAATGTAGGTTAGAGATCCCGAGATTTCGTTTTAATAATACCGTAGCTCTTTAATCCGTTGCTATTGCTATTTAAATGAATATCCGATTTACTGAGGAAGAAATGAATGTCATTAAACGAATTTTGTATGAGAGGAATGTATGTTTAATTCCATGCACGATCTAAACTCTTGAACTATTCGATTAACCTCCTGACCACATCCTGAACGTTAATAGTTCATGGTAAAAGATATATGTATCTAGAGACAGCAGTTTGAAACAAGTGCATATTATACAACACGTGTTCATTGGCTTGGCAGACCCCTCTTTTAACCTAATAAAAATAGTTCTTCGTTAAGAAACTCCGTCTTGATGATATTGAACCAATGCAATGCATGTTTTATCGATATTTATGCATATTAATCCTCTAACTAAAATGTCTCATGCATGTACAAGGAATGGCAGATACTTTAAAGAATTCTTTAAAAATTTTTGATATACATACATAGTCAACATTAAAGTTTGAAGCTCTTGACATGCAGTTATGCGTATCAGTTACGATTATAGACAGTATTCACTGATTTTTTATCGAGTTTTAAAAAATATACAATGTGACTGGAATGTTGCTTAATGTATTATAGATTTTTACACAGAAAATGTAAGTGATACTTTAAAATACTTTGTGAAAATTATATAGTCAGAAAACTTTGTACTAAACATCTTAAAGCAATGTTTGTCATCATTCATCATGTTTTTAGAGTTTAAGGCTAAATTAAATGTTGTAGAATATATTGTAGAGTGTAATGCCGTCATTTTGATTGTTTTGATTCAAAAAAGTTCTGTGTGAGTGAAAAATATTAATTTACAATTCAGTATCTTTTATTAAGACTATAAGAAGCTGGTTATGTCAAAATGAAAGTATAGACTATTTCAAAAATAAAAATGTACAAAATTATGTTATAAAAATGGGAAGTGAAAATAATTTTTGATTATACGAAATTAGCATATTTCTGTATATACTTTCCAGTTTTCCAGAGTTCCATTAAAAAACCAAATTTGTATCGTGGGTGTATATTTGAATAACATAATTTTGTGTTGTGCCTAACCTACCACCTAATACTTTTTACTTCAAAACTTTTTCTCTAAATTGCATCCAAGTCATCGTAGTGCTTTGTATCAGAAGAGCTTTTATTTTATGGGTTGTAACCTATATAATCATTTAGACCAAGAAACTAAGTCATCCCAGAATATACATATGTATCTTCTAAAGAAGCTTGAAAGAATTCCTTATTATAAAGAATTGTTACCCAATAAAGGAATTCTTTGAGTAGCATTGTATTGTACTTGTCAACTTCACATTTGTCTCTGATTTTTTCTTTTCTTTATATATACATTGTTTGTGACTATGTTGATGTTTGAATAAGCTTCCAACAGTATATTATTATTATTACTATGTATCTTGTTTTATTCATTTAAATTCACCACACAAGATTATAATGGATGTTAGCGTAAACGTAATAGGTGTGTAATTCCTTGTGTATACAGAGACAACCAAAAACTCTGCATCAAATGGAAAAAATATATTTTAGTTTTTTATAAAATAAGTGGTGCTTGAAAAAGATCAGTTAAACAAAAATTGTCACATGACTTCCGTAACCTATAAAATTGATATTTTAGGAAAATAATTGCAAACACTGCATTTACTAGCCAAAATAAGGACAAAAATAGTAAAAAATTGTTTAGAATATCATTTTTTACCTAAATTACCTAAAATCTTATATTAAACAATTTGAACAAAACAAGTATAAATTTTTAAAAAATAGCTAGCAATTTCTTATTATTTTAAGTAAGTATTAAAAAGTGCATTTAAATATTTAAAACAGCTCTCTGTCGCGAAACTAGGATCATTCAGTCTAATTAAACAACAATTTGAAAAACTGCCAAAAATAATATTTAATTAAAATATAAAATTATTTAAACTAACGTACAACAAAAAATTACAATAATTTCTTATATGTCTAATACAAATTTCTTCGTAATTTTAAGAAATAACGGAAATAAAACAAAGATTAAATTTGAACGCCCTTCCCTTTGAATGAATAATAGAAAAAGAATTGATCTAAAAAACAAACAATCAACGGTCTTCTTATATTTAGCCAACTTAATTGATTTGAACGCGTAAAGTGAATAGAGAAAAATCCTCATTTAGGCAACTGTAAAATAACATTTGTAAAGGTAATTCATTAACATGGATGGATTAGAGCTTTTAGAAGTCATTTCAATTAAAATTAATTATCATTGTTAAATATTTCTCCTGAAAAGCACCTTGCATCAAAAATGCAAGTACATATATTACTTTTCGTTAAATAAAATTAATTAATAATTTAAATTATTTCTTACAATTACAGTTCATTAAAGTTTTCATATAAAAAATTAATTTTAAAGTTAAATCATAGTGCGTAAAATTTTGAAAACATTTCAAAAAATGAAAAAATTCAAATTTTGCGGAAATTAAAAAAATCTAGGCTTCAGATTATTCAGGTTGCTAAACTAATATACGATAAAAACATGTTTCCGAAAAATAGCACTTTTTAAATTTTGACAATTTCGAAAACCCCACCTAAACATCACTTGAGGTATATCTGATACACACAGAGAAATGGTTTCTTGCATCAAGAAAATAGATTTCTTGTAAAAATCAGTCTCTATTCAAGGAAAGATTTTTATTTCAAGACAAAAAAAATGTATAATATAAGAAAATAATTTTCTTGAAATTTTATTTGAATTAAATGAATATTTTCTTAGGGTTAGAAAATCAAGAAAATCCAAGACAGAAAAATGTTTCTTCCAAGTAAATCATTTAGTTTTAAGTAAGAAATGAAAAAGTGGTCGAAGTTCTATTGAGAAATTACGCGATCAGTTTCGTGTTCAAAATTACAATAATGGAAAAGAAGCATAAAGCTAATAATTAAAATTAGGAGCAAGTAAATGAACGAATGAAAAAGGTTTTTTTTTTTATTGAATTATTTCTTTAATAATGTAATTAAATAGGGATTATTGTTATGTAGTTTAATAATTAATGAGTTAATATTTATGTCTGTTTATCCCTTTTATTATTATTATTATTTGGAAAATAGTAATAAAAAGCGAAAAGTATTACATTAGCGGGTATCTCTCGAAAATGTTTATGAAATGTACGTTAAAGGTTATATCATTGTATGAGTAAGTATGGTATCTGTATTCCGGTTCCCTCGCTACTATCTAGGACGGTATGATTATAACTATTGACATTAAGTGGCGCCAGAAAATATTTCAGTTGCTGTTTTTGAAGATTAGTGGCATGAACTGAAAGATATAAGAGCAATGTGGCCAGGAGCAAGAAGCTTTAATGTTTTTCTCTTCCCCTATTGCTTTTGCCGGTAGTAATTCCATCAACATCAGGAGCTATTTATTAGCATTATCTTGGTTATTGTTTCTATGCACTTTTTTCATGTGTACTTCTACATTAAGTTCACTTTTGTTTGAACATTATTTTGTAGATAACCTCTACTTTAGCCTTTTTAAAATCACAAGCAATATAAACAATTTACTGCATTATATACGGATATATCGTACTGTTTTAAACAAGGTAAGCACAATTAATAATGTGCATATAAATAATATGCATTTCAAGAATTCTAAGTAAAAAATGCTTTATTTTAAGAAAATGAAACTATTCACTTATCCTTAAGAAAATATTGTTTTGTGTTATAACGGCCACTTATACTAAAAATCGCTTTCTTCAAATTTTCTGCAAGATTTTCTTGAATTAAGTTAACAAATGCCTTAAACAAAGAAATACAATTATTTTATTACAAGTATATATTTCTTTTAAGCGGAGAAAAAAACTCTAAGACGATATTTTTGATTAAAAAGCATAATTGTATTGTGGATAACTGAAACGGTAATTGTCTTGAATTGCGGCGGACAGTCTTGATACAAGTAAACGTTTTTCTACGTGTACGCGCTAAATAGGTTTTCAAACAAGCACAAATTACAGCCGTAATTTTTTTTTAATCAAAAATATTTTTTCCATTTGATCCCGACTATATGGCAGTGTCTGTATACATACGCGGTACATGCTTGTAATAATAATTATTACCAGCTTAAGACGGAGTACTAAACACGCGTCAAGATTTGTAAACTTTCTAGCTACACTGTCATACTTTATGTGGATCAGTGTACCAATTTATTTAATATCGTTGCAATGCGTATTGCTAAATCATTTCCTTTCCCCTTTACTATTACATTTTCTTTTACTCTACCAAAGTAGGCCTGGGTAGGTGTTACATGTTTCCATTTTGTTGACCATACTTTTGAAATCGAAATAAGTCCGTTACCGGGAAATAAATTCGCTTAAATCTTTAATAAACGCATCCCGTCCTATTGAGATCTTAAAATTAAATTTAGAACATGCTTTTTTGTAGCACCTAACTCCCTCGGTCTATAAATTTCAACCATTTTTTTTAATAGAACCCATAAAAAAGGATACAAATTAAATCTCGTTCATTTAACCGTAACTTAATTGTTCCTAAATTTTAACCCGTCCATTTTTAAAGCTGAATATTTTAGGTTTTATATTATATTTTTAAGATACTCCCATCTTCTCTTGTAATACTAATTTGGATAAAGTGCTATTACTGATATTGAATGTAGTAACAGGACTGGGACTAAATTGAAGCTGTTAAAATGTACAGAAAAAATGATCTTCGTTAAAGTATAAGTAGCAATATTTACTTTATTATTATTCAAATATTTATACAGGTATTTTAAAAATATCGCTACCCGTAAGTGTAAGTAACGAGATACAAAATAAACATGCTTTTTACACTTAGCAGCCTTGCCGATTTGTGGATGCTAAATTTTACAAAATATGTATCCCTACGGCCTTTTTTTGTAATTTTATTGCTTCAATTAGGAAGTGTTGTGAATAGCAGATAAGTAGTCATCGCCTACTACTTGCGATTTTCAGTAATTTTAAAGACAATTTTTGACATTTGGATACTATTCTAAGAAATTTAGTATAAGAAGATTCAAAAAGAAAAGAAGCCTTATATGCTAGCGCAAAAATGTGGCAAAAGGAACTGAGTAAAAGAAATATGAAGATAAATGCAAGCAAAACAAAAGTGATGGTACTGGGGAAGGAAAAGGTAAAAAGAAATATAAAACTCGACGGAAATACTCTGGAGTAGATTGTTTTAACCTGGAGGTAACAATTCAAAGCAGCGGAGGAATGGAGGAAGAGATAAACGAAAGAATAAATAGCGCATCAGAAGTATACCATACTCTCAACAAGATAATTATTAGTACAAAAATTACTAAATTCAAAACGGTGTCTCGGCCGGTACTAACATATGGGAATGAAAGCTGGGTACTGAATAACAGTTTAAAAAGTAGACTTCAGGGGATGGAGAGTAACAAGGAAAAAAAAATTAGAGAAGACTTGATATGGAACCTCTAACAAACACAATCGAGAAACAATAGCTGAAAAGGGTTGGTTCTTTAATAAGAATGGAAGAAGAAAGATCCGTGAAAGCTATATGGGAGGTGAGACCGATGACGAAAACAACAAGAGGGAAACCCAAGAAAATGTGAAATAGTGAAGGATATACTGGAAGAAAGACATGGAGTGGATCGAAGCAAGCAAGTTGGCAAAGGACAGAAAAGAGTGGAGAAAATTAGTGCGTGAAGACTGATTAAATATTTACCTTTATATTAACAGCAGAAAAGGTTTTGATTATACATACATACGGAGTTTAACCGACATTTGCATATACTGTTCTATTCATACTACGAGGCAGGTGCCATAAATTCTCGGCCTGACAGGCTTATACAGGTTCGAGCATGTTCAAACTCAGTTGCGTCATAGTTGCACATGTGCGAGTCCTACACTATATACATATATTACGGCTCGAAGAGTAATAGTTTTTAATAGCCAACCAGACAACGTGACCAGTGCATGAAAATGTCTCAGGTAACGAAAATTGCGTACCACGCCGTCACTAAATTTTTAACAAAAGCAGGGCATTCACCTAATCACATTAAACAACGCTTAGACGGCGTTTATGGCGATTTATCTCCTTCATACTCCACTGTAAAAAAGTGGGCAAAATGTTTCCGTTTGGGGCAAGAACCCTTTGAAGATGACGAGCGCCCCGGTCGGCCAATTGAATTGATAACGCCTCAAAACATTTCTGAAACAAGTATTCGTCGAATTTTCCATAACCATTTGTGTATGAATAAGATTAGTGCAAGATGGGTACCGCATGTTCTTTCTGCTCTCCAACGTGAACGTCTGGTCGAATGTGCGCGCTCGTTTTTAAACATGTGTGGAGAAGAGCCGAAACCGATTTTGGAGTCCATTGTCACAGGAGATGAAACAATGGTTCTGTATTATGATCCTCTATCCAAAAAGGAATCGATAGAATGGCGGCGACCCGATGAACCTCGTCCCAGAAAGGCGAAAGTCGTTCAATCAACGAAAAAGGTGATGGCCACAATATTCTGGGATTATGAGGGTATTTTACTCATTGACTTTAAAGAGCGCAATACAACTGTCAACAGCACATATTATGCGTTTTTGTTGCATAAATTGAGGGACAATATTCCTGCAAAACGTCGACGAAAATTGACAAAAGGTGTTCGACAATGCACCTATCCATACTACCGCCATTTCACAAGCTGCCATCCGCGAATGCGGCTTTCAAGGATTGGAACATTCGCCGTATATTCCGGACATGGCTCCAAGTGATTATTTATTTTCTCATTTAAAGAAAGACCTTAGGGGACGTCGTTTTATGGACGATAGTGAGTGCAAGCAGCAGTAATACATTTTAAGAGAAAAACTTTAGATTATTATTACAAGGGCATAGAATTATTAATTGATCGTTGTAATAAATGTACTGAAGTTAAGGGAGATTATATTGAAAAATAAACAGTGTTATATTTTACCCAGTTTATTTTTTCTATATCAGGCGGAGAATTTATGGCGCGTACCTCGTATATATTAATAATTATTTTGAGTATAATATATATAATAGCTTTCATACGAAGACACTCTAGTGTTCTAGCGTATACTTTTGGTACATTTGTACCACCACTGGCACCGCTGAATACATCAATTAAAGAAGCGTAAATTAGCAAATTAATACCAACTTTACCCTACATGTTAAATGACAAAAGAGAACATCTGGGATACATTTTATAGAAAGACCAGGAACGGAATAGTACAACCTATAGAATTACTACAATTTCAGACCAATTGCGTTCATTAAAACGTAGGTATTTACCTATTTTCTTCTTCTACAAAATGTTAGTATTTTTATTAAAGAAACGTAATGAAACATGTGCGTATTACATAAAACACATACATATATGTAAATGTCAAGTGGGCATTTTTATATTCTACCATTATATCAAGGCTGCTTAAGCAATTTATTTAATTTGGATCAATCTTTTGTGATAAATTACGAATAAATAAAATTTTACGCAGAACTTAATAGTGCTTTAAAAATGAATATTTGAATTATTTTCATGTCCAACTAACGTGCTAAATTCTTTGTTAAAATGTTTGTTTACATTCCGCGAAAACGAACTAATTAATTAAAAGTAGCATAATAAGAAAAGCGTTATTTTATTAGACATAAATTTAAGACGTAGAAAACTTGCTCCGTTTCTATTTGTTTGTTTACATTAAATATTATATAAACAACCACGTGCTCCTAGAAGTATTGTGATATAAGACAGGTGCGCACCATTTTATGACACCATACCTTGTCATGCATACCGTTTCTACTTTGCGGTTATCTGAGCAGCGTATTAACCTTGAATCATTTCATTAACGTCATCGAAATATTTACCATAAGTCAGTGTTAAATATTATTATTACCGTATTAGTTTATAAGTAATTATAAATATAATATGATTATGAAAAACCGTAATCGAGAGGGCCATGGTTTTTTTTTAATTATTTTTATGTCGGTTACAACTACATCTGACAGTTAAATTTTATTTAAATTACATATATCAAAATTGGAACTTCAAATTAGGTTTGACATATTTGACAGTAGTGATGCAAATAAGCTTCTGTTTAAAGCGTAAGACAATAACAATAAAACTAGTAGAATAAAAAACATATTTCCTAGTAAAAGTAAAAGAATTTAGCAAAAACTGCTCAAATGATCTTCGATTCCAATACGTCGTTTCGCGTTGTTAAATGCGTTGATGAGGTGCTGAGACATTATCGTGTCACAAACATTTTAAATTGTTCCAGTAAGCTCTTGTATTGTGTATGGTGTATTTTTAGAATGTGTATTTTTTAGTCCTGGAAAAATAAAATCTTAAATAGTTAGATCAGGAGAACCTGGAAGAAAATGTACTACACGGTTATCCAAATATTCATGTAAGAGGTTCATTGTTTGTAGTGTTTTATAAGCTGTGGCATTCATTGTCTTGTTGGAAGTATCCATTTCTTGATTCATCCCCATGAAACTGGTTTAGAAAAGGTTGCAATATGTTATTGTTATTAGTATTACTAAGCCAGGCACAATCGGTCTTCGTAACAGAATCGGATCAGTCGCATGGGCCGCGGATTACATATGTATGAATCACAGCCGACAGAAGTGATATTTTGAAATTAATACCCCAGTGTAAAAAATAAAAGCTGACGCAATAAAAATATTTGGTAAATAAAGCGAATATATGCACAGGTTAAAGTATTTTTATTGCCATTTGTTAATTTAATTTTTTTTTATTTGAAAACGGTATTTGTTGTATATGTAATGTAATAACCGTAAAAAGTAAACAAAGTTGTTAATAAATCTGTTGTACTTAATACTGTAACAATAAATAATATTATAATAAATAAACGTAACTTCTTAACAGTGTGAATAGGATTGTTGAAAAACTTGCACCATCAAGTATGCTTCCACATTTGTCTCGGTGAAGGTTGTTCGCTGTGATGAAAAAATTTTCCTATATTTCCAGAAAGACCGTTCAACATCTACGGAAGTAACACAAGCATAATTAAAATAATCCTTAGTTAGTTAATGAATCTGTAGATGCACCACCACACATTTGTCTTAATCTCGTATAATTGCAATTTTTTTTTTTAAACACTGTCGAACTTTGCTATAACGCGGCCGTTTTTTGCGTCATTTATACCGTGTAGCAATGTATTAACTTCGTCCACGATTTGCACCGATTCTACAAACGACAACCCAGTATTTTGCAATTTTTCTACTGCGTCTAGTAATTGTTGCTAACACTTTTTAAATCTGTTTCAACAGAACTACCTAGAAATCCATTCTGGCTCTCCTTAATAGCTGTAGCTTCGTCAGGATCGAATTGCAAAATGACAGATTTTACTTCTTGGAAATGTTTAAAATAATAAAAAGCCTCTTGCAACCATGTTCCCCAACGCGTAAGAATCGGCTGTGGTGGTTCGCGAATACCGGGACAAAGCTTGTGAAATGCTCGAATCCGTATAGGAGATTTGAGAAACCTTTTTTTGAATTTGGTATTAATGCATCTCTCTGTGCCCGACCTAGTTATTACCAGAGACGAAAGCCAGTTAGGTTCGAGGCGTGATTGAGTGCAAAAAAGGAATACGTCAGCATTAGTAGGGGTAAAGAGGCGACATCGCACATGCATTGCTAAGTCACGCACGTCATTCTATCGTTATCTTAGATAAGGATAGAATGCATATGCGATACCGCCTCTCTCCCCCCTAACGCTGACGTATTCCTGTTTAAGCTCTCAGTTACACCTCGATCCTAACTGACTTTCGTCTCTGGTTATTACAATATCTTTCTGCGTTTAGTTTTTCACGAAAAAATAATGAACCAATAATTCTTCTTTGTGAAGCTGCTATCCAAACATTAACCTTTTCAGAATGTAATGGTTTCTGTATCATAACATGACGGAGTTTTCATTGCACCATATACGCATGGTTCATTTGTTAATAAAACGATTAAGGTGGAAGCAAGCTTCCTCTTTGAAGAAGGATTTATCAAGGATGTTATCATTTATGTGATTTTCAAACCAATTTCAGTATTGCACTCTCATTACGTGATCATGTTCTTGCATAACATGAATTTCATATCGACATTTTTAGATATCTTTTCTAGAATTAGAATATGCTAACAAGTAGCATATGGCAAATTAATTTCCCGCGAAAGCTTTCTAATTCTGTTTTTAGGTGAATTATCTATACACTTCCTTACATCCGCAATAGTTTCAGCAGTTCTTTTTTTGAGTCTACCACTACTAGATTTGCGACTTACTGAACCAGTTTCATGCAATTTAGTAACGCAGCGAATAGTGCTGTAAAATGTGGAAACTGAAGACAAACTTCATCCATACGTAACTGCGTAGAATAAGACCATTCCCGACTCAATTGGTTTTGTGTGTCTGAAGGTGTGATATTGGCATATTTTTGATATAAAATTAAGAAAATGCAACCGACATTATGGTCTATATATTCCTTGCTTAAAGGGACAATGGGGTACACTAAACGTCAAACAAAATAGGAAAATATCCCAAGTTAAGGCCAAAGGTGTCCCCTTTTTACAAAATAAAGTGCAAATGATTATAGAAAGTGAACCAACTGAACTGAAATTGAAGTGATTAGATGTTAGGAAAAGGAATATTTTATTTCACGTAACCAGAACGTAACTAACCAACAAAATAAATGATTACGATTTGAACTTGTTCAGTATCTTAACAATTGAACCGAAATTTAATATTTGTAAATGGAACACTATTAGGGTCAAAGTGATTATGTGGTGATTTTGAATGAATAAATATTCGGTTAGGAGAGTAAAAGGAGGACGCCTCTTCGAGCAGAAATCACAAGCTAGTCGGACGCTATTCGATTGACTAAAAACAATCCAAAAGTGTTTTCTGACTGATTTCACAGTGTGTGATTGGCTCTGACTAGTTAGTAGTAGTGACTGATTGTGAAAATCACGTAGCCTCTTTTGCATCCTCGGTTATAGATCGGTCATCCGTAAGGGAGGGAGAGACGGGTAAGTCCGTTAAAAGAGAGCGAACTGTACGCGATTTGCAAAAAAGAGCGAGCGGATGGACGCGCGCGATCGACGTAGATCGAAAGAAGGCTACTTTTCGTATTTTCGTTCGAAACGGGGGTCCGAGAGTTTATTAACCGGCGTTCAGGGATTGAACGCGGTAGTAGAAAAAACACGGCGAACTTGTTAGATGATATTAAGGGTAACGGTTCAATAAAAATCCAAGATTTAAATTGGCGTATATTTTTCATTAGATATATTAGCGGAATATGTGTAAATCAGGTTATTGGCATTAGTGTTCATTGACACCAAAGCTTGTTTTTAACAATAACTGTAGGCTTTCACGGTCGGTGTCTGAATTTGTACTAGTAGTACATATTTCCGGGGTGATGTTCTGGCATCAGACGACCAGTGAAAACTAATCATCGTCCTGAAGATGCCCTCCGCAGTGTTTGGCGAAACGTCGACTTCGACACATCAAAGACCACGGCCCATTCGCCCGGAAATATGTACTGGTAGTACAAATTCTTGTTTTTAACATTTCTTTATTAACATACTTTCACGAAAAACAGATTTGCGCCTCCATGCGTACAAGGTCCAATTGACTCAGCAACTCCTACCTACAGACCACTTACGGCGAAGAGAGTTCACCAATTAGATCCTTGAACAACAAGAAGTGAATGCCGATTTTGCGGCCAAAATCATCTTCAGTGATGAGGCCCATTTTCACCTCAATGCCTTCGTAAATAGGCAAAACTGCCGCGTTTAGGGTTCAGAAAATCCACGAATGATTCATGAGAAAGCAATACATCCAAATCGTGTCACTGTTTGGTGTGCATTGTGGGCCGGAGGAATCATTGGACCGAGGCAGGTAATGCAGTAACGCTGAATGGCGAACGTTATCGTGCTGTGTTAACCCAGTTTTTTGTGCCTCAATTGTACGATATTGCTCTCGACAACATGTGGTTTCAGCAGGACGGTGCCAATGGCCATACCGCCCGTGAAACATTGACGGTCTTACACGAGACTTTCCCTGGTCGTGTCATCTCCCGGTTTGGTGACCAGAATTGGCTGCCACGCTCTTGTGATTTAACACCTTTGGACTTTTGACTGTGGGGTTATCTGAAGTCACAGGTTTATGCCGGCAAACCCGCGACCACCGAAACATTGAAGGCCGAAATTAGACGCTGTATCGACGAAATTCCGCCACATGTATGCAATACCCTTATTGAAAATTTCCATGTACCAGATGTGTTACCATGTTTTATTGAACCTTCAAATCTTGCGCTCTTATTGAAACACCCTTTATAAACAAGAATTATCCACATTTTTTAAATTCTGTTCTTGTTTAAAGTTGGAAAATCTAGCAAACAAGATTATAATCATTTTCTTTAAAAAATCGTTGAATAAGGCGTAAATATAGTAAAGAAATTAAGGTATAACTAAAAGTCATCATCCGGACCATCTTATCAACCTAATTGCAAGACTCTTGCGAAAATTAAAAGTTGATTATTGTAAACAACTAATGTAACGTGACGTAAGAACAAAAGTAATCAGGTTAATATGTAAAAGTTCTATATTCAGTAAAAATCAATACCTTGCAGAATAATCTTTTCGTCTACTTACTTATTTGAATCGTCTAGACGATGTGATTAAAGTTTTTTTACATGGTTAACGTCTATTTTTCTGTTAACGTATGAACCCAAGGTTTTGGGACAATTTTTAGATATTGATAACTTGTTCAAAACTGTTTACTTTTTAAACTAGTTGCTACAACAATTAACAATAAATTTAACAAAAATACTTAATATTCTTTTCTTCTGACTTGTTCCATCATTTCTCGAATTTTTTTTTTAATTTTTCTGTTCACTCATAATGGATTTTACACATTCAATGATATATGTACCATTCCAAGATTGAAATTCAGAAAATATTACGGTACCTACCATTACAGTAATATACAAGTACAGTATTGCCAAATGTACGTTTTTTCAAGTGGTTCCTGAAAACGTACAAAGCACGATACAACACTTTAACATTAAGATTTTCAGAACCGAACGAAGAATGTCGTGCGTATAGCTTTTGCGCTAAATTATACCTTGCATAAGCAAGAATAAACCGCATTTTTTAGATTCTGTTCTTGTTTAATGTTGGAATCGAGCAAACAAGTAATGCGGCGTTTTAATCGGTCATCATTTGCAACTTCCCATCCATTGTCGTACATTTTTCTGGCAAATATTGACCAAAAGTCTCCTCTGGATCGAGCCTGAGGTACATTGGGATCATTGTCCAATTAGGAATAAAGTTTAAGTTGTTTGTGTTACATCAGTCTGTACTTACTCTTGCATAATGACATGAAGCTAGATCAGATCAAAATATTATATCGTTATTGGCATGATGTGTATTTAAAAATTGAAGCAATTTAGAGAGGCATCTTTCAATATAATGTTCTACAGTTGCGGCTTCTCCTAGAACATTGTACGGCCGCGAAAGAAATGGCACATCATACTAAGATGTCCTCAAATTTGGATTTACCATTGAACTTGCCATCATCCATCATCCACTTCTCATCATCCATAATGATCAGTTTATTGACAAAATGTATGCGGCTTAGAGTATGACAACATTTAGGAATCCGTTCTGAGTCTCAGCATATTTTTGCCCCTTCTTCCGTTTTCGAAACACCATGTTATTTCGTGAAATTGATAAAAAAGCAGTAGTCATTAAAACATGTAATCTTTGAGTTAATTTTCGCTGTGAAACTCCGATTCTGTTTTTAACGGCTTCAATCAGTCTTTATTTCCTCATCTGGCTCAAAATTCTTAGTCAACCACTTTCGGGCAAATTAACGCGCGGTATAACCTCTTTGCATTCCTTTATGGTTTAATAAATTGTTCATACAACTGTTCTCAATAAATGACTACTATATCACGCTTGGGTATTCTCTTAATTGGATTGCAAAGTCCTTTACGAATATGTAGCTTGTAAGAGATTTTGCTGAACTAGATCGCAAAAACTAACCTGTCATAATTGAAACATGGTAATTGTGATATTTCACTTCCAGCGACAACTTGATTAAACGCCGTTTGATACAACTACAAACTATTTGAACATTTTCCGAAATCTTTGGGACCATATGTTAGTCTTGTACAGTTTTCCTTAAATTGTAATTATGCTGCTTGTAATTGTTTAATTTTCAACCTACGATATTATGAAATATGTTCTATAAGATCTATGTCGATGCAAAATATAAAATGCAAATATTTAATACTTTCACATTTCTTTTGGACTACATATTTTGGAGCCAATTTGAAATTGGGGAAAGGCCAACACTGATATTTATATAACCCTTGCCTGGTCAAGGTTTTATTCTTACGCTATTATATCTCCAATGTTTTGCATTCCAAAGTATTAGATAATAATTATTTGTTTCTTCGGCGAAGCATTCCATAAAAAGCAATACGATAAAATAAAACATGATTACGCTGAAATACGTAACGTAATGCTTAAGCATTGGCAAGGTTGATACTATGAACTAAATATCCGATTGCCTGGTTTGCAATTTCGAACGAGTTTTCAATGTCGGCTATAAAATTGAATTATTTATAGTTTGCTGGACACCAGACCTGCCCGAGTGGAAATACAAAGGCGAGCTAGGTATTGTTACAATTGCTCCAGGATCCCCCTAATTCAATTAATGCTTCGTATGTAGGTGAATAAAGGGCGGCTCTTTTCGCGAAAATATGTGCAAGCAGTGCAAATGACGAAGTTAAATATGCAATGTCTATAACTTCTTGTTAAAATGTTTGCAGACAGGCCTACTCTTCTATTTTTTTTATTTTTTTTTTGTTATTGAAAAATATTTTTATTTCATTCCTCTTCATCAGATAAGGAAGAAAGAGCGAATAATGATGGCAACCATCTCTAGTTCATCTTAACATAGGCGGCTAAGTTTTGATAATATTTTAAGATTCCCACAGCTGAGAGACAGTATTATCTTTGCTGTACTTCATGATGTTGATGAATACGTTTTCGTGACTTTGTTCTGGATTTTTTCCAGTATGAGACCGTTTGATTTTCCTCCCATATTCTATTAACGTGCTTTAAATGACTTATTAATAAAGCATGACAAACGGTTGCATATGCGGATGCAGAGTTCAGTAATGCAGTAGACATTGAGGAGTTTGATAATTCGGTTATTTATCGGATTCTCATTGTGTGTTTTCGAAAATATGGGACGTAAGCCTGGTGTACCTCTTGTATCGCATGTGAAGAAATATATTTGGTGTTTCCCTAGTTTGGAATTTACAAGTTCGCACATTCGTTGCAAATTTTGCGGTATTGTCATATTAAAAGTAAACGTCATGTATTGAATTGAAGAAACAATATTCCGTATTGGCAATTTTTGTATGACTTTATTTTCATGTTGAGCACGTGCAACATCGCACAACATCTAGTGGATAATGAAAACTTTCGTCTTTTTTGGGATAAATATGTTCCATCATGGAAGCTACCAACAAAAAGACAATTGCGGTACAATTTACAGCATGTGCAAAGTACAGTAAAAGACTGTATAAAAGACGAGTTGAGAAGTCAAAAAATCTGGCTCACTGTGGACGAAACTACTGATGCTCAGAAACAGCGTAATTCATATTGTGGCGCATCCTTTAAAACGTAATGGTCCAGCAGCTTTCTTGTTGTTAGCCAGTAAAAGTATTGAAAGAACTGATGCCGAAACCGTTGTAAACATTATAAAAAATATATTAAGAGAATTTTGCATCGTATGGGCTCCTACGATGCAAAATTCTCTTAACATATTTTTCACCATGTTAGTTTCTGACGGAGCCGCAACAATGTTGAAAGCTGGTAGGATGTTAAAAATATGCTTTCCGACTCTTCTTCACATAACATGCCTCATACACGCATGTCATCTCGTAGCAGAAACAATTCGAACCAAGTATCCTAGGGTGAATGATTTAATATCATCTACCACAAAAATTTTCGTGAAATCTCCCAAACATATCCGCCTATTCAAGCAATTGTATCCGCAAATTCCGCTACCACCTCAGCCTGTATTGACGCGATGGGGAACATGGATCGAGGCAGTATCTTACTATCGCAAATATTATTCTCAAGTGAAAGATGTAATTTTCAAATTTAATTCTTCTAATTCTCAAGCGGTTCGTGAGAGTCAATAACCTTTTTCCGATTCGGACATTCAAAAAGAAATAGATGACATTTCCATATACTATTCTGTAGTGACACAAACTACTTCGCAGTTAGAAAATACTCACGTATCTATACAAGACTCGTTAAATAACATCAACAATTTAGCAGCCGCTCTAGAAAGCTTGACGGATCCTATAGTACTAGATGTCACGCAAAAATTTTGTGCAGTTTTAAATAAAAATCCGGCTTTAGAAAAGGTTCGATCTATAGCTGTAATTCAAGATTGCACAGAAGAGATACAGGAGTATTTATATATCATTTGGAAAGTATATGAGAACGTTTTCAGACCGTCGTCGAGGCCTGACCGAATCGACAATGGAAGCATTGCTTATGTTGCAGTACTACGCGGCGTACCATGGCAGTCGCATATTACCGCAATGGTCATCGATACGTCAATAAAAGGTAATAATGTGTTATTTTTTTATTAATACTGTGTCTACTTTACGCGGTACGCTCCGGACGGTTCCACTAGTTTCTCGAATATTATAAATAGTACACGCACACCGATCAACCGATAATAACCGAACGTCCACTCGATTCCTTGTATGTACATACATAGTAAACACAGCTCCTTTCACGGCGCCTCTGCGGGTGCAACCGTTTGTCACGCTTTAGTTATGATTAAATAATTATTATTATTTATTACTGTGAAAAGTGTTAGTGATAGTGTTATTATTTACAACTATACCCCGAAAGTTTCGTAATGAAGAATATGCAGATATTCGCTTTGTGTATGTATTCTGCGATGGTAATACCGAAGTATCAGTTCGAGAATATGGAAAGCGTTTTACGAATAAGAGACTTCCATATGCCCAAGTTTTTATCGACACGCACCGCCATTTTTGTTAATTGGGTTCACGTAATAATCATAAGCAGTACAGAAATATGAATCCAAGGCTCAGAAGAACCGGCGACTTAGTATTCGCAGAGCAGCTCAAAACAATCATAAATTTTTGCATAAAATACTGTGGACAAACAAAGCTTCGTTTACTAGAAGTGGAGTAAATAATTATCATAATCTTCGTGCCTGGGCACATGAAAATCCACATAAAATTCGACCACATCCTTTTCGGAACGAATTTCATTAATGAATGGATGAGGATTTTACATAATAACGTTATTGGACCTCATCTCTTGCCTTCAAGATTAAACTCTCATTTATATTACGAGTTTCTTGCCAATAATTTTATGGTGCTCCACCTCACTTTGGATTAGCAGTACGACAATAGTTAAACACTAATTATCCACAACGTTGGATTGGGCGTTTAGAACCAGTGCTGCGGCCTCCAAGATCGCTAGATCTGACACCGTTGGACTTTTATGTATGGAGCACCTTAAAAGATAAAATGTCTGCAACACCTGTCAATACAAGAGACCGATTACTTTTAAGAATCGAAGAAGCTTGCAATGAAATGCGAAACAATCCAGTACAGATATCCGGCGCGATTGATTCACTGGTTCGTTTGTAGAAAATTGCCTTTTGAACACCTCCTTTAATAAAACAATCGCAACACTAGCATTTAATGTATTTTCCTTGTTATTGAATGATTAATTGAATTAGTATTACCATAATGTCGACCTATAACGGCAAAAGGGAAAAATTCCTTTTTTCAAATTATAACCAATTTAGACTGGTCATTTATTAATAGTAAAGAATTAAGTTACAAAACGAAATTTACCATCTTTCATAATTCTATTGTTGACGCTTTTAACTTGGCTTTTCCTATAAAAACAATGAAAGAAACGCATTTTCGGAATTCATGGTACACTCACGATTTGTGGATTACGCGTGATAGGCTAGTTTTTGAACAATATGTATAGAGTTTATCCTACGGATTATTTACCGTCCATTATAAAGGAACATAGAAGTAAATACAGGAGCGCCATCAGAAGAGCAAAAATTGATGCGAACGATTCATATGTGTTAAGTTTTGTTAATAAAACTAAGGCCATGTGGTCTATTATTAATGCTAACCGTATAAATACAACGAAAGCCGATAGATCCTCGCTACGTTTAACAACTATTTTCAGGGAATTGCAATAAATCTGACCACGCATTTTCCGCCACGAAATCAAAGAAATAAAATTTCATTACAACCCCTTTGTAATGAACCTTTTGAGTTAGGAAATGTATCTTTTAATGAGGTGCGGGATGTTATTCAGTCATTGAAATCATAAAATACGAAGGATGCTTATGGTCTAAGCACTAATATTTTGAAGTCGGTAATTAGTCCTGTTACGTCATTAACTTAAGTTTTTAACTGGGGGTTTTCCCTGATGAACTGAAGTTTGCTTCGGTGATACCCTTACATAAAAAGGGCGATATTAATAATGCTTCTAATTATCGACCAATTTCAATTATTCCAGTTTTGTTAAAAATTTTTGAAAAGATTATTAAAAATAGGGTTGTTTCCTTTTTTGAGAGAAACTCACTTTTCTGCTCGGAACAATTAGGTTTTCGTCGCGGTAAGTGTACAACATCTGCGGTTTTGGAATTCATAAAATTTACATTGGCTTGTTTTAAGAAAGAAGAGTACTGTGCCGCAACGTTTTGTGATATAAGTAAAGCCCTCGATTGTGTGGATCATGGGTTATTAACTGTAAAATATTTCAAATCTTACCTCTCAGATAGATACCAAGTGGTTAAATTGAACGGCACTACCTCCGACAGGGTCGCGATGCAGTTCGGTGTCCCACAAGGTTCCATATTGGGGCCGTTATTATTTTTAATATACATTAACGATTTCTCGATAGACAGCTCTATAGATAAACGTATATTATTCGCGAATGGTACTACTATGCTGGTGAATTCGTTGAATTCTCAGGATATTTTATTCAAAAATTCAAATGCCCGCAAACACGTGGACGAATGGTTTACAGCTAATAGATTAGCGCTAATCGAAGATAAGTCATTAACAATGATATTTTCTTTGAGGAATATTATGTTTAATAATCCAAAATCGGTTAAATACTTAGGTTTTTATTTAGACCCCAAATTCAAATGGGATTCTCATGGCGAGTACGTAGCAAATAATCTCAATAAAATTATCTATCTGCTCAGGAACTTATCTTTGACGGTGTTAGAAAACATTATAAAAACTGCATACTTCACTGTTTCATTCGGTGATGTCATACGGAATATTGTTGGAGAGACACAGCTCGTCACAACATCGAATTTTTGGTTTACAAAAGCAGTCCGAATTTTGGGGAATTTACACTTTCGTTCCGATTGTCGGCAAACATTCATAAAACTTCATATTTTAACTCTTCCATGTCAATATATTATGGATTGTCTTTTGCATATAAGATATAATATTGATAGTTATGATAGAAATGCAACGTTCCACGGTTATCCCACTTGTTATGGTGGCAAGTTGGCTTCTTGATATTCACGTCTCAGTAGTATCCAAAAAGGTTTCTCTCACCAGAGTATACGACTTTATAATGCTTTACCTCAAAAATATAAAGATTTAACTGATAATGGTTTTAAAAGTACAGTAAAGAAGTTATTGGCTGGGCGGACGTTTTATTCTGAGGATGAATATTTCGAGTGTTTTAAGTAATTACACCCCAGCTCCTTGGAAATTTTGTGATGTATGTAGTACCTGTTTCTTGTATTTGTCATTTTGGTCATATACATTTAACTAAATTGTATACTTTTATATATTTATATATCATAATTGACGTGTGTAAGTACATATTGTTAGCACCAATAAAAATTATTATTATTATTATTTTGCTTTAACGTGATTTTCCATTATAAAAACTTTCAACAAGCTGTAGCTCGAAAACAAAGCATTTTTGAATATATATTTATATGTGGTTTTTTTTATCAGTTTGCTTGGTAGAATACGCTGTTTAAGTTTCCCGAAATAAAACTGAATCACCATGTATAGTAACGGTCAACAATATACATACGCGTTTTTGGTATAAAAAAAATCATGCCGGTAGGCATAAGAAAAATAATAAAAATCTTTAGAATAACAGGAATGAAAGTCTTAATTTTAAGAGCATCCACAAATCCTATTTGATTTTACATTTATTACATGAAAATGTAGAGATTATCATTATTAAAATTTCCTTATTTGGAAGGAAGCCCATATATTTTAACTTGCTATAATTTACTACAAGGGGCTACTGTGGTATACGTTTCTGGGTTATCTTATCGTTAAGAAGTTAACAGTAAGTGATTATATTTTAAACGTGATAAAAACGTCCTTTTTACACTGCTAAGAATCAGTATTTTTTTATGGTCCATTTATTTATTTTTTGGACCATTATCTAATGGGATATGTATTTAAACAGCTAGCTTGAACTAAATTCTTTCAAATATTTGCTAGATATTCTCCAAGGATCACCGCTTTATTGAATTTTCATGACACATACAACTGCTTTATCTTTCGAAAAAAAAGTGAACTCGGTAAATATGATAATATCTGGGGAAGTGCGCAATGAACGAAAGCTTTTTCATTAATTGTGTATTTGCATTGTGACATTTACTAGGAATTGCCATAAATAATATTTTCAAGGCATTGCTGCACTCATACGCAGCATGTAGGTTTTGTTGAATTTATCAATCTATCCACGTCCATCTCTCATTTCTTAAATTTAAAAATGGTTTTTGCACACCTCCGAACCGTATATGGCAGAACACCTCGGGATTAATGATATCACCATAAAACTATGTTAATCGATGTACCCTTGAAATCTTTACGAGCTGAACGATGTGTGTACCGGGTCTGATACGAAAGATTTCTTAACGTTTTACGACTTTGCTCCGGTTTTATGGAATATACTGTTTGCACGTGAGTTAATCTATACATGTGTGATATGAGCAACGGTTTAGTACATATTTTCGTTATGTCTTTCCTACATTATAAAAAAGTTAGCATATACAGTTGCTGGTAAAACTTTATTTCGGGATGAAGTAATAATTGTTTTTATTAAATTAGCATAATACAAGTCTTTCATGTGATGACAATATTGATTTTACTTCAACGATTCAAAAATTGATGTTTAATAAACGTACACATACATTGCGCGGAAAAATCATGAAATAAATTCATCGACAAAGTTTTTTAATGACAACTTCCGATTTTCTTTTATTTTAATTGTCTAAATGGTACCATCAAAATGTTAATACCTCATATAACGAAATTTTCGAATAATAGTCATTTAAAAAGTGGAAAACATAAATTTTATTAAGGGGTTACCTCCAGTAACGACCTCCAATCGGAGATCATTTTTGATTTTTTTTTTCTCCGACAGTATACGGTAGATTAAAACAGCAATTAATACGTTCGAATACTGTAGTCTTGAGCTTTATTCAAGAATTTTTGTGTATAAAAATAATCAAAAATGGCCGAGTTATGGCCCGGCTCCTGGAGCACCTCTCAGCGGAAGGGGTGTACGGTGGGCATCCTCATTCGGGAACCGCTTATCTGAAACAAACGAAACCAATTGATATTAGTAATACATTGAAAAAACTTGCCCTTGAACGAAGGAAATTAATTTACGGTAGTTGTAAACAAAATGGCGACCGTCTGAATAAAAAGGCTATTTTTTGGCCTAAAATTTGGCTCTTAACGTGCACAAAAAATATTAATTTTGATCAGAAATGAAATTCCTTCGTTCAAGGACAAGACAATTCTATAATTCCACAAAATTTCATTGAAATCCGAAAACATCGTTTCGAGAAAAACGGCTTTAAAGTTTTAGAATGAAATAAAATGTATATAACATTCATAAAAAGAGACTTACATCGAGTTATCTCCTGGTCCGTATAGCAATCCTTCTGCATCCATCTAATGTGTAAATTAGCTTCCGTCTGAGCAGCTTCTGTCTTAGCTGAGCAGCTTGCGGTCGCCGCGCAACGGGGTGCAGTGTTCGCTTCGGCGATCGGAAAAAATAAGTTCTTACTTTCATATCGACTTATAACTTTGGAACTGAATAGTCTAAGGACTATACTTTCGCATGGTGACATTATATCAAAACCGATTATGACTGGAGGTAACCCTTCAATAACAAAAAGCAAAAATAAACGCTGTTATTCAAGAAATGAAATGCTTGTTTCTAATTCGATTCATTTCATGCCTAATTCTATTTTTCAAATCTTCTAAATTGTGTGGTCTATCAACATAGATTATTGATTTTAGATACCCCCATAAGAAGAAATCAAGGGGCGTAAAATCTAGGGAGCCACTCTATTAGTCCTCGCTTACCGATCCAATTCTCAAGAAAAGCAGTTGTTTAAAAACTCGCGAACAGGACGTTCAAAGTTCTTGTTTTATCGCCGTATCCGACAAGAATTAAAATTTCTATGCATTTAAATGATACATTCTAAGTCAACTTTCAATAAATGTTTTTTTTTTAAGAATAATGTGTATTTGACATAACATCGACAGTATGTAAAAGTAATTATTCTGAATTTTTGATTGATACCTACTTGATCTGTAAAAACTTTTCTTTACTTTTTGTTAGTAGTAAAATTTATGAATAAGTGGCATTTCTAACATTTGATTTAGGGAAACAATCATTTAACTTCTTGAACAACAGCATTTATCTTTGCTTCAAAGTGAGCAGGAGCTCAATTATGCTTGTAAATCATGTTATGGCGCATGTTTAACGGCATCTCGTCAATAACTTGTTCCAATACATTGAGGCACCCATTGGCATCAAGACGATATGGTAGATAAATTGGTCCAACGACTCTGAGATTCATTATGCCCAGCTAAACGTTAACAGAAAACATTCTTTGGTGACCATATTCCCGAAATTCACGTGGATTTTCGTCATTGTGAAAATTATGCGTATTAAATATACCATCTCTGGTAAACATAGACTCATCGCTCCAAAGAATATGTCTGAAAAAGTCTCAGTTTTCTTGAATTCTGTTTAAAATTGCGTGGCAAAAATGTAATCGAAATATGTCATCGTTTTCATAGAGCCGCGGAACTTTAGAAATATAAGATGGATGAAGAAAGTTTTCTCGTAGAACCAAATGAATGGTCTTATTACTGGAGATATTTAATATTGAAAGTTAACTGTCGGGTACTAACGGAAAGTTGTTACACGGAAGTGATCGAACTAATTTTGAGCACTTAGCTATGTAATTAGCTCTATCTTTTAAAAACAATTAAAAAGCACCAATAGTTTCAAAAATCTTAATTTTGGAAAGGTTTGTCAAGTTTTGCGTGAATGTTCCTCATATAAACCACATGTTTTTTATAGGACCAATGTTAAGAGAAACAGCTAGAACATTTAGGAAATATCCTGTACATAAAAAATTCAAAACTTCTGTAAAATTTTTAATGAAGTAGAGAAAATTACGAAAAGATAAAAATAAAGTTTTACTCAAACTTTAGCCTGTTCGCCCAATTACGTATTAATAAAATCTAATTTTCTGAGAACGAGTTTACGTTTAATTTTTATTTTTATCCCGCCTTATATACACACACCTGCGTCTCAAAATCGCGCCGATTTTCCCTTAATCTAACCTTACGTATGCGTACCTATTTCGGACTATACGCTTTTCTCTTTTCAGCTGGTCACCATGATCAAGAGGTATAAAATTTAATAGGCGCCAACCTCTCGGAGATCCAGCAGATCGTTAGACATGAGTAGTAGGTCCCATACGACTACTACTACTGCTGCTGTTACGAAAACGTCTACGGGGCACAGAAGATCTGAATCTGGCGGACATCAAAGACACAGCTCATCAGGTTCGGCCAATCATAAGTCAGATTCTGGTCAAAGTATTGATTCTGAATGTCATAGAGAAAGAAAACACGGCCATTATAGATCTAAATCAGGTGCACATGACAAAGAAAAAACGGAATCAGGAAGTTCACAACGTAAGGTTCCTTTTGTTTCTTCTACTTTTTGACGGGCCATTGTATTAGTGTTTCGTTGAATTGAATTATTTATATGTATCGTCAAAAATCAGAAAAAATTGCCTACGTTTTATCTAAAACTATACTGAATTACAAATTTTGTTTTATTACAGTAGCAAATCGAATAGAATTCAGATCTGCGCAGGGACTACACAATGAAGGACATCCGTATCCACGTCCAACGAGTCTTCACCCTCTTAGAGCAACTGATCATTTTCTAATTAATTCAGATTCCCTTCAACCGGAAAGAGAGCCGATTAAGTTCGATGTAAATTTAATTGGAGCTCCACCGGAAGTTGAACAACTAGTCAACAACATCAAGCAAGTAGCCGAACAGTTTTTGTACCACTGGAAAACGTTTCCAATAGGTTAGTGGTTATCAACAGTTATTTCGTGAATACAAACTGTTGTACGTTGCGCTATTATTAAAGAATTGTGAAAACTTTTAACTTAAGAATCTAAATTTTCCAAAAATATCAACATTGGGGAGTCAATTTTCATTTGATGTATGTGTTTAAAATACTATGCGATATATGTAGTTCTTAATGCAAATTGGTGTATTAGTTACAACGTTTCTTTGAAGATGAAGAAATATAATTAAAATTGAAAATTTACAATACTAGTTGAAAGAAAAAAAAAACAGTTTCTAATACAGCGAAAAACCAAAGCAGATTCTATCACAACATTTAATAACAGCTTATTAATAGTGTTAACTTTTCGAAAATCTTATTTTAAAAGCCTTTTTCCGATATTCTTTCCACATTTCTGGAAATGTGCGAATTGTTTGGAAATACATGCACTGTATTTTAATGGCATTAGAAAATTATGCATGCACTTTTTATTTGAGCAGACTTTACATTTTTAAACATGAGATAGCGCAATTACATATTTTATAGAAAATAGAAAATCCAAGTAATCCAGAAAATCCAAGTAATCCCAGTACAATTTTAAATAAGTTGGAGTAAGAACGACTTTGGGGTAAGTGCACTCCCACTCACTAAGTTCAATAGAGTTGCGTTCCCATGTGGCATAAAATGCTAGCGTGAGACACGCTTTCGTGGAACACTGCCCGTGTGAACCCAGTGCCGTGAACCCCTGACATTACAATTATACGTGGCGGCCCACGCTTCGTATCATACGTGTTTGATTTTCAGATGTGTGTTTGCCTGCAAAATCTCTAGACGCGTAAGATCATGAAACCACAAGGTTTTTTAATTGTTGGACTTTCCACAACCAACTAAATACTATTTCGTGTACACTTGATTCCATGGGAACTGTCCACGATCCACGATTGGTGGAGTCACTCCGACATATTCACGACCCTAAATACGAAAGCATGGCACCCATTCATTTTCCCGTCCCGTGGGAACGCGGCTTAATAGTTGGTACAGAGATCGCTCTAAGGGTGCGTTTATAGTGGAGTTGCGATACTCGATAAGGGCAACGAGTTAGGAAAACGGGCCAATCGGTGAGCGTCGTACCTTTCCGTAACCATGGTTACAAAGGAACTGCGATACTCGATAAGAGCGACGATACTAGCGAAGCGGTATGAATGATTATATTGTTTGAATACGAGTGTTTATGTTGGAGCTGCGCGAGATCTATGAGCAGCAATGGTAAACAAAGATAAGAGGAACATTTGTAAACAAGGAACCAAGCGCCAATTTTAAGTCTTGAATAAATTGGATTCAGTTTCAGATCTTTTCGAAATTTATTTTTTACTTTTCCCTGCCTAATTACATTACTTTATGTAGAACATGCTCGATTTATTTTAGTGCCGCCTGGATTTTTTAGTGTAACTACCCAAATTCTAGAAGCGTTTGGTACTCAAAACATAAAAATCGTCATTTGGCGCTTGGTTCCCTTTCGAGTAACGTTATCCATATAAGTGTCAAATTTTATCTCCTGTAATTAGCTCTAGTTTTAATAGATATCGAGAATTTAATAAGCCAAGACCAAACAGGGCGACGCTTTTAATACTACTAGTATCGTCGTAGGATAAGTGGTCTATCAATTCGAACCCCACTTCGTGAATTTTTGTAGGAATGTAGACTATTATACCCCGCTATTGTTTTCCTTTTTTCACGATAGTCGATTAACAATTATTAATCGGCCCCAAAACTCCGACAAATTTTGCTTAAACTGTTTCAACAGGGTCTTGAAAATGTTCATCCGAATGCGTTTTTGGTTCTGAGAGAACAAGCGCGGCCCCCAACGCGCTATTAGCTATTTCATACCCAAATCTTCAACCAATATACAACAAAGGCGTTCTTTCGAGATGCCCACAGCCTCTGTTATACAGCGAGGACCTAAAGTATCCCCCCCGCCTCCCTATTAACTTTTGAACAACTAAGGCTAGCATTTTCGGAAAAAATAGGTCGATTTTTATTTTTTCTAAGCTAACTCTTGGTATTATCAAGAGTTCAACTTCATTTCCGGTTTCACCGGCAGTGACTTCAACTTTTTTATTTTAAATAGAACACCCTGTATATTTTTACATTTTTAGGAAGGCAATAGAAAGACGAATTCAACTATACCACACTTGTTATACTTTAGCTTAAGAAATATTACGATATGGAACAATAAAGTACAATTTATCCATGTATATCGGGATATTTTTTAATGAAAAGTATAACGAATGTGGTATCGTTGAATTCGTCTTTCTATTGCCTTTCCAAAAATGTAAAAGTATACAGGATGTTCTATGAAACCGGAAATGCGGTTGAACTCCCGATGATACCATAAGTTAGCTTAGACAAAATAAAAATCGACCTATTTTTTCCGAAAACACTAGCCTCAGTTGTTCAAAAGTTAGTTAGGGGAGGGGATACTTTAGGTTCGGGAGGGGGGGGGGGGGTAGGTTCTCACTGTATATCTAACCTTAATCCGACGATCGTCTAGCACCACTTGGCGAACTTTTCCGATGTTATCGGTAGTGGCTGCAGTTTTTGGTCGTCCCGAACGTTCATCGTCAATCAAACTGACATGACCACGTTTAAATTCAGCTGCCCAAAATTTTACTGCGCCAAATGGTAGTGCAGAGTCCCCGTAAACAGCCTCCATCTCGGCTTTAATGTACCTAGGCGTATTGCCTTTCAAATGCAAGAATTTAATGACAGTTCGATTTTCTTCCATTTTTACAGAACCACTATCGATTGACACAAACGACTGTTAAGCAACAAGTGAGAGTCTAGCATGGCTGAGATTTCCAAAAATATCTTTCAAAGCATGCGCAATTATATTACTAAAATATGCTTGATGAGTAATGCTATCTTGAGGCTTGGAAGCGCCTTTTTCGACTTACGTGGTTTAGTGACAAGACATTGTACTAAACATACGAGAGATTTTGTCAAAAATGTTTGAAATTAATACTCCCAGTCTTAAGTTTGATTTTTACTACTGGAGGTCAACTAAGCCAATTTGAGGGTGCAGCTACCCCAACTTACCTGATTCTTTCGGTAATCTTTTTGTTCTACCAATAACTTTCATGCATAATATGCTACATAACTTTAAACTTTCTTCAAATTATGCAGTACCGTACTGTCGTAGACAAAAAGTAAAGCTAAGTTGCTGATTGGCCCCAATTGTTATTAATTAACTAATTACATAGTATTCAATTAAAAAAATATATTAGAAAAAAGTAAATTGCCAAATACCTAAATTATATATGTATTTGATTTTGTTCCAATATATAGTTGTTAGGGCTCGTATTAAGTAAAAAGGCAACATTGTATAATTTTGTTTGCAAGCTGAAATTGTGTGTTTTCACGCTCTTCTAGTTCTTCCAAGCCCTGTTTCTCAAAGCGATTCCTTTCCAATATCTCATGTTGCATCCGATGGTTCCCTCAGCAGGGCGAAGAGCAAATTCCATCTACGAGATTTGTTTGTGGCGCCATCCTTTGACGAACTAGATGCTGTAGCTGTGGACAGTAAAGGAGAGCCCAGGAAATTAACCGGAAAGCAACTGGAATATATAAGGGAGAGGGGGTGAGAGCTCATATAAGGGATGCGATAGAATTTGTTGCATGCCGAGTAATTTTCTTGTTATTTAATTACATTAAAATTATTCGAATTATCAGGCGAAAAAATCATACAAATAATACGCTAAAACTTGTTCAAATTTGTTAATATCATGAAGTGAATTTTTGCGGATTTGTATAATGTTTTCGCTTCAAATGTACAATTATATTTTGTGCACTTATCTTAGTAATCACGTTGTTCTGTAAAGCCTGCACAAGGATAAGTATGGAAAGCCAAAAAGGCTCAACTCCCAACAGCTTGAATCAATTAGGCGACTTGGGTATGTCAGTGTGATGTGTTCGTAATTTCTTTTAACGTTTTCATAATTGGTTTTTAATTACAGTTTATTAGATATCTTTTTTATTCGTTTTGGGTTTGTTACGTTGGTAATCGTTAATCGTTTGTTGTGATATGATTTCCTAATTGGACTAATGTGTAACTTTTATTTTTTATTTAAATAGAGGTTAGAAGTAAGCGGGAATTTGCCAAAAACTAAAATAAATTATTACCAGGTTTTTTTGTAGCTGTATTTTCGGGATTTTCTTGCAAATCTTGTTACGAAACAGTTTTTTTTTATATATGTACAGGGTGGGATAGTAATGTGAGATTCTTCGACAGCACCTTTATTATTGATAATAGAAATAGCTTCCTATACAAAAATCAAGGTCACGCATCAGTAAAAAGAGACTTATTGTTATTATTATAGTCGGGTTATAGCCCATGCCATGACTGCTTGTTTTATGTGGCTATTTTGGAGATCATAAAAGGGATGAGGGTCAATGAAAGGTACGTTCGCTGCTTCTTTGGCCAGTTTACCTGCCTTTCTATTTTCTTCCAGCCCTTGGTGGTTTCGGATCCACCGCAACATGGTTATTGCGTCCCAGTTGTAACGTATCGAATTCTACTTTGTAAACATAGTTGAATTTCTTACTGTCAAAGGTTGCTTTATGTTTACAATAGATGCCGCTACGTTATTTTTTTTTTTAAATATGCTTCAGAATTTATAATTTTTATTAATGGCATATTGTAACGTGTCAAAATCTATTTTACCAACATAATTGTATTTCTTACTGTCAAGGGTTGCTTTATATTTAAAAAATTTATAATTTCTATTGACATCCTTAACGTTTAGTTAATTTACTTTTGGTAATTTCAATTATAAAGGTTGGTTATTGAACAGTTTTCATCACGTCTTTCTTTCTCTTTATTTTTTTGTTTTGGTTCTTTTTTTTGTAACTAAATTTACCTAAGTTCATTGCAATAAAATGCACGACGTTCGTTGATTAATGATTAGTAATTAACACCGCTTTTCTGGTGTCGACCGTGAACTAAGAAGGTACGTTTGCGAAAATCTGCACTGGCGGTTAGTTTCTAGGCAAGTAGGATTTAAAAGATTTTCACAATTACCATAATTAAGTACTGTGATTGGTTCTAATTCGTTTTTTTTTTAATAACCATCACCGACATTGTCGGATATATTTAATTACTCTTTACGACGTCACGCGTCTTAATAATCTTCGATCATCGGCTAGCAAACTCTCTATCCAACCGAGGTTTTTTTTTTGTTGGGTTATCGTTAAGCCCGTTTGCCGAAATCCACTGAAGGATAGAGCTTTTGCTGCGTGGTGTGTCCACATGTCCTATTCAACCCGGGGTCAGGAGTAGCGCCAGTTTAGCGCGTAGATAAGTGGACTTACCGTTTTTTTTTTGTTTGCTTCGGTTCACAACCATTTGTTTTCTTATTAAATTTTGTCTAAATTCTAACTTGTTTTTTTTCCCCTTTAACTTATTTGGTTCAAGCAATTCTCATTAACGTATGGATATACTCTCTAAATCTCTAAATTTGTTATTACTACTGTAATCCTAATTGGAAATTTACTGAATTTTAGTAATTTACGAATATTTTCCAATTCATATTATTTTTTTTTTGTTAACGAACATTTTACCGTGAGTTATTCTAACGAATATTGAGTATTATTCCCTTTTATTTACATTAAAGATGTAGTAATAACTATTCTTTTCCTACCCCTTCTCCACCTCGCGTTCCCGTTTCTCATGGGTAGTTCTCCTTAATTCAAACGGATGGCGCATATTTTTTTAGTTAGTCGTGAACTCACCCCTGTTCATGTTAACGGGCACGCCAGGAGAACTACGTTCAGGTAGGTCTGCAATTTCTTTGATTGTAGTTGTTCCCCTTCCCCTCTATTTTATTTCTTTTGCGCTACACAGTTACCTCAGGTTGTATGCACATTCGTGTATGAGGTCAGATTCATACGTATAGACCTTAATAGCCTTTAGAGCTGCCTGACTCTCACTAAATATATTTATGCTTGCGCCTCGTATCCCTTCTCGAGATTCTCTATGGCGCACAGGTTTAAAGTAGAAATCTCTGCTTGAAATATATTGGTATGGAGTCCCGTAGGTATTTTTGAGTAGTAGTTAAGACCACTGATGCCCACGCCTGTTCCGATTCTTTCTGTTCTGGAGCTGTCCGTGTAGCATGCCAGGGCGTTGAGGCTCTCCGGATGCCCACTCACTACGGTTTTCAATGATCACCTTATAAGACTGATCAAAATCGTATTGCATAGGCATCGTGCTCTTTGCAGTGTGCATCAAATAGTTTGTTGGGATCTTCAGGAATTTTAAGATGCACTTTAAGATCACCAGGCTTTAATCCCTTCATTCTACTAAGAGTGAGGGAGCTTGATATACTCTGTCTCTCAGTATAGATGCGAAGCGGCGTTATTCCCAGCAGAACTTTTAGCGTTGCTGTGGGATAGGAATACGTCGAAGCTACTGTTGCAGTCTTCTGAATTGTTTTTGGCCACCAAATCAGCGTCAGTGATGGTCATTTGAGGCTTGAAACCCTAGTTCTTACCAAGCAGCCTTCTGTAAATTAGGGATGTGAGAATTCCATGTTAGTTAAAAAGAAATTTAAAAATGATTTATCCTTTGTCTGAGTTATTTTTCAGTATAGCTCTGTAAATAAAAAAGTTAGACCAAATTTACGAAAATGAAGATTTTAATTTTTTTGTCAATATCGTGTAAAGTGGCTTAGATAATTAAGATGTTTTAACGAAATTATTTTGCCCACTTAAACGATTACCTAAACTCAATAGTTATGGAAATAGCAACGCAATCCCATTAATCCTGAGACATCCTGTATTTCTAGAAATATATAATTTTATAAAGACTAAAGAAATAATACAGATTTGTGTAAAATAATCTTGTGTACAGCTCGTGTTCGTTCAGCTTTACCACAACACTTGTAGTACAGTATTGTGGTAAGGGTTTTACTGAACTGTTTCAGTGTTCCAGTGCCACAGATTTAGAGTACCTGATTGGTTAACTTCAAGTACTTGATCAAAGTATTTCAAATATCAAATACCTTCTTTAAAACTGATTAAAGCACAGTGCTTGAAGCCCTAAAAGTACTTCAAGCACTGAATCGAAGTACTTTATCAAAGATCTTCGCCCAGTTCTGATTAATATACACGACATTCCGTTTAACTCGATATGTAACCTTTTTCGTTCAGCCTATATATGTAAATATGTTATTTTCTATTACCAATAATAAAGGTGCTATCGAAGAATCTCGTACTATTGTCCCAGCCTGTATATATTGGTGAATATCATGTTTACATATAACACAATTTTGTTCATGTATCTGATGTATTCCTCTTTTTTAGTGCATTTCTTTTCTTTTGCAACAAGTTTTGTTAAATTGAAGCTAATCTCTTCCGAAAAAAAAAGTGATAGGGAAATATTTTTAGACTGTATAACGTTAAAAATAAAAGAAACATTACTAAACATTGTTAATATAAATTTTGTTTGTTTTCGTTAACCAATGACGTAATATAAATTTAGTATGTCTATTTTTAGGAATTCGATAATTGCAATTTTTTTACGGAAAATGTTTTGGTATGGTATATTTTAATTACACTTTTTGAGTGCCAACAACTTCCTTTGTTTATAACAGTTTACCCCGATTAATTTACTAATTCAAAATATCCAGAAAATTATAGCACCTACCTAAAATAAAATAGAATAATTGAGATTTTGATTCCAAATTAAATTAAAATGCTTAAAAAAACAAAATTGAGCAAGAATACTTCACAGACATGAGTAAAAATTTTTGTATATCAAATTTGACGCGTCCCTTCACACTTTACATATATTTTTTTATTTATTCAATTTTTTTTATCTTTACATGTTCTTTTTCAGGTGACATCTTTTTGATATAAATGTCTTGTGCATTTTACAGTAACGACTTGTTACGACAGTAATGTTGTCATTAACGTATTTACCGTGTCAAATGGTCCTTTAATTTCATTTCTAGAATACAGCATAGTTGCTTCTATGTCTTGATTATTATTAGACCTGGTATATGCTAGTTTTGTATTTTGTTAGCCGAACTAATAACGTATCTCTTGTATTGAAGCTTTTATAAATCAATACTTATGCAAGTTACAATTTCTTTTTAAAATTCCCAAAACATGATAAAGGCCTAGATGCGTAATTTTTAATCAGGCAAACATTTTAACGTCACAAACCGAAATTTGATTCAAAATTTTCATTTTTTTTACTTATTACAGATGTTGATTCCCCCTCCATTTTAATATGCACGTTTAGACAAATGTACTGTAAAACTAGTCCGAGTAAATTAGGAAAAATGGGGGAAATAATTTATAAAGTTTTGAAGCTTTGGGAAAACACTCATAGTAGCAAAAAACAGAAAAGTTGCTCCCTCCGTGGAGCCGTTACTACCGATGACGTCACGCTGCTTAGGTGATGTATCGCCAAGCACGATATTAGCGTTATAGGAATAGCTTTTTTGCATTTCTTTTTTAAGTTTTGAAGGGCTTCCGGTTTAAGGAGAATGCGAGTCGCCTTCTTCGCATCCCATTCGATTTTATTTTGTCAAGACGAAATTTCAAAGCAAAAACCAAACACGTAACCGAGCACCGTTTTCGTGAAAGATGTATTTGTGGTTGATATTTAATCGACTAATTATTACTATTCGTGACTAATTATTACTATTTGTAACTGTACATGTATTTAGACGAAACTAAAGTAGAAAGGATACAGTAATTGCAATTTTGTTCGAAATTTTGTTCAATTTCACGAGAAAATGTACAGACATGCCATTTAACCATGGCCTTTAATTTCCTATTATGTGGTGTTTTACCTAATCTATCGTTACTTTTCCCACAGTAATTTTTAAGTAGGGTATTTGTAGAACAAGTTATTATAATTGTTGCAATACGTTCCCTGCTCTGAATATGACATTTACATATATCAGTATCCAAATGGCTATGTTCGGTGATATAATTTAAAATATATTGTATTAAAATGGAACGTTTATTATACACACTTAAAAACATCTCTTCGTGTTCAAAAATAATGTTAAATATAACGTAAGAATATAAAACTATTTCAACAATAAATCATGTTTTTGTCAAATACAACGGACAGTTAGGGAATTGAGTTGGAATAGCATCTTTTTTATGCCTAGGATTTTTAAACTTGCAATTATGGTTTCACTGGTCCTTGAATCTGTATCTGCCGACGCTACAGCACGAGTCACGCTTTTAGGTTGCCCTGTTTTTATTGTTTCAGAAAAGGTTTTATCGCTTATACAACACCAGAAAACATTACAGGTATCACCAACAAAGTACGGAAATATCACTACACAGTATTTTTTTAAATAAAACCAATATAATTTAGATAAACCAATTAAAAACGCAAGAAACGGTCTGAACGTGTAAATGTCAAAACTATAAATATGGCTGATCGTTTACCTAAACCAATATACGTCACAGCCTGCTGACGTCAGAGCTTGTAGGCCTTCTTGTCTCGGTGGTAACGATGGAGCGTGTCCCCCCTTCTTTCCTCCCCGTAAAAAGACAATTTTTTACTTTTTCCATTTTTACGCACAATTGTTCATTTTTCGAAGGTAACTAT
This sequence comes from Dynastes maya, assembly GCA_029619315.2. Classification (NCBI taxonomy): domain Eukaryota; kingdom Metazoa; phylum Arthropoda; class Insecta; order Coleoptera; family Scarabaeidae; genus Dynastes; species Dynastes maya. The sequence goes on along the minus strand of JAROYE020000006.1, from coordinate 39,546,781 downwards.
TATTACAAGAAATATTCTGCACAAAAAAGGTCCTACGCATGTTTTAAGTGAGACATTGTCAACATCTGCATCATCTTTCTCAATACTGGTTCAATGCCAAAACTCTCCAGTTTTTGTACAAGCTGTGCAACAAATTTTTCGTTACTGTTTTCTTTATTACTGTAGGTTACCCAGAAAAAAGTACTGAGATTCGACACACTTTGTATCTCCATTAAAAAACACGATTTCCGCTTCATCAATAGCCTTTAACTTCCTTTAACGCCTTTCCATGTATGTACCTACTTACTCTTTTCATTTTCATAACTGACTAAGCAAGGAAAACCAGAATCAATCAATAATAGAATTGTAATCCTCTTCGAACTCCAATATCTCAAAAACGGTTCGTCTTACTTAAAACATGCATAGCACCTTTTTTATGCAGAATTTCACGAGGAATATTCTTTTGTAATAATACTTCTATTCGAAAAATTGAATCGTTTGCGTACAAGTTTAAAAAAAAAGGTAAAAAGCGGTCTTTGGGCGAGAAGAAGGTGGGAGGTGCCCCCGCTGGTGTACGGGACTTTTCTGATTCTTAGTACTACATCCCCTACGAGTGTTTTCTCAGTTTCCAAACTTTATAAATTATTTCCCCCATTTGCTATTTTTTTGACTAATTTGTCTGGATTATACTCCATTGTTTAATAAACAAACAGTTTTGTAGGTGGCATTATTTTTTTTAATGGAAGATCGTGTATATAATGTTAATTTTCCCAACAATTGTTTTTTAAAAAGATTAATATTTAAGTATTTTACGACTTTGCGAGTATTTAATAAAAAGTTAAAAATAAAAAAAAATAATGACATCTGTCAAAAATTAGTTTACGTCATTGAATAGTACACATATGAGCCCTATCATCTATAAATTGGGATAGTTAATAATTTTTTCAAAAATTTAGCATATTTTTAAGATATTTTAAAATATTTCGAGACTGGCTATAAAATTGAAAGAAACATCTCGCTGAACACCTATCAACGTTTGACAATTGTTAACACTTTAATTTTTAATTGTATTTTTAATTGAAATTCCAAAAATGTACGACTTTCGTAGAGAATTAAATGTTGGGACGAAAAAAAAATTTATCAAGTAGTCATGAAAAACAAAATTGAATACCCACCTGTCACATTTGTTAGTAATCTATTGTTAATGTCTAAACGAATAACAGTGTTAAATTTTTTTAAAATGGTTAGGGGTGCCACTAATTTACCCTATATTGCACGAAATTATTGAGTCCCAGTGTTGTTGAGGAAAATCATTAAAGCAAATTGCCACTGAATTAACAACGGCTAAATCTTTAGTGAGAAATATTATGAAAGACTACAGACAAACTGGAACCATTGAAATTAAAAGAAAAAGTACCGGTGGACGTAGAATTATAACAGAACGAAGACAAAGAAACTTAGTCAACATTTGCAAAGAAAACTGCAGGCGCACTGTAAGGAAAAATACGGCCTTAAAAATGAATGTATATAAGTAAATTACGGGACTACCGGGACATGTTAACTCCTGAACTTTGTAACAAACTTGTAAAAAGTATGCCAACACGTACACTCCTGCGGTTACCAGGTCAAAAGAAAACACCACGAGTTACTAGAGTTATTAATATTAATTTAGTTTTGGGTCCCAACCAACTTGTCAAAATTTATTATTCTTTTTTAAATTTAATTATATTTTGCAGTTTAAAATATAGTTTTTTAATCCTTACATGTAAGAATTTCTTAATAATTCTCTTTCAAACAAGTATGCGTAAAAAAACAATAAAATAATTTAGAATTATTGTATTCCAATATACCGATTGAGAAAATGCGAAATTAGCCATATCGCTATCCTCTCCTCGCTCTCAAGCGAAGGAGTTAGCGGCAATAGATGGTTCAAGGTTAGCGATGTGGTTAGTTACGAGGTAGACTGCAGTATGTGCGAACGATCTTAAAGAGAATTTCTGGAGTATTTATTTTTCTTTTCTTTTATTTCATCAGAATCTGTTTTTATTTTCGTCGTTATAATTTCTTATTAATTTCGTCTAAGCTTCGTAGCAACAACAAAATAAATATGCGAAACTCTCATTTCCAGGCGACTGACTTCAAATTATTACGTGCGCTCTTCACACAGTAGGTCTACATCCCGACATTGTTCGAAGTGTACTAGCACGCCCCGCATCGAATTGCTCGGATTTCACTCAGTCCCCTCCACGCTCTCTCACATGTACGGCGAGAGAGCGAGGAGGGGATACCGATATAGCTAATTTCTCATTTTCCCAATCGGTATAGTTGTTAGGGCTCCTATAGAAATTTTTATTGAAGATATTCCTTTCAAATATTACTTCAATTAACCCTCTACGTAAAATTGATTTTAAAGTATTTCGTAAATTAAAGTGTTAACAAAATAAATGAAAACCCAACCCTTCGTTTTCACGAAGTCTTATCAGTCATTTATATCGCAAGAGCAAAAACGTTTTAAAGATTGCATGACTAAAAATTGCTTGTCGAGGTCTAATCTAACGAAGTATAGCCAATGTGTTTACGTTTCTATTTCATAGTAATACAATATAGAATATAATAATGGAACGATATTACAAAATACAACGCTGATTTACAGGACTTTCGAAGTTGATTCGTTGAATTTTCCCGGGCAACAACACGTTTGGCAGCTTTCGCAACTACTACAGAAGGGAACTGAAAGGAGTAGGGAATCTCTCTTAAACGATTTGGCTTTAGCCTTGCGTTTTGTCGTTGTAACTGGAAAGGGGCGTTTGGTATCGCACTTCTTTAGCGTTTCAGAAGCCATTAAAGGACTTATAAATGGATTGCTGCGGATACTGGACATTTTGATCGGTATTCCCAGTTTACAAGCTCATAATTTAGATGCTAAAATAAGAGAGGAGCGTAGTAAATACTTGGTAGCTGAGTTAGTTTGCCGGGTAAATTGTAATCCTTAATTTTAATGACGATTTTTTATTTTAATGAACGGATATTTTAGCCAGAAAATGAAGAGTCCCTTGAATTGCTATGTTCCTATGTTAGGAAGCAGTTGCGCAGAGCCACTATGGAGAAATTCGAGGTGACTAAGGAGTGTTCCCAACCACCCGTTTCTGTCCCTTACCGTTTTTTAACACCGGCTGCAGCGGAACTTGATTTGAGATTATGGGATCGAGGCTTAATGAGGAAGGCTTTGCCTGTACTCGTCGCAATTCTAGAGAGGGAGACCAGAGGATGGTTTCTGCACTTTCGAGAACGTTTGATCGCGGAATTACGAGCTGAAAAGATGCCTGACGAAGACATTGAAAGGGTAAACGTTATGTTTATTAATTATATTTTAAAAAATAATCATAGACATATAATTTCAGGAGGTGAACGAAGCAGTAATGAAGGAATATTTACAAAGGGTATACAATAGCATCCTCTCGCACCACGATCTTCAAGCATTAGGAGATGGCATTCCCCAACTTCTTGTGCAACAAGCTCGCTGTGTGGTGTTGATGCATAGGTATTTCATTTGGTCATTCACATCGCAATTTTCATACCAAATATTCTTTAGAGCCGTTGAAAGTGTACAGCTTAGACTTACAAGGTCCCAGGAGAATGTTCGAAACAGATTGTGCAATTCGCATCCTGTGCTGTCCAGGATAGGACCTTGGCTTAGGGCGCGATTGCATGCCGCTCAGCAGAAATTCAGTCTTGAGAATCAGTGGAGCGCTCACGAGGAAGCTTTATCGTATTGCACGAATCAAAAGCTCAATCAAGCTATATATTTCCTGAACAGGGATTATGCTTTCATGAAAGAGGTTTGTGTAAAGTCATAAGTAAAACAAAGTATTGTCTCTGCGCGGCATAGGCGTGCATTTCCTTCAGTAAGTACGATACCAAAAAAATAAGTAATAAATCAAATAATAATAACCAATCAAGAATTATACATAATATCTGAAAAGTTGTGAAACACTTACCCTCTTAAGCAGCGTTATCAAGTAGGTTGGCGGGCTGCTTCGGAATTATTGAACAAGAAGGACAAGCACCACCAGTATTATCACCCACTGAATAAGAGTCGTAAAAAGTTGACAGCATTAGACATGTTTCCACAGTTATCTCGTTGAACGATGTTCTCCGTGGTGAAAAAATGTGTTTATATTTTCAAAAAGATCGTTCGACATCTGCGGATGTAATACATGCATGATTAAAACACTCTCGAACCTTTCTAAAACGCAATTATATTTTGCGTCATGTATAGCAATATAGTAATAACACAAAACACAACACGCGCTCTCGTTTCCTAAACTGAACAAAAAATAAATAAGCGGACGTAAAGCGAGAATCGATTTTTGCGCAAGCTACTACTCAGGTGAAACGCCTATGTATCGCAGAGACGATTACTTCGCTCTAGTCATAAAAACTTGGTTCGTTCGAGTAAAGAATCCAAATGATCTTTTATCTTCTTCTAACACATATACATTATACAGATAATATCGATATTATACGCTTGTCATTTGAAGTCACGGCATACGTTTTAAAAGCAGTGTATAAGACAAAATGAAATAAATAATGAATATTGTATGTTTGATAACTTGTTTTGGTTTTTTAGTGGAATACAAATATTTGTTCTTTATTTTGACAGTTAGGTTATTAGACGAATTACACCTGCAGCAATAAATTATAGATTTAGTATATGTTTTGGCGTATAAAATTCTCTAGAAAAAATAATTTTACATTTCTTCACATTTGAATACTTAAATACATTTAAAAACAGGCAAAATGACAGTTTTTAGGTTAGAATGGTACATAAAGTCGCCAAACATATTTAAATTGACATTTGGAATGGAAGCACAATTGTCTCCCAGCTCAATTGCCTATGAAGTACCGACTTTATTCGCATGTATCAAAGTTGATCACCATTACCAATATCAAACGAACCAATTGTACATATTAAGCGATTTCTGTGGTATTTTAACCCCAATTTTTCATCAATAATTATTTGTTTACTTATAAAGCGAGAGCCAGCATTATTAAGAGAACTAAGGAAAGTAAAAACACCAACAAGAAGTTTTTTGTGGCCCACACAAATATGGTTACCAACAAATTGGATAATCCGAAGAAGTTTTCAAGGTCAATCAGAGATAGTACCGACTGTTCTCAGTAAACAAGCTACAAGTATCACGACGCCCAGATCAGATCCTAGTCAGCCGGTATTCCCATTTTTTCTTTTTCTTTTCATTTAATTTTCTCTAATTTATGGTTTTAGGTATTTTTGGTAGAAAAAGAAATAGTGCGAACAACAACGACTAGATGGCCGCTATGGAGGATATTCAATTATTTCCACCGAACGTGGTGTTGGACGTGGAACGCCATGTTCTTTTTCGGAATCGTACTTCCGTGGTGCAGCCCGGTTGGTCTAAGAGCTCTTTTCTGCATACAACCATTTATGCCCGATTTAGAACTATCCCAAGTGAACGGAACGTTATTCCCAAGAAAAAGCAGTACAACCTCTACGCTCTGCTCGCGATTAATTAGCTTATGGAGGCACATTTCGAAGTCTAGAACTCATTTTGAAACAAAACCAGATACTGGGTTTATCGGAAAAGGTTTTACCAGACATTTAAACAGGATATGGAACTATATTATCAAGGGGTTGTTCGGGACGGCGGGATTAGTCATCGTTTTTCCGCTAGTTTGCGTTGCTGTTATATTCGGCAGCCTTTTCATTAGTCTTAGTGCCATGCTATGGATGCCAATATTGACTTTATGCGTCCAGTTTATGAATGGATTGATATACGATCTAGACAGCCCTGAACAAAGAAGGAATAGATATTTTATCCTGTTAGAAGCTTTGGTTTGGAATATTGGAATACAGGGATTGCTGCAACCAATGGCCGCCCTATTTGTTGCTGCAGTTTTATGTCCTTTGATATCAGTTATTATTTTGGCAGGTAATAAGAGAGCTTTTAGCTTTTATATTTTTTCCAATTATAAATAATCTTATTTCAAATACTCATTACGTCATCATAATGTTGGCATATGCGAATTAAAAAGTAATTCTACATACAATTATAAATGACGTGAAGGAAGTTAATTTTTACTGCTTTATCAACTGTGATCGAAATATCGAACCATGCCATCTTGAGAAAATGCTTCAACATCAATTATTTCTATTAACAGGTGGTTTATCGCGATATTGGTTACGTCTTCTTTGGGACGCCAGCATATTCCACATGATAATCAAGAAACGCGGGAGAATTCCAGCGAGCGACAGCTTTGTCGTTAGACGGATAGCCGGACCTGGCCTTGCTTCAGACTATTATTTCCAAATTAGCCCCGAACAAGCGTTAGCTGCATTCGAAGCGAAAATGGAATGGGATGAATTGGCTGCGTACCAGACGGTTACGGAAAATACGGTACTTCAACCGCAAAAAGACTTCAGTCAGTTCGTCGAGGCGTGCTTCGGAAGCTTCTCGTCGCAATTGGCGAAGAACGGACCATATAAAACCTTGGAGAAGGAAGGACAGGATCTTATTGCGATATTACACGAGAAATTGGATAGGAGAAGAAGGGATTTGCAAACGGGACTTAGCGTGACGGTGAAAAGTAAAATTAAACTCAATACAAATGAGTTGAAGGTAAGTAGCAGCTTTTAGTTATATAAGGTGTCCCGTATCTTTATGTTCAAATTTTGATAGCGGAAAGTGGATTTAGCTCTAAGAAGAAAAAACACAAAAGTTGTAGGTCAATTCCTATTTGTTTCAAAGTTACAGGCGTTTTAACGATATTCGTGGTAATTTTTGGTAATGTGCAAATGTCATTTATGTTGGTCTTTTTAAAAAGAAATTTATTTCATTTTGAAGTAATAAGAAGTCGATGTGTGACATCTTGAAAATATTATTAATTGAACTTTTTAAAGTAATAAGTGTTTATTTACTTGACGAAGTTTTTTTTCTATTAAAAAATTGAAAACGCCTATAACTTTGAAACAAAGAACAATCGACAAATTTTGCGTTTTTTCTCCATAGAATTAAGTCTCCTTTACGCTCCCAAAATTTGAGCATAACGATACGAGACACCTTGTATATACTATGTACGGATTGAGCATGCTAAATAAAAGGTTGGGTCAGAATTGATCGAGAAAGATAAATATATTTGCTTCAAAAACAAAGTCTGCGCACAAGAAATTGTTGCAACGTGAACAATTATAATAATACCAGCAAATTAAATACCATCCATAAGCACAATTTGTGTCATCTTCGTCAAACTACTTGTTTCATATCACAATACAACAAAGTTCGTTTAAATCCATCAATAGGATAAAAATTATCGAATAAAATGTATGTAATTCCCAAAATCTGCACTAATGTCGAGCACGTATAGTAGTCAGCTGATTGTAATTCATAAGTGAGATTGACTAGGGAAACTACTAGGCGGATTCTCGCTCGTAACTGAAATGTTGATGACGCAGAAGTACATAAAAGTGCCTGGCGCACAATAACGCCACTGGTCGTATATTTTAATGAATTTTGGACTTTTCTTTTCTTCCAACTCCATTAAAAACGTAAATGTATACCATAATTTGGGACAGAGGGAGTAATATCAAATATTCGTGGTTTCTAGATAAAAAGTTGTCTACATTCTCTTTCTGTGTGTTTAGATTGCTATACAGCAAGGGGCTCTAATGCTTGAAAGATTCTATCCGACACATATCGTACCAAAATTGGGATGTTCAGAAGAGCAGTTTTGGGACAGCCGAGCTTTGAGTGTCGGCGATTGGGCCGGTTTAGCTGGTTTATTATACTCGGAACTTTTTAGTTTGGATATTTTAACGCCACTGGATCATACGGACACTAGTTTTCGATTGGATCCGTTACCGCAGATCGACTTGTCAAGGTATACAGAAATGGTTCACAGCGCACAATTAGGTAAGAAAAAAATTATTTATGTGTACAATCTACATCAGTTTTCACCTTTGATAATAAATCGTATGCTGAATTATTATGCTCTATTTTTTTGCTTTCACTTAATTTTATGAAAAATCAGGAGCTGGAGGTCCAGATTTATTAGGTAACGTTTATACACCGCGAGGAAATATACAAGTACATTCGCCATACCTCGAAGTCTCTGCGTTCAACCCAAGAACGAAATGGTCGGCAACAGGAAAGATACCCGACAAACGAGCGTAAGTTCTATTGGAAAAAACGATAAATGCGTAAATGTAACAATTTGCTTTCAGGGAATCGAATACCGCTCTGGGATCTTTGAAAAACTGCACAAGAACTTCATTATGGATGCCATGGAAGAAGCAGACACGACCATACTCACCCGATAAATTAGTAATACCTTTACCGGTGCCACATCCAGCTCACATTGCTATCACCATCTACAATCGGGATTCGGACGAGCCGATACCTTTGGAATCTGAAATATGTCAAAGTATACTGAGAGGTATCGAAGAGAGTCATTCCTCACCGGATGAAAATGGTAAGAATTCGAATCAGCGCAATAAAACTAAATATTACTTGCCTAACTTCATTGTTGAACAACAGTTGGTCAGCTGTTGGCAGTCTAATGTACCTTTTTCAAATATCGAAGCAGCTAATTGGTACCATAGATCCGGAAGTTTGCCTTGATAAAAGCATTAGCAGATAATATTCAATAATTTCGTTTAATTTCTTCTCGCGAAGTCCCTAGAGCTTTGGCTACATTATTAAATGCGTCAGTACGTTTATTTTTGTTCTTATAAGCTTCATTTTCGAGATTCCATATATTCAGATAATCTTGTAAGTTCGATTAAGATTATAATTTGCTTTTCATTCCAATCATGAGACATTTTTAATAACAATGGATGAACTCTACCGATATCGACATGTCATAGAAATCTACAATTAAACTGAATGCAAATGTCTGCAGTGTACGACGTACTCACTAGGGATGCTCTTGGCGCACTGTTAAACCACATTTCCTTTGAAGTATCGCCTCTGGGGCGAACATAGTACAATAGATCGTCAACAGCGCACTATGAGGCCAAACTGCTTTGCGATGGTCAAAAATCTGTAACTTTCTTATTAGTAGAAATATAGCAGTGAAATTTGGCAAACATGTATAGAAATGTCTAAGATCTCAAATGAATACAAAATTCTCCACAAGAAATTTACGATTGTTTGCTTAAAAAATGTTAATTTATGGTAATTTTAATAATAATGCGAAATCATTTTTTTATTAAATTAAAGTAAACTTTTCTATTGGTAAATAACAGTTAATAACAAGAGTTAAGTGTTTGTGCGATATCTACATTTAAAAGACGTTGATTTATTGTCTTAATAATACAGCGTAATCATGTGAAATCAGTTCTTTATTAAATAAAACCAAACTTAGGTGAAATCTGCATAAAATACAACATTTGGCATCTTATTTTAGCAATATTCACTAAAAATTACGTTGCTTTACGTAATGGAAGAGCACTAAAACAGAAAATGCTTTTACTCTAACAATTGTACTGCTTCCTCGTCCAGTTCAGCATTTACAGGCGTGGATACTTTTCTGAGACTGGATATATAGGGATCTGATGTAAACAGTAAAGTATGCAAAACGTCTTTGTTCGTAGCAGAACGCGAACATTTTCTTGCATGATGTAATCTGTATAATTTGTAATCTTTATGGCGCGATTCTGTCCGAGTGGCAAAACTGCATTATAGCGAATTATGTTTTCCCCATGAATCAGGACTTTATGTACTGATGAGTGTTGAGGGCATATAGCACCAATTATATCTGCTCACATACAATTGTGCAGTTTCAAGTGCATACTGACCAAACTTTTGGGAATTAATCTGCCTACCGCATAACATTGTTCTAGCGGTATTCCCGTCATTACTGTTTCCACTATTTTGTTGTGGTTTATCCGTTACCAGTCCACACTCTTTTCAAAATCTATCTTGAACGTAAGTCTTCTTTGCTTGCTTTTCGTTTTCCATGTCTTCAATGGTTGCCGCCCATTTCTTAAACAACAAATTATAGGAAATGTGAAGAACTAACTCCATGAATCTTATCCACGCGTGCAATGTTGAGAGGCCAAATTTAAAAGCGTTTTCGTTTTCTTGTTTCTGCCTCACCCAATCCAGATCGTTCATTTCCGTGGGCTTGGCAAGGCGCACAACACATGTTGAAGTAGAAGGACTATGGGTTAGTACCTGTACAACTTTACCATCAATCATTGTAAACAAAAGCTCATGCTTTATTGTGACCAGTTTCTCATTTTTCGTTACTGAAGTGCGCAACAAGGTACGGATCTGTGCTTCTATTTCGTCCGCAGTAGCTCTTGTCTTTTCAGGCGTTTCTTTTGAAAACTCGATTGAAATGGGCTTGCAATATCTCACAGAAGCTGGGGAGGGATTCTGCGAATATTTGTGCTGACATGCGCAGTGTATGCCTAAACTAGAAAATATTACTGTTTATAATTTTTTTGTCAAAATTGAGTCCAAGAAGTGTTCCTACATTTATCATTTACTAATTCTGAAGCTGTGTACATCTCACAATGGTTTCTCCAGTTACTCGGCAATATTTCATATTTCTTTAACCTCGCTAAAAGAATTTGATTTAAACCAACGACCTTTTTTTCTATTGATTTCCTACCAGCACCTTCTAGGAAAAATTCAAATAATAATTAAAAACGTGTTTTATTTTGCTTGTGCTTCAGGTGTAGGTCGTTTCCGAGGCGGTGGGGACGGTTTTGAGACGACAAGTTCAAGTTCGGAAACGGCAGAAACACCAAATACCGTAGCAGAAGAATCAAACGAATCCAATCGAAACTCTGGCGTCTACCAGTGGACGTTGAGCAATTGGGGTCAACGAAAACGAAACAATTCAGGGAGCGTCCGCGTAGACTTAGCTAGTCCGGAAGACGTCACTTTAGACAGTGACAGTACAAGAGTTGTCTTTAGCACGTACGGGACAACGGTTTGATAGAGAGAGAAGTGGTCCATTGAAATGATATACGTCGAAGATTGTGATTATTTCGTACATAAATGTAATAACTTACAAGAATATAATATATTTTTTCGTTTCTAGCTTTTACGTATAACCAACGACGAAATCTCATACGTCTAAGTGATCTGCTTTTATAACATATGTAGTTTTAATTTTTGTAGTATTAGATTTATACCCAAATGGTTAGGACGTGATTCTGAAACAGGGCCAATAGATGAACAAATTCTTTTTTAGCAGTTGACTAATTTACAGTCGTGTACAGAATAATTTCAGTTACGTGGAAAAGAAAGATTACTTTAGTTAACTTCAGATTGAATACGATTTTAGTTTCCCTTAAAAATAGATCAACATAAATTTAATTTTGAAATAGAAAAGATAGGAAATACATGCAGTAATACCCCGGTCTTGGCTCGGATAATATTTGTTTTCCAATTTTGTGTATGTAGATAAACATATGTATTATTTACATACATATGTATTATTTACATACATATGTATTATTTACATCCAAACAACAGTTTATTACTCACATATATAATGCATACGATAACATTGCAAATGGGATTACGAAATATATTAACCTACGTCTGCTTTACATTTGATCTTTTTCTGGCTAGGAATTATCCAGTGATTTGAAAAGACATTTTGTAACTTAACTTCTACAAGTTCGGGATAATGAGGAATTTCGTCACATACTCGATAATAGCAACAGACTCAGTTAATCCAAGCTTGGAATAACACGGATCCTAGATAGATACCATAGTTGGTATTTGGCTTACTCGGAAGTTTATAGTTTAATGTTTAAGCTTAATGTTTACAAAGAAACCGTAATAATAAAATAAACAATCCAAAAAATTGACGAAAAATTATTTTGAAAAAAAATTCAAATACGCAATATTTAGTTTAGTTATTTTTCTACACAGACTTTAATTTTAAAATTCTTTTCTTTCTTGTGTTAACGCCCCATCTTCAAATGGGAAAGCTACTCCAACAATTTGTTTGAAATTAAACTCGGAATTATGTTTAACTTTCGGAAATCCATAAATTTCTGGAAACGGGCTTCATTGTCATCTTTAGTGGTTGTATTCATTTTAAAAGCTAACGTCTGAAAGAATAAATAAAATGGCTATTTTATTAAAAAAGCTTTGATTAGGCAATCTAATGAAATCATTTCTTTGATTCTAAATATGAAAACAAAGTTATCGGAGACTCAAAAATATCGTCCTATGATGCTTAGATTACAGTGCATTTGGGTTCCCGTGGCTAAGCAACAGCTAGAATTCGAAGCGTTGTAATTGACCTCGCATTTACGTCACCACTAGCCGCCATTGGTTATATATAACGTAATGCGATCGTTTATGTGGTCAACTTCACACTATTCCACCGCTTCGCATCTGATTTGAATTCATAGTTATACTTTATTCGAAAATCCTTTTGTCTTTGTCCTTTAATCAAAGTCGAAAGTTCTACAATTACTACAAACAGCCATAAATCAACCTCTTTCCCTTTCCCCGTCTTCCTCACCATCTTCCATACATTTCAGAATTTCTGTAGCTAAGCAACGGCTTCGCTATCATGGGCGAGCGTATTGCTTCTTCATCATTGCAATTGTTTTGGTATTGAGGTTACTGCTGGCGTTTGTTGGTTTAATTCTTCGTTTTTGAATAGTCATGTTTCCACTCGACCTTGTCTTTGTTCAGTAGTCAGCAGTCGGGGCACGAATTTGGTAGCCACCCTTCTCATCCCCAAATCTTTCGTTAAAATTCGCTGAACTGAACTCCAAGTGACTCCAGACAGCTCCACAATTTCTGCAATGGTCCGTCGTCGATCCTCCAGGATGATTTCGCGAATTTTTTCAACATTTTCATCGGTCCGGGCCGTGGAAGGACGACCAGAGCGAGAATTGTCATCAATTGACATTTCACCTCTTTTGAAACGAGAAAACCACTCAAACACTTGAGTTTTTCCAATACCGTCATCCTTGTAGGCCGTTTTAAATATTTCAAGAATTTCTGTGCCAGTTTTTCCGAGCAAGAAGCAAAACTTTACGGCCGCGCGCTGTTCACGCGAATCAGCAATTGCAAAAACGACGAGCACACAAAACAAGTGTCACTAAAAAATTCACACAAGCCGAACGGAATCTTCTTTAGCGACAACGCTTGGCTTACTGACTCAGGAATAATAGCTCTATACGCTCCTAGCAGCAGAACGCGGTACTATAAAAACTCCGCCCACATCAGTTCGGTTTCTTTTGGATACCCTGTCGTATATGTCTTCGTTGTCTTAGTACACCCATCATTATAATTACATTTCTCTAAAGCGTTTTTAACATTAATTGCTACGTGATTGGGCACCTCCTCCAATGCTGATATTAAGGTAAAGTATACTAAAGTAATCATTGAATTCCCAATTGTTATTGTCCTGTACGTGATTGTCATTAAATTGAATTTCTTTAAATTATTTTACATTTGATGTAATACTTTTAACGTTTTCACATTGCAGGCGATTATAGCTGTGTAATTACGTATACTTCGAACGTATAGTTTATATATCTTTATTTCCAAATACAAATAGAATATATTTTGATCATCGTAAGAAGCAAAAGAAACAGAAAGCTGGATGTATAGAAGCAGCTGCAATAATCTCTAAATAATTTTGATGTATTTTTGAATACTGAGTACGAAATGGTATCGGTAGGTTATCTAAGTGAAAATCTAGATATTTGTCATTTTAATATTATTAACGGATAAAAACCAGATAGAGATGTTAAAGAAAGTAAACGTAGAGATCTAGATGTGACCTTTTTTAACATTCGGCGTTGTTTGTTCGAAGTTGACAGTTTTCTATAGATGAGGTGTTTCGCTTTTTTGTTTGTACAAATCGTTGTATTTGATAACTATATTAGCTTAGGAGCGTAAGATTTAAACAAATAAACAAAAAGAGATTAATAAAACTAGTTATTTATTGTATAGAAATTGGCAATGGCACGAGTTTGTAGAAACAGTTTTGTTTTCCAAAGATATAAAAAATGTTTGCACTTTGCATTTTTTTAAATTATAATAATTCTAAATGATACGTGCTAATTTCACGCTTTCACTCACGGAGATATAGAATCCCCATGTATGCCAAATGCTTCATAAACTTCAAAGCAAGTGTTTGAGGTAGCAAAAATATTCGTAAGTTACCTGAAACTATTTATGTCATAAAGGACGTAAGTGCAGTTTTGCGGTCGAGGATGTCAATACATCCGAAATCGCAAAAGGACTTACGACCAGAGTGGCATACAATATTTTTTCTATCGGCCCAAGATATCGAAAAAAATCGGTATTTTTCGGAAATATTTTTCATACATAACATTTCTGTTATGTATTGTCACCTATATTTATATTAATGTATTATTACTTTACGTCCCTAGGGACGTAAAATTCCATTACATTCTGCTGTCAAAGGCAACCAAGGTAAATAACTTGTAAATCTCACTTACGTCCACAAAATAGGTCAGTAATGATTGACTTACATAGCCGGTAGTAGGAAAATAAATATCTATTTGATTTGACGGCTATTTACGACTAAAATTTGACAAACAGTTTGTAAAATAAAGCTGTGTTTTAAAATTGTTCGAACCGATTTACCAAGTTGCTCCAGCATCTCTTTCAGACCCAACGCTGCGGGTAGTGTGTTTGAACAGTACCTTGAACAATTCAAATTTGTTAGCACGGCAGAAAACATCAATTCAGCTTCGATTTGTATCTTTTTCCATGTTAATTTCTTATTACCTTTAATAATCCGTATCAATATTCATTTTAGTCGAAAATTTATTTGTAACAAATTTAAATTGTTCTATGTTACGTTCAAATGCATTAGCTGCCGTCGGGCCCGAAAAATATGCTCGAACAACTTGGTAAATCGTTTCGAACAATTTTAAAACGCAGTTCTATTTTACTCAACTTAATTAAAAAACACACACTCAATAAAAGGACGCTTGGTGACAGTTGATTTTATTATAGATTTGAAAATTGATGCGCAAAATTGTATAGTTTTCGTGGATGTAAATTTGCTGAAAATATTCAATCGGTAACTTAGAAATTGTAGGGTGCTGTTCTCTTTTTGTCTTAACTGATATTCACTGGCATATCTCTCTCTTTCTCTCTATTAAACAGGAAGTGATGCTGATAAGAACTGTACTGTTTTCTAAAGTGCGCATGCGATATATATTCGATTTGGATCAAATTTATAGAGCAAATCTAAAATTCTTAAATGATTTTGATAAGATTATGTTAGAAGTATTATCCATAACATCGAATAAGATTCAGTAGTGCAAAATTATTATATTCTTTCAGTTTAATTTTACTTATAATTAAAGGTACTTTTGGGTGTCCGATGCACCCGCCAAAAAAATCGTTTAAATAGATGATCTCTTTCCTATAACCGTTTAAAATCAGGCAATTTCCAGTCCTCTATTGACAAAACATACATGTTTATCAATCTAATCAATTCGCTTTACATCCGGATTCCATATCTCTAGATTTACAGCTCTCTAATGTATCGAACATTTTAAGAAACTAAAACGAAAGATCACTTGCGATTTTACTCTTATGGTTTATAAAATATTCTGCTGCATATTAGGGAGTATTGAACGACTGTAACTTTCGTAAAATGTTCGTATATTGCGAATAAGATTCAAAGTCGATCGTGAAAATTTTTTGCTATTTATTAACGTGATTGTGATCAACTCAAATTTTCTTTTGTTATTTCTGAGAGTGAATTTTATGTATCGTTTTAGATGTCTTTAATTTTATTTTGTATTCATTACCTTACTTTACTAGTTTGACTAGTTTATCTAGTCGATAAATCCTATTTATGTTCCGACAATCTTCTTTTGGTATTACTTCTTTTGAAGAGGAAACTAACCATGTGAAATATTTACCTATCGCCATTTTTAAGGTCTTAAATCACTATTTTCACCACATTTTGATCAATTCTTTATTAATGACATAAGAGTAAATAAGTTGAACAATATTTATCGTTTTGTAAAGAGGAATACCAAAAGAAAAATTATTAACATTACTGCTTCTCGTTTATTTTATTTACTTGTATCAATATTCACTAATTTTAAACATTTACATCACATAAGAAGCAAGCTAATTTATTATTTTATTATGTATCCTCTTTTATGTATATAATTATTTGTATAAATGCTGTAAACATTTTAAAATTTTTTGTCCTCTAAAAATGGAAATTAAATGCATTTAAGACTGAGTTGTTGTGTTTTATTAAATAAAGGAATAAAAACCATAATATGCATATTCTTACGGAAAAAAAAGCAAGAAATGTGGTTAAAAATCGGAATGTATGTTCTTAGGAAATATTTGTGATATTTTGGTATTTGAAAAAAAATTATCGCCCATTGAAATATTCAAAAAATCTTCCATTCAATATGGAAGTCAATTTTTAGTTCAGACGAAAAGGAATCATAAAATATTAATAGCATTGAGTACATCCACAATATAGAAAGAAATAGTAGCTCGGGTATCTTCGCAGAAATATAATTCTAGCTGGACACGTGGAAGTCGTACTACAGTAAAAAAGGGTCCATAAATAAATTTAGGGAGGTTCTTTATTAAACGCAGTTTTTGACATAATTTGAATTTGAGATTAAAGATTTAGTTGACCTTCAAACAATTTTCTTATATGTAAAAGTTTATAATAACTAAGAAATAAAACTCCTATCCGAAACAAAATGCAGTATCGTATAAAATGCAATATTTATTTTCTATATGCTCGTGACAAATTAAAAAAATGTGCAAAATTTGTCTACACTGGTATCTCCCATCTTACACAACATAGCAGCATTTGCAAAAATATACAGTCAGCGAAATAAGTAATCATACATTCAACAATATTACTGTAATTTCAGATATATATCTTAATTTCAAAAATAAACAGAGCTTCATTAAACAAAATTTTATTCTAAAAATCTACAAATTGGTGAAAATAAGTATTTATACAGACATTTACAAAATGATTTTATAAATATACGTAGATTCTATCAACTTATTACAAATATGCGGACTAATATTCTCATTTTTCCAATAATTTTTTTATATCATTTTCGTTGGAAATGGTATCTTTTTCACATGTACATTCAAGTTCTGTCATAAAATAAATGCTCGATAAGATTAAGATTGGGTGGCTGCGAAGAATTTACGAAGAAATGTGTTGTAAATTAAAGTAAATTACAACTAAATTACTAAAGCTACAATCGCCTTTTCGATAGCTGACAAAATGTTAACAATTATTGTAATAATATAAAATCAAACAATGCAATATAAAATGTTATTGGTTTTAAAAGAATTTTAAAGTGTTATGTTCGCTGATGTTTTATTTTAAAGAAAATAAAACATACATTCCTGAAGAAGACAAACAAATTGTCGAAACGTTTACTTTATTTATGAACGCTTAAAAAAGTATATCAACAAGGCCGCTAAAATCAAGATTAAATTTTCAAATTGATTACAAGAACGGCTAAGAAATAAATTAAATTATTTTATGGTTCAATATCATAATAATTAATTCGATAAGAGTTGCTACATTTTCGACCGGGTTAGGGGACACAAAATAATTGATATGTTCGAACTGTTCAAATATAAACCTAACCTCAATCATTATTATTACGTAGTACGTTTGCGTTTCAAGTTTCAACATTGTTTTAGCATTACTCAAAGATCATATTACCAAACATAATCTTTTTGCTGAACCACATTCATGCTAGTGGTGGGTTGGTATTTTGTTGCCGCGCTCCGCAGTACCAAAATAACTGGTTACATTAGAACGATGGGCTGTCGCACGACATGGGAATGGGAGTGGTTTACATTCGCGACGTTCCTGTGGAACGTTAGAGGGTTCTGGAGGGATCCACACACCAACGCGGCTATGGTCGAGGTGGCGTTTGCGGTCGCATACCATCGCGATAACGGTATCAGAAACGATCAAATCTCAAACACACGCGGTGCCGGTAGCAATTTTAGTAAGTGTTTACTAGAGCTGTTATTCGGATCCGGATACCCGGACCTTGATGTTATCCGGATCCATTATCCAAAACCTCGGATCCGGATCCGAAATCGCGAATTCGAATTCTTTATCCGATATATCGGATCCGAATTCATTATCCGATAACGTGGATCCAGTCTCGTTCTCCGATAACTTTCTCAAGCAAATAGTAAAGTACCGTAAAATTTCGTAATAAATTATGAAAACCTACAATAGATCGAGTAATTATCAAATAATATTGCGCGCATGGAAATTCAATATTACTCTTGAGTTCACAGATTTTAAAAACTATTGCTTTTTTCCATATAACATAAGTTCGATATTTTCTTTATTAAGCACTTTTTGCATTGCAAAGCAATGTTGAATTGATCTTGTCCGAATTTGAACAAGTGAGAGGTACTGTATGTTGGCATCAATTATAATAGGTTTGTTTCTGCAGCAATCACAAACTAGTCAGACGCAATTTGATTGGCTAAAAGGAATCTCAAACCATTTTCTGAAACGATTGGCTTTGAGTGGTTTGTGATTTCTGCAGAAACAAAGCTAATATAAGTAGAGCAAACCGGATAGTGAATCCGGATCCGAGAATCAGAGAGCGGACCTGGATCCGAGAATCGGATAGCGGATCCGGATCCGAGAATCGGATAGCGGATCCGGATCCGAGAATCGGATAGCGGATCCGGATCCGAACACCGGATATTGGATCTGTATCCTAGGATCTCAATTTTATCAGCACATGTTTACACAGTACAAATGCGAGTTCTGCAATGTTAAAAAGAAACCTTAAATTGTCCGTACTATTAGCGTTCATTATCCCAAAGTTTTCACTACAAACGCTAAATTAAACTCTCCTATATATGGATATCGCCGCGACAAGTTGCAGCCTGTCGAATCCTACCGCTATCGCTCGGTTACCGCTAATAGAACGTTGCACCAGCCGCGAGTTGGACCTTTCCGATATGTGTGACCATCTTTATATCCATAGGTTACTTTGATCACTAGGGTGGCGCAGGTTTACATGTAGTTCCCTATACAACAACGTGGTAGAGAATGCTCTTAATGACGAATATTCAAATGAATTTTATTGGAATAGGTACTTGAATTGTATTGAAACTATTGTAACAAATTTCATTCAAAATTTACGGAAAAATATGAAATAACTATACTACTATGAACATGATCAAAACATGCTTTTAATAAATTTTTGTTTATTGTATAACATAGCGATTGCGTTGAGTCATAAAATTTGATATCCTGAAATCAAGGAATATTGACTAACATACATTTATGTGGCTGATGTATACGTTTTAAAAATGAGTACTTTTGTGTAACCTACTATTTGCTTTCAAATTTAAAACATATTTTTTATTATCAATTTAATTTACTATCTATTACCCTCTGCATAGAAACACTATAATTTTTCACAAAAAAAATATTTTAATGTTACGGGGCAACTCTGGATGCATGAATACTTTTTCGTCAACTGTATTTTATGTAGGACACGTGGATAGTTACTTGTAAACATACACAAGTCAAATCTACGTTTTACAATGCACCTCCATAATTACTTTTGCTTATATTACTCCAAGAATATTGCAAGAAATAACTCCATGATATTTCTTGCAATAAATTTTGCAAAATGTAATTTCGGTTATTTCGATAACTAAATTCGCACTTGCAATTTTAATTTTGTGTGTAAGAGAAACTGGGAGTTACTGAAAGTTACGAATACGAAAGATAAGGGAGTCAGACTATTGTGTTTCTCTGTGCTGCGATGTGTCTTACTTTATAGTTTTGTTTCAGCTGAAGTCACAAACTAGTCAAACACGCTAAAAAAATCCAAAACTGCTTTTTGACTGATTTCACATTTCACAATATACAATTAACTACATAGTTTGTGACTTCTGCTAGAGCAAAATTTATACACATACAATCACAAACTAGTCAGAGCCAATCAATTGTCGTGAAATCAGTCAGAAAATAGTTTGAGATTCCTTTTAGCCAATCAAATTGCGTCTGATTAATTTGTGATTTCTGCAGAAACAAACTTAATAGCTTCCTTGTACACTTCAGAAAACCATAAGTTGGCCAAACCTCTTTTTCTAAACAGTTGAAATGCTGGACAGTAAATCTCAATCAAGATGCAATCAAGTCATTTTCAGTTTCTCTATGAATCAAGTAGTGTGCATAAATAATGAAGTACATGGCAATGTATTGAAAATGGAAATATTCTTTCAAACAATCGAAGTAAGAACTTTTAACAGAATTAATATGTACAAAAAAAAACTCATGTAGAATTCCATCTCAGCTATTATTTTACTATTTTTTTATGTGTTTATTAGACTGATAATAAGAATAAATACCAAAGTGAATACTAACCTCACTCGCAAGTAATATAGCTTGATAGGATTCTAATTTTACAACAAAATCATAAGTGAATGGGATTTCTAAATATATTTCATAACTATAATGTATAATGAGTAATAATAATAATATATATTGCGGTGTTAGTAAATAAAGATGATAAAACAAGGATAGATATAAAATACTCTAACACTTTTCTACGATTATTCTATTTTTATTTGTTTAAAAAGCGGCTCATTGGAATAACTTACGAACGTATTACGTGATCAATAAATCGAAGTCGAAAAACTAGAGGAATAATGTAAATTAATTGTATCGAATTGGACTGATCAGTATCGCTAAAACCGTTTCATTATCGCATATGACATAACTAACATCTGCAATTGGGCGGTCTATTTATATAAGTCGTATAAAAACGTTACGATCAGCAGGTGAAAATTTTGACCAAAACACAAACGTCCTTGACGAATCAAACTATTTTACATTTTTCGTTGGCACGTGATTCGATATTTGAATTTCAATTGGCGGTCCGTGAGCGTGCCCTGCGCACTACTTATGCGCGTCAGTGATTACAAAATGCCGTCAGAGTCTAAACCATTGTTGACAGCTCAAACGGAAAAACCGAATCATTACTCGTAAGTGTATTTTTAGTGCGTGTACATAGTCATGACGTAATCTATACTAAATTTGGCCTGATTTGGTGACCATTTTAACGCCGTACCGCCGTTGCTGTTTTAGATATTTGAAAGAATTCCGCGTAGAGCAATGCCCGCTCTTCTTACAGCACAAATGTACACAGCATCGTCCATTCACCTGTTTTCACTGGCATTTTATGAATCAGAGACGTCGCAGGCCGGTTCGTCGTAGAGATGGTACGTTTAACTACAGTGCCGATAATTATTGTACAAAGTACGACGAAACTACTGGTATTTGTCCCGATGGAGATGAGTGAGTACACCTTTTTTGGTTAACTGGATCTGTCATTTTTTACGTCCTGTGGGTGTGACATCTCAAACAAAACATTACCCAATTTTTCCTTCTCACACGCGATACATTCATATCCCTCCGATAATCTCCCTAAAGACTTTTAATCTTCTAATTTCAATCGTATTAATTCGTATTTTTGATAAATAGTCTGCCAAAAAATGTAAATTGTTTATTATAACCCTACTTCTCACACAAAACAAATTCCGCTGGAAGGGGAAAGTAACTGTGCCAAAGCTTGACATTTCAATCTTTTGTTTTGGTAAATGCACATATTGCACATGCAAAATACAAGCAAAATGTTTATTTTATTTACTTTGCTTACGTTTTTCATGTTTTAATTCTCGTGAATTATTCGTTTTCTTCGTTTTCAGATTACTGAAACGTAATCGCCGTTTTAAAATTTAATTGAATTTAATCTTTATTATGACCTTGTGACCTATTCACTTTCAAAACAATAAAGTGATGGGATTTTTATCCGAGCGTTTTTATATTTTTTTGATGTCCTTGAATAAATGAATAGGTTATTTAGCTTATTGCATTTATTATACATTCACTTTTGAAATTATGCCACAATTTTCACGAACCCCAATTCCCGCAATAATTTTCTGAAATATTGATTGATTAAGCTTCTTCTAATAAACATTTTATTTAACAAATAAGCACCTTCCTCTCCCACACTTACATAATCTGGATAAACCATTTGTACATATCTTTAAAAACAAAGAAAAACATTTTTAGGTGTCCGTTTCTACATAGAACAGCAGGAGATACCGAGAGAAGGTATCACTTAAGATATTATAAGACGTGTATGTGCGTGCATGACACAGATGCCAGAGGATACTGCGTTAAAAATGGAATGCATTGTGCATTTGCTCATGGAAGTCATGATCATAGACCTCCTGTATATGACATAAAAGAAATACAAGCTTTGGAGGCCTCTGAGGCAGACGGGAGCTCTGCGAATGGACCGAACGCATTAGACAAAGAAAGAAATTTAATGAATGAAGATCCTAAATGGCAAGGTAATTGATCATTCCTTTGAGTCTAAAAAATATCATGCAAGTAAAAAAGAAACAATCGGAACCTAATCAAAATTAAATTGTTGTGAAAATTCCAAATTTCAATAAGACGGGACCACGAGAGCTCTTATTGATATATGCCATTCTAATAACATTTATTGCACTATTGAATTTTTATAACTAAATATCTAAAAAAAAGCAAATCAATAGTAAGATGGTCAGTATAATGATAAAAGTCTGTTTCTGTTCTGCCTTGATAAATATTTGCTTCAAATAGATTTTTCATATACAATATACTTTTAATGCACTTTCTGTCCCATATTTGCTTTTTAAAACCCCTAAATTTTTAAATAAAATGCGCTTAAAAATTAGTGAGATATATAATGCAGGTATTTTACAAACCTATTGAAATATGAAACTTAGAACATATTGAGCGTTACGAAAATATTAAGTGAAAGTGTTCAATTTCATGCAAGAACAGGCAGAAAAAAGTTTATTCCAAAATCCTAGAAATTACCGACTTTCTGAGAAAATTAAATTTTGTCGGTGTGTAAAATGATAACGTTAAATTAAATAGAAACGATTTTTCGCGACGTACATACAGATTTGGCGGACAAAACTTGCGACATGTGACATTATTGGCGGCGCTACAAATAAACTGTTTCAAAAGTTAAAAAAAAATCATTTACAAATTATTTTTAAAGTAGCTCGATCATGTGAATTTTTAATCGACCACTTGTAGACTTTTTTGCAGCCCCCTAAGCCGTAAAAAAACCCTACTTTAACATTTTATGATATTCCTTGCAAAAAAGAATTTTTAAATTCGCTTGATAAATAATAAAGATAATGTAATTAATTATTGGAACATATCACGTTACTGTTGATCTAATAAAATCGCTCTAGCAGTTCGCGCAGTTATCCAATAACGCGTGAATGGCAAGTTCATAGAGAAACGTAATTTAGAGGGCCATGTTTTTGTTTAATTATTCTTTATGTTGATTGTTAGAACCAGGGGTAGGGGCTCGTGAAATCCAACGAGAAAACTAGTTTTGGCCCTCTCATAGTCATATCGCAACTGACCTACAATTTCTTTCATAATTGGTTTTTAACTAGGGTTTAGAAGTTTGTAACATGTTTGGATGTTTGTAACCATAGTAACTTTTCTGGTGAAAATGTCATTCGTCAAGTTCATGCCGCGTTCTTGTTCAGTTTTTCCCGTTTGTCTGTAGTTTGCAGTGGATTATAATGGATTTATTCATTAAAAATCGAAATCTTTCCAAAACTGTCTATACGGACAAATTTAACAATTATACAAGTATTATAACTACAGCAATATGTATCATCACTTGCACAAAAATCTAGGACAACTCATGGGCTCATTTTAACGTTTCCATTTACGATTGACACTAACAGACAATTTGACATATTTTTTCATAGTTTACAAAAGATATGTTTAAAATGGGTAATATCGCTTGTCCCAGATTTTATTTATGGTATTTGTAAATTATGTTATTTAAAAGTATGTTTATTTGCAATACTATCATCGTAGACTGCGATTTAATAGGCCAATGCAATATTTTTGTTTTAAGGCGGACAATGCATTTTCTTTATTGAAAACCGCATTACATCGAAGAATACCAATACACCCTATGAGTATATGCAAATGAAAACTTGTGTTTTACGCTCTAATATTTGTATCAAATACAGAATTTGACAAGAATTGAAGAAAATTTAAAAGAAATAAACCGCATATTCTGCTGATAGTTCCCAGTACGTTTACGAGAAGCGCCAAAATACGGGTCCACGTCCACGGCCAAAGTTGCCTTTCTACTGTTATTGTATGGTTACAACTATGACTATCTGACAATTACATCCAATATTGAAACTTTAAATTACATTTGCCATTTATTGATAAACGTAATTGTTCATTGACGTATATTATAAATTTTAAGCTTGTTTACTACAGATCATGAAATATTTATCGTTGAAAGCTATTTTTGTAATGGACAAAAGCAATAATGTATGGATGAATTTCATCTTCAGTTTCTGCATTTTGCAGCATCATATTTTGAATTATATCAGCAAATTGTTCGCTGCGTTGCCAAATTTCCTGAAATTGGTGCAGTCGCAAACCCGATAGTGGTAGACTCGAGAGAAGACTTGCTGAAACTATTGCGGATGTGAGCAGGTGTGTAGATCCACATAGATCATTCACCTAAAAAGCCAATCGGAAAGCTTTCACAGGAAACTAATTTGTTATATGGTACTTGTCAGCATGTTCTTGAAAAAGATCTCGAAAAATATCCATGTTGTGCATGTACTCAAGCCCATTGATAACGTAGTGAAAGTGCAATACTGTAATTAGTTTGAAAATCATATGAATGATGATAATATCCTTGACAAATTTTTCTCGGGCGAAATTTGGTTCCACCTTAATGGACACGACACGATAAACGCAGAAAGATATAATAATAACTTATTACAACCTTTTCCAAACCAGCATGATGACGACGAACCAGGGGATGGATACTTCCAAGACAATGCCACAGCTCATAAAACAGTACAAACAATGAACCTCTTACATTAATATTTTGATAACCTCCATATCATTCCTGCTTTAATCCAACTGAACATTTTTGAGGTATAGCTGAAAAAAATTTCAGCAATTTGGTCAAATACAATTGATTATACATAGAAAATTATGCAACAATGGTGGGATGGAGAAGTTGCGTTTGATAAGGAAGATGGACTGAAATTAGTAGCTGACGCGATAATCTATCAATGAAGAGCTATAATCTTATATACTAAAATGCACTCTAGACACATTTTTTACCATCTAAAAAAAATCACGAAAAAATCTTGGACATTGTACTTGTAGTATGTCCAACGTTAAAAGACAGCATTTTGTCCAGTGAATGAAGAAAAACTGCAATTAGTTTATCGTGCTCGGCCAAAAATAGCTTTGTGTTGTTATTATCAATTTTGTTGTTGAAAGTAAGTTGAAAAATAATAAATATAGCTAAAGGGGAACAGGCGGTTGGGGTTGTTAACCATGGTAATAAGAAAAGAAAAAGAAATGCTACTTGAAAAGTGCGCAAAGGTGAAGTTAGGTAAGTTTCAAAGTTTTAGAGGTTATGTTCTTACAATTCGTTTCTTTTCTCTTATCATATCAGATTATTATCCAAATTTGGAACATTTATAATGATTTGCCTGCAATCATAGACGTAAGAATTTCCGCTGTGATGAGCTATCCGAAGACAAAATGAAAGCAATAGGCAACAATCTTTTAACAAAAGGAACAAACACGTCCAGGAATTTTATCGCTGTCGAAAAAACAGTTACAAGCAGAAATTAGAAACCTCAAGGACATTCCCGTGCTTTTGCTATAAAATATCATATAAATTTAAGCTTTATACATAAATTTGGAGGGACCAGGAAAGAGTCAACATTTACCAGAAATTATTCTTAGCAATTGTTTGTGCCGACTCCACCAACATTACTAAAACGAGAAAGAATCTTGGGACTGTAATGTTACCCAATATAGCACCCTAAAATCTTATGAAACAAAAAAATTAGCAGTCTTTCTAAACTACTTATTGAACTCTGAGGACCAAATTGATATTCTGAGCTCACAGGGTTGTAGGCAAAAACGACCAAAATAACATTGATCAAGATGACAATTTCGAAGAAGACGACATGCTTTGCGATTATAACAACGATGAAGACGACTTGCAGGATGTGTAACATTACTACTAGTACCTAGTTCTATTTTTTTCGTAAAATAAAGTATTTTTTTTTCTAACTATATTATTTTAACACCCTTATCACTCAAGTTTACTTAGTAGATAAAAAAAAGTACAGTTTATCCAGCACGTTTTTAAGTTTATTTTGAAAAATATCAAAAATAGATTTTTAGCATGTAGGCTCGCTCGATGATTATGATTTTAGTAACAATTTTTGTCAAAATTACTTTCTTGATAAATTTACCCACAAACGTGAAACAATCTTTCTCTGTTTCTGAAAATTATAAAAAAATGGACAACATGCATTTAGAAAGTCTGCTCCTCATAAGACACTATCGCGAACGCCATTTTGGGTCTAAACTGTAGTTCTCTCTCCAATATAAGTTAATTTTTTATTGCAGTGCTTTAATATTTAGCCACTTTTGGTGATATTTAATATAAACATGTTTAAATGATATTAAATCCCCCGATTTGTAACTTCATGTACGTCCAAAAAACATTCTCTTTAGATAGTTTTTTAGATAAATTGAAAACCGTAAGATTAGATGTCTCTATAGTGAGATCGTTAAATCTCACGATTTGTCGTGAGATCTGATATAACTGTAATAAAAGTCAAAGTTGTCATACGTGACAATATTGTATGACATTACGTCATATTACATTGATGACATGCATGAACTCTTGAGTGATTCCACATATTCCATTTTATGGATGAAATTGAAAAATCTGAAGTTTCTTTTTTTTCTAGAAATAGCGAAGGGCCATAACTGTAGGAATTTTTTAATACGAGGATCATATGTAATAGTTGTTTTTCTCTTTCTTTATCTTCTTTCAAGTTTTGCTTTACATTTGATCACTTTAGTATTCACTTTTACACGTTAGTATATTTTGAATAAATTTCTTAACGATACGGCAGCATCCGGAAGATTATTCTACAGTACACAACGGCCGTGAAAGCTTATGCTCAAATTTGTCGGTTTTCCGAGAAAACATGTAGTGAAATTTTCTGCTCAATTTAATATTTTCTGTATTCACAACTTTATAACACATACTTTTAAAGAAATGCCCGGAAAAATTATTTCAGCCTGTATTAATTCAGGCTTTCCAAGAGCTATGGGGAAAAGTAACAAAACGTTACACGCAGTATAGTTACGAGGTAGGCGCCATAAATTCTCGGCCTAACAGGCTTATACAGGTTCTAGCGTGTTCAAGCTCCGTTGCATCAGAGCTGCATATGTGCGAGGCCTACACTTTATACACGTTGGTCCAGATACGAACGGGGGACTGCCTCTGTGAATGGCAACAGCGCATTCGAGTCTCACTGAGAGATTCTATTCAGTCGTAGTATATCATAAAACGAGCAGCGGTACGCACGCATATTATAAACACGCATGTCGGCTCAATCACGCAACATTATAATTCAACGCCTTCCGACAAAATGTATTAATACAGAATTACTGCGTAATTTTTCTGTATTCTCAGATTATGTTAGAAAGTACAGTTTCTTGTATTCATTTTATCGCTGCTATGCGATGTAGGAGAACGAAAAAGTAATTCTAAGTAGGGAAATAACAACGATTCTTATAAAATTGAACTAGAGAAAAATAACTTCGATAATTATACAAAATAAATTGAAATCCTAACAATGTTACTTTATTAAGAGGGAAAATCTCCTGGCATTTTTGAACTTTGTAACTTTTATATTTGTTGCGTTTCGAAATACGTTTCACAATACTTCTACTAACACCGATTTCGTCTGCAATTTGCCGGCTAGAGCAAAGTTCGCCCATTTCAACCAACGAACAAACCCTCGCTTCTCTCTCCTCCACGGCCACTTGTTAGAACCTTGCGAGCGCATAGATAGACAAAGAGTGCGTCAGATAGGGAGCTTAGAGCTACGGTAGTTGCGCGCGGCGAGGCTGGCTGGCGGGGATAAATGCCAAAATGTCCTACGTACAATATATCTCGCATCCCGGTGAGACCTGGACCAACGTGTATATTACGGCTCGAAGAGTAGTAGTTTTTACTAGTCAGCTAGAAAACATGTCTAGTGAATGAAAATGTCTTACGTAACGAAAATTGGGTACCGCGCGGTCATCAAATTTTTAACAAAAGAAGGGCATACGTCTAATCACATTAAACAACGTTTAGATGGCGTTTAAGGTGATCTATCTCTCATATTCCACTGAAAAATGTGGACAAAGTGTTTCGGTTTGGGTCAAGAACCCCTTGAAGGTGATGAGCGTCCCGGTTCTGAAACATGCATTCGCCGAATTCTCCAGAACCATTTGTATGGGTATGAATAAGATTAGTGCAAGATGGGTACCGCATCTTCTTTCTGCTCTCCAACGTGAACGTTGGATCGAATGTGCGCGCTCGTTTTTAAACATGTGCGGAGACAACCCGAAACCGATTTTGAAGTTCATTGTCACCGAGATGAAACAATGGTTCTTATTTATTTTCTCATTTCAAGAAAGACCTTAGGGGACGTCGTTTTAAGGACGATAGTGAGTTACAAGCAGCTGTAATACAACATTTTGAGGGAAAAACTTTAGATTATTTTTACAAGAGTATAGGATTATTAGTTGATCGTTGTAATAAATGTATTGAAGTTGGGGGAGATTATATTGAAAAATAAAAATGTTTATATTTTACCAAGTTTATTTTTTCTATATCAGGCCAAGAATCTATGGTGCCTACTTCGTATTTGATGAAAAACATTCTCTTTGAATTAATAAAGAAATCATATCGTAATACATGATTACTTACAGATACGAATTATGTTTTAACAAATTACAAGACAGAACCATGTAAGAGACCTCCTAGATTATGCAGACAAGGCTACGCTTGTCCACAATACCATAATAGCAAGGACAAGAGGCGAAGCCCTCGGAAATTTAAATACCGGTAATTCTCCAAATTTCTAATGATTTTTTTCGTTGCCTTCATTATCTATGCATTGTTCAAATTAATATTGGTCACGATATAATAATTATTTTGTAGGTCGACACCATGTCCGAATGTGAAACACGGCGAAGAATGGGGTGAACCGGCTAACTGCGATTCCGGCGATCTCTGTTCTTATTGCCATACTAGAACTGAACAACAATTTCATCCGGAGATCTACAAGAGCACGAAATGTAACGACGTTCAGCAGGCCGGATATTGCCCTAGAGGTGTATTCTGCGCTTTTGCGCATGTTGAACGTAAGTAGACTGTAAAGTGCGAAATATAGGTTTTTCTTAGTAATCTTATAGGCAAAGTATTTTTTTAATTTTTTCATAAATTTGGGGCTACTTAAAAGAAAACGAAACAATTCGAAATTGCTTTAATTTTACTTCAATAATGTTATCGCCTAGTCCTTTTTCTTCTAATAATCATCACCAAGCCTCGGCAAAACGCACGGGATGACTCACGCAGCTGGCAAATATGAATGAAATGTCACTTCCATAGAAGTGCGACGCAATAGGTTTTATCGTTCTGGTTCTAGAATCGGTGGGTAGTTAGTTATTTACAATATTACTTAGAAACATCTTTAAATAAAGTCATTATCTATGAATACACGGTATTGCGCTTTGCAAACATGGATGAACTACGTAAAATGGTATTAACATTTTTAATTTATAGAAATAAGGGTTGAGTTAACCTTTACTATACTCTGTTTTTCAACTAGGAGGAGTAAATTGAAAAACCTGATTTACAATATAAATATCACCAGATAAAGTTACTAAATTTTTTCAGCGCCAAATTTGAATTTCTGAATCTCAAACAAATATTCTTTTTCTAAAGAAGGAGTGTTCCACTGCAATGGTCATAAATTTGTTGAAAAATGTGCGATGCAAAACTGGTAAAGCAGAAACTACACTTTATTTTTTAAATATATATTTGATATAAATTCAATTACAGGTATTTTCATTTAGTTATAGTGTTTGTAATATAATTCTATTAACTATGTGATTATATTCTTTGCTTGAACTTATATACTCTGGTTTCACAATCGGCATTGTACAGAGTGCTTCATTTAAAATCTTGTAGGAATTTCATCTTTATGAAAGAAGCTATGTACTATTTGTCGCACTGAATTCTTTCTAGTTTCATCATAGTTTTTAACAACAGAAGGTCGTCACCAGAATGTTTAGAGGAGGTAACAGTATCAACATGCTTATATTTCTTTAATACAATATATTTTGCTACAAACTAAACTATAACTTAAACAAGACGCTTATATTTAGTACAGCTCCATACACAAGTATACATAACTCTAACAATACTATACTTCATTTCTTTTAAGAATGCAGTAGGTGGCGTTGTAGGCGCAGAGCAATTTACTCAGACAAGATTTTGAATGTTTGTTATGACAATGATGACAACTTATGATCGATCAGATGTTCGATATTGTGTGGCGGTCTAATTTCTCGTCTCTCTTTGGTACGTTTCTTCGTGTACCAACGCAAGTTCTCACTATTGGATATGGTGATGATTGCATCAATAATACAGAAGTAGAGAAACGATCGAAATTACTACAATTATACATAAATCTATTTGGAATACTGGAACATATCATCCCAAATACACACATTACTGTTTTTCATTATATCTCATATTCTCAAACTGCAAACATTACCATATACAAAATGTATCAATCTGCAAGACTTATTTGTATGGCATTCTCCAAAAACGATATTCAAAACACATGAAAAACTCTTAAAAACAGTTGAATGCTCGAACACGTGTACATAAAACTGCACTAAAAGCAAGGTTATGTATTTTCTGGCAGAGAGCATATCGGTAATACCACGTGAATGCATTGAAAAGACAGATATAGCTGAAGTACGGCTAATTTCGGGATATTATAACCCAATAAAACATTTTAAAATGTTCTTGGTATATATCGTCCCATTAGGCTCGAAAGGGTTAAAGCCGGCCAAGGCAAAACTTACATCCCTCTTTAAACTAAGTTTCAGTAGACGCAGCGGTATGAATTGGAGCGTTTTTTTGTTGGAAAATAAACTAGTCGTCATCACTGAGACTTATAAAGGGCAATAGGAAGTTTTCTATTTGCTCTTGATAGGCAGCCATATATATATATATATATTTCCTCGAGAATAGGGGTAAACAAGCATGGTAGAATTAGAATTTTTTCTCTCACATTCACTCGGTAATCCGATTGAAAATGAGGACCCAAGAGTCCTCGAAACTGCTGTTCCGAATTAATTAATAATTTGTGCGGTGCGGAGTGTGGCGATACTTAGTGTTGTTTGCCATACTACCCCACAGTCCTCGCTGTCATTATTATTAATTTTCAAAGCTTAAAGTTTAAAAATAACTAAAGCATATAGAAATTTCGATTCACTTTTGCCAATTTTTTTTCTGTAAATTGTAAGAAACATAACATTATAATATGGTAATTTTGATATACTTCTTCAATACCTAAGAGATACTCTGTTGATACCACTATGGTAAAGCATGTGTTTCGCGATAGATGGGTTTGCCCTGCATTTTATAAGGTTCACTATTATCCCATCTTACCTTAAGTACAGTATGCGGCAAAATAAACAGTACTGAAATTATGAAACGTTTATTATTTATGTGTTTACTTTACATTATATAGCGTTGCAAACATTATTCGCGACGACGTTCCCGATAAAACAGATGTTCAAGATGCCCTCCGTTCAGTTTCAAGCAGTATTCATAGCGTTCACGAAGGTTCACATGCATGTCTGTGAACACAGGTTATTGCATGGCATGAAAAAAACCTTCAATTTCAATCCGCAATTCCGGAATGTCAGATGGTGGATCGGTACGGAAAACAGCCTCCTTCAGTATTCCCCAAATGTACGCATCAGGCGGTGTTAGGTCTGGTGAGTGCGATGGATATGGGAAATCAATGCCACGCGAAATAAGGCGATCCCCAAAATGATTGCGCAGGATTCGAAGAGACTCCCAGCCGTGTGACAGGTTGCCCCGTCCTGCTGAAACCATTGTTGATTACGTGGTAGGTTCCTGGCACGACAAAATCGCCGAAGATCATGCAGAAATGGTGTGAGAACCTGTTCTCTGTAGCGCTCCTGATTCACAGTTAACGGCGATCCATCGTTTGCTTCATTGAAATACGGGCCCAATATGCCATGTGCGGATATAGCACACCAAATGGTAACACGGTCACTATGAAGGGGTTGCTCGACGACTATGTCGGGCCGTTCGAATCCAAGAAATCGTGTTGTCTGCTTGTTAATGTCTCCGTTTAAATGAATATGGCTTTCATCGGAAAACCAAACATTCGACAAGAACGACGGGTTTTCATAATCCATAGCCAACACACGTGCGCAGTATTCGGCTCTTACACGCTTATCAGCTGCAGTCAGACGCTATCCGGTCTGTATTTTGTATGCAAGCCCACCAATATTCTTGAACATTCGACGGAGCGATCGATCACTGATATTCAACTTTAATGATGATCTTCGGAGGCTTCGTTTCGGCGATTGCAGCACCTGATTCAAAACACGCCCGTGATTCGTATTGGTTGTGACTGTCACTGGCGACCCACGTGACCTTTACGTTTGCAAAGCACACTTCCCGTACGACGAAACTTGTCAACAACTGCTAACATAACGGCGTTGCTCGGAGCCTGTTTCATAAACTTAAGCCTAAATGCGTCGGCAACTTCTTTTAAGCTTGGACCGTTTTCGCGCCCATTTCCGTATGACCGAAAATAGTACTCTACGATAAAAACTTTTTCTGCAACAATGAGAACCATCCTGAAGCAACTAACATTAAAAAGACATTCACATACGTTGTAACCACGTTCGGAAAACACTCGGTACGTTTCAGCGCATGACACATACACATTTGACACATGCGCATTTCAGTACTGTTTATTTTGCCGCATACCGTATTTGAACTGTTATTTTCTGATCCTTCTAAATTTCTTAGCAACTGGTTATTTAGAACAATCTATGAACGAGTTGTGATTTGCTGTGCTCCTTTTCTTTTATCTATATTCTGATGGTTGCTGATTGTCATTCGGAAGCAGCTCTTAATTTTGTTCTATATATGTCAGTGTCAATATTTTGGTATCATATAATAACGTAAATAATAGCTTTTATTGTAGAAGAAATGGGCGTATCTAGAGAAAACGCTGGATCATTGGACACCGGTACGAATTTCGCTGATATTATATCCAACGTTCTGCCACCTTCAATGGACAAGGTAAAAGAAAAAAGCAGCGATAGCAGTGTAAGTTCTCAAAGCCTATGCGCTACGCAATCGTGGTGATTTTAAGGTGACCTTTTTCGTTGCAGAATGGCAGCAGCGAGGTGTCGGAGTCTGCATCTACGTCATCTCTAGGTTCGAACAGTTCTCACAGCAAAGCTCCGGGAGCACAACTAACACACAAACCAATTCCTTACAATAGGCCAAACACATCATTCAATCATCTTGAATTAAAACAGTTATTAGCAATTGAAAATGATCCTCCTTTAGGTGAGACTTTTTAGTATTTTTGTGAGCGCGTTTAATGTTTTGTAATTTTGCCTAAATCTTTGATATTTATTGTTAGGACATTTTCGTATGCTCTCAGCCGTGTGAGATTCAAGAAGCGAAGAATATTTGTAGGGATTTCTTCACACAAAGTGGCTAAAAAGTCTGGAAACGACCAAGTACCTCAAGAATTAATAAGCGAAAATCTATAAAATTTGGTATAAAGTTAGAAGAATTTCAGTTACATTAATTGTTGTACCTCGTACCTCATTTGTTTTTGAGATCCAAGGCCAACTTTTTTTAAATAGGAAGGGGTGCTAGTTTTATGATTTTTGAAAAGAGCATTTTTTCTGAATTCAGCAGTGTGACACATCCAAAAACATTAGATTAAAACACATCAAGCCACCAAACAAATGAAAAGTAATTGGTTTCAATTTATCAAACTTCATATCATTGTCCCAAAATGCTTTGCTTTAGTACAACTGAGAGAATTGAAATTTTGATAGCGGTAGGATATGGAGATGTAACATGCAGTTGTGCTGAAGCAGTGAGACTTTTCAACGAAGTTCATTGTAATGGGGAACCAATATCAAAGTCAACGGTATCCAAAACTTTGGGACGTTTTAACGAAACCGGGCAAGTTAGAACAAGACCAAGGTTGAGAAGACCAAATAGTTACGAAAATTCTTTGAACGTAATCTTATAATCTATCACTGGATCACGACATTAGCAAAGCCTCAATTCAAAACATACTAAAACGTTCATACTATCATCCATCAAATTAATTTGCTTCGGGAATCGAGTGGAGATATTGCTCGTGAAATTTTGCGAAATAACGATAAATAGGATAGAACGAAATAATTTTTTCAACCATGTGCTATTTTCGGATGAATCAACGTTTTGTTTGAACGAACACGTTAAACGTCACAATTATAGGTATTATTATAGGCGCTTATTTTATTCAGGGTAATTTGAGACCAGAAAAATACTTAGATTTTTTTATTTCTCGTCTTAAAGAACTGTTTATTAACGACGAAAATAGAGACATTCCAGCTGTGACCGTATGGTTCCAACAAGATGGCGCACTACTCTATTTCGGACATCATGTGTGACAATATTTGGACCAAATTTTTCCACAAAGATGAGTAGGGAGGAGAGGAGCAATTGAGCTAGGTTCCCTGACTTAGCGCCACTTGATCTTTTCCTGTGGGGATTTTTGAAAAATAAAGTTTACGTTAGTAGACCAAACATTGCAGATTTAGAGCAAGGAATAAGAGATTAAGTTGCAAGCATTTCTGCTGAAACTTTCACAGATTCCTTATCAAATTTTACTCAAAGTCTTCACTACTGCCAAGAAGTGAATGGTGAACACTTTGAGCACCTTCTAGAATATCTAATTCTTATCGTTTGTTCCTTATTTCACACCATTTTTTAGTTAATCTTTACATTTGTGTTAAAAATTAAAATAAACTCCCGAATTTGAGGGGATACTTTACGATCTCACTGCATAATCAACAAAAATATCCTTTAAATATAAAATGCGAAATGGAAAGAAGAGAACGAAACACTTGAAATAAAATTACAATACAATGCTACGCCTACAGTCGGACTGCCCATATGCATCTAGACGAGTGCACCGCTCTACATCTGGCCCATTATGTTACCGTACCAAAATGACGTAAGCCCAATCATTCTACAGCAAGTTCCTATCAAACGGACTTTTTTCTATCTTCAACGTTACGAAAAAAATTGTTTAATGCATATGAAATTACTTTTGCATTTTTTAAATTGTATCTAGAATATATAGGCTGGTTTCAAACTCAGTCTTAACTGACCAATGTGTATTGTAAATTATTCTTAATTCTTGAAGACATAAAAAGTTTTTGTCTTTTAATATCTCCAGACATTTTATAAAAATTCGCGTCTAATTTTTTTTTCCTATTTATCTAATTGATTCGAATTTACGAGGTAGGCGCCATAAATTCTCAGCCTGACAGGCTTATACAGGTTCTAGCGTGTTCAAACCCCCTTGGGTCATAGTTGCACATATGCGAGGCCTATGAGCCAGACGATGTAACTAGTGCATGAAAATGTCTCAGGTAACGAAAATTGAGTACCGCGCGGTCATTAAATTTTTAACAAAAGAAGGTTATACGCCTAATCACTTTAAACAACGTTTAGATGGCGTTTATGGTGATTTATCTCCTTCATATTTCACTGTAAAAAAGTTGGCAAAATGTTTCCATTTGGAGCAAGAGTCCCTTGATGATGAATGCTTCGGTCGGCCAATTGAACTGATAACGCCTCAAAACATTTCAATTATTGAAGAAATGGTATTAGTAGATCGCCGTTTGAAAGTGAAGGAATTAGCAGTGATGTCTAACATTTCCGGAGCAAGTATTCGCTGAATTCTCCATGGCCATTTGGGTATGAATAAGATTAGTATAAGCTGGGTACCGCATCTTCTTTCTGCTCTCCAACGTGAACGTCAGGTCGAATGTGCACGCTCGTTTTTAAACATGTGTGGAGATGACCCGAAACCGATTTTGGAGTCTATTGTCACAGGAGATGAAATAATAGTTCTGTATTATGATCCTCTATCCAAGGGGGCGTCGTTTTAAGGACGATGGTGAGTTGCAAGTAGCTGTAATACAACATTTTGAGAGAAAAACTTTCGAGTATTTTTACAAGGATAGGGAATTATTAATTGATCCTTGTAATAAATGTATTGAAGTTAGGGGAGATTATATTGAAAAATAAAAATTGTATTTTGCCAAGTTTATTTTTTCTATATCAGGCCGAGAATTTATGGCGCCTACCTCGTATACACATTGGAAAAATGTGAAATTAGCTATATCTATATATGTACGGCGAGAGAGGGAGGAGGGGATTGAGTGGAATCCCATCGATTTGATGCAGGTCGTTAATACGCTTGTAACTACTTGTAACAACGTTGGCATGTAGACCTACTGTGTGCAAACGCACGTAATAATTTGAAGTCATTTATTTTGTTGTTGCTACGAAGCTTAGACGAAACTAATAAGGAATTCTAAAGACAAAAATAAAAACAGATTTTAATGAAATAAAAGAAAAGAAAAAGAAATACTCCAGAAATTCTTACTAAGATCGTCCGCATATAATGCAGTCTGCCTCGTAACTAATCACATCGGTAACAGTCGTGAGCCGTCGACTGCTGCTAACCCCTCCGCTTGTGGTGAATCACCCATTCGCGTTTACCTTTGTCGCATGTACGCTTTTTTGTATAGCTAGACATTTTCTTTCCTTATGTGTATATCTTAAGTTACTACGTAAAAATATTCCCAAACCTTGTTTCAATTTGTAAAAAGATTGGTTGATGTCCACTCATAATGTCTCTAATTTGTTACAGATGTATTAGAAAGAGAGCAAAGAAAACAAGCTTACTTGGCATATGGGGGTATTGGATCATCTTCATTTTTTGGTGACACGATAGATAGCGTAGTTGGTAAGTACGAAACCATTTTTAGAATAAATTGTAGCATAATTTACCTGCAATATCATTTCCTTTTCAGGAAACGCATTAGATGAGCTACATTTGGACAATCCGCTAAACTTGCCATCGTTGGATCGGGACTTGGAGGCAGAATCCCCTACGGTTTCAAATTCAATTTCTGTCGGTCTCGCTTCAAGTGGTTTACTGGGTAGTTCCGCCCCGGTAAATATTCCAGGTGCACAAAGAAGCGGATTGGGAGCGTTTAGTCCAACCAGCAATAGCCCACTGCAACTTTATAACAGGTTTTCTCAGTCCGATAACATAGATCCATTCTTGAATCATCAGATGCCGTTAAGTGGAAGCGCATCAAAAATAAACTCTTTTTCAAATTTCTTTGATTTCTCCACGCAAAACATCTCGCCGAGTTCTAGAAATCACAATAACTTTAGTATATCACCAAGCATAAGTAGTAATATGGAAATAGTCCGTTTGAGAGAAGAACTAAGCACGTCTAGAATACAACTATCAAAATGGGAGGACCGTTTGTCGCAAGCAAGGACAGCCTGTGAGGCCTGGCAGAGAGAAACTGAAGAAGCCAATAGAAAAGTACAAATGACTGAGGGCAAGCTAAACGAAACAATGGCTCAGTATAATAACTTGAAAGCTGAGTACGAAAAATTACAGGGCGGACCGCATTTACACAGTATTAAAAAAGTTTCCGAGCTAAGTAAACTGCCTTTGAGTGTTTTGAAAAATATACAAGCTCAGCTAAGACAGGATTTGGAAGAGATCGATAAGGTTTTGTATAGGGAGACTGCTTCGAAATGTATGGTTTGTGAAGAAAGGAATAGGACTGTTACTTTAAATTGTAATCACTTTGTTTTATGCAATACTTGTGCGTTAAGTCAAAGTGAATGCCCATATTGTCAAACACCTACAAATACGATGTGAGGTTAATTTGCGTAGGTTTGTGTGCAATGTCACTGTGTTAAGGTTTTATTTTCGATTGCTTCATGATAGCAATGAAGTAAAAGCAGATATCAAGCGAGTGATTTATTTGAAAACGTACTACAAACGAAAAAGGAGAAATGTAAGAGATTGTACAAACATCAACGTTCATTAAACGTTCCTTAATATCCATATTATTTATGTAAAAAAGTAGCCGATAATATTTGGCTAATTTGGCTTGTTATAAAATCCTACTCTATTTTTTTTTTAATACTCCATTTCTGATCGTGATGTAGAATTATAAATATTTTATTTCCACAATTAAAAGCAACGAATAGTGACAATTACTACTAATATACTTCAAACATATGAATATGAAGACATTTTTTTTGTTGAGAATTAGTGCAATAATAATAAAAGGAATTAATATGCTTTTTTATATTGTATGGATTTGTGATATTTATTGAGTAATTAAAGATAAAAATTATATACGTTCACTTGTAAAATTAATTGCATTATGTATAAGAATGTCATTTATTGATAGTATATGTGTAAAATGAATTATATTTATACAATATTTCATAGCTATATGCTACATCTAACACATATAATTGTAGAAAGATAATATGAAACAGTTTTATTGTATTATACAAATTTGGAGAAAATATGTTCTGAAGAACTTTAATTGCCGCTTTCAGAATAATAGATTAGAAACACGTAATTATTGTGTAAAAAATTATTATAATACAAGGTAAGCAAAATATACAAACAATTGGATCTAATAATTAATAATAGATAATGTTAAAAAATTGTAGTGATTAGTCGGAATTGTGTCGGGTTCTTGTTTTTAGAGAACTTATGAAATTTTTCATACTAGAGATTTAATACAGTAATAATTCAATGTTTAAAGCTTCGATAAATAATATTTTTACATAAAATATGCATTTAATTTTACGAGGAATAAGCATTAGCATTATAATGTTTTGAATTGTGTGCGCATTCCAATTTATTTCCCTTCAGCAAGGTGTAATGTAAATAACTCGCCGTTATTGATTCATTAACAACTTACCTTAACTAAAATTACTTTGCTGATTGATTCTACTATAAATTGGAACACCTGTATATTATACCAACCTTTCGTGTATTGTACTACGTCAAAGATTATTTTATCGTACTTTTGAATAATCGTGAAACTAGACTTTTAGGAAGTTTAAAAACGGTGAAGAATAGTAAAGAGCACATTCCTACTAAAAATCCACGTAATAAATTAGAACGGAAAGAGGTATCAATATTTTTTAAGTCAATTTATATTGTATATGCAAAATGATGTGATATTTTTATATACAAAGTACTAAAAGATGGTCTTCTATATTTTTTTGACACTTCCTTATAAAACAATAAGATAAATGAACTAAACAAACGTTCGGAGAAAAAATATTGATAGTGATAAATGCAGATCACGTGCAAAAAAAAAAGAACGCATTGAAAATAAATAAACACAGTTATATTGCATGCATTTAACAAATTTAACAAAGAGATAATCTTGTAGGTTTGTTGTTAAAACAAATTTTAATGCGATTTTTTAAAATCGTTTATTGTTTTATTTCCTTCTTTCTACAGCACGATGCATTATTATTCTTTTCTTCAAAAAAGGCACTTACCAGGGATATCCGAAAAAAAGCTGCAAAAATTCGCATCACTATTTTAAGTATTGTGATTGAAAGTGGACGAAATTAATTTTTATGTACAACTTATTTAGTAGTTAAGGAGATAATGTAAGTTAATAAACCTTTTTAAAGGATCGCTATAATTTATAGTTGTGTACTTTTTATGTAAAAACTATTAGAATGTTTCAAAATTGACACCAAGTACGCGAAGACTTTTTTTTTTTAATTTCATAAGCAGAATATAGCAATATAAATATTTTTTCCTCTTTGTATGTTCTATAGCATTTATCGCTTTTATCCTATAGTTTTTTTTTTGTACTTAGGAATCAAATGGTACTTAAGAAATCAAAGAAAATTTAATATTCACTTTTCGCCTTTATATTTTAGACCACTTCTTAGATTTGTTGGAATAGAGTTGATTTTATCGTGTTGATACCGAAATAATGCATGTACAGTATGGTTGGACATTTAATTTTTTTATTATTTCCCTTTTTCATTTGGAAAGTTTTCTTTCCAAAACTGTGAACTTGTCTTGGACACACAGTAACTAAAATTGGCTGTGATCAAGTAACTTCAGTAGTTTATCTTGTGTTGGTAATTTTTATATAAAAAAAAATTAGCTATAAGTTTGTAGCCATTGTGCAAAAAAGATAGTTGTAATAGTTAAATTGACTAAAATTGGTACTTCCTACCGTACTCTTTTATATCTTTTAAAATCACATTGATTTGTAATGTCCCTATTTTAAGATTATTGTCTTTAGTACTAAAGTCTGCTTCAAAAATACTCTTATCGTTTAAATATAAAAACTACCTTCACAATACACATTGGATTTCTCATATGAAATGGTGGAAATTTTGAATTTAGATGTGATCGCATGCTATCCTGTATGTTGCGAGTACATCGTAATAGATTTTACATAGAGATTATTTTAAAATTTTATAGTTTAGTTAGGAATAATAAATTTTTCAATTTTTATTTGTTAATAATTATCAAATGTATATGCTGCACCTGCTAAACATATCAAATATTTATTTAATTAGTAACATAGAGTGTAGATTTCTTTTTAAATTTCATATGATGCTAGTTTATTCGTAGTATTTTAAAAAATCGAGTATAATATCTTAAGATGGTATGAATATTTACCACGTTTGTTACATTCAGATCAATTAGTCTAAATCAATAACAAAATTTCATACACAAAAGTAATTTTTGAAGCCCTTAAGATGTCTTCGTCATCAAAATGTAGGCAAGAATTTCTTTTCCTTGTATTGTAATTTCTTGTATCATTAAATGATATTTCTGTGGAACGTGTGATTATTTATCAAAGAGAAAATGCAAATGTGATAAAGATTCAGCAGTAACAATAGCAACAAATTTGAACAAGGAACAAGTATACGAGTAAGTTAAACAAGGACACGACATTCATATTAGCAATACGACATCTATACGAATTAAAAACAAGCAATAACCGTACTAAGATTCGAATTGTAAAGGTATTTAAGGAAAAGGAAACGATTATTAATTGTTGCTGAAACTCATTTTCGGAATTCGATTTTTTACAATACTTTTGGAATTCAAATTCAAATATTTACTATTGATTTCCTATAAAAATATTTATGCTAATAATATTATTGATATATAAAGAAGAAAGCTGAAGATTTGATAGTGTGCAGCATGTATTACATTGTACATTTAGCATTTTATTAGGTGTTTTTGAATTATTACTATTATAAAATGAAACAAAATGACTGATTATTATATAATAGCTTCTTTTTCTAAAAACATACCGTGAAAACTATGTATAAATATATATGTCTAATTTGCATGACTAAATTACTACTTCAACAATATTTTTCGAAAATAAAAGTACAATAATTTGGTATATTTATTGAAATTCATACTTATTTTGGGCTTGAAATAGTTTTTCAAAATACATAAAATAAAAGAGTTTTTCTATGACTATACATTATAATACTTAGGTAGGTAGTTATTAAATTAAATAATAAAAGTAGTGGGCCTATAGTTATTATACATTTGTAGAATAGATATTTTTGTGAGTCAAAAAAACTTGCTATTGGATCATGTTAGGTCATTGTGGTCAATGTACGACGAGTTGCGATGAATAATCTTAACAGTACATAGTACACTCCAGTATTTCTAATTCCGCAATAACAGAAATGATCAATTTTGCGGCAATTTTTATCTAGGAAGCATACGAAAATATTTTTTTACGTTTGGGAAATACTGCTTTGGTTAAAAAAATGTACTGTCTACTTTAAAAAAATGGAATGGGCATTATTTTGAGCATAAATCTAACATCATATATATTACTCTATATACATTAGTTTTTTTGACTTGACTAAAAATATTATTTAGAATTTTGAATTGTTTTAATACCTATTTGTCCATTGCATAAAAATTAGACATTCGTTGTATTTTAATAGTTGTTTAAAATTTAATTTATATTAAACAATATATATGTAATAATTGTGTATTTTAAAATTACACATTAAAATAGATTTTCAAATTAAAATTTTTATTTTATTTCTCGCTGGTTTTATTTTTCGCTCAAATGACTTTCGTGTTTTGCAAATCCTATTTATTTATTACGTAAAAGACGCAATACAGATCTCGTAAAAAGTGAACGATATAAAAATGAATCCAAGAAATAAGAGTTCTTCGTTATTTTTTCCTTTCAATTTATAATTTATTACAAGAATAATGCAAATTTTTAATTTATCTTCGTCTTTTATTTAATGCCACTTTTATCCAATATTTTTCAATATTAGACGAAGATCTTTTATAAATGGATTAACGGTTTTACAAACTGCTCAAAGGTGATTTGTTGTAGACTATGCATACATTTGTATATACAGGCATTTTTGATTTTGCACAGTTTGTAATAACACAAAGGGCATTATTAATTTTAATAGGAAACTGTACAGAATCAATTATTTAACAGTACAAAAAATATGATAAAAGTATTTTGGCAATGTGTATTTGTAGTGTACAAAATATTTTTGAAATGGCTGATGGTAGTGAATATTGTAGGGTATGTAGTTTACAAATAAACAGGCATCATTAATATTATTACATTGTATGGCTTTTATAAAAGTAATTCTACATATTATCAATAAAATTATGTGAAAACAAGATGGTTTTAATATAAATTAATAATAAAAATCCTATATGTACATCGATTGGAATAAGATTATATATAGAAGTGACGTCAATTATGTAAAAATTACGCAGCTAAAATCGCGTATTTAAACGAATGGGTAAGTAAAATGCGAGATTATCATTAAAATTTTGTAAGTAAAAGGTTGACGTTGCTGTAAAGTCATAATTGACAACGTTATAGTTTTTCAAAAATAATTTTGAAGCACAAACATTTGAATTTTTAGGTTTTTCTAAAGGGAAATATTTCCACCAATCACGAAAGTCGTTATTTCTACCAATCACAGGCGGCTGCTTCGGGTATTTCCGTCCAATCGTATTATTTGTCCAAGCGTCAGTATCCGCCGAGCGTTGGTGAAGTGTATATTAACTTTTCTCTTATTTAAGTGACAAAAAAGGTGAGTCTTCAAATTTTCAACACTTATTTTATTGATAGAATTGCAATCTAACTATTTATATTCTTTTTAAAAGTAATTTGGGGTCTTTGGATGTATTACTTAGTTCATAATAGCACGGAACGAAAGAACTGCTAAATCGATGTCGAAACTTATCTATCCGCCATTACATGTTTTTGTTTGAATCATATGCTTTTACTTGTGTCAAATAAAAGTGAAAATCTGTAAGTGGAATATTTGTGTAAAATAAATTCATACAATATTATTAAAATGTGCCTAATCTACTATTTATATTGGAATTGATGATTATATTTTTGGCGGGTTGACACAGCTTACCACTTTTTTGTGGGAAATTTTTTATTGTAATTAAAAACTGGGTTTTCTCTATATTGCGAAATGTTGGAAGTGACGAAAGTAGAATAGTTAAAATCTATTATTTTACCTATAAATTAATGAGTAATTTTCTAAGAATTTACTAGTGTAATTATTGCCCGCGTCGTATACAGGGGTTTTCAAAAGAACTTGGGTTGATTATGTTGGATAAGGATTATTCCCAAGCAGAAATTTTTTAAATTGGCGGACAATTTAAGTTGACAGTTCCGACAATAAGGATCAAATTCACAAAAAAATAGTGAATATGTCCTTTATTACCGGAACAACTAACTTACATTGCCCGCGAAATTAAAAATTTCTACTAGGGCTTTCACTGTAATTCGGCGCAAATAAAAAATTGAATTGTTGATGGGAATATTACGGTAAATTAAAGTATTTTTGTTATCAATTGTAACTGACAACAATCATGGTGATATCTAGCCTTTGGAATTTGCATTTTTAACTGTCATGGTAGTTGAAAAATGCGTAAAAATTTACAAAATATATAGAAGACTCTTCCAGCGTCTTTAAAGAAATCGGAAGAAGCTAACAATAGATTAGCGGAAATTTAGAACACGTGACCCCTTTAGAATAC
This sequence comes from Dynastes maya, assembly GCA_029619315.2. Lineage (NCBI taxonomy): Eukaryota > Metazoa > Arthropoda > Insecta > Coleoptera > Scarabaeidae > Dynastes > Dynastes maya. The sequence continues at coordinate 39,502,523 of JAROYE020000006.1, read as the reverse complement.
ACTAGCTATTTTTAAATATAATCACAATAGCGCGATTTCTTCTTATCGCTCAATTCTCATTTTATCTTTGTTACCGGGTCTTTATGTTAATTTGATATTTGGCATTGACAGTTAGTTTAACTCCTGTCTTATGTTTCTAGAATAAAGCATGGCTCGTACCAAGCAAACAGCCCGTAAATCTACGGGAGGAAAAGCACCTCGCAAACAGTTAGCGACCAAAGCGGCGCGTAAATCAGCACCGTCCACCGGAGGTGTCAAAAAACCACATCGTTATCGTCCCGGTACCGTAGCCCTCAGAGAAATCAGAAGATACCAAAAGTCGACAGAATTGTTGATCCGTAAGTTACCTTTTCAACGATTGGTACGTGAAATTGCACAGGATTTCAAAACCGATCTTCGTTTCCAATCGGCTGCAATCGGCGCCTTACAGGTATTGCACGTTCTTTGTTAAGATTTAAACTTTATTAACGCTTTATTTATTTGCATTTCAGGAAGCTAGCGAGGCATACCTCGTAGGCTTGTTCGAAGATACAAACTTGTGCGCTATTCACGCAAAACGTGTGACAATTATGCCTAAAGACATCCAATTGGCGCGCCGAATCCGAGGAGAACGTGCTTAAATTGTTCACAATCTAATAATTATACTTAGTTTATTACATATACTTTTCACATCATTACAAATATTTTCCTTAATATCATCAAGTGGTTCAAATTTTTTTAGGGTAGTGAAATGTATGCGTTAATACACTTATAAATGGTAATATTCACTGTGTAGCAGTGTCGTGACGATAAATTATTGCGTGTTTCTTATTTTAAACATTACACATGGAATTTGATATAATATTTACTTCTCGTATAATAATGTTAGGTTTAGTGTATTCATTTAAAGAATTTAAAAAATATAAATAATTATAAAGTATTGTGCAAATTGGAGTTGTCTAGATATTAGCATAAAAGTTTAAAAAGAAAATCAGTGTTTCGTTTTAAATTGAATGTATTTTAATTGTAAGGTATCTTCTATTTGTGCCGAAATCTATATTTCGGATATACCTTTCAGTTAAAATAGCTCCACTTTAACTGTAGTATCCAGTTAAAATGTATGTATTTTAGTTGTAACACTTTTTGTATTTGTAAGATTGTATTAAAAATAAATTCTTTCTGGTAATTTTCTTAATTTCTCCATATTTTTTGCACTTGATTAATTTTAAAAATGACATGGTAAGGTAAGAATACAGTCCTCTTGCTGCATATATCGCATGATAAAAAAACCAAAAGCCTTGCCTTTTCAATTCGTCATTAATTTTCGAATTTCCTTCCTGATTTTTATGATAAATTTTATTGACCATTGCTGAACTTGCTTGGCTATAAACGATAAATTGCATTCCTCGGCCTCCAATAGACTTCCGAGGATGTAGGTACTGCTTTAGCATGTTAAGTTCTGTTTGAATGCGTATCTGTTCACAGTTCTCATTTTCTTTGTACTTGGCTTCTTTGATATAGTGTAATATTTGTAAGAACTCGACATAAGTTTGTTCCAACCACTGATTTCTGTACGGTAAGTGTATGAGTTCACACATCAATTATTGTGCGCGTGTCAGACATACATCGTTTGCAAATTAGTAAATGATGTCATGGAACGTTTTCTGGGATCGATTTTGAAAAAAAAAATTATAGGGAAGGTGCAACACGCAGAATGTTTTCTATTGGTACGGATACACACTACGCATGTCCGTACAAACGGTTCTTGTTTGAAACAACACCGATTCGGCTATTGGTGTGTATAATACTGTGATACGGTACATAATGTGGGTGGAATACGCAAGACCTTTTTTTGCACTACGCAGATAAATTTACGGTTTGATCATCGGAAACGAATTTATTGTGTATAGTATATTTCGTATTTAATTCCGTTTGATTCACAATTGAAACGTAAACGTTCTTCCTTTGAGCCAATGCTTGTAGATCTGTTTCATATATGAGAAATGTAATTTCTTAAAAGATTCTGCGTTCTTAAAAATAATTCTAATAATCTCCAAACCTCTAGTAGTAACTTAAGTACTTTTTGGTCAAAAGCATTAATTTTCTATTATGGATTCATTGTATTAATAAGCAACTAAATACCGATAAACGCTTGATCTTATATTAGCTTACTAATAAAAATAATAGTTAAATTGTTTCTTTTTATTGAATTTCAAAATAACTTAAATTTGCATAAAAATGAAATACTTTATATACAATTTATATACATACTAAAATGACATTACAATCTAAGTACTTTTAGCAGCTCTTAATTCTTGAAGTCTTGCAATAATGTCTTTTGTTTCTAAACCACGTTCTTGATTATATTCCAGCAATACATACAGCTGTTGCTCTTCTAATCCAGAAATTCTCTGGTATAAAGTCTTATCCAACTCGGCATCTATATCATTTTCCTCTCTGAGTATGCAAAAGTATATGAGAAAAATTGTGAAGCTTATCATGATTACATATGGCTCGTACCATAATCTTGTATCCATTACACCCATTCGTGAGAATTTTGCTTGCCATTTCATTGCTGCTGTAGCTGTATATTTGATAGGTTTGTTTTCATCCTCAAATTCTTCATTTACTTTAATCCTCTTTTTTGTATAATTGGTACTTGTATTACTTAATATCCTAAAATTTGAATTGAATATATATTTGGGAATTTGTATTTTAATAGATTTACCTTAGTATAGAAGTTTGTTTTAAGAAACCTCTATTGGAAAGTGTTCTAAGAAGCGACATTCCTATATTCTTAAATGTTTGGTTATGTTTGTCACATGTACTGAAATGTTATCAAATTGTTTTATTTATTGAATCTGATTTAGAGAAACATATTAGAATTAATACCTTTAGATTATAGAGTTAAAAAAAAATCTAAACAGATAAAAGTATACGGTATATTTCAATTACAGTGGCGTGCCTAATAATTAGTAACTTCGTTTTGGATTAAATTATTATATTTTTTCAGAAGATAATTAGGGAATATCAGAAATTAGGAAAAAAATGAATGTATCGGGTAATAATTCGTAATTATATACAATTCTTTATAACTTTAAAGTTGTTTAATACTTAATTTTAATAGACATCTACGACACTGTTTCAATCAGTGCGCCATCTACTAAACTTACTTGGTTAGCTTGACAAAAGATAATCGTCCATTTCGTTTTCGTCGTTAGAATGGTAAGCACGTGTTTTATTAATTTATTTCCTTCCCAAACATTAATTCACTTAAAAATATTTACATCATCCTTTGTATTTGTTATAGTAAGATTTCAATTTTTAGTAGAGTATGATGTATTTCATATTCCAAAATTACTATTTTTCACTTAGACTTTATATACGTATTTTACATGATGATTTAGATTTGATATTTATGGTTGCAAACCGAAACAACTGTGTGGATAGTATTCTAGGGCGGTCTGATGTTATGCATTTATATCACTTGGTAATTGGAAACTTGTATTTGTTTCAAATATAATATTTTGCAGTCTCATCGCAAATTCAGCGCACCACGTCATGGGTCCATGGGATTCTATCCCAAGAAGAGATCCCAAAGACATCGTGGTAAGGTTAAGGCATTCCCTAAGGATGATCCCAATAAGCCAGTTCATCTAACTGCCTTTATTGGTTACAAAGCGGGAATGACGCACGTTTTACGTGAAGCAGATAGGCCTGGTTCAAGTAAGTTTTTTTTGCTCACTTATCGACACGTTTTAAGAAATTGGCATCAAAGTTATTTTCGCTTTTGGATATATTACATTCAGACATCCTTTAGATGCCAAATTATAATTTAATTTTTAATAAATTACTGTTCAAATGAAGATGAAAAAACTACATTGGAAAATGTATAAAATACATTTTTAAAGTGATGGATTGATTGTTACAGAAATAAACAAGAAGGAGATCGTAGAAGCTGTCACAATCTTAGAAACACCCCCAATGGTGATTGTTGGTGTCGTTGGTTATATAGAAACACCCCATGGTCTTCGTGCATTAGCAACTATTTGGGCTGAGCATTTATCTGAAGACTGTCGCAGGAGGTTCTACAAGAATTGGTAAGTCTTTACGAGATTCTTGTTGCAATAGGGTCCCCTTTCTTATGATTTTTTCAATACATTTTCAATTGCTACTTAAGGACCTAAAATATTAGATTAAAAGAATCTCATGAAATAATTAATCATACATATTGTACTACGCTGCTAACTTGATTATAAAGCTCTCCAATGGCTGCATGAGAGCACGAACAAGTCCATTAAGACAACCGGAATACCTGCATGGTTAGATGGCTATGTCGAAGTGTGACAAGAGGGCAAAGTCTCCTCTAAATTATGAGACGAACCCTCATTGTTCTTGCAGATGCTACCAAGAATCTATAACTGCTACTTCCTATTTTCTCAACTTATGATTTAATCAGGTATAAAAGCAAGAAGAAAGCTTTCACCAAGGCTTCCAAGAAGTGGCAGGATGATCTTGGCAGGAAATCTATTGAACGTGATTTCAAGAAAGTCATTAAATATTGCAAAGTCGTCAGGGTCATTGCTCATACTCAGGTTTGTATTAGACATTTATTTTGTTAAAAAATTGAATAAATTGCTGATTATTTTAACCACCTTAAGCGTTAAATAAATTTAGCCCAATCCTTTTTGTTTCTTGAAAATACTTTCATTTCGTTTCAGTTTATATACTGTTCTTTTAACCTTTGTATTGTTCCATGACTTCACGGGAATGCCTTTTGCCCTTTTTTGCATCACCATTAGTTCTGTCTGTATTCTCCTGTCGAATAGTCCGTTTTCCAAACTTCTACATTCTATTATAATTTCATATGACGTGAGATCTTCCGCAAATACCCACTTGAATATTATTGTTAATTTCATATTAGGGCATCTGAATTTTGTTTTATATTTAATTACAGTTTGGTAACTTGTTTTTCTTTATTTCCCAAAAAATTTTTTTCATTTCCGATTATCAACGTGAATACGAATATGATATTGTACTTCTCGGCCTTACTAGAATACTCTTTGCAGTACATAGTAATTTCTCAATAGCCTAGTGCATTCACTCTTATCTATTTTGTATATGTTGGTGTTAGTTTCGTCTAACTACCATTTTTGTGGTATCTTAACTGGTATTACGAGTCTTATTGAACAGCAATCTTATCGCTGAAACACTTCACTTGAGTTCAGTTTTACTGCCGATGATAGCTTGGCTATTAAAAAGTGCGTCCAGTGCGAGTGAAGTATTGTAAGGGTTTCAGTGCCACAGAGTTCGAGTAGAGATCCCACAAAAACTCATGACCATGGTGCTGCGCGAAGGTGGAATTATACTAACCAAATTAGAAACGTTTGCGCTAGCATAAAATGTTGAAATAGGCGCGAATTTGAATTTTGTGGTCGAAATTCAAGCAAACGCAAATAATAACAGGAGATAATATAACACGAACGTAGTCGACAATGCGAATGACGAACGAACCGGTCGATGTTTTGTAAGTTGGCGAATGCATCTTAGCCTAGAAACGGTAAAAGAACGAATTTTCATGTTCTGCGCCGTGGTTACGAGTCTTTGTCGGATCTCTATTTGATTAGCAATCTTATCAATTCTGTCAACTATTATCAACGATTTTGAACAGTGACACTATTCTTGTTAGCTACTTTACCTATTTTCAGCATTCTTATGGCTTCTCTATTGTTATATCCTTTTGTTGGTCTTCTGCACCGAATGTTTACTTTATGTTTAACGTTTCCTGTTCAAAAGATCATACTATTCATCTTTGCCTAACCCCTAATCTAAATTTATCTCAATTTAAAAGGTCCATTCGTCCCTCTCCTTTGTCCTCATCGAATATTTAAAATATTAACCTTACAAAACTATTGTTTCAACCTTAAACTATTAATTAGAAAGTAATATTACATGATGATGTTAAGATTACGTTTAATTGATTATCTCTTCACACAACACCTAATTTCTTGATATTATTGTCTTGCATGACACGGTCAGTTTGGAGCTTACCCTCCTGCTGTTGGCATTGAGAACTGTTGTTTAATGCAGTTCTTGCCATAGTGTCATAGATTATGTACCCCTCGGGAGGTGCGCAGGACATATTCCATATTCGTGGTGTAGCCGTTTAGGTAATGACACTTGGACAAACCATGTTCTGCACAGCCTTTTATTTTTATTATGAGCGTCTCTACAACTCTTAAGAAAAATATTTGACTCAGTTTCGTATGTTTTTAGATGAAATTGCTGAAGCAACGGCAAAAGAAAGCCCACATTATGGAGATTCAATTGAATGGTGGTACTATCGAAGATAAAGTAAAATGGGCAAGAGAAAACTTGGAAAAGCCAATTTCTGTTGGAAATGTCTTCGGTCAAGATGAAATGATAGATTGTATTGGTGTTACTAAAGGAAAGGGTTACAAAGGTAGGCTTTTTCTTTTTTTCCTTCTAAGACTAAATATCATGAAAGTTCCCCTCAATAATTTTGATACTTCTAACTTGTCTTGCTGCCATTTAATTAAACGCGCCTTATATTTTGTATATGATGAAAGAACATGATGTATTGTGCTTGTCTGACACACATTTCTGACGATACCATCATGCTGCCTTCCTACTGAAATTATTTGCATCAGTATTAGAGATTTATAAAACAATAAGAAAGAATTTTTAAATTAATAGCTGATTAATATTTAAGGTGTTACTTCCCGTTGGCATACAAAGAAATTGCCCAGGAAGACACACAAGGGTCTACGTAAAGTTGCTTGTATTGGTGCATGGCATCCTTCCCGAGTTTCATTCACTGTAGCTCGTGCTGGTCAAAAAGGTTACCACCATCGTACCGAAATGAATAAAAAGATCTACCGTATTGGAGCTGGTATCCACACAAAGGATGGAAAGGTAACGAAATAATATTTTATTAATTTTCTACATTTATTCAACTTATATGATGAACACCACGAGCCAAAAGGATTATGAATTAATCTATGATTATGAATGATAGGGCTGATAATAGTAAATTTCAACGTTTTCATCGGTTCTTTTATATTGCAAATATTAACGAATATTCTTATATTGCAGGTCATCAAAAACAATGCTTCCACTGAATATGACTTGACGGAAAAGACCATTACTCCCATGGGTGGTTTCCCGCATTACGGTGAAGTAAATAACGACTTCATTATGATCAAAGGTTGCTGTATGGGTCCCAAAAAACGCGTGATCACGTTAAGAAAATCTTTGTTGGTACATACTAAACGTGTTGCTTTGGAAAAGATCAACCTCAAGTTCATCGATACATCGTCGAAATTCGGCCATGGTCGTTTTCAAACGCCGAAGGACAAGAGTGACTTCATGGGTACTCTCAAGAAGGACCGCATCAAGGAAGAAGAAAAAGCTACCACTGCTGCTGCAACTACTTCTTAGATACTGTTCATTTTGTTGTACAAATATATGCAAAATAAATGCAATTCGTAACTAAAAAATTGTGTCTCAAATTTAAATTTAATTTTGCAGTTAGTTACAGAATTGAGAAATTTTGTAATTACAAATGATATGTTTGGGTACCAAAAATTTGCCACGTGCAGGTTATTGCGCTTAATAGAATAATCCGAAAAGCTGCTTGTATCGGTTTGGAAGCTAATGTTGCTTAGATTAAAACGTATCGCTAGCTCAGAAAGAGATCACGTAAGTAAAGTAACTAGAATTTTTTGACGTCATCACATTGAAAGTATTAACAAAAACCAAGCTCTAAAGTTACTATTAGCAAACTTAGAATCCAATGCACGGCAATTTTTAAACATGTATCTTACAGATGCCGAAGCGAACCACTAATTCATAGATTGATTAAAATTATTTGAAGTAAAGTGCATTGCATTGAGTTAAGCTACTAAGGAGAGTTGAAGTATTTATATAGCTGATACGATTGGTTATAAATATCTAAACGCAAGGAGTATACATATGTAGAGCCCATTTGATAAGGAAAAATGGCAATACGAGTTCGGGTATTCATTCGGAGCAGTACAGAGCACGTGGTGTGAATTAGGACTAAAACAAGAGTAGATCACTCAAGCCATACACTTATGCGAATGGATGGAGTAACTAGAACATTTCCGAACGTTAAAGAGCGCGAGTAGGGTACTTGGAGTAAATGGAGTTACTCCGAACGAATACCCGAACTTCCCCTACGATTTCATGGCAAATATTGGCCGTAAAATGCTACGATCTGGCTACTGCAGGCAAAATTAGGTACCTAGTAAATTACGATTTCGTACGATGTGACATCTAGTATTGAAAAAACAACTTACGAACGTAAGGGACGAATGATGACATTCTAAGACTTATGACGTAAATGCAGAAGATACTTGTACGTAGAATCAACTTCAGGGTAAAGGCATAGTGAATATAGAGCGTTATGGCGATTCTGATAGCGTCGAAAATGCTTCAATTTTACATTTCAACATATTTTAGCTTATTTATCCCTTCCAATTTTCGAAACAATGCTCTGCATGGGTATAACTGTCTTATAAGGATAGTACTTCGTAGTTATATACACTACCAGCGAAAATTATTTGCCCACCCAAAGAAATATGCATAAATAAAGGAAGTGCTAACTGAAAAAGAAGTCCTAGTTTTGCATTTAATAAAATACTCTTAAAACAAAGAAATTGATAGTCTTTATTCAATAATAACATTTATTTGACACAAAAAAAATTAAATCTTCGTTTCCTGGAAATGTCCACCTCGACTCTTAATAATTGCGGCATTCTTCTTTATTGATTTCGTCAGAGTAGTGGGTTCTATTTTAAGCCAGGCTCCTTGTAGTTATCTCCACAACGATCCCTTAGAAGTTCGAGGATTTATTTTCACCTGCCTATCGAATTCCTCCCACAAAAGCTCTATGGGATTAGCATCTGGGCTATGAATAAATATAATATTCAACACAACAATATTCTCGTCACACTCCGCACCACACAAATTATTAATTAATTTATAAGTTGTGTGGTGCGGAGTGTGCCGAGAAAATTGTTGTTTGCCATACTACCTCACAGTCCTTGCTATCATTATTAATAATTAATAATTTAATTCGGAGACTTCTAAGCTTTGTTCGCTCGGCCTACACTAACTACTCCGAGTAACCAGTGTAAAAATATACGTTCGTTGGGCCGGCGTGCAGCTGTACACAACCATTCACCTACTAGTATTGACCACCCCAGTGACGTCATTTCACACTACACCGAGTAAAAAGTGCAGCCCGAGCGAACAAACCTCTAGATTGACGAATAACAAACCTAGCGACACTAGCGCTTAAGCTTCTTGACCGCTCTGCTACTCTCGTAAAAAATCTATTGCCAATTTCAACATTGCCTGGGCTCTCTATACACATATGGAAGTTTCGTTTAGCTTGCCCTCAGTCATTTGTACTTTTCTATTGGCTTCGGTTTCTCTCTGCCAGGCCTCACAGGCTGTCCTTGCTTGCGACAAACGGTCCTCCCATTTTGATAGTTGTATTCTAAACGTGCTTAGTTCTCCTCTCAAACGGACTATTTCCATATTACTACTTATGCTTGGTGATATACTAAAGTTATTGTTATTTCTAGAACTCGGCGAGATGTTTTGCGTGGAGAAATCAAAGAAATTTGAAAAAGAGTTTATTTTTGATGTGCTTCCACTTAACGGCATCTGATGATCTATGTTATCTGACTGACAAAACCTGTTATAAAGTTGCAGTGGGCTATTGCTGGTTGGAGTAAACGCTCCCAATCCGCTGCTTTGTGCACCTGGAACTACCCAGTAAACCACTTGAAGCGAGACCGACAGAAATTGAATTTGAAACTGTAGGGGATTCTGCCTCCAAATCCCGATCCAACGATGGCAAGTTTAGCGGATTTTCCAAATGTAGCTCATCTAATGCGTTTCCTGAAAAGGAAATGATATTGTAGGTGAATTATGCTACAATTTATTCTAGAAATGCGATAACGGTTAACACGAATGAGTGATTCACCACAAGCGGAGGGGTTAGCGGCAGTCGACGGTTACCGATGTGGTTAGTTACGAAGTAGACTGCATTATGTGCGGACGATCTTAGTAAGAATTTCTAGAGTATTTATTTTCCTTTTCTTTTATTTCATCAGTCTGTTTTTATTTTCGTTTTTTAAATTTCTTCATAGTTTCGCTTATTATTACGTGCGTTCTTGCACAGTAAGTCTACATCCCAACGTTGTTAGAAGCGTACTAACGTCTAACACGTGACCCAGATCGAATCGATTGGATTCAACTCAATCTCCTCCTTGCTCTCTCAGCCTACATATATAGATATAGCTAATTTCACATTTTTCCAATGTGTTGCATGCTCCTTGTTAGAAGTTAGAAGAAATTTTATCGATTGTATTTGCTCTAAAAGCTGGTATTTAGTGTTGGAAATGAAATACAGCAATGTAAATAAATTGGATGACACCCAATAAATAGGAATCATTTCTAATTAAAAACCAATTAAAATAGTAAAGAAACGAGATGAAATATGTATGTATTAAACGTAATATAAATGCTTTAGGTGACTACGTCTTATCTACTATTTTAGTCACGTTGATTACATTAAGTGTTGGATATGTTTACAGAGCGGGCTGTACCTGACAAAAAATTCAAATTATATCATAACGAACAATTTTCTACTGGTTAAACCTTGAACAAATCATTGAAATAAATAATTATTATGCTATGATTCATTGTTTGTTTTTGTAAGTTGTACTTGCCTAATTATTTACAATGTTAGTACAAAGTCCCGGAACCGTCGAATAACTTTGTCGTTTGAGAAGTATTTGTTTTGAAATTTCGTATGGATACATTAAAAATAACGAATTTATTTACAAACTTTTTTCGCTTTTAGTGTGACGGGAAATGCTTCCTACTTAATTTTTTTATGGGGCACCCGGTATATTGTTTATATTTTTGGAAGCAGATTAAAAAACTACTTTTAGAAATACCAACATGTTTATTTTTATTGATAAAAACGCAATGCAAAGAACTGAAAACATAGTGAAATTTGGTTGAGACTACAAATTGTAACTTGGCAGTGATGTAATCGATCAACAAAATGTCTCATTGATTTCTTCAGTTATTTGTTCTTTTAGTTGTACAAGATCGTTTGGTCGATTTTTATACACTTGACATTTGAAGTGATCGCACAAGAAAAAATCCAATTGCGATAGGTCTGGATAGGGCTAGCGATTCAATTACTTCTTTGCCTGTGATCCAGCGTTCAGGGAACATTTCGTTCAAATAATCACCAACATACCGCCGAAAACGTGGCGGAGGAGGGAACCAAATATATTCGTTTGGACGATTAGATCTGTTTGGATTTGGAAATGGAGCTGTAAATGCTGGAACAATCTCGTCCCCCAATAAATTTAAATAGCCGTCACCATTTAAATTTCCTGTGACCTTATTATGTTGTTTCTAACCAGACCAGCCCACATATTCACTTTTTGAGGATGCTGTATACCAGGAGTGGCCAACAAGTCGATCCCGATCGACCGGTCGATGTCGCGATATCTTGACTTAATGTGTTACACTTCTAATCAAACGCAGTGCGCGCAAACGCAACAGTACGCATGCAGTTATGACTCGACTCATAGAAAAACACAGCCAATTAGCTTGAATATTTGGTACTGTTATACGGTAGCTTCTTTTCTTTAGTATTAATAATCTTATTATTATTAATCAATATTATTTATCCATGGTGACAACGTTGAGTTTGGATTTATAGCCCTATGTTAAAATGAAGATGAATTCCCAGACTTTTTGAGCTACCACTGCATAATTCACCAGCAAGTGTTAGCCAGCAAGAGACTAAACACAAAGGAGGTAATGGACATAGCGTTTAAAATTGTTAATTCAATTCGAGGAAGTTCCCTCAAACGACCTCTCTTCCAACTGCAGCTCGATGAAGGCCAACCTGAATTATTACTACATACCGATATAAGATGGCTAAGCAGAGGTAAATTTCTGCAACGATTTCGTGATTTATTGTCTGAAATAATAGCATTTCTTCATGAGCAAGATGGAAAACGTGAAAATTTAAATGATGAAACTTGATTTAGCGATTTGGCATTTCTTACCGATTTTACTTCAATATTAAGTCATTTAAATTTAGAATCACAAGGCAGGTAAAAATAATACAGTAATTGATACGATCAGCAGCATAGATGCATATAAAACAAAATTTATTTTGCTAATAGAAGATCTGCAACAAAATAAAATGAATCATTTTCCAAATATGGCGGATAACCTACAAAAACATAATATTAATTATAAGATCGGCAAATACGTCGCGGAAATCCAAAAAGTAATTGAAGATTTTGAGGTAAGAGTTTGAAAAAATTAAAGAAATTGTGAAATTTATATCTTTTCCTTTTAAAAAAGATTTAAGTGTGAAACGCATTAGCCAAAAAATATCAGACATACTTCATTTGGAGCAAAAGGCATTAGAAATAACGATAGCAAGGACTGTGGGGTAGTATGGTAAACACAAGCCACTACCGGTACTTGGCTTGATGATGATGACCCACGTGTCTTCGAAAAGGCCTTCCCGAGTTAATTCATAATTTGTATGGTACGGAGTGTGCCATGAATATTGTGTTTAGGCATTAGAAAATGAAATTATAATTTTACAAACTGATTTAATCTTACAAGCCAGAAAATTTGAAGAAGATTTTTGGAAATACATCAACCGAGAAAAATATCCCAGTACCACCAGATGTAGCGAATATATTTATTTTTGTTTCGGATCTACATACCTGTGTGAATCGGCATTTTCATACTTGAAGTTAACGAAGACTAAACAACGTTCTGTCCTGACTGATTCCCATACTGAAGACTCATTATTATTATCTTTGTCAGGGTATACACCTCATTATGATTCCTTGGTTAGAGACATGCAAACACAGTCTTCCCATTAATGTCAAGGCAATAAAATAGATTCAAAATCTGTCTTTATCTGTAGCTAATTTGAATTAATAAATATTGTTAATAATTATTCATGTTGTTTTAATTCCCTTAGACGTGAGTTTTATGGCCCGTTAAATAATTATGTTGTTTTTTACGGAGGTAGATATACAGGGTGTTTCAGTACGAGGTGCACTCCCGCGAGCTATTGATAGATTAGCAAAACATAAGTCTAAAAATCTTATATCACTCTTCCGTGATAAATTTTCCTGACCTAAAAAAAATCGCGAAAGTGAAATCTTAAAATCAAATTATCAGCCATACTGTGCATTTTTATAACTTTTTCATATTTACGAACAAATAATACCACAACTTATACATTGCAATTGATAAACACATTAAATTATATTTCAAGTTACTAAAAATTTATCTTGAAAAAGTGTCGAAAAATCGAATATTTTACGAGCTTATATCTCGAAAACTTAATAAGCGGTTTAAAAAATAAAAAATAGTTTTGAGCATATATTTGGCCTATCTACCCATAGCTCGCGGGAGAGCACCTCGTACTGAAACACAGTGTATAAATATAGTAAGTATTCCACACCTCCCCCTCCCTACTTTGACTACGCCTATGACAACAAGTCGATCGTGACACATTTTTCAGATAAACAGTAGATCTTATGTACATAAAAGTTGGCCACCCCTGCTGTATACGGGACTCCCTCTATCCAATGAGGGTTTCAGTTGACCAATAACGATAATTATGCCTATTAGCAGCACCATTAAGACAAAAACGTTGCTTCATCAGAAAAGACTATTTGATTCACCGAATTATGCTGTTTTTTGATAAATTCTGTCATTAATTCGCAAAAGTGTAATCTGCGACCTGGGTCACCTTCATTCAACTCATGAACAATATGCATTTTGAACGGTTTCAGTTTTGTCGATTATAGAATTTTGTGGGCAGATTTTTGGGAAATCTCATGAATTTTGTCCCAATTCCATTGTAGACACGTGATTTTCTTGAACTGTTAGTGAAACATTCACACTTGTGTCTTCATCGGTTGCTATTCTTGGGCGTCTACTTCTTGGTAAATCTTTTACTTATATACACCTTACTTTTACGGATTTGGCGAAGCGGATAAAACTACGAACTTCTTCAAAAGAACGTTGACGGTCACCCATCTCATATCCACGCATCATCAAGATGTCAATTTTCTCATATTCCGTAAGTTTTATTGCCATAGTAATTAATCAACTAAACCAAAAGACAGTAACACCAATAATTTGTGACAAGTTAGTGTAAAATGCCGGTGTTTTCAAAGATACGTTATTAGTTCTTTTTTATTTTTTGTGTTACGTTTTAATCAATCACAATAAACATGTTGATATTTCTGAAAGTGGTTTTGTAGTCTACTTCCGAAAATGTAACAGTGTACTGAGTGTCCCATTAAGAAAAAGGTAAGAAGCATTTCTTGTCAAACCGAAAGCAATAAATTTGTTATTCTTAACTATATATTCATACCAAATTTAAAGAAAAATACTTCAGAAACAAGGTTATTCGATCGTTTCGGGACTTTGAATTAACCCTTGGTTTAACTCATTTCTCTCAAATAGAAAACAAAGTACAAAAATGGATGACGCCTAATCGTCTTTTCTTGATACTGGCATTGGAGTGCCTCAAGGGCCGGTTTAGGCCCTACACTTTTCTTAATATATATAAATGATTTACCTTTAAATTTACCCCAGGCTCAAGAAATAGTCCTTTATGCTGATGACGTAAGCATTCTTGTAAATTCTTCCAATGTAGCCGAGTTGCTGTGTAAGGTACAAATCATATTTTCTAATGTTTGTGCGTGGGTGAGAAACAACAGATTTCTTATTAATAATGACAAAACCAAGTTTCTTTACTTTCACAATAAAAATAAATTAATTTCGCAAGTAAATGTGAACGGCGATACATGGAATGTTGAATCATCGACGAAAATCTTATTCTTAATAATCCATGAAAATTTAAATTGGTCCCTACATATAGATCATTTATGTAAAACGCTCTCGAAAACTTGTTTTATTCTGAATAATTGAACTAACCTGCTGCAATGTAGATACATTAAACTTTTATATGCAATTTCGTAGCTGCATGCGTACGTATATCTGGCATGTCTCTGACATTATAATTTTTAAAATTCGAAAACGGACTCTTAGAACAATCTTTGGTTTGGGCTATAGAGAGTCGTGTAGGAACATTTTTAAAAGTAACTCCATCTTCACGGTTTACGATCTGTTTGTTTATGAAACACTACTATTTGTTTCCAAATACAGGGACGAATTCTCCCGATATAATTACACTCATGAATACCATACTCGTACGAATGACCTACCTTTTACCTCCCCCTCACAAAAAGACTATCTATCAAAAGAGTCCTTATTTTATTGGTTGTAAATTTTATAATAGTTTACCACCCAAAATAAAAAGTGTTCAGAATTTTTATCTATTTAAAAAAAATCTAAAACGTTATTTGCGAGAGATAAATTGTTATAATCTAAACGACTTTTTGTCAAATAGTTAATTAATTCATTTCAAAATTTTAGTTTTAAGAATTATGTCCTTTTTTCTCCATGACTTGTTTCGAACATTTACTTTGTTGTATTTGTATTTGAAATAAACGGGTTTATTATTATTATTATTATTATTATTATTATTATTATTATTATTATTATTATTATTATAACAAAATTGTATATTTATAGCACTATTCATTTTATTATGGATACAAAATTCTGCAGGATACTTATGTTCAAAGTAAAATCAAAGACATTTGATTTTGGATTGTAGTCGTTGCATAAAACCTAGATTTCTTTCTCACAGAGCCCAAAAACAGCGAAAAATCTTATTAACTCTATTTGATGCTAACATGCAGATACCTAGATACATGTTTTAAAATAAATATTATTATTATTGTAAGTTATATTTACCACAAAATAAATGTTATTTACCCTTTAATTTTCAATTGTCCGTCATAAATAAAACCATCATTTACAGAGAAATGAATAATTTGCTTTGTGTTAATAACATTAATTTATCTTGTGTTAATATGTAATAACAATAGAGAGAGGTGGATATATATCTAAGCATTGTTTTATGAAGAAATCATGCAAATAGAAGTAGTTTATCTCTGAGACGATATGAAGTGGTTTGCTATAGTACGTATATATATATATATACTTATTATTTTTTCTCTATGTATATAATTGAATTTTTGTTTTTGTTATAGATCTCTTTTGTACTTGCGATATATCTGGTCTCATGGGTGAGAGCCAGACCAGCAATATACGGCGATGATGTAAATTATGTTGACAATGATTATGGTATTTTTGCTGATAAAAAGGGTCTGTACATTCCTAATAATATGATTAATCAAAAACAAGGATTCCGTTTTCCTTCTATCTTTAGGAAATGATTATATGTGCCTGAATACCTATAGCTTCGTGTTAATGTAAATTTATTAATGTTAAATAAAATATTTTAATAATAAAAAAATAGTTGTATTTCTATGAATTATAAGGAAACTGTTCCAACCCGGAGACATCGATTCGAATGGAACTTGGCTAAAGTGAAGACCTTATAGAACTATAGAAAACCCCGTTGTCCGTTTTTGCTAAAAAAGCCTTAAAGGGGCTAAATATTTTCTCCGTTTCGGTGATAGGGCGGCGGGAAAGGGGTGACTTTTTCTTACCCCGAATGCTGATGTTTGTGTGTATTTCAATACTGTTCTTAAAACGCAATACATCGGCATACACCAATATTTTTTATCTTCAGCAATTGTGGAATAATTTAGAAAAAACCAAAATCATCCCGATTTTCAGTTTTACCTCCTTCAAGGCTTTTTTAGCAGAAACGGACAACGGGGTTTTCCATAGTTCTATAGGGTCTTCACTTTAGCCAAGTTTCATTCAAATCGATGTCTCCGGGTTGGAACAGTTTTCTCGTTAGTTTTGAAACAATAGTATCTATAGAAGTTACTTCATAATAAGCAATAAGTACTAACCATTTACCTGCTATTTTTTATTGTTAACAGGTTGATAGTTCAGTTGTAAGAGGGCCTGCTTATATGACATATAGACAAATTATTTATTTCATCTTATAAAAAAAATGGAACAGGTCAACAATTATTCTTCACCAATAAGTACGTCAGGTGTCTTAGTATTGCTTGTGTTACAATTCTTAGTTTCCTAAACTCCAGAGAGAAGTGGTTGTATATCTTTATTGTTTGGCATAGAGTATTCTTTTGAATTCGTGTTTGGTGCATATGATCTCCTTATATTATAGTACGTGTATGCGAAAATAATACAATTCAGGATACAAGTAGTTAGCAATATTACATTTTTTTTTAATCTGAATGTTAAATAATAACTGCATCTATTCTTCATACCAAACATAGCTTCTGACTGTGGGAGCCGTGAAACTCTGTAACTTCGTTGGGCCGCTGACCATACAAACAATCATACATTCACCCCTTTCAATATTGATTCATAGTTTTTATAAAAGGGGAGATCCCAAGTTACCATTCGCATATTGGGGAATAATTAACTGCGTTTCACACTTTATATCGGGGCAGTGATAGTAATAAAGCCATGAAACACTTTACACTCACAATTTACACAGTAAAGGCTCCTGAAGTTATGAGGAGCTTTAAGCTTATATACCCCGTTGGGCCATCACTGCACGTAAAAAAAACAAGAATATGTTAAGAAAAGTGACTCCACCTAAAATTGGAAAGTTATGTTTTTTAAGGTATTAGATGCCATCAACAAAAAAAGATGTTTAAATACAGGATGATTAATTGAAACCATTCGTTAAAAGTATTATGGGTTGTAGAAAGCCCTTTTTTTGAAAATTTGGACTTAAGCAAATAGAATCATGGTAAACTCGATTAAAATATTTTCAAGATGGTTGCTTTTCCGGTTATATCGGACGTCAGCATCAACTTCATTATTTTAAATGGAATGGTACCCTTTTCATTGCATATTTCATTTCTACATGTTATTTTGGGTAGAATTTCATCAGGTGTCCCTATACGTATAGAGTTTTTACATACGGATTGGGAAAATGTGAAATCAGCTATATCGCTATATCAGCGTACATATACCGATTGGGAAAATGTGACACTAGCCGTATCGCTATTCTCTCCTCGCTCTCAAGCGGAGGGGTTAGCGGCAGTCGATGGCTCAAGCTTACCGATGTGGTTAATTACGAGGTAGACTGCCTTATGTGCGGATGACCTTCTAGAATTTCTAGAGTATTTACTTTTCTTTTCTTTCATTTCATCAGAATCTGTTTTTATTTTCGTCGTTAGAATGTCTTATTAATTTCGTCTAAGCTTCGTAGCAACAACAAAATAAATATGCGAAACTCTCATTTCCAGGCGACATTGACTTCAAATTATTATGGGGGTTTTCTCAGAAGTTTGAGTATGGGTTTGTAGAGAAAAATATGGGTTTTCTGTTTTTTTTTTTAATTTTCAACGTTATTTTTCTGTTCCAAAGTAAAAATCGTACCAACTAGGTATGGATAAAAGATAAGTCAAATACACCCCGTAGGAAAACCATTTACATCACATAAAGGTTTTACTAGGTAAATATCTATGGCCAGTGTTATCTGAAACGTATGTAAAGTTTTTTCTTTTTAAAAACACAACTTAAAACTATGTCAGTACAATACTATAAAAACAAATAAAAAACATTAACAATTTTACGGTAAGTACCACTTACTTACCTATTTTATCTGCGCATGCGCATTTAAAACTATACGGCGTACTATACAGTGCCAGTAATTTTAAAATGTACAACTTTTCATGTATCTGAACACATTATTTATACAACTACTATTTTGTAAACAAATGCGTAACCTATACGAAGTATTTTACAACGTTTATTTGAAATCTTAAAATAGAGATAGTTTAAAGGGTAAAAAATAAGGAAAAAAAATAGACAAACTGCAGGCAATCTCTGGGTTAACTGTTACCGGCAGGTACATCAAAACACAGATCTAACATATGTATTAGTTTATAAATGGTGATAAACAATCTTCTCTGAATAATTCCCCATTACATTTATAATTAAATTACGCTGTTTTCAAGAAATCAAGAATGTTTACACACTTAAATATAGCTCTTTGTAGAAATTCGTATTGTAACCTACTATATAGAAACCATCAACGGAATAATACACTTCGAGGAAATTATTAATCGAATTAGCTTTAACGAAGTTAGCAAACTTAAGCTTTCCTATTGGTCTTCCTTTTGTAAGTGTGAAGAGAATACCGGAATTTATGCAGGTATAAAACCAACGAAGCGATCATCTCAAATTGTTCACAATAAATTAAATCGTGAGAAAGATAAGACATCATCCTTAAAGATAATTAGTTATGAACATTTTTGTGGTAAGAATTTTGTTTTATATTTCAACTAGGTCAGTTATCTATTTATTTTTTGATAGGGTGAAAATAAAATAATTTTTTATGAGTCAAATCATGCATAAAATCGATGACATTCGAAAAAATTTTGATATAATTTTTGTTACAGTTACTTAGTCTTCTCTTGGCAATAATATCCATCGTGATTGCACGACCAGCAATCGAAAATCTAAACTATTACGATTATGACTTTCTCTCTAACCGAAAAGGACCGGACTTTGCACATGCGAACTCTGACAAGAGAGAAATTGACGATTTCCCTTCTGTTTTTAGAAAATAATCCATATTAAAACTAATCTATCTTTGGATATAGTAAGCTATGTGATAATTAATTATTTTTTGTTGTGTTGTTGCTATCATATTTTTGTTATAACACTTTGTTTTATTTTCCTTGCATACCAAAATGTTAAGCAACGGCTGTCTATACAATCTGTACGAAGTGAATACAGTGGGTGATCGGTTAACGAAGAGTTCGATCTGCGAACAAATCGCACAACGAAGGATTTTTGTATTAGGACATCGAACGCAGACATTCGTTATTAAAAATCTTTTAGAGAGGGTGTGAGGATGTCAAAAGAAGGGTATTAGGCTGCGTTCACGTAAGGTTGTGCGAAATTAGTGTAAGAATTAGTCAAAATCAGTGCAATATTTCCCACTAATTTTGCAAGTGACACCTTTATCATAATGTAAACTTAATTTATCTGTTTTCCTTTTGTAATTTGCGGAATTAGATAGATGCGTTATTTGGTATGTTGATTAGTTGTTTTGTAGTAAGCATGATATACAAATTAAAAATCAAATGTATAAAGTATTAATGTAACGCCGTGATAATGTCGCGTGACGTGTTACACACGTCACGTTATATACGCACAGTTCCGCATTATACATACTAATTTTTAATTATGCACTACATTGCATTGTGCAAACTTTCACACTAGACCTAAATTCTTGCACTGCTTTCGTATTCTATGTGAGTGCCACCTTAGCATGACATCCAAACCAAGGTAAGATAAATAAAATTTTGGATCTATGCGACAATGTCATTCACGATTTTCAAAAAATTATAATGAAAAATCCATCTGCATTTCTTCAACTCCCTAGCCGTGGGCGTAGCAACCTTCTTTTCAACATTTTCGAAAGATACCGGTTAATGTAATATTTTTTTCTTTTTATTACTATTCACCACGTGCACTAATTTAACTACGGTTTTTCTAAATATACAGAGTGTCCATGGATGGGGTTACAAAGAGGAAAAACTTTTAATATATATGCGTTTTACTGAAAAAAGTTGTTTTTTATAAAAAAATTCTGCTTTCTTTAAAATGTCCAAAAACATATTTAGATTTGATTACAGACCTACACTTACTTGTAAATTAATATTATTGCAGTTGATAGTTTTATCTTCCATTGAACAACAATCACTCTTTGAAATAAACAAGTAAATAAGTACCAATTCTCAACTTAAAACGGATATAACAATCATTATTCAACATATTTGCCTCCAGCTTGTACACATTTTTTAATTCGTAATAAATTCTTGTAAACTTAGTGTATTGCAGCAAACACATTAATCCCATCCACCGCATCCCTTATTGCTTAT
Organism: Dynastes maya; assembly: GCA_029619315.2. Classification (NCBI taxonomy): domain Eukaryota; kingdom Metazoa; phylum Arthropoda; class Insecta; order Coleoptera; family Scarabaeidae; genus Dynastes; species Dynastes maya. Next base: position 39,481,491 of record JAROYE020000006.1, on the reverse strand, counting down.
TTTAACTGATCTGAATTGTGATTTCCATTACGAGTATACATCTTTTCTTTTAACGCCCCCTACAGAAAGAAATCTATTGGTGTAATATCAGCTGACCTAGCTGGCCATTCAACTGGGTCATTTCTACAAATCCATTTCCCAGGAAATTGACGATTTAAAATTTTTTTTATCAGAGTTGAATGAGCTGGACATCCATCTTGTTGCCAGTAAATGTTTCTTCGTCAGGATTAATGTTGCGTAACTGAGGTAATACAAACGTTTCCATCAAATCCAAATAAAAATGTTGAGTTAAATTTTATTCTCCACTATAGGAGATAACGCGCCATACGTTTACTTTCTTACAACGTTGGCTTCTTAATCGAATTTTAAATGGGGAATTCACCGCAGCCCAATGTTTTGTGTTGTGAGAAGAAACGTTGACTTTAATTGAAAATGTTGCTTCGTCAGTAGAGAAAATTTTTATATGAAAGGTTCTAACTTCTCTCCAACCCATAAACAAAAGCCCAACGTTTAACTCTAGCGAGTCTTTCCTCAAAGACAACCACGGATTTTCCCCCGCCGAACTCATTGCTAATAATGTCCCATAATGTCATTCTCGTCATATTTCGTACGTTCTTTTTTTAAATCTATTACTGATCCAGTTTCGCATAAACTTATTTAAAAGTTTATGTAAAACTGTGTGATACAGATGTATTGGAAACTTTTGATTAAATAAATAAATGGCATATCTGTGGAGACTTGTCCAATACCATAACGTTTAACCAGATAGATACGTTCTTCTTAAGTGAGCATTTTGGAAGTTAAATTTTAAGGATTTGATATTGTCTAAAACTAATTTGATAACAATACAAAGCCCACTACTTTATGTTAATAAGATAAATTGTTAATATACCTAGACATTTTAACCCAGTACCCACTTGTGTACCTGATTGCGTTCTAATGATTAAAACTTATGAACCAAGTGCTATTGTAACTACAAGCGTAAAATAGCCAAATTTACTTGTTTATTTCAGAGTGATTATTGTTTAACTGAAAAATAAAAGTATCAGCTGCAATAATATTGAATTTATAAGTAGTCTGGGCAAACAGCGGTGACAGTCGGTGTAGTAGATATGTGGTGCGGAATCGGCGATTATTTATTTCACGCGTTCACAGCGTCAGTACTAAATCGATGCTGTATGCGAGTAGTTCTGTGTATATGTAGGCTGTCGTAACATATTTCGTAATTGTACGCTTATGTTTGCTTTAAAAATGTCGCAGTTAGGTACGTCACGAAAACGATCAATGGCAGACACAGTTAAAAACTTTATAGTGGACAAGCCGGACGTAATTTTTGATGGCGCTAACATTCAATGTCTAGTTTGCAAGAGCCCTTTAATGTGTTGGTCCAGAAGCCATTGTCAACGTCACATCGAAAGCAAACGGCATTCTTCTGTAAAAAGTGGCATACGAGACCAAGAAAAATTTACATTTGATTTATGTGTTACTCTTATTTTATGTAATCTATCGTTTCCTTTTCTCTGTGTGTAGAGTTTTATCGAAATCTGAATTTTCTGGTTGCCGGTGTTTCCTTATAAAATAAAATCGAAGCATATTTCCATGCTCCTTTATTTAGATGAGAGAAGATTAAATTTAATACCATTCATGACCTAATCCAGGTACTTCTACCTGTATAATACTATCATCCATTGTGTACGTACTTAAAACGAAAATAATAAAAATGTGTGTACGTCGCTAATTTAATTATTACCTAAAGCTATTTTTATACGTCCCTAGCACCAATTTTGTGGAATCTGCCGAAATTATTTCGTCATTAATGCGGCCGAAACGTTTTATTGATCGGTACCCTGTGGTGATTGTAGTCAATGTGAATCATAATGTTACGTTTAGCAGAGTAATTAATTATTAACTTAATTTGTTGCGTCGTCTATTATCACTTAATCTAAAGGACGAGAATAGCCATGGTATATATATATTCTAGCGTTTAGCGCTTAGAAGCATTCGCAGTGAACAGAATATCAACAAGATAAGGTGCCTTACATATTACCCATAGAAAGGATATCGATACATTTGGTTTAGCGATTAAACCATGAAGTGGTTCTTTTTGGTAAGCATGATATTGGTAACTTTTTAGTTAGTTCTAATAAAATATTTAAGCTTTGGCTGTATTATTATATTATTATAGTCGGGCCATGGCACAGATGCCTTTAGTCACTGCGACCTTAATAGATCTATTGTAAAAAAATACCCTTGTGTATGTTAGAATAGTTGGAGGCTTTTAATAAACCTTCATACTATTCTAGCATCTTCTTTCTTCAGTTCAATAGTTGCAAGAAATGGCCTACTGAAGTGTTGGTGTCGTATGCGACTGATGGCAACATATTTACATAGGATGTCTCTGCCGTCTCCAGATCTTCTTGGCATAGGCGACAGATTTAATCTTCAGCTTTTCCTAGTTTGAATAAGTAATATTTTAGGGCTACCTGACCTGTCAAAGATCCTGCTAGTAATCTAAGGTGAATAATAGCGCTATTTTTGCTGTCTTTGGCGAGCCTGATATGAGTGGTTTCGCCTGTTTTTTGTCCTGGAACACTTTTCCAGCTTTTTGGTTGTCCACCCATGTATTAATTGTTTGTTTTATGTGTCTCTTTTGGAGACCACAAACGGGGTTAAAATCAGTGAAAGGCATGTTCGCCGCTTCTTTGGCCAGCTTATCTGTCTTTTCATTTCCTTCGATCCCTTGGTAGCTTGGGACTCACCGCAAAATAACGTGGTTATTGCGTCTCAATTGCCTTAGATTGTGCAGGCATTCGTGTATCAGGCCAAATTCGTATGTGTAGGCCTTAATAGCCTTTAGAACTGCCTGACTGTCGCTGAATATAGCTCTAGCTTTAGTAAATTATTTAAGTTTACACGAACATGCACTTTTAATAGAAACAGAGTTTTTAATTGAATTAAGTATAGTTTAAAGAGAGAAGACCAAATCATTCAAAATTTTTATCTTTATTCGTTATGTATATGTATGTATAGTGGCTAAACACGCCTTGTGGGGTTGTGCCTCCTCTTTTGAGGATTTCTAGATCCATTTCACGGGGTGGATCAGTCCCCATTGTCATTTATACTTCGTTGCATATCTTTTTCCATGCTATTCCGTTCTTCGCCTTCTCTTCCGCATTCTCTTTAAGTCCTCTTTCACCTCCTCTATCCATTTTGATCGAGGTCTGCCTCTTCTTCTTTTTCCCGCCATCCACCATTTCGTTATTACTTTGATCGGGTCTTCTTCTTTTGCTCTCCACACATGCCCTATCCATCTCATTCTTTGTTGCTTTATCTTTCTGACAATATTCTTCCCTTTCATCTCCTTTAGTAGTTCTTTGTCCGTACGTACTCTGTATTCATTCTCCGTTAACTTAATCGGTCCCAATATAGTTTTTAATATTTTCCGTTCTGCAATCCTTGCCTTTTCTTCACTTGCTTTGGTCATCGACATTACTTCCGCTCCATACACTTTATTCCCTATAAAAGACAGTAATCACAGATGGTGAGCGTATATGAATAATTTGTGTTCAGAACTTAGCCTGTTACACTCAGCTGTTATCCACTTGGATCCTATATAACCTTGCACTCTATTGGTGTGTTATTCAGATCTATATTATGTTGTAAGTTAATTGAAATGTCATAATTAGGGCAAAGTAAAAAACCATCCTAACAATTTCTGCGTAGTTAAAAATTTACTACTGTCAATCCTCCTAGTACGCGATTTATTTGTACCATGTAAAAACAACAAATCGTCGGCTTACTTCCAAAGCCTCCTAAGCCATTTTTTAATAATTTTTTGTGAGACAAAAGAAACGTTATTTTCAGAATTTCACTATCAAAAAAGATGTTTTTAAGAGAGGTTTCATTAAACGACTTAGCAAGAGATCCCTACTACTATCAATAAGATTATTGAAAATTCTTTACCGGACTTAGGAGATTTTAGCGCTAACCTTCTAAATTACTCAAAGACTGGCGGTTTTGATTATTTTATTGTAAACGTGAAAAGATGCAAAATAATATAAAAAAACTTAAATAGAAATGTATAATTAATCGTTAAACTATTCAGTCACTCACAGAGGGGAGTATTTGATAAAATAGATGATAATCCTTAGGGATAAGCACTATTGAAGATGATCGTACTTTGGCTGTTTCATGGGAACTTACTTCTTATAAAGAGGCTGAATGATCCCGGGGTTTTCACAGTTTCTATTTCTTGTCTTTTATTTTCCAGAACAAGTCAGTAATAGATTCTGTTCTGTAGTTGGAGGCTAAGAATTAGAAAAGTAGATTTTACTCATTTTTCTATTGTTGAAATTATCCATGTCCGTACTTCGGATTGAATTGAAACCCTGAATACTACTAATTTGCTAAGAGAACTTCTGTTGGGTACGTTAGAAACCAGACATAGGAAAAACCTCCTATGCCTGGTTAACGTTTTTGAAACATGTGGGATTCCAGAGGATCAGAAATTTAGTAATAGATGTCACTACAATTGATGTATATATGTATGTAATGTATAGTAGTAAGCCGATGAAATGTAATTTGATATTAGACGCTTTTGATATTCATCATCAGATCATCAGTGACAAATATTAGTCGCCTTACTCTTTCTCTTCTGAATGGCCTCGTCACCTCGTAAATCTTCGTCTTGGTTTTCAAATGTAGTTATATTTGGTAATTCTGCCAAAACCTCTTTATATGGAGCTGAGCAATTTAATACGTAGAAAAATTAATTTATACATAATCTTTTTAAGCCGATTAAATTGTTGGAATGTTGTTGTACGAAAAACGTGTTATGAGAGTGGTGTCGCAATTTTCGCCCCGTGTTATATGGAAATGGCGTTATAAGAGGACTACGTTAAAGAGGATTGACTATATTTTGGGTTTTTATACTCACACATATAATTTATTAATCGGCACGACCAACTGTATAAAAAAATACAAAGAGAGATATAACTACATTTTTTTTTAACTGGTTCTCTTCATATTTTAAATATTAATTACCTATATAATGCACACAGAATAGTAACTATATTTACACCTTTAAAACAATCTGGTTGAATTTGTTCTCTTGTATTTTATGCAAAGATAGAAGAGAAGGGAATTATTTTTACTATATTTTAAGCTGTAATTCAAGACTTCGCCAAGTTATATCAAAATCTTTTCATTCATTGTTAGTTATTGTTTTAAAGCCTTTGCTATAAAGTTTAGAAGGTTAAGCTGCTATCTTTCCAAAGTTAATCTTACGTTCATTTGCAACAAGGCAGATAAATTCATTGTTCAAGCAACTATAGCGTCAAACTGAATAGTTTTTTCAAGTTAGTTAAAGTTGGTAAGCAAAACATGATTCACAGCTGTTTTACTTTTTTTTTACCAAAGGGCAAAATCTTCAAAAGACACCTGCTAATCTATTGGTCGCAGATAGTGTTGCATTCTTACCGACTAACTGCACTTTTCGCATTACTCAGTGCAGAGTGGATCTGTCGCTAACTCTGATCTTCTCTGTCTGTCTCCCCCTCTTTTCTTTGAATAATAGCTCTTAGTAGGTTGCACACCTTCAAACCGTTTTCAAAGGATACCAGGTTTTCTGGAACGTTTGGGACGGTTACATTTCTTCCTGTGTCTATTCGGTACGACCTCCTTACTTCATTCCATCTGTCACAACCGAAAATTGTGTGGGGGACGTTGTGTGTGTTTTCGGAGTACGGACCCTTATCGGTAACGCTGGCCACGAGCGGTACCGCGCATCGGCGTAGAATCAGTTCGGACCGAGAGGAACGGTAGTATTACTTCGTTTACGAAGCAGTACGGACATTTTCGCTGCCTCCAACATTGGGCATTGGACGCGACACACCGCCTTTTCCGCCTTTGTTCTGGTTTCATTAACTATGCCTCGCATAGCTTAACTTAGTGTCCATCCATACTCCCAGGTATTTGATTGCATTCGACTATTCCGAATCTACTTACTAATTAAAATAGTTTTGTAAATATGCCATAAAATCAATTAATTGACTTTCGTCGACGAGTGTGAAAAATCAGCTTTCCCTTGGTTTGTCCGACGCAATTAAATTTAATTAATGAAATACAATTTTTCATTTGACCCAAGTAAGATTCGAACCTACGGCTCCTGTTTGCCGTGCATAGCGGTAGCGCGACTGTCCAGCAAAAGGGAGCCGCAGGTTCGAATCCTACCGAAGTCAAGTGAAAAATTTTATTTCATTAATTCCTTAAAATTAAATATTTGAAAAAATTAACGAGAGAATACTTTCTTTTTCGGTTTAGCTTTTTCATAATTACTTCAAGATTACTTAACACTTCCATTTTATTGCAGTTATTCTGCCTTTTGGCGATGCTAGCAACACTAGCTATTGCAAGACCAGCGGGCCAAGATGATTACTTCGATTACTACGATGATTCAAACCTAGGCAAGCAACACAAAGGTGTTGGAGATTCGCCAGACAAGGACGATGATGACCAATTCCCGTCTGTATTCCAGCAAAAATGATGTTCAAACTCTAGTCCTTTTATGTTTTTTTGTTGAGAATATGTTTTTATTTGTTAATTTATAAAATATATGCTTTTTTATTACAGTGTTGTTTATTCACCTAATAGTTTGCGCATGAATTGGTCAAGGTAAACAGCAAAAAGTATATTTGTAAAGATTTCCCAGAAACTGTTTAGATTTTGATTGTTGATAGTCTTGTAACAGAGGAATAATTTGTTCTAATTATTTTTGTGGCAACTGCATATATATGAGTACCGTGAAAGATTTAATTCATTAATAATTTAGACAAACCATGCGTTTACTTTCTATGAGGCAACAGTTGCTAAACGATGCATCAGATGCATTTGTTATACGTGCAAAAAGTATGACGTTGATAGTTGAATACTAATTGGAAAAAACACTGGTCATAGGTTATGTAGACAGCTACAACATAGATATTTCGTTTTTGTAGAGTATAGTAACAAGTAGAAAATTTATAGGTCGTCACACCATATTCAAGGTGAGCGGTTACATCATCCACTACCAATTTTAATAATGTTATAGGCATGATGGCGTGACGCTTCGAAAGTTTCCAGAGCCGTATACAGATTTTAGATAGACATTTCAGTTCAATCTTAATAGTAAACAGAAATTTGAGGACTTGAGGGACATTCATTTAAGAACAGGTTTGATCTGTCCCGTAGAGGTGTCCATTTACTTCTCCTCTAAGAAAAGGGTATAATTTAAACGTTTCTTTTGTAGCATAGATGAATGCGCACCTTTTAAGTGTTGTGTTTTGGAAATTTACATACTACCCACCGCAATAAAAAAACTATATGATGTTCTTGAACGCGTATTGGCTTAATTGGGAATGATAGAGTTAATCTACACAATTTTTATAAAAATTCTATTTTAAATGCATAGTACTAGCAATACATTAGCAAAATCTACGACATGATTTTTCTTCTGGATTCAAGGAAGCCTACCCACATGTATAGCGCGGCCCAAGTTAAACATATTGTCTCATTAATTAAAAAAGTACTTGTGGAAGTCCAAAAAGTATTTGATGACTATAATATAGACGGGAAAAACTTTATTTTGCACTACGATTTTCTTGAAATAAAAATAATTTTATGTGGGCCTCTGACAATAACCTTCAATCCATCACTCAAAACCTCTTGCTTCCCTGAATTCTGAAAACTTAGTAAAATCATTCTTATCTTCAAACATGGTTCGACATCTAAATATTCTTTCGAACTTTATTAAACCTTACATTTCAGTGCATCAACATGATCTCATTAGGTCGGCTCCCGCTCGTTTAGAGCTGCATTCTCGAACCGGTGTCCGTTAAGTACGCAAAGTTATAACTAAGGTTCGACAAACAAGTGCAACGTCAGAGGCGTATCGCGCAAAAGCAGGTACGTGAGATACAGTATTATTAAAAACGTTTTATTGACGTCTTGATGTCCACTGCGACAAAATACTACTGCCCCCGTAAGCCGCGTAAAACTGCAACATAAGCAACGGTTCCATTGTCGATTCACTTAGCCTTCGACATTGGTCTGAAAACGTTTTCGTGTATTTCGAAAATGATCGTCTTACGTCTAGCGAAGTAGGATTTGCGTAATTCAGATATTCGAATAGACCGAACCTTTTGTAAATCGGGATTTTTATTTAAAACTGCACGAAATTTTTGAGCGACATTTAATCCTATAGGATCCGTCAAGCTTTCTAGAGCGGTTTGTAAATTATCTAAGGTATTCAATGAGTTTCGTAAAGATAAGTGACTGTTTTGTAACACCGATATAGCTTGTACAACTGCAGAATAGTTTATGGAAATTTCATCTATTTGCTTCGCATCGACCTAAATACCCTTTCAGCGCTTCTGCCGTAGCACGCGCTTGTCGAACCTTAGTTATAACTCGATTTTTCGCACCTATTCTGCCAGAAAAATGGGTCTACCGCGTGTATATTTTGATATGAGCGCCGATTGACAACCTTTGGGCTGTATCATAATTAAGCTTCGTACGGATGTCGTTCCGAAAACGTGCTAGAGCTTCAGGGCATTATGTACCGGCGCAAAAGGTTTCGGTTATAATGGCTCAACTTTCCATCGTGTCATCCCTAATTTCGTCTGCCAAGGGGGCGATTTCATCAACCACAATTGTACTGGTGGTAAATCCATATACTGAGCTAAGTTCGGGGATAAGAACCTCAACCTGAAGCATACTGGTCCTGATGTGATGTTCATGGCTAACGCTGTACCAGACACTAACGGCTTCCATCCTTCATCACCACCGTTAAAACTTCCCGGTTGAATAATAGGCATGTGGTCTTCGGTGCTGTAGTTGAGGGTATGGAGGTTGTTAAGAATATCGAATCTATGGGATCGCAGTCTGGTAAGACCAACAAAAAAAAACATCATCTCAGACTGCGGACAACTCTGAGCCAATAAATATCTGATAATATTTTTTTAAACAGTAATTTTTTTAATGTTTTCATCCGATGCACCTATTACTTGACGAGAATGATGTTAAAAACAAGTGATTTGCGTTTTGTTTTATTTTCTCCATGTTTCCTTGATTATTATTTGTTTGTACGTTCATTATCGATAGTATGAGATAATGAAGCTGGTGAAAACTTATAACTTACGCTCTTCTTCATTCCTTATCCTTGCTAGAATTTAGGTGTATCGTAACAAAAAGTTATTCAGAAAATTTATGAGAAAAATTTATAATCGTCTGGTAGATTATGTGATCAAATATACTCTTTGGCACAACTTTCGCCAAGATTATACTTAGGTATGTAATATAATAGTCTTAATGGTCGTATGGCTAAGTAATTTAAAAAAGCAGTAAAATTAATAAGCGTACTACAACAAACTTGGTCGAAATGAGCAATTTGTTAGCAATGCGCTGTATAACCGTCAATAAGTTGATGTTATTTACACTGACTTTGCTATAGCGGATTTAATATTATCGTGTCTTTGAAATTGATCTTGCTATGTTTGCTATAACGACTATAGCTCAAACATTGCTTCTTCCGGTGTAGCCAGTGGCGGCTGGTGGTGTTGCAAATGGGAGGCCAATTACAACGCTTCGATTTCCTCGTATATTTCCGTTGTATAGCACAATATACACGATATGCAACGGAAATATACGAGGAAATCGAAGCTTTCCGCTCCTATTCGATATCTATATATGTAAACGATTTATTATCCCTCGTTGATTATCACCTGCTGACAATAGCAGACGATTTAAAAATTTTCTCTGTTGTTTCATCTCCTTTTGATTGCTTTGCCCTTCCAAAGAAATCATTCCGTTGTTGAAAGATGGTGCAAAATTAAACTCAGCATCAACAAATGTGTGGTAGTTACTTACTGCAATACCAACAAAGCGGTTACATATGTTCATTCTGTTAATAATATTAGTGTGCCAAGAATGACAAATTTCAAAGACTTAGGTGTTCTTTTTGATTCACGTTGGCAATTTTCTGAACACAAGACTACAATTTTCAAATCTGTGTCAAGTGCTCTTGGCTGCTGGCTAACATTTCGCCAGATTTGCTATTCTCAGCACTTTATTCTACTTTCTGGTCGGAACAAAACTCGAATGTTCTTCTATTGTTTGGTATACGGTGTCTACGGATCAACAATTCGTATTAAAAAAAGTGCTAAAGTACCTCTCCTTCAAACTGACAGGATTTGATTACGTTTCCATCTTAAACACACATAATATGCACACGATAAACCTATCGTAGAGAGCTGGCTAGTTCAAAATTTCTTATAAAACTGGTGAACTATGAAATAGATCTTCCCAGTTGTTGTCGCACGTCAGCTTCATAGATCCTAGTTTTGGTATTTATTTTACTAACTTGTTTTACGTGCCTAGACCTCATTTATTCATATTGTTTGGGTTGGTCTCTAATATTCCAGACAATTGAGCTTAACGCTCTTTGTACCGTTTCCAATAGAACTGTAATTTCCGCCCAAGCTTAGTGTCCCCTATAAAGGCCGTTATCTTGGCCAGACGAAATTTGAGTACCTTCGAAGGCTCCATTAGATCCTCCTCAAAATGTTTCTACTTGAGTGCTGTTAGTTCCTCACACTCGTTTCCCCTTGTAGTTCGCATCATCTACACCAAGGTTCGCTTACTTGACCTATGTTATATAGATGCTTTTTCAGCAGGGAGCGCCGAGTTACCAACCCGGTAATGGCTCCTTTTTGCCTGCGTCTATTTCGGTTGATAGAGAGCTGAGCATCTCCATCCCCTATTAGCGTCTTGGTATGGAGTTAGTCATCCTCCATTTCTTTACATGCTCTTTATTTAACCAAGACCAGATCTCCCTTCCAACGGAATCACTTGCGATTCCATATACGGGCTCTGGCCCTATGAAGTGTCTTTTAGAACCCTTCTTGGCTAGTTCATCATTTAAGATATTGCCCTTAATATTCACATATCCCGGCACCCAAATCAAAGATACCTTATTGTCTTGTGCCAGCCCGTTAAGAGACTGTTTACAATGTTTTACTTGTTTCGAGCTAGTAATAGGATTATGTTTACTTTTCTCCTCATGCAGCCTCTCTTTGCGATAGCTTCAGCACAGGCTGCAACTGCGAATAGTTCTGTCTGAAAAACCGTTGCGTGTTTTCCAGGCTTAAGAATATTCTCTGTCTAGCGTTCAGCCCGCAAGTACTGACTCCTGTGCCCTGACTGGACCAGTCATCAAGAACATATAAATGGGACTCGTTTTTTAAAAAATTCTAACTTTATTTAACTAAGCTTACAAATATATATTATTTTTCTACATACTCTCTCGCCCTAGAAATACATTTTTCCCATCGGATTGGGAGCTTCTTTATTCCATCATCGTAAAAACTCTTCAGGCGTTCGTGTAATCATTGGAGCACAAACGCTTCCACCGCTTCATTGTCGTCGAAACGCTGACCTCCAAGCGCTTCTTTGAGGGGTCCAAAAAGATAGAAGTCACCAGGTGACAAGCCTAGACTATAGGGTGGATGCTTCAGCGTTTCCCTTCCTAATGCATCCACTTTTTGCATCGTGGCGTTAGCCACATGAAGCCTGGCATTGTCATGCAGAAGAACAACACTTCTGGTCGATTGCTTCTTCTTTTTCCTTCGAAATGACAATTTCGCGGCATCCAGTACTTCACAATAATATTGCGCATTAATTGTGCGTCCATCGTGGAGAAAATCAACGTGAAAAGCACCTTGCCGATCAAAAAAAAACTGGCCTCGGTCACACTTATCCTTAGGCGGCGATCATGGCTGTCGTTCTCGACCTTTTCACGCTCTCCAGAAAATTTTTTGTGCCATGCAAACAGGGTGTTGCCCTCGAACTGTGTCTGTAATCGCCGCAAAATTTCGGTTGGATTCACCCCCTCCTTGGCCAAAAACTTGATGATAATCCGCTGCTCCACGGAGACATGCACTTCTTTCTCGCTCATGGTTTCTTTTGATACTAAAGGGACCCAAGACAGTTGCGGTCAGTTCTCCCCTCTCCCTAACGGCGCAGGCTACCTTTATATTTGATACACCCTCGTATTTATGGTTAAGGTGATCACTATCCATGATTAATTATTACTAATCGAAACAATAGTGAAAAAAACTCTTCAGACTTTTCAGAAATGGTCACTTTATCATTAACTTATTTATGGCGCAGTTTTAAATGGATTTAAATGGATATTTTTAATTTCTTTGCATCTTTTATTCGATTATATACGTTTTTCAGTCATTTCAAAATTGATTTGCATTTCTCATTGTGAATAATAGAGGTCCTACTTACCGTATTTATTTTGTAAAGAAATTTGGGTTGTTGTAATTTTATTTCAAATAGAATTACATTGTTATATATAACCTACGTTTATACTAAACATCTAATAAATGTGTGCGTGGGATGTATTACATTGGACATTTGCTACCATCTTGCCTCAATACACCTCTGTTCCTTATTGCATGGCAGAAATAACACTCCCCACTTCGACGAAAACGAAGAAATCCGTAGTTATTGGAGAGCCGAATTGCGGTGAATCAGTATTTGATAAGCCGCTTGTAAATTATCTAGGGGTATAGTCTACGTAGTTCTGTACATTTTTTAAATCCCTCTATTGTGATAGGAACGTAGAACAGCACAGGAAATAATGGCAAAATTATTATTAGCTTGTGTATTGGTATCGTATTTAGCGATAGGTGAGTCTACTTTTTTTTATATATATAAAGCGATAGCTTATTTTTTATCATTCTTATTCACAGATATTTTTTTAAATCTTTATTCGGACTATTCACCTATTTTTGTATGTGCGTTAGTTTCTTTATTTCCTGGTAATTTTTAAGTCGAATGTAATCGTTCTACTTTCATATAGTTTCATGTTTATTTATTTTTAGTAGTGATCTCATCTTGTTTTCTCCTATTTGTTACGTGAAGACCTATAATTACACAACTAAACAATTCCATTTTAAAAAACACATTAAACTAATAACCGTAGTCATTCTTTTTTGCCGATTACGAAAAATCGTACATTGCCCAATAATTTCAATTTTGAACGCTGTGATCTATTTTCATAGTTAACGTTAGTATTCTGAAATTTCAGCGTGAAGGAAGAATGTTAGGATATGCGCATTTTTCCAACGCCAACTTTTTCAAGAAAGCGTACACAAATTTCAAACATGTGCTTTTAATGTTTTAATATTAGCTTAATTGATTGGCAGGAAATAGGTCAGATGTTAATACGTTTTAAAGTTTTTATAAGATACGTACTTAACGATCATTTTACAGTGTTGCCGGATTGTTTTAAGAGAATATTTTTTTTGCGCCTTTTCCTTATTTTGAAAAAATATTCGTATTATTTAGCGTAAAATGATAATTTAAAGGTAGAGTTATCAAAATCTACCTTTTATTTAATGCGTAATAAACGTACAAATTTGTCGCAATATTCCAATAGGTGAAGATGTATTTCTCTTGTTTTTTATTGGTATTTTTTTTCCGATGCATTTTTGTGCAATTATTTCTGTATATTTCAAAGAACGTTTACATATGCGTGTTCCCATTTTTATATATGTAGATATGTACATATATTAATTATATCCGTTAACAATTAGGGTTTGTGGTTTTATTAATAATAAATAATAAAAACTTATTATTCTATCTAAGATTCAAAGACATCGGAATGAAATTTTAACAAAATTGAGTTTATATGTTTATCTAACGTACTGCGTATTACCTATAAGTATCGATTCTTTCGAGAAGGTGAATACAATTTTGTATTTATATCGATCTTCTCAAAGAATTATTTATGTAAAACCGGCTATTTGTGAAAATATTAGAATTAAATAACTCAAGTTGATTTTGTTAACTTAGAAATCAAAAAATATGCTACATTTTATTGAATGTAGGAGACCTTCAACATATTGAGCGCCCTAATTTTCTTTATGACCCTATTCCGACGAAACTGGGATAACCCAATTTGTGCGAATTTATGTACTAGCGACATTTCTGAATAGCTTCTAATTTCCGGAAAGATTTCGTTTCTCTTGTTAAAAAGAAAGATAGTTCGTAGTTCGTACATTATTTATTTCACTAATTTTCATAGCAGTTTTTTGTGATTGTAACTTGTCGATTATTGCTATCAAATTTTGACAGTATACACTTTAATATGACAATTACATTGCAGTATTGCTACAATAAAAACGACAAAGGCTTTTATACATTCTTCTTGTTAGTACAAGCTATTTTTCGCCCGGATTTTGACATAGGGTGTTTTTGGAAGAATTGTAAATATTTTAAGAGATAAAAGTAGCATCTAATTTCACTGATTTGAGTAAAAAGGTTCATCTAAGTATACAGATTATCCCATCCTTCTGGAATTGTAAAATGGCGCTTATTCTGTAAATAGTAGGATGCTAAAATTTTCTGATATCATACTAGATGTTATAGACTATTTTCTAAAAATATTTCCATATTTACAGGGCGATCGATAAGTAGCTAACCAGACACACACTTTTCTATTTTAAATCGAACACCATGTATATTTTTACGTTTTTAGTTTCCCATTCCCAGGAATATATTATGGGATTCATATGTCTTTTTCTAATAGATTTCGAGATATTTGTAATTTTGTTTTCAATCTCCTAAATTTAGATATACAGAGTGTCTCCAAAATGTTAGGACATAGCTTAACTATAGACTCCTGCGATTAAAATAAGAAGATTTAACCCAACTTACCTATATCCAAAGTCGCCTCGTTAAGTTGGTACAAGACGTGAAAGTTGTTTCTCCGGAAAAAAATCTTAAATACATTATAAACAAAAAAATACAAAATGTATGGCATGGCATGTAGTGCATTCTGATTACTTAATTTTTACCACACTAAGCTCCTGTGCTTTTGACATGTAGCAAACAAATGATACTCATTTGTTGTTAAAAGATAGTATTCCGGTTAACTAGATTATTCCTATCAAAAAAAGCATATCATCAGATCAGATTTTATGTTTTTCCGGAGAAATCGTAGTAGTTATCAAAAATTACAAAGATACAAAAAATGTTCCTAAAGAAAATATCTTTTTGTAGCAAACAATTGAAAGTTCTCAGTCTAAGCACTAGAGAGTTATCACCAAATTTGTATTGCGACATTTTAATTTAATACACTTACAACCTACCGATAAAGACCAAAACCATCTCGAAACGTGACTTATAGTCACAAAACTCTCCATACCAAAAATTATAACAATCGATCAAAGCCTCCTATTTTTATACGCAAAATTAATTTTTTGTCAAACAACTTTCACGTCTTGTACCAACTTAACGAGGTGACTTTGGATATAGGTAAGTTGGGTTAAATCTTCTTATTTTAATCCCAGGAGTCTGTAGATAAGCCATGTCCCAACATTTTGGAGACACCCAGTATATTTCCTTTAAAAAAACTTAAAATACAAGTACATTTCTAGAATAAATTTTCAAGAGATTCAATTATATACTTGCCTCTATCTAGACATGGTGTTAGAACGCTCTCGAAATATACAGGATGTTCAGTATTGAACACCAAGCTTTCTCAAATTCAAACACCAGAATCGTAATTTTTTAAAATAATACCACATATTTTTTATGCGTATAGGAAATTTATATTTCTAACGTTGTTGCATAATGCATTTAATGTTTAACATTAAAAATAAAAGAGATATTTACAGTTGAGCGCGAGTCCTGCGTTTGAGTATTCCATCCAAGTGGTTTCTGGTATTAATATTGCTTGGTTACCATGACAACAGTAAATAAAAGGTGCTAATATTGACGTCTTCAAACTATTGATTCAAAATGTTGAGCCCAAGTAGCTACTTGTAGTTACTGATTGGTATTAGTATAGTTTGGTTACCATGACAACAGTAAACAAAACTAAAATTGACGATCTCAAACTGTTGATCTAATACAGTGGTTCCAAACATTTTTTTTTAAAGGGCCCCCTTAAGGAAAGAATTTTGTTTGAGACCCCTCATATGTAAATCTTCTTTATCACACAGAAGTAAGATGGCATTCGAGGGGTAACGTCTTAAAAAGAATTTTCCAGTTAAAATCAGAACTTTTGATGTACTTGCATGATGAAACATCGGAATATGAGAACCTATTTTCCAATCCTCTTTGGCTTCTTAGACTGGCTTTCCTTGCTGATATATTCGAGCACTTAAATATTTTGAATAATAGCTTGCAAGGCTGCGATGTTAATATAATAACAGCCACGGATAAAATTAACGGATTTATAAAAAAACTTGATTCATGGTCGACTTCAATTGGGAAAAAGAAGTTTATTCATTCCAGTGCATTCAAGAACTCATGGAAGATTTAATTAAGTATAGTGCGATAAATTCTGAGCATGTTTTTGCAGATATGCAAATCAGTTTGCACAACTTGAAGCAACAGCCTCTGCGACCATTTCCCCAAAGAAATCCAAACCAATTATGATAATTACAGATGGATACTGAATCCGTTTTTAGACAATTCTTTTCAGCACGCTGAGATTGCAACAAACATGAAGGAACAACTTATTGAAATACCAAGTGATAGAATGTTAAAACTAGAATTTTTTTTCGCAGAACCCAGACTAGTTTTGGACCAAAAGAATGCAAGAATACCCCAGCTCGCAAACGGAGCTGTAAAGTGTTTGGTTCCATTTGCAACATCATATTTATGCGAGTTGAGTTTCGTGTCTATGACTGTCATCAAAACAAAAGTGAGAAATCGTCTCGAACTTGAAAATAATATCATTGTGTGTGTATCAAATATAGAGCCCAGATTTGAGATGCTAGCTTTTGAAAAACAGGCACATACGTCGCATTAAGATTCTTTTACTTTGTAATTTTTTTTATGTATAAAAGTGTTATTGTTTTCGTTTATGTTCCACAAGGTGCACGAGTAGTCAAGTTTATGTTCCTGAGTATACGATAAAACTTAGGTTAGTTAAGTGTTAAAACATTATTTTTTAATATGTTTTCATTTACGTTTCGAAAGATGGAAATAAATGTTTTAGTAAGACGTTTTTTTATCTTGGAAATCCTTTCGCGACCCACTCAGTTCTTTAACGCGACCCCTCGGGGGTCGCGACCCACACTTTGAGAACCACTGATCTAATAGGTATAAAAATTTGATACCACAGGAAACATTCATTCTATTAATATAGAAGTAAAAAAAAACAAATTGTAATGCTAATGCATCTTCTTATTGGAAAAAAAACGATAGTTCATACCGGTTAGCAATAACTGACGTAAACAAATATACGTCAGCGTTAATTTAAAATCAAAACAAAGAATTAGTAAGTGTGGCTATCTACTTACTTATCTATTCACAGTGAACGCACGAAATCGCTTCCTTCTTTCACGGTATATTTGCGGAATCGTTTGCAAAAGCTATTCTGCACTTTTCTTAGTACACTGTGTTGGACTCCAGAATGCTTCATAGATAAATCGTGTATCAACTCTTTTTTAAGTAATTCATTTCGTAAGTAGCTACTTAGGCTTAAAATGTACTGTTACCATGGTAACCGAACAATACTAACATCAGAAACCACTTGGATGCAATATTCCTATTCGGTAGATATAGAAAAAATATATGGTTTTATTAAAAAAAAACGTTTCAGATGTTTAAATTAGGTAAAGTTTGGTGTTCAATACTGCACACTAGATTTCGAAGGCTCTTTAATTATCGCAAGAATACACTGTTCTTGGAATTTAAGTGTTAGATACTGTTAGCAGACATATAGCGTATTCTTAAATATAAATTTAAACGGAACTAAATAGGTACATTTATATTGGCGACGTCTTTAAGGCAAGTATATTGAAAATTCAAAGCAAACATTGCGAGATCTTACAATGAGATTATGATGTTCTTAAAAGGATCTTGTTTTTGAAATTTCGCAGAATTTTCTTGACGGTTTTACCACATGTAATTGTTCACAAACCACAAACGACACACCTCCAAACTTGGAAGAAGATTCTACCTTCATTATACAGCAGATTTGATGAATGTCTGTGTAGAGGTGTGCTATTGAATTCCTACAAAGAATTTATTACACTGAAAGAAAAGAACGTAGCATCAGAAATAAGAAATATTGCGCTACTATACCTTCAATTCTAAATGTTAGCAAGAAAAATAATGAGTTACTTGGAACTAAAATATAACTTTCAAATATAGATTCAAAATAAGTAACTATTAGGGTGGAACAAAAGTATTTTCGTTTTTTTTTTTTTGTGAACCAAATTTAATTTAACGATATAAAAACACAAAGATAATTAATATTCAACAACTAATTCATTATGATCGATAGTTCTCTGCCATTGTCTGGTCAGGTTGTCGATTTCACGCCTTACCATTCCGCTGGTTTAGAGGTGAAGAACTCACGACATCCTATTAGCTCCAGGACATTAGCAAAAACACGCCCAGCAAGAAAGTGCCCCATTGACCTAGAAAGGTGTTAATACATAGGATGGCTGTAAGCCGGATGTGGTAGCAACTCCACCCCATCAAATTCTTTCAGTTTCTGGGAAGTTCTTTGGGCAGTATGGAGCCTAGCATTATCTTGATAGAATAGCAGCCGATTTCTGTTGATTAGTAAATATCTTTGTCTTAACACTACATACATTGATTCAATTGCTCCCAGTATATTTCAGAGCTTAATGTATAATAAACCTTCTGGTATCAATTCAAAGTGGATAACACCTTCGTATTTCCATCAAACACACAGGATTATCTTTGCTTCAAAGCTTTTGCGCTTCACTACAAGTTCTACAGATTGGCCATCGATTTGATTTGTTTGGGTTACGAAAGTAGATCCACTTCTCGTTACACAATTACAATTCGTTGATAGAAATGGAGATCCTATGGATTGGTGAGGTGTTGATTACAGATTTGCATTCGTCGCTGTGCCTATTCTGCATTTAATTCATAAGGCACTTCTGTGCATCGTCTGTTCACCTTCCCTCGTGTTTGAAGACAACAACCTATGGTCCACCGCGAAAGGCCGAGCTTCTGTGAGAATTGGCACACACTGGAGGTTGGAGTGGCCTCAATTCTTTGGCAAAGAACTTTTTGGTCTTCTGGAACCTCGTTCCTCTCGAAGATCTATTTGACCAGTAAGGACGCAAAATTGCCAAAATCTCTTTATTTGTACTGGACATTTTGGGTCCACCAAAAGTACACACTGTATCAACAGAATCTCAAGATAAGTTATAACAATGATGTTTAATATAGCATTAGTAATAACAGCTATTTTACTTTTATTTTTTACAGTTTTATAAATCCAAAAAAAAAAACAAACTCTTTTGTTCCACTCCATTGCATTAAATATTCCATCGTTAAAAATGTATTTAATATGGGTACACTATTTGCATGAAATTTGTCAGGTATTGAAGATATAAACAAGTTGTACCTATTATTTGAAAACTAGTTGGGTAAAAATAGAATAAATGAATGTATATAAAATTACCTTCAAGTGAAGTTGCAATTAACTTTTGTTTATCAATATTTGTTAATTTTGACATTAAAGTATGCTGCAATAGACGTATTACTAACCGATAGTTTAGCTTTAGTCATGATTAAATAACTTTTTGAATATTCAGTCTTAGCATTTTCTAGATAAAAAGCTTACGCATAGTAATTAATCAGTTTGTGAAGCTGAAAAGTGCTTTGAAGATGTAACAAACCTCACAAAAATGTTATTATGCTTTTATTAAAATGCCATAAATTCTCTGTAATAATCTAATTTCGCACATTTTATCTGTTTTCTCTGACAGCTTAAAATAGGAAAATACTCTCTTTAATGGAATTTTATATTCGTACATTCCAATTTATTCATTTTTGAACTTCGCTATATTTATACTAATATTCGCCTTATGAAGATCATTTTTTAAATAAAACGTATGTTAATTATTATAAAGAAACATTTTAATATTTTAGCTTTCGCCGAACTGGAATGTTACAATTGCCAAGGCAACACATGTGATTATGACAAGAAAGAGAATAAAGTAACCTGTGGCAAAAGTGGAACCGGAGGTGACCCCGCTTGCTTGAAATCCGTTTATAAAGGTAAGTTGGTTCAAAATGATCATCAATTCCCTATAAACGTAATCTGTTGTAATAAGGTACAGGAGCAATTTTTCAAGTTTGTAGTATGAAAGACTCTTTAATTAAATCAAAATCTTTCTTAACCCAATTGCGTTACCAAAAGAATTATGAAAATTGTGATTCTGTAAATGATCACCAAATTGCCCGTGACGTCATAATATTTCTGGCAGGAAGCCTAACCTCAAAATAATCTTGTGTAAAGAAAACGAGGTGACGCTTAGCACCTTATGGAATATGGAAAGTAAAAAGCATAAAAGCTATTCTAAATATTATATTGTACTACTTTTCCAATCAACTTCCGTTAAAGTGACAGAAAAAATATTCGTATTGTTGCCATCTGCGGAAAAATATAAAGAAATGAAAGATCTGGTGCGTAATGAACGTAATTTATTTAAAAATGCAAGAGTATTTGTAAAGATCATTTTGATGTGAATACACGGTAAACACAATTATTGACACCGTTAAAGAACTTATTGTGGAAAAATAGTATTTTTGGACTTAATAATGTTAAATGCAATCGCGAATCCGTTGGGCAGTTTTGGGTCAAAAATATGGACTATAAGAATGAAACAATTGAAGTTATTTTCCAAAGCACCGAGAATCTTAGTAATTGACCTCTCAGTCCTGATGTTTGGCTCGTATTTGCCAGTTAGTAACATTTTAAGGCTTTAATAGCTTTCTGCAAATCATGTTCGTTACATACTTTCGTGTACAATTTCCTCATGCTGTCTTTAGGCATGATGTACAAACTGTTGTATTTCATTGTGGAAAAAGGAAATAGGTATACAATTTTCTTTTAATTTGGTCTATTACTTAGTTATTTAACCGTTATAAACGGTTACATGTGCTCATGTTAGTAACTCCTTGAATGCTCTGAAAAGTGAAATATTAGAGTACATGCCAAGAACTAGCAACAAGAATACTATTTGGATTCTTGGTCATTTGTATATCCTGCCAATAACTGAATTTGGGAGAAAGTTCATATACCAGCTATTGTCATAACTGGAAATTTCGTTAATATACAGGGTCTCACCGTGAACTGCATCGATGGATATATGAAAGAGTATACATTGGAAAATTTTGAAAACTTGGTAATATACTGTAGCCCACATGTACTATTAAACTAAAATATTTTTAATAATCTAACACTTCCGGCTATACCGGAAATAGCTGTCAACTTTGTTATTTTAAACGGAACACCTATTTATAAAATTCTTAAATCAATTTTAAGGTTTGTTTGATGAAACAACTATCTTGCTATTTCTAACCATATTTGAGATATTTGCAATTTTTGAAAATTTTTGACAGATGGCCGAATACATGTGAACTGTGAACGTGTTTAACTTGGAAAATTGAAATTTTGTAGAACTGTTGACCGTATAGGACATTATTATAATCCGAATAAATTTGTCGAAAACATTATACATCCTGTCCGACAATTACGATTAAAATTTCAAATGGAAAATCTTAATTTTTTAAATACAAGCAATTTATCAAATTGCTCTTACAAAAATACAAAAAAATGTCATATTAATTACACATCTAAAATTGATACTTTTCAAGATATTTAAGAAATTGTGTATTGTAGCACATGGTGTGTAACATACTCGATTCTTTATTGTGCCCCATATAAAAAAATCCAAGACTGATAAATCCAGGGACCGGGGTGGTTACCAAAAGGTCCATCGTTAGCTATACAGTGATCATTAAAGTAACCTAAACTTGCGGACTCGCATAGGCGTCGGTATTACGAGTTAATATAAGAAAACGAAAAATTCATAAATAAACCAAACCGGTAGAGAAGCAGGCATGTAGTGTCGACCTTGAATATAAATCATGTTAAACCGCGCTGAAAGAGATTTCGTTTTAGTACCGGTTGAGCTGTTGCAGAGATTAGTCGAACGGTCAAGGTTATGTACTTACGTGTCGCTTTTGAGAATATAGCTGGTGTTTTTTGTGTGTTGTAGTATTATACCAAGTACATAATTAGTGTATCGTTTCATATAGAACTAATATTTACATACCTAAGAAAACAATGCCTCGTAATAGATTTGCTACTAATGTACATAAGTATGTGTCACTTTTTCCCCATTTAAAATATGACGGTAGCGCAGTTTTTTGCTTAATATGCAATGTTCGTTTAGCTGCATTGGATAGAACTGATTGCCAGAGGCATGTCAATGGTATTAAGCATATGAGAAATGCAAGAACTGAAATACCTTTTACACTATTCCTCATACATTTATTAATTATGTTTACCTCTTGTAATCTTCCGTTGTCGTTGGTGAGAAAAGCAGCTTTTAAAACGTTTTGGCGACAATACGTTCCAAAGTACCCATTACCCTCACAAACACAATTACAGAATCATTTGCCGCGAATGAAAGAGATGCTAGAAAATGTGTGTAAACGTGATTTGTGTTCCAAAAAAATATGGATTACTGTGGCTGGGACGACCGATATAAAGAAAAACAGTATTGTGAATGTAATAGCTCGCGTTTTATCTAGCGAGAACACATCTCGATATTTGTTAGCTTGCAAACGTGTTCAACAATGTACCGCGGAAAATATTCAAAAAGTGATAATGAACGTTTTGAAAAAATTTAAAATTACCCAAGATCAAGTTGTGATGATTGTGACAGATAGTGCAGCAACGATGTTAAGTGTTGGGCGATCCTTAAAACATATATTTCCTAACTTAATACATATAACCTGCGTGCTGCATGCTTTGCATTTAGTTGGTGAAGTTGTTCGACAACATTACGGAAACGTTGATCGGAAGTACTAAAGCAGTGTTTCGTAAAACTCCTAAACGTTTAAAAGAATTTCGTAAATTTTGTCCAGGTATTCCAGAACCTCCTGAACCAATTTTAACGCGATGGGGTACTTGGCTAACAGCAGCTTCTTACTATTTGATCCATTTTCAACAAATTCAATCAGTTATAATGCGATTTAATCGGAATGAATCCAAAGCAATTAGAGAAAGTCAAAGAGAATTTCAAATTCCTCAACTTTTAGAAGATTTAACAACAATATGTACCAATTATGCAGTATTACTAAATGCCATCAGAAAACTACAATGTACTGAATTGTCATTGCGGGAATCATTAGACATAGTGGAGAGTGTAAAAAATAAATTACACACATTAAATGATACGCCAGGATTATGCGCTAGTCAAAAGTTGGCAGATGTTTTAACGAAAAATCCCGATTTTAATACTTTAGAGGCCGTTTATAATAAGTGTAAGAATAGTGAACTTTTAAGTGATTTTGAAAAGCAGTTTCTACATGCAAATGTAACTTCCTTAGATGTGGAGAGATCGTTTTCTATGTATAAGAATATTTTTTCTTGTTGACGCACAAGGTTCACATCCTGATGCCTCTAATTTGTTGAATAATTAGCAAGTAAGTTTATTTATGAATTTTTCGTATTCTTATATTAACCCGTAATACCGACGCCTATGCGAGTCGGCAAGTTTTGGTTACTCTAGTGATCATAAAATACTTCTTGCAAAAAATTTCTAACCAAATAACCGTTGTGAGGAGATGCGCCGTCATGTTGGTAAAAGATTTGTCTGAGCTCGCCCAGCGGCAAGTTTTTTAAATAGGTATTTTGAAAATTTTGTAAAATATTCAAGTAACCATCAGTTACAATGAAAAACGTGCATATTTTACAATTAATAAATCATTTATTTGATATTTACTGGTTCAATTTTCTCCTTAGAAATAAAGTGCCACCACACCATTATTTCTTACTGTGCAAAAAACGTTGAATTGCCAGCTGTCCTTAGAAAAAGGAATTTAATAGTACATGTGGGTTATACTATATTACCAAGTTTTCAGAATTTTCCAATGTGTACTCTTTCATATATCGATCGATGCAGTTCCTGATAAGACGCCTATATACATACATACATATGTTAGGTTAATATGACTTCAAAATATTCAAATTTTAATCTTTGTGTATATTTCGTAATAATACACAATGTATAACGCAATAAGTAAATAATTTAGGAAAACTCAGATTCCAACTCCAGCAAATTAATATCTTAAAGTTATCGCATAATAAACAGAATGAAATATCTTTACTGATATATTTTCCAAAGTTGAATGCATCAGAAAAGAAAAACAAAATAACATACAGGCATCGAACTTGACCCACAAGCACGATATTCTTATCCCTGCGAGATTAAGAATTTAAATATAGAAACACATTCTTTGGCTATAGTATCTCAGATTCACCTTTCTTGACGACGGCTGATTAATTAAAGACTCTACACAAGCATTGAACGAATTGAAGTATGAGTATGTAAATGATAAACATTCGCAATATTAAATTTCGCATATTTAGAAGTAAAACGATGTTTACAAAATTTATTGGTATACGTCTTATTAAAGATTTTAGACAAATTCGACAAATCTATAAATAAATTGTTGATAATGTTGTTTTTTCTTTTAGTAGGTTTACATTTTTAACCTGTAATTATTTGAAGTATCCTAGGTTCAATAATCTATTAAAACTTGCAAACATTAACGCTGACAATGATATGGTATTTCCCACCATACCTCATTACATTTCCTCCATATGACACATGCTTTTCCGGTCATGTTTTTCTATCCAAAAAATATGTCTATTACTTAAGCTGGGCACGTTCAATAATAGTAATTTCCGGATATTTATTGGCAGGCTACTATCTTTTCTCTTATTAATAATATTAGAACACTTACATACATATGCAAACATCAATGGATAGAAAATAAAATTCTATATACCTATACAACATTTTTATATTTAGCGTTTCTAAAATGGAAAACAAAAGAGTTAGGTACTGTGTATAATGCACTGTGTTCATAAAGCATGGAATAAATTCATTATTTCCCTTATATTTTGCAAAAATCCTCCAACACATTTTTGAATGTGACGTCATCAATGTTTTTTTTATGGTACATCCTATATAATGTGATTGATTTGTCATGTCCGCGGTTGTATTTGTGTTATTATTAATGAGTAGAGTAACCAAAACTTGCGAACTCGCATAGGCGTCGGTATTACGGGTTAATATAAGAATACGAAAAATTCATAAATAAACTAAACCGGTAGAGAAGCAGGCATGTAGTGTCGACCTTGAATATAAATCATGTTAAACCGCGCTGAGAGAGATTTCGTTTTAGTACCGTTTGAGCTGTTGCAGAGATTAGTCGAACGGTCAAGGTTATGTACTTACGTGTCGCTTTTGAAAGTATAGCTGGTGTTTTTTGTGTGTTGTAGTATTATACCAAGTACATAATTAGTGTATCGTTTCATATAGAACTAATATTTACATACCTAAGGAAACAATGCCTCGTAATAGATTTGCTACTAATGTATATAAGTATGTGTCACTTTTTCCCCATTTAAAATATGACGGTAGTGCAGTTTTTTTGCTTAATATGCAATGTTCGTTTGGCTGCATTGGACAGAACTGATTGCCAGAGGCATGTCAATGGTATTAAGCATATGAGAAATGCAAGAACTGAAATATCTTAAACACTATTCCTCATACAATTATTAATTATGTTTACCTCTTGTAATCTTCCATTGTCGTTGGTGAGAAAAGCAGCTTTTAAAACGTTTTGGCGACAATACGTTCCAAAGTACCCATTACCCTCACAAACACAATTACAGAATCATTTGCCGCGAATGAAAGAGATGCTAGAAAATGTGTGTAAACGTGATTTGTGTTCCAAAAAAATATGAATTACCGTGGATGAGACGACCGGTATAAAGAAAAACAGTATTGTGAATGTATAGCTCGCGTTTTATCTAGCGAGAACACAGCATCTCGATATTTGTTAGCTTGCAAACGTGTTCAACAATGTACCGCGGAAAATATTCAAAAAGTGATAATGAACGCTTTGAAAAAATGTAAAATTGCCCAAGATCAAGTTGTGATGATTGTGACAGATAGTGCAGCAACGATGTTAAGTGTTGGGCGATGCTTAAAACATATATTTCCTAACTTAATACATATAACCTGCGTGCTGCATGCTTTGCATTTAGTTGGTGAAGTTGTTCGACAACATTACGGAAACGTTGATCGGATGATTGGAAGTACTAAAGCAGTGTTTCGTAAATCTCCTAAACGTTTAAAAGAATTTCGTGAATTTTGTCCAGGTATTCCAGAACCTCCTGAACCAATTTTAACGCGATGGGGTACTTGGCTAACAGCAGCTTCTTACTATTTGATTCATTTTCAACAAATTCAATCAGTTATAATGCGATTTAATCGGAATGAATCCCAAGCAATTAGAAAGTCAAAGAGAATTTCAAATTCCTCAACTTTTAGAAGATTTAACAACAATATGTACCAATTATACAGTATTACTAGATGCCATCAGAAAACTACAATGTTCTGAATTGTCATTGCAGGAATCATTAGACATAGTGGAGAGTGTAAAAAATAAATTACACACATTAAATGATACGCCAGGATTATGCGCTAGTCAAAAGTTGGCAAATGTTTTAAGGAAAAATCCCGATTTTAATACTTTAGAGGCCGTTTATAAAAGTGTAAGAATAGTGAACTTTTAAGTGATTTTGAAAAACAGTTTCTACATGCAAATGTAACTTCCTTAGATGTGAAGAGATCGTTTTCTATGTATAAGAATATTTTTTCTTGTCGACGCACAAGGTTTAAAGAAGTATCTGTGAAAACATATGCAATGATGCAAGTTTACAGTAGTTCACATCCTGATGCCTCTAATTTGTTGAATAATTAGCAAGTAAGTTTATTTATGAATTTTTCGTATTCGTATATTAACCCGTAATACCGACGCCTATGCGAGTCCGCAAGTTTTGGTTACCTTATTAATGAGATAAAATTTTTGTGGATTAAAAATATTCAACACTTAATAACGCTTAATAACAGAAAAACGAAAGAAGTAAAAACAAAAGGGTATCTTAGAGTACTTCGGTTTTTTTTCATGTAATTGTACCCTTATTTTTTAATATTCTCAAAGAGCTTGAAATTCTCTTTACAGTGATATCTAAGTCATCATTTATTTTAAAGTTAAAGTCATTTTTGGATTCTTCGTTAATAAGCGATACCACAATGTATCACACTTATGATCTATATTTGATAATTTTGAAAATATAGGCATTCCAAAATCAGTCCCTTTAAAATACGTTTATAATAACTTATTCTCAATTTTATTATTGAATAAAGCTCACACTTTTTGTTGTACTTGCATTCTCTCATCTTACCCAATTATTACTCCTATTGTAGGGATAGTGTAGACCACATTGTCACAGTGATACATTTTTGGTATGGCCGGCTAACGAAGAATCTAAAGAATCTAGGGTGTACGATTTAAATACGTTGACGATATCATACTCAAAAATGGGTGATGTTACACAACTAAGTATGTATAATACATGATAAAATGCACAATTGAAAATAGAAATCGATCAAGCATGTTTTCAAAATATTTTGTTTACGAAATAATTAATTAATACTCCACACATTATGTTCATACATAGTATATAAAATAAGCTGCAGAGTACGTCAGAACATCACAAAAATAACTTTACGTAAGAAGTATTTTTTATATTTCCAAAAATACGCAAAATTAATAAAATATCTTTGGCCCATATTTCAATATCTCTATGAAGTAAATTGAAAAAAATTAAAATATCGGAATACAGTATATTGAAATTTTATCATCAGTGTTGGACTAACTTTTTAGATAATTGAAATTTTGGTATGTTGTGGAACTAGTACCATAGCCTAATTAGATCCTTTCTTTTGAAGATGTTTATATAAAGACAAAGATATAAGTAACCTAGGCAAATATGCGGTAACAGCCAGAGGTATGGCGAGCGCATAAAAGTTTACACATAAAATAGAAGGTAAGAAATAAATTAGAAAACGTGCTGAAACACTTACCGTTTTAAAAGTCTTCCGTGAAATCACAAACTGGGTAACATCTGTTAAATATTTGAATCATTAGATATGTTTCCACAGCTGTTTCAGTCAAGTGAGTACGACGTCCGGAATAAATGTTTTTTAATGTCGAAAACGACCGTTCGACATCTAGCGATGTTATATTTGCATATTTAAAATAATCTTTGAAACAACTTAATGCATCTTCACACGCACCTTCACAAATTTGTCTTAATATAAGAAAATCGGAGTCTTTCTCTAAAACACTTTCAAATTTTCGTATTACACACCAATTTGTTTCGCCTTCCACAGCGCATAACTGTGCGTGAACATCATTCACAATTTGAACAGAATCCACTAGCGACATCGAAACATTTTGTAATTTTACTATTCCCTCCGCTAGTCCGAAGTAATTGTTGTGAATAGTTTGTAAATCTCTTTTAACCTGACTATTTTGAAATATTTCCTGGCTTTTCTTGATTGCTGCAGCTTCTGTCGGATTGAATTTTAAAACTACCTTTACTTGATCAAAATATTTGTTGTAGTAAAACGTAGCCTGCAACAATGTTCCCCAACGTGTAACAGTCGACTGTGATGGTTCAGGTAAGTCAGGACACAGTTTGTGAAATAGTCGGGTACGTTTTGGGGACTTCAGAATACCTTTGTACTAGCAATCAATACATTTACTAGTGGAAAGCATGTAGGAATCGTTCGTGCCGCAAGATTTAGAGTATGGATTTTACACGTTACATGTAAGAAGTTACCACTGTGTTCTTTAAGAGATCGGCCCAAAGAACGCATGTTTGCGGCACCATCACTCATAAACATTAAAAGTTGCATAGTTGAAACTTCAAATTTGTTCAGTGGGTTCAACACCACCTTTAAAATCTCATCGGCAGTACAATTTATAACTCTTTTGGAAGCAAGTAAGAAAGAGTATGACGGTCGATGTGGTTCCATTGTACGTATGTTTAAAGAAGATGCAACCTCATCTATGGTAACTCGCCTATTTGCTGTAACCATCTCTCGAGGTTACTGAATGTTGTCGTCGGTGGTCGAGGTTGACGGCCGTCCAGCTCCCTCTTTTCGTGCGGCCACTTTGAAACATTTCGATCCACAAAAAAACGCTTTTACGAGATAAAGTACTGTCCCCGTATTATGACAAAAGTCTCCGGTAAATTTCAACACCTTTCACACCCTCTGACCACAAAAATCGGATCACTGCTCGTTGTTCCTCTTTGGTGCAAACTAATGGCGGAGCTGACATGCTTATGCTGTTGTAACTAGCAGACAAATGACCCGATCATGATGAAATTTCGCACACATGACCACCGAGACGTCAACTCAACGCATGCGCAAGCGGCCGCCAGTACGATAACCTTCAAAGCTTGTTATGGTGAAAGTGTAGATAATATTTGACTTACCCTTGTATTTAGTTTTCTTTTGGTTTATTATTAACCCATACTCGCTGGCTGTTTTCTCTAATTTTTTAAACATTTTATCTAATTCCTTTCGTCTTCTTGTTACTAACACCATGTCATCAGCAGAAGCTATACACTGCTGTTTGTTGTTCATAATTGGACCATTTCTTTGTACTTCACATCCTTAGAATGCTTTCGAGTACAAAGTTAAATAGGATCGTAAATAGGGGATCCTCCTGTTTTAATCCCTTTTCAACCTCACATCGTTTGGATATAAATCCTTCTATAGCCACTTGTGTTATGAAGTGTAACTTTTATTAAATTACAATCTTTGGTGGTGTATCCATACATTGCTTGGTACAGTTTATTTCTAATGATCGAGTCTACTGTGTTATAATATACATCGTATGTCAAACAACACGAAGTATCGGCACACTCCTCACCACACAAAATGTTAATTAATGATTTTGGAACAGCTGTTTCAAGGGCTCCTGGGCAACCTCATTATTAACCGAATGACCGAATAAATATCGTATGTGCTATAAATTTTAACTATTCTTCATCAAGTGTCTAATGGAGGAAATGAAAGAGAGCCAAGGCAAATTGAGTTAGTATTCGAAGCCATTCTCTATATACTCATTACCTGTTTATTGCCATTATTTTTATTTACAATTCTTGCCAGGAATCTTATTTCATTAATTTAATTTTAAACATTTTTATAGAAAAAAACAATTTATATAAAATTCTGGTTTTATTTATGTACTTATACATCTTTTTTTCAGATAAGAGCGGTGTAGTGACTATCGTAAGGAAATGCGTCCTACTAGATCCGAAAAAAGCCTTCCAGTGCACCATACCGCAGGGTGCCACGGAAGAATCTTGTGATACGTGCAAAGAGCCCTTATGCAACGGAGTCGATGGTCGCAAATTTAATGTCTACAACTTGTTGATGGCAACGACAGTTTCCATCTTCCTCGTCAAATTCTTCTCGTAACCAGCTTTGGCGGTTCAGTTTTTGTATTGAAATGTCTACTCTAATATGTTCTCTCTTCGAACATCTTTGTTAATAGTTAAATAATATGAATAATACATTATTGTTAATTTGTAGTTATTGCCTATTGTGTAAATTATGGAATCTAATAATAAATTTACCAAAAATTAACAATATTTGCTTTTGTTGAAAATGTGCGCGAAGAATATTACAATGGTCAATCTTAACCAACAAAAAACTAATTACAGACCGTGGCCATCGAATTAAGACTACATACTTAAAAATATGATTTTGGGGTAAGATTTAAAAAAATTACAGTTGGTAATGTTAGCAATATTATTATTTAATTACATATAACATGCAAGTAAGTATAATTTGAACATATATTTACTATTTGCTTGTTCCTCCGCTATGTTTTATTTCCTCAATCCTTTTTGACATGCTGCCAATGCAGCTTCTTATTGTTTTTTTTTTTAAATTTCGTCGCTATTATGCCATGCATCTTCAATATGTTGTTGTAATTCTTTCTTTGTAGTTGACCTACGTGTACTTACGATGTTTTTAATGACATTCCACGCATTTCAATTGGGTTTATTTCTAGTGAATTGCCTGGCCAAGGTAGTACACGCAGATTTTTAGATTCAAGGTATCGCATTACACTTTTTGCCTTATGATACGGTATTGTCTTGCATGAAAGTATATGGTCACTACTAGGTTATATCTGTCGTTTCAGCCTATTTCCTCTTCGGAGTAACGGTTTTCGACAAGCCACTCGCCCATGCAACCCAGCCTCTTTCAGCCGACGTTTCACAGTACTCACAGAAACTTTGGAATCTCGCTCATTATTGCACTCTGCAGCGATTTCTGATGCTGTTCTTCTATTGCGCTTACTAATTATTTTTATTCGTAAATCTTCCGCAGGAGTCGTTTTTCTTGACGGTCTTGGCCGATTACGATTTTGCACGTCACCGGTTGTCTTAAATCGAATTATAGTATCATGTACTGTAGATTTTTTTTATTTTTAATTTATCCTCAATCCGTCTTTCTGCGTACCCTTCCTTATGCAAGGTAATAACAGATCGTTTTGAAACAGCTAGGCTTTCCACGGGGCATTTTAAGCAGTCAAACCGAAATTATTTTATTTTTCACTTGCACAACCACAGATACTTTCACAATAACAAGCTCTTCAGAACTACTGCGTTTACAAATATTATAATACTTTATAAAGGGTATATGAATACTTCCAGGTAACACGAGTGAATCAGCTAACCCTCCTAGGGATTATTATAAAGCTTTATTGTCACTGTAATTATTGGGAATTTCCAACAATTATATATTTTATGATAACGGTCTTATAATAAACAAATACTACCTGGAAATTGGTAAAAGGCTTCCAGAAAAGGTTAGTTTTAATAATTCCTCACAGAAATGTATTAGCTACACCACCGGCACAAATAAGTACGACACTGATTTTAATAGAAAATTACTTTAATAATTTTGAAATATTTAACAATAATTTAACTACGCTACTTCGTCGTCATTTTTCAGCTCACTCCCTTCTACCTTTTCCAACTCCCCTTTTTATATCATTTTCTACAAATGTATATTATATAATTTTAATTTTTTTTCCTAAACAGTTAATATAATTTGTCAGCTTGCCCGAACTTCCATGAACGGCACTGTACATACATTCCCCAACAGAAACACATATATGTACGAATACTACGATGCATATTTTAAAATCTTATACTAGTTAGCCGCCTTCCAATTTCATACCTTGCATACGATAGGCAACATATTGTGCACGTTCGAAGCTAGTTGAGTTTCATTTAATTATGGGCAACCTGTGCATTTACGTAATTTTTCCCTTATTTAGCAAAAAATAAATAAGTAAAAATAACGTTGTTACGTGGGTAAAAATAAAATGAGCAATTAAAAATAACCTCGTTAAAAACAATATTTATTATTAGCGTTATGTTAACACAAATATCACAACTGCTACAAGGTACATATCGTATTTGTAATACAATACGTAGTATAATAATTATTGGTTTTTGCTTGGTACATCAATATGAAAAAAGGTCCAACGAAATATAAATAATAAATCTTATGTAAAAGATCGTACAATAACTATGTATATATGTATTATATATTTTAATATCAAAAAGATTGAAGAACTGGTGCGTATATATTTTCAAATAATTATTATAATCATTATTATAGTTCCAATGAGGTATTTTTGTGTAAATATATCAAATATACATGTAAATTCATAAAGAGCTTTTACGTAGAAAAATATATTTTCCTATGACATGCTCATAGGCTAAGATGCTTTGTTTTAATAATTTATATAGCTTCATTAAATAAATATATCTATATTTTTAAAGGCTTAGATAACTGCAGTCAGTGGCGGTCCGCGACTTTTTCACGAGGGGATCGCGATTGAAAAAAATAGATAAAATCTTAGTACCTTTTAATTGAAAATAATCCTTGAAGGTTTACTTCACTATTATCTTTTATAAAAACATTACAATGTTTATTAATAGACATCATTGCTAAAGCATTTAAATGATCATTTTGCGTCATATTGAGTAAAAAGGTTTTAATTTTTTTTAACGTGGAAAAACAGATTTTCCAGTTTCATATGCGTTGTTACAATTATGCATTAGGAGCTTTATAGTTTCTATAAACGTTTCAGCCAGGTTATTATTAATAATAAATTACCCCAAAAATATTTCTAAAATCCGGTCGTAAATAAATAACTCTAAATTCTTTAATTAACCGAGACTTGCATAAATGTGGATAGGATAACGTTACAGCATCCAAAATGGATGCTGGAAAAGCAGTTGCGAGTTTTTGAAATACGTCATTGCTAAAAAGTTCGCACGATAATAAAACCTATTATCATTACGTCGCAAACCTTTCCTGAATAATTTCGGTTTAATTTCTAATATTCGAAATAGGTTTTTCAAAATGTATGTCTTTTTAGAGTTTATTCCCGGACTGTACTTGATTATAAGGTACGTCGACATGTGGAAGAATTTTATAGAGAAACCATGTCTAAGGGCAGAAACTTCATTTGCAGTAGAACTTTTAATATATTTTTCTCAAACACATCGATTAATTGCTCTCGTCATATACGGATTTAGGTAATTTTTGTTTATCAATCTTTTGTAATACATCACACCGATTAAAAGAATTTGAAAAAAGCAGGAATTGCTGACAGATTATTAAAAAACACGACGCAGTTTGGTATCTCGCGATTGTTGAAAGACTGCATTTTGCATCGAGAGGCTAAGTTGGTGAGCATAGATAACAGTGAATATATGCGCAAGGATATTTATTTTTAATGTATAGCTGAATGCCTCCCATGGAGCAGCTCATGACATTTGCATCTGCGCGATTAATTTTTGAGGTGCTTGCAAAATTAAAGTTTGGATTCCTTCTTTAATACACTCTGTTATTCCGTTTGTCGATTTTTCCTTAATTCGTTTAAATCCCCAAAAGTTCTCATAAATCCTGCCATTAAAGATATTACAAATAAAGCGTACTATAAATAAAGAGTGTATGTGTCACGACCGACAGAAGTGAAATTTCGAAATTAATACCCTAGGGTAAAAAATAAAAACTGATGCAATAAAAACTTTTTTCGTCTTTGGTCATAATTTTTGTTTTGCCGAATAAAGCAAACGTCGTAGAGGCATTAATGTAACCATGCGATTCTTCATATTCCTTTATTTTAGCGGTTAAATGATGTAGATCTTTCACGCCAGTTCTAGCCCAATTTAATTCTGATGATGCAGACGCAGTATTATACAACACACGGAAAACATAAAAGATTTGAAACTTAACATCCACATATCTAATTCCTCTTTTTATAAATTTCCATGGAAAAACGTCATGCGAACGTTCATTTTGGTTCTTCTTTCCACGTTACCCTTGCCCCAACAACAAAGCGGCCAAAATATTTAATTTCAACTTATTGTATGAGGTATAATTCACTTCGAAATATTGACCATTTCTTGAATTCAATTGAAGTTTTAAACGTTATATCAATGGGGTCTGGGGGGAGGTTGCAGCCTTATGAAGCTACTGTCTGCAGTCTATAAAAAATCTGCGATAGCTCTATTTTTACTACTAAGCAGTGGCGTCTCATAAGTATTATCTTTAGGAAGTTCTCAGTGTTTAATGAAATGTTATTAATATAAACTAATGTCGAATTTTGCTCATATTGTGATGAGATATCGTCAGTCATATGATAAAACCTTCCATCTTCTTAGAACCAATATTTATAGGGAAAAAAATAAGTCTGAACAACTATTTTAAGGAGTTAGGATGTATTCCAACTCGTTTGTTTTATGTTAAAATTTCATGAAACATTATTTCTTAGAAATTTTTAGTAGATAGAATGAGGTTTTGTCACTTCACTGACAAAATATTATGTAAATATAAATAACATGTTTAGTGAAATGGAATCAAATAAGATTTTTGTGCAAGATTCGAGCACTTTCAGTCTCCTTGAGAATCCGTCACTGCTATTAAACCTTACTAAATAGTATACATATCTTCTTCTGAAGATGGAAGTAGGTATATATATATAAGGATATAGTATAGAAAACGAAACTCACTATCCTCATCTTTTTGTTATTAACATATAATTGTTCTACATATGTATAGGTAACTAGCAAAATCTTATATTATAAAGTACATACATGGAAATTTAAAGAAAATACAACAAGCATGCCGTCACAAATCCAAGCAACGTAAACGCTTTAAGACCGGTTGCTGAATTACATTTATCCGTATCGCAAGTGAAGCAGTCGATACTGGCGATATTGTCGTCATCCACTGCAAATTGCAAAGCCTTCGCGATAGCTTGGCAGTTGTTGATTAACCCGGTGCTAACTCCGCAGTCTCGTTTGACGTATTCATCGCCGTTTTTAGCTGCAAAAAAGGATAGAATAAGATCATCTGGTATCAAATAAAAATAGCAATAAATACGCAGACGTAGTTAAATGTTAGAAGTCGTATACACATGTGTCTATATTATAATTTTATCGAATTAATAAATATAAATAACATTTAAATCGTTATTTATATTTATTAATTTATAATTAATTTCATATGCAGTTACTCCCATAAGTATTTGGACAGGGTAAAAAAAAACATCGGTATTATTTTATTTAAGTGTATTTCGATATTTTTTTGCTCAAATAATGTAGATATGATATACGATTAGACTAATCTTCAGAAAATATAAATTAAAAGCTGAAATTCTTGTAAACTACATACATAAAAAAAAAATCAAAACACAAATTGCACATATTCATATACTCAAAAGGTACAGTCCCTGGCCATATTACTTGAAACATGTTATAAATCAACCCTTTTATTACCTGGAAATTCCCATCCTATTATAGTGATATTTTTTTGCTTTGAATCCGATCGTTTATAGGGGAACTAGATCATTGTATCAATAAATAAAAATACCAGAGAAATGATATTTAGAAGAGTAAAGTACGTATATGTAAATATTTCAGCTTACATTTAGCGAGTTCACAGTTTAGAAAATGCATCGATATTTTTAAAAATATTTCGTCATAACCGTATAAAAGCTAAGTTGTGGAGTATCGTTAAGTGTTTTGTGTTGATATATCGTTATTGCAAAAGTAAAATTATTCTATCTCTCTTAATAATAATTATTTGGAATTTGAAGAAAATTGAAATATTTGCGGTTTTTTGTAGAAAATGCCCGGGAAAGATTTAACAAGTGAACAAAAAGCCGCTATACAAGCTCAAACATTCACAACGAAAAATTGCAAAATTACAGAAAGTATCTCCTGCTTCTGTATCGCGTTTAGCTGGAAACTTAAACGAAGGAGCTAGCACATCGACACAAAGACGGGCAAAGTGCGGTCGGAAAAGAAAAACTTCGAAGAGATCTGACCGTGAAATTGTTCATCAGGGTTTGAGCAATAGATTTGTTACAATTAAAATTTACAAGAGAGAGGAATAGAGATTTCGAGCAGAACTGTCAGGCGCCGATTGCGCGAAAATCGCCTAATTGGCCGAAGACCTGTAAAAAAGCCGCGTCTAACAGAAAAAATGAAATCTGCTCGTCTCAACTTTGCAAGAGAATATCGACATTTCACCGACGAGAATTGGAAAAAGGTGAATAACTTAAAAACATGATTTTTACTGAATTAATGTTTACATTATTTAATAGGTTTTCTTTAGTGTCGAGTGCTCGCTTTGTGTGTTAGTGCAGCGAGCACAATTTGTTCGTAGACGAGCTGGCGAACGTCTCACAGAGTCCACGGTTCTTCGAACTGTAAAACACCCTCCGCAGGTAATGATTTGGGGAGTGATTAGTGGAGACGGACCCGGCCCTTTGTATTTTGTAGAAGGTACAATGCGTCAAGAGCAGTACATAAATGTGTTAAAAACACGTTATTACCATATTTTAAGCCAGGACATCGCATACCGACAGGGCGTATATTTATGCAAGATAATGCTCCTTGCCATGTGGCAAAAAAGGTTAAGAAATTCTTTGAAGACAATACCTCTTTTACGTCGACCCGGAAATTCGCCGGACCTCAATCCCATCGAGAACGTATGGAATCGACTAAAAAGTAAGGAATATGAAAGAGAAAACCCTACAAAGGAAATATTAATGAAGAATATAAAGGATGTATGGGAAAATGATGAAGATATAAAAGAGACAATCATATCTTGCATTGGAAGTATGCCCCGAAGAATTAAGGGTGTTATTAAAAATCATGGTTAATGAACTAAATATTAATTACTTATTTAATATTTACATATGTTACATATTTTTACAATATATTTTATAAATAAAAAATATAATACATGTATAGTTTATATTTTATTATGAAGAAGCTACAAAATATTGAGTGTTTCAAGTAATTTGGCCAGGGACTGTATTTGGACAAAATACGGGGACACAATGAATAAGAAGTAAATTTGTTCATAATACCATCTATTACATGTAACGAACCTACACCATTCGCTGCCATACACCCCCATGTTTCACTGTGGCACGAAGATTTTCTTTGTTTAGCGCTGTACACGGTTGTCGCCACACTTTTACTTGACCATCGCTCCCAAAAAGATTTATTTTTGTTTCGTCCGAGAAAATGATACAGTTCCAGAAGTCAAGAGGGTATTTTACATATTCCTCTGCGAACTTTAAACGCTTTTGACGATTTACCTTACTGACATAGGGTTTCTTCCTAGCAACTCGTCCATGGAAATGATTTCCCCTTCCTGTGCAGGTTCATTATTATTTCGCGCTCTGAAACAGTAGTTTCTTTATCTTTCATTTTGAAACACTGTTGTTGTTTCAGAGACTGCAGAACTACTGATATGAGCAGAGATACTTACAGTAAACGTGGGAATACCCACCTAATGCGAGTGTAGGAGATTTACCGCATATTCTGTTATGAACTAATACTCTGTCCAAATACTTATGAGCGCTCGCCACTGCTATTATCTTTTTCTATCGTTTTTCCAGGGCACATGCAATGATTTCTAAAATATTTGATACGCGTTTCCTAAAGAGTAAAATATAATCTACAATTATTATAATTCAAGATAATTATGTGAAACCATATAATTTTTACATAAACAATTGAGTGTATACAGAGCTTGTCCAAATATGGGAGTAACTGTAAGTGCATTTAGGAAAATCGTGTGGTAATAAACAATATTATTATACGGACTAACAAATACAGAAAGAATAACTACAACAATTAAAACACATCGCAATGTCCAATAAAGCTATTAAAAATTTGTAGAAAAATAGGATCTCGTTCTGAGAAGAGGTTTTGAGATAAAAGATTACATACAAAATACACGCAGAGAAATGGTTTCTTGCATCAAGAAAATAGATTTTCTTGGAAAAATCAGTCTCTCTTCAAGAAAATATTTTTATTTCAGGACTATCAAAATGTACAATATAAGAAAATAATTTTCTTGACATTTTATTTGGATTAAGTAAACATTTTCTTAGGGTTAGAAAATCAAGAAAATCCAAGACAGAAAAATGCTTCTTCCAAGTAAATCATTGCATTATTCTTTCCTTTCTGAAAGTACTTTTTCCAACTTACGTGGTTTAGTGACAATACATTATACAAAACATGAGAAATTTTGTTGAAATTAATACTCTCACTTTTCGGTTTGATTTTTATTACTGGAGATCAACTAAGACAACGTGGGGGTGTAGTTACCTCAAGTTACCTTACATCGTTTACGGATTTTGGGAAATAGCATTTTTCGGTAATTGTAATTTTGTGAAAAATTGCAGAGCTTAATGATAGAAACAGTAGTTCATGTATGTTTTTGAACAGAGGTAAGTATGTTAAACTAAAGATTTACCTTTTGCAACGATTTTGTTGCAGTTGTTCGGTATCAATCCACCAATAAATCCGGCCTCTGCTGTGCAGTCCTTAACGTTTTGGGTGAATGACAGCAGTCCAATGTCACATGCAACGTTTTTACTGCTATCGCAGTGGTAGCATTTCAACGCAAAAACTGTAAATAAGAATAAAATAAATTAGTAGTATGCAATACAATTTTGTTTTCTATAATGATAATGAGATTTATTAATCCTTAATTATATTTCAATTTGGTAAACCAATGCTTTAAATCTACTAATCACCTTACCAGAAATAAGAGCTTTTATACGTATGTAATATTAATATTAAACATAATTTTTTGTTAGTAATTTTTTGAACTAGCCTTTTTTGTTGAGATCCTATGTATTGATTACAATTTTCATTTTTAATGCTTATTTCAGTCACTCCCAGGGCTACTGCACCTTCTAAATATTTGTGGAAGCTGGTCTGCTGTTCTTTTACGCATGTTTGAATGTATTTAGCAGTACTTAATGGGAGCATTAGAATATAAAAACCTTTGTTATTGTGGATAAAAGACGAACATCAAACAAACATTTAAAAATGTGAAAAGATCCTTAAAACGTTATATTTTTGATATCTTTACGCATTTTCGAAATGTAATCGAATATAATTTGGAGTAAGCATTTATCAGCAAAGTAAATCCTCAAAAGTAATAGTTAGTGTCGCTTATTTTGTCTGATAATTCATTTACATTTCTACTATCTGTTCAATCACATAATACAATTTTTCAAACAACAACTTTGCACGAAGATGCTGGTATTGCAATATATTCTTTTGCATTCGATTTGGTTGTATACGTCACGTTGTAGGTTGTTAAAAAATACAAGTGAAGATCATATACTTATAATTCCTATAGAATGTGGTCTCGTTATTTTTTATATATCTTACTAGATAAAACCTATCTACAATTGTAACTATAAGAAACATAGCCATCGTTATTTAAAGTATTATTTTTACAAGGTTTGAATGAATATTAATCAAAGTACAGTAGAACCTCAATTATCCGGGCGCGGTTAAATCGTGCCATGCATTCTTACGACTGAAAAAAAACAGAAACTTGTAAATCAAAATGAAAAAGGCGACGATGTTACAGTGCTAGCTAGAACATATAACGCAGGCAAGCAAGAAACATTTGTTTCTAGAACGGATAGTTCAAAATATATCGCGAATCGTAAAAGTTTAAAAGGTTCAAAATTCAAGGAGTTGGATAACGCTATGGCAAAATGTTTTTCACAAAAAACAATAGAAGGGACCAATTCCGGGACCCATGTGTGTTCGATCAGGCAAAAATCTTTCATTCCAGGCTTCATGTAATGGTAAATTTAGTGTTTCCAGTGGCTAGTTACATCGTTTCAAACAAAGGCATGGAATACGCAATGGGATAAGTATGCGGGGTGAAAAACATAGCGCAAATGAAATAGCTATGGTTGAATTCTGTTACGAATTGGAAACTTTAATTCAAGAAAATTTTGAACTCCGTCAAATCTATAAAGCCAATGAAACGGGGTTGTATTAGAAAGCAATGTCGAGAATTTAAAGCAAGTATCTAAAGAGAGTTCATGTGCGTTTAAAATGTAAATACTGACCTGTTGCCTGTTAATTATTACAATTAATGGGCGAGTTGGATGGATCGTGCGATTTTCGAGGATTAGTTTCTTTTCGAAAATTCATTCCCGGATAACAATTTGCCTCCAAAAGCATTAATTTTCATAGATCATGCATCGACACATCCTAAGGGGACAGTTCCGAGACCTGAAGATGGAAATTATTTTGTTGTTCACTTTCCGCTTATAATGTTACGGTGATCGCACAACTTATTTGTTTGTTGGATTGTTAATCTAATAAATTGTTGTAAATCTTACATTAAAACATTAAAAATGTAACCAAAATAATGCTAATATAGCTCATGGTATTGGTGGAATCACTCCCGGTAAAACAATGTCAGAAGAGAAATGCGCTAACCAATGGACATGTTTCTGTCTACCTGTCGTTATTAGCGTTGCTCCGAGCACATACTCTTGCTCACCATTGCTATTCGCCTCTCAGTTTCCACAAACAACACTAAAATATATTTCTTGGCGCCACCTAGTGTCAAGAGACATAGTCATGCCCTTTAGAAAGTAGCGACAGAAACCGGAGTACAGATACCAAATCACTTTTCGAGCAGTTCTTGGACTGCTTAACGCAAGATGGCGTTGCGCCGGAGCGTTATGGTATCTGCATGTGTACCATAAGCTATATTAGCATTATTTTCATGTGTGCACTTTTTTCATGTGTATTAAAAATGTAATTTATTTTATATTCCGAGATTGAAATAATGTAAAAGAAACCAGCATTCGCAAAAATAATTACTCTGGCAGAAGAAACTGATGGTACAATAGATAGCAATGAATTGTGTAATCAAAACTTACTTCCCATTCCAATCGCGAAAGAATTACCAGACATAGAAGAAGAACCTTCGTTGGATGCAATGCGATAGGAGCAATGTTGGTGATCAAATAATCACTGAAGAAGACATAAGAAACGAACACCAGAATATTCACAAATTATTTTAGAGAAAGATGCCAGTAATATTGGAAATACAAAATAATACACATAAACAGGTTTGTGAAGACAACTTATTTTTAGAATATTTTGGGCAAGAAAATGCTACCTAGTTTGGTGGTATTTTGTGTTTACGAAAAATGAAGGACATAATCGAAAACAAATTAACAAACAATAAAAAACAAACCAAATTAACGGATTCCTTTAAATAAATTTATTTCTTTTAAATGTTTCTAGTCCAGGATTTATGCCTTGTTGAGAATTTGTTATATTTATTAGAATAATAAATACTCATATAATACGCATCCTTGTTTTCATTTTTTCTTTATTATTTGTGCGTTTCGGTTAATCGCGTTAAGGCGTTACCACTGGTATATAACAAGGCCTAAGAGCTCTGACGTCAGCAGGCTGCGACGTATATTGTCTTAGGTGAACGATCAGCCATAAACGCGTTTACACATTCAGACCGTCTCTGCGTTTTGAATTGGTTGATCCAAATTATATTGGTTTTATTTTTAAAAATACTGAGTAGTGATATTTCCATACTTTGTTGGTGATACTTGTAATGTTTTTCTAGTGTTGTACAAGCGGTAAAACCTTTTCTGAAACGATAAAAGCGTGACTCGAGTGGTCTATTTATACTGGCGTCGGCTGTTTTGTTTGTGAGTTACACTTTGTAAAAGAAGATATTATTTATTTCTCAACAGCTACAGATTCAAGGACCGGTGAAACTATGACTGTAAGTTTAAAAAATCCTAGGCTTAAAAAATATGCTATTCCAACGTTATTCCCTAACATTTAACAAAAAACATGAAGATTTTATTATTCAAATAGTTTTATATTCTTATTCTCTTTTATATTCTTACGTTATATTTAACAAAATTATTTTTGAACAAAAAGAGATGTTTTTAAATGTATATAATAAACGTTGTTTTAACACAATATATTTTAAATTATATCACCGAACGTAGCCATTTTGGATACTGATATATGTAAATGTCATATTCACAGCAGTGAACGTATTGCAACAATTATAATAACTTGTTCTACAAATACCGTCCTTAAAAATTATTGTGGAAAAAGTAATGATAGATTAGATAAAACACCACATAATAGGAAATTGAAGACCCTGGTTAAATAGCACGTCTGTAAATTTTCTCGTGAAATTGAACAAAATTTCGAATAAGATTACTGTATCATTTCAACCTTAGTTTCGTCCAAGTACATGTATAATTACAAATAATAATAATTAGTCGATTAAATATCAACCACAAATACATCTTTTACGAAAACGGTGCTCGGTTAGGTGTTTGGTTTCTGCTTTGAAACTTCGTTTTTCCAAAATGAAATCGAATGGGATACGAAGAAAGGCTCAGTTAACGACTGGCATTCTCTTTGAACCGGAAGCCCTTCAAAACTTAAAAAATAAATGCAAAAAATGATTCATTTACCGTTTAGGTTAATATCGTGCATGGCGATACATCACCAACCCAGCGTGACGTCATCGAAGAGCGCCGAGGCCTTCTAGTTTTGTTGGTAACGAGTAAACCCGTTCGAAAGTGAACGATGTTTATAAAAGATATTTCGTCCATATGCACAAATGCGCATAAAGTTCAACATCGCTTGCAATCTGTCTGCCGATAGTATTATATCTGGTCGGTTGCCAATCGTTTACTTTTGTGTCATTGTAAATACGTATGTTAGTGTTTAAACATTTTCTCAACGAATGCAATATTGACTGCAGTCTGAGTCATATACGGTAAATATTTGTCGTACTTAAGACACGAACACATAAATGAACCAGGAAAATTCGAATTTGTATTAAGATTTATTCGTACTTTTGGATGGAAAGTTGTGAAATATGTTTCTGCGGTAATCACATTACCGGAAATAACAATCTTCTAAGTATTTCCACAAACATAGATAATATTCGTACATATGGTGAATCAAACTGGATGAACACATTCAACTAGGAAAAATTTTATATCTACCAAAGGCTTTGTACTTGTCATCTCTCACAAGTATTAGCTTTATTTGTTTTAAGCTATGACGCCATCATTATTTTGTAGTTGCATCTCCATCCTTTCTACTTATTTGCAAGTTTAATAATTTCCATTTGTCATAATCCACAGATAAGCAAGCTGGCACGTAATTAAAAGAATTTATGAATTTAGTAAGTTTATCAAGTAAAATTTTTTTAGCATCCTTTATTTATTGAACCACAAAGGTTAGATTCCCCGAATGGGATATTATTACATTTAAAATCACCAGAGCAATGAGATCGTCTCGGTGGTCGAACGGTTAGCATACTTGCCTTTCGATCCGGTCGACGTGGGTTCACATTCGGCCGGGACGATTGGTTTTTAATTGTGGATGAAAATCGGAGTATGCTCTCTTCCCGGATAAGGAAGTTAAACCGTAGGCCCTGTGTCTGTACGATGTTTGGCACGTTAAAAATCCCTACTAGAGGTTAGAGCACCTCTGGATTTGGCAAAATTCTAGTAAGATTGGCCAATGATTACAATGCCTAGAAGTGCTAGATATACTCCGTAACCTGACGCTTCGCCCAATAATACAACAACAACAGAGCAATGCAATAAGGCCCAAAAAGGCTATGTTGCAATTAAAAAAAAAATATGAAGACGTCATATCAAGAAAGAATTCTCAAATTTTACTCGTTTATATTTTATAACTAATCACTTTTGTCTTACTGTAATTATACTACACATCATCAACCTAATCTACAAGGTTTTGCAGATTGGTAAAATTTATGTTTGTTCACAGAACCATGAAATAAATTAAAAAAGAAACAGATGCTATGCAGCAGCAAATTACGAAGCCACTTCCTACAGTTGCAAATTTCGATGTAGCGCAAATTTTGTCTCTTACCGTACATCCCAAATTCCGTAGATCTCAATAGTGAGCCCAATATCTGGGGCAAACTGTCAGTTTTCAAGCATCTCTACAAGTTAATAAAAGAAAATGCTGTTTTATATCAAAACTGGCTTTCTTGGAATATTTGACTAATTTTTTTTAGAAAAATGTTCATTCCCACCATTAGTAAATATTCCATTAGAAAATTATTTAAATGGGTCCAGTGCCATGGTTACTTGATCTAAACCCACTAGGCGTTTTCAGTAAAAAAAAATTTCAGCATTTATAGACAGTACCACA
Organism: Dynastes maya; assembly: GCA_029619315.2. Lineage (NCBI taxonomy): Eukaryota > Metazoa > Arthropoda > Insecta > Coleoptera > Scarabaeidae > Dynastes > Dynastes maya. The sequence continues at coordinate 39,436,859 of JAROYE020000006.1, read as the reverse complement.
TTTATTACTTCCTTCAATATAGTGTAATATCAAAGAGTATACATATATAGAGAATCCACGCAATGTTAAAAATTCGCAATAGATTTTTGGCGAGAGTAGCGAAGCGGTCTTGTCAAAAAGCTCAAACGCTAGTGTCGCAAGGCTTCTTCCGCGTCAATCTAGATGTCTCTAAATTTATTTATTTTTATATTTATTTTTTTTTAATAAAATTGGTTTCAATGTTTCAAGCAGCAAGCTAAAATAGGAAACATTAATTTAAACAATGTAACGCTATTTTTGGGCGAGTATTAAGATTTTAACAACCGATTTTATCGTAGGATTTTAAACGAAAACAAACCAGAATAAGGGGTCTATTCGGTAACATTTCCGTTAAGTTTGTTCTCTACCTGCTTCAAAACCCTTGTTACACTCACATAACCGCCCGTAGTAATAATTCTAATTATGTAATAGCTTGAGCTACAAATATTTTAACTAGAGCCATCAACAATCAAAATAAAAGATTTCCATAGATTATAAGATTTTTCTGTTTAGAAAATAAAACTCTTAAAACTTAAATTCTCATTTATTTATTTATTTATACGTAAAATTTGACAAACTCTCATGACCAACTTCTGCTCGAACAGAGAACGTGACAAAATTTTATAATTAAAATACTCTGCACTATTACATTTCGTACTTGTTCTCCTCTTATATGCAATTGTCTCTCCCGCACCATTTCAATCAGATTATTTTCATTATAATTGTCATCATCCAACCCTAGAATCTCCTTTTGTGGAACATCGTGTTTATAAAAACATGCTATGTTGTGTGAAACACCACACCTGTAACCAATTTTTCCTTTCTTTATGGGATCGTACTTTAAAACACGATGTTTTCACAAACATCTATATCGAAATTTTAATACCCTATTTTTTTTATAATGTTAGAAGCACTTATAAAATGTTCTTATAAATTGTAAAACCTTTGTTACACTCATTTGGCCCGTAATAATGGCAATTCAATTTGTTAATTTTACAACAGCAATCAAGAATCTATAAATATAGAAATATAAATTGTGCGCAACACAGGCAAGATTTGATCATTTTCACCGATGGATCCAAAAGTAGTGATGGCTGCGGATGCGCTATCTTCTCAGTCAATGACGGATACCAAAGGTTGATTAGATTGGACACTGATGCATCTATCTTTACTGCTGAGGCAATTGTAATTCTAGAGGCACTACGCTACGGTGCTAAAACGAAATCCAAACGCATTGCTATATTTTCTGACTCAGCTAGTGTTCTGCGATCTCTCTATTGTTATTCAGCCTCTCCTACTACTAACCCTATAATCTCAGATATTTTCTCATTGACGGTTGCGTTAGATAGGGAAAGCGTGGATACGAAGTTTTATTGGGTTAAAGGTCATGCAGGCATTGTATTTAACGAAAAGGTAGACAGTCTTGCCAAAAGAAGCTGTAGTGATGGTATTCTGTATAAGCCTATCTTGAGCAGTAGGGAGTTTCTAAATCTAATAGACGAGGAAATACGACATCGTGCTTGGGAACACTCTTGGCACAAAGCGTATACCACCAAAATGACTCAGTACGCCTACATTCATCCAACAGTCGATAGCATGCCGTGGTATTATTCATATGGCATCTCTAGATTTTATCGTACTACAATTGCTCGTATTAAATTCGGACACGGCCAATACCCAGCACATCTATATAGATTGGGCATGAAAGAGTCGCCAGCTTGTCAGTGCGGTAGTGAAGTGGCTGACCTTAATCACATATTATATAATTGTGGTCTACACAAAAGAACCCTAGACGAGTTCGTATACCAGTTAGTTTCCAATGGAGTTCATTTACCAACAAGTTTAGTTACCTTAATGTATGTTAATTCAAAAACTATATTCGACCTTATAGTTACTGTACTTAGTAGAATGAGAGTAAACGTTTGAGATCGGCTTTGTAAGACTCCCCATCCCTCCACTACCTGTGTGGGTAAACCTATAGTCCGTTGGCCGTTTTCTTGTGATGTTTAAGTTGTTAGTCATCCCGATAGGCCCCGGGATGTGAAATGTGTATCCCTGTTGATCCCTCAAGTTTTTCAAAGTCGATCTCTACATCGAGTCACAACATCGAGGCATATGGGCTATGATCCCGAGATGCCAAATAATAATAAAAAAAAATATATATATATAAATTGTGAAATCCTACCTGTCTTTTATTTACTATCTTATTTACATTCACAACTATTCCTTATCAGCAGAACGAATATGTTGTAAAAGTACACACGTGCACGTTAACGAAAAAATTATTGAAAAGTTATTAGACAAAGAATATTTTCTAGGCAGATACATATTTGAAATCTCACTACTAAAGAGGGAAAAAGAAAAAGATAATACAAAATGAGAAGAAAAAATGCCATGCCTTTTACAATGTCTATACGAACAAATCGAATGGAAATATTATTTGGAAAACTAAAGGAATCGATCGTTTACACTATTATTATTTAAGCCAAAAATATCCTGTTAACTGATAAATGATAATTGTTGTTCGGAATTTGCGAGCCGGTTCATGAACAAACATAGAAGCAATTCTCCTATTTATTCAATTTCTTATTCATTTCGTCTTACCTGTATCTTCTATGTACGTTACCGGTTTTTTGGGTTCGTAATTTGTTTTCTCATTACTAGCTGTCACATCGTACGAAATCGTAATTTATTACCTAGTTTTGTCTGCAGTCGCTAGATCGCAGCATTTTACCGCCAATTTTAGCCGTAAAATCTTATTGACACGTTTCCCTCTTTTGTGGACTCTGTATTGTATGTATACTCTTTGTTAATATCTTGACTAAAATAGACAATCAAATCGATTTTAAATCTTTTTGCCTCATACAATTTTTTTAATCATCCAGCAACATTGTTGTCGAAGCTTTTCAAAGCCAGCTTTATTAAATCAAGCTCACATCCACGGCCGGCATGATAAGGGACTGCAATTCTAGATATATTTGTCAAATTAATCAATTAACGACTTCCTCTCTAATTTAAACCGTATTAGTGATGTTAGCGTTGATACAACGAAGTGCTACAACAATCAAAAACACAATCTAATGAACTTCATATCACTGTTTCTCGCTGGTGTTAATTATTCGAGTTTTTAATGTAAATCCTTCACCTTTTGTATATGTACTTTAACAATAATTTCGGCAGTTTTGTGATAAGTATATTCTGTTTGTAAAACTAGGATTGTCGACATTTGATTGTATGCAGTTATCTAACTGAATGATTTGATATACAGTGTGTCGGACACGGACAGACCGAACTATACGAGTACTTGTAAACTTTTACTTTTTCATTTTTACAAAATGAATCATATTATAAAAAGTTTTTGTAATGTTGAAAAATATTTTATGACAATCAGAATATTATTGAAGTAAATGGAGTGATTACATGTTAAGAAAACAAGAAATTGTGTGAGTAAAGTATTAAGACATTTCAAAGCAAAAATAGCATAAGTAAAACTTGTTCCAAATGTTACTACAAGTTCATATATGAAATCTAACTATATTTTCTTCATTGTTGATATTTTAATTATCTTACTTGGTCCGTTTTATAACAAGTTGGATTAAAGCACTATCGAAATTTCACTTAACCGTTTGTTAAAGATAATTAATCAATGAAATACTAGGCCTTACAATTAAAATAATTATTGAAGTCAAAAATAAAGTATTTAAAGAATATTTTACAATACTTTAAACCAACAATTTGTTTATATGATACCAAGCTCAAATGAAGTGAAAATATCAACAATGAAGAATAACATCTAGATTTAACGTCTGAACTTATACTAATAAAATTTAAAACAATTTTTACGTAACCAGTTGACAATAATAATTTCTTTAGTAATGCATGGAATTACACAGAAACGTTATATGGTATTTGGTCCGTAGGTTTCCGCGGTCGTCAATAATACTATTCTCTTGGTTTCCGGGTTGGAACCGCGTCGTTGTCGTAGCTTTAGCCGACGTTACACCAGGGAGATCGAATCGGATGGTTGCCTTCCTTTCCTACACCGGCGTCCTGACGGTGCACTGGGACATTCCGTTTACCGAAAACTCACGCACACGGATAGATATCTCAATGGCCTTTTTCACCATCATCCAGCCCAAAAACGCGGTGTTATCAATTCTCTTATCCAAAGGGCCATTTCCATATTTGAACCCAATTCGCTTCCTCAAGAACTGAACCACATCACTGAAACTTGGATCCCTCCTCCACAGCAACTCCTCTCATCTAACCTTGCTTTCCGTAAGGAAGCATATCTACCCTACATTCACGGTGTCACCGATCGCATCAGTAAGATTCTCTTCAGGAACGACATAAAAACCATCTTCAAGCCCAACTTCAAACTCTCAGACTACCTTCCCATCAAAGACCGCAATCATCTGGAAGCGCTTGGTGTCTACCAGATTCCACGTTCGTGCGATAGTGTGTACATCGGTGAAACAAAGCGATCAGTCATCTTATCTCGCAATCCTCACAATTACAGTAGAAAAATCCGTGAATGAATATTTTCAAACATCCCAACAATCTAAATCGCGAAGATGGCTGCCCCTTACATCACACATGGAAATCCCAACTGGTTGAACCTCCTAGCAACCGCCAGGCTTCATCGATGCATAACAATTCCGTTTCTTTGATGCATGAAATTTCCGCTTCATTGACGCATAACATTTCCACTTCATCGAAGCATAACTTTCCCTCTTCATCGACGCATAACATTTCCGCTTCATTAACGCATAACTTTCCCTCTTCATCGACGCATAACATTTCCGCTTCATTGACTCAAAAGCCCTATATAAACTCCTCCGGAATGAATAAGTCTCCACCAAGAGAATAGTTTTTTTCTCAATGTTCATTTTAGGGAAGTTATCGTTATTTTAATGTGTTCCCCCATACAAAGTTAGGATGGCATTATTATGGTTTTTATGGTGTTGTTACTGTACTAGTATTAGTGCCCATATTATATGTTTTTAAGAAACACTACAACCACAACAGATACAGGCAAAGTGGTCGAACATGTAATTACGTACGTTTATATTGCCTGGTGGAAGAAGGTGTAAAATTAATTTAAAAACAACGCCAGAGGAAAGAGTAATATATTAAAGAATACTAGTGTGTGGATAGAAAAAATGCGCGCAAATATTTTTTTTTTTTATGCTAGGTGTTTATAGAAAAAATAGATGTACAATGAGCTCTATAGTTTAAGAGGTGAAAATGTATAGATAATTAAATCCCTTCTATTTAAAAGAATAGATATGCGGATAGTAATGTAATGAAATACGTAAAAGAAATGTTATGTATAGACGTAAGCATCTAGTAAACATATGATTGTAAGTAAAGCTGGCCACGAGCGGTACCGCGCAGTAGCGTAGAGTCGACCATGCCTCGCGTTCCACTAGAGTTATTCTGCTAATAGAGATGTTTGCTGCCGCAAATAATTTCGCTTTTCTTTTAAATAGAAATTAACACGTGCTCAAACACTTACCATTTTAAGAGTCCTCCGTGAAATCACAAAGTGAATAATGTCTGTTAAATATCTGCAACATTAGATATGTTTCAACTGTTGTTTCGGCAAAACTAGTACGGCATGAAGAAAAAATGCGTTTATATGCAGAGAACGAACGTTCCACATCTAGTGACGTAATATTTGCGTAAGTAAAATAATCTTTCAAATAACTTAACGATTCTGTTGACGCACCTTCACAAATGTGTCTTAATGTGCCAAAATCAGAATTTTTCTCAAAAACACTTTCAAATTTTTCTAGAACAGAAACATTTTTTGCGTCTTCAATCGCGCATAGCTGTGCGTGAACATGTTGCACTATTTGTAGAGATTCTTCTAACGGCACCGCAGAATTTTGTAATTTTTCTATTGCATCTGCTAGCCCGAAGTAATTGTCGTGAATGATTTTTAAATCCATTTTAACCTGACTATCTTGAAATTTCGACTGGCTTTTCTGGATAGCGGCAGCTTCCTTTGTATCGAATTGTAAAACCACGTTCTTAATATTGTCAAAATATTTATGATAATAAAACGCGGCCTGCAACCATGTTCCCCAACGAGTTAAAATAGGTTCTGGTGGCTCTGGTATACGGGGGCACAGTCTGTGAAATTCGCGAATACGTTTCGGTGATTTGACAAATACTGCTTTGGTATGCGCTATTAAAGCGTCTACCTCAGGATAACATTTTCTGATACTATCCGCCACAAGATTGAGAGCATGAATTTTACACGTAATGTGTAACAAATTAGCAGAATGCTTTTTAAGAGACCGGCCTACAGAAAGCGTGTTTGCAGCACCATCATTCACTAACATCAAGAGTTGGTTTATTGAAAGTTCAAACTTGTCCAATATATTTAACACTAACTTTTCACTTCCAATTTGCGTGCCATTACATTAAGAACAGAATGTTTCTTCCGATCTGTTGTTTCGTCGACACATAACCATAATTTTTGATCTTTCATCTCCGATTTTATTTTTTGTTCAATATGTTCGCGCGCAGATGGCACAATTCTTCGTAACGGTGTTCGACTTGGTAATTTGCACTCCGAGTAGTTATTCCAAAAGCAGATAAATGGTTCCTTGTCTAGTAAATTAAATGGTATATTACATGCGATAAACGTAACGCATAAATTAAATATAAATTTTTCATTGTCTCGTGCGCAATTTCTTTTTGAGACATGCTTTTCACTATTTACGTGTCGTAGACAATGTTGTCTGGACTAACACATTAACGGAATTTTACAGATTACACATTTAATTTTAGCACCTTCATATATTAAATCTGGAATTTCTGCAATAAAGTTTCGAACTTTGTCCGACCGCGGTCGTTTTGCTGACGAAATCATAATTTTTCTAGGACAGATAAACAATTGCGCAAATGACCGGCAGCGAAAATGTCCGTACTGCTCCGCAGACGAAGTAATACTACCGTTCCTCTCGGTCCGAACTGATTCTACGCCGATGAGCGGTACCGCTCGTGGCCAGCGTTAATGGTAAGTCATGGTGCGTAGTCTGAGAAAACTACGTATATCACTTTTATGTTTGGTAAGGACATATAAAGAAAGGAAAGCTAACACAGCAGACGTAAAGTCATGAAGGTACTTGTGGTAGAATAACCGTGGTCAGCAAGGCCGCAGTAAGGTTGCAGGCGTAAGGATAGAGCTGCCAGATGTTTGTTAGTTGTAAGCAAAATTCTTTAAGGTTCGTTAACTAATGTGAGTAATGTGTTATTATTATACAATTAGGAATCTTTTAGTTGATTTATCTTTAATATAGAAAAGTTTTGCATTTACATAAGTGTGTATTATAAATACTGCGGAATGCATTTATGTGGGTGCATGGAATTTGTTCGCTGGGCCAATTTAAAAAAAAAATTATTTAATTCAAACTTTTTTGTATGTAGTACATATGTACAGTAGTGGACAACTTTAAAAAAATGCTCTTTAATTGGGGATAAGGAATAATGCCAAAACATAATATATACTATTATATTTGTATATGTATGGTATATTAAAATGAGCAATAGAGAATTTACTTTATAGCCATAAAACGATTTGGTTGAATAATGTAGTAAATTTAAGTGACAAAACTTAAGCAAATTTGCTGTATTTCTAGGAATACGTTTTGCTTGTTTGTTTGTCCGTTGCTTGCTGCATAGTGTATTACTGTTTAGTATACGACAAGATGGGACACGTTTACAACACATTTGTCAAACATTATGTCGCGAAAAATTTATTCACCAGATTTAAAGTTCAAAATTATTGAAAGTTATGAAAATGGTCTTTCACAAGCGGGTATTTCTAAAAACTTTGCAATTAACAAGTCGGTTATATCCAGAATTATAAAAAGGTATGTATAAGGATAGGGGTACAGTAGCCACTAAATTGCGTTCTGGGCGACCACGGAAGACAACTTTTAGAGAGGATCAACTAATTTGTCGTCAATGTAAACAAGACCCTTGGGCAACTTCCTCGGAAATAAAAACTTCCTTAAACAGTAGTATAAGTACACGTACTATACGCAGACGTTTAGTGGAAGGTGGTCTCTTGTGTAGGCGGCCAGCAAAGAAACCGTTGCTGTCAAAAAAACATAAAGTAGCAAGTTTAAAGCTTGCGGAAGATCATGCGGTATGGTCTAACCAATAGTGGAAAAATGTGCTCTTTAGTGATGAATCAAAGTTTAATATCATCAACAGTGATGGAATTATTTATGTGCGGCGACCTGCTGGAGAACGATTGAATCCAAGGTATTATCAGAAAACTGTTAAGCATAGAGGTGGGAGTGTGATGATCTGGGGGTATTTTTCTGGTCATGGTATGGGTCTGCTACATTTCGTAAATAGTATTATTGACAGATAATGCTTCCATTTACCGAGCGAAATATGCCGCTTAGATGGTCTTTTCAGCATGATAACGACCCTAAGCACACGGCTGGAGTCGTTAAAGAGTGGCTAAAAGAAGAAAAAATCAATGTTATTCCTTGGCCCAGTCAATCTCCCAATCTCAATCCAATTGAGAACTTGTGGGAGACTGTAAATAAGAAATTAAAGCGCAATAGAAAGTATTCTAATGCTAATGAACTTCTTGGCGCATTATTCGCAGAATGGGAACAAAAATCGTCGAAAATTTGATAAATTCTATGCCTCGAAGGTGCGCAGCTGTTATTAAAAATAAAGGCTATGCCACAAAATATTAATATTTATTAAAAAAAATTAAAATGTTTTGTTTACTAAATGTATATTGCAAAGTTGCTTAACTTTTGTCACTTACAAATCGTATATTACTTACTTTATTGTGAAATTTATATTGTATGGATTAAAGAATAAAAACCAATTATACGTTTTTTTCTTTGTAAGACTATAAGTTACCACAGGTAATAGTATGGTATTTATATTTGCTTTAATTTTTTTTTCTGCACAGAATAATTATATCCACTTTGTCTAGTTGCTTAATTTTTGTCCACTACTATATGTACCTTTTTCGTGAATATCGCCAAGATTAGTAACTTCTTAGACTTTCATTGTGTTCATTTTATGGTTGGGGAATATCAAACAAGTAAAAGCAGATGGAAGGGGTCTGTCATTGTATTGTGTAACGGTTTTGGCCGTTATTCATGCATATGGCAGATGTGAATTTTAATTCACTTTGCCCCAAACACAGTATTTGTCATAAAAAAAATCGATAGAGTGGTTTATAGGAGCACATTATTATAGGTTGCAGTAGTTGCAATTGTAGAATAAACAACAATGAAATTACGGCGTAAGCGTTTTTAAACAAAAACCTGTAGTTGTTATAGACATTCGACTACGACTTCTAGATACATATGTGTATGTACATAAGTGCGATTGTGGCGGGCGTGGAGAATTCTTGGAAATAACTGATTGTGTATGGACTGACTCATAGGACTTTCCATTAAATATTTATGAATAAATAATTATGACATAATTCTAAAACTGTTGAGTTAAGCATAGTTACCTATGGTCTATTTAAGTAAGCTATTTTCATTCATATTGCTTTTCCTGTTACACCAGAAGTCCTTATTATAATAAATAAACGACAGTATACAGGATGTTCAAAGCTTAAACTTTATTTGGAATATACAGAGTGGTCTAGATTTTATATATGCAAATGTCACTGACGATTTTGTTTTAAACAAGAAAGTTTTAATGCACATACAGTGAGTTGCATAAGTCTGCATACAGAGACAAAAACCCAGAAAAAGTCAAGAAAAAAAGAATAAAAATTTTGAGGATACAATTTTATTTAGAATGTGTTATTTTTCTGAAAAAACACTGTTTAAGTAATTAATAATATTTAATTAAGAAAAAACACTGTTGCAAAAGTGTGCGTACATCATATATTTAATATATTTTAATATTTTGTAGATCCTCCTTTAACATCGATTATAGCTTGTAGTCGACGAGGCATACTATTTACTAGTTTCTCCGTCATTTCCTGGGGTATGTTTTCCCATTCTTGTAATAAAAGTTCTTCTAATTGTTGCTTAGAACAAATATCATACTTTTCTAATCTTCTTTTTAATTTTGACCATAAATATTCAGTGGGATTGATATCAGGAGATTGTGGGGGAGTTTGTAGAAGATGAGGAACTTTGAAGGCGAGCCATTGCTGTACAATATAAGCACAATGCTTAGGATCATTGTCATGTTGAAAGTGGTAGCTGTTGGGTAGATTAAATTTCTGTACACTTTCTTGTAAATTGTTTTTCAGAATATTTAAATAAACAAACCTGTCCATGATTCCTCTTATCGCCCATACTACGACATTTCCTTCTCCATGTTTCACGGTACCTTGTGTATATTTTGGGAGATATCGCTCTCCAGTGCGTCTCCATACGTATTTTCTCCCAACACTGCCGCGTATATTAAATTTGCTCTCATCGGAGAATAGTACAGTTTTCCAGAAATCCGTTGATTTATTAAAATATTGTTTCGCAAACTCCAACCTTTTCTTTTTATTGGTGGCAGAAATGGAAGGCTTTTTGGCAGCAACACGCGCCTTAATATGAACTCGGTTCAAGGCTCTGCTTACTGTAGTTCGATGAACAACAGTACCAAAATGTGTATCTAATTGATTTTTAAGTTGTTTTAGACTTGAGGTTCTTTATTTACAGTTCGCGTAATATATTTTTCCTCACTTCCTTTAATTTTTCGTGGCCTACTCGATCTCGATTTACTTCTTGTTGTATTTCTGGAACTAAACCGTTTCACAACACTCTGTATTGTTGATCATGATCTTTTAACCACATTTGATATTTCCCTATAGGATTTTCCTTCTTTGTGCAAAGCAATAATAATATTCCTCTCTCCTACAGATAATTCCTTTCTTTTATTCGATGACATTTTATTTTCGTTCGTGTTATATGGTCTTAGACTTTTAGACTGATTCTATCACATTGACAAGGTATTATCACGTACGCTAAATAATGCCTATCTGTTTAGTTTTATTTATATCCACGTAATATTCGGGAAAATCCCATTGTATGCGCATTTTTGCAACAGTGAAATCGGTATTTCCCTAGATTTTTTTGCTGTAATATTTACGACGAGCGGCAGATACCGCTGAATTTTAATTCTTAAAACAACAATAAGTCATATATTTTATTTCTGAATGTTCCACATACTTTTGCTGATTTAACAATAATATATAATTGAGATTGTTGTAAATCATAGCAGTGTATGCGGACTTATGCAACTCACTGTATGCCATCGGAGCTTTGGTTTTCAAGATACAGGGAATTGAATATTTTCGACAAAAATTATGTTATTTAAATATTTAAAAAATGGCTAATTACAATAATTTGCCACATTATCAATGCTAAATGAGCTCTACATGTTGGTACTACCAGTGATAAGTTATTTAATCCATTAGCGAAGATCTGGGCCCAGTGTCCTTTCTTTTTTAATATTTTCTACGCCAATGACTAAAATACAATTTTGCTTATTTTGTGAGATTTCTTGTCCAACTTAGACCAAAAAAGGTCTCTTGAATTTTTTTCGTAGCATTCACTGTTTCCAGAGTATTCTACGATGTATGAACCAAGCTATCGGCAATTTAATGTGTAAGTTTTATTGTAATTGACATTAGTTGGTGGTCGCCTCTCATACACTACATTGTTTTTATTATTACCTGTCAATCTTATTAGTGTTTTTTTAATATTTAAAGAACATTATTTTTTTTTGAAAATGTTAAATTCCCTGTATCTTGATAACTAAAGCTCCGAAGGCATATGTTCATTAAAACTTTCTTGTTTAAAATTACTTGAAAAATCGCGTGTGGCATTTTCATAGATAAAATCTGGACCACCCCGTATTCCATGTAGAAAAGGTAATTTTTTGGAAACGGAACACCATATTTGTACATCATATGAAAAACTATAGGTATTTTATACCTATTTCTATTGGTTTGTTTATAATTATTGTTTATATGGAAAGTTGGTTTGAATTCGTATTTTTTTTTTGGCAGCCAAATCAACTTTAGGTTTTAAAAGACCCTACAATATACAGTGCATTTCAGATCACACTGGCCATAGGGATTTACATATATAATAAAACCTTTATGTAATGTTAATGGTTTTCCTACGAAGAATGTTCGATTTATTTTTTGTCAATACCCAGTTGAGACATTTTGTGCATTGGAAAAAAATAACGTTGAAAATAAAACAAGAAAAAAACGAGAAAACCCATATTTTTCTTTAGAAACCCATACTCAAACTCCGCAGGAGATCAACGCGTGGCCCGGTATCCTAGGTAATCACATTGTTGATCTATTTTTTATCGACGGTTCATTGAATACCCAAAAGTATTTGGAATTGCTGAAGGACGCAATTCTTCCAGCTATTGGCAATATTCCTGATCCTGAGGATCATTTACCAGCACGGTGGGGCACTACCACATACCAAAGAAATTCCAGAATTTTTGAATAATGAATTTCCAGATACATGGATTTCCAGATGCCCTGATTTAAGCCCGTTAGACTTTTCTGTTTGCAAGGACGGTTTTTGACAATATTCGACATAGGCCCTCCAACATCAACGAATTAAGGCCGAGAATAGTGGAAGCATTTAAAGAAATAACAGTAAGAAATCTTCAGAATGTGAAACGTCACATTCAAGAAAGATTAGAAGACTGTTTAGACTTTTCTGTTTGCAAGGAGGGTTTTTGACAATATTCGACATAAGCCCTCCAACATCAACGAATTAAGGCAGAGAATAGTGGAAGCATTTAAAGAAATAACAGTAAGAAATCTTCAGAATGTGAAACGTCACATTCAAGAAAGATTAGAACACTGTTTAGCAGCGTTTGGTCAACAGTTTGAACATTCACTTAGAACTTATTGTTTGTGAACGAAATACAAAAATAGCGAGTATAAAATATTTACAATTGTACCTAAACCGACAACAGCCACATCCTATCATTTTTCTAGATCTTGATAGAAACTTGGTCAAGAATGGATCGTTTATCAAACCGCATAATGTTTATGTTAAGAAGAATTTGAATGATTTCTATTTTTTGTTGATTAACTTTTGACGTTATCGACAGTTCAATTGCGTTTCCGGTATCAGCGGAAGTGACTTCAACTTTATTATTTTAAATAGAACAAAAAACAAAAATTTTCACGTTTTTGGGAAGATAACTAAAAGACGAATCCAGCGGTAACACATATGTTGTACTTTAACTTAAGAAATATTACGATATGCAGGAATAAAGATTTTGGTAATCTATTTTTATTGTTATGCAAAGTTGGCTAGGAAAAGCACCAATTTGTTTTCTGTGACGTCAGGTTGACCCAAAAAGCTCGTTGCTAGACAATGTAATCATAATTATTGCGGAACTTCCCGTTTTCACGCATACGAGACTCGTTTCCTTTAATTCAGCATATCACTTAATACTTCCAATTAAGGCAATTAAATCCTATTCTTAGATTCCTAAATTTAGTTGCTTTAATTAGGGATTATTACTATATTAAGGCTTTTGTTGTTGTTTTTTTTTTTATATTATTATTTAAGTTTTCCTGGGTTTCACGGGTTCCTTAGTTTGGGTTTTTCATTTTGACTGATTCAATTGTCATTTGACATCTTGAATCAATAAACGTTATTATTATTATTATTATAACTGTTAAATATAAATTTTAAAACCGTTAATTATTTTGTTATTTATAATTATATCTTGTATTTTTCATGTTTTCATTCTTTGTTCTTGATACAATTTTTTCGATACTTTGCGACATCACTGTATGCATACTCTACTACTATAAATTGGTGAAATAAAACTGGTTCAGTTCCGTTAACACGTTCACTGCCGAGCAGTGAACGTGATAACTACTCTGTATATTAAGGAGATATTTCACTCCTCCAAATGGCCTTCTACAGTATGTATATGTGTCCCAACATGTCACAAGTATATACCGCACTCCATTTAAATTATTCCTGTAAACGTTTTCTGTTAAATATTTATTAGCTCCTGCTATATTTTAATTTTATTTCATTTGCTTAATTTCCATTTTAATTTATTATAAACATGCAAACGCGATGTGTAGAGCATACTACGAGGGTAGATTGTAAAGTTTCCGGAATGACCATGAAAACAAAGTAAATCGGATTCAAGTTATATTTTATTTTTCAATATAATCCCCTTGAAGCTTAACACACTTGGTCCAACGTTTCTCTAGCTTCTCGATTCCCTTCCGGAAGTCATTCAACCAAAATCTCTTTCCACCTAGAAGTGTTTTGAGTTTCGGGGACAGGTGGAAGTCCGACGGGGCCAAATCAGGCAAATACGGCGGATGCGGAAGGATTTCGAACTTCAATTCTGTCAATTTTTGCCGAGCGATTGCACTTGAATGAGCGGGTGCATTGTCGTGGTGAAACAATACTTTTTTCTTGACCATTCCCGGGTGTTTTTCCTGAATTGCTGCTTTCAATTTGTCCAAAAGTGTTGTATAGCAGTAACAGTTTTTCCTTTTTCAAGATAACCAATGAGCAAAATTCCTTTTGCCTCCTACAAAACTGATCCCATCACTTTTCCAGCCGAGTGAATGGTCTTTGCCTTCTTTGAAACCGATTCACCACGTTCAATCCATTGTTTTGATTGTATTTTTGTTTTTGGAGTGTAGTGATGAATTCAGGTCTCATAGGTGGCCACGAATCGTCTCTTGAAATCCGTTGGATTCCTCGTAAACACTTCCGAACAATCGGTGGAGGTTCGAGCTCGAATGCGTTTTTGCTTCGAATTGAGCAAATGCGGCACCCATCTTGCAGAAAGCTTTCTTAAACCCAATTCATTATGTAAAACATGAACCACTCGCTCATGAGAGATGCCCACGGCTTCCTCAATTTCTCGCACTTTTATTCGGCACTCTGCCAAAACCATGTCATGGATTTTATTCACAATTTCTGGCGTGGTAGCCGTTTTCGGACGACCTGAATGTGGTTCATCACTTGTATGCGCGCGGCCACGCTTGAATTCCGAAACCCAAAAACTTGCGGTGGAAAATGAAGGTGATGAATCCCCAAGAACGGCATTTTACCTTGATTTGATTTTGGTTGCGGTTTTCCCTTCCAAATAGAAAAATTTGATGACCGCTCGAACTTCGGTCTTATTCATAATTGAAAACACAAAAAGGTACTTGACTTCAATGCTTACCAAAACCGGACTATTTGACAAATCGATTTGATATTTGCAATCGATTGATACGAAAGAGTTGCCAACACAATGACGTAAAGTATTTGGAAAAAGGAACCTCCTAGCAGCGATTCCGAAAACTTGTCAATCTACCCTCGTAGGTATAAACCAGTAAGTATGCACTTTCGTGGGTTTATTTATTAATTTGTTTTAGATTGTTTATATAACTTACTATTATCAAATTTCGTATTAGATATCAGACATGGTTTTTTCTTATTTAACAGCGTCTTATTTGGACAGCATACTGAGATAATTAGCCAGAAATATTTAAATCAAATAAGAAATTTATGAATAACTCTATGGCAACGTAAATACATTATTAATTCATTATTTAAAGTCTGAAGAATCATTTTTTTTAAACGACAGCACACAAACAAAAATGTAAATCTGACAATCATGTTAGTTGAACCAATTGAAACGGTTATTTTTACGTATTTTTAGTACGTTTTAGGTATTTTTCATTTACCTTGTTTAATTTATTTGACTTAAGTTGATTATAAAACGGAACTGTTTGTAATTTGTTTTAATGTGATTTCAAAAATAGATTTTGGTCATGAGATGGTTACATATTCAAACATCTCTACAGTCTATAAATAAACAATGACTACAACCGCTATCTTCTCAGATAAGAAACAAATTCCTTCTTAGATAGTTTAGTAATTAGAAACGACAAAACCAACACTAATAGGTTCCTTACGACACATTCTAATCACTGTGGACAACACAAACTAGCCGCGATTAGTTTCTTGATCAACAGAATGGTAAAATTCCGCTTGAATAAAAGTAAATACAATAAAGAACTTAAATTTATAAAAATTTATGAAAGTTCAACATAGGCGTTATATAAACGACTTTAATTCCGGTAAAACACCGTGATAAGTATTTTATGAAACTTCCCTTTCACAGAATATCGAAAGGTATTAGTAAAGTTTTTAGGGGAAAAGATATGAACGTATCTTTCAGTTCGTAAAATACTCTCAGAAACCTTTTGGGCAATTCGATCAAACGAAACGGACGATAGGCACCAGATTCAGAGAATACATGGTCCATTACCGTTATGGTAGAATTGAATCGTCAAGTGTATCACCACACTCAGACGAAACCGGGCATAATATTAAATTAGAAAATCTCAAATTAGTTAAAAATCGAGTATTGGGACGTCATTAAATTCTTGCATTTGAAAAGCAATACGCCTACGAAAATTAAAGCTGAGGTGGACGCTGTTTACGAGGGCTTTGCCACAATGACATTTTGGGCAGCCGAATTTAAAAATGGTTGTACCAGCTTGGTTGACGACGAACGTTCGGAACGGCCAAAAACTAGTGTTAGACGACAGTCAAATTAAGATTAGAAAAATAGCAGAAGCTGTGGACATCTCGGAAGAACGTGTTTGTCACATATTGACTAAAGATTTGAGCGTGAGAAAGCTATCCGCGCGTTGGGTGCCACGTTTGCTCACTGGACCAAAACCGCATTCGAATGAACATTTCCAAAGTCCTGTTGAAGCAATTTAAGGAAAATAAGTCGGAGTTTTAGCGTCGACTAATATCTGTAGATGAGACTTGGATACACCAGTACACTTCTGAAGCCAAAACACAGCCGAAACAGTGGACTGCGGAGGGTGAATCGTCTCCGAAAATAGCGAATCGGCGATCGGCCAAGAAAATGATAGCGCTGTTTTTTGGGATAGTTATTGAGTTGTGTTAATTGACTATCCTGAAAAAGGTAAAAAAATAACGGGGGCATACTACTTCTTAGCAAAACGGCTACATTTGAAGAAAATAAAGGGTTTGTTCCATCAAGACACACTTCAGTGGTTATCAAGACAAAAATTCCCGAATTGGGGTTCGAATTGATAGACCACCCACCCTATTCACCATCGCTCCCAGCGACGTTTTTTAGACGTTTCTTAGACTAGAAGTTTCGCTCAAAGGGCAGAGACACGTTAGTAAACGTCTATTTTGCAGAACAAGATGCCAATTACTATTTGGACAGATTAGAGAGATGGGAGCAACGCTGGAAAAAGTATGTAGACTTACAATGGGACTGTGTTGAAAAATAAAACCAAATTTTACAAAAACAGACTTATTTCTGTGTTATACTGGTAATGTTTTCATCATTTAATGTTCTAGGTCGTCTTGTACGAGGCGTATTTTGAACTGCTTGCCTTGTTTTGTACTGTTTAATTATGTATTGTACTGCCGAACGGATTATTCCGATAATACTCGCTGTTTTTCTCAGTTGATTTTTTTCTTTATGCACTTTAACAACTAGCTTGGGTATCTCAACCGTGGTTTCTTTCCTCACATTTTTACGGTTGGATAAACGTCATCATAAGGCGTGACTGATGGCGAACTAAAGCAGACCAATCCTTAAATTTATCAATGAACATTCCAGAAAGTAACTGTCGAAATCGGGGAATTACCTGTTTAACACGACGATTAATATGACTTGGCCGATAAAGATTTCTTTAAGTTCTTGGAAATAAAGAAAGTTAAAAATGTTTCGTACATATCTTTTTGTTTTTTAAGTAAGTAAAGTTGATTTAAATAAATTTTCCATGATAAAAAATATTATTTTCAAACAAATTAGAAATTTATGGGATGTATTTTTGTGACTGATTATATTTACCCGCTACATACTTGTACATACACTTACATAGTTACAGTTAAATTTGCACGTTCATATGTAGCATTACTTACATGAAAATCTACGTCAGACCAAGTATTCTAATTCTCTGATATTTAAAGATAAACAAATAAAACGAGACTGTTATTGTTTATGTAATTTCAAAAATAACTTCAAGGCATGAGATCGTATATAGGAATTCACTGGCTCTTGTTTCATTCATACTCCCTTTAGGCTATAGCGGAGCAATTGTAATACTAAATCGGGGGATTACCTGTTTACCAGTTACGCCATATGCACGACAATTAGATTTATCAATTACGTAATATTATAGAATATTAATTTACTTAATAAACAGATGTTTTATCCAAAAAAAGCGAACGTAACCAATGTTAGCATTTATTTTTACATTATGATGATTTTTGTGAATCATTGTAATATTTTCATCATTTAATGTTCTAGGTCGTCTTGTACGAGGCGTATTTTGAACTGCTTGCCTTGTTTTGTACTGTTTAATTATGTATTGTACTGTCGAACGGATTATTCCGATAATACTCGCTGTTTTTCTCAGTTGGTTTTTTTCTTTATGCACTTTAACAACTAGCTTGGGTATCTCAACCGTGGTTTCTTTCCTCACATTTTTACGGTTGGATAAACGTCATCATAAGGCGTGACTGATGGCGAACTAAAGCAGACTAATCCTTAACATTATCAATTAACATTCGAGAAAGTAACCGGCGGAATAGGGGAATTACCTGTTTAACACGACGATTAATATGACTTGGCCGATAAAGATTTCTTTAAGTTCTTGGAAATAAAGAAAGTTAAAAATGTTTCGTACATATCTTTTTGTTTTTTAAGTAAGTAAAGTTGATTTAAATAAATTTTCCATGATAAAAAATATTATTTTCAAACAAATTAGAAATTTATGGGATGTATTTTTGTGACTGATTATATTTACTCGCTACATACATGTACATATACTTACATATGTCACAGTTAAATTTGCACGTTCATATGTAGCATTACATGAAAATCTACGTCAGATCAAGTATTCTAATTCTATGATATTTAAAGATAAACAAATAAAACGAGACTGTTGTTGTTTATGTAATTTCAAAAATAACTTCAAGGCATGAGATCGTATATAGGAATTCACTAGCTCTTGTTTCATTCATACCCTCTTTACGCTATAGCGGAGCAATTGTAACACTAAATCGGGGGATTACCTGTCTACCTGTTACGCCATATGTAAGACAATTAGGTTTATACAATTACGTAATATTATAGAATATTAATTTACTTAATAAACAGATGTTTTATCCAAAAAAAGCGAACGTAACCAATGTTAGCATTTATTTTTACATTATGATGATTTTTGTGAATCATTGTAATATTTTCATCATTTAATGTTCTAGTCGTCTTGTACGAGGCGTTTGACTGCTTGCCTTGTTTGTACTGTTTAATTTGTATTGTACTGTCGAACGGATTATTCGATAATCTCGCTGTTTCTCAGTGTTTTTTTCTTTATGCCTTAACACTAGCTTGGTATCTAACCGTGGTTCTTCCTCACATTTTTACGGTTGGATAACGTCATCATAGCGTGACTGATGGCGAACTAAGCAGACATCCTTAAATTATCAATAACATTCAGAAAGTAACTGTCGAAATGGGAATTACCTTTAACACGACGATTAATATGACTTGGCCGTAAAGATTTCTTAAGTCTTGGAAATAAGAAAGTTAAAAATGTTCGTACATATCTTTTGTTTTAAGTAGTAGTTGATTTAATAATTTCCATATAAAAATATTATTTTCAAACAATTAGAATTTATGGGATGTATTTGTGACTGATATATTACCGCTACATACTTGTACATAACTTACATGTTACAGTAAATTTGCACGTTCATATAGCATTACTTACATGAAAATCTACGTCAGACAGTATTCTATTCTTGATATTTAAAGATAAACAATAAAACGAGACTGTTATGTTTATGTAATTTCAAAAATACTTCAAGCATGAATCGTATATAGGAATTCACTGCTCTGTTCATTCATACTCCTTAGGCTATAGCGGAGCAATTGTAAACTAAATCGGGATTACCTGTTACCAGTTACGCCATATGAGACAATTAGATTTATCAATTACGTAATATTATAGAATATTAATTACTTAATAACAGATGTTTATCCAAAAAGCGACGTAACCAATGTTAGCATTTATTTTACATTATGATGATTTTGTGAATCATTGTATATTTCATCATTTATGTTCTAGTCTCTTGTACGAGGCTATTTGAACTGCTTGCCTTGTTTTGTACTGTTTAATTATGTATTGTACTGTCGAACGATTATTCGATAATACTCGCTGTTTTCTCAGTTGGTTTTTCTTTATGCACTTTAACACTAGCTTGGGTATCCACCGTGTTTCTTCTCACATTTTACGTGGATAACGCATCATAAGGCGTGACTGATGGCGAACTAAAGCAGACTAATCCTTAAATTATCAATTAACATCGAGAAGTACCGCGAATAGGGGAATTACCTGTTTACACGACGATTATATGACTGGCCGATAAAGATTTCTTTAAGTTCTTGAAATAAAGAAAGTTAAAAATGTTCGTACATTCTTTTGTTTTTAAGTAAGTAAAGTTGATTTAAATAATTTCCATGATAAAAATATTATTTCAAACAAATTAGAAATTTTGGATGTATTTTTGTGACTGATTATATTTACTCGCTACATACTGTACATATACTTACATATTCACAGTAAATTTGCACGTTCATATGTAGCATTACATGAAATCTACGTCAGATCAAGTATTCTAATTCTATGATATTAAAGATAACAAATAAACGAACTGTTTTGTTTTGTAATTTCAAAAATAACTTCAAGGCATGAGATCGTATATAGGAATTCACTAGCTCTTGTTTCATTCATACCCTCTTTACGCTATAGCGGAGCAATTGTAACACTAAATCGGGGGATTACCTGTCTACCTGTTACGCCATATGTAAGACAATTAGGTTTATACAATTACGTAATATTATAGAATATTAATTTATTTAATAAACAGATGTTTTATCCAAAAAAAGCCAACGTAACCAATGCTAGCATTGATTTTTGCATTATGATGATTTTTGTGAATCATCGTGAACAATATTACCGTATTTAATGTAATTTGACTGCAAATACAGCATACATAGCTGTCATTACGCGGATAATTGCTTTTGCACATAGAAAACCGAAAATATACGCAGCATTAAAATCATTAACGTCAATAATGGAAATTTCATTCGTATCGTATACCCTCACACGTTAATAGCTTGAAAATGGCCAGGTATGTATGTCTAGGCGAAAATCAATTACAGCTTCCCCTCACAGCGCAGAGGACCGCGCGTGAAGAATTTTCGAATTCAAACGGATAGAAGTAAAACAATAACTTACCTGCATTGCTCAAACATAACAAAAATGGAATCAAATAGATCACGCCCGACATTGTTAATATGCTGTAACTCTCACTGTTCAATGTTAACACTGCAAGACAACTTAAGACGTTGCTAACAGAGTGGTATGTTGAACTGTGTGAGTGAAGAGTCAGTAGCGTAGTAGAGGATCAATTTGATTGGGGGTCGAGTAGTCTCGTGTCTTTCCGTCGTTTGTAGGTAGAAGTTACGTCGTCTCGGCTGTGCGATCCGTTGTAGATGTTATTGCATATAACAATAAATAAAATAGCATCAAATATGCGATCCTTTTTATTTTGCAATAGAGTAACTCCACTCGTAATTTGCTCATTGAACGCGTAGCAGGAATAAAAAAAAAACAAGTAATTTTTTATTTAGAAATAAAACAGTTTTATCTCAAAAATGATTGTTCCATGTCCAAGTATTTGTTGTACACAAATTAGTTGAAGAATATCAATATACTCAACTTCAAATACTAAATTTAAAGTTACATATTATTATTTTGTAATTGTTATATTTAGATACACAAGATTTGGATTAAATACAGTAAAACAAAACTGCCTCTTGTATTAATAAAATTAATATTGTTGCCATTTCTTTGTTAATATAACTTTGCGGATGTTGAATTGACAAGTCACTCTTTTCTGATCGAAACTAAATATTTTTATTGAAGTAAAAATGTGCTTTTGTTGAAATAAGGAAAGTGTTATGTAACGTTACCTTAGAGCAAGTTGTTACATCAACAACCTAGTTGGGCAAATGAAAACACATGTTTATGTTAGATGAACAAAATAGGCTTCGTTATTCTAACAATATTTAGATGCTGTTGTGATTTTAACTTAATGTCGTATTAACTAAAAACATTTGTTAGGTTAATAGCACAAAATGGATAACATAACGTACCTATTCACTTGAAAAGGCAATGTATTTAAAATTAATTAATTATTATTGTCACTTTTACCAAAATATGTTGTCAATTATATCTTTTATAAATATATTTTTGGTTTGAATCTTCTTTGGATTTATTTATTAGTGAAAATGTATGTAATTAGTGTAATTATTATAAATACTTAGATTTATTTTTTTCTATATTACGTTTCGAAACATATTTTGGTCCGGTTTCATTTGAAATAAAATAAAAAGCCAAGAAAACTCAAAGGAGACATAACAAATCCTGGAAGATGAACCTATCAACTAAAAAGAAAGCAAGAACTCCTTTACTATTGTTTAATAAAGCGTATTTTAATTAATTCAAAACCATTTGAGCTGAAATATGAAAAACATTTGAAAGGCCTATCTAATCGATAGTAGTTAGTTTCCTGATTATATGAGTCTCTTTGGCTCATAGGCCAGGATAGAGCTTATATTGAAAAATAATTCTTCAATAGTTTGCAGCAACCTTTAAAATTTTTAGCACAATATAAAATATTTTATATGTAGGCATGTGGCACATAAATCAAACAATGCATCAAATAAAGAAAAACTTTAATGTATTTTAAGATCAGCATTGACAAGAGATCTTAAAAGCATACTAAGTACCTAATACACTACGTAAAGAATACTTCTATAAATACATTTCGAGACACTTCCATTCATCGGGTAAGCTATGTGGAGAAAATACATTATTATGACAAATTAATTCGAACATGAATATGTTCGAATTAATTTGTTTCTGTTGCTACTTTCTAGACGGCATGATTGTATCTCTTGACAATAGGTGGCGCCAAGAAATAGTTTAGTGCCGTTTGCGGAGATTAGTGGCATAAACTGAGAGGTGAACAGCGATGGTGAGCAAGGGAAAGCGTTCGGAGCAACGCTGATGACGCCAGATAGGCAGAAACATGTCCGTTAGCTAGTGCTTTTCTCTTTTCACATTGTTTTTGCCTGGAGTGATTCTACCAATAACATGAGCTATATTCGCAATGTTTTGGTTATCGTTACTAGGCACTTTTTCATGTGTGTATAATGCTTGGTTTTATACTGCAACCGATTACTACTTTTTTTTGCTGACTACGAACATTCAATAACTTTGAAGCAGCAAATACCAACTTGAATCAATGGATTGAGTATTGTGCAAAGACGCTTTAGTTTCCGACGTTTACGTATTCTAATAGTTTAGAACTTCTAACAACGGATTCCTTAAAATTCCGAATGTATTGTTAGTTGTACTATTCTTTTTTTTTGGGAAAGATATTTATATGTAAATTTTTTGTTTACGTTTTGCTGCACACTTTTTGACAGGCCTTTTCTTGAAATTTCCCTGGTTTAAATGTTCATCTTATCTTATCAGTCTTGTCACTATGCAGGAACCCCAAGCTTCTGGAATTGTAAAATTGCACCTGCTTGGCAAATATTGCTATGCTAAAATTTAGTGATAATATAATAAACGTCGTACAATATCTTCCAAAAATATCTCTGTATATACAAGCTGATCGAACCAGGCACATACTTATTTTAAATGATATCCTTGGATATTATTACATTTTTGGTTTCTTCAAAATATCTAAATATCAAAATATCTAAAATGCAAATATCCTTTATCGTAGATTTTTACGAGATTAAATAACATACTTGGCTCTATGTAGACATGGCATTAAAACGTCTTCGAAACATACAGGGTGTTCAGTATTGAACAACAGAAACGTCATTTTTTAAATAACACCATATATCTTTTATGTATCCACCGTACAGAAAAATTATATCTTTAACGATTTTGTATAATGATGCGTGTGTCTAATTTTGAAAGTAAAAAAGGTATTTACAGTTAAATGAGAGTCCTGCAGTCCTGTGGAAATTACATCTAAATGGTTTCCAGTGTTAATATAGTTTGGTTACTATGACAACAGTAAACAAAATTTACTGACATTGAGAATCTTAGACTATTGATTCAAAATTTCGGCCCTAAGTAAAGAAGAGAGAAGAGATATAATTTATGTATTAGGAAAAACTGAAAGAAATTGTATATTTGTATAACAGAACAGTTGTCAAATTAAAGTTAAGATTTGATGCAAAAAGGGAAACAATATTTTAAGAAAATTTCATAAAGGCTAATAGTAAGTGATGTAAACATAAATATATCAGTGTAAAATTAAAACAAAAGATTTAAAAAACAACAATAATCTGTAACACAGTTTAAATGCGCTGTGAGCAAATTTAATAACAATTGTTGCAATTTTTATTGCAATAGTTCACAGCTGTCTACTCATTTATCAATCTGCAGTAAACGCAGTAAATTTATTCCTTCTATCTCGATACATTTGCGCAATTGTTTATAAAAGCTGTATTGCATTTTTATTAGCTACTAACTGTTCTCTACCATCACACATAAATCATATGTATTAACAGTTTTTTATGTAATTCTTTTTGCAACTAGCTACTTAGCCTTAAAATTTCGAATCAACAGTTAAAAATAGCAGTATCAGCATGTTTTGTTTACCGTTGTCATGGTAACTAAACGATACTAAGACCAGAAATCACCTGGTTGCAATGTCCAAATGCAGGAGTCGCGTTCAACTGTAAAGATCTCGTTTACTTTCAATATCAGACATGTATATCGTTATAAAAAATGTTAGGGTTATAAATTTCCCATACGATGGCTACAGAAAAAATCTGTGCCATTTAAAAAATAATAAATATGGTGTTTGAATTTCGTAAAGTTCGATGTTCAATACTAAACACCCTATATATTTCGAAGGCGTTTTAATAGTATCTTTTGACAGAGTCAAGTGCGCAATTTAATCTCGCAAAAATTTATTTGCATTCCGGATTTTTTGAAAGAAATAAATCTAGAATCTACATTTAGGCTAAATTTCTCGAAATCTATTCAAAATAGGCTATTTCTAGATGAAGGAACTAAAAATGTCATAAAGCACAAGATGTTTTCTTTAAAAACAAAAAGATTTACAGTATATTCACAAAACTTAATTCAAGCCTTTTATCATTGTAGAAACAACTTTTTCATCTCAATGATCTCGTTTAAACTTGATATTACCATACTCTTATCCAAAATTGATAAATTTGAGGAGCTTGGTCTATATGAGTAATGAGGATTGGGAGGAAATTAATATCTACTTCTTAATTTACACCTTTAATCTAATTTCCCAAATAGTACAATGTCTATATTGCTAATAACTTTTACACATTAAGCTTCTTAACCCGCATAGTTAAATAGATATGAAAATAGTTACGCTAATTTACACTAAACCTTTTGTATTACATAATTATACGATAATATAAACTTGTGCAAAAGAAATTAGTGTAACTATTAGGAAAATGAAGACTGGTGTACCAAGCCGGTAGCCAGCATTGCATAAATCTTCGCGACAAGTTCTGCAATTCGTTAAATTGTAGTAGTGCAGGTAACCATTTGTCTTCATAGAATCGCACATTACTTCGGCATACATACCAGGTACACATCCTCTGAAGATTTCCGATTCATTGCGCAGATAATCTAAAATAAAAATCGTTATCGATTATTATTAATTGCTATGGTATGCTTGACAAAATATAAAGATGACCTTGAACACTCTTGAGAATTGTTTTTTTTTAAGATTTTCAATAGAAATGCGAGTATGTATTCATACATACATGTGACTAATAACTACTTTCCCTTGATACAGGTTGCGCCAAACATTTGAAAAAAAATTATTGAAATTGAAATTTGACTAAGCTCCTTATGGATATTAACGGTGACATTTAAAATATGTGACCTCTCTTTTATAGTGTGGATTGTTACATGTTGTCGAGTGTTCCCTTCCAGAAAATGCACCTTTAATGTGCTATTTACTTTCGAAAGTCTCCATATACTTGAAAATAACTTTGCAAAGTCGACTATACAATCCCACAATATTGAGCTTTGCCAGATAAATGGCGGAAGAAGTAAGACACTTTTTTGTAGGAATTCTTTTTTTTAAACATGTTAAGTATTCTCTTTTTGGTTTGTTTTGTGCTTCTTTTTTTTCTCACCTTTATCACTTTTTTTTGGATATGCTGAAATTAAAGAGAAGTTGGATGCAGTTTGTAAGAACTATGCACCTTCGATGACTATCATCAGATACTGGTCTAATGAATTTAAGCGGGGCCGAATATCCGTCGTTGGTGAGGAGCGGCCAGGTCGTCTCGCTAAGATGACCATGGACGATATGTTCAATAAAATTTATCGTATTAGCAGACGAAGATCAGAGAGATTCCTGATTGTAAACGTCTCAATTGAACGTGTGCAAAACATCCTTCGCGAAAAATTGAGTATGAGAAAGCTATCGGCGAGATGGGTGCCGCGTCTTCTGACGATTGATTAAAAATGGAATCGCGTAGCAATACGAGTGAGTTTCTGCGGAATTATACGACTGTAGATGCCAGAAACCAAAGGTCAGTCGGTAAAATGGAATTTTCTTGGCGAACGTGCACCGAAGAAGGCGAAGACAACCGGAAAAGTTATGGCAACTATTTAGATTCCCAAAGCATAGTCTCAATTCATTATTAGGAGAAAGGGAGGGGAATAACTGGATAGTACTATATTGATTTATTAGACCGATCTTACGCTGAACTAAAAAGAAAAAGGCCCCACCTAGCGAAGAAAAAAGTTATCTACCCCCGTGATAACGTCCCAGCCCACTCATCGGAAATTGCAAAACTAGTCCAGTTACGGAACGAATTGCTACCTTATCCTCCATATTCGCCAGTTTTGGACCACTGTGACTTCTTTCTTTTTCCAAACTCGAAAAAATGGCATGGCGGAAAGCGGTTCACGTTGAATGAAGAAGTCGTTGCCGAGACAGAAGCCTATTTTGGAGAGTTCGACGAATTTTATTGTTCGGAAGGCTTTAAAAAGTTGGAACACCCCTGGACTATGTGTATAGAGCTACAAGGAGATTATTATATTATTACTAAATGCACAACAATTGCGTTGTCTTCCTTAATACATTTATCATACCATCCTCGAACACTACGGCACACGATAAAGTTCACAAGAGAAAAGTAATTTTTTATAATAAATGTTGCTTGTCAAATCAATGCGTTTATCACAAAAAAAGAACTGAGATTAGATATAACATTAGCAGCATATCTTATTTCAGAGAAATTGTTTATGAAGCAAAGTTGTTTCGAATTTTTTCAGAATTTTCTTTAGAAATTCACAAAATCTTGTTTACACAAACAATAACGATGGAATGATAATTTCTACGAACGTTACAAATATTCCGTAAAACCACTCCCATCTCTTAAATAAATTCCCTATATACAGAGTGAGTCATCTCCGTGGACTCAGAAAATTGCGCCTTTGTGAATGGAGATATTTCAAAACAGTTCTTTTGTTGCCGTGAGGTCTGATTTTGGGTATGGTTTAAATTTATATTGAATTGCATTTTTGGAATGCTCGTTAAATTGTGGGGCAAAAAGTAATAAGGGGCTATTAACCTAAAGTTTCAGAGTTATTAGCATTTTTTTAAAGTCGACATTAACGAAGCATTCGGCGTATTAGATTAGTTTTCAATTTTTGGAAAAATTCTAGACAACAAATTACTAACATATTAGTTGCCTAATATTAACCATTTTTCGTTATAGCAGTTTTGGTAATTGAAGTACTGTCCATACTTATTTTATCAGTGTGCCATGATAGAAATAAGTAAGTTATTGAAACAGTTATTGAGTTTGATCACATCTAATGGTGTAAAGTTTATATTGAAATTAATTTATCTGTACGGACTTTGCTATTTGCTTAAAATTTAAAGTGAATTGAGTACTTTATGGCAAGTGTCTCCATCTGTTTTATAGATAGAATGATTTAAACTGAAAATATACCTATATAATTTTATTTCGTAACACTTTTCGCGACAGCAACTTGCTTCACAGTCTTCATACAACAAAACCGATCTTTGTAAACATATTCGCAAATAATACACTATAGATACAAATACATAAATTGTAATAAATATAAGGATGAATAAGAAATAAAGTTCTAAATAGAGACCAAATTATTTTAAGAGACGTTCAAATGAACCAGCATTCACTTCTGAACACTTCTGAATTGGAAGAAGATAGTATGTAGTTTTGTTGTGAATACAAACATGATTAATTGTATACAGTGCGGCCCATTTGAAATGGAAGCACCCTTATAAAACCTATATTTTACATTAAAACGAAACCAGTTTTTTTTGAAAACATAATGGATCAAAAAGTCTACTTCCACACAAAATTTCAGAAGTTCAAGGCACACTGATAATTTTTTGATGTTGAAAATAGCATAATTTTATTCGCAATTTTTTTTATTGAAAATCTGACTACACAACTGAATTCAGAAGGCCCTAAAAAGTTACTAAAGAATCATTTTTCGAACTTTACAGTACATTATTTCATAAATCCACTTCTTACAATATCTATTGACCAAGGTAGATCAAAATTTCTAAAGAAAGACAACTAAAAATTAACCAAACTTATTATTAAATGTCACAAAATTGCAAACAACCATTAAAAAAAAATCTAACTACCATTATATAGAGACAGAAGCACGCGCAAGGGCTGGAGTAGCGGTATTAATAAGTAAAGAGAAAGAACAAGACATAATAGACATAAAATATATAAACGAAAGAATCCTAACATTGGAAATAACTATTGGAGCAGAGACGTGGTACTTCATAGTAGTGTATGCCCCAAATGAAAATGAGAAGATGGAAGAAAAAAAACAAATTTTATGAAGAATTACAAAAAGAGACAGATGGGACAGAAAATAATAATGTAATAATAATGGGAGATCTCAACGGAAGAGTGGGAAAGAAAAATAATGGATTGGAGAGATGGCTAGGAAAGAGGGTGAAAAAGCTATGAACTACAATGGGATGAGAATTATCGATTACTGTAAGGAAAATGATTACATAGTAGCAAACACTAAATTCAAGCACAAGGAAATACATAAAATCACAACACAGGAACCAAATAGAAAAGAGAAATCGATAATAGATTATTTTATAGTAAACGCCGCAATATGGGAACGAGTTAGGGACGTAAAAGTAAGGAGAGGATTAGAAGTAGGCAGTGACCACTATTTAGTTGAAGTAATAATAAAAAATGAAGAAAAATAGAAAGAACCAAACAAGAGAAGAATAGCTAAGAAACAGATGAAGACATACAAATTGAGACAAATAAATATAAAAGAAAAATATTAGAATGACCTTAATGAAATTAAATGGACTCAAAACTATGAAGACAGAAACAAGGTGGAAGAACTTCAAGGAAAAAATAAAGGAAATAGCAGAAAGTATATGTGGAAATAGGAGACCAAAAGGAACACCATGATGGAACGTAACAATACAGGGATGTTAAGAAGAAGAAGGAAGCATGGAACAATTACCTAACAACAGGGAACACTGAAGGCTATGAGGACTAAAAGCATGGGGAGAATTTGGACCAAAAATGGCAGCGGCACATACAGTGAATCAAAAACTCTTTTATGGAATGCTATAACAAATGAGAAACAAAAAACCGACCATGCTGAAGAATATTAAAAACAAGAAAGGAGGCATCGTAACACAAGAAGAATTAATAATGAAAAGATGGAAAGAATATTTCGAAGAACAACCAGAAAATCAACGTGAAAGACAAATACATATACAAGACCAACGGCCAATAGAACAACAAAAAAAATGAGGATCATGGAATATCGGGAGACGAACTAGAAAAAGCTATTCAGAAAATTAATCTAGGAAAAGCACCAGGGCATGACGAGATAACTGGGGAAATGATCAAATCTCTAACAAGAGAAGCAAAACAAGAACTACTAGGTCTACTAAACCAAGTCAGAAAAGAAAAGAAAACACCAGAGGACTGGAGGATCGGAATCGTAACACCATTATATAAGAAGGGTGATAATAAGGAATGCGGAAACTATAGAGATATCACAAAAACAAGCACTCTAGGGAAAGTATACGCAAAAATCCTGGAGACAAGACTGAGAGAAAAAGTGAAAGAACAATTGGAAGAAAGTCAGACAGGGTTTAGAAAGGAAAGAGTTTAAAACCAGATCTTTATAATGAGGCAAATAAGTAAAAAGGCAATACGAACAAACAAGCAGGTATACATGTGGTTCATAGATAAGGAAAAGGCATTCGATGGGAAACCTTGGAAAAAAGAGGAATAGGACATGAACTATTAGAAAGTATAAAAAGCTTATACGAAGCAACGAGCAGCTACGTACGAGTTAGAAATTAATGTTCTGAAAGATTTATAAGTAGAGTAGGACCGAAACAAGGATGCATGCTGAGCACATTGCTATATAACGTCACATTAGATGAAATATTGAAAAGGTGTAGAAATAGATTAAAGACATACACCCATCTACAGACAGTGTTCTCCACTCCATGGCTGTTTGAAGCCTATAATAGTGATTCAAATGAGATTTTATCTAACACACCTTCTATGTCAAGAAATGCAGCTTGATTGTTTAAGGATGCCTCCACCCGCGACACGAGTTGACGCAAGGCACTTTCACATGATTTACCTGCTTGATAGGCATGCTCATTGGAATGTCTTTCTATTAGAGAGGTTTTTCTTAGTTTTAAACTACCTTATTACTTTTTGCTTCAGAATTTAACGAGGGTTTCAAAAATGCAATAATATAAATAATATATAGCATGCTCCGTTTAAAAAATATATCTTTGGGTAGCTACGAAATTATGAGATCTCCTGTACGTTTCAATATAATTTTAAACCATACCCGCAGTCACAAAGGTACAATCTTTCAGGCCCGTAAAGACGACTCATCCTATATAAACCTTAAAACAATGAAAATATAACATTCTAAATCTAAACTTCAGATTTAATATTCAAAATGATTCTCTTGAAGCCTTTTCGTGTTCTCTTAAATTATTAATATCTTGTGCATTGATCCTCAGACTCTTTTGTGGTCACTCATTTAATAACTAGAATTTTTATTGTGGAACTCGAATTGTCATGAAGACGATAGATTTTTGACAATCGTTTGAGGTCACTTTTAAGTAAATAGCGTATTGATTAAATAAGGTTCCACATAAATTGATATTATGCGTATATACAGATGTAGAGCAACATATTATATCTAGATGCAAAATGAGTTGCATACCTTAAGATGCAAGACAAAAATATTCTTATAAACAATAAAGATAATCCAATGACCTGACAGAAAAAAATAAAACAAATAAACTCTTATTCCAAAATTAACGCACCACGCAATGCTTCTGATGTATTTTCTATAATTTTTGTATTTTCTCAAAATGTTTGGTTTAACAGAACATAATGTAATAGTTTTATGCCACAAGAAAGTTATTTTGACCATTCTGATGAAAATGGCCGCAAGTTAATGTCAAGTCTTGAGTCGTTTAAGTTACAGTTCAGGCATTATATCAGTTTTAATTACGAATTTGTTAACTTTTTGCGTGTACGAGTATAGAATTTAAGTTAATAAGATTTAAATCGAAAATCATTAACGAATCACAACTTTTAACCAATGATGAATATGTGAGAGCTTTAACTTTGTTAAAAAGACGTACAATGCGCTATGCAGTTAATTTGCTAGGCATTAATCATGCAGCAGTCAGTCGAATGGTTAGAAGATTCAGGGAAGTCGGATGGCACTCTAGAAGACGTGGTCAAGCTAGGAAACGAGTCACAAGTGCGAGAGATGGTCGTTTTTTGCAATTGCAAGTTCTCAGAAATAAGCGAATAACAAGTACAGATCTCAGTAACCAGCTTGAAGCGGAAATGTCAGAGTTTCTGCTTTTACTCTAAGGAAAAGGTTGGGGGAATTAAGATTGAGTAGTAGAAGGCCTGCAGTTGGACCATTACTTACTACATCACACAGAGTTCAATGTTTGGGATTTGCCAGAAATCATGCAGATTGGACAGTTGAAATTTGGAAGGGAGTTTTGTTTTCGGACGAGACTAGAGTAAGTTCAAAATCTCCAGATGGTCGCAAGGGAGTATGGTGAAGAACTGCAGAAAGATATCTTGACTACACAAGCTTTCAAAGAGAGCCCTTTGGTGGTGTACCACAAATATTCTGGGGAAGTATTTGCTTTGACGTCTGCACAGAGCTAATCCCCATTAAGCAAAGATCAATGAATGCTGAATACTACTTAGAGAACACTATTCAGCACCATGTAATTGCTTTTTGCACCATTTTTAATAATGCGAGACCACACATCGCTAGACAAGTTTTGGATTACTTACAAAAGGTCAATATCCAAGTCATAGACTGGTCACCATGAACCCTAGACTAAATCCGATCGAGAACCTTTGAGATGCTCTAGAAAAACCTGTAAGGCGTCATTTACCACCTTCTGGTAATCCTCCAGGAATCGGAACAAGCTGTTCTTTTCGAGTGGGATAATATTCCCCAAGAAGTAATCCAAAATTCGATACTGGTCTCACCACGGCGAAACCAAGCAGTTGCCAGAGCTAGGGGAGGTGTCAGGCGTTATTGACTTTTATTCTTTTATTCCTTTTTTTGTAGAGTTTTTTAAGATTTCCAATAATATCGTTTTGTTTCTGAATTTGTAATTGAAGGGAATCTGTACTTTATTTTCATAAGTTTCCATTAAAAAAGAAGTTAACTGATGAACCCATTATCTTCAGTTATATTGCTTTTTTATGATACTAAGAAATAATTCACTAATTAAAAAATGTTGCAAAAATTATATAGAATTATTTGAATGGTGCGTTAATTTGAGTTTATATAAACAATAAACTTAAAGTATTGTATGGGTTTGAAGAAGGTAAGTTAAAGAGAGGATATGTCTGCGTAAAATACAGTACAGTTTTTAGACATGTGATTAAATCGGAGCTATATAAAGTATATTTGTATTTGCTTTAGGGACGTTAATCGAATCATATGACCGAGATTATGCCTTGGTACATTGAACTCCACTTGCGATAGTAACCATGGCAAGTTAATTTTGTTTGTTAGTAGACCACGCAAAAATATGGTACTATATTTCTTTCTGCGTTCAGAGAGTAATTCCATTTCATGTTGTTGTACAAGAGGTATGTAGTCTGAACCCCGCGAGGGATAGGTGCTAGAGTCTCTAAACGATAGATCATAAGTTGCTGGTTTATGTAGTAGGGATACCATACCAATGAGGGATACTCCAATTTGCTTCAGACCAAAGCGAAAAAAAAATGACAGCAAGGTTGTTAAAATTACGGCATGATCTTACAGCAAAGCCAAACGCCTTTGTCGTTGATAGACACGTGGTGGAAATATATTCACAATCAGTAAAGCTCAATTGGGCGTCAAACAAAACTAAGTCATTCACTTTAGATTTCCTTGAGACGAGTTGTGTTTTAATAGAATCAGGGGACTGAATAATCGTTCATTTACATTTTACAATTAATTGTTTTAATTTTGGATAGATTATTTTAATTTATCTGCATTTTCCGTAATAGACTTATGTTTGGGAAACCATCTTAAGAAGGCCTTTCAACATTAGTCATGTAATTTTTGAAAAAGGTACTTTCAAGCATTTTTGAATAGATTTAATTAACATTTACCAAGGTTTCATTGTGAAGTTATGCGCATGAAGTCAAGCAACATAAATACTGTTTCTAAAATTATGAATATTTCGACAAATCCTTTCATTTTAATAATTGAGTTACGGTATAATGTGGGAGTATAGACATTTATATTCAAGGTTAACGCTTTATACGATTGAGCACATTCGAGAGTACAGAGCTATGCATAATGAGCACGTGTTTTCTTTGTCGAGAAATATGGACATAAGTGCAATAGAGCTAATGGCGCCATCGCGACTGCCAGTATTGATGTCTTGGTTGCTAAAACTGGGTGAAATGGATATAGCGTCCGTCCTAAAGTCCTCACTATTCGCCATTTTTTTTAAGTGAAATATAATCCTTATGTGTCACGTCTACAATGAGAGATTTTTGTAAAAATTGCAAATTTAATACCAAGGATTTAAAGAAGAATATATGTATGTTGACTGCTTTGTTTAAGAAGGAAGTTGGTAATATTTGGTTCTTTATCAGTATTATCAAATATAAATTTTGTATAAAGTTTTATGTTGACTAAATAAAGTAAATAATAGGATATTATAAGGTTTTTGTAAAGGAAAACGCATTTGTTCATATCTTTGTGCGTTTGAACCCAAAATTTGTATAAATTCTTATACATGTAGATTACCTTTAGGAAACCATACAATAATTTTGGATTATTTTTGTAAAATTTACGTAGTTTTGGAGCAACTCTGCTATTGTCAACAACTGACAACAACTAATTGACATTGATCTACTTATACACCAGCATATTGTACGTCTTAGCAATTTGGCCAGTGGACTTAGGTGGGAGTAACTTTAACAGTTAAGAGTAGTTTTCAAACTTTTCTTATCGCAACAATTTCTTTTATCTTGTTTACCTTAAACTGT
This sequence comes from Dynastes maya, assembly GCA_029619315.2. NCBI lineage: Eukaryota > Metazoa > Arthropoda > Insecta > Coleoptera > Scarabaeidae > Dynastes > Dynastes maya. The sequence continues at coordinate 39,402,095 of JAROYE020000006.1, read as the reverse complement.
GAATATTTTCTGATTAGCGAAAGGCATCGACAACACATTGAAAATCAACAAAATCCTTAGTGAGCTATTCATTATTTTTTGTTATTATTTTCTAGAATAAAAGCTTTCGTCAATTACAGCCTAGAAAATGGATCTTCTTTAGAACTATTAAAAATTTTACTTACGAAATTGTTCGTATGCTATGCATTGTATCGTGCTTTCATTGGCCTCCACTTCGTTTGCGAATCTGTCCCTAAAAATATTTTGTATTTGCGGAATATCCGAAAAACGGGTACCTAACGAACATTTTCCTATGGAATCACTGGTTGCTGACGTTATGTTGAAACAATTTCCCCCAACAACAGCGTTGCATGAATAACATGTTAAACTAAAAGCTGAAAATAGGGTTAAAGTGGGTAAAATACGTTATTGTAAGAAGCATACAAGGTTCGGCAAAAGTAAGGCATTAGTCTAATATCTCTGTAAATATAAACTTTAGAGAAAATGTTATTAACGAAATTTGACCAGTCATTTTCTATTATTTTCTACCATTTGTGAATTTTTTCTGAAATGACTTCTTATAGTAATATTCTTTTAATGGTAGCAACATTTTTTGGCAGATTTGGAATCAATATAAACTTGTTAATATGGATATATATTATTTTCATGGGGTTAGATAACAAAAATATTGAGAAAAAATTAAAGAATTAAATTAGATGTTCAAATTGAAGTTCCTGTGCGGTATGACAGTGTCCTAGACGTTCCAAAAAACTGCGAATAGTATTTTGAAGCACATTAAGTGATATGGCTTGCATCTTATGTCTAATTTTTATTCTTAAATCTTCTAAGTTTTTGTGAACCACATGGTATACTTATCTGTATTAGTCTAGCGGATATTTCATTTTTTTATTACATTAATTACATTTATTTATAATTATCAATAGCTGCAAATAAATTGAGCAAGGAATATTAGATTTATTTGTGAAGTTACTGCGCCGCAAGGTTGGTAGAATACATTTACTCTAAAGGTGGTCTCAGTTTAAAAATAGCGTGCGCAATGACGTCAGTGGTAGTGAAATATAGAACATATGAGATCCATCAATTTAAACGTTGTTACGAACAAGTATATCTATATATTATTACCAATGACTAAGGTAAGATAATTGTGTCGTCCCAGCATAGCTGTAACAGCTGGAGCATCCAACGGAACTCGGCGCGCGCCTGTCTGATGCGATGTGTAAACATTTGCTGGGTGGCAAAGCAGTTCAAATTCGTACACATTCATCATTACTAGCGCGACGTGTGCGTGTGAATTAAATTAGGCGAGCGGAATACTAGTTATTCAAGAAGATTTTTAATTAAAAATGTCCAGTGTGCGCAAGGCTAAACAACGACCCTTTGATGCTAAAGTAAGAAACTTTATCTGTGAGTTTCCAGATTTGTTGTACGACGGTGCTAAAATAGTTTGTAAAGTGTGCGAGAAAACTTTGATGTGCTGGCAAAAGAACGACTGTTGGAAGCATGTAAATAGTGCAAAACACAGAAATATAAAAAACGGCGCGTCAAATAGAAATGACTTTATTTTCGATTTACATGTCATGATGAACATGTAATTCGCTTAACATACTGGATAAGAAATCGTTTAAGAACTTTTGGAACAAATACAACCCGGAGTTGAAGTTGCCAGCTACGGCAACAGCACGTAAGCATGTTTTACTTGTACGCAAAGAGGTGGAAAATAAAATCATATCTACATTAAAGAGTCAGTTGATATGGTTGTGTTGACGAGACAACAGATTGTAAAAAGAAATCTATTATACATGTTATAGTTCGTGTAATAGATCAACATAAACCGACATTTCCACTGTTACTAGCTAACAAAAAATTACAAGGGTGTACTAGTGCAGCAATTACGACTGTGATACTTACTACGTTAAAAAACTTTCAAGTCTCAACATGTCAAGTGTTGATGCTTATGAGCGATGGTGCAGCGACAGTGCGTGCGGTAGGCCGTTCTCTTCTTGAACACGGTTGCGACTGTTTACATGTAACTTGTAAAGTGCATGCTTTATATCTTGTGGCACAAACTATTATACAATGTTATCCCGAGGTAGATGCATTAATATCAAGTACAAAAAAAGTGTTTCTCAAATCTCCAAAACGTCTTCGAACATTTCACGCACAGTATCCCGGTATTCGTAAACCACCACAGCCAATTCTTAAACGTTGGGGAACCTGGTTGCAAGCAGCTTTTTATTATGCTCAACATTTCAAAAAAGTAAAAGCTGTTATTCTACAATTCAATCCTGCCGAAGCTGCAGCTATTAAGGAGAGCCAGTCAAAATTTCACGATACTTCTGTTGAAACAGATTTACAAAGTATTCATAGCTACTATCAATGTTTACATGACGCACTGGAACAATTACAAAATAGAGCGTTGACGTTAGTGAAGTCACTGCAAATAGCGGACGAAGTACATACTCTGCTACGCACTATAGATGACGCAAAAAATATTCGCGTTTTAAGAAAGCTGGGGAGTGTGTTAGAGAAAGATTTCAATTTTATCATATTACAATAAATTTGTAATGGCACTTCGACTAATCCTTTAATTGAGTTCAAAGATTATTTTAATGATACATGTATTACATCGGTAGATGTCGAACGATCTTTCTCCAAATATAAACTTTTTTTCACCACTGCGAACACGGTTCCACGAGACAAGTATTGAAACATATTTAATGCTATCAATTTTTTACGATTCTTATCCACTGGGTTATAACACTGATGATGGTGCTTCTACTTCTCATGTTCAGTAATTCTAATGCAATCCGCCAGCCTACTTGATTACGCTGCTTAAGAGAGCGAGTGTTTCACAGCTTTACAGATATTATAATTCTTGATTAGTTGTTTTATTATTATTCGCTTTATTACTTCTTTTTCGGTATTATAAATATTGAAGAAACCGAAAGCCTATGGCGCGTCGAACGATTATCTTGATCTACCAGTGACGTCAAAATATGCGTCCTTCACCCCTCCGCCCACAAATTTTCGACTAAGACTTGTAAGATAGGAACCGAGACAACCTTTAGAGAAAATGTATTCTACCAACCTTGACTGCGCCGGGCATACAAGTTTTGCTAGGCAATCTTAATTACCATATTTTTTCTTGTTTGTTTGTTGTAACTGTTCATTGTTGGTTATATTTCCTTCTAATTTTCTTTTGAAAAGTACAACAGATAGGTTGCTAGTGGTTATATAAAAAAATATCATTAATGTGTGTAAGATACTCAAAATCAAATAAGAATAGGGATACACTTTTTTAAAAAGTCAGGTATTGCTATCTACCGGCGATCTAGCGGAGCATTTAGTTTTTTAAAAATTATCAACGAATATGTGCGCCTAATGTACATTCGTAGTAACATTTTCAAAGTCTTAAAATCCTTATTCCTTTCTAAAATATCGCGCTGTTCCGTTTGTCGCAGAACATACTGCATAAGTTCATATATGGACGTCAAATTTTGATTATATCTTTGTTTTGGGGACTTTACCAAACTATTGACTCACCCTGTACATTCGTATATGTTTAAATATTATTAAGATTTATTGCATACAAACATAGTTATTAATTTTTTTTCTATTATATTTTATTTTTCTTTTCTAGTTTTAAATTCTGAATGAAAAACAAAAAAAATATTTTATAGTAAAATTATTTCTGGCAATTAAAAAACAATGTAGATTATCGGTTGATATACAGTACCGTTCATGGAAGTTCGGGCAAGCTGACAAATTATATTAACTGTTTAGGAAAAAATTTTAAAATTATATAATATACATTTCTGTGAGGTATTATTAAAACTAACCTTTTCTGGAAGCCTTTTACCATTTTCCAGATAGTATTTGTCTATTATAAGACCGTTATCATAAAATATATAATTATGTTGGAAATCCCCAATAATTACAGTGACAATAAAGCTTTATAATAATCCCTAGGAGAGTTAGCTGATTCACTCGTGTTACCTGGAAATATTCGTATACTCTTTATAAAGTATTATAACATTTGTAAACGCAGTAGTTCTGAAGAGATTGTTATTGTGAAAGTATCTGTGGTTGTGCAAGTGAAAAATAAAATAATTTCGGTTTGACTGTTTAAAATGCCCCGTGGAAAGCCTCTAGCTGTTTCAAAACGATCTGCTATTATTACTTTGCATCACGAAGGGTACGCAGAAAGACGGATTGCGGATAAATTAAAAATAAAAAAATCTACAGTACATGATACTATAGTTCGATTTAAGACAACCGGTGACGTGCAAGATCGTAATCGGCCAGGACCGTCAAGAAAAACGACTCCTGCGGAAGATTTACGAATAAAAATAATTAGTAAGCGCAATAGAAGACTAACAGCATCAGAAATTGCTGCAGAATTCAATAATGAGCGAGATTCCAAAGTTTCTGTGAGTACTGTGAAACGTCGGCTGAAAGAGGCTGGATTGCATGGGCGAGTGGCTTGTCGAAAACCGTTACTCCGAAGAGGAAATAAGCACAAGCTCATCGAGATTGGACAGTGGACGATTTTAAAAACGTTTTGTAACTGACGAATCCAAGTTTGAGGTTTTTGGAAATAGACGGAGAGTTTTCGTACGCAAATCAAGAGGGGAAAGAACGTTACGGCAGTGTATAGTTCCTAGGGTGAAGCGTGGAGGCGGATCTGTAATGGTTTGGGGTTGTTTTTCCTTAATCGGAACAGGGGACTTGCTCAAAATTGAGGGCATAATGAAAAAAGAAGAATATCGGAAAATCCTGGAGGAAAATGCCATACCGTCAGGAGTCCGATTAATTGGTCGTGGATTTGAATTTATGCAGGACAATGACCCCAAACATAAATCTAAATTATGCACAGATTACCTGCAGCAAGAAGAAAATGAAAGAACCGTAAAAATTATGGAATGGCCGCCACAGTCCCCCGATCTGAACCCGATAGAGTTGTTATGGGAAGAATTAGACCGATGTGTTAGGAAAAAGTGTCCGAAAGCGAAGGAACATTTGTGGACCATTCTCCAGGAGGATCTAATATTTCTCTTATTTTCTTTGACTGCCGTACATTTTTTTGCTTGCCCGAACTTCCATGAACGGTAGTGTATGTATGTATGTACATACATACATATGCATGATGATATTTATTTTATTTGTACATATAAAATACTTATAAAGATCGGCAACCAAACGCACACGGATAGTGTGCTATGCGCTGCTGCTGAAGGATCGATGATATGGCTCCGGTACGACTACGTTTAAAGTGAATAACAAGAATATCTTTGCACATTCTAGGTCTTAGTTAATGGTTAAATTTAATGTGCATAATCCATATTAAGTCTAAAGCAATTAAAGAGATTATTCTTTTTATTTGAATATATGAATTAAAAATAATGATTTCATATAATCATCATTAAAAGGCTTTATCTATAGATATCACCCAAAGGAAAGTATAAATCCCTACTTATAAATAAGAAAAATCCATTTATCGTAGTGAGAATTTTTCTGGTAGGTCGAATTGCAGGTTTGCATCTGTATTTTTCAACTTACTTATTTAAATAGCTAAAGAATATATAATAATAATAATAATAATAATAATAATAATAATAATACACATATTGGCATATGTAAAGAGAAAAGGTAAAAAATAAAATAAAATAAATAAATATATATATATACATTGTCACTCAAGTTCAATGCTGTAACAACTCGAAAAATGCGAATTATATACACCAATTAGCTTCAAACATTATGCTGTACTGAAACAAGTAACACTTTTAAAAATATCCTCAGGATAGTGTTTGTTATTTTATAAATTATAAATGTGAAAAAATTGCAAACTATACTGTAACAAGTGTACCTGTTACAGTTTCAAACTGTAATATTTATGCCGATGGTGATAGATAGTGCAAGTTGTTACTCTGTGAAGTTTAAAATGTGGTGAAGTCGATACTTTTTACTATAAGAGTAAATTTAACACTTTCAATTTTACCATTTTTGATGTCAAGAATAAAAAAGCTTTCTGCTATTTGTGAAACGAAGGTATTGCAATCCGAGGAGTAAATGAGATTACCAATTGTGCGTATCGTTTTATAGTAGATCAAAGAAAGAAAGATTGCTATTCTATATTCCGGTAATTGCATTGGACAGAACAAAAACAAGTTTTTATTCGTGTATTTGTTGTCTCTAGCAATTCCAAGGTATCCACACGCAAAATGAGGGCACTAGTATGTATGTACATACATGCATGCACCCCTTTAGTGAGAAAGATAAGAAACAAGCTCTAAGAATATCCTATTTAAACATCAGCCTAGTGGAGTGTGAAAATTCATGGTGTCAAAAAGCAGGTACATTTGTACAGGTTAGATGACATATACACCAATGATATTTTTGATTTTGAGAAACTAGTCTCAATCATTGCCTAATAACACTAATAACTTTACAAATAATGTTGGTAAAATTGAAAGATGTGGTGTTTATCAGAGTTGGAAAGGTCCTGTCCATTTACGAAACATTTTATGTTCAGCAGGATTTAAAAAAAATAGTGGTATCTTGAAAAACTTAAACTTATTCTGGCGCACGTTAAACCAGTTATAATATTTATGAAAAATTAGAAGCTGTTAAAAAGATTCAGTGGCAATTATACGAAAATTTACAAGCATTTACTGACAATTTGGAAGTGGAGTTGGAAGATGGGTAAAAGTACAGCGACAGTGATATGAATTTAATGTCTAGATAGTTTTAAACTAACATTTCTGTTCACAAATGTTCAAACTTGTTCCCCTAATCTTTATTATTTTATTACTATAATTTTGGATAGCGTACACCTAACATCTAAATAAAACGAATTACTCCAAAGATGAAAAATATTTGTCGAAATCCAATAACTACTTGTACACTTCGCATTAGGAATACCTTGATTTTCGTATAGAAGCAGAAATTCCAGAAGAATTATGAAATTAACATCGTCAAAATTGTAATATTGGTATTGCAAAAAAAATACTATCTCAAGTTGTTATAGCCTTGAAATGATGATGATTGTATCTACAATTATTTATTAAAGCATCGTTACTAAAATAAATTATTACTTACTTTGCAAAATTAATGAAAACAGACCACACAATATAAAAGCATACTTCATTGTGCTTTTGCTAAGTTATCGCAAAAATAGCCAAATGTACACTAATATAAGGCCATCGAATTACATCTTTAAAAACTCGTTCATTATCTGGCTTTACATTGAGACGTTAAAGCAATGTTACGATCTTTTTAATGATTAAAAGCAAACAGACCTCACCCTAAAGTAAGCATATATCGATGACAAAACAATTAGACATATAATTGGAAGTAGAGTTTATTCACGTACTTCGAACGTTAAAATTTTTTTTTTATATTCTAAGGAAAAAACCTGGAAATACATTATGAACAATATGTGAATATGATGAATAATACATTCCAATAACTAGTGTGTTTGATTCTTTTTTGATTCTATGCTTTCAAATTGCAATAGAGTTGCGGTACTCTATTGCAACTCTACGTTTCTCTGCCTGCGGTGGCAGAGAAACGTTTACTTGAATCAAAGCTTTCCGCCTTAATTCAAGGCAATTACTGTTATGTAAATGATTATTTAATAACTTTATGTAAATTTATTGTAATATAAAGGGTATACAAAACGTAATCAATAATAACGAACATTATCGATATCGGCTTAAGTCGTTTGTCAAAAGTCTATCCTGCTCCCTAGCGGAGGCGGGAAATAACTATGTTTTTAAATATTTCAATTCCTTATAACAATTACTGTTTCAATTATCTGCAATACAATAATTGTTTTAAACCAAAAGAAATATTTTCTTAGCGTTTCTTTCTCCGCTTAAGAGAAGTATATACTTGTAATGAAATAATTGTAATTCTTTGTTTAAGACATTTGTTAACTGTTTAAAGTAGAGGTAATCAACAGAATAATGTTTAAACAAAAGTGAATTTAATGTAGAAGTATACATGAAAAAGTGCCTAGAAACAATAACCAAAGTAATGTTAATAAATAGCTCCTGGTATTGATGGAATCACTGCCGGCAAAAACAATATGAGAAGAGAAAAGTATTAAAGCTTCTTGCTCCTGGCCATATCTCTCAGTTTATGTGTAGGGAAATCTTCTCGGCGCTTTATCTTAGATTTCAGAGCGTTGACTGAAATACATAAACATATTTCCATATTTTGCACATTCTACACAAGACGTTTTACGTAAAGATTTTTAAGGTAAAAGACGTTTTACGTGATCTATTTTGAGAATTCTAGACTTCCTAAAGGATTTCATACGCCCAACGTCACCTGCAATACATACCACAGTCACAGAAGTTACTTCTGTTCACACTAGATCATAGTTTTTATACTGGTTGCGCATAAAGTATTGCACCAATTAGAATAACATGCGAACGGTAACACATGTAGGTTTATAACCCGTTTTTCGATATAATTTTCACTTGTTCTGCGCAACTGGTGTTTGCAGAATACCGTCGTCTTGTTTTTTTTTTTAATAGGGAGAAGAGTTTGTTTAACTTTTACATCATTTGAGAGGTATTTACTTCAAAAATACAGAAAAGTACATCATAAGGTTGGGTTGCAAAGTACTAAAAAAATCGTGATAAATACAAATCATTTTAGAAAACGAAATAGAAATAGTCACAGATAAAAATTTATAGTAACTGTTGAAAATGTTACCCGCTCACTTCCTGGCAGGACTAAAATCGTTTTACAAAAGCTTCTAATGAATGATGAAAATATGTTGAAAGAATATTTGCCGTCACACTCCCAATCCGAGCTTCTAAATTATATAATGTTGTTGCCCTATTAACCACATCAAACGTTTTAAATGTTCCCAGAAGAAAAAGTTGGACTCATGTGTGGGGACCGAGGAAGCCATTCAATCTGACCTCTTCGTCCAATCCATTTCTCGGGAAACGTATGATTCAAATAACGCCAAAAGTGATGTGGATCATCATCTTGTTGAAACCGTATGTCTGGATGCACAAGTTGTGAATTCACTGGATTAAGTTTAATTTCTTTTAATCGTAGTAAAATTTAAATTTGTTTAATTCAAATAGATAGCTCATGTTCGAGTTGTACGTATAAAGAATGGGCCAGTGATGTTTCCATTCAGTACACCACACCACACGCTAATTTTTCTGGATGTTATGTCTGAACTTCATGGCTAACATGCAGATTATTAGCATGCCAATTAAGCCTATTTACAGAATCGTTTAATATAAACGTAGCTTCATCCGAAAAAACAGTGTTATTAATAAAACTATCATTAACTTCAATTTTATTAGTTACAATTCTCGCGAATTCCACCTTACGGTCAAAATCGCCTTCTAAGAGTTCCTGCGCTAAATCTGGCTTGTAGCAGTACAGTTTAGACCGTTTTAGTATTTTCCTCACTGATATTTCTGAAATATTGTGATCAGCGCTAGTTTGACTGGTGGATGTTTGTGGTATATCGAAAACATAACGTCTGATGTAATATCATCATCAGTTGCTGTCTTTGGTTTTCCAGAAGTTGAACGATTCTTTACGTTTTTTGTCTCCTCAAATTGTTGAACTTTTTTATATGATTTTTAATAACAAGCGGTGCATGTCATCGAAGACATTTATGCTATGTTGCACAATTGAATATACATAAATATTATCAATTTACAAACAGCTGTTTTAATAGAAGGATTATGTCAAAAGTCAAATATTTATCGGATGATTGTTTAAAACAGTATGACATATCCGTACATAATGTAGTAAATTATTCACACTGCTTGTGATTTTAAAAAGGCTAAAGTAGAAGTTATTCTACAGAATAATATTCAAACAAAAGTGAACTTAATGTAGAAGTACTCATGAAAGAAGAGCCTAGAAACAATAACCAAGGTAATATGTTAATAAATAGCTCCTGGTATTGACGGAATCACTACCAGCAAAAACAGTATGAGAAAAGAAAATTACTAAAGTTTCTTGCTCCTGGCCGCATAAATATTTCTTGGCGCCACCTAGCGCCAGTAGCTATAGTCATGCCGTCCTAGACAGTAGTGACGGAACTGGAATACCATACTTACCCATTCAATGATGTAACCTTTAACGTACGTTTCATAAACATTTTCAAACGATACCGGTTAGTGTAATTTAGCAATCGCAGCGGCGGTGTGACTGTGTTTAGGTGGGCGGGGAGGGTTGGTCGATTATGATACGACACGACAAATCATCACTCAGTTCAGTTTAGCATTGGATGGCGGATAGGGCGTGTCGATTTTATTGATATAGACGTAGTTATTAATTGCAGTTATTATTTAGTGTAGTGCGTTTTGATTTTATTGATACAGACGTAGTTATTAATTGTAGTTTTTAGTGAACATGTCGAAGGCTAAAAAGCGACCCTTTCAAGACATAGTAAATAAGTTTATTTCTGACTTTCCCGATTTGTTTTACAACGGGAGTAAGATAGTTTGTAAAGTGTGCAAAATACATTTGATGTCAAATAAAAGATGGAACTGTACAAAACACGTAAATTCCGCACAGCATAAAAAACGAAAATTAGGCATGCCACCGAGAAGTGCATTTTTTTAAATGTAATTCTTATGTTGATAAACTGTAATTTGCCACTAGGCTTACTCGATAAACAACCGTTTAAGGACTTTTGGGACAAATACAATCCCGAGTTGCGGCTGCCAACGGAGAAAACGGCACGTAAGCATGTTGCATTTGTACGCGATGATGTGGAAAAGAAAATGAAACGCATATTGAAAAAATAGTTTTTTTGGTTATGTGTTGACCAGACAGCAGACTGTAAAAAAAATTCAATTGTAAATATTATAGTACGCATACTAGACCCTGGTAGACCTATATTACCACTGTTACTAGCTAGCCGAAAACTACAAGAGTGTACTGCTGTAGCAATACTTAGTACGTTGGAAAAATTTCAAATTTCAAAAGATAAAGTGTTGATGTTTATGAGCGATGGCGCAGCGATAATGCGTTCGGTAGGCCGTTCTCTTCTTGAACATGGTTGCAAGTGTTTACATGTTACGTGTAAAGTGCATGCTTTACATCTTGTGGCAGAAACCATTCGACAATGCTCTCCCGAGGCAGATGCATTAATAGCAAGCACAAAAAGAGTATTTTTCAAATCTCCCAAACGCCTACGATCATTTCACACAGAGTGTCCTGGTATTCGTCAACCACCGGAGCCAATTCTTACACTTTGGGAACATGGTTGCAGGCAGCTTTTTATTATGCTGAACATTTCAAAATAGTAAAAGCTGTTGTTGCACAATTCAATCCTGCCGAAGCTGCAGCAATTAAGGAGAGCCAGTCGAAATTTCATGATATTTCCGTTGAAACAGATTTAAAAGATATTCGTAGCTACTATAAAGGATTAGCTGACGCAATAGACCAATTACAAAACAGATCGTTATCATTATTGGAGTCTCCTCAAATTATGGACGGAGTGCATACACGGCTACTGACTATACATGACGCAAAATATAATCGTGTTTTAGAAGTTCGAGAGTGTGCTACAGAAAGATTCTGATTTTAGCACACTAAAACAAATTTGTGATGGTGTATCGAATAATCCACTGACTAAGTACAAAGAATATTTTAATCATGCATGTATAACGTCGGTAGATGTTGAACGCTCTTTTTCAAAATATAAACTCATTTTCTCGCCACGGCGAACATTGCTCACCGAGACAACTGTGGAAACATCTAATGGTGTAAATTTTTTGTCTCTTATACCTATGATGTTAATACTGATAATGGTAGTTCTAGTTTTACTGTTCCGTAGCCAAGGTTGCTTAAAAGGGTGAGTGTTTCACTACTTTTCACATATTATAATTATGTATTAGTTCTGTTATTTTTTTTCTATTTTCTTACTATTGTTTTTGTATACTAGGCAGGTACGGCTATGGCACGGCTCCCTGTTACCGGGCTTTACTGATTAGTGATTATTAAAGCTCGGTAACAGAGAGGTCCTTCCGCTCAGCTTAAGGCCGGGCATAAGACATCGAGAGATCTTTCCACTCAGTGGGGGATAAGACATCTGAACGGCATTCTGGACGGTTTATATAGCAGATTTCGGGTGTGACGTGCTACTTTTTGTCGCTGACGTATTATGACCTTGTACTGGCCTAAATGTTATGACAGTAGATTTGCTCAATTTGCGCCAACAGCCAGTGGCGGGCGCATAAAGGTTTTCACAAAATAAATGGTCAGAAATTAAATATAATACGTGCTCAAACACTTACCGTCTTAAGAGCCTTCCATGAAATCACAAAGTGATTAATGTCTGTTGAATATCTGCAACATTAGATATGTTTCCACAGTTGTTTCGGCAAACCGAGTGCGGCGTGAGGAAAACATGTGTTTATATGTAGGAAACGAACGTTCTACATCTAGTGACGTTATATTTGCGTAATTAAAATAATCTTTGGAACAACTTAACGGCTCTGTTGACGTACCTTAACAAATTTGTCTCAATGAGCCAAAATCAAAATCTTTCTCTAAAACACTTTCAAACCTTTCTTGAACACAAACATTTTTGCTTCTTCTAACGCGCATAGCTGTGCGTCACCATGTTGCACTATTTGCAGAGATTCCACTAACGACACCGAAGGATTTTGTAATTTTTCTATTGCCTCCATTAGTCCGAAGTGATTGTTCTGAATAGCTTTGAAATCCGTTTTAACCTGACTATATTGAAATTTCGACTAGTTTTCCTTGCTAGCCGCAGCTTCCTTTGGATCGAATTGTAAAACCACGTTCTTATTATTCTCAAAATATTTATGATAATAAAGAGCGGCCTGTAACCATGTTTCCCAACGTGTAAGAATAGGTTCTAGTAGCTCAGGCATACGGGGGCACAGTCTGTGGAATTTGCGAATATGTTTTGGGGATTTGACAAACACTGCGATTTGCTGTTTCGTCCACACATAACCACAGTTTTTTATCTTTCAACTCCGATTTAATTCTTTTTTTAACAAGTACGCGAGCAGATGGCACAGTTCTTTGTAACGATGCCCGACTTGGTAATTTGCAGTCCGAATATTTATTCCAAAAGAAGACATATGCTTCCTTGTTTAGTAAATTAAACCGTAGATTACATGCAATAAAGGTAACATAAATGAAATTTAAATTTGTCATAGTGTCGTGTGCAATTTTTTTTTGAAGAATGCTGTTTACTATTTACGTGACGTAGACAATCCCTTTTGGGCCAACACATTAAAGATATTACAAACTACACATTGAATTTTAACGCCATCATAATTTAGGTCAGGCATTTCTGCTATAAATTCTGTAACTTTGTCCAACATTGATCGTTTTCGCGACGTAGGCAACATTTTTAAAACAAACGTAGAACTACGAAATAGTATTTACGGCAGCGTACGTGTATACACAACAGATCTGATTGAGACTCGCAGTTATACTGAGGGTTGTATCGAACTTCCGCCACCACCCATCTCATCCTCTCGTTTCCCGTAACCATAACATAATAATATAATTCGAAAAATACAGAGTAAATTTTGTAAATTATACAGCCCTTATTAGGTTAAAATAGCACGACTTTTCTTAGTGTAGTGCAAAATGAATTTTACTATAACATTTTCAAATCCAAAGGAAAAAAAAGAATAAAATATAATGTTTCCGGTATTTCATTTTGATGGCATCTGCTTAATAGCAATCCATTGTTCCTGTTATAAAAATTATGCATAGATCAAGTATTTATTTTATTTAAGTACAATGTACCTAGCATGTGAACCAATTACAGGCTAATTTCTATTATAAGTAGATTAAAATGTATAGTGAAGAGACGAAGGAGACAAAAACACTGTGAACATTTGTAAATATGCATACATAAAGAAAATTATTACTTAAAAAATAAAAGAAAAATTGCATAATTAGAATTAGCCAGAGAATGTGATTTATTGTATAATTAAAGAACATTCTCTGGCGGGATTCAGGCATTCGGCAAATTGTTGTTAAGCACATCCAACGCATAGTTGTGCAAATTATAAATTTTACAGAACATACATGGAAGAATTCGTATAAAATAATTTATTACCTTTTGTTGGGGTGAGTAAATAAAACAACGTGCATACTTATTACTTTTTATTATAAAACCTCATACAATTTATGAGAACCATCTAATACCCTTCATAAGATGATTATAATTTTGTGTTTATTCAATGTGTTGATAAAGATATGCAATTAAGTAGCTTAGAAATTTTTAGACCGTATTCAAATTAAACTATATTAATAACTTTTGGCTAACAACATCGCAATGAAGATCATCACTACTGACGCGCATATACTTCCAGCCGAGTTGCAGCCGTTTACATCGTTACATGTACTGCACTTAGTTACCTTCGACACAGTCGCGTCCTCAAGTATGATGGCGGCCTTTAATATCGTGCATAGATCTTCAGCGGCGTCCACCCAGGGATAACACGTTCTAAGTAAGCCAGATTCGCCAGCTGAAAAGTAACGCTTTTTACTATATTGGTGACCTTTCGCAATTTTTATCGCAATAAAAATGCAGATGTTTTATAGAAGCTCAGTTCTGACACATTATTTGTGAATAAAGTTCCAAATAACTGACTAAATTTTTAATACAGCTAGACAAGTGACCAATCACTCATACACCTATCTTACTCGTGTAGTCTAGCACCATTAGATTTCCACTCATACATTATCAACAAATTCGAAACAATTAGTGGTGTCAAAATACAAATTGAAGTTTAAATATTTAATAAATATTATTATATAGTTACTGCATCCATCAAATACCGAACTAAAATTAATAGATCAAATATAACAAATTGCAAAGAAATGGTCCCATGGTGGAATTTAAAACACACGTTCAATTGCAGTTAAAGGGGAAGAAATCCATAGCAATAAATGTATTAGCAATTTTAAATATGCTATTCGATTAAAGTAACCTCATCTGGAAAAGGTTTAACACAAGGTATCTTTGATATCAGTGTCACATAACCCATTGTGCTGGAGGTGCTAAAAGTTGATGTTATATTTACTTATCACAATTATTGACGAGCAGAGATCATACTTTTTTTGTCTTCTACGAAAAATTGACTTTCTAAATTAAATTTAAATTTCACGGTCTGTAGGTCCGGGAGTGACCCTTAGAATCTCTTTCGGCAAAATTTAACAACAAATAATGACGTTTTACAAAAATTAAATTGAAACGATAAAAACTCAATCTTTGAGGTCGCGCGAACTCTGGTAACGCGTGGCTCACTCAAAACCCAGCGTTTGTTTGAATAACCAAAACTTGGATTTACTTCATAATTTAATCACTAAACACTTGGATTCGTTTAGCCAAATACGTGTTAACTCAACGGCGATTTGAACTAAACTGAAAGATTGTTTAGCGTCCTTTCGCTCCTTTGTTCCCGATAGCATTTGTCAAATCACAACCAACTAGGATGGATACACATTTATATAGGAAATGTGTATCCTAGTTGGTTGTGAATAATATTTCAATTAGATTTTCTTACTCCAAAAGTAACCTATTCCATCGGATAATTTGCGATGCGAGTTTTGATACTAAAGCGTAACTGTGATCTGATCATCTTTGATACTACCGGCAACCTTTGAATGCCGACTTTTACTATCGGACTTGACGACTTCTTATCGAAAGATATTTAATTTGTGAAATTATGACAAAGATACAGTTGAGTTTACTCTGTACATTTTTGTACGGAAATATTATATTAAAAAAGAACATTTTGGACATTTTGTTGCCGAAAATGAGGAGAAGAGTTATTTAGTCGTTTCGCTGTGATCATTGTTGGCTGGATATATATATACAGTTTGTCTATTTTCAGTTTTTACCTACGTGATTGTTTTGTCGTATGGGTAAAGACAATCTATTAATTTCACTATCTTTCTCAAGTACTGCTGTTGAAAAAGGAAAGCAGATTTGGGCTGTCTCACAGACAAGGATGTAGCCTGGTTTGTTTTCATGCGAGTGACAGACAAGGATGTCAGAAATACTACTGAATTGTTTCAGTTGTTAGTGCACTGTTTACCTTTTAGTGTGCGTTGTCAGTTGTCAAATGTAGCTTAGCACCGTTTTCGTATTTAGTTTATTATTAGTTATTTTCTCGTCCGTTTTTTACATTCTTTTCTCATATCACAAGAAAAAAATTGTTCTTTCAGAACACAGAGTACGACTGCAAAGTCTTCAGTAAGTTATTTTGAAAAAAGGCAATGCATCAAACAG
The DNA here is from genome assembly GCA_029619315.2 of Dynastes maya. Lineage (NCBI taxonomy): Eukaryota > Metazoa > Arthropoda > Insecta > Coleoptera > Scarabaeidae > Dynastes > Dynastes maya. Next base: position 39,385,804 of record JAROYE020000006.1, on the reverse strand, counting down.
AAGTTGATGTTTTTACTATTACAGAGAATGCCTGGAAAGCGGTTGGATTTCAAGGCACAGGAGTTTGTGCTTAATGTTTCTGGCATATTTTGAGAGGGAAAAAGAAAAATGGGGGTCCTTTATTACCTTTGAGTGCTGTTTACGAGGTAGATATTCTAAAATACACTCACAATTATATTTACAAAGTGTATATTGTTACAGAGAGCAAGCGAAGCACTTGGTGTGACCGACAAAACTATTTGTGTTATCAAAAAGAAGAAATCGCAAATTCCCGTTCGTTCATCTCATGAAACTAAGATACCTCGTACTAAGCCAAAAACAAGGGATCTGCGAGAGACAACAAAAATGGAAGTGCGAAATGCTATTTACAACATGTATCAACAAAGTAACAACAGTTTTATAAATGGTTTACAATTTGTTATAAAAATGTTGTTTTAGGGAAACATGTTACATTACGAACCCTAAACGATGAACTAAAAACCAAAGCCATTGTTGAATTGTGCAAACAATCCTAAGTGCATTGTTGAAGGAAATTGGCTTTAAATATCGAAAAGAAGACAACAGGCAAGCTTTAATAGAGAAACATGACATTGCATTGTTGCGAAGTGTTTTTCTTAAAAAATGTATGGCCAACCTCATGTCGAATTCTGTGAGACCAGTGGTATTCTTAGATGGAACGTGGATTTATTCTAAGGGCAATAAAATTAAGCCTTGGCAAGATGACACCATTAAAAGTGTTCGCAAACCTGAAGGTTATGATGGCAAACGTTTTATGATTGTACATGCTGGAAGTGAACATGGTTTTATTAATGGTGCAAGCTTAATATTTGCCTCAAATTTCCAAAGCTGCAGACTACCATTCTGCAATGGATAGCAGAAAATTTGAAGAATGGGTAACGAAACAACTAATTCCCAACTTACCACCAAATTCTCTTGTTGTGATGGATAATGCTCCTTATCATAGCGTTGTGATTAATAAAATACCAAATACCTTGTCGAGGAAACAAGATATCGCAGACTGGTTAACGAACAATAATATAAGTTTTTCAAGTGAGTCAACCAAAGTGGAATTACTAGATATGGTTAAAAGGAATAAACTGAAAAAAAAAATACTCTATTGACAAACTCGTAAAAGCACATGGTCACGAAGTGCTGAGACTTCCCCATATCATTGTGACTTTAATACAATTGAATTGATCTGGGCCAAGGCAAAAGGGTATTATAATAAAAAAATATTGGTAGGGATGGTTATCGTGATCAAAAAAGTGTTGAAGTATGTGGAATGAAGCATTGGAACATTGCACACCCAACACCTGGGAGAATTGTGTAAGGCACACAAACAATTTAATACGAAATCGGGTATGAACGAGAAAGAAACGTAGTAGATATGGACATTGAGCCCATAATAATTGCCAACCCCAATGAATCAAGTTCCGAAGAAGAAATGGACTGTTGATCTCTTCGATTCCAGCTTTTATATTACAGAATTCATAAGTGAATGTTTATTAATGTTTACTTGTTTATTATGAATATTGTCTGAAATGTTCTATTTATACCTTAATATATTATTAAAATGAAGACGATGCATCTTGTTTTATTAATAAAAATCATTATTTATCAGTTGCAGTGTATGTGCATTATGATATGTGCACGATGAATATTGTGTTATATGCACATCGTTGCAATTGAGAACACATTTGATTTTATTAGAGATAGAAATTCTACCAAAATCTGTTTTAACATCAATTCACACATTTCGTCATTTAAAATTCCTAATCTATTTTAGGTTTACATATTAGATAAGCAAGTAAATATTCTTTTCATTAAATAGAAACTGTCAGGCATTAACAAATTAAAGCAAAAATAATTTTGTGTTCAAACAAAAGTAATTTGTTATATACATTAAATTTACTTTCAAGTTTAACTGTTTATACGGTTTTTAATTTGACCCAGATGTATCGATTTGTTTCATACGGACAAAAATTGATGACGTAGGTAAAAACTGAAAATAGACAAAGTGTGTATATATGTATATATATATATATATATATATATAACTAATAGTGGACAGGAAGAGTGAAAATCGAAGCTATATAAGCGGTTGGGAAATTCGAGAAAGGGATCAGATCGTTTCCCACCTTGTCCGAAGTCGATCGAGTGGACGCCGGCTGAACGACACCATACATGGCCTAATGACGGCTACCTTTAATGTTGTAAGTTTACGATATTATATTACATACAATTCAGACAATCTGGCTACCAAGTTTTTCAAAAGAATGCTGCGCTCTGACGAGGTATTTACTAAAGGTATATTTCCTTATGGATGACCTTTTTATTAAAAAAAAAAAAACAAATTGAATCTACTCAAGTACCTTCATTAAAAGAACTTACTTTTAAAATCTACGCCGAGCTTGAGGCAAAAGTATTCCACAGTAAGTTTGTTGTTAATCCTTTCGCTTACTGCAAAATCCCCCAATAGTGGTTGGAGCGCTTTGCTGGACATGATATCGCATTGCACAGGAGTGTGAAGGGTAGTGTTGAATGGATCGTCACATTCCGGTTGATTCGGACTCACGCAGCTATAACAATGTGTAATGGCTGCGGTAGCGAGGTCTGAAATGAGTAAACTATTGTTAATAAAGACGATGCGTGGTCTGTGGAATAAATATCAAGTTATATGATATATATTTATCTGTTGCTGTATATATTATCCGTCAATATAGTGTATTGACAGTAAATACTGTTTCAGTTAGTCTATAAAATTCCATGAACTACCTTCGTTGCTTCAAGAAATGAAAATGAAATTATTAAGATGAAGAGTTACCTAACCAGAAAATTTGCGTCAGGTTAGTTATTGTCTCGGAATTAAATTGGATAGATAATATTAATAACGAAAGATACCTACGGCAAACGGGATACATAAACGCAGAGAAACGCTTACTTGTATCAAAGCTGTTCGCCTTAATTCAAGACAATTACTGTTTCAATTATCCGCAATACAATTAGCGTTTCCTTCTCCACTTAAGAAGTATATACTTGGAAAGAAATAATTGTATTTCTTTATTTAAGACATTTGTTAACTTGATTCAAGAAAATCTTGCAGAAAATGTGAAAAAAGCGATTCTTGGTATAAGTAAATGGCCATTATAACACAAAACAATATTTTCTTAGGAATAGAAAATAGTTTTCTTAATTCCAGAAAGCGGTTAGGTACTGTTCATAAATCAATAGTTTCATTTTCTTAAAATAAAGCACTTTTTACTCAGAATTCTTGAAATGCATATTATTTATATGCACATTATTAATTGCGCTTACCTTGTACACAACGATACGATAATGCTGTAAATTGTTCACATTGCTTGTGATTTTAGAAAGGCTAAAGTAAAGGTTATCTATAGAATAATGTTTAAACAAAAGTGAACTTAATGTAGAAGTACTCATGAAAAAAGTTCCTAGAAACAATAATCAAGATAATGCTATAATAATAGCTCCTGGTATTGATGGAATCACTACCGGCAAAAGCAATATGAGAAGAGCTTCTTGCTCCTGACCACATTGCTCTTACATCTTTCAGTTTATATCACTACTCTTCAGGAACAGCAACTGAACTACTTCCTGGCGCCACCTAGTACCAATCGTTATAGTCATGCCGTCCTAGATAGTAGCGACGGAACCACAATACAAATACCATGCTTACCCACACAATGATATAACCTTTAACGTACAACGTTTCATAAGATTCAAAAGATACCGGTTAATGTAATATTTTTTATTACTTTATTATTTTTTTATTACTATTTACCATGTGTACTAATTTAACTCTAGTTTTCTTTTTAATATAGATATAATAAATAATAATAAAACAGGGATAAATACACATAAATATTGACTCATTGTTAAACTACAGAAAAATAATCCCTATACATTATTAAAGAAATAGTTTAATTATACTGTAACTTTTTCATTAACTCATTCACTTGCTCCTAATTTTAATTATTTACTTTAGGTTTTTTTTTCCATTATTGTAATATTTCTTTTATTGGATATCCTTGTAGCTGGCCTGATGATGTGTTTTTTGAGCACGAAGCCGGTCGCCTAATTTCTCATTAGAACTTTGTGAGATCTGCACCATTTTTTCATTCCTACCTTTAATATGAATATTTCTTTAACTTAAAACTAAATGATTTATTTGGAAGAAACATTTTTCTGTCTTGGATTTTCGTGATTTTCTAACCCTAAGAAAATATTTATTTAATCCAAATAAAAATTTTAAGAAAATTATTTTCTTATATTATATATTTTCATAATCTTAAAATATAAATATTTTTTTGAATAGAGACTGATTTTTGGAAGAAATTCTATTTTCTTGGTGCAAGAAACCATTTCTCTGCGTGCAGTCGGAATTCCAATGGAATCTAATATGAAACTGACCAAGCCAATTAGTGATTCCAACGGACAGAGGAAAGTGTTCAATATAGAGAGTTAATACGAGCACTCCAATCTCTCTGATAGTACAAGGCCAGACATTAGTTTCACTACTAGCCATTTATGTAAGTTCAACAACTATGATGGAGCGGAACATTGGAAAGCGGGCAAGAGAGTGCTAGGATATTTAAAAGGAACTATTAGTTCTGGTATTGCTTATGAAGTGAGGATTTTTCAAAGGGTTTGTTGACGCTGATTGATACTTCTAGGGGTGTTGTTAATAGATGTGCGCTCTCAAATAAATATAAAGTCTTATGATACGAGGGTAGTTTTTTATGTTATCTACATAGCTATGAAAACAATATGCTATTGCTACAATTTTCTTATGTCGAGTTTCTGTGACATTTTATAGTGTCACCTTCAAGTTTGCTTCTAATCGCTTAACATTTGTCATTTATACATCAGTTTAAAGAAGTGAAAATGAGTGATTTGAATCTTGAACATAGAAGCGTCGTAAAATTTCAATGGAAAAAGAGCAGTAGCCCGAAGAATATCTATGAGGGAATGGTGGCAATGTACGGAGAAAATAGTCCGCCCTGTTTCCAAGTCAAATATTGGTGCAAGCAGTTCAAATGGGGCAGAGAATCTATTCATGATGACCCAAAGTGTGGAAGATCTCTAGAAGCACGAACTGAAGAAATCATCAACAAAGTCGAAGATTGGTAAAAGTTTCAGTTATTGTTAGAGGAATAGGAATATCAGAAACGAGTGTCTTTAAAATCCTACATATAGATTTGAGAATGAGCAATGTGTTGGCACGATGGATTTCCAGGCTTTTCGGTCCCGAACAAAAATTGTGTAGACGACAAATTTGCGAGGAGAATTTAAGTGCTTTATCCCAAGATGTAGACTTTTTCAACAGAATTATAACCGAGGATGAGACCTGGGTACACCACTGGGACTCTCTGACGAAGCAAGAGTCCATGCAATGGATTCATAAGGGCTCTCCATTACCCAAGAAGGTGAAGACGTATTTTTTGCGGGGAAAGTGATAGTTACCGTTTTCTGGGATGCGGAGAGGATTCACTTAATTGAGTATATGCCAAAAAGGACTACAATAATGAGGAATGTCTACAAAGTCACAATTAGGAACGTGAAAGCAGCTATACGCGAGAAAAGACCTCACAATTATGCTTAGAAAACTCTCTCTGTCTCTGTATGACAACTACAGGCTGCGTAAAGCACGAAATGTTCGCAGTTGTCCACGAATGCGGCTCTGAGGAATTACAACATCCGCCTTACAGTCCCAACCTCGCCCCCTGTGACTATTACTTTTTTACAAAACTAAAAAAAAAATACTCATGAGGGCGTCGTTTTTTATCGAATGATGACTGTGGACGCTGTGGAGTCGTATTTCGCAGAATTACCAAAAAATGTTCTTTCGAATGCTTAGATAGCGTTATTAGCAAAACGTTGGAATAAGTGTGTTAATGTCAATGGTTCTTACGTTGAAAAGTAAAATTCTATTTGTTCTCTAACTCATTATTTTCATAGCTAGGTAGATAACATAAAAAGTTCTTGCATATATTTATCAGTTGTTGTTTATAGGATCTATAGATATGGTGTGCTATAAATAGAGTAACCAAAATTTGCGGACTCGCATAGGCGTCGATATTACGGGTAAATATAAGAATACGAAAAATTCATAAATAAACTTACTTGCTAATTATTCAACAAATTAGATTTATCAGGAAGTGAACTACTGTAAACTTGCATCATTGCATATGTTTCCACAGTTAATTCTTTAAACCTTGTGCGTTGACAAGAAAAAATATTCTAATACATAAAAAACGATCTCTCCACTTCTAAGGAAGTTACATTTGCATGTAGAAACTGTTTTTCAAAATCACTTAAAAGTTCACTATTCTTACACTTATTATAAACGGCCTCTAAAGTATTAAAATCTGGATTTTTCCTTAAAACATCTGCCAACTTTTGACTAGCGCATAATCCTGGCGTATCATTTAATGTGTGTAATTTATTTTTTACACTCTCCACAATGTCTAATGATTCCTGCAATGCCAATTCAGTACATTGTAGTTTTCTGATGGCATCTAGTAATTCTGTATAATTGGTACATATTGTTGTTAAATCTCCTAAAAGTTGAGGAATTTGAAATTCTCTTTGACTTTCTCTAATTGCTTTGGATTCATTCCGATTAAATCGCATTATAACTGATTGAATTTGTTGAAAATGAATCAAATAGTAAGAAGCTGCTGTTAGCCAAGTACTCCATCGCGTTAAAATTGGTTCAGGAGGTTCTGGAATACCTGGACAAAATTTACGAAATTCTTTTAAACGTTTAGGAGATTTACGAAACACTGCTTTAATACTTCCAATCATCCGATCAACGTTTCCGTAATGTTGTCGAACAACTTCACCAACTAAATGCAAAGCATGCAGCATGCAGGTTATATGTATTAAGTTAGGAAATATATGTTTTAAGGATCGCCCAACACTTAACATCGTTGCTGCACTATCGGTCACAATCATCACAACTTGATCTTGGGCAATTTTAAATTTTTTCAAAGCGTTCATTATCACTTTTTGAATATTTTCCGCGGTACATTGTTGAACACGTTTGCAAGCTAACAAATATCGAGATGCTGTGTTCTCGCTAGATAAAACGCGAGCTATTACATTCACAATACTGTTTTTTTTTTATATCGGTCGTCTCATCCACGGCAATCCATATTTTTTTGGAACACAAATCACGTTTACACACATTTTCTAGCATCTCTTTCATTCGCGGCAAATGATTCTGTAATTGTGTTTGTGAGGGTAATGGGTACCTTGGAACGTATTGTCGCCAGAGCGTTTTAAAAGCTGCTTTTCTCACCAACGACAACGGAAGATTACAAGAGGTAAACATAATTAATAAATATATGAGGAATAGTGTATAAGGTATTTCAGTTCTTGCATTTCTCATATGCTTAATACCATTGACATGCCTCCGGCAATCAGTTCTGTCCAATGCAGCCAAACGCAAAAAACACCAGCTATATTTTCAAAAGCGACACGTAAGTACATAAGCTTGACCGTTCGACTAATCTCTGCAACAGCTCAACCGGTACTAAAACGAAATCTCTCTCAGCGCGGTTTAACATGATTTATATTCAAGGTCGACACTACATGCCTGCTTCTCTACCGGTTTAGTTTATTTATGAATTTTTCGTATTCTTATATTAACCCGTAATACCGACGCCTATGCGAGTCCGCAAGTTTAGGTTACTCTAGCTATAAATGAAGATTGTTTCAATTAGTCGTTGAAATTCTATCATAAACACACTAATAAAAAGTTCAAATTGTGAATGATATGTTATTTGATAACGAAATGTTTATAGAATTTTCTTGATTTGTCAATGCTTTCTACCTTTAGCAGATAAATCATGATAATTTGCATTTTGTTGAGTGTTGACAAACATGCTCTACGCGTCATGCTTTGACATTTTGTAACGTTTGCAGGCTTAGAATGTTATCCAAATGTACCATAATACAATCTAAGATCAATATTTTATCTCGGCACTTCAAATATTTCGAAAAAAAATTTCCAAAGTTTCAATTATATCAACCACTTCATATTTAACGAGTGTACTAAGAAAACCCTGATGTTTGCTTTCGCGCGATATACTATCTCATTTGATAACGCTAACAAGGAAAGGTACTCAACCCGTAGTTTCAGAATTTATTGTAACTTTGGTAGTTTGTAGACCTCATAGAACTATGCAAAGTACTGGTTTTCGATTCGACTGAGAAACGGTTTTGGAGGATCAAATCGGGCTTTGAAAATCGGGGATTTGCGCGTTTCTCGTTTATTATTTCTTATTAAATGTTCATAAAAACTATCGATACGTATAGGTATTTAGCATTTTTAAAAGGCTATCGAAATACACCAAACCTGAAGTAATAGGGGCTTAACTGGCGTATCATTCGAAACGAACCTATGCTTTTCTGGTTTAGCACCATAGAATAGCCTTGAATTTGAAGACGCAGAATACACCTACACTACTGCTCATATGTATTTAGACACCCTTGGATTTTAGATTTTTGTAAATAAAAAATGTATTTAGGAAATATATTCCAGCATTATTGAATAGTATGCTAATAATCGGTAAGATTCACTTAAATTCATTAAATAATATCGGCCTATTTACTTGTTTTATCTGTATGAGAGTTAATATCGTCATAAAAGCCCAGGTGTCCGTTTACTTTGTTGGTGCTAACCGAGAGAAGTAGCTATGTATTTCTTACCTACAGTAAGACCAACAAACATTTTCCTCATTTCGGCGTCAGTTGTTGATGTGTTGTTGAATTCGTTTCGTGCTCTCTACTTTTAATATTGTTATTGGCGTACTATTTATCAAAAAATCAGTTTTTCTCAAAACTATTTTGAATTAGGGGTAATATTCTACTGTATGTATTTTGTTTTAAACAGATGTTTGAATCATCGAACATCGCTAAAAAGAGACAAGTTTTGCATGAGCAATCACGAAACATTGTTTTTAATGTCTACAACTATTTAAAAAAATATAAGACAGAAGGTATGATAATATTTTTTTAAAGTATTTTTAATACTATTTTTACATATTCATATATCAGTGAAGTCATTATGTTTGTTTACACGTAACATTTTAGATATTGTTAGTGAAGCTACGGGAATATCTAAAAGTACTGTTGTCAGAGTTATTCGAAAGAGTAATTCTGTCGAAGCAGAGCAAAGTGGCAGTTCTTCAAAAGACAACGTTGTAAGACATTCACCAAAATCTACTGTGGATAATGCTGGGGAAGCAGTTTTACGTCAGGTTATTCACAATTTTCACATAACTGACAAACAGAGGCCTACATTAAATGCTGTATATAATAAAATACAGTCAGATGATACCATTGGTTTTGTAGGGAAGCGCAGCTATTCAAGAAAGTTAATATTAAAATTAGAATTTAGGTACGTACTAATATTCAAATTTATTATTATTTTAGTAGTTAATATATTTATCAAATAACAGGTGGAAGAAGACTACTGATAACCGAAAGCTTTTGATGGAAAGATCAAATATACGTGAGCTAAGATCCTCATATATCCGAAATGTTATAAATTATCGGTTACAAGGTCGACCAATCGTGTATACAGGTGAAGCAAAATAAATTTTTATTTGATGTTCAAAAACTAAAGTATTGTATTTTAGACGAAACATACCTCCATGCCAGTCACACAACCCCATATGAATGGGTTGATAACTCTAACAATGGACTTAAGTGCCCTATATTAAAAGGGAAACGTTTAATAATTGTACATGCAGGTACATTTGTAAAATTTCTTCTAAAATTTTTAGCATGTACTGTATATTTATTGTTTTAGGTAGTGAACATGGATTTATTGATAATGCCTTGTTGATCTATAAGTCCGGCCAAAAAGTGGAGATTATCATGATGATATGAACTTCATAAATTATAAAAGGAGGTTAGAAAAAACAGTTGATTCCAAATTTGCCACCTAAATCTGTTGTTGTGATGGATAATGCAAGCTACCACAACGTTCTCTCAGTTAAACATCCAACTACTAACAGCAAAAAATCAGAAATGATAAAATGGCTAAGTGAACGTGGTATCATATTTAATGAAAAATTTGACAAAAGTTGAATTGTATAGATTAGTACATATGCATAAACCAAGTTACAAGAATTACACTATAGATTCTATATTTGCAAAAGATGGACATACAGTGTTGAGATTGCCCCCATATCATCCGGAACTCAACCCTATTGAAAAGATATGGGCAATTCTAAAGGGCAGAGTAGCATCTAAAAATATAACTTTGAAACTAAATGATGTCGAGGAACTCGCTAAAGAAGAATTTGGAAAAGTCACAAAAGATGAATGGTCACATGTTTGTCGGCATGCAGTGAATATTGAGGAAAATTATATACAAAAAAAAACTTATTATAAACCTTGATGATGACAGTGACAGCGATTTTCATTTTTCTTCTGATGATGATTAAATTAAAATTATATTTGATATAGTTAATTTAAATATGCATATATATTATCTTTAAATGTATAATAAATAAAGGTGTAATTACATTCCGATTACTCTTTTTTATTAAGTAAAAATATTAATTATTATAAACAACAGACCAAACATTTCTCACCTATTTTTTTTTTTTGAGCACTGAATATTCCTACTTTTCTTTTAAAGAAATTATTTAATACATAAAGTGAAATGAAAAATTCAGAAAAAATACATTAATATACACATAAGTAAGATTTATGCTATTACTAAATACTATAAATTATAAAACTGTTAATACTATCAGAATATAAATTTGTTTTGTATAAAAAATTACAATTATATACAATTTAATACACGTTTAACCTTCTTGTATACTTTTAAAAAGCGCGCGTATTTTGGTCAATATATTTAAGACGGTCAATACATATCAGCTGAACATTTTCGCGCAGCTTGGGTGTCTTCCGAAAGTAAACGCAGTCTAGTACCGACAACAAAGAGCGTATTTCTTGAAATTCCAGGAAAATTTAACAGTTGGTAATTTTACAATGAATCATGAAGCTATAATAAAGCCATTTGAAGTAATATCTTTAAATTGCGGTCAGTTATCGTTCCATGTTAGTAGTCTCTTAACGAATAGTGTTTATAATTTCGTTTAAAATTTTAAAACGTGCTGAAAAGGAAAGAAATTAGTGTTGAAGCGTGAACATTGAAATTGAACGGTGGAAGATCGGAGCAAGGTATTGTGAACCGACGAATCCTAATTCGTAATGCACAGTCTCTGCCATCAAACATGGCCGTAGTTCGGTAATGATTTGGGGTTGTTTTGCTGCTACATCCGCAGGTGATCTCGTAAAAATTCAAGGCGTAATGAGAAGAGAGCAGCACAAACGCATCTTAGAGGAAAATGCAGCGCCCTCTGGTGCAATAATTTTGGGTCAAAATTTTGTATTCCAACGAGACAATGACCCAAAATACACTTCAAAATTATGCAAGCAATATTTAGAACAGTTGGAAGAGGAAGGGACACTAACAATCATGAAATGGCCACCCCAAAGCCCGGACTTGAATCCCATCGAGTTATTATGGGAAGAACTCGATCGGGAAGTAAGAGAAAGTGGTTCAGTATCAGCAGATGATATGTGGAACAAACTACAGACAGCATGGGCTCGAATAACTCCGGAAATATTGTTAAAAGTAGTTGCAAGAATGTACTGTATCTATATTTCTGCTACCAATAAGACAATTACCAAGAATAGTTTTGACAATCATTTATTACTGATCAATTTACATTTTTTAAATTATACAATCTATACCACGCGACCAATTATGCCCTCATGTGACTCGTGCCCTGTATTATACGTAGCGCAGTGATGATTGATCTGAGTCAGTGATAAACAAAATAATAAAGTTATACGAACAATCTCTATCGATGTTATTTACTGTCACATGTTCAGATTATTTAATCTGGATAATTATATAAGCAATATTTGTTTTACACATGTGGATGATAGTATCTAACTAAGATACCCAAATCACTCAAATTATCGAAATAAATTGCTGTATTGTAACATTTGGTACTGCCCAACAATTCTGCGAGGGTAGTAGAGGTCAATTAGTGGCTTATCCGCCAAGGGATTTACTAATTATGTAAGCTACCACCTATCCACTATATATAGATGCCAATGTTAAAATAATAAACTTGGACTCATATCTTAGCAGTTCTTTATTTAGTATTTAAATAATATAGCCGAATGCTACATATAGTCTTTTTGTAAGGTGAATGATGGTGCAAAACCAAAAATATATAGGTTTGTTTCAAATGGTATGCCAAGGTGAATATAATCACTACAAAAATAGATACATGCCCTATTGGACATAGGGGTGGGAGTGGGGATCACGTCTCTTAAGCTTCTATTGCATCAAGTAAGTGTTTCGATAGCCCTTTAAAAATGCTAATCGCTTATATGTATCGGTAATTTTTATTAACATATAATGGGAAATAATTAATGAGAAACGCAGAAACCCCCGATTTTCAAATCCCGATTTCACCCTCTAAAACCGTTTTTTAGCTAAAACGGAAATCGATATTTTACATAGCTCTATAAAGTCTACAAACTATCCACGTTTCATTAAATTCTGGAAGCGCGAATTGGCTACCTTTCCTTGTAAGTATTTCAAATTTGGTAGTAATTATCTAATAAAAACTGATAAAAGAATAACGGCAGGAAACAAATTTCCTTAAATCTAGTTTGAAGAAGCCAGAACGGCTTAATCATAACAGTTACTATGGCGGAATTTGGCTGAACGTCACTCCGGGTAGAGCTAATGCCAGCGACCTTTGATGTTGTAATTTATAATGTAATTCGTATAATACTCCTACTCAGAGTAATAAATCAACAGCATGAATTAATGTTGTAACTTTATATGTGGTTGATTTTATCAATTACAAATTTTTACGGATTCTTATCTAGAGTTGTAATTAACACTTAGACTGGTAAGTCGTATCTCATAGGAGGATTGCTGACGCCGATCGCTGACGCAACACAATGGAATTTGATTTTTCATTTATTTTATGCCTTTTTGTGACGTTGAAGTAAACATACTTATCCACGGCAGGTGTGTCCTGAAAGGCTTCTATGTTTGCAATGCTTTTCTGATAATCACAGAATATTGAGAAAACATTGAAAGTAAGTGATGGAAATGTTTAGGTTCCAAATGTTAATAAAACATGTAAAATCAAATTTATTTTTTATTCTTAAGTGTTACTTCCGTTTATTCAAATTGCTACTGAATAATTAAACATTTGAATCAGATATAATAGTTGGCTTTTATTTTTCGTAAAGAAATAACTGCTGTGAAAGCGCGAATTTATTTCTTAAAAATTTGGGCTAATATTTTCACATTCCCTCAAACCACGGCATAAAATACCCCATATGAAATGCACATAAAACGTGCTATTCCAGTGTGCACGTAGCGAATTGTATAGAACCGTATGCGAATACCAGAATATAGGCGTGGTGGTTTATGCCCACCGGTGTATTATTGAGGTGATCGTCAAGGTGTTAATCCTACTACCGCGAATTATTTGTTATGTAATTACTTACAAAAATCAAAATTACTGGTAAAATTTATTATTACGCTAATCAAGAATACTTACGCAAGTAGAAAAGACCAATAATCACCACGATTAATGCACTGGATGCCATTGTATTTCTTTCCAGTTGTATATCAACTTAACTAAAATTAATGGGCAATACGAGTCAAATTTATATGCTTATATATCTGTGTGTAATGAATTTATCTCTGCTTATCTTAATATGAGATCCGAATACCTCTTGTATCAATGTGGTGAAAAATCAATGAATTCTACATTTGAAATAATGGGGTGATGCAATTTAGCTATGTAGTATATGTTTAGTACATCTTCGTTATATTGTGCTTTCCTTAGTAGTATAACACTCAGTTACTTTTAAAATGCAACACAGTGCCTCTGTATAAAAGTTAAATTATTATATGAGACAGGTTCCCTTGCACAAAAATAAAAAGGTACAAAAAAGTGTGCAGTTTCTCTTTTTTGTAAAAGTATATATTATGTAATATGAAGACGCATTTAAATCTACACTAACGGCAACAATGGAGGTTATTCTGTCCCTGCCGCTTCTTGACTTTTTCAAAGAGATGGTGCCATGATACCGTTGTTACGCGATCGTATGAAGAAGGGCGAAGTTGTAAGGCTTGGTAGAATTCATACTAAACTTTTGGAGAACGCTAACAATCGTTTGCCGATCTTGGAGACCGGGATAGATTGCATTCCACGAATCTTTAATACATTAACAAGCCGGCAGCGATCAGGACAGCTTCGCCATCGCCACTAGGGATGGAGACCACCATCTTTCAAGCGGAAACTGCCCTTAAAATCGCAGGTAAACACACTAATCTATTGACAATAAGTACATAACAACAACCCTAAACCAACCAATAATATCAATGTAATATAGCTGCAAGACCATAATGGAAATCTTGGTCATGAAAAGGCATACAGATAGGCTAAACTGCTCTAGAGAATGATAGGTCACGACCCAGAATCCTTCATTCGACCGCTTATATTTGCGCTATATGAACTATCGCCCCATGAAAATTTCCTGAAAAGATGGGGCGAAACTAATTCCTATCGCATCACTAAAGCTATATCGACTTATGTGAATAAGTGAACAGCAGTAAGATACCTGAGACTGTCCAGAAGGACTGGTCATGCATATTTCCGGCTAAACAAACCATCTCTTCGGGATGGGACTAGTCAGAGACCTGTTATGCAGTGACTGCTAAGCTGGAGACGAGACAGTGGACTACTTCCTCTGCAAGTGTCCTGCACTAACGCCAATTAGAAGGACCGTCGTAGGTGGTGACGCTTTGCCGCCATTACGGCGATCCATCTGGGCAATGTTCCAACGTATACCAAAGAAGTGAGTTGGTTGAGAACTTAAGGGGCTCCCCAGTACAGAGAGGGTACATAATGGGCTTATTATGTTGTGTGATCAATCTATCGTTGATAACCATGATATAACAAAGTAATTCTAAAGATACAGAATAAGTTCCGAATTATAAAGTAGAGCAAAAATTAATTTTATCACAAAATTTTCAACTCCAAAGGAAAAATTTCTTCATAAAATATAATGTTTAACTTCATTTTTATAACCTCTCGTTAATAGCAATCCATTGCTCCTGCTATAAAAATTATGCCTTAAAGCAAGTGTATATCGGATTTCGTTGGTGTATATTTACTTACCCTAACCTGCGCACTTATTTGTCGGACGTCTAATATCTTTGACAAGTTGATCATAGTTCTGTGTTTATTCAAAGGGCTGATGATGGTATGCAATTAAATAGCTTAGAGATTTTTGGACTCCATCCAAATTAAACTACATTAAATACTTCCAGCTGAGTTAGCAGAGTTGTAGTTGATTACATCGTTGCATGAATCGCAGTTAGCTACAGCCCACGCATTGTAAATGTTCGGGTGAAGTCGCATGCATCCCCAGCGCTGTCCATGTATTAATGACTAGAACGGGCCAAATTGCGCCATCCAACAGAATCGGAATCAGGCGCAACGGCCGCTTATTGTAAATAGCGTATATGTGAGTCACAGCAGATATGTGATATTTCGAAATTAATACACAAGAGTAAAAAAATAAAAGCCGACGCAATAATAATGTTTAGTAATTAGAGCGGATATATATATGTACACGCTGAGGTGTTTTTATTTTCATTATGATTTTTTATTTGATTGAAAACGGTATGCGTTGTAAATGGGATGTAATAAGGTAATAACTGAGAAACTGAACGCTTTTTTTATTCTGTTGTACTTAATAATGTAACTGTAAATAAAGATATAATAAATAAATTCTATCCTTCTTAATAATGCGGATAGGCTTGTTTAAAAAGTTGCACCATCAGATAAGTTTCCACATTTGCCTCGGTGAAGGATGTTCGCCGAGACGAAAAAATGTTCTTATATTTCGAAAACGACCGTTCCACGTCTACCGAAGTAAGACAGGCGTAATTAAAATAATCTTTAGACTTAGTCAAGGAATCTGCAGATGCCCCATCGCACATTTGTCTTAATCTCGTGTAGTCCGGATTCTTTTTTAAAGAATTTTTGTAATTGTTGCTAATATTCTTTAGATGTGTTTCAACAGAAATATCGAGAAATCCCTTCTGGCTCATCCTAATAGCTCTAGCTTCGGCAGGAACGAATTGCAAAATAACGGATTTGACTTCTTGAAAATGTTCATTATAATAAAAAGCGGCTTTTAACCACGTTCCCCAACGCGTAAGAATGGGCTGTGGTGGTTCTCGAATACCAGGGCATAACCTGTGGAATGCCCTAGTCCTCTTAGGACTTTTGAGAAACACTTTTTTTGTGTTTGCTATTAATGCATCCACCTCCGGGTAAACACTCTCGAATAGTTTGTGCCACAAGATGTAAAGCATGGACTTTACACGTAACATGTAAAAGTCCTTCACACTTTTCTTTAAGGGGACGGCCTACACTACACATTGTTGCTGCACCATCGCTCATGAACAACAACAGTTGACTGGTTGACACTTGAAATTTTTGTAACGTTTCGAGAACTACGGCCGTAATTGCTTTACTAGTACACTGTTTTAATCTTCTGCTGGCTAATAGAATTGCAAAATTTGGTTTAATAAGATCTAATACGCGCACTATTATATTCAAAATAGAATTTTTTTTGCAATCTGTCGTCTCATCAAGACATAGCCACAGCTGTTTATCTTTTAATTCGGCTTTAATTCGATTTTCAATGTCCTCACGTATTCGTGGAATATCTCTCCGTAACGCTGTCCGAGATGGTAGTATCCACTCGGTATTGTATGTACCCCAGAATTTTCGAAATGCTTTTTTATCAAGTATACGAAGTGGTAGACCACATACCATAAACGTTAAAAGCAATTCTAATTGAAATTGACGTTGTTGTGACACCATTTCTTTTATTTCTGTGGTGTGCGCTATTTATATGTCTTTCACAATCACGTTTGCTCCAGCACAGTAGTTTCTTTTTACAAACTTTACAGAAACTTGTACTCTCATTGTAGTGTAAATCCACAAATTCACTAAGAAATTTATTAACTTTCGTAGGTAATGGCCGTTTATTTTTAATAGTTACGTTAGACATAATCACTAAAGCGAGCACACCGACGCTTGTTTCTAGTATGCCACGAAGTGGTGCAAACGTAACATCTGCAGACTCGTCATTTGTGGATGAATAGAGCGCGTCATCCGTAAATGAATAAGCGCGCTGTTAGTTCGTAGACGTCGATGAATGAACTTTTTTTTTGTAGTGGCCCACTGTGAACAACGCCCTATTTATCAACGAACACCCAAACTGCAGGTGTATATTTGCGCGTCTTCACGACGTAATAGACAGTGGTTTTGGTCCTCGTCCTAATAATTACATATTTAAATTACCTATGTTTACATACATATATGCGCCCGGCAGCCTGATTGCGAACCTGGCGCGTGGCGCTCTTGGCCCGCTCTATTAATGACATGTTCTAAGTATGCTACTAGTGCCATCTGAAAAGTGACGCTTTTATTGTAGTGGTGGGCTTTCGCACTCTCAATCCTTATAAAAATATATATCTTTTTACAGAAGCTGAATTTTCACACATTATTTGTGTTTGAAGTTGCAAAATAAATGATTAAACTGTCAACAGACAACTAGACAAGTGATTAATCATCATACCTACACCTATTTTCCTTGTGTAATTTAGCCCATTTAAAAATCCACTTACACATTATCAACAGATTCGCAACAATTATTAGTGTCAAAATTCAAATACCGAACTAAAATTAATAGTTCGTCTATACTTCAGAGATAGTAAAAGATTATATGCAATCAACATATAACAAAGAAACGGTCCCATGTTGGAACCTAAGGTACGTTGTTGAGACGTTTCGTAACGTTTGTTACGTTAGAGTGTTGGCCACATGTTCTAAATGTGAGAAATGTAGGTACTCCACGAGTCACGTTGAGACGATTTGTAACATTTGCAAGTATAGAATATTGCCCAAATGTTCCATAATAAAATCTAAAGTCTATACTTAATCTCAAGCCAATAAATACTTCGAAAAGAAATTCCTAGAAGTTTCAATTACATCAACCACTTTATATTTAGCGAGTATAGTGAAAAAAAACAGGATGTTGACTTTTGCGTGATACGCATCTCATTTGATAATAAATATTTCATATTTGTTGATAAATAACAATAGGCGGCGAAAGTTAATAAGTGACTCAATAATGACAGGAAACCCCTACAAATAATACATTCTAGGAAAATTTTACAAAAAAAATTTCGATAAATCAAATTTACTATGAATTATCTACTTATATAGAAAGATTCGTGGAGGCATGCATTTAATGGGAAGATAACATTTTTGGTAACTATAGCAAAATTATGCAGAACGATGAAATTGTAAGACCCGCTGGAATCCACCGTAAACTCTGGGAGAACACTTGCAGTAGATTTCGTCTTCGACAAACCCTACAAATCCTTGACACATCAACAAACCGGCAGTGATGAGGATAGTTGATGTCTCTCCGTAGACGAATTAAAAACCAACAAAGGAACTGGAGCGGGAGTATACTCAGAGAAGCTTCATCTAAAAGAATTGTCATCACAGAGACGAAGACCACCGTTTTTCAAGCGAAAATGTCTGCGCTGGCTCTAACAGCACACTTAAAATTGCAGGCAAAAGCATCACCTCCAAGTAAATAGTACTAATTACTAAACCGGCTAATAACAACAACGTAATAAGGCCATAATGGAAATCTTGGTAATGAAGAGGCGGACAGACTGGTTACGAGGGTTTCGGGCAGGACTGTTCACGGTCCAGATCTCTCCATTCGATCGCCAATGTTTACGCTTTATGCAATGGCCAGAATTATTGCCCAAGAGAATTTCTTGAAGATGGGATGAAGCTAATTCCTGTCGCACCACTAAAGTCACACTGACGTATTTGAAGAAATCCGCAGCAATAAGATACCTGGGACTGTCCAGAAGGAACTTTCGCATGGTCGTTGGGATTCTGACTGGACATTGCCGACTAAAGAATCATCTCTTCAGGATAGGACTAACCAAAGAGCTGTTATGCAGTGGCTGCCAAGCTGGAGGTGCGATGCCAGTGCAAAACACTTCTTCTGCAAGTGTCCTCCACTAGCGTCACTTATAAGGACTATGCTGGGTGGTGGCGCCTTGCCGCCATTAGGACGATTCCTCTGGGTAACGTTCTAACGTATACCAAAGAAGTGGGTTGGTTGAGGGTCCACATGGCTCTCCAGTAAAGAGAGGATGCATCGCTTTGTTGATAACCATAATATAATAAAGTAATTCGAAAGATACAGAATAAATTCCGCAAATTATATTGCTCTTACTAGGTATTTCGCTTTTTGGCCATATATTTAACTTATCTATTAAGAACAGCACATTTCCTGATGATTGGAAACTTTCTAAGGTTTTGCCGATGTTTAAATCTGGAGATGCAAAAATCCCGAATATATCATAATTACGAAATCTATGCACAAATTAAGCATTACTTATCTTATGATCAGCATGGTTTTTTCAAAGGTAGATCCATTGAATCAAATTTATTAATATTATCGAGTGATATTTTAGATATACTTCTTAATAATTCCAAATTGGATGTAATTTTTATAGATTTATCTAAAGCGTTTGATCAAGTGGATTATGATATTCTTTTGAAAAAACTTCATAGATTGGGATTTTCATATACTCTTTTGAATTGTTTTTGGTCTTATTTATCCAATCGTAGGCAACTAGTGTTTCTAGGTGCTTACTCGGAGCCCTTTCCATCTCTAACTGGAGTTCCCCAGGGAAGTAATTTGGCACCCCTCATGTTCGTATCATTTTTTAATGACATCGTAGATGTTCTTGAATATTCAAAATGTTTACTTTATGCAGATAATTGCAAAATTTGTAGGAGAATTAAGACACCATTTGATTGCGCTCATTTACAAAGTCACTTGTACATGATATTCAATTGGTGTCAACTTAACAAATTTCCCTGAATGTTGAGAAG
Source organism: Dynastes maya (assembly GCA_029619315.2). Taxonomy (NCBI): domain Eukaryota; kingdom Metazoa; phylum Arthropoda; class Insecta; order Coleoptera; family Scarabaeidae; genus Dynastes; species Dynastes maya. Next base: position 39,365,693 of record JAROYE020000006.1, on the reverse strand, counting down.
TGCGCGATTGTTAGTTTTACGAGGAAAAAATTTTCTTGTTTCTTTAATTATCAGTTGAATAGTCTTTGTCTTCGATACATCTTTTCGATTCTCTGAACATATGTGGATGACTGCTGCTGATGCTTGTGGGAATTTGGGGTTTTTAGGCGTAATACATCTAAATTCACTAATTCAAAATCAATTATTCTCCAATATAATACACTAATAAGATCCAAAATGGAATTTGCATCCATAGTTTGGTCTCCCCATGTAAAAAAGGATAGCGATCTTCCGGAAAACGTGCAACTTCTGCGCAACTTTTATTATAGAAAGTATGATTAAAATCCACTCTTTCACTCATACTTTAACATTCGCAAAGAGTTTCCGCCGCTTATAGATGGACGCCAGGTTATACAGGGTCTTTTAACAAGAGGTGTCATTTTTAATCAACAGAAAAACGCAATATTTTTGTAAAAAGTATGTACAAACTCTGAGGTAATGGAACACAATATCTGCCAAATGTCTGCCTCGGCTCTGCCTACAAACATTATTCTTTTGATGAAATTTTTCATCACGTTTTCACATAATAGCGGCTGTGTTTTGCAAATAGCAGCTCTAATATTGTCTTTGAGTGCTTAAATCGTTGCTGGAGCATTGGCGTAGACTTTATCTTTAATGTAGCCCCAAAGAAAAAAGTCTAATGGTGTTAAATCGCACGATCTCGGCGGCCAATTGAAGTCTCCATTTCGAGAAATCACACGTCCAGGAAATCTTTCACGCAATAGAGCCATTTCAAAAGCTGTGTGGCAGGTGGCGCCGCCCTGTTGAAAATAAACGTCGTCTATATCCACAGCATCAATTTCGGGCCAAAGAAGTCAGTCAACATCGTTCGGTAAAACAATTCATTCACTGTAACTGTCAAACCAGCAGCATTTTCGAAAAAGCATGGCCCAAGGCTTTTTGTATTCTGTTATTTATTTCCACATCATTATTACCATTTTCCTCAATCATAATACCCAGATACTGAAATGTGTCTACTTGTTCTAGTTCTATTCCTTCTATATGTATGTGTTTTTCTTCTTTTTCTTTTGCTACCATCATTACTTTTGTCTTAGATTTATTCAGTTTCATGCCTTTCTCTTTTATTACATTATTCCATATTATAAGGTTGTCCTGTAAGTCCTTCTTAGTATTTGCAGTAATCACCATATCGTCTGCAAAGGCACACTATGAAATTTTGACTGGTTGCAGATTTCTGTATCCTATGTATATTGGTTTAGTGCTTTTATTACTTCCTCTAATAATATCATCCATGCATATAATGAATAACAGTGGGCTAAGGCCTCCTCCTTGTCGTACGCCTTCACTGGTCCTAAATATTTCTGATTTCATGTTGTCCTTTATTATATAGTTGTTGGTTTCTTCGTATATACATTGAATTACATTGATCATCTTGTTACTAACATTTTTTTTCTTTAAGGTGTTCTAGATTACTTTTCTTGGTACTCTATCAAAAGCCTTTTCCATATCCATAAACGCAAAGCATGCCTTATTATTATATGATAGAGTTTTGTTTATAATTTCCTTAATTGTGAAGACGTGATCCTGAGTGCTGCTTCCTTTTCTAAATCCGCTTTGTGAATTTGACAATGTTGTTATTCTAAGTTTTCTTTCTATCATTTGTTCCAAGACCTTAACCACCGTACTAATTGTAAGTATAGTTATTCCTCTGTAGTTGCTACAATCCTTCCGATCACCTTTTTTATAAATAGGCAGTATCTTCCAGTCTGCTAGTATCTTCTCTTCATTTCATACTTTATTAAATATTCCACCTTTTTGAACATCTCTCCAGTTATTTTGTTATGCCCGGGTGATTTACCATTTTTTAGTTTTTTTATTGCTTCATCGACCTCTTCTTTTGTAAGAGTTCCCAATTCAATTTCTTTTATGTTACTTATTATTTCAGTTTCTGTCTGCTGAACTAAATTATTTGTGTTTAGTAGTTGTTGAAAATATCCTTTCCATCTTTGCATAATCTGTTTTTACTCTGTCAGTAATACACCTTCTGCACCTTTAACCGATATTGTGTTGTATTCTTTTTTACTTCTCATATTTTTTAGTGTTTTGTAAAAGAGTTTTTGATTTCCTTTACTATCATTTTCTATTTTCTCTCCGAAATCATTCCAAGTCTTTTGTTTGGCTTCTTTCACTGATTGTTTAATTTCTTTGCATTGCTCTTTATATGCTTTATAATTTTCTTGTATTTTGTTGCTTAGATATCTTTTCCACTTTCCTTTTTTATTTTTAATTTGCTCCTTTAGGTTTTCTCATCCCCTTCCCGTTTGTTTTCTGTTCTTATTAATTTTGTAGGTTCCACAGACCGTTCTTGCTGTTTTCAATAAAATCTTTTTAAATTCTTCCCAGGTTTCTTCTAAATTAAAAGTTTCCATTCTTGTTATGAGTTTTTCCATTTCTTCGTTTGTCTCTACTTCGAATTTTGCTGCTACTTCATTTTCTCTTAATTTGTAACTTCTTATATTTTCTGCCTGTTTATTTATCGATTTGTTTCTTTTTATTATTTCTGCATTAACATGTTTTTTAATCTTAGCCACAATCAAAAAATGATCACTATTTATTTCATACCCTCTCTTAACACGCACGTCGTCCAGAATTTTTCTACTGAATTTTTCCACAGTAATATAATCTACGATGGACCTTTCTTCTCTACTAGGTTCTACTCGGGTAAATTTTTGTCTATCTTTGTGTTCATGGAAGGTGTTTGCTATTATTAGGTTGTGTACCTGGCAGAAATCAATTAGCCTCCTTCCATTACTATTCCTCATATCTTCGCCATGTTTCCCATTAGCATCTTGATTTGACATATTTTTTCTTCCAACCCTAGCATTGAAATCTCCTAGTAGATACATTTCTCCTTTAGCATCCTCCACAACCAGTGTTAACTCATCCCAGAACTCTTCTTTCTTTTCAGCTTTTTCATCTTCATCAGGGCCATATACTCCTGCTATTGTTATGTTTCTATCGTTATACATCATTTCTATCTGTAATATTCTTGGTGATACTGCGATCCATTTCTGTACCTTTCCTTTGATATTACTATATAATATGCATCCTACTCCTGCTAACGCTCGCTGAATTTCTTCTACCCCACTAAAGATTAGCATGTGTCCTTCTCCTATTTCCATTATACCCTTTCCTTTTTTTTTCGTTTCCGTTACTACTAAAATCTCAATTTTTGTCTTCTCAAATTCCTCACCCAGTTCGAGTTCCTTCCCGTTCAAGCTTCTAATATTCCAGGTGCCTATTTTTTTTCTGGTTTTGACATAAATTCTGTTTCTTTTTTGCATGCTACTGGCTGAAAAATATATGCAGAGAAATTCGCCAATTTCCTTTTAAAATTTTATAGACTGATGAAGCAAATCCCCACTGGATGCGACAAGTTGATCACCAAAACAGATGGAGTGTCAACGTATGGTGCGGAGTTTTAGGACACAGATTTATAGGACCATTTATTTTCAATGATCGTCTAAATGGCGACACATACCTAGACCTTTCAAGAAATAAATTTCCGGTTCTGTTGCAAGATGTTCCTTTGGATATAAGGGGATCCTTGTGGTTCCAACATGATGGATGTCCGGCACACTTTTCTCAAAGAGAACGCAACTTTTTAGATGTTGCTTTTCCAAGCCGTTGGATTGGAAGGGGTAGTTTGTTTTTGTGGCCTCCTAGATCCCCGGATCATAACGCGCTAGTTTTTTACGTGTGGGGAAGAACATAAGATATTGTGTATCAAACACGTCCAACTACACGGGAAAATATGCTTGAAATAATTCCAGATGCCGTTGCTACGATTTCACGAGCTGAAGTTGAAAGCGCTGTTTTCAGTATTACATAGAGATATGAGCGTTGCATTGCGCAAAACGGGGGTCTCTTTGAACATTTATAAATTTCCCGTTTTTGTTTGTTTTGTTTTTGCTTTGAACGTTTGATCGATAATATTCAAATCGTTGTTATTTCTATTGTTGTTTTGGCCCGTTGGCCTTTAAACACGCTTCAAATTTTGTGTCCCGCATAATTTGAACCAGTCCTAAGCCTGGAAAAATTACGAAGGAAAGTCCGTAGTACAACAATTAAAAATCAGCTAGGACGTTGCGAAACACTAAAACTGGTATAAAAGAGGCTTAGTTAAATGTGAAAAAAGTTTAAAATTTTTTTTCAATTTTACATAGCATGATTGACCATATAAGAATTGTGTTATTAATTATTCTTTTGGCGATAATTCAAACACTTATGGATATATCAAATTGCTTCTATAACATTTTTTCTTGGAAATTTAATCTACTTTCCAAATATGGTAATTAAGTCGATCCATTTGAAATTTCTGAGAAAAATGGTAAAAGCTGTGAATTTTCCAAATGACGCCCTCTAATGATGGTTTTGAGAATCAATAGGTCATGGTTGTTTCTTTATTTTAATCAGTAAAGCTTCCTTTTTCAAATGAAATCTTGTTTATCAAATTTGATTAATTCAAAACCTAAATTACAGCCAATTTAATTGTAAAACGTTATCCCTCCCGTCGAGCTTTTATTTTTTGTTCTACAGAAAAAAAGGCCCCCAAAAAGGATTCCAAATTCTACTAGCTATTTGACAACTTATATGGGTATATTTTCTAGAAAAATCCCTTTTTTTATGACCATAGTGGTTACGCCTCCAAGCGGTAGAAATAGGAACTTAAAAATAATTTCTAGCATTTTTTCTTGACCACTTTTTTCTCACAGCTATACGACTCTTAGTTCCTCATATATGGTATCTCGCCATCCATCTTGGATCACCCGGTGTAATACTTTTTGTATTCACTTACGCACGTAATTAGGATAAATTCCTGTATGTGTTTGTTCTAAAATAAATAAATAAAAATGCCCTTATTTTCCTCATAGTAGCGCAAAATTAATTTTCAACCCCAAAAGAAAAACCTCTTTATAAAATGTAATGTTTATTTTGATGGCCTCTTATTAATAGCAATTCATTGCTCCTACTATAAAAGTTATTTCTTAAATCAAGTGTATATCGAATTTCGATGGAATAATTTAATAAAACAACGTGCACGTTTATTTTCTTTACTTTATTACAAAATCTTACACAATCTACATTCTTACAAAAGTGTCTAATATCTTTGACAAGCCTGTGTTTATTCAAAGTGCTGATGATGATTTGCAATTAAATAGCTTAGAAATGTTTGGACTATTTCCAAATTAAAATATATTAATAGCTTTTGGTCAATAACATCGTAATGAAGATCATCACTACTGACGCGCATATACTTCCAGCTGAGTTGCAGTTGTTTACATCGTTACATGCATTGCAATTAACTACGTTCGACACATTGTATCTGGCAAGTCCGACGCTCTGTTCGGCCCTTATGAACTCGCATACGTCCCCAACGCTGTCCACATGTTGATGACACGATCTAATGATGCCATTGGTATTATCTGAAAAGTGACGCGTTTATTAAATTAGTAATCTTTTGCAATTTTTATCGTAATAAAAATATATATATATTTTATATCGAAACTTAATTCTGACACATTGTTTCCAAGTGAATTTGCCAAAAACTGAATGAACTGTTAACAGACAATTAAACAAGTGACCAACGGTAATCACACATACGCCTATTTTACTTGTGTAATTTAGCACCAATGGATCTCCCTTCATGTATTATCAACAAATTTGCAATTCAAATTGAAGTTTAAATAGGTAAACCAAAAATAATATAGCTCATGGTATTGGTGGCATTATTCTCGGCAAAAACAATGCGAGCAGAGAAAAAAAGCACTAACACACGGACATGTTTCTGCCTACCCTGCGTCCTCAGCGTACATCATACACATGATCCCCAAGGCTCACCATGATGTATAAGAATACACATGAAAAAATGCCTAGTAACAAAAATCAAAAATCATGTTAATACACCTTATGGTATTGGCATTATTTTTGGTTTTTGTTACTAGGAATTTTTACAGGTGTATTAAAATACATCATGGTGAGCCTAAGGAATCATTTGTACGTGCAGTTGCCGTAGCGCTTAGACGCAATGTCACCAGTGTTCTGCTACCTATGAGCTGCTCGATAGGTGGCGGGCATCTGTACTCCGGTTTGTGTCGCTACGTTCTAGGACGGCATAACTGTGTCTATTGGCGCTAGGTGGCGCCGGGAGATATTTTCAGTGTTGTTTTGGAGATTGATGGCATAAACTGAGAGGTAAACGCAATGCAGGTAGCAGAAAGGAGTGCTCGTAACCATCCTGATGACGCTGGGTAGGCAGTAGCACGTCTATGTGTTAGTGCTTTTTGTTCTGCTCGCATTGTTTTTGTCGGGAATGATTCGATCAATACTATGAGCTACATTAGCATTATTTTTGGTCTTTGTTACTAGGCACTTTTTCATGTGTATTTAAATAGGTATTTAAATTTATGTTACGTAGCTAGTGTGTCAAGTCCATCCGACCCCGAACCAAAATTAATAGATCGTCTGCAGTCCAGAGTTAGTAAAAGATAATTTGTAATCAACATATAAGAAATTGCAAAGAAACGATCCCATGTTGGAACCGTAAAACGCCCAACTGCAGTAAAAGAGAAAGGAATCGATAGTAATACGAGCCCCGTCCAGCTTCACTTGGCCCATATGCAAAATTTGTAGTGTTGTTGGCATTTCTCGCTCAAGGAGCAAAACCAGCCGCTACAATGTAATATCTAAGACAAAATATGCTATATAGAGGACTTTAAGAGAGATATGGGTTCAATGGAGCGTGTTGTCTCATAAAAAAAATCGAAAATATTTAAAAAATGTAGTTTTCTTACATTCCATTACCCAAGCACTGCTAACGATAATACTCATCGTTAGCAGTACTTGGGTAATGGGTGACTATGGAAACAACGCCTTTTTTGACGGAGATTACGGTGACAGATGTTTTGATTGTAGAACAGTTAATTGATAGTGCAATTGTTGTCAATAATGGACAGGGGAAAGGCAATTGATAAAAAAATTCGATCAATTATCATTAATTTACACAAATCCGGAAAATCAAACAGCAAAATCGGAATATTGCTCAGCATATCCAGATTCGAAATATTGTAAAATTGTACAAATCAAACGGTTCAGCTGCCCAAAATCCCCGATGTGAAAAAGTCCAAATTAACAGACGCTGATAGATGAGCTTTGGCCAGAATTATCAAGTCTAATAGGCGTGCTACCTACAGAGCGTTGAGTGTACTCTGGAGTGAGGCTGTTGGAAGACGTGTTTGCAGGTCTACATGTCATTCAGAAGAATATTTTCAAACTGTTATTTGCAAAATAAAAATTGAGAATTATACCTCTATTAGTTTAAATGATCTTCAATACATGCTAATAACTGAAATTTTATCGGGTGGGCCGACTGAAGCTGGACGGGGCTCGTATATGTAATATCAGCACTTTTAAATATACGATTCGGTTAAAGCAATAGCGTATGGAAAAGATATAACATAACCTATTATGTTAAAGGTGATAAAAATTTATGTTGATTATATTCACTTGTTACAATAATAATTATTGATGGACGCACACCATACTTTTTTGTGTTCAATGTTTTTACATACACTTTAGATGATTTTGATACAAAATTTTTCAAAAGGAAGCCTGGGCTAGGTGTTTACGAGGGTAGTGTTTTAAGTTTCTACAAACAGCCGTTAGATGGCGCTATTGAAATTTGATAGTACTATTTTCGTAAAATTTGTCATTTGTTATTGTTGAAGCAGTGACAGTACAGAAATGGACCGAATAGTTTGTTTACAAAAGGCAATTTTGTGAAAAAAATGGAAATTTCACGTGAAAGCTTTTTCAATTTCAGTAAAGGCCTAACACAACAACAATGCCCCGAATCGCTTCGTTTAATTTTTGGTAAAGAAGCACCATCAGAAAAGCTGTTTACAACAGGTTTACAGAATTTCGTCGTGGTCATGTGTTCGTCAGTAATGAATTTTGTGAAGGTCGACCAAAATCGGTTCTTGATCCAAAAAAATCCATCCTGTGCGCAAAATGATTGAAGAGGATCGAGCTATGATTTATCGTGAGATGGAGGCATCCTCAGGCATACCGAAGATTGCAGTACATTCGATTTTGCATGAATATTTGTGTATGAAAAAGATCTGTTCCCGCATTGCTGTAAGGAAATACTCAAAAAATTCGACAGAGGAACAAAATCTGTATACAACATCGTAACAGGTGACGGAACTTGGATATATTCTTATGAGCCGGAAACTAAGCAACAATCAACTGTTTGGGTGTTCCCAGATGAACCGAATCCGTTGTTCACGAAGCACCTCCAAGAAAATAATTTCGTGTTTCTTTCATCGTACTTGGACATGTCGCAAGTATTGCGTTGAAGGATCGAAGAACAGTTAATGCTGAATGGTACAAAACAATTTGTTTACCGGAAGTCATTGATGAAATCAGGAAAAACAATCGACAACGTCGCATCATCCTTCATCATGGCAATGCCTCTCACATAACATGTTAAACAACTGATTATTTGAAGGAGAAAAATATCGAATTAATGTCTCATTGCCCGCATTCACCTGATTTATCGTTTAACGACTTCTTTTTATTCCCGAATGTCAAACAAAAAATGCATGGACAGCGATTTTTATCATCTCAAGAAGTGTTTCAAACACATGCAAAAATGTATAAACCTTAATGGCGAATATTTTGAAAAATAATTTTACGGTGTGTACCAAAAAAATGTTTTTTCGTTCATTGTTTTTGTAAAAACTTAAAAGGCATCCCTCGTACTAGACGTAAATCTTCTTTTCAAAAACCCTTTTATCAAAGTACAAATTGATTCCAATTACGTTCATTAAAAAAGAACTTACTTTTATATTGTACGCCGAGCTTGACGCAATAGTATTGGAAAGTTGTAGTGTTGCTAATCCTTTCACTCCGTTCAATATCCTCCAAAGGGTATTCTGTTGCCAACTGTGGTTCGAGTGCTCTGCCGTAGTTTATGGTATTGCATTGTATAGAATTGCCAAGGGTAATGTCAAATTCGTCTTCACATTCCGGTTGACCCGGACTTGCGCAGACGTAACAATGTGTAATATTGGATGCAGTAGCGACCTCTGAAATAAGTAAACATATTAATAAGGATCAAATTGTAAATGGAATGGTTTGATAAAAAAAATATTAGATAAAAAATTTTGTGACTGTTCTCTTTGGTTCCGTTGATATTTTGAATCAACAATATAAACAGTTTTTGTGTAAATTTACAACAACGGTCGACAAACGTTGTAATTTTTTTGCTTTTATTTTACATAAGGATTGCGAATTTCGAAACGCTATTGCAAGTTATTTTATTCACCTTGAAATAATTTAGAAGTTCTACTGTATTTTAACATTATTTGCAAATGCTTTTGTAAATTGCCACATAGACATTGTTGTTATTTGCAAATAGTATTATACATTATTACATAGCATTGGTAATATGTGCAAACGAAAAATTATGTAATTACAATTTTGTAGAAAGCCTTTGTTACGAGTTAGGGAATTGATATCACGCTAATCGATCCGAGTTGCACCGTTACTACTGAGAAAACAAGCTAACCAGCTCTGCCGTCAGCAGGCTGTGACGTATATTGCATTAGGTAGTCGATCAGTCATATTTGTAGATTGGCCATTCGCACGTTCAGACCGATTCTTGCGTTTTGAATTGGTTTATATAAAATATATTGGTTTTATTTAAAAAAATATTGCTTAGTGATATTTCCGTACTTAATTGGTGATATCTGTAATGTTGTTCTAGTGTTGTATAAGCGATAAAACCTTTTTTGAAGCGATCAAAATGGGCTAACCTAAAAGCGTGACTCGGGCGGTCTATTTATTGTGGCGTCGGCTGTTTTGTATGTTTTGTTTGTGCATTGCACTTTGTAAAAGAAGATATTATTTATTTTTCAACAGCTACATATTCGAGGACCGGTGAAACTATAACTGTAAGTTTAAGAAATCGTAGGCTTAAAAAAGATGCTATTCCAACTCAATTCCCTAACTGTCCGTTGTATTTGACAAAAACCGTGAAGATTTTATTGTTCAAATAGTTTTATATTCTTACGTTATAGTTAACAAAATTATTTTTGAACTCGTAGAGGTGTTTTTAAATGTGTATCATAAACGTTCTATTTTAATATAATATATTTTAAATTATATCACCGAAGATAGCCATTTGGTTACTGACATATGTAAATGTCATATTCACAGCAGTGAACGTATTGCAACAATTATAATAATTTGTTCTATAAATACCATCCTTAAAAAATATTGTGGGAAAAGTAATGATAGATTAGGTAGAACACCACATAATACGAAATTAAAGATCCTGGTTAAATAGCATGTCTGTAAATTCTCTCGTGAAATTGAACAATGTTTCGAATAAAATTGCAATTACTGTATCATTTCAACCTTAGTTTGGTTCAAATACATGTACAATTACAAATAAGAATAATTAGCCGATTAAATATCCATCACAAATACATCTTTCACGAAAACAGTGCTTGGTTGCGTGTTTGGTTTTTGCTTTGAAACTTCGGTTTTCCAAAATAAAATCGAATGGGATGCGAAGAAAGGTTCAGTTGACGACTGGTATCCTTTTTAAACCGGAAGTCCTTCAAAACAAAGAAATGCAAAAAAAATGATTCCTTTGCCGCTTAGGCTAATATCGTGCATGGCGATACATCGCATAAAGAGCGTGACGTCATCGAAGAGCGCCGAACCTTGTCTTCTAGGTGGTAACGGTTGGAGTCGACTTGTAAATCGAGTTAGGAAATTGATATGCCACCAACCGATCCGAGTTGGAAACGAGTTGTGAATCGACTTGACGCTAAATACGATTCAAATTACTCGATTCAACGAAATATTCGACTCGTAACATCGCTAATAGAGACGATTCGTAAGTTTTGCAACTATAGAAAATTCCCCAAATGTTTCATAATAAAGCCTAAGATCTATATTTCATCTCAACGCTGTAAGTGTTTCGAGAAAAATTCTCAAACGTTTCAATTACATCAACCACTTCATTTTTAACGGGACTAGTAAAAAAATGTTCAAATAGTGAATCATTCTAGACGTCAAATACGAGCCATATCTCTTATTAATATGTCTGAAAAATATTCTGATATTTACTTTTACGAGATATATTATCTGCTCATTTGATAGCACTAAGTATATCATAACACGGTGGTACCTTATCGCCTTATTTATCTGCATATATAGGTACTATTTTTTGAATTACGCATTATGTGTGTTCCTAAAATATATTTAAATAGAACGAAGAACTTTATTTTTCGCAGGGTTATGGTTATTACTAGAGTAACCAAAACTTGAGGACTCGCATAGGGGTCGGTATTACGGGTTAATATAAGAATACGAAAAATTCATAAATAAACTTACTTGCTAATTATTCAACAAATTAGAGGCATCAGGATGTGAACTACTGTAAACTTGCATCATTGCATATGTTTTTCCACAGTTACTTCTTTAAACCTTTGGGGCGTCGACAAGAAAAAATATTCTTATACATAGAAAACGATCTCTCCCACATCTAAGGAAGTTACATTTGCATGTAGAAACTGTTTTTCAAAATCACTTAAAAGTTCACTATTCTTACACTTATTATAAACGGCCTCTAAAGTATTAAAATCGGATTTTTCCTTAAAACATTTGCCAACTTTTGACTAGCGCATAATCCTGGCGTATCATTTAATGTGTGTAATTTATTTTTTACACTCTCCACTATGTCTAATGATTCCTGCAATGACAATTCAGTACATTGTAGTTTTCTGATGGCATTTAGTAATACTATATAATTGGTACATATTGTTAAATCTTCTAAAAGTTGAGGAATTTGAAATTCTCTTTAACTTTCTCTAATTGCTTTCTGATTCATTCCGATTAAATCGCATTATAACTGATTGAATTTGTTGAAAATGGATCAAATAGTAAGAAGCTGCTGTTAGCCAAGTACCCCATCGCGTTAAAATTGGTTCAGGAGGTTCTGGAATACCTGGACAAAATTTACATAATTCTTTTAAACATTTAGGAGATTTACGAAACACTGCTTTAGTACTTCCAATCATCTGATCAACGTTTCCGTAATGTTGTCGAACAACTTCACCAACTAAATGCAAAGCATGCAGCACGCAGGTTATATGTATTAAGTTAGGAAATATATGTTTTAAGGATCGCCCAACACTTAACATCGTTGCTGCACTATCTGTCACATCATCACAACTTGATCTTGGGCAATTTTAAATTTTTTCAAAGCGTTCATTATCACTTTTTGAATATTTTCCGCGGTACATTGTTGAACACGTTTGCAAGCTAACAAATATCGAAATGCTGTGTTCTCGCTAGATAAAACGCGAGCTATTACATTCACAATACTGTTTTTCTTTATATCGGTCGTCTCATCCACGGTACTCCATATTTTTTTGGAACACAAATCACGTTTACACACACTTTCTAGCATCTCTTTCATTCGCGGCAAATGATTCTGTAATTGTATTTGTGAGGGTAATGGGTACTTTGGAACGTATTGTCGCCAAAACGTTTTAAAAGCTGCTTTTCTCACCAACGACAACGGAAGATTACAAGAGGTAAACATAATTAATAAATGTACGAGGAATAGTGTATAAGGTATTTCAGTTCTTGCATTTCTCATGTGCTTAATACCATTGACATGCCTCTGGCAATCAGTTCTGTCCAATGCAGCCAAACGAACATTGCATATTAAGCAAAAAACTGCACTGCCGTCATATTTTAAATGGGGAAAAAGTGATACATACTTATGTACATTAGTAGCAAATCTATTACGAGGCATTGTTTTCTTAGGTATGTAAATATTAGTTCTATATGAAACGATATTCTAATTATGTACTTGGTATAATACTACAACACACAAAAAACACCAGCTATATTTTCAAAAGCGACACGTAAGTACATAACCTTGACCGTTCGACTAATCTCTGCAACAGCTCAACCGGTACTAAAACGAAATCTCTCTCAGCGCGGTTTAACATGATTTATATTCAAGGTCGACACTACATGCCTGCTTCTCTACCGGTTTAGTTTATTTATAAATTTTTCGTATTCCTATATTAACCCGTAATACCGATGCCTATGCGAGTCCGCAAGTTTAGGTTACTCTAGTTATTACTATCACACTATCTAAGGAAATTAATTACTCTAACTTGTCACTTAACAAAAACTAATTTTTGATATTCTTTCCAATTCAACATCGAAATTTTATCTTCTTTTAATAGTATGCTGTTGAAAAATTTGTAAAACTAAAGAAATATACTTACTAAAAATAGATTAATCAATACAATGCCAGGAATTAACAGAAAGTGTCTCTAACTTTTTGCCAAGAATACAAGCGTGTCAAACAAAATGGGGAAGAATTAAAATCAAAGGACATATGAAGCAATTTAAGTATCTGGGGACTTTGGTTACTTAAATAAAGAAATATGAAATAATAAAACAGGAAAACTATTGAACACACTAAGTCACAGCAAAGTAGCCCCACCAACACTTACATATTTGTGGCCTACATGAATCATGGATTTCAACAAATTTTGAAAAATAAAATCCATGGTTGGAAAAATAGAATTAGAAGGGAAGACTATAAAAGAAGGTGAAAACGCAATCATCTGAGAAAAATATAGAGGACAAAGCTGGATGACTGATGTCTTTTGCTTGCAAAACAAATGATGAATATTGAAATGAATACCTACGAGGTAGGCGCCATATATTCTCGGGCCGACGGGCTTATTGAAGTTCGAGCGTATTCAAACTCGGTTGCGTCATACTTGCACATGTGCAAGGTCTACACTATATATATTACGGCTCGTAGAGTAGTAGTTTCAAGTAGCCAAACAGCCAACGTGACTAGTGCATGAAAATGTCTCGGGTAAGGAAAATTGAGTACCGCGCGGTCATTAAATTTTTAACAAAAGAAGGGCATATGCCTAATGACATTAAACAACGCTTAGACGGCGTTTATGGTGATTTACCTCCTCCATATTCCTTTGTAAAAAAGTGGGCAAAATGTTTCCATTTGGGGCAAGAATCCCTTGAAGATGATAAGCGCCCCGGTCTGCCAATTGACCTGATAACGCTTCAAAACGTTTCAATTATTGAAGAAATGGTATTAGCAGATCGCCGTTTGAAAGTGAAGGAATTAGCAGTGATGTCTAACATTTCCGAAACAAGTATTCGCCGAATTCTCCATAACCATTTGGGTATGAATAAATAAGATTAGTACAAGATGGGTACCGCACCTTCTTTTTGCTCTCCAACGTGAACGTCGGGTCGAATGTGTGCGCTTGTCATAGGAGATGAAACGATGGTTCTGTATTATGATCCTCTATCCAAAAAGGAATCGATGGAATGGCGGCGACCCAATGAACCTTGTCCCAGAAAGGCAGAAGTCGTTCAATTAACGAAAAAGGTGATGGCGACAATATTCTGAGATTGTGATGATCTATTACTCATTGACTTTAAAGAACGGAATACAACTGGTGACAACACATATTATTCATCTTTGCTGCATAAATTGGGGGATAATACTCGATTCTTGCACGACAATGCGCCTGTCCGTACTACCGCTATTTCACAAGCTGCCACATCCACCTGAAACATCCACCGTATAGTCAGGACATAGTTCCAAGTTATTATTATTTATTTTATCATTTGAAGACCTTAGGGGACGTCGTCTTAAGGACGATACAACATTTTGAGGGAAAAACCTTAGATTATTTATACAATGCTATAAATTATTTATTGATAGTTGTAATAAATGTATTGGAGTTAGAGGAGGTTAAATTGAAAAATAAAAATTGTTATGTTTTACCAAGTTTATTTTTTTTTGTATCAGCTCGAACATTTATGGCGCCTACCTCGTATATAATACCATAGCGTAAACAAGAAATAAAAGTCTAAAATGTGAGGTGGCTTGCTGATAAAAATTTAGTATAGACAAGAATCAAAGAATCAGTAGAGGATAAAGCCAAATAGCAAGGGTTTCATAGGCAGGAATTAACCTAGAAAGCCTAGAGAAATTATCATTAAAGGGGAATATATTAGACACAGGGGTTATATTGAAGAAAATGTACTTTTTTGTATGTCGCATTATTATCTGAAGTATGTCAAACTTTTTGACTTTATAGAGTTGATGTCATGCAGTTAATTTAAAGTCAATTCAGCAAAAGGAGCTAATTTATAAGAAATCATCAATTTAGGTATCGTTCTTGTAACTTTTTTAATGTTCAAATTGTTTTATTCTGGTGCGAAAATTCTCTACACGATAGAGATACCATCCAATGGGGTTAATGTTAGTTCATAACCTCAACTAATAGGTGCTTGTTGTTTTGATTAATTTTTCCTTTCGTGTTGGGAGAAATAGCTATTCGTGTCAAAAACCTTTTCGATATGTAGCAGTCTTGTGAAGCGGTATAGTTATAACATTTTATGGCGAATATTAATATTGTGAATGTCCTTGCGGTAAGTAATTTTGTTATATAAATATGCAGGCTGTTTTGTACGAATTTTGAATATACTGGATCTTCATCTTAGCGCCGTTACTAATACAGGATTCATATATTCAAGTAATTAAAAAGGGATAAGATTAACGAATTGATAAGAGTAAGCTTATTTTTTTCAAAAAGTATGTGGCGATACGAAAATAAAACTCGAAGTATATCGTATGATTTCTAAATCAATTTATTAACGTGCGCATCAAACCTTAATTCGCTGTCCAACCACAAACTCAGACTCTTTACACAACTTACAACACGCAAAGTCTATTATTTTATCATTTTTATTGCCAAAAAGGATGGCAACCGATTTATTACCATTGACTTTAAGACCGCGCGAGGCATCCAGCATTAAGAATTGCGTGAATATCCTGAATAACAATTGTAGTGGGATGAGCAGCATCAGTATAATGAAATGTAAAGTACAATTGGCTATCATCCGCGTAAGCGTAAAATCTACAATGTCTAGTATGCTTCAAGAATCCAAATGTGTAAACTATATATAATAAGGGGTCACATACACTGTGGTACTCCTGAAGTTAAGGGGTTTGCAGATGATATATCATTTGAAATCTTAACTTCTTGCTTCCTACTCTGTGAATATTGCTTAAAAAAATTAAATTACTCCTTTACTCATTCCAATGCAATCCAAAACATCTAACGTAATATTATGATTAATCATATCGAATGGTCTAGAATCTAGAATAATCTAAAACGATAGTCTAGAATAATCTAAAACGATGGTCTAGAATAATCTAAAACGACTAGTAAGGTTATTTCACCGTCATGAATTCCTCTGATATTATCTAATATTGCAGCCGTGGCCAGGCCTGAATCCCGATTGGGTAGCAGGTAAAATGTTGTGGGTATCTAGATGCCCACGAATCTGCGCATCAACTGCAGATGAACTTTACAAATGACTACCGCCACCAACACTAGATGCCGCTGATTGTATTAGTAAATTGATTTTCCATAGTTGATATCAAAAAGAAGATTGCATACCCTGTTTCCATTTATATACCAATACATACATATAACCTAAATACACTGAGTATACAGCCTTGGACAAAATTGTTAGGCACCCCTTATATTTCGTTTTATTAGAAAACTGATGCCATCTTTGCAGTTGTTTAATCATGGGGGGAATTATAAATAGTATATGTAAATATTCCTCAGGAAATTACCGGATTATATCGCATGTCTGGAAGTTAATAGAGTTTATTGTTAACTAATTTGCTACTTAGAAATAAACAACAACATAAACGTCAAAATTTTCGTTGTAGGTGGCGAATTGTGCTATAAACAACAATGTCCCGTTCACATTGGAAATGTGCTGTTTTAAATTGCCGACAGTCAAAGAGGATATTATCATTTCTTCGATTCCCAAATCCCAAGAAAAACCTTGACAGGTTCTTACAATGGGTTTCTGCAACTGGAACATGAAACTTCAGCACGCATTAGAGATCGATGTCTATAGTAAATAGACAATCTGTGGGCAGCATTTTAAAAAGGAAGGTTTTTTAAAATGCATTCATTTGCCAGGTAAACCACATCCTTCGTATTATTTACAGATGTGGAGATTTCAACTATCTTCTACTTATAGTACCTTTACAACTTAATATTGGAGTAAATTTGCCAGAAGATAAAAGCTCAAAAACAACTGTCATATATGTCAATTACAAGTGCAGAGCCGTGCTTATCAAAAAAATTCATGTCACCAAAGAGGAATATAGCAATTGATGTAGATATCTGCGCTGGCCCCTCAAAAATAATTCCTAGTGCAGAATTTCACAAGTAGAAACCAACACTTTATCGAATGGTATATGAATTATATTTCCTTTTTTTTATAGTTCCTTTCATATTTCACAGACTCAATGTCCAAAGACAAGGAAAGGGGCTACTAGGAAAGGTACATTTAAATGTCATTATTTGTAATTATTTTATATAAAATTAAGTAATGCAATTAAAATATAATCGTAATAAAGAAGTGAGTTCAAGCTTAGAGAAATTTGTTAAAAAGCTAAACAATATGGGAAAAAGGGAAATGCACTTTGGCAAATTTAAACGAGGTAGAAACAAAAAAACTTAAGTTGAGTAAGTTTTACAAGAAATAAATTATATCAATGATTTTTTTTGTTTTATTACTTACTCCTAACTTAGCTCAAACTTTTTCATAAGTGCAAATGCGCAATAAAAGCACCTAACTGTGTATTCAAACTTTTTTCTACTTGTATTATGCGAGGTGCTTTTATTGATATATTTGCACTTTATTAAAAAAAATGTTTAAACCAAATATTGTTATCCTCCGTTATATTTGCCACCAACACTAGATGGCGCCACTATGGTCTTACTTTGAAGCTAGTGACATTTCCTTCTAGAAAGGGTTTTCTATGATCAACTACTTTTTCAAAAACTTTAGAAAGTGCCGGCAATTTGCTTATTGGTCTCAAATCTATATATTCGGTAGGATTAGCAATTTTAGGTGTAGGCGTAACCAAAGCCAGTTTCCATCAATCATTTTCTAAAAGACAAAAATTTATAATATGTATTACAAATCTGGCCAAGTAAGGAAAACTCTTTTTTAAAACATAGATTTTGAATTTTTATATTTTACATTACACGTCATGAATGATTATATATATATATATATATATATATATACAAATACAAATATTACTGTCACAAAAAGAGTGACGCCGGCTCGTTACACGAAGTCGCTTGATAATGTCCACACCTTGACGTGTATGTATGTATGTATGTACATACATACATTCATACCAACGAAATCTTATCTACCGTGGAGAGCTCTCAATGTGTGCGATCATGAACGTCTCATATTGTACATATTTGTTTTGAAGATATCGTAGAAGTTTGCCATTAATAACGGTGGGGATGAAACCATGAAATAAGCATTAAATACATAATCAAGCTTATTGTATCGCAATCTTGTTTTTAAGAAATTGCATTATTCCTATCGCAAATTTATTGAATCGTTCGATGGTGACTCGTTGTGAGTTGATCATAATACTAGGGTCAATAAAAATTGGTCTGTTATTCACAAAAATACGTTTTATTATATTAAACCAGTGCTACCAGTTTCGAGGTTATGCTCATCCTCGGGCACGCTATAAAGGGCACCAGGAACAAATACAAATTACAAGAACTATATCTAAACTAATTGAAAAATTATATGTAATGAATAAAGTGATAATTTATGTATTAATATTAATTTAAATTTTATTATTATGTGTAAATAATTTTTTAAAATTTTTAATTTGTATATATTAGGTATAACAAAGAAGAATAACATTTATATTTCATATCTTTTGACTTTTTATGTGTAAAGACTGATTTAGATTGATATAGGTAATACTTACAATATTAATTAAAAACAGCAAGAATTTGTCGAAAAAAGAAATGTACAAGGCACTATAAACTGGACTAACATGTTAAAACATGAATATATAAAATTAGTTAAAATATTTATCACAAACAATTTATAATGTACTGTTTGTCAGTTGTAAAATATTCTACTGTTTTTATCAATAAATAATTTTAAAATAATATTAGCAGTGACATCAATAATGATTGTATAAAGAGTATATGTGACATCTATTCGAAAAAGACCTGATTCAAATTGTAGCAGCGTATTCAGGCAGTTTTCTTGGTTATTATATTGCTCCCTCATAATTTCAAGAGCTTCAATGTTATTTAAGTAATAACCTTTGTTAGCTACATGTGAAATCGCAAAATTGTTCTCTACTGAAAAATTATGGTTGTTGGAAACCAAATGCTGTGCAAAGTGTGAAAACCCCGTTGAATTGGATCACAAGCATCTTACGTGTTCTTTTATCCTAGTTTCAAAACTATGATACGTCCTGCCAACATAGCAACTCTGATAGTCACCACAGGTAAGTTTATAGACTCCACATTTTTTTAGTTTTTTCTATTCTACCTTTATTGTTTAGGAGCGTATTACGAAAGGGATGGATCGGCCTGTAAGAGATATCGAAGTGATTCCTAAGTACCTCCGCCACAGAATATGACACCGGTCCTATATACGGAATCGATATGTAGTGTTTTTTTTGTCAGTTGTTGGTAGATATGTTTGCTCTAAATAAACATATGTCACTAATTGTCTTCTCTGAATTTTATTTAATAGTCTATCTATAATACGTGGATTGTAACCATTCATGGAGGCTATTTGCTTTATTGTACTAAGTTCTCTATTGAACGCACTATCAGTGAGAGGTATATTAACAAGTCTATGTAGATAGCAGTAGAAAGAGGAGAATTTATGGCAATATGGATGGTTTGAGGATTGATTGATAGTGATACCACTGTGAGTTGGCTTTTTATATATATTAGATTAGTTTTCGATATATATAGAAAACCAACAAATTAAAAATTTTAAAAAATTATTTACACAAAATAATAATAAAATTTAAATTAATATTTATACTTAAATTATCACTTTATTAATTACATATAATTTTTCAATTAATTTAGATATAGTTCTTGTAATTTGTATTTATTCCTGGTGTTCTTTATAGCCTGCCTGAGGATGAGCATAAGCTCGAAACTGGCAGCACTGGTTCAATATAATAAAATGAATTTTTGTGAGTAATAGACCAATTTTTATTGACCCTACTATTAAATTTATTGAAAATAATTGTAATTTAGTTAGTAGCATGGCGTAAAAAATATCTTCGTGTAAAATTACAAATTAAAATATATTAGTACACTAGTGTGTGTAAAATCTTCTTTTGCTTTGAACTAAAAATGTAAAAGAAGGAAACCAACTGAAGGTTTTATTTCCAAAAATAATACCGATTGCATATTTTTATATATTTAACGGAAGCAAACACTTGAATAAAATGTTATTTTTGTAAATACTTCGGCAATAAAACACTCATTTGTGATGAATTTATATCCCGTGTATGCAATTTCACTTTTATATGTTTTTGTACTTTTTCTAAAACATGCAAAATTACATGTAAATATATCGCTACATATAACATACTGTAGTGAAGTTTTATAAATAGCATTTCGATGAACCTAATTTGTCATAAATTTATCTATAGCAAGAGCGGTGAGGGCATAAACTAGAGTAGAATGATAACATCTTTGACGGCCATAGTAAAATTGAAAGTAGTAAGGAACATGTTACTTAAAAATTTTAGTTTCTGTAAAAGTAACGATGATACTGGTAACGTGGTAATTGGTAATGATGCTCATTTGAGTAAACTAAAAATTTTATGCTAGCAATATGGTGAGATACATATATACAGACAGACGCTATCGTTTTTAGAAAAAATAAATCGATTTCTATTTTTTGTGAACTAACTTTTGGCGTTATTGATAGTTCAATTGCATTTCCGGTGTCACCGAAAGTGACTTCAACTTTCTTATATTAAATAGAACATGTTTTTGTGTTTTTAAAAAGGCAATCAAAAGGCGAATACGACAATACCACATATGTTATACTTTAAGTTAAGAAATATGACGATATGCAGTAATAAATGTTTTGGTAATCTGTTTTTTGTTGTTTCGCAAAGTTGTCTAGGAAAGAGCGGCGAATTGTGGTTTGTGATGCCAGACTGATCTAAAAACCTCGCCAAAATATCAAATCTCAATTCCAAAAGCATAAATTTAACTTGGTTTGTTAATTGTTGTTTCTTCTTTACTTTATCGAAGTTTATTGTAATTAATTAATGATGATCGGTTTATTTAAATTTGTTAGTTTTTGATAGACGATGTGTTCAAGTTTCAGTTTTTTGTTGTTGTTTTACAATGGTTTCCCCATGGAACAAGTATTTAATCTTAATATTCCATGAATTTGGCAACAATTACCACGAAGTTGAACATAATGAACACTGCCCTTGTACAGCCGGAAATATTTGAACTTTGTATTAAGTGAGGATAGATAGAATAAAATCCACAGGGCGAACTGCTTTAACAGAAGAGAATATGATTTAAATTATTCTATAATTTGTTGCGCAACCACAGCAAATAAGGTGATAATTGTTGGAAAATTTACATAGTTTTGCATGGTTCGTGCCAAAGCCATCATAAAGGTAACAACACAAAAACCTAAAAATAGACATATTGTCTATCGAAAACAACAAGAATTATTTACGCTTTTGGAATTGAGATTTGACAATTTGGCAATTGTTATAATTACTTTGCTTAGCAACGAGCTCTTTGGATCATTCGGACGTCACAAGGAACAATTTGGCATTTCTTCCTAGCGAACTTTGCTTAACAGCAAAAACATATTACCAAAACATTTATTACTGCATATCGTCATATTTCTTAACTTAAAGTATAACATATGTGGTATCGTTAGATTTCCCTCTCGATTACCTTTACAAAAACGTAAAAATATACACGATGTTCTATTTAAAATAAGAAAGTTGATGTCACTTTCGGTGACACCGGAAACACAGTTGAACTGCTGATCACGACGAAAGTAAATTCACAAAAAATAGAAATCGACCTATTTTTTCTAAAAACGCTAGCTTCCGTTGTCCAAAAGTTAGCATGAAGGGGAAGGGGACATTTTAGGATCTCACTGTATATGCGTATATACCTATATGTATAATATTCCTATTCAGAGCAATAAATTAGTCGCATTAAAGATGTAACTTTATGATGAGCGATTTTGTTAGTTAAACATTTTTACGGATTCTTATCTAAAGGTATAATTATGTGGCTGTAGATGTTGGCGCTCTTTACTTTAATTCTGCGGCCGCACCCAGTTTGTTATACAAAACATCTTTATATTTCCTATATATGTACATAAGAGAAATAATTAGTAATAAAAATCTAAATTACTATTAAAAAGCTATTATTATTACAGTAACTTAAAGTACTTACGCAAATAGAAAAGTCCAATAATCCCCACGAGTAATGCACTGAACGCCATTATATTGCTTCGCAGTTGTATCAACTTAACGAAAATTTATCAACAGTGCGAATAAAATCTATATACTTATACATATATTTATGTATTATGAATTTATCTCTGTTTAATGTCAATATTAGGTGCGCATTATCGAATTTTACAACGGGAAAAATCGATAAATTGACTTCGAAATCTGCTATCACACAATTTCGGGAAAACACATGGCAACCTCCCTATTTGTAGTCACACAAAGTTTGTAAAACATTTCGGAATAACATATTTAGTCACTTTTCGTTGTACCTAAAAATGAAAATGGGATCTATGTACATAGATAAAAATGTTGCAATATAACGCTGTACATACGTGAGAATTTTAGGCGTATTTAAGATGACGTCAGGAGTAATAATAATATAATTTGCCCAACAGGTTAACCCTAATTACAGTACAAAAAAATATATAGATTGTGAATATATTATAACATTACAAAAGGGAAATAAAACATTGTACAGTCCTTGGCCATATTACTTGAAACATGTCATAAATCAACCCTTTTACCTGGAAACTCCCATCCTATTGTAGTGATATTCTTTTGCTTTGAATCCAATCGTTTATAGGGGATCTAGATTATTGTATCAATAAATAAAAATACCAGAGAAATGATATTTAGAAGAGTAAAGTGCGTATATATAAATATTTCAGTTATCAACTTACATTTTGCGAGTTCACAGTTTAGAGAATGCATCGATATTTTCGTCATAACTAGAGCAACGCAAACTGCACTGAAAGCCAGTGGCTGACGTATAAAAGTTTACACAAAATAAACACGGCCGGGACAATTCGGTATAAACATCAGTATAACTGCGACTCGAAAGCCGATCTGTTGTGTATGCATCTACGCTGTCGTATACTATATCGTAGTTCTACGTTTGTTTTGAAAATGTTTCCTACGTCACGAAAACGACCAAGGTTGGACACAATAAGAGGATTTATTGCAGAAATACCCGATTTAAAGTGTGATGGCGCTAAAATTCAATGTGTAGTGCGTAAAATAGATTTAATGTGTTGGTCGAAAAGTGATTGTCTACAGCACGTAAATAGTGCAGGGGATGTTGCAAAAAAAAATTCTACACGAGATTATGACAAATTTAAATTTAATTTATGTGTTTATTGCATGTAATTTACCATTTCATTTACTAAGGAAGAAAACATACGTCTCATTTTGGAAGGAATATTCGGACTTTAAGTTACCAAGTGAGAGAACATTACAGAGAGTTGTGCCGTCTGCTCGTGAGCATATCGAGAAAAGAATTATATCGGAGTTGCAAGATAAACAACTGTGGTTATGTGTGGACGAAACAACAGATCGTAAAAAACATTCTGTGGTTAATGTAATGGTACGCACAATGGAACCACATCGACCGTCACCCTCAATTTTACTAGCTTCCAGACGAATACAACAATGCACTGCCGAAGTAGTTTCAATGTTGGTGTTAAATACATTGGAAAAGTTTGAACTTTCAACAAATCACCTGTTGATGTTTATGAGTGACGGTGCCGCAAACATGCTTGCTGTAGGTCGATCTCTTAAAAAACATTGTGCTAACTTGTTGCATATTACATGTAAAATTCATACTCTCAGTCTCGTAGCAGATAGTATCAGAAAATGTTATCCCGCGGTAGACGCTCTAATAGCACATACAATAGCTGTGTTTGTAAAATTCCCAAAACGTATTCGGGAATTTCATAGACTATGCCCCGATATTCCTGAACCACCACAACCTATTCTTACTCGCTGGGGAACCTGGTTAGAGGCTGCATTTTATTATCTTAAATATTTTGAGAATATAAAGAACGTGATTTTAGAATTCGACCCAAAGGAAGCTACGGCTGTCAAGGTAAGCCGCTTGAAATTTCAGGATAGTCAAGTTAAAACAGATTTGGAAATTATTCAGAACAATTACGTGGGACTATCGGATGCGATAGAAAAACTACAAAATTCTTCGGTGTCGTTAGTGAAATCTTTGCAAATAGTGCAACATGTTCACGCACAGTTATGCGCGATAGAAGACGCAAGAAATGTTTGTGTTTTAGAAAGGTTTGAAAGTGTTTTAGATAAAGACTCTGATTTTGGCACATTAAGGCAAATTTGTGAAGGTGCGTCAACAGAACCATTAAGTTATTTGAAAGATTATTTTACTTACGCAAATATAACGTCACTAGATGTAGAACGTTCGTTTTCGGCATACAAAAAAGAGAGAAAAATAGAGCGATATGAGTGCTTCAGAATGTCTGGAAGTTCCCCGTTCCCCGGGAAAAGCCCATTTTTCCAACTGACCTTTGGTTTCTGGCGTTTAGTGATGTATTCATGTCTCATCAACAGTCACATAACGCTGCGGAAACTAACTGGTATTGCATTTAAACATGTCCAACCTTTGCTTCGAACTTATCACGCGATTCCGTTTTTGATCAATCGCCAGCAGACGCAGCACCCATTTCGCCGATAGCTTTCTCGTACTCAATTTTTCGTGAAGGGTGCTTTGTGTGTTCATTTGAGATATTTACCATATTATCAATCTCTCTAATCTTCACCCGACCGTCTGCTAACACGATATCAGGAACCTTATTATTATTATTTGTTTTATATATATTTTTTTCCTCCGCCCCAACACCTGGCCTAGCAAACGACTACAGATGGAGGGTCTGCACCCGCTCGCCGGGATCCTCACGCGGAAAGCAAGCAAACGGCGCCCATGCGGAGAACCGCAGGAACGCCGCCCGCCAGCCCCCTCACTCACTGCTGTTAATTGTCTTTTAATTATGCAACGTAGCCCCGCGAAGTTTCGCCGAACCGGTGTGGATGTCTATGGTAACTCGGGGCAGCTCGCCTCATCACCGAAGACTCTCCACCCGCTTCAGACGATCAGCGAGTGATTAGTCTAGCCCTGGATGGTGTATGACTAGCTTCATGGCTTTGGGTTGCCCCATTGAACCATTTACCACATGGGTATACCCATCCGACCCGGAGGGACGACAGGGTAGACACAGACAAAAATTTTCACACTCGGGGCCGATCGAGTGGCTCACAAAAAAGACATACAGGTAGGCCCTAGGGATGAAAGGAATAGACACAGAGGTTAAATTTACAAAAGGAACGTCAGCTAAATTTTTATTTCATTTGCGTCCAAAAACTTATATAGTTCCAGATTGATATTAGCTTTTTCTTGGGCAAGAATATAATTGACGTTTAATGGCAAAGCCAATCCGGCTCTATGTAAGCTTATAACGAAGCTATCAATGTTCTGTTTGTACTTGTTACATTCTAGAATTAAATGGTTAGTATCGCTGATTTCATTACAAACGTCACAGATTCTGTTTTCTTGAATCCCTATTTTATTTAAATGCGCGGCGAAGCTTCCGTGATTAAAACTCAGTTTTGCTATGTGACAATATACAGTCTTTTTGATCATATCAACGCGAGGACTTAATTGGTTTCAACAAGTAGTAATTTGTTGGTTTCTCTTTATAAGTGATGTTGTATCGATATTGCCATTTGTCATGTTTTCGTGTTCTAATAGCTTGAAAGAAGTCTCCAACAGGCAGTAAAATCCTAGATATAGGTTCTGATTCGCTAGCTGTTCTTGCCAATTGGTCATCATGAACCTTATTGAACGTATTGTGCGTAGTCACCTCAATGGGATGACCTGGCCGTGGGTGTTCGGCCACGCTTAAATTCAATAAGCCAGTAATTATAGTAATTGAAGGTGCGTGGTTCTTATAAATTGCATCCAATTTCTCTTTGATTTCTTCACACGTTTTTCCATCCAAAAAGGAAATCGAATCACTGACCGATATATTTTTCCATGATTCAATACATAAACTTGCACACTTTTAACAGTTTTCAAAACAACACTACTCGATGAATCTCTCTGAAATTTTGACAGGCGTCGACTAAAGAATAGTACTCAGAGTCGGTAATGCAGATTTTGACACAAAGCGCCATCTGTCTCCAAGTACGAGTACTTCTCATACTATCCTCGTAGATAAAATATAAAAAATTATTTCATTTAAAATAAATGATAATGTAGTTTGTTTATTTTTGAATACAATGTCTAAAAGCATTTATGCAATGTACAAATAACTAATTAATTGACGTTATATTTGTATTGTTTTTTATAGCTTTTGCAATAAGAATAAAAAAAAATAAAACAATCTTTCTTTTTTTATTTACTTTTTTATTTTTCTAATAATATAAGGATCGCGTATTTCACTATTTGCTTTACCGTTTTAGTAGCAACTAGTGCATTTTAACTTCTAGTTAAAGGGATTACCATTACTAATAGTGAGCTAAAGGATAGCGAGGTTGCTGTTGATGATGATGCAGGAAGTTTTGTTGTAGCATCCGTTATAGTTGTATAGGACACATCTGTATTTAAGGATACGGTAGCTGTTTCGTTGCTAGCCGTAGATGTAGATGTTTCAGAAAACTTTGTTACAGCATTCGTTGTAGCATCATCGGACCCTTTGGGAGTTGTATCGGACCCATTCGTGGTTGTATTAGATGCAGTAGAGGATATGGTGAATGCCATAGTCGGTGTTCCTTGGTTAGTTGTAGATGCTGCTAACGAATTTGTTATGGCACCCATTACAGTATCATCAGACCCATTCGAAGCTGTATGGGGCCCATTCGTAGTTGAAATAAGTACAATAAAGGATGTAGTGGATACTGCGGTCGGTGTTCCTTGGTCAGTTGTAGATGCTGGCAATGAATTTGTTGTGGTACTCATTGTAGTATCATCAGACCCTTTTGAAGTTGTATTGGACCCATCCGTAGTTGTAAAAGATGCATTAGATTGTGCGGTGGATGCTACAGTCGGTGTTCCTTGGTCAGTTGTAGATGCTGGCAATGAATTTGTTGTGGTACTCATTGTAGTATCATCAGACCCTTTTGCAGTTGTATTGGATCCATCCGTAGTTGTAAAAGATGCATTAGATTGTGCGGTGGATGCTACAGTCGGTGTTCCTTGGTCAGTTGTAGATGCTGGCAATGAATTTGTTGTGGTACTCATTGTAGTATCATCAGACGCTTTTGAAGTTGTATTGGACCCATTCGTAGTTGTAAAAGATGCATTAGATTGTGCGGTGGATGCTACAGTCGGTGTTCCTTGGTCAGTTGTAGATGCTGGCAATGAATTTGTTGTGGTACTCATTGTAGTATCATCAGACCCTTTTGAAGTTGTATTGGACCCATCCGTAGTTGTAAAAGATGCATTAGATTGTGCGATGGATGCTACAGTCGGTGTTCCTTGGTCAGTTGTAGATGCTGGCAATAAATTTGTTGTGGTACCCATTGCAGTATCATCAGACCCTTTTGAAGTTGTATTGGACCCATCCGTAGTTGTAAAAAATGCATTAGATTGTGCGGTGGATGCTACAGTCGGTGTTCCTTCGTCAGTTGTAGATGCTACTAACGAATTTGTTATGACTTCCACTGTAGTATCATCAGACCCTTTCAATGCTGTATGGACCCCATCCGTGGTTAAAATGGGTGCAATAGAAGATGTAGTGGATACTGCAGTCGATGTTTCTTGGCCAACAGTAGCTACTGCCAACGAATTTGTTGTGGTACCGATTGTAGTATCATTAAACCCTTTTGGAGTTGTATCGGACCCATCTGTAGTTGTAACAGATGCAGTAGAAGATGTGGTGGATGCCATAGTCGGTGTTCCGTGGTCAGTTGTAGATGTTGGTAACGAATTTCTTGTGTTACCCATTGTAGTATCATCATTCGCAGTTGCAACCGATGGTATCGAGCCTGAAATTTGCAAACAATGTACATATGTACAGCGTGAACACCTAATGCGTGAGCAGGAGATAATCCCTTTCCTGAGCAATTTACAGAAAAAGTTTTCAAATTGAAAATTATTCTTCACAATTTAAAATCGTATTCAAGTATACAGGGTGTTCAGGTACCGCTGGGCACGATACAAATTTATTTCATATCAGCTTTCTTCAACATTCCCAATACCTATTTACCTCAGTTTTTAAGATTAAAGAGATAGTTTGAGATACTTATTATTTGTTTATAAATACCCTGCGTATTCCCTCGAAGAAGTACAAAGGAAACTCTTAAAATATTTATATTACAAGCAACATGGCGAATAGCCATATAGCTTTACTTACCTCTCACAATGTTGATTCTTTAGATTTATGTCGCAGAGCAGATATCAAATTTTTGTATAATCTCATAAATGGAAATATTGATGTCCCTGAATTATTGATTACTTATATCATAGCCCGTCCATCTACTCGGTCTTGCTTTATGGTTTACACACTAATATCCAAAATAAACATAATGCTAAAGTCGCCAATACATAGAATATGTAACACATACCATTTGCTACCAGATCCTTCCACTGACGTTCATTTCTCTTCCCTAATTACACTTCTAAATAAGTACACCCCCTTATTGAACTTTAGTAAGCTTTTTGTTGGAATTGGGTTTATATGTCTACATCAGTTTTTCTGTTTTCATGTTTGTTTAATTTGGTTAGATTTAAATTTAATAAATGTCATACATGAACGTGGTTTACTTTTGCATGAATTGTACGAGGTAGGCTCCATAAATTCTATCGTATTTAAACTCCGTTGCGTCATAATTGCACATGTACGAGGTCTACACTATATATATATTACAGTTCGAAGAGTAGTAGTTTTTAGTAGCCCGCCAGACAACGTGACTAGTGTATGAAAATGCCTCAGGTACCGAAAATTGAGGACAGCGAATTTTTAACAGAAAAAGGGCGTACGCAAAATCACATTAAACAACGTTTAGACGGCCATTATGGTGATTTATCTCCTTCATATTTCACCGTAAAAAAGTGAGCAAAATGTTTTCGTTTGGAGCAAGAATCCCTTGATGATGATGAGCGCCCCGGTCGGCCAATTGAACCGATAACGTCTTAAAACATTTAAATTATTGAAGAAATGGTATTAGCAGATCGCCGTTTGAAAGTGAAGGAATTAGTAGTGATGTCTAACATTTCTGAAACAAGTATTCGCCGAATTCCCTGTAACCATTTTGGTATGAATAAGATTAGTGCAAGATGGGTACCACAGCTTCTTTCTGCTCTCCAACGTGAACGTCGGGTCGAACGCGCGCGCTCGTTTTTAAACAGTGTGGCGTTCTTTAGTGTGATGTCTTATCAGTTAAGCTTGATGTCATAGAAATGATTCGGTGTTTGTGTTATGTAAGATTGGTTTGAACTTATTTACAGTTTTAAGATTTGCGCACGTCTTTTTTGATATTTATTCATATATTTTTTATACCCTCTATTTACTAGAGGCTGTCTTTTCTTGTAGAGTATAAGATTATTCATTATATATAATTAATTTAAGCAAGTTACGCTGATTCGCACTCTACATTTGGGAGAGACAAACCGTTATACCATAGTACAGTAGATTTATGTGCGTGTATGACGGCTGTATAGATATCGAGTACGGTCCGTTACATAGGTGAAACTACTGAAACAAGTTGTCAATAGAAATTTTTAAATTGATTAAGTTAGGGCTATCTGCTAGTCATTAATAATTATTTTCAATCAACTATTGCACAGAGTAAAAAGAGGGTTGTATTAAAATTGTTAAATACTGATTTAAATAAAGATCTAAATTTATTTACAATAATCTGAATAAGCTATCTTTTTGATAAATGTGATTTAGTCTTGGAACATTCAATTTGTATTCTATGAATTTATGTCTAATTATATCACTTAATACACGTGTTATGGCGTCATGTTAAATAATTACTGTATTAATGTACGCAAATAAAATAACACTCAATTTACATACAATATCAACTGCCTCAATAATTTCAATGTAACTTGAAAAGTTTTTTGAATTGTTAAATGTACCATTGTTATTGATTTGTTGTATAAATATGTGCGAAACATTTTGCTAATTTACTAAAAAATTTTGCTACTTAATCTTTCATAATTACTCGGGCTCAATAGTATATAATGAGAGAGATTTTTAGCAACTGCTGTTATAAAATCCAGTACTGAATTAAATTTTCCCGTTCAACCACCAAATTCAATAAACAACTTTAGAGGCTGTTTTATTCTCTATATTTTAAAAATGAGAAAATTTTTAGTGATAGATCCTGGGAAGATGGGCGTCAAGGTAAGCTTAAATCTTAAATTTAAATATTAACAGATTGGAAAATTAAATTTAAGTGGATTATGATGTATAAATTATTTACAAAATATTGTGTTTGTGAATTTGATAATTACATTTGACATTACGGATAGAGTACCAGTTATTGTTTGGTAAGAAAGGTTTATGTGTTTGTAAAACTTGTGTTAGATTAGGCAAATTAAGTGTTAAAAACATTAGTTATTTAAGATTATTTTAATACGAATATACCTAATTAAACTTCTTTTCCGATATAAAAAGAAAAAATAGTCGTATAGTGCTTAAATTTTGAAGTTCCTACATGATAGTGCATTTTTCAATGCATAGGTTTTGCTTAGTGATTATTATTCTATCACGTACTAGCTTAAATTAAATTGATTAAACATGTCAAACTTGATCGAAATATTACATTCGTTTTATACATACTCAAGAGCTTATAATTGCCGAAGTTCGATCAATTTGGAGGGAGCTTGTGTCTTTGAAACTTACCTATTTAATCTTGAATCTTAGCTCTTTATACTATAAGGTATCTTATTATATTATCTTTTTAATAATTTTTTTCACGCCCCGCATGGCCTGAAATTCAAAGAATTAAGGTTGCACCATCCGGAAATTCACGGGGAAGAGCAAAAGCCATTTAGCTGTTATGCTCCAGCACATTACCTAATTATAGTTGAATGACGTAAATTGGATTAAAAGTTGAAGTTTTAGTCAAACATTAAGTTCCCGGCAACTTGAGGTGGTAACGTAATTAGTTATTGAGTATTCTATCATGAAAATCACCGTTGAGTTCGAGAATAAAAGCAGCCTGAATGGTATAAGTTCAGGATTTGATCCCTTACCTACCATGTGTACGACCACTTGTTTAGGGTTAAGAAAATTTCCACTGCAATGATGCTAAAAAAAGACTAAGTAGGCTAGTAAAGCAACAGTTAAATTACAAGGAATGTATTAAATTTTTATTTCATTTTCGTACAAAACATTGAAGTTCCGATTAATATTTTCTTGAGAAGTATTGGTTTAATTGGCAATCCAATAGTCAATTAGTTACGAAGATCCATTTGTTTGTATGTTAATTATATTAAATGGTTTATCGCTATTTCATTCAAACTGGTCCGATTCGTTCTGAAAGTTATGCTAATGCGGGGACCTTCCGTATTAAAATCGTTTTATTTGGAAATAAAGCTCTTACTACACCAGACTATTGGTTTCAGTTAATTTTGTTCCTTTAAATGAAGTTTTCATTGCATTTTCATGTTTGTAGTCAAACGCTTGAAAAGTCTCAAACTTAAAACCTTAGAATAGTTGATTTAGTGCTTTGAAATTGGTATTAGCTTTGAAGTTGCATGTACCATTCAGGGTATGCCTCGTGTGGCTTACAGGTAAATTAAAGCCATATAATTAACATTACGGGGGGTTCTATAAATTAAAAATTCTTTGATTTTCACAGCTTAGGTTCACAAAAAGGAAAGTTCAATCAAGAGAAAAATTTTTCATGATCAATACAAAACTTCATTTAACACTTTTTACAATACAACTATCAACAATCTCTTATTTTAACGCAAACAATGTACTTTTGGAATGCAATTTTGAACTATCGCATTGCTCCAGACGAGACTTAATTTGTTATCTCGAATAAATTAAAATTTTCTTTAAATAATTATGTATTTTATTAACAGCTAAAACATTACGAATGTCAATAACTATTTTTGATTTTTTTTATTGTTTTTTCATAGCTTTTGCAAAGACTCTTAAAGAATAAACATCTTCTTTTTTCTTTTTTGTATAATAGAAGGACCGTCTTCCATTCTTTACCGTTTTCTTCAACTAGGATTTACTTCATTAAGGGATTTCCTATGAATAGTGAGCTAAAGGATAGGAGTCCCTTGATGATTGCGAAGTTTTGAGACCGTATAGTTAGCAACTTATTAAGGCGTACGTCTATTGCTGAGCCGGTTAGTAGAAATTCAGCATTTTACTCATGGCCTTTTGAGTTTATGGACCCTTGGTGTATTAATGATTAATAGTGAAGCCATAATAGTATTCTGGTAGTGTGTTGATGATTACAATTTTTTGTCTGTACTTTTTCAAAGAAATATCTATATTACCATATTATACGTAAAGTATTTTAACGGTTCAATTAATACATATTCTTGAAATTTTGAGAATACAAATAAAAGTTTTTATGCAATGAACACGTCTGATACTGTTTGTATCAGTGATATTGGTTTTTAATGGAATATTTGTGTTATTTTTGAATCAATTCAATGCTTTTTGATTATATAAGTTATTGATTATATGTTGTTTTGTCTTTATAATAAAAGATTTTTTTATTATGTTTTGAAAAGTAGTCGAGTTTATATTTTTATCTAAATATACATTTTTCGATAATATTGCGGTGAGATTTAAGATCAGAATTTTGCACTTTTAGTTGTAGAAAACTATTTACTGTTTTTCATTGCTACGAATGGCGAAGCTATGTCAATCGTTAGTCATTACTTTGATTAGGCTTCTTGTATTAAATGATTAAATAGATCATCTTTCTTGTATTAATGTTCAATATGAACAATACATATCTACTTTTGTTTATGGCATTTGATAAATAATAAAATAAGATTGAATGTCTTTAGTATTGTCGTTTATCGGAGAATTGTGTTATGTAGATCAGCCTTTTATTTTTGAGGACCTATAGTAGAATAGTGCGTGATTGAAGTGTTTGGTTGTTAAGGAATTTGTTTGTCATTTTTATCAGACTTTTTTGACCGATTGTTATAGCTTAATTGTGGGGGTTGAAGTCGTGTTGTGGCATAGTAGATGATGATTGTGATTTGTATTCGACTTGAGTGTGGCCTTGTGTTTAAGTCATGATTTTGGCAGTTAGTGTGGATTTGGTGTGTATTGTGCATAACTTTTGAAGTGTATTGGACATCGTCGTTGTAAGTGTTTGACTCGTGATGGTGAAGTTGTTTGCTTGATTGTAGATCGCATAATAGTTGTGTGCCATTGATGAATGTTTGTAACTTGATTGGATCTCCGTTCATTGTAAATGATTAGATTGTGGTGTTAAGCTTGTTCGTGAGTTCGTAGATGCTCATTTGTAGATCTAGTTGTTCATCACCTTTATGTATGGCCCCTCCTGTATAAATGGGTATAGTGTATTGGATATGAACTTTTTTGGCAAACGTAGTACTGCCACGAATTTTTGGTACGTTTGTATTTAAACCCTTTTGGAGTTTGACTTCAGTCTGTAGTTGTCAGATGTGTAAGATGTGGTGGGTGCTCCGGTTTCCTGGTCAGTGTGTGTGGCAAAAATTTTTGTTACCCTTGTGTATCATTCATTCGAGTTGCAACCGATGGTACGAGCTGAAATTTGCAAAATTTAATAGTCGGAACCTAATGTCAGAGATAATCCCTTTTCTACAATTTAAGAAAAAGTTTTCAAATTGAAAATTATTCTTCAATAAAATTTAATATAGGGTTTCGGTCGCTCGGGACGTGCAATTTTTCAATTAGCTTTCTTCAACATTCCAATCTTTTACCTCAGTTTTTAAGATTAAAGAGATAGTTTGAGATACTTATTATTTGTTTATAAATACCCTGCGTATTCCCTCGAAGAAGTACAAAGGAAACTCTTAAAATATTTATATTACAAGCAACATGGCGAATAGCCATATAGCTTTACTTACCTCTCACAATGTTGATTCTTTAGATTTATGTCGCAGAGCAGATATCAAATTTTTGTATAATCTCATAAATGGAAATATTGATGTCCCTGAATTATTGATTACTTATATCATAGCCCGTCCATCTACTCGGTCTTGCTTTATGGTTTACACACTAATATCCAAAATAAACATAATGCTAAAGTCGCCAATACATAGAATATGTAACACATACCATTTGCTACCAGATCCTTCCACTGACGTTCATTTCTCTTCCCTAATTACACTTCTAAATAAGTACACCCCCTTATTGAACTTTAGTAAGCTTTTTGTTGGAATTGGGTTTATATGTCTACATCAGTTTTTCTGTTTTCATGTTTGTTTAATTTGGTTAGATTTAAATTTAATAAATGTCATACATGAACGTGGTTTACTTTTGCATGAATTGTACGAGGTAGGCTCCATAAATTCTATCGTATTTAAACTCCGTTGCGTCATAATTGCACATGTACGAGGTCTACACTATATATATATTACAGTTCGAAGAGTAGTAGTTTTTAGTAGCCCGCCAGACAACGTGACTAGTGTATGAAAATGCCTCAGGTACCGAAAATTGAGGACAGCGAATTTTTAACAGAAAAAGGGCGTACGCAAAATCACATTAAACAACGTTTAGACGGCCATTATGGTGATTTATCTCCTTCATATTTCACCGTAAAAAAGTGAGCAAAATGTTTTCGTTTGGAGCAAGAATCCCTTGATGATGATGAGCGCCCCGGTCGGCCAATTGAACCGATAACGTCTTAAAACATTTAAATTATTGAAGAAATGGTATTAGCAGATCGCCGTTTGAAAGTGAAGGAATTAGTAGTGATGTCTAACATTTCTGAAACAAGTATTCGCCGAATTCCCTGTAACCATTTTGGTATGAATAAGATTAGTGCAAGATGGGTACCACAGCTTCTTTCTGCTCTCCAACGTGAACGTCGGGTCGAACGCGCGCGCTCGTTTTTAAACATGTGTGGTGACGACCCGAAACCGATTTTGGAGTCCATTGTCACAGGAGATGAAACAATGATTCTGCATTATGATCCTCTATCCAAAAAGGAGTCGTTTTAAGGACGATAGTGAATTGCAAGCAGATGTAACACAACACCTTGAGGGAAAAACTTTAGATTATTTTTACAAGGGTATAGAATTATTAATTGATCGTTGTAATAAATGTAACGAAGTTAAGGGGGATTATATTGAAAATAAACATTG
This sequence comes from Dynastes maya, assembly GCA_029619315.2. Lineage (NCBI taxonomy): Eukaryota > Metazoa > Arthropoda > Insecta > Coleoptera > Scarabaeidae > Dynastes > Dynastes maya. Next base: position 39,330,060 of record JAROYE020000006.1, on the reverse strand, counting down.
TTATATTTTACCAAGTTTATTTTTTCTATATCAAGCCGAGAATTTATGGCGCCTACCTCGTCTATTATTTTGTCCTGTAATTATATATTAAATCATTCATGATTATTTCATTTTCTTTTAAATACAACACCTTGCATATTTTTCCAGTTTCTGATAGAGCAGCTCTTCCAATTTTTTTTATAGACTTTTTGTAATAGTAAAGTAGTAGTAATAATGATAATAATAATAATAATAATAATAATAATAATAATAATAATAATAATATTTTTTTAACCCGCCCGTCCAATAGGGCTTTCCATCCAACCTGTCTCGAGTGCAAAATCCGCAGCAGGCCTCTTTACTTCATTATGCTATTACGAGGGAAAGCCAGACAAAACGTCAAAACCTTCCAACAGATATCTATATGTAAATTAAAAAATTCATAATTGTGTGCATCGAAAGCATATATGAGTTGCCTATTTACTAAAAATGTAATAAGTGGCTGACGCATAAAAGTTTACACAAAATAAAGACGGCCGGGACAATTCGGTATAAGCGTTAGTATAACTGCGACTCGAAAGCCGATCTGTTGTGTATGCATCTACGCTATCGTATACTATATCGTAGTTCTACGTTTGTTTTGAAAATGTTTCCTACGTCGTGAAAACGACCAAAGTTGGACACAATAAGAGAATTTATTGTAGAAATGCCTGATTTAAAGTGTGATGGCGCTAAAATTCAATGTGTAGTGTGTAAAATAGATTTAATGTGTTCGTGTGGTCGAAAAGTGATTGTCTACGGCACGTAAACAGTGCAGGGTATGTTTCAAAAAAAAGTTCCACACGAGATTATGACAAATTTAAATTTAATTTATGTGTTTATTGCATGTAATTTACCATTTCATTTACTAAGAAAGAAAGCATACGTCTCGTTTTGGAATGAATATTCGGACTTTAAGTTACCAAGTGAGAGAACATTACAGAGAGTTGTGCCGTCTGCTCGTGAGCATATCGAGAAAAGAATTATATCGGAGTTGCAAGATAAACAACTGTGGTTATGTGTGGACGAAACAACAGATCGTAAAAAACATTCCGTGGTTAATGTAATGGTACGCACAATGGAACCACATCGACCGTCACCCTCAATTTTACTAGCTTCCAGACGAATACAACAATGCACTGCCGAAGTAATTTCAATGTTGGTGTTAAATACATTGGAAAAGTTTGAACTTTCAACAAATCACCTGTTGATGTTTATGAGTGACGGTGCCGCAAACATGCTTGCTGTAGGTCGATCTCTTAAAAAACATTGTGCTAACTTGTTGCATATTACATGTAAAATTCATACTCTCAGTCTCGTAGCAGATAGTATCAGAAAATGTTATCCCGAGGTAGACGCTCTAATAGCACATACAATAGCTGTGTTTGTAAAATTCCCAAAACGTATTCGGGAATTTCATAGACTATGCCCCGGTATTCCTGAACCACCACAACCTATTCTTACTCGTTGGGAACATGGTTAGAGGCTGCATTTTATTATCTTAAATATTTTGAGAATATAAAGAACCCGATTTTAGAATTCGACCCAAAGGAAGCTGCGGCTGTCAAGGTAAGCCGCTTGAAATTTCAGGATAGTTAAGTTAAAACAGATTTGGAAATTATTCAGAACAATTACGTGGGACTATCGGATGCGATAGAAAAACTACAAAATTCTTCGGTGTCGTTAGTGGAATCTTTGCAAATAGTGCAACATGTTCACGCACAGCTATGCGCATTAGAAGACGCAAGAAATGTTTGTGTTTTAGAAAGGTTTGAAAGTGTTTTAGATAAAGACTCTGATTGTGGCATATTAAGACAAATTTGTGAAGGTGCGTCAACAGAACCGTTAAGTTATTTGAAAGATTATTTTACTTACGCAAATATAACGTCATTAGATGTAGAACGTTCGTTTTCGGCATACAAAAACACTTTTTCTTCGCGCCGCACTCACTTTGCCGAAACAACTTTGGAAACATATCTAATGTTACAAATATTAAATAGACATTATACACTTTGTGATTTCACGGAGGACTCTTAAAACGGTAAGTGTTTGAGCACGTATCACATTTATTTATTTTGTGTAAACTTTTATGCGTCCGCCACTGGCTTTCAGCGCAGTTGCGTTGCTCTAGTAATAAGCCATAAATTTACAGTACGTGAAGAATGACTACAAAAAATGAGAATAAGACACAAACTATGTCAAAACAAAATAGCTTAAAGTAAGAATGTGAACGCACATTATTTATTTTTTATACCCATATAATTCAAAACTTGTAACTTGAATAGATAAATATATTAAATGAAATCCCTCGTTTTTTCCATAGTACCACTCACTACCCTAAAAAAGAAACACAAAAGAAAACCATCACGTCATAGTATGCGGTAATATTTGTATGGTTTGTTGTTTATCAATGTATTGATGTTATTAATTAAACTCTCTCATTTTACTGCAACTGTCCAACATAATGCATCTACATACAAACGATGTATAATTTTGTAATTATTTTCAAACAAGAAAATGCAGGTGGTACTTAAATGAAAGCAAACTCAGAAAGTAAATAACTATAATTACAACATTACCCGATCATTGCAAACTAGCAGCACATACCACATGTAAAAAAAAATAATTGAATATTATATAGAATATTACTTCCGATATGTTAGTAAATGTTCAACAAGGTACTCGTAGAGAAATGTTTACTTGTATCAAAGCTGTCTGCCATAATTCTAGACTGTTTCAATTATCCGCAATACAATAACTAGGTTCGATGGCCATCGAAGAATTTGCGATGTACCTAAAGCTCTAAGAAATACTCAATCGAATAAAATTTAAATCACCACGCTAACCTTGAAGGCGTTTAAAATATCAACTGTTAAACATATAATAATAAAATTGCAATCTTTAGTTCGCAATCTACTCCTCTCCTCAAAATAGCCTAATTTACTTTTTTACTCCTTGTATAGAAGTGGATACATATAGAAAGTAAACGCTTCATCCATCTAGTAAAATATGTTATTTTCACATTATGATGAAAGAAAGTTACCTCTATGTTCGATCTGCGAAGAGCGTGTAAATTGCAAAAGTGTGAAAATCGTCGACTTTTCAGGGGTAGATTTGATCTCCTAAGCGCTCCTTTGTTAGAATTTGTTTCTTTTTTGGTTTAAAGTGTTTCTAATAAAACGAAAATTTAAGAGTTACTCACCTAGACAACAAAGTAAAACAAAGAAAACCATTAAAACAGTTGGGCGAACAACAATGGTAATAGTTTGCGCCATTTTAGCGAAGAACGTGTGCCGTAGGATGTTATCGAATTAAACAACAAAATTTTAATTAACAAATGCAAAGAAATGATATCAGTATGTTAATTTGTACTGTCATAAACCTAATAAAAATGAGAGATAATTTTCTTATGGTATATATTATGGTGCAGTGGGGAAACACCTGAAAACGCATACATCCAACGTTGTGTTGCAATTGGCTTACGGGGAAACAAAGATCTCGTACCGGCACAAATTAAACATTGCGAAAGCATTAATGTTAAACTTTCAAATCAAACTTTATATTAAATAATATACACTGTTACACGTTGTGTATTATAAAAGTGTTCCAGATTTATTGTTATAACAATGCATTTTTTGTACAAGGAAACTAGAATATTTCTTGAGCTGTACGCATTACAAATCAGTTCGTTCATTTTCAATATAGTTTTGGTTATTGGTTATTGCAGCATTTCGTGCGTGTTGAGTTAATATAAAAGGAGTGTGAAATATATTGTATTATATTGGGACATTGGGGTAAAGTGCGTGCACTTACACTCTTACCCCATAATTCGTTAATTTTTATTATTTTAATTTCAATATTCGTTAAATATCAACATTTAATTTAATATTTGCAGAATACGAATTATTTTTAGTAATTATTCGAATTCTGGCATTTTGATAATTTATATTATTAATTCCTTATTTCTTAAAAAAAGACCCATTAATATTACTTATAATCAAAGTGCCAAGTTATTTTCAATAATTTACATCTTGAAAATATTTTTTTTCGGCAATATTCATCTAGAAATTCAATTTAAAACAATATTAGAAGCACTATGTTTAGTTAGAAACCACGAGGGACGTTCATTAATTAATGAGACGAATGGCTGTGGAAAAAAAAAACAATTTATTCAATGACAATGAAATTTACACTACTTTTCTCCAGTCTCCACCAACATTTAGGCACTTCTCCCATCGCATTGTGAGCTTTCCAATTCCAGTGCCGAAGAATTCTTGACTTTGGTGTCCGAACCACTTGTGTACAGCTTGTTTGACCGCTTCGTTGTCTTCGAACTTGGTGCCGCGTTAAAACTCTTTGAGCGGACCGAACAGATGAAAATCGGACGGTGCGAGGCCGGGACTGTAAGGAAGATGTGGCAACACCTTCCAACCAAAATGCGAATATCGGGAACACAGTTGACTCAAGTTCATAAAGACGACTTGAGTCAACTGTCTTGGAACCCATCTCGAACACGTTTTGCGATAATTCAGCTTGTTACGAATGAGTGAATACACAGTTCCAACATTAACATTACACAAATCAGCTATTGTCGCGATTTTTATACGGTGACACTTGTTTTGCCCGATTTAAACTGTTCAATCCACTTATACATGTTTCTGCGGCTTAAGGAAAATAACCAAGAAAAATAAACTAGAGAACCTAAGAAAAACGACTGGAGGGGGAGCATTAATTTAAAAGGAAGAAAACAGGATTTAAAAGAAGAACTTCAAAGGAAACCACACTTTACTGAAAGTCAACATTATTTCTAAGTGGAGCATTGAAAATAATAAACAGGATATTTATCATTTAACTTGATATTTCATTTTAGAAAACATCTCAGTATATTAAGTAATAATAAGTGTTAGTAAATAATAAACTGTTGTGTAACAATCATCATGGTGTTATGTTGAAATATTTTCTGTTCTAGAAACGTTAATCCTCGTATCCTTTTCGCATTTTTCAGTTTGCATATAAGAGCTACAGATATTTACTAACCCAAATAATTTCTTGTTATTCTAGTTTTGCTTTGAGATGTTTGACTTTTAGACACAAACTTTTTTTTTGTAGAAAAGTCTACAAAACTTGATACACATTTCAGGTAGTTATACAATACATGTGCATTTGAAGCTCGGTATGGAAGACGATTTAGACACGATTATCCATTGTTACAACTGAAGAATAATTTGTTTTCATAAGTTTAAAACAATGAAAGATTACGTTCTACAGTAAACTGTAATTTTCCGCAATCTTTCTTAATATCAAGGCATTTTCAATGTGTGATTACTTGTTATGAATAAACAGTAGATGATTTCAGTAGTTAACATATGCGGATTAGAAGTATCTAAAATATATAATTTTTAAAAATTATATACACTACCGCTCCTAAGTATTTGGGCACCCTTGGATTTGATTTTGTAAACAAGAACTGATTTAGAATCTATCCAGCATATTGAACTAGTTGTAATAATAGTAGATTACTTAAATCTAAATAATATCAGTCTATTTATCTTTTATCTATAGAGAGTCTAATTGGACCCTGAAGAAAAAACTATAGAATATCCGCATTATGATTAAAAAGAGTTACTTCATAATAATATTACCATGAGATAAATTAAACCAGTATTCAAAAGACGTATTTCTTGAAATTCCAGGAAAAATGTAACAGTTGGTAATTTTACAATGAATCGTGAAGCTATAATAAAGCCATTTGAAGTAATATTTTTAAATTAGGGTCAGTTATCAGTCCATGTTAGTAACGACAACATCTCTCAACGAATAGTGTTTATAATTTCGTTTAAATTTTAAAAACATGCTGAAAAGGAAATAAATTAGTGTTGAAACGCGTACTCTGATAGTAATACAACATAACTTAGGCATAAGCAATCGTCAAATTGCTAGAACGTTACATTTAAATCCATCTACTGTTGATTATAACATCAAAAAATACAGTGAAAGTGGCAGTTTTTTAAATAAAGTAGGAAGTGGTTGGCCAAGAGCGATAACATCAGCTCAAGACATTGCAATCGTGATGTCCAGCAAGCGAAATAGAAGAAAAACAGCTCCAGAAATCGTTGCAGAAATCAATACTCTATTTCCGATTAACGTGTCCACGGTTAAGCGCCGTGGACAATAACGAGGACAAAGAAGGAACGTATGACAAATGCAGGTTATAATAACAGTAAACAATAACAATAATTTACGTTTTTGGAGTTGAGATTTGACAGTTTGGCAATTGTTATGATTACTTTGCTTAGCAACGAGCTCTTTAGATCAGTCTGGCGTCACAGGAAACAATTTGCCACTCTTTCCTAGCCAACTTTGCGTAACAACAAATACAGATTTCCAGAACCTTTATTGCTTCATATCGTCATATTTCTTAAGATAAAGTATAACATATGTGGTATCGTTAGATTCGCCTTTCGATTACCTTTCCAAAAATGTAAAGATACGCAGGATGTTCTATTTAAAATAAGAAAGTTGATGTCACTTCCGGTGATACCTGAAATACAATTGAACTGACGATAACCAAAAGCTGGTTCATAAAAAATGAAAATCGATCAATTTTTTCTAAAAATACTAGCTTCGGTCCTTCAAAAGCATGCTGGGGGGGACACTTTAGGACCTCAAAAGTTAGCATGCTGGGGGGGACACTTTAGGACCCCACTGTATAGTTCTTTTTAATAAAGAAATCAAATAGAGTTCGTGAAGCATAAAAATATTTATGTACAACATGTATTTCCCGAGATCCCAGATTTAGATTGCATATCTTTATTTAAATTATTAAATAGTGGTAAACAGGTGGTTAAGAATAGCAAATACACATTTGTTATAGGATCATCTAATTTCACGAAAATATTATTTGCAGTTTATACGTCATTAGTATTTGTAGCATCAATAAAATTTAATCTGATAGCGTTATATTGCTCAAAAATTCTAGGAACTGCCAAATGAACTGATATTTAATATTGCAAAAGTTTTGAAATTCTGACGAATAATCTGCTATTCTCTTAGGGTTAGAACTGAAGTAGTTGTAAATATCCACCTAAATTGACAATTTTTCGCACGTATATGATGCACATAATTGAAACGAATGGTAAATATATTTCATGATAATCATGACATACAAACTGCGAAAGAATATTCGCTCTTAAGGTAGTCATAAGAAAATGGCGTCTTTCTATCATTACGTTTGAAGCATCGGATGCAAAACCTATTAGATGTGTTTTATAGGAAATACTACTATTATTAAATACTTTAATGATGTTGCTATAAAGCGTGCTAGTATCGGCGTTGTCTAATTTAATTAACCAAGGAAATTTTATTACGTGACGCGTTACCAGAGAGAGGGCGCGTGAACGTCAAATTTTGAGGTTAATATTTTTATTAAAAACCGTAAGAGACTGACATTTAGCAACATAAGCTACAGATCACTGTAGAGGTTCAGAAAATTAATTATGCGTTAGTAATTCAAGAGAGGACGCTAAGGGCGTTACGTCAACCATTGTACTTTTCGGAATCCCCATGCTTTCCGAGTGATTACATGTTTTAGTAAAGTTAGGTGTTGTGCTTGAAAGGACAGAATGAATCAAAGTTTTAAACGGGACCTCAACTTCGTGTAAGTGTAAAAATACGTAACTATTGTAACCTCGTGTCTCCAGGAGCACCTCTCTGGACTGTGTCGGATTTAGGAAAATTTCGAAATTGAGAAAAATGAAGAAATAAATTTTACAAAATATTTTTCCTAATTTATTTTGTAATTGTAAATTGTAAGTTAAAAAATTGCTCATGAATTATTTTCTTTTCCTTTTATAACTTAATTAAATCTCTGAGGTAGGTCTCTGTACTAGCGGCTTAACTGTACCGAGGTCTTAGTCGTGCTTCTTGCTAGCAGATATCGCGATAATCGGCAAACAGGTGTTTATTTACTATTCTCTAGGTTTCTGGGTTGGAACCGCGTCGTTGTCGTAGCTTTAGCCGACGTTTCGTCCACACTCATATGTGACATCTTCAGGGCTGTAACTGCACACTGACTCAGTCAGTGTGCCAGGTACCAGGATTCTCTATACCAAGGCAGTCGTCCTTCTATGAGCCGCTCATCCAAGTCATTTTCAAGAGTTGGAGATAATCTACGGTATGGTAACGTTGGTCATTTACTCAAGCCAACTGAAGACGGCAAGAAACGAAGATGTGCTGAAGACAATTGCAAGTCCATTATCAGAACTACTTGTGTTAAGTTCAATTGTTTGAATTGTACTGTAGAATTCCACACAACCTTTTAATAAATCCTTCAACAGTTTTGTATTTTTGATTTTTCGAAAATTAGGTAATGTAGGTGACTGGCTTTGCCATATGGCAACAGGCTGTTAGGTGAAAACGAGAAAAAATATATATTTCTCCTACGATGCTGTAAGAAAGATTTCAATTTCAGACGATTGGGTAGGCATGAAAGTTGACAATTTCATTCATCTCTCAAAAACCCGTGCGTTATTATAACGCACAGTTATAACGTAATAATTTACTTTTATCAAGTATGTTGCTATTGTGCTAACTTGTTACATATTACGTGTAAAATTCATGCTTTCAGTCATGTGGCAGATATTATTAGAAAACGTTATCCTGATGTAGACGCTTTAATAGTGCATACAAAAGCAGTGTTTGTCAAATCCCCAAACAGTATTCGCAAATTTCACAGACTGTGCCCCCATATGCCTGAGCCACCAGAACCTATTCTTACACGTTGGAGAACATGGTTACAGGCCGCGTTTTATTATCATAAATATTTTGAGAATATTAAGAACGTGGTTTTACAATTCGATCCAAAGAAAGCTGGGGCTATCAAGAAAAGCTACTCGAAATTTCAAGATAGTCAGGTTAAAACGGATTTGAAAACTACTCAGAACAATTACTTCGGATTAGTGGAGGCAATAGAAAAATTACAAAATTCTTCGGTGTCGTTAGTGGAATCTCTGCAAATAGTGCAACATGTTCACGCACAGCTATGCGCGGTAGAAGAAGCAAAAAATGTTTGTGTTCTAGAAAGGTTTGAAAGTGTTTTAGAGAAAGATTCTGATTTTGGCACATTAAGATAAATTTGTGAAGGTGCGTCAACAGAACCGTTAAGTTGTTCCAAAGATTATTTTAATTACGCAAATATAACGCCACTAGATCTAGAACGTTCGTATTCTGCAAAAAAACATACTTTTTCCTCACGCCGCACTCGGTTTGCCGAAACAACTGTGGAAAGATATCTAATGTTGCAGATATTTAACAGACGTTATTCACTTTGTGATTTCACGGAAGACTCTTAAGACGGTAAGTGTTTGAACACGTATTATATTTTATTTCTCACCATTTACTTTGTGTAAACTTTTATGCGCCCGCCACTGGCTGTTGGCGCAAACTTTAACAAATTTATGACCTAGATGAATCTTTAAAATAAAAGCGAAATATTTGTGAAATTTAAGAGTTACATTTTTCCGAAACCTTGGTCATCATCCCGACAATTTTAATCACATTTCAGAGTAATTCGCAGAATATCATTTCATTATTTTTTCGCTAATATTAAAATAGCAATCATTTTTTATAAATTTGGGAAAATCTACAGGTACTCTGTTTTATTGACCAACGCTCTATGACATCACGTGGAACATTTCCATATAAATTATTAGTATAAATTAAAAATGTATTAGTGATAGCAAGGAAATGTTGATGTTTGTCACAAATCGTAATGTACGGTTGAGGTTCACAAAAAATAAAATGAAATGTTAACATAAACAAACATGATTTTTTCCGTTTTTTTATTGTTTAAGATTATAATAAAAAAGTTGATGCCATAAGAAAAGAATAGTTGAAAGAAAGTAGATAATACTTATTTGACTTATCATTTTATTTATTACTTTTCTAATTTAAAATTATTATAAAATGTTGTTTACTTTTTACTATTTTTTTTAATTGAATTATCATAATAAATCTTCAAATTTCATTTATTTTATGAAAGAATTCTGGTATTAACATCACTGGGAATCTTATTAATCTAACTTAAAAGATAAGAAACTAACATTAGGACAATTAAAGCGATTGATAGCGATATTGATGAAGCTGAACCAGGATCCTCTGTTGTTGTCGTCGATTCTGTTGTTGAAGTTTCTTCTTCATCGTCGTCATCGCCGTCATCGACTGTTGTGCTAATTGTGGTTACATCACTAGTATCCAATGTTGCAGCTTCTGTGGTTGTTGTTTGCAGTACTAAATCACCACCGTCAACTACATCGCAGTCGTCAATAATTATATTGCCTGGTAGATCGACAACAATATCGCTACAGTCGTCTGCTCTTGCGTCAATGCATTGTTGGAACATCTTAGAATCTTCATCTCCAATATCTATGTAAACAGTAAGACATAAATTACAATTCAGTAAGAGGTACTATTGTAATAAATTTGTTAGACTTTGGGTGCGATGTCGTTTGCAAATTGCGGATTTTCGATTCGGCCGTCTCGAGTAGTGCGTGTGATCAAACGTTTTTGTTTTTATTCTTTGCGTGTTTAGCAAATGGCAGACCTTCATGAACACAATTAACATGTGGACATGATATCACCTCCAGTTTGAAGGGAAATAACAATAGAACATCCATTATACACTACCTAAATACTACATATTTGAAGCTATATCTACACTACCGCTCATAAGTATTTGGGCACCCTTGGATTTTAGATTTTTGTATACAAAGAATGTATTTAGGAAATACATTCCAGCATTATTGAATAGTATGCTAATAATCAGTAAGACTCATTAAATAATATCGGTTTATTTACTTCTTTTATTTGTATGTAGTGACAACAAAGAGCGTATTTGTTGAAATTCCAGGAAAAATGTAACAGTTGGTAATTTTACTGAATAATGAAGCTATAATAAAGCCATTTGAAGTAATATCTTTAAACTACGGTCAGTTATCGTTCCATGTTGGTGGCGACAACATCTCTTAACGAATAGTGTATATAATTTCGTTTAAAATGTTAAAATATGCCGAAGAGGGAAGAAATTAGTGTTAAAACGCGTGCTCTGATAGTAGCACGCCATAACTTAGGCATAAGCAATCGTCAAATTGCCAGAAAATTACATTTAAATCCATCTACTGTTGATTATAACATCAAAAAATACAGTGAAAGTGGCAGTTTTCTAAATAAAGTAAGAAGTGGTAGACCAAGGGCGACAACATCAGTTCAAGTATTGCAATCGTGGTGTCCGGCGAGCGAAATAGAACAAAAACAGCTCAAGAAATCGGCGCAAAAAATAACACTGTACTTCCGAAGCTGATTAGCGTCTCGGCGGTTAAACGCCGTCTGCAAAAAGCCGGCTTTCACGGACGAATTGCGCTGCGAAAACCCTTGCTTCACCGAATTAATAAGAAAAAGAGGTTACAATGGGCACGTGAACATCGAAATTGGACGGTAGAAGATTGGAGCAAGGTATTGTGGACCGACGAATCCAAATTCAAGATTTTTAGTTCGCGGAGATGAGTGTTTGTAAGAAGATCAGTAGGTGAACGTGCACTAGAGCAATGCGGTAGCAACTTGATGAAGTGATTGATATTGATAAGGTCTTTGTGAAAAACCTTAGTGAATGGCTAAGAGATAATAACTTGAAAATGAATCATAGGAAAACAAATTTAATTTTATTTAAAACAACAGGACAACACTATCCATCATTGTTAATTCTTAACAACGATGAATACATTGTTAAAGATTCAGGTATTTTAATAGATGACGGATTTAAATGGAAAAGGCACATTGATTCAATTGTGAAGCCAATTAATCATGTTTCGTAGACTATGAGTCATTGTGGATGGCCGTACTCTTAGAGTAACATACTGCGCTAGTTGTTATTCAGTAATGAAATTTGTTATTATCATGTGGGTTGGTAGTAGCGAAGTACTAAACATGTTCTGAAAAAACACATGAATGCAAGTTAATTTGCCAACCTTGTAATATACATATCTATCTATTTATTGTATCCTGTTCTTGTCTAGATTATCTTATACATGTTACCATTTGTACCACTTGCATTTTATCTCAATCAATCAGAAACAAGACGTAAATAATATTAAAGATAAACTTAACGTTAAAAAAGTTGATATTTTGATAAAGCAACACCGTCTTCAAAGCAAATTACAGATTATGGGATTAAAAATTTCAGTGGAGACAAGTGAGGAGGTACTTGAAAAATTAGAAAACCCTTTGCAATCTGTTGAAAAATTGCTTGATTCTGACACTGGACCATCTTTTATATGAGGCGCATATATTGTCAATACTTAAAGTTTTAACTTTGTAGGTTTTATTCTACAAAAAAGAAAATCATTTCCTCAACAAGGTTGGGAAAACCATTCGTAATGAAAAGAATGAAATAATTATGATTCCATTTAATTGTTAATTTGTAATCTGAATATAAGGTGCCAATTTAAATATTTATTTCACGAAATTATATTTTAGTATATGTATAAATATTTTATCTTGTTATACAATTACAGTATAGATGTTCAATGGTGACTCGTTGCGAGTTGTTCAATAAATTACAGTATACTTTATGAATAAATAACTAATATATTGACTGCGATGCTTTCTGGTTTAGTATTATAAAGAGAATAACATCTATTTGATATATTTATGTGGTTTCAATCATTAGGAAGTGGTATTTCTTATTTTCGCCCACAAAAATCATGGTTTTGTTTTTTACATACACTACCACTCATAAGTATTTGGTGACCTCAAATTTCAGGATAAATGTATTTGATATTTAAGAATACACAATTAACACTTTAACAATTAACATTATTTATTTGACTTAAATTTTAATTCGTCTTACTTTAAACGATTGCGTTGCATAAACGGGGTATTCTTGCAATTAATTTTAACAATGTTCCCGAAACTATTCGAGTCCATGCTGCCTATAGTTTGTTCCACATGTCATCTGCTGAAGTTGGAGCAGTTTTTCTCACTTCCCGATCGAGTTCTTCCCACAATAACTCGATGGGATTCAAGTGCGGGCTTTGGAGTGGCCATTTCGTGATTGTTAGTGTCCCTTCTTCTTCCAACTGTCCGCTTACCTAATTTTGAAGTGTGTACACATGCGGATGTACCAACGAAACCACCTCAAATCATTACCGAACCACCGCCGTGTTTGACGGTAGAGACTGTGCATTGCTCTAGTGCACGTTCACCTACAGATCTTCTTACAAACACTCGCCTTCACGAACCGAAAATCTCGAATTTGGATTCGTCGGTCCACAATACCTTGCTCCAATCTTCTAGCGTCCAATTTCGATGTTCACGTACCCATTGAAACTCTTTTTCTTATTAATTTGACGAAGGGTTTTCGCAGCGGAATTCGTCCGTGAAGGCCGGCTTCTTGCAGACGGCGTTTAGCCGTGAACACACTAATCGGCTTCGGAAGTACAATATTGGTTTCTGCGGCGATTTCTGGAGCTGTTTTTCTTTCATTTCGCTTGCCGGACACCATGATTGCAATATCTTGAGCTGATGTTGTCGTTTTTGGTCTACTACTTCGTATTTTATTTAGAAAACCGCCACTTTCACTGTATTTTTTGATGTTATAATCAACAGTAGATGGATTTAAATGTAATTTTCTAGCAATTTGCAGTTATGTTGTACTACTATCAGAGCACGCGTTTCAACGCTAATTTCTTTCCTTTTCGGCATGTTTTAAAATTGTAAACGAAATTATAGACACTATTCGTTAAGAGATGTTTTTGCTACTAACATGGAACGATAACTGGCCGTAATTTAAAAATATTACTTCAAATGGTTTTATTATAGCTTTATGATTCACAATAAAATTGCCAATTGTTACATTTTTCGTGGAATTTCAAGAAATACGCTCTTTGTTGTCGCTACTATCTGCGCATACATATAAAGGAAGTAAATAGAGCGACATAATTTAATGAATTTAAGTGAATCTTACTGAATATTAGCAGACTATTCAATAATGCTGGAATGTGTTCCCTAAATACATTCTTTGTATACAAAAATCTAAAATCCAAAGGTGCCCAAATAATTTTGAGTGGTAGTGTAGATATAGCTTCAAATATGTAGTATTTAAATGGAAACTAGGATAATAAATTATCACCGTTGGATTATTGTTAATTGTTCACAAGTAATGAGGGTAAAATTGCTTTTAGATTTAAATTACCCTCTCACATTACTAATGCTTCTCGTACTGTTGTGAGATTGTATTTTCGTCTCGGTTGCAACTCAGGATTATTTGATAGCGAGACTGATAAAAGCTGTGTGAGATTCAAATATATGACACAAACTTTAAGCGTATTTCTTCTAATTTAAACACGTACGAAATTTATTGACTTTTATCTACTACAATTGTATTTTATTAAATTATTTGAGGCTGAAAGAAACTTACCATTACTATCAAAATGGTACGTCATGGATAAGCATTTGTAGGAAGGTGTGCTATCTAGTACATTTTGTCTTTGGTTGCTATAGCGAAATCCTATTGGCAATTCAGTTCCTTGACTACAATCCATTAACACAACTGCTTTGCTATTAAACGGTGTAGAACATTCTTCATTCATGCACGTTGGACACTCAAGGCAGAGGCCTAAAAAAATATATTTGTTAGGTAATACATACAATTTTGCTCTCTAGTTTGTTAGTACAGCGTAAAGATTCATTCAAGAAGAAAGAGGTTGATAGATTTTCTTTGATTCTCTAATTAATTGGCTGGCAACACCGCATAAAATCTATTTTGTTGTTAAATTGTTGATTATGGCAGATTTGTAAAAGGTAACGATTTCGTAGATTAGAAATTATTATTGCGCCAACAAGTAAGTTATGTAAATTCTATTAAGATTTATCACCTATACAAATCTACAACGTCGATAAAACGGGCATCTTAACTGTGCCCAATGAACCTTCCAAGGTCCCAGCATGGCGTGGTAAGAAACAACTTGGTTGTTTGACATCATTTGAGAGAGAGGTACTTGTAACAACAGAAATGTATGAATGCAGCAGGAAATTATACGCCCTAGAAAGAAGGAAAATCCACTCTTAATGGATGACGCTCCTCCAGCATCTTTTGCAGTGTACCATAAAATCGGTTAGATTACCAAAGAGAATTTCATTTTTTGATTTCGCGAGTTTATCGACTTTAGTCATCCCGCACCAGGAAACCCTGACTTGTTAATCCTGGATGGTCATAACTCACACGCAAATTAGTGTTTAGAGCTGATTAATCTTGCACGGGAAAACCACGTTATTTTATTATGTTTTCTGCCACACACTACCCACCGTCTTCAACCACTAGATATAACATCTCCTCATTCAGTACGCTTTATGAACAGGAAGTAAGAAAATGGTTGACAAGTCATCCTGGCCACACTGTGACTATTTATCAAATAGGTAAATTTTTTAACAATGCTTATGCAAGAGCTGCTACTATGCACACCGCAATCAATGGGTTCAAGGACATTGGGATATGTCCACTGGACCGAGATGGTTGCCCTGATAATTTGTTTGTACTAGCAGAGACCACAAAGAGGCCATTCGAGGCTTCTCCCAATGCAGAACCTCAGGCATGGGGAAGCCGAACATCAACTTTGACTGTGAAATCTCAACCATCGACCAGTGGAACATCAACTGAAAGTGAAATTTCACTCACCGATGACAGGTAGATCAGTTGTCGAATCTCACCCATCAACAAACGGAGCATCAAAGATCAACTCTCCACAATTAAGTGGATCTTCAAATGCAGAGCTCATGCCAAGTACTTCAGCATATGCTATATCACCCAGAATACTCATGCCACCTCCGCAAGAAGAGAAAACGGCAATGAAGAAAAAACTGGTCAAGCGAAGTGGTAAGACAGCAATACTAACAGCTTCACCATACAAAACTGAGTTAGAAGCTATTGAAAAAGAAAAGAAAGAAAAAAATAATACACCAAAAAGAAAGAGAAATCTGTTCAACACATCTAACCTAAAGACAAAATCCAAAAAACTAAAAAAACTAAATTAATTGAAGGAAAGTGTATGTCCTCATCATCAGAAGAAGACAATGATACTGATGAAGTATGAATGTTCTGCAATGAAATATTTTCACAATCCAGAGTTAATGAAGGAAGGATAAAATATTGTGGATGTAACCGATGGGCATATGAAGAATGTTTAAACGCTGAAGAAGAAGATCAAACATTCATTTGCGATTACTCTAATAAATAATCAATTAGGATATTGCTAATGTTATATAATGTCATTAAAATATAAATAAATCAAGTTTTACACTGAGACAACATTTTATATTGTTTCTTATGGCAACCCCATTTTGTCCGACCAGTTGTCCAAAATGGGGTACTACAACATAAAAAGGAATAAAAATACAAATGTCAAAATGAATTTGGTTACTTAGCGGCACCATTTTATTACAGCAAAAGACTTAAACTAAATGAATAATGCTTTACAATATTTTTTTCTTTGTTAGATTTCGTTCAATTGAACTTAAAGAAGGTGGTACCTCATTTTGGACAATTTTCCCCTACGGAAGTAACCCTTGCTTATACTCCCGATTCTACTCCGCTGCTTGTTAGTCGTCCTAGTTTATTTTTGGCCCATCGTACATTTTATATTTGCTAGAAAGTTCTATGTAACGTAATATAATCGTTTGTGTGATTAGTAGAGTAACCAAAACTTGCGGATTCGCATAGGCGTCAGTATTGCGGGTTAATATAAGAATGCGAAAAATTCATAAATAAACTTACTTGCTAATTATTCAACAAATTAGAGGCATCAGGATGTGAACTACTGTAAACTTGCATCATTGTATATGTTTCCACAGTTAATTCTTTAAACCTTGTGCGTCGACAAGAAAAAATATTCTAATACATAGAAAACGATCCCTCCACATCTAAGAAAGTTACATTTGCATGTAGAAACTGTTTTTCAAAATCGAAGTATACTACTGTATTTCCTGTATATTGTGTATGTTAGGCGTTTCGTTAAGAAATTCATCCGGAAAGATTTCTTAAAATCATTTTATGTTTAGGTAAATTGTGTAATTTCGTATTTTTCGCCGGGTTTGCCAAAATTCAATTGAATATTTAATCAAGGATTAGCATGTTAATCTCTGAGTAATTTAATTGTGTGACGTCACTAATCATGATTAAACAACCATAATCATCGATTACATAAATTCATGATTAAAATCAAATGTCACTTCGGTATCTGTCAATATTAACATAAAAAAAAGAAAGATACCAAGAAAATAGCTTTTATTTGCACAAATTTAACAAGAATTTATTTAAAATAAAACAGATAATCATCTAAATATAATGGTTGACACAGGCTAACATACGTTTTTGCTGCCAATTGCCTCAAATCTCAATTCAGTTGTAATTAGTTATCAGGAATTAAACCAGCTCCAAATGTATATGTTAATTGGAGATTAATTTAATTCAAATCAAACAGCGTTCTGTTTGTAAAGCGGGGCTAGATTGCGATGCTTTAAATCTATTTATTATTTATAGGTGCTTGTTAACTTGCTAGGAAGTGCACCAAAAAATAGCTTTTACCCATTATTTTTAATGAATATCTTTAGAGAAATAAAAGTTTATAGTATTTCGCTTCAGGACTCAGGATGTATTTAAATGAAAAACTAGTCTGTATAGTTTCATATTTAATTTGCTAAAGAACCAGGCAGTTTTTATACGGAGAAATGTTTATAAAAATACTTTTAGAAGATTCAATCGAGTAAAATTTGAATCACTATTCTAGTATATAAAATATTGATGTTAAAGCAACAACGGGATATCACAAAAATCTCAAATTATTTTAATTATTTCTAAAGCTAAATTAGGGAATGCTGAAGAAGGTTAGCATGAATTGAAGAGAAGCATCTAAAAGCATAATAATATATGTATTCAATTGAAACGGAGCACCTGTATACTTGAATATAATTTATTTGAAAACTTTTTCTCTAAATTGCTTAGAAAAAGATTTTTTTTGCGCCCACGTACTAGATGGACACGCTGTATACATAGGTATGTAGTTACTTATTCTTTTTTTAAAGAATCTAAGTTGTAAGAACTCCCTTTAGCCTACTTTTCGTTTCATTGTTTCTTGCAAGAATCCCCTAAGTTGGAAAGGAGATGGTCCCATCTTTTTTTTCATTAGAGTATCTCCCTACAAGGACAAAGGCTGAGAGGACCAAATTATTCTATCAATAAAAGTATCTTGGCACTTATTAAATTGATATAAGATTTCATTGAAATATTTGTTGAACATACGTGCATTTTTAAAGCACTTGAAACAATATTGAGAATCTGTTATTCCCATGGAAGCGAAGTTGGTGGATATTTGATTGATTTGTTGGAACGATGTAATGAAGATCACAAAGGGATCAATCTTGCGTAACAATCGGGGTCATAATACAAGCTAAGAAATGTTGATTATTTTAAAAAAGTTGTTTAGTTTTACTGATTGAAATTCGCGGTTCAACCATGTGCATTGTTTTAAAAGACTTATTCTTTAATTATCTGTGCATATACTTACAAATATAGTTCGAAATAATCTTAAATTATCGACAGTTGTGATCCAGTTAATATAAATGACTTGGAATTGATATTTCTTTCATTAATATGCTAACAGGGACGTAATAGGTGTATTTTAAGTACGTTTTTTGCTTAACTTTTCAATTGCCCCGTTTTAGTTTCTATTTGGAATGCTTTTGTACTTTTTTTGTTACGTATCTAATGGAAAATATAAGAAATAGCTTTTTTCTCACAACAATTTGAAGTTTCTCACGGTATCTAACTTTATCAGGATGTTTATTTCTGTTTTACAACAAATAATCGATATAAAAATTCCTATTACGATCATTTGCATGAAGTATTTGTTTATCATATTTAGACCTCATGAAATGTACTTGTTATCATAATTCTGTAGTGTCATATACTGCGATAAAAGATGAACTCAAGTAGAAAAAATTATTATTGTACAGTAAAACCTCTAAATAGCGGCCACATAGATTTATTATAAAAAATGTCCGTTATTGGGAGGTGGCCGTTATTAAGAGGTAGTTAGGAATAAATAAAAAAAGTTATTTTTGTGTTTTCTTTATTTAAAAAAAATAAATATCAAAAATTAGCTTGAATAATAAAAATAAATAAATAAAAATACTTTACATACATTATTATACTTTTTTCAAATATTTCTCAATTGAGGTTTATTTTAAGTTTTTAATTTTTCCTTGTAAAACTTGAGATTCACATTTTGCTAAAATTTGAGCTATTTGTACAGCTAGTTCGCTTTCATCATTACAAAATAAGAAACTTTGTACATCTCTTAGTTTTTCACACACTTCACCCATATCTTCGATGTTTGAACTACAAATGTCAGATTCTTTCACATCAGTTTCACTGTTTGGATTACAGTCTTGATCATCAATTAATTTACTGATTATTTCTTGAACGTTAAAACTGGTATTTTCGGTCAAAACATTGCAATCAATAGACGTATAACTTTCAAGGCTTACATCACGTAAAACAGGAAGAAGCTGGGCCAGTGGAATCTCGTCTTCCTCATCCAAATCCTTTTGTTGCTGGTTACTTTCCGAGAATCCAGCTTTTGCAAACATTTTGAAATTGTAGCTGGCGAAACGTCTTTCTAAGTTGCTGATATCCAAATTAAAGCGCTGGTTAAATTAATACTTTTTTCTGCATCTTCAAAAGAACTTTCGAGGTTTTTGAATGTTTTTCTGATTAGATGTGGCGTTATCCAGAAATAATAGGACTTTTCTATTTCCTTTTCTCATTTTTTCGTCAAATTTTTTTAGCCAGGAAGTCATAATCTCTGTTGACATCCAAGCTTTTTTATTAGATACTAACTCTAAGGGCAGTTTGTCGATATGATCCTTTAAAGCATCGAGGGTTTTTACTTTTCCCAATGATTAATGGGATTTTCTTGTCACTTTTCATACTTGCGCAAAATAAAATTGTCAATCTTTGTTTTGCAGTTTTTTACCGGCACATTTATCGTTTTCTAAAGCCAACGTTTTGTTGGAAATTGCAAGATAAAAAAGTCCGGTTTCGTCAGCATTGTGCACATTTTTTGGTGAATAGTCCTTCAATATTACTTGTGGCATTGGTTTCCAGGCTTCAGCACTGTTCAAGTCAACATCAGCCGACTCACCACAAATTGTTTTAAAGACTATATTGCGTCTTTTAGAAAATGTTTCTAGTCATCCATTTGAAGCTTGAAAACTCGTAAGTTTTAAATTTTTGGCTACTTCCAAAGCTTTTTCTTTTATTAAAAGTTCAGATATAGGTAGATTTTTATTTCTGGCTTTACAGAACCAATTGTAAACTACTTCGTCAATCGCCGATCTTTCGGTTTTGGGAAACTTTCTCTTCTGCTCTAAATTGGAACCTTCTTCAAAGCGCTTCTTTAAGTCGGATTTGTTTTTTATAATTTCATTAACTTGTGTTCTTCCAACACTAAACTTTTCGGCCAACTTTCTAGCACTGGTACTGAACTTTTCACTTTCCACAATAATATTAATTTTGTCTTTAAGTGACAAACGTTTTCTTTTTAGTGACATTATGATTCGTTATAAAAGCACAGTCGAACATAAACTAACTCATAATCTATGAAACTAATGTGCTTGAAGTGAATCGACCGAAAAGTTACAAACAACGAAATACATACAATCATACATACATATTATGTACATAATTCCCCCAAATCTTAGAAATTTGTAAGAATAACCATTCATAAGTACATATGTACATACATGTGTATATAGAATTATGTGCAATAAAGTAAATCTGCTTACAATCGTTCCATCTGTATTAAATTGAATGAATTAACGTCAATTACGGGAAGGCGCCATGTCTTTGAGGTGGGTAAGCCGAATACCGTTTTTCAGAATTGACCGATAATAAAAGGTAAAATTGTAGGTATTTCCGCAAGAAAATGGGTATTCCATATAATTGGTTTTGTAAATTTGAAAAGCTAGCCGTTTTTAGAGGTGGCTGAAAATAGAGGTTTTACTGTAGCTTGAATAAAATGAAACGCTCAGTTAACACGTCTGTTTATCAATGATGTAATATAAATTAGATGAATGGGTTTCTATTATCTAATATAAGTGGCAAAATGATATTAAATATGCTCAGTGACATAGAAATTGCAACAGCTAGAAGGAGTTGGGATTTCCGGATGAAATTTGATAGGAATATTCACCCATGTAAAAGTAATAAATGATCAAAATTTGGGAGAAAAGTCTTTATTAGTTAAACAAAATTTTATAATAATTGTTAACAATATGTGGGGTCGCCTCTCTGATTTGCACATTCATTTACACGCCGTGGCATTGACCGAATAAGGTGGTTTATCTCGTCTTGGAGTTTTGTCTCCCATGCAAGTTGCACCTCGTGTCTCAAAGCCTCCAAAGTCAAAGGAGGACGCTACAAGTTTCGCAACCTTCTACCCATTATGTCCCATACATGTTCGATGGGAGAAAGATCTGGAGATCTTGGAGGCCAGGGCAAAAGATTAATCTGGGCCTGTTCAAAGAAGGTCAAGGAAAACCTTGCTACATGAGGACGTGTTATCTTGCTGGAATAATGGATCTTCGAGCCCTTGTAAGTAAGGCAGAAGATGTGTTCCAACCACCTCCGCAATGTACTGTTGTGCTGTCATATTGCCTCGAATGAACACCAAGGGAGACCTGCTGCCATAAGTAATCGCACCCCAAACCAGAACACCCACAGTGCGGTGTACATGCGTCTCAATGGTAAATCGAAGGTTCCGTCGTTCACCCCGTTTTCTTCTGACTCTCTGACGACCGTCGTGCATGTCTAAACAAAATCTTGATTCGTCACTAAACACAACACGACTTCATTCAAGATTCCAATGAGATCTTTCATTGCACCATTGTAACCGTTGCTGATAATGTTCCGCAGTCAAAGGAAGCGCAAGTTGCGGACGATATGATGTTAATCCAAAACATCGAATTCGGCGATAAACTGTTCTAAGGGTTACATGGCGACCTTCTTCACCAAACCATTGGTCACCAATTGCCCGAGTTCCTGGCCATCTTTAAACCATGCACGACACACTCGCATTACAGTAGGCCGATTTCGATTTACACGGTTAGCAATTTCCCCAAATGAAAAACCAGCTTCGCGCAAACCAATAATTCGACCTCTGTCGAATTCGCTTAATTGTCGATACACTGCTCCGCTTCTTACTCTAGGCATAGATAACACTTAACTGAACTGCAGTTCAATGGGAACAACAACATCGAGAAATATAATATAATAATATATAAAAAACACCGCAAAACAAACATTCAATGTCAGTGCTGAGAGAGAGGTACAAACCTCAATAACAACTTTATTGCTTCACTGAGAGGATTAAAATTTTGATCATTTATTTCTATTACATAGGTGAATATTCCTACCAAATTTCATTCGGAAATTCCAACCCCTTCTAACTGTTGCAATATCTATGTCACTAAGTATATTAAATTTGAGTGTTTTAGAAATTATTTCCATGTATGTCTCTAACTTTTAATGTCAGGTGTGTATATAAACATACTAGTATTCGACAATTCGTTAAAAGGACTGGGACTTAAGGTTCAGTAGGATTTGCTAAAATTTACTTATTTATTTATGTAAAATTTCGCATTTATTAAAACCTACTAAAAAGCTATTAGGTATTTCACTATAACAATAACAAGGAAATAAATCTATAGCTTCATAAGTAGACTTACGAGTGTAATAATTAGTTTAATTATTGCGTATAACAATAACAAATAATTTATAGAAATAAAATAAAAATTCCCAAAAAGTGTTTATGAAATATTAAAAGTACACAAATTGCCACTTACCTAGGTTAAATAAACTTACTAAATAAATTAAATTAAAACCGAATTTAACTGATCTCATTTTTGCGAGCTGTAAACTTCTATTGACTGTGTAGCTAATTCATTAGTGTCTGAGAAGAAACAGTACCTGATGAGATGAAAACGATATGAAAATTAGAGATAATAATTATCTTAAAAATCTAGGGTTTCATTTACATGAATTAGTGTTTCTACTAAACAAGGAAAGGTTAAAAAACGTATTTATGTCAGACAGCCTGGACGCATACAATCTCAAACAAGTATTCAATGAACATTCAAGAATAACACACACGTGTTTGTTGGAAAGTTACACTGTTGATATGCATCTGTCCCATCATATGGCAGAAATTTTGAGATACGTGATTCCCAAACTCAAGGAACCTATAAAGGAAGAAAAAACAATAAGAAGGATAGAGATAAATGGTATAAACGTTTTCAAAGAACTCCTGCATGCAAAACCATATTTACCCAATGATATTTTTGATTCCAAATGAGCTGCTCCATTGTTTCCATACGGGCTTGTTAGTATTATTCGATAGCCGTTTTCCTAAAAAGAAAATAAACATTAAAAACATAAAACAAGACAAACCTATAATTAACCACGAAATTCAAAATCTACGAAATATCTTAGATGCTTGGGCAACTTTGGCAAAATATATAAAAATGCCAGAACACTATAGTGAATACCGTAGCCTCAAAAGAAAATATTTACAAAAGGTAGCAGCTGCTAAACGATCAGTCAATGCGATATACATCCAAAATGCAAGTAATAAGTCCAAAGCAGTATGGAATGTGATCAACAAAGAACTAAATCAATCAAATGTTCATATCCATCGCAATATGTCGCTGACCGCTGATGCCCTTAGCAAACATTTTTGCCAGATCGGTGAGGAGATCGCGAGCGTTTTGTTTAAATCCAGTTACACCTGCAGAAATAGAAAAGACATTAAAAGAAATGAAAGGAAAGAACACGAGAGATGTATATAATAGTTCTGTTTCGCTACTGAAAGAGTTACGTGAGAAGATATGCGTACCTTTAGCGATCATTTACAATACTTGCATAGAACAAGGGGTGTTTCCAAGGTTTCTTAAAGTAGGCAGAGTTGCTGCGGTACTCAAAAAGGGAAATAAAAACAACTGCGAGAATTTGCATTCTACCAGCGATGTCGATTTTCGAGCAAGCGATTGCATAGAGACTAACCAGGTACTTCGAAAAGCAGCAATGTCTGAGTCCAAGTCAACATGGATATAGAAAAGGCTGTTCTACGACCATTGGCATCTTGAGCATAGTTGAACATATCTATAGAGCGTTCGATGCAGGAGAATTGAACATATTCTAATAAACAAGTTGGAATATTATGGAATACGAGGCGTACCTCTTGATTTACTATCTTACCTGACAAGTAGGTTGCAATTAATGGAATGGAACAACTTGCAGTCCCAGCCGATGAGCATAACGTGTGGCGTTCCCCAGAGTTCCATTCTTGGTCCTTTGCTCTTCGTCATTTACACCAATGATATTCCGGATAGTATTAGTGGAGCTGCGGTATGCATGTACGCTGATAATACTTCACTGCAGATCAAGAAATGAACTAAGAGTGCCGTATCACAGATTGACCAGTTCCCAAAAAGCAAGAGACTAGGGGAACAAAATTATATAATAAATTGCCAGAGGTATTCAAAACCTTACCTCTAATCCATTTTAAAAATAAAGTTAAGGCAATACTTTTGGAGCGGGAGTTTCGCGACATCCAGGAATTTTTAATCCCCTAGTGTATATATATTTTGTTTGTCTTTTTATAATTGACTTTTATCTTTTTATTACATTTATATTTAATTGACAATTGTGCCCTTTACACACATAATAAAGACTGTTTTTTCTGTAATGGTGTAATTACGAATATAAATATATTATTATTATTATCACTAGTCTGGGCAAACAGCGGTAACAATCACTATAGTAGATATGTAGTGCAGAGTTGGCGTTTATTTATTTCACGCGTTCACAGCGTCAGTACTAAATCGATGCTGTATGCGAGTAGTTCTGTGTATATGTAGGCTGTCGTAACTTATTTCGTAATTGCACGCTTATGTTTGCTTTAAAAATGTCGCAGTTAGGTACGTCGCGAAAACGACCAATGGCAGACACAGTTGAAAACTTTATAGTGGACATGCCGGACTTAATTTTTGATGGCGCTAAAATTCAATGTCTAGTTCGTAAAATCCCTTTAACGTGTTGGTCCAGAAGCCACTGTCAACGTCACATCGAAAGCAAAGAACATTCTTCTGCAAAAAGTGGCATACGAGACCGAGAAAAATTTACATTCGATTTATGTGTTGCTCTATTTTATGTAATTTATCGCTTCGTTTACTAGGCAAAGAAGCATTTGTCTCCTTCTGCATGAGAACGGAATAGAAAGATAAAAAAACTGTGGTTGTGTGTGGACGAAATAAGAGATCGTCAAAAAAATTCTGTGGTTAATGTAATGGTACGTACAATGGAACCACATCGACCGTCATCCTTACATTCTTGGGTTCAAAAGAGTATAATATGGAATTGTATGCCGATGAGATTCTAAAGGTGTGTTACTCATTGAAAAATTTGATGTTCATAATCTAAGCAAACTTTTTAATGTTTATGAGTGATGGTGCCGCAAACATGCGTTCTTTGGGCCGATCTCTTAAAGGACACAGTGGTAACTTCTTACATGTAACGTGTAAAATCCATACTCTAAATCTTGCGGCACAAACGATTCCCACATGTTTTCCACTAGTAAATGCATTGATTGCTAGTACAAAGGCAGTGTTTCTACGTGTTACACGTTGGGGAACATGGTTGCAGGCTGCATTTTACTACAACAAATATCTTGTTCAAGTAAACGGTAGTTTTAAAATTCAATCCGACAGAAGCTGCAGCAATCAAGAAAAGCTAGGAAATATTTCAGGATAGTCAGGTTAAAAGAGATTTACAAACTATTCACAACAATTACTTCGGACTAGCGGAGGGAATAGAAAAATTACAAAATGTTTCGATGTCGTTAGTGGATTCTGTTCAAATTGTGAATGATGTTCACGCACAGTTATGCGCTGTAGAAGGCGAAACAAATTGGTGTGTAATACGAAAATTTGAAACTGTTTTAGAGAAAGACTCTGATTTTCTTATATTAAGACAAATTTGTGAAGGTGCGTGTGAAGATGCATTAAGTTGTTTCAAAGATTATTTTAAATATGCAAATATAACATCGCTAGATGTCGAACGGTCGTTTTCGGCATTAAGAAACATTTATTCCGCACGTCGTACTCACTTGACTGCAACAGCTGTGGAAACATATCTAATGATTAAAATATTTAACAGATGTTACCCAGTTTGTGATTTCACGGAAGACTTTTAAAACGGTAAGTGTTTCAGCATGTTGTATAATTTATTTCTTACCTTGTATTTTATGTGTAAACATTTATGTGCTCGCCACGCCTCTGGCTGTTACCGCATATTTGCCCGTGTTAATTATCACCAACCTGATACTATTATTATTGAGTTGTACTTTATTCCTATAATATCAAATACAATTTTTTACCCGTTTATCATTAAGCTTTCGACCGATTTGTTGCAATCTCTGTTTGTTCTATTAGTTCCCGTAGTTTGTCGTAATTGAGCTCCATAAACGAATTAAAACACAGATACAGTAACTTTTTAATAATTATATTACATATTTCTTCAATTTTATTGCTACATTTGTTTTTTATCACAAACAAGACACATTTATTGCAGTCACGTTATAGTTTCTGTTTTATCTGCATACCTTCTATCGCTCATTCATATACACTTGGTGCCATTCTGATTTCTCAAACTTTCCGAGTTCCCTAGCCATAGCGTTTCTTCAAAGGCATTAACATACAAAATGTTAACAAAGTGTTTTCTTTTAGAGTTACTATATAAAAAAGTAGCTCAATGTAGTGTTGTTCAAGCATATAGGAATATCTTTATATCAGAATATGTATGATTTAACTTTTTAGAGTCTTTCTATTGGGAATTTTTCATACAGATAATCGCTTAGACTAGATTTAATAATATAAACATTAAATATGGAATATACATATGTTGCATTTAACAAAATCAAGGGATTGCAGAACCTATTTATTTCACAATTATTACTTAAGTCCTTAAAGAACCCAAATTCTATGCTATCTATTTCCTTTGGCGTAAAATATCCACAGCATAATTCAAGGTTAAATTACTACACTAATCTCCGATTTTTAAAGATCTCATTGGCGATTTTAATCGTTTTTCATCTTTCAGTATATTTATTAAAACGGTAATTTAATATCGAGTCCAAAATAACTTTAGGGGATAGCAACCATGTGATATGAAATGATTTACTTCTTCTATCTTTGTATTTTTTTAATTTCATATCCCTCGGTTGCTATCCCCGAAGATTATTTTGGATCCGACGTTTATTAATAATCGTAAGCAAATTTTGAAAGAGTATTCTGCTTCACTGAGCAGTTAGGCAACGTGGTATTCCAAATATAATTAAATAAGTAGCAATTTTCTAGGCGAAAATGTAAACATGTTTTAAGGCAATTCTAATGCTAAACGGAATTAAAAAGTAGGCTTCAATTATCATTTAGTTATAATCTGTTATCTGTGTAATACTACATCGCGAAAAAATCGTCACATGAAAGTACTTGATAGCGCTTGAAATGGCCTTGAATACTCTGTTTTCACAATTAACCCCCTTTACCCTATCTAAGAGTTACATTAAAACATAATATACGATGCGCCAAGAAAATAGGTTAGGAATTGTACTTATTTTTTTTAATTATTTTTCAAGTTTTAGTCAAGCAAGATAAATCTGCACTAATTGGCTGATATTTCAAAATGTCTAACTGCACTTACGATTTATAATACAATTCATAACAATAAAAAACATTATATTTTTCAAGTTAGGTCAAAGCAAAGATAAAACATCTGCAACTAAAATTTGGCTGATTATTTTTCAAAAATGTGTTCTAAAACTTGCACTCTACGATTATTATATATTACATATATTCATAAAACAATAAAAAAAATATTTGCTTTTAAGAGAGCGGATTCTCTATCATATATCTAAATTTTATGCTACATTGCAATAAAAAATTACAAGCCACTTCCACCTCTATTCAAACATGCGTACTGCAGGATATGAAAGGAGATTTGATACTAAATAAAATGCATCAGGGATAATTTTTTACCCCCTTTTCTTAAAAAATTTGTCGGCTGATAAAAATTGTCTTTTTATTTTTATCTTTCACTCACATACTTGCATTTTCGGGATGAGTACCTTTCCGTAAAGGAATAATTTTTTTCACAGTAATGTATTCTTGCATGCTCTAACCAGGATGGTATCTTAACAATAAACATATTTGTATTTTCGCTGAAAAGTGTATGGACTCTGTGAAAGCATAAAATTTAGGATGTTTTGTGTTTACAATCCAAGATTTGTAGATTTGTCAGTATCTCTGATTGAACAATCTGTTTTCCAGATATGAAAAATACCCAAAGAAAAGCACTATTTACAACGTTTTCAGAATCAGAAAAAGATGATTTTTTGCGCTATCACCGATATCAAAATCGTCGTAATTTCGAACGATTCCATTTTAGCAGCGAAGTTGCAGGCGTCAGAATGGCATAGAGAGCAGTGAGTCACGTTTCCAATATTGAGACGCTTGCTTTCGTCCGTTACGACTTTGCAAATGTCCAGATGGCCACTATCTAGTTGGCATCCCCTGATAACGTACTCTTTCCCACGAACTGCAAAATAAACAGAATCTTATTAAGATGCGACCAAAATCTACAAAATTGTTAGTAGTAGTCAGAGACTCCTCATCCCAAAATTTCGTAATATACATTGCAAAAAGGTAAAAGGAATCCATGGTGGTATTAGATAGATTAGCTAATGTTTAAGAGATGTATTTTCAAATAAATAAAATCATAGGAAGATTATGCGAGGCGTGTTTTTAAAGTAAGTACCGTTTTGAAAATCTGCTACCGTGAGCGCTGCGGCGGCTTTCTACGCTTGCGCGCTGTATACCTACACCTGTTGACAAGCCACAGACACCATTACAGAAAGATTCGACCGTGTTTACGTTTGTTTGTCACTATTTAAAGTGTTTCCGCCGATCGAGAATCCCACCAACTGTGGAATACGTGCTGTGATTCGTTTTCTAAGTGCTAAAAGCATTAAATTGGCCGACATTCATCGTCAAATCTGGGAAGTGTATGGAGAAAACATTATGAGTGATGGAATGGTACGGAAATGGGTGAGAGATTCTAAAAATGGCCGTACGAATGTCCATGAGGAGGAACGAAGTGGGCGACCTTCTGTCATTACTGAAGATTTGGCTCAGAAAGTTGACGAAAAAGTGAAAGATAACAGACGCTTTACGATTTCATCATTACCTGATGAGTTTCTTCAAGTTTCCAGAAGAGTTCTCTATGAAGTTGTGACCAAACGCTTACAGTACCGAAAGTTGTGCTCACGCTGGGCACCGAAAATGTTGACTGATGTGCACAAAATCAAACGTGTAGCCAGTGCGTTGACTTTTCTTCAGCGGTACAGTGTCGGTGATGATTTTTTGAGCCAAATTGTTATAGGTGACGAAACGTGGGTGGCTCACGTTACACTGGAATTGAAGCAGCAATCCATGGAATGGCGGCATTCAACATCATCCAAGAAAGTGAAGTTCAAGCAAACAATTTCAGCCCGGAAAATCATGTGTACTGCGTTTTTGGACAGAAAGGGGGTGTTGCTTGTTGATTTTTTGCCTCACGGTGACACAATAAATGCTACGACGTATTGTGAGACCTTAAAAAAACTGCGCCGTGCAATCCAAAACAAACGGCGAGGCATGGTGAGTAAGGGGATCGTTTTGCTTCACAACAATGCCCGTCCACACGCAGCTTCTCGAACTCAAAATCACATTGCATCTTTTCACTGGGAACAACTTAATCACCCTCCATACAGTCCCGATCTTGCGCCCAGTGACTATCACTTGTTCCTGCTTTGAAGAAGTATCTAGGTGATCAGCGCCAAGACGACGATGATGAGGTCAAAACGACTGTTGTGCAGTGTTTGTTAAATCAGGCGGCAGACTTCTATGACGATGGGATTGTAAAGCTGATTGAACGATACGATAAATGCCTCAATATTGGTGGAAATTATGTAGAAAAATAGATTCATGTAAAAATAAAATTGTTAAGAAAAGTTTACTTGTTTTTGTTTTATTTGAAAACGGTACTTACTTTAAAAACACGCCTCGTATAATTTAATATTATAAGTCGATAAAATCCTTACATATAGCTAAATAAATATACCGATATGAGCTATGATAATCCATTGCATTAAAGCAAATTAGCATTATTCGTTGTGTAATTATAGGCGATTGCATATATGACATACCTACGGTGACTTGCTTCATGCACTTCAGAGGTATCACAGGATCGAACGTGTGCAATTCAACATCGAAACGCTCTCCGTATCTGTGGTCTATATTTTCAGCGTATGCCTTCATTTCCATCAGAGCGTCTTTGTTGCACTTCTTCGTCTCTAGTTTCTCGTCTGGATGAACGCATTGTGGATCTTCCTGTGAGGTGCAACTGTAGCATTTTATATTACAATGTCCTGAAATAGTAAATGGCAACATTTTACGCGTATTTCAATGATAATGGAATGTAGTGAATTTATGACAAAGCAAATATTTTTTTGAAAATATGCGATTTTTGGTCTCACTTGTTCTTAGAGTATTTTTAAAAATATCTTTAGATATACTCATCTTCAAGTTGACTGTTTTGTTCAATAATTTCAATTTAACAAAACACGCGACTAAAACAGCTTGAGTTAGATGATTGCTTTCACAAAATCAAGTACGTATCTAGTATAATATTTCGGGTTTCAACAAATTTAAACAATAATGACATTTCAAAACATATTTGTGCATTCGTTGTTGTTGACGAACAAAAATGTCTCATGGCGAAGCTGTTTATTATGAAATAATGCATGTCATAATTCATTTGAATTCAAAAGACAACTCTGCTGTCCAAATTGCTAAATTATGCGAATTTGTCGCGCTGTATTAGATTTGTTTCTGCAGCCGATTTGTGATAGTTTAATCAGAGGTTAATTCGGATTAATCTACGCATACGCGAAAACTGATTTAACAATTTAACTGCATGAATGCACATTATTTACAATCAGTTCTCCTTTATTGCCATGTTGTCTCTGCTTACATTGATCAGGTAGTTTATAAGTAAAGCGTGACAAGCGGTTGCACCCGCAGGGACGCCTGTACGGGGTGGTGTATGTTCGTATGTGGATGCAGAGTTCAGTAATGCGGTAGACATTGAGGAGTTTGGCGTTCGGATTCTTGTTGTGTGTTTTCGAAAACATGGGACGTAAGCCTGGTGTACCTCTTGCATCGCATGTGAAGAAATATATTTGGCGTTTCCCTGGTTTGGAATTTACACGTTCGCACATTCGTTGCAAATTTTGCGGTATAGGGTTGCTAGGTCGCACGACATTTGAATGTAGAAGTCATATTAAAAGTAAACGTCATGTATTGAATTTAAGAAACAATATTCCGTACTGGCAATTTTTGTATGACTTTATTTTCATGTTGAGCACGTGCAACATCCCACAACACCTAGTAGATAATGAAAACTTTTGTCTTTTTTAGGATAAATATTCCATCATGGAAGCTACCAACAAAAAAACAATTGCGGTACAATTTACCACATGTGCAAAGTATAGTAAAAGACTGTGTAAAAGACGAGTTGAAAAATCAAAAAATCTGGCTCACTGTGGGCGAAACTACTGATGCTCAGAAACACAGCGTAATTCATATTGTGGCTCGTTCTTTAAAACGTAATGGTCCAGCAGCTTCCTTGTTGTTAACCAGTAAAAGGATTGAAAGAACTGATGCCGAAACCGTTGTAAACATAATAAAAAATATGTTAAGAGAATTTTGTATCGTAGGAGCCCAAATCACCATGTTAGTTTCTGACGGAGCTGGTATCCTAGGGTGAATGATTTAATATCATCTACCAAAAAAGTGTTTGTGAGATCTTCCAAACATATCCGCGTATTCAAGCAAATGTGTCCGCAAATTCCGCTACCACCTCAGCCTGTATTGACGCGATAGGGAACATGGATCGAGGCAGTATCTTACTATCGTAAATATTATTCCCAATTGAAAGAAGTCATTTTCAAACTTAATTGATCTAATTCTCAAGCAGTTCACGAGAGTCAGCAACTTTTTTCCGATTCGGACGTTCAAAAAGAAATAGATGACATTTCCATAAACTATTCTGTAGTGACACAAATTATTTCGCAGTTAGAAAATACTCACTTATCTATACAACACTCGTTAAATAACATCAAAAATTTAACAGCCGCTCTAGAAAGCTTAACGGATCCTATAGGACTAAATGTCGCGCAAAAATTTCGTGCAGTTTTAAATAAAAATTCGGATTTAGAAAAGGTTCGATCTATATCTGGAATTCAAGACTACACAGAAGAAATACAGGACTATTTGAATTTCGCAAATCTTACTTCATTAGATGCTGAACGATCATTTGCAAAGTATACGAGAACGTTTTCAGACCGTCGTCGAGGCCTGACCGAATCGACAATGGAAGCATTGCTTACATTGCAGTACTACGCGGTGTACCATGGCAGTCGCACATTACCGCAGTGATCATCGATACGTCAGTAGAAGGTAACAATCTATTATTTTTTTATTAATACTGTGTCTACTTTTGCGCGGTACGCCCCGGACGGTTTCACTAGTTTCTCGAACATTATAAATCGTACACGCACACCGATCAACCGATAATAACCGAACGTCCACTCGATTCCTTGTATGTACATAGTAAACACAGCTCCTTTCATGGCGCCTCTGCGGGTGCAACCGTTTGTCACGCTTTATTTATAAGTTACAATTAAATATGCTGATGAAAACAACAGATTTATCTTACATTCAAATACTACAAGAGGTAAGTGAAAACAGAAATGAACGCGAAATGTTTAGACAGAATTACAAATTTATTCACACTGTAACAATGCGCATGTGTGATAAATCACTGGAGGATAATCTTCAGCAAACTAGTTAGGAACTAATTTGGGGATCTCCACGAACGCCAAATTTCATCGAACTAATAGTCAGAGTTTGACGTTTTAACTGCACGAACACTATTTTTGTAATGCGCAAGTCTCTAACGATTTCAACTGATTTAAGATCGTTGCAGAAATAAACCTATTATTATTAAACTTTACAAAAGTACTGGATCCGTGATTCAGAAACAAAGAAACGGAAGTCAGCCACACTATTCCGTTACAAATCCAAGGGCTTTGATAAGAATTATCATAAAAAATTGTCGGGCTAATTATGGAAAATTGAGAGTTTTATGGAATCAAACGATGGAAAAATGCAAGCCTTTACTAACAGAGAGGCAGAAGAAAAATAGACTTCAAAGTTAATAGAACTCAATTATATGGAGTGACGAATCTAGTTTGAAGTATCGCTGATAGTCACATGACAAGAAACCTATCACATCAGGTTTCTGGCCCCTGTGATGATTTGGGGATCCATGTCAGTTAGACGTGTTGGCAAATTACATTTTGTAAAGGGTACCATCAACACAGATAAATGCATTAACGCCCTTCAAAGTAATTTGAAACGACAAATTGCAGAAATGCGTTCGAATAATGAATGTATCTTACAAGATGGTACCCCATGTCATACGGCTAAAAGAGTGAAGTATTGGATTTTAGAAAACAATATATCGTTTTTAAAGTTAACGTCCAGTAGTTCAGATCTTCTCCGATTGGAACATTGCGATCATGAAAAAGAAACTCTGACCACAGCTCGCAAGGACCGTTCCAGAACTGCGTGCGCGTCTCCAAGAAATACGGGACAATTTCACTTTAGATGATTGTGAAACATTGGTGGACACTATATTGAGATGCATCGAGGCGCTAATAAGTCAAAAAGGCAATGTAACGCAGCGACAGTCTTCTATTTGATTTTTGTTAATTTTCTGTTTATTGACAATATCGGGAATTTCTTGAAATTTTTAATTCTTTGTTACTTAAAATATGTCAAAAGTGAATGAATAAACATTTCCCTCTGTAATCGGAAAAATACGTTAATTTTAATAGTGTTTTTGATAACCTGATATACTTCTTCAAAAAATATATTTTTGTTAATTGGGCCAACTTCACTGAGACAGGGCTTGTAAGGGCGTTATTGCAAAGCAAAACGATCGGTGTTAAGCAAGGATCACGTTCAATAAAATTAATTTGTTAAGGGCTTAAATGTTGTTCTTAAAGAAACACCAATATAAAATTATAGAGGCTGAAATTTTTAGTAAAAGAATTGCTGAAAATCAACATTCTTCCTTTTAATAGTATAGTTGAAGACTATCTGTATAATTCGGCAAGGAATTAAAGTCTAAAATCGATTTTGACTAGTCTGGTGACGTTTTAGAACTACAGCTAATCAAAGTAAAACAAGTTAAATCTGCCGTCATTTTGTTGACTTCTAAACGTTCAAGCAATGAATGAAGATCGACGAAGACCCTAACTGGTACAGTTGCGGAAGTATTGACTTTTAAAGTATTAAATTGAAAGAACACAGCATTTTTTTTATTTTTGAAAAAAAATTTTTGCTTGTTTTTAAATTTAAAAGCATGTGTTGAAACCTTTAAAAGGACTACATAATCTAAACGTCATAGAAACAGAAAAATTAACAATTTTTATAAACAGCTCCGATAACTATATTTTAAACTACCACCTAAATTAAAAATCTTCTTTATTGGTTCAAAAGTGGTTATAAAGTCAAAAAATAAGACCTAAACAAACAATCTTATTATTACAAGTAGCACCTATAAGAGAGAATATTATTTGCCCAATATTTTTTTCTATAAATATAAAATTTTTCGAAAAAGATATAAGAAGATATGAGAAGTTTTACGCAAATTGTTTTCTTCAAAACTATATCACGTTTCGGAAATGTTATTGCAGAATAGGTTTTAAATAAAATTTTTGATATCTAATTTGCCTTTCAGTGCTGTTTAGTGATGCTATCAACCTATTCCGCAATTCATACTTTCGAAATTAAACAAATGTAAGTGTTAAAATTACTTACCATACTTAGCTGTAGTGACTACAATTACAAAAATCATCCAATAGCGCAATATTATACGTTCCATTGTTTTATATATTCAAATTAGTGAACTATACGAAGATATAAATTTGTTAAATTGTTTCAACGGACAATATTCAGTTGCGTAGATCTTAATTTATTTTTGATATCTTCTTGAAAAGTTTCGAACAAGCGTTTCTATACGCGCAAATTGTGTTATAGTAGCCGATAAAGCGTCATACAAAAATACAAAAATCCGCTAGTAGATATAAGTTTTTGTTCGTCGAAACCCAAATACTCTTTCTTTGGATATTTGTCGTCTCCGCGCTATCAAAACGGCAGACAGTGACTATGTTCGGTGTGTAGTACTGCTGACCGACTCTGGATGTTTTGAATACAAATGGTGAGTTTTGCAGTGACGACGCCAAACCTGCTGGCGCCTCGAACGCTGCTCTCCAACCCCCTACGTTATTAAAGCAAGACGGATATACCGACATAACGCTACTGCTTAAAGGGGTTATGTACCATTGCGAACGTCGTCATATCAACGACGAATGATCGTACACTGAATGGTATAATAAAGGACAATACGTAGGCACACTCTGCACCATAAAAATGGCCGAAGGAGTTCGTAAATGTTCGCTTTTAGCTAGTTTACCTAATTTTTCAAATGATTTTAATACGTATATATTTATTGATTTATCAAAAGCATCGACTGTGTTTCTTCCAATATCCTTCTTGATAAGTTGGGATTTTATGGACTTTCAAACAATAGCTTAAAAGTATTGAATACTCATCCTGCTAATCGTGAACAATGTGAGTGATAATGGATAGTTATTCATTTCAATTTGAAAAACTAAGTTTTAGCATACCTCAAGGTTCAGTGCTAGTACTTATTCTGTTCCTGATTTACATTAATGACGTAGCTGTCTCTTGTCCAAGCATGGATTTAATTTTCTATAGACCAGACAGTATCAGTGTTATTGGTCAAGATTTAGAGTTTGAATATTTGGATAGAGTATTAAAGGATTCACAGCCGAATGTTTTTGCCTTTAATGAACAAAAGTCGATAAAATTACTAGATCTATTGGCTCAACAATTTAGATGCAAGATGATTTATCAAAATACCACCAAGTATAGCATTCGTTTGAATGAGAAACTAACATAGAATATTTTGTTCCTTCAAGTAACACATTTTCTTAAGTTAAACATTGGTTGATTTATATAAATGTAATGCTTACATGAACAAAATTCTTAGTTGGGCTAAAAAGGAAATTTGTAGTAAATCATAATTACTTTTTCATCTTGTTATTTATCTAATTTTTGAAATTCGAATTTGAAATGCTTTCATATTTATCGCTTGCAAATACTGGCAAGTCGTCAGCGTAGGCAGCCGTGTGGAAGCTCTCCGCGTCTAGGCGGCAGATCAGAGTATCTACAACTAGATTCCATAATAGTGGTGAAAGTACCCCTCCTTGTGGGCAGTCCTTAGCTATCACGTCTCGGATGTTGCCGAGGGGCAGTCTGACAGTGACGGCTTGTTTGGCAAGCATGTTGTAAATCCATCCTGTCAATGTATGTGGAACTCCACGTTTCTCCAGCGCTCGAGAAGGTGATCTCTCAAAAGCCTCCTCTACGTCGATGAATATACCCAAGGTGGATTTCTACGTTTCAAGGCAGAATCTGTGGATCTTTCTGAAGTGTAGGGGTGTTGGTTTTTGTAGAGCAGATGGTTGCTTCGAATTCACTCTTTAATGTATTGTTCGCACAGTTTCTCGACCACTTTCAACAAGAAGGAGGTGAGACTAATTGAGCGGCAACATTTGGGGAAGCTGTAGTGGTCCCTCTCTGGTTTGTTGTTGTAGTGGTTTCTCTTAGTTTGGCTAGTCATCTGTCCTGGCGCGTGGTGATCTTCATTTACTCTCTGTTCAGCTGACAGAATACAGTCTGGGCAATGAGTGTTGACCCGATACTGCAGAGTTTCTTTGGTGCTATTTGTGTAGCTACCATCATCCCATTTCACTACCCTGAAGGTGATTGCTATGTCTTTTGAGAGAATATTTTTAAGTATAACTGTGTCGGAAATACTTTTTATCTCCTTGCAGGATGCCCTCCAAGATTCTCTTTGCCTCTGTCGTACGACTTTTTTGTACTCCCTGAGATTACGTTTATACGCTTCTCAGTCGGAGTGCGACTTGCTACGCTGCACTTTCCTGGTTATATTCCTGAAGGTGTCGAGCTCAGGACACCACCAGGGCAGGATTTCTTGTACGAATTTATCGGCGCGCACTGTATAGAGTTTGTATACCCATCCAGGTCGCTGACATTATCCGGTGAGTATATTTCCAGGTTCGTCATGGCAGGGGTAAGATACCTATGAAACGCAATCCTCTCAGTAATTCTGAGGTTGCGAATGTGTTGATCAGGAGTTTTTCGTAGCCCCGTCCACTGTACATATTAAAACTAATGTCGACATAGAAATCAAGGTACACAAGCCTCGCAAATGTCAGGATATGAAAATATGGGGGAATTGGATTGATGACCCTGTCGATTGAAGTAAACAGATTGATCGACAACAAATTTGAAGGAATTTGGACCATTAGGATATAAAATATTTTAAGAATTAGGTATTAAACTAAAATTTAACATTTAAAATTCATTAACGATTTATTAAATCTATTAAATTTATTTTGACTAGCGGATTTGGAAACATCTATTGATATTGGAATCATTAGCAACTAGAGCGGAAATAAAAGAGCATTTCATGCACAATTACACACAAAACGAGGGGATTTTTTACTTTTAAGTAACTAAATTCATACGTAAAAATTAAATTTGGAAATAAAATGGCCAACTTTTTTGAACTTACTTTTAGATGGGCTTAGATTACAGAGGTGACTGGGAGTAAGCTTTTTTATTATTTCTTTATTTCTAATGAATACCGTTATAGAAATAAAAGTGTCTGGTATTTTGGCACAGCGTTCTAGTAGCTTTTTTTTGAACCCCAATTTTTATTGCAATCTGTTTTCAGATAAATAATAAGTAATATTTCTATCTTAATCTTTAAAAAAATATCATAGAAGCGACTAGTCCTAAATAAACAGAAAATTTTATCTAATTAGTTACACTACATTTCACTTCACTCCGCTAGATTTCATTATTTACTGATGTTAAATTCTTGGTTGGCATAGGTCTAATGGGTGAAACCTTTTCAATCTTCTTCTTCCACTCGGCGGTTGAAGGAGATTGCTCGCTAAGTTATTTGGGTACGTTTTGAGTCCTGATATTTTTGACTGCTAGAAATTATTAGGTCATCCACTGCTTGCACTTGAAGGTCATGATGTATATTTTGGTTCTGGACATACCAGGGAGCATTACATATATGTCGTAAAACTTTGGATTGGAATCGCTGAATTTTTTGAATAGGGGTCTTACTAGCGGCACCCCAGACTTATGTGCCATAAGTTTAGTGTGTATTAAAAAGAAAAATGTCCAGAGAGTTCCACCATTAAAAAACGCAAACTTGTGTCGTGTACCTATAGCGAATATTGAATATTTTCATACTTAAATTATATGTTGAAAAATTCTGCTCTAGCAACGTTCTCCTAATGCTTTCGCAAAATCTAGATAATTCCGCTTTAAAAGGTGTTAACAGCTTGTTGTCCATGTTTGCATTGCATATAGAACGCGTATCCTAGACGCTAGTATTTTTTTCAGTTAGGCGCTCGCACATAATGGTAACGATAGATATACCGCCACTATTGGCTACCGAATATCGCGCACACACATACAGATATTATCGTCGGTTAGGGGGTTTGCCGGTGGGGTAGACAATTTGATGGCCTGCGTGATAATTTCTTTCGCGAACGTACCTACGCTCGATGGTGTATAGTAAATAGGCTATATAAACCAGAGGCCGTTTACCTAATTTATTAACGCTTGATAATGGGTAGATTGCGTCGAAAATGTAGGTACTTAAAAATCAATTCTTTATCGCTTCTAATTCGCCACTTAAAGAAGTTTTCGAATTGAGAAAGATTCTCGTTTTTCAGTTTCAACTCTGATGAATAAAATGTACATATTTTTCGTATTTGAAGTAGTCTCTTTTTGGTTTTGCCATGTTTGTTGTATTAATGTACTACGTTTTCTTAGTTTGAGGAACAATGCCGCTAGTCGCCTGCTTTGGTATAGCTTTCTTGTGAACCTTGAGGAATAATTGCCGTCCTTTAGATGTAAATATTGCTTGTATATTTGCTCGTTTAGTCACTTACTCTCTAAATTAAATACGGTACGTATGTATAAAGATAAATTTATTAAATAAACAGTTCCCTTGTTACATAGCAAACAAAATAAAAACATGTGCTATTTCTCATATATAAAAAGAAATGCAAATACATAAGTATTATATTGTAGTGGTGTATATTTACATCGTCAAACGCAGCTGTCATTCGAACACGTACAGTGTATTCAGTACGGCCTCTCGGTCAATATGAAATTCCCTCGGATATTAGGTCCTTTTTGGAAGCCTTCTTTCCTCCCTGAGCCTCCGATTTACGGAGTGGGGGTACTAAATAATTTAGTTAAGTCAAGACAACGACAAATGTGGGATAATGGGGACGAAGCTCATCCTCTGTGCAATTTCTCCATTTCGCAAATCTTGAAAATCAATGAAAAACGTTTCTACAACAACTGGGTAAATTCAGCGGCATTTCGAGCATGATTTCATAAATTAAATATCTTTCGTAACATTTTTGTCAAGTACGTCAGTGAAAGTTATTACTGGACAATCGCTATTGAAATTCTGGATCACAGAATATCATATTTAAGTCATCCGGTCACTGCATTCATTACATTATACCAGATTAATAAATAGGTTTATTTATTGGAAATTTAACATCAAATTATGTTTGGAAAGGAATTATCAAAATTTGCTGTGGACAAAACAATCGCCATCGCGATTGGAATTTAGTCGAGCTTTCATCGAGATAACGTATTTTGACTGTCTTCCAAGTTTCAAAGTGTAATATTCAAATCATAGTAAAAATTCAAGGTAGAAGTGAAGTTTGGAGTTTGAGAATTAGCAGCTCCCCGTGAATCCCATATAAACATAAAGTTTATATGACATCGTCTTAGAAATCCAGGTTAGTTTACATTTATCAGTTTTTACTTTCGTTAATTTCCATTTACTGATATAATAATTCGTTTAAAATAGCCGAAAGAGCGTGCAAGAACACATCCGAACCCCCAGTTCACCTAATTATTCAACTAATTTACAAAAATTCCATTTTTTGAACAATTTCTCTGTTTTAAAACATTACAATATATATTAATTACATAATTCGGTTTCCTTAATTCTGTACATGTTTCGTGTACGCACTTATATTTATCTCAACGTTTGTGTATGTGTAATATAATACTAGGGCCACCACCAAACCCTATCGGAGCCTGAACGTCTGATCGGGCGACAGTAACAAAAACAGCCGCTCACTGCTGCAATAATGCCATACAACTCACTGCTACCCAGGCGCTCTCGTTATTTCATGTACTTATTTGATACACCACCTCTAGTATCTCCGTGCTACTGTCCTCTACAAAAGTGACAAAGACGGGAACCAAATATTGTACGATGGCTAAACGCTGTGTTACGCATAGACGGGCAACCGTTATATTCGTGACGCCCGTGCTCCACCGAAGTTCGTGCATTCTTACGAAGAAGACATGCATATTCGTAACATGCTACGGTGATTATATATCTAGCGCTCACCCGCAACTACATCTCGGATTCCCAATACACTCCATCGTACAGATATTTAAATGACTATTAAAGTGGTTTTTCAATTTGTTCTTTGCGGATTTTGTAATATTTGGGTATATTATAAGAAATGCGGCTTATTTTGACATTAAATGCGTACACGTTAAAGTGTACACATTTAATGTACAAATAAAATATTGAATTTATAAGTTACACAAGTAAAATGTTGAATTTCCAAAATAAAACAAATAAAAACAGAATAAAACAAATAAAATGTTTCCTTAATAGTACTTGACGTTTCGCTGATCATAGTGCCAGCTTCTTCAGAAGTTTTATAAAGACTTGTTGTGTTCTACTCTTCGTTATATGATATGCCATGGCGTCGTCTTACTCTGTTGAGCCACATCCATTCCAAGCTGAAGGACCGTATCTATCACTGTTCGGGTAGTGTCCATTACGGATTGTTCTCTTGCTGGTTTCCTATTATGCATTGCCAACCTCTATGTGTTGCCAGGGGCGGCTTCTCCGCTAGTTCAATTGGTGAATGCTCTTCCAAAAATATTTCCAAACAACTGAGAAAATATTTTATCAAGTTATAATTTATACCTTCCTTAAAATGTAGTATGTACATACATGTAATGGTGTGTTCGTTAGACGTGGTTGCTTTCCTGGCATGATCTCTTTGTTTTAAATGGACCCGAAGATTTTTCGAAGTTGCACGATTACGAACAATGAATTTCAGTTGCAGATACAAAGTTCTGCTTTTTCATGTTCGGATTTCAACTTCATTTCATCGGGTTGTCGATGTATCAGGCTTTTTTTGTTTTGAATTTTAAGCACTTCCTGGTAATTTTTATTTTGTTGAGTGTATGCGTGCGTGTATTGTAAATAATGTCAGTGGTGAAAAAATTAAAGAACTAAGAAATGTAACCCCCGGTTTGCAGAACACTTTTTAATTCTGAATTAAGTTTACAATTCACATTTAATTCGTGGTTAAAGTAATTACTGGTTACTAATATGTGTTGATCTTGTTTGATTCGTGATTAACTAATTAGAATTAAAATGACATTTGGGGCGTTCAGTAGCACAAAAATATGTCAGAGTGTGTTAACGACTGTACTTAGATGATTATCTATTCTATTTTAAAGAAACTCCTGTTAAATTTATGCAAATAAAAGCAATTTCCTTAGTATTTTACTTTTTTCTCGTTAATATCGGCAGATGTCAAACTGACATTTGGTATTAATCACGAATTAATTTAATTGATGACTAAAGTTATTTAATCGTACTTAATGGTATCACAAAATTAATCGCCTCAGTGATTAACGTGCTAATCCGTGATTAAATATTTAATTTTTTTCTGTAAACCGGGGATTAATGAAGTAAATTTTGAGAAACGCTTAGAACTGAAAAGAAGTGGTAGCCCTATACCAGAACTTAAAATTAGGCAAACAAGTAAAGACGTGCATCGTAATTTCCGTAGACTCATGTATGATTTGGCTGATTGAATTTATTGTGGTTATTTAAGTAATACGTTTTATTGCTTTATAATAATAGTAATTTATTTTCAGTAAATAAATACATTGTCTTATTTAGGAAAATTGTCCTTGTCTGTGTGTCAGAATAAAAGTAATACTAACGCATAAAGGCACTCCCACACACGCACGCACATATACACGACAGAAACATATGCATATCTAACAATATAAATACAATCCGTGTCTATTATAGTTTCGACCGATTGTAAAGAACAAAGAATTGCTCTTAAGTTCAAGTCTACATAAGGTAAGATATGTATTTTCTTTTTTGTCAGCATGGCCATCCTGTAAATTTGACTATGAGCCGCCACTGTGTGTTGCTATGATAAGCCTACGTAGATATATTCACATTAAAATGATCTTCACAAACAAATCTTCTTACATTTTTAGATAAATCATATTCAGTATACGCCTTATAGTCTGCAATAATAACTTC
Source organism: Dynastes maya (assembly GCA_029619315.2). Taxonomy (NCBI): domain Eukaryota; kingdom Metazoa; phylum Arthropoda; class Insecta; order Coleoptera; family Scarabaeidae; genus Dynastes; species Dynastes maya. The sequence goes on along the minus strand of JAROYE020000006.1, from coordinate 39,287,171 downwards.
TGTCTTTTTATATTTTTGTCCCTGGATGTCTACCGTATAAATATCTTTTCATAATGCAATATTTATAATAACTCATGTATTTTATCTTATCTCATATTCCACAATGTGCAAAGCCTCATGTCGATTTCTTTGCACAAGGATATTTTCAGGTTATTTTTTCCGTCAGAAATGTCTAAGGAAGCATTATACACGAGTGCGGTGTCAGTCATTTAAAAATTATAATTTTCATATATTTTTTACATGTCTATACAATACAATCGAGTTAAACAGATTGTGATTTAACTTATGCATTAAAGTCTTTAATAGGTAAATTGTAAAAAATGTATCTGTACACTATTTTACGGAAAAAATCACTTGATAGAATATATTACAATCTTGTAGGAAAAATATTGTAGCAGTCATTAACACAATTATGTAACCTAATCGCAGATTTTTGTTAATTATTACATGTTGTTGTCACAGATAGTACCCCCAGATTATGGTCAAGTTTCTATTGTATTGTTTCACATTAATGTATAATTTTTTCCAACAATCTTTGTGTCGAGACGTGCAAGACAAGATTGTGGTGATTTTTGACGTAAAACTGTTTATTTTCTTTAAAATAAATAATAAGAAATGATCGAGTTTATAAATAAATCATCACTTATCTGTATAGACGATTTTATTATCGAAGCTTACCTAAATGCATGAACCAGATGTTTCCTGCCTTAAGATTAGACCCAGAGAGTATTGGTTATTCACCAATAGATGTCGCAACGAAAAGTTAATTTTTTTCTAATAAATCATTTGGTTTTATATAGTCAAATCATTTTCATCGGGTTTACAGCCTGAGAGTCTACAAGAAGACTCCTCCTCCCACTAATTCTGATTTATGTTTCAGATAGACCCCAGGATGACCTCACCAAGGAGGTAGAACTGGAGGAAAACGAGGCTAAGGCCCAGCAAAATCACGTTGGATCGGGTTCACAATTTTTTCGGAATAAAATCTTCCGTACTTTATCTTTCCACTCCAAGTTTATCGAATGTCTGAAGGGATGATGTCACATACCTGCTAAACAGCACAAAGAGCATGCGTACATAGTAGCGGCAATTGAAATTATGCAGGCAAACAAAAGTAACCCTTAATGAAATCTCAACATTTACAACAATAATGTATTTAATAGAAATACAATCCGCTAACCACAATCGAGTAGTAGAGATTTCCGCAAATAGAAGCCAATCGTATATTCTCAAACAAATTGTAGTAAATTGTTCTTCAATTGCTTGATTTATAACATTTTTTCCGTGTTTGCCATAAAAGATTGGTGCATTATTGTCCCATTTATATTCAGCGACCACCATTGACCGACATTATAATTACAATTATAATTAGTAAATTTGGAGATATTCTAAAAAAATGACTAACTCAAAAAATGTTTACAAAAATGTTCTAATTGTTCAGGAAGCTAAATAAAAATCATATTCCTGTCTGATAGCTTTGGCGGTTCCGGTGTTAATATTGACGTATTTTAAACTTCAAAAATGTTTTGGATTTATACCAACTTTTAGTCAGTATTTATTTAAGTTTTGGTAAATGTAAACAACATTTATTGGTTAGCGAAATATATGGCAATCAATTTTTACCTGCTAATTTTTCCTACACAAATGTACGATTTCGAATAGCATGGTGCCATTTGAATGCAATAAACAAGTAGAGGAGGAGAAAGAAAATAGACCAGAGAAAAACAAATTTATATGTTTGTGGAAATAAGCGGTGGATTTTTACGATTGGAATTTTTTTTTATTGCAAAATCAATTCGTCGCATAGAAATGAGACCTAATATTGTATTTATACCGAAGATGTATTAGACAAGCATAACTTTTTGAATGGGAAAAGTTTTGCGAGAGATACCATTGTTGGAATGCCGCATTTACCTACCTACTGTTCGGATTTGCATGCATAAACGTACATGTGACGTTACGAACATACATCGATAACACAAGAATGTTAGCTATCATGGAGTATAACATCATGTTATCTTTGTGTAAGATATAATTTAACAATTTATTTCCATTTCAAGTAATGTTTGTATTTAAAATATTGCTGTAAATTTTATTAAACGAATGTGTGTATAAAATGAGTCACGAAAATTCTACCAATTAGTAATTATTTTTATTGCGTAAAGTATAGGTCATCAATGCTTGTGAATCATATCATATTTTGTAGTATAAGTAAATATTTGCTTCTTTAAACAATAGAATCATATTATACTGATAATACTGTATTTATCTTTTCTTGTACAGTAGAATTCTAAAATATTCTCCTCTATTTTTAGTAATTCTTGAACAACAGAAACTAGTGTTTTTAGAAAAAAAAAACAGCTCCATTACGATTTTTCGTGAACTAACTTTATTACAGTTAATTAAGTTCGTTTAAATTTGTTAGTTTTTGGTAGACAATATACCTATTGCATAATTGCAATAATGTTCGATAAAGTAAGGAGGTAAAAAAATTCACAAAACAGGTACAAATAAAGGAAAATAATAAGAGAGAACGAAGAAAAAAATGTGAAAAGCACAAGATTAAATAGTGGTAAATAACACGAATAAATTGCACTTTCGGAACTAAAATTTGAGAGAGTGACAAATGTTGTGACTACAGTACATAACAGCGAGCTCTTTGAGTAAACCTGGCGCCACAGAAGATAATTTGGCGCTTTTTCCTAGCCAATTTTGTACGAAAACAAGAATAAGTTATTATAACTAAGCTTGGCACAGAGCGCTTCGCGCCAGGTTAGAGGTAAGGTAGCCCGGCCCACGATGCGACGCATGTATACAAACGAATCAGCACGAGCTACCTCAGCGAATGAAATTATTGATTCATTGAAAGTTTCTCCTCAACCTTTCGCAGTGTTATTATTATTATTAATATTTAGTCGGGCCATGGCACAAATGCCTTTAGTCACTGCGACCTTAACAGATCTATTGTAACAGAATGCCCTTATGTGCCTTAAAATAGTTGGAGGCTTTTAATAAACAATAGCACTACTCTAAGATCTGTTTCCTTCAGTTCAGTAGGTGCAAGAAGTGGCCTACTCTAATGTTGGTGTCGTATGCGACTAATGGCAACACATTCACATAGGATGTGTTCTGCCGTCTCTAGATCTTCTTGGCATAGACGGCAGACTTGATCTTCAGCTTTTCCTAGTTTAAATAAGTGATATTTTATGGCTACATGGCTTATCAAAAAACCTGCCAGTAATTTAAGATCCCTCTTGCTGAACGACAGCACTATTTTTGCTGTCTTTGGCGAGCTTGATATGAGTGCTTTCGCCTGTTTTTGTCCTGGAACATTATCCCAGTACGAGGCCTTTTAGTTGTCCTCCCATATCTTAATTGCTTGTTTTATGTAGCTCTTTTGGAGACCATAGAAAGGATTAGGATCAATGAAAGGCATGTTCGCTGCTTCTTTGGCCAGCTTATCAGCCTTTTCATTTCCTTCGATCCCTTTGTGGCTTGGGACCCACCACAAAATAACGTGTCTGTGGCGTCCTAATTGCCGTAGATTGTGTAAGCATTCGTGTATCAAAGCAGATTCGTATGTGTAGGCCTGAATAGACATTAGAACTTCCTGACTATCGCTGAGTATATTAATAGTTGCGCCTCGTATCCCTTTATTGAGGTTTTTCATGGCGCACAGGTTTAAAGCAGAAATCTCTGCTTAAAATATGTTGGTGTGGGATCCTGTAGGCATTTTTAGATGGAAGTTAGAACCACTAATATTTATTCCTGTTCCGACACCTTCTATTCTCGAGCCGTCCATGTACCATTCCAGGGTACCTCTTTTGCATTGAGGCTCACCGGATACCCACTCAGTACGGCTTTCAATGATCACCTTATAAGGTTGATCAAAATTGTATTGCATAGGGATCGTGTTCTTTGCAACATACATCAGATAATTTATGTTGGGATCTTCAAGGATTTTGAGATGCCCTCTAAGATCCCCAGGCTGTAATCCTTTCGTTATACTAAGACTGAGAACACTCGATATAGCCTGCTTCTGAATATGTGAAGCGGTGTTATTATCATGTGATGTTGAGACATGCATGCAAGTCTCTGCATATGTTGAAGCTGCTGTTGCACAGTCTTCTGAGTTGTTTTTGGTCACCCAATCAGAAAGGCATTGGTGATCATGGGTCTGATTATTGCTGTATAGGACTAGAATGTCATATGAAGACCCCAATTCTTACCAAGCAACCTTCGGCATACTAGTGATGCCGTAATGGCTTTTTTCTGTAAGTTGGAGATGTGGGAGTTCCATGTTAGTTTTTTGTCAAACCTAACTCCCAAATATTTAATATTTAACTTCGTCGTCCTTATAAAAAGGACGATTGTAATCTTTTGCGGGTTTATGTGTAGGCTGTGAATTTGACACCACTTGTAGGTGTCATCAAGAGCTCTTTGCATAACTTGCGGTATGAAATTCTCATATTTTCCACGGATCATGATTACCAGGTCGTCAGCGTACCCTTGCACCTCATATCCGTTAGAAGTTAGGTTCTGTAAGAGATCATCTACAACAAGACACCAGAGTAAAGGTGACAGGACCCCTCCTTGGAGACTGCCTCTGTTAGTTCTGATTGTTGTCGTTTCGGATCCCAACGTGGCGCTTATTCGTCGACTTTGGAGCATGGCTTTGATCCATTCTGTAGACGACGGGTGAAAACCTTTGGCAGAAGTTGCTCTCTCAATGCTTTCGAAGGAGGTGTTATCAAAAGCACCCTCTACGTCCAAGAATGCACAGAGAGTGTCGCTTCCAATTTGCTTGTGATAAACTGGAGGGCCGTTATTATTGATTTTGCCTTCTGATAGGTATGCTAAATTACGACAAATGTGTAATGGTGCATATGCAGATTCATTAATTAATTCCAAGGATTATCTTAATTATTCCCGTGTTCCTTCCGTAGATGTTGAACGGCAATCAATGTAAATACAAATATTCGTTATCTTTGAAAAACAAAAGTGTTTAATTACATACCTATAGTTAGTCATACATTTACGGTATTAGAAACTACTTTATTTACTTTTCACTGTTATTACATTACATATATATCAAATGCTGTTTTCAAACAAAAAAAAAACAAATAATGGCAATAAGAACACTTCTACGTGTGTATATATTAATTTTATTTACCAAACATTTTTATTGTATCAGTTTTTATTTTTTACCATAGGGTATTGATTTCGAAATTTCACATCTGTCGGGCGTAAGTCACATTATACACCCTTTATTTATAATACGTGCCCCATGTGACTGATCCGATTCTGTCGGGAAGACCGATTATGCCAGGTTTAATTGTAAACTTTATCCCTGCCTATTGTGAGTAAAATATATGTGATATCGTTAGATTCGTTTTTCAATTGCCTTCCAGAAACGTGAAAATATACAGGATGCTCTATTTAAAATAGGAAAGATAACATCACCTCCGGTGATACTGGAAATGCAATTGAACTGCTAATAATTTCAAAAGTTAGTTTAGAAAGAATATAAATCGACCTGTTTCTTATATTAGAAAGGCGAGATCCTATCTTTCAAAAATTTGTATTAGAAGGGGGTGATACTTTACGACCCCATTGTACATAAAATATTTAAAAAGTGGGGAAAGATAAATCAACCGGTTTATTTTACAGCGTTGGAGTACATAAGAGTTTGCAATCTGATAAAATAATAAATCCTAGAATGTAAGGAATTACATAATTTGCATAATTGAAATTTCCAAACTCGTTCAAATAAGTTTCGTTATAATGTTAATGCTAATATTTTTTGGCACGATGTCAGGCAACTATACGCGATGTAGGTCCCAAATTAAGTCCAGCATTGTCTAAATTTATTGATTTTATTATTCAGAGGAAAATTTCAGATTGCAAACATGGTGCTTGCCAATTTTCTCAATCTTTCCTATGTTGGTATATATGCAGCTGAAAAAGATATCCCCATATATAAATTTCATGGATTAATTTGGAGCAAATTAATTATTGTAGAAGACCACAGAATGCATGTTTGAAAAAATAATTCAAATAAAATGCTGCCAACGATTAAAAAATGTACATATTAGAATACAAGGCAGAATCGTATCATTCTGATGATAAAATCAATGCCAATACATGTCAAACGTTGCAACCAGTGTAAGATAATTATAGTAGTATTGATTGCATCGAAATGTAATAATCTTGGTGTTTCAGTTGTGAGGAGAGAGAAAAAAAAGTAAGCTTCCCAAAAAGTAAATGACTAAAAACAAGATTGTTCGAATCAGTAATTGTGGCTAGTTTTAGTTTTAAATGATATACCCACACTGCTAGTGATTCTAAAAATGAGTGGAACGATAGCTGCGATTAGAAGAGATTTTGGCGATATCTTTATATTAGACTAGGACCAAACTGTATTTTATTATCCTATTACTTGTAGAATTTCTGTACTGAAGGCATGCGCTCATTTCCTTAAAGTCTTTGACTTAATAATTATGTTATTAGTAAACGGGTACTCTAAATCTGTGCCACTGGAACACCGAAACAGTTCACTAAATGCCCTTACCACAACACTTAATTCGTACTGTTTTTTTGACGCACGTTTCGATAGCTAAGCTATCATCATCAGCAGCAAGACTGAACTAATAAGCTAAGTGAAAAACTAACCTTATATAGTAAAATAAAATTATGCAATATGTAAATTTAAAATCTAAAATAAATCGTAAAATTAAAACTTTCACTGTGTAACTTTAATGAGCCGCTTCATTGCACAGGACTATAATTAGCCTAAAGTGCAAATCAAAAGAATAAATAATACCCTAAATTAAGTAAATAGTCAGAATGATGAGAGTTATTAAATCCTAGTATTACAATGAAGCGGTTCATTGCACATGGTTAAAATTACAACTATAAATAATTAAACATGATGTAACAAAAGATAAAGGCTGGAGTTTAGTGGTCCTAAATCTGAATTCATTAAGTGAGTTTTGTTTTTGTAAATTTCCATGCCTTCATAACAATTTAATTGAGCAGTACTCTTTACGTTTTTAATTAACTTTATATTATCAACATTATGATTATTTTCAAGCATATGTAGGGCAACGCTAGATTTATCAAACCTTCTGAATTTGAGATGAGCCAAGTTCAGTCTTGCTGCTGATGATGATAGCTGCTTGGCTATCGAAACGTGCGTCCAGTACGAATTAAGTGTTGTGGTAAGGGTTTTAGTGAACTGTTGCTATGTTATTAGTGTAAAATTTCTTAGAAGTGTACAGAGTAGATATTGAAATTGTGGGGTTTCATTAGTGTACTTACGTTCTTCTACTTGCTTTAACATTGAAGCTGATTTTTATCATCATCTCTTTCAAATTTAACTTTCGATGATAATCAGTAAAATAGAAGATACTTATTTTTGTAACTAAAGCTTACCAAATGTACAATAATAAATCATCAATTTCTTTTAGAACTTTTCCATAATCTAGAAACTACTCATAAAAGTTATATTTGCATCTGCCATCAAACACAAAAATGAAATTTACATACTTATCTCGGCCTTTTTCTACCATTAGAGGCGGCATAGAAAGATAAATAATTCTAAATTTCAATTTAATTAATTTACTAAATTGCAAGACCAACCAACGAACTCCACCAATTAGAAAAGCATGAAAGTTCTAACACCAAAATTTTTTGTGAGTTTCCTTCATCAGAGTGAACTATTGAAAAACAATTACAATACCAAGGGCGAATTAAATTACAATAAATTTATTTATAAGTGTGAAAATGTTGTAAATATTCATAATATTGGAAATCCAATGAAGTATGTGAAACATTAAAATTTAAAAATAAATGTACAAGAATACGAACAGAATGTTCTAGGACGACTATCGATAAAATTTATACGAGGGTAAGTCAAATATTTTCTACACTTTCGCCATAACAAGCTTTAAAAGTTATCGTAGTGGCGGCTGCTTGAGCATACGTTGAGTTGGCGCCTCTGTGGTCATGTGTGCGGAATTTAATCACGATCGTGTCATTTTTCTGCTAGCTACAACAGCATAGGCATGTCAGCTCCGCTATTAGTTTGCACCAAAGAGGAACAACGAGCAGTGATCCGATTTTTGTGGTCAGAGGGTGTGAAAGGTGCTGAAATTCGCCGGAGACTTTTGTCACAATACGGGGGCAGTGCTTTATCTCGTAAAAGCGTTCTTGTGTGGATCGAAATGTTTCAAAGTGGCCGCACGAGCGTAACACAAAAAGAGGGAGCTGGACGGCCGTCAACCTCGACCACCGACGACAACATTCAGCAAGCTCGAGAGATGGTTACAGCAAATAGGCGAGTTACCATAGGTGAGGTTGCATCTTCTTTAAACATCAGCCACGGTTCTGCCTATCAAATTATCCACAATGAACTCAAATTTCGTAAAGTGTGTGCGCGATGGGTACCACGAATGCTTACCGCAGAAAACAAAACCAAACGTTTGGCCATCTGCCAACGCTTACTGGATCGCCTCAACGCGGAAGGCGACGCATTTTTAAGCAGAATAGTGACCGTTGATGAACCGTTCATCACTATGAGCCCGAATCAAAACGCCAAAGTATGGAATGGATCCCTTAGCACGAAAAAATTCAAGACCTCGCCATCGGCTGGCAAGGTGATGCTAACCGTGTTTTGGGACGAAAAAGGCCCTATACTGGGCGACTACTTGGACAGGGGGACTACCATAAATAGTGCGAGGTACAGAGATTTGTTGGGGAATAAGCTGAAACCAGCAATTCGAAACAAACGCTTGTTGTTGCAAGACAACGCCCGTCCGCACACGGCCCATAACACCATAGAAACTATCTACAGGTTGGGCTTTGAGACCCTGGAACACCCTCCCTACAGCCCTGATCTCGCTTCCTCAGACTTTCATCTCTTTGGACCGCTCAAGGAAACTTTGAGAGGTCGTCGATTTGCGATAAAGTTCAAGATTATTTAAGTGGTATTGTACCTTGTATACATGCTTTTTACAAAACAAAATAAAATAATGTAACAATATTGTAGTAAATTTGCGTAAATGAAACTTAAATTTTCGATATTCTTTCTATAATTGATGGAATCAGGACACATTAATGTGATGTATTTCTAAGAAGCAAATGTTCAACATCAAGTATTTTAACATTGCCAAAATTAAAGGAATAACCATCCCGTAGTACTTAAGGCAGTGGAATACAAACCATTCCGGACATCACTTCTATGTCCCGAAAAGCGTGTTTCCTTTTTTGACATTTGACCTACGGTAGCATCCAGGACAATCCTAGCAGTTAATTAGATAAATTCCGTCAGATTTCTCCAATTAGTTAAACTATCTTGAAGTTTTAACGAAAACACATAAAGTTTGTTAAGTGGATAAGTTTTTTTATATATTTCAACTCTTAATCAAGTCAGAAATGTTGTTTAGTAATACTATCAAAACTAGAATTCAGTGGGGTAGTTTCAGAAACCTGCTTCTGAAACTACCCTTCTTTACATCCTTTCTAATATTATTTTTCACAGTTTCCGAATATATTTAATATTATAAATTTTATATAATAAAATAAATAATAAATAGGTATAAGTTTCTAACCAACAATGGAGTAAAAACACGTTTTGCGAAAGATGATTCCCAAAATTAATTTTCAATCTAGTATCCAACGTTAAACCGAGAAAACTTGCTTCAGAAGTGGAGTCGATACATTGTGTTGTAAATATTATGTTTTAAGCTTTTTCTCAGTTTATTTTTAATTTGTTTACAGCGAATCAACTCTTGACATCCTCTAAGGCACCATTAAGCTTACGATCGAGCTGTTGAAGATCTGATACTTGTACTGCAAGAGATGTATCGTTTGCACACTGATATCAAGAAGATTTACAGGTTCGTAGGTTATTAATATAAATAATGAATAAAAGTGGTTCTACTATGGATCCGTGTGGGACATCATCATCTGTGACCTTGTTTCGTTCCAGACAGTAGTCTGCTTTCTTTAGTTGATATATTGTAAAAGCCTCTGACTCCATAGTACTCCAACTTACCAAGGAGAATTTCTGCACGTACAGAGTCAAAAGTTCTTGATAAGTCCAACATATTTATTGCATATTATTTAATAGAATATTTGAGATAAGAAAAGATGAGAAATATACCACCAACATTTCCTTAATAGGAATGAAACGATGGGAAGAGTATTACAGACAGTTACTAACTGAAAATAGACCAGAATTTATGGGTCAGATAGAACGGGAACACCAAGAAATAACACAAAACATAGAAACAATTACAAAAGAATAAGTTAAAAACGCCTTAAAATATATGAAAGATTGAATAAAAAATTGAATAAACGCCTTATAAACGGAGATAACATTCATTCTGACTGGGGAATGGCTTACATTAGTTTGATACATAAAAAGGGATGTAAAAAGACATGCAGTAATCGCAGAGGCATCGGCGTGACTAGTTCTATAGGGAGGCTGTATGGCAGAGTGCAAAAAGAAAGAATCGAAAAATACTTCCCGGATATTGAAGAACAAAATGGGTTCCGTGCAGGACGATCGTGCTTAGACAACTAGAAGAACATAAATACCATACAACGATAGTAGAACAAAATCCTACTCATTAGACAAAAAAACCCCAACCAATGAAGTATACAATAAGACACAAGAACCTAACATAGAACAAATGATAACACTAAATAACTTACTCTTATTATACAAAATAAAAAACAAACTAATAAAAACCAATATCAAATTCTCAACAAGCAAACAAATCCACACACACACAACACCAGACAACATTTGCACCTAAGAACAAAAAGAACAAGACAGAAGAAATACACACAAAACCTGACAACAGAAACAATAAGACAATGCAACAAAATAGAACCAGAGATAAAAAACAAAAACTGCACCAACCTCAAAAAAAAAACAATAAAACAAAGGATTTTAAAAAACAACATCTAAATATAAAACACAAACGCGAACATAAGAAGAAAAAAAACAACCAAGAAGAAGAGCGACATAGAAAAACCAACCGAACAGCCCTCGATACCATTAACCCGAGATGGACAACAACCTACTCTCGAGGCGAAGACAGAGGGCACAGCAATATTATATGTAAAAAGTGTACATATGTAAAAATACTTATATTATCTAGGCATATCTTTCAAAAATAAAATCTATTTAAAAAAAAAAATTGCTAATTTGCAAAAAGTTAATAAGTGAGATTCCCCACGCTTTACTAAAAAGTTAACCCTGAGATTATTTAGATTAATTTAATTCATTTAATTTATTTAATTACAATTTAACTATTATTTACACAAAAGTATTACTACAATACATTAAATTAAAATTAATATAAAAAAATTAAAACACAATTTTTTAAATAAATTTACAAATAAGTTCAGATAAAATTTATATACAATTTGCAATTTGTTCTCTGATATCTTCTAGCTAGCCTGGGGATGGGCGAGTGCACGAATTCGGTAGCTTTGTGATTTTATATTAAAAAATTTTTGTGAGTAGTAGACCTTTTACTTAACCTTTTATTGTGAATAATTCACACAGAGTCACCATCAAACATCTAAGTACTTATGTATATTTTTATTTTGAGATAATTGAAAATCCAAGTGTTTAATGGTAAGTTAATCAATATTAACTAATTAAAAAATGAAACGCAGATCATCTTCAATTGTGTTTAAATTGCCTAGTAATGAACGAACGTTATTCGATCACTATAGATATCAAATATTGCATGTTAACTGATATGAAAAGGGAAGAAGATTCAATAAAAATGCGTCACACCCTAATTTGATATGTAATCTTTTTATCTTAACAGTTGATTACGCACGATGAGTCAAATTCCATTGGAATGATCTTTCAATACCTAAATTAATTTCACAGAAAATATGTCTGTGTAATAAAGTCTAGGAAATATTTAGATGTCTATATCTTTCCAACGGTTTCCTTGTACGTATTAGCATGTACACATACGTTAAATTTAAATTGTATTATATGAACTGAAAAATTTGAGCCGAAACGGTGTAACCGATCGTGAAAACGCTGCGTCGTAAACCACGTACCCCGTTTTGCGATTTTATTGGGATTGCTGCCGTGTATTTGCCAACTTTTCTCTTATAATATGGCACACTGCAGATTCTTGATAACTTGTTCGTGTTTGTTCTTCCTTGACGCCATAATGTTTTGAATGAATTATTTTGAAACTATTTGATTTATTTCTGCAGTTCTTCGCCAATTCGTATTGAATAAATTTTGTTAGGAAAATTCTTTAAATCAATCAATGTTGTGCTACAGACAAAAGCTAAACTACAATTTACACAGTACAAAATAAGTTAATTACAACCAGTTTAAAGTTTAGAAGTGATAGTGTTTAGAACTGTTTTACCACGTTTAAAAATGCTCTTAGGAAGAACTTGTTTCACCCTCAAGCGCAATACATATTGCAAGAGTAATGCTAAGCAATTTCTCACTTTAGGCTTAAATCTTTCCTCACATATTTGCGATTTATGTCCCGTCCTGTGTGCTTTAGGGCGTCTTAAAATCTCAAAAAGTATGGTACTTTAGAAAATTATGACTTGGGCATTCACATTTCCGCCAATAAATCATGACGATGTAAAAGTTTATCCAAATTAATCATTTCAATATCCGCCTTGGCAACGATCCATACAAATTTGGAGCAGGATGCAATGAACTCTGTCTCCTGGAATATCGAACGCTTTCTGGTACCAACTTTTAAGTGCATTCAGTACACATACTATAATTTTTACCTTGTTTTTTCCAGAATTGAACCAAAAAAATATGATGAAATATTATGTTGTCATGCTTAAAGCTCATTCCACGTAGCAAAATGTTTTCAAATAAAACGATAGAAACTTATTTTTTAACTAAAGCAATATTTCTCCATAAAGATAATTAGATTTCAACATTTATGTGATCATGTTTTAACAGTGCAATTTTATCGCGTCACTCATTTGACACAAATCAATATCGTTGCTCTCGAGAATGATCTCATGGAATAAAGTTTCTCGTAAACCTTTCCCGTGTACGAAATCTGTCTTAGATATTATTAAAATTTTAAATTTCGATGGAGTACAACAATTCATACTGTGGACAGTATCCAATTCAAGGAACTATAAGCAAAAGGTTTCCAGTTCGTCACAAATGATCAGAGACCATTTGCCAAATAGTGGTTGATTTTTCACAAACGATCTTTTACATACATAAAGGATCTGAAATTAAACAAAGTATAAATAACAGAGAAACCAGTTGACGGGTTGCTGATATTGTCATGCAGTCGTACGAGGCGTGTTTTTAAAGTAAGCACCGTTTTGAAATTCTGCTGCCGTGAGCGCTGCGGCGGCTTTCTACGCTTTCCCGCTGTGTACCTACATCTGTTGACAAGCCACATACGCCATTACAGAAAGATTCGACCGTGTTTACGTTTGTTTGTCAGAAATAAAGTAGAGGGGGCAGTTGAAGACACACAAGTGGCATCTGTACCGCACCTAAAGTTTAGGTTTAAGCTTACAATTGGACAGCACACAAAACTAGAAGGAACATTTCAATGTACTTACCAAAAAGATTGCTAGAATGGTATACGCTTTGAGGGAGATCTCTTCAGAAGTCCAAATTGAAGTAGCCTTGGCAGCATATCATGCTTACGTTAGATCAACGTTAGTGCACGGAATCGTATTTTGGGGGAATTCTGTAGGTGTTAAAGGTATTTTTACTCTTCAAAAATCTCGTTTAAGAAGCATCTTCCATATGAAGTGGAGATTACATTGGTCAAAGAAACGAAATACCTTGGTGTATGGTTCGATCAAAGACTCACATGGAATACTCACATCAATAAAACCATCAACAAATCTACTATTGCCTTAGGCAGATGTAGAAGGTTGTGTGGGAAAACGTGGGGCTAAGCCCAAAAATGATGCTGTGGTTATACATGAGAGTCATCAGACCAGTTATAACATATGGCTCGGTGGCATGGTGGACAAAGCCATTGCAGGTGGAGGCAATTAGGCGGCTAAGTGGCATACAAAGACTGGCATGTCTGTGTGCCACAGGGGCCATGAGAACGACGTCGACAACTGCTCTGGAAGTCATCCTTAACTTAGAACCACTGCATGTACATATTCAAGGAGAGGCCTGGCTAATGAATGGTCAGCCTCCCATAATTAGATCGCATGATGCAGATTATCAGAAACTGTTAAAGGAACTTAAGGCGGAGGCGATAATAAGCTGGCCCAGTGACGCCACGCCACGCCATTACAAAACGGTAATACCACATAAAGAAGAATGGAATAAAGGCCCGTCTATCAAAGCTAAATCTATCTTTTACACAGACGGCTCAATGCCGGAAACTGGAATCGGAGCCGGAATTTGCGGGATTAGACCAAAAATAACTAAGTCGCTATGCCTAATTCAAAACACCACAGTATTTCAAGCCGAAATAGCAGCAGCGTTGGGGTGTATTGAAGAATTAGACAAGCAAGAAAGTAACTATCGATCTATTGCTATCTATTCAAACAGTCAAGCAGTGATAAAAGCACTGGACTCCACACAGATAAGGTCGAAACTAGTGTGGGAATGCATGAATGCCCTCAATAGGCTGCGCAGCCGATCTAAGGTGACCCTTGTCTGGGTACCAGGACACGAAGGTCATCGAGGGAATGTTAAGGCAGACGAATTAGCCCGAGCAGGCTCGTCAAATGCTGACAGAAACCCAAAACATTCGGTGTGCATCGCCTATACGGTAGTTAAAATAACTACTAAACAATGAAAAAATGAGAAATCTCAAGACTGGTGGAAGAGTATCCCAGGTCAAAGACTGGACAAGCAATTTTTGATTGGACACAGGCCTAAATTTACAGCAGACCTATTAAGCAGGGGCAGAAAGTCTGCTAAAACAATAGTAGGCCTGTTAACAGGACATTGCATGCTCAAGAAACATATGAGCAATTTAGGTCTGACAGAGAAAACAGCGTGTAAATTCTGCCATCTGAAGAAAAGAGAAACATGCACAAAAATTTTCAAACAATTCGACATACTTACCTAGTGTTTATCTGTACGAATGCGCATGTTTTGCTAAAAAGCACTACAGTGACTTACCAGACTTACGAGACTAACCAGGGACACAGCAGCCGCGAGTGTTTAAAAGGAGGTTTTCGCGACAGTGCACAAAAGTGAGATTACCGAAACTTTAAAGATATATATGCACTAATTTTCCTCAGCACTACAAAACTCTCACTAAAAACTTAAATACGTTAAAGTATAAATTGAAAATATACTTAACCAAAAAATGTTTATATGATCTATCCATACTCCTTGACGTATTTCATTTTTTTTTATATATACGAAATGAATTTAAAAAAACGATAACAAGGGGTGTAACGTAGTTAATTGCCCATTCTTCTTAAAATAAGTAAACGAACGGGAATTCGCTATCGCTATATTAATAAATGAGCCCATTGATGTTTAGATATCGATGAACCGATTAATAATTTCTAGCAACTTTTTCATTGAAGTAACAACTTCTTTTGTTGCTCTAATAAAAAGGATACAATAAACTCTGATGATTTTTTTTCAGTATATAAATTCATGTATCATGTAAATATAAATATACTTATAATTATAAACAAAGCAAGAAGATAAATGTGGTAAACTGAATGTCATTGATATTGGTTAGAGAACTAGAAGATAAACGAACGAGAATTAATACCAATAAGATGAAAACCATTAGTGGTAGACAGCAAATGATAATAAAAGAAAAGCACCAATAAATCAATAATAAGATAGTAAAATAAGCATATCCTTCTTATTATGGACCAAAAACCTAGAATTACTGTCGCCCATTCTTATCTGAATATTACATAAAGAAATTGTCCACCAATTTCTAAGAGCTATGTAGTTATATCCTACAATTTATTAGCTCCAACAAGTAATATACCTACGAATGTTTCTCTGCACGAAAGCCTAAAAGCTCTGCGCTATTAATTCTATGCGCCACCGGAAAAACAATGTCTCTTATTCGTTTTATTCGTATATTTAACGAGGACGTCATCGGCAACGCAATATTTCTCTGTCCAACGGTCGCAGTCGCGCACTGAAAAGAAAACCCGTCATAAATGCGATGCGCTTGTTGTGCTGCAAAAGGTCGGAATTAGAATAAGTGGGCGAGGGGAATCATTGTCGCATGCAAACCAACAACCTCAGGCACCGAGCACGAATACGTTTTCATATACATATACATATATCCGTCGTTGAGGAAACGCGATGTAAATAAACGGAGACCTTTATTAGACAGACATATTTACGACAAGTATACGCTAAAGAACGCAGCATACAATACTGTGCAAAAAAGTCTTGCAAAATTAGGCAAATGTATACGTATCTGTACTGGATAAAATTAATCACACAATCTTAAATGAATCACCAGGGGTATTCTTTATATTAGATGTAATATCTGAAACGACCATTCAAATTTGATCCGCTCTTCAAAATGGGCATCTGTTGTCTTGGCAATCATCTTATCGTTTCACGAAAATTTCTCTCATGCCAGCCATATTATCATATTTGAAAGCAGGTGGTAGTCAGATGGAACCAAAGCTGGAGCATAAAGCAGCTGCGAAGGAACATAAAAACATAAATCCAACAATTTTGCTATCACAATTGCAGAAGAGTGAGCTAAAGCGTTGTTGTAGTGAAATATAATCCTTTTCGCCAGATTCTCAACGAAATCTATCTAGATTTGGTACGAGCATTCTAGAAGAAGATGACCAACTGGAGGAACAATGTTCGTTTCTTTTGATGCAAATTGATTCTTTATACAATACCAAGATTCCTCTGAAAAACAGTTTTTGAGTGTTGCAATTATCCTTCATTCAAAGATTTTGAGTATAAACATTATGAACCCTATCGAAATTAGTTTATCTGAACTCGTTCTCAACCCTTGCAAACCTTAAGATTATGGCTAACCCTCGCGCGCTTAAAATCCGCTTATTGGGGTGGATTAGTCCCCTCATTCATTTTTTATTTTAAAGGTTTTTGTATTTTTAAATCCTCTTCCGCATTCTCGCTCCATTCCTTTCTTGGTCTTCCTCTTCTTCTTGGTCATAGGTGTATCCATTTTTCGTATCATTTCTTCTGGTTTTCTCCGCATTATGTGACCTGCCCATTTTAATCTTTGTGCTTTTATATGCCTCACAATGTTTTCTCCTCCCAATTGTTCCTCTTTACAATTGTCTTCAATCTTTTTTCTCCGTTTCGTGTCATGTTTGGTTCTAATATCGTCCTCATTGTTTTCCTTTCAACTATTTTTATATCTTCTTCTTCCTTTTTGGTTATTATATATGTAGATCTTCGTTTGTGTGTGTTTTCCTCCCCAATTTTCATGTATTTTGTTTTGGATTCGTTGATTTCTAATCCAAAATGTTTTGCTTCTTTTTCCAGTTGTTTCGTTGCTCTTATTAGGTCTTTTCTCGTATTTGAAACAATGGTTACTTCATCCGCATATGCAACAATTTTGGTTTAGTCAACTGCAATATTCTTATTACCCAAATTTGCTCTTCCTATGATTCCTTCCATTACTAGATTAAACAAAGTGGGTGATAAAGAGTCTCCTTGTATCGCTTCTTTACTTATGTTGTTGAAACCGTATTTTGACGTTCGTGTCGCTTAATATCATTTGTATTAACATTATCAGTTTTTTGGATACTTCCTTTATTATTTGTTGTCTTTTAATTGTATCAAACGCATTCTTAAAGCCAAATATTATATCTAATTCCCTGTGAGTTACGGTGGCAACGACCTACCTGGGGCGTGTCACCTATTTGACGTCATAAACCCGCGAAGTTTGAAACGGAGGGTGTGAACAAACAAGGTAAGATGTGAGGTTGTCCTTACCTCTACCTCAGGTATAGCCTTTGGCTTATGATCCAGTAAGACGTTAGGATTTGTATACCATAAGGGTTATTATAATGCTTAAGAGCAGTGGAGGGATGACGTACGGGGAGACGCTTATAAGAGGCATCGAGTGACTCGATTTTAGCGCCAAAACGACCATAGCTCTTACGTGACGCGTGATACCGCTCTCTGTAAAAGGAAACAAACGACAAAAAGAATGATCCATTTGAACGACCAAATTAATAAATTTTTAATTGATAGCAATGAAATCACAAAACAAAAAAGTTATATAGTTTCCATACATCCCTATAGAATTGACTCCTTGTCAGCGATTTAAGCTAGCTTGTTTCATTGATTATCACTCACTTTTGACTTAAATTCTGTATTTCGACGTTGTTAGTGTTTAATAATAGAAAAAAGTAGAAATTTGCACTGCTCTGAGGCTCGCATGTGTTATTTCGAAGGGCATCCTGACGATCCAAGTATGTCTTATTCCGAAAAACCTTCCGACGATAGTCATATGTCTTATTCCGAGCAACCTCCCGAGGACAGCCGTTTGTCTTATTCTGAAGAATCCTTCGACGATGATCATACGTCTTATTCCGCAGAATCTTCCGACGATAGTCATATGTCTTATTCCGAAGACCATTCTTCCCATATCTTCCATGCTTTCCTATCTTTTGCCAAAATCTTCATTTCATCAAGGGTTTTTCCTTTTTCTCTTCCTATTTCCTCTATCTGGCTCATCCATGTTTTCCTAGGTCTACCTTTTCGTGTCTTCCTTGATTTTCCCATTTCCATCATTTTTTTCGCCAGCCTATCCGGGTTCATTCTTATCATGTGTCCATACCAATTCATTTGTTTTTCTCGTATCTCTGTCATTATCGGTTTCTGATCTATCTATAGAATCTATAGAAACACTTTGCAAAAGGACAAAAACAGATTATCAAACCCTTTATTGCTGGATATCCTGATATTTCTTAAGTTAAAGCCTATGATTGGATTCGCGTCATTAATGTCTTTCCAAAAATGTGAAAATATGCAGGGTATTCTATTTCTAATATAACAACATTGACGACACTTCCGGTGGTACCAGAAACACAAAAAATTGATTCATAGAAAATAGAGTCGACCTTTTTTTTTCTAATAACATTAGCTCCTGTCGTTCAAAAGTTAGTATGGGGACAGGGGGCTACTTTTGACCTCACCGTATATTTCCTTTTTGAGAGAAATGCAATTGGTTCCCATTATTTTAAATTCAGTTAAATTAAGAAGAATATTATTGTTTGACGAGTCCTATATTTCCTTATCATATGGACCAATAAATATTAGTATTATACAATAAAATGAGGTAAGTTGCAATATGTCAAAGAAAAATGTACGTATACGTATGTAGGTTAACGAAACAAGAGTATAATTTTTTTTCGTTCTGGCTGATAGAAAAGTGTTGGCGACTTCTACGACAGAACGATTTCGAATGGCGCCATCTCGTCTTCCACAAACTTCATGCTGTGTAGATTAGGAAAATACGCAGCGCATTGTTGAAATTTACTCTGGTTGGATGTTGACGAAAGTAAACAAAGAAACGAAGCAACGTTTATTTACTTGTTTGCGGCAGGTATAATAGTAAAACGATTTTATTGTGGCATTGGTATCATTGAAAATATCTTTTTAAAGAGAGAATGTGTATGAAATTTTTATTAAAGCTATTTAAAGTATTCATCCTGGCTGGATATCAAATCAGCCAATCATACTCGTATGTGAATTTTCAATTCTAGCAGGAAATACATACCGAGTCCTCAAATCACGTAACTTTTAGATTTGGCATTTTAAATAACCATTTTAAAATAATATAAAATATAACAAAAACCTTTGAATGTTGTCTATTGCTTTAATGAAAAATCATTTCCAAAAAATACAGTTTTGTTGTTTCTACCGTAATTTAGAAATAGCAACCAGTTCTGAAATTAAGTAGAGAAATAAGAATGGGTGACAGAATAATACAAATGATGTCCTTCTCAATCTCCAAACATATCTTTTTCTTCTGGGGATACCTAACAGGTTTAGTCAATAACACTAGTGATTCAAAAACTAGAGTTAGAAAAGCAAAGGTAAGTACTCCCGCAGAACAGGGGGTACCCATAATTATCATAATAGGAATTTTCGTAAAAAAGAACCCACATGAAACCAAACTAAACAATTTATTCAGAACGAATAAAAATGGCTACATTTGTTCGCAATGAAATAAACATGTTTCTCGTAATATAACACAACGTCCCAATATATTTCTGGAATGTTTCTATAAGTTTATAAATACACCTATGTATCTGTTTTGCTTCTCTATTCATACACAACTCCGTCTGCACATGAGATGCTATACATATGGTAATCAATTTGGCGAATAGCTGACGCTGTCTATTCGGACAAACTTTTAGTACCGAAAGTTAGATATATTTTATTTTTACGAGTAATATAAATGGTTGTTTTTAAATGACGGCAATTCGTTGAATTGAAAAATATTCAATAATGTTGTATATATACTTTTAGGATTAATTTGCATCCTTCAATCTCGACATTATTTCCAAGATTTTTCTGGACGTTATTTGTTTCAAACCACCTTAGAATAAATTTTTACAATTTTCGAGATATTTCAGCAAATACTGACTAAAGGGATGAATTTAATAAAATAACTAAATATCTTGAAAGTCAGTAGTAGCTCTTACGTTTTCTAATTTTCAGCGTTAAATTCGAACAAATCTGCTGAGTATAGAGTTTCCTCTAAGCTATTGGATCTTGCATCGTTGTGGTTCGGTATGTGCTCTAAAGTTCAATGCAATTAAAAGCAAAACATTGATAGACTCATGCCTATTTCATATTTTTCCAACTCCAAAAATAAACTTACTGTGTATTTCACTATTTGCCAAGTTGTCATTAAACTCCCGCATTACATTCGCCAAAGCTAAGTTTGCTTTATAGGCAACCCAACTTGCGATATGTACTATCAGTTTTCTTCCTAACACATTTGGGTGATACAACGTGTTGAAATTGCATGGAATAATGCTGCTATAGCTGCTATAGTATGCGAGTAACTAGAATTGTTTGGGGTTATGCCAGAAAAAAATTCGTTGTCAATTTTAGCGTCTGACGTCATAACTTCATTTTTGAAATAGAATGGTATAGTGTTTTTTAACTGTTTGATAAAGCTTTTTTCGTTATAACTTTTCAGCTTCACCCTTACAGAGCTATTCTATTTTAAGAATTATCCAAAGATAATTTTGATCAATGTGTTGAATTTTGCGAATTATTAATGATGGACAAAATTAACAACGACGTAAATTTAATTAATAGGATTGTTTTTTCAGAAGAAGCATTATCTTCTCTTAACGGTATTGTTAATAGGCATAATTGCCGATGCTGGTCCTAAGAAAATCCTCATTGTTCCAGTATCATATCCAAAGCCTAGAAAAAATAAACATGTGAGCAGGAATTTGCGCTAAGCATACTATCGGTCCTTTCTTTATCAACGGAAATCTTGAAACAGTTCACTAAAACCCTTACCACAACACTTGTGTTGTGGTAAGGGTTTTAGTGAACTGTTTCAGTGTTCCAGTGCCACAGTTTTAGAGTATCCGTTTAGTGTGATGGCTTCCCGGTCTAGTTTACTCAACCGTTTCTTTAAGGTAAGAAGTAAGATTAGTTTAGTTAATGCTGATATTAAATTTCTGAAAGATTGTAGAAAATTTAATGTTTTTCCGAATTTAATTCAAATTAACTGCAAGAGTAAATCAAGTTCGGCTAATAGAGCTATTTCTTCGGCCAAAAGTTGTTGGTTAAATTCAGAAATTAAGTATCAGTATTTTAAAATTAGTCAACTAGAGTTAGAAGCATATAGTTTACATTTACAACTTTGTAACAACCTATGTATTAAGTGTTGTGGTAAGGGTTTTAGTGAACTGTTTCAGTGTTCCAGTGCCACAGTTTTAGAGTATCCGTTTAACGGAAATCTTACTGGAGAAAGGTATTTAGACTGATTGTAGAATCAAATTATTCCGTCTCTTAGTGTACTATTTCCTGATGATGAGAAGGTTGACGAAGAACTAATAGACAACAATCTAAATTACTATGTCTGGTTCCAACTTATTATCAACAAAATGTTAGGAATTATTTAAATGAAATTTTCCCAAACTGTTGGATAGGAAGGAGAGTTGTAGACGGGCCATCACGATCACCAGATCTTACTCTGTGTTTTTTTTTCATGGGGCTATTTAATCCCGGAAATATTGCAGAATTGGAAAAACGTATTAGAGAGGACATTGTTATCTCAAAATGCACTCAGAAATTTGATTCGTGAAATCTGTGACAGACTAGGTCACTATCTGGGTGTCAAGGGTCCATATTTTCAATATTTCCTTAAGATTCTTTTAAATTCTTTTCAAATAAAAACATGGATTAACATTTGACGTTTTATATTTTATTGTTTCTTTTGTTTTTAGGAAAATAACCTCTCAAAAAATATGGTATTATGTAGTGGGGTGGTTATTACGTTCTTGTGCCTGATATTAATGTTGTGTACATCACATCGATACGATATCTTGCGGAAAAGATAAGGTGGGCGTTTGTACAACAGCAGCTTATGATAGAGGTTCAGAGAACGCAGAGCCATACGACCGCGCATATTCAACCAACCTAATTCATGTATCTTGGCAGAGATCCGATCAAACTTTCTCAGGCCAAAAATATACCTGGCGCAGGAGTTCTGCACTCTCTGAACTCTACCAAAATCAACTGTGTCCAAACAAGGCCCGTAAACAGGTAGGCAATAGTCAAAGAGGGATAGCACCGTATTCTCGCACAACATACATTTGATTATATATCATTCGATATATAATCGTATTTTTCAGTATTCTCCAATTTTATTTAGGAAAAGAAGGAAAATAATTTTTATCACTCACAATACAAAAATACAAGTTCACAACCTGCATAAGCTATGTATTAAAGCAGTATAACTAAAGGAAGGTGCTGCAAGGTTCTTTTTTTTTAATGCTTGCGCAAGCGGCAGTTGTACGAAATCGAATGTTTTTTTTTTATAAAAGTACGAGCGAAATAGCTGGACTAGTGTTTTTGTGTAATACATATTTCTAATTCTTATTCGTCATTATTGTTTGAGAAATATTTTTATTTTAGGCGAAATCGAACACAAAACCTGTGGTTGATTTAAAAGTAAACTTCCTTTTATAAAAATCCCTCACGAATTTCTTTTTGCCTGTTATTTATAGCAAGTAAACTGTTGATTCATCAGTTTCGGGCATTCATCACTCTCAATGATGAATGCGCATAAGGTTCAACATCGCTTGCAATCTGTCTGCTGATACTACCTCGTTGATTTAAGGAGTTTAGAAAATTATAGCGAGCAATTAACACTTAAGTGGTAATTAGGTCAGGAATCCTATCGATTGAGGCGGTCGAATGTAGAAGAATGTATGGACTATCCTTCAAATTTAGGTTATGTTTTCTATTTGGATTTGGGCAACGATCGCTGGAGTTATATGAGGAAAGACGGAAGTTTCGGAAGGCGATGATATATGGTCAAATATAATAATTCATTCTTTTATTACGCCGCCTGCGGGATATTAGGAAGGATGAAGGCGGAAGTTTGAAAAAGCAGCGCCTACTTAATTTATTATCGTCTTTTCTATGAGTGAAAATACAGACGTAAACATCGGCAGGAGGTCAAAATATACAAACATGCAATAGTAAGTAAGTAACTTTTATTCTGTAAACTTGTACAAGTAAAGAAAATCGTCAACAAAAAAAAAGGAAATTTCAAAACAAAACGTAAGTAAATATTAATGTGTGTGTACTCTTGTACTCTTTATTAACAAGATCAAGTAAGATGCATTTGAAAATGTGTATATTCACAGGGGCTGGAGAGGTTGCCTAGCCTTAAGGTGCCGTACAGAAATTTTTGAACAAATACATTAGACATTTTATATTACCTTTATTTTTATATACAATATGCAACAAACTTGAATAAATGTCTGATGTATCAGTTATATCGCTGTCATCTGATTCTTCCGACATCGAGATTGAGAGAATACCAAGGAGATATCGTACTTTGAGGGGCAATAAATTCTTTTGACATATGATAACAACGGGTGTGTTTCTTAATTGCTCGAATCTTTGATCAAACAGTTCGAGCAACACAAGTAAGCTTTTTAAAAGTCAAGCAGAATAGGACCTGCATTTTAAAATTGTTTGAACAATTGTTTGATTAATGGTTCGAGCACGGCTGTGTGACCTAATTGCAACAAATCGCAGAAAATCTATCTTTGGTTTAAATCGCATATTGTTAATGATGAGACATTTGGCAAGTGGATTTTAACAATTAGTGTGCGACATTATTGCTGTGCATAAGTCAACAATGTCAAGTTATAATTAAGCAATGGTCAATGGACAATGCATTGGTTTTTGAGCATCTGGATTTGATCCTTATCTCAGTCATTGCTATTTCTTTTTTCCTTTCTTTTTTAAGTTATTTCGGGACCGCAACAATGGTGGGAATAGGTTGTTTTTAAATACCTACGCTGATGTTGATGGATTAATTATTTAAGATCATTAGTGGCCTTTTATAAAGCCAGACAATATTTCTATCGTAGTTTAGAGCGTTGCTAATTAGAATGTTCCTGAGGTGCATAGCGGGGGATTTTACTAATAGGGGAAAGCTTGCTTTGACGATTCATGATCGGATTTAAAGCCCTCATACCTTGCCGGGCTTTATTAACGATGTGATCAATATGTTTGTCCCAAATTAACTTACTATCCAGGATGACCCCGAGGTACTTCACTTGCTTGCTCCATGGTATTGCTTCGCCCAGGATGAGCAGATCTGCCGGATCACCATCTCTTTTCTTACGGCGGCCGGATCTGGGGAATAACACGGCCGAGATCTTGACTGCATTGATGGAGATCCTCCATCTGGAGTACCACTCTTCCAGGGTCTGCAGGAAGGCTTGCAGTCTAGCGTCCACTATACGCGCGCTCGCCGATCTCGTGAAGATACAGACGTCATCGACATATAAGGCGGAACCTACCGAGGCGTCTGTCGGGATGTCATTCATAAAGATTGAAAAGAGAAACGGCGATAGCACAGAGCCCTGTGGTACCCTAGCTGCGAGTCCTCTTGCTGAAGAACGATGCCCATCCATCCCTACTCGAAACTTCCGGTCTGAGAGGAACGGCGATATCATCCTAATTATGCCGGTGGACATTCCTACAATTTGCATCTTAAAGAGAAGACCCTCGTGCCAGACTTTGTCGAAGGCTTTCGCAACGTCCAAAAATACTGCTCCTATGTATTGACGCAGGCAGAATCCTTGTTTAATGTATTCCACTACCCTAAGGATCTGCAGGGTGGTACTATGTTCGCTACGAAAGCCAAACTGTTCATCCGGAATGATCGACAGCTCTTCAACTTCAGCTTGCAACCTGCTGAGGATTAACCGTTCAGCAAGCTTGCCTAGCACGGGAAATAGGTAACAAGTGGGTTTCAACAATTAGTGGATGACATTATTGCTGTGCATAAGTCAACAACGTCAATTTCTAATTAAGCGTGTAGTTAATAATATACCAACGCTTAAACCACAGTACATAAAAATATATGCACAGTAAAATCAAATTTTTAGACTTAAAAGAATGCCAGGGATGATAGGTGGAATAAATCGAGTCTGCATGTAGTCCCAATGCAGATATCTTCCGCAATTGAAAAGGATATTCTTGTATCAATCTTCTGGCTGTATGTGATGCAGATCTAAAAATAAGAACCATCATAGCTAGGTGGTCATGAAGTATACATGATAACGGTATTATTTAATGATTCTTCCTTGTGTTCTCACCTTGAAAGTGGTCATTATGAAGATGTTTTCTACTAGGCAGTAGTAGATATGCTCATCATCCATTTCTGACTGGACGATGCCTTCTAATGCCTATACTAATTCTGATAATAGAAGCAGAACAATCATATAACCTTTCTCATGGGACAACAAGGAATGTTGCTGAGAGGTGCTTTGGCATTCTCAAACGATGGTTTCCTTGCCTTGCTGTTAGATTGCGAACTGAAATGGAGACTATATTAACAACTATTGTATCTTATAATCTGCAAAGCGACTTTTTAATTTCCCATAAAAATCTTGTTTCTTTTTTGATGCTCTATTACCCCTTCTTTCTTTCCACACTAACGTTAATCCACTGTTAATCAAAATACAGTTTTTAACACAAATACGTTAACGTATTTGTGGTGCCAACTGTTCCAAATGTCACTTTAAAGGCTATTTTACACGAGGCATTATTATGCATGAATTGCCTTATTGTTAAGAGATTATATTAATTGTGTATCATGCAGAAATAGTGTGCAAATGCCTATATGACTCATATATAACTTTAACCGGTGGTGGTGGGCGGAATTATGCGATGTGTGACTTAAAATGTTTATGTAAACAGTAATAAATTCAATCAGGGTTAAATGATAATTCAGTATTAACTTAATTTTGAATCAATAAATATTCGGTATACCGGAGGTAAGTCATTCTATTCAAAGTAACACACCTTACGTCAATACTAAAGTTCCAATGCCACCAACCTCGGAAAGTTAAAAAATATGCTAATATTTTGGAAATTTTACCTTTCTTCTAGGACCAATATTGGTGAAGAAAACTAATGACTAATATGTGGGAAACCAAACCATACGTTTATATTTTTTATAAAAAGATTTAATATATACAAAAATTGACAAACATCATACAAGCCTTAATTGACTAAGCTTTTTGCTTACTATATTAATACCTAAAAGTAATACATATTATATATTCTGCACAAACCGTCGGCATATACTATTCTTCACAATAATTACTAGGACTACTGTTAACAATAAAACAATTGGAGATAGAGCAATGGAGTGTGCTGAATTGCAGGCACTTTGGAAACATTGGCATGTAGTTTCATACTTGTACTGTGTATCGTATTTGATACATTTTGTTTGCTTAGGATATTCACTAAGCCAACCACACTTTCTTGTTACTATTGTCTTCTCTAAGGCTAGAACTGCAAAAAAGTGATATTTGTGTTACAAGTGTTCTAGAAAGTTAAGAATATTGTACATACTTGTTTGAGAAATCTTTCTGCAGAAATATGTTTCGTTTGGGCATGGTAAGTAGTAAGGGCTTGTAGTATCAGCTACGGTAAGAACGTCACATCCTTGGTCTTGTGCATTACATTGGAAACAATTCAGGCCTTCAACTGTAAATGTAGTAATAAGTTAGATACGCATATGTGTATACCCTTATGTTTATACAGTGCAGACCTAAAGTGTCCCCCCCATGCCAACTTTTGAATGACAGAAGCGAGCGTTTTTAGAAAAAAAAAGGTCGATTTCTATTTTTTTTGTAAACTGACTTTTGCCGTTATCAGCATTTCAATTGTATTTTCGATTTCACCGGAAGTGACTTCAACTTTCTTTTTTTAAATAGAACATCCTGTATATTTTTACGTTTTTGGAAAAGTAATCGAAAGACGAATCCAGCGGTAACACATATGTTGTACTTTAACTTAAGAAATATGACGATATGCAGCAATAAAGGTTTTGGTAATCTGTTTTCGTTGTTACGCAAAATTGGCTAGAAAAGAGAGCCAAATTGCTTCTTGTGACACCAGCATGCTGGTTAGGATCAAGTGGGTTGATTGGAAGTACTTAATTCCTTAGGTATTGGTCTAATACCTTTTCCATTCCTTTGAGCAGGAATGAGGAGAGACTGATGGGTCTATACGCTTTAGGGTCCTCCTTTAGGTATAAATGCCACATTTATGTCTCTCCACTACTACCCATACAATGATATAAGCTTTAACGTACAACGTTTCATAAACATTTTCAAAAGATATCGGTTAATGTATTATTTTTCCTTTTTATTACTATTTACCACGTGTACTAATTTAACTATAGTTTTTTTATATATATATATATAATAAATATTAAAAAGAAATTTTAATTAACTTTAGTTTTTTTTTATTATTTTATTTTTTTATTGGATATCCTTGTAGCTGGCCTGATAATGTGTTTTTTGAACACGAAACTGGTCAGCTAATGTCTCAATAGAACTTTGTGAGATCTGAACCATTTTTTCATTCCTACTTTTAACATGAATATTTTCTTACTTAAACTGACGATTACTGAAGAATGTTTTCTGTCTAGATTTTCTTGATTTTCTAATCCTAAGAAAATATTTATTTAATACAAATAAAATTTCAAGAAAATGATTTTCTTATATTATACATTTTTACAGTCTTGAAATAAAAATATTTTCTTGAATAGAGACTGATTTTTGCAGGAAAATCTATGTTCTTGATGCAAGGAACCATTTTTCTGCGTGTATAATTGTCGATTTTATCAACAATGCTACAAAGTAAAAAAAATATACAATTTCTTTGTTGTAATTAACAATAATAATCGTTTTAGCCTAGCTGAATTTAATCTGCTTCTTCTATCTTATAAAATTTGACCAGTTTTTAAAATACTCATTATAGATGTCAAATTACAGCGTATCTCAGGCAGATACAACCATGTAATAAAGAATAACACGATTTCATATCGGTTTATATCGTTCCAAAGTAATGGAATTTTGTCGCGGTATTTTTGCGTCGCGGTCGCGAAAGGAACGTTCCAGGAATGGAACGGTATTTCCCATCACTAGTATCTACTACAGAACTCCAATTTATCATCAACTCTCTTTTCAGGACCCCTGTTTTCCAATATAAGAGAAGGGGACATTCTATCAACAGAAGGAATTGATTGCTTTACACACATGTTCTTTCAGTAATAAAAAAGCATATTCTTGAAATGATGGACATACACATTGCCTTTTTTCGCAAGTAAGCTGGGAACTAAGCTACAGATTCCTTGTACCTACATTTTAGCAAATTGTATGTTGAGTCAATATATGTAATTTTAAACCATGCCCGCAATCAGACTTCATAATAAGAAAAACACATTGAAGAATCTCCTTTCATAAAGGCGCAATCTTCAGAGCCCAGCCTGTATATACGGGCATTTGTAACATCAACTCCAATGTTCACAAGATACTCTTTATAGATCAACTAATGAATCTAATGATGTCACTCAAGAAAACCTCTCTGAGGTAGGGATAGTATTTTATTTTTATACCTACATTTTAGAATTACAAGCTAAATATTTACATGTTCTACAAATTAAAACACCTTGACGTACAATTGTATATGCATAGGTATACTGGCTACTAATTTAATTATATATACATAGGTTATATATGGTAATCATGTCACAAAGATGTACAAATATGATATGAACAATTTACAACAACATTCGCTGTGCAACAGTTACTTTCCACATAAATAAAACTTGCCGATAACTAACGTAGGATCCTTTGCTTTGATCCGGTTTCCATCGGATTAGTTGCCGCGGTATTGAAACTGGTTAAAATGCGGTTAAAATTCGATCATATTTTTAAAAGACCATGATCAATTTGAATGGATATGTACATTATAACTAACGATAAATCCTAACATTGAAATCGAAATGTTTTGTTATTTTCCAGTGGTATGCGGTTTATTCTTGTTGAGCTTGGAATAAGATATTTATATCTACACTTACAACGATACGTGGAAGAGGTTTTAAGTCTAGTATAATTTATTCATTCTGCGAAAGATTTCTTTTTCGAAATGGTTCGAACTACGAAGAAGTTACCAGGAATCCGAAAAGACATGTACCTTTAGATTGTTGAAATATACTATTGACGATTGTAAGAATATTTAAAGGAAAGAATACATGAAATTAATATATAGCATGTCCATAAATTGAGTTTGTCGTATTATAAAAGGTTTTAATTCCTATATGTTTAACGCATTCCATTTCAGTTAAGATTATGTCTTATTATGTAATATTAATAATAATACATTTCTTGATTTCATAATCTTACTTCGAAATACAAAGCGAAAGTTACAGGAAGAAACAAAGAAAAAATCCAAAGGAAAGATTCAGCTGTGTAACCGTAGTTATCCTATGGTTTCAAGCCCAATCCTTAATTAAGAAGAAAGTATAAAAATGAAAAACATGCCTATATAACTTAACCCAAAATAGTCTAGCATTTAAAAATATACAGGGCATTTCGCTCAAAGTAACGTAGTTAGGAATATTCCAGCTGCATACTTTAGATAACGTGGAATACTGCAGAAAACCAACTATTAAATATTACGCCAACTAACATGTAACAAAACTTATTTCGAAAACGGTTAGGACTAGATATGGATATTATCAACATGAAGTCACCATCGATATTCAGGTGTTTCATTTACAAAAATACAACATCGATATATATATATACACTCTGTATATTTCAGAATTATTGTAGATTGTGGGGCTTGTAAATACCAACAATCTTTATATACATTGTGACCCACTTGAAATGGAAGCAGCCCTGTAGAACTCATGTTTTACACTAAAATGAAACCATTTCTTTTTAATACGTAGTGGGTCAGAAAGTCTAGTTCCACACAAAATTTCAGAAGTTCATTTAAATTTTCAAGTCACAAAAAATTGCAAAATTTTATTAGCGATTTTTTTATTAAAAATCTGGCTAGACCACTAAATTCAGAAGGTTCTAAAATAGTATTAACCGATATTTTATTCAAATATGTTTATCAATAAAAATGTTATGGGAGATTAATTTTCCAAACTTTAGAGTGCATTATTTCATAGATCCCCTTCTTACAACATCTACTGACCAAAGTCGATCAAAATTTATAAAAAAAAACAAGTAAAAAGAAAGCAAATGCAATTTCTTATTCAGATTTGCTTTAACAATTATTTAACTCATCTATCGACGAATTTAATGAACAATTATGCAGTAAGATTTATAAATTAATTTCGAAGTCATTGCATACTTTGGATTTTACCTAAATTACATATCAATACCCTGGTGCAATATGGTAACAACTCCGAATTTTTTGAATTTCTGTAAATTTGATTAAAATCTTTCAAAATATATTAAGTTACTGGTGCTGTAACATCTGAAAGTTTCAACCTTTTCACCTAGTACTACCTTAAAGTTTAGTGTAACAGTTTCGGTTTCTTTATATCTGTCATTTCTTTACTGTAACAACTCTAGTTGTTACGTTATTGCACTTTTCTAAAAGAAGCACTAGAGATTCAAGTATGTAAAACGTTTTTTTTTTAATGTTTTAGACATCAACAATCGAACGATATTTACTACAATGAACAAAAAAGATGAGGCAGGCTTTATTGGATCCGACAAAAGAGGAAAACATGGAAAGCAAAAGCGTATTGATGATCATCTTCTGCAAGATGTTAGGTCTCACATTGCTTCTTTTCCGAGAAAGAGTTCTCATTACTGTAGAGCACAAACAAATAAAAAAAATTTAGATGGTAGTTTATCTGTTGCAGCAACGTACAGATTGTATGTAGAAAGTGTAAGTCTCGGAGGTGAAACAATTTGTTAAGATGTCAATGTACGCCAAAATAGTCAACACAGAAACAAACATAGCATTTCATGTACCAACAAAAATCAATGTGGGCTTTGTGAGAATTCCACAAATGCAAGTGAGGAGGTGAAAAATATAAAGAACACCAAAGTAGAGAAGAAAAGAAAGCTGGTATTGAAAACGAAAATGTAACGGTTTATTGCTTCGATTTACAGGAAGTAGTTCCATGTCCCTCTGGAGACATTGGTACATTCTTTTATAAAAAAAAGACTAGCTAGTCTATAATTTCACCATTTTTATGTTTCCCAGAAACTAGGGTGCTGTTAGACATGGAACGAGTCATGTATCTATTCTGCATTCAACAGCACCAATTTGTAGAATCAATTAATTTTTCTGTCATTTAGATAATTCGAAACTGTAACAACTCCTAAATTTTAGAAAATTTGAAGAGCAATTTAATTTTTTGCTTTGCTACCTTTTTAAACAGAATAAAGCGAGATTATTTAAAAAACCAATGTAGTTAATAGGTATTACTTATTTCTTTAAAATTTGTAATTTGGTGGATGAATTTTTACATTCACTTTTGTAATTGTAGTGACATTTAAAAAAAATGGTTATTTGCAATTTTATGGCAATTAATAATAAGTTAATTTTTTTCTCTCGTAACTTTTTTATTAACAAACGTATTTCAATGAAATTTGGGTTAAAACCATTTCAAGAAGTTCTGAATTTAGTGGTTTAATTAGATTTTTAATACAAAAATTGCTAATAAAATTTTGCTATTTTCGAGCTCGATAAATAATCATAATGTGTCTTGAAAATTTAGATAAACTTCTGAAACTTTGTGTTAAAGTATAATTTATGGTTTCATTTTAATGTCAAATATAAGGTTTACAGGGGTACTTCCATTTCAAATGAGTCACGCTGTATATATTTTTTTAATATCAATAATAATGTACATGTGTGCAATTTTATATTTTCTACAAAATAATTGGCTAGAATTGTGAGAAGATACTAAGTTATCTGAAACGAAGCTAAAACTTCTTGTTCATATTAAAAAATCTCAATTCAGAACTACTGACATATAACATAATTTATAATAAATCATTGTGTGATATAATGACAAAAAATGTTCTTTTATGACTATATAGAATATAATAAATACATATGTTTATTTCAAAGAAACAATAATTTTTTCCATATTTTTATCTAATTTATGAAGCCCTTATTTCATGATTTATATGCAAATTACATTTTGTCAAAATTAAGTGAGAAGTGTAACCTATAAATTTAAATTTCACCTAATTATCCCGATATAGAACAATTTTTTTTAATTTGATTTCGTTCAGAGTTACAACCTTATCGTTTGTTTAAACCAATTAAATCACATCTCACCTGTAAACACGCAGCTCAACACAAACAGTAACTCCCAAACAAAGGAACAATCACGTCTCATTTTGTTTTCTTCTCGTAGTGTCTTACGCTAACTGATGATAAACCATAAAATTCACTCGGTACTCTCACTTGTTGCTTATGTACATACTTCTTTATAATAATATGGTATCTCGACGTGTAAGTGTCTTCTCGGCTTTGAAATAATCTTTAAACATATACATATAGCTGATGCATGTATGTGTTGTTAATTGGTCTATTTTCGTAATGAAACCTACAACAGTACAATAAAACTACTATCACGATCCCAACTGTTTACCAAAATAATAATTTTCTTGACGGGAATTCTTACCGAGTTGGATTTTTTGTATTAACTTGTACAAAACCTGTTTTGCATAAAATTTACATCGAAATGAAATCATAATAATACAAGCCAACTATTACGAGGTTACATAGACAGCGTAATATTGCAAATGTACAATTTTATTTTCAAATAGTATTAACAGATCTTGCTGTCGTTACTATTAATTAAACAACAGGTAACATCGTAAAACCTAATGGCTATACCTTATCGCTTATATAAACTATTGCACTAATTGTACAAACCTAGAATGTCATTATATTGTCACGTTAAAGTCGTCTGATTTGATTTTCTACAAAATTTTCTAATTGAAAATTAACACATCAAAAAAAAGTAAAATGTTAAATAAAGTTTTCGTAGAAAAATATCACAACTATATCTCTAGTTTATCTAATTAAAACCTATTCAACACATTATTGGTTAAAATAAATTATACAATGATACCGCTGCTATCGTAATTGATAAAACAAAATAATTCCTTGTAGATGGGAAATGCGATAATCCTCTATACACGACAGGTGTATCGAATTGGCTGTGTGTGTATTTAACACTTGCGTTACATTGGTTGTTGTTACATCCACATCCTCTTGTAACCTATTACTCGTCTTGTAATATCACTAAATTAAGATTTGTTAAATGAAAAGTCATGTGACAGAGATAAATGATCTAATTAAAATACATTGAATCAGTCTATACACGCTGTATTAGTTTGACCCGGTTCTATGTAACTTTTTGTTCAAAGATT
This sequence comes from Dynastes maya, assembly GCA_029619315.2. NCBI lineage: Eukaryota > Metazoa > Arthropoda > Insecta > Coleoptera > Scarabaeidae > Dynastes > Dynastes maya. The sequence continues at coordinate 39,253,214 of JAROYE020000006.1, read as the reverse complement.
ATCACTACGCTATAAGATTGGCACCCTGGATTTTAGATTTGTATACCGAAAAAAGTGTAGGAATACATCCAGCATATGAATAGTACGCAATAATCAGTAAGTTCATGAATTTTAAACAGTACGGTTTTTACTATTTATCTGTATGAGAATATTACCGTCATAAGGCGCAGGTATTACGCAACCAAAGAGCATATTCTTGAATTCCAGTGAAAAATGTAACATTTGAATCGTGAGCTATACAAAACCTATGAAGTAATATTTTCTAAATTACGTCAGTAATCGTCATGTTACTGGCGACATCTACACAAATAGTTTTATGAACTTCGTTTAAAATTAAAACATGTCGAAAAGGAAAAAATATGTTGAAGGCGTTAGTAGCACAACATGAACGGCATAAGCATCGCAAATGCAAGATATTACATTTAAATCCATCTACTGTTGATGTAACATCAAAGATACAGCGAAAGTGCAGTATTCCTAAATAAAGTAAAAATGATACGCAAAGGTCGAAAACAACCAGTATTGTAATCGTGGGCCAGTCAAGCCGAAATAAGAAAAAACTTTCAAGAAATCGCCATCGAAATCAATACTCCACGTTCGAAGGCCTGATTAGCAGTGCCCGGTTAAAACGCTGCGTTCTGCAAAACAGCTAGCTCACGAGACGATGCGATGCGAACATCCTTCGAGCAAGAACGACGGTCGGGATATTTCTGAAATATCGGACTTTCACGATACGCACGCCCTCGGTACCGTGCTTTGCAGCCAAAAAGGAAGATTAGGATGTCGGTGGATAATCTTTTTACGAAGGCCTATATATACCCAAGACCAATCTTGCACCGTGGTGCCACACGTTCCCTGGCCCTGACTCTTGTATTATAATCAGCTGATGAACATATGCAAACGTTTGAAACCGGAGATGAACTTCAAAAGCTGCAAATGTTGTGAAGTGGGTTTATAAATTTAAAGAACTGGGGGTTCGGAAGTGTCTTACACACTTTTACGGCTATTGTTGAAAACGAATTTTAATCAGTAAGGAAATTAAGAAAATTAAACTGAAATGTCAAAACTAACCTGATTTCTAAGACATGTCATATAAGCTTTATGTTTATGTGGATTCAACGGAACTGCATTTCTCAAACTCCAACCTTCCACTTTTACCTTGATTTTATACTAAATTTGAATAATTACCTTTGAATGGGAACACAGTAAATACATTGCCTCATGAAAGCTTGACAAGATGTATCGAATTATTGTGCGTCCTTCACTCCTTATTTCAATACTTCGACGGCGATTGTTTGTTGTCAAGAGCCAATTTCTGATAATCCTTTCAATTACAATTTTGAATGCTAAATTCCATAAATAAAGTACTTTTTTAAAGTACCATAATGGAATATGTAGTCGCAACTGATGATACTAAAACTCGCTACGTTCTAAAGAACGTTACGATTAATTTATAAAGTTTACGAATTATGCCGAAATACCCTGTTCTAATTGTGTTATCTAAAGATATTCCGTGATAAGATTCACCCATGGATTTTAATTTGTTCAAAAAAGTGGTTTAGGTACAATTTTCAGCATTATTGAATAGTACGCTAATAATCAGTAAGATTCACTTAAATTCATTAAACAGTATCGGTCTATTTACTTCTTTTATCTGTATGAGAAGTAACACCGTCATAAAAGTGCAGGTAGTAGAGACAACAACGAGCATATTTCTTGAAATTCCAGGAAAAATGTTATGAACAGTTATGAATCATGAAGCTATAACAAAACTATATGAAGTAATATTTTTAAATTGCGGTCAGTTATCGTTCCATGTTACTGGCGACAACATCTACCAACAAATAGTATTTATAACTTCGTTTAAAATTTAAAAACATGCCGAAAAGGAAAGAAATTAGTGTTGAAAGGGGTGCTCTGATAGTAGCACAACATGACCTAGGCATAAGCAATCGTCAAATTGCTAAAATATTACATTTAAATCCATCTACTGTTGATTGTAACATCAAAAAATACAGTGAAAGTGGCAGTTTCCTAAATAAAGTAAGAAATGATAGACCAAGGGCGACAACATCAACCCAGGTATTGTAATCGTGGTGTCCAGTAAGCGAAATAGAAGAAAAACAACTCCAGAAATCGCCGCAGAAATCAATACTGCACGTCCGAAGCCGATTAGCGTCTACACGGTTAAACGCCGTCTGCAAAAAGCTAGCCTTCACGGACGAATTGCGATGCGACATGCCTTCGAGCAAAGAAAGACGGTTCGGGTATTATTTCTAAATATCCCGAGGACTTTCGATACGGTCTGGTACCGTGCTTTGCAGCGGAAGATGAAGGGAATTGGTGTCGGTGATAATCTTTTTACGAAATGGCCATATATTAATACCACAAAGACCAATCCTGACCGTGGTGCCACACGGTTCCCTGTTGGCACCTGAACTCTTTATTCTATATATCAGCTGATGATACATATGCTATAACGTTTGAAAACAGGGAAATTGTTCAATAAAATGAAATGTTTGTGAATTGGTTAAATAATTAGATGAACTGGGGGTTCGGAAGTGTTCTTACACACTCTTTCGGTAATTTTAAACGAATTTTTACATCAGTAAATGGAAATTAAAGAAAATTAAAACTGAAAAATGTAAACTAACCTGGATTTCTAAGACGATGTCATATAAGCTTTATGTTTATGTGGGATTCACGGGGAACTGCCAATTCTCAAACTCCAACCTTCACTTTTACCTTGGATTTTTTACTATAATTTGAATATTACACACTTTGAAACTTGGAACACAGTCAAAGTACGAGTTGCCTCGATGAAAGCTTGACCAAATGTAATCAAATTAATTTGCGTCCCTTCACTCCATTATTTCAATCGCGACGGCGATTGTTTTGTCCAGAGCAAATTTTGATAATATCCTTTCAAATACAATTTGATGCTAAATTTCCAATAAATAAAGTTACTTATTTTAAAGTACCATAATGGAATATGTAGTAGCGCGACTGGATGATACTAAAACTCGCTGACGTTCTAGATAGAAACGTTACGATAGATATTTAATTTACGAAATTATGCTCGAAATACCCTTGAATTTACATTGTTGTTTATTGTAGAAAGATATTCCGTTGATTTTCAAGATTCCCAAAATGGAGAAATTGTACAGAAGAGTAGTTTCGTCCCCGTTACCCCACCTTTGTCATTGTCCGGACTTAATTAAATTATTTAATACCCCCACTCCAAAGATCGGAGGCTCGGGGAGGAATAGAGGCTTCTGAAAAAGAGCTAGTATCCGCCAGAAGGAATTTCATATTGACCAAGTGGTCATATTGAATACATTATACGTGCTCGAATGACAGCTGCGTTTGATGATGTAAATATACACCACTACAATACATTTCATCAAGAAACAGGGGACTGATGGTCAAACGACTGCAGGAGGCGTTAAATAACCGAGTGGAGCGGTTAACGAAATGATAACTCGTAGCGAATGGCAGCAAAAGTGTAGCAATTAGGTTCACGCGGAGAGCGATTAAAGTTGGGGTGGTGGAGATACCTTGGAGTTCCTCTATTCGACACATCAGAGATAGGTTTTTGCGTGCTAGAAATATCTCAATCTTTCTTCTCGCCAAAAATTCCCCGCTTGATCTAAAAACCAAAATGCTCATTTATAAATCCTGTCTAAGGCCCATCATATCATACGATGCGGTAGCATGGACGACAGCCGCGGCAAGTAACTTAGACAAATGCGAGATTCTACAAAACAAGATCCTTAGGATCATTGCAAACACTCATTGGTGTTCGCGAAGATCTTCAAATCATATTGTTAAAAGACCACCTCCACGAGTTGTCTAGGAGTACGTTGGAGAGTGCAGGGAATCCCTGATATTCTTTCAAAATAGTGGTATTTTCTCTGTAAACTAAGAACCATATTAGGAAGACAACAGTTAGAAATTCGGACAGGGAGAACTATCCTGTCTCAAACTGATGGGAGAGCTCAAGGATCCCTTGCCCAGCTCTAGAAGGAGGAGTAGATATTCGGGAGCTTTTGGACACCACCTCGTAAAATAGCAGCTAGAGGTGTGAAACGAAGAATAAAATCTAAAAATATATTAAAATCAGATCCAAAGATACATCAGGAACCGCAAAGTCAAGGGTCTTTGAGAAAGTGATTCACCCCATGCGCTGTGTGACGAGTATTGAAAAGGACATATGGCGGTATTAAAGAAGGAAATGGAGAAAAACTAATTGAGAAATAAAGGAGGAACACGTTAAATCGATCACTGTTCAAGGGATGAAAGGGAAAAGAGTGAGATGGTTAGGTCATGTCGCACACATGGACAAGGATGCTAAGAAAGATATTAAAAGCTGTATAAGACGTTAGAAGAAGAAGCGATTAACCAAACTTGCAGGGCTTGTACTGCTGGACTGTGTATAAAACAATAATATTTGCAATCATCTTATGTTTTTTCTAGATTTCACTACAAAATAATGAAGTAATCCTACTAATTTTAAAGAAATTCCATAACATCCAATCAAAAATTGAATTACAATACCAATGTCAAGCGATAGCATCATGTAGAAAGTAAATTACATTTTTAAAAACCTAATATTATAAAAATGAAAGACAACTGGTTGTTTTAGATTGATAATGTCAATATTTTAACAATTTACCGGTTTCTCAACACAATACCCAGTAAAACAATAAAATTCTAAAAACGTACCGTAGTGCAGTGACAATTTACTAAATTAAAACAATATTTGTTAATACCGAGTTACATAAATTAGCAATCTAAAAAAGCAGAAAATACTGACATACAATAAAACGTGGTTTGCGTATAAGGCAATTTGAAAGTGTGTGTTTTACATACGAGGGTTCCTTGAAGATGCCCACAGTCTCTGTTATCTCTCTAACCGCAATTCATAAATATGAATTTATGACTGGTTTAAAGTTTACAAAAATGGTTAAACATCAGTTGATGACATTGAACATTCCGGACGACCATCAGCGGGTGTTATACTAGAACATGTCGTTGGTGTCCAAAATGCAGTCCTTTCGAAGCAGAACGCTGGGATCGGTATTTGCACTTCCAAGGGACTACTTTGATGATGATGGAGGCGAATGAAGTCTTGGTATTCTTCAGTTTTATATATCGCTGCATTTCAAGAACTCTTGGGCACCACGTTATATTCTATTGCGTGTCTACAACTACCACTAGATAGAAGAATATGAAGCAATTAACACACTTCTGGATAAAATTAAGGCACCAATATAATAAATCCCAAAATTGTAATTCCTGTGTATATCTACGGAGAATAATAGTAGGCTTTGGACTTTTTTTGAAAATTTCACAAACAAACTATTTCTTTGACGATTTTGAAGTGACATTGTTAAGTTAAGATAAAGTTAAGCAATAGCTTGCTCATCAATTCTTGTGATAGAATTTGGTGAAAATCGAGTTTAATTATTGTTTTTTTTTTCAATTTAACGTATTTATCGTCGTTTGTATGTTGGGGATATTTAATTAGGATAGTTTGATGTTTGAAAATGATTCATCCGAGGAGTTTGAACATGAGGCAGTGCGAACAGTAACATTACAGGGTGAGGAATATATTCAGCATTATATTACCAATTTGTTGATTAGGCGCTATAATGAAGTGGGAACTTATTGCCGAAGGCCAGGATAAGGGCGTAAACGATGCATCAGTTCAAGAGATGAACGTTTTCTTAGGCAAACCTGCTTTAAGAACCAAGTCAGTCACCAGCTCGGTGTTAAGAAATAATCTCGAAATTACCCGTAATGTTTTGATTTCTGTTCGAACAGTTAGAAGAAGGTTAAAAGAAGCTGGACTAAATAGTAGAAGACCAACAACTGGAGACCGGAGAGAACAGACTTATCCGGTTGCATTTTGCCAGAGATGATAATAATTGTTATATAGATGTTTGGAACCGTGTTTTATTTTTTGATAGAGTGAGCCTAAAATCTCCTGATGGACGTGAACAAGTCCAGCAAAAACCCGGAGACCCGGCTCTGCAATGTTCTGAGGTGGAATTTGTTATAACGCTCGTACAGAGTTAGTTCCCATTTGACCGAGATCGATGAATGCAGGTATACATGATGTACTTGAACATGTAATGCCTTTTGGTCCTTTTGTGGGAGATGATTTTTTATTTATGCAAGAAAATGCCCGACCTCATGCAGGTAGAGACATACTGAATTATTTCAATGTTGTAACCAAAAAGTCGGCCATAAATCCAGTAAAACATCTATGAGGTATGCTTAAAAGAAACGCGTGGCGTCATATACTTGCACCCGCTACATCTCGAGAGAACTCGAAAATGCAGTTCTTACAGAATGGTGGAACACTCCGCAAGAAGCCATTCGAAATTTAATTACAAACGTTCCTAGGCATATAAATGCAGTAGTCAGAAGTATTTTGTATTACCATTTCATTGTTTTTCGCCTTTTTTTATTAAAAAAAAAATAAAATTCTAGCAATGCAATTTTTCATGTAATACATTTATAGTAATGTAATTTGTTATTTTTCATTTAGTTTCCATTAATTTATTTAACAAAAATTTTTTTTTTGTAATTCATTACACCGGTATAATTTGTCCTGGATTGTAATTACCGTAAAAGTATACAATATAAAGTAATGAAATCTTTAATTAGGTATTAAAATAATGATCGCTCTCACAGGGCATATTCTTTCTAATGCCTGTTTTACACGCCCCGATTTATTGGCCAATTAATTGAACAAGTTCTTGACCAAGAAATCGGTAGAAATATGTTATTTTACATTCTACAATAAATTGGACACGTTTTTAACGATCGTGAATACTCGTTTAGTTTTGTTAATAGTTGAGCGGGGGAATTATGAAATAGAAAAGTTTTATCTGCATATAAAAATAGATTGGCAATTTGTATTTGTTCAACATTTTTTTGTAGTATTGGTATAGGCACGGCTATAGGTTTGGTTACTTCAGTTTCGGTTAGTTAACTCAAATTATTCATTACATCAATCCCCATAAATTTTCGAAATTTAACTTCACTTTACTTTTAAAACACTAAAACAAAATTCGTAGTTATTTCTTTGTTACTGGGTTGGTATTAAAACAGCAAAGTTGCCGTTTTACACGGTACGATAAAATCGAAGATCAACTTGTTCAATTAATTGACCAATAAATCGCGGCATGTAAAGCAGGCTTAATAGCAGTAGTGGAATCATTCTGTATTTTCCCTTTATACGTATGAAACAATTGATGGCACTTAAAGGAAAGGTAAAGCAAGCAGAATAATAAGGAAATTAAAGAAACAGTCCTCAAAGTGTTCACTGCTTACAAGCTCGCAATTATAAAAAAATTGAGGGATGACTACATAGATTTTCTGTGTTCAATAAATAAATAATAAAATTCAATTTAAAGAAATTAATATTGTAATTCAAAATTTCAATAGCAGTGTCAATTAGACGAAAAGTTCCAAATTATACAGAGATATGTGTACAGCGTATTCAGCGAGGAATGGGACCGGGAACGAATACAGATTTTATTGTGGAAGATTTTATGGAACTTTATTCACAAATTTCAAATTTCCAACTCATCAAACAACGGAATAGTCAATCGCTATATATTTGTTCCTTCATTACATCGCAATGTATAGAACACGTCAAATAATTAGTAAAAGTTTACATATAAAAATTAACTTGTCACATAAACAGTTTAAAATTTTATGTTAAAAAAGTCATTAATGGTATATATGGAATTTTCTGTTAGTAGACGGCGAAGATCTGTTTTAAACTTGTGGATGTTTAGTGTTTTTATGGATACTGGTAAGTGGTTATATACTTTCACAATTTGATGTGTGACACTTTTTGAAACTAAAGCTTTAGTCGTTTGCGGCAACAGTATATTGGAATTTGTATAACCGCGTGTAGTATACCCATTATTAATCTGTTGGTCTTTTAAAAGTTCATAGTTTTCTTTGGCGAAACAAGCACACTCGTACACGAACAGTCCGGGCAAGGTAAGTATATTGTGTCTTTTGAAGCTGTCTCTACAGGATTCACCCCTTTTCAGATGGTAGATACTTCGTATGCACGATTTCTGTAATAAAAAATTCGAGCAGCGTCGACGGAGTTTCCCCAAAAAACAACGCCGTAACGAACCCTGGAATGCACGTACGCGTAATAGGCAGACAAACTGGCTTGCGACGTTACGTACTGTGATATCATTCGTAACGATAATTAAAAGTGGAGATCTTAGAAGCCAGACGAGACCGTGAGATTTCCAGTTGAGTTGGGAATCCATCTGTAGCCCAGGAGGGGGGCTTCCTCGTCAGTGGTAAGTATGCTGTTGTTATATAAAAAATCGCAGAGGAGGGTTTTAAAGTAGTGAAGTGCATAAAGGGATGTCTTAAGTATGTTAGTTGTAAGCTATTTTGACTGAACCAGTTTCAAAAGCGGCCAGTGTCCTACAATTCGTTCTCCAGTTCCACCCTATTGTTGTTTTTGATTATAACAGATTTTCATCCGCATATAATACTGTGTTGGGGCTGACCAGGTGTAGCAGTTTCATTAATGTAATAGTAGGAACAGGAGCGGGCCGAGTATCGAGCCTTGAGCTTGCCTCGCTCGGTCTTCTGCCAGTTGGAATAATAGGTTTTCCCGTATTATCTCCGAAGAAACCCTCTGTTGGCGATCAGACAGATAAGACTGAATTAGTTTTCAGGCCATTTCCCGCGTATACCCATTGAATCAAGCTTCTGGTAGAGCTTCCGATGGTTAAACGCTATCAAAGCCTTAGTTAGGTCCATGAATACTCCAACAGTAATATTCATTTTTGTTTATTCCCTCCAAAATATCCTTTTTTGTCTGATAAATTGCTCTCGTGGGGGAAACCTTTACCCTTAACAAAAACCATTCGCATTATATTGAGGACTTTATTTTTTTCTATAAAGGCATATAGTCTTTTGTAAATGAACTTTCTCAAAAATTTTGGAAATGTTAGACAATAAAGATATTGGTCTATAGTTTCCCATATCATTTTTGCTGCCTTTCTTTGTAATCAGCGGGGACAGTTGATCGCTTCAATATATCAGGGAATACGCTTGTCTCTATAGTTTTATTAATAAGTTTGCTAGAGGTATGGCAAGATCAGCAGCGCAATACTTTAAACAGTTTGGGGTTGGTATATTGTCTGTCCTACGGAATCTGTGTTTTTCAGTTTCAGAATTATTTTGTATATTTCGTAAGGTGACGTTTGGATGTAAAACACATTTTGATCAATGTATTTGATCATTTTCATATTGACTTCGATATCATTGTCCGAGTTTTCGCACATTTTTATTACCCAGTTGTTAACAGTGAGAGACAATCGGTGTTATTCGCCATTGAAAAAACTTTTTTAATCTCATCTACGCAAATTTATTCCTGCTACCCTTATTGGTAACCTTTTTAACTACTTTTCCAAGTGGTTGCCGTTTTGTTACTAGCCGTTTCTATAAAGTTTGAATGTAGTTTTTTTTTTTGTTTTCTGTATTTCATTCTTTAATTTCTTGAGTATTTTTATATGTTTCGTAGCCCTATTTTAGTGTTTTAGTGCTTTCTTCATACAGAATACGCTTTTGTTTGCATTTATGTATTATTTCCGGGCGTCATCCCAGTGTTTTGAAGTTTAGAAGCCCGTTGTCCGTTTGCGCCTTCACAGGAAAAGTTTAGACCTTGCATGGTTTCATTGAACAGCTATAGTCGAGTTTCATGTTTTGCCAGTCGACACTCAGCAGCTTTTCCCTTGAACTCAGACCATACTTTTTTTCTGAAATATTCTCCTCTCTGACTGCCCACACTCTGGTTCGTATGAGCCCCCCGATAAGAGAACATAAGCCTCTGCGCGAGGTGGTCTGAAAGTGCAGAATAAAATTACATCATTCATTAATTTGGCGATGCTTGTGAATATGTTGTCAATGCAAGTGGATGAGTTTTGTACGACTCTAGTTGCCACAAATATGGTTTGTTGCAAATTAAAGCTTTGTAGAATGTCTAGCATTCATTTTGTGTTTGCATTGTTGGTCTCGGTGAAGTTTATATTAAAATCTCAGTAGGTAGGCTACAGGGGTACGGGACCACTTTTCGGTCACTGCGCATGCGCGAGCGCGGATTTATTCGCGCTTTTGATCCGCGGATTTATTCGCGCTTAATCCGCGGCTAATTTCACCGACATCCGCGGATAATTTCGCGGAATTTTAGGCAATTTCGTGGAATTGATTTGATTAGCGGCTCACGCTTTAATTAGCGAGTAATCTCGCGGAATTTTTTTTAAATTTAACCCGCCCAATCTCGCGGATTTTTTTTAATTAACACCCAATCTCGCGCACTTTCAAGAAAACACCCGCGTCCCATAACTTAAATGCATCCGCGGTTCGCGGTTTGATTTCGCGGAATTTTATTTAATTAACGCCTAACCCTCGCGGAATTTTATTTAATTAACGCCCAATCCGCGGAATTTTTTTTAAATTTAACGCCCAATCTCGCGCACTTTCAAGGCCATTCGCGTCCCATAACTTCATGCTTTCCGCGGTTCGGGGATGATTTCGGGGGAATTTATTTAATTACGCGTAACCTCGCGGTTTTTATTTAATTAACGCCTAATCTCGCGGAATTTTATTAATTAACGCCCAATCTCGCGCACTTTCAAGGCCCATTCGCGCCCATAACTTCATGCATCCGCGGTTAATTTCGCGGGTATTTAAAGGGCCACGCCTTTAATCCGCGAGCAATTTCCTGGAATCTAAGTTGATTAGCGCCACGCCTTTAATCCGCGGGCAATTTCCTGGAATCGAAGTTTGATTAGCGTTCGCGCCCTTTACCCCGGGGGTTTAATTTTCGAGAAATCGAGTTTTGGTTAGCGGCTCGCTTTTTTAAATCCGCGGCTTATTTCAAGGTCGCGATTTTATTCCGCGAGTAATTTCCCCGCTTTATTAGGAGCCAATTTTTAAGTTTGCGCTTTTTATCCGCGGTAAAAGATGGCAGTCGCGGAAAGATGGCGTCGGGGACTACGCTAATTATGGGTATCGTTTCGGGGCTATTTCAAGGTCGCGCTTTTATTCCGCGGGTAATTTCGGGGAATCGAAGCAATGTATATAGATTGATTGGCAGTCGGGGTCGCGGAATCAAAGCAAAGGTATTATGGATTGATTAGGGGCTTAATTTCCACGGTCATTCGCGGAATCGATGCCAATGAACTTTGCTCGCGGATTTATATTGTGCTTAATGAGTAATTCCAGGAAATTTTTTTAACATGCACGAACCTGAGTCTCTCTCATTTCGAATAGACGTAAATAGAACACAGGTAGAAAGTACCCTTTAGTGATTCTCGGAATTTTTAACACGTCCTATCAAGATAATGCAATATTGTGAAATATTACCATTAAAACTTTATTAGACGTAAATAGAATTTACGTCACAGCTCGCGGATTTATATTGTGCTTAATGAGTAATTCCAGGAATTTTTAACACGTACCAACCTGAGTCTCTTCCATTTCGAATAGACGTAAATAGAACACAGGTAGAAAGTACCCTTTAGTGATTCTCGGAATTTTTAACACGTCCTATCATGATTAATGCAATATTGTGAAATATTACCTTTAAAAAAAAACTTTATTAGACGTAAATAGAATTTACGTCACCACAACAGGTAGAAGTACCCTTTAGCGATTCTCGGAATTTTTTTGGGCTGGTGGAGGAATTGGCGCAATCCGGCCACTTGAAAGTCATTCCCAAAACCAATACCGAGCAGTATGTAGCTATGGTGCAGACCACGGACGACAGCGACATTAAATTTAAATTTATCGACTCGTTCCGGTTTATGGCGTCTTCGTTAGAGAAGCGGGTTCTAATTTGGAAGGTACCCCGTGCTCGAGAGCCAGTTGAGGACGCCGCCCTGCTGAAGAGAAAGGCGTATTACCCTATAGCTACATGTCTTGTTGGGAAAGGCTCAGCGAGGGACAGCTGCCACCGATACAGGCGTTCAAACAACGATCTGTCCAATACTCCCATTAGCATGCGCGATTACGAGCATGCGCAGAGCGTCTGGGGGAATTCAAATGCCAGACCTTAGGGAGTATTCGGATCTATATATGAAGACTGACCGTTTTACTGCTCGCGGACGTCTTCGAGAACTTCCGGGAAAGCTGCATCAAGAATTATGGGCTTGATACAGCCCATTATTACACCGCACCCGGACTTTCGTGGGACGCCATGTTGAAGCACACAAGCGTGGAATTAGCCCACTCTCCAGGACGTGGACACCTTGATGTTCTTGGAGAAAGGTATTCGAGGGGGCATGACGCAATGCTTTTCAAGGGTATAATGCGTAATATTGGTTGTTTTTAAAATGTCTAATCATATTTTTTTGTTTACAGGTACCCCCAAACCCAAACAACAAGTACTGCCGGATTTACGATCCCGCGTTGCCCAGCACGTACCTGATGTATTACGAAAATCAATGCCATTGTACAAGCTGGGCGATGTCGCCGTCTCTGCCGACTGGAGGGCCTCGAATGGGTTGGGGGACGCGGGAAATTTGAATTTCCCCGTTCCCAACGACACCCCGGAAGGATATATTCTGGAGGTCGATCTAGAATATCCACGCACATTCGCGATCGACCAAAGGGGACCTTTTCCGATGGGGGCCTACCAAGCAGAGATCGCCGGGGGTCTGCGTATAAAAAAGATGCTGCCACCCTGTACAGTAAGGAGAAATACGTTGTCCACTACCGCAACCTCAAGCAGTATCTAGCGGGGCGGATACGAGTGACCAAGATACATAGAGCCTTAAGATTTAAGCAATCGCCAAGGCTCAAACCATATATCGACCTGAACACAGCGCTGCGACAGGGTGCGAGAAATGAGTTTGAAAAGAATCTCTTCAAACTCATGAACAATGCAGTGTTCGGGAAGACTATGGGAAAAGTGAGGTTGCGGGGAGGGACATCAAGATCGTGGACAAGTGGGACGGACGATACGGAGCAGAGGCGTTTTAATCAGTCGTCCAAATTTTAAGTGTTCCACAATATTTAATGACAATTGAAGATGTATAGTTGCGTTTCATCCATTGATGCTCATTTCTTTAGGGGTAAAGTCAGGAGCATTAAATCCCTGCGTATTGATTACCGGGGATGGGCCCCGAATCGTAACGGTATTTATTTTTCTCTGTGTTCAGGCAATAAAACTAAGCTTAGAACCTTTCCAATTCTTAATTCTGTTTGCAAATCTTCTTTTATCGGTCGCCATAGCTACCCACTGCGACCTTCGATCTTCGTTCGGTATTGTATAATCGTGACTCTCTCATCAAATTCACCGACCTTTTTCTTTAAATGATTTTCTTGACAATTCCCCTACTCGATAATATTAGCGTGAAGAATGAGGCGATAAGCTACTGTACCGCTCTTTAAATTCCTCCTAACACTCCACTTCCAATTTTATGTCGACGGTTGAGGGTTTGAGCGATTAATTTTGTTAATTATTTGAATTTAGATCAGGAGAGGATTTACTAAGAAAAAATCAATATTACTTAAAAGTGTCTATCGGCACACGTATAAACACCTCAAATATATTCGGAAATTTCACTATGAAGAAAGAGAATGAAGCCGAAGTAAAATGCAAGGTGCAATTTTGTACCCTTTACAGCGGTAAACCCCGGTTTACAATTGTAAAGCTGAAAGAACTTTTTCGATGCTGGAAAAGCATACTAGCTTCAAAGAAGCCGTTTTTTCTGCAGAAAAATATAAAAAGCCTCTTGTGGTTAATGGCTAAACCATTTTTCTTATTTCCCACTTGACACGTACCGTACGAGCGAGCGTACTATGATCACCCCAAATTTTACCGTTTTAAAATTTAGAGATACAATGTTGAAGAGAGTGCAAATGTTTTGTCCGTTCACCGAGGGGATGGAATCTCTTACGCCTGCGCAAGAGCTGGAATTCCGCCCCCAAATTTTACACTGCCACATATGCAGGCGACCCTTTGACGTTCGTGACGTCAGATTCGCGACCATGATCACCTTACTGGCCAGTATCGCGATACGAAAACATGAGGATTGTAAAAATTAATTACCAGGATAGGGCCCCGTGACTCCCCGTCGTTTTCATAATTTAAGTGAGTAGGACTTCATTTTTAAAATCAAAATCTCGCTAAAGATTTTGAACGCCGCGTCGATTTGCTCAAAATAAATAAAGAGCGACACATCCCTTTACTAAAATATAGACGATAACCTAATAAAATTCAGATTTATTGATTCCTTTTGATTTTTGGCATCCTCTCTAGAAAACTAACATCATACCTGACCTATTTTCAAATTGAATAAAATACGTTAGTATAATTTATAATGGTTTTTTATTTTATTTTTGTCTTTCACAGGATTACCAACCTCTACATATTTGACTAATTTTAATTACTACCCTTGTCAACACAAGAAAATTACGTTTTCTTACTTTATTAGATATTATTATCCGATCAAATGTTGCAATACCTAATTCATTCGCATAATTATGACATACATATTTCCACATTTCTTGCTCTTTCAAATGGGTGATTTTCATGATAACGTAAAGATTTTGCTACTAGCTTCAAAAAAAAGCCGTTTTTAACTGCAGAAATATAAAAAGGGCCTCTTGTGGAATGGCTAAACCTTTTTTTCTTTTTTCCCCCTTGACACGTACCGTACGAGCGAGCGTACTATGATCACCTAATTTTAACCCGTTAAAATTTAGAGATTTCAATGTTGAGAAGTGCAATGTATGTCCGTTCACCGAGGCGATGGAATCTCTTACGCCCGCGCAAGAGCTGGAATTCCGCTCCATTTACAACTGCCACATATGCAGACGACCCTTTGACGTTCGTGACGTCAGAGTTCGCGACCATGATCACCTTTTCTGGCTAGTATCGCGATTACGACACATGAGGATTGTAATATTAATTACCAGGATAGTCACGTGAAATCCATCGTTTTCATAATTTAAGTGGGGAGGACTCTCATTTTATCATCAAAAACTCGCTAAAGATTTCGAACGCCGCGTCGATTTGCTTCATATAAATAAAAAGCGACACATCTCCTCTACTAGAAAAATAGACGATAACCTAAAAAATTCAGATTTATTGATCCTTTAGATTTTGGCATCCTCTCTAGAAAAACTAACACCATAACCTGACCATATTTTCAAATTGAATAAAATACAGGTTTTTCGTATAGTTATAATGGTTTTTATTTATTTTTTTCTTTCACAGGATTACCAACCTCTAATATTTGACTAATTTTTTAAATTTCTAGCATTGTCAACACAAGAAAATTACGTTTCTTACTTTTTAATATTTTTTACCGATCAAAAGTTTTCAATACCTAATTCATTCGCATAATTTGACATACATATTTTTCCCCATTTCTTGCTCTTAAATGGGTGATTTGCATGATAACGTAAAGATTTTGCTATGAGCCACTTTAACTCTTTAAATGCATTTGTATGTTAGAGGCTAAAAAATCCTTTCATCAGTTCATTTTATACAAGAGCCAACTGCCTTTCCAACCCCCCCAACGACTCAATATCAGTTGGAAAACGTTTAGTCAGCCAGCAGCTTTAAAGACGAAGGCTGGCCGTTCAAAGATGTGAGAAGCCGTTGCATAACAACGGATCAGATATATATATACAGGCAGGTATAACAGGTGGAAGAATCGACTTTAATTGCTTCACCAGGCTTGGTGAATAAAATCTTACATATTTTAAATAATGGTTTTATTTACAACCCAGATTTTGCATAAAAATAATGTCACTGTTTTCGAACGCCCTGTATACACATTGCGCAATTCGGAAAGTGTGCACACGCGTTGCGAATTGCAACAGTGTATGGTACAGTCCGGGACCCCTGCCAACCCTACCCTCGTCTATCGCTGTATCAAAATGTTTTACTAGCCGTACTGCAATGTTGCCGGAATACACTTTATTGTATAGCTCCTATCTACATTTCCAAATGCAACATTCTGTGTGGTTAACATTTATGTTCGGGCCCTAACAGGGATTATCAGCAGACGGGCTGCAAAATTCTATTACTAGAATAAAGCAGGTCTCCTAAATAAAAGCTAAAAAAAAGGGAAATTCCTATAGATAAGTATGCTTGTAGTAAATACCTTTATCAGTTCATTTTATACAAGGAGTAACTGCCTTGCCAACCCCCAACGACTCAATATCAGTGGAATCGTTTAGTCAGCCAGCAGCTTTATGACGGGCGGCTGGCGTTCAAAGATGTTGAAGCCGCTGCATAACAACGGATACAGATATCTCGGGCAGTATAACAGGTGAAGAATCGACTTTAACTGCTTCACCCGCTTGGTACTATAATGCTATGAGGGAAACAGATGGAGAATAGTTGTTTAATACTTATGAGGAGGAGGACAGATGGAGAATAGTTGTTAAAAACTTTTGAGGAGACAGATGAAGAAAAGTTGTTAAATACTTATATGCATGCTACTTGTCTATGGCAGTATTTAATGTTACATCTAATTTTAATTCAGAGAATATGCCACGGGACCTATGACATCATAGAAGGCGATATTTGAAATTAAATTTGTTTTATAGCAAATTTCGTTTATATTACAATATGAATGACTCAGCGATATAAACTAAGATCCACTACTACCTTTTCAGGCGTGCAGAAAGGACACTCGAGAATGTTTATACGCATAGCGCTAGTCAAACGGGTCCGCAGAGGGTATGGCGCGAGTTCAAAAACTCGAAAGAGTTTTTCGGACTTGCAAAATCCTTCAGCTCCCTTCGGGCGATAAGCGGTTTCGCTTACCCCACTTCACCGACAATCTTACCCTAGCGCCATTATAAGTTACCTCTATCATTCCAGCTGTTACAGAACTATCGAAGATATTCATTTTTGTGTAAGAATAAGTGTCTTGTTAACCAATAAACGATCAGTTGAAATCGTTTAAACTGAATAGCTGTCAAAAGCTGTTTAAGCTGTTCAAAAGCTGTTTAGAAGCTTTTTTAAGCTGTTAGATGGGTGTTCAAGGGCTGTTTAGAAGCTGTTTAAGCTGTTCAAGAGCTGTTCAAGGGCTGTTCAGAAGCTGTTTAGGTTGTTCAAGAGCTGTTCAGAAGCTGTTGAAGCTGTTTAAGTTGTTTAGATGCTGTTCAAGGGCTGTTTAGAAGCTGTTTAAGCTGTTCAAGAGCTGTTCAAGGGCTGTTCAGAAGCTGTTTAGGTTGTTCAAGAGCTGTTCAGAAGCTGTTGAAGCTGTTTTAAAAACTTTTAAAACGATACGTTACAGGTGTGATACGTTCCGGGTGTGATACGTTCGAGTGTGATACGTTCCGGGTGTAATACATCGTATGAAGCTGTTGTTTGTGGAGGTGACTCATGTTTTCAAATGTGTTTGGGGGTCGGATAGGTAGTAGTAGGTAGGGGGGTCAATTAAGCGTGGGTTTGTAAATAGATAATGAAGATCCCGCGCTCAATTGACCCCCCTACCTACTACTACCTATCCGACCCCAAAAAACATTGAAACATGAGTCACCTCCACAAACAACAGCTTCCATACGATGTATTACACCCGGAACGTATCACACTCGGAACGTATCACACCCGGAACGTTCACACCTGTAACGTATCGTTTTAAAAGCTTAAACAGCTTCAACAGCTTCTGAACAGCTCTTGAACAACCTAAACAGCTTTCTGAAGCCCCTTGAACAGCTCTTGAACAGCTTAAACAGCTTCTAAACAGCCCTTGAACAGCATCTAAACAACTTAAACAGCTTCAACAGCTTCTGAACAGCTCTTGAACAACCTAAACAGCTTACTTTATTAGATATTATTATCCGATCAAATGTTGCAATACCTAATTCATTCGCATAATTATGACATACATATTTCCACATTTCTTGCTCTTACAAACGGCTTCTTTTGAAGCTAGTAGCAAAATCTTTACGTTATCATGCAAATCACCCATTTGTAAGAGCAAGAAATGTGGAAAAATTGTAGTCAAAAATTATGGAAAAAATTAGGTTTCCCAAAAAATTTTATCGGATAAAATATCAAATAAAGTAAGCTTTTTTTGGGTTTGTTAAAAAAGCTGTTCAGAACGGGTTTGGAAAACGGGTTAATTGTTTAGTTTGCTTTTTTAAAGGGCGGTTTAAAAAAAGCTGTTTAAGCTTTTTTCAAAAAGCTTTTAAAGGGGCTTTTTAAAAGCTGTTTGGGTTTGTTCAAAAAGCTTTTCGGGGAAAGGGGTTGAAGCTGTTTAAGTTTAAAAAAACGAACGTTAAGGGTGATACGTTCGGGGTGATACGTTCCGGTGTGTTTACTTTTGGGGTGTAAAAACATAGTATGGAAGCTTTTGTTTGTGGAGGGGGAAATCATGTTTAAAAAAGGGTTTGGGGGTCGGATAGGTAGTAGTAGGTGGGGGGTAAAATTGACGGGGGATCTTATTATTATTTACAAACCCCACGTTTAATTTGACCCCCCCTACCTATTTACAAAACCTTTTCCGCCCCCAAAACCCACATTTGAAAAAAAGGGAGTAACCTCCCCCCAAAACAACAGCTTCCATAGGGATGTATTCCCCCGGAAGTACACATCGGAAACGTTTTCACCCCCGGAACAATCACCCCGGGAAAAATTTATCTTTTAAAAGCTTAAAAAAAGGCTTCAACGGGTTTTCTGAAAAAAGCTTTTGAACAACCTAAACGGGCTTCTAAAACAGCCCTTGAACCGGCTCTTTAAAACGGGTTTAAAAGCTTCTAAAAAAACCCCTTAAAAGGCATCAAAAACAATTTAAACAGCTTCAACAGCTTCTGAAAAAAGTTTCTTGAACAACCAAAAAACAGCTTTTTAAACCCACCCCCTTTTTGGAAACAGCTTTAAAAACAGTTTAAAAAAACAGTTCTAAAAAAAGGCCCTTGAACAGCTTTCTAAACACCAAAAAACGGGCTTCTAAACAGCTTTTAAACAGCTTAAACACCCTTTTAAAACAGTTTATTTCAGTTTAAAACGTTTTAACTGATCGTTTTTTGGGTTTAAAACAAAACCCCTTATTTTTAAAACAGGGAAAATAAATATTTTCATAGCCAAAAAACAGCGGGAATGTAGAGGTTAACTTATAAGGGCCCGCAGGGGGTAAGATGTGGGTTTTTAAAGGGTGGGGAAGGGCAAAAAAGGGCTTATCTTTCAAAGGGGAGCTGAAGGAAATGGGAAGCCCGGGAAAAACTTTTTCCGAGAAAAAAAAACTCGGGGCCTCCCCTCTCCCGGACCCTTTTGGGGACTACCTATGCGTTTTAAACATTTCGAGTGCCCTTTTCTGCACGCCAAAAAAAGGTTTAAGTAGTGGATCTTAAGTATCGTGGGGGTCATTCAAAATTGAAATTTTTAAAAAACTTTTATTTGCTATAAAAAAAATTTTAAATTTTAAAAAAATCGCCTTTTTATGTTGTAATAGGCCCCGTGGCAATTCTCTGAATTAAAATTAGATGTAAAAAAATTAAATTTTCTGCCATTAGAAAAGTACCCTGCATATAAGTATTTTAAAAACTTTTCTTCATCTGTCCCTCTAATTTATTAAAAAAACTATTTTTCCATCTTTTCCTTCCCCCTAAAAAGTTTTAAAAAAACTATTCCCATCGTTTCCATAAATAAGCATTATAGTCCCAAAGGCCGGGTTTGAAGCATTTAAAAGGGTCGTTTTTCCCAACCTTTTTAACCCTGCCGAAAAATCGTACCCGTTGTTTTTGCGGGCGGTTTTAAAATTTTGAAGGGCCCGGCCGTCGTCATAAAAGTTTTGGTTTTGGCTGACAAAAACGTTTTCCAACTAAATTTGAGTCTTTGGTTGGTTTGGAAAGGCAGTTACTTTTGTAAAAATAAAATGAAAAGGGGTTTTTATTTACAAGCATACTTATCTATAGGAACTTTTTTTTTTTAGCTTTATTTGGGGAAAGCCCGTTTTTTATTTTAGTAAAAAAATTTGCAGCCTCGATCTGTTGAAAAATGCGGGGTTAGGGAAACGAAACAAAAAGTTAAACCAACACGGGAAGTTGCTTTTGGGAAAAAATTAAGATAGGAGCATCCCAATAAAGTGTTTTTTCCGGAAAACAGTGCAGGAAACGGTGGGAAAACATTTTGATACACGCCCCCCCCCCCCCCCCGAGGGGTTGGGGGTTGGAAAGGGGCCCCCGACTGATAATCACTTTTGAAATTTTGCAACGCGGGTGCCCCCATTTTTCCGAAGGCGAAAGGGTGTATAAAGGGCCCTTCAAAAACAGTTACATTTTATTTTTATGAAAAAATCAAAGGTTGTAAAAAAAAACCTTTAAATTTAAAAAAATTTAAGATTTTTTAAACAAGCCGGTAAAACCCCCAATTTAAAAGGTCGATTCTTCCCCCGGTTTACCTGGCCTGATATTTTATATCTTTATCCTTTTGTTATGAAAAAGGGCTTCCTCACATTTTTGAAGGGCCGGGGCCGTTTCAAAAAGGGGCTCCCGGCGGGACAAAAAATTCCCAAAACGGATTTTGGGAGTCGTTGGTGGGTTGGAAAGGGGCAGTTGCTCTTTTTTAAAAATGAACGGATGAAAAGGAAATTTTATGGGCCAAACATACAAAAGGGCTTTTAAAGGGGATTTAAAAAGGGCTACATAGCAAAACTTATTTATCTTTGAAAAACCCACCCTTTTGGTAAGAGAAAGGGAAATGTGGAAATATGAAATGTTAAAATTTATGCAAAATAAATTTAGGTATTGCAACATTTAAATCGGAAATTTAATATCAAAAAAAGTAAGAAACGTAATTTTTTTTGGGGTTTGCACAAATTGCAGAATTTAAAAAAAAATTAGTAAAATAGGGTAGAGGGGGTAACCCTGTAAAAGGGAAAAAAATAAAAAAAAAAACCAAATTAAAAAACATCCCTTTAAACGTATTTTTTTTAAATTTTAAAAAATATGGTCAGGTAGGGGTTTTAAGGTTTTTTAGAGAGGATGAAAAAAAATCAAAAGGGGAAATCAATAAATCTAAAAATTTTTGGGGTTATAGTCATTTTCTAGTAGGGGAGATGGCCCGCTTTTTATTTATAAAAGCAAACCCGACGCGGCGTTCGAATCTTAGCGAGGTTTTTGATGAAAAATGAGAGCCCTACCATTTTAAATTTAAAAAAGGGACGGGGAGAAACGGGGATATCCTGGTAAATTAATTTTTAAAATTTCCTCAAAGGTGTCGTACCCGCGATACTAGCCAGAAAGGTGATCAGGGTTTCGCGAATTTTGAGGGCCAGGGAACGTAAAAGGGTTTCGTCTGCTATGTGGCAGGTAAAATGGAGGGGGAACCCCCAAAGCTTTGCGCAGGCTTTAAGAGATCCTTTCGCCTCCGGTGAACGGAACTTTTGCACTCTCTAAAACTTTTTTCAAAAAATTTTAAACAGGTAAAATTAGGGACCCTAGTCCCTTTCGCTCTTTACGGTACGGTCAAGGGGAAAAAAGGAAAAAAGGGTTTTTGGGCCCATTACCAAAAAGGGGCTTTTTATATTTTCTGCATTTTAAAAACGGTTTTTTTGAAAGCTAGGTAGAAAAAATCTTTACTTATCATGAAATCCCCCATTTGTAAGAGCAAGAAATGGGGGAAAAATTATTTTAATGCCCAAAATTATGCGAATAAATTTTGGGTATTGAAAAAATTTGTTTCGGATAAAAATATCTAAAAAAGGTAAAAAAAACCGTATTTTCTTTTTTTGACAACCCTAGTAAAAAAAATTGGGGCCAAATAGTAGGGGTTTGGAAAATTCCTGGGAAAGAAAAAAAAATTAAAAAAAAAAAACCCATTATAATTATAGGGTAAGTTTTATTCAATTTGAAAATAGGGGTCAGGTATGGTGTTAGTTTTTAGAAAAGGATGCCAAAAATCAAAAGGGAAATTTAAAAAAATCAAATTTTTATTGGGTTTTGTCTATATTTAGTAAAGGAGATGTGTCGTTTCTTTTTTTAATGAACCCAAATGGGGGACGGGGGCGTTCAAAAATTTTTTAGCGAGTTTTTTGATTTTAAAAAATGGGGGAGCCCACTCATTTTAAAATTATAAAAAAACAACTGGATTTCCGTGATATCCTGGAAATTTAAAATATTAAACCCATGTGTTTTTTATCGCGAACGGGCCCCCGGGTAAGGTGATCAGGGTCCCCAAAAATTTTAAAACGTCACAAAAAGGGAAAAAAGGGTTTGGGCCTGCATATTTTGGCAGTGTGAAAATGGAGGGGGGAATTTTTCCAGCTTTTTGCGCAGGCGTAAGAGTTTCCTTTCCCCTCGGGAAAAGGACATACATGACTCTCCCCAAAAATTTTTAATCTCAAATTTAAAAAAAAAAGGAAAATTTGGGGGGATATAGTCGCTCGCTTTTAGGGGCCCTTGTCAAGGGGGAAAATAAAGAAAAATGGTTTACCCTTTTCCAAAAAGGGGGCCTTTTTTATTTTTCTGCGGGAAAAAAAGGCTTTTTTGAAGTTTAGTAGCTTTTCCAGCATCAAAAAAAAATTCTTTCAGCTTTACAATTTTTAAACCGAGGTTTTCCCGCTTTTTAAAATTTTCCCAAAATGGCCCCCTAGGGCAATTTTACTTCGGCTTCATTTCTCTTTCTTAAAAGTAAAATTTTCCCGAATATTTTGAGGTGTTTTTCCCTGTGCCGATAGACACTTTTTTAAATAATATTGATTTTTTTAGAAAAACCTCTCTGATCTAAATTCAAAAAAAAATTAAAAAAAATTTAACGCTCAAAAACCTCAAAACCCTTTGACATAAAAGGAAGTGGGTGTTAAAAGGGGGGAATTTAAAGAAACGGTTTCAGTTGCTTTTTCGCCCCAATTCTTTCACGCTAAAATTAAACCCAGTACGGGAAAATTTTCAAGAAAAAAAATATTTTAAAAAAAATGTCGGTTGGGGTTTTTATGGAGAGAAATCACGATTTATTCCCAAAACCGAACGAAGAATCGAGGCCCCGTGGGGAGCTTTTTGGCGACCGAAAAGGAAGAAGATTTTCAAAACAAAAATTTAAAAATTTGGAAAGGGTTTAAGCTTAGTTTTTTTTTCCTGAACACAGAGAAAAAAAAAATATACCCTTTGCGATTCCGGGGGCATTTCCCCCCTTTAAAAAATCCCCAGGGGGTTTTAAAGTCCGGGACCTTTTCCCCCCTAAAGAAATGAGGATTTTATGGAGGAAAAAAAAAAATATACATCTTCAATTTTCATTAAAAAATTGTGGAAAAAACTTAAAAATTTTGGGCGAAATGGAATTTTTAAAAGCCTCTGCTTTCCCTATCGTTTCCCTTCCCCCTTGCACGATCTTTATGTCCCTCCCCCAACCTCACGTTCCCCCCTAAATCTTCCCCAAAAAACTGCAAATTTTTCATGAGTTTGAAGAGTTTTTTTCAAAATTTATTTCCCCCTTGCAACCCCCCTTCCGCGGCGCTATTTTTCAGGTCGTTATGGGGTTTAGCCTTTGGCCCCCCCCCCATTGCCCAAATCTTTAAAACCCCTTTTGTATCTTTGGCCCCTCGTATCCCCCCCCGCTGGGTTGCTTGAGGTTTGGGGGGTAAATGGACAAAAGAATTTTTCCTTTCTGTAAGGGTGGGGCCCGCCCTCTTTTCATTTTCCCCCGGGGCCCCCGGGGATCCCCTTTCTTGGGGGAAAGGGCCCCCTCGGAAGGTTTCCCCTTTTTCGATTTGCGAATGTTTTGTGGGAATTTTTAGATCGACCTCAGAATATATCCTTCCCGGGGTTTTCGTTTGGGAAACGGGAAAATTTAAATTTCCCGGGTCCTTTAAAACCCATTCGAAAGGCCCCCCAGTCGGGGAGGGTGCGGGCAAAGGGCCCCGCTGAAAATGGATTTAGGGCGTAATACATCCGGTACGGGGTTGGGGGAAAAGGGGGGGATCGAGTCCGGGGATGTACTTTTGGGGGCTTTGGGGTTTCCCGTAACAAAATAAAATTGGGGAATTTGAAATTTTAAAAAAAAACAATATTAGCATTATACCTTTAAGAGCAAATTTCGTCATGCCCCCGAAAAACCCTTTTTCCAAGAACAATTTTTAAGGTGGGCCCGTCCTGGAAGGGGGTCAAAAATTCCCCGCTTGTTGGGTTCAACATGGGTCCACGGGAAAATCCGGGGGGGCGGTGTAATTAAAGGGCTGTATCAAAACCAAAATTCGGGTGCAGGGTTTTTCCCCGGGAAATTTCGAAGACGTCCGCGAGCAGTAAAAAAGTTTGTCTTCATATATAGATCCGAAAAACAACCCAAAGGGCTGGCAATTTTAATTCCCCCCCAGGGGGCCTCTGCGCATGCTCGTTTAAACGGCATTTTCTAATGGGGAAAATTTTTGGGCAAAATTTGTTTTGGAACCCCCCTGTATCGGTTGGGACTGTTTTCCCTCGCGGGGCCTTTCCAAAAGACCCTGTAGCTTAGGGTAAAAAACGCCTTTTCTCCCCAAACAAGGGGCCGGGGGGTCCTTTTAAATGGGGTCTCGGGCACGGGGGGGACCTTCCAAATTTGAAGCCAAATTCTTAACCCAAAAACGCCCTAAAAACCCGGAAAAGAGCGATAAATTTTTAAATTTAAGGGCGCTGCGTCCGTGGGCGCCCCCAAAAAGCTTTCATACTGCTCGGTATTGTTTGGGGAAAGACTTTCAAGGTGGCCGGATTGCCCCCAATTCCTCCACCCGGGAAAAAAATTCCCAGAATCCCCCTAAAGGGGGGATTTTTTACCCGTGTGTGACGGAAATTCTAATTTTTGTCAAAAAAGTTTTAAAATTTGGGAATATTCACAATATTTCATTTTCAAAGATTTTGGGCGTTTTTAAAAAATTCCGAAAAAAATCACTAAAGGGGACTTTTTCCTGTGTTTATTTACGGGCATTTGAAATGGGAAAAGGACTCAGGTTGGTACTTTTTAAAAATTCCCGGGGAAATTTTCATTAAGAAAAATATAAATCCGCGGGGCTTGGGGGGTAAAAATTTTTTCAATTTCCCTTTTTAATAAAAGGGTTTTTTTGGGGAATATTTCACAAATTGCATTAACCCTTTAAAAGGGGCGGGGGTTAAAAAAATTGAGGAACACAAAGGGTACTTTCTACCTTGTTCTATTTACGTCTTTTTCGAAAGAGAAGAGACTCAGGGTTTTGTTTCAGTTAAAATTCCCCGGAATTAATTTAATTTAACAAAATTTAAAACCGCGAGCAAAGTGTCATTTTGGGATTTTTTGGGGTTCCGGGGAAGGAAAGGGGAAATTTAAACGCTAATCAATCAAAAAACCTTTTTCTTTTTGAAATTCCCCGACCCGATGCCAATCAATTATATACATTTTCTTTTGATTTTCCGCGAAAAATTTCCCCCGGGGAAAAAAAAGCGCGACTTTAAATTGCCGCGAAAGATTTCGGGTTTAAATTAAGGGGGTAGTCGGGGGACGCCATCTTTTTTCCCCGACCCATAATTTTTAAAGCCCGGGTTAAAAAGCGCAAAAAAAAAAGGGGGTGCCCAATTAAAAACGGTAATTACTCGCGGGGAAAAAATTTGCGGGGCTTTAAATAAACCGGGGGATTAAAAAAGGGGAGCCGCTAACCCAAAATTCGATTTCCCCGAAAAAATTTTTCCCCGGAGGGAAAAAGGGCGAGACGCTTTAAATTTAAAATTCGATTCCAAAGGAAAAGTCCCCCGGGGGTTAAAAAGGGGGTGGCCCCCTTAAACCCAAAATTTGAAATTTCCCGGAAATTTTCTCGCGGATTTAAAAGGGGGGGGGCCTTTAAATACCCGCGAAATTTAAAAGCGGGGGCATGAAGTTATGGGGGCGCGAATGGCCTTGAAAATTTTGGCCGGGTTGGGCGTTAATTAAATAAATTCCCCGAGGGTTTGGGTTAATTTAAAAAAAAAACCGCGAGGGTTTCGCGTTTAAAAAATAAAATTCCGCCCAAAAATTTATCCCCGAAAAAGCCCCGGATGCATGAATTTATGGGCGGAAAGGGGCCTTTAAAGTGCCCCGAGATTTGGGGGTTTAAATTTAAATTTTAAAATTTCCCCGGGGATTGGGCTTAATTTAAAATAAAATTCCCCGAGGTTTTGGCGGTTTTAAAAAATAAAATTCCGCGAAATCCAAAAACCCCCGAAAGGGGGGGAGATGAAGTTATGGGCGCGGGGTGTTTTTGAAAGTCGCGAGATTGGGTTGTTAAATTTTAAAAAAAAACCCCCGGATTGGGGGTTTAAATTAAAAAAAAATTCCCCGAGATTACCGCTAATTAAAAACGTGAGGGGCCGGGAAAAAACAAAAAATCAATTTCCCCGGAAAAAATTTCCCAAAAAAATTCCCCCCCCCGAAAATTTTCCCCGGAAAGCTGTGGTTTTAAAATTTGGCCCCGGATTAAGCGCGAAAAAAAATTTCCCCGGTCAAAAAAACGCGAATAAAAACGCCCCTCGCGCAGCGAAATGACCGAAAAATGGTCCCCTCCCTTTAAAACCCCACCTACTAATTTCCCGTTAAAATCCATTTAAATAAAGCATGGGGGGTTTTTTTAACATAAAGTAAAATTTCCAGGGTTTTTTAAAAAAAGCTTTTATTTCACCAGAAAAGGGGGGTTTATATGTTTTTTTATATAAAGTTTGTTCCCGTCAAAATTTTTTTACCGCATTTCCCAAAACATTTCTCTTTCTTTTTTCTTTCAGGTATCCAATTCCGGGAAAAGGTAGTTTCCCCCCCAGAATACCCCGATTTCCCCCATGCGTTTTTTTGAGAAACCCGCAGTAGCAAGAAGCCATTTTTATAAACCATTCCCCCTTTTAAAAGAAAGTTTAATTTGGGTTTTTAAAATTAAAGGGGAGGTTGTAGATTTTTAAATTTTTATCGTGTTTTACACCCCTTAAAAAATAGTAATTTGCTCATCAATTTTTTTTATAAATACTTTGATATTTTGATGCAAAAAAAGTAATTTTTTGATTTTCTGGGTATTTATTTTCGAAATGTCTATTACTTATTTCGTTTGTAATGAGGCTCGATTCCGAAAATTTTTGTAGAATTTTATTATAGCATTTGCTGGCCATATATTCTCATTGAATATTTTTTCTACTAAATTGTCATTTATTGCAATTTTAAACGCCGCAATATTAACATTCTTAATTTCTAATTTATGGCATTCTTGTACAGTTATACCATTAGATTAGAGATGTTTTTTAATGTCGTTTTCATTAGTAGAATTTATAAAGTTAGATACGAAAATCCATTTCCGATTTTCGACTGCTGTAAGTGTAATATTTACGTTATAATTCACATTACTAGCCGTCTGAAACTCGACATTGGATAAGAGAAACTAATATTGCATAAATGTCTGGTGTGGAATATTGGAAGACATTTTTCCCGAAAAATACAACAGATGTGCCCCTACCGTAAATTTACAATAAAGTTTGCAGAATTTTAAAATTATTCGTTTCCGAGACATCGCGTTGTCCCATTCCTCGCTAAACGCGCTGTATAGTAACAATTATATGACAACGATTAAATACATTTCTTGGCCAAAAAGAACATTGATCGGCTGCTAAATACCGTATACCACTCCAAAAATATACAATTTTACATTTTCACTTGGTATTTTCCATAAATACACCGTAGCTTATAACGCCTTATATATAACTAGAAATATTTATTACGTGTCTGCAAAGTTTTTCGACAGAAAGCTGTTCCATTTACTACATTACATGGTAGATAGTACGGACTGCTAATATCTGCACGAGTTAGGACATCGCAACCTGGTTTGGAGTAGTCACATTGAAAACAACTGATGGCGTTAGCTGAAACAAGATTACGCTTTATATATAAAATATTAATAAAATAATCGTAACAATAAGAATTTAAGTTTATTAATGTGATTATATTTTTCTTGCTTTTACAACAATGATTTTTCCATATAAGCAGGGAATAAAAATGAAGACAACAAACAGCCCATAAAAACAAGCACCAACAAACAATTTTTATACTCCACAGTTCAATCAATCAATAATAATTGTTCTCGTATATAATTTACATATCGTATTAGCTACACAATTTATAACCTTCAGGCAAAATTTCGCAAATTGATTCGTAATTACAAATACAATAGCACGTGTACGTCTGTAAATATATTTTGTTTGAACAACTTATTAAGGGATCAGTTTGTATGTAAGGTAATATTCACTCGTTAGTGAAGGTTTGAATTAACACATCACTATACTAATATCGTTTTGTTTTTAATTACAAAATTAGTATTTTAGTGCTAATATATCGTAATTGGTTAAAGCAAATATTATCTCGTACTTCTTTTATTATAATAATAGGATAGATAAGAGCTGCTGTTAACGCTGTAATTAGGTAAAACCCCGACTGTAGACACCAAACTATACGTGTAGTCAAATATTTACAAGCAACAGGAATATATTTTGGCTAATTATGTTTTAACATGTTCAAAAATGTGTTATGGACTAACAATGATAAATACACGAAAACTTGCTTATGAAATGGCGGTAATTAATGATTTAAAAACGCCTGAAAATTGTGATATAAATAAAGTAGCGGGTCGCGAGTGGTCTTTACAATTTTTGGAAAGACATCCAAATTTATGCCTTCGCCAGCCCGCAATTTGCAAGAGCGACTTCATTTAATAAACATAACATCTCGCTATTTTTGGATCTGCAACAAATTTATAATAGATTTGGTAATTTTGCTGATGGCACCAGAATCTACAATTTGGACGAAACCGCTACAACAGCCGTTCATAAATCCAAGAAAATTATTGCCCAAACAGGTATCTTCTGCACTAATAACGAACGAGGTGTATTAGCAACTACTTGCTGTGTCATATCAGCATCAGAAAACACGATACCTCCGGTTATGATATTCCCTCGCAAAAAGTTTAATCCTCAAATGACTGCAGGGGCTCCACTCGGTACCTTAGGTTTGGTTTCTGATTCTGGTTGGATGACGCGTGAGCTGTTTCCAAGTATAATGCAACACTTCATCAAATATACATTCAGCACCGTAGAAAATCCGGCACTACTAATGTTAGGCAACCATGAAAGTCATTTGGCTATAGAAGCATTAAATCTTGCTAAGAACAATGACATGGTTATTTTAACTTTGCTCCCTTATACCTTGAATAAGATACAGCCACTGGATGTGTCAGTATTTCCTTCCTTTAAAGCGTTTTATAATGCTGCGATACAGTCCTGGCTTTTGGAACATCCAGGAGTATTTCTTTCTATATTTGATATTGCCGGATGTGTTTCCTACACATTCGAGAAGTCGATAACTCCGGTTAATATAAAGTCAGGATTTCGCAAAACGGGTATCTTTCCATTTGATAAACATGTTTTTACCAACGATGACTTTGTCACCAGTAGTGCAACTGACAAAGATAAAGAAAAACGTGACGCAGATGATTTGCACGTTACAGATGATAATATAACTTTTGTTAAACGATGTGCTAATAATAATGACAATTGCCAATGCACACCACCTGCCGGATCTTCATTAAATCAGGGTAAAGAAAAGACGTTTCGAAGTCCATAGGAATTTAAAAGCTATCCAAAAGCTAAGGAAAGGAAAGCTGTAAGAAAGAAAAGAGAAAAATCTAAAAGTATTGTAGCAAGTGACACTCCAGAAAAAAAATCTTTGGAAGAAAAACAAAAGAAAAGAGAAAGGAAGAATCTGATACGTAGGCTTCCACGGTCGTCACTAACACTATACTCTTGGTTTCCAGGTGGAATCGGGTCGTTATCGTAGCTTTTGCCGACGTTTCGTCCACACTCAACCCTCCCACACTCCCACAATTGTTGACACAGCATTTTCAAGATTAGTGTTGACATTTTATATTATTCTCTTCAGATCCTCTGTGAAAAAAAATTTCAAGTAGACCAACATATCAAGACATCTTCACATGCTACCAAACAGAAAAATTGTAGAGTAAAGAACCAATCAATTTTACAATGCATTGAAAGGGAAACAAAGAAAACCGACCAGAAACTATTTAATGAAGAGTTATGTAGCGCTTTAGTTAGTGCTGATATTCCCCTTAATAAGTTGAATAATACAAATTTTAAATCGTTTCTTCAAAAATATTGTACACATAATATTCCCGATGAAAGTACCTTAAGAAAAGGTGAAGTGAGTAGTACTTATACTGACACAGTAAACAAAATAAGAGCATTAATCGGAAACAATCATTTTTATATAGTAGTCGATGAGACAACAGTAATAATAATGCTGGGCGTTACATAGCTCACCTTCTGATTGGAACGTTGAAGGAAAATATCTCTAATAGATCATATCTAATTTCTTCAAAGCAGCTTGAAAGAACAAACAATGCAACAATTTCAAGATTTATTCAAGAAGGATTAAGCAATTTTTAATTTTCCTGAAGCAGTTCCTTTGGAGAA
This sequence comes from Dynastes maya, assembly GCA_029619315.2. NCBI lineage: Eukaryota > Metazoa > Arthropoda > Insecta > Coleoptera > Scarabaeidae > Dynastes > Dynastes maya. The sequence goes on along the minus strand of JAROYE020000006.1, from coordinate 39,222,755 downwards.
AGCATTAGTTCTAGTGTCAGATGCGGTACCATACATGGTTCGAACTGCGTACAATTTGAAGGTATTCTAACCCAACCTACTTCATGTCACATGCCTTGCTCATGGCCTCAACAGGGTTGCTGAAGAAATACGGAACCAATTTCCTCTGGTTAATGAATTAATTAGTAATGTGAAGAAAGTCTTTTTAAAGGCTCCGCTACGCATTCAGATGTACAAGAACCGACTGCTAGATACACCACTTCCTCTGGTTGAATGCTGTCATATTTTATGCGGATCATTTTGCAGAAATAAAAACCGTCCTTTCGGAATCGCATAGATTGTTCAATGAGAAACTACTGCCCCAGAAATTGTCATTCATTAAATGCAACTATAGTTTTGTTCCAGCAACTATTTTAGCATTGGAGAACACAACTTTGAGTTTAACAGAATCCGTTAAATTTGTGAGAGTTCAACAAACATTGCTAAAATGCAAGGTAAAATCGGACTTACCATAAATAAAAAATGTGAAAATCTGATTTTGAAAAATACGGGATACGGTATATATATATTATATTAAAAGGTGATTTTAACGAAACATGTAGCTTAAGTGCGGAAACAATATGTAGACTAAAAAATGCGCCAATACTTCAGTAGATGTGGAAAGGATAATTTCAGCGTATAAACATATGTTCACAGATAAACGACATAATTTTTAGTAGAAAATGTTGAGAAATATTTAGTAATAATGTGCTTTTATAATAAAAATTAGTAATAAATTAATCATGTTTGTTAATATTTGGATGTATTTTAAGATCTTTTTATACTTTAGTGCAATTTTAAATGTGTTAGATTGTTACCTGCATTATAATATATGAGGCTCATCCGGAAACCCATTTGCCAATTAAATCGCAACCAATAGAGATATCTGAACAAACTTTTTATTAGACATATACATATACTTACTATACATTGCTTTTCTACATATCACCTCGTAAATTAAGACATTTGTCGTATCGTGTGGCGAGAATTGTAGTGACCGCTGCTTTGAGGGCATCATCACTGCGGAAATGTTCTCCGCCTAGAAAATTTTTCAATTTTGTAAAAAGGTGGTAATCCGACGGTGCTAGATCTGGGCTGTAGGGTGGGTGATCGAAGACTTCCCAGCGAAACTGTTGGAGCAATTGGCGTGTTGTTACAGCAACAGGGGGACGGGCATTGTCGTGCAGCAACACAATGCTCGACGACAACAGACCTCGCCGCCGATTTTGAATTGCCCGCCGCAACTTCTGTAGCGTGGCACAATATGCTTCCGCATTAATGGTGGCTCCTCGAGGCATGAAATCCAAAAGCAAGAGACCATGTCTGTCCCAGAAAACGGTTGCCATGAGTTTGCGAGTCGACTCTACTGTCTTGAACTTATTGGGTCTGGTCGGTGAATGAAAGTGATACCATCCATGGACTGGCGTTTGCTTTCGGGCGTTGAGTAAGCAACCCATGTTTCATCGCCCGTAACAATGTGTGACAAGAATGCATCACCTTCATTTGCGTAACGCTCCAAAACATTCAAGGCCGCACCCATACGCTTGTTTTTGTGTTCCTCTGAAAGCATGTGCGGCACCCACCTTGCACAAATTTTTTTGTAATGCAGATGATCTTTGACGATTTCATGCGTTATGGTGCGCGAAATCTGTGGAAAACGTGCACTGATGTCATTAAGTGTGACGCGCCGATCCTGCTGTATGAAGTCGTCGACTGCACGCGGTAACGCATCAGTAATGACGGACGGACGCCCTGGACGCTCTTCATCGTGAACGTTGTCTCTCCCCGCATTGAAATTGCGACACCATCGCCGAACCGATGAAGCGTCCATCGCATCGTTGCCGTATACTTCTTGAATTTGACGATGAATGTCACATGGCTTCACATTTCTGGCGTTCAGGAATCTTATTACAGGCCGCACTTCACAACTGGCGGTATTGTCGAGTGTCTTAAACATTTCAAACGCACACTGATGCGATATTATTGTAGATAACTCAACCAAATCTCGTACGCTGACAGCTGACAGATCACTACGTCACGAGAAAACCACTCGGCGGCTCGTCGTGCAACTGCTGCTCCACACGGCGCGAACGGGTACTAGTTTCCGGACGAGCCGCGTATTATCTTAGTACACCGTGTTTGTTTTTAATAAACCTGAATTATATTTTTATTTGGAATTTTCACTTGCATATTTGGTCGGTTTTTGGCATATTTTAACGAAAAAACATATGCATATAATCAGGTCTTTAGTTATTAGTCAACTAAATGCCTATTGTCAAATTAATAACCTAATCCCTGTTGATCTTTGTAAACATCTTCTTGGTCATCTACCTCTTTTTGCACCAATGCTATTGTAAATTTCTTTTAACTCTAATAAGGTAAATTATATACAATGTACTTACAATTAAAAAAGTACAAAAATAATATTGCATAATAGGTGAATAATAGACTATAATAGACGAACTGAATTACCTGTGTAAAATTGTATTAATACCAGAACTAGATCAACCAAATAACAATCACTGATCTTCATTTTATCTGAAAATAAAATAAACATATTAGCAAGTAAACAACATTAGTGATTTACTCGTTGATAATAAAACATACATCTTCAAGTGATATAAATGCATGCATTCTTTGGTAGAAGTTTCAGTTATCAATATTGCGTTTTACAAATTGTAAGCTGATACAATTATGCAAAAGCAAAAATAAAAATTATACCCTACAATATTTTAAATTTCATGTATTCTAAAAATGCACCAAAAAGTACTTTTCCGTAAAAAATTCGATAGAAATCCACAAAATATCTTTTACCTTTCATTATTAAAAAATCTTTATTTAATTCTCTATTGCCTTCATTTTATTATCGATTCTAATGTACTCTTAACTTTAAAAAATCATTAATATTTGGTATCTTGAATATAAAAAGAAAGTTCTAAATTGTTCTAGAAATGCGTACATATCTCCAGAATTTTTAATAAGAAACACAGTTATTCACCTATTCAGGTAAAAGTTATCTTTATGATGTTTAAAAATACCCGTATTACACCAATACCGTCTCTTTCATTAGGGTAATTTCCAAGAACAATTGTTGTCTGGATAATTTACTGTTTTTTATGGTCCAAGTGGTCTACAATGCTCGCCATTTTTAAATGGCAATATAACGTGCTGCAGGAAAATACAATAAAGCTTAAAAGTCTCGTCGATATTCATCAGCACACATATTATAGGTATCGAGCTTTTGAAATGTGCGGTTTAATATAGATGGTGAGGTAATGAAATATATCAATAAGGTTATCACATCAGTCCGGGTTATAAATGTGTTTTGTGTTCCGTGATCGATTTGTTTGCTTTAGAAAGGAACACTCATAGTCATAATTTCACTTGTAGAACAGTGTAAAACAACGTTTTAGTGAGGTTTCAGGCAAATAAAAATTGTTTGGTAAAGCCCATTTACTCCCTAAACAAACTTTAAATTAAAAGTTTACATACATAAACGTATATTTGTAGTAATTATCGGACCCTGACGCCTTGACCTAAAAATACTTTCAATTTCACAATTCACAAGACGGTCATCTATAGCGTGGGGCAACTATGTAAGTTAATTTTTTTTTAATATAATAGCTTGTATACAATACCATTTTTTCATTCTACACTATATTCTGAATATTTTTTTTAATAGAACTAAATTATATCTTACTCTAATAGTTTTGGAGATATTTGCTATTTAAAAAGCATCTGTTTTGAATACACTTTGTATTTCATCAAAGACTATCTTGAGGTAGGAAGCTAGTACGAGAATGGTATGAGAAGTACAGTTACCTACGCTATAACTAGGTATAAGCGCACTTCGATAACGTCGCGCTGGGTTGGTGATGTATCGCCATGCACGATATTAGCCTAAGCGGTAAAGGAATCGTTTTTTTTGCATTTCTTTTTTAAGTTTTGAAGGGCTTCCGGTTTAAAGAGGATACCAGTCGTCAACTGAGCCCTTCTTCACATCCCATTCGATTTTATTTTTGAAAAACGAAGTTTCAAAGCAAAAACCAAACACGTAACCGAGCACCGTTTTCGTGAAAGATGTATTTGTGGTTGATATTTAATCGACTAATTATTATTATTTGTAATTGTACACGTATTTGGACGATGCTAAAGTAGAAATGGTACAGTAATTGCAAATTTATTCGAAATTTTGTTTAATTTCACGAGAAAATTTACAGACATACTATTTAACCTGGGTCTTTAATTTCTTATTATGTGGTATTTTACCTAATCTATCTTTTCTATTATGTGTTGTTTTACCTAATCTATCACTACTTTTCCCACAATCATTTTTAAGTAGGGTACTTGTAGAACAAGTTATTATAATTGTTGCAATACGTTCACTGCTGTGAATATGACATCTACATACAGTACGCCAAAAGTATGGAATAATGAAATTTTCTTCTTTGTTGTCAGAATAATCGAAAAATTGTTTGACACGTCAAATTGATTTTTTACATTAGAACCAATTTGCGATTATTTCTAATTTTCCAATTTTGTCCCTTTTTCGGGCAATGACGTCATCGATATTTTTAAATGGCTAACCCCATTTTTTTGCATTTTTGGATAGATTATGGAATTCCAATTTCAGCAATGTATAACGTTATGCCCTCCGGACCAATACTTTTTGAAATATTAATATTTTAAGATTGGAAAAAAAGATCTAGTTGTAAACGTTAAATATTATTGTATACCTCAACTAAATTTAATGAAATTAATTTAAGTCTAGTAGTTATTACTCATAACATTGTTTACTCAGTTTAGTATCGTTGGTGCAATAAAAATTTGTTTATTTGGTGAAGAATCAATTTACAACTAGACCGTTTTTCAGATCTTAAAACATTAATATCTCAAAAAGTACTGGTCCGAAGGGCATAATGTTATACATTGCTGAAATTGCGATTCCATAATCTATCCAATAATGCGAGAAAAATGGGGTTAGCCATTAAAAAAATATATCGATGACGTCATTGCCCAAAAACGAACAGAGTTGGAAAATTAAAAATAATCGCAAATTGGTTCTAATGTAAAAAGTCAATTTGACGTGTCATACAGTTTTTCGATTATTTTGACAATAAAGAAAAAATTTCATTATTCCATACTTTTGGCGCGCACTGTATATCAGCATCCGGTGATATAATTTAAAATATATTGTATTAAAACAGAACGTTTAACATATTTAAAAACATCTCTTCGTGTTCAAAAATAATGTTGTTAAATATAGCGCAAGAATATAAAACCATTTGGTCAATAAAACCTTCACGTTTTTAGTCAAATACAACGGACAGTTAGGGAATCGAGTTGGAATAGCATTTTTTTAAGCCTAGGATTTTTTAAACTTACAGTTATAGTTTCACTGGTCTTTGAATCGGTAGCTGTTGAAAAATAAATAATATCTTTTTTTACAAAGTGTAACTCTCAAACAAAACAAATAAAACAACCGACGCCATAGTTTTTAGATTATTCCGTTTTTATCTTTGCAGAAAAGGTTTTATCGCTTATACAACGCTATAGGTATCACCAACAAGCTACGGAAATATCACTACACAGTATTTTTTTTTAATAAAACCAATATAATTTCGATAAACCAATTCAAAACGAAAGAAACGATCTGAACGTATGAATGATCGACGACCTTCTTCAAAATAAGTCACAGCCTGCTGACGTCAAAGCGCTCAGGCCTTATGTATATCGTAGGTAACGGAAGTACCCGTTTGGAGACAGATGTGTTTACCGACTGTAAAGTCGACGCCTGTCAAAGTTTCGGAGAGATTCATCGAGTAGCGTTGTTTTGAGAGCTGTTGAAAGTGAGTGAAAGTTTATGTATTTATTTCTGGAATCATGAAAAGGGAACGATGCCAGTCAATGATTTGATTTCTCTTTTTGTATGTGAAAACGTTTTTTTATCACACCATCCTCGTACCCTACTACGGTATTGAAATGACCTGCCGTTACGCAGCTTGTCCTAAATAAATTGTTGAAGTGGATAAAATTTCATCGATAATAAATTGTTTATTTCAAATAAAACATCCTGTATATTTTATATGGCTGTCTAAATACCTAAAACTCTAGTTAACATGGTGTACATCTGCACTATAAGTGAGCTTATAAACCCAATCACTGGATTTACAGACCAAACACTGATTTACTTTATTACATAAACAGGGAATCCGAAGATAAGATTTTCTGCTTACTAAGTCCAAGATTGAAATCAAAGTACAGTATAAACTAGAATAATCTCATGTAATGTTGATTCCAGTTTTGTGATTCATGTGTTATCGTGTATGAATTCTGAAAAAAACAAATACAAATTGGATTTGCGCAGATATACGTATTATTTATATTTCCTGCACTGATAATGAGTCGCAAACTTTACTAAAAACTTCGGAAGAAAGATTAGATGTAAAAAGTATGTACATAAATGTCTTAATTAATTTGCCCAGCGATTAGGCATTCAATTATTTCAAAATAATTGCATTTTGTGTTACATTTTTCAACGTATGCCAAGACGAAATAATTGGAAGGCTCAAAATAAACCCTACAAATGGAGCAAAGTTTTTGATGATAGGAGATACAAATTCATACACAATTGAAATTTAAAAGAAAGAAAAAGTATCACCAGGGCATTACGATCGGTTGGTAGTAGTATCTACTAGTAGAACTGTAATATTCAAGAAAATATTAATTCGAACAAAATTTATCAGTCTTTAAATTTAGCTAAAACTGAAGACTGGAATAGGTTCATAACTAAAAATTTCTTCTAATAGAACCTAGAACTTCTAGAAAAAACAGGTTGATTTCTATTTTTTGCGTGTTAACTTTCTAGTGTCAGCGAAAGTAATCTCAACTTTCTTATCCTAAATAGAACAGCCTGTATATTTTATATTTTTGGTTTAGTTAAGGTATAACATATGTGGTATCGTTGGATTTGTTTTTCCAAGAACGTAAAAATATGCAAGACATTCTATTTGAGGTAAGAAGGATCACATCATTTCTGATGACATTGGAAATACCATTGAACTGCCGGTAACACCAAAATTTAATTCGTAATGCTTATTACTGGAATTGAATGTGTTCTTAGTATTAGAATTATAACAATTTTAAGTGTATTTCTTAATTTACTTTATATAACAGTATGTCTACATAAGTTGGCTGCATATGGAAAACTGGGAATTTTGCAGAATGACAAAGTACCTTTATTTTTGTCAATTTCATAAATTGTTTACAAAAAAAGTTGTTTAGAATTAAAACTAGGTTCAAGTATACAGTCATATCTAACCTGGGCAAATATGCGGTAACAGCCAGAGGCGTGGCGAGCGCATAAAAGTTTACACATAAAATAGAAGGTAAGAAATAAATTATAAAACGTGCTGCAACACTTGCCGTTTTAAAAGTCTTCCGTGAAATCACAAACTGGGTAACATCTGTTAAATATTTGAATCATTAGATATGTTTCCACAGCTGTTTCAATCAAGTAAGTACGACGTGCGGAATAAATGTTTTTTAATGCCGAAAACGACCGTTCGACATCTAACGATGTTATATTTGCATATTTAAAATAATCTTTGAAAGAACTTAATGCATCTTCACACGCACCTTCACAAATTTGTCTTAATATAAGAAAATCGGAGTCTTTCACCACACACCAATTTGTTTCGCCTTCTACAGCGCATAACTGTGCGTGAACATGATTCACAATTTGAACAGAATCCACTGGCGACATCGATCCATTTTGTAATTTTTCTATTCTCTCCGCGAGTCCGAAGTAATTGTTGTGAATAGTTTGTAAATCTCATTTAACCTGACTATCTTGAAATATTTCCTGGCTTTTCTTGATTGTTGCAGCTTCTGTCGGATTGAATTCTAAAACTACCTTCTTTACTCGATCAAAATATTTGTTGTGGTAAAACGCAGCCTGCAACCATGTTCCTTTACGTGTAACAATCGGCTGTGGTGGTTCAGGTAAATCAGGACACAGTTTGTGAAATAGTCGGGTACGTTTCGGGGACTTTAGAAACACTGCCTTTGTACTAGCAATCAATGCATTTATTAGCGGAAAACATGTAAGAGTCGTTTGTGCCGCAAGATTTAGAGTATGGATTTTACACGTTACATGTAAGAAGTTACCACTGTGTCCTTTAAGAGATCGGCCCAAAGAACGCATGTTTGCGGCACCATCACTCATAAACATTAGAAGTTGCTTAGTTGAAACTTCAAATTTGTACAATTTATAACTCTTTTGGAAGCAAGTAAGAAGGAGGATGACGGTCGATGTGGTTCCATTGTACGTACCATTACATTAACCACAGAATGTTTTTAACGATCTGTTGTTTCGTCCACATACAACCACAGTTCTTTATCTTTCAATTCCGTTTTCATCCTTTTTTCTATATGTTCACGAACAAATAGCACTACATTTCGTATCGATGTCCGACTAGGTAATTTACAGCCCGCATATTTATTCCAGAAGGAGACAAATGCTTTTTTGTCTAGTAAACGAAACGATAGATTACATAAAATAAGAGTAACACATAAATCAAATGTAAATTTTTCTTGGTCTCGTATGCCACTTTTTGCAGAAGAATGCTGTTTGCTTTCGATGTGACGTTGACAATGGCTTCTGGACCAACACATTAAAGGGATTTTACAAACTAGACATCGAATTTTAGCGCCATCAAAAATTAAGTCCGGCATGTCCACTATAAAGTTTTTAACTGTGTCTGCCATTGGTCATTTTCGCGACGTACCTAACTGCGACATTTTTAAAGCAAACATAAGCGTACAATTACGAAATAAGTTACGACAGGCTACATATACACAGAACTACTCGCATACAGCATCGATTTAGTACTGACGCTTTGAACGCGTGAAATAAATAATCGCCGACTCCGCACCTCATATCTACTACACTGACTGTTACCGCTATTTGCCCAGACTAGTCATATCTATCTATTGTAAAAGATATAATTTTTTAATTTTTACATCTACGAACTCCGAATCTTCCTCCCGACCTAAATTCGAAGGCGAATATCTCGAAAACCATTCAACATATCGAAAAAAGAAATCACCTTATAGTACTATTTTATTATGATATTTAAGAATCTGAAGTCAAAACTTAATATTATTTTCTTAGGAAGCAGAACTTTTTATAAAGAGTCAGTTTTTTTCCTTATAATTAATTATAAAAGGTTTTCCGTATGCAACCAACTTAAGTAGACACACTGTATATGTATATATAATATAAATGTAATGATTAAACAAAATATTACGACTTCATTGTATTTATTTTTACAAGACCCAGTAATACTATGTAAGCTAAATATTGAAATAATTAAATAATATTTGATTACAAGTACATTTGATTTAATTTGGGAGAAAATCAAGCCTCCTTTTTGTTAAATTGCCATGATAAAAAAAGCTCAAAGTGTCTCACTAAACAATATCCGTATACTGTGTTACATATAAGAATTAATTTTATACAGGATTGCTTTAGAATAATTAAAAAATGAATCATAAAAAAATGGAAAAGGTTATGTTATAGTAATGTATTGAAAATTAGCAAATTACTCAAAAATTAAAAATTAAGCGACTTTTTCCTTTGACATTTTCGAAAACCTTGAAAAAGAATGCCACATTTTGTAATTTTCTGGAAAATATCAAAATTCCTAGTTAAAAAAGTCACGTGATTGTTTGTATGCACATCATTTCATATCATTTTTTAAGCACAAACACATGGTAAAGTCAAAACTTATTAAAAACAAAATGTCTCATCAACAGACTTTATGCATGACACTGTATGTGACATTTTCACTTTAACAAGGCGTTAAAAAAAGTAGAAATAACATTATTATCTTCACATAAAAGTAAGTAAATGTACTAAAATTGATTTTAATGTTTTTTGGGTTATCTTTGTATTATTGAGTATAAATTAATTGTTGACAAGATAAAAAAATATTCATTATCGCTGGAAAATAAGCAGCAATTATAATATGGCATATAATATAGCGTGTATCATAGTAAAAGAAAATTGTTAAAATATTTAGTATTATTTGTAAATAATCATCGTGAAATCATGGTTTGGATGTTAAAACAAACTGTTTCTTATTAAATTAATTAAGTGTATAATTTGTTTTAATTTATGATAAACGCGATACTTTATGGGTTGTAAATTATAGCACTATAGTAATAATTAATCCATACATGTTCCTTTCATAAATTTTTGTTTCGTTACAATTAAATATTAAATCAATATTTCGACTTACCAATAAAATATCTTTGTATCCCAAAAAATGTAATATATATTTTATGCCAGGAGATTTTTGTGCATTCACCCAAAAACCTAATTACCACAGGTGACTTAAAATCTGAATTATTTAAAATTTTAACGTTCAAACGTGTGTTTTACTTGTATTTATTTTTACGTCACTCTACTAAAGCACGTTTACCGACTAGTAACTTACCTATGTAATACTTCTTCCTCCGGGCACTACAACAGAAGTAACTGGGATTGCCGTAGACGTCGGTACCGTTCGATGATGGTTTTCCAGCCGTAACCTGTCCAATCCAGAATTTTTCTATATCCATAGCTTTCCACGAATTGCATGCAATATTTGAATCGAATTTGCCTGAAACTGGTAAAGCAAAATCGTCTTCTACTTTATCTATTTATACAATTAATGGCAGATATATGCCGTGTTATAATTACTTCAAAATTGCTACTTACGATTATTAAGTATAGTTATTGTTGGAAAAGGAAATACTGTACTCGGATTAGCAATACCTTCTCGAAATTGGTGACGGTGTCAATCCATATTCGTAATGATTGCTTCATTGTTAACTACTAAACTACACCCCCTAGTGATATTCCGTTATAAATTATATTTATATTGAATTTAATATATTGTAATGAAAGTCTTTAAAACCTTCTTTCTCAAGGACTACGTAAATAAAGAATTAAATAAGATAGATCAAGATTAATTTTGTAATTTAACCAATGGGTTTTAAGTCTAATCAAAGAATTTTTCAATGACAAGAAAGAGTATACAATTTATTCAATAGGAAATAATTATATTACTTTTACAAATTTAGATACTTTTGACATTGACCTAACACAAAATAATTAAATTTAAATTTGTTTTGTAAAACATTTTTCAAATTTTAAGTTTATTGGTGAAAATAATAATTACTTGCACAGTAGTCTTTCAAGTAAATATAGTTTTCAATGCTTTTCAAAACTCTAGGTCTATCGATATTTTCAAATCTGTTACGAGATTATTGTTGTTGCTTACTTCTTCCTTCTAAACACACCGGCAAATTTAAAGGAACGGATATAAAATGGATTTTTTCCCTCCATAACTTTCTTTTCTCATAACAAATTTGAATGGAATTCTTTTTATTGGAAAAATTAACTAATGGATAGCTGATTGTAGTTTGTTTTGTAAAGCTTCATGCCATTCTCAAGCCTCTTTAAAAACGTAATACAAAAAAGTAAAATTTTTGTAGAAAATGAATTGTACATTTTGACTTGTTTTAAACATTTAATGTTCAAGAAAAATTACAACAATTTTTTTTTCAATAACGGATGTTTCCTCCATGAGCTCTTACAACTGCGGTCATCCGTCTTCCCATACTTGTAATGACGTTCTCGATCATTTCTTGAGGCAAATCCTCCCATATTTCAATTAGAGCAGCTCTCACGTCTTCGAAGTTCTGGACTGCAGGAATTCTTGACCTAGGTCGTCTGCCAAGCAAAACAAACATGTTCAATTGGATTCAAATCCAGGGAACATGCAGGCCGGATCATTGTTGGTATTTGTACTTGATTTAAAAAGTCAGTTATACAATGAGCTGCGTGAGGGCGAGCATTGTCGTGCATTAACATGAAATTTGGACCGATATATGGAGCGAAAGGTATCACATGGTTTTGCAGAACTTCCCTTACGTATCTATCGGCAGTTAAAGTGCCGCCATCAATTACCACCAACACTGTGCGTGCCCCTAAACATATTCCACCCCACACCATAATTGACCCTCCAGAGAAAGAAGACTTTAGGAGTAAAATTAAATTGTTCATTTTGTTCTCCTGGGCGTCGATACAATCTATCCCTACCATCTATCGAATTTACGCAGAAACGGCTCTCATCCGTGAACAAAATTTGACCTCACTTCCAATTTTGGTATTCTTGAGCGAAGGCTAGTCGCGCTACTCGATGATGTCTTTGGAGATTTGGAGCTTTTTTTGGCCTATACGACCCCAAACCAACTTCTTTAAGTCTTCTTCTAACTGTACGCTCACTTATTCTGGTTCCACGTACTTCTTCCAGTTCGTTTCGTGTTTGAATAGCTGCTTGACGCCTATTTCTAAGCGTTTGCAACGCTATAAATCGATCATCTACAGACATAGTTGAGCGTTTTCTGCCTTGACCTCGTCTTCTAACATATTCTCTAGTTTGCCTCCATCGTGTAACATTGCGATGAATCGTGGATTTTGATTTACCGAACATTTCAGCAATATCGCTGTAAGATCGACCGCTTTCAATCATTGCTACAGCCCTAGCGACATCAGTCGGTGCTAAATCGCCCATTATGCCTTATTTCACAATCAACGTAGTGATAATTATGAAAAACGAGCCAAATTTGAACAATGGTTTAAGAAAAAAACAACAAACTTTTATGAAGAGAAAATATGCCTTTTACATTAAATGCAACAACTAACGGATGTTTACACTTTCACGATGAATTACATAACAAAAATGTACGCAGTAAACGTCAATCAAACATCATGCCTGTCTAGGACTACGTAACACTAAAAAGAAAAAGAAAAGCGAGGTAATTTTTTGAAGTTTAACTCCGTTCCCTTAAATTTGCCGGTGTGTATAGTTACTTGTTTTTCAAATAAATTGTTTGGAAAATACTTCAGTTTGATAGATTTAAACAGTTATATATTATTTGATATTTTTGTTTTAATAACTGGATGATAATTTGGAATACATCATTCAGTCAAACATTTTTCAATCCCTTTTTTTCTTGTTTTTGTTGACGTGTAAGTCCAATTTACGGGTTTTCTGTAGGCCTGGCATAATCGGTCTTCGCGATAGAATCGGATCAGTCGCATGGACAGCGTATTATAAATAACGAGTGTATGTGTGACTTACACCCGACAGAAGTGAAGAAATGTTTAGAAATCAATACCCTATGGTAAAAAATAAAAACTGACGCGATAAAAATGTTTAGTAAATATAGCGAATATATGCAAGCGTCTTTATTGTAATTTTTTGTTTGAAAACGGCATTTGTTATGTAAGTAATGTAATAGTCGTAAAAAGTAAATAAAGTAAATTGTAATTGAATACATGAAAAAACCTCGTCTTGGCAAGGAATCGAACTTGATACCTCCCGCTTGCCGGACGAGCGCGTTAACCACTACACCACAAGGACCTTGATGCCAGGAACGTTCACATTTTAATACCTCGTTATTACTTTCATCTGCAAATATGTCATAATATTTCGACAGACAATTTTTAATACGTACATGCCAAGTACATTAATTAGTTACAGATTTTCATAATTCACTCACAGATACAGATTTTCATAATGCACCGACAGAAGCTAAAATATATTAATTAATTAGTGTACTTGGCATGTAAGAATTAAAAATTGTCTGTCAAAATATTATGATGTATTTGTAGATAAAAATAATAACCAGGTATTAAAAGGTGAACGTTCATGACATGAAGGTCCCCGTGGTGTAGTGGTTAACACGCCCGAAATGTTTTCAAGTACTTAATTACGTTGGAAATTCAACGGAAAATTACAAATTTTCATAATTCACCGACGGAAGCCAAAATATATTAAGTAACAAAGTAGTTTCTTCAAAAATCTGTTGTACTTAATACCGTAAATGTATGAGTAACTATAGGTATGTAGTAAAAAGCACTTTTGTTTCTCAGAAACAAAGAATATATGTATTTATATTGATTGCTAAAATTAAGGTTATGTTAATTTTGATGCGCCACATAAAAAGTTTGACTTCAATTAATAATATAATAAATAAACGTAACTTCTTAACAGCGTAGCTAAGATTGGTGAAAAATTTTCACCATCAGGTTTGTTTCCTCATTTGTTTCGGTAAAGGATGTTCGCTGTGTGAACTTTACACAATAGTTTAGCTCCATTATAATTCAAATCCGGGAATTCACTGATAAATATAGCGACTTTATCAGTCAGCGCATGGATTTTAAAATGATAATACACCAAAAATAATTGCAAATTTTTTTTTTTTATTATGTCAAAATGTTCACAAAGAGTGGAAGTTTAAGTATACATGAAAAAAAAAGATAGGCTTTGAAAATCACTTCGGTCGTATGGCGCTCTTGTGCCGAAATGCATGAGTCTAGGCGCTCCGGAAAAGAGTGTGACGCGTTAGCCAGCACATCCGCTGGAACTTCTGGCACCACTCGTCTGGTGTGTGGCAAATTTGGACTTTGTGGGGGTGAAACGATAAATCCCTTTTCAAGATCCGACGCTCCGTTGATTCATTAATTCCAAGAGAAGGGGGAGCGCCTGGACTCGTGCACGACCAAAGTGATTTTCAAAACCTAATTTTTTCCATGTATACTTAAGCTTCCACTCTTTGTGAACATTTTGACATAATAAAAAAAAAATTTTTGCAATTATTTTTGGAGTATTATCATTTTCCATACGTTCTTTCTGACGGATCCTGTATATCTTTATAATTATGTGAAACACTACGAAAGGTTGAGGAAAAACTGTTGCAATAAATCAATAATTTCATTCGCTGAGGTAGCTCATGCTGATTTGTCTGCATACATACGTCGCGTCGTGGGCCGCGTAACCTTGCTTCTAACCTGGGGCGAAGCGCTCTGTGCCAGGCCTAGTTATCTACCTTAGTTGCCCTAAGTATATAAGAAAATGTCAAACATTTTCGTAAAATGCTGATTGTTTCGAAATTTTGGACCGGTAGTAGAAAAGGTATTTTATGTCACCCTAGCCGTTACTGCTTCTGAGGTCACAGAGGTATTGCATAGAACATTCTCAACCGCAAAATTGAGCTTACATTCCTTGTGACAAATAAATATTATGGTTCTAATGATTACACCAAAAAAAAGGTATTTAGCTTTCATAGCAACGTGTGTCATATTTTGAAGTACGATGTGGTTTCTACGGTTTGAATGTTTCATTTAGAATTTCGAATACTGTATGAGATTTACACATTGAATGTTGTTGACTGGACTCTTGTTTCTTTAAGAACAAAATTGATCTTACCATAATGTGTAAGACAGAGACACAAAAATACGTTTATTGATGAAAATAAAAGACATGGGGGTCAGGATATTTTTGCCAATACGAAACAAAATTCAAGCCGAAAATTTTGGATCCATTTAGTTGCTGGAACACTTCCGTTGCAAGACGATGTTGGGCTGTTTGAAAAGATAACAGTCGATTGGCAGGAGGCTTGAGAAAAATTGTAAATAAGACAAATGTTTGTAGACCAAATATTCTGCAGCGCTCTTTGTATGACGTAGTTTTGAACGGAAAAAATTAAATGAATTAATATGACATCACGAAACGATGTAACATTTGGCAACATATAAGAGTGAAGTTAGCAACTATAAAAAAGACAACTAGGAGATTGTCATAAAATTGTTATTATCATCATCGCCGTGCAATTCTTTTGGATTATGGCAGACGTTTTGCAACGTCTTTTTGGATCCATTTTATGAAGTGGATCATTCCTCTTTGTCTGGTTTAGCACCTAGGGTGTTTCTTATCTATTAGTAATTTTTTCTGTTCTTTTCTATTTCTGATCTTTGTCTTCTAGTCCACTATGCTCATTGGCACAGTTCCTTTTCCCGCTGGTTGGTTTTAGTGAGAGCCAGTTTGCTGTTTTCTTTATTAGTTCTATGGGTATTATATGTCACATCCATTCCAATCATTTTGCTTTTATATATGTAACTATGTTTTCTCCTTCCAGTTCATGTTCAATTTCCATGTTCGCGCTCTTTTCTGCCCATCTATACTTATCATTGGCACAAGGATCGTTTTCACAATTTTCCTTTTTAGATTTTCAATTCCGTTTCTTCTTTTTCTATCACTGTGTTGGTTTCTGATGTGTAGGTAATTTTTACTTATTTTCTTATTTTTGAGTGGTGCATTGTTGATTCTATACACCTGACTTTCTTTCATAATCTTTTCACTCTTTCTTTTGCTTCCTGGCCTATTGTCAGTCCTAACTTGTTAAAGATAACTGTTTTCTTAAAATCTTTTATTCTCTTAAATAGTTAATTTTTTCCTCAATATTTTTAACTATTGCCATATATTTTACTTTCTTTTCGTTTTTCTCTAAACCGTTTTTTTTTTTGTTTCTCCGTCTAGTCTTTCTATTACTTTTACAAGTTTCTCTTAGTTCTTCGCTGTTATTGTCAGATCATCCACGTACTTGGACTTCATTTGTTATGACGTTTGAATTTCGAATTTTTGCTCTTCTCTTTAGTACTTTCTAGGACCAGGTTGAAGAGTGTTGGAGAAAGTGAATATTTTCGTACTCGTATACGTAGGCGTCCCGGTTTTTCTTTTTTTGTTTGTATTTTATTTTTTTGCATATTGCTCTAAAAAAGCTTTATTCTGGTATTTTTAAAGGTATTCATTTGTTTATTGTAAATTATTTTTAAGTGTGCAATTTGTTTTCAGCGAAGTTATTACAAGACACATCAATGAAAATGATTTAAATGGAGCGGTAGTACTGATGGTGACACATTTCATATGGTAGTGGCAGAGACAATTATTTTGGATCGCTGGAGATAGGTAACTGATAATAAATGATCCAACAAGTGCCACATTATTAGACTTAAATTGCGCCCACTGTTCTTAATTATCCCTTTCCAGTTAGTAGGTTGGCACCTTTTTTTATTGCAATTAAAGACAGTCACAAAACAGCACATACGTATCAACAACTTTTAAATTGCAACACAATCTGCTTTTTAGACACATAGATTACAATAGGTCTGATTCTTTTGTTTCTAGAACAGACTTCTTAAAACATTAATGTATTTAATATTTTTTGTTTACTATTTCGACTCCATATAAAACACAAAAAAATTGAAGAGAGATTTAGACATCATGATGTTTTGATTCAAGCATTACCGTAAAGGTCAATGAGACTATTTACATAAATAAGAATGCAAACCTAATCAAGAAAGAGAAGGGACCTTTACACTTTTCCTGTCTTTTCGATTTATTACGGTAAAGAGGTCATTTGATTTATGATATTTGCTATAACAAGAGACGTCGATCCTTTCGTATATTCCGTATGTGTCCAGTTTTTACTTCAGGGGCATAGAGGCGGAAAAAACACAAATTTGATGGATAGAAAGGACATACCGTTGTCTCTCTCGATTTTTATTAGGGTGGGATGGCCACATGTCTTGCGTTTCGTGATAACAAGACCTTTTCCGCCTTTTCTCCTTATTTTAACTTGCTTTTTATTCTTAAACGGCAAAAGTAGGTATTTGTATATATTTTTATATTTCTCTTGAAGAGTAGGGATAAAGCGGGTTCTTTAGATTTAATAGATGTTCTCTCACATCAATCGGCACGGGGCTGAGGATGAAGACCCACGTGTCTTCGAAACGGCTGTTCCCAGTTAATTAATAATTTGTGTGATGCGGAGTGTGCCGAGAATATAGTTGCTTGCATTACCATAAAGGATCCATTTTTCGTCAGATCATGTGATTGCAAAGTTGTTCCCTTCTGTTTCTTAGAGGAAGTACAGAAAAAACTTTGTTTCGAAATTATTTCAACGCTTACGCTAAAAACATGGAAGACAATTCATAAGAAGGGCATGTGTCAGCTAACACAGAGGACTAGAATTGCTTCAGCACCAGCATAAGAAAAAAAGTTGTACGGTTTGTTTAAGCGAAACTAAAATTTGTCACCACTACACGCTTATGAGATTGGCAAGTGAATGTGAGAAAATTTTATCAAATTTTATCCGTTCTTCCAGAGGAAAATTGTCAATCAAAAACAAATACTGTGAATATAATTTCGCCAGTCAATAGCCTCTGCAAATTTGATATTATTAACAGTATCCACAAAAGCGTGTAGTACCCTATAAAGTCAGGGTTAATACATATCGGAGATGTAATTCACGTAAAGCAAATACCATTGAATTTACGTTTTAAAAGGGCTTTATTTCATAATATATCAATGACGTCGTATTTTTGTTAAATATAAACGGAAAACAAGAGAAAAATATGAAGAAACAAACATTCCTTCAGGTGCACCTATTAAAAAAAATTCAACGGTACAATATAATTAATTAACCAAGGATAGAATATCTAAAAATGGTGTTCAAATGATATTTAAAGATATTTCAGAAAACTCAAGGTTTTCATTGACAGTTGAAAGCGAATACTACACACGTATATCTCCAAACAGAGTTTATTGAAATTGGGAAATGTTTAATCTGCTAACTCGCCTTAAATCCTGAAACATTTCCGTCGAATTCTATTTTCATTCACTTCGACGTCAGACTCCATCGTACGCAAACGTTTTTAAACTTACACACATACCAGTTTGTACTGCGGACTTACTAGTGAGAAGAGAACATCCTAGTATAGACTAGAATAATCTGTTAAAACCGATTCAGTTAAATCCCGTTCCGATAAAGATTTCATCAGCATCAGTTATTCTTCACATACCGAGCTTAACGTTCAAAGTCATCATGCACTGTCTCGCGGTCGTGTATATTTTGTTTATTGAGATATCTCTACCAATACAATTTCATGCAACGAAGAAAATGGGTTACCTTTATGTTGGAGAAACGAACGTACCCAAGGAATATACTTAATTCACTTATGGTGAGTGTGAAAATTGGATGAAGATGTAATTGGTGAAATTATATTCAATTATTTTATGCATTTTCCATTATCATTTGCATTAAAACATATAAAAAAGTGAATTATTCTAATTTTACATGCGCAATGTCAACAGTTATCACTTAATTACTCAATATGAATCAAACTAGTCTGTCTATTTCTTAATATTAAGCATGTTATAAATATGCTAAGTTAGAGAATTTCTATATATGTACATAGGTATAATAAAAAGTCTAAAGTAATTGATTTATTGGCTTTTGAGAAGGTGCTGGTGTTATAGACCGCAATAAACAGTATTTGAAAGATATTTTATTTTAGTTAATATTTTATACAATAACTAATTTAAAGTAATTATATCTACATGTCATATAATGT
Organism: Dynastes maya; assembly: GCA_029619315.2. Lineage (NCBI taxonomy): Eukaryota > Metazoa > Arthropoda > Insecta > Coleoptera > Scarabaeidae > Dynastes > Dynastes maya. Next base: position 39,203,425 of record JAROYE020000006.1, on the reverse strand, counting down.
AGTAACAAAAACGCGAATACAAGCTTATTGTTTCTTTAACAACTTACTAAATAACAACAAAAGGAAAAATTAGGGTTAAGATTTAATTTTGTAGGTTTTCATAAAGACATCTTTACAGTTAAATATGTAATTTACTGCAAACATTCTTATTTCACTTGCATTTGAATCTACTACATCGGAGAAATCTTTATATATCTATTGAAATGTTTTTACCTCAGGGAAATTGTTCAAAAGTCGGAATTTTCTGATTTAATCAAATTATTAAATGAACGGTGGGATTCGGGGGTACTCTTGTACACTCTTTCGGCAATTTTTAATGAATTTATATATCAAATAAATGGAAATTAACGAATGTAAAAATTGAAAAATGTAAACTAACCTTGGTTTTACGAAGATGTCGTATAAACTCTAAATTCCTTATGAGAAAATCTGCCTATTCTAGCCTCCAACCTTCTCTTCTACCTAATTTATTCAATAATTTCAATATCGGATACTTTAATCTGGGACCGCAGAATTCCGAATAAGATCTTATATTTTGGATGATGATTTTACAATTTCAAATTCATAATGCCTGGATAGATATTTTATTAATTCAGATTCTTCTATTTCAGGGGTAAGATGTTGAACAATTGAATACTTTTTGGTGAAATATTTCTCTTTCGAGGACCCTTTTGATGAATCATATTTGCCGGCGAAGAGATCGGCCCTTACTTTACTTTTGGCATTTTCACCACAGTATTTGTTTAAGAAAAGCAATTCGAATTCAGGAAAATTTTTATGCCAAATCAGATGAGTGCATCGTGAACTAAAAATAACCTTATTAATACCAATAACTCTGGAAGATTCATCTTAGATGAAACAAGACGTTTTAAAGCCTGTATTGGATTATCGTCTTTGCCATTGAACTTAGGTAAAACCTCCTAATATAGTTTTAAGTCAGACAGACTTGGGCCAGAATTATCGACCTGTGAGATACCTTAATAACTGACGATTGCACGCTTCTAATTAATCAATGCGTTTTTGCATGTTCTCCGACTCTCTGACGCTACGAAACTGATCAAATGCTCTTCCATCGATTTAGTAAAGTACCCGAATTCATCCCTTAAGTCAGATGTATCGTCACTGTCCGCCCTATTCTTATTTCTAGGCAAATTTGGCACCCTAATAACGTATAGGCAATTTTAATTTTATAAATTCTGTTATAAGCAGACAGAAAACTAAGATAAGTCGCAAAAATGCCTAGAAATAAGAATAGAGTGGGAGGTGGCGATGCATCTGACTTAAGGAATGAATTCGCATACTTCACTAAATCGGCGGAAGATAAGTTGATGACGGAGAACATGCAAAAACACATTGATGAACTAGAAGCGTGCAATCGTTAGTTATTAAGTCAAAATTTAAGTCAAAGTAATAGGCAGGTCGAACAATGTCAAGGTATCTCGCAGGTCAATAATGCTAGTCCAAGTCTGTCTGACACTTCGTTAATAAACTTTAAATTAAAGGAGGTTTTACCTAAATTCAATGGCACAGATGATAATCCAATACAATTCGTAAAGACTTTAAATCGTCTTGTTTAATCTAAGACGAATCTTCCAGAGCTATTAGTATTAACAAGATCATCTTTAGTTCACGATGCACTCATCTGGTTCAGCATAATTGAGAATTCTTTTCAAAATTTTCCTGAATTCGAATCGCTTTTCTTAAACAAATTCTGGGGCGAAAATGCTCAAAGTATAGTAGGAGCGGATCTCTTCACCGGCAAATATGATTCATCAAAATTTGCTGTGGATAGAAATAATCGTCTGCGCGATTAAAATAAAGGAGAAGAGGGACGCTAATAAATTCGTCAATTCTGGTTAAGCTTTCTTCGAGTTATCTCGTGTTTTGGCTGCGCTCCGAGATTAAAGTGCCCGGTATAGAAATTAGAGAATAAAAAAAATCAAGGTAGAAGAGAAAGTTGGAGGTTAGAATAGGCAGATTTCTTGTGAATGTCATAATGAACTTAGAGTTTATAATGACATCTTCGTAAAACCAAGATTAATTTGCATTTTTAAATGTTTACATTCGTTAATTTCCATTTATTTGATATCTAAATTCATTAAAAATTGCCGAAAGAGTGTGAAAGAATACTCCCGAATCCCACCGCTCATTTAATAATTTAATTAAAAAAGAAAATTCCGATTTTTGAACAATTTCCCTGAGATAAAAACATTTCACTATATACGTGTGTACCATCATTGTTCTGTAAATCTAAATTGAGAACCCTCTATGCAACTTAAATTCCATTTGCCTCTTATATCAAAACTTGTAATCTCGGTTAAGATACGCAACACCATTCATTGTTCTGTACTATTGGTTGTCTATCCTAGCATTCATTGATTCATTCATACAAGGAGGATAAACCTTACAAGGATTGCTCAATGAGGCCGATTTGCCTGCTCAAGTTCAAGTTGTTTGTGACGTCACCTGAGTTACATTACCGTTTATTCCCATTCATTATAAACGTTAAAATACATCTTTTCGGAATTTTGCAATTAAATTTAAAAACGCGTAGATAATAATAAAGAAAAGAAAAACAATTTGCAGTAAACAAAGTAGTCGTGTATATGGTCATTTTCCAAAAATACTATTTTAATTCGCGAGGCAATATATGCATTCTAAGCTTTGCAAGTAAATTAATGAACGAATAAATAACAACACAGAAAAAACAATATCCAATAAGCAAGCTGTGTTTATGCACAAAAAATACTATTTTAATTTGAATTACAATAATAGATCTTAATGTGTTCTTACATAAAGTGGCATTTTCATTACTTCATAGATTTAAAAAATAAATCATATATTTAGCTACTTACAAAAATATTTCCGAATCTCCGAGAACTTTTAATACGAAGTTATATAAAAATTATTTGTATTTTTGTTGTAATTGTGTACATCATCGGCTAAATCTAATCATTCCATTTAATCCTCGGATAATTCAGAATCAATGCAAGATCCATATACGCAATTCTTTGTTAAACTCATTAAATTTAATACGTTTGTAAAGATCACATTTCAATATTATCTGCTTAAAGAGTGAACTGTTGTCCGTAGATGTCATACGTATTCATATACGAAAAAATTTTTATGAAGAATCAAACAATTGTAGAACAATTAACTACAATTTGTTTGAGTATATAGGACTGGCTGCAACTTGCGCAAATCCCTATTATTCGATTGTGGTTAACGGATTGTTGTTCCATTAAATACATTATTGTTGTAAAAATTTAGTCAATGATCTATTACAAACGTTGCTACAATAATGTACAAGTTTTAGTTACACACGTTGTAAAAAATTGCAACAATATTGTTCTAAAGATTGTACTGCATAATACAATATGTATGCAGTGTTCTTATAATAATTATAATGGTTGAAAGAACAACGCAATAACAATAACTGTTTTTGTTTTCGTATCTCCAACAGCTTCCCAATTTTCAGGTAGTATTGGTCAGTCACGAGAATGTTGCCAACACCTGTGTAGTTTCACAGGTATGTGATATACTGATATACCATCTGTGTAAACATGCGACAAATTTGGAGTAAAAAGATAAAGTACGGAAGACTTTATTCCGAAAGAATTGTGAACCCGATGAAAATGATTTGACGATATAAAACCAGATGATTCATTAGAAAAATAATTCAGTTTTCGTTGTGACATCTATTGGCGAATAACCAATACTATCTGGATTTAACCCTAAGGCAGGAAACATTTGGTTCGAGCATTTAGGTATGCTGCGATAATAAAATCGTCTGTACAAATAAGCGATGATTTATTTATAAATAAACTCACTCATTTTCTATTATTTATTTTGAAAAAATTAGTTTTATATCAAAAATTGCTTGCTCAAAGATTGTTGGAAAAAATAATACATTTATGTGAAACAATACAATAGAAACTGGACCATAACTTTGAAGTATTATCTGTGACAACAACATGTAATAATTAACAAAAATCTGCGCTCTGGTTACATAATTGTGTTAATGACTGCTACAATATTTTTCCCGCAATATTGTAGTATATTCTATCAAGTGATTTTTTTCTGTGTAGCATATTCTGTGTGTTTTTTGAAATTTAAATGTTCGTCAACAATTGTTCCTAGATATTTCATTTCATCTAGCTTTTTCTGTTTATGCACAGGTCGAAAGTATTTCTTATGAAATTTACATCGTTACACATATTTTTTTGATTTAATAAAGTGAATTTTTAAAATAAAGCAGCTTCCTTAAACAGGCCAAAAAATATATATATTTTTTTAATTTCATTTATTGTAAAATACTTGAGTAATTCATTTTATTCATCTCGTTCATAATGAAGTGAGCACATTTGACTTCTAGCTATTTGCTTTTCAATAATATAAAACCCATTGTTTTCTGATAATCTTCGAAATCATACTCTTACCTTCGAGAAAACGATGACATACAACATTTTCCTTATTAGCTTTAGCTGTGACGGAATTGTTTGTACACTCAACAACCGCACAATGTCCATCTACCATTTTCATGAATTAGCACACTCTTTCACTAGTCACTTATAAACTATCACCTACAAATGCAACAAGCAATAATGCGAAAGCTAAATTTTAAGTAACGAGAAGTTTCTAGACAAGAAGAAAAGGAAGTAAAATGATCAAAACACAATATAGCACACGACACTCGACGCCATATGGAACGCAGCTTACGTCACGCATTTACGCGGTTCTAATTACATAGAGATAGGCGAGAAAGGTAAGACAAGCATTGAGTAATCCTTGTAATATTTACTATCCTTAGCAACTTTCATTTGTTGCCGTATACAAGGTTATCCAATTGTACCGAAGCACCCAAAAATTACAAATGTATCATATAACTTGTATTTTAGAAATAAAAGACAAAAATCTATAAAAATTTATTAGAATGAATCGAAGAAAACGTAAAAATATACAAGATATTCGAAGAAGGCCGATAGAATATTTTCCATAATAAACAAACAGTGTATACATAAAGAATTGTATTGATATCTTGTTTAAAACAAAAAAATCATTTGTTTGACAATTTTATTAAAATTTTGTGGTTAAACAAATATTTTTAGTTATAGAAGATAATGTTCAGATTGCAATTTAATAAATATTATTATAGATATTCAATTTAAAGTTTACTAAATTTTGTATTTCATACTGTTGTTATGTTATGATTAACGACTCTCCTAATTATTGTGTATTAAAAACATGTGCTTCTCAAATGTTTTAGTTACAAGCAATCAATTTTTTTTATTTAGGACAATAAAACTCTTTCCTGTTATAAAATAAAGCACCTACAACAATGTTGTACAATATATTTTTTCTACTTACAGGAACATAATAATATACTTAGTTTTAGGATTAAAAAACTTAATGATAGACAAATGCACAAATGTTAATTTTAAAATTACATATAGGTCTCGCGTTGTAGGATGGCGAGTGCCGGCGCTGTCCGAAGGTACTGTCGGACATCGTTCGGGAAAACTCAAGTTTGAATGCAACATGCAGCGGCGTAGCTCGACTCATTTTTTAAATTATTTTAGCATAATAAAAAACGACTATAAAATAAAGTCTTGTATTTCCACCGCGCGTCAGAAGCGTTCGCCATCCTATAACGCACAAACTGTACACATTTCTTAAGATTGGAAATCCCCCTGTAAATTTCGGTAATTTATTAAAATGAATAGCTAACTAACTTTTTGATCTTCATTAAAATTAATTGGTCTTTTCTGTTTATAGTACATGTTGATATCGTGCAGCAACACAACATAATTAAGAAAAAATAACGTTTGTGAAACTGTAAGCGATGGAGAACCTAAAACATTTTATAACATTTATTTATTATATCTAAGACCGATTAAATTTTTATATGTATTACGTATTACAACAGTTTTGTCATAGGAAATTCATATTTCTAACGTTTTTGTATAATAATGCATACGTCTAATATTCAAAGTAAAACAGATATTTACAGCCGAAGGCGAATACATATTGCATTTACTTTCTGCATCCGAAGGGGGTTTCTGGTATTTGGTTACTATGACAACAGTAAACGAAACCGCTCTTAAACTTGTGATTCAACGTTTTAAGCCTAAATAGTTGCTTACAAATTGAATTTCATAAAAAGGGGCATGACTTATATATGAAGTTAAGGACAACGCAAGCATTCCGGTGTGCAACAATTAATAAACGCAGAAAAGTGGGAAATGTTTTACAAACGATTGCAGAAACGTATCGAAGTAAAAGCAAGGAATTTCAAACGTCCGGTGTAGATAAATAAATAAGAAGGTTATAAGTTCACTCATAGCATATTTAAATTATATTATTGTTTTAAAAATGAGATTTTGTGTTTTGATTTTTAAATTTATGCTTACATTTATTTTTAGTATGTATAAACTTTATTCAATTATTATTTCCCTTTATTTCTTTCGCTGAAACTATGCTTTAATAACCACAGGTCTTATTTATTTGTGTATTCATTAGAATAAATGCCATATCTTCACTTTAATTTGGCAGATGTTTTCGATTGCCCAGCCTATATGTCTTTCACTTTCAAGTTACTTAGGTTCGACATTTTGAATCAACAGATTAAGAACGTCAACTTCTGTATGTTTTGTTTACTATTACCATGGTAACCAAATAATGCTAACCCCAAAAACCATTTGAATGCAATGTCCAAATATAAAACTTGCATGTGACTGCAAGTATGAGGTAGGCGCCATAAATTCTCGGCCTGACAGGCTTGTACAAATTCGAGCGTGTTCAAACTTGTGTCATAGTTGCACATGCGGGAGGCCTACACTATATATATTACGGCTCGAAGAGTAGTAGTTTTTAGTAGCCACCCAGACAACGTGACTAGTGCATAAAAATGTCTCAGGTAATGAAAATTAAGTACCGTGTGGTCACTAAATTTTTAACAAAAGCAGGCGTTTATGGTGATTTATATTTCATTGTAAAAAAGCGGGCAAAATGTTTCCATTTTTTCTTCCGTTTAGAGCTAGAAGGTGATGAGCCAATTGATAACACCTCAAAACATTTCAATTATTGAAGAGATGGTATTAGCTGTCAACAGCACATATTAGGCGTGTTTGCTACATAAATTGGGGGACAATATTCGTGCAAAACGTCGAGGAAAATTGACAAAAGCTGTGATTATTGCACGACAATGCACTCGTTCGTACTGCTGCCATTTCACAAGATGCTATACGCGAATGTGGCTTTCAAGAATTGGAACATCCACCGTACAGTTCAAACATGGCTCCAAGTGATTTATTTTCTCATTTAAAGAAAGACCGTGGGAGACGTCGTTTTAAGCAGTTGTAATACAACGTTTTGAGGGAAAAACTTTAGATTATTTTTACAAGGGTATAGAATTATTAATTGATCATTATAATAAATGTATTGAAGTTATGGGATATTATATTGAAAAATAAAAATTGTTATATTTTACCAAGTTTATTTTTTTTATATCACGCCGAGAATTTATGGCGGCTACTATGTAACTACCGGTTGTACCAACTCTAACTCTCTGTTCAAGTGATCTGCAGATCATAGATGACGCTAGTTCAATGAGGTATACGTTGTACAACCAGAAATGAAACTCTAGCCCACTGATTCCATCTCAATAGCGGTTGGTAACATGGAAATGTTGTATTTGCTAGATAAGTAATGGTATTCAATAGAAAAAGAAGCCCGCCAACCATGTTTATAATTGACCAAATTTGTGTTTTTGGTATCTCAACATGTGATATGCCGATTTTTTTTGGTATGGGCAGACAAAAAAGGAATGGGGAGAGCTACAAAAAATATTTTTTAGAAGAGCACGATTAAAAATTAAAAATAAAATAAATACAGCTCTTGAAAAAACAAAATAAAATTAGATGGATAAAATGATGGAAGAGGATCAGCAAATAAAAATTAAAATTTCACGGAGGAAATAAAACGCCTAAAATAATACTGTCTTATTTTGTTATTTGAAAAAATGATTTGAAAAGTGTATACATTTTATGTGTATTCTTCGAAACATAATATTATGCACATTGTTGAATCCTTAAAATCCATTCATATTTATTAATTATTGAAAATATTCATTAATTAGCACATGTCGTACAATGCCATTATTATTATTATAACTTGGGTATTAATTGAAAAGAATGGGAGCCGTAAAGTGCACGATTACCAAGAATCCTCTTCGATTTCTAAAATTTTCCATAAAATCACGTCTACTTGTACCATGAAACTGCTGTTTTGTTTCATTTATTTCTTCTAGGATTTTTTATACAATTTTGAGTTAATTCAACAATTGATTGGATTACTTTTTAAATAGTTCTGCTTGCTGTGGACTTATCTACATCAATTATATCTCCAGAAATGTCCCTAAATTCTTTATCACCCCAGATTTTGGATTGATTAGGCATATTTCTGGTTTCTAAGTTTTTGGCCGCCTGGGGTGCATTACAACATTAGATTTAAAAAATCTTCACCATCAGATAATTCCCCTAACATTCATTTTCACGCGAATGGCGTTAATAGAAAAAGAGATGCTTATATTTCAAGTGAAATGTCACAACACGGTTTATAGGTTATATTTTATGTCGAAATCTACTTGAACTAGGCTTGAACGGCCGATATTGGACGTTCAGTTGACTGGGATATTGATTCTCAGATCAAGCTTGAACTTGGATGGTACAACGGCGTTCTCTTGTAGAACCGAAGTTCACGTTGACCAACCGGTGAACTTGGTTGATACAACTGGCCCTTAAGCTCTAAATTTCAATCAACAGTTTAAGAACGTCAACTTCTGTATGTTTTGTTTACTGTTGCCATAGTAACCAAGCAATGTTGACACCAGATATTATACCCAAACGTATGGCTCGCCTCGGACACTTTCAATATATCTTTTGCTTTGCATCGTTATACAAAAATGTTAGAGATATGAAATTCCTTTACGGTGGACAAACATATATGGTGCCATTAAAAAAAATATGTTTCCCGTGTTTGAACTTAAGTAATAAATTTATTGTTCAATAGTGAACATCTTGTATGTCACGTCTAGATAGAGCCGAATATGCAATTTGACCTAATAAAAATTTTATTCGAAATGTATTTCCATTTTTTGAAGGAAATAGATATCACATACATTTGAGCTAGTGAGGACAAAATTATAAATATCTCGAAATCTGTTAGAAATAGACATATAACATATATTATATTGACTTATGTTTACAAGGATAAACGCGTTCCGCTTAAATTAACTTTGTATATACGGAAATATATTTAAAAGATTAATCATCTGACTTCTATGTTACTGTAATGTAATGTTTAGAAGTATAGTGAAGATGTATTTCATTATTAGCATTAGAATAGCTTTACATAAGAGTTAAAATGTTTTAAATAACTTCAACAACGAAATAGAATTAGATAAGGTAATACACAATATCTATTGTGTATTAAAGGCAAGCACATACGATACAATGTTATTTATGGATAAATTTTCTTTGTTTTGTAAAACTCGACGAAGTCGATGCGATGGCCGACTTTAGAAAATTTTTCTATTCCAGACTACATTTAACGCTAATTATCACCACCAGTATCCTATGCTTTCGCATAAGTAACCGTCATCGGCATGTTTTGGCTTTATTAAATCTTATCATCATGTGAAGCAATATTCTTCGTAATGAACTAATGAAACCGTCTCATGCTATCTCTAAATTTTCCGTACAAAACGAGTTAAAATTAGAAGTGTAATGACAAAATATAAAGTCGATAACAGCGTTTTATTAATTTGTTTAAAATTAAATATGATAAACTCCCATGGCACATCAACATGCCTACCATTAGTTTTCGATTATTATTTCTTCATAACATTTAAATAAACTAGAAGTATAATAATTTACATAATCCGTATAGGTCTCTATTGTTTGTTTTATATCATAATTTACTTAATTAAGTTACAGTGTAAGTAATATGTAGTATAATCATGATCTCAATTATTTTGGAACTAACAACGATGATCTTGACGGATAATCGTGAGGCATGTGGGATTCATGGACAGCAATTGCGTAGTATAATTGCCTTTCCTATTTTTTCCTTGGATTTTTTTTAACTTTGAGCTAATGTTTCTATTGTCAAAATGTCAAAATCACCTAATAGACTATAGAAATTTTAAGCTGCGTTCACATAGGGTAGTGCGAAATTAGTGCAAGAATTAAGGTATAGCGCAAAAGTTTGCACAATGCAAATTAATAGTACTGTTCACATAATAGTGTAGCGCACAATTAAGAATTAGTGTAGTGCGAAACTATACACACGTTATTATCACAGCACTGGATTAATATTTTCTACATTTGTTTTTTAATTTGTCTGTCATGATTCATAGTTATACTGCAGAAAGTGCTACTAAACATACCATATAACGTTATAAAAAAGAAACAGGTAAATTTTGATTTATGGTAATGGAAATCATTGATGTCAGTTGTCAAATTAGTGCGGAATATTACACTAATTCTTACGCTAGTAACCTAAGGTTGTGTTCACATAAGATTCGCGTAAGAATTAGTATGAAAACATTTCACACTAATTTCAATATATTTCAATTCTGATACCAATGGCCTGCTTTGTTGTAACGTAGCCTAAATTTATCTGTTGATATTAATAATATCTTTTGAAATGCACGAAATTACACAGAAACGCTACATTGTATGTTTATTAGCAGTTTTTACAGTTGTCATGTCATACAAATTCAAAAGCAAACGTAGAAAATATTGATGCATCTCCGCGATAATGTCAAAGTTTGACATGTGTACAGTTTAATTCTGCACTAACATGAACTAGCACACAACCCCATCTAGTTTCCATTTAAAACAACAAAACAAACACTATTACATCCCTACCTTTTTAACCTATTTGATATTCTCTTGACAATAAGCCTAAGATTTTGAAAATCGGTTGAGATTCACTACGGTTACAGGGACTTTTGTGTGATAAAAGGTATGTTTCCTCTCTGCTTTATAATAGGCATCACAAAGTAAGCTTCTTCAACGTTTATTTTTCACTCACTTGAATAATAGAAAAGAATTAAAAAAAAATAATAATTAAATAACAAATTATGCCATCTTGCAGTAACTTCAAAATTTCGAAAATATTTTTAGAGATGTTTCCATGACCACATTTGCCAATATTATTTTTTTCTTTCAGTTCTACAACTAACGATTATCGAGATATGGTCGGTCGCCACCCTTAATAAACTAGGGTGTATATGTTCTAATAAATACATAAATATTATAAAAAATTGGCTATATAAATACACTGCAAATAGCAAATATCAAATCTTAAAAGCTAATTGTAATAAAGCTTTTCAAAATCTTGTTTATTATCTTTCTGTATTATCTTTTTTTTTTAATATAACGTATTATCAACAAATTATTTAGGTTATGTTATGATAAGAAAAGATTGATATCAGTTGTCAATATATCCGTGAAATTAGTACAATATTTCGCAAGGTTCTTTATTTGCTCCAAAATTATTCATTCTTTATCAGTGATCTCCCACGCTCCTCCCAGGTTCAGCTATCTGTAGAAACGAAAATCTGATCGTGAGATGCATACGGGATACATTGGATAGACTAATTAAGTGGCAACACGATAAGGAAACCACCTCCTAAAAGTGGTAGAGAGGGTGAAAATTCCGTGAAGTTTTCTACGAGGTATTTAAGTCTTTTCTCTGACCAGCGGCTAACGTGGAGGATACATATCGACCACGTCAGAAAAAGATTTTTCCGCGTCAGAAATACCCTCGTGGTTTTGTTGACAAGAGATTTCCCTCTCGAGTTAAGAATCAAATTATTAATCTACCCTGCGTGTTTAAGACCGATATTAACTTTTGAAGCTTTAACATAGGTGAGAGTTGCGGACAGCAGCATACATAAACTGGAGGTCCTTCAAAATCAAATTTCTTAGAATTATTGCCAACGCTCTTTTGGTCTTTCCGAAACGTGCGACACTGAGGAGGTTCAGATAACATCATTGCATGAACATCTCCGGGAGCTGTCCAGAAACACATTGGAAAGAGTGGGTAACTTTTCCAACCCACGGATCGATGACCACCCCGTAGTAGAATGGACCGAATAGACAAGATCTTCGAGAATAGGTGATATGTCCCTTGCAAAAACATTATATTCGTTTGGTTGACAAATATAATAAAAAGTCAGACAGAAAATGTTAATCTGTGACTAAGTGTTAAGGAAGCTTAAAGGCTCTAGCCTAGCTTTGGAGAGTAGTGATAGTTGTATTAGTAATAGGAGATAATATACTTAATAATGATAGCAAGGACTGTGGGGTAGTATGGCAAACACAATATTCACGGCACACTCTGCACCACACAAATTATTAATTAACTCGGGAAGGCCTTTTCGAAGACACGTAGGTCATCATCATCATGGCTCGATGATGATGACGTGTGCCGTGAATATTGTGTTTGGCAATATACTTATTTTATTGCCAATCTCTTGTAGATAGTTTTCTCTGTGTGCTACGTTAAGTATCCAAATACCACATGCGCCATATTCCATTCAAAATGTTTTGTTTATATGTACGTAAGTGGCAAATGCATTGGATAAAAGTATTTTCGGCAGGACATTTTCGGCTTTATTCATAATATTATCTATATTTAGTTGATTCGGTTTATATTCTAATAAAACTGTCCGTTATCAGCAAAAGTCATAACATTTTTGACCCAAAACAATGTCACTACGTCGTTCGATAATATAAGATACCACTTTCTTAAGTTAAATCACGACATATGTGGTATTATTGGGTTCGTCTTTCGATTACCTTTCCAAAAACGTAAAAATATATAGGGTGTTCTATTTAAAAAAAGAAAGTTGACGTCATTTCCGGTGAAACCGGAAATACAATTAAAATCCCGATAACGGCCAAAGGTTAGTTCACGAAAAATAGAAATCGACCTATTGTTTCTAGAAACGCTAGCTTCAAAAGTTGTTCAAAAGTTGGCGGGGGACACTTTAGGACCTCACTGTATAAACAAAGGGGATTGCGATATCGTAAATGTTAAAAAACACATGGTTTGGCTAAATAAAACAAATGCCTTAGGACTTACTTTTCTAAGTAAAAAAAAAATTCAAAAATAAATGCGCTAGATATTTGGATTATATAAGAGTGACAATTTTCATATGGCTTTTAAATATACGTTCTCTTTTACAATTTATTCCATGAGATTGCATCCTCTTCAAGTACATGTTAAAGTACAACTACAGAAAAAGTTCGTATCATGTTTATAAATACTTATTAATACCATTGTATTTATATTATATAATTAATACCTTCAATTCATCTATAGGTGATCTATCACTGTCCATGAATACTACTGATGTTACGAGTTCAATATTTCATTGACTCGAGTTACAGCCTGAGTCCCCGAAATAAAACTATTGATCACCAATGATTTATCTAAAAAAATCTAAAATAAGAAAGCTTACAGAGGTGAGATATCTCATCCGGGGACGAAATGTTGCGAATTTTGGATGAAAGAGTTGTTATGTCCAGCGTAAGGTTTTAGAAGTAGGTACGGTTACTGATAGTGCTGACAATAGGACGTAAAGGGATATTAGGTTTGTGAATTTTAGGGAGACCGTATAACTCCGGGGCTCAAGAATCATTAGGGAGAAGTGACCTCTGCGTATTGGTAGGGTTAGATAACGTTTTAATGGGGTTAATGACGGAAGGCTCAATTCTGCAAGTAGGATCACGTTTAAGAAGTTGATAAGTGCCGTTTTGCAGTAAGTAATGAACTTTCTGCTCATACTCTTCACTGTCCAGGATTATCATAGCATTTTCCCTCTCAGCTTTCATTGTTAGTATAGCAACTCTAGGGTCGGATTTCAGGTTTCTGAAGGCCAGGGTTTCTGACTTAGAAAGGTTTGATTTCGGAGGTTTGGCACGCGTGAGAATTTTAGATGTTTCAAAGCGAATGGGATCAATGGTTTCAGATGGAAGAGCGTCAAGAGCAGACTCTATGCCAGTAATGATGTTTTGAGTAGGGATAAGTTTAGGCGTAGGGGTTCTTGGAGAGTACAGCAACCTTGTCAGAAGATAGAGGTCGACTGGAAAGGTTTAGGACAATATGTGACATGACTCTAGAATCTGGGATGGTTTAGGGATTAAGAAATCTAATTTTCGAGTTTGTCGTGCGATTGAAAGTGAATTCGTCTTGATGATAAGTGATGCGATGTGATCTAGGGTACTCCGACCAGATGGGGATAAAATGAATGGTAGCTCTAAAAGTAAGTGAAAAAGTTTGATAGAAAGAAAGTTCAGATCAGGTTACTTTGCCTAATTCGTTCCCGGACCAATGCGAACCCAATACGCGACGAAAAATCTGGTTGGCAGAGGGGAAAGCAATATGATATTTGATAACAAGAAATTTAGGAATAACATGATTATCTCTACATCTAAGTTACGATTTGAACTTGTTCAGTATCTTAGCAATTGCACTGAAGCTGAATATTTGTAAATGGAACGCTATCAGCGCCAAAGTGATTGTATGGTGATTTTGAATCAATAAATATTTAGTTAATGGGGTAAAAGGAGGACACCTCATGACCCTTTAATTTTTGAGTTGATAAAGGTATCATGTAACAAAATCGTGATATAACAGCTTTATCCATTCGATAATATCTATAGTATGTACGACATGACACCTTTATCAATTATAAACTACCGGAAAGTAAAGAAAACAAGGAATCCGCGCTTATTGAAGGTTACAATTATACCCGAGGTGGATAAAAAATGCATAAAGTCATTTTGAGTAGAAATGTGACATGACACCTTTATCCACTTATGTCTTGTTATGCGCTACATGTATTATCGTAATAATTTACCGATTAAAAGCCTTGAGCAACAAATCCATTTTGTAATATCATTTATTAAACATAAGCGATACTTTTAAGATGGACAAAAACATTTAAGAATAATAATAACGCAGTGAACCACGCTGACGATAACGTCCTTGTTCGCGTACTGCCGTTGCAACCATCTAATTCGCACTCGCAGATAGTCGCTGTGAAGCTCTCAACACCTTGAAGATAATTGCAGCCGAACTTTTGCGTTCCTTCAACCATGCGTAAGAATCGCGAACACTCCCTAAGTACTATCACCTTTGGTTCACCAAGAAAGAAAACTAGAATAGATGCAAAATAAACTAAATAAATGAAACCGTTTTAAATATACGAGAGTATATGAAATATAAACGGGACTCGCATTGTAGGGATCAGCAAGGAGAGTACATTGAAGGGGATAAATTTTGTAACGTAATTGGTGATCAATAAAATGTTTTGTAGCACCAGTCCGGTTATTTAATTGCCACACCTCGTACAATTATTTCATTACAGGTATATACTCTTAAGCGGAGAAGGAAACGCAAAGAAAATATTTCTTTTGATTTAAAACAGTAATTCTATTGTGGATAATTAAAACGATAATTTTCTTGAATTGAGGCGGACAGTCTTGATGCAAGTAAATGTTTCTCTGCGTGTAATAACTCTGAAACCCATAGTTTGAGGTTAATAGTTCCTTGTTACATTTTGCTTCAGAATTTCAGGAAAATACTGAAAATTCAGTAACATGTAGCAGGTTCCATGTGAGATACCCTGTAGGATTCAATTTAATTTTAAACCATTCCCGCAATCAGACCTCATAACAAGAAAAAGACTATTCACAAAGACACAATCTTCCGAGTCCGCAGAGATGACTCACACTGTATACTGCTGTTAGAAGAGATCACATGAAACCACACTAAGCCCGTCTTTCCAGCGTTCAGCCGTTACCACCGAAACTAGAAGACCAAATGGCTTTAACGTCAACAGGCTGTGACGTATTTTGCAGTACGTCGTCGATCAGCCATAAAAGCGTTTACATGGTCACACTGCCTCTACGTTTTGAATTGGTTTTTCCAAATTATATTGGTTTTACTTTAAAAAAATACTGTGTAGTGATATTTCCGTACTTTGTTGGTGATACCTGTAATGTTTTTCTAGTGTTGTATAAGCGATAAAACCTTTTCTGAAACAATAAAAACGGGATAACCTAAAAACTGTGACGTCGGCTGTTTTGTATGTTTTATTTGTGAGTTACACTTTGTAAAAGAAGATATTATTTATTTTTCAACAGCTACAGATTCAAGGACCGGTGAAACTATAACTGTAAGTTTAAAAAATTCTAGGCTTAAAAAAATGCTATTCCAACTCAATTCCCTAACTGTCTATTGTATTTGACACAAAACGTGAAGATTTTATTGTTCAAATAGTTTTATATTCTTAC
This sequence comes from Dynastes maya, assembly GCA_029619315.2. Taxonomy (NCBI): domain Eukaryota; kingdom Metazoa; phylum Arthropoda; class Insecta; order Coleoptera; family Scarabaeidae; genus Dynastes; species Dynastes maya. The sequence continues at coordinate 39,187,052 of JAROYE020000006.1, read as the reverse complement.
GTTATATTTAACAAAATTATTTTTGAACACGAGAGATGTTATTAAATGTGTGTAATAAACGTTCTGTTTTATAAATGTGTAATATCTGTTTTGATATAATATATTTTAAATTATATCACCATCATTTGGATACTGATATATGTAAATGTCATATTCACAGCAGTGAACATATTGCAACAATTATAATAACTTGTTCTACAAATACCCTACTTAAAAATTATTGTGGGAAAAGTAATGATAGATTAGGTAAAACACCACATAATAGGAAATTAAAGACCCTGGTTATATAGCATGTCTGCAAATTTTCTCGTGAAATTGAGCAAAATTTCAAATAAAATTGCAATTACTGTGTCATTTCAACCTTAGTTTCGTCCAAATACATGTACAATTACAAATAATAATAATTAGTCGATTAAATATCAGCCACAAATACATTTTTCACGAAAACGGTTTGGTTTTTGCTTTGAAACTTCGTTTTTACAAAATAAAAGGGAATGGGATGCGAAGAAAGGCTCAGTTGACGACTGGCATCCTCTTTAAACTGGAATCCCTTCAAAACTTAAAAAAGAAGTGCAAAAAAACGATTCCTTTACCGCTTAGGCTAATATCGTGCATGGGGATACATCACCAACCCCACGTGACGCCATCGAAGAGTGTTGAGACTTTGTTATATCGGAGGTAATGGTTCAGCCCGCGTCCCAACGCCTATTGTCTTGACACCACCCCGACATAAGAGAAAATGTACTCACTAAAACAGCTAGGAGCTCAGAAGTCTGCTCAGCAACATGTAATTTCGGTAGCTTAACAATTATAGGTTCGTAAATACATTGTTGAGAAATTTGTTCGATGAATTAAACTTCTTAGCTTCAAGAAAAACATATTTTAACCCTCCAAAACATTTAAAATTAAAGTGGTACTCAAAATGGTATCCATTCACATTTATCTGCAAGGATTGGTTGAATTTCAAGCCGCATTTTTAGACTGTATTGACCATCATTTGGTAGCGAATGGCCACCATTTTGAACACTAGTCTCGATTATTGTTGAAATTAAAAAGGAAGAAGTCTATCAGAACTTGCAAAATACTTAAATACCTAAACCATTGCGCAATTACTTAATGGAGAGAATATATGCAATTAAGACAATTCGCAAAAATATTTAAATCGTAACCTATAGGGATTATTAAGAAGAAACGAACAAAAAGCGTATCAGTGATACTTACATACTTGCACAGTTTTTCTGCAGAAATACTCTGGCATCCTTTGACACACATTACTGTCTATACTCATGTCGTGTGTAGTTGCATTCCTGTCACAGATTCTTAAAAACATATCAGTTTTTATGTCTAAACACCTTGCATCTAAATCCGATCGACATTGGTAACATTCTCTTACACCTGCAGACCGTCCTAGAAAATATAATTCGATAGATTTTTTGCAATCCTTTTGCTTTTTTCTTCACATGCACTGGTGAGCATTAATTTCATTTTCATGAGGTTTCTATTGGCATTATATTTTCCTTTAGGCATTTTACTCACCAGTGTGCAATTGTGTCAACCTTTCGTTCTATTATGTTTCTAATCGACTATCTGATACGAACCTTTCTTACAAATATTGAAAATTAATGTCATTAGTAAAACGACATGTCTAAACTTCATTATATATCATCACAAAAGCAAAGTCGTCCTCCAAAATGTCAAAACCTTAAAAATGCTTGAACGTTAGTTAGTCTTCTCAATTAGTTCGAATGCGTACCTTTGATTTCTTTCATTTTCAACGCATTAACCAAACTTCGGTAAATAATTATAAACGACTTGGAAAATAAATATTTGGTTTTCTTGATTAAGAACTATAAATTTTTCAGCATCGAAGAGATTTAACCCAACCGTCGGATTCTTTTACATTCCCCCGATCACCAGAAAATTGCTTGCGAAAACGTTGAAACCGGTAGTACGAAAATATTTGGTTCGCGACCCAATACACATACACTATCAACGTCAAATTCAGAAACGTCACTGTTAAATTTTCCTATTTTCATGGCGCAAAGTTTTCGCAGAAATATTAGAACAGGCGGCTTTGTCAAAGTCTTAAAGCGCTAGTTGATTGAATTAACATTTTGCTGCTACTTTTTAGTATAAATTTTATTACGTAAACAAATACGTGAAATAATCAACAAATATTGATACCTACCCCACTAAGAAATTAAAAATGTAATTCTCGTAAGTTGGCATTCTGATTAATAGGAGTATTAAATTGTCAGTTGGAATTTTTAATTTAAAAGAAGAATACAATGTGAATAATGTAATGATGGTTGATTGCCTTATTTTTATTGAATTTTACATTGGGTTGTGTTATTTAATAAGGTGCACATCCACCAATGTCTTTGCATTTACTCATAATTAATCTACTGGTAGAGGAGAGATTGTTAGAGTTAATTTAGCTGGTGCTGGATGCTGATGTTATACTCTTCTTCGCATTATGTGTCAGTAAGGTTTCGTAGGATTGATGCAACATGTGGTTCAGTATTATCATGGATTAAATGAAAACCATCCACGATATAAACAACAAACAGGATTATGAATGAATCTATGATGTCAGTGATGTAGCGCAAAGCAGTTTAAGAATCACTATCAATAACCCACACCTTGGTACGTGCTGTCAAAAATACACCATCCTCAACCTAATGGGGTCATGGCGGTTGCAGTTGTGTCAGATGCGGTCAAATTATTTTTCGCGAATTTTCGTGGCGTTTGCCGTCAGGCATACTTTCATTTTCAGTTTCTTGTTGTAGGTGCGGTCACCTCGAATTACGGTAATTAAGAAACAGTACCAATAACTCTACATCATACACGTGGATCTAGGAAGCTCATCAGATGAAGATAGTACCCTTAGCTTTTGCTTTTAAGTAAATGTCGTGAAACGATTTAAACACTTTTGACTGTTTAAGGAATCAACATTATGGGCTCCAAATACGGTGTCGCTAGATTTTGAGCAGGCTGCTTATCCTGCGTCAAAAATTTTTACCCGATTTTAAGAAAACAAGGATGTAACTTCCCTTTCCATCAAGCCTTATGGAGAAAAACACAAGAAATAGGTCCGATTCAGTCATATAAAGAAGATATTGAGCTATGGAAACATCTTCGAATGCGTGGGACGTTATCTTACATACCGTTACAACACATTGACGATGTAAAATACCTACAATTATTGTATGACTACTGCGTGAACCAATTCTTTGAAAACCCAGCCATAACCAAAGCGATGTGCAATTGCTCGTAAACTACTCATCGAACTAACAACGCAATAGAAGGTATAGGTGGTTTAATCAAACTATGAATGAGCCACACCCTAACGTATACGTTTTCATAAAACTGCGAGCTAAAATGCGACATTTCTTTCACATTTCCCTAATACATAAATTATGCCTACTAACTCTACTTTACTAAGTTCGAAATTTTAAAACAACAGTCTAAGATCGTTAATCTTAATATGTTTTGTTTACTGTTGTCATGGTAACCAAACTATATTAACACCAGAAACTATTTGAATGTAATTTCCAAAGGCAAGACTTGCCTTTGATCGCAAGTAGCTACTTGGGTTCAAAATTTTGAATCAATAGTTTAAAAACGTCAACGCAAGTATCTTTTAACCAAAAATTAATGCTAATATAGTTCATGGTATTGGTGGAATCATTCCCGGCAAAAACAATGTAGCAGAGAAAATAACGCTAACACATGGCTATAACTTTATTAGTAATAGATAGATTGTTTACATATAAGTGTGAAATGATAGTATAGACTGTCCTCTATCCACTGATATAATCACTTTTCCACATAATCGCCATTGACATCAATACGCCAACGTACAATGAGTTGCGCAAATCCGTCACGGAAAAAGTCTGAAGTCTTCGCACGGCACCATTTCCTCACCTCCATTATCACCTCTGCATCCGAAGATAAATGCTTGCCCTTGAAATGTTCCTTAAGCTTCGGAAATAGGAAAAAGTCACAAGGCGCAAGATCTGGCCTATAAGGTGGATCAGGTAAAACGTCATGAAACCCAAGCCTTTCCAATGCTATACGCGTTCTCTGACTTGTGTGAGGCCGAGCGTTGTCATGATGCAGAATTGGCACTTTGTCTGGACGAATCCTACGCAGCCGTCGCTTCAGATTTGTTAGGGTGTTAATATATCCTTCGGAGTTGACAGTACAGCCACGTTCCAAAAATTCGATATGAACGATTTCATCGCAATCCCAGAAAACGGTAATCATGACTTTCCCGACAGATGGAACTGCTTTGAATTTTTTCGATTGTGTATGTACTCCATGGATTGGTGTTTCATTTCAGGGTCGTAATGATGTGCCCACGACTTGTCGCCGGTCACAATTCTGTAGAGAAAAGCTTTAACCGCACGTCCATGCCGGTCGCCATTTTTAGAACTGTCGTGCGCAAACGCGATGTTGCTGAGAATTTCCACTAGGGAGATTTATGTACCAAGAGTTAAGGCAAATGGCAAACCACTTTTGGCACTGTCTGGCCCATCATTATAAAAGTTATGGCCATGGAGGCATTAGTTATTAATACGCACTCGTATATTATCAGCACATATGATTTATCTGATTATGAGTGATTATTCTCTCTAAGAGTTGATTAACACTCGCTATCTCTATCTCCACTAGTTTATAGGCTATTTGAATTCGGAGAGAAAATGTTTAATAAGGGCATAACAAGTAAATAAACTGAAAATAAACAAAATTTTAACAAATGTGTTCAAAATTTCCATCGTCCGCTCCTAACTTATAAATTATTTGTAAAATACCCAAATTAATTATCTATTATCGAACTTTTCTATTTGATAATGGAAGATGAGGAACCCATGCCGTAGTAGCCGGGAATTTGCACCATGTTGCATAGAAGGAAGAGAGGTGTTGTTATTTCCTTGCTATCATCACATGTACGAGTTAGCGTTACTGGGTGCGTTCGAAAATGATTTACTCCAACACTCAAACAGCAGCAGCGTCACCTTTTTAAATAGCACCATGCAACTACCACATAGAAAATTCGTATCTCTAACGTTCGTATAATGATGCATACATATATCTAATATTGAAAATAAAAGAGATATTTACAGTTAAGCGCGTATCTTGCATTTGGATATTGCATCCAAGTGGTTTTTAGTTTTAGTATTGTTTGGTTACCATGACAACAGTAAACAAAAGATACTTGTACACGTGGCAGAATGCCTAGTAACAATAACCAAAAATTAATGCTAATATAGCTCATGGTATTGGTGGAATCATTCCCAACAAAAACAATGTAGCAGAGAAAATAGCGCTAACACATGAACATGTTTCTGCCTACCCGGCGTCATCAGCATGGTTCCGAACACAATTTTCTGCTGTTAGAATTGCGTTTGCCTCTCGGTTTATGCTGCTAATCTCCAAAACAGCACTGAATATGTCTTTCGGCGACACCTATCGCCAAAAGACACAGTCATACCGTCCCAGAGGGTAGCAAGACAAACCGGAGTGTAGATGTCCACCATCACAAATCTGATGCGACGGCTGCGTAGGGTTCGTCCAGACAAAGTGCCAATTCTGCATCATGACAACGCTCGGCCTCACATAAGTCAGAGAACGCGAATAGCACTGGAGAGGTTTGGGTTTCATGACGTTTTACCCGATCCACCTTATAGGCCAGATCTTGCGCCTTGTGACTGTTTTCCTCATTCCGAAGCTTAAGGAACATCTCAAGGGCAAGCGTTTCTCTTCGGATGCAGAGGTGATAATGGAGGTGCGGAAATGGCGCCGTGCGAAGACTTCAGACTTTTTCCGTGGCGGATTTGCACAACTCGTTGAACGTTGGCGTAAATGTATTGATGTCAATGGCGATTATGTGGAAAAGTGATTATATCAGTGGGTAGAGGACAGTTTATAGTATCATTTTACACTTATATGTAAACAATATATCTATTACTAATAAAGTTATACCCATGGAGGCGTTAGTTTTCAATACGTCCTCGTACATGGTGTTCCATTTAAAATAAGTGAATTATCGCGTCTTATTGATAAATATAAGTCAATAACCTTTTATATCTCCCTGTATTATTAGTTTTGCAATTTTTTAACTTTTTACAGTAATACAATGTACCAGAAAATTTCAACCTTGTAACTTAAATACTTTCTCAGTGGAAAGTCAATAATTTCCATTCCGCTGTCAACAAAACGTCAAAATTCACTAAAATCCGTTTCTTCTCAAAAACGGTAAAAGATATGGAGATGGGAAACTTTAATATAACTTATGTAGAATAATATGTAATGTGAAATGAAAAAATATACACGGTGTTCTGTTTAAAATAAGCAGGGTGACATTCTACATAACTCGTATAGAATAATGTGAAATGTGAAATGAAGAAATATGCAGGGTTTTCTATTTAAAATAGGCAGGGTGACATTCGTTTCCGGTATAACTGGAAGTAATTCAGAGTTGCCAATATTTTTATTTGAAAGACCAGTATCAAAAGACCTCGAAGACTAATTTTCAGCATTCGGCTAGTGAAAATTCCCAGTATTCGGCTAACCGACGGTTTAAACGCCATACCCTGTATATGGAGTTCTACTTAAAATAACAAACTACATTTACAAAATAGGAACAATTTTATAACTACTGAAAGTTGAGATAGGCTGTATAATGTTGATAGATACTCAAATTTACATCGCTTGCCCAATAGAATAAAAGATATTTGGATTTAGATCTTTCGCCTTGCATGATGGACTCAAAGCAATTAAAATGTAATCTTTAATTGAGTAGACCTCTACATTTTAGAAGATCTTTCCACGTTTATCAGTTGGATAACATTGGCAGTGGCCGTCCCTTTATAAATTGACTTAATGAAACGGGTCCGGATGCAGCAAATTAACTAATAATTCCATGCACCTACACTTGTTTGCGAAGCATTTCGCATCAGTTACGGTGAAGCATGAAGCGTTCCCAAGCCAGCAAATATAACAGTCGTCCGCGTAAAATGCCAGCGAACGTCCAGAACGAACGCATTCCGTCAAAACGATAAGCTGAATTCAATTGTACCTCATGCGGTTATCGTTATCAACGATATGTATTGTATACAAGTTACACCATCGTAAAATAGCGTATTTTCTTAATATAACATCGTTCGTGTATTAATTCATTAAACGCACTACATAACATTTCTCCCACCACGCTAGATTCAGCGCATTGAAAATTCTGCGCCCCAGTAAGAATTTTCAGTTCGGGCGAATATATCTAAGTGACCGCCCAAGAAGATTTGATATTTTTTTTTAAACGAGAACTAAATTATTATCATATCGTTAATAGTGAATCTCGTTACTTTTTTCGCACAATTTTCTTAAAATGTTAGTTAAGCGATACATTGCATTCAGTGCTATTGTGTTTTTTGTCGCAGTTAAAGAAGGTAAGGAACGAGAAAATCAAAAAGAGGATATTTTTTAAATGTCATTAGTTTATAATTATGGACTACGGTGGTAATACAGGGTTGATAAGAAGGAACAATTTAATCTTTGTTCGCTGAAGAATTATTTATGTAAAGAGATAAGACGAGCGCATGCCTGCACTACGAAGATCAATATTATATCAAGCAATTTTAAATTATTATTTCCCTAGCAAAAAATTACATAGTTTGATGAATATTTACTTCAGCATATGCAGAACATCGATATCAGAACTTTGTAAATTGTATCACTATCTATATTTACAATGAAGTGTAAAATATAAACATTCCTACGTTTGTTACATAACCTTTACGGCTAGAATCAATATTTTACTTTGGCATTGAAGACTATAATTATTATTGGAAATATCATAGTTTTGAGATGAAAGGTACCAGTCTAACACAATCTATAATTTTGGGGGATCCGAAAAACTATTCAGAATTTCCCATTTTATTGTTATGATTATTATTATATTTATTATTATTATTACTATTATTATTATTATTATTATTGTTGCTGTTGTTGTTGTTGACCTTGATTTAACGACGCCAGGGAAAACACAAGAAAAATTTCCAATTCCCAAATTCCACCGCTTTCGTTTTGTCAAAATTTCTGTTTTCTGAATACTTACCAATTATCTAAAATCCTGTTTAATATGCAAAAACTTTAATTAAATAATAGCATACGCCGTTATCGACTAGAAAAAAATGATTTAAATTATCATGGCACTAGGTGGCGCCAGGAAATATATCAGTGCTGTTTTTGAAGATTAGTGGCATAAACTGAGAGATGATCAGCAATGTGGGCAGAAGCAAAACCGTTAGTGCTTTTCTCTTATCATATTGTTTTTGCCGAGAGTGATTCCATCAGTACCATGAGCTATATGTCAGCATTATTTTGGTTATTGTTTCTAGGGACTTTTTCATATGTACTTCTACATTAAGTTTGAACATTTTTCTGTAGATAACCTACCTTAGCCTTTTTTAAATCACAAGCAATGAGAATAATTTACTACATTATGTACGGATATGTCGTACTGTTTTAAACAAGGTAAATGCAATTAATAATGTGGATATAAATAAATGCATTTGAAGAATTCTAAGTAAATAAATGTTATATGTACAATCCAAATAACGCTTTCTTAAATTAGGCAAAACTATGTCACATTCAGTAAGAAAATAGTGTTTTTTTATGGCCATTTATTTAAGAAGAATCGTATTGAAGATTTTCTTCAATATACTTCTCTTAAGTGGAGAAAAAACGCTAAGGAAATATATCTTTTGATTGAAAATAGTAATTGTATTGTGGATATTTGATGAAACGGTAACTGTCTTGAATTGAGGCGGACAGCTTTGATGCAAGTAAACGTTTCTCTGCGTGTAGTTACCCTGTATAAAGAGCACAACTTATTCAACATATTTAGAGAAATAAGATAAGTTTAGTTTTTAATTTCTAAAAAGAGAACATGCACGTCCTATACAATACGATGCAGGTATTGTTACAACTCTATTTTCGCTGAGTGCATTTTGCAATATCCGGTTTCAATCTTTCGTTGGAAGCATAATATATAACAGTTAACCGCAGTAACCAACTTCTCATAACAACACAAAATATTTAATTCCTGGGCAGATTATTACCGCTATTGCAGTTCTAACGATTTCTGAAATATACTCTTTGAGATATAAATTACGTATTCTAACAATAATGGAGGAGACATAGCCAGCCACTTTCAATAGTTTTGAGAAAAATGGCAAAAACTTATTATTCCCAAATTAAATCATATTTGATGACATACTGTCTATGATGTTATGGATGCCGTTAAAAAAATATTATTTGTTCATGAAAATTTAAAAAAAGCAGATGTGTCTGCTTGTTTGAACTACGTTTTAAAAGTCTTCCTCGGAGAATACCTTTATTTAAACAAAGACTATTACATTAATTAAAATTTAAATTTGAAATATACATATACTCAGAGACATAGAAATTGCAACAGCTAGAAAGGGTTGGAATTTCCGGATGAAATTTGAAGCAATAAAGTTATTATTGAGGTTTTTACCTCTCTCTCAGCACTGATATTGAATGTTTTTTTTGCGGTGTTTTTTATAACTTTCTTCGATTTGTGTTGTTGTTCTCATTGAACTGCGGTTCAGTTAAGTGTTAGCTATGCCTAGAGTAAGAAGACGAGCAGCGTTTCGACAATTAAGCGAATTCGACAGAGGTCGAATTATTGGTTTACGCGAAGCTAGTTTTTCATTTGGGGAAATAGCTAACCGTGTAAATCGAAATCCATCTGCTGTAATGCGAGTGTGTCGTGCAAGGTTTGAAGATGGCCAGGAACGTCGTAGAAGAGGAACCGGAGCTTCAAGAAGAACGAATGAGCGTCAAGATCGTCGCTTTAGACAACTGGCATTTAGAGACCGATTTTTCTCTAGTCCAGTGGCGTAACTACCAAATTTGGGCCCCCACGCAAGATCTTTCAAAGATTTATTTATCATAACAGGAGTAAAAACATAGAAGACCGGAAGTCCCTTTGGAACCCCTTGGGTCTCGGACCCCTACGCATTGCGTGGGTGTAGCTACGCCACTACTCTAGTCAGGTAATTGGTGACCAATGGTTTGGTGAAGAAGGTCGCAATGTAACCCTTAGAACAGTTTATCGCCGAATTCAAAGTTTTGGGTTAACATCATATCATCCGCAACTTGTGCTTCCTTTGATTGCGGAACACTATCAGCAACGGTTACAATGGTGCAATGAAAGATCTCATTGGAATCTTGAATGGCGTCGTGTTGTGTTTAGTGACGAGTCAAGATTTTGTTTATGCATGCACGATGGTCGTCAGAGAATCAGAAGAAGACGGGGTGAACGGCGGAATATTCGATTTACCGTTGAGAGGCACGTACGCCGCTCTGTGGGTGTTCTGGTTTGGGGTGCAATTACTTATGGCAGCAGGTCTCTCTTGGTGTTCATTCGAGGCAATATGACAGCACAATGGTATATTGCGGAGGTGGTTGGAACACATCTTCTGCCATACTTACAAGGGCTTGAAGATCCATTATTCCAGCAAGATAATGCACGTCCTCATGTAGCAAGGTTTTCATTGAACTTCTTTGAACAGGCCCAGATTAATCTTTTGCCCTGGCCTCCAAGATCTCCAGATCTTTCTCCCATTGAACATGTATGGGACACTACTACTCTTCGAGCCGTAATATTTATAGTGTAGGCCTCGCACATGTACAACTATAACGTAACGGAGTTTAAACACGCTCGAATCTGTATAAGACTGTCAGGCCGAGAATTTATAGAGCCTACCTCGTATGTACAAAAATTCGCAAGCCATATTGATTCGTTTCATTGGATCCAGATCACCAATCGTAATCATTAGAGATCTAAAACCTATACGAATGCATTACACATGTTTCGTGCGCTGATGACCTCGTGGTTGTCTTATTTTTAAAGAATTGATTTCTTGTTTGTAGGACAATCCATTTCATGTTTCAATTGCAACAGCTACATAGAACAGGATTGCTCGTGGGAGACAGTACCAGAGAAATACAAAACAGAATGTCCAGACAGCACGTACAACATCTGCAGGAAAATCAAGCAAGTAATCGATTTCGAAGTAAACGGATGTAAGTATAGTAATTCAGAAAGCTTTTGTCGAATTTTATTGGATGTATTTCTACGTAATAGTTTCTATGTTTTCTTAATATATTCATGTTATATTATTAACGAGATCCCATGTTTTATTTTACGAATGTTAGACATGTAACTACCACTCACACAAAGTTCATGTTAATTGCGATTCACACCCCCTTTACTTTAAAATTTATTTGATTTAAATCACGTACTCGAACACTATGACACTGGAACATTGAAACACTTCACTAAAATCCTGCCCATAATAGTTTACTAATACTGAACGCACATTTCTATAGTTAAGCTATAATCTACAACAGCAAAACAACGTTCAATTTTTTTGATCATTTCATAGATGATTTTTTCTATGGTATCAATATAAAAAATTACAGCTAATCTTGTTTGTATCTTCCAGTACAACCTAACACTAGAACCATAAGGATGTGCGGCAAACAAGATGAAGAACCCAACAAATGCTATCAGCGCTCAGGCTTCGGCGGACGACAAGTAGTCTGCGCCTGCGATCAAGAAGGCTGTAACGCTTCGAGCACCATCTACATGTCCACTGCGTTATTAATCGGAGCTTTACTATTAGGCAAACTATCGATGTAATAGTTCCATAACAAGTCACGTCGCTCAAGTCAGTCGAAAGTAATATATCGTGCGTTTTCCGAAAGTAATAAAATTCTATAGTTTTTCTATTTCGTTTTTAGTGACAAAACGTATTTATAAAATAATAATGCTATTCGAAGCCGGCTCATGTTAATCACGTACTTGTCATTTATACATATAGGTAATAACAGCCCTGTTTATATGTAATTCATCGCATATCTCGATGATTCTTAAAGTGTAGTCGTAATTTTTGAAGGAATCTTCACGTTCTAATGCTCAACATAAAAAGAAAAAATTAAATAAATAAAACAGCGCGAAACACAAAATGTAGTTGTCTGTATAAATGGTTATAAAAATGTAATAATTGATACTATAAGAATAACTTCTTTGTCGAAATACTCTACCAATGTTATTGTTTTATTATTATTACAACTAATTGTAGATACGAGTTATTTGTTATTACTGAAATAATGTTGTATTAATTTAAGGAACAAAGAAATAATGCGGATTAAGTAATAAAATCAATTTTCCATTTTTCAAGTGTCTTCATTCTAATGCCTATCTCATGTTTGAGTGTAAAAGCAATTCTTATAAATGTGAACTTCACATGATCAATTTTTATCTTGTTAATAAAGATGTGTAAATTCCTAAGTCAGGTGTCAATATGATATTTGGCATGTAAATATCCCAACCGAATGCTAAAATATATCTACATTTGGCAAAATAGTAGTTTGTCTGGAAGGCTAACGATGCAAACACATTCTCAGAACTAGCATTCTCCCTCAAGTAAAGAAACAAGCCATTGGGAAATTATATAACAGCTACAGGGTGTTAAGAAATTTAAAAGGGGGATTGTGTGGTCCAAAATATATAAAGTAGACTTAGTGAACATGGATCCGCAAATGGACGTTTCCGAAAGTACGAAACATTTTGGGTTTACACAACGTTTTTATTATATACAAATAAACAAAGAACACAGGCAAAAACTCAGATGAAATGTTCAAAGTACCCTTCTTCCATTTCACACCAACCACAACATCTCCGCCGCAACGACTTTCGAAAATGCATTGGTTTGGATTCGGTGGCATCCTTCATCTACTCATTGTTCTTCTCTTCGGTCATTTACAGGCGTAGCGTGCACTAAAGCTTTTAAATATTCCCACAGAGAAATCAAGGAGGTTTAAACGAGGCGATCCTGCAGACCATCATACAGGTCCGTCCCTTCCTACCCATCTTTGCTGGAACCACAGTTGTTGCCTTTGGTTCAAAGGAATGCCGTCCGAAAGATCACCCATTGTGTTCTGCAGTAAATTTAGGCAAGCGGCGCCTGTTAATCAGTTTGATGAAACAACCGGTCCTAGTAACACATCTCCTAAAATACCTGATGTCTGGATTCCATAATAGCACGGAGATATTCGTCGGCTCGCACATGCGTATTGTGAAAATTAAAAACTCCATTTCGGATGAACCCGGTCTCATCAATAAAAAGAATATTGGCAGCAAAATTGTAGTCGCCTGCAGCAAACGTGCTTGATGATCAGGTGGATTTAGGGTCTGCCTTCGCTGTACATGGTAGGGGTAGAGCTGCTGCTCGTGGAGGATTCTCCAAGAAGAGCACTAATTGCTACCTCAGCTGCTATTCTCCACAAACTCGTTTTCAGATTCAGAGGTGGATACCAACCTTGGTCTCCCGGAATCATGGGAATGTTTCCCAAATTAACCGGTATTACGGAATCTTGGTGCAGTCTTACGAAAACTCGAACTGGAGGAATTTGGCGATGGATGAGCGTCAACATAAAGACGTTGCATTTTTCTGGCATTCCCAATAGTGCGACTATACATGAAATGTATCTAATTCAATGTTAGAATCAACAGGCATTGCGAAAATTCGTGAAATTGTATACCAACCATTGAATATCAGTTACAAGTGTATGGTTGACAGAACCTAGGTCAACTACTAGAAGAAAATGCAGGTTTTTGCGAACGCAAGAAGAGATAAGCAAAAAATACACAAATACTATAAAAAGGAATAATCCTCCGTAACTCCGAAACCGTCCATCTGCGGACCCATGCCCAATAAGTCTTCTCTGCATATTTTGGGCCATACTATCCCCCTCAAGGTTTACCCCTCAAAAGTTCATATCTTTAAAGGACAGAATCTAACACTATAATTATGTTTCTTTCTACTTTTACTAGTAATTTTCCTATTAGAATCATTAATCTATACATAATGGCACACCCACAACAGCGATTTTTAGTGACGTATCAAATATGATAATTGATATTCCTGTCAAATTATAAACACTTATGAGTAATCAATTGCACCTAACGTCATATGTCTCGTGTTGATAACCGTCAAAATTGTCAAAAAGAGATGTTTACATGCTATATTTAAGTGACAACGTTAATCCTTTTGTATTATATACTTGTAAATTCGTAAATAATTACTAGTAGTGATCATATGTATCTATTAAGTGTTATAAGTTAAATGTCGAAAAAGTAAGTAATTATGAATGCATATATTTAATTTTTAAATCGACCATATTATTACAATTATTGCTTTTTAAATTCAGCTTCGAAAACACAATCTATTTGATAAATATTTGAGTAGTTTGTACATGAAAACGTTTTCCTTAACTTCTCATTTCTTCCATACAAAGTAAAGTATATAAATTTAGAGAGAAATGTAATTAATAACAAATAAGACCAATGCTTAAATCTCTTTATATAATTTTTCTGGTTGTGCAGATGGCGTATTTCAGTAAAATCAACCAAGCGAATTGTAGCCTAAATCAAAGATGCAGCTACTACAAGCATCTAATTATCCAATGAGTGCTTATTAAAAAGCTGATCGATAAGTTTCCGCGAAATACAATGCTAGAATTTTAAAAATTGAGTGGAGTTACCAGAAAAACAACCGCTAAATGTCAAACAATTATTAGTTTGTGATGTGTCGTCGTTGTAAGTTAATGTTAAGCTTTTTGTTAGGTGTTCTGTTTAAAAATTCATTCAATATTGTGTAAAAAGTTCCTTTTGAATCAACTACATAATATACAAAAACTATACAATAAGAAACATATTGTGGGCTAGTCCGGTAAGTACGAAGAATTTCCACTGTGTATTGCGATTTTGATTCATCGATTGTAGTGCTTTATAATTACCAATACTTAGCAACAAATCGATAAAGGTTACAAATAATTCGGAACTAAGCTTTATGGAGATGCACACGTAAAATTTAAATAAAAATATGCTCGTAAAACACTAGAAAATGGCCTTGTTTAGAATATAGTACCGTTGCTAGTTTTTGATTACTGTAAACAAAATCTTGCTTTATTTTGTTTAATTTTATAAATGTTATTAGTTACATAAAACGATGCGTTTTAATCTTTCATATAATTTTTCATCAATCTAATACTACGTTAAGAATAATAATGTATGCATTATATTATATTTTATAGGTAGCTTTTAGACCATTAATATAATACAGTCTTTAAATTTTCAGAAAACGTTTTTTTTCACATGGAGTAAATAAGTGTGTTCATGACAATGCAGAAATTGGATATAGAAATCAAGATCAATATAATAGTAAGTGTCGCTCAACGATCTCTCTGACGTTTATATGATTAACGTTTTAGGTGTATTTATTCAAAGCTGTAGAAGAAAGATTACAAATCATTGAAAATGTTTCCAGTCGTTGACCAAAATAGACAAGATGCTCATCCCCAAACTGTACATGTCCATATGCATCAAGTGTGCGCTTGCATGCACCAGTATTTTCCTAACTACAGACCGCATATATTAGCTCCTTATCATATACAGCCCGTACCTCGACCGTTCAACATGCAGCACTATCAATACACGCAGTTCAATTTAAGCCCTTTCAATATACCGCTTATGCATCCCGGCACTCCTATGGCACAAGCGACCACCCTAGCACCCAGTACCCAGAGTACTTCAACTACCTTGGATTTTGGCCCGCCTCCGCGTGATAGAAGGCATTTTGAAGCTGCCGAAACACCGACTCAAGATTCTCCATCAGCAGATGTCTCCAAAGAGAACTTCTTCGATGATTGCAACCTGACCATGTCAAATTTGGGTGATGTTTTACAAGAAGCTCACAATATGTCGTCTTCTACCGAAAACTTTACTAAATTTTTGGAGCAAGGCTGCATTGTTGCCGAGAAAATCGCTATAAGGAATCAACATAGACCTTGTTTTAAAAATATACAAAACTTGTGCAATAGAACAAGAAGTGAAATATTAAAACCTAGCAATACAGTGTCTAACATCCATTCGCAAGGTATACCTTGGGCGACAAAGGACTTTATTTATGCTTTTGTTCGTCTTATAAATTGTTGGCATATGCTCAAGGGTTATTTGGATAGCAAAGATGGCACGCTGGGAAATATCGACAGAGAATTAACACCAGAATTCAAAAACTGTTATTTGGACTGGGAAAAGAACACTAAAGAGCTAGCTGCGCATATGATTAGGATCTTTACAAATTTGGATAATAACGTAAGCAATCCGAATGCTGTAACTCATAACAAAATTAAACAGACGTTGCCTCAAGAGTCCAATTCGCCAAAAATTGAATCGACTGCAAATAAAGTTAAGGAAACGGCGAAGCTGAATCGAAACGTGACGAATACGGTTACACCGGAATTGTCCGAAAATTTGCTATTACCAGAAAGTCCCGCAACTCCTAGAGACGAAGATTCCGATAATGAAGGTCGAGTCTACATGAAACCGGGTAGTTACAATGTACCGAAGAAAAATAACGATTCTCCTAACAGTTCACCTTCCATAGAATTTTTCGATACCGCCCAGAACGTATCGGCCCATTACAAAAAGATTGCGAAAAAGAAGGGAGAGAATGGCATGACTTCTGCTAACGATAAGATGTGGCAGGACGCTCAAAGTGCCGTTCCCTACCTTATGAATAAGATTAACACTCCGCAACAGGTTGAAATTAATGGTAAGCTATTTTCTTTAGAATTTAGAAAAGATTTTCACTTTATTTGATGGGTTTTATAGATCGAACGGCAGAAGATGTCGATGCGTTAAAATATTTCGTTGATTTAAACACGCTAGATCATCAAGCGTCAAATATTCAAGAATGGCTAAACAACAATAATTTTTTTGAGCAACAAAATTGCTCCGATGGACTTAACGACGCCACAGGCGCAGCAACCAGTTCAACAATGTCTTTGGGATTCGGCGAGAAGCCGGTAACTGTTCTCCAAAGATCGCAATTGGTTAAAATGGGATCACTAGTTGATCAAGATATGAGTTTTTACAATCAGCATAAGGGATTTTGCAAAAATAACGCCAGCAGAATAGAAGTCCAATCCAGAACGTATCGAAAGAAAGGCGATAGTTCGGAGAAGGCTTTCGGAAAATCTACCATAAGTAAGAAAAGCTGTCCATCCACCTGGGAGCACGAGAAGGGCGGATTAACGCCGGCAGCTTGGTTAGTAATGGAAGATATTGTAAAGATTCTAGAACAAGAAGAATTTGCGAAACGAGTAGATTGCAGTGATGGAGGATTAAACGACAAGGTTAGAATCATATCCTTTTGGAAAAAATCCTATTATCCTCTTTTGGAAAAAAGTACCATAATGCTGTTCTTTTAGTCTTACGATGATTACAAGCAGGTAATGTCATTAGCTACGGTAAGGAAAAAAATAGCTAATAGAAAATATAACTATGTAAACGAATTTGTGGCCGATTTGAAGATCATTATCAATTACGCAGAAATATTGTATGAGGTATGTACTATACTAAAAATTTCTTACGTTCCCATCTATCATTATGTTGATAATACTATATAATCATTTTCAGACTCACCACGAATTCATACATTATATAACTCTTTTCGACAGAAAATTGGATCTACTTCTCAATAGAAATTTCTTCGCATACGATTTTGGTTCCCTATTGAACAAAAGCGACGACGTAGGACCGCTGGTCGTGAAATCAAGTAGGAAAAGTGACGGTGACGGAGACCATTAATTCATTTCAAACATACAGTATTCTAATAGCAGGAGTAAATTTAATGATATAAAATGTGAAGTGTGATAAATTACGTGATAAGGACTTACGTTAAGACCATCCTAGACAATTTTTTTATAGTTGCAATAATAATATTTTCTACATTTGCATTTATTTTGACTTTGTAGGTTATTTGCGCAAAGTACTTTGACTTTGGTGATCACTACGTTTAAGAATCTATTAGAAGTGATATAGTTTTTTTTTTATTTAATTTCAAAACACCCAGCAAAAAAATCAATCTATTTTAGTTGATTGCAAATTATATTACCCAAAAATGTGAAAACCTAACCCAAAAACAATGTAATTTTAGAGAATAAGTTCATACTTTGTTTACTTAATAAATTTTTTTGGCTTTATACTGTATTTTAAGTTTCTCGTTTAACTCTTTCCGCTATAATTAATTGAAATATTATCAGATCTATGAACATCATCAAAATGTTGTAGGTATATACAATGAAATTGATATAAACTTAATTTAAAGTTTTAGAATCGCTACTCAATTCTAATTCTATTAACTTTATGTATTTTGTTACATGGTCTGTATAAATTTATATTGAAACTTTCCCTGGAGAAAATTTTTGAAACGAAAATATAAACATCTTTATGAGCCTTCCATCACAAGAATTGCTATGTGTATCGTGTCTATCATGCAAAAGAGTATCACGTTATTTGACAACTCAATTTAATAACTGCTCCATAACCGTTAGTAATATAATAGCTGAGATGACTTACACCGTGGCCAAATATCGTCGGCTTAGAGTTATAAAGTTGTACGTGACAGTTTTTGTGAAATTGAGATTTTTATATAACATTGTTGTATGTGTTCGCCTGCATACTTCAATTTGAGTTTGGTAGAAGTCACTACCTCCTTTATAGAAATATATCCAGAAATACATAAGTGTATGTCTAAAAATATTCAAATATTATAAAACAAAGTTGTATGTTCAGAATGGAAGTGTAATATTCGGAAGCGAAAGCATGAAAAGAAGAAGAATATATTTCTGCAAGGAAAAAATTAGTTGTAGCTAAAACGATTAAACCAACAAAGGAGTGTATTAACAACTGCCACTTTAAATGCCAAACATTAATCTCCAGTAAGGAAAGAGAGTGGATTTTTAAGTCATATTATTGTTTAACAACAGATGAGAAACGGCTGTTTCTAGTTTCCACAACTAAAAAATTAAATTCTGATAGGAGGCGAAGAAAGGGAAACACCGAAAAGTCTTCTAGAAGACATTATACTTACTTATATTATTTTGATGTTAAAAGGATCAAGATTCAGGCAAAATAGACTTGCCTGACAAATGTACTGATGTTTGTCCTTTGACTGGGAATGGTAAAACTGCCACATATGTAACAAAACGAATCGGGTCCGTTTAAGCACTTACGACGTGAACTAGCAGAGGTAGACATAAGGAAAAGTTTCAGTTCATATATAAATAAACACTAAACACTGCTAACCTTGTATATAAACAAGAACTCAGACCCCACGTCGGAATGGGCTGCATCGTTTCAGAGCGACACATAACGTCTCACTACAGTATCTCAGGCGTCCAGACAAGTATAAACCTCTCGCTGTTCTCTTATGCGTCATTCACCCGGCGCCCATCGGAGAAGGTTTGTGTCAGCCAATAGGAGAGCAATAGTGCTTCCTATGATCCATGCTCGATTTCGCGGAGAGTGGTCACATTCTCATAAGGTTTAGAGATAAAACTTGACGTGATAGAAGAAAACTAACTACAGTTTTGAAACCAACATGCCAAATTAACTATAAAACAGCTCAAAAACCAAACTCAACAGAAATTGTGTTACAAATTGTCCCCCAGTGTAATGTTTAACAATACACTCACGGCAAACTGAATATACATTTATAATTTCAACGTATTTTTTGTACTTTTAGTAAATAAAAATGTTTACATTAATTTGAAAAAAAAATAGAGGGCGGAAGGTTGTCAAAGTGGTAGTAGCTGGGGGAAACTAGTTACGCTATCATTTAAAATTAGTAAAACATTTAAAAAGTTGCCCAATGTGTTTCTTAAAATATTTCGCATAGTTTTGGAGATATTCACGCAAACGAAAATAATTAGACATCTAGACATCTAGAACTACCACTGTTCTTATTAGGGCTCGGCGCATGACTCGGTTATTTGGTTAATCGATTAGTCAATAGTCACGGTTTCCAAATTTCAATTAGTCAACTCGCTGTCAACAAAGGTTTGGAAATAGAAGAACTTAAACACCTCCTTCAAAAGTGTAGTAGTATCGTCGGGCACTTCAAACATTCAACACTTGCATCAAACGTGTTACAATCGGTTCAAAAAGGTATGGGCCTCCCTACACATAAGCTAATCCAATGTGTGAAACCCCGCTGGAATTCAACTTTCCTTATGATAGAAAGATTGCTAGAATAGCATCAAGCAATAACAGCCGTGACTAACGACAGGAATATAACCTCAAAATCTACAGCATCTACATTAGAATTGATAGAAGGTCAGTGGCAAATCCTCGAAAGCTTAAAAGTTGTATTGCAACCTTTTGCTTTAGCCACGCAAGTAATGTCATTCGAAGTCTTCCCGGCAAGCTCTATTGTTGTTCCAATTGTAAAAAGTATGTTAACCCATTTCTTACACCGCAGTGAAATAGACTACCTTGTAATAAAGGAATTTAAGACAATTATAGAAACAGATTTCAAAAGTAGATTCAATATTGAAATAACTTTAGGTGCGAAACGTTAGATGTGTGTACGTTTCTTGATCCTCGCTACAAAAACGTAGAAAGGAGTTTTGGGCTCTCTGTTTGCACAAAAAGACACATGGAAAATATGATTAAAAATATTTCTACCCAAGATGTATCACATTCTCAACCAGAAGTAAGCTGTAGTAAGACTGCTGTAGACATTTTGTTTCCCGAGGATGCACAACATGAGATACAAAGAAATAGATTACAAAGTGTCCCCTTCCAGTGTGGAGCAAAACGAATGTGCTTTCCGTCGTTAGACCCTATTGCTAAAAATAAAAATTATTAAAAGGAAAAACGGTGGACGCATTAGTATTTTTGAATAACAATTTAGAATAAGTATTACAACATTAGAATGTAAATAAAATGTAGATAATTATAAAAATGAAAATGTTCATATACGTATCCCGCCTTTCTGTCCACGGTACGTTTCCACATAAACAACTTTTTGCTGCAATTAATTAAAAAAGTTCACTGTTTAACTTCAACCGATTAGCAGATTAATCGATTAATTGAATAATCGCCGTTAGTCGACTAATTGATTAACCGCCATTGGTCGACTAATCGGTATTACTTGATTAATCGGTTACATCGGTTAATGACTATTTTGTATTTCGACTAGTCGACTACGGTTACCAGTAAAAGTCCGAGCACTAGTTCTTATACTAATTTGGTCTGTAAAACCCATAAAGTTTGGTTTAAATCAGTAAGTATCAATTACCTGTATTCCTTTGTAAACATACAAAAGTTAATTCTTGCGTAATGATGCTCAAAATAACTTTTCAGGATTTAAAATAAAGAACAAAAAACATAATATTTTAGAAACAATGCAATAAAAATACCAACATTTAGGTACATAACTTTATTCGCTTACTTTCAAAATATAAAACAATCGCATCGACATCCCTAACATAATTCTTAATCTATACCTTAAATAATTAACCTCGGGTAATGGACAGTATTAGCCACCATAGCTAAGACATCAATTCGAAAGCGACAGTCGATTGTTCTTCTCGTCCGTACTACCCGATTTATCCCTATCTTTGCCATCCACCTCGACACTGCATCGTTTCTCTTGCAACTGCGTTTCTGCTTCCCACAAGTACTGGTCCTTCTTCAACGTCATGCACAAGAAAGCACTCGCTAATACGCCAATAAGAACGAATACCAGTAAGACTCCGAATCCGATCAAGAATGTAGTGGTATTATCCTGTTCTCTGGGATCATTAGTAGATAACGTTGAATTGGTGGTAACTACTTCCATAATCCTTTAATATCTGAAAAAAATTAATAGGATATTAGATGCGTATAAACTACTAAAAAAAAATTAAGTAGTCAACATTCTCAAAACCCATATCTAGTTAACTAAGTGAATTGCAATACTAATATTGATAAATTATGTTAATCAAGCAACCTGCTGTCAAATATGACAATTTTTGTTGAATTTACCCCATTTGTTTTAAGACGGTGCAGTCGTGAAGCTGCTTTGTACAAAAATCAAAGTGGATTTTAAAATCAAAGACTTATTATTCTTGTTTGTTCTGTGACATTTTGTCGTGTATTCGTTTTTGTTTGATTGATTATATCGAAAAACAAGATGATATGTCATTTAATGGAGGCTGAAGCAACTCAACCAGTTACCTTACTCGAAGACGACAGAACTCAGCGTTACGTTGCTGAACGCCTTAATGTTGTACAAGGTGTGATTTGGAGACTGTGGAAACGATATCGCGAGACTGGACTTGTTACGAGAAGACGTGGACAGGGCCGCCCGAAACCAACTTCGGCTGTAGATGGCCGATTTTTAACAATTCAGGCTCGTTGCAACCGTACAGGAACAACACGGGCTCTGCAAAATGGCCTTTCTGCAACTAGAGATGTGCGTGTTTTACACCAAACTGTGAGAAATCGGTTGCGAGAAGCCAATCTACGCGGCAGAAACCCAGTTAAAAGAGTAAAGCTTACAGGAAACCATCAGCATACCAAAATAGTGTTTGCTCGAGAACATCAACATTTGCAATTAAGGCACTGGAGGCGAATAACGTTTTCAGATGAATCCCGGTTTAAATTGTGGGTAAATGATGAACGGGTTTGAGTATGGAGAAGGTCCCATAAACTATATACACTGTCCACAATTCAAGAAACCGTTGCATTTGATGGTGTATTGATTTAGGATTTGGGAGGCATCTCTATAGACAACCGTACTGAACCTGTCATCGCCAGAAATGGATCTCTGACGACACAAAGATACATCGATGACATTTTAGAGCCTCGCATCCGACCTCTGGCCGATGTCGATAGAGAGAATTTTTTATTTATGAAGGATAATCCCCGACCACATGTGGCACAAGTGGTAGATTTCGTACCGCGAGGCCGAGATTATCTTGGATTGTTGTCACACGACGTTCTGCCTTCTTTGAACTGTCGCACCCACGAACGCACGTTAGACACATCCATGACACCATCACCACATGTCTCACTCAACTGGCGATGAATTCCTATCGGTGTCACACCACACAAATGGAGAAAACGAATGATTACACGCTGATGAATGAAAACCTCGCTATTTGAAGTATCAAAAACAGTTCTCACTCTCGCCGCTACCGCTAAAGGTTCTCTGTGCCGTACAGTGCTGCCATCTCTGTCACGTATTGACAAAGAGAGCCCGCTTATTTTAAAACAAACCACATGTTTCTACCTGTTTCCAGTTCTGAGAAAAAAAAATCGGAGGTGTTGTAATTTGAATGCACCTTGTATATAATTAGATACAAGAAAAACTATTTTCCAAACTTAATTAAGGTAATTAAGTTGCGCTTCAAGCCTGCCAAGCAAAATCATCCGGGGCCTAACTTCTTAACTCCCAGCAACAAAGTACTTATTCCCAAATTTGTTATATCTGTAAACAAGTTATAGGGAGCAAACAGATAGCGAAAGTGAAGAAGGAATTCGGAAACTCAAGATTATAGGTCGTCGGAATGATGAATGGAAGCCTAGAGGATTATTTTATCGTTAACGGAATAAAATTGATATTAATTTGAGAGGATTTCCAATTAATTTTCCCCTTTGAAGCACGAAATATTAATATGGGTTGTTTTCCTCTTTGTAAGAGTAATTATTTGTTCTCGAGTAATTGGTAGCGATTGAAAATTTCACCAAAAGTACAGTTACATCCACATTTATTTTTCTAACACGCGTAGAGGATGTACTACCCTCCGACGGATAGCTGATTCCGTAAAAACAACTAATATTGACTAAAAGCTTCAGATAAAATGGAACTCACCGGAGTTGAGATTTCCCCATTCTCGAAAGAAATTAATTGAGAACACCACTATCGCTTGAACTTGATTGAAAGCTATTGAATGTCCAATTTAATGAATGGAAACTGTTGAAAGCGAATTAAAAATATCAGAAAATTTAAATGAAGAAATTTGTTGAGCTATATAACTGGGATCATTTAAGTTGAATTGCGAAGGATGCCTTTTAAGTTTTTACAAAAATAATGAAAGAAAAAAAATTTGGTACAAATCGTCTTATTATACTCTTGGTTTCCGAGTTCGAACCGCGTCATTGTCGTAACTTTGGCCGACATTTCGTCCACACTCTTATGGTACATCTTCAGTGCTGCTACTTGCACACCGACCGAACAGTAACAGCCCTGAAGATGTCCAATAAGAGTTTGGATGAAACGTCGGCAAAAGCTACAAGAACGACGCGGTTCCAACCCGGAAACCAAAAGTATAGTGTTATTGCCGACCGCGGAAGCCTACGCACCAAATCGTCTTATTGTTTGTCAAAATATTCACCATTAAGGTTTATACATTTTTGCATACATTCGGACCAATTCTTGAAACGTTTCTTCGAAGGTTGTATCTCCAAAACGTAGTTTTTGAAGGCCTCGACAGCATGTTGAGGTTATAAAAATCGCTGTCCACGGGAACAAAAAGAAGTAGTTAGGCGATAAATCAGGTGAATACGAGCAATTAGACATTGATTTAATGTATTTCTTCTTCAAATAACCGATTGACGTACTGTGTGAGAGCCGGCATTAACTGGGAGTGCCTTCCCAGCAATACTCAGATTTTGCGCGCACGTCTGACATTCGCCATCTTTTTGGTTGGTTTTCTTTCAAGATGCTGTCATGCTCCGTTAATACACTGTCCCCTTCTTATTTATGGGGCATCAGGCATTACAAAACTCAATTTAGTCAAATTAGCTAGTGACACTCAAAACGCTAAATTAAAGCACAGTAAATTATTAAAATTTCCCGCTACGAAATCAATCAAAAAAATGGCCTACAGCCACCCAATCCATGCTATCAAAACATCAAAGCCAGCACCGCATTGTCATGATAAAGTCTTGATGAAGGATGTCGATTGTTTTTCCTTCTGCCAAACAATTTGTATACCATTCAGCATGTTCTTCGATTATATCGCGCACAGCGTCGATGTTTTTTCGAAATTCATCACTGACGGAAGTGCGACCACGACAAAATTTTGCAAACCTGTTGTAAACAGTCTTTTCAGATAGTATTTCATTACCAAAAGTTGAACGAAGCGATTTGAGGCATTGTTGTTATGTTAGACCTTTACTAAAATCGTAAAAAATCATCCAACGAAAACCTTCACGTGAAATTTCCATTTTTTCACAACATTGTTTTTTTTAAATGCTCGCTATAAACAAACTAGGTACGGAGGCCCCTTAACTCCAAACGAAGTTAATTTCTGAGCAGCTCAATCACAATATTTCAGTGATGTATTGATGTAGTAACATCAATAACACTGTATTCATTCAGTATGAAAATACAAGGGTGTGATAAGAAGTTTCCGGCCTCATCTAGCGGTGGCACTCCCAGAGTCATTTTGGCAATAACGTTAGAATGTAATCTTTTTACACTATGTTGTTATTCTAAGATTTTCTAAAGTTTTGTTGGTTTCCAAAGTATGGAAGAAATCGAAATGTGAGTAATGATAAAATATTTTTTTATCAAGGATTTACCTCCTGTAGAGAGGAAGAAAGCGCAGTAATAAAAAAATATAAACAAATATGTTGAATATGCAGAAACGTATTTACTGATGTGCAATGAGGTTCTTTTCTTTAATAGGCGATGGTTGGAAAGCCACCACTGATATCAAGATACATTTCATATAAAAAAATGCTCTTCGCTAGATAGATGCTTTCTTAAATTTTTCCAGTATTCCAAGTTAATTTCCAAATTGGACGAGGACAATGATGCACTGCAAACAACTTCCCTCAACTGTGACTGCATATAGATACATACCTATATATTTTAAAAGGGATCGTTATACAAACACAATTAATCATCAACGGCGACGTTATTGATTCTGTTTTAGTGGATGATGGAATTGTTAAGTGTGCGAATAGGCACCCCAGTTTCACTCTTTACATTTCAGCAGCGATTCAGTGGCTTCAGCTTTCAGTTAACCCATTCTCTTCAATAATGAAGTAGATTTACTCACAATATATTTAAGATAAACAATGACAGCCTAAAGCCATTGTATTTTAGGGTAGCAAAAATCAAGGCAATCGGTTTATGATTATTACAGAATTGTTAAGATTAAATAAAGTTTGATTTATTCTTGAAAAGTAATCTCACAGTTAAATGTATTTTAAATTTAAGCTTCTTATAAATTTGTTATTTGAAAACTACTGCAATAAGTAGTGAATTTCTAAGAACTATAACTTGTTACATTTAATAGTATCACGAAAGCTCAAAGGATCTAGAATGTTTAACCTCAATTTAAAGAATTTAAATATTCAATTGATAAATCAACAAACTTAAACTATAATACGTTATCAGAATACTCTGGAAGAGCAGCTTCAATACCATAATGCAATATATGTTATTGTTATTGTATGTGTACTTTTTCGGTAGTAGGCTAAATTGAAAATAACGCGTTCGAAAATTAAATTAATGGAATAAAAACAGTAAACTCAAAATTTAACGTTTACGTGCCCTCCTTCTGGTAACGCGGCACGCAACAAAACCCCGTGTACGTTTGAATGACCAAACTTGAATTAATCATCTACTTGCAGTAAAATTTGAACGCTAGTACACTTATTGTTAGCCAAATATCTGTGTTAATGAAGACAGCGCAATTGTTTTGCATTTAGTAAACTTATTTCTTAAGCCATCCAAATAATGCCTCTTCATTTGACGTGAACCGCTTTCTGCCAAGCCATTTTTTCAAGTTTGGAAAAAGAAAGAAGTCACAAAGGGCCAAATCTGGTATATGGTACACGCAGAGAAATGGTTTCTTGCATCAAGACTACAAAAATATATAATATAAGAAAATAATATTCCTGAAATTTTATTTGTATTAAATAAATATTTTCTTATGGTTAGAAAATCAAGAAAATACAAGACAGAAAAATGCTTCTTCCAAGTAAATCATTTAAAGGTAGGAATAAAGAAAATGGTCCAGATCTCGCAAAGTTCTATTGAAAAATTAGGTGACCGGTTTCGTGTTCAGAAAACACATCAGGCCAGCTAAAAAAATTACAACATTGGAAAAAAAATGGTTAACAATTAAAATTAGGAGCAAGTGAATGAACTAACGAAAAAGTTTTTTTTTATATGTTACGCTGTAATTAAATTAATTCTTTAATAATGTAATTAAATAGGGATTATTTTTATGTAGTTTAATAATTAATTAGTTAATATTTAACTTTACTTATCCTTTTCTTTATTATTAACCTTTATTATATATTTCAAAAAACTATAGTTAAATTTGTACACCTGGTAAATAGTAACAAAAAGAAAAAATATTACATTAACCGCTATCTTTTGAAAATTTTTATGAAACGTTGTACGTTAAAGGTTATATCATTGTATGGGTAAGTATGGCATCTGTATTCCGATTTCTGTCGCTACTATATAGGACGGCATGGTTATAGCTCTTGGCAGTAAGTGGCGCCAGGAAATATTTCAGTGCTGGTTTTGACGATTAGTGGCATAAACTGAGACATAAACCACAATGTGGGTAGAAGCAAAAAGCGTTAGTGCTTTTCTCTTCTCACATTGTTTTTGCCGGGAGTGATTCCATCAATACCATGAGCTATTTATTAACATTATTTTGGTTATTGTTTCTAGCCACTTTTTTCATGAGTACTTCTACATTAACTTTACTTTTGTTTGAACATTATTCTGTAGATAACCTCTACCTTAGCCTTTTTAAAATCACAAGCAATTCTAAGTAAATAAATGCCTTATTTTAATAAAATGAAACTATTTATTTATGAGCAATACCTAAACGCTTTCTTGAATTAAGAAAGCTATTTACTATACTTAAAAAAATATTGTTTTGTTATAACGGCCATTTACTTATGCTAAGAATCGCTTTCTTCAAATTTTCTGCAAGATTTTCTTGAATCAAGTTAAGAAATGTCTTAAACAACGAAGTACAATTATTTGATTACAAGCATATACTTCTCTTAAGCGGAGAAAAAAACGCTAAGAAAATATATCTTTTGATTTAAAACAATTATGGTATTGTGGATAATTGAAACGGTAATTATGTTGAATTGAGGCAGACAGTCTTGATAGAAGTAAACCTTTCTAGGTACGTAGATGAGGCCCCAATTCGGATTAGTTTTGCTGTCGCAATTGCCAATAAGTAGGTCGGGGCGTTACCATGATGGTAGAGAATTTTTCTTTTTCTCTGTAATTCAGAGTCGAATCAGTTCAATAAATCAGCGTAGTAGTGTCCGGTGATTGTCCTTCCCTTCTCCAAATAATCAATTAATTATGCCTCGCAAATCCCAAAAAATCATCGCTATAACTTTTCCAGCTGATGGAATAATCTTCGCTTTCTTTGGTACACATTCGCCGAGAAAACCCCATTTTGCCCACTGACTTTTAGTTCGTGGCGTGTAGTGATGGAAATCATTTTAGAACAATATTTGTAACGTTTTAAATTTTAATTTTTTAAATTATCAATTGAAAGTGTTTGTTAATTTCTACCATTCAAGCGCTTGCAGTTGACAGTTTTATTAAAAACAATTGATGAGCACGAGAACGGTGCAATTTAGACATATGGTATGTTACATAAAGATACCCTAAAATTGAGGGAGGAATTAATTTGGTTCGGTACGGCCTTAACTCTGTATAATCAAAAATAATTCAAAAAGATACATGAAACTTTTATTCGAAACAGTTCTAAAATCGATAATAAAGAAGATATTCCACGGTTAATTTTTATATACGCTGTTTATGTACCTTCTTTGGAATCAGAACCAGTAGCTCTATCTTTGCTATACTTTTTTTATCTTGTTTTAGAGGTTACCATCTTAGATTTTATACTTGCTTCATTATAAGTGATAGGCAATAAAGCCAAAGTTAGTACGAAGAACTTGATTAAACGCACCATTTTATAACCGTGTTAGCTCCCTTCATTCTATGTAAATTTTACGTAGCATAGCCCATAAAACCCTCAAAGCGTTTTAATAAATAAAATCTAGATGGTGGCTTATGACGATAAATTTTCGATTCCAAACGCAAACTTTCTGGTTTGTGCGAGTGTTGTCAAATTAAGAAATATAATAGCGGTTTAATATAATTCCGACAAAGTCCCCAAAGAGTGTTTTGAAATTAATAAACTTTTAGTCCGTAAACAGAAATCTGGAGCCATATAAAGGAACGGCAACATTTCTCAATTCGTACTGAATTCTATATAAATGAGAATTATGTTAAAATTCTTAATCTACGCAAAGTTTGGTTCATTTCGTTTAAGATATAAAGCTTCTGTTAACTTTCCAGCAAGTTTGAGGGCACGAACAACATAATTAATTTAAAATGTTTGTTAATGTACAGCGTATTCAAATTGCACGGAATAATGCTTCTACAACTGCTGTAGTACGTTACATGAAAAAATACTTTGTGTAAAAATTGTTTGGCGAGATTTTTTTTCATTAGGTTACGCAAGTAGGTATACTATGTATGTTCTGGCTCACTTTAATCGAACTTTTAATCGAGCTTTTAATCGAAGTTTGATTAGCGGCCCGCGCTTTTAATCCGCGGGTAATTTCGCGGAATCGAAGTTTGATTAGCGGCTCGCGCTTTTAATCGAGCTTTTAATCGAAGTTTGATTAGCGGTTCGCACTTTTAATCCGCGGGTAATTTCGCGGAATCGAAGTTTGATTAGCGGCTCGCGGTTTTAATCCGCGGGTAATTTCGCGGAATCGAAACACTCACAATTATGTCGTTATCACACACTGAACAACTTCTGAACGGCTTTTGAACGGCTCCTGAACAGCTTTTGAACGGCTACTGAACAGCTTCTGAACGGCTTTTGAACGGCTACTGTACAGCTTCTGAACAGCTTTGGAATGGCATTTTGAGCAGCCTTTGAACGGCTTCTGAACTGCTTTTGAACAGCTTTTGAACGGCTCTTGATCAGCTTCTGAACAGCTTTTGAACGGCTCCTAAACAGCTTCTGAACGGCTCCTGAACAGGTATCCGTTCAATGACTATATCTCTTGACACTAGGTGGCTCCAGGAACTTATTTCCGGGTGTGATACGTTCCGAGTATGATACGTTCCGGGTGTGGTATGCCGTATGGAAGCTATTGTTTGTGGAGGTGACTCGTGTTTCCAATGTGTTTGGAGGTCAGAGAGGTAGTAGGTAAGGCGTCGCCTGAGCGTGGGAAAAAAAACCGGAAGTAGGCAGTGAATTCCAGGAAGCGGCTCCTTTGGATAGTAGGTAGGCTATGCGGGTACGGGGGAAGCGTGTGATCTTCATTATCTATTTGCGATCCCACTCAGGTGACCCCTTACCTACTACCCCTCTGACCCCCAAACACATTTGAAACACGAGTCACCTCCACAAACAATAGTTTCCACACGGCATACCACACCCGGAACGTATCACACCCGGAAATAAGTTCCTGGAGCCACCTAGTGTCAAGAGATATAGTCATTGAACGGATACCTGTTCAGGAGCCATTCAGAAGCTGTTTAGGAGCCGTTCAAAAGCTGTTCAGAAACTGATCAAGAGCCGTTCAAAAGCTGTTCAAAAGCTGTTTAGAAGCCGTTTAAAGGCTGTTCAAAAGCCATTCCAAAGCTGTTCAGAAACTGTACAGTAGCCGTTCAAAAGCCGTTCAAAAGCTGTTCAGTAGCCGTTCAAAAGTTGTTCAGGAGCCGTTCAAAAGCCGTTCAGAAGCTGTTCAGTGTGTGATAACGACATGATTGTGAGTGTTTCGATTCCGCGAAATTACCCGCGGATTAAAATCGCGAGCCGCTAATCAAACTTCGATTCCGCGAAATTACCCGCGGATAAAAAGCGCGAGCCGCTAATCAAACTTCGATTCCGCGAAATTACCCGCGGATTAAAAGTGCGAACCGCTAATCAAACTTCAATTAAAAGCTCGATTAAAAGCGCGAGCCGCTAATCAAACTTCGATTCCGCGAAATTACCCGCGGATTAAAAGCGCGAGTCGCTAATCAAACTTCGATTAAAAGCTCGATTAAAAGTTCGATTAAAGTGAGCCAGAACATACATAGTATACCTACTTACGCAATTAAAAAAGAACAATATAGTTCGATAAAGATATTTATTTTAATTATTTTTTTTTTTACAATTCTTCGGGGAGTTAACAGGAATTCCCCAAAACATCGTCCATAAATGACATTACAAATTACATGCAGAGAAATAGTTTGTTGCATCAAGAAAATATTTTTAATTCAAGACTATAAAAATGTATAATTTAGGAATATAATTTTCTTAAAATTTTATTTGAATTAAATAAATATTTTCTTAGGGCTAGAAAATCAAGAAAATCCAAGACAGAAAAATGTTTCTTCCAAGTAAATCATTTAGTTTTAAATTAAGAGAATATTCATATTAAAGGTAGGAATGAAAAAAATGGTCCAGATCTCACAAAGTTCTATTAACACATCCCCAGGCCAGCTACAAGGATATCTAATAAAATAAAAATTACAATAATGGGAAAAAGAACCTAAAGTTAATGATTAAAATTAGGAGCAAATGCATGAACTAATGAAAATTTTTTTTTATGTTGTAGTATAATTAAATTATTTCTTTAATGTTTTATGTAGTTTAATAATTAACCCCTCAATATTTAAGTTTACTTGTCCCTTTTTTTTATTATTATTTATTATATATTTTTAAAAAATTATAGTTAAATTAGTACACGTGATAAATAGTAAAAAAAATATTGCATTCACCGGTATCTTTTGAAAATGTTTACGAAACGTCGTACGTTAAAGGTTATATCAATGAACTAATGAAAAAGTTTTTTTTTATGTGTTACAGTATAATTAAATTATTTCTTTAATAATGTAATTAAATAGGGATTATTTTTATGTAGTTTAATAATTAATGGGTTAATCTTTAAGTTGATTTGTCCCTTTTTTACGATTATTATTTATATAATAATAATAATAACAATAATAATAATAATAATAATAATAATAGTATATTTGCCCAACAGGTTAACCCCAATTACAGGACAAGAAAATATATGTATAGAATGTGAATACATTACAAAAAAAAAATAAACATTGTACATTAAAAACCAATAAAAAAATACATTAGTGCAAAAAAAAAAATTGTAACAAAAAACTATTCATCTGAAAAAGGAACCGACAAAGATGTCTTCATATTGCACGTTGGCATTACGTGTCATGTGGTAAATTGGCGCTTGGAGTAATAGATTGGTCCTTGGTGTTGGCATATTGAAAGTAGATGCAGGACGGGATGCCAATCGCGGAACATTAAAAGATATAGTTGACAACAAGTAAGGACAATCAACTTTGTTGTTAAGGGGCTTCTGCAGGTACCGAGCGCTATGGAGCTCGCGCCGATGATTTAATGTCTACAAAATAAATCATGGTAAGATATACCCCACTCTGGATAAGTTCCGTCGATTTTCCATGACAAAAATTTCAGAAACCGTCGTTGAAGCCGCTCAACTGGAAGCTGTTGAGATGTATAAAAAGAAAGAAACCAAACTATACAAGCGTATTCTAATTTACTGACGACAAAAACATAAAAAAGTATTTTTAGTAGTCAGATATCATTAAAGTGTCGTGAAGTTCTCATGAGAAATCCGAGCACTTTTGAAGCGGACAAGCAGATAATTTCTAAATGGTTAGAGAAGGATAAAGTTGGATCAAAAGTTATGTCTAGATCCTTGATTGCATCCATTTTAGACAGAGTTTGTTTATCAATTGAGTAAGAAACTGATATGGCTTAGTTTTCCTTGTAAAGGACATGTAACAACATTTAGCGGTGTTGAGCAACATGTTATTATTCGCTGACCATCTAACCAGAAGATCAAGATTTATATACTAAAAAAAAAAATATATATATATATATATAAAAAAGAACTATAGTTAAATTAGTACACGTGGCCAATAGTAAAAAAAAGAAAAAAATATTATATTAACCGGCATCTCTCGAGACGGCATGACTGTACCTCTTGCCACTAGGTGACGCTAGGAAATATTTCAGTGCTATTTTTGGAGATTAGCATTAGAATGTTGGCAGGAGAATAAAGCGTTAGTGCTTTTCTCTTCACATATTGTTTTTGCCGGTAGTGATTTTATCAAACCATGAGCTATTTATTTAGCACTATCTTGGTTATTGTTTCTAGACACCTCAAGTCCACATTTGATTGAACGTTATTCTGTAGATAACTTCTGCTTTAACTTTTTTTAAATCACAAGCAATGTGAATAATTCACTGCATTATGTACGGATATGTCGTACTGTTTTAAACAAGGTAAGCGCAATTAACAATGGGCGTATAAATAATATGCATTTCAAGAATTCTAAGTAAAAAATGCTTTATTTTAAGAAAATGGAACTATTGATTTATAAACAATACCTAAACGCTTTCTTAAATGAAGAAAACTATTCACTATCCTTAAGAAAATATTGTTTTGTGTTATAATGGCTATTTACTTATACTAAGTATCGCTTTTTTCAAATTTTCTGCAAGATTTTCTTAAATCAAGTTAACAAATGTCAAAGAAACAAAGAAGGCGGACAAGTAAACGTTTCTCTGCGTGTAGGGTCGCCATACCCAGCCATCATTACAATTGTTAATCTTAGTTAGTCGTTTTCAGTTAAAATTACAATCTTATGTTGCTATAGAGCAGTTTCGGTACGATTTTTGACGCAATAAATAAATGAACAAAGTGTTGTTACAATTTCAAATAAAAATTATTTATTACACGCCCATACTTATATACAAATGTCACTTACAAATACATCCGGTTTTTCCGCATAGTTTTTGCTCCTTTATAAATATCGTAATGTAATCACCTGCTTCAAATAAAAATAATTTTCTTAGTCGGCTGGGCTGCTTGCACAAAAAAAATTAAATGCGTTCACCGCAGGAAATAAAAGAAACGTAATTTTGGAAAATCCTATTGTAAGGAAGCCTTTCTTTTAACAAACGAAAATAAAACAATGTGAGGGGGTGAGTAAGTGCGTTCTTGCGCCTTTATGACAGGATGTATACTAACAATAAGTGTCCTGAAAAAGTAAGTTATGTTTGGGACGAAACATTAAAACTGTCATAACTTTCCCCGTTTCTCTTGTGGTGTCAGCGTGAAACACCGATAAAAATATTTAGTGTGCTATCTACCTAAAAAGGAACGGAAAATAACTGTGTCATTTTTTTTTCCTTGTCTTACAAACGTGTTATTTGTAGAGGTGGGTGGATAGGACTGACTCTTTCAGTATAAATCCAGGACGAAATCTAGAAAATAGAATTGTAGGTCAAACCTAATTTATTATACATTTATTGTTGATGGGTTTTATAACTACTTTTAGTGGTTACTCTTACACATCAAGAAAAACATTCAAGGTAATTGCAACATCTTTCAAATATGTGTTTTACTGGCTTCATTCTAAAAAATTACGTTTCGACATTCGTTCCATATCTTGAAATACACTAGCGGTCATAATTATTTCGGTGCACTTCAATTCCCGTCAAAGGATTATTTTAAAAATAATTTTACTTCAATCAAGCATTTTCAGGTAGCCTATTTGGGCACTTCAAGTCCCATCGGTCCAGATTATATTTTGCGTCATGTATAGTCGGTAGCTGTGTATGCACTCCGTTCATAATTTGCAGAGACTCCAATAATGATAACGATCTATTTTGTAATTGGTCTATTGCGTTAGCTAATCCTTTATAGTAGCTACGAATATTTTTTAAATCTGTTTCAACGGTAATATCTTGAAATTTTGACTGGTTCTCCTTAATAGTTGCAGCTTCAGCAGGATTGAATTCTGCAACAACAGCTTTTACTATTTTGAAATGTTCAGCATAATAAAAAGCTGCCTGCAACCATGTTCCCCAGCGTGCAAAAATTGGCTCCGGTGGTTGATGAATACCAGGACACTCTGTGTGAAATGAACGTAGGCGTTTGGGAGATTTCAAAAACACTTTTTTTGTGCCAGCTATTAATGCATCTACCTCGGGAGAGCATTGTCGAATGGTTTCTGCCACAAAATGTAAAGAATGCACTTTACACGTAACATGTAAACACTTGCAACCATGTTCAAGAGAAGAGCGGCCTACCGAACGCATTATCGCTGCGCCATCGCTCATAAACATTAACACTTTATCTTTTGAAATTTGAAATTTTTCCAACGTACTAAGTACAACCTTCGTAATTGCTGCAGCAGTACACTCTTGTAGTCTTCGGCTAGCTAGTAACAGTGGTAATGTAGATTTACTAGGGTCTAGTATGCGTACCATAATATTTACAATTGATTTTTTTTACAGTCTGTTGTCTCGTCAACACATAACCAAAGAAACTGTTTTTTCAATATGCGTTTCATTTTCTTTTCCACGTCATCGCGTACAAATGCAACATGCTTACGTGCCGTTTTCTCCGTTGGCAACCGCAACTCTGAATTGTATTTGTCCCAAAAGTCCTTAAACGGTTGTTTATCGAGTAAGCCTAGTGGCAAATGACAGTTTATCAACATAAGAATGTCATTAAAAAAATGCACTTCTCGGTGGCATGCTCAATTTTCGTTTTCTATGCTGTGCGGAATTTACGTGTCTTGTACAGTTCCACTTCTTATTTGACATCAAATGTATTTTGCACACTTTACAAACTATCTTACTCCCGTTGTAAAACAAATCGGGAAAGTCAGAAATAAACTTATTTACTATGTCTTGAAAGGGTCGTTTTTTAGCCTTCGACATGTTCACTAAAAACTACAATTAATAACTACGTCTGCATCAATAAAATCAAAACGCACTACACTAAATAATAACTACAATTAATAACTACGTCTCTATCAATAAAATCAACACGCGCTATCCGCTATCCAATGCTGAACTGAACTGAATGATGATGATTTGTCGTATCATAATCGACCAGCCCTCCCCGCCCACCTAAACACAGTCACACCGCCGCTGCGATTGCTCTCCAGTTACCGGGCTCTATTAATGAGTAAATTATAAAGAAATTTCACTGTTTGCATGTATCCTCTACTTTGAAGCGACATTAAATTGTATTTCTTTTAACATTAAATTGTAGCAATAGCCTCTTTGTCTAACACATACATAAGGTATTTTAAAAACTTTTGTTGAACTCTTTCAATACCAGAACAATGAATGGTGTAAATAGGATAGAGGTGGGCATTTTGAGAATTATGTAGACCCAGCCCGGCCCAACACGTTTGTCAGCTCGGCCCGGTCCGATACGTTTATCAACGCAGCCCTATAACTTCGCCGGTTGTTGACTCATCAAATCCGTTTGGTCCGACAAAGAGATAATCAAATTCGTTCTATCCTACTTCAGGGAATGCAAAGAAAATAAATTTAGTTTATATTGCAGTATTCTCAGTATTAAAAAATTAATAATAATTTCAATTACGATTTATTTATTTAATCCGAATAAGTAACATGGATATACTAAAACACGAAGAGGTTTTTTTCTTTCTTTATGATAACACTATTTTAGTTTTACGAATTAAATTTTTTCGTATGAAATTATGGATAATGAATTTATGATGCTTTTCAGAGCAGTGTTTTTATTGTAAAATTTTGAAAACATACAACATTATTCCGTGAACTGTTACAACTAATGCTAGCAAACACGCTGATTTAATAGTAAAAGGTAATAAAACAGAGAAAATATGGAATCTTCTGCTGCCTTAAATGTGAAATATTTGCCCTCCTAATTGTGAGAGATCATCTGAATTATGTTTTATTTTCTTTAGTATTTTTCAGTATCAAATAATGAATGTACTTAACCTACACGTTATTAAATTTAAAAGTAAATATGAAGGTGTGTACTGTGTCAATACTGTGAACTTCAAAAAATATTCCGAATTAACAGCGAACGAACTTGTCTGCCCGAGCCGGTTTGGCGTGCTGAAAGGCCTTAACGGACAGAACGGGCTTGACGAGCCGATCGAACTTGACGAGCCCGTCTCATTACACATAAGTACATTTCATTAGGGGCCTCGGATAAAAATTTGTAGAAATCTGTTTTTCATATATTGGAGACTTTTTTGGTTCGCAACCTGAAGTCTGTCTTTTTATAAAAGCGATGGACTTTGAAAACCTGCAAAACTCCATACTAGTTAGATCTAATTTAGAATATTTATGTTTACTTACTTGGAAATATTAATATTTTCATTTATGGATAGCGTTGCTCTGAGCATTGAGTAACGACACCTTTACTTTCTTTGATTTCTCTAAGAAATAGGATAGCAGTATTTCCTTGTTAACAGTTTTCACATTTTTTATTGTCTTCCATTCACAAAATGTTTTGTACTCCTTTTCGTAAACTAATTTTGATTTTTCTGGCAATAAATTGGATACTGCAATCGCAGCTTAGTTCAGAACATCTTGTTGTATGCTTTCTTCCTGGTTATTTGTCATTTCAAACACACTTTCAGACTCTTAAATCGGCAAATTGAAGAATTTGCGTGAAGTGTCACATATTTTATAAACAAGCCATCCATAGCAACGGAAATTTCAAAGGCAGAATTTTAATCTACCTTCCATTTCAAAGGTAGGATTTTAATTTTTTTACTTTATAGGAATTGGAACTTGCACAATGCAAATCAGATACGACCGTTCACATCGCGGTATAGTGCTGAATTAAGTATTAGTGCAATGCGAGAATATGCACATGTGAAACTTTGACACTACCACGGCGCTGCATCAGTACAACCGACCAATCACAGTGCAGATAATTGTAAACCTGCAATTAAATAACCTAAATTTATGTAGCTTTTATTAGTTCTGTGTCGATTTGTACTTTCTGCATTTGATTTTGAATTTGTGTCATGATTACTAGTACTACGTTTATATGTAATTCCGTTCACTACAAAAGAAATTATTATCGAGCGACAAATTTAGATTATATTGTGACAAAGCAAATTATTAGCGTCAGTTGTCAATATATCAGCGAAATTAGTGCAATATTTAGCACTAATTCACTAAGTCAATTAATTTTTTAGTTTTTATTTTTTCAATAGGACCAAAGTCTGAAAGTTTGCCTTTGTTTAAAGTGGACAATAAGTAAAATTTAGGACATGGCAAAATGTTTCTCATTTAACCTGAAACATTCATACTTTGTTTGTTTTCCTTTATTTTATTTTACTATAAACATCGTAAATTTATTTATCAACTATAACTATTATTGACATTCAAAAGCTCACTCAACCAAACTTTCCCACAGAGCATAGTACGTACATCAATAACGTGACACTGACTTAATTTTAAGATCAGTGCGTCTACACACAGTACATTTACGTTTGGAAAAATACGCAACTTATTTTTATACGGCATTATATAGGTCATACGAACGCAATTGCGAACGCCATCACAACTTTCCTTCACATTGCGCCATGATGCGAGGCAATAAATAACATTTTCCAGCTTCTCTCTGGAGATGAGCTTATTTCCAGATGATGCACTTTAATTAAAAACGGTAATTAAATCAGCCACCGACAAAGAGATATACAATTATGTTTGTTATACCCCTTGTACTTAATATGAGTTGTATATTTCTTTCATTTTTCAACAGTTTAATGCTACATATTCTCATAAAAGTCCTATTCACATATTTTACGAATAACAAAGATATCAGTCGCTGACTTTTATTATAGCACGTAGACGTGCATGAATTCTCTGGACAGGTGCACCTGTAAAATTAATTCCGGCCAGGGCGGTTGGTTTTTAATTACAGATAAAAAAGTATGCTTACTTTTCGGATAAGGACATACAAGGGATGATGGTAAAATAAGGTTCCCAAAGCCCTCCAGCAGCAATAAGACGTGTTAGGCGAAATCCGACAACATTGGCATGTGCAGCAGCTCTCCCACTCTATATACGAACCACTGCCGTCTCGCTACGCCGCTCGGTGTTGGCTAAGCAGCCATCCGAGATGGAACTCCTGATCGCCGCTACCGCCAGGTCCGAAATTCGCGTTGTGATACGTTTTTTAAACGCGAAAGGGGTTTCACCTATGTATAGACATTCATCGTCAACCGAAGTTTATGGAGAAAAGTGTATAGCTGTTCAACACCTCCGCAAATGGTGTAAGGTATTCACTGGAGGTCGGACGGAAATTCGCGATGAAGAGCGGAGCGGAAGACCATCAGTTTCAGAGGAAATCGTTGAAAAGGTCGAGAGCATACTGCTTGAAGATCGGAGGGCCACCATTCGTCAACTCGCTCTTCGGATTTTTGAGATTTCCAACGCCACAATTGAAAAAATTTTTACCGAAAAACTGGGATACCACAAGGTGTGCGCGGGGTGGGTACCGCGAATGCTCACGGAAGACCATGAGCAGAAACGCTGCAAGTGTGCCCAGGCGTTTCTTCGACAATGTCAAGACAACAAAGGGGAACTTTTGGATTCCATTGTTACGGGCGACAAAACGTGGGTGTTTCATTTCACTCCCGAAAACAAGCGACAATCATGCAAATGGCGTCACTCAACTTCGCCGAAGCTAAAGAAGTTTAAACAAACGCAGTCTGCTGGCAAAGTCATGGCAACCGTCTTTTGCGACAGGAAAAGGTTATTGCTGGTCGACTTTTTGCCTCCTGGGGCGACAATAAACTCAAACAGGTATTGCGATACACTGACCAAACTAAGACGGGCGATCCAGAACGGTCGGAGAGGAAGACTGCAGGTGTGACGCTTCTTCACGACAACGTTCGGGCCCACGTCTCTCGTCAAACCCAGGAACTGCTGACAAAATTTGGCCTGACTGTCATACACACAGTCCGGACCTAGCTCGATTACCACTTGTTTCCAAAATTAAAGGAACACTTGGGTGGCGTCCGCTTCGGGACCGACGATGAAGTCAAGATACTCTACTTAAGATATCGTGTGAGCTTCTGGCTGCTACTGAGGAGTGATTTGCGTCCAATGGATTAAAATTAAATAACGAAAAGACTCAGTCCTTGGATTTTGGTTTGCGTGGACATCTTGGGGTGCCCGAGACGGTGAAGCTTCTTGGTGTTACCATTGATGGCGGTTTGTCTTGGATACATCACATAAATAAGGTCCGTACAAGGTTATCTAGTACAATATATGTCCTAAGGAAACTTAAAAATTTTGTTGCACTGAATGTGGTTCTGTCGGTTTGCTACTCCTTATTTCATAGCCACTTGATTTACGCAGTCATACTCTGAGGTAATTCTTCACATTCTGTTAACGTTTTTAAGTTGCAAAAACATGCGTTGCGCATTATTGAGGGTGTCGGTTTTAGGGATCACTGCAGACCAATTTTTAAACAACGTCGTATATTACCATTGCCATGTATATATATACATTTATTTTCAGTTATTGGAGATCCATTCTAATAAAAGTAATTTCAATACAAATTCATCAGTACATTCTTATAATACTAGAATCGCACACAAAATTCGAGAACCAATTTTTCGTTTTTCTAAATCAGTTAAAAATTGTTTGAATATTAAATTATATAATCATTTGCCATTGCATATTACAAAGTTGAATATGAATAAATTTAAAAGAACAATTAGAACCTACCTTCTTACGCACTGTTTCTACTCTGTTGCAGAGTGCTTAGACACACCTCCTGTTATTTACATCTTTCCTAACACGTAGTTTTCTTGTGTGAGTTGTTCCTTCGTGGTCTGCTTTTGTGTTAAT
Organism: Dynastes maya; assembly: GCA_029619315.2. NCBI lineage: Eukaryota > Metazoa > Arthropoda > Insecta > Coleoptera > Scarabaeidae > Dynastes > Dynastes maya. Next base: position 39,146,378 of record JAROYE020000006.1, on the reverse strand, counting down.
GTGATTCATTTGACATTGGTTTAGATACTAATTTAGATATATGACGATTGTAATACTTTTGTAAAAACATGAAATAAATCTATCTATCTATCTATTCAAAGACTATTTTTTTAATTGTATTTGAAGATGTTGGAATGTTTGTATACCCATTTGCGATTAACAGCATTCGTAAATCTTGTGATGTACAAATTTTAGTGAACGGAATTCCATCTTGTGCCGTCATTCACGCTAGTACCCTAGATTCGTCAGTTGTTTTCTTGAAATATGAAGTAATTTTTGATCGGGAGTCCTCGTCAGTTTTGAGATTAATATTTTCATTCGGAACGTACTATCATTAGTTTTTTTTTTCCTCTTTTCAATAAATTAATGTTGTACTTACTTCTGAGCTGGCTGTGTAAACCGCTGGTACTTCCACCAGATGCTTTAATTTTCTTTAAACACCGTTCACATTCGCCCATCTTTTACTTGCGTACGGTTAAAATAGTACCACGGTGAAATTTTATCCATAAGTACCAACAAGAGAAGTATTTTAAATGACAATATAATTTTAATAGTTCCTACACTTTTTTTTAGTTTTACTGGTAAAAGATCGCAAATTACCGGTAAATCTGTATTGCAATCCCTAGTCCTGGACGTGGAAAGCTGTAAACTAGCTAAACTACCTCATATCGCAATCTCTATTCCAATATAAATCTTAATTGCCTCAATTTTCAATGTCAACTTCGCACGTTTTTCCCATTTCCCGTTGTAAAAGTTTAATGAACAGCAACGTTTCCACGATACATCACAGCGGCCTCACTTAAAAACGAACGTTTCAATGGCTTTGCATATATGCCAATAAAATAGAATACTATCGTCGGTATCTGATCGTACATAGTCACACAAAACAATAAAAAACCTTGCCTCGATTCGCACCTCGCCCGCATTCGATTCAACTAGGTCAAATAAAAGTTGATGATGGAAAAGTCAAAACGATGTCGCAGTGTACGTTTTATTGTTGTTACCGTTTTCATAAAAATCGCTTGATGCAGACAAAGCGAAGCGAAGGATGAATATTCTAAGAAGCATAAAGGATATTTCCAATAAAGTTTAAGGACGAACGAGACGTTATGCTGACTCCAACAAACTTGTTCTTCGCAAGTCGTCTGTTGTTTCAGTCCATCCGCATGATTACACTTACATAGCTACAAAAATTATAAAATACAAGAACTGATCTACAATTATTTTACTTTTTCAAGAGATATATTTTGATTAACTATAATTGAACTTAAATAAAAAATTGTCTTCAGAATTAAATTATCTATAGAATAAGAGGAACTCTTGAATATACTTCTGTGATAATGTGAGGTTGTCGTAATTACCTATATCTGGTAGCTTGTTACAAATTTTCAATCAAATTCATGGAGAAGAACTTTGGTTAGTTACTTTATTTATAAAAAAAATTTTAAATTATAAAAAAATAATACAAAAAATTAAATTCTAATCAAATTTTTGGTACGATTCGAAAGATTTATTCATGGCATATAGCCACCACGACTGTTCTTAACGAAACATATTCAGGACGTCCAATTTTGGGTAATTTTTCCGAACACTGCTGGCCATATGCCACGAATAACACGAACAACGTTGGCTTCCAAGACGTCGATTGTTGCTGGTTTATTGACATAAGCCAGTGACTTCACGTAGCCCCACAGGAAATAATGGAGAGGTGTCAAATCGCAAGACCTTGGAGGCCAATTGACAGGTCCATTCCCCAAAATCAACATCGTCAAATTTTGATTTCAATAAGTCGGTGGTTGCCATCGCCGTGTGGCAGCGCCATCCTGTTGAAATCACATCTCGTCCGGATCAATGTCTTCCATATTTTCAAACAAAAAACCGTTAATCATGGTGCAGAAACGGTATCCATTGTTGGTAAAGCGAGCTCCGGCCCACTTTTGAAGAAATAAGGGCAAATAATGCCATAGGCGTGTAAATCGCACCAAACAGTGCATTTTTCTGGATGTAATGGAGTTTATAGGGTCTCTTGTGGATTGGTCCCACTCTCAGTGCGGCAATTTTCATTATTTACAAACCCGTTAAGCCAAAAATAAGCCGCATCGCTGAACATAATTTTACGATAAAACAACGGATCAGTTCCCAACTGGTCTTGAGCCCAATCGGCAAAAGAACGACGCAGCTGGTGGTCTCGTGGACTTAATTCCTGCATCAGCTAGATCTTATGCGGATATAGGCCAAAATCTCTGCGCAAAATTTTCCACGTAGTGGACAGACAGAGCTCCAATACATCCTTACAGAGTATTTGGAGGATTGCTGGTAAAAGACGAGAATCTCCTGTTTCTTGTACAGCTTTTTTGTTAATTTTCTTCTTTGTTGTTTTATTTACTGTCTGTTTAATTGTTTATACATTGTATTTGTTGTTTACTTTCATTGTGTACATTTTATTTATTTATTTAGTTTTTTAAGTTTTTACTCAAAATTTGACTTATGATTTTTTAGTTATTTGCCAGTATCTGCTTTTTTTATTATTATATTAACAATGATTTGTATTCTTAAATACATCAATAAAGAAACAAGAAAAAAACAAGAAAACAATAACTGTGACCGACGACGAGTGGATAAATTTGGATTTGCTTCCACATTTCCATTTACAGCAGCGATATTTTCTTCAGTACGCACATTTTTTTACGTGTTGGTGTTATTGCATCATGTAGAGGGTGTGTGGTACGAAATCTAGCCACCGTTCGACAGATGGCTTGCTCAAAAGGACGGTTATGTGGGCCGAAGTCGTCTGTAATTTGCGAATCGATGACTGATTTTCAAAATAAATTTGAATAATTGGGTACCGTTGTTCAAGCGTAAGTCTATTCATATAACTTTATAGAGTATATTGATTATAAATGTCAAAAAGTGAACGCAGCATCGTTTGACAGTTGACAGTTTCGTAAGTTCTATCTAAACAAAAAAAAACACCCGTTATTTTATACCGGTGGATAGCAGTATCGTATGATTGGAATGCAATTAGTGTATCTTGTGAGAAAATGTAAAGAAATTTTGTAGAGCAGGAGTCTGTTAATAAGTAAGGTTCGACAAACGAGTACAACGTCAGAGGCATCTTACATTGCAAGATTTTCACTCTGATAAGTTTAAGGATTTGATAACATTAAAAAGACATGAAAATTTAATATAAGCTATAATTAATAGTAATGTAATAATGTGTAAAAATGTGTTGTCTTCATAAAATCTTCTATTAAAGCTCGATTATCTTATTTAAAAAAATTTCCATCTCTGTTATATTGGCTTTCGTCGGTGACATCTAGGTATTGTATTAAAAAGTGATTTCGTTCCTGACATAAATCCCGTAGTGGTTAGTATGCCTCTCCGGCAAGCAGGAGATGTCAAAAATTTAATTACGTCAGGAATACCAAGGAAATCACGGATTTTCCATCTCTGTTGTTGGATAGAAAACATGAAAGTTACATTACAAATGAAGACCTGCCTCTTAAAACATGCGAAGAATTACAACTAATTCATGGAAAAATAACCTTAAAATTTAGACTGGATTGGAAACTAAAATCTTGTAGTCAACGCTATCAAAAGTGCGATTGAAACCTCAAAAAACCTCTACAGAAGACTCCCCCCAATCCAAACTTCTTACTACGTATTCATGAAGAGCGTATATAAACATTATTGCAATACAAAGAGTTTTTGTTTGAATTATATTCATGGAAACGTAGTTGCAGTTTTAAAATAAAGTGGACTTGTGTGTTCCAAGCTATGGGGCACATAGGCTCGATAATACGCTGGTACTTTTTGAAGAAGTACATATAAACGTATGTCGTTTAATAGGTCCCCTGCGGCTCACGCTACCCTAAACACAAAGTAAATCTATAAGGGACGCCAAAAACAAACCTTGCTTTACATCACATTTACCTTTCTATATCTCCCGTGCCTTTGTTCGAGATATACATACACAAATATTGACAAAAGCGGTTTAAAAAAATTAACCATCTCTTTATATTCCATTTCAATATATCGGGAGTAGTAGGTTTTTGTTACATGTCCAAGGATAAATAAATCCTTTTCGAGGCAAAATTGTGCGGCAAAATACTTTATTCGTTGAGACATAATTTTGTTGTTATTGCTGCTTATATTATCCCACAGAGATGTATACTATTGGTAAATAGGTCACGAGTTTGCCCCTTAGAGGCTTTTAAAATGGAAAATGTTGATGGAACACTTTCTAGATGTTACAATAAAGGGTGAGTCATAGCGGGTTTGGAAAATTGTACTTACCTTTGCGTATGCAGATTTTTTAAAACGATTCTTTTTCTTGTTATGAGGTCTGATTGTGGGCATCTTTCAAAATTCAAAACAACTTAACGGTTCTGTTGACGCACCTTCACAAATGTGTCTTAATGTGCCAAAATCAGAATCTTTCTCTAAAACACTTTCATATTTTTCTAGAACACAAACATTTTTTGCGTCTTTTATCGCGCATAGCTGTGGGTGAACATGTTGCACTATTTGCACAGATTCCACTAACGACACCAAAGGATTTCTATCGCCTCCGCTACTCCGAAGTAATTGTTGTGAATAATTTTTAAATCCGTTTTAACCCAACTGTCTCGAAATTTCGACTGGCTTTTCTTGATAGCGGCAGTTTCCTTTGGATCGAATTGTAAAACCACGTTCTTAATATCGTCATAATAGTTATAATAATAAAACGCAGCATTTAACCAAGTTCCCCAACGTGTAAGAATAGATTCTGGTGGCTCAGGTATACGGGGGCACAGTCTGTGAAATTCGCGAATACGTTTCGGGGATTTGACAAACACTGCTTTTGTATGCGCTATTAAAGCGTCTACCTCAGGATAACATTTTCTGGTACAATCTGCCACAAGATTGAGAACATGAATTTTACACGTAATGTGTAACAAGTTAACAGAATGCTTCTTAAGAGACCGGCCTACAGAAACCATGTTTGCGGCACCATCACTCATAAACACCAACAGTTGGTTTGTTGAAAGTTCACACTTTTCCAATGTATTTAACACTAACTTTACAATTACTTCGGCAGTACATTGTTGTATTCGTCTAGAAGCTAACAGAATTGAAGATGCCGATTGATGCGCTTCCATTTTACGTGCCATTATATTAACGACCGAATGTTTATTACGATCTGTCGTTTCGTCCACACATAACCACATAGTCAGTGTAGTAGATATGTGGTGTGGAGTCGGCGATTATTTATTTCACGCGTTCACAGCGTCAGTACTAAATCGATGCAGTATGCGAGTAGTTCTGTGTATATGTAGGCTGTCGTAACTTATTTCGTAATTGTACGCTTATGTTTGCTTTAAAAATATCGCAGTTAGGTACGTCGCGAAAACGACCAATGGCAGACACAGTTAAAAATTTTATAGTGAACATGTCGGACTTACTTTTTGATGGTGCTAAAATTGAATGTCTAGTTTGTAAAATCGCTTTAATGTGTTGGTCCAGAAGCCATTGTCAATATCACATCGAAAGCAAAAAGTGGCATGCGAGACCAAGAAAAATTTACATTTGATTTATGTGTTACTCTTATTTTATATAATCTATCGTTTCGTTTACTAGACAAAGAAGTATTTGTCTCCTGCTGGAATAAATATGCGGACTGTAAATTACCTAGTCGGACATCGATACGAAATGTAGTGCCATTTGCTGGTGAACATATAGAAAAAAGAATGAAAACGGAATTGAGAGATAAAAAACTGTGGTTATGTGTGGACGAAACAACAAATCGTCAAAAACATTCTGTGGTTAATGTAATGGTACGTACAATGGAACCACATCGACCGTCATCCTCCTTTTTACTTGCTTCCAAAAGAGTAAATTGTACTGCCGATGAGATTTTAAAGATGGTGTTGAACTCATTGAACAAATTTGAAGTTTCAACTAAGCAACTTTTAATGTTTATGAGCGATGGTGCCGCAAACATGTGTTCTTTGTGCCGATCTCTTAAAGAACACAGTGGTAACTTCTTACATGTAACGTGTAAAATCCATACTCTAAATCTTGCGGCACAAACGATTCCTACATGTTTTCCACTAGTAAATGTATTGATTGCTAGTACAAAGGCAGTGTTTCTAAAGTCCCAGAAACGTACCCGACTATTTCACAAACTGTGTCCTGATTTACCTGAACCACCACAGCCGATTGTTACACGTTGGGGAACATGGTTGCAGGCTGCGTTTTACTACAACAAATATTTTGATCAAGTAAAGAAGGTAGTTTTAAAATTCAATCCGACAGAAGCTGCAGCAATCAAGAAAAGCCAGGAAATATTTCAAGATAGTCAGATTAAAAGAGATTTACAAACTATTCACAACAATTACTTCGGACTAGCGGAGGAAATAGAGAAATTACAAAACGTTTCGATGTCGCTAGTGGATTCTGTTCAAATTGTGAATGATGTTCACGCACAGTTATGCGCTGTAGAAGGCGAAACAAATTGGTGTGTAATACGAAAATTTGAAAGTGTTTTAGAGAAAGACTCCGATTTTCTTATATACAAATTTGTGAAGGTGCGTGTGAAGATGCATTAAGTTAGTTTAGCTCTGCTAAAATCTACCGAAAAATTGTAAGTCACTGTTGTCACCCCTTTTTCCATTTTAATTGTATTCTCTTTTTTCTTTTTATTTTATTTAGTGAGCGTAGTTTAAATTTAATGCTTTGTAAATTTGGATGGCAGCTTCAAATCCACAAACACCGTACTATATCCACCTCGACCTACATATTTCACACTCAATGAATTTCTCAATTTATGTTATGCCAGCAAAATAATTTAATTAACGATCTGAAGAATAGGGAATTATTAAAATACCTAGGGAGAGGATTACCGCTACATATTTCCCAAACTTCTCCCTGCTTGTGAAAGTGGGACAGCTTCGAAAAGTACGCGTTAGAACATTAATACCGTCGGTAACGTTGAAAGATATCGGGAAAAAGCGGCGAGAGAAGAATGAACATCGTAGAGGTGCCGTACACCGTTCTCATACTGAAAGGGCAGTATGGAGAGTAAAGAGGAAATAACGAAGAGCGTGGGGTGCAACACATCGTTTTCATATTCTTAAAGTTGTAATTAAATTTTCCATTACGTCGCAGTACTCGACGTTAGCTCATTACATCTAGGCCCTGAATTATAATTAGGGGCATGACATAATATTAGCTGTTCGGATAACATTCTTGGTAATTACCGACAAACATCGTTCTCGCACTACGTTACTCGTGTACGGAATGTCATGCATGCGACGTAGACTATCAGTAATTAATAAAAAAATGTTATCCAATTTACTCCTGTTGTGAAATACTTGTATGATGTAACTACTAGAATACTAATTAATTATAATGATTTTTCCCAAAGATTAACCAAAAATTAACTATGCCAGTTACGTTCTTTTATATGCTTCTAAAGCCTTATCATCAAGATCAAAAATTTACAAATGAAACTGAACAAGAGAAAAATATTTTGAACGTTTATTACACTACGAATTAATTTGCTTAAAGGTTCTATCAGAAATTAAATTAGTTTTCTAAATGTTTAAAAATATGCATGGGGTCCTACATAAATAAGTGTTAAAATTCGATTTCTTTTGTTAATACTTTAACCAACATTGCAGAATTTATATATATAATGAAGATAACAATGGAACACCCTGTAGATTATTACATTTTTCAATTTCTACTTCAATTTTGAGGTTTGTTCGATAAAACAGCTATGTTTCTAGCCATATTTGAAATACATATTTGAAAACTGCATTTTTTGAAAATGTTTGAAAGATGGACGAAAGTAGAGGGTTTCAGTCGATTGTGGGACCTCCTCATTGAGCTTGACCATGCATATGCATTGGTCAAGGTCAATGAGAAGGTTCCAGAATCGGCTGAAGCCGACCAAGGCCAACCCCAGGCCAAGGTCAAGGTCAAGTCAGCGCCAATGTCAAAGTTAGCGCTAAAGTCAAGGTCAAGCAACCCCCGAGGTCAAGGGAATGCAAAGGTCAAGGCCAATGCAAAGGTCAAAGCTTAAGCTAAGTTAAGGTTAATGAGGAGGTTGTAGAATGTGGAGGTTCCACAATCTAGAAATTACATAATACGTGTGAACTTTTGTAACTATGAAAGTGTTTAATTTAGAAAATTCAAATTTTGCAGAACTATTGACCGTATAAGATACGATTAGAAACCGAATGAATTTTTCAAAAACATTATGCATGGTGTATTTTTCTCTTTCTTATCAAATTGGCCCTATGAAAAAACAAAAAATACGCAGCTAAAATGGATACTTTTCAAGATGTTTAGAAAAATGTGTATTGTAACACAATTTTCTTCCAAAAAAAGCGTACCCAGCAATGAGAATGTAGCTTACGTAGTTATTTAAAAAGTCATACAACTTTGAAGATATCCAAGTTAGTCATGACCATTAAGAGACAACCCAACATCCACCTGTCAAAAATTTTCAAAAAATGCAAATATCTCAAATATGGTTAGAAATAGCAACATAGTTGTCTTATCAAATAAATGTTAAAACTCAACCAGGAATTCAAAAATGTAATAATACATAAGCTGTTTTATTTAAAATAACAAATTTGGCATCTACTTCCAGTATAACCGGAAGTCTTAGATAAGCGAAAATATTTACTTCAATAGTATATGTAGGCTTCATTATATTTCCAAGTTTTCAGAATTTTCCAATGTTTACTCTTTCATATATCGATGGATGCAATTTCTCATGAAACACCCTGTTTAAATAAAACATAACCAGAAACAATAATGATGGCAAAGACTGTTTGGTAGTATTGCAAGCAACACTTAGTACCGGCACATTCCGCACCACACAAATTATTAATTAGTTCGGAACAGGTGTTTCAAGGATTCTTGGGCCCTCATTATCAACCGGATTACCGAATGAATGTGAGAGAGCTTGTTTATCCCTACTTTCGAGGAAAATATATATATATTCGCCAGAAACTACTTTTGCCACTTTACATTAAATATGCGAAATATATAGGGAATGTGGAGGTCCCTTGTTATTGCCTGACTTGTAGCCGTTTCATCCTCATAAAACATAGAGCCAGACGATGGTACCTGCCTTCTCGTCAAATTTGTATTTCTTCCGTCTATACATTCTAAATCTAAAGCAGGGTGTACGGAACAAGATGAAAGAGTCTTTTGTCAATGTAGCACGTTACTTAAACCATATGGTCATTTTACCCTAATAAATCAAGAGGACAAGAGTAATAAACTAGTGCGCCCTCTTTGTTTAACAGATTCGTATTCCTTTTTATGTAGATAGTTTCATAGGCTTCAAGTTCTCTTGGCGAAGTTACCACATGCTTAAGAAAGTCTAACATAGGCATTAAGTAAGAAATTCCACGACCTTGATCCCGGCAGAGATTCGCGACAAGAAATTTGTGAAACTTCCCTTCCACAGAATATCGAAAAGTATTAGTAATGTTTTCGGGGGACAAGACATGAACGTATGTTTCGGTTCACGTAATACACTCAAAAGCCTCCTTGGCAATCCGAAAGATAAACCGGACATGAAAAAAAGGTCGGGAATGTATTAAATTGCATGTAATGACTATAATCAAGTCTACAGACGACAAGACAGAAGCGTCAAGTGTAGCACAACACATGAACGAAACCGGGCATAATATTAAATTAGAAAACCTGAAATTGATTAAAAGCGTAACTTCGCCGAGAGAACCTAACGCCTATGAAACTATCGCCATAAAAAGCTATACGAATCTGTTAAACAAAGAGAACGCACCACTTTATTACTCTTGTCTTTTTGATTTATTAAGGTAAAACGACCATATGGTTTAAGTAACGTGCTACATTGACAAAAGCCTCTTTGGTCTTGTCCCGTACATCTTGCATGTTTTAGTTTTAGAATGTACGGACGGAAAAAACACAAATTTTACGAGGTACCGTTGTCTGGCTCTACGTTTTATGAGGATGGAACGGCTACATGTCTGGCAATAGCAAGGGACCTCCTCGTTCCGTATATATTTCGCATATTTAGTGTTATTAAGCGGCAAAAGTAGTTTTTGGTAAATATATAAATTTTTTCCTCGAAAGTAGGGATAAACACGGTAGAATTAGAATCTCACATTCATTCGGTAATCTGGTCGATAGTGAGGACCTAAGAGTCCTCCATTCCGAATTAATTAATAATTTGATTTTAAAATGGTATCTTTTAGTGTAAAAATAAAATGAATGACGTCATTACTATTTGAACAATGACCTTCTTACTGCTTAAATGATGAAGAAATAATATTGGTATACCTTACATAACATTTTTTAAAGAAAACTACCCATTTATTTTAAAAGAGTAAAACCTCATTCTAACCTACGTTTTCTTGCAGGTTTTGATCATGAAATATTCGTCATTGGATTCAACAAGCTCATAGTCATAATAACCAAGGGAAGCTAAATATACATATTTGAAATCTGGGCTACAGAAACCTTAATATTTTTTTGTCTCGTACCTAAAACGTGCGTTATGACGTGCTCAGTACAGATTATGCTTCTAAGTTGAAATCGCGTCGAAGTGTAAATGTAATTTCCATAGAATTTTTCACTACCACAAATATTCCTGAATAGTTTTCGTTTCCACAATTGCAAAGTTAAAGAATGTCATAGCAGCTCGAATAGGCTTGTCAATTGCTGACAAAAACTCGAAGATCTCTATTGGCATAGTGTACATAGTAGTTAAACGAGCTACTAAATTATGGAAAACAAGAAGATTAGGTGGAGAAGCAACATACAGGTTCTTCCAGGCGAAAGAAGAGACTGCCGTCCATATAGTGTTTTACTGTAAGGATTAGCTGCAATGTGGCTCTCAGAAATAGACTATGAATAACTCACAAGGCTATTACGTTACGAAATAATTATTGAGAAACCACAAAGCATCTGAAAAGAAGCCAAAGACCACCTCTAATTCAATCTATCTTTACATCTTGATTTCTTCATTCAGTCCATTCTTTAGACTAATCTTCTACCTACATGAACATGTAATTGGGCCCTTCATCTACAGTTCTTCTTAGTAATCCTTTCATAAATCATTTCCACTCCATCTGTACATCTTCACGAATTCAAATATGTACTATAACTACAACCGCGAAAGCTTACAATGATAAGTTTTACGTTTCAAAGACAGCTAATTATTCCGATTAGAATAAAACGCTGTTAATTACTTATTTTTCTTTTCTTGCGTGTGTTCCAACATTGCACATAATTTATACATACGAGGTAGACGCCATAAATTCTCGGCCGACAGGCTTATACAGATTCGAGCGTGTTCAAATTCCGGTGCGTCACAGTTGCACAAGTATGAGGCCTACACTATATATATTACGGCTTGAAGAGTAGTAATTTTTTGTAACCAGCCAGACAACGTGACTAATGCATGAAAATGTCTCAGCTAATGAAAATTAAGTACCGCGCTCTCATTAAATTAAAACGATCCATAAAGGAATCGCTGGAATGGCGGCGACCTGATGAACCTCGTCCCAGAAAGCGAAAGTCGTTCAATCAACGATAAAGGAGATGGCCACAATATTCTGGGATTGTGAGCGTATTTTACTCATTGACTTTAAAGAACGCAATACAACTGTCAACAGCACATATTATACGTCTTTGCTACATGAATTGAGAGGCAGTATTCGTGCAAAATGTCGAGGAAAATTGACAAAAGGTGTTCGATTATTGCACGACAATGCACCCGTCCATACTGCCGCCATTTCACAACCTGCCATCCGCGAATGTGGAGAATTGGAACACCCGCCGTATAGTCCGGACATGGCCCCAAGTGATTATTATTTATTTTCTCACTTAAAAAGAGACCTTAGGGGACGTCGTTTTAAGGAGTTGCAAGCAGCTATAATACAACATTTTGAGGGAAAAACTTTAGATTATTTTTACAAGGGTATAGAATTATTGATTGATCATTGTAATAAATGTATTGAAATTAGGGGAGATTATATTGAAAAATAAAAATTATTACATTTTACTAGCCTTATTTTTTCTATATCACACCGAGAATTTATGGCGCCTACTTCATATGCATTGTAGTGTTTTAAAACGAGAGAAATTGTTTTTTTTTTCGTTAATTAAATTTTACAGTCTGTAGGTCCGGGAATATGCCCTAGACACTCCTTCGGCAATTTAAATTACAAAAAAATACCAAATAATGACGTTTTACAAATATTCATTTAAAAGGAGAAAAACTAACCTCAAATTATGACGTTTAACATAAACTCTATGGTTACTCGTTACGAACAAAAAGTCCCGTGAATTTTTAAATTACCACAACTTGACTTTCACTTCGTATTCAAAATAGAATTTAAACATTTAGCCAAATACATGTGTATACCAAGGTAATTGGAACGAAACTGTGAAGTTGTTTAGCGTCCCTTTGCTTCTTTGTTCGCGATAGCGATTGTTTGATCACGGCCAATTAGGATATACTTTTGGAATTACATTATTTCAATTACATTTTTTTATTCTAAAAATAAACTACTTATTTCCAGTGGACAATCTACCATGCGAGGATGAAACTTAAAGACTGACTCTATGATCTTAGGAACTTTGACGTTACAGGCCACCCTCGAATGTTGACTTTCACTATCGGACTTGACAACTTCTTAACGAGTAATATTTAAATTGCGAAATTCTGCTAACGATACAATTGAATTTATTCTGTGTCTGTTTGTAGGAAAATATTCCATCAAAGAAGAATATTTTCGATGTGAAGAAAATGGAGGGAAGACAAGTTATTAGTCCGTTTCATCGATATCATTGTTAAAAGGATCGTTGAAAGATAATTCATTTACAAAACACCCGCGACAGGTTGAAGGGACAAACATAAAATAGGTTATAAAAGCGACCGGTGATACCGAGAAGAAGGTCAGAAAGACTTTAAAGTTGAACGAGTGGACATGGGTACTTGGGCGACTATCTTCGATATTGTAATTTTTAATGTAACATCAAATTTGCGCGTGACATCCGCGATTAAATTTTACAAGGACCATTAAGATTCAAAAATGATCAAACGAATTGGCTTGACAAACAACGTGAACGGAAAGTAGAAACGCTAAATTTCACAGCTATTTAACTTCAATAAATATACTTCTTTTAATTAATTTGGATCCACGTCAACCCCAACCTGACTTGATAAAATTTCAGCTCTTCAATTTGAGATACCTATATATACGCACGTGGAAAGGTTGCGTTAAGTTGCGTCGGTCGACTCGCATTTTAATGATATGCGAATTTAAATTTTAATGGAAAGAAAATTTACCGTAGCAATTTCATTGCCGTTTAATTAAATTTAATTATATCGATGACCGAAATCCATGCACAAAGCAAGTACATTCGAACAGGTCTGGATTAACTTTTGTACCTGTGCGTGTGTGTAACCATAACAATTGCCAAATCGTCAAATCTCAATTCCGAAAGCGCAAATTATCCTTGTTGTTTATTCTTATTATATCCTGCATTTATCACACGTTCTTTCTTTGTTCTCGGAAATATTTAAACTTTGCGCTAAGTATGGATAGATAGCATAAAATTTACAGGGCTAACTGCTTTAACAGAAGAAAATATGATTTAAAATGTTGTACGATTTGTTGCGCAACAATGGCAAATAAGGTGATAATTGACCCAGCAATTTTGCATGGTTCGTGCCGAAGCCCATCACAGAAGTAACAACACGAAAACCGTAAAAGCCAGACATATTGTCTATCAAAAACTTACTACAATTAAACAAACTTACCATAATAAATTAATTGCTATAAAGTTCGATAAAGCAGAGAAATAACAACAATTAACACAACAAGTTAAAATGAGAAAAAATAATAACAAGAACAAAGAAGGAACGTATGTCAAATGCAGGATATTACAACAATAAACAACAAGGATAATTTACGCTTTTGGAATTGAGATTCGACAGTTTCACAATTGTTATGATTATCTTGCTTAGTAACGAGCTCTTTAGATCAAGCCGACGTCACAAGAAACAATTTGGCGCTCTTTGCTAACCAAGTTTGCGTAAGAACAAAAACAGATTACCAAAACCTTTATTGCTGCATATCATCATATTTCTTAAGGTAAAGTATAACATATGTGGTATCCTTGGATTCGCCTTTTGATTACCTTTCCAAAAACGTAAAAATATATAGGATGTTCTATTTTAAATAAGAAAGTTGACGTCACTTCCGGTGAAATACAATTGAACTGACGATAACGGCAAAAGTTAGTTCAACAAAAATAGAAATTGATCAATTGTTTCTGAAACGCATCTAAAACGCAAATCATTTATTACTTGATTTTTCCACCTAATTTTGGGTATTCCTCTTGGTCTTTCTGTTGATGAATTTAGAAATGTTGATAGTACAAAATTTTAAACTTTAATTTCATAAAAAATAATATACACACAATTCTATTGTAAAATCATTATCTTTGGGAATCTATGCTAGTCTATGTTAGGAAATCTATCCTCTCCTAACTACATATTTGCCTTCACAATCCATTGCGCGTATGTGGAACAAATTATTTGTGTTGAGCTACACTCTACCACAATTTCTGCACATTCAGACATTCGCAAATATCCTCTACACGTTAAGTGCGATTATGTTGTGTACTAAAGATGTGGAACATAAATACAGAAGATTCGATATACCTGGAAACTACGTGTATCTATTTACGTTATTAACTGTACTTTATGTATTCTGGACGAACGTTTATGTACAGACGTAATTGCTCTAATTCCCATTATCGTTCCAATGGTTATTATTTGAAAATGTTGTTACGTGAATGTTATTGTATTTAACTGCTTGCTTCGAAGGACCGTAATTTGAATATGATAGCACTGATTAAAGAAAACTAATACATAACAGCTAACAACGTTTATTCGTCCATGACCGTTAGATACATCATCACACACCCCCCTCTCTCTCTCTTCTCTCGCCGATAATGCTAACACGCTTTGTGCGCATGCGTAATTTTACTTGAATACAAAATTACGATTATGCTTAACAAATGTCTTTAAAACTCTGCCAACAGAATTTTCGTTTATTGACTTTATATCTGT
Organism: Dynastes maya; assembly: GCA_029619315.2. Taxonomy (NCBI): domain Eukaryota; kingdom Metazoa; phylum Arthropoda; class Insecta; order Coleoptera; family Scarabaeidae; genus Dynastes; species Dynastes maya. The sequence continues at coordinate 39,131,245 of JAROYE020000006.1, read as the reverse complement.
AGTTAATGAACAACTATAAATAATTACTTTTCCTCACCTACGCGTCCTACCGCAGCCAGAAATATTCCTTGAGAAACGTGACATAAATTTTTACTCCTTTTTAACAGGGCAAGTTTATTCTTTCTTGGGAAATTATTTCTTTAATTAAGATCTTTCCCAAAACATTTTTTAACATTTATCCTGCTTGTAATGGATACACTTTAAAAGAGAACTTTCTTATATACAGCGTGCTTCTACAGCCGCCATAAACGCAGAGAAACGTTTACTTGTATCGAAGCTGTCCGCCTTAATTCAAGACAATTAGTGTTTCAATTATCCGCAATACAATAGCTGTTTTAAATCAAAAGAAATATTTTCTTAGCGTTTCTTTCTCCGCTTAAGAGAATTATATACTTGTAATGAAATAATAATGTTATTAACTAGATTCAAGAAAATCTTGCAGAAAATTTGAAGAAAGCGATTGTAAGTACAAGTAAATGGACATTATAACACAAAACAATATTTTCTTAACCCTCTGCTAGTCGCTATGCTTGTTGCAACATAGTTGGTCGCTAGGTGTACATACATCGTGTGTATAATAACCAGCTGTTAAGTAAAAAAAAAGTAAATAATGCTAGTTCAATAGGAATCTTTTAATAAAATTATTAGAAACATAAAATAAAATAATAAAGTTGACAACAAATATAAAGAAATATAAACATAAACAAAGACTCTAAACAGACAACTGAACGGAAATAAACAAACCTACCACAATTACTTAATTACAATAAAGTTCGATAAAGTAAAAGCAGAAACAACAATTAATGAAACAAGTTAAAATTACATAAAATAATAACAAGCACAAAGAGCGAAAGTATGATAAATGCAGGTTATATATTGTTGTGGTTACTTTGCTTAGCAACGAGCTCTTTAGATCAGTCCGGCGTCACAAGAAACAATTTGGCGCTCTCTCCTAGCCAACTTTGCGTAACAATAAAAAGAGATTACCAGAACCTTTATTGCTGCTTTATTCCTTAAGTTAAAATACAACATATGTGGTATCGTTGGATTCGCTTTTCGATTACCTTTCCAAAAACGTAACAATATACAGGATGTTCTATTTAAAAAAAGAAAGTTGACGTCACTTCCGGTGAAACCGGAAATATAATTGAAATCCTGATAACGACAAAAGTTAGTTCACAAAAAATAGAAACCGACATTTTTATTCTAAAAACGCTAGCTGCTATCGTTCAAAAGTTCGCATGGGGGGGGGCACTTTAGGACCACATTGTATAAGGCGTACAATTATTAGGAAGTACATTATTGTATTCCGTATGTTTTATTTAAAACAAGAAAATTGGCATCACTTCCGATGTCGCCGGAAATGTTTGAAAAATAATAATCGACGTCCTTTTCCTAAAAAAGTAAACTGCTGTCGTATTCATAAGTTAGAAGCAAAGTTTCGTTACATTTTTGGCCAATCGTAACGAAGTTATATTACCTCGCCTAAAACTTATTTTGCTCTAAGCAGCTAATTTTACACGAGGGATTTTAGTCATCTAAACATAAGTTAGTAAAAGAAAACGTGCTTACTGGCCACAGCCAAGTATTGTTTAAAATAGCAAATTTATTTCTTGATTTAAAATATTTTTAAAATCTATATGCTACAATGCAAAAGAAAAGCTTATAAGCTACTATTTAAACGAAAATTCTTGTTACATTTGATCAAATTTAATTCACGGATGAAAAAATAAAAAGTCAGACTAGTTTATAATTCAGTTTCTTTCAAACCGAAGTTATTTACCATTCAATCAAGTAATTACTTACATACACATTATTTACATGTACGAAATAGCTATGTATTAATACCTCTGAAAACGTTTCTTTCAATTTTATTTAGTTTCCAGTAGCATTTGCAAGCTGAGCTAATGAATGAATAAATTCGGTTTAATGTTAACTAGAAAATAATATTATAAACTTTAGCTTTTCTTAATATTATTTGTATATAAAATCTACGCAAGTAATAAAATTAATTAGGTACTTACATGATGAACAGCTTCTGCATGTTGTTTTCAAACGAGTCGCTTTCGATCGCGGAAACTTGTTGAATTTTTGGCTCTTATCGGAAGGGAAGGCTGAATATAGAAGCGCTATCGGTGTGCGATGCTAGGACGACAACAATCTACTGAAAAGCGCAAAGTTTCTCCTCGAAAAAGCTGTAACTTTGGCGATTGCGCTGCAATAAGTATAGATACCTAAAATTGTGAAATTGACAAGGCAAAGAGTGTATGTAGAAATGTAGATATATGCCGGTGAAAGATGAAAAAATAAACAGATTAGCAAATTTCTTATTATATTTGGGTAATAAGTTTAAGTTTTATTCGTATCATATGTAGTTGTATTGTTTTTTATCAAAATGTGAGGTAAATCTAAGTCAATCGCAAAATTAGCTTAAAAAATACGTAATATTTGTAGGTTTGCGAGTATTTTGTGAACTAACTGTTATCGTTATCGACACTTCAATTGTATTTCCGGTATCACCAGAATTTACGTCAACTTTCTTATTTTAAATAGAACACCCTGTATATTTTTACGTTTTTGAAAAAGTAATCAAAAGGCGAATACAAACATATCACATATATTATTCTATAACTTAAACCATATGAGGATATGCAGCAATAACGGTTTTGTAAAGGTAATACTTTACCTTAAGAAATATGATGATATGCAGGAATAAAGATTTTGGTAATCTGTTTTTGTTGTTACGCAAAGTTGGCTAGAAAAGAGCGCCAAATTGTTTCTTGTGGCGCCAGACTGATCTAAGGAGCTCGTTGCTAAACAAAGTAATCATAACAATTGCCAACCTGTCAAATTTCAATTCCAAAAGCATAAATTATTCTTGTTGTTATTATATCCTGCCTTTGTCATACGTTCCTTTGTTCTCGTTATTATTTTCTCTCATTTTAACCTGTTTTGTTAATTGTTGTTATTTCTTTACTTTGTCGAACTTTATTGCAATTAATTAATTATGGTAAGTTTGTTAAAATGTGTGTATCTTCTGTTAAAGCAGTTAGCCCTGTAAATTTTATACTATCTATCCTTACTTAGCACAAAGTTCAAATATTTCCGGCTGCACAAGGGCAGTGTTCATTGTATTCCACTTCATGGTAATTGTTGCCAAATTCACCGAATATTAAAATTAGGTACTTGATATTTATCTTACGTGGTCCATGCGGAGGCCATTGTAAAGCCAACATCATAAAAAACAGAAACTTAAGCACATTGCTTATCAAAAACTAGCAAATTTAAACAAACCTACCACAATTACTTAATTACAATAAAGTTCGATAAAGTAAAAGCAGAAACAACAATTAATAAAACAAGTTAAAATTACATAAAATAATAACAAGCACAAAGAACGAAAGTATGATAAATGCAGGTTAAATATTGTTGTGGTTACTTTGCTTAGCGACGAGCTCTTCTTCAGTCCGGTGTCACAAGAAGCAATTAGGCGGTCTTTCGTAGCCAACTTTGCGAAATAACAAAAACAGATTGCCGACACCTTTCTTACTGCATATTGTCATGTTTCTTAAGTTAAAGTATAAGATATGTGGTATCGTTGGATTCACCTTTCGATTACCTTTCCATAAGGATAAAAATATACAATGTGTTCTGTTTAAAATAAGAAAGTTGACGACACTTCCGATGACACCGGAAATACATGTGAACTGCCGATGACGGCAAAAGTTGGTTAACGAGAAATAGAAATCGACCAATTTTTTCTAAAAACGGTAGCTGCTGTTGTTCAAAAATTAGCATGTGGGGACACTTTAGGACCACACTATATAAATTTATACCTACAAATGAGTTGTCCCTTACTATTATTCTTTCTGATCTTTTAACATTTGTATCTTCTTCTTCTTTACATTTATAATAATATAGTATGATTTATTTACATCATTTTTTTTGTCAAAAGCTTTGAATCGATGTAATGTTAAAAGTATGAAGAGATTTTTTGCATGGTCACTTTAAAATCTATAAAATTCAACAACATCGTTTTTACCTCCCTTATAACTTTAAAAGTGATTTGGCAACCTGTCAATCTTTCCGATGTTGCAGTCGCGGAAGCCACTTTTTAGGAAAGTTTATAGAATAACTTATGTGTATATTCAGGGAAGGAAAGTTGTTGGTAAGTTGAAGGTTAAGGAACTTAACATTAACTTACCTATTGAGTTCATCATGTCTCTAGTTCTAGTTCTAACTATAAACGATGCCAGCTAGCGATGTTCCTCCGACGACTCGGCGGGCAGCTTCCGGGAAACCAAAGCTTTTGGGTTCCGGGGAAGTATGGTTGCAAAGCTGAAACTTAAAGGAATTGACGGAAGGGCACCACCAGGAATGGAGCCTGCGGCTTAATTTGACTCAACACGGGAAACCTCAACAGGCCCGGACACCGGAAGGATTGACAGATTTGACTCTAGAAGAACAATACCAGTCAGTGATTCGGCTCCTTTTTTGGATGGGAAAACGTGTGTAGGAACTAAGGAGAAGTTGAATGGAGTTTATAAGGACCATGCACCTTCCATGAGTACCATCAGATACTTTGATGACTTTGGTGACTACACATCGTCTTTGATGACTTTGTGATACGACGTTTGAAAGTTACAAGATATTGTATTATTGTAATTAATGAACGTTGGCAAACCGTCGATGAAATAGAGAATGTAGGAAAAATTCCGACGAATGGTGCAAGCATCCCTTCGAATTGATCAAAAACGGAATCGCGTGATAACTGCAAAGCAATGTTTAAACGCAATACAAGTGAGTTTCTACGGCGTTATGTGACTGTAGATGAGACATGGATAAATCACTACTCGCCAGAAACCAAAGGTCGGCAAAATTGATTTTCTCAACTACACCAAAGAAGGCGATTTCATCAGCTGGAAATGTTATGGCGGTAATTTATTGGGATTCGTAAGGCATAACCTTATAAGTGATTATTTGAAGAAGAGAAGGACAATCACGGGTCAGTATTATGCTGATTTATTAGACCGATTAAACGCCGAACTAAAGAGAAAAAGGTCCCACCTACCTCATCGGTAATTGCGACAACAAAATTAGTCCAGTTACGATATGAATTGGTGCCCTATTCACCATATTCGCTAGATTTGTCTCCCTGTGGCGTCTTTCTTTTCTCCAAACTTGAAAATAATGGCTTGGCGAAGAGCGATTCATGTCAAATGAAGAGGTCATTGCCGAAACAGAGGCCTATTTTGCAGAGTTCGTTAAATCATATGATTTGGATGGTTTAAAAAAGTTGGAACATCGCTGGACCAAGTGCATAGAGCTACAAGGAAATTATGTCGAGAAATAAATTTACTAAATGCAAAACAATAGCGTTGTCTTATTTAACACAGGTATTTATCATACCATCATCGTAGTTGTTTCTCCCTTTATTGCACAAAAATTCTTTTAACTTGAATTATAAACATGTGTAAGCTACACAGATTTTCAACTTTCTGAACTAAAATTAATTCTGGAAAGAGATTTTGTATTTATAGCCCATACATCGTAAATATTAATAGCCAAAACTATTCTTAACTATAACTGCATGCAAAAAAACTTTCGTAGATGCTCAATCAATATTTCCTCCTATAAAAATACTTACTCAACAATATACCACTACAATCTTTCATACTAGAAATATCGCCTATTAATAATTTTACAAACTTACCTACTTTATATAAAATTCAAAAACTACTACCAAACCACAACAAGCAAAACCTAGAATATAATAGTTTCCTTCTTTACATTAATTTTGATATTTTATAGCAATTCCTTTAGTGTACCTACAATAGAATATATGACATCAAATTTGGTAATACGAGGGTGTATCAAATATAAACGGAACTAATTTTCTTAAAAATTCAGGGGGGCTTCTAGACCTGGAAAGGGTTGATGCGCAAGTAGCCTGTACCGTTAGGGAGAGGGGAAAACCGACGGCAACTCTCTCGTGTCTGTTTAGTATCAAACGAAACCATGAGTGAGAAAGAAGTGCATGTCTCCGTGGAGCAGCGGATTATCATCAAGTTTTTGGCCAAGGAGGGAGTGAAACTAACCGAAATTTTGCGGCGATTACAGACACAGTTGGGGGACAACACAAGAATCTGTGTGTTTGCATGGCACAAAACATTTTCTGGAGGGCGTGAAAAAGTCGAGAACGAGAACCATGATCGCCGCCGAAGGACAAGTGTGACCGAGGCCAGTTTTTTTTATCGGCAAGGTGCTTTTCACGTTGATTTTCTTCACAATCGATGCACAATTAATACGCAATATTATTGTGAAGTACTGGATGCCGCGAAATTGTCATTTCGAAGGAAAAGGAAGAAGCAATCGACCAGAAATGTCATTCTTCTGCATGACAACGCCAGGCCTCATGTGGCTAACGCCACGATGCAAAAAGTAAATGCATTAGGATGAGAAGCGCTAGAACTTTGATCCTATAGTCCAGACTTGTCATCTTATGACTTCCATCTTTTTGGACCCCTCAAAGAAGCGCTTGGAGGCCAGCGTTTCGACGACAACGAAGCGGTGGAAGTATTTGTGCTCCAATGGCTACACGAACGTCCGAAGAGTTTTTACGATGATAGAATAAAAAAGCTTTCAATCCGACGGGAAAAATGTATTTCTAGGGCGGGAGAGTATGTAGAAAAATAATATATATTTGTAACCTTAGTTAAATAAAGTTCGAATTTTTTAAAAAACGAGATATTTGATACACTCTCGTAGTAGCAAATTATTCCTGCACTTATAGTTTTTCTTATAAAGAAAGTTACTACGAGGACCAGAGTTAATTCTGGAAAATAACTTCGTATTTCTGGAGCCCATATATCGTAAATCTTAAGAACCAAAAACTATTCTCGACAAACTTACTACGAAGAAAAAACTTTAGTAGATTTGCAATCGATACTTCGACCTACAAAAATTCTTTCTACGACTCCCTATACTGGAAACGTCGCTTCTAATATAGAGATATTTTTCTGTCTCGTAATAACAAGGTTTTGCCGCCTCAGGCCCAACAGCATCCCTCCAAACGAGGTATTACGTAGATTAAGGGATTGGATACCGAAATGGAAGGTTGTTTTGGGGAGGATTTTTTAAAGCGAGCTTTGATTATTTTATGCATAAACATAGGCAGAATAATTTTCCGATATTTTTATTAAATTTATTTACAATGGGATATTGCCAGGATATATTTTTTACATTTGCTTCTTTATCGTATTCACTTATTTCTCTTCTGAAAATCGCTTATAACAAGTAGCGAAAATAGTTTTTCTTTCTCAAGAATAAACTGTCCTAGAATCTATCCGATTGTATTAGAAAGAATAACCAATTGTACAAATAAAATCAATTACTGGATGTTACGCGCGTAATACTTGACATGTAATATAGCATATTCAGCCTCAAAGCACGTCCCGGTTTGAAACATGAAGCCACTAATTTAGGATGACGTCAAATATCAAATATAGTTAGCATAGCGAGTGCCTTAATTGTATTAAAATGAGGAAACTTTATAGGAATGATAGTCAAGTGAAAAACTTGCTTCTTCCCGGTAATTTTCTAGTTGTTTGTATCTTTAAAAAATAATTACAAGATTTTAAGAATTTAAACAACATAACTTAATTTTTTTTGAAAAGCAGGTCGATTTCCATTTTCTACCGAAAGTGACGGTAACTTTTGTATCTTAAATGGAATAGCCTGCACATTTTTAGGTTTTTGGAAAAGTAATGGAAGACGTATCCAACGATCCACATATGTTGTACTTAAATATTATCACGATATGGTTATTCGAACGTAAATGTTTCTTTAGGTTGAAGAACAACCAGAAATCACATATGGCCAAATCAGGCAAATAGGGTGGATGTTTAATGACTTTAACCTTATTTTCACGTAAAAATTCAACTGTATGCTGTGCACTGTGTGACGATGCATTGTCATGATGTAACATTAACCCGCGAATGTTGGCTGACTCAAGAACTACAGGTAAACATTTTGTGGTGTACCAGTTTGCTGTGACTGTACGTTGATTTTCCAGCTTCATTGCTTTTACTAATCCGGTATTACGGAAGAAAACTGTGTACATAACTTTCTTGACAGCCCTTTGCCTTTTGGCCATTGTTGGTGTTGGTGCATCTTCGTGGATCCACACGCGGCTCTCCTGGCGGGTAGGAATATCGTAATATGGGATGTAAGTTTCATCGCCTGTAACTATTTTTGATAGAATGCGATGTCCACCATTATTTAACATTTCCAATGTTTCCCGAGCGATTCTTAATCGCTCTGCTTTTTGGAAATCAGTAAGCGTGTGTGGCACCCAACGAGTAACAATTTTTTTTCATCCGAAGATGATCATGTAAAATTGAATTTACTGTTGCGGATCCAACACCAAGAGTTGCCTCAATCACTTGATAGGTGCATCTTGGATCTTCGTCGATCATAGGTCTCACACTCTCAATGTTTCCAACTGAAGAACAGGGCCTACCGGTACGTTCCTCATCACCAAGCGATATCCGTCCTCTTTTAAATTCGCTATACCAGCGAAACACAGTTGCACGTGAAGAACTTTCATCACCAAATGCGAGTTACAATCGTTCAAGACTTTGTTGTTCACTTAAACCGACCTTAAAATCGTAGTAAATCATTGCGCGTACATGTTCTCTTGACAAGTCCATGTTTCGATGACAAATCGTCCCTACCACGTTTACTCTATGACAGCAGCGACTCAACTGACAATCAGAGTTTACTACTTAAGGATGGTGGTATTTAGAAATGCAGTGTTGCTAGCTCTAACTTCTCTACTTTTGTGGCATCTCAAAATATATAGCGTGTCCCTCGTATATCGTGTGCGAAAGTAGATTACAATATTCGACTCCATCAAATGTACGAAAACTAACTCGTCTCATTTAACTGCGCATTGAATTTCAAACCAGATAAGTTTGTATATGCCATACAGTTTGTTCAACAAGAAAGCAACCGTCGTCATTTGGTAAGGAACCATTCCAGCGCCATCTATCTTAATTCATCTTAATCTTTGTTTCGTGCTCTTTTACGCAATATAGTTTCCCGTCACAATATGTTCTTGATATCAGTGAATTCGTCATCATCAAAATAAGTGCACAATTTCTGAAACGATACGAGGCGGTCTTTTTAGTAAATCATGCAAAAGGACCAAAATTGGCGTATAAAACGGCTGCAAAATATATGCGGAAGTCAGGGGCATTCGTTAACACGTAAGTAAAGCGATATTTGAAAGTTAGAAATATAGACGATCTACCGGAATAGCGCGCGCGACAAGAACGAAGGAGGATAAAACGATCTTACGTCTTTTTTAAAACAAACCAGGCTTTTTGCTGGGGTCCGCCCAAATGAAATCCCGCAAAAAAAGGAATTTACGTCTTCCTAAATACGATTCGAAGTCGCCTACATGAAAAAAAATACGTCTTTTCGATCAACACTCTACAAAAGTGCATGTAAACGCCAAGAAAATGTGCACCTTCAACCAGAAACACTTGTTGAAATCTGTTGAAAAATTTTATGGTTCTGACAAAACAAATTGGGTGCCGCGAGAAGACAATAACCCTAAACTTAGCAGTAAACTGTGCAGTACGCGCAAACAATACAATAACATAATTACGATGAAATGACCGGCAATGTCTCCAGATGCTAATCCAATTGAAAATGTGATGGTCATACATGAAAATTAAGCTCAAAGGAAAGCTAGTGTACACAGTGAAGCAGCTGTTATTTCAAATAAGGAAGATATGGCGATCTTTGCCAAAGGAATGCAGAAAACCTCATCGAAAGCATGGGAAAAAGGTGTCAAGCTGTAATCTGTAATGGAGGTAATTGCGCAATAGCTAATAATGTATGTAAATGTATTTTAATAAAAAAAAGTTAATCTAAATTTTAATTTATTCCATATTATAACGGTCTTTTTTTTTTATCAGACTGTACATTGAAACACGCATTATAGTACTGTACACAACAACATGCAAGCAGTGATTGAAAAAAATGTTTGCAAAATGTAATTCTAGAAACTCTAACGATTGAAAATAATCAAACTATTACATAGAAATACTTAAAATGAAGCGATTAAAAGACTACATCATATCACTGCTAAGTCGCTATTAATTTTCTAATTTGTGATCAAGACTCCGCAGTTCAATTTGAAACCGATTAAAATAGACTAAAGTAAACACAAATCGCTTAAAATAAAAATATTCCATAGTCTATATTGATGCCAATGAAATAACAAGCGAAATAGGCAGATCTGTTTATAATTCCCGTATAGAAATAAAACAAACTCTTCTATTAATTTCATGGAAGAGATGAATTCAGCGATGATTAATAAATTCGTATAAATAAAATATATGGATCCAATTCTGTGCGAATTTTAATATGTTCAGATAATAAAAATAAATATTATTCAAGTACGTATCTTGCGTAACATGGAAATAACGTAATACAATAATTATGTTAACAACTGTAATAATAAATTATGTGCTGTCGCAGGTTAGACAATATTTATTTTATTCCCCTTTTGTATAAAAACTGGGAAGCTTCTCATTTGACGAAAAGCAATAAACTTTCGTTTCAAAAATAATACATTAAAAACCTATTCAAATAAAGTGACCTTTTTCATTCAAATATTTATAGCAACTAGGGATGGCAACGATATATCGATATTCTAAATATGTATGTCGATTATATTTGAAAAAATATCGGTTAAAAATATCGATAAATATTTTTCCGATATATCAAATAATATATCGATATACTTCCAAATATATCGAACGTAATTAAGCCATGACAATTTATCTTTATGGAGCTACCACCTCCTAGCGTCCTGCATAATTACTGAAAATAATAATCTGCAATCAGTATGTGCCCAGTGGGTAAACATCCATAAGCTGTGATATTTTCTGTGTTATAAAATAAGTGTAATATATAAGATTTTTTTTCTTTTAAGTATGTACTGTAATAATCGGGTACTCTAAATCTGTGTCACTGAAACACTGAAACAGTTCATTAAAACCCTTACCACAATACTTAACTCGCACGTTTCGATAGCCAAGCTATCATCATCAACAGTAAAATTGACCAATTTAGTTTTACTGCTGATGATGATAGCTTGGCTATCGAAACGTGCGTCCAGTACGAGTTAAATATTGTGGTAAGGGTTTTAGTTAACTGTTTCCATGTACTGTAATGTTCAATATTTACAACAACATCGGCTGTCAACCTCCTAACGAATAGGGTGTTCAGGTTAGCGGGGAAAAATGTAATTTTCTAAATCACCATTTCCCCCCAGCCAACTGGCCTTGGGGCGCTGATGTTAAATATTAAAGTTAAGTCCAAATAACGACGATCGTAGGGTAACACGGACAAATCCACTCTTCAGTTTATTTTCTTAATCTTGTAAATCGTCAAAATTAATTTAAAAGTCATCTAAAACAAACAACACGGTAAATTGAAAGGTATTTCAAACATCATTTCATAAATTAAATCCTTCTCCGAACATTATTAAGTACATCGTTAGTGTATTTCGTCATATTTATGTTGTTAGACAGAATTTAGGTCATAGATTTCCTTTCTGTCAGCTGGTAGCGTTCCTGGATGCGTTCTTCTATGCTTTTTACAAATAACTTCATTTCATCGTAATGCATCGTAAAATTTTATATTTGGGTTTAAATTATCAACATTTGCTGTGGAATGAAACAATCGCCATCTTTCGCGATTACAAATAAAAGAAAGATAAGCGACGCCAAAATTTTCATCAATCCCGATTCAGCTTTCGTCGAATCATTTTGTGTACTTGACTCCGATACCAATTTAAAGCGTTCGATAGTGAAATCAAAGTATTTATTCAAGGAAAAAAGGGTTGAAGGTTAGAACAGGCAGTTTCCTGTAGAACTTATTATAAACAGACGTTTACATAACATTGGCTTCATTTGAATTCAAGGTTAGTTACATTTTTTAATTCTAAAATTCGTTAATTTCGATTTATTAATTTGAAAATTCACTAGAAAATTGCCCAAAGATTATTCGGGAATACTCCCGATCCCACAAAGGATTTAAAAATTCAGACCAATTTGGAAAATTTCAAATTTTTCCCAAACATCCCCTGAGACAAATATTACAGTACTTATTCTTCATAAAGAAGATAATTCTATATTTTTAACACTGGTGGTGACAATGATTAAGAATATACATACGCAGAGTATGTTACCACATCACTTATTTAGATTACAAAATTTAAAATGTCTAGTCAATGTTTTCAACCAACAAAGAGAAAATATAATTCAGGTATTCTTCTAATATACACATTAATATATTATTGTAAATTTTTAAACCCGACCAAAGAATTTTGTAGGAAATAAAGAATTTAAACATAGAATTAATATATATTTATATTGTTAAATAATCAATAGTTAGAACTAATGCTGACAAATTTTGAACCTACTCCATGTTGCAGAATGGGATAACACCGGTGAAAATGTGCAATTTCAAATATTCTATGTCAACGATAAGTGGTGGGTCAGTATTTTAATAACGGTATTTTGGAGCGGTATTTTGTTGTCGTGGCGTATCGAGCTCCGCAATATCAAAATAACTCGTTACTTTGAAATAATGGGCTGTCGCGCGACATGGAACGGTAGCGGTTCACATTCGCGACGTTCCCGTGGAACGGTAACATTGCTGAAACAGTAAACATTTCCATGGTTATTTTGGAACGATGTGGTGTAGCGCGACATCGGAATCAAGCCGACTATCCTCAGAAACGTCGCGATTTGTTCCTGTGGAACATTAACTTCGCTGAAACGAAAAATGGTATGCGTGCATATTGTTCAAATGGTAGATGCTATATGTAGCGTAATACCTTTAGACTACAAATTCCTCTAGCAGGGTGTAACTACGTTTATTTACTAAATATTTGTTCAAAATAAATTGTATCCTAATAAAGGAATAAAACTATTTTACATTAAAAAAAAAACAGATTATAGATTCATTAAAAGAACAAAGTAGATTATATAAAAGTAGCTATAACGTAAAGAAATTAAGCAATTTCTTTGTTGTAATTTAAAAATAATAATCATTTTACCTTAGCTGAACTTAATTTGCTTCTTCTATCTGATAAAATTTGACCAGTTTTAAAAAATACTTATTATTATAGATCTCAAATTACAGTGTGTCTCATGTAGAAATGTTAAGAGATCAACCCGGTCATAAGCGATAACACCGTCTCATATCGATTAGTTATAACGTTCCAAAATAACGATATTTTGTCGCGGTATTTTTGCGAAGGAAACATTCAATGAATGGAACGGTATTTCCGTTCGATTATATCGATACATTGCAATATATATGATACGATGCATCGATATATCCTGTCAATTTTGCCACCCCTAATAGCAACATATACCAAAATATGATTCACCTTGGTATTAAATTAGTACTCACTGAAACTCATTTGCTATACTTAATAATCCTCATTTATCCATAAGGCTTTAAATCTTCAACGCCACTAATCTCTAAAAATAGCATTGAAATATTTCCTGGCGCCACCTAGTGCCAATAGTTATAGCCATACCGTCCCAGAAAGTAGCGACATAAACTGGAATACAGATGCCAAACCACCTCTCGAGCAGTTCTTGGACTGCTTAACGCAAGATGGCGTTGCGCCTGAGCGCTACGGCATCTGCACATGTAAATGATTCCTCAAGTTTACCATGGTGTATTCAAAATACATATGAAAAAAGTGCCTAGAAATAATATCCAAGATAATGCTAATATAAAAACAATGTGAGAAGAGAAAAGCACTAGCCAATGGACATGTTTCTGCCTACTCGGCATCATCAGCATTGCTCCGAGCGCTTTTTCCTACGAAAAATATAAAGACAAAATAATTCTTATTCAGGCACACACTATACACTAAAGCCTCCTGAAGTTATGATGGGCTTCAAAGCTTAGGCATTACCACACATAAAAAATCAACTCAGCGTAGTCCTTAGTAGGTTAAAAAGCGAATTTGTTATCATGCCAGACAAAGTTGATTTTCATCACTGGTTCGGTTACCGTGATTCCCGCAAGTTGCTTTCGCCTCTATTATGGTTTGCACGTAGTTATCGTGATATTTAGGTTTCCATTCTGTTGGAGAAACCGCTTACAACTGTTGGCCAAATGCCAAGTTTGTTCTTTCTGTTTTTCATTACGACATAGTCCAAACTAGGAATATCGTTCATAAAAGATGTTTGCAATTTTTACAATTTGAATATTAAAACAGCAGGATAATTTATAAATCGTTTATTTTTTTTTACATACACCTTCAAAAATTAACTAACTAAAGTCATATAAAAAATTTTAATATTACTATAAGTATATCAATTTTTTTATTCTTCAATTGAAGAATCACGCAAATTGAATTTTTACAAATAAAATGAAGTGAAAAATAAAAGAATCATTGAGGTTACGTTCAGTATGTACAATATTATCCATGTTCTATATGGCAGGGATGTAGTCGGTTGGAAATCCGGGCCCACATTAAACAAAGAACAACTAAATCTCATTTTAAAAGGGATTAAAATGCATTAGAAGGCGGTGAACCCTTCATTCCTATATATCGTTTGTCCTGTACTATGTTTAATTGACTACAATTACATAAGTTTGAAGTTGTATCGAGAACTAAATTAAAACAAAAGCGAAGGATGCGTTGATATTGGCAGTATCATTCGACTTTTATGTACAAAGCAACAAAATAAAATGCATAGGTGATACTTAGTTTTTTTTTCGTTAGTTTTAGAGATCTTGTAAATTCAGACTTTTCGTACTAGAATTTTCAACGACTGTAACTAATTAGCAATAATGGTGATATATCTGTAGTCGGTAGAAATTATGGTAAAAAAAAATTGTAAATTTGAAAATAATTGCACGTTTTATGTATTTTTATCATCTTCAAAATTCGAATTATGACTAACAGAAAATAAGGAGGAATTTCGATTAATATTATTTATTCGGCGGTTTATTCTGATTCTTCCACAAATTTATTCTTTCCCTTAATTCATTTGCTGAAAAAGAATAATTAAATGTTTAGTTTGAACCAGTAAGGAAGATGGATAAATTTCTTACCAGGTAGTAGCATATCTTCCGTCAAATGCTGCCTATTAAAGGGATCGGTGCTACTGTTTAATAAATGCCTCATTATTATCGGTCTATCCATTACGAGACCGCTCGGTAATAATACGGGATCCGACATCACAGTCATCATTAGAGGATCTTTGAACTCGTCAGGTGCATCGGCCATCCAATCGTCAGACATCTGGTTATCGAGCAATATCTGATTAGCTTTTGACGCTAACGCCTTGAACTGTTCTATTTCCACAGGTGTCTTGATCGATGACCGCTCCATGCGCAAAGCTGCATCGTCAAATAATTCTTTCCTAAAGGAACGCTAAAATTTTTTAATTTAATAAAAATAAATGAATAAATTTGTATCCTGTATGAAATATTCTTGCCTCATCTCCTGCCAAAGCCTGGGCAAATTTATCACAGTCGAGGTGCAAATATATATCGACCAAGTTGCTAAGCAACCACCTCGGTTCCCAGCCGTACTTGTCAGGATTCCTCACCTTCAGATTCTTGCACTTCGGACCGCACAGCTGCTGCAAGTTAAAGTTGAGCATCGACGCCAATCTGTCGACCAGTTCAGGCCTTAGGAACGGTTCTTTGATCTCTACAGTTAAATAATGGAACATATCGACCGTTTCTCTGGCTAAAGTCAAGTATGAACGGCACTGCCTTTCGTCGGCGTTCAATTGACGCATGCGTGATTGCTGTTGATCGGTTGGCAGCTTGTACCAATTCGCTTCATCCTTGATTAATTCTTGAACTTCGTGGATACGTTTTAGACTCTCTAGGGATTCGTCTAGGAGGAACGTGGTATCGTTCATCAACATATTAACGAACTTCACAAATTGAGTTCCGCTTCGTGACTCGTTCACTAATGCTTGTCTGTGAACTGGGGAGTTCCACATACCTAAAAAAAAATGATTACTGTATCGCATCGTGGGAAATATTCCGCAATATCTCTTTTAAGTAGCTCATAAAAAGATAGGAGCACATTTTAGAGAATGGGTATCGCTTACTGTACGAGGATATATCCGAAATATGTGTAGTTCAATGTAGATAGATGTACACATGTTTCATATATATATATATAGCGACATCAGTTTGTGTATTGCGCAAGCTTAGGGAGATAAGATGTAGCAATCCAAATGAACGACACATATACATACACTACCGGCCAAAATTATTTGATCTTCCGCTGGTATCTTCACTTTCCGTCGTCTTGTTCGTTTTCTACTTAATAATGCGCCAGCCTCTTGATACTTTTTAACGTTATAGTCAACAGTTCGGCGACTTAATTTCAATTTTCTTGCGGTATCTCTGTCACTTCTACAAGATTATGTAAACCAACAATCATTGTGCGGTTTTCTAAACGTAGCTGTCTTGTTTTTGGAAATTTCAATACTAATTTTAGATAATTTTATTAACGATATTCACTGTTTAAAGGAACACTGACTACTAAATCTAAATTCATTATTCTAAGTTCGGGTAAATAGAGAATTATAATCTTTACCAGCACTACATTAAATATTTATTAATGATGGATAATTGTATTACATTTCGGGTCTTCTTATGACCCTACCTGGACCCCTAATCATCGAATTAAGGGGATTCAATCAATAACTAAGTATCAGTGGAGTCTTACGGAATTGTGTAATGTGATATCTTTCTTTTACTTGTAAATAAATAACAATAAATAATTTTCTAAAATCCAAGTAAAAATGTAGGTGGGCAAATAATTGTGGCCGGTAGTGTATATACGTCTATACCGATAGTAACTGTGATTCTTCAGCTGAGCGAGTGTATGTAGTTTACATTTTCGTCAATAGAGAGAAGGTAACGCAGCAGCAAAGGTTAGTGTTAATTCAGAATGAAGTACTCAAACAGCATCTTATATCGAGAGAAGCTTTAAAAAATTAAACGATTATATATACATGAGGTTGCGACGGTTCTTCAAGGCACAGCAAATATAAACAAATCCAGATTGAAAATTACGATGTGCCTTTACAAATGTCAAAATCCAAAACCCTCATCCATTTGGCACTGTAGACCGTAGACTGTAGAAAATTATGTTTGAACTCACGAGGGCAGAAGTTGATAAAATTAATTCTCAAATAATGTCGTTACAACCCACTAATGTAAATGTTTTAGCACAAAATCCGAGTATAGACGCAAAACTTCTACTGACAGTGGTGGACGGCGAAGTTTAAAGTTAAGTTGAAATTCTTCCACTGATAATATTTACGCGACAATCTGCTAAATATGTAGCACGACTCCCAAAGAAATGAATAATTTGGACTAAATTTCGATAAAAAACGTCAAGTCAGAAAATCTTTCTATCGGGATATCTCCATAACATGCATGGATATGATCCTTAGAGTGCTTGTTAAATATTGCGTATAGACTACCAATTAAATATTGGCAAGTTCGTAAGAAAGACAAAATTAAAATGAAAACGAAAAAAAGACATTCAAATAAAGTTGAGAGAAACATTAGAATTGCTTCTCGATATTCCCAAACCCGGTAGTGGAACCACAATCGACGACAACACGGCTCGTAGATTTGTTGAAAACCCAGAACTAGTGTCAAATATCACAGGAGTAAATTAAAATATATACCATTTTTCTGTAAATTTAAAAACCATTGCTTGTAAATTTGCTGTAAATCTCGAGGCATTTGAAACATACAAAAAGGACACTACTAAATTATACATAGAACACTATAACTGGTATTATATGCTAGCAACAGTCCGTAAGATACTGATACATGGTCCTATCATCATCAGTACAGCGCTATTACCCATAGGCATGTTATCAGAAGAGGCACAGAAAGCGCGGAATAAGGATCTACGAAAGTGCAGAGAACACCACACCCGCAAATTTTCGAGTAAGCAAAATATGGAGGATATGTTGCATATGTTACTGCTTTTTTCTGTCATAAGCTCCGTTATAAGCTCGTACAGAAAACCAGCAGAAACAAAAAAAGACCGTTTCCAAAAAATGTTTTAAATTTATTACTCCAGATATTTTAACGGAAACGGGAGAAGTTAGTGGAAAAGATGATGACGATATCGATGAAGATAATGATGACGTTGATACTGATAGTGATTAAGTAAGATTAATGTTTGTATGTTTAATAGACTTCTTTTCCCGAGATAAAATAAAAAAGATGGTCTTAATAACAAAACTACTACTTTATTTTTTCTTTATTTTTCCCATGACGTTTACACTATTTTGAGCCGATTTTGTCCATTTAGAATTGAATTTGGGACCTGTGTGCGCCCTTTAGCTTTTAAGAGAAGTGAACTCCTCAGCATCTTGCGTACGCTACCGGTGGATGAGTAAAGACGCCCATTTCCAATTGTCCGGTTACATCAACAAGGAGATTTTGGAGCGACGTATATCCTAGAGAACTGCATCAGCAAACTCTCCACTCCACGAAAACTACTATGTAGTGCGAAAGTTCCCCATCAAGGATGCTAGGGCTCTACTTTTTTGATGACTCTCTTGGCAAATGCTGTGAGAGTTACTTCACAGAGATACGCAAACATGTTGCAAAACTGTTTTACGCCACAACAAACGCAGTACGGAATAAATGAAGCAACATTTTTTTCAACAGGACGGAACAACATCCCAAACTTCGGGAGTAACCATGAATATTGTTAATGGTTTATTTCCAAACCACATAATCTCTAGAAGTGGGGATATCGCATTAAATCCCACTGGCAATGTTGAGGAATGCGATGAATAACTTCAGGGCCAAATTAGAAGAATGTGTACGCCTGAATGGATGTCATCTTGCTGGAGTTATTTTAAAAAAATTGTTACTTTTACATTTTCATAATTACTTTTCTTTAATCCTTTTTTTTTGTAGTTTAAGGTAATGGAAATAAAATTACAGTTGATACAGGAATTTTGTTTCAATCTTTCCTTGGTTTTTTTCTTGGCCAATAATATTAATCCTAATTAAACGGATACTCTCAAACTGTGGCACTGGAACACTGTGAACTAGTGAACTGTTTCATTAATCCTAATAAATAAAACCCCTAAGTTTCGTGGCGTTATTCTTTTACTTAAACTTTGTTTAAATAGTTAATACATTCAAAAAAAATTTCTTGACCTTTTGATGCAACATGTCATCTTTATCAAAAGATTTAAAAAATTGCAATTTTACTTGTTTTTTTTGTCACCATTCTTCTTGGTTTTTCTAATTAAACTAATTTATCTATTTTTTACATTATTTTCAAATTTTTAACAATATTGGCGTTAATGCTACATGTCTACAAACATTCATAAACAAATTAAAATATTGTATTGTAATACGATATTTTAATATTATAACAAATTTCAAAATAATGTAAAAATACATAAATTAGTTTAATTAGAAAAATCAAAATATTAATAAAGAAGAATGGTGACACAAAAAAAAAACCTAAGTAAAATGTTGCATCGAAACGTCAAGAAAAAAATGTTAATGTATTTACCATTTAAACAAAGTTTAAGTAAGAGAATAAGGCCACTAAGCTTGGGAGTTTTATTTATTAGAAAATAAAATTTATATAAATTGACTACAATCTTTACAAAATCGCTCTTGATTCTGTCTCATCCAGTACAACGTATAGGGAATGATGCGAACCAAACAACCTAGGACTGTTTTATGGAATCGTATTGCTTTACGATTTACAAAATTACACTGAAAAACGCAGTAAAAAAAAATCTAACAACAATCCGAGGTTTACTCATAAGGTCCACAAATACCTTTCCTTTGTTTTATTTAATTTTCAAAGAGAACAAAAAAGCAAAATACCATTTAATACCTTAATATTCCCACTGAAAAAATGGTATATCTTAGCAATGCATGGTTTCAACCACTATCGAAAATAGTTATAGTGTATACGAATACATATTAATTAATAATAAAATTACTTACTTTTTATAATTAAGCTTATATGGTAACGTATTGTGAACTTATCATAAAACTCCGAACTGGATCCCGTTGTCTCGACGTCCGTATAAAATTTCATGAGAGCGCTGGATAGCATGGTTTGCGAGAGTGGGTGAGCCATGAAACGCGAATATAGCAGTTCGGTTCGCTTTTCGACGGATAGATTAATAATAAAGACGACTTCTACGATCTTAGCAATTAAATACGGATTTTTGATGCAATTCGATGAACACATTACGACGAGAAGCCATGTTATCAACGTATCTTCCATATTTTCGGATATTGCTTTCGGATAGTATCTAAAACAGAAAACGGTGTCGTGAATATAAAGTGCCTTTCATTCTATTTTTTTCCTCACTTACTGTAACGCGAACAATAGAAATTCCGCGATATCCTCCACGTACCACTCTGGTAAGGCGGAGAATAATGGTGGTATATCACCAATTAATGGAAGATTCGGCGTTCCGCTGCCGGGTGGTGTATTAGTTAAAGCACTTAGTAGAAACTCCGACACGGACGTGTAAAACCCTAAAGATCGTCGTATCAAATTCTTATCTAATAGTCCAGCATCCGCACAAGCTTTCGATCTAGAAAAAATACAGGAAAAATACATTATATGTCAAAATCTATTCAATTATACACTCACATACAAAACTATTGTATTTTCGATCTTTATTTTTTTTTTAACTTTTGTGATTTCTATTGTTAAATCTTGTACACTGGAATGTTCTACGTATTTTGTAATTTATTACAGATAAAAGAATGTTAGCCTTTATAAGTGAATAAGCGATAGTAATAAAAAGTTATAGTAATGTGCCTTGACGACCAAAACAATGATTGATCTTTATTTGATGTTGTCATAATGACATTTCCAGAGCTTTATTTCGGTTAGCGAGATGCCTCATTTAAGTGTCATAAATTGTGTTAAAATTGTTTTTTTACCCAATGAGCGGTACAGACAAGAAGATATTGCACGGAAATTAAATATCCAACAATCGACTGTTTCTCGTATTTAAGTTGGTAGTTCCGATAATAAAGGACATATTCGCCAATTTCTCAACGTAATACAGACGAATATGTCCTTTATTGCCGAAATTCCCAACTTAAATCATCCGCGAAACTTCAAAAATGCCAACTCTAAAGCCTGTTTTACACAACGCGATTTATTGGTCAATTACTTGGATATGCCTTTGCGTTGGACGTATCAGCACAACGATCCAATTCATAAAGCGCATATTGTAGCTGGCGCAATTGCCGAACATAAATCCTATCGAGAAACTGTGAGAAATTGTAAAAAAATAAAAAGCTGGCTAACAAAACGGAAATGCGGACTGCTGCACGCGAAACTTGGTATTCTACACCAAATAAGTATAAAAGCTTGGTGAAATCTATACCTAACCGCTGCAAAGCCGTTTTAGCCAACAAAGGACATGGAACAAAATATTACATATTATTATACATTCGTTTTATAACTTCTATTTCATTTACACTTCTATAATTAAGTATATTTATTTTTTGTCCAATCGTAGGAATATGTGTTATGATTATGTATTCGATTTAAATTTGCCACCCAATGATCTTACGTACTAATAGCTATACCTAGGGCGCGTTCGAAAATTCAGTAGGTAATGCCCAGGTACTCCCCCACCCGTTTGAAAATAGGAGATGACTTGCTGCGGACAATGTTTACCGTACTTTTCGAACGCGGGTAGATGCTCCATTGTTACCGAAATGTTACCAACCTCCGGACGCCGGAAAGAATTACCCGTCATGCGCAGTGTTTCTTCATTCCATCAAAAGCCAAAACAAAACTTTTGATGGTTATGTATTGGAAGGGTATTTGTTATAATATACATATTTATATAAGAATATATGTAAGTAGTTAATATGATAAGCATTACACTATATTTAAATGAAAAAAAAAATAAATATAGAGGAAACAGAAAAAACATGCAACCAATGTGCCAATGATGACAACCCGCTTTTTTCTTTGCAAATCCATATTATATCAAATTATAGAGAACATACAGTTAACAAATTTCGAAATATTGGAATCTAACCTAACTAACAATATTTCAAACTTCACCCCACTCTAGCATCTATCACCCATTTGCGTTCGAATAATAAGGGTAATAGAAGTCACGTAACCACTTCTACTAGTATTATCAGTACCCTAACTTTACCCAGCTTTTTCGAACGCACCCTATGGTGTTCGCATTTTCTATGTACAGTCACTGACGTATAAGATCGCGACAGACTAGCCACATATGTAATAATGTAAAGTAAGCGTTTGTTAAATCTATAATTTAAAGCCAAAAAAATTGTTTTCTTACTTCATTACCAACGACTTAAATACAGTCCACATTCACAACAAACAATATATTGTATATTGGCTTCCGTCGGTGAAAGGTGAAAATCCATGATTTCCTTGGTTTTTCTGACGTAATTAAAGCTTTCAAAAACATTTACCCCGATGAAGACTCGAACCTGACACCTCAAACCAAGGAAACCACGGATTTTCACACTTCACCGACGGAAGCCAATATACACGTTGGTCCAGATACGAACGGGGTATTGCCTTTGTGAATGGCAACAAAGCATTCGAGTCTCACTGATAGATCCTATCCAATCGCAGTATATCATAAAGCGAGCAACGTCTTCTGACAATATGTGTAAGTACAGAATTACTGAGTATTCTCAGATTATGTTAGAAAGTACAAAGAAATAAATTGAAATTCTAACAACGTTACTTTATTAAGGGGAAAAATCTCCTGGCAATTTTGACCTTTGTAACTTTTGTATTTGTTCGGACTGCAAACAGCGAGCACGCCACGGCAGGTTTGAACATGCCTGTGCTTGTAGATGCTTCCCCCACCCTGAGCTCGATGGGCACGGTTGTACGTCGCTCAGTCTCGCTATAGCAATCATCCGTTCAAGTCCTTACGCTAGCGTCGCGTCGGATACGCGTGGAATTGTCTACGCCCACTGGGTCCCCGAAGGTCAGACAGTCAATCAACATTATTACGTCGAGGTTCTAACTACCCTCCGTGAACGAGTGAGAAGACGAAGACCCGATTTGTGGAAGAGCAAATCCTGGATACTCCACCAAGACAATGCGTCGACCCAATCCGGCATCACCGTGTTGGGCCACCCACCATACTCGCCCGACCTGGCCCCCTGTGACATTTTTTTTATTTCCTAAGGTGAAATCGGAACTTAAGGGGACAAGATTTGACAGTGTGGAAGCGGTGAAAGGGAAAGCGACGGAGGTTCTCAACAAGCTGACAGAAACGGACTTCCAGCACTGCTTTCGACAGTGGAAAATACGTATGGAGCGTTGTAGGGATCGGCAAGGAGAGTACATCGAAGGGGAAAAACTTTGTAATGTAATTGGTGATCAATAAAATGTTTTGTAGCACCAGTCCGGTTATTTAATTGCCACACCTCGTATCTCGCAGCCCGATCAAGTCTGAGCCAACGCGTATATTAATTAATTAGTGTACTTAGAACGTAAGAATATGTCTGTCGAAACATTATAATGTATCTGCAGGCATAAATAAGATCTAGGTGTCAAAAAGTGATTCATTGCTGGCATAGACCCTGTGGTGTAATAGTTCGCACGCCTATCCAGTAAACGGGAGGTGTCAGGTTCGAGCACAGTTAAAAAAAAAAGTAGTATGTATAATAATAAAATATAATAAGTTAAATTAGGTACCTTGTAAAGAATGCCACCGGTGGAATTTTGGTAGCTACATAGAGCTTAGAGCATCTGTTTGTTTGTAACTAAACCGGCATAATTTACTACATTATTTGATTATTTTCACTTTTAGAGTGAAAGTTCTATACCACAGGCTTATTCTAATGCGGAATGCTTTAATTATATATTAATTCCGCAGATTATTACATACAATCTGTTAAGCAGTAAACACGAGTATTATTTGCCAATCAAGTGTATGAACGAGAGGAAGAGAACAAATATTCGCCTATTAAAAAAAGAATGAACCATATGGCTCCCAAAGCTTGCGAATTGGCTCTTTCTGTCGCAACGAATGAGCCCGACTAGATCTAAAGCTTGAGAATCCGATTCGATTTGAAGTTAATCCGACTCGGTCCAACTAAACCCGATATAAATTCAAGTCCGACTCGAATTGAAATTAGAAATCACTGGAATTTTCGAGTTAGTGAGTTAAAGTATTTGACTCATTACATCACTAATATCTACGCATATTATTACTTACTTATTAAGTTTTTTCAACTGATGCTTCCAACGTTTAATTAAATGCTTATTCCTAGTAGCTAAAGGAGTTGATCGCCATTGCGGCTCGGCAGCGACCGTTTCGTCCAGCAATTTCTGTAGTTCCCTGATGATCCTCAGTCTTCTCTGGTACTTTTGAATGGCTGGTAGAAGAGATAAATGATGGCAATGAAGCGTCAGGAACCAACACTGTGTAGGAAATTTCGGTTCAATCCACGCGTGCGCTTTACTCAACTCCATTAACCAATCGTTGGTCTCCTGCGAAGTGTACCTTAGTCGAGTATCGCTTTTGATATCGACTAATGAGCCGGGATGAAATGGATATAGGAAATCAACCTTGTCCAACTTCACCTTGAAGGCGAGCATTTGAAGAACGCTCAATACATTCAACATAAAACCATCGCCGGCTAGTACTCGTTCTTCCATCTGGAGTTGAGCTCGTTTTTCGTTGTTCTTAAGCAATACCGACATATACTTCAACATTAAATCGCGACTAGACGAATTCGCTAAAATATTATGAAAGACCTAATAAAATGGACTCAATTAGCAATTATTCATGTTTAAGGATATTGTGCGGTACCTTATGTAAAACATTCCTACTATTCTCCAATTCCTGCTGCAATGTCTGATTTAAACTCTTATCGCTCGTCGAATTACCGGAAAAGAATTTTTCAGCAACCTTTGGCTCGTCCTCGGCAAAAACGGATACGGATAAAAATGGTCCCAAGTACGACGTCCTGGTTAATTCCCTTCCGCTAGCTTGAGTGCAAATCTCAGGTAAAAATTGAATCTGACGCGTTATCAATGTGCAAATAGGCCTTGAACCGCATCTAATCTCGGCTAAATCGTTTAGTGCTTGCAATGGTGCTCTTTGTTCGTTCCCTACTATACTGGCGTTTACCATCATAGTGAAAAGCCCTTGAAGAACCGGCGAAAATATCGTAGAAAATGCGTCGAAATTTGCGTGAGTTCTAAGTATTAACTCCGTTAGGAAACCTCTGGGAAAACTTTGCTGCAGTAAAGGAGTCATAAGTGGAGATTTCGAAAAACTATCTACTCCGACTATTACTCCTTGAAGTAGTAAAGAAGTATATTGGATGATTTGACCGCGCAAATCGCTTAAAACGTCCGATAATGGCGGAATACTAGATTTCTTCGGATGATTCCTTTCTTCTAGAGCAACGCGTGAGTAACAATCCATTAAATAATTAAGAGCTATAATTTGAGGGGAAAGTTCGTTATTAGTTCCACTAATTTTCATCGGTAAAAGGGGAACGGGACAACTACCTATTGGGCTGGGAGAAGGACTCAGGTTTTGTGTGGGACTGACGGAAAACGAACTAAGGCTAATATTGTCCGTTTGCTCGGGAGTTTGTACCAAATCTTTGAAAGGGTTGCTTCCTGACGATATTTGAATGAGGGCTTCCATTAGACACTGAGAAATTATATCCGATATTGAACTACCGGTGTGCTTTAAACTGTCTGCCACTTGCGGTAAAAACACGAAATTTTCATTTGGTTGAGTAAACGAACATAAAAGCACTCGGGATATCGATGCGTGAAGTTGTTCCTCCGATATTTCTGTTGACGAAGTCGTTCTGTTCCTCGTTATTTCTTTCCTAGGTTCTACCTCTTCTACCTGTTGGGCAAGAAGATAATTAAACAAAGAAATACGTGTCTTCCAAAAACAATACACAATAAAAAATACCATTTAGGTATCTAACATACATATAGTAGACAAAAAATAATGAAAATAAATTGGTTAAGTTACTCAATTCAAAACTTAATAGAAACAAACTCAAAGCATAAGCTCAAACAAAGCATTCTTGATTGTTTGGCCAAACGAAATGGGCAAATAAACTGAAGGAAGAAAAAGAAAAAATAGGAGAATTAGGATTAAACATCAGTACTTCAGTTAGAAGAAAATTTATAGAAGCCAATTTGCGCCCCAGAAAGAAAAGTGTAATGTCTTAATAGAAAGCATATTACAAATAGGCTGACTAACATAAAGAAACATCATCACAATACACCAAAAAGATTGTCAAATATAGTGGCGGCAATTCATTAATGGTAGGGGGATGATTTTCCTGGTTTGGAAGAGGGTCAATTATGGATTAAATAAAATTATAGCAGCTGATATGTATATCACCATACTGAAAAACCTAATATTACTAGAGCCCAGAGCCCCGCAATCCATAGGGCGCTCTAGCCCGCAGCCGAACCGACGATCAATTTTCCAAACAGTTAATTAAAAATGAAAACAGCAAGTCAAATTTTGTATACACAAGGGTAGCCTGGAAAGTTTCAAGCCTCAACATGAAGATGGCGTTACTGGTCAAAAATATTCTGGTAATATAATTATGCATGCGTTGAAAGATACTTTTGAAAATTTCAGCCATATTGGATGCTCATTGTTTAACGTCATTCATTTGAAAGGCAATACGCTACCTGATAACCCTGTATGGGATCTCGCATCATTTGCTACAGTGAAATTTGGCCAGCTGAATTTAAACGTGGTCGTACTAGCTTGATTGATGATGAACGTTCGGGACAGCCAATAACTGCGACCACTACCGATAACATCGGAAAAATTGACTAAAGATTTGGACATAAAAGAGCCAACCACGCGTTGAATAGAGCCACGCTTGCTCTTAGGAACAAAACCGCATTCGAATGAACATTTCCAGACCCCTGTTGAAACAGGTTAAGCGAAATAAGTCAGAGTTTTGGCGTCGATTAATAACTGTAGATGAAAATTGGATACATCAGTACATTCCTGAAGCCTAGGCACAGCCGAAACAGTGGAGTGCGAGGGGTAAATCGGTTCCGACAACAAAGACTATCGGCCAGGAAAGTCATAGCGACTGTTTTTTGGAATAGCCATGGATAAATTTTGTGGATGATTTAAGTTGGTAGTTAATAAAGGATATATTTGTCTCTATTACGTTAAGAAATTGACGTATGTCATTTATTGCCGGAACTACGAACTTGAATCATCCGCGAAATTTAAAAAGTGCCCGCTCTAGTAATGGAGTTCGTTGATCGACTGTCTTGAAAAAGGAAAAACAACAACGAGGCATACTTTCATCAAGACAACGCACTTCAGTGGTCGCCATGGCAAAAATTCACGAATTTCTAGGCTCAAAGTTTTGATTGGAGGCCAAAGATTTTCATCGAATGAGGAGGCCATTACATTTGCGAACGCCTATTTTGCAGAACAAGATGCCAACCATGGTAGAAATACATAAGGTATGCTCTTACGCATGTTTGATGACGCGCAAAGATAAGTTTTCGTACAGTCAAGAACATAAGTATATTATTACTATATAGTTAAAGTCATAAAATTAATATTGTTTGACAAATAAAAGCAGTTCGTTGTTTTTTTAAAGTTATATGTAAAAGAACGTTGACTATTGGGGAACGAAAAGTAAAACTACAAACATGCAATTTCGTCTAATTTTTTATTATGGGTTGCTAGCAAGGGGGATAAATTTATTATCATACAGCTATTTCATTAATTTTTGTATTTTTTTCTTATTTTTGTGCACATTATTAATACTAATTTTTATTGAGTTCCATCGCTCTCAGGTACATTAATACTTTTACAAACCGAACTACATCTGAAAAATATTGCTTTTCTTCGACAAGCTCTTGCTATGAAATGTTTTAAATGGGTCCACAATTTGTTTTCTTAGTTCGACAAGTTTTTCATTTGAATATAATAGCCGGCCTTTCGAAAGAAAATCAATCCAATCATCCTTTGGTATATCTGCACCTATTTAGTATGCTACTTAAATTGTCTATTTTTTATAAAAAAAAAGCTACGCCACAAGATATAAACGGAATAAAACCCACGCACAACAATATAAAATACAACTAAACACCACTAGGACACAATTTTAATGGCGCTTTTGTGATGACACACAAACAACAATCACGCGGTACATGCGCAACGGAACGCATTTTCTCTCCCTTATGGACATACTTTAGGTACTTCCACCATGATACCAACTACTGTTTAGACAGATTAAAGAGATGGAAGCATTGTTGGGAAAATAAAACTGAATTTGACAAAAACATTCTTGTTTCTACGTTAGGCTGGACATTTTTTAGACTACCCTCGTATTTGCAATAATATTCACTACCGCTCACAAGTATTTAGGCACCTCAAATTTCAGGGTAAATCGTTAAATATTTAAATCGAGATATTAACATATGTATTTAGTATTTAAGTGTACACAAATATACAACTTTAACAATTAACATTATTTATTTGACCTAAATTTTAGATTCGTCTGTGACCTCCTTTACGCTTAATGATTGCGTCGCATAAACGGGGCATTCTTGCAATTAATTTTAACAATGTTTCCTGAGTTATTCGAGCCCATGCTGCCTGTAGTTTGTTCCACATGTCATCTACTGAAGTTGGAGCAATTTTTCTTACTTCCTCATCGAGTTCTTCACATAATAACTTGATGGGATCCAAGTCCGGGCTTTGGGGTGTCCATTTCATGCTTGTTAGTGTCCCTTCCTTTTCCAACTGTTCTAAATATTGCTTGCATAAGTTTGAAGAGTGTTTTGGGTTATTGTCTTTGTTGGAATACAAAATTTTGATTCAAAATTCCTACACCAGAGGGTATTGCATTTTCCTCTAAGATGCGTTTGTACTGCTCTTTTCTCATTATGCCATGAATTTTTACGAGATCACCTGCGGATGTACCAGCAAAACAACTCCAAATTATTACTGAACCACCGCCATGTTTAACGGTAGAGACTGTGCATTGTTCTAGTGCACGTTCACCTACGAATCTTCTTACAAACACTCGTCTTCGCGAACCGAAAATCTAGAATTTGAATTCATCGAATTGCTTCAATCTTCTACCGTCCAATTTCGATGTTCACGTACCCATTGTAACCTCTTTTTCATATTAATTCGGCGAAGCAAGGGCTTTCCCATCGCAATTCGTCCGTGAAGGCCGGCTTTTTGCAGACGGCATTTAACCGTAGACACGCTAATCGGCTTCGGAAGTACAGTATTGATTTCTGCGGCGATTCCTGGAGCTGTTTTTCTTCTGTTTCGCTTGCTGGACACCACGATTGCAATATCTTGAGCTCTTGGTCTACCACTTCTTACTCTTTTTAGGAAACTGCAACTTTCACTGTATTTTTCGATGTTACAATCAACAGTAGATAGATTTAAATATAATTTTCTAGCAATTTGACGATTGCTTATGCCTAAGTTATGTTGTGCTACTATCAGAGCACGCGTTTCAACACTAATTTCTTTCCTTATCGGCATGTTTTAAAATTTTAAACGAAATTATAAGCACTATTCGTTAAGAGATGTCGCTACTAACATGGAACGATAGCTGACCGTAATTTAAAAACATTACTTCAAATGGTTTTATTATAGTTTGATGATTCATAGTAAAATTACCAACTGTTACATTTTTCCTGGAATTTCAAGAAATAAGCTTTGTTGTCGCTACTACCTGCTTTTATGACGGTATTACCTCTCCTATAGATAAAGGAAGTAAATAGATCGATATTATTTAATGAATTTAAGTGAATCTTACTGATTATGAGCATACTATTCGATGTATTTCCTAAATACATTCTTTGTATACAGAAATCTAAAATCCAAGGGTGTCTAAATACTGGCAGTAGTGTACAGGCAAAATATTAGAAGAGATAGATAGCTTCAATTTATGCTTTAGTTTACCAATGTAACTTTCCTAATGTCTTGGATATAATTGTTACAAAATTCCTAAATATTTTCAAATTTATTACCAAAACAATATTTTAAAATGAATATTTGTAAGATACCGCATTTTAACAGTAATGGTTTATTTTCAATGGGTAGAAATTGATGTACGCGAGTTTAAAAAACAAAAACAAAAAGCACATAAGAAAAACGCAGTGTACTTCCACAAAAAGAAACAATATTCTCTGCTCTAAACGTTCAGATGCGATATAATACATTTCAACGAATCGAAGATTATTTCCATATTTTCTAGAAATAGGATTATAATTTCCACAACAATAAAATAATTTTCAAAAGATAATTCAAAAAAAAAAGCTCCTACCTCCATATTTTCAATTCCCGAATCAATATCAGTATTTGCACCACCAGCTTTGTCAATACAGCCACTAGCTTCATCAACTTCCATATGAATTGAACTCGTTTCGGAGTCACTACGCTGTGGGGGCTGCCGGGATCTATGCTTCGAACTTGACGGAACATTAATATCGATGGGTTTGCTAGGTATTTGGAATACATTGTCAAACTTTTGCTCATCATAGTTTTCCTTCTTTTCGGCTTGCTCTAACGGCTTAGATTCTAACTTATTATTACTGTTATTTAAAACATCTGCTGTACATTTATCATCTATAGGTGTCTTGGGTGCATCGAACAGCGGACTATCTGTTCTAACCGCATTACTTGGACTTTGAGAAATTGGTGTTGTTGGTGGTGATATCGAGTTTGAGGGTGAGTTGTTGTTACATCCTGCTAAACGTGCTAGTCTTCTGCGACGTATCTAAAATTGAGATTGCTTGATTAGTATATTACCTGGAAATTAGTGAAGTTAGTGTCAAACGAAATTTGAAAAAACATTAAAAATATTATGGCGCAAGTAAAACAAACGATCTGGTTAATATTTTATCAATATTCCAACAGCAATGTTGTGGAGAAACATGATTTTTTTTTCTGAGTTTTACAAAAAGTAAATCGAATGACATTTAACCTATACGTACCTCTTCTTGTGTTAATTCGCTCATTTTCGCATGAAATTGTTAGGTAACTTGATAATTTCTTGATTATTCTCAAACAAAAGGTTGTAGCACTGTGACCAGAATGAGTATACAAAACACACGAACGTCAAATAAGTCACTCACCTCAACAGCTGAGCTTATAAACTACCTTAGACTATTTTGCACTATCATTGTTCCACAAAATGGACATTCACAGTCTAACTGACAATTCGATTTTCGTCTGTGCGATCGTCCTGTTCCTTCGCTATGCCCACGAATTGATGTGTCTTTCTTTGTTGTTGTACGCGTGCGCGCGCACCGTATTTTTACTGCCTTTCAAAATTCGAGCTAAGAAGGAGAAAACAAGAAAATCTATTTTAAAAGTGAACTTGGCCGCTAATATCTTTGTTTACGTATTATTTATACGTCTTTGCTGAGAAAACGTGCTCTATGTTCCATTTTTCATGTTTATCTCTCTTGTTTTAGTACGCAAATTAGAATCCTTTGTGAATTTTTCAAAAGGTTAAAAATAATTAATTCTACACACTTATATCAAGGATTTTACGATCACTTGTACTTCCAAAATAACACAGGTATTAAATACACTTACTTCGAAAACATATTGGAGACAGTGGCTTAGTAATTCCACAAGAATTATCAACATTGATAATTGAGCAAGATTACTTACAATTAGTAAAATATCACCAATAATGCTTCAATCCAATTTATCAAATGAGAATGATATTTTTAAGATTTTGATGATTTTGGCAAAGAATAGATTGCACTGGAAATATTTTACGAGAATTTTTATGCCCACTGAATTATTTTTTATACTGTATAATAATAAAGAAAACTCTTCTTTTGAATAGTAATAATGGTATACCGTAGTTTCTATGATCGACTTAACTGCGAATTATGTAGCCTTAGGCAAGAGAATTCCATAATTGACTACAGTAAGTCACGTATATACATATACATATATGTACTACATATGTAGGTTAAAGGATATTAATTTTCAAGATAAATTTTATCTTTATCGCTTCTTACTAGAACAGCATATTGATATCTTTAAACGAAGAAGGATTTAAGTGGTATGTTTAACATTAGCAATTTGCAGAATAGAATAATTAATTAAATATTTGATATTCAGGGCGCTGCGGTGACATTAGGCAGCGAAGTGGTCGCCTAAAGTTTTCAAATTTTGGGGCGGCATTTTAATATCCGAATTTACAAAAAGAAACCGCGGATACATATTTATTTACTTATTCAATAATTCTTTGGAACTTTAATTCAATTCTTAAGAGTAATAAAGATAATATAATTGCGAATACAACAATAATTCTGCAAAAAGTGGCATACGAGACCAAGAAAAATTTACATTTGATTTATGTGTTACTCTTATTTTATGTAATCTATCGTTTCGTTTACTAGACAAAGAAGCATTTGTCTCCTGGAATAAATATGCGGACTGTAAATTACCTAGTGGGACATCGATTCGAAATGTAGTGCCATTTGTCCGTGAACATGTAGAAAAAAGAATGAAAACGGGATTGAAAGATAAAAGACTGGTTGTATGTGGACGAAACAACAGATCGTCAAAAACATTCTGTGGTTAATGTAATGGTACGTATACAATGGAACCACATCGACCGTCATCCTCCTTCTTACTTGCTTCCAAAAGAGTTATAAATTGTACTGCCGATGAGATTTTAAAGATGGTGTTGCACTCATTCAACAAATTTGAAGTTTCAACTAAGCAACTTTTAATGTTTATGAGTGATGGTGCCGCAGACATGCGTTCTTTGGGCCGATCTCTTAAAGAACACAGTGGTAACTTCTTACATGTAACGTGTAAAATCCATACTCTAAATCTTGCGGCACCAACGATTCCTACATGTTTTCCACTAGTAAATGCATTGATTGCTAGTACAAAGGCAGTGTTTCTAAACGTACCCGAAACGTACCCGACTATTTCACGAACTGTGTCCTGATTTACCTGAACCACCACAGCCGATTGTTACACGTTGGGGAACATGGTATGCCCTGTAGAAGGCGAAACAAATTGGTGTGCAATACGAAAATTTGAAAGTGTTTTAGAGAAAGGCTCCGCTTTTCTTATATTAAGACAAATTTGTGAAGGTGCGTGTGAAGATGCATTAAGTTGTGAAACAACTTAATGCATCTTATTAAGTTGTTTCAAAGATTATTTTAAATATGCAAATATAACATCGCTAGATGTCCAACAGTCGTTTTCGGCATTAAAAAACATTTATTCCGCACGTCGTACTCACTTGACTGAAACAGCTGTGGAAACATATCTAACGTTACCCAGTTTATGATTTCACGGAAGACTTTTAAAACGGTAAGTGTTTCAGCACGTTTTATAATTTACTTTTTACCTTCCATTTTATGTGTAAACTTTTATGCGCTCGCCACGCCTCTGGCTGTTACCGCATATTTGCCCAGGTTAATTATTATTATCTTTTCCTCAATATGAATCATACACAAAGTCACCGTAGAATATTTAATCTCCAGTTTATTTCATTCAGCTTTATTCAGTAATACTCAAAATGATATATCAATAAATGTAGCTACTCCTTATTGTAACCGTTTTTTTTTTACAATTTTTTTAAAGTTATGGTTTTAGTATACCCGATTTTTTGCTAGCAATGAAGCTTAACTGAAAAGTTTTACTGTTCGCAGAATTTGGAATAGAATTTAAAACTAGAAAAATATACATATACACAGAGTACTTCATTTATAAGCGACTAAAATTTTTGTATACACATTATAAAAATTTACTGAATTTAAATCATAACCGAGTTAATTGCGTTAATATTTTTTATTTAGATGCAAATTTTGAAAAATATGGAACGTAAAAGAAAAAAATTATCAGGACGTCAGTACAGACTCAAAAAATGAAAACTGAAGCAGTCACTAAAAAATGAGCAATACAGTGATGGACTTTTTAAAGAATGCACAGTCAACATTAAGAGAAAATTTTGGACAAGGAAGTTTTTGACAACAGTGATAATGTGTATCAAAATGAAAATAAAGAGAAAGCAGATGAACAGTTACATTCAGATAGTAGCTCTATTACAACGCATCTGAAAAGTAATTTATTACCTTCATCCCGCCCTGCTGTGTGGAATATTACTTGAATGATACAGCGTATGCGTCAAATTCTTGTCGAAAAAGGACCTCAATAAATTAAGAATCACAATTTTTTTAGAAACCCCAAAAATCGTCATTTTTCCAATTTCCAGTATACCAGAATTTTAAGCAATGGAAAAACAGATGAAAGGCTCTGGGTAATTTATTCTCTTAAGAAAAATGTAGTTTTCTGTTTTTGCTGTATATTATTCGGAAATGATTTATCCAGAAACTGGAGTAAAACTGGTTGCTCGAATTAGAAAAAATTGTCCAGGGTCTTACAAGCTCCATGGAAGTTCATTTTAAAAATGTTTCGAACTTGATTAAAGATTAAAATTCGGCAATACGATCGACAAAGCAAAGGCTATTCAGTATGGAAATACAACGCTGACGTAATATATTGAAAAGAATAGTTTCGGTAATAAGAATAATGGCACGTCAATGTCTAGCAATGTCAAGGATCAACTGGAAAATTGTATCAAGGAGGTAATGGCAATTTTTTGAAAATTGGAGAATTACTAACCGATTTTGATCCAATTGTAGGTGATCATCTTCGACGTATTTAAAATGAATTCGACTCTAAAAACTGGTTTACAATTTTTCTGTCATAAAATCCAGGAGGAATTGATAACTTTACTTGGCCACGCAGTTCAGGCCAAAATTGTCGACAACACAACAAAAATATTCAATTTTTGAACTTTTTTATTTAAAAAAGCAGATGTTGACCTAACAAATAGTTACAATTCGCTATATTTGGCACTTAAAGATAATGAAAATTGTAATATTAGTGGTACAGAATTGAAGCACGCATTAACAGATTTAACTAGTATGTTACAGAAAGCAATGACGCCTTTAGAACTGTTGAACCGTTTGTAAATAACAAGTTCACATGTTATTTACACGAACACAATGATCGCTTTAAGAATTCTGTTAACTTTACCTGTGACTGTAGCAAGTACTGAAAGAAGTTTTTTCAAATTGAAACTAGTTAAAACATATTTGAGTTTGGGGTCAACGCTGAGTAACGAAAAACTTTCAAAATTAGCAATTCTTTCAAATGATGCTGACATTGCGGACACCGTCGATTACAATTGTATTATCGATAAATTCGCAGAACAGAAGGCGCTAAGAGTTGAATTGCAATTTTAGTTTCGTTATTTGTATCTATACTGCGTTCTGTTTTGTTTTTTATGCTTTTATTCTACCTTTGCTGCAAAGTAATTAGCTGTTCTTCAAATATACTTTATCATTTATGTACCTAATATGTAGTAATATGTGACTTTTCATATCTCGTCGTCAATTTATACACATCTTGTATAATGATTTTTAAATGGTATTAAAACAAAAAAAAACTGTTTCAGTTTATGATTATATCAAAATTTGAATACTGTTATAGCTAATTAAAATCGAAACTAATAATGAAATTATTGCTGTGACAAATTGCACCCCTAATTTAAACATTATTTATTGTATGTATTAAAATAAAATAAGACTGTTGATAAAATTGATTTATGATTGGAAGATCCCAAAAGGATATACTCTTATAAATAGTACGATTATCTAGCCATCCCTATTCCAAGAAACTATTGAAAATAGCTTCACGAATCCTTTATAAAATCCAAATTTTATTACAATATAATACGTTTACAAAATACCAAAAAGTTAACAAAAAATCGAGAAAATAACAGCAACAATATCTAAAAACAATTTATACAACTTATGTAATACTAAATTGGAAGAGTCTTATTTCATTTAACATCCTCCACGTCGCGAGGATCAGCATTTTTCTTTCGCAGCTTCAATTTCTTATAGGCTAATTCCGAAATCCACATTACTATCGTGATAAACGTTACAGCATTTATAACAATTATACAGTATTTAAAAGAACCTAATACGTCCCTAATAAATCCTAAAACAAGCAAGGTAACAAATAGAGACAGTGAAATTGATGGAATCTTTATTTTAAGTTAATTACCTAAAAATGATCCACCAACCCACATAAGTAAACTATTAAACGTCGATTGCATTCCTGCCGCAGCTGCTAATCTCTCAATGGGAACATAATCTGGGATTACTAAAGTCCAATAGACAGTTCTGAAACCCTTGGCAATGCCTAAGAAGAAAGCGCAGGCCAGTAAGGCATAATAGGCTTCGAAAAATAATAAAGCTAAAAAAGAAAATTTTCTTAAGTCTCCTAAATGGTAAAAGTATACTTACAAGATCTTGATAATATCAAAAGAACTAAAGCCCACAGGAACATGTTTCGTGAAGATTGTTTGAAAAATTCACTTACATAAGGTGCAATAAATCGAAAGCATATGTCGGCTATCGATACTGTAGACATGAATGTTGCTATTTCCTGCGTTCCCAATCCATAATCTTGCATGATAAACGGGGTTAATAGAGAAAAATTCATTTCGGCGAATACTGCAAAAGACATCCCAATCATGATATTGACGTAAACGGGATCTTTCAACAGAGTTAGGTCAAAGAGGTCCACGAGATATTTTCCAATCCTTTTCAACAAGCCCTCCTTTTGCTTTTTGATTGTAGGCTTCTTATCATCTTCATCCGAATGGATTTCATTAGGTTTCCCCTTTAAATCTCCATCTATTTTATCAGTTCGTATCTCTTCAGATGGTAATGTGGATTTTGACAATAAATTTTCTTTATCTTCACTGACATCTTCCGAAGGTCGTCCTCTTTTCGAAGACATTGGTCCATAAAGTGGTTCTATTAAATAAAATCACTTAAAATGTCGCAAATTAGTAAACGAATTTATTAATTGTCAATTGCATAGAAACAGATATAGCGACAAATATCTGGAAGAATATCAGAACCTGAAATGTTATTGGGTTGGGGTAAGTCAGAACACAAACTGATCTAATACCATTGCTACCTTTTTGACACACTCAATCACACCAAGCGAAAATCAATGAGCCTTTTCACTACACAAATTATCTAGTTCTTGCACATAACATACAACCATTTCTCAAAGTGATCCAAACTCATAACCTAAATTATTGATTTAAATATTAAAAGGTTTTTCAAAAAGGCACGGATTATATCA
The DNA here is from genome assembly GCA_029619315.2 of Dynastes maya. Taxonomy (NCBI): domain Eukaryota; kingdom Metazoa; phylum Arthropoda; class Insecta; order Coleoptera; family Scarabaeidae; genus Dynastes; species Dynastes maya. Next base: position 39,093,908 of record JAROYE020000006.1, on the reverse strand, counting down.
GAACTAATCTAAGCCATCAACCACAAAGGAAACAAAACTGCTTACACAGAAGAACTCACTATACCTACCGTTATACAAAGAAATGATACTTCCACCAATTGATGGATCTATCCCGTAAATCGTCTCTACTTCTAATCGTTCTTCTGAAGACATCGGTGAAACAGTGTGCTTTTTTGTAAATGTGAGCGATTGAATGCTCTTTTTGTGATCATCCTTTCCTAAATGATTACATTATTGTAGGAAAATATATCTGACAACACCGACACTGTTAAATTACAGTTAACTTTATGTTATTATCTATTTACCTTTCTGTAAGAGTTCTTTATCGTCTTCGTAATCCTCAACCACTTTCTCTTTCATGTGCCATTTAACTGGTTGCAGCAACAAACCACTAAAAAAGGTATGAGTTGCGATTCCTGCCACAATCGTAAGAGTGCCTGTAACGCCATAGCTCCAAAGCAAATAGCTGAAAATTTGTGGCATTATTATAGGCCCAATACCGCAAATAGTCATTGCATATCCCATCGCTTTCGCCCTTTTTTCTTTAAAGTAACTGATAATTGCTAAGGAATACGCTGAAATAGACATGCCCATTCCATAAGCTGTAAAAGAAAGAAGTAATATCTTGTTTATTGTTAAATAATTAACTTACTAACACGTAATGAGACCGTAAGTCAAAATGTATTGGAAGAACGAATTAGCTCGAGCTGTCAACAGCACTCCAGATGTCGTTAGACAAGCACTGACGAGAGCGACCTTTCTATAACCAAAGTGTTTTAGCAATGGGCCATTGAAGATTCCACAAAACATTGAGATGGCTGCACTGCTGTTCATAATAAGGGCAATGTCCGAGGCGGAAAAACCCAAATCGTTGAACTGGTCTTTAAATACCAATCCAAAACCTTGTGCAATTGGAATAGTTATTATCTAAACAGAAACGAATGAAATTAACTTATTAACAATAAATCTGGTTTGTTTTCTCAGTACTTCTAGTACCCCATGTCTTAACATGTTTTTAAAGTAGCTCTTCTCATATAAGCTACCTATACTGCTTTTTTCTTCAAAATACTGTTAGATGTTAAAACAATTTTCATATCTTTATGAAACATCTATTGAAATTGTTGCTTATCCAAAGCAAATTCTACAATTTATTATTGGACATACAGGTATCCATCTAGTACGTGGACGGAAAATAATTCCTTCTCTGAGCAATTAAGAGAAAAAATTTTAAAAAATATTCAGAGATAAGACCTGCATGAGATAAAATTGTACTCGAGTATAGTTCAATGTCCACTACACACGATACAAGTTTGGTTTTTTAAATTGAACATTCCGTATATTCGTTTTTGGATGCCTTTATGAAATTTATTGATATTCTAAACATCTTACAGGTTGCTTAACATCGATTTCGATGGCTATCTTACAGAATCTAGTCGATGTGAAAACATTTCCAACGTACTGCAAAGTCAACAGGATGGTCGAAACGGAGGGGTCTATTTTCCAGGGCCTGTCCGAGTTGGGCCGCATACCTGGGTTAATCCCAGGCTCCTTTCCGGTGGCCCGTGCAACTGATCCGAATCTGTCGCGAAGACCGATTATGCCAGGCTTAGTTATGTGTGAATGACTGTAATTTAATGATGAAGCTCCTCTGACGAAGATCAACATAATTTTTAAGTGTTACCAGATCGGAAAGTGTTGAAAAACTAATAATAGCAATGAAAACACTTTAACATGTGCATACATTCGCTTTATTTACCACATTTTTATTGCGTTAGCTTTTATTTTAACTTTTATATGTTTTTGAAACATCGATTTTTATTTAAAAAACATCGATGGTTTTTTATCGACATTTTTATCAGTTAACATCGATACAAATATCGATGTCGAAGGACAAACATCGACTTACGTACATGGTACGCCGCGTAGTACTGCAACATAAGCACTGCTTCCATTGCCGATTCGGTCAGGCCTCGACGACGGTCTGAAAACGTTCTCGTATACTTTGCAAATCGTTCAGCATCTAATGAAGTAAGTGGTCTAAGTGGGCAAGCCACCAACGGCTAGCGGAAAAGAAATCGCAAATTGGGGAAAGCGACCAACTCTCGGAATTGCTTTTGTGTCTAAAAAGTACTGTTGTGGAGCATGAAGAAAATCCCTTGAATTGGTGGAAGTTAAATGGCGACACATCGTTACCATCGGAGCGTTTATTTTCAAAAGCGGGTGTAACGCTCCCACAGCAAAGAAATGTGTTGAAAGAAAGAAGACTCTCAAATTTTATTTCCTTAGTTAGTAAACGAAACGTTTTGGGAATTATAAATACCCTATTAAGTGCGCCTTTTTAGGAAGAAATAGTTTTAGTGGAGTTTATTGTTGATAGACTTTATTTTTATTTATATTTCTTTATTAATAAAGTTTATTTTTATTTATATCGCTATTTATTTCTGGAGTTTATTTTCATTTATGAAGTAATATTTATTGTTAGTAAGCTCTTTTGCCTGTTGTTTTGCCTATTGTTAATAAGTTCTTTCTGCCTTTGGGAAATTTGAAAAATGTTTAGTTTTACAAAAAATATCGATGTTAGAAAACCATCGATAATTCTAGTCGATAATTTCCAAATATCGATGTTGGTGCTCGAAATTTACATCGATAATCAACATCGATGTTTTATCACCGAAGTCCCATCCCTAATTCAGACAGAAAATTTACAAGAATAATATCCCATAATTTTTGTAGTTCTAATAATATTTTACCATTTATAAAATAAAATTATACAATTTTAATAAACTTTTCACTTTTTTAAAGAAGTTGCAATAAGAGAATTGCAAAAATGTGTCATGTTATTTGCTAAATTCAACATAGTTTAATGCATGTAAAAATCTATAAAAGTAAAATAAAAGAAGTCCAAAAACTTACATTACTTATAGCAAACGCACCAACGATTACCCAACCATAACCCCCGTCAGGGGGTACCAAATTTTTTGTGGCCATATTAAAAAGATAAAGATACACCAAACGAAGCAAAAAACGTTGCACCTAATTACATCCTAAGTCATTCAATTATATTCATCTCACGTCCGATCACAGCGCGTTTCAAGCTATAAATGAAACGAGATTTGATGATTATGGGCTTAAAATTCTGCCGAACACTATCAATTTTACCCATGTAATATTGGATTAAGTATATGCGAACGTTATTGATGAGTAATACTGATATTACACGACATTTTATATATTAACGCAGCACTTTTAAATTTTTTTATCGTTCAAAAAAGAAAACAGAATCGAGAGTGGAACTTATAGATAAGGATCGAAACCAAAACATACTCGACTTTGGCAGGCAGTTTCGAACTGACGCTAATTATTTTTATAAATAAGGCAACATTTAATTTGTTCATACGTTTACACTAAAAGTGTGTTACCAAAATGCATTTATTTGAACAACGAAACTTATTGAGAGATGTGATACATACTTTCTTTATACAGGATCATCCACTTATATTTGACAATAGTGAAAACACGACATTTCAGAAATGTTTTCTGGAATATTGCTCCATTTTCTCCGTCATCGTTGACAGATGAAAAGTTCGAATAAATATTTTTTTTGTTGAATATTTTTACACTTGGATTAAATTTTTAGAGCATCTCATGGCGTCTTTGATTTGAATTGATGTGACCGTAAATAAATGTTTATGTAATTAATAAGAATCTCGAAATTAATTTATAGAGAGTCATTCACGATGATGACCTCAGAGTATCTCCGGAAATAATAAAAGTATCTTTTTGAAATTTTGGTGAACGTTGTTATGGATAACGATGTATTTTCTGAAAATATTTTCAACATTAAGGCACTCTTGATTAAACCGGAAACGGATATCAACTTTATTTCAAATGGTATACGCTGTATACAATGGTTTCTTTAGATAGACCTTTCAGAAGCAAGTTCAACAATGATCTATCTCCTTTTTTGAATAGAAGTATAAAAGCTACTAATAATTAGAGTTGCTCAATTTGCGCCAACAGCTAGTGGCGGGCGCATAAAGGTTTACACAAAATAAGTGGTCAGAAATAAAATATAATACGTGCTCAAACACTTACCGTCTTAAGAGTCTTCCGTGAAATCACAAAGTGAATAATGTCTGTTAAATATCTGCAACATTAGATATGTTTCCACAGTTGTTTCGGCAGAAAACGAACGTTCTACATCTAGTGACGTTATATCTGCGTAATTAAAATAATCTTTGGAACAACTTAACGGTTCTGTTGACTCACCTTCACAAATTTGTCTTAATGTGCCAAAATCAGAATCTTTCTCTAAAACACTTTCAAACCTTTCTAGAACACAAATATTTTTTGCATCTTCTACCGCGCATAGGTGTGCATGAACATGTTGCACTATTTGCAGAGATTCCACTAACGATACCAAAGGATTTTGTAATTTTTCTATTGCCTCCGCTAGTCCGAAGTAATCGTTCTGAATAGTTTTTAAATCCGTTTTAACCTGACTGTCTTGAAATTTCGACTGGGTTTCCTTGATAGCCGCAGCTTCCCTTGAATCGAATTGTAAAACCACGTTCTTAATATTCTCAAAATATTTATGATAATAAAACGCGGCCTGTAACCATGTTCCCCAACGTGGGGAACATACGGGAACACAGTCTGTGAAATTTGCGAATACGTTTTGGGGATTTGACAAACACTGCTTTTGTATGCGCTATTAAAGCGTTTACCTCAGGATAACATTTTCTAATACTATCTGCCACATGACTGAAAGCATGAATTTTACACGTAATATATAACAAGTTAGCATAATGTTTTTTAAGAAACCGGCCTACAGAAAGCATGTTTACGGCACCATCACTCATAAACATCAACAGTTGGTTTGTTGAAAGTTCAAACTACGATGTTTAACACTAACTTTGAAATTACTTCGGCAGTACATTGTTGTACTCGTCTCGAGGCTAATAGAATTGAAGGTGACGATTGATGTGGTTCCATTGTACGTACCATTACAATTAACCACAGAATGTTTTTTACGATCTATTATTTCGTCCACACATAACCACAGTTTTTTATCTTTCAACTCCGATTTAATTCTTTTTTCAACATGTTCACGAGCAGATGGCACAATTCTTTGTAACGATGCCCGACTTGGTAATTTGCAGTCCGAATATTTATTCCAAAAGAAAACATACGCTTCCCTGTCTAGTAAATTAAACGGTAAATTACATGCAATAAAGGTAACACACAAATTAAATTTAAATTTATCATAGTGTCATGTGCAATTTTTTTTTGAAGAATGCTGTTTACTACTTATGTGCCGTAGACAATCCCTTTTGGGATGAATACGAAAGCCCAAGACTTGCTTTCGCACTAGAAATTAAAATTTCAGGATGTGCAGTGATGTATGGCAAAATATGATGTTCTCATCACTTGAAATAACCAGCTTTTTTAATGACGTAGCATTTCTTTCATCATATTTAAACAAATTTGTTTGTATTCTTTTTGGAACACTCTGTATAATATTTTTGGTATATACTTATAAATAAAGAGGAATTTATGTTGCCAATGAAAATATCAAGACTGGTTTAGTTGGGTAATGCCGAATAGAAGACATTGATGTTTAAGTTAAACTCTGTGTTTGTCAAATTTTCCAGAAAAAAATTAATATCTCAAAGGTGGTTCATCCTACATCTTACAGGGTATACCATTTGAAATAAGAACGTTGATATCTGCTTCCAATTTGATCAAGAGTGTCATGAAATTGAAAATATTTTTAGAAAATGCATCACTATCCATAATATCGCCCACCAAAATTTAAAACAGATACTTTAATTATTTCCAGAGATACTTTTAATAGACCATAATCGTGAATGACCATGTGTCCCCAAGAAATTCTAATTGGCCCGAAAGTGAAAAAACAGATAAAAATAAGAAAAAATACCTCAGGACCTTTATAGTTTAGTATAGTAATCTTGAAAACTAGCGAAGTTAAAGAGACAGTTAAATAGGAACACATTTGCAGTTTATGAGGCCAATTTAAAACACTCTTTGTTCTTCTAAAAACTTTCAAAGCAAAGTAGATATTTCAAAATAATCGATTTTCTACAATTTCGTTAAATGTATTTGTCTCCGAACGTCGAACTCCTCAATATCTTCCGCATTACTGAACTCTGCATCCACATACGCAGTTACACCCCCCGTACAGGCGTTTCTGTGGGTGCAACCGTTTGTCACGCTTTAGTAATAACTTTAATGAGACTGAAGTAACGGTAAAATCCAACCTAAACTCAATTTAAGATGTACTCGATCTACATAACTTAATATTAGTTCTTTAATAGACAAGTATGCATTTAAAATAATATCCAGAACTGATGCCGTTACAATATACATCTATCCAGAATAATAACAAGTAATTTTAAAGCAAGTTGCTAGTTGCATAATCCCACCAATGCCAATGACATAGTTCTGTTTGAATATAAAATTTTACCAACTATATATTATGTATCTATTATCAACAAAGTGACTTGCGATATTGTAAGCATTAGGTACGTTACTATTGGCACGGTACCTAGAGTTTAGAAATGCGTTTCAATGAGTACTATAAATTAAAACAAGAATTTAAACAATAAATCATGTTTTGCAGTACTATGATTAGTAGCTATAACCCATCAAAAATTTAATTAATAAATTAATTTTATTCCAGAATAGAAAATATTGAGATATTGCAGATAAAAGCTTTGCCCATTCATTGAATTTAAAAAATGTCTTAACTAAAGAAAAGATAATATAAATTTTATATATAACAATTATATTACATCCAAATTTGAAGTGCATTAATTGCACGAATTTAACAAAGTATTTATTTCAAACAGAAACTACTTCTAACGGCTAAAACATTCGGGAAATTTCAAGTAAGGGATTTTCAACGTTCGGAAATACACTATGGATACCTAAATGGTCTTTTTTGTTTGTCTAGCCAGCGTAAGGGCAAAGCCCAGACTCAAAGTTCGCAGAGGAATCTCTGCTTCTGAAGTTCTTTCACCTCTTTAGCACGATATCCATAACCACCGTTGATTAAAGAGAATAAAATAAGTGAAACCGATAATTTCTGATAAAGATACTTGTTTCTATTTAATACAGCGAGGGGGAATTTTAATGTAATCTATTATTATACTTACTTGTATGTTTTTTTGTTTCACCTATTTAAGTGGTTCTAATTCGACTGTAATTCAATCGTCCTGTTACTATCTGATAATTTCTTATGTTTCTTCCACTAGTACGTTGATAAATAGAATTTGGTAGTTCTTAGGCATAGCTGAATCCTTGATGATTTTTCTTGCTAGTTGTTCGATCTCTGCTTAGTTTCATGTAGATCTGGGTCTAGTGGATTGTCTATCCTTTCCCGATAGTCTTCCTTGTCCATGGCCACTCTAGCGTTACCTTTGTCAGCTTGTACGCTGATTGTGTCTTCACCCTTACGTAAGTCACGTAGCGCTCTTTCCTCATCCCTGGTGATACTCCTTGGTGGTGGTGATCAATGGCCGTGAAAGCCTATACTCAACTGTTGTACTACAAATTCCAAACATTTATTCCAAAAATGGGAGCGTTTGTGAGAAAGACGTTTTCATTTAGGCTGCACGTCAAATTTTTCAAAACTTTGAATAACTCAAAAATCAGAATTAAAAAAATTAATGATATACAAATCCTTCTTTCAAAATAAACAAGTTGATACGAACCTTCGGAAATAAATTACAGAATAATATACGAAAACAAGTTAATCAAAACAATTTCATCAATTTATTTCTTCAAATCGACAATAAGATTATTAACACTCTTCAAAAGTATCCAAGAGGTAAGTGTGGTTTTAATTTATTTAAATTATTAATGCCCTAAAATTAATAAAATCGTCTCACGTATCAAATTTAACTCAAAATTCATCATTATATCGTGTCTGACAGATAAATAAATCGCAGCGATTGCAGATAACATTTGGTGTTATTTTAATTGCCTACAACAAGGCGTATTTATTGACGTTATTAAATAAATTAGGAATATAAAAAGTGTGTACATGAAAATATTATTTTTGAAAACACGAATACTATGTTTTTAACATCTTATAGTTTATAATATACACAATAATATGTATTGCTAACACAAACAACTCAAAACCTACGTCCGTATATAAATAAACTAGCAATTTTATGATTTCATACAAATGTTTCAATATCCATCTTAAATTTTCCACTTTGTATTATCTACTACGCATGCATTCATAATTAACCACCAACTACGGTTAGTTTTTGGCAAATATTACCCTTTGAAAATAGGTTATTCCAAATATAACTCAGTGCTCCGACATTTTCATTTATTTTTCATGTAAATACCTTCATGCTTACGCTTTACATAGTATCTATCTAGACTGTCTTCCTAAACTCCAAATTAGTAAATCACAATGATATTTTTCAACGGTATTGTCATAAACAGACTAATTATGAATTTTTACGAATTGTAATTGGAGTTTTTCCACCTGAGATCCATTTATTAAAATCAGCCTTTTGAAAAAGGTTTCTAACTATTAGACTGGTTCAATCTCAACTTCGTAGTGTAAATGGCGATCGTATGTGCAATAAATCCTATAAATATATATGAATTATTGTAATTTATGTCTCTGTCAAACACGGTATAATAATGAATTTTGAGTTAAATTTGATACATGAGATGATTTTGTTAATTATAGCGCATTAATAATTGTAGTCTCTTTAATTTAAACAAATTTAAACCACAGTTATACCTTTTGGACACTTTTTTGAAAAGTGTTAATAATCTTATTGTCAGTTTGAAGAAATAAATTGATGAAATTGTTTTGATTAACTTGTTTTCGTATATTATCCTGCAATTAAGATGATATACAATAACCAAATTTCATATAAAGAAAAAAAGGTTAGGTTTTCCGGAGGTTCATACCAACTTGTTTATTTTGAAAGAAGAATTTATATTGATCCAATGCGGCTCTGCGTGAGGAAATACATCATGAAGAGGAAAAGAAAAGTCCACTTTCTCGCAATAACTCAACATTTAATAAGAAAAGAGCGACCGGTTTCGGAACTAACGTCCAATCTTCAGGCTCGAGTTAAAAGTAGTAGTAAGGAAATTGTCAAATTATTATTATTTTTATTTATTAATTTGACAATTTCCTTGCTACTACTTTTAACTCGAGCTTGAAGATGGGACGTTAGTCCCGAAACCGGTCGTTCTTTTCTTATTAAATTTTAAGTTATTGTGAGAAAGTGGACTTTTCTTTTCCTCCAACTTCATGAAGAATTTATATATTATTACATTTTTTAATTCTGATTTTTGAGTTATTTAAAGTTTTGAAAAGCTTGACGACGTGCAGCCCAGATGAAAATGTCTTTCTCACAAACGCTCCCATTTTTTGAATAAATTTTTAAAATTAGTAGTACCGTAGTCGAGCATAGGCCGTTGCTATATATAGCAATTAAAGATCACATTCTAAACTGCTACAATACATAGAAATTGTTATTTTTTTTAACTACGCAGCAATAACATAAAGTGCTAACAAATTTTGGAAGCTCGAACTAATTCTTTTCCGTAAAAGCAATCTTCTTGATCTTTTTCTAAAAATGGGAAAATAAAATTGAGACTTCCAAGAAGAAATGGCTACAATTGCTTGAACATTTTAAAAATTACACACCATAATTTCAGTTAAACTCAAAATCAATACTACTTCATTCTTTATAATCAACAAGAGAGGAATCAATAAAACCGTAGAAAATGTTTAAAATACATGTAACACCCTTTAGTCAATAAAACATACAGTTGTATTCTATACTCGTGGTTTCCGGGTCGGAACCGCATCGTTATCACGCTTTTTAAAACAGATACTTTAATTATTTCCAGAGATACTTTTAATAGACCATAATCGTGAATGACCATGTGTCCCCAAGAAATTCTAATTGGCCCGAAAGTGAAAAAACAGATAAAAATAAGAAAAAATACCTCAGGACCTTTATAGTTTAGTATAGTAATCTTGAAAACTAGCGAAGTTAAAGAGACAGTTAAATAGGAACACATTTGCAGTTTTATGAGGCCAATTTAAAACACTCTTTGTTCTTCTAAAAACTTTCAAAGCAAAGTAGATATTTCAAAATAATCGATTTTCTACAATTTCGTTAAATGTATTTGTCTCCGAACGTCGAACTCCTCAATATCTTCCGCATTACTGAACTCTGCATCCACATACGCAGTTACACCCCCCGTACAGGCGTTTCTGTGGGTGCAACCGTTTGTCACGCTTTAGTAATAACTTTAATGAGACTGAAGTAACGGTAAAATCCAACCTAAACTCAATTTAAGATGTACTCGATCTACATAACTTAATATTAGTTCTTTAATAGACAAGTATGCATTTAAAATAATATCCAGAACTGATGCCGTTACAATATACATCTATCCAGAATAATAACAAGTAATTTTAAAGCAAGTTGCTAGTTGCATAATCCCACCAATGCCAATGACATAGTTCTGTTTGAATATAAAATTTTACCAACTATATATTATGTATCTATTATTATTAAAAGTAGTAGTAAGGAAATTGTCAAATTATTATTATTTTTATTTATTAATTTGACAATTTCCTTGCTACTACTTTTAACTCGAGCTTGAAGATGGGACGTTAGTCCCGAAACCGGTCGTTCTTTTCTTATTAAATTTTAAGTTATTGTGAGAAAGTGGACTTTTCTTTTCCTCCAACTTCATGAAGAATTTATATATTATTACATTTTTTAATTCTGATTTTTGAGTTATTTAAAGTTTTGAAAAGTTTGACGACGTGCAGCCCAGATGAACATGTCTTTCTCACAAACGCTCCCATTTTTTGAATAAATTTTTTAAATTAGTAGTACCGTAGTCGAGCATAGGCCGTTGCTATATATAGCAATTAAAGATCACATTCTAAACTGCTACAATACATAGAAATTGTTATTTTTTTAACTACGCAGCAATAACATAAAGTGCTAACAAATTTTGGAAGATCGAACTAATTCTTTTCCGTAAAAGAAATCTTCTTGATCTTTTTCTAAAAATGGGAAAATAAAATTGAGACTTCCAAGAAGAAATGGCTACAATTGCTTGAATATTTTAAAAATTACACACCATAATTTCAGTTAAACTCAAAATCAATATTACTTCAATGTTTATAATCAACAAGAGAGGAATCAATAAAACCGTAGAAAATGTTTAAAATACATATAACACCCTTTAGTCAATAAAACATACAGTTGTATTCTATTCTCGTGATTTCCGGGTTGGAACCGCATCGTTATCACGCTTTTGCCCACGTTTCGTCCACACTCTTATGGGACATCTTCCGGAGGGATTTATATAGGGCTTGTTTCGGGTCAACGGAGCGGAAATGTTATGGACCAATGAAGCGTGGCGGCTGCTAGGAGGTTTGATAAGTTGGAATTTCCACATGTAACGTAAGGGATAGCCATCTTCGCGATTTAAATTGTTGGAATGTTTGAAAATTTCTATTGATTCACGGATTTTTCTCCTATAATAGTGAGGGTTGCAAAGTAAGATGTGGGTAGAGTTAAATTGGATTTGGTGGCCAGTTTCCAGTCTATGCTGATGTACACACTACCGCATGAACATGGAACCCAGTAGGCACCAGGGGCTTCTGGATGATAATCTGAGAGTTTGAAATTGAGTTTGAAGATGGTTTTTATGTTATTCCTGAAGAAAATCTTGCTGATGCGATCGATGACACCTTGAATGTAGGGTAGATACGCTTGTTTACGGAAATCAGGGTTAGATGAGCGGAGTTGCTGTGGAGAAGTGTTGGTGTAGAGGTAAATGGTATAATTTAAATGTCTTTCCTAGAGTAATTATTGCGGATCAGAGTTCCAGTGATGTGGTTCAAATCTTGAGGAAGCGAAATAGGTTCAGATATGGAAGTAGCCCTTTGGGGTTACATCAACCCAACAGAGATTTTCAAACATCCCAATAATTTAAATCGCGAAGATGGCTATCCCTTACTTCACTACATTTTTGGAAACGGCTCAAACCATCACTACTAACTTGTAATGTGAACAGCTTCAGCGTGTACATGCAACACTCATCCGGAAACAAAGAAACGAAAGAAAGTGGTATTCTTACAGGACAACGCCAGACTTCATGCCATAAGAGTGACTGGGGAAAACATTTCTGAACTTGACTGGGAAACATTACCACACCCTCCTTATTCTCCTAACATTTCGCCAAGTGATTATCACGTTTTTTTGTCTCTTGACAACTGTATGAAGAATGGGCAGTTCTACACTCGAGTTGATGTCATTCGTTCGCGATTCTACAGATTCCTACGATATTACCCAGATAGTAAGTTTTGTAATAATTCTTTGCAAACAAAAGCAGTACGAGGTGCATTCAAGTTATAACACCTCCGATTTTTTTTCTCAGAACTAGAAACAGATAGAAACATGCAGTTTGTTTTAAAATAAGCAAGCATTCTCTGTCAATGCGTGACAGAGATAGCACTGTACGGCATACAGAACCTTTAGCGGCAGCGGCAAGAGTGAGAACTGTTTTTGATACTTCAAATGGCGATGTTTTCTTTACAAGATCAGCGTGTAATCATTCGTTTTCTCCATTTGCGTGGTGTGACACCGATGGAAATTCATCGCCAGTGTGGTGATGGTGTCATGGATGTATCTAACGTGCGTTCGTGGGTGCCAGGCAATGTTGACACGTGATGACGGCATGAATGGGACTTTCTTTTCATCGATTGTAACAATGGATGAGACATGGATGTCGCTTTTCAATCCTGAAACGAAGCGCCAGTCTGCTCAATGGAAGCGCACAGATTCACCGCCACTAAAAAAATTTCGGGTAAGCGCCAATGCTGAAAAAATGATGGTGGCCATGTTCTGGGACAGCGATGGCGTAATCCTTACTCATTGCGTTCCAAAGGGCATTACTGTGATACGTGCATCCTACGAATATGTTTTGAAGAAGAAGCTCCTTCCTGCATTGCGTGAAAAACGGCCGGAAAAGGCTGCACGTTTGTTCCTTCACCAGGACAACACACCAGCGCATCGGGCGAACGTGACGCAGCAGTTTCTTCGTGCGAACAACTTTGAAGTGATTTCTCATGCTTCCTACTCACCTGACCTGGCTCCTAGCGACTTTTGGCTGTTTCCAACAATGAAAGACGCACTCCGTGGCCGCACATTCGCCAGCCGTGCCGCTATTGCATCAGCGATTTTCCAGCGGTCAAAACAGACTCCTAAAGAAGCGTTCGCAGCAGCCATGGAATCATGGCGTCGACGTTGTGAAAAATGTGTACAGCTGCAGGGAGATTACGTCGAGAAGTGACACAAGTTTCATAGTTTGCGTGTGATTAGTTAGTGAGAAAAAAATCGGAGGTGTTATAACCTGAATGCACTTCGTATTACAACAATTTGGACATACTACAGTCTGTTTGAAGTTATCAGCGCTCTATACCTAACTTTGATGTTATTAATATTGTTAAAATCAGGTTACAACTTCGACATATTCGAGACCTAACCTAACCTAACCAGATTCACTTTACAGGTTCCTGGGAAATGTAAGTAATCTCGAAGAAACTTGGAAGAAATCTGTAAGATTTATGGTTTACCGTTTTTGTTTACAACCACGTAAACCTTTAGGAAGGCCTTGATATCACCTTAACGTAATGGAGGAAGTTAATGGTATTTTAAGGAGCTAAGGCTTATTTACAAGAAGCACCACGTCACTACAAAATAGAGATTAATTATACTTATTCTTTATGTACTTTTGCTAGTTTATCCACAATGTTAATAAAGATTTTCAACAGATTGTGTATTTTTAACACATTGTTACCTTATGTGCTCATAAATGGATGCTTTCTTCTCCAACAAGAAGAAAGCATCTACCGAACTAACCATTTCAGTGGGGTAATAATACCAACAGAATAATATATTTGTCAAAGTAACAGCGTACTTGAAACCACAGAAATATTTTGTTAAGCAAATACATATTTATCTAATCTTTCAATTGCGAACGTTCCCAAAATGGGAAAATACTAAAAAATCGATTTTTTATTAAATTATTAAATATTGTTGAATCAAACATATTATGTATATTAAATCAAACAGATATGTTTTCAGATCAAACTTGAAGTTATTTGATTCAAGAGATCATATGTTTGAATCAAATAACGACGTAAAAAAAATTATGTTTCTAAATTTAAAAAAAACATATATCTTTGTCGCCATTTAAAATTACGATTTAGTTGACTGAATGCATATTTGTTTGAGTCAAGAACTTATGTAAGCCGATCGTTTCGTGAGATTGGCATGTTTAAGATTCTTATGAAAAATTTTTCTTTTCAAGTAATCTTTATTAGCAATTTTAAGTCAAGATGCGGCCTTACTGAAGTTTAAGTTTGTACAGCTATCACTCTGATTGATAGCAGATGCAGTTATCGAGAGGTGGCCGAAATGCTGAATGTTTCAAAATCGGTGCGAGGACATTGGCAGACAGGACAATACAAAAGGCATCATAAAGAAGCACAAAAACCGTAAAACGATGGATTAGAGAATCAGGAATGGTTTCACGTAAATTTAGGAAGTAAACTAATATTGTAGGTACATAAATATTTCTTGTGAATCAGCAGAAAATCTTGTAAAACATGTTTATGCTAATATAGCTTATGGTATTGGTGGAATCATTCCCGGCAAAAACAATGTAGCGGAGAAAATGGCGTTGACACATGAACATGTTTCTGCCTACCCGGCGTCATCAGCATGGTTCTGAGCACTATCTTCTGCTTTATTGTATTTCTATGCATCATGGTAAGCCTGAGGAATCATTTGCACGTATAGATGTCGCTGTGCCTAGGCACAACGCTCCCTTGCGTTTGGCAGCCCAGGGGCTGCCCGATAGGTGGTGGACATCTACACTCCGGTTTGTCTTGCTACCCTCTGGGACGGCGTGACTGTGTCTCTTGGCGATAGGTGTTGCCGAAAGACATATTCAGTGCTGTTTTGGAGATTAGCAGCATAAACCGAGAGACAAACGCAATTGTAGCAGCAAAAGCTCAGAACCATGCTGATGACGCCGAATAGGCAGAAACATGTTCGTGTGTTAACGCTATTTTCTCTGCTACATTGTTTTTGCCGGGAATGATTCCGCCAATACCATGAGCTATATTAGGATTAATTTTTGGTTATTGTTACTAGGCATTCTTTCCACGTGTATGTTTATGCTAATTAAAATAGCAATCGTATAAAAAATCTTTATTTAATTTATTATTTTGAGTTATTCTAAATTTGTCCATCTTTGTATAGAAAACAACTGATATTTTTTGACATTTACTATTATTTACGTTCTGAATTTTCTTTCTATCATTAACAAAGAAAAAAGCACGTATATAACAACAACAAGTCTATTAGCAAGTATCGTAAGAAAGTGCTAACGTACTAGAAATGATATTATTAACCTTTATTCCAACGTAAATAGAAAAGGGTATCTTTATACTAGTATACGCGCCATCGGAGACATATTACTCATTAAGTCGTTGCAATATCGCAACCAAAACAAAAAAAAACTGAGATGTAAATAGATCAAATACGATTATTTATGTCCCCATCGATACGTTGGCAATTTCTTCTACGCGATTAGTATAGACACACGTCCAGTTCATGTGTTGCACATTATTATAGATGAGTCGTATCGATTATAAACAAAAAAACATTACCACTATTACATTATTCACGTGTATTCGATATGAAAGACGCATTATTCCTTATATGCATACGTTAAGATAGACTTCTTTAGTTTTATCTATTAAAAATAGAAATTACGACGAGCATTAAGCAATAGCATACACGACGCAGCTACTCAGAAGAGTGTCCAAAACACACGCGGACGATTTTTTGATGGACGCCAATTTCTGACAAAATCCGCCAAACTCGAAATCAACACTTACGCGAAGTCGCCACAACAAACGCTCGTGCGGTACGGTCTCAAGAAAATTTCATCAGAAAATCGCCAACAAACTCGCGACCTAGTCGACAAAAGCCACTCATGAGCCACTCTTATTTTGACATTCGAGTAGAACGGTCGCGAAAATATATAACAGCTAACAGTAAATAACAGAAAGAGATTGTATGCAATTTAAAGTGCATTTTATTTAAAATCTATAAGATTGCTTTCAATCTTAATTGTAATTTTGCCTAAAAAGAAATATTATTCAAGAAAAGACAGTGGTGCGCGTTTGTTTTTGTATTTATTTACTTATTTTCTCCAATTTTTCGCGGTTGCATTGTAATCGAATAAAAGATTCGTGTTTTCATCCATCAACGAGATGTCGTTCCTAAAGAATATCTGGAAAGCGAATTCTAGACATGAAAGTAAGTATATTTGTGTGCATTTAAAAGTGTATTGACTTCGGTTTTATGTAACATTCTAACGCTTTCTTTGCAAGTTCAGCGTATAATTATTATAACATTCGTTTGCAACAGTATTCGCATCTAAAGTAAGGAGTATACGGCAATGTTGCTTGATATTTTCGGGATAATTAGTTTCGTTCTTTAAGTTCGTAAGCGTGCTGACCTAATTACATAATCTCAGATACATGGGTATCATGATTTTGAATTTTTATTTTCGAGATGCAGAAAATTGCATGCATTTATATCTATTAATAAGTCCGCGTTGAACTCTATTTCTTTTAGTCCTTTATCATTTGTGTGAAAATAGCATTCTAGGGAGATAATTGTCTTTGAGGACTTGATAATTATTGTTGATTTAAGATAATGATATACAATTAATCAATCTAACTGAATTCAAAAGCAAAGAAATAATGTTGGTATCCTAATTAAGATGTTAACTTAAAAATCCAAATATAAAGGATACCGTATTAGAAAACAATTAAAATAACAAAAAAAACTTATATACTACTTTTAAATATATTTTAATTTGTGTTATCAAAGTCCCCTTTTTTGAATACACCTGTATACGAATATTTTTCAAGATATTCGTAGATTCAAATTTAGCAATTTATCAATTAATCATTTCTTTTTAATGTTAGTGAAAGTTAACTTCTTAGCACATACATTTGCATGTATCAGAAGCCCCAGAAAATACTCAATATTTATGTTTCTATCTACTAAATTTCAATATATTAAGGAGAGGTTGATGCATAACATATGTATGTATTTGTATACGATAAGTAAGGAAGGAATATTATATTTATTATTAATATTAATGTGAAGGTATTAGTGTGGTCATTATAGTCACCCCGCTCATAGAATCCTGAGTTGAAAATTTATATGAAGCATTCATATTCAAATGAAAGTGAAATTCTAGAAGAAACCCTGATAATCCGTTTGTTATCGGACTCATTTACAACTTTTGAGAGATCGCCTACATTTACGGGGATTAAAATATACAACGCCTACATTTATGAACTATGCAATGCTTAACATTGTTTAGAATGAAGATTTTTTCTTACAGGAAAACGTATTTCCCTTTTCAAGGGAATTTTTTGTTCAGCTGCCATAATTATCTACATATGTAAACACATATATTGTAATGAGTAGGCCTGGTACAGAGCGCTTCGCGCCAGGTTAGAAGTAAGGTTGCGCGGCCCATGACGCGACATACGTATACCGACAAATCGGCATGAACTACCTCATTGAATGAAATTATTGATTTATTGCAACAGTTTCTCTTCAACCTTTCGCAGCGTTACACATAATTATAAGATGTAAACGTATGTAAGTACATATGTCTAATGTACGAAAGGAAAATAAACGACCGTTGGCTGATAAAGTCACTAAATTTATCAGTGAATTTCTAGACTTAAATTACAATAGAGCTAGAGTATTGTGTAAAGTTCACGCAGCAAACATCCTTCACCGAGACAAATGTAGAAACAAACCAGACGATGCAAATTTTTCACCAATCTTATTCACGCTGTTAAGAAGTTACGTTTATTTTTTATATTATTTATTGAAGTCAAACTTTTTATGTAGCACATTAAAATTAACATAACCTTAATTTTTAAAAAGCAATCAATATGAATACTAGCTGGTATCACACACTAACAGTTATTTCCCGCATTATAATAAGTTCAAATTGAGAGAAATCAAAAATTACATTATTACATTTCATCTTATCGATTTCATACTTATTGAGCGACCCTCGTATACTACACCGTCATCTATATTATCTTCATCATGACTCCTGTCATGCTAAAGTTACATCAGGTGTTCGGATTAAGTCCCCCAAAGGTTTGGCAAGGAATAGTTATCGAGTTCTACCCACACATATATTTTAAAAGCTATAAACAGTTACTATTTAGTTAACTGGTGTTACAAAGTTAGAGTTTGTTAGAAAGGTTACCACACTACAATTGATTCAAATCGAGCAAAATCAAAAATCACAATATCGATACCTACGCTTTTGATAATCAAAAGTTATTTATTTGTCTATGTCTATTCTCCGATAAGGTATTTAAAATATGAGGTCTCGGTCGGACGAGGGCGACGCGATTCCCGTTTCTTTTTTCCTTGCGACGATAATTTTTGAAAATACAAGAGGCCCGGTTAATATACTTGCGGGCGACCGATTCGAACGAAATTACGCCTATTTTAGAGGAAAACTTGCGCTCTTTTTATCTAGCTAGATTGCAACCCTTTAGCTGGTTCCCTCTTTTTCGCAAGTCCCGTACGATTTGCTTCCTTTTGATGCTCCTTTCCGTTTCTCTTGCGCCTACGGACAACCGATCTATAACCGAGGACGCAAGAGAGGTTACGTGGTTTTCACAGTCACATAATATTAGTATAACTAGATTGCAACCCTTTAGCTGGTTTCAAGTCCCATACAATTTGCTTCCTTTTGACGCTCTTTTCCGTTTCTCTCGCACCTACGGATGACCAATCTATAACCCAGGACGCAAGAGAGGTTACGTGGTTTACACAGTCACATAATATTAGGTATTAATATATTCGTTATTTCTGGAAAACAAAAGTGCTTTTTACTAGATACCTAAGTTACTCATACATTTGCGGTATTAAGTACAACAGATTTTTGAAGAAACTACTTTGTTACTTAATGTATTTTGGCTTGCGTCGGTGAATTATGAAAATTTGTAATTTTCCTTGGAATTTCCAACGTAACTAAATACTTGAAAAAGTTTCATCCCAGTAAGGAATCGAACCTAACACTTCGAAACAAAAAAGTTATACTTGGGAAATGCTTCACTAATTGAATTTGAATTACCACATTGGTCATCTTTGAAATTGAATGGTTATCTAAAGTTTTCTAGGATATATAATGCATATAACGTAGCTGCATTGCTCTAATCTAGAAGAAACTACAAAAATTTGGAAAAAGATATCTCATCCTTTGAGTGTCTAAATCTCTTCCTGTAACATTTTCTAAGTATTAACTTGTAGAAGATGGTTTAAAGTCTAAAATAGTCGTCTAGAAGTAATTACAAATAAATTGGTGATTTTTCTGGTAAACTAAAGACTACTTTATAATGGTGGTCAACTAAGTCAATCGTTTGAATTTAATGTTTAAAGTTTAAGAGAGGTACTATGATTTGTTAGGAAAAGTATTTTAATAATTCAGAACCCTCTTTTGTACAGGGACTTATCTATATATTATAAATGCAAATTACAAGGAGTATCAAATATAAATAGGACTCGTTTTTTAAAAAATTCTAACTTTATTTAACTAAGCGTACAAATATATATTATTTTTCTACATACTCTCCTGCCCTAGAAATACATTTTTCCCATCGGATTGGGAGCTTTTTTATTCCATCATCGTAAAAACACATAGGACGTTCGTGTAGTCACTGGAGCACAAACGCTTCCACCGCTTCGTTATCGTCGAAGCGCTGGCTTCCAAGCGCTTCTTTGAGGGGTCCAAAAAGATGGAAGTCACAAGGTGACAAGTCTGGACTACAGGGTGGATGTTCCAGCGTTTCCTATCCTAATGCATCCACTTTTTGCATCGTGGCATTAGCCGCATGAGGCCTGGCGTTGTCATGCAGAAGAATGACACTTCTGACCGATTGCTTCGTCCTTTTCCTTCGAAATGCCAATTTCGCGGCATCCAGTACTTCACAATAATATTACGTATTAATTGTGCGTCGATCGTGGAGAAAATCAACGTGAAAAGCATCTTGCCGATCAAAAAAAACTAGCCTCGGTCACACTTGTCCTTGGGCGGCGATCATGGCTCTCGTTCTCGACCTTTTTACGCCTTCCAGAAAATTTTGGATGTTGTCCCATAACTGTGTCTGTTGGGTTCACCCCCTTCTTGACCAAAAGCTTGATGATAATCCGCTGCTCCACGGAGATATGCACTTCTTTCTCGCTCATGGTTTCTTTTGATACTAAAGGGACCCGAGAGAGTTGCGGTCGGTTCTCCCCTCTCCCTAACGGTACACGCTACCTGCGCATCAACCCCTTTCAGGTCTAGAAGCCCTCCGGAATTTTTAAGAAAATCGATCCCGTTTATATTTGGTACACCCTCGTAAATTGAAATACAATGAAATAAACATAATTACGTAAGAATTTAAGTGCAAGGTATACAAACGCAAAGTGCCTAACATTGCAAAAAAAGAAATAATAAAGAACAGTGAAAAGGACAATCATGTTACAATTGCGAAAAGGCCGCAATTCAATAAGCGTATGATTACCGTCCCTAAATCAACTCAAACAGTACAACTTCTGCGGTTTGTAATTATTTAGAAAATTCTAATGTAAATACAAAGGGAAATATACGCGACATTCTACAGCTACTTCATAGTTATTATTATATTTTTTTAACGATAATTATTTGCCTACGTATGAGTTTATGCTTACGAAGCTTGCACAATTTGTAATTAATATCACGGCTTTGTTCGCATAAAAATGTATTAAAATTACACACAAGCATATACATTTAGGTTACATGTTGCATTTATTAACTCTAACTGTGAAAAATGTAAATGCATTCACATATAGATTTGGATATAACTTTTATATTATTTTTCGTAATTCTTCTTATTACAAATACAATGTACATATATATGTAGATAATTAGGGGAAAATCGACTGCAATGTTAATAAAATTGTATTTTTATGTAAATATTATGCACTCACTAAATTAAACATTCAATATTTAAAGTGCGCATATTTCTAAATAAGATAATCCTATATTTAGTGGACGCGATAAGTCTCTGTTGTTATTGAAGAATTCTTTTGATAAACGCGATAAATTTTCCAAAGTCTCTGAACCAAGATCCAAAAATGTACGTGTAAATCTCTCGTAGACATTTGGTGTTATTATTAAACATTTCCATATTTAACGATTCAAAGATCGAGAACACTTTGCCAAGATTTCAAAATGCTGCTTTTATTTTTGTGCATACCATGCATCCATCGTAAAAGTAAAATCTTCCTATATGCCAAATGGAATTTACAACTAGCGTAAATGGCGTATATAGTATTAAATGTTCGCTGTAACTTTGTATTTACCTGCAATTGGAACGCATACTTTGTCATAAAATGTGTAGGTCTTAGAGCAAATTGTTTACATGAGTAAAATGGTTTTTAAGTAAAGTTGTACAGTTACACAGTAGCGGTCACAGGACTTTGGCCAAGAGAAAAGGTCTTTATAATATTCAACAATAATTAATTTAATGTGTATTTGTTTTAAATACATTTGTAATCCCAAATAAAAGATGTATTAGGTAACAGTAACAACAGTAACAATAAACCTAATTAAAAATTTTGCAGCATGCAATTAGCCGAGACATGTGCGTGGGGTTAAGGTGTTAAAACACATTTTTTTTAAACTACAGTAAACAGGTTTTCGAAATCTGTGGTACTGGAACAGTGAAATACTTCACTAAAAGCCTTACCACAATAATACTATTCTCTTGGTTTCCGGGTTGGAATCGCGTCGTCATAGCTTTAGCTCATATGAATGTGGACGAAACGACGCACATAGAAGTATTTCGCTTCAAAAATTGGCCAAAATTATTTGATGAGTTTTTTGTATGATGAATGCTTTAAAAAACGATTTTATGTAAATATTTGTATATTTTCTATTAAATATATAAAAAATATGCTTCAATTCTCACTGGAATCTGATTCATCGGATTTGGATAGTTCGTTATCTTCGGATTCTTGTTGTTCTTCATCTTCCTCTTTATTTAGGGGGGTTTCTGGCAGTAAAATCTTTAATGTTTCACTTGAGAATGGCTTACTCTTTTTGGGTGGCCGTTTTCTCATACTGCTTAAAAATGGGTCTGAGCTTAATAGAAGTCTATTTAAGATATCTCTGTTGCACATCTTTCGTGAAAACTTTCTTGAAAAGTTTTGCCTATACATTCTGAAATGCTTGTTGCGGGCCTCGGCAGCTTCTTCAGACAACTGACCAATAGGTAATATTGCATGTGCAATAACAGTAGCACCATGGACAAACACCTTGTGTAGCGTGGGTGACATTGGATGCCATCCATATAGCTGTACATAAAGTTCGGCTGTTTCTCAAGTATACACAGCAAATTTTTCCACGTCAATTCTGAATCCACTGGAAATAGCCTCAAGTATTATTTCAAATCTAATTATCAAATTTAAGTCAACACCAGTGATGTTGGAGGCTGTCTGAGGACCGGAAAAAAAATGTTCATGATGTATTCCCATGATTTGTATTGCCAAAACCTGCCTTGGGTACATCCACCAATAAACCCATTATTGCTCTAAATTGTTTTTGAATTTTATCCTTAGTTTCTTTGACTATATTTTTCTCCGTATTTGTCCTGGCCTGCCATTTCTTTAAAGGTAATTTATATGAGAGATGTAGAAGTGACTCAAATAACCTAGTCCTGGTATGTAGAATTGACAGTCCGAATTTGAGAGCTTCAGGGTTTTCTTCATTAATTTTGCTAAGATCATTGAAATTCTTTGAGGTTTTCCCACAGATATAGCATCTCATTGTTGACGATGTACCGGTTGCTGCGTTGCGTACTTTACCATCAACCATTGTAAGTAGTAAATTATGCTTAACCTGCAGAACTCCACTAGACGTTGATGTATCCGTTTTTGTTAAATCCTTGGCTTGGTTTTCTACATACTCTATTTCTTCATTTGTTATATCTTTCGTTTAATGGATAAAACGTATTTTTATTGGCCTACAATACCTCGTTGACGAATGTACTGGATTCTGTTATACAATTTTCTTTTCGTCTCCAATATTAATGTAAAGTCTCAAAGGAGCAAGGGAACTTTGAAAAATATTGCCGTCACTGTTAGAACAGTTTACAAATTTTTGCTTGAATTGTGACTGCTACGATCCATCACAACCCCATTTTGTTATAAGTTCCAATTGTCGTTTTTCTTCTTCTGTATAATTTTTTAATACCTACACAATCGAGAAGTAGTATGGTCAAGCAAATCCTGAGGTTTAATCTCAACAGAGGTTTTAGTTACTCGTATGGATTCTTCTTTGGAATAACAATCTTTATTCGCTTTTTTAATTAATTAATAACAAGGATATATATTCTTGTTAGCAGCTTGTAATATCTCCCACTGTTTTCTTGTAAAATTTCCATCCACAAAGACTGCCAGTGCCTCTGATGGTGTGTGCTTCTTGACCGTAGGTTTTTGCGCAGAAGCGATGAATTTTCGAAACTTCTTAGCTCTTGTTGGTGTGGTAGTTATCTCTTTAAGAATTTTGGATACATCACTTCTTCCTGCAGCACGTTGACTCATATGGGCGGCATATGTTAACTCATCAGCAGATACCTGTTCCCTCAAATCTTTTGTTTTGCGCTTCTTAGTTCGGTCACTCGATTTCCCGAAGTCTTTGGATGGTCAGCCGGCCTTTGGTATAATCCAGGTAGTACCTTATTGAAGTATTGAGCCATTTTTCATTTTTCTTCAGAAAACGATCTTCTTTGTTACTAGCGGTTGCCCATTTTTGCTTAAATTCCGATTTAAAATATCTTAGTGTACGTCTTAAGATAGCACGTTCACTATCGGGATATTTAGTTATTTGTATAAGTCTCGTTTCCATAAACGATAATTTTTCGTCTAGACGCACGTTTCGATAGCCAAGCTGTCATCATCAGCAGTAAAACTGAATTCAGTTTTACTGCTGATGATGGTAGCTTGGCTATGGCTATCGAAACGTGCATCCAGTACGAGTTAAGTTTTGTGGTATAGGCTTTAGTGAACTGTCTCAGTGCACCAGTGCCACAGATTTAGAGTACCCGATTGTGCGTCGGCTAAAGTTACGACAACGACGCGGTTCCAACCCGGAAACCAAGAGAATAGTATTATTGACGACTGCGGAAACCTACGGACCAAACTCCTTACCACAATACTTCACTCGCACTTCTTTCAAAAGCCAAGCTATCATCATCAGAAGCAAACCTGAACTAATAGATTAAGGGACAAACGGTCCTCATCAACAAATGGAGTCAAATCGCACGTAATAGTGAATTCCACATCCAGGTTTGTGAGGACCAGCTCCAGTAATCTGCAATTCAAGTTTGTAATGTTGTTCAGATGTCGTAGATTAAGAGCTTCCGCATCAAAAGCAAGATACTGCTAGTTCTTCTATCATCCAAATCCGGGACGTTAAACCCAGGAGCATTAAGATCTCCAACTAGTATGCATTGTTTATTTAGTAGGAAAATGCCCAAAACAACAATAAAAGCCTCATAGTAATCTAGGCTGAGATTTGGCGGAATATATAAATGGACGATATATATAGATAAGAAGGACCCATGGCATCTACAAAAGGTCACATCAATTAGCGGCGCCAGTTCAGCCAAGGTAGAAAATTTTCAATTGGATAGCTGGTAATTTCTCGGAAAATGCCGATAGAACACCTCCACCGACAGACCTCCCAATTAAAGCAAACCTTCTGCTGCATCGGTATACTCTAAAAGCAGAATCAAATATCTCTCCGTTATTTATGTATATCATGACCCAACCAGGATTATGCGAAGAAAACACCTTTTGCATCATAAACTACTGGAAGAGAGCACTACATCAGTTTTTGTACGAAGAACACGAACATTCTGGTATTTAAAGCAAAGTGTATTATTTATTAACGTTGTACTTGCGTAGTTTAAAGGCCTGGATTTAACAATTTTTGCTATATCTGTTATATATTTTGCGTGGATATCAGATTCCCCCATATTTAAACCAATTATTTTAAATTGAATAATAGAGTGTTCCAAGTTTCTCTTTCGCAAGCCAGACAAATTTCTTTTCTTTTACAAGTCAAATAGATTTCCCTTGATAGCCCCATGATTTAGACGTCCCCGAACATGCCCCGGGAAATCCGAATGTCTGATAATCTTAACCGTAGTGTCCACCAGGTGTACAAAGGTTACGTTTTAGTATTTCATCTGAAATATTTATATTTTTGTGCAGACATCACAATAATTAACTTAATATGTATATTTTAAAATTAGATGGATAACTTCTGGAACTTATAATTTCTATAAGTACATATAGGCTTATTGTAAGAATGTTTTAATAACTACTGTGTTCACTGATTATCTAATAGTTATATCTGTGAAGTAATGGTATTGTTGCAAATTAACAGGAAGAATAAATTGATACTGTGTGAAATCTCTGGTCTAATAACTTTCTACTGGATGCGGAATTGCAATTTGTAAAAACAAGGAAATACTTCTATATGGCTCTCAGAAACATTACTTTAATTCAGTGTTTCAAATTTACCTCACTATATCCACTTAAAATTGATCAATTATTATTCTGTGTAATTATTTAATTACTTTAATGTTGTGACATACATATACAGAGTGTCCGTTTAAAGATGGACAGCGGCTCTATCTCAGCAATGGTAGTAAGTCCTAGCGATTTCAAAAAAAAATCAACTAATATTGACCAAGCGCATTTCATTAAAAATAGTTGTAATTTCTGGAATTGACCACTAAAGAATGGAACTAATGTAGGAAAGTTGAAAAACCATAATTTATCAAAAAATTGTGTGGTGTACAAAGGTGGGATCTCGTGCTATAGTAGATGCGCTTATAGATTAATAATTCAAAGACTTTGGCGGAGGAAGGAATTACAACAACCGATCCCCAGTAAAATTTCTTTTGATAAGTAAAGGACCTGTAAATTCCTACCCATGCGTTTATTTTTTGTGGTCTTTGGATGTGGTGCTGGGTCATCCAATCAGAGTCCTGAGACCAGTACCGGCAATTATGCCTATTAACAGTACCATTAAGAGAAAATAATGCTTCATCAGAAAATTAAATTTACGTCGTTAATTTTGACCATCATCAATTCGCAAAATTCAACACACGGTCACAATTATCTTCGGATAATTCTTGAAGTAGAATAGGTTTGTAAGGATGAAACTTGCTTTCCTTCAATATGCGATATACCAAACTCACACTTACATTATGATTTGAAGACAATTGATGTGTAGAAGAATATGGGTTGTCGGTGACTTCTAACAACACGTCTAATTTTTTGTCCTCATTAATTGCAATCCTTCGTGCTCCTGATTTCGGGGAAGTCTTCACATGACCCGTTTCTCTAAAACGCTCCAAAGTTTTGCTCACAACAGATTGAGTAATTAATTCTCAATTTGGGTATTCTTCATTGAAAAGGACACACACTTTTTATTGTGTTCTCTTACGGTCATCATACCTAGATTTGATTAGTATTCGAGATGGCTCTTAACCTATCCCCCTGCGACCTTTTCAGATCTATTACGGTCCCTCTATCATTAAATCAATTACATTAGCTTTGTCTTTTTCACCAGACCTAGCAGCCTCTACGTAGGTTTCCACTGATGTAGAGTCGCACAGGACATGGGCAGCAATCTCTTCCTCCGCCTGGCAGAGTCTACATGCTGTTTCCTCTGTCAAGTCTAGGTTGCTCATGTATTTCTTCAGCGTACAGTGTCCTGTTAACAGGCTTACTATTGTTCTAACGCACTTTCTGTCCTTGCTTAGTAGGTCCGCTGTAAATTTAGGCCTATGTCCAATCAGAAATTGCTTGACCTGTCTCTAACCTGGTGAACTCTTCCACCAGTCTTGAGATTTCTTATGTTTCCATTGTTTAGTAGTTGCTTTAAGTACCATATAGTTATGCTATGCCTACAGAGTGCCCGAGCTTGCTCGGGCTAATTCGTCTACCTTCTGACATTCCCTGGATGACCTTCATGTCCTGGTACCCAGACCAGGCTCACTTTAGTTCGGCTACCCAGCTTATTGAGCGCATTCATGCAGTCGCACGCTATACCCAACCATTAAATAACCGGACTGGTGCTACTGTCGGCAAACAGCGAGCACGCCACGGCACGTTTGAACATGTCTGTGCTTGTAGATGGTTCCCCACCCTGAGCTCGATGGGCACGGTTGTACGTCGCTCAGTCTCGCTGTAGCAATCCTCCGTTCAAGTCCTTACGCTAGCGTCGCGTCAGAAAAATGTTCAGATCGAGTAACGAGTTAACCACAAGTTTCTGGTGAAGCACGACAGAAACGGATTTCCAGCACTGCTTTCAACAGTGGAAAATTCGCATGGAGCGTAGTAGGGATTGGCAAGGAGAGTACATTGAAGGGGATAAACTTTGTAATGTAATTGGTGATTAATAAAATGTTTTGTAGCACCAGTCTGATTATTTAATTGCCACAGCTGAAAATTTTTATTTTATATTTTTTGCTTTTTTCAATTTTTTAAGTAAGAACTAGAGGAGCTTTTAGTTATAGCGAGAGAAAATAGCTTTATCGAGCAGTTAGAGAAACACCACAGCATTCTATTTAAACAAATTAAGTTATGGCATAACACAAAACGATTCCAAGATCTCACTAAACAACTTTTGCATAAAATATTTGTTTTACATAACGTACTCTACTGTAGAGGTAATATTCCATACAATTTGAACACGTATAAGATCCACTTGCCCCTTTTTAACATTACCATTGCCCCTTTTCAGAGATTATTTACAGTTTTAAACGTTTTATACACAGTTGCTTGTCAAAAGACAAAATTCTTAGATTTGTTACTACTTGTTGGATTATCTGCTATCCTTAATAGCCCATTACATTTACAAATATGTATAAATGTTCTCCCATAACAGTTTTAGATAAACGTATAATAAAAGTATAATTGCATTTGTTTATAGCAAATATTTATATAGAAAATGATTTCATCGATTACTACAGTACATTTCGTTAGAGAAAAGAAACATTACGTCATTGAAACATGACTAGTAAAAAACGAAATAAAACAATAAACGCTAACGTCAATACCACACACAAATTGTACTGGCGATGAAGCAACACGCTCGTTTATCTTATGATAGCGTATTTGTTGCTTGGCCACAGAAACTGTAAAACGCAAATTTCTCCGCGGCGCATGTGGTGTAAATGTACTTTTCTCTAACGAAATGCGCTGTATTTTACTACAATCCGCGAAATGATAATTGCTCTCAATAGTAAATATAGCCTTTATTTATGTTTTGACTCCGATATATTCAAAGCGTGTATTGCCGATGACCCGTACGATCCTTTCCCAATCAGCCGACCTAGAACAGTTCCTCTTATTATACGAAAAAAAAACATGGGCGATACTTTATTGTTTAATTACCTTGCAGCGTAAAAGCGTGGCAGTCTCCTGGTGGAGACGTCTCCGAACTATGCGCGTCACCTTGAGCGAGCTTTCCGTAATTATTCGCGTGCATATCGAAGACGTTTCGTGTTCTTACGAAATTTGTTTTTTTATTATTCTTAATTAATGTTCGAACTTTGTGAAGTTTGTAATACTTATCTATAATATGCGATTAAGATACGTCATTAACAATTTATTTAAAATGAATAGCGATAACGTTCGAATTTTGCTTTTGTTTCTGTTAATTTCGCTGTCCTAAATATAAGTTTTAGATAATAATGTTTTCTTTTCGTTTGGATTTGATTTAAACTTAACAAAACCGGCAATGATCCCAGTTGAAATTCATACGCTATTAATTGCGATGTTACATTTACGGGTCAGTAAGTCCAAGTGTACATATTTTGCGCTGACCCTAGACAGTTATAACTAAGTTGCAATATTTTCTTTTTTTTTGAAAACTAAGGAGTAAAACAAAGTTTTACGCATCGTTCCGATTATGTTTTGATTCCATATTCATTTGGCAATATCCCAACATCGTATTTGAAGGTAGGATAAACAAATGGAAATTTCTTGACCTTTGAAGTATTCAAAATAGAAATTGTGCAGATACATATTTTTTTAAAGTTAATACTACACTAAACGAAAAAGGTACGTAAGTACAATAAAAATGTACGTTAATGTAACAATTGTGTTATCAAAATTGGTCCAACGAACGATTTTATCATTTTAATAAATGGCTAATAATGACAGCAAGGACTGTGGGGTAGTATGGCAAACAACACAGAGTATCGGCACACTCCTCATCACACAAAATATTAATTAATTAATTCGGAACATATAATAATAATAATAGATTATATTCTGACAGAAAGAGAGCAAAGAAAAGAGATCATGGATGTCAAAGTACATGCTGGACTAAGTACAGACCATTATTTACTAGTCTGCACTAAAAACGAGAGAAGAAAAGGAGAAGCAACAGAAAACAAGAGGAAGGATACGAAAAGAGACAAAATCTATTAGAAGATATAAACTAGAGAATATGGAAATTAAAATTAAATACTCTGAAGTAATAAAACAGGAAATAAATAAAAGAAATAAGGATATACAAGAGGAAAACCTGGAAAAAAAGTGGACGATCTTTAAAGATATATTGAACTACGCTGCTATAAATGTATGTGGATATACTATCATAGGAGGAACCAAAAAAAGAACAAGTTGGTGGAACGAAGAGTTGAAACAAATTATCAAAAATAAAAAGAAAGCTTGGAAAAAATACTTAAGGAATCCTACACGGAATACAAAAAAAAAAAAATAAGAAAAACGGTTAAAGAAAAAGTCCAATTAGTGAAAAGTAAGGACTGGGAAGAATTTGGAAAAAAAATTGAAAGTAAGAGCAAAACTAATCAAAAGCTCTTCTATAGGATATTAAAAAGCATGAGAAATGACAAAGCAAAAAGCGTCAAGCAAATAAAAGATAAGGACGAAAAAGTATTAAAGGAAACATCAGAAATAGCTAAAAGATGGGGCGGAGATACTAGAGGCAACAGAATATGAACAAAATAAAAAAGATACCAGAATAAGACCTAAAATTCCAAAAAAAAAGATAAAATACAACTACAAGAAGTGCAGGAAGCATTAAGAACACAAAAAACACGGAAAATCGCCAGGTCTAGATAACATTAAAGCTCAAATGCTAAAGTACATGGGCGCAGAAGGAACTCAATTACTGCATCAAATAATAGAAATAGCCTGGGAAACCCAGGAAATACCGAAGGACTGGAAGACATCGGTACTAATACCCCTATATAAAAAAGGAGATGCAAGGGACTGCAGTAACTATAGCGGAATATCCCTCCTCTGTAGTGCATGCAAAATATATGAAAAAATATTAGAAAAAAGGCTAAGAATGATTACAGAAGCTAAGCTACATGAAAGTCAAAGTGGATTCCGCCCTGGCTATAGTGTCCAAGATCATATCTTCACTATAAGAAACCTTACAGACAAATTTCTTAAATACAATAAAGAACTACATCTCTGCTTCATAGAACTAACAAAGGCGTTCGATTAAGCGAGCAAGGCAAGGAGGTGTGCTCAGTCCACTGTTGTTTATTTTGTATCAACGAAGTAATATTGGAATGTAGTGCAAAATCAAAAAAAGTAAATGTAGGATACAACAGAATGGAGAACGCAGATATTAGTGAATGTATCTTCACAGACGATATTATGTTAATTTCAAACAATAAAGCAGCACTACAGCACAATACCAATATATGGGTAAGAACATTAGAAGAGAAAGGAATCAGCATAAACGCTAAAAAGACCAAAACTATTGCAGTATCGAATAACGAAAAGAAAATAAACATCAGAATCAAAGGAAAAAATGTAGAACAAGTGGACAGTATCAAGTACTTAGGAACTTTAATAGATGAAAAAGGAAATTACGAAACAAAGATTAATAGCAGAATAACTTCGACGAACAAACTTTACCATACTATGGAAAACGGTTTTATTGGAAAAAAGGAAATAAGAAAAACAAAGATGACAGTCTATAAAAGAATCTATCGCCCTACTCTGCTTTATGGATGTGAATCATAGGTAACAACAGAAAAAATACAAACAGCAGAAATGAAATATCTAAGAAGAACAGCAAATGTCACGTTACCAGATAAAATAAGAAGTGAGACAATAAGAAATAATTTGGAAATCGAGTGCAAGAAAACATGATGAGATGGTGGGGACACCTAAACAGATTACCAAGTCAGAAAAGTGCGGGAAGCAAAGAAACCTGGTAAGAGACGAAGAGGAAGACCGAGAAAACAATGGAATGGTGAAATAGAAGAAATATTAAGGAAAAAGAAGACGACTTGGAAAGAAGCTGAAGTACTATCCAAAAACAGAAATAGTTGGAGGATTTTTAATGAAACATGAAGAAGGAAGAAAACATACCTCAACACCTAACAGTAGATAAGGATATATATATGTGGGATGTGGAGTGAGGCGCGAGTGGGGAGAAACGGAGGACGGGGGTGGGGCAGAAGATGGCGAGAGGTGCAAGACGCGAGTTACACGTTTCGCGGGAAAGAAACACGTAAATATATACTAAATGTATCCTGATGTTAATATATACACACTTAAACACACAACCCTTGTTTTAATATCCCACAGAATTGGGGCTCGTCCGGGATATCGGGAAAAGGATACTAAAACGCGTATGTGTGTACGAATTTAGGTGTGGGCGTGCCGCGATTTGACAGTTGAAGAAAAGAAGCAAGTTGTAAACGGATGTAGAAAAGTTGATAGATTTATTTCAAGTGCTATAAACAGAGGAAGTTGAATTAAGGGGATTAAAAGAGACATGGTGTAAGTAGACAGTGGAAGTGACATAATTTAAGTAGTATACAGGGTACGTCGAAAAGTTGTTAACGTTATTATTCTATGTGGTACGAGATTGACGAATTAGAACAGTAGAAAGTTGTAAGAGACAATTGTGTTGAACTTTAAGTCGAAAGTGCTAAAATTAAGTGGATTTAAAGTCGGAATAAACTGAGTAAATACGTTGAATGTTTTTTAGTTGTACGTTGAGTAAGACTGGATTAAAACGATTATAGGTTAGAGAACATTTAAATTTTACATTTGTAGTGAAGAGTATTTTGACTTTTGTTTCGCGAAGTGATAGTTGCACGCGAATTTTCGAATTTTTCGTATTTGAACTTCGAACAGTAACTGTGCTTTCAAAATGGCTTCGCACGATGATGATGACAGCATGATTGATCAGAGAGCGACGAACACGTCTGCACAACTAGATCAACCGGCTACAGATGGACTGCTGCGAAGAGAAATGGATCTCTTGCGACGGGAAATGGATTTGGTAAAGCGCGAAAATGAAATGCTTCACCGTGAACATAAGTCGTCTAAAAACATGTTTAACATGCAAGATTTACGTAACAGCATGCCGACGTTTGGTGAAAAGCAGAATCAACCGATTGAGAAATGGATGAAGATATTGAGGAGAACTGTGTCTTATTTGACTGGACGCCGACCCAGAAGCTGTTGTGTGCCAAAACATTATTAAAGGGAACAGCTAAGACGTGGCTAGACGCACAACCTATTTTTAAAGATTGGGAAACGTTTAAGGATGAAATTATAGAAGAGTTTGGTAAAAAATTTAACAGTGCGATGGTGCATCAGCAACTCACTAGAAGGAGGAAACGACGAGAAGAAAGCTACCAAGAGTATGTGTTACAGATGTCCGCTTTGGCGAAACAAGGAAGTATTGAAGAGAAAGCTTTATTACAATATATCATTGATGGAATACCGGACGTAGAAAGCAACAAAGTATTGTTGTACACGGCTAATACAATACAAGAATTGAAGAAACAGCTAGAATTATATGAAACTATCAAGACAAAAATGGGAAATAGTGACGATAAAACTAAAAGAATCACGAGGAGATCTGACCAGAATATGAAGCCTGTTGACCAAGCAAGCCATTGCTTCAACTGTGGGGAAGTGGGACATAAATTGAAAGATTGCCAACACAAAGAGAAAGGCCCGAAATGTTTTAAATGCAACGATTTTGGACACCTTGCTTCCAAATGTCCCAAAAATGGCTCTCCCTCAAATAGGAAGACCATGCAAGTCGGAGAAAGCGAAAGTTTGAAGAAAATGTTTAAATTGGCAAAAATGAATGGAGTCGAAACCCAAGTCTTAATTGACACAGGTAGTTCAGTAAATCTAATTCGAAGTGACGAGTATTTTAGGATTGGTGGTCCGAAAATAAGTCCACATCAGACAAAACTAAGAGGGTTAGGAAGCTCTGAGGTCGAAACGTTGGGGACAATTGAATCCATGGTGGTGGAGATAGATGGAGGCGAATACTATACTAGTTTGCATGTCGTGTCTGAAGCAATGATGCCTGTGAAATGCCTGATTGGAAACCCACTCCTGAGTCAAGCGGAAGTTCTGATCACACCAGATGCCGTGAAGGTTCGTAGAGCCGTTCCAGACTTTACGATGCTCATTTCCTTGAATGAAGAAAATGGAGATTCATATGACCTTGACTTGGATCACGTCGAGAATCAAGATGTAGTCGTGTCTATAAAGCAGCTGGTGGAAGAATATGAACCTAATCCAACGAAATACACCCGAGTCAAGACTGAAATCATATTACGCGACGAAACACCAATATCTCATACTCCCAGGAGGATGTCAATTCAAGAAAAGGAGGAGGTTGATAGACATGTGACCGAGTGGTTGCGAGATGGAATTGTGAGACCTAGCAATTCAGAATTCAGTAGTGCAGTGGTATTGACTAAGAAGAAAAATGGGTCGACACGGTTATGTATAGACTATAGAAGGCTTAATAAGCAGGTAATTAGAGACCAGTACCCACTGCCTTTAATAGAAGACCAGATAGACCGCCTAGAGAGGGGAAGAGTTTTTAGTGTAATTGACCTGAAAAACGGATTCTTCCATGTACCAGTTGCGGAGAAGAGTCGGAAATATACTGCTTTCGTCACACCTACAGGCCAGTATGAATTTTTGCGGACACCGTTTGGATTTTGTAATTCACCTGCCATATTCCAACGTTTCATAAACGATGTATTTAGACCGTTGATCCAAGAAGGAACCGTTATCACTTATTTAGATGACTTGATAATCCCAGCAAAAGACGAAGTGGAGGGTTCGGAAAAATTGAAGAGGACTGTCGACTTATCCGCAGAATATGGGCTAGAAATCAACTGGAGGAAGTGTCAACTTCTAAAAAGGCGCATCGAATATCTAGGCTACGTTGTGGAAGATGGAAGCGTGAGGCCATCACCAGATAAGGTCAAAGCTGTTATTAACTTTCCAGAGCCGAAGACTTGGAAGCAAGTCCAAAGCTTCCTTGGTCTTTCTGGATATTTTAGGAAATTTATTCCTAACTATTCCCTGATAGCACGTCCATTAAGTAATCTGTTAAAGAAAGATGCCAGATTCCGATTTGAAGAAGAAGAACGCACCGCATTCAATAGTTTGAAGGCTCGAATGGCAGATAAACCAGTTTTGAATATTTTCCAGCAGGGTCGTGAGACGGAACTGCACACAGACGCTTGCAAGTACGGGATAGGCGCCGTATTGATGCAAAAGAACGCGGATGACCAAAAGTTGCATCCTATATATTATTACAGCCGAAAGACTTCCGAAGCAGAACAAAAGTACACGAGTTACGAACTAGAAGTACTGGCTGTCGTTAAAGCTTTGACGAAGTTTAGAGTTACCTGCAGGGCCAACATTTCAAGATCATCACCGATTGCGCCGCATTCAAGCTAACAATGAGCAAGAAAGAGTTGATTGCTCGCATAGCAAGATGGGCTCTATATCTGGAGGATTTCGATTATGAGATACTACACAGACCGGGTACGAGAATGAAACATGTAGATGCTCTTTCTCGGAACCCTGTAATGATGATAGAGGAAGGCTTGACAGCTCGCATACGATCAGCGCAACGCAAAGATGTTAACCTTAAACCGATATTGACGTTATTGAAAAATGGACCCTATGAAGATTACCTCGAACAACATGAGGTGTTATACAAGAACATTGATGGAAACAACGTATTGGTGGTACCAAAGACTATGCAAGGCGAAATTATAAAGAGGATGCACGACCAAGGACATTTTGGGGTGAAGAAACTGAAGGAGGTGCTCGCAAGAAGTTACTGGATACCGCGTTTGGAGGATAAAATAGCTCAGGTGGTTCGCAACTGCATCCCATGTATCATGGCTACTGCGAAGGTGGGGAAACAAGAAGGTTTCTTAACTCCAATACCCAAAGATACTCCCTTGCACACATATCATATTGACCATCTGGGGCCGATGCCAGCAACTGGTAAGCAATATCAATATATATTGGCAGTTGTCGATGCTTTTTCTAAGTTTATATGGATCTATCCAGCGAGAACTACCAACACGAAAGAAGTTATCAGTAAATTATCATCCCAACAAGCTATTTTTGGTAACCCAAAGCAAATTGTCACGGACCGTGGTACAGCGTTTACATCCAATGAGTTCGAGGAGTATTGCAAAGAGGAGGGTATTCGTCATTTACTGATTACAACTGGCGTACCCAGAGGAAACGGTCAAGTTGAACGTCTACATCAAGTGATAATTGCGCTATTAACTAAACTAGCAATTGACGACCCCACCAAGTGGTATAAGTATACAGATAAAGTACAAAGATTCATGAATTCGTCTTACCAAAGAAGTATAAGTAGTATACCATTCGAAGTATTAGTGGGAACAAAGATGAGGAATAAAGAAGATACAGATTTAAGAGCATTGATAGATGAAGAACAAATGCAGATTTACAATGAAGATAGAGAAGAAGTGAGGGAAGAAGCTAGATTGCAAATTAGAAAAGTCCAAGAAGAAAATAAGAAAAGTTTTGATATGAGAAGAAAGAAGAGTAGAATATATGAAGGAGGCGACCTGGTGGCTATCCGGAGAACACAATTCGGAGTTGGATTGAAATTACGCCCTAAGTATTTAGGACCGTATAAGGTTGTTGGAATTGCTGCCCATGATAGATACGTGGTAGTCAAAGAAGGTCACGGGGAAGGACCAAGGAAAACTACCACTGCAGCCGATTCAATGAAACCATGGAAACAGAATGCGGAATTCGACGAATTGGAGAGCCAGTCATCCGAGGCGGATGAAGAACAGGGGGGCCGAGTTGTGGGATGTGGAGTGAGGCGCGAGTGGGGAGAAACGGAGGACGGGGGTGGGGCAGAAGATGGCGAGAGGTGCAAGACGCGAGTTACACGTTTCGCGGGAAAGAAACACGTAAATATATACTAAATGTATCCTGATGTTAATATATACACACTTAAACACACAACCCTTGTTTTAATATCCCACATATATAATTCGGGATAGCCGTTTCGAGGGCTTATGGACATCCTCATTATCAACCGAATTATCGGAGAAATCTAAGCGAAAAAACAAGAAACAAATCTATGTAAGTATCTATGTATGTATTTACAAGTACCTACTAGGTATATCCGGAACGAGAACGTCTGACACGCATTCGCTCCGCCCTCATAAAATAATGCAGAACAACAACACGTTCCCTCCCGTCAAACGTGTATTTCTTCCGTTTATAAATTTTTAAACCTAAACCGTGCAAGATGTACAGGACACGACGAAGGAGTCTTTTGTCAATGTAGCACGTTAGTTGAATCATATGATCGTTTTACCTTAGTAAATCAAAAAGACAAGAGTAATAAAGTGATGGGTGGTCTCTATTTAACAGATTGCGTTCCTTTTTATATAGATAGTTTCAAACGCGTCTAGTTCACAAGGCGATCTTACGTTCTTAATCAATTTCAGGTTTTCTAATTTAATATTATGCCTGGTTTCGTTTATGTGTTGTACTATACTTGACGCTTCTGTTTTGCTGTACCTGTAGCACCTGATATGTTCATTGAATTTAGTATCTATCGCTCGTTTTGTTTGATCAATATAGGCTTTATCCCATGCAATTTTATAAATTCCCGTCCTTTCTTTCATGTCCGGTTTATCTTTCGGATTGCCAAGAAGGTTCTTGATTGTATTACGTGAACTGAAACCTACGTTCATATCTTGTCCCCTAAAAACTTTACTAATACCTTTCGATATTCTGTGGAAGGGAAGTGCACACATTTCTTGTCGCGGAATCAAGGTCGTAGAATTTCTTACATAACGCCTATGTTTGACTTTCTTAAGAATACGGTCGACATCTATAGAAAA
The DNA here is from genome assembly GCA_029619315.2 of Dynastes maya. Taxonomy (NCBI): domain Eukaryota; kingdom Metazoa; phylum Arthropoda; class Insecta; order Coleoptera; family Scarabaeidae; genus Dynastes; species Dynastes maya. The sequence goes on along the minus strand of JAROYE020000006.1, from coordinate 39,056,449 downwards.
GTAACCATTGTAAATAGCTACATTGTTTATGAATTTAAGCTTTTTATTGTACTTACTTTTATTCAAAGGGAATTTCACCAGTCTATCAATTAAGAAATTAATCGCAGACGTTTTGTGTTCTCCACAGTTCACGCGGGAAAGTAGAGATTAAAAACTTAAGATTTCAGCGAAAACCGCGTCTCGATATCTTTTCTCTAACTAAAATTTTTAAATTTGTTGCACGTGAACGACCCAGTTTTGCTGACTATCTATTAATTGAAGAAAACTTTGACTCATAATTGTTCAAAATTGCTCTTTGTTTTCGATTTGATAAATAACTTTGGAACCAGGACAAAACAACACTTGCTACACCATATTTTTCCATTTTAGCCAATAGTATACTATGTTCAACACAGTCAGATGCCTTTGTCAAATCTGTGAACAGCAAAAGAAAATAAATTTGAATCAATATCCAGTGTTATCTAATTAATAAATCTAGAGTTGTATTTCGTCTAGAAAGAAATCAATGTTAGAATTTGAAAATTATACTTTTTGAAAAAATTTTGTAATTTTTCATTCATAATTGACTCGTATAATTTCCAAAAAACCTGGCAGTATACTGATTCCATGATAGTTATGCAGATTGTTGGTATCTCGTCTTTTGTTGACGTCATACTTAATTTCATAATCCATCCACTATATGACGTAAATGCTAAATATTCTTAAATTTAAAGTATTAAAATGTAAAATTTAGTTTGAGGACATTATGTGACGTGGTATTCAGGTTGAAAGTCTCTTAAAAAATGTGCTTCTTTTTTGGTAACTACGATTGCAGTTTATAAGGGCAGTTTTCACCAATTTCAAATGATGCCGACGATCTCCAAAGTCTAAATAAAAGAACATAAAAAAATGTCATCAATGTGTAGTTATGCTATATATAGTAATATAGTTATGCTATATATAGTAATATAGTTATGCTATATTAACTGTAACACAACCATGCTGACTTCATAATTCAACAGTAAAAGTTGCTGTGTATATTGTATATTGATAAATATTAATTTATTAAAATACTTATAAAAATTAAATTGTTGTGGTTGTAAAATAAATGTCATATAGCCTGTACTAAACTTTTTTATGTTCAACACAATGTATCACATAATAAATGTTCAGATATTATCTCTTGCTTTAAAAACTTTCAATTTGCACTAGAATTCCTATAATAATTGCTACACGTTTATATTAATTCCTGTTCCATTTTTTTCACAATCATAGCAATTTTAACGGAATTATGTATCAAACATTGACAGTCATATCACTCGTATTTCTCTTACAATTTCATCATCCTTCTGACATATTATACCACTATAAATTCACTGAACCCTTCTTCGGAATTTGAAAGGCGAAAAAAGGATTAAAGAACTTGGTACGAGTTACTGATGCAACACCTAACTTCCTTTGCGTTTTACAACAGTATCGAGAAGGTAAAAGCAAATGCAGTTAGCAAGGATTGCTCCAAATTCACTTACGAGGTAGACACCATAAACTCTCGACTTGATACAGAAAAAATAAAATAGGTAAAAGATAATTTTTATTTTTCAGTATAATCTCCCCTAACTTCGATACATTTATTACAACGATCAATTAATAATTCTTTACCCTTGTAAAAATAATCTAAAAATTTTCCTTCAAAATGTTGTATTACAGATGCTTGCAACTCACCGTCGTCCTTAAAACGACGTCCCCTAAGGCCTTTTTTTTAAATGAGAAACTAATTAATAATCACTTGGAGCCATATCCGGACTATACGGTGGATGTTTCGATTCTTGAAAGCCGCATTCGCGGATGGCATCTTGTGAAATTGTGGCAGTATGGACGGGTGCATTGTCGTGCAATAATTTACCTTTTGTCAATTTTCTTCAACGTTTTGCACAAATATTGTCCCTCAATTTATACATCAAAGACGCGTAATATGTGCTGATAACAGTTGTATTGCACTCTTTAAAGTCAATGAGTAAAATACCCTCACAATCCCAGAATATTGTGGCCATCACGTGTTTCGTTGATTGAACGACTTTCGCCTTTCTGGGACGAGGCTCATCGGGTCACCGCCATTCCATCGATTCCTTTTTGGATAGTAGATCATATTGTTTCATCTCCTGTGACAATGGACTCCAAAATCGGTTCGGGTCGTCTCCGCACATGTATAAAAACGAGCACGCGCATTCGACCCAACGCTCACGTTGGAGAGCAGAAAGAAGACGCAGTACCCATCTTGCATTAATCTTATGCATACCCAAATGGTTATGGAGAATTTGGCGAATACTTGTTTCAGGAATGTTAGACATCACTGCTAATTCCTTCACTTTCAACGGCGATCTGCTAATATCATTTCTTCAATAATTGAAATGTTTTGAGGCGCTATCAATTCAATTGGCATGCTAAATAGTAGTGGCCCTAAATAAGAGCATTGAAGAACCCTGGATCTTATATACGCATAAAAATCTAATCCTTTTTCGGTGTTCTCTGTGGTAGTTATTCCTATTCTTTAAGAGTTATACCCTTTCTTGTAGGGGTCTAGGGAGTTATTTGTATCTCTGTAGGAGTTAGAATGTGCTATTGCGTAAAACCATTTAATTAACAATTCAACAAACATTATCTGTAAGGATGTAGTGATTATGTATGATTAATATTTTCATAACTTTGTCCATATTGCAACACTAATTCGACTCCCAACATGTATATATGTGTATTTACAATTTATTTTAACTATAAAGCTCATTTCACAATTTATTAAAAGCAACAAAAGATTTAATCCATCATATTATTTTTCTCTTTAGTTCATACGATATTCATTTTTAATCGAGTTAGCTATGCAATAACCTACTCACGTTTTATTGAAATCCACGCAAGATTCACGTAGCGTACAACGTTAATCAGCCTTCCGTATAAATTTCGTTGCTTAAATTGCTTCCTAGATATGCAATTTCACGTTCGCTTCATTTGAAATTATGTAAGATTTAATAAACTCACCTTGAATTGAACAAAGGATTTGATTTGCGTTAGGTTCTATCTCGCTATTATGACTTGGTTCTTTTAACAAGATTATCATTAGTAATTACATGACTTATTGGATTTTATTTGTACATTTAGTGCATTTAGAGCACACCCAAAAAGAATATATTGGTGCGCCCATATTTTTATATTTTTGTTATCATTATTAGAGAATGCAATGTAAGAGGGGGGAAAAGTCATTACTCTTTCCATGGAGTATCTAACCACATCTTGAAGAATATTGTCATCATTCTTTCGCAGTATTAACATTGGCATGTGGCGATTTCTTAAAAAAAAAGTCTTAAATTTTAACAACAAAAAGAAGCAACTGTAGTAATACTACATATTTAAAAGAAACAAATCACCTTACTAACATACATTGCATGATACTTACCGCATAAACTGAATTACTTAAGCGCAGAATATTGTAGCGCTTTCAAGTTTTAATGTAGAAATATTCTTTTTTTTATTTTTGGAGAAAGTGTGCTAACACTACAATTCGCCCTTGGTCTATAGAATGTACAAAGAAATATAATATGCAGTTAACCAAAAAATGCTATTCTTTTCGTAACATCTGTCAATTTTCAATGTTACCATTAACTTTATTTTTACGAATAAAAAATTTTTAGGAATATTTAGAATAAATATTGTAGCTTACAAGTATAAAAGTGTTTCTAATAATAGCTCATTAATACATAGTCCACCTAATATCAAAGAAAGAAAGCTTTTACATTGATATAAATTTGCTCTGTTAATAACTAGTTACTTACTGACATATTCCAAGCAGAAATTTTTGCTTTAAACTTTTTCAGAGATAATCGGGTAGCACTAAAGACTTTTAAAACCTACATATATATGCAAATCTGACTTGATACATGGAAAAACCACGTTATTTCAGGGTGGATTTCATGCCACCAAGGGATTGAGAGAAATTAAAAGGCAGATAGGCTGACCAAAGAAGCAACGAATATGCTTTCACTGTTCCAAATCCTTATTGTGAGCTACAGAAGCGCCACTTAAGACAAGAAATTAGGAAATGCGACGAAAATTGAAAGGCCTTATGCTGGGAAAATATACCGGGACAAAATCAAGGGGTAGCATTCGTATGAGGCTCGCCAAAGGATATACCAAAATATTGGCAGGTTTACTGACAGGTCACTTAACCCTAAAATATCACTTGTACACTTGGAAATATTGAAAGGACAGAGTCAGTCGTCTATTCCAAGAAGATCTGGAGACGGCAGAATATATTCTGTGCAAACGTGTTGCCATTAAGCATAAACGAAAGAATAATTTACGCTTTTGGAATTAAGATTTGACAGTTTAGCAACTTTTATGATTACTTTGCTTAGCAACAAGCTCTTTAGATCAGTCTGGTGTCACAAGAAACAATTTGATGCTCTTTCCTAGCCAACTTTGCGTAACAACAAAAACAGATTACCAAAACCTATATTGCTGCCTATCGTCACATTTCTTAAGTTAAAGTATAACATATGTGGTATCGTTGGCTTCGCCTTTCGATTACCTTTCCAAAAACGTAAAAATATGCAGGGTGTTCCATTAAAAAAAAAGAAAGTTGACGTCACTTCCGGTGAAACCAGAAACACAATTGAAATGCTAATAACATGTTAATAACAATAATTGTTTAACAGAACCAACAGTGGTCCTATATGCCCAAGTATGTTCATTAAACTGCTAGCAAAGGAACATTTTGCTTTCTAGATTTAAAGATGTAACAACAGTTCGTTGAATATATTTTGCTTGGTTCCAAACACATTTAAAAATTGTTATTGCTCATTGAAGCATCGCCGCTAAATGGTTAAGAGTTTTTAGGACAAAAAAAAAACAATAAGAATTATCGCTGTGCTTGATTATCATCAAAAAGGTTTAATGTACGAGGTATATCAATTAAATAACGAGAAATTGTTTCGAACGCTCGAATTGACAACACTGGCGGGTATTCAACGGCGTAGGCATAAACTTCAAATTTTCGAAATTAGGCGAGAAACCGTCTATTATTTTACAAAAATTAAAGAGCGTGCTCGAGGTTCGTCAGCAAAGTAAACAGTGGGTTGAGATTGGAGGAGAGCGTCCTCAAAAAGCAAGAATGTCGCGGTCACAAATGAAGACAATACTCATTCGTTTCTTCGACATCAATGGCATTGTCCACAAAAAATTCGTTCCACAAGGCCAAACTGTTAATTCGGCCTTCTATATTGAAGTTTTGAAGCGGCTGTGTGTCAGGGTTGCGCGGGTAAGGCCTGAACTGAAGAAATCTGGATGGAACCTTCATCACGACAACGCGCCCGCCCATTCGTCGCTTCTTGTTAAACAGTTTTTAGCGAAAAAAATAATTCCAACGCTGCCTCAGCCCAGATCTGGCATCACAGGACTTCTGGCTGTTCCTAAAAATGAAAAGAGAAGTGGGAAGAGAGATGAAATAAGTGCGTGGCACTCCAGGGGAGTTACTGTGAAGGAATGAATGCGTGATTATGTTCAGTTTTTTAGAATAAAGCTTTAACAAACAAATTCTCGTTATTTAATTGCCACACCTCGTATAATGCCTGCAAATATTTCGATCAATTACCTACCCAATTAAAAATATTGTTAATATTAAAATATGTCAAAAGAGGCTTCGATCATAGTTGGCAGGCAATGCCTATTAAAGCTAACACATTTTTTTTAATTATGTGGTGAGTAGAGGCTTAAGGCAATAAGACCCATTCTCTACTGTCCTGTTTAACTTGGTCTTGGAAAATACATTCAGAGACAGTGGAATACAAACAAGAAGCTTGATCTACCACAACAAACAGCAGGTCATAGCGCACGCTGACGAGAACAAATGTGGAGAAAGTTCTTAGACAGTCGAAAGGAAAAGCAAAGGAATATGGATTTCTTATCAATGAAGAAAAAACTAAATGTGCAAAACTGAAGGTAGCGGAGAAAACACCGAATAACGTTGTTTCACTAAGAGGAATAAATAAACAATACAAATTTGAGAGGGCTGAGCAACTTGGCTATCTTGGAGTAACAATCAGGAAGAAAAATGAAGATTTTGAAATGGATAAGAGACTGGCTAAGGGAAGTAGAATGATTGGGCGTTGATGAAAATGATAAAATTTAAATTAATAAATAGAAGAACAAAAATAAGAATATACAGAACAATAATCCGATATACAGCTATCTCTATGGTTGCGAAACAAGGAACCTTAATAAAATTAATGGAATGAAAATTGGAATTTGGGAAAGAAGGATATTAACAAGTATATGAGGAAGACAAACCAATAAAGAAGTTATGGATGCTTAACCAACACGCGCAAATATCACACGAACAGTTAAAGCCCAGAGAGCATGATGGCTAGGTCATGTACACTGAATGTCGAATCAAACACCTGCAAGGAAAGCACTTTTCGAATGAGAGGGCCAGAGAAAAGGGAGAGATAGTCCCAGGAAAAGATGGTGGGAGACAATCAAAGAGGATATTGGACAGGCAGGAATCCATAATTGGGAACGCAAAACGATGGATAGGAACGGAAGGAAAGGAAGTGAAAATCGATAGCGAAAAAACTGGAGCCATGAGCCTATAAGGGTTGTAATGCTGTTGTATCTCGTAGTAATAATAATAATAATAATATAATAATAATAATAAAATGGCGATGTGCATATTAATTTTGTACTTTTAAGTTATAATTACCAATCTCTATTCCTGAAAGCAATAAAACGCTATATAATTTTCATACCAGGTTCTACAAGATCATCGTTATCGTTGTCAAGTTGATTCATGGGTCAAATTTTTTTAATGGAATTCTCTGTATATGTTTACAAAATATAACAGAGAAGCTCTTCCAGAATCTTTTTTGTAAACATTTCCCAATACTTAAAATGCGTCTTTCTTTAATAAATTAAATATGGAGCTATGCAGATAAGCTTTAGGTTTAAAACCGTAGGATGCTGTGACAATATACTATAAACTTTTGTTTCGCTAACGATATTCATTAAAGCAAATATGTAAACGTTATCTATTTTGGTACAGTTTCTGTGTGTGGATGTAAACTGGAGCACTGGGTTCTTCAATGTTGGATATAAAGAACAACGACTGCAATTGTCTCTAATAATTGTATTTTAAAAATGGTACATATGTAACTATTTGCACTTAAACACTATGAAAAGCCAATATAAAAATAGAGGTGTACTAGCTGGAGTTACGTACACCATTTCTACTCGATGAGAGCTTGTGAGTCTGGTTATCGAATACATTCTTAGTAAAGCACAATGGTGTACGTAATCCGCTTCACAACTGTGTCAGCAAAAAGAACATATTAATATACACAATACAATAAACAATAGTTCGAGATTCGAACAGTTTCATCATCTACTCGAAGTAACCATCATTTTCCAACATACATTGTCTAGTAAGTTAGCCAGCACCTATAAATAATAATAAATAGCGAAAATAAGTAGACAAACGTTAATTAGCGTTCAACATTAAAGGAATATGTACAGTCCCTGGCCATATTACTTGAAACATGTCATAAATCAACCCTTTTACCTGGAAATTCCCATCCTATTATAGTGATATTCTTTTGCTTTGAATTCGATCGTTTATAGGGGGACTAGATTATTGTATCAATAAATAAAAATACCAGAGAAATTATATTTAGAAGAGTAGAGTACGTATATATAAATATTTCAGTTATCAACTTACATTTAGCGAGTTCACAGTTTAGAGAATGCATCGATATTTTTTAAAATATTTCGTCATAACCGTATAGAAGCTAAGTTGTGGAGTATCGTTAAGTGTTTTGTGTTGATATATCGTTATTGCAAAGGTAAAATTGTTATTCTATCTATCTCTTAATAATTAATTATTTGGAATTTGAAAAAAATTGAAATATTTGGGGTTTTTTATAGAAAATGGCCGGGAAAGATTTAACAAGTGAACAAAAAGCCGCTATACAAGCTCTTCTACAATCAACATTCACAACGAGAAATTGCAAAATTACACAAAGTATCTCCTTCTTCTGCTACAATTAAAATGATTCAAAAAAATTTACAAGAGAGATTTCGAGCAGAACTGTCAGACGCCGATTGCGCGAAAATCGCCTAATGGGCCGAAGACCTGTAAAAAAGCCGCGTTTAACAGAAAAAATGAAATCTACTCATCTCAACTTTGCAAGAGAATATCGACATTTCACAGACGAGAACACAACATATACTAAGTATCCCTGCTTGTTGTGTATGTGGGACAGCAGAGCTCGTGAGAAGCATTGGGTGCAGTCGAATTGGCTGCCACGATCTGACCTGAAACCTGGTGATCCAAACATTGTACATCAGCCACTTGTCGACAGAAAGAACATTATATTTTCACCTCTGCATATAAAATTGGGTCTCATGAAGCAATTCGTTAAACCTTTGCCAATTGAAGGAGACTGTTTCAAGTATCTCATTTCGGAATTTTCTAGCGTGTCATTTGAAAAGATAAAGGCCGGTGTTTTTGATGGTCCACAGATTCGGTAGCTTATTAAAGATGAATATTTCATCGGAACAATGTCAGAAATTGAAAAGAATGCCTGGTTGGCAATCAAAAACATTGTTAAAGACTATCTTGGAAATACACGAGCACAGAATTACGCCAAAATTGTCCAACAACTCTTGGAGAGCTTTAAACTGCTAGGTTGCAACATGAGCACCAAATTGCATTTTTTACATAGCCATCTTGCTAACATCCCGGAAAATCTTGGTGCAGTCAGTGATGAGCAGGGTGAGCGATTTTACCAGGATTTGAAGGTCATGGAGGCACGGTATCAAAGTAGATGAGATGTACATATGATGGCTGACTATTGTTGGAGCATCAAGCGAGAATGTCTACAGATTAAACATTCCAGAAAAAGCTATAAGCTATAATATGTAATTACCGTTCGATAAAAAAACAACTATTTGTACGAACACAATTTAACTTGCAGTAACTATTATGGCCTTTGTATGAATAAAATTATTCTTTATAAACAGTATATTTGGTAAGTTTTTACTATATTTTCCTTTATATGCACAATTTGTATGACTTTTGAGGGTATCCTGTAGCTTAAAAAGTTGACGTGATTGACAAAAACTGCGGTTATTTCTGGATTCAGAGGCCAAAAGTTAGTTAAAAACAAATCACAGATTTAAGACAACGAAATTGCTGTTCCCCAGTGTAATTTGAATCACCACCCTAGTGTGTGAGGCGTTTAAGATATCCGCCATTAAACAAACAGCAACATTTCGCAAAAATTTCAAATTATGTCAATTATCTCAAAAACTAGGATAGATAAGTATAGGGAATGTCGATGAAAGTTGACATGAATTGAAGAGAAGCATTTAAAATTGTAATATATATATATTCCGTTTAAAAAACTTATATCGCGCGTAACGGAAACTGAACACCCTGTATACTTGAATATAATTTTGTGTTACGCAACATTTGTCGCTGAATGCTTTTTATTTCAAAACTTTTTCTCTAAATTGTTCAGGAAGAGAATCATCGTCCGTGCACACACTTGGTGGACATGCTGTATAATCCGAAGACATTGCTTCGCATAAATTGACTAACTTATGTAGTGTAAAGTGCATATGGTCACACTGTAACAATAAGAAGAAATGATTTTACAAAATCCCTTTTGAACGACTAAATTCGTTTGGTACCCTAAAGCGAAAACAAATTAATTAATCAATAATCAATTAATACAATCTCACATGCGCTTAATTAGAAGACGACGAACCGAAAACAAACACAACGGAAACAATAATAGCGAAAAAAAACGTCGGCGTTGCTTGCCTAAAACTAAATAAAAGTCGGACTTTAATCTGGACAAAAGTTCTACGTTTTGCGCTGGCTGCCGGTTCGGCGTGAGTGAGAGATATTATCAGGAATGCAGCCCACGCGATGTAATCATATCAACTTCAAAAATAGCGCCATCACGTTTCACTCTATAGTTCCTTGCTCCGCGATGCCAAGCGTCATTCATGTGCATTCATGCACCGCGCGGATATGCGTTTTTCTACGCATGATAGTAGCTTCTGCCATTATTACGTAGGACCCATACGCTCAAGAGATAGGGAATCGTTTGTTTCCTTATGTTTCGCGATCGATTTATCAATATCTCGTGTATGTGTTCGCATTGGTATCCGCTGCGGTCTTCACTTTTATTGATTACGTCCGTTTTTAGAACAACAAAATTGTGACCCCGCGCTTCGGATGTTTCGCATTAGGGTCAGTGTGTTTTCGTCAAAACGTCCGTACCGAATTAGATTCGCTATTTTCATTGCATATTTACCCGTAGTTACAGCGTTCTTTAGGTTCGAAAGTATGTTTCCTTTAACCTATTAATAAAGAGAATTTCAAAATGTCAAATACATCCTGTATAGAATCTTTCACACATACCTTGCACAGATAGACATAATGTTTATATAGGATATAAATATCGTTTAGACTTTGCAAAGAGTGCATATAGTAGATGTCAGAGGAATTGTCTCCCTGCGTTTAGTAGGGTATTCAATGATTATGCTGATTTCGTTTTAAAAGTTGATATTGAAATTTTAATCTTTATTGCATCAACTACTATATTGGTCAATATTTCTTTGTGAGAGTAGAAAATAGGAGATAATGTGGAAATTGCATTACGAATTTAGTAATATACAAAATACATTTGCAATAACAACGTCATTCTTAAACAAAGGACAAAAGCGTCAAAACAGCTTGTTTTGATTCTTATAATTTCTCTTTTTTTATCTACTAATTCTAAGCATCAAACGCACGACAATTAAAGACGGAATTGCCATACATTTTTTATAGCCATTAGATTTTCCATAAATCTTAAATTATTATTATTATTACTATTATTACTATTTTTATTATTATTATTATTATTATTATTATTACTATTATTATTATTATATCATTATGGGCCTAAAATTTTTAAATTGAAATTGCTCAAAAACGCGAGCTAACTTTTAAAAACGTTTGCCACCATTGGATTCAGCATACTCGAATTAAATCCACCACCCCGGGTACCCAGCTTGTTGCATTTTGCAACTAGCACAGTGTTATTAGAAACTGGAAAGAAGTACAACATTAGGAAGTAATAACTAATAAATGAGTAAGCACGTATGCGATCTGTGGTGGTTTGAAGGAAAAAGGAGATTCCTTTATTCTATAGCATTTTTTTTTTCTCTGTTCGATGTAAGATGTAATATAACGTATGATTAAAAAAAGAATACCAGTAAAATTAATTATTTTTACATTTTAATCAAGTAGGCTTGCATGGATCCAAACAAAATGAAGTGTAATTTATTTTAGAAACATTCAGTACTAAGTATTAAATACTTGAACGGCAACAAACATTGTAACATTACTTTTTTAATGTACAATCAAGTAGGTAAATACATATGTAGCTATGATGAAAAACAATAACAAAGTTTATTACAATCTGTCAAAAAGCAGGTACTTAAGCTAGAGTGTTATCTGCAGTTATTTGGATTAAAAATTTAAAAAATTATGGCAAATTTTACAATTACTGAAAGCTACGATATGTTCTGCACATTTATCAAGTGTTATAAAAATTCCCGTCTTGTTACCCAAACTTATTTAACTAATTTTCCGGAAAGAAGACAATCAAATGTCAAAGCCTTTAGACTAGACAGGAATATGCAGCGGTATATGGAAGTTTGAGAAAATCTAGTAAAACTAGGGAAAGCAATTATTAAGTGGAAAATCATAACATTGGCTTGTGTCGAGGCTAATCCAGGCATTTCAATTCAAGAAATAGAAGCACTGGTTGGTGTATCAAAGTCAAAAGCATCGCGAATTTTAAGAAGGCACAAGTTTCACTCCTACAAGTTGCGTATCGCGGAAACTTTACGACCAGAAGATTATGATCGCAGAGTAGCATTTTGTAGGTGGTTTGTCCGCAAGAGTATTAGAAATAATGGTTTTACGGGTCGAGTATTATAGACAGATGAGTCTTATTTTTCTAACTGCGAAGTGTTTAATCGGGACAATGAACACTACGGGTCGCAGGAAAAACCACATGTTGTAGTTCGATTCGGATTTAATGTATTTTGCGGCATATTGGGAAGTCATTTAATTGGACCTGTTATGTTCAATAGAACTTTAACTGCTCAACATTATTTAGAAATTCTTCAAACATCCTTAGAAGGTTTCATGAATGACCTACCTTCGGCAGACAGGATTGGATTATCGTCCGAACAAGATGCCTGGCCACAATTCAAGTGGTAGATTATTTAATTGGCCGATTTTACAATTAAATTATCACCACCAATACTGATGTTCGGTGGCCAGTCAGATTAGCGGATCTAACGCCTCTTGACTTTTTTTGTGGGGTACGTTAAAGAATAAAGTATATGGAAGTAACTATAGTTACAATAATGTTGGGGAATTGCTCCAAGCAGTGCTACAAGGGTGTGCTAGTATTAATCGAATTTCGTTGCGTAAAATAACCCGGTGTTAACTAGGTTTAGCTAACAATGGCCAGCATTTTGAACATTTCATCTGATTATTAGGATTAAGTTTTGTTTTTTTGTACAAATTTTGTTTGTTTTTGTTTTGATCCATGTAAGCCTACTTGATTAAAATGTAAAAACAATTAATTTCACTAATATTTTTTATTCAATCATACGTCATCTTACATCGTTGAAACAGTGAAATATATCCAAAGGAACTGGAACGGCCTCGGTCTGGTGAACAACTGTGGCAAGTTCAAAATCCTAACGCAAAAGTTTTTCTAGGATGCGATAAAATAGGTATATCACCTATAAAAAGAGATTGTAAATAACTGGAACACAAATCGAAAACTTCTTGAAAGTAATTTAATGTCTCAGGACGAATAGGTGCCTTGAAACCTGCTGCAAAAGGATTTCTGCTATTTAAAATATTAAAAATGTTATCAATCACACGGATAAATTCAATGGTAGCATCGCAATTACTAACTTGTGAGTGGTTACTTTTTTTAAGGAATTCCAGGGCATCAGCAACTCCACTGCTTAATGTTTCAGCCACCAACCGAACGTTCATTATCTTATTCTTATATTTTATGTGACTAGCAGAAAGAGAATTTGCAAACCGCAATTGTTCGGAAGTCTGCAAATCATGTAATTGTTTTATATATAGCCATCGTACACTACCAGCATTAGAACGAATTGTGTTTTCTGCCAAACAATTTCTAGATAATTTGAGCATATGACATGCATCTAAGAAGACGTGAACTTTAGTATTACGGTCGGAAGGATGCTGAAAATATGTCACTGGGTCATCCTGGATAATCTTTGCTCCCAAATTTTTATAGGTAACAAGATTTGTTGCTGTTCCATCGCAAGTAATGGAACGAACTGTTATAGCAATTTCAAATAAATTTCTAAGGCAAACATTTATCATTTGTGTCTGTATTGCTGAATCTGTCTTATTTACTAGGAAATAAGCAATTGGATATTTGAATTTATGTTTATACGAAACAATTTGAAAGAACAATGCCTCTGTCGCTACATTGTCGAAATCATCTGCTACTAATCCTCCGTAGTCTACACAATCAATATTTCTTCCTGAGGAATTATCCCATACAACTTGCTTACGTATTGCCACTGCATCGAAGATCAGGGCACAATTTTGTAGCTCTTCATTAGTTTTCACTTCTTCCTTCAAAAACTCAAACGCCTCATGCAGAAAGCCCGGCTGACATTTTAATTTCGACAGCCATTTGCGAATGGTACGCCCATTGGGTAAATGGAAATGCTGCTTTAGAAACTGATACGCCTTTGCGGAGTAGAAATATAAAGTGCTAGCAAACTGTTTCATTACTTCACTATACTTCCGTTTTGTTGGTGGACAATTTTCATTTTTCCAACCGTGTATTACGAATTCCAAAGAAAAACCTTTGATATAGCTGTTTAATACTGATGTCAAATTGTCTGTAGCAGTTTTATTTTCCCGCAGTGTCTTCACCAACGTTTCTAAGCAATCAATTTTCTTTGACTTGCAGGCCACTTTTTGCTACAAAGTTCTAATTTTGCGCTTCATAACATACTCCTTATATGCCACATGTTCGGTAGTTTGACAGCCTATGTTAACAAACTTTGTTGTTGTTGTTGGCACAACTTCTGTACTACTATTTTGCAATATCTCGCTGGTATTGTCAGCCTCCATAACACGTTCCAATATTCTTCTATTTGATGTCCTTTTCTGCAAGTGCTTTGAAAACGCAAATATGCTGGGAGTTGCATCAGGCTTTAACAAATTTTTTGAACTTCCCGGTTTGATCAGATAATCTGATTCTCTAAAATGTTTGCCTGCAGAGTCGACTACTTTTTAAAGGTTTCCAATCTTCACGTCTTATAGCGTTCACCCACAATTCAAGAATTTTAGCGGTGTAAAGGGAAACCTATAGCAAAATAATGGGTTACTACTTACATAAAATACTTTTCTTTATTTTAACTTACCTATGAAACTGAATAGTACTTAATTTGCTGTGCTCAACGGAACAACATACAGCTACACAATTTACTACCATTTTAAATGCACTAATTTTCAATTCAGGGCCACTATTATTTATATGCTTTGATTAAATACAACGAATAAACACGTATTGCACTTAGTCTTTGAATGCCACCGAGTTCTATCCACATACGTGCTCACAAAGGCAAAGGTGAACACACCAGGTAATAAACCGTGCATCTAAACGCGATGGTGTAACAAGAATAGCTACTCAACCAGCATACACTCTCTCTTTCTACTGCGCCTGACTCACGGTACAAGATACGTTTTGCAGCAAGAGGCCGTTCCAGTTGCTTTGCATAGAGTTCCCTGCGTTGAAAAGAGAAAAAAAAATGTTATTCAGAAACCGAAAAATCCAATATCCATTTAACTTAAGAAAGTTAAAACGTGTACCTCAACAGCCGCGATCTTGAATTTTTGTTCAACTTCAATTTCAAATTGGTCTTATAGAAAACAATGACTTTCATTTGAAACTTTTTTTTGTATCTCTTATACTTACGAAGATATTTGAGATACAATAAATTGACAGCCTTTAGTTTTTTTTTTAATAACTTCTGGAGGGTTCGACATTTTGAATTTTTTCAAACAGATTTTAAATCAGCATATAAAACTGCAAAACATTGCCCATTTAACCAAACCTCCATCTTCAATGATAAGAAAGTTACATGTGCAATCCCACTCGATCTGGAACATCCTGTACAGATATTCAATTGAAGCCACCTTGACAATACCTTAGACCCAAAAAAATCGCCAATGACATTAAGATTAATTCGTGAATCCCAATAATTTCACTGAGGCGTAGTCAAAACAAATATTACTATTCTCTAAATCTAATAGTCGGGCATCTTAAAGTCACTAGGTCACGATCACGTTGCACGAGCCAATTTTTAATCGTTCATGAATGAGTTATTACCAGTTCTGCTACGCATCGGTCAAAGTATTTCGGATCGGAAATTGGCGCACTATATCAAAATGATAAACTTTGCCTGTCCGAACAACAAAAAATCGTCTTTCATATTTCTTGGTTTTTGCGTTTGCGATAAATAAACACTGTCTGTCATTTCTAGTAGATATACGTATAGCACTACTAACACGCTTTCTTATCTTTTTTAGAGCTGTCGGAGGAGTTGGCCTTGCAGAATATTAAGGATTGCGAAAACGAACTTTCGGAAAACGAAAGATTATCAAACGAGAACGATGTCGTCACTTTTAAACTAAAATATTTAGGTAAGTTGGCACATGCCGCTGAATGAATCGATTGCATCAACTTTTTTTGTAATATAGATTTAATTATTCCGATTATATGATTTTTACAGGTAGTACGATTGTTGAAAAGACTACTGGCGATAACATAAACGTTGAAGCTGTAAAAAGTATACTCAAAGTTGTTAAAGCTCAAAGGAAAAAGATACCGAGGGTAAATTTAGCTATATCTCTCAAAGGTGTAGCTGTTACGGATCTCCAAGGCAACGATGTATTGAAAATATCAATATATAGGTTTGTAACTTTTCCTTCTAAGCAAATGCTTCGATTATGTCTATGATTGTGGTTATATGAGTACAATATTGGTAATTTGACAACAAGGTGAACAGGTAAACCTAAACATAAACATAATCGAGCTTACAGGTGTCTATTACTCTGCCTATACACCGTGTTCCAAAAGTAACACATAAAAGTTATACTTCTGTTCATGTTTGTCTTTCAAAAAAATGTGAAAACAGATCTATATTTTAGTTAGATGCGCGCACAATCGACACAGCCGTGAGGTTGTGCGAGGATGGTATAATAAATACTTGGTGTTAAGGAATACAATGCCATTGTTTTGCATTTAGTTAATGATACCGAAGTTCCAAATTTTCTAAGCCATCCAAATAATAGGGTTTGTCGAACTCTGCAAAATAGGTTTTTTTGTCTGCAATGACCTCTTCATTTGACGTGAGCCGCTTTCCGCCAAGCTATTTTTTCAAGTTTAGTTCAGCATCGAATTGGTCCAATAAATTAGCATAGTGCTGCCTCGTGATTGTCCTTACCTTCTCCAAATAATCAATTAAGATTATGCTTTGCGAATGCCAAAAAATCGTCGCCCTAGCTTTTCCGATTGACGGAATCGTCTTCGCGTTCTTTGGTGCATGTTCGCCAGGAAAAACTCATTTTACCGACTGACCTTTGGTTTTTGGCGTGTAGTGATGTATCCATGTCACATCTACAGTCACACAACGCCGCAGAAACTCACTCGTATTGCGCTTAAACATGTCCAAACATTGGTTTGAAGTTACCATGTGATTCCGTTTTTGGTCAATCGCTAGCAGACATGGCACCCCAGCCGATAGCTTTCTCATACTCAATTTTTCGTGGAAAATGTTTTGCAGACGCTCAATTGAGATGTTTATCATATTAGCAATCACTCTAATCTTCAACCGACGGTCTGCTAATCTTTATTGATCAAATCCTCCGTAGCAACCTCAATGGAACGACCTGGCCGCTTCTTATTAAAGATGTTTGGAAACGCTTAAATTCATTAAACGAGTATCTGATGGCAGTCGTCGAAGATACATGATTCTTATTCTCCAACTTCTCTTTGATTTCTGCACACGTTTTCCCATCCACAAAAAGAAATCGAATCACTCACTGGCATTGTTCTTTTTCCATGATTCCACAAGTACGTAATCTTGCTCATCTGTCCTCAAACACGAGTACTTCTCATATCATCCTCGTATGTTTAGCGAAAAGGAAATCGCATTGTCCACGAACAATTTCGCAAGCATCTTTGAGGCTCTTGCGTGTTTTAGGAGGTTCTACGGAAAAAATTGCAAGGCGTTAGACCCGGGGATCATACAGGTTCAGGAACTGGTTCATTACGTCCTATCCATCTATTGAGAAACGCATTACTTAAATGTTCGTGAACTGCTCGCTTAAAATGTGTCGTAGCTTCGTCATGTAGAAGCCACATTATCTGCCTCATATCTAAAGGAGCATCTCCGAATAATTGTAGCAAAGAATGTGAAAAAACTCGAATTAATTTTCACCTGTCATTCGAGATGGAAGAAAGTATGACCCAATGCTATTTAGCAGAGCAGCTCTAACATTAATTGAAAAACGGTGCCGAATTTTTTTTTTCTTCTTACAGCATGCAGATTTTCTATTGTGCCAAACATAGTTGTTATAGAAACTGTTTATTCCATTTCTTGCAAACAAGGCTTCGTCAGCAATCAAAATGGAATTTGCAAAATTGTCATTTGTGTGGCGTTGATGTAAGTGTCACTGAAACAGTTCACTAAAACCCTTACCACAACACTTAATTCGTACTGGACGCACGTTTCGATAGCCAAGCTATCATCATCAGCAGCAAGACTGAACCAGTTCAGTCTTGCTGCTGATGATGACCAGTACGAATTAAGTGTTGTAGTAAGGGTTTTAGTGAACTGTTTCAGTGTTCCAGTGCCACAGTTTTAGAGTATCCGTTTAGTAAGTGTCACTGACAAAATTCAATTCTCATGGGATGATTTTGGGGCTGTAACGCTTGTACCCTTTGATAATTCTTATCGTATAGCCTTCCATACTTTACTGTGAGCCATTCCAATTTGAGCTGAGATAGACCTGGTGCCCGTTGTTGGATCGTTTTCGAGAATTTATAAAATTCGGTTCTCATTCTCTGCCATTTTTTCAGCGTGACCTCCTCGTTACTCTTTTAAATGGCCTGTTTCGCGAGCTCATCTTTCTACGTATAATCGAGATAATGCGCCTGCATTTTGTCGTAACTCCTCATACGTTAAAATCATGTTCACAAGTTCATTGTTTTCATAAACGCAATTTTTTAAGCACAAACTGAATACAGAGAAAAACTGTTTGATCGCATGCACTACTCATGATAGTTGAACCGAAAATCTCGGTAGATTTGTAAACGATATCGTACCCATAGTCTAACAAATTTGTTACAATCAATAGTGAACAACTAAAACAAAAAACACCAATACGTTTTAGATATGCCCAATAGGACCGCAACAGTTTTTAACACCTCGGTTATTTTGCAATTTTTATGTAGGCGATTTTTCTTGTAGACCTTGTTAATATAAATGCCGGAACTTTGAGAACACCTGTAGAATGTAGGAATAGACCCAATACATTGTAATCAATATAGTCACAACAAACTTGATGATCTTCCTAAAAGGCAAAGGTTTATAACATTTTATATAATTTTTTTAGAATATCCAATTGTTCAACTGACGTATCGCATCCACAAATCTTTTCTTTCACATCGACGGACGCCACTGACACGACAGAATGCCACGCATTCTCTTGTACCAAAAGAAAGCTAGCCGAAACCGTGGCTCTAACAGTAGCACACGCATTCACGACTGCCTACGAAGCATGGAGGATATTACCATCAACCAAGGAATTCCAGAGCGCCATGGAACATGAGGCGCATCCGTCAAAGATTGAAGAAGAGCAGCCGAACAATGAGGAGGAGAAAGCAGAAGAGAGAGAGGAGGCCCTTATAGAATTGGATGAGGATCCGTCTCCTCTGATCAAGTTCCCAAGATCGGCACCCAGATCCCGATTACAAATGCAACTTCAAAGACCTTGGGTTAGTAAATGCACTTGTATTTCTCTATAAATTTGCTTTCTAGTAGTCATTACTTTGATGATATCTTTTTCTTTATTATGTGAGGTCCTAAAATATCCCCCCCCATGCTAACTTTTCAACGACAAAAGCTAGGGTTTTTAGAAAAAATAGGTCGATTTCAATTTTTTGTGAACTAACTTCTGCCGTTAAATAGCATTTCCGGTGTCACCGGAAGTGATGTCAACTTTCTTATTTTAAATAGAAGACCCTGCATATTTTTACGATTTTAGAAAGGTAATTGATAGGCGAATCCAACGATACCACATATGTTATACTTTAACTTAGGAAATATGACGATATGCAGCAATAAAAATTTTGATAATCTGTTTTTGTTGCTACGCAAAGCTGGCTAGGAAAGAACGCCAAATTGTTTCTTGTGACGCCAGACTGATCTAAAGAGCTCGTTGCTAAGCAAAGCAATCATAACGACTGCTGCTGCTTTTATTTCCAAAAGCATAAATTATTTTTATTACTTGTCGTTATTGTATCATGTATTTGTCATACTTTCGTTCTTTGTTCTCGTAATTATTTTCTCTCATTTTAACTTGTTTTGTTAATTGTTGTTTCTTCTTTACTTATTACTGCATATCGTCATATTTCTTAAGTGTAGCATATGTGGTACCGTTGGATTCGCCTTTGGATTACTTTTCTCAAAACATCAAAATATACAGGTGCTCTATATAAAATAAGAGAGTTGACGTTACTTCCGGTGATACCGGAAATGCAATTGAACTGCCGATACCGCCAAGTCAGTTTACAAGAAATAGAAGTCGACTTATTTTTTCTAAAAACGCTAGCTTCTGTCGTTCAAAAGTTAGTATGAAGGGGGTATACTTTAGGATCTCACTGTATATTAATAAATTACTATAATTTAAAACATAAAATCTCATATTTCACAAAAGTTACTTAGTGAATTGAATAGTGATTTGTATTTATATAGTTTGATTTATAATAATTTTAATCGTAACAAGTATGCGAAAAACATTTTACGTTTGCATGAGTTAAGATGATTGATCTAAAAAGTCAACCCATATGCCTATTCTACTTTAACTTTTAGCAATAATTTTTAAATTTTAGTAATCGTAATTTACTAAAAGATGGTTGATGTACATAACTTTACTTAAAAAATCACATATCATGAACCTGTTTTGTCTGAACTATTTACCTATCTCGCTTTTTTTAGTCTTGAACAAAGTACAATTCACTGTAATTGCATGACAATGCAAATAGTACATGCGAATAACAATAACAAAAGGTAGACATTAATTTGAAGATTTGGTGGGTTTGAGAACTACTAATTTCTTATACAATTGCTAAATAAATCACGTAAGCAATGACTAGTATAAAATAATTCCATTACGTTTCCAACTCGGAAACTATTTTTAGAAACCTTTGTAAAAGAAATTAAACTAATTACTGGTGCGACAGCTTTACTTACTTTCTGTTCCCTTTCCAGGTAAGCTTCGATGACGACATGGTTCATAAAAATATCAATTTACCAGTGGCGTAACATGGATCTCCATCGAACAAGACCAAGAAGTAAATAGTTAATCAAAAATTAATATAAACCGTATTCTAACATTTAGAATGGTGCTATTTATATTAACCTAAATTCGAATGAAATCGACTGAATTGGAATAAACTGATCTTCAAAGTAATTGGTGTTATATTTTGTCTGATGTATACGTTCTGCTTATGCAGAAAAGATACTATATGTCTATGTCTATAAGAAGTAATGAATAAAAGATATTATATTGTATTTTATGTTAACTGGAATATATAAAAATTAGATATAATGAGAAATTTACTATGATAATTCAACTAAATCTATGCCGAGCGTTAGAGTAGAAAATATTTGAAATATGTATGTATGAAAAATATTTTATATTTATGTTTATTTTGATATGTTTCATTATACATATTTAGAATTGTATTTTTTATTTTTGCAAGTTTGTAAGTATAGAATAAAATGTTTCTCAATATTTTAGCATTATTTCTGTCCATTTTCTAGTTTTAAGGAATGAACTAAAAGTCAGTGCCTTTTCAAATTTGGTGTTGAAATAAGGTGTTAAAGATTCTAAATGTATGTACATCAGCACTTCAGACGCTTATGATGATAAGTTGCACATATAGCACAATACTTGGTTCGTATCAAATTGATTAATAAGTTATTTATATTTATTTTATAATTGGAAACTGAGACAAATAAATAGCCAATGAAGCAATACAAATACATAACAGTAATTTATGCAAAAAAAGAAGTTAAAACATATCTTTTTTAATATTAATTAGGGAATAGTAAATAGTACATAAACAAATGAGAATCATAATTTTATATCTTCTATTTAAAAATTTAGCATCAGTCTTATTTGTAATTCTGATTTATACAACATGGGTCAAAAAGTACGCACCATATGAGATTTTTTTTTTTGTATAGAGTTTTATAAAATTGTAGTAATGCAGAAAGTTTAAAACCAACTTGACACCTATTAAATGCAATTTATCTTCCACCATATACAGGATGAGCATTTAAAATTGAAAGAGGCTCAAGAGTAAAGTACCCTTATTTTTAAAAATAAAGGAAAGCATTATTAAGAAAAGTTGTTTAGAATTAACAGTTGTACTCAAATATGAAATCACCGCCTCCTATCTCAAAAATATAAAATTTGCCTTTTTTCTGGATCACCTTTTATGCACTTCACATTTACAGCATCTAATTTGCTTAAAGTATTCGTAATTGATACAGCTAATAAAAAACGGGAATTAGGTGTTTTGAGTTGTTATCAAGAATTATTGAAAGTTATGTGAAAAGTTCATGTATTTTTGATGTATTTTGTTCATTTGCTCGGTGAATCAGGACATGAATGAAAACTATTCTAGAATTACACTTTAAGATATGAAATATTTTAAATTATAGCCTTTCTTCGTTAAATGTTTCAATTATTTGATAGTATTCAAACTTATGAAGGAATAAGTGGTAATTTTGTGGAGAAAATGGTTTACTTTTCAACATTGACAAGAAAAAATAATAACTTACAACAACATTGAACTATAACTCAGGAACACATTAAATTACGTTACTTTGAAATATTACTTATTTTAAAGAGTAATTTCTAGAATAGTTCTCAGTCATGTCCTAACTCACCGAGCAGATGAACAACATGCACCAAAAATACGTGAATTTTTCACGTAACTTTCAATAATTCTTGACAACTCAAAACACCTTAGGAGTGCCACTAATTCCCGTTTTTATTAGCTATATCAATTACGATTACTTTAAGCAGATTAGATGCTGTAAATGTGAAGTGCATAAAGGGCGATTTTTTTATTTTTGAGATACGAGGCGGTGATTTCATATTTTAGTATAATTGATAATTCTAAACAACTTTTCTTAATAATATTTTCCTCCATTTTGAAAAATAAGGGTACTTTACTCCTGAGCCTCTTTCAATTTTAAATGCCCATCCTATATACGCTAGAAGATAAACTGCGATTAATGGGTGTCAAGTTAGTTTTAAAAGGTGCTCAAACTTTCTGAATTATACTATAATTTTATAAAAGTCCATAATAAAAAAAATCCTTTACGGTGCGTACTTTTTGACACACAAAATACAAAGGCAACAAACCGTTACCACCGTAACTAGAAGGCCTCACAGCTCTTCGATGACGTCACGCTGTTTAGGCGATGTATCGCCATGCACGATATTAGCCTAAGCGGTAAAAGAATCTTTTTTTTTGCTTTTCTTTAAGTTTTGAAGGACTTCCGATTTAAAAAGAATGCCAGCCGTCAACTGAGCCCTTCTTTGCATCCCATTCGATTTTATTTTGGAAAAAAACGAACTTTCAAAGCAAAGACCAAACATGTAACCGAGCACCGTTTTCGTGAAAGATGTATTTGTGGTGGATATTTAATCGACTAATTATTATTATTTGGAATTGTACATGTATTTGGACGAAACTAAGGTTGAAATGATACATTAATTGCAATTTTCCTATTATGTGGTGTTTTACCTAATCTATCATTACTTTTCCCACAATAATTTTTAAGTAGGATATTTGTAGAGTAAGTTATTATAATTGTTGTAATATGTTCACTACTGTGAATATGACATTTACATATATCAGTATCCGAAATCGCTACGTTCGGTGATATTGTAATAATAATAATAATGCCTTTATTGCGCGTATACAAAGTTATATAATTACACATAAATATAAAATAGATACAGAATATACGCTCAATCTGAGGGCGAGCCTTAGTTACATAACGAGGTATGTGAACTGCTTCACCTGACCCTGGTGTTGATAATGATAGCTTGGCTATCGAAACGTGCGTCCAGTACGAATTAAGTGTTGTGGTAAGGGTTTTTAGTGAACTTTTTCAATGAGAATCGAATTTTATGAATTCTCGAAAACAATCCAACAACCGGCACCAGGTCTATCTCAGCTCAAATTGTAATGGCTCACAGTAAAGTATAGAAGGCTATACGATAAGAATTATCAAAGGGTACAAACGTTTCAGGCCCAAAATCATCCCATGAGAATTGAATTTTGTCAGTGGCACTTACATCAACGCCACACAAATGAAAATTTAGCATATTTTGTTTTGGTTGCCGAGAATTATTTAACAAACTCTGTAATTTCCTTAGAATTCCCGACGATTGAGAAAACCTCCCCGGTAAGAAATCGAACCTGACATCGCCCGTTTGCCGGGTGGGCGTGCTAACCACTACACCACGGGGACCTTATGTCAAGAACGTTCACTCTTTAGTACTCACTTGCTACTTTATCTGCAAATATATCATAATATTTCGACAGACAATTTTTAATTTTACATGACAAGTACACTAATTTAATTGATATATTTTGGCAGGAACGTTCACTGTTTAATATTAAAGAATAAATGTTCCTGATAAGAGGTCCCCGTGGTGTAGTGGTTAGCACGTCCACTCGGTAAGCGGGACATGTCGGGTTCGATTCTTTACAGGGGAGATTTTTTCAATCGTTTAATTACGTCGGGAATTCCAATGAAATTATAGAATTTCATAATTCATGGACGGAAGCTAAAATATATTAAAATTATTTAACAAGTTGAAAATCGTATTATATGAGAATTTTATATTACTAGAAATACATAACTAAGTACATTCTAAAAATAGACCATCTTACTGTATAATTATATATTGCTCCTAAAAGTTTCGATTTTATCCACCATATAAGAGATAATTGCAAGTTATTGCGCCTACTATTTAGGCAACTTTAATCACAGCATGAACAATGCTTTTAAAATTAGCATTATTTGTATATTATTTGTAATCATTTTTTTTGCTGTTTTGATTGTTTTCAAAAAAGATTGCAAAAACGTCGAATAGATTCTTTTATGTTTCAATTGAATATATGTTTATCGAATAGTTTTCAACATAAAATTTCATTGAGGTAAACAGATGCAACTATTAGTTTTTTTTAGCTCTAAACAGAATATACATATTTATTTGATATTTAATTTCCAAAAGAATTTCTTTACTGATAATTAAGATTTTTAAAATGATTTTCAGTAATATTGCCTAACAGTGAAACAGTTCACTAAAACCCTTACCACAAAACTCAACTCGTACTGGACGCACGTTTCGATAGCCTATCTATCATCATCAGCAGTAAAACTGAATTAACAAGCTAAGCGAAAAACTGTATGAAACAACACTTTTTCCAAATTAACAATACTTTTTATCAACAAACGGAAGGAACGGCAATGAATAACAGCTTATCTCAGTTTATGGCTAATCTCTTTATGGGTAAATTCGAAACCGATCTTAAGAATACTTTGGCTTATTTCCCTCGGTTTTAGATCAGATACGTCGATGACATTTTTTGCAGCTTCGACACCAGCAAATGTTCAATAACGGATTTCATAGAACAACTTATCTCAAAATTTCCCTCCATCAAATTTACCCACGAAGAAGAAAATGACAACGGGATTCCATTCCTCGATATGTTAGTAATAAGAAATAAAAATAAGTTAGAAATAGACGTATATAGAAAACCTACTAGTAATAATAAATTTATCTTACAGGATTCTAATCACTCATATGAACACAAACTTTCGGCTATTAACTTTTTGGTACATCGGTCACTCAATTTTCCTTTAACTAAAGATAGATATCAAAATGACCTAAAAGAAATCATCAATATTGCTAACTTTAACGTATTCTCTGAAGATGTCGTCTATAATACTATTAGGAAACAAGAATAGATTAAGAATTAGAAATATAAGCACACTAGAACGCATTGACGGCCCTAACAACAAGAAATATATTAAATTATTCTTTTATCCACGAAAGATCTTCAAAAAATCTTTTCTAAAGTTGACCGCAAAATTGTTTTTTCTTCAAACAATAACCTCAAAAGCCTTTTAGGAAATTCCAAACACCTAGTAGATAACATGGATAAATCAGGAATTTACAAAATTTCATGTAAAGACTGTGATCAAGTGTAATTAGGCAGACAAAAAAATCAATCAGAATTAGGTACAAAGAATATTTGACTCATCTCAGACGTCCAGTACGAGTTAAGTTTTGTGGTAAGGGTTTTAGTGAACTGTTTCAGTGTTCCAGTGCAACAGATTTAGAGTACCTCTTTATTGCCTAACAGACTATATTATACTAAAAACAGTTCACTAAAACCCTTACCACAACACTTAATTCGTACTGGACGCACGTTTCGATAGCCAAGCTATCATCATCAGCAGCAAGACTGAACTAACAAGCTAAGTGAAAAACTAACCTTATAAGGAAAATAAATTTATGCAATATGTAAATTTAAAATCGTAAAATTTAATGAGCCGCTTCATTGCACAGGACTATAAATAGCCTAAAGGTAAATGAGCCGAATGACATGAGTAAATAAATCCTAGATTACAATGAAGCGGTTCATTGCACATGGTTAAATTACAACTATAAAAGATTAAACATGATGTAACAAAGGATAAAGGCTGGAATTTAGTGGTCCTAAATCTGAATTCATTAAGTGAGTTTGTTTTGTAAATTTCCATGCCTTCATAACAATTTATTGAGAAGTACTCCTTACATTTTTAATAAACTTTATATTATCAACATTATGGTTATTTTCAAGCATATGTAGGGCAACGCTAGATTTTACAAACCTTCTGAATTTGAGATGAGCCAAATGTTCTTTGTACCTAATTTTGATTGATCTTTTTGTCTGCCCAATATACACTTGATCACAATCTTTACATGAAATTTTGTAAATTCCTGATTTATCCATGTTATCCACTGGGTCTTTGGAATTTCCTAAAAGGTTTTTAAGGTTATTGCTCGAAGAGAAAACAATCTTGCGGTCAATCTTAGAAAAGATTTTTTGAAGACCCTTGGTGTAACATGGATAAAAGGGTAATTTAACATATTTCTTTTATTACGGCCGTCAATGCGTTCTAATGTGCTTACATTCTAATTTTAATCTATTCTTATGTTTCCTAATAGTATTATAGACGACATCTTCAGAGAATCCGTTAAAGTTAGAAATATTGATGATTTCTTTTAGTTCATTTTGATATCTATCTTTCGTTAAAGGAAAATTGAGTAACCGGTGCACCAAAAAGTTAATAGCCGAAAGTTGTGTTCATACGAGTGATTAGAATCCTGTAAGATGAATCTATTATTACTAGTAGGTTTCCTATATACGTCTATTTCTAACTTATTTTTATTTCTTATTACTAACATGTCGAGGAAAGGAATCCTGTTGTCTTTTTCTTCTTCGTGGGTAAATTTGATAGAGGGAAATTTTGAGTTAAGTTGTTCTATGAAATCCGTTATTGAACATTTACTGATGTCAAAGATGCAAAAAATGTCATCGACGTATCTGATCCAAAGCCGAGGGAAATAAGCGAAAGTTTTCTTCAGGTCAGTTTCAAATTTACCCATAAAGAGGTTAGCCATAAACGGAGATGAGCTGTTACCCATTGCTGTTCCTTCCGTTTGTTGATAAAAAGTGTTGTTAATTTGGAAAAAGTTTTGTTTCATGTAAAGTTTTGTCAAAGAAATGAAGCTAGTAACTTCCTCTCTATCCATTTGGTTATCTAACAAAATATATTATATATTATACTAAACAAACTCTTCTCTTCTGGCATTTTTTAAAATTTGTGTATAATCATATGCGAAAATAAGTTGGTAATTCCTGCAATAAAGGTCATATTCGCCAATTTTTTAGCGTAATGTGTGCAAATATGTATCTTATTGCCGGAACTACCAACTGAAATCATCCATGAAATATAAAAAGGCGAGTTACTACTACTATTAAATTTGAGTGTTTCTGAATTGCTTTAACCTTTAATCGAACAGTTGTTCAAACAACTTTATGATGCAGTTTCTATTTTACTCGATTTATAAAATACACATTTGTGTTACTCGAATTGTTCGAGCAATTAAAAAACATACCTTAGCATATGCAGTAAATTAAAATTATTTTCTTACTGGTAATTCCAATTATGGTTATAAAATTACAGTGAATTATTTCTATCTTTACTATGTATTTATCGTTGGTGTTACGTGTTCCTATTTATTGCTATTGCATTAATTTAAATAATTAACTCATTAACTAGTTTACCTTAAAATGCAATGGCACCTATTTATTTAAGATCAACATAAAAATATTAAGTTAAAGGTAACAATTTATTTTAAGTATTTCATTGCATACAGTATAAAGATATTTAAATTACTATTATATTTATTTATTACTTTGCATTTCATATATAAGTTAATACGACGCAATATAATTCAAATATTATTGAATTAATTTCGTTTTAACACCCTGTACAATAACAAAAAACGAAATTATCAGTATCACTGGTCTGAATTGCTCGCTACTGCTTATTTGTATGGGGTTAGCTAAGAAGTATGGATGCATTGACGTTTACCTAAAAAACATAGAAATTTAAAATTAAAATAAAGAAGTACGGTAACATAAATCTCAATTTAATAATTAATCCGTTGCTATCTACTTTTAAAAATGCAGTTTATGTGATAATAAAATGAAGAACCATTCGGTATGTGGTAAACGTAAGTCTCTACTCTTTTCTTGGTAGTGGGGGCTGTCATTCCTAACCTGAGGTTGTTTATTGCTGTTAGTTTGTGCATTGTTGGTTCGGGATGACTTTTTCCCGGTACGTTTAACAGTTATGTGAAAAATTAAATGAAAGTGCAATATTTGCGGAATGCATTTCACAAAGATCATAAATGGATTTCATTATTAGGTAAGCATTTTTGCGATGCAATTTTTCAGTCATGAATTGAACCTTTGTAATATAATTTCAATTGCGACAAAATTGTTCTACTGACAATTTTATTGGATTGCGAATTAATAATGAATATATTTCTTTCAGTAAAACAATAATGTTCTTAACACCTTGAAAGACTGCGTTATCTGCATTGAAAGTTTTGTTGAATGTGTGTTACAAGGTTTTGAATGCTAATGTCAGGGACGACCAGGTAACTTTTTCAAAAAATATTAATATACACAGGTACTTGATTACATGACCAAAATAATAGGCATTCACCTTTTTTTGAAACGATACCTTAAAATTACGTTTCCCAATTTGCCAATATCATCAAATTGTGCGAATATGTAGTTCTAATTAAATTTGTATTAATATAAACAATGCTCCTATCTTTTGCAATTAAATTACAATCTTTAAAAATATGGTTACAAAGAATCATTCCATGTGTTCTTTCTAATAAACACCGATAAATACCATTTAAATGTAGAGATATTAAATGATTGCATAACTTTTAGAGACAATAATTTCGTTTAAATCTCAAACGATTTGTTTTCAACTGAATATGTTAAATTCTTCACGGACTTCCATATGGCCTTACAATCTTAAATTAAAAATATTTCGGAATTTAACAACGTGAACACTTGGAATTGTTTGAAAAGGAATTTTCATTTAGCTATGTATTGTTTCAAACTAAATAATTCACAATATCGCGAACTCATCATAAACACAATGCTAACTAAATATCACATATATATCTAACTATTAACAATTTTGTATCACATTTGACGTAAGTAATTAGTAACCTGGGCAAATATGCGGTAACAGCCAGAGGTGTGGCGAGCGCATAAAAGTTTACACATAAAATAGAAGGTAAGAAATAAATTATAAAACGTGCTGAAACACTTACCATTTTAAAAGTCTTCCGTGAAATCACAAACTGGGTAACATCTGTTAAATATTTGAATCATTAGATATGTTTCCACAGCTGTTTCAGTCAAGTGAGTACGACGTGCGGAATAAATGTTTTTTAATGCCGAAAACGACCGTTCGACATCTAGCGATGTTATATTTGCATATTTAAAATAATCTTTGAAACAACTTAATGCATCTTCACACGCACCTTCACAAATTTGTCTTAATATAAGAAAAATCGGAGTCTTTCTCTAAAACACTTTCAAATTTTCGTATTACACACCAATTTGTTTCGCCTTCTACAGGGCATAACTGTGCGTGAACATCATTCACAATTTGAACAGAATCCACTAGCGACATCAAAACATTTTGCAACTTTTCTATTCCGTTCGCTAGTCCGAAGTAATTGTTGTGAATAGTTTGTAAAATCTCTTTTAACCTATCTTGAAATATTTCCTGGCTTTTCTTGATTGCTGCAGCTTCTGTCGGATTGAATTTTAAAACTACTTTCTTTACTTGATCAAAATATTTGTTGTAGTAAAACGCAGCCTGCAACCATGTTCCCCAACGTGTAACAATCGGCTGTGGTGGTTCAGGTAAATCAGGACACAGTTTGTGAAATAGTCGGGTACGTTTCAGGGACTTTAGAAACACTGCCTTTGTACTAGCAATCAATTCAGGAATCGTTTGTGCCGCAAGATTTAGAGTTTGGGTTTTACACGTTACATGTAAGAAGTTACCACTGTGTTCTTTAAGACATCGGCCCAAAGAACGCATGTTTGCGGCATCATCACTCATAAACATTAAAAGTTGCTTAGTTGAAACTTCAAATTTGTTGAATGAGTTCAATACCACCTTTAAAATTTCATCGGCAGTACAATTTATAACTTTTGGAAGCAAGTAAGAAGGAGGATGACGGTCGATGTGGTTTCATTGTACATACCATTACATTAACCACAGAATGTTTTTGACGATCTGTTGTTTCGTCCACACACAACCACAGTTTTTTATCTTAAAATTCCGTTTTCATTCTTTTTTCTATATGTTCACGAGCAAATGGCACTACATTTCGTATCGATGTCCGACTAGGTAATTTACAGTCCGCATATTTATTCCAGAAGGAGACAAATGCTTCTTTGTCTAATAAACGAAACGATAGATTACATAAAATAGGAGTAACACATAAATCAAATGTAAATTTTTCTTGGTCTCGTATGCTACTTTTTGCAGAAGAATGCTGTTTGCTTTTGATGTGACGTTGACAATGGCTTCTGGACCAACACATTAAAGGGATTTTACAAACTAGACATTGAATTTTAGCGCCATCAAAAATTAAGTCCGGCATGTCCACTATGAAGTTTTTAACTGTGTCTGCCATTGGTCGTTTTGGCGACGTAACTAACTGCGACATTTTTAATGCAAACATAAGCGTACAATTACGAAATAAGTTACGACAGCCTACATATACACAGAACTACTCGCATACAGCATCGATTTAGCACTGACGCTGTGAACGGGTGAAATAAATAATCGCCGACTCCGCACCACATATCTCCTACACTGACTGTTACCGCTGTTTGCCCTAGTAATTAGGCAAAAATCATGTTGTTAAACCTGTGCTCCAACAAAACACTGTATTTGGTAGATACCCTCCATTAATTTTGAAATTTCCAAGAATAAATTTGAAGTGATGGCAAATAATGAAGTTTGCATGTTGGGACAATAAATTTGGATTTATCTGTATACTATCCAGGAAATATATGATAAGTAGACAAGTAGAGATTATGTATATTACAAATATCCGAAACACTTGTAAATCAATTTAAGCAAACAGACATTGAGTGTAGTTGATGTAATCTCATCTGAATTGATTACAGGTTATCGATATTATCATCTTAATTGGATAAATGCTTCACCAAAATTAGGTAGGCACCCTACGTACCTAAATATACACTGTTTTAAATAGATTTATGTACATTTAAGGCAATTCAGGTTTTTTTTTGTTGGTGGATTCGGCAAGTATATACGAGGGGGTACCTCAAAGAAAGAAGAATTATTTATTTATTTATTATTTATTTAAGATAACATCTTCATGACATCAATCCCCTTCAAGATATTGTCCATTAGATATGCATTTGCCCCAGAATTGTTCCACTGTTCGAAACATTTTTTATACTCTTTTGAACCGATGCTGTTAAGCGACTCCAGCGATTTTTCTTAACCTCTTCAAGGCCTAGAAAACGTTTCTCTTTAGTTTTCTTTTCATTCTTGGAAATAAGAAGTCGAGGGTGAGTAAGAAACCGTTGTTATGCCGTTTTTCGTCAAAAAGTCGTTGATTTTCAACGCTGTGTCGGCAGGCGCGTTGTCATCATAATGCTTCCATCTGTCCATCGGTTTTGGAGGCGAGGGTTTAGCTACTAACTGGCACCAATGACACTCCTGCACAATCTTTCTACTTGTACGTCCATATTTGGCCACCAAACTTTCGATTATCAAAGTTTGATGTGCTATTTCTAAAATTCGCTATATCATTTCCTCAGACATAACCATCCTAGTACCTCTCATAACCAGTTTCCCAATTACGCACAATTCGTCTTTAAATCGTTTATATCCTTGTAATTCAGGTCCAAATTCTATTGGGTTATTCCATGTCAAGTGATCAAGTCCCCACCATCTCAACCATCTCAGATTTTTTTCAAATTTTGTGAGTAGGTTCCACAACCGACTAAAGGCAATTCCCCAAATTCTTAGCTCCTGATATGCAATACATGACCCGCAAGAGCCTCTTAAGTGATGACACTTTTTGTCATTTTTGTCAAGCTGTTACATATTCTGTAAGTACTCTTACAAACAACTGACTACACAACAATAAAAACAAGCAAAAAACTACTTAGTTTTTTGCTGTTGTTTGGCTTGGGAACCAACAAAAGCAGCCCACCTGAGGCTTGGGAACCTCGACTAAGCTGCCCATCAAATACGGCTTGGGATCCTTTGCTAAGCTGCCCACTTAAGGCTTGGGAACCTTGGCTAAGCTACCCAACCTGAGGCTTAGGAACCTCGGTGAAAGTATCCTACCCGTGGCTAGACTTGCGATGGGGCACCATTTCTAAATTGGTAGTGATAAAAAGTCACCATGGACCAACGCAAGCTATAAAAGTATTAAAAAGAACCACGACCAGATAAAGAATGCATCTGCTGAGATTGCAACATTGTCGAAACTGCATTTTCCCCCAACCTTGAGTGCATGTCGTAAGAAGGGATTTTAATATTGCTCCTTAAACTGTTCAGCACTCATACTCTACTCAATTTTAAACAGCTTCACTAATTTTCAGTAGAATATCTTATTGGTTTACTGGATTGTATGTTGACAAAGACGGAGAAAAAGTTTTAAGTAATGCGCGCAGTCCTTTCAAGCAGTTACTTTGTCTCCTTTTTTTAGTCTTATAAGAAAAGACCCCAACGCAGAAACCAAGTGTGTTGTAGAGAAAAACAAGCTCTTTTAAATGGTTGTTGAATCAAGAAGCTCTTAGGTTTTCCAGTTGAGATATAGACGCTCAAACGCATCAACATTTTTTGGGGTCATGTTCATCTTCAAATATCTCAAAAACTATTTGTCAAAGAAGCTTAAAATTTGAAACAGTTAAAAACAACTACTTTTTCACTAGTTACACAGAAGATGAGCTTTCTGTATTAATTTCCCTGGAATACAGACTTCCCAGAAATTAAGATTTTTTTTGTCGCGACGAATTTTCAGCCAAGTTTGAGGACCAAAAGCATGGGGACTAGTTCACTGTTTTTGTTAAGTTTGTGAAGTTTGGGACACTGATAACTACTAAGCAAGCCCAGCAATTTCCAGGCAAATATCTCTCTTAGTTACAGAATAACAGCTTGACCAAAATGGCAAAAAGTGTCCGTGAGCATCTGCGACATTTTACCAATCATCACTTAAGAGGATCTTGCAGGTCATGTATTGCATATCAGGTGCTAAGAATTTGAGGAGTTACCTTTAGTCGGTTGTGGAACCTACTCACAAAATTTGAAAAAAGACAGATGGTCGAGCGTGGGGACTTGATCACATGACATGGAATAACCCTATTCAATGTCTAAGAACTCGCCTTAATCGTACTAATGTTGTGTCTTTGTTTGATGCTTCCTCTATTTCTCTAGTCATTTCAGCTGTTGGTGTTGATACTCGTACTATCCATCTTATATAATTATCTCTGTCATCTTCCCGCATTCCTTCTTCTAACAATCTTGACAAAGTTGCAATATTATTTTTTCCAGACTGGTATGTTACTTTATATTTAAATGGTTATAATCTCAAGATCCACCTCATACTTCTAGCCGCGAGCTTTCTTTTTTCGCGAAATATAAATGGCAATTCATTTCCTACCAGGTACATTTTATATCTTTCAATTCCCAACTATTCCTAATACTTCCTTTTCCGTTTGATAATACTTCCTTTCTGTTTGCATATGAGTTAACTCTATGTTTTCCATCGCACCAAAACAGCTCCTAATCCCACTGGGCTAGCATCAGTAATTACTTGAGTTCTTACCTCTCGCAACTTGTTAAAACTTCCTTTGATGCTGAAACGACTTACCTTGTTCTGTTCACCATACAATCTTCGTTTGTTTCCTGGTTAATCTCCCTAATAGCTCATTTAATTTTGCCAAATTTATATAATTTGAACAAAAGTTCATCAACCCAAAAAAACGAGTTTCTTCCATATTCCTTGATTGTCTAAACCCTTGTATGACTTGAAGGTTTGATTTAGCTGGTTTTATCCCCTACTCGGTAATCTTATGCCCTAGAAATTTTATCTTCTGTGCAAACTGGCATTTAGTTTAATGTAAAACCAGCATTTTCAATTTTCATTAAAACTTTCTACAATCTTATGTTATGTTCTTCGAAATTCTAAATGTTGCAAATTTTTGTATAGCAAGCATACATTAAAAAAAATTCAGAGACGAACATTTGTTGTCAGTAGCATACGAAATGTTTTATATCGCAAAGTATGTAGTGGATATGTATAAACACACATTGTTATCGCGCAACACCACAGTATATACAGTAGTATACACCGTTTGCTAATACTTGCTTAATTTTATGCATGTTTTTTTATCTTAGAAAAGAATCTTTCTTTTTTGCAATCCT
The DNA here is from genome assembly GCA_029619315.2 of Dynastes maya. Taxonomy (NCBI): domain Eukaryota; kingdom Metazoa; phylum Arthropoda; class Insecta; order Coleoptera; family Scarabaeidae; genus Dynastes; species Dynastes maya. The sequence continues at coordinate 39,021,892 of JAROYE020000006.1, read as the reverse complement.
ATGGTTTATATAACTTACAAGGGAACACAGGCAAGTGTATCTCATCGATCTAAATGAAACTGTGGGTTTATAGACCGATGCAGGGTAAAAACAACGGTAATTCTCTTAGCTGCCCAATCTCATGCTGGCGGGGTGTACAGCCGTTACCAACGTAACTAGAATATTTCACAGCTCTTCGATGACGTCACGCTGTTTAGGCAATATATCGCCATGCACGATATTAGCCTAAGCGGTTAAAGAATCGTTTTTTTTTTGCTTTTTTTATGTTTTGTAGGGCTTCCGGTTTAAAGAGGATGACAGTCGTCAACTGAGCTCTTCTCCGCATCCCATTCGACTTTATTTTGGAAAAAACGAACTTTCAAAGCAAAAACCAAACACGTAACCGAACTCCGTGTCCGTGTCCAACATTGGTAATTTTAGATTTTACTTGATTAACAAATATCTCGGCTGTGGACCATAATTCATCAATATCGGTTTGAGTGGATCGTGTAATAAACTTTGTTATTTTACGAGAAACAATTCCATGTACTTGTTTGAAATACCATACCCACCAATGATTTGCCTCAAATGAGGAATAGTCAAGTTCTTCTCTTGCTAGCAGCGCCCATCTGCGAATATGTAAATTTTACAAGAACATACTCTGTAATGTACCTAGATTTATCCTTGTTACTACTACCCTAGTCAACACTTGTAAAAAAGTTGGCCGTCAAAGATGCAAATGCTAGTACATATTAGTATTGTTGGACAAAAATATTGTAATAGATATGTTTATATACAAATTTTAGCAACATTTCTCTTATATATAAAATGTACAATTGAATCTATGTTTCATTTAACATTACATTTCTGAACCGATGTTGTACAGATTCCAAAGAACATCGCTTCGCCTTTTCACTTCTCCAAAACTCAGCAGCTGGCGTTTTGTACTCGAAATCAATCATAAAGCCTCCTTCCTGAGGAACACAGTCTCCATGTTCGTAATTCATATTCACTACTTGGTTCAACGAATTACGATTCATGCAGACCAGCCAAGTCTTCAAATTCTAATGCTATACATATCAGTTTCAAATGCAAACGAAGGCAGCTCTTGGACTTTTACAATGATATTCCTTAAAGCATCGTGTAACTCTTGTTCTTCACGTGTAGTAGGTGTATCGGCGATGATTGCAGTAAGGAATGTTGTATGTAACAAATTCAGAACAATGGCAGTATTGATTCTCATGATTTCAACAACTACTCTTAAGCAACAATAGCTGCTTTCTATTTGATCCAAAGTACTGTACTGAACCGTTCGTACGGTACAAATTTCAAATATGTGTGTTCCATTTGAAAAGAACGGATAGTTCCTACCCGTACTTTTTTGGAAATCCCCTTTCCCTTCGTGTGTTTATAATTCGAAATTTGATTTACATTACATACTGGACTTATTTCGGCGAATTTCTTTTTGTTTATATTTCTCAATATATACAGTTAGGTTAGAATGATTATATTTATGTCCAGTGCAAAAAATGCATGTTCCATTTAGCTCACAGTCAGTATCGTTCAGTACAGTACTTTGAGGAACGGTGCGTTACAGTTAATAAAGCAAATCGAAAGCAGCTAATATAGTGAAATGTAATCGTCGTCAATAAACTCTAAACTGCAAGCTTTAACTTCTCATCCCCTATACATATGGATTTGGAAAGTTCACTATTTGGACAAGGATTTATGATATATAAACCATTATCAACAAAATACATAAAGTGATTACGTCGAAATACTTAACCTGGATGAAATTCAAATAAGATAGGAATCATGCGATCTACACACAAAGATCTATGCGGATAAGGTTTTATTACGAAACCTTTTAATACCACGGATATCGAACATGGTGAAGAACAATGGAATTACAGGTTTAGCGCTCCAAACACCTGTTTATCTCTATTGAATTTGCTTAAGCATTTTAATATCTGACTGAATATGTTTAAAAATATGTAACGGAAAAGTTTTTACCACAACTTGGATTACATGATGGTAAACTTAATGTATACATAAATGTTCTAGAAGATATCAAAGATATTTGCACATCACTAATAAATTTTTTTACACAAATAAGAATATTTCGTGGCATATGTAATATATACAGTGAGGAGCAAAAGTGAACACACGTGATATTTTCGCAAAAATAAATTTAGGCTACATTTTTTCGTGTAATCGATTTTGCACCACAATTCGTTTTCACATATTTTTATGTATTTAATATTTTGTCCAGAAGTCACACTTGAAGGCTTACTCGAAATTATATTGTCGCAGTATTCTGGAATAATAGTTACCACTGTTGCTGCACTCTTTGCCACAAATCATCTATTGCCGTTGGTGGAGCACTGTACTTATTCGCTAGTTTCATTTTTAAATATGCCCAGACATTCTCCATAGGATTAAGGTCTGGGCTTTGAGGAGGTCACGTCATCGTTTGAAATTGCTGACTGACATTTTTGATGCTTTTGCAGAATGCCCAGAGCGTTATTGTTGAATTTTATATTTTCTTTAAATGTTTTGAGTTACATCGCACTTTCAATTCGATACAAGAGACCTACACCCTACGCAGTAATGCAACTGAACCACCGCCAAATGTAATTGTCTGTTTAACATGACACGGCAAAAGCGGTTCACCTCTCCTTTTCTAACACCAAGAACGTCCAGCCGATAAAATTTGATTTGTTTTACACTCGTCTGAAAAAATTACGATCTTCCAATGTTCTGCATTCTAATTTATATATTTTTTGGCAAAACTTAAACGAGCTTTAATATTTTCCTTCGAGAGAGTATCTCCTTCTTCTCCATTGATACACGCAGAAAACTAATTATGTGTATCATTAAAAATACTTTCTAGAATAGAACTGGTTCGGTTTTAAAGTGTGCAGTTAATACATAATACAGGATTTATTCATTATGTCTTAAAAAATTAGTAATGTTAAGTCTGTTGCCTAGTGAAAGTCTAAATCCCTGCATTAAGTAAAAGCAATCGCTTACCAATTGGATATTAATAGTAGTAGTAAAAATATAATAGTAAATGCCAAGCGATAGAAGGTCAATTAACCGATTGTGCTGTCTACGAACAGACAATGCCTTTTGAGCTAATATATTAAAACGATTGAATGCAAATATTTAAAGAGCAATGAACTGTGGCATGTAATGTCTACACTACTTCTTAATAACAGAAATTGTTAAATAACGTTGTATAGTAGAATATAATTATTTTATATAAGCACTGTTTGAGTCTTTTTATCCGAATCTTCTTTAAATTGGTCAGTAAAGTAATTGTCGTTCACCCACGTACGAGGCGGATACGTGTATTCTCCAAAGAATACACAATTATTATATAAAATATAAAAAAAAGAATATTTTGGTTAAAGCAAAATTACTGACCAATAATTAAAATCCTTCACGAGTTGTATTTAATGTATAATTAAAAAGAACGAAATCAATAAAGTTGAGAAATACAGATGAAGGTCGTAGTTTTCGATAAAATAGGATTATCCTTGCATTTTTACATTTAATGAAGTGACTAAGAGTCTTTATTAACTCAATTGTATTAACAAAAGAAAAATGAAAATTGTGATTTTTAAATGAACGCCAAAACCCATAATATTTACTTACATATTTATATTCATAAAAAACATAACCCCAACATATTTTTATATAAAGAAATCGACGTGACGTGACTTTGTGGGATATGGAAAATTAAACTCATAAAAATTACTCTAAATATAGTATTGTGCCATTATGCTAATCAACTTCGCTTAAAACGTCTGAAAAGATATTCATATCATTGCCATTTGGGGAAACAAATATGAAAAAAAAACAAAAGTTATAGTTACAGGCAATAAGATGTAATAAAAATGATTTATCTAAAAATAGAAGGGGATTTGTTTGTGATGATTTTAATGTGAGTATATTTATAGGTTTGTTCGTTTGTCAATTAGTGCAACACGGAGTAGCTCGAATTTCTAAATTGCATGTTTGTCTGTAAAAAAAAAAACTGGCAATCCGATGTTCGTTTGTATATGTTGGGCAGCTTCCGACAGTTTCGAACTGCACAAACTTACCCCTCCTCAGGAGGTGGAGTAAGTTTGTCCAGTTCAGTGCAGCTGTCATTCCACTATTTGCCTAACCAAACTTTACTTCATATTCATACAAAATGACATCCGTTGTAATCATTGAAAGTGAAATACAACAATTAATAAATAATTCTCAATCTTTTAGGTTATGTATACTATATAAATACTAATTTGTACTGTTCGTTTGTACCCATTTAGAGTAGTTCTGAGTAATCAAAACGATCACGTGATCATAATCTTATCACACTCTAGAATTAACGCGAGCAAGACAAACGAACAAACCTTATGTTTACATGTGTTAGTGGTGCACTGTGCTGTTAGATACTAGTGTTTTAGCGTTGCTAATTAATTATGTAGGATTAGGCACTTCGTTCATTAAGCGATTTCAAAGATCATTTCAATTATGCCAACATTACGTCACTAGATGTCGAATGGTCCTTTTCTGCATGTAACCACATTTTTACTTCGCTGCGAAAAACTTGGCTGATACATTTCTACAGTTGTTTGTTTAATGCTGCAGTTGTTTAACTGAGAAAATACAGCTGATAATATTGTTTAGGTGGGTAAATATTTTATAAATAGTGCACTGTCGCATTAAAGCGGCGTGTATACAGGTCTTGCAAAGCGAATGCGTACAGCAAAAAATAGTGAGTCGCCTGCTCCCACTCAGCGATTGGAGATCACAAGTCCACGCTTTTTTGCTGTACGTATTCGCTATACAAGACCTGTATATACAGTGCGGTCCTAAATTGTCCTCCCTCCATGCTAACTTTTGAACGACAGAAGCTAACGTTTTTAGAAAAAATAGGTCCATTTCTATTTTTTGTGAGCTAACTTTTGCTGTTATCGGCATTTCAATTGTATTTCCGGTTTCACCGGAGGTGACGTCAACTTTCTTATTTTAGATAGTAGAACACCTGTATATTTTTACGTTCTTGGAAAGGTAATCGAAAAACAAATCCAATGATACCACATATGTTATACTTTAACTTGAGAAATATGATGATATGCAGCAATAAAAGTTTTGATAATCTGTTTTTGTTGTTACGCAAAGTTGGCTTTAAGACCGCACTGTTTATGTATATACACCCCCATATGTACACAACAACGCATTGCTTGCCTATTGTCTAGTTTCATCGTGCCACAATGAACGTGTTTAGGAGGTCCGTTTAGGTGACAATGCGTTAGTCTATTTATAAATTATAACTTTTAAGCAGATGCTTATTATTAGTTTCTTATTTAGCGTTACTTAAATTATTTTATTAGAATTACTACGAAGCGGCGAAGGTGACGACTCTGGTGAGAAGGAAAAAACCGGCGTCTCTACATATTTATGGTGTCATACGAAGCTTAATTGTCATTTACTTATACTGTTTGATTCATACTATCTGTAATAATAATTTTGAGTATATATTTTTCATACACGTGTACGGTATTTATGGTATTGATTTCAAATCAATGTACAATAAAAACACTTTTTGAGAGCTAATAAGTTTTCAAAAATCTTTCTTGTATACAGGTACCTCACGAGGAACTACATTGATCACTGATTAGCATATGAAAGATTATATCCATTGGAAAATTCTGAAATGTTCACAGTACACTTCTGGTTATACCGGAAATAACTGTTAACTTTGTTATTTTAAATAGAATATCCTGTATATTATTACATTTTTGAATTCCTAGTTGAATTTTAGGTTTGTTTGATAAAACAACTTGCTATTTCTAACCATCTTTTATAGATGGAACTTTTATAACTGTGAAGATATTTAACTTGGAAAACTAAAATTTTGCAGAACTATTCACCGTATAGGGGTAGAATTATAGACCGAATGAATTTTCGAAAACATTATACAGCGTGTCCTAAAATTTCGGTTAAACTTTCAAATGGAAAAAGTGTTAAAATTTAATTTTTTAAAATACAACTACTTTTCTCTTTCTCATCAAATTGCTCTTACAAAAAAATCAGAAAAAAAATTTATATTTATTACGCATCTAAGATCGATACTTTTCAAGGTATTTAGGAAAATGCAACAATAGGTTTATGTTTTTGAATTTTTGCCTTAACCGATCCGAAGTTTTTAAAATTCTGTATTATTCATTTGACTATGTTTGGTGTCGGCTTCTGTTATTGTCGTTCGTATAATTTAAAGGTGCCAACAACTTGCAATCGTAGCCGATGAGTATAACATGTGGTGTTCCTCAGAGTTCCATTCTTGGTCCTCTGCTTTTCGTCATTTATACCAATGATATTCCGGCCAGCATTAATGGAGCTGCGGTATGCATGTACGCTGATGATACTTCCTTATTACTTCAGGATATCGACCAGAAAATCCTCCGCTAGAAATCCGAAGCTGCTATTGGGGATGCGAAAACATGGTTCGCGGCTAACAAATTAAAAGTGTACGTTGATAAGACACAAAATCTGTTCTTCGCTACCATACATACTGGCCAGCCTTCGGCGGTAAATTTCCTAGGAATTATCGTCGATAGTGGTCTTACATGGTACCCACATATTGAGCACCTGGCGAAGAAACTATCATCTGCACTATTCGCAATCAGGAGGCTTAATAGCCACACATGAAGTAGCTAAGGCGGCAAACTTCGCAAATTTCCACTCCATAATGTGCTACGGTTTACTCTTATGGGGGACGTCTTCGGAAGCACAGAGGATTTTTATACTGCAAAAAAAGGCCATCAGATTTCTGTGCAACTTAGAATATAGAGACAACTGTAAAACATACTTTAAAAGAGAAAGAATACTTACCCTTCCATCCGCATTCATCTTGGCAGCTGTCAGTCACGTCCATCAAAACAAAGAAACATTTCTTCAAAATGGAAATTTCCATAGTTATCCCACCAGAACAAGAAATGAACTAAGAGTGCCGTATCACAGATTGGCCAGTTCCCAGAAAGCAATTGATTATTTATTATATAATAAATTGCCAGAGGTGTTCAAAACCTTACCTTACCTTATCTCTAACGAATTTTAAAAATAAAGTTAAGGCAATACTTTTGGAGCGGGAGTTCTACGGCATCCAGGAATTTCTAGTCTAGTGTATATATGTTTTGTTGGTCTTTATTTATTTATATGTCATTGTTTGTTATTTTAATTTTATAATTGACTTTTATCTTTTATTCTAATTTATATTTAATTGACTATTGTGCCCTTTACACACAAAAAAAAGACTGACAATTTTCTGAAATGGTTAAATTATGAATATAAATATATTATTATTATTATTATTAATGTTTTTAATTGAAAAGTAAGGAACATTTCATCAATGCTGGATCGTTTCCTAATGATCGTGACTAACATAGATATATCAAAGCGCGATCACATTTTAAAAAACTAAATAAATTTCGAGTGTCTTGTTTATTTGGGCTTTTAGGTCTTTTTGGGAAAGAAAACAAAAAAACTTCTTTTCCTTGGTTCTAATTTCACTTTGCTACATTTCGTCGCCCCTTTTTGTCGACATTTTCAAACATGTATGTCAGTTTCTTCTTGCTCTTACTTTGTGATGTAAAATAGACCTAAAAACCCAAATAAACAAAAGGCTCGAAACTTAAGAAACTTAAAAGGTTTAATAATAAAAAAACAACAAAAACCCACATTTAAGCTACATTTTTCACACAAAATGACACATTGGCGGCTACTTTTTTATTGGAAATTGTGCTACAATATACATTTTTCTAAATATCTTGAAAAGAAAATATGATTTTTTTTTTACGAGAAAGAGAAAACGTTGTATTTAAAAAAGTTAGCTTTGACATTTTTTCAATTTGAAAGTTTATCCATAATTTTCGGACACGCTGTATGTTTTCGAAAAATTCGTTCGGTGTCTAATCCTGCCTTGTACGGTCTGCAAAATTTTAATTTCCCAAGTTAAATACCTTCACAGTTATAAAAGTTCAGATGCACTCGTCCATTTGTGAAAAATTTTCAAAAAAAGGCAAATATGTCAAATGTGGTTAGAAATAGCAACATACTTACATTATCAAACAAACCTTAAAATTGAACTAGAAATTCAAAAATGTAATAATATACGGAGTGTTCCATTTAAAATAAAAAAAAAGGTGATAGCTACTTCCTGTACAACCTGAAGTGTCGGATTATTAAAAATATTTTAGTTCAGTAATACATGTCGGTTTTGGTATACCACCAAGTTTTCAAAACTTCAATGCATACTTTTTTATATAACTACCGATACAGTTTCTCCCGAAATTCTCTGTATATAACATGAAAGCATTTTTTTTAAATTGGTATGAATACATGCCGCAAAAGGTATTGAATAATAAATACATTTACATGTACGCATGAGGAAATCTAATTAGATATCCTCATTTGTACGTTTTTGTCGAGTAAATTACTGCACACGCCTCTACAGAACTGAACAAATCGTATTACTACAAATTCTGACGCGGCAGTAGTCCCAACTACTGGCTTAAACCGCCATAAGTTAATTAATTGAAAAGTAATGCCATCACCTATCCACCATCTATGGACGCGCGTTTCGATGTTATACATCTCGTCGGCATAGCTTTGTGGAAGGTAACGGCATTTCAATATTTTAAATCGTATATATACGAAGTAGATGTTTACATGTACGCATACTTTTCAATTAATTAACTTATGGCGGTTTAAGCCAGTAGCTGGGACTACTGCCGCGTCAGAATTTGTAGCAATACGATTTGTTCAGTTCTGTAGAGGCGTTTGCAGTAATTTACTCGACAAAAACGTACAAATGAGGATATCTAATTAGATTTCCTCACTATACTTTGTATATACACGATTTAAAATATTGAAATGCCGTTACCTTCCACAAAGCTATGCCGATGAGATGTATAACATCGAAACGCGCGTCCATAGATGGTGGATAGGTGATGGCATTACTTTTCAATTAATAAATACATTATTATTAAAATGATTAATTTTAGAAGCGAATGTGTTATGAGTTGGTGATACTTTGAAAGTGGAAGAGGTAATTTCAAAAACATTTATTTGGAAAATCAAACTACTCGGGAAACTATTTTGGGAAGCACTTATTTATTTCTAAGGAAATAACTTCAAACAATCACCAAATCAATGTATCTATCACTAAAATGTGGATCCAAAATCAGGAAACCACTTTCGTGTGCGTTAATATCAATCCTAAGATGACGAAAATATAATATTGATTTCGAATCATACGTTTCAATTAGAGTGAATAAAAACTTACAAGCGAATGTGTATGTAATGCATTTGTTTCGTTTCTTTTATTAGTAACGTACACATACTAATATCTGTTACAAACATTTTTATCGGATAAAACGCCCCTTTACAATGTTTCGTTCTATTTAAACACTTGGTAAAGGCATGTTTTCAGTTTATGACCGGTATTAGCTACAGTTAATACCTCTTTATTCATTGTATACATTGATTATTGTTTATTTTCAGATCTCTTTGGAGACCATATCAACAATGTTAAACAAGCGGTAGGTGATGCCCAGTTGGTGTACCTGGAGCACCCTCTACAAGGGTTTCTTCACCTTGGTCGTAGCACTAATTCTATTGGAATACCTGTTTGGATCGATTGACAGTAAAAGTTGGGATGTTCGAACAAATTACAACGTAACACGGTAAATAAATCTGTGATATCATTTATAACTATGCAAATGGGAAATAACTCAAGCCTCCATTGGGAAAAGGAAAAATGTTGGTTGGGTCAAAACAGTGAATGATATAAGTTATCATTTTATACACATTTTATTCCAAAGAGAAATATTTTTTATTACACTAAGATGTCTTTAAAAACATAAAAAAGCATAAAATATTTTCAAACGTATCACAATTTTTTTATTAATTGACATAAACTTTTGACTTTGCCATTTGTTTGTACTTAAATAATGATTTCAAATGATATGCGCAGGAACATTCATGTGACTTTAGTTAAGAAAGTTACAAAACATGCCGATATGGTTCAGATTTTTGGGAAATTTCAAAAGAAAAAGTTGCCGGTTTTTGTAATTGTTTACCAATTTGCCAATTTTCAACGCTCTAATACAACTTTCTCCTTTTTCCATTTTTTTATAATTCATTTTTAAATTATTCTAATTAAAAACAAACGGCATAAAATTCTTTATTTATATGAAAGTCACCATTTCAATGTAATTCTGTTACTAAATCTTTTATTTAGGTAAATATTTTTAAGTAAACAAAAAATACGCTAATTAGATACCGTATTAACTTGATGCAATGTTGATTTAGTTTGTGCAAATAATTACAAAACCTACTTGATTGCGGTCTTTTATAAGGTAATCATTAGAGCAATGCAACTGTGCTGAAAGCCAGTGGCGGACGCATAAAAGTTTACACAAAATAAATTAAATGTGGTACGTGCTCAAACACTTACCGTTTTAAGAGTCCTCCGTGAAATCACAAAGTGGATAATGTCTATTTAATATTTGTAACATTAGATATGTTTCCAAAGTTGTTTCGCAAAGTGAGTGCGACGTGAAGAAAAAGTGTTTTTGTATGCCGAAAACGTACGTTCTACATCTAGTGACGTTATATTGCGTAAGTAAAATAATCTTTCAAATAACTTAACGGTTCTGTTGACGCACCTTCACAAATTTGTCTTAATGTGCCAAAATCAGAGTCTTTATCTAAAACACTTTCAAACCTTTCTAAAACAAACATTTCTTGCATCTTCGCGCATAACTGTGCGCGAACATGTTGCACTATTTGCAAAGATTCCGCCAACGACACCGAAGAATTTTGTAGTTTTTGTATCGCATCCGCTAGTCCCACGTAATTGTTCTGAATAATTTCCAAATCTGTTTTAACTTGACTATCCTGAAATTTCAAGCGGCTTACCTTGACAGCCGCAGCTTCCTTTTGGGTCGAATTCTAAAATCACGTTCTTTATATTCTCAAAATATTTAAGATAATAAAATGCAGCCTCTAACCATGTTCCCCAACGTGTAAGAATAGGTTGTGGTGGTTCAGGAATATCGGGGCATAGTCTATGAAATTCCCGAATACGTTTTGAGGATTTTTCAAACACAGCTTTTGTATGTGCTATTAGAGCGTCTACCTCGGGATAACATTTTTTGATACTATCTGCTACGAGACTGAGAGTATGAATTTTACATGTAATATGCAACAAGTTAGCACAATGTTTTTTAAGAGATCGACCTACAGCAAGCATGTTTGCGGTACCATCACTCATAAACATCAACAGTTGATTTGTTGAAAGTTCAAACTTTTCCAATGTATTTAACACCAACATTGAAATTACTTCGGCAGTGCATTGCTGTATTCGTCTGGAAGCTAGTAAAATTGAGGGTGACGGTCGATGTGGTTCCATTGTGCGTACCATTACATTAACCACAGAATGTTTTTTACGATCAGTTGTTTCGTCCACACATAACCACAGTTTTTTATCTTGCAACTCCGATTTAATTCTTTTCTCGACATGCTCACGAGCAGACGGCACAACTCTCTGTAATGTTCTCTCACTTGGTAACTTAAAGTCCGAATATTCATTCCAAAACGAGACGTATGCTTTCTTCCTTAGTAAATGAAATGGTAAATTACATGCAATAAACACATAAATTAAATTTAAATTTGTCATAATCTCGTGTGGATTTTTTTTTGAATCATGCTCTGCACTATTTACGTGCCGTAGACAATCACTTTTCGACCAACACATTAAATCTATTTTACACACTAGACATTGAATTTTTGCGCCATCACACTTTAAATCAGGCATTTCTGCAATAAATTCTCTTATTGTGTCCAACTTTGGTCGTTTTCGCGACGTAGGAAACATTTTCAAAACAAACGTAGAGCTACGATGTAGTATACGACGTAGCGTAGATGCATACACAACAGATCGGCTTTCGAGTCACAGTTATAGTGACGCTTACAGCGAATTGTCCCGGCCGTATTTATTTTGTGTAAACTTTTATGCGTCCGCCACAGGCTTTCAGCGCAGTTTACGTTGCTCTAGTAATCATATACATGAATGCAATTATAAGGAAATATTAACAAAAGCAACCTCCAAAAAAAATTTGACTAAAGAACAAGAACGTATTGCTTAAAAGTGTAATAATTTAACTAAATGCATCCAGTTAACGTTTTGTTATTCAACGTTCCTAAAATGGGAACATCGGTCCAAAACATTTTTTTTTTAATTAAATGCGATATTTGACTTTTTCTTTTGCTTACATGAAAACACCGGCAACCCGAAAAGCCACTTTTCACAGAAACTCTAGAGACTTAGTACCAAAAAATGTGGCGACCATCTTTTTGTTTCGGCTTTTTTCACGAACAACTTTGTTGGAGCTGATTCGTTCTGAAAGCCCCAAACTGCCGATTGTTGCTTTCTTTCGGGATCATAGGAGTACGCCCACGTTTCATCGCCTGTAATGATGTTGTATACCAAACGAGACGATCCATTGTCAAAGTAATGTGGTGTATATCTCCACCATGCCACACAGTTTTTATTTTGAACTGAAGTCAAATTGTGAGGAACAACGGCCACAAAGCTTACGAGCTAGCAAACGTTTGTGTAAAATTGTGTTAATTACTTTCACACTAATTTTTAAAGGTGCTTCAATATTCCTGGCAGTAACATGCCGGTTCTCTTCAATCATGTTTCGTACAAGATCAATATTCTCTTCGGTGACTGCCGTTTTTGGCTGAGGAACTCGAAGGTTGTCATTTAAGGAAAGTTGACCACGTTGAAATTCATTGTACCACCACTTTACGGTAGCTAAGGAATGCGACTTGTCACCAAACACTCGATTGATTTCCTCTAAACATTCTTTACTACTTAAGTCACACTTAGAATTGTAAAAAAGCTCGATGATGCTCTTTATTCAATTCTATAATTTTTTGGGGAAAAGATTACTTTAAAATTATGTACCGCTCATAAGTGTTTGGGCACCTCAAATTTCAGGGTAAATCGTTAAATATTTAAATGAAAATATTAAAATATGTATTTGGTATTTAAGAAGACACAAATATACAACTTTAATAATTAAAATTATTTATTTGACGTGAATTTTATATTCGTCTATGTGACTTCCTTTACTTTTAATGATTGTGTCGCATAATCGGGACATTCTTGCAATTAATTTTAACAATGTTTCCGGAGTTATTCGAGCCCATACTGCCTGTAGTTTGTTTCACATGTCATCAACTGAAGTTTGAGCAGTTTTTCTTACTTCCCGATCGAGTTCCTCCCATAATAAGTCGATGGGATACAAGTCCGGGCTTTGGGATGGTTATTTCATGATTGATGGTGTCCCTTCCTCTTCCAATTGTTCTAAATATTGCTTGCATAATTTTGAAGTGTGGTTTGGGTCATTGTTTTGTTGGAATACAAAATTCTGACACCATAGGGTATTGCACTTTCCTTAAAGATGCGTTTGCATTGCTCTTTTCTCATTATGAATTTTGACGAGATCACCTGCGGATATACCAGCAAAATAACCCCAAATTATTACCGAACCACCGCCGTGTTTAATGGTAGAGACTGTGCATTGCTCTAGTGCACGTTCACCTACAGACCTTCTTACAAACACTCGTCTTCGCGAACCGAAAATCTCGAAATTGGATTCGTCGGTCCACAATACCTTGCTCCAATCATCTGCCGTCCAATTTCGATGTTCACGTGTCCACTGTAACCTTTTTTTCTTATTAATTTGGCGAAGCAAGGACTTTCGCATCGCAATTCGTCTGTGAAGACCGACTTTTTGCAGACGGCGTTTAACCGTGGACACGCTAATCGGCTTCGGAAGTGCAGTACTGATTTCTGCGACGATTTCTGGAGCTGGTTTTCTTATGTTTCGCTTGCTGGACACCGCGAGTGCAATACATTGAGCCGATGTTGTCGCCCTTGGTCTACCATTTCGTACTTTATTTGGAAAACTGCCACTTTCACTGTATTTTTTGATGTTATAAACAATAGTAGATGGATTTAAATGTAATTTTCTTGCAATTTGACGATGCCTAAGTTATATTGTACTACTATCAGAGCACGCGTTTCAACACTAATTTCTTTCCTTTTCCATGTTTTAAAATTTCCAACGAAATTATAGACACTATTTGTTAAGAGATGTTGTCGCTACTAACATGGAACAATAATTGACCGTAACTTAAAAATATTGCTTCAAATTGCTTTATTATAGCTTCATGATTTATATAGTAAAATTACCGACTGTTACATTTGTCCTAGAATTTCAAGAAATACGCTCTTTGTTGTCGCTACTACCAGCGCTTTTATGGCGGTATTACCTCTCATACAAATAAAAGAAGAAAATATACCGATATCATTTAATGGATTTAAGTGAATCTTGCTGATCATTAGCTATCATATTATTCAATTAGATATCGTAGCTATCATACTATTATACTAATAATTATAATAATTACACTAATAATGCTGGAATGTACTTCCTAAATACATTCTTTGTATACAAAAATCTAAAATCCAAGGGTGCCCAAATACTCATGACCGGTAGTGTATTTTAAAAACCTTCAAGTATATTTAACAACTTCCACTAAAATTAAAATTGTAAACAACTATATTAAAATATCAAGCAAGGATAGTTTCAAAATATCACAGCCTACTAAAAAGGCTCCGCGGAAAGAAAACAGCCCTCGTAAAATAAAATCCTTAAACAATTACAAGTTTAAAGATTTTATTTTACGAGGGCTGTCAGATACTTGAAAATCAATCGTTGTTAGCATTTGATAGTAGTAAAATTTCGTTAATTCTTGCGGGAGAAACCTTGTATTCTGCCTTTCATACAAAGCTGTATGTGTTGCTCGAAATGAATGGAGAGACTTATTCCGAAATCTGTGAGTTGTAATATAGAACAGACGTTCCCAATTTTTAAAAATACATCTTCTGTCGACAGGAATAAACTTAGTTATGTAACGCTCAAACGAATGAATTTAACGCCAGTAAAATAAAAGAACAGAAAGTACTAAGCAAAGAGTTTCATTTTATAATCTATCATCCCTAAAGAATGAATGGTATTTTTCACCAGATTCATAGAATGTTAAAATTTTCCGAATTTTATCCTCCATGGTTCACGAGTAGTGAAAAACTGGTAAGTTTACCGTAAATAAAGGTATAATAAAGGTCATCGCATTCAGTAATTGTTCCAATGACTTACTTATTTCCGTCGTGGCAAACTGCCAAGATAAATATTGACGGATAGTTCAGTTTCAAGAATCGCCATTACGGGAAAAATGATTTATTTTAGACTAACATGTTTTTCGTCTAAAATTTCCAAAAGTTCGAAATTTAAAATAATGCACAAGATGTTAGGTTTGTTCAAACCCGTAGTTCTGAGCAATTCTAAAACCAGTACGCATGTGTATTACGAGTTCACTGTTCGAGCCGTGCAGTTCTATAATTACAAATTCTGAGAACTGTTAATTCGCTGTTCGAACCCCACACAATTCATAATCCAAATTCTGTTCCAAACGGTTCTAACAGTTCTTGAAATAAAGCAGGTATTTGTAATTCTCTCCGAACTTGAGCATACGCAATAGTTATTACGATAAGAAAAATATACTGTCCAAATAAATTAGTTTTCATAACTAATTTATTTACGAAATTAAGGTATTCCAATATCTTTTCAGGTTATTGCGACTCGAAAGCCGATCTGTTGTGTATGCATCTACGCTGTCGTATACTATATCGTAGTTCTACGTTTGTTTTGAAAATGTTTCCTACGTCGCGAAAACGACCAAAGTTTGACACAATAAGAGAATTTATTGCAGAAATGCCTGATTTAAAGTGTGATGGCGCTAAAATTCAATGTGTAGTGTGTAAAATAGATTTAATGTGTTGGTCGAAAAGTGATTGTCTACGGCACGTAAATAGTGCAGGGCATGTTTCAAAAAAAATTCCACACGAGATTATGACAAATTTAAATTTAATTTGTGTTTATTGCATGTAATTTACTATTTATTTACAAGATAAAAAACTGTGGTTATGTGTGGACGAAACAACAGATCGTAAAAAACATTCTGTGGTTAATGTAATGATACGCACAATGGAACCACATCGACCGTCACCTTCAATTTTACTAGCTTCCAGACGAATACAACAATGCACTGCCGAAGTAATTTCAATGTTGGTGTTAAATACATTGGAAAAGTTTGAACTTTCAACAAATCAACTGTTGATGTTTATAAGTGATGGCGCCGCAAACATGCTTGCTGTAGGTCAATCTTTTAAAAAACATTGTGCTAACTTGTTGCATATTACATGTAAAATTCATATTCTCAGTCTCGTAGCAGATAGTATCAGAAAATGTTATCCCGAGGTAGACGCTCTAATAGCACATACAAAAGCTGCGTTTGTAAAATCCCCAAAACGTATTCGGAAATTTCATAGACTATGCCCCGGTATTCCTGAACCACCACAACCTATTCTTACTCGTTGGGGAACATGGTTAGAGGCTGCATTTTATTATCTTAAATATTTTGAGAATATAAATAACGTGATTTTAGAATTCGACCCAAAGGAAGCTGCGGCTGTCAAGGTAAGCCGCTTGAAATTTCAGGATAGTCAAGTTAAAACAGATTTGGAAATTATTCAGAACAATTACGTGGGACTAGCGGATGCGATAGAAAAACTACAAAATTCTTCGGTGTCGTTAATGGAATCTTTGCGAATAGTGCAACATGTTCACGCACAGCTATGCGCGATAGAAGACGCAAGAAATGTTTGTGTTTTAGAAAGGTTTGAAAGAGTTTTAGATAAAAACTCTGATTTTGGCACATTAAGACAAATTTGTGAAGGTGCGTCAACAGAACCGTTAAGTTATTTGAAAGATTATTTTACTTACGCAAATATAACGTCACTAGATGTAGAACGTTCGTTTTCGGCATACAAAAACACTTTTTCTTCACGCCGCACTCACTTTGGCGAAACAACTTTGGAAACATATCTAATGTTACAAATATTAAATAGACATTATCCACTTTGTGATTTCACGGAGGACTCTTAAAACGGTGTTTGAGCACGTATCACATTTAATTTATTTTGTGTAAACTTTTATGCGTCCGCCACTGGCTTTCAGCGCAGTTGCGTTGCTCTAGTACCAATCATATGTGCTGTATTTGTTGTGGAAATATCGTAAAGTAAGTTTCATTTCATAATAAAGCTCGGTTGTTGCAAAGATAATTCTTAGAATCTAGTTATTTTGCTTTTTACCATAGTTACACAATTCTCTATTACAAAACCGTTCGAACCTACTCCAATATTAGAACTGGAATTAATAGAGATGCGTACAACTACTAAGAATTTATAATTCTCAAACGGTTGTGTGTTGTGAACGTTCTAACCTGTATAAACCTATCAGGCCGAGAACTTATGGCGCCTACCTCGCATATCGCCCAGTACATACCGATTTTAAGATCTACTAAAAATACTATCTTTGCACATTTATTTTTTAACACGATAGCACTTAGATCTAATAATAAAAGTACTTTGTTCCGCTCCTTTCCGGTAAGTAACAGAATTAGGTGAATTAGGTAAGTAGCAGGATAGCTGTGGGCGGTGGAAAATTCTCAAACTCAAATAAATAGCCGCTTAAGCTCTTAAGCGCCTTACGTCCTTTAACATGGTGGCCTGCAACGCTTCCGAACTTTAATCGTAAAACGGAATAAATTATAATACCATATGCGTAACAAAAGCGTAGGTACATCTTCCACCTAAAGTGAAAAGCTGCGTCATTTGCGAGCATCCCACGTACGAAGTCGAACTAACTGCGTCGTTGGTAGTCATTAATTTTCTCCGAGGGCGGTACATTATAGGAACGTGACCGATCTTCCCCAAATTTTCCTGGCTTTCTTTGTCTTAGGTTGACGTCAATGTTCGGAATTGTTCTTCGAGTTAATCGTATTATTTAAGACATTATTTCTGCTTTAGTGAAATATACGTTAAGAAGACTTTTATTCTTGACCTGATGATGTGCCTTTGTGCATGAAACCAACCCAATTTTTAAACAAAGAGATTGTTAAAATTCAGTCCTCTTTTTTATTCTTTTGAATTTAATAATATGAATTTATTCCCTGTCATTGCCGTTAATTTATCAGATGGTGGATTGGCAAATTTGACCCAAAATTACAAGAGACTACCCATCAAGAAGATGTAACTACTTGGTATTGTTTTCTTCAATAACAGATGGCTTATGTTGGACTTACTTCCTAAATACATCTCTGTTAAGATCAATAGAGGTCATTTCTCAATCTACACAGAGGTGCCTTAGATTTGGATCTAGAAGATCACTAATCAAGGATAAGATCAGAACAAGTTAACACCATACAGATTTATAACTCAAGTTGTACGACAGGTTGGTGAAGATATTAAATCAATTTTAAATTTTCTGTGGAAACTAATAAAAATATAATTTTATCTTTGACACAATTTGGGTTTTTGTAACGAATAGTGTTGTAAAACAATCCAATATTAACGTTGGAAATAACATTAATATGTGAGGTGACACCTAAAGGTTACCAGTTACAATCAAACACTGCTTCGTGGTGTCCTGTACATTCTTTGTAGGTCACTATGACAAGTGGCATTATTGTAAGTGGAAACATTCTTTATTATTAGTATTGGCCTCAGTTTCGCACCATTGGCCATATACTCTTCTGAAATCCTAGTCACCCGTATGTACGCCAAGGCAAACGTATGACACTCTTCACACTCGGGGCCGATCAAGTGACTCATTAACTGTTCACACACAAAGAGTAGGCCATCGGAAAAAGGGCCTCAACTAAAAAGAAATGTTAGACATCACTGCTAATTCTTTAACTTTCAAATGACGATCTGCTAATACCAGCTCTTCAATAATTTAAATGTTTTGAGGCGCTATCAGTTCAATTGGCCGACCGGGGCGCTCATCAGCTTCAAGGGATTCTTGCCCCAAACGGAAACATTTTCCCCATTTTTTTACGAGGGAATGTGAAGGAGATAAATTTCCATAAAAGTCGTCTAAACGTTGTTTAATGTGATTAGGCGAATGCCCTTTTGTTAAAAAATTAATATCCGCACGGTACTCAATTTTCGTTACCTGAGATATTTTCATGTACTAGTCGCGTTGTCTGGCTGGCTACTAAAATCTACTACTCTTCGCACCGTAATATATATAGGCCGAGAATTTATGGCGCCTACCTCGTACGTACAACGATAAATGCCTAAACACTAAATAAAAAATTTTTAGGGTACTGTAAATAACTAAGGTTTCATTATAATAAGTCAGATTTATTATACAAATACAATAAATTAAAGTAAAAATGAGAATTCTAATGAGAAAATGAGATCAAACACGGTTTTAGGAGGATGGGACGGTTCTCCGCAGCGTTTCGCCACCGAGGACTGTTCACTCCTGACCGTTTCGCCTTGGGTCGTTCCGTCGCGTGCCGTTTCACGGCGGTTCTAATGCACAACTGAATTTACGTTGACGTAATTTTGACAAGCAAATGACATTTAACACAGATATGAATATAGATTATTTTGATAAACGCACGATCGAACGTGGCAAGATATGTTGTGATCGCCACCGTTACCGCCACCACCACCACGGCAGTCTGTCCGGCACTTAAAAGTTACCTTTGCATTCGGGCACACAGCAATTACTTGGCCTTGCAATAACTGATAATTATTATACGATTCTTTTCACTTGAAAGCACCAGAACAACCAGAATAACACCTCGGATCTCGACTTACATGACGTCGCGATTTGACAGATCGATTAAAGTCCCGACGTGCCTTGCAACTAACCTAAGTTGCGACGCGTGACGTATTCTGAAAATGCGTCATCATCACCTCGGCGTTATTTTCCAGAAGGTGTATTAACCCATTTGTTTTATTTTACGATTTTCTTAATTTTTTTTTTGTTTTGCTACTCGATTAGAGTTATAAGCGATAGTGTAGATCTAAACAACGTAGTTTATTACTTATTATCTGTAGAATTATGCAATGAAATATTCTAGTATATTATAGTACCCGAAAGTTTAATGCAACTTTTTTTAAATGAATATTTCACGCTCTAATAAATTGCCTTGATTTTATTATTCTTACATTATAGCCATCCCGATCTAGACTTAAGTTTTCATTTCAGTAAATAAATCGTTTGCAACATACAGCTTTAGATGTTAATCGTGCGGAAGGGTCTATCTTCCTAGGACGAAATATGAAACAAATTAATTAACAATTCGTCAAGGCGACTGTAAATCAGTTCGCGCATTGCTACCCCAAAAAAATTCATTACAAAGGAACATTTTTTCCATTTGACGGATACAAGCGATTGCACCAGTTCAAAAAAAAAATAAATTGGAAAGAGGTCCGTAAATAATTGGAAGTGAACGCCAAAGTGGCCTGGTCAAGTACGGAGAATACAAATTATCAACTGATGGAGGTCATCAAATAATCGATATCTAATTTTGTGTGATACGTTAACATGATGACATAAAGCATTACGAACGTCTATTCTTGCATGCACTGTAAAAAAAAGCCATTTCCCTCTTGGCAAGAAAATTACATTAGAATATGTATGAAACGTACTTGCTGATACCAAAATTGAGAAAGAATTTGCAGTATTGATTTTCTTGGCAAACAAGAATCTTGTATAAAGTTTAGTGGATTATTTTTTAAACGAATAAGAAAGAAACCAGCAATATAATTACAGTAGTGTCCGCAAAACGGATGAAATACATTTGACAAATTAAAAAATTAGTGGTAACTACATCATTTACATAAGAGTGCCAATTTTGAGAAATACTGCTATATATTTTTTAATATTACATGTATTAGTTGCTGATTAAAAAGCCTGTAATTTTCGCGCCAGCGCAAATTTGTTCAATATTATCCTCAATGTTGGCGAATATATCCAAAGCATCTTTAGGGGTATTATGAGACTGTAAAAAGTAGTAAAGTTTTGCACATATTCATATACTCAAAAGTATTTGGACAAAATACAAGGACACAAAGAATAAGAAGGATTTCTTTAATTTAGTATTTAGTTGGGTACCCCTTAGATTGTATAACACATTTTAGTCTGTTTGGCATTGACTCCACTAATTTACTTGTAAATCCAGGACTAATTTGGTTCCATTCTTGGTTTAAAGCGTCTATTAAGTCTTGTCTCTTTGAAATCGTATGTTTACGTATTCTAGATTTTAATTCGCCCCACAAATGCTCAATGGGATTGAGGTCCGGTGATTGTGAGTGTATATTTGAACATTTACGTATATTGAACAACAACCATTGTCGAACAACGAACTGTGTCTGGGATCGTTGTCATGCCGGAAGATGTAATTGACCCTTATACCCAATTTTTCAGCACTTTGATGCATATTGTGTTGTAGAATTTTGAAATGTGTAAATTTGTTCATAATACCATCTATTACATGTAACGAACTCACACCATTCGCCGCCATACACCCCGAAACCATCACCTAACCACCCCCATGCTTCACTGTGGCACGAAGATTTTCTTTGTTTAACGCTATACACGGTTGTCGCCACACTTTTACTTGACCATCGCTCCCAAAAAGATTTATTTTTGTTTCGTCCGAAAAAATGATACAGTTCCAGAAGTTAGGAGGGTATTTTACATATTCCTCTGCGAACTTTAAACGCTTTTGACGATTTAACTTACTGACATCGGGTTTCTTCCTAGCAACTCGTCCATGGAAATTATGTCTTCTTAAGGCCCTTCGTACCGTTTCACAACCTACAGATTTGTTAAGTGTTTCTTTTATGTCTACCACTATTTTAGGATCACTAACAAATGGATCTTTCTTTGTTATCCGCACAGTTTGCGCTTCGTCCCTTTCGCATAGCTTACGTGGACGTCCAGATCTCGGTTTATTTTCAATTATATTCTCGGTTTTGAACTTTTTTACTATATAACCCACAGTTGAATGGCTCCTGCTCACTAAAATTCGGCTATTTCGCGGCAGGTTTTCCCCTTCCTGTGCAGGTTTATTATTATTTCGCGCTCTGAAACAGTAGTTTCTTTACCTTTCATTTTGAAACACTGTTGTTGTTCCAGAGACTGCAGAAGTATTGATATGAGCAGAGATATTTACAGTAAACGTGGGAGTATCCACCTAATGCGAGTGTAGGAGATTTACCGCACATTCTATTATAAATTAATTCTTTGTCCAAATACTTATGAGCGTTCGCCGCTGCTATTATCTTTTTCTATTATTTTCCTAGGGCACATGCAACTATTTCTAAAATATTTGATACGCGTTTCCTAAAGAGTAAAATATAATCTACAAAATTATTATAATTCAAGATAATTATGTGAAACCATATATTTTTTACATAAACAACTGAGTGTATATAGAGCCTGTCCAAATACTTATGGGAGTAACTGTATGTATATGTCTACCACTAACAAAAGGTACCGGAAAAAGTGTTCGTACAGTCTGCATATTCTCATAACTAAAAAGTACTAAATATAAACTAGTATTTTGTGGGATACCCTTTAGAGTTTATAACGGCTTGTAATCGCCTAGGCATCGAATATACTAAGTTACTAGCAAAAGACATCAATTTTGGACCATTCTGCAATTAAAATACACTTCAGTTCTCCTCGACTTTTTATTTCGAATTTTCGAATACGACGATCCAGCTCATCCCAAATATGTTCTATGGGATTAATGTCTGAGGACTGTGGTGGAGTTTTCAGCATATGGGGCGTATTATAGAGCAGCCATTCTCTGACCAAATAGGAAGTGTACTTAGGGTCGTCTTGTTGGAAATAATAACGACCCTCTAGCTCCAAATTCTGAGCACTTACTCCCAAGTTATGTTTCAAAATGTCTAAGTAAACTTCCTTCGTCATTATACCTTGAATAATGTGCAAATTTCCGACGCCATTAGCCGCCATGCACCTCCACACCGTTGCACACCTTCCACCATGCTTGACGGTCGGTCTTGAATTTTTGGTTTTTAGAGCTTCTCCTCGCTTTCCCCATACCCAGATATTAAACTTACATAAGTTTAATGTCTGGGGATCTGATGGTCGAAAGTTGGTATGGAGAAAGCGAGGAGAACTGTAACTTGCAATTATTTTATTCAATTTTCAAGCATTGCTAATATAGTAACGCTCATACTTTGTGATTTATGTTGGTGTACGAAGACGTATTTCGCTCACTGTACATATTTGCTCTGTAATCTCTAGTATTTACTTCCGCTTCCCGTCTTTCGTTGCCATCACAATTATATCAATGAATGTTTATGCTGTGGGAACATGCATAAATTTCATCAACTGTATTTTCTTATCATTTTTTTTTAATGTTTGCATTTTTATACAATGGATTTCTTTCTTTTTCAACATTGAACTTGATATCCAGTCAATGTAAAGAGAAAATTCAAATTCCCTTGCAAGAGAAGAAAGAATGCACTGTTCGATTACAAATATCGTTCAAGACAAGGTGAGTTCACCTATAAATTCCCTGCTTTACAAATTTGATAAATTCTGGGAAAATAAAATCTTGATTTGGGTTACAAGGGAACACAAGTTCTGATCATTTAAAAATATACATATGCAGCTTGACTCCACAAACAATATTCCAAACGCCTTTCAAGATCCTCCTCTTCCAAAATATGCAGAAATTTCGGTTTGAAAGGAATTCTCTTATATCTACGAAGACACCTCCAAATTTTATCTTTTGAATAATTTAAAACTAAGGACATCCTTCTTAGACTGGATGTAGGATTCTCAGAGATATAAATCAAAATAACGTTCCCTTGTGTGATTTTGTCACACTTCTAGTACGATTAAATAAATTGTTAATTCTGGGACTGCCTGAGTGTCTGATATTAAATGCACGGACAGCTTCCAGTGTTGAACGAACGTTATCACCCACTAATCTAATTATCCCAACTTTATCAGCCAATGATAAATTTGCAGTCGTATTATCTTATTCTTTACGATTTTAATTAATTGCGCACAATTTGATAAATGCGGTTAGATTAGCAGCACATTGTGACGTATTAATGAAAAGTCATGGCGGACTTGTAACAATTTAGTGAGAGGTATAATCAGAAAAACGAATTTTTTAAAATTATAGTATATTAAAAAAATACTTGGGTAGTGCCGTCTAAAATGAGACACACTAGCTTTGTTCGTTTGTCAGTTAATGTAATATGGAGTAGCTCGAATTTCTAAATTGCGCGTTCGTTTGTAAAAAAAAACTGGCAATCCGATGTCCGTTTGTATATATATGTTGAGCAGCTTTCGTCAGTTTTGAACTGCACAAACTTACACCTCCTCAGGTGGTGCGATGCTAAAGGTAAATCTCGCTTACTACGATCCATGTTTAAAAAGACGCACACCGATAATTATCGAACTATCATTCACTTCCACGCCTATCGAATGGCTAAACTCTCCACTGGCTTTGCATTGATCTAAATTCCCTCTTGGCGCTTCTGACGTAGCACGCGTTTGTTGAACCTTAGTCATCATATCATTTACCGAACCCAACTTTACTTCATATTCATACAAAATGACATCCATATCCCTTGTAATCATTGTAAGTGAAATACAACAATTAACAGAAGCAATAAAAAAGCGCGCAAAACTAAAAGAGAAAAATGCAGAAAAGAGGTTATAACTAAAGGAAAATATGTTTAATGAAATGGGAAGGAACCAATTTCTTCAAAATTCACTGGAACCATTTACAGAAAAGAAGGCGGACTCATTGTTATATAAACTAGACTGCTGATGTTTCATTCAGATTTACATTTTGGTACAAATATAGAAATAAGAATATTTTGTTTATATGTTATTCTTATATTTTCTATGTAAATTTATAAGAAAATTATTGTTATTTTTCTCATATATACTACTACTCAAGTCCAACAATCAATTTGCCTTTTTTTTACTAGACAAATTACCTCATAATAATTTTTGAGTTACTTTTTTTCTCTTATTGGAAATATAACAACTTTCAATGCAAGTTCTATATCTTTATTACTAGATGATGAGCTTGATATGGACAAGGTTTCATCATCCTCCCTAATAAATGATTTTTTAATGTCATCTTGATTGCCAATTGCCACCATACTCGATCTTTTAGGTATGTGTACTATATAAATGCCAATTTGTACTGTTCGTTTGTACCCATTTAGAGTAGTTCTGAGCAATCAAAATGATCACGTGATCATAATCCTATCACACTCCAGAACTAACGCGAGCAAGACAAATGAACAAACCTACTGTATATTGATGACATTACATCCCTGTTTTCATTTTCATAATTTTCACCATATTTCGATTCGGCTGAACAAATTGCGGTTCAAGCGAACTAGCTATGATTTTTTTTTCTAAATAAAGAAAATTGGGCAAATCTAATACATATATATGAAGTGGTCGTGACGTAGGTATTTTTCCAGCAAATAGAAATTTTGATTTTCCGAAAGGTATAGTAACTAAGGGAGTACTACTAACACTATCATATAGTATCCTCAAAACAGATAAACGGTTGTCTAAAGTGGTTTTTAATATTTCTCATACTTTCGCTTTTAATATTTCTCATAGTTTCGCAGATAGACTGTCTGCTGCTCGTTCTCCTTTCAACCTTCGAACGAACGTTCTTCTTTTGGAATCGACGAGTTCATATTTGGACTCATCGGTCCACAAAACATTTTGCTTGCGTAAGAGAGGTTTACGCGACGCTATTCGGCCAAATAAACCACCCTCTCTTAACCCTCCTTCACGCTAGTTAAACTAACTCGCTTTTCACGCTCAATATTTATTTCAAACGTTATTTCAAGTGCAGTTTTTCGTCTATTCCGTTTACTCGTCATTATTATTCGACGATCTTCCGCTGGTGTTATCACTTTCCATCGTCCTGTTCGTTTTCTATTTAATAATGTACCAGCCTCTTGATATTTTTTAACGTTTTAGTCAACAGTTCGGCGACTTAATTTCAATTTTCTTGTGATATCTCTATTACTTCGGATAATGTAAAGCAACAAATGGAATCCACCTTCATGAAGCCAGTTTCTTATTGTTTGCGGAGAACAATACACTTACAATTGATCTCGAATGTTTATGGTGTTTGTGAACTGGGTTTTGCCCACCATTTCCCTAATTTGGTCATCTTACTCTCGGGTGGTAACGCGTGGTCGTCCAGAACGCGGTAAACTCCTCAAAGGACCATCCCCATTTTCTCGAGCACAACGAAGCCACCGTTGAACTTGTGTCTCCTTATTAAAAAGAAATTATTTCACGTTTGAATAAATTATTTTTAATTTTGAAAATAAATGTTAATTCAATAATTTCTAAAGAACAGATACTATTAAAATTACTTACTGATAAATCCACTCTTTGAGCAATTTCACTCGCTGATAAGCGAGATTCAGATAGCCCAATAATATATCCCCTTTTCTCTAAAGAGGACTCCCATTGGTCTTGAAGCCTTCCCATTTTAAATGTAGTACCTCCTAAAATACCATGAGTGCTAAATGAACATCTGCATAACATTTGTCAATGCGTCTTAATAGTCCCATCGGTATCCTTGTATTTACGTTACCGCCTCGCTTCTCACAGAATCACAATCCCTCGCCTCGCTACAGGGTATAATCTCGGGAATCTTCGGAAGATCTCCCTTTAACGAGGCTACGACATTACTTTCTGTGGGAAGTATACAAGAATTCGGGGAAATATAGCACGAACTCTGTGTTCATTTACTGAATATCGACTTGTTCAAGGTTATGAAAATAATCGTTCATGTTATATTGATTTCTCGCAACCCAATGTTCACAGTATCGAATGTCTACCACATTTTGAAATTAGACGTAAGGTTTGTTCGCTCGAGCTGAACTTTTTACTCGGTGTAGTGTGAAATGACGTCACTGGAGTGGTCAGTGCAAATAGGTGTATGGTTGTGTACAGCTGCACGCAGACCCAACGAACCTATATTTTTACATTGGTTACTCGGAGTACGTTGATGTTACATGAGAAAGATTTAGAGCAAAGGATACTAAAAGTGATGAAGGAGATAAAACTGTTGGAGAAAAACTAAATTCAAAAGCTGGATTAATAGAATAGTTCCTCTGGCCCGCAGAATTAAAAATGTAAACGATTTCATCCTACTTATGATACTATGTAGTCAATCAATACATCGACGTATTACTATAAGCCATTACTTCTATTACTATAAGCCATTTCGCATATTTTTCAAACACAACATCTACACGAAGGTTATCGCAATTGCCCCAGATGCTACATCTGATCCAATATTACATAGGCGGTAGACAACATGAGTAATTGCCAAGCTTCGGTGTAACAATATATGTATAAGTTAAGGGGGCAACCTCCTAGTGCGCGCATCCAAACATTATTTATGCCATCGTAGGCGGAGAATCACCTCAATATGTGTTTGCGTGATAATCATATTAATTACCGCCGTCTGAACGACGTTGAAACTTATTATGACGCCATCCGCTTTATTCCCAAATAGACACTGCCGCATTAACGCCTCGGAATTTTCTATCCTTGATACTTGATAATTTAATAATTGGTTTTGATATTTCAAACGTTACGTAAGTAATGTGGACCCTGGATGCTTTGAATTGCCCGCTTCTATACACTACCGGCCATTGAAGTTAGGACAACTAGTGAATTATTGCAAACGTGAATAAAAACTGTAACAATGCAAAGGAAAATCAAAATTAAAAAAAAACATTCTTATTAAAATATTAGGCTATATTTTTTGCTCATCGAAATACCCTCCTCTGGCTTGTAATTCTCTTCGGGCCACTCGTGGCATGCGTTCTGTTAGTTTGGTAAGAGTTTCACCGGAAAGGTTGTTCCACTTAGTTTGGAGAAGTCGCCACAGGTGCTCTTTTGAAGTTGGACTGACTTCATATTCGTCTCTCAAGCTCAGCCCACAGTAATTCGATCGGGTTAAAATCCAGACTCTACGAGGGTCAGGGCATGATTAATAACTAGAGTAACCAAAACTTGGGGACTCGCATAGGCGTCGATATTACGGGTTAATATAAGAATACGAAAAATTCATAAATAATCTTGCTAATTATTCAACAAATTAGAGGCATCAGGATGTGAACTACTGTAAACTTGCATCATTGCATATGTTTCCACAGTTACTTCTTTAAACCTTGTGCGTCGACAAGAAAAAATATTCTTATACATAGAAAACGATCTGTCCACATCTAAGGAAGTTACATTTGCATGTAGAAACTGTTTTTCAAAATCACTTAAAAGTTCACTATTCTTACACTTATTATAAACGCCTCTAAAGTATTAAAATCGGGATTTTCCTTAAAACATCTGCCAACTTTTGACTAGCGCATAATCCTGGCGTATCATTTAATGTGTGTAATTTACTTTTTACACTCTCCACTATGTCTAATGATTCCTGCAATGACAATTCAGTACATTGTAGTTCTCTGATGGCATCTAGTAATACTGTATAATTGGTACATATTGTTGTTAAATCTTCTAAAAGTAGAGGAATTTGAAATTCTCTTCGACTTTCTTTAATTGCTTTGGATTCATTCCGATTAAATCGCATTATAACTGATTGAATTTGTTGAAAATGGATCAAATAGTAAGAAGCTGCAGTTAGCCAAGTCCCCCATCGCGTTAAAATTGGTTCAGGAGGTTCTGGAATACCTGGACAAAATTTACGAAATTCTTTTAAACGATTAGGAGATTTACGAAACACTGCTTTAGTAGTTCCAATCATCCGATCAACGTTTCCGTAATGTTGTCGAACAACTTCACCAACTTAATGCAAAGCATGCAGCACGCAGGTTATATGTATTAAGTTAGGAAATATATGTTTTAAGGATCGCCCAACACCTAACATCGTTGCTGCAGTATCTGTCACAATCATCACAACTTGATCTTGGGCAATTTTAAATTTTTCATTATCACTTTTTGAATATTTTCCGCGGTACATTGTTGAACAAGCTAACAAATATCGAGGTGCTGTGTTCTCGCTAGATAAAACGCGAGCTATTACATTCACAATACTGTTTTCCTTTATATCGGTCGTCTCACCCACGGTAATTCATATTTTTTTGGAACACAAATCACGTTTACACACATTTTCTAACATCTCTTTCATTCGCAGCAAATGATTCTGTAATTGTGTTTGTGAGGGTAATGGGTACTTTGGAACGTATTGTCGCCAAAACGTTTTAAAAGCTGCTTTTCTCACCAACGACAACGGAAGATTACAAGAGGTAAACATAATTAATAAATGTATGAGGAATAGTGTATAAGGTATTTCAGTTCTTGCATTTCTCATATGCTTAATACCATTGATATGCCTCTGGCAATCAGTTCTGTCCAATGCAGCCAAACGAACATTGCATATTAAGCAAAAAACTGCACTACCGTCATATTTTAAATGGGGAAAAAGTGACACATACTTATGTACATTAGTAGCAAATCATTACGAGGCATTGTTTTCTTAGGTATGTAAATATTAGTTCGATATGAAACGATACACTAATTATGTACTTGGTATATACTAACAACACACAAAAACACCAGCTATATTTTCAAAAGCGACATGTAAGTACATAACCTTGACCGTTCGACTAATCTCTGCAACAGCTCAACCGCTACTAAAACGAAATCTCTCTCAGCGCGGTTTAACATGATTTATATTCAAGGTCGACACTACATGCCTGCTTCTCTACCGGTTTAGTTTATTTATGAATTTTTCGTATTCTTATTTTAACCCGTAATACCGACGCCTATGCGAGTCCGCAAGTTTAGTTTACTCTATTAATAACACATGTCTTCGAGATTAAGGCGTGAACAAAAACAAATCTTTTGTATGTGTTATACATCTAATTATTAATTTTCCAATATTATTATATTGATTTATTTATATTGATTTAGATTATGCAAAGTCTGGTATGACTGTTATACGCTGAAAGTGTATATTTGGCAAAATCTGAAGTCCGCCATAACTTTTTACCCTGTTTAGGGTTTTATCTTATTAAAACTTTATATCACAAACTAAATTATCTTTAATACTTAAAAATCTGTATTAATAAATCCTTATTTGTTAATTTATTGTTATATCGGACAATAGTAAAGTGGTGTGCACAATCAGGGTCAGGCTGCATCGTAATAGCGGGTAGATAATAATAATAATAAGTTTATTGATCTAAAAAAAAAAAACAAAAGAAATAATACAATAAAAAAAAGATAAACGTAATACATAACTACATAAGGATCAAATGGGGGAGAATATCAGTTTTCAGCATGGTGTTGACTAGTTTTCAATTCTCCAAAATAAACTAAAACTACATGAAAAAAAAAAGAATTAAAAAAACATATCTTACAGTTAGTCACAAAAAAAAAATAAATAAATAAAAATAATGATGGTGATGTTGCTTCTATAACACTGATTTTCTGTTTTCTGAGAGCCAAATATTACAGTTTTAACAAATCCAATGTGTGGAAACAAATGTACATATGTAATGTAGCGTAATTAAAATTTATGCGCGGTAATATCAAAAATGTGGTTTCCTTTTATCTTCACTTATCTATCACTTGGAATTGGGTTCGCGTGTGATTGAAAAGATTATAACAAAGAGTTAACGTTTTAAATTAAATTATGAATTCAACTTAAATGAAAAAAGGCAACACTATTGAATAATTCAAACACAACAATATAACATACTCATAAAAAAAATCATTTACAACCCATTTTCTCTTCATTATCTTAACTAAATTCCGAAAGATTTTATTCCTCTGACGATGTGATCTATAAACTTACGTTTCCCTTTCACACCATCTTTTTATTTAATTGATTGATTACTTTCCTATTATATTTCAACACTTTTTACATTTACCTTTTATTATCATTGGTTAATTCGCCACAGGAAGGTAATTTAATCCGTATTTGCCGTTCGCCATTTACCTCATTCTGGATGAGAAAGATAGTAAGCGCCATTGGATTAATGAACTAAATTGATGATCGAGTTTTAAAGGTAATAAAACGCATTTGCATTAAAATATTTCGCTGAAATAAATGTCAGAGGTAAATAAACAAACGCAGACATTTTTTGGAGATACACATTTCTCTATATTGGAGCGGCGGCCAGAAACGATTTAATAATTACGTATATCTAACGATATAAACAATATTGTTCAGGGGACATTGAGTAGTACCGCCTATTATACGGTGAACGAAATAGATTCTTGTCTGTTAAATACTATTATAAAATTATTCAATCATATTTGATTGTCAATATGTATATTTTCTAAAACATTAACGACAGTAAGAAATAAAATAAAGGATATTTAAGTAGAGGAACAAATTTCAATCTTATATTTTTTTAATTTACAAAAACTTGATCTACTTGATACTATACATTTTTTTAAAAGTGTGATAAAAGAACTATTTTAAAATATCTTGCTTAATCCCCTTTCGTCCAATTTGTTTGAGCATCTTCATACTATGATTCATTAGCGATTGCCCATAGTCTCTAGACACTTCCGTTGCAATTTTCTTCCATATTCTCTTAAATTCTGCTAAATTTCTATTGTAATTCGCATATCGCCCTTTACACAAGGACCAATATTGTTCAATTGGTTTCGCTTGGGGGAGGTTAGGTGGGCTTTGATCTTTCGGTATAAATTGAATGTTATGTTCATTCAAGTACTCGGTAATATTTCTGGCGTAATGTATGGTTGCCAAGTCTGGCCAGAATAAAATTTGATCTTCATTATGGTACTGGCGAATGAACGGAACCAGGCGTTTGATAATACATTCCTTCAAATATGTCGCATTCATAGTCCCTTCGCAAATATAAGGTTCGAATACATTGCCAAATTGATCAATGGCCTGCCATACTAAATATTTTTTGAAGAATTTCGTTTTTGTACGAAATTGATGTATATATTCTAGTTCTGCAGGGTTAGAACTATGGTAAAACTTCCGACCTGGTACCTCAGCAGGGTCTGTAGGAACATAAGTTTCATCATCAATAATTAGTATTTTCTGATCGCATTTTTTTGCAATATAACTTACATCAGTTTTTGCACGTTGCTCTTGATTGTTAATGTATTTGGGAACTGTTTTCTTTGTCCTAGCCTTAATCTTTACCTTCTTAACTTTAATATAGCTCAGAGTAGATCTTGCTATATTAAGCTTGTGAGCTAATTTTCGTACAGAAACTGAGGGTGACTTCTTAAATGCCTTCGCAATCACTCGTTGGGTATTAATGGTACCTACTGTTGTAGGCCGACCAGGTATCGTCTTGTAATTGGATGTTCCCGTATTCTCAAATCTTCTAATTGCATTATACACAGTGTATCTCGATATTCCTTCTGCACAGAAATGACGTATGGTGCTTCTTTTATCGCGATTAACAACATTTACGTAATAGTTCACAACCTGTTTTGCAATAATTTCATTTGCGCGTCTCTTCATTTTTAACGCATCGGTTATTTTGTCAGAAATGTCACAATTTATCAAAGCCAACTGTTGGCGCTTTCATACGTCCAAATATTATTAATTATTTAATACGCACACTAGTCAAAAAAAAAATTAAATTTTTGTTCCTCTATTTATTAGGCATACTTTAATTACAAGGATTCAGCAAACAAAAGAAAAGATCATAGTTAACTGACTTGGATTATTTAACTACTATTATTCCAAATATATTATGTTTTCTAACATCAAATCAAAGTATCGTTTAATAATGATAGTTCTAATTCTTTCAGACATCCTCATATATCAAGACTCACCGAACGAATGCATAATCTCGTAGGAAAATACATTAGTAATAATGGTAGTGTAAGTAAAATTCAAAACGTCACAACACCAACGTCGAATCATACGAAACTCGCTCAAAAAACTTCGAATGCGGACCATAACATATCCAATTTCATTAGCGGTATTTTCGATACGAACACTCTATCATCAACGGAACCAGATTTATCTTTAAGAGTCAACAAATCGAATACAACAATTCTACCACCCTGCCCTGATGATCCGCCAGATCTCCGTAAGTATAGTTAGCACTGTAGGTAAACACAATATTCACGGCACACCCCGCACCACACAAATTAATAAACTCGGGAAGGCCTTTTCGAAGACACCTGGGTCATCATCATCATTTGTCATCAATGTCTTCGAAAAGGCCTTCCCGGGTTTATTGATTTGTGTGGTGCGGAGTGTGCTTGTGTTTACCATACTACCCCACAGTCCTTGCTATCATTCCTCTTACGTCCTGTTCTAGAAGGTAGAATCAACGTAGTGAAAAATTCAGTGCCTACAATTTACGAACTTGAAAAGCGTTTCAAGTGGTTGAAACCTGGTGGCCATGGTACGCCAGAAACGTGTAAAGCTGACAAGAAAGTCGCTATTATTATCCCGTTTAGATGTAGAGGGGAGCATCTCCTCATATTTTTGCAACATATGCATCCTTTCTTGAGTAAGCAGCAATTAGACTACACCATCTTCATAATCGAACAAGATGGGAGCGCTCCGTTCAATAGAGCTTTGCTAATGAACATTGGCTACAAAGAAGCGTTGAAAATTAGAGATTTTGATTGTTTTATATTCCACGATGTAGATTTACTGCCTGAAGATGATCGAAATCTATATAATTGTCCAACCCAACCTCGACATATGAGCGTTGCGATCGACGTTTTTAGATATAAGTAAGTACTCCACTGTCACTAATATATTGTTACATTATTTCTTGTAAAAAATAGCGTTCTTTTTGTAACAGATTACCCTATAGGACCATTTTTGGTGGTGTCTCAGCTATAACCAGGGAACATTTCCAGTTACTAAATGGTTTCTCAAATTCTTTTTGGGGCTGGGGCGGTGAAGACGATGATATGTCAAATAGGATTAGTTACCATAACTTACATATATCAAGATATCCTCAAACTATTGCAAGATACACAATGCTAACGCACAAGAAGGATAAACCAAGTCCACATAGGTAAGTTACCTTGTTATGGAATGAGTAAATTATGGAATAAATTTAATTTGAAAATCACAATAAAAAAATATAAGTAAAACGTGTTAATTAACAATATACTGGGTGATCCAAGGTGGGTGGCGAGGTACCATATATGAGGAACTAAGAGTCGTACAGCTGTGGGAAAAAAATCTTCAAAAGAAAAGTGGTCAAGAAAAAATTATTTCTACCGCTAGGGGGCGTCATAGTCATAAAAAAAAGGATTTTTACCCATATAGTAGAATTTGGAATCCTTTTCGGGGCGCTTTTTTTTCTGTAGAACAAAAAAGCTAGAGGGAAGGGGTGATGTTTTATAATTAAATTGGCTGTAATTTCGGTTTTGAATTATCCGAATTTGATAAACAAAATCTCATTTGAAGGAGGAAGCTTTACTGATTGAAATAAAAAAAATAACCATGACCTATTAATTCTCAAAGCTATCGCGGGCGTCATTTGGAAAAATCACAGTTTTTATAATTTTTCTCAGAAATTTCAAATGTAACGACCCAATGATTTTACCATATTTGAAAAAAATGTTAAAGGAACAATTTGATATATCTATTAGTGTTTGAATTATCGCCAAAAGAATAAATAACACGTTAATTCTTACCTGGTCAAGCATGGAAATAAATTGAAATGTCAAATGAGTGAAGCTTTGATAAGTGTCATGTTGTAAAAATTTGTCTTCACCGTTTGTTAAATTTGTTCTGTATTCATCAAAAATGGCTTATTCTAATGCTGTAGCTTACGAGATGCTTGCCGTATATTTTCAGTTTTGAAAATGCGCTTCTTGCAGAACGCGAATATGCAGCCAGGTATCCTGAACGAACACATCATAGCAGAAAAGTGTTTCGGCGGTTAGCAATGCATTTAACACAAACGGGTAGTGTGCGTCCTATTCGAGTTCCCACTAAAAGTCGATTGGTGAGAAATGAAGACAATATTTTAAACGTTCTTTGCGTACGTGCGAGCGGATTCGTATTTAAGTATCAGAGACATTTCTTCACACTTAGGTGTAAGTTACAGTTCAGTGAATCGCATTTTTAGAGATTCTAAGCTGCATACTTACCATCTAATTTTGCATCAGGCTCTGTCAGGTACTGACTTTGACAGGAGACTGGATTATTGCTGCTGGCTGAAAAATATGTGCAGAGAAATTCTTTTCAAATTTTATGGACTGATGAAGCTACTTTTACTAATTTTGGCAGAGTTAATTTACACAACATGCACTATTGGTCAGAAGCAAATCCTCACCGGATGCGAGAAATTGATCACCAAAACAGATGAAATGCCAACGTATGGTAAATCTGCACCATACGTCATAAGACCGTTCATTTTCAATGATCGTCTAAATGGGGACATATACCTAGACTTTTTAAGAAATTAGCTTCTCAAAGTGTGCACAACTTTTTAGATGTAGCTTTTCCAAATCGTTGGATTGGAAGGGGTAGTTTGCTTCCGTGGCCTCCTAGATCTCCGGATCATAATGTGCTAGATTTTTACGTGTGAGGAAGGATAAAGTTAGATATTGTAGTGTAGATATTGTAGTGTAGGTAGAATAGAAGATATTGTAGTGTAGGAAGAATAAAGTTAGATATTGTGTATCAAACACGTCCAACTACTCGGGAAAATATGTTTAAAAGTATTCGAGATGCCGTTGCTACAATTTCACGAACAGAAGTTGAAAGTGCTGTTTTCAGTATTACAAAAGGATGTGAGCGTTGCATTGTGCAAAAACGAAGGTCTCTTTGAACATTTATAAATTTTCCGTTTTTGTTTGTTTTGTTTTTGCTTTGAGCGTTTGGTTAATAATAAAATCGTTGTTGTTTCTATTGTTATTTTGGCCCGTTAGCCTTTAAACGCGCTTCAAATTTTGTATCCCGCATAATCTGAACCAGTCCTAAGCCTGGATAAAGTGCGAAGGAAGGTCCAGAGAACAATAATTAAAAATTAACGAGAGGTTTTTTTGTATATGTTCACACTTCATGCATGTTTTATTCATGTCTGTAATTTTGTTAGGAATTAACGGTTCCTTTAAGGTTGCAATAAATTTGTAATTTTGTCTAAACATTTCGCGTTTATTTCTGTTTTCGCTTACCTCTTTTTGTAATATTTGAATGTAAGATAAATCTATTGTTTTCAGTATTTATATTGATTATTGTAATTGCTCTAGGTATGAAAACTTGAAAGCTGGTCAGAAGAAATTTGACACCGATGGACTAAACTCGTTGAAATACACCACCAAGCAAATGAAAGAGCACATTTTGTACACGTGGATCTTAGTTTCGATTGAACCACCTAGCTGATACTAAGGATAGATCTCACCTAACGTTAGGTAGTAGTGTTAGATTCGAAAAAAATACGAACCTGTATCAAATTAACGCATTACTAGTACTCCTTATGCAAGTCTTTCACGTTGTTGCGCTGCTCGCTGGTTCTTTTGTTTGTCGAACATTCCAATAGGGCGACAATAATTTGTGAGGTTGTGATACTCTCTTACCTGTCAAACTATCAACAAGCGCAGCCGAAGCCAGTTTCAAAGAAAAGAATGTATAATACGTATAATATAGAGTACATTAACTTGTTCAACTGCATTAAAATGATACAATTAATGTTTTTGGTGTTTGCGTTTTCTGTGTTTTGTGCAGATACAGGATTCTTTATATACCGTTTGTAATCTCAATAAACATTGATCTGCTTTTTTTTTCTGGGGAGTGTATATTAGACATATTCTCGCCTTTTTATGTTAGCAATAATTAAGAAGAAAAATTAAGACGCATAGCTGTACGATAAATTATGTTATTTATAAGCAACAGTATTAGTTCTTTTTTCATCGATTACTATAAGCGCTACCAAACGGTTTATAATATTTATTAAAACAGCAGACTATCCTGGAAACTCGCTCTATTTACATGTTAATGTGTAAGAAATTGAGAAAAAGACGGAAGTCGTTCGACAATCGTCGTGAAAACCTACTTAGTTGCTATGTTGGTTACAAGACAATTTTAGTATATCGATGGCTTAGTGACAATACGAATTAACATTTTTCTAGGTTTTCAGGAAACAAGAAATAAATATTCAAAGGTTTTAAGTACCTCTTAAGTTATTAGGGCAGTTGCTGTGATAACAAATGTGTTGTTACTGCTTGATACGAGGTACTACTATAACATTAAAATAAAATATTTCTATTGGTCCAAGCGTCACATGTTCTTGCACAATGCTGCCACCCAGAATAACCATTAAAAATCTGTAAAAATCCTGATTTCTCAAAATTTGATGATACGTGTTATTACCACTAGGCCATCGATATTAAATACGCTTATAATATAAAAACCAATAAAACGAGTTATTTGGTTAATCCACTGAAGTTTAATTCGTTTAAATAAAGCTGCGATTGTAGATTCGCTTAAATGTTTGTTCTATCAAGACGTGAACATTGATTACAATTGGAAACAGATTCATTGCGATCAAGCTTTGTTTTCTTCCGAGAAACGTTTAGAGGTTTCCAAATTGTTCCACAATTAAAGCTTATCTTGAATTAAATGATAAACGTCCCTCGACGAAAATAAGCAGTAATAATTTAAAAGATTTTTATTACTACAATCAATTTAATTCTATTACGAGGGAGTCTAAGTTTTTACAAAAACAATGAAAGATTGGTACAAATCGTTTTATTGTTTTTCAAAATATTCGTCAATAAGATTTATACACTTTTGCATGCGAATCAATTGTCGAAACGCTTTTCCTCTCTGAAGGTCGTATCTCGAAAACATGATTTTTGAAAGGTTCAATGGCTTCTCGAGGTGATAAAAGTCGCTGTCTGCGCTTTTTTTATTTGACAGTTGGAAAAAAAACATGCCGAAGCTAACATTGTCATGATGAAGGATAATGCGACGTCGTCGATTGTTTTTTGTTTTCATCGTTGACTTCTGGCAAACAAATTGTTGTGTACAATTCAGCATTAACTGTTCTTCTATCCTGCAAAGCAATACTTACGACGTGTCCAGTACAATGAAAAAACAATCATTTTTTTGGAAGCGTTTTGTGAACGAACAACTCTTGTTGGATTCGGTTCATTTTGGAACACCCAAATAGTTGATTGTTGCTTAGTTTCCGGCTCGTACGAATGTATACTGTATACGGATTTTAAAGTTTCTCTGTCGAACTTTTTGAGCATTTCTCTACAACAATTTACACGAGCCTTTTTGTGCTTAGAGCAAATTATGCGAAATCCATCGGGAATAGACCTTTTTCACACCTAAATGTTCCTGCAAAATCGAACGTACTGTACTCTTCGCTATCCGGCCAAGGATTGTCAATCTGATTGAACTTGTAAGGATTGATGGATTGATAAATGAGATTGATAGATTTTTAGATATTTTGAAATCCAAACTCAAGAATGTCAGTCGGAATGATTCTCTGTCTCTGTCTCAAGTCGCATGCCGATCCTCTTCAATCACGTTGCGCATAGCATCGAAATTCGTCACTGACGGAAGCACGTTCACGATAAAATTTTGCAAACCAGTTGTAAACAGTCTTTTCTGATGGTGCTTCGTTACTGAAAGTTAGGAAGCGTTTCGAGGCATTGTTGTTCTCTTAGACCTTTCCTAAAATCGTAAAAAATCATTCAATCTTAACTTGAAATGTCAATTTTTTCACAAAATTCCTATTTTTTAACGCTCACTGTAAACAAACTTCTCGACCGATTTCGGTGCTGCCACTGCTTCAACAATAACAAATATCAATTTGTGCGAAAATAATAATGTAAAATCTCAATAATGTCATTTAGTAAAAACTTAAGATGCCTCGTAGTAATCTACAAGTTGAATATTTGTGTATATCATTAGTAATTCTTCATTAGAATAATTTAATATTTTTTAAAATCTGTATAAAGACAACGAATGGATAACAAACGTCGGATGTAGCGAATCATTTCCAATTCTTCCAGACCTATACAATCTGCCATTATTTTTGATTTTTTTTTTTAATAATCTGTTTAAAGAAAGATATAAATGGCATAACAAATTGTTACAATTGCCATGGATCGTTACTTAAGGGCTTAACCAATATTAATTGCGCAGGTCGTCATTCATAATAACATTTTTCCTTCTATCTCTCTAACAGTCTCATAAATCTCTTTGGATGCCAAATTA
This sequence comes from Dynastes maya, assembly GCA_029619315.2. Lineage (NCBI taxonomy): Eukaryota > Metazoa > Arthropoda > Insecta > Coleoptera > Scarabaeidae > Dynastes > Dynastes maya. The sequence goes on along the minus strand of JAROYE020000006.1, from coordinate 38,982,628 downwards.
CGAAAATTAAAAAATATTAGATATGTAACCTTGGATTTAACAAAAAAAAATAGCTCTAGTCAGAAGATTTATATAAGATTTTTCCTATTAAACAAAGTAATAAATTATATACAAGAAAAGTGAGATATTACTATGTGATTAGATATTATTTAGGTGCCAACAGTTAGTTCTATGAATAGTATGTAAAAGAAAACATTACTATTATGTAAATAGCGTACTTATGAGACAAATACAAATTCAATCGTTCGAAGGGGTTAGCGCTTTTTTCTCGGGCAAAAAAGACAAATCTTATTTTCCTGTTGTGTGTATTTTATTTAAATTAGCTGATAGTACATATAATATTATTGACCTGTGATTCGTATCACTATGTACTAAAAAAAATGTGATCGTAGAATATTATTCGCTGGTGCATTTAGCTGTAGTTAGATGTATCTCCCTTGGTTACTGTGAACGATGAAATTTGTACTTTACTAGTGCCCCTTGTTAGGCAAAAATCCTATTTATTATTTTTAACAAACCTTTTTGCCATTTTAGAAATGGCAGCTTATTAAGACACTTTGTTAATATGGCTTTTTCGTTCGCAACGAATTTCTGTACATATTAGTGTATATTTGAATGTTTTTGTATAAAATGTATATTTATTTTTGAATAAAACTTAAAATACTCTTTACTGTTGTCTTTTTTTAAGCAAACAAGAAATGAAAGTTCCATTATAGATTACTCTTTGGTAAACAAAGAAATGTGGAAACAACTCGGAGGTATACAGGGTACAGAGCCAGACAACGTAACTAGTGCACGAGAATTGAGTACCGCGCCGTCATTAAATTTTTAACAAAAGAAGGGTATACGCCTAATCACATTAAACAACGTTTAGACAGCGTTCACGGTGATTTATCTCCATATTCCACTGTAAAAAAGTGGGCAAAATGTTTCCGTTGGGACAAGAATCCCTTGAAGATGATGAGTCGGCCAATTGAACTGATAACGCCTCAAAACATTTCAATTATCGAAGAAATGGTGTTAGGAGATCGCCCTTTGAAAGTGAAGGAATTAGCAGTTATGTCTAACATTTCTGAAACAAACATTCACCCTGCTCTCCAACGTGAACGTCGGGTTGAATGTGCGCACTCGTTTTTAAACATGCGTGGAGACGATCTGATGAACCTCGTCCCAGAGACATTTTGAGGGAAATACTTTAGATTATTTTTGCAAACGTGTAGAATTATTAATTGATCGTTGTAATGAATGTATTGAAGTTAGGGGAAATTATACTGAAAACTAAAAATTACTATATTTTACCAAGTTTTTTTTTTTCTATATCAGGCCGAGAATTTATGGCGCCTACTACGTGGAAGTAAAAAGAGGACCAGAATTAGGAAGCCACCACTTTCTTTTGGAAACTAAGGAAAAAGGGAAAAATAAAAGAAAAACAGCACAAAAATAAAATCAAAAACTGAGACAAAAAGAGATAAGAGAAACATTTCAAAAAACGTGAAGAAATACTGGGACAAGAAAAACGGAGGGATCGTCGAAGAAAAATGAAAGAAGCTAAAAGATGACATATTATTAGCAGGGATAACCAAAATAGAAATATTAAGAAAACAAATTGGGGGGCTGATAAAGTAAAGACAACAATAAAAACAAATGGAAAAAATATTTGCACACGAGAGAACAAACGAACTATGAAGAATACAAACAACAAAAGAATAATTAAAGAAGAGAATGAGAAGTTACGGCAGAAATTTGGAGAAAAAGATGTAATAAATGAAATTGAGGATATACTAGTTGCTATAATACCTCGAAGGTATACTTTATAATGAAAATCAATTTAAACTGCGCTACGGATTTTCGAAGGTAGTATTCACTGAACTAATTTTGCCCATTGTGGAACGACATATTGAATGTAATAATAATAATATGAATATGTAATAAATGGAGGATTGCCCATTCCGCCACAATGACCACCGATGGTCAGAGGAAAACCCTCACGCCATGTTTATATACAACTTTCAACATCGATTTACCATGAATGTTTAGTGTGGCAATGATCAGTCAATAGTGTTGGATGTGCGCCTTACTGGGGAAGGATACTTACAATTTAGAGGATGTTTCTCTAAATATTCGACAACGATTATACTTGCAACTTCCCACTTCGCTTTACCTGTACAAAGTTTTTGTAACGATCATTTTCCTGGACGATGAATCGATAGATGTCCAATAAATTAGCCGGCGGGGTCTTTGGACTTAATGACAAACGGTGTCCTGGGTTTAAATTTAAAATTGCCTCAATCAAGTTTCTAACTTGAAACTATTAATGTTTCCATTCCTCAGATGATACACATATTTTATTTTCATGATGAAATTATAAAATGTAACCTTATGCAGTAGTGAAGTATTCGTTAAAAACATATAATTCTAAATAGAAATCTATTCGGAATTCCCAAAACATATCGTAGCATCAGTTGCATTAACCTGATTGGCTGTGGGTTCAATTTGATTGAGTAACTTTGTATATAATGATTGACTTTTCGCGCGTTAATCCAAACTGAACTCTAGATGATCCAGTGTTTACAAAACGTCACATCTCAAAAAAAAAAAAAACGTACATAAGTAGTACAAAAATATAATTAGTTACAATTAGTTTACAAACTACCACTATTTCTATTTAATAAATTACAATACAACGTAAAAGTACGAACTAGTACAATGGAATATGCTTGGCAAGGAAATACCAACGTAGAAAACATTTATCTTGCTTTACGAAATATTCTGGTTCCACCTTTTGGCTTAGGAGTACTTGCTTGTACCTGAAACAGAAAAAGAAACACTTGATTTTTAAACATGGATACTTTCAAAATTGTATATGCACAGTAAGAAAAGTATTAAACACTATTAACCCTAATCCGTGTTGACGCACAGTCGTACTGGAATGTTAAGTGGTCAGTGAGTTCATATGCACATCAGGATTGCAGAATAAGCAAATGCAGCTGATGAATATACATACTTCCATAATTGTCAATCAATTTCTGTTATATATTGACATCTATTGTTATATGTATTACAGTAGGCGCCGCTTAATGGAATCACCTTGGGACTTGGAATAATTGATAACAATATTCGAATGTTAACAAATTGCATATTTAATTAGGACTAGAAAATACATAGACATTTAATTATGTACATATGTATATGGCCACTATTAATATAGATAACTTATATAACAATTGTAAATACATAATTATCTTCACAAAGAAAATACATATGAAAATACCCATCAGATAATTTAGAGAACGAAAGCATCAAGGTTTTTAAAAACAATCTTTCATTGTTGTTTACCGAGATTCTTCTACGGGAAGTTCCTTAATAAAACGTTCAGAAGAATATCGCCGCTGGAAGTTTGTCGATCTACGCTGAACAACACGTAATGCACAATTTTGTTATACCTTGTAACTGTTTATGGTTATAAGACAAATGTCAACGGAAAAATAAATAGGGTCACGTTATTTACACAAAATGTCAATAACATTTTTTTCTAATTTAAGAAATAAATAGGATTAAGAACGATTAATAGAAATTGATAAAAATTTTATTTTCGTCATAACTCGAGAACCGCTTGAAATATTCAAAAATCTGTTTTGACCAATTAATTTGTCTTGAAAAACGGGCACGTGACTATGTACTTTGTTTTTGTCTAGCTATGCTTCTTGACAGGTATACCCATGAAATACAACCAATTTGTCCCACCCTGTACTGTGTACAAGTTACGTGCGCAAGTGTAAACAAATGCCGATAGATCGGAGAAATACTATCAGAGAAGCAGAATTATTAAATGTTTAGAGGAGTTTTCAACAAATACAATGCAGTTTGCATTTCATTGAAGACTCCTTGATTACTTGACCGTAACTGTATATCACACATTTTCACTATTCTACTAGAAATATACAGAATACATTTGCAGTATAGAAAGAATAATAATAGTAATAGAAAGATTAGTCAATTAAAAGAAAGTTATATAAAAAAATATTTATTAGGGCGCCTTCAAAGATTTTTGACAACAAAAAAGAGAAGATGTGTATCAGGATTAGCACATATCGTTTCATGCATTTTTACAACTACATATATTGAATATTACGATTTGTTTAAAACCCATACGAAAAACGTACCTTCTTTTCCGGTAGGTACTTAATTTAATTAATATTGACAGATAAACCACGCATAAGTATAAATCAAACTTAAAGTAACAAGAGGAAGAAAATCGTAGACTTATTTCGCTGTAAGTTGCGCGCTATTTATGTAAACCGTAGCAGCTATCATCGATACCAATGCTAAGAGATGCTTCGTACAGCACCATATATTCATCACGATCATTCTCATAAAGCAATTTTCCAACGCGATCTTATGTCCTATCGGACAGACGCAGATGACTTTTTTATGACAAACGCAAGAACATGCAAGCAGCGAGCGCGTACATTCACCGGTAGATGTGCTACTACAAAAACTCCACGATCGCTTTTTCTCCAAATCTCCTACCTCTGTGCCACTCTTCGTGTTCGAATTCCGTCCGCGAAAGAAGAGATTTCTGATCCTGCTGGGCGTCGACCGCTTTGGCGTTTTCACCTCGGAATCCTGAACGTCTCTGAGTGGTTGGATTTCGTTGCTTTGCAACGATAAGCGGCCTCCGTTTTTGCTAGGAGTTGGAGGTCCGGGTTTTTTGTACGATGTGGTGCCTATGTCTTTTTTCCGGGATTTCTCTCCCGGGAGTAGCTTAGTACTCATACTATCATCGAAATCAATATTGCCCATCTGAAATACAAAAAGCAGTTTTAAGATATTAAAAGGGAACGTTCATTTTCCTACAACATTTACAGCAAGTACAATTCTTTACCTAAATCTTTCAAAGCACTGCTACAAGGTATGTTCAAAAAAAAGGTGAAATCAACGTTAGGAGCCTGATGTGATGTGACTTACCCGGAATCATCAAGTCAAATACTGGTGCAAGCAATTCAAATGGGACAGGGAATCCATTCATGATGACCCAAAGCGTGGAAGACCTCTGGAAACACGAACTGAAGGAATCATCAATAAAGTTGAAGATTTGGTGTTGACTGACCGCCGAGTAAAAGCTTCAATTACTGCTAGAGAAATAGGAATATCAGAAGATTGGGGAATGAGCAAAGCTACTCAGTGCCGAACAAAAACTGTGTAGACGACAAATTTGCGAGGAGAATTTAACTGCTTTATCCCAAAATGAAGACTTTTATAGAATTATAACCGGGGATGAGTCCTGGGTACACCACTGGGACCCTTTCATGAAACAGGAGTCCATGCAATAGATTCATAAGGGCTCTCCACCACCTAAGAAGGCGAAGACGCAATTTTCTATAGGGAAAGCGATTGCCACAGTTTTCTGGGACGCAGAGGGGATCCTCTTAATTGAGTACATGTCAAAAGGTAGTACAATAACGGGGAATGTCTGCAAAGGCACAATTAGGAACTTGAAGGCTGTACGCGAAAAAAGACCCCACAATTATGCTAAAAAAACTCCGTTTCTGCGCGACAACTACAGGGTGCATCAAACACAAATTGTTCAAGCAGTAGCAATGAATGCAGCTTTGAGGAATTACAAAATCCACCTTACAGTCCCGACCTTATCCTCTGTGACTATTATCTTTTTCCAAAACTCAAAAAGCACTTGAGAGGGCGTCGCTTTTTGTCGAATGATGACTCGGAAAACGCTGTGGAGTCGTTTATTGCAGAATTACAAAGATTTTTTTTCGGATGCATAGCGTTATTAAAAAAACGGTGGAATATGTGTTAGTCATAGTGGTTCTTACGTTGAAAAATGAATTTTATTTGTTCTCTAAGTCGTTGTTTTTATAGCTAGGTAGATAACATAAAAAAACTCCTCTGGTATAATACTAACATTCGTCGGCGTCTGTGCTGAAATACTCTTAATTCCCACGAATTTGTCATTGGTGTTTTACATGGCCACGTGCTATACGAAGTGTCCAAAATGCTTAATTTAAATATCAAGAATTTGGGAGAATGCGTATTATTCCCGCAACTTTTTAAAATATTACGAGCACTTTTGACGCATAGATGTGAACGTTGGCATTCGTTTAGAATGAACACACCTTTAGAGATACTGGAATTGGAAAACAAGTCTTGTCAGAAGACGGTTTTTATAGAAATCCCAATCAGTACAGCTTGAAAACATACCTTAATGTCTTCCTCTTTAAATCGAGTTGGGCTTGCAAATTGTAATTCTGCCGGATAAGAAGACTTCAAATGCGGAGGGCACATCGAATTCCTCCATATCAATTCAGATACCCGATTTGACCGAGGATCACCGGAAGTGCTGACAACGCAATGACCCTCCTTCAAGTCAGCTAAATATTTGTTATTGAACAATTCACCCTCATCCTCCATTTCTAAATTTTGCCCTGGGAAAAGAAAATTGATAAGACGAATTAAAGCTGATGCTACCTTTCGACATACCTAGATTGGGAGGTACAGCATTTATAGACGATCTCCTATCTTCTTCGATGACAGCCATACTCCTAGGTAATGTGGCATACCTTCGATCATGTGCACCACTTTTTAGGGAACTTCCACTATGCCCGCTTGCGTGTCGAGAGTCCAAAATGCCTCGCCCGCGGATATTTTTGACTTCCCTGGCGTCGCATTCGCTTTTTACGGATAATGCGCTCAATGACTCGCGTGATCCTAACAGGTCAAATTTCTGGGACATCCTTAGCTGCTCGATGGTTCTCTTGGATTCTTCCAGTTCGAATTTTAATAAATCCTACGGAGATTACATTTAAAGCAATGAGAAGAATAGCGATTAAAAGTACTTTGGATAATTAGCTACTAAAACCCGTAACATTTGTAAGTGAATGGCTTCAGTAGAATCTTCTATCGCTTATAAAAAAGAGTAATCATTATATATTGAAAGTGCTAACGAGAATGAGAAGACTTTCAAGAAACTTTTACTATAGTTGTAATGCAGATATACAAGCAAAAAACTCACACTCTTTTCAACTGCCAGCTTCCTAGTTTCAAGTTCTTCTTTATACAAATTTAACTAAAGCAATTAATCGTATTAATTCATTCACAAATAATAAAAGATGTATAGTTACCATTTTCGATTTCATACTTTCCACTTTGCCTTCATATTCAGCCCTTATCTGTTGGATTTTCTTACTTTCTCTACCTTCGCGATCTTCTCTTTCCTTTCTCAACAAGTGTAAATATTCTTCTTTATCACGGCTTCGTTTGTATTTCAATGTATCCACTTCAGTCATCATTTTACTATTCTCTTCCAGTAATTTTTGGTAGGCTTCACGCACTAAAGATAACTCCACCAATTCACTGCTTTTATCTTCTAATACTTTCCGCAGTGTAGTATTATCCAACTCCAATCTTGAATTGTCGGACATTAACCTTCCATATGCTTCCTTTATCGCTTGGAGTTCTCTTTCACCCTTATCAGCAAGTCCATCGTCTTCGGTTTTCACTCTTTGCTTCCTTAACTCTACATATTCTGTTTGCAACTTCTGATACTTAGTCTTCAATTCTGACAATTTCTTCTCAAATTCGTCCTTTGATTGAATATGTTGCTGCAGTAAAAGTTTATAACCTGCGTCTTCACCTATATTCCTCGATTCTGTTGCTAATAATTTCCTATTTTCTTCTCGCAATTGCCTTACTTTCTTTTCGTAGTTATTTTTGACATTCTCTGTTAGCGTTAGTTTTTGACGTAATGCGTTGCATTTCTTCCTTAACTCTTCGTCTTTCTTTAATTCTGATAATTGAGACGAGGAAGCAGTCTTTAAAATATTTTCCTTGAGTATTTTCGGGTTCTTGACATCGGGCTTATCTAAAACCTCTTCAAAACACTTTAACTGGTTCAAAGTATCCGCAGTCCTATCTTGTAGTTCTTCCAACTTATCTGATACCTCATCGATATTCAAGTCTTTCATAAGAGGCTGCCATTCTACGTACTTTTCCTGTAAAATCCCTTGCATCACCTTTTCAGATACTTGTATATTATTGTAGGCAAGATTATATGCGATTTTAGAATATCTATTGAATTGTTTTTGAATATCCTCGACGATACATTCAAATGACTCTTTCTGTTCCTGATGTTTGGTAGAAAAGTCACGATTTAACTGAAGGCATTTCGTTTGAATATGAATTAAAAGCTGCCTCAACTCTGTAATTGAAATGTCTATGGTATTGCGATCTTTCAAGATTTTGTCTATTTTGATCTTAAACGATCTTGACGTTTCTGCAAATTGATTATAAATATTATATGCCTTTACGTTTTTATCCTTCAATGAAATAACTGTTTGATGTAGAACTTCGTTTTCAGTTCTTATGGTATCAACATTGTCGAATTTCAAAGAATTCTCTTCACATTTGTTCATCCAACTTGTAATTTCTTGTTGCATTTGTTCTTTTTCTTGTGTTTGTTGTTGTAATAGAAATTGATTCTTTTCAATCATATTATTATAAGCCACAAATAATTCCTTCTTTTCCTCATTTAGCAATATTTTCTCCTTTTCTAACTCTTCTAGTTTAGTATGTAACTCAGTTTCATAATTCTGAAGATTGGAAACTGTCACTTCCAATTCTCTACTTCGTCTATATGTTTCCACGATATTTTTTTCTAATTCCATAGTCATCTCTCGCAATTTATCTTCATCTACCTCATCTAAATTTTCAAAATTTACAGACTTTTCATTCATGATTTCGGAAAGTCTTGTTAGACACTTTTTTAACGTAAGATTTACCTGCTCAAATTTACACTTTTCATTTTGAATATTTAACAATTCTATTTCAAGGAATTTAACGCCCGCTTTCTCTTCTTCTAACAGCGTCTGCAGCTGCAATTTCTCATTTCTTTCGAGATTTGTTTCCTGTTTAGCATTTTCTATACTAATTAACAAATCATTCTTAACATCGATAGCATTAGCGTGCGCTCTCAATATATTAAATTCAGTTTCTTTTCTTATTTTATGCTGGGATTCCAGAATATCATCACGAGATTTCTTCAGACGATCTATTTCAATATGCGCTTCCTCCAAATCAACATCCAACTTCAATTTCTCAGTTTGAACTAACGCGAATTTATTGACTGTATCCGTTAATTCTTCTTTCAATTCTTTGATGATCGTTTCTTTCTCTACACGAACATCATCAATTTCTTGAATTTTACAATTGAGTTCTTGGATCATAATTTCTTTATTTTCAATTGTTTTCTGCAGATCGTATATATTTCTTGAAGAATTTTTAATATTTTCCTTCAATTCTTTACGTTCATTTCGAAGTTGAGTAATCTCTTCAGAAACTTCCTCGTATTTCGATTTCAGTTCGGTGAATTGATTTGACATTTCACTTATTGCTTGCAGATTCTCCTCTTCGATTTTATTGAAGATTATTTCATGGTTTTCTGTAGATTTTTTAAGTTGGTCTTCAAACATTTCCAATTGAAACTTCATAGCTTCATTCACCCTCTGCAAATCAGCTAGTTGATTATTAAGACTGGACAGTTCCCTTTGTTTCGTATCTAAAAGTTGCTTATGTGCTTCTAGTTCTTCAGTCAGATTTTCTAATTTTTCTTGGTTTTGTTGCAAATTAGCGTTCATTATAATTTCCTTTGCTAGATGTTCACTTTCCAAGCATTTTAATTGTTCCTGAAGAATTTTAAGATCTGCTTCAACTCCCTCCTTGCCTGTCTGCAATATATCGTAAGCCGATTTTAATTTTGATATAGTCTCACTTTGTTCTGCAATAGTTTTTTCGCCATCATCATTTTGATTTTGATAATTCGATATCTTTTCCTTAAGATTAGCTTGCTCTTCTGTTATTCGTGTATTCGTAGATTCATAGTGCTGAATTTTGCCCTGCAATTCGTTGATTACTTTCTGATGTTGCTCCTGGTTATCTTGAATTTCTTTTCGATGTTTTTCATTTTCTTTCTTTAAGTCATCTAGAATTGTTAACAAATCTTTCATTTCTTCTTGTATGTGCTGTTTTTCCGATTGAACGCTATTGATCTCATTTTGGAATTGAGTTTTATATTCTTTTAAAGTACAGTCATTTGATAATATGTATTCTTCGTGTCTTAATTTTAAGGATTTATAATCATTTTCTAATTTATGCTTAATATCTTCTAATGATTCTATTTTCTGTAAAAGTTCAGTTTTTTCGACTTCTACGTCACTAAGCTTTACAATAAGCTTCTTAACGTCACTTTCTAACCTGATTTGAATTCCAATTTGTTGTTCTAAATCACTTTTAGTTTTAAATAGCGCTTGTTCTAATTGCGAATGTTTGTTTTTCAACTGTTTGAAATCAACATTAAACTGTTCGTTGGTTTCTTGAAGCTCTTGATCATATTTCTTCTTTTGTTCAACAATTTCAACTTCTAAAACGATTTTTTCATCTTTTAATTTCTCTATATATTCATTTGTGGTTTTTAGTTGGTCTAAATTATACTGATGATTTCTTTCTAGTTGGTTATATTTTGTAACTACTTCATGGAGATTCTCAGTTAAATTTTTAATCTGTGATTCATATTCAGACTTCATTTCTTGTTGTTCGTCAAAACTGTGCGTGTATTTTTCAAAAGCAACATTTAATTCAGATCTTATAACCTGTATTTCATGAATGTAGTCAACCTCTTTCGCATTTAATTCGTATATTTTATCATTTAATTTATTTATTTCTTCTTTTAATGCAAATATGTCGTTGTTACTTCTGTCGATGATATTAATCCTTTCATTTTCTAAATTTTGAATGTTTTTATTGGCTTGGTTATACATATTATACGCCCTTTTCAGTTCAATATTATAATGTTTCTTTTGATCATTTAATTCCGCAATCGTTTTACTAAGTTCTTCGTCTTTTGTGGAAAGTCTTGAAAGGATGTCGCTCATGTGTTTCGTGAGTTCGAGGTTTTTGTTTTCAAGGGATTCTTTTAAATTATTCAACACATTTAACTCTTTCTCTAGTTTCGTTATTTTGTTCTCGTAGTCAGCATTCCTCGCTTCCAATGTTTCTATGCAGAATTTATAAGATGTCGCCTCCGTGTGTAACTTCTCAATATTCCCTTGCAAGTTTTTGTACTCTTGCTTTTTAGTTTCCAAATCTAATTTTAAATGCAAGAGCTCTTTACTATTTTGCGAAATGACTGTATCCTTTTGTGCGCACGCCTCTTCCGCATTGGTTAATTTTTCCAAACTAGATTGTAATTGTGCTCTTAGATTTTCGCCATCGTTGACAAGAATGTCCTTTTCCGACGTGATTCGTTCACGATCGGAATTCAAATTATCCACATCCCTCTGTAAATTGTCCCTTTCGGTTTTAACGATCGATAATTCAATTTCTAACTTCTTGATCGTACTTTCCGTAAGGTTTATTTTACGCACGAGATCTTCAGTCACTTTGGAATTGTTCTCTATCATCATATCCATGGTAATTTGTAATTCCAAGAGTTGAGCAGACTTCAGATCAAGGTTTTCTTTAGTCAGCTTTAAATCGCTTTGAATTTCTTCAATCTTAGATAAAGACTCTTGTATTTGCAAATTACTAATATGAATCTTTTCTAGGTACAGCTTTTCTTGTTCCATAATCTTTAGAGCGTGCGAAGAACTTAATTCGTCCACCTTGAGCTCCATATTAAGTAAAGCTTGATTTAAATCCGAAATTTTACATTGCAAACTCAGAACTATTTCATTCTTGTGGTCAAGTTGTTCTGTTAACGATTCCTGGGATTCTTCAAAGTTTCGCACGCTTTCTTTCAAATTGTCTTCTTCCTTGGTATGCTGGTTGATTTCCATTTGTTTGTCTCTCACCAGCTTTTCTAAATCAACAATTTTAGAGTCTTTAGTTACGATAATTTCCTCTAGTTTTCGCAACTCTTCAATTGTACCGTTAAATTCGATAATTTTATCTGTCTTGTTTTTAATTTCATGATTTTGATCTTCAATAATCTCTTGCAATTTCCCCCGGCTAATTTCAGCTGCGTTTAAAAGTTTTTTTAAGTTCTCTCTTTCTTCTGAATTTATTTTTTCTCCGTCTTTAAGTACAGTTATTTCTCTATTTAAGACGGTTACTAAGTTCTCGTAATCAATTGAGGATTGTTTTAAAGTACCTATTTCTTTATTCGTTTGGTACCTACTGTCTTCTATCTGCAACATAAGATTTTCCAAAAACTTATCATTGTATTCGATTTTGTTGCATCCACAAACTATATTCTCAAGTTTACGCAGCGATTTCTCCGTGTCTTGGGTAAATTGGGTATATTTCTTTTTTAAGCCTTCCAAGCCGAAGTTAGTGCTATTGAATTGTTCAACTGATTCCTTGTACTTAGCTTGCAATAAGTCAGCTTCTTTCTGTAAATTTTCATATAAATCGCTTTTATTCACCAGAGCACGTTGACTTTCTTCCAAATCAACTTTTAACAATTGTAATTCACTACTTATATTGGTATTCAAAGTAATGTATTCACTACATAAAGAACTCGATTTTTGTAATTCAGAACTAAGGGATGAGATTTCAGAATCTTTGTCAGAATTAAATTTAGAAAGTCGATCAACTTGTTCCTCTGTTTGCTCTTGAAGGTATTTTAATTCTTCGTAAGCAGCAGTTAATTCCGTCACCTAGTGATAAATAAATAATATCAACAAATAAAAGCTAACCAGTATAATTTGAATGTACTTACCTTGTGTGATAAGTCATTGTTTTTGTCCTTTAAAACACTAAACTTTTGAGATAATTCATCATAATTTCTCCTAGTACCGTCTAATTCTACATGGAAGTTGTTTGCTCTATCTACAGATTCTTGAAGCAAACTCTTTAAGTCATTATTCTCTTTCTGAGCATCTTTTAACTGTACATCGACAATTGTATGAGCTAAGTTTTCGAACAGTACACTATTATCATTAACGCTTCTACGTTTTGATTTTAAGGGGCTGAAAAGTACGGAACTGTCATTCCCTTGATTGTTGCTCCTGATTTCATCTAAAAACGCGGATAACTCCGAGCACTGCACCTTTAAATTTTCAAGTTCGATCTCTTGCTTTGAATATTTCTCTAATAATTCCTTATTGTTTAATTCCAAAGATTCTGCTGTAAGTTTCCATACTTTCAACTCTTTTGTAGAGTTTCTTAGCTTAAAAGGCAATAAAAAACATATTAGACATACATGTAAACGTTAAGGAATAAAAAAACAGGTTATATACAGAGTGTGAACGACATGAACGGTCATCCGACAAATATACGATCGTCCGTGAGCCGGACTTTTCACGTTGTGCACTCGACAATAGTTTAACGTACTTTACAACTTACAACCTACGACTAATACGATGATTTTAAATAGAGTTTGTTAAAAAGGTGGTACCAGCAGCGGCGCACCGCATAAAAGTAGGTACGTAATATACAATATTAGTGAAAAATAATATTGTTGTAGAATTGCAACATCAGCAACGCTTCCATTGTCGATTCATTCAGCTGTCGACAGTGTTGTGAATACGTTGTCGTATACTTCGAAAATGATCGTTCGACATCCAGAGAAGTAAGGTTTGCAAATGTCAGATATTCCTTTTCCTCATCTGGGCACTTTTGATTTTCAGTTATAGACCGAACCTTTTGTAAATTGGGATTTTTCGTTAAAATTGCACCAAATTTTTGAGCAACATCGACTCCTATAGTGTTCGTCAAGTTTTCTAGAGCGGCTTGTAAATTGTTTATGCAATTTAATGCGTCTCGTGCAGATAAGTGACAGCTTTCTAATTGCTCAACAGCTTGTGCAAATTCAGAATAATTCATGGAAATTTCATCTATTTGTTGTTGAACGTTCGAATTCGAAAAAAGTTGCTGACTATCTCGAACTGCTGCAGAATCATTTGAATCAAGTTTCAAGATGACATTTTTCACTTGTGAAAAATATTTCTGATAGTAAGATACTGCCTGGAGCCACGTTCCCCATCGCGTTATTACAGACTGAGGTGCGGTGGTAATTTCGGACACAATTGTTTGAATACACGGATGTTTTGGGAGATTTGATGAACACTTTTTTGGTAGATGCTATTAACTTATCCACCATCGGATACTTCTTTCGAATAGTTTCTGCTACGAGTGACATGCGTGTATGAGGCATGTTATGTGAAGAAGAGTCGGAAAGCATATTTTCAACATCCCACCAACTCTCAGCATTGTTGCGGCTCCGTCAGTAACGAACATTGTGACTTGGGTTCCTGTGATCCAAAATTCTCTCAACGAATCTTTTATTATCTTAACAACGGTTTCTGCATTCGTTTTCTGAATCCTTTTACTGGATAACAACAATGAAGCTGGTGGACCAACACGTTTTAAAGGACGCGCTACAACATGAATGACGCTGTATTTCTGAGCATCAGTTGTTTCATCCACACATAGGCAGATTTTCTTATTTCTCAACTCGTCTTTTATACATTCCTTTACTGTACCTTGCACACGTGGCAAATTGTATCGTAATTGCATAGATGTTGACAGCTTGCATGAGGGAACGTACTTAGCCCAAAAAAGACGAAAGTGTTCATTAGATACTAGATGTTGTGGGATGTTGCACACACTTAACATAAAAATAAAATCATATAAAAATTGCCAGTCTGATTATTTCTTCAATTCAATACATGACGTTTACTTTTACAATGTTTTCTACATTCAAACCTATCGCGATTTAGCAATCCGCTATTGCATATTGTGCAATAAATATGCGGACTTCTATATTCTAATCCACGGAAATGCCTAAGATATTTATTCACATTCGAAGGGAACGTTACACGCTTTGGGCGTCCCATCTCCGCGTACTTATTTGGCGTGCAACGTACTGTCGCTTTGAACTCTCTCGCGGTACTGTCGAGATCGACTACGAGTTGAAAATTACCCCTACCAACGGCGCTACCACTACGCTACTGCCATCCAGTACCACCTTTTTAACAAACTCTAATTTTAACACATCGTTTGCTAACGCTAATAGCACGGTATCAGATCGCAGCTGCCGTCCGCGCCCTGTATATCTAACAATTTACTACACATCGCATTTTAAAGGATAGGCAACTATCATTCTCAAACATGTAATTGTGGCTTGAATATAACACACGCTATGATAAGGTATATTTACTTGGGCGGAAATATAGTAACCATTGCTTCTCTTACTAATCCATGATTGTGTAAAATAAAAATAAATTGGCGGTATGAATTTGTTTGTAATGCAGGTAAGTTCCCCTATAAAAATGGTTCGTAGTAAAGTATTAACAAATTATGCAGGCTTGTGTAACAGAATTTAAACAGTAAAATTTCTGTTGGAAAAAATCCAAGGAAGGTAATCCTAGCAAAACATCCCAAGGTTTTATAGAAAAATTACACTGGAAAATATAATTCTGATTAACTAATCACGAATTAAACCAGCTCAAAGTACACATATAAACTATAATTAAATGAATCACGTGTTAAATTTTAATTGTGTCAAAGTGCCAAGATTTTTAGACGAAAAAAGTCTCATGTAAAACGTTATTCTGATAACTAGAAACTAAATTTAGATTATATGCAGGAAAAGCAAAAATATATACTTTTCACTTTTTTATATTATACTATCTTCCAACAGTAGCCTTACCTTTTCAGATATATTAATGTTCTCCTCTTGAATATCATCATGTTTTGTTTGTAACTGTTCTACGTACTGTTCCAAATTTTGAATTTCTAATTTGAGTTGCCTTTCAACATCAGACGGTGACGTTTTTTTATTATGTGGTGGTGTTCTATTCTCTAAAGCATAAAGCTCATTCCTTAATTTCGAAATTTGTGTCGCTTTTTCTTTAATTTGATTTGCTAGAAAATCGACAAAAATTAATAATGGAAAATAATACATGGTAAATTAACAGCTGGACAAACTCCACTTATTTTCCAAACAAAGATTAAATCAAAATTTGACCTATATAAATATAGATCAGTGGTTGCTCGTGTTCAAATTTACAAGGTGGTGGTACTGGCCAAAAGGTAAATGTGTACCTTACGTTATACAGACCTGAACTTCAGAGCAATTCTGCGTTCTTAGGGATCATTCGAAAATATAATGCACGCAAAGCAATAAAGCCCATTATTTACATACATCACAACCACAAATCCAATCAGCTGAATCATACATGGCTCTACGAAAATTACGATGCATTTCTTTATTGTTGTTTTTACTACTTTACCTAATTTAAAGTTCCTGGAAAGGGCGACCACTTTTTTGCAGTTTTAAGCGTTTCTCAAAATTTAATTCGTCCCCTGTTTACAGAAAATGATTTTTTTCTTGTAATTGAAGATGGAGATTTGGTTAAATGGATGTTTTGCAGTTTTATGTGTTGATTTAAATTCTGTTTTAAAAATTTCAAAATGTACAACCCGTCAGAAGTTATTTCAAAAAAACTAAAAACTATCATTTTCTTGTACGTCAAATATCTTCGTAAGTACAAGAGGTACGAAGGAAAGTTTCATATGTAAGTCACTGTTTTCAATAAGACCAATCTAAAATTGATATTGAACAAAAATTCAAGATGACTTTTGAGGTACTCGTATCGACTTCCTTGAGTTAATGAACGCCATATCGGATTTTTTGGGTTACTGAATAGAATTTTTTATTCTCTTGTAAGATAACATATGACTGAATAAAAAATACCAGTAAAATTAATTGTTTTTACATTTTAATCAAATAGGCTTACGTGGATCCAAACAAAATTTATATAAAAAAACAAAACTTAATCCTAGTAATCAGGTGAAATGTTCAAAGTGCTGGCCATTGTTAGCTAAACATAGTTGACACCGTTTGCGACACTTCGGTTTCCTTTACCCAACGTATTTTGATTAATACTAGCACGCGCAGTTCCTCAACATTATTGTAACTGAAATTACGTCTATATACTTTATTCTTTAACGTACCCCACAAAAAAACATTGCTCATTTAACCAAATCTCCATCTTTAATAATAAGAAAGTTACCCATGCATTCCCACTCAATCTGGGACACTCGGTATAGATAAACACAGCTTGGTGCGATGATAAGAGTTTTGTTGTTGTTTCCTTTAAGTATTAAGCGCTCATAAAAGCACACAGAACCGGAACTATACTTCCAACAGGAAGTATAGAAACTAGATACATCTAATTTTTTCCTTAATATCTAGTGAACACTAGCTTATAAACAACGCACTTCTTGGCGATTTCACGTTGGCTTTTCCCTTGTTCACGTAGAACAACAACCTTATCTCTATCTTTTACTACAATTTAATAATAATATATCAATAGGCATCCAAACATTGAATAATTATATTTACAATTACAAATAAAAAGAAACACTACGCAACAAAAGTGCAACATTAGAGGTTTGTTCGAACGTGCAGTTCTGAGCAATTTTAGAACCAGTGCGCATGTGTATTACGAGTGCACTATTCGAGCCGTGCAGTTCTAGAATTACAACTGTTAGTTCGATGTTCGAACCCCACACAATTCGTAACCCAAATTGGGTTCCGAACGGTTCTAACAGTTCTTACAGTAGAACAGGTATTTGTAATTCTCGCCGAACTTGAACATGCGCAATCGTTACTACGATAAGAAAAATATACTGTCCACACAAATCAGTTTTCATAACTAATTTATTTACGAACTTAGGGCATTCCAATAACTTTTCAGGTTATTCTTTTAGCGAATGTTTAGATTCACAGATTTTCAAAGCAGGAAAAAGTCATGTACCAATCATATGCGCTGTATTTGTTGTGCTAAAGCTTCATTTGATTTATTCAACAAAAATACATAATAAAGCTTGGTTGTTGCAAAGATAATTCTTGGAATCCAGTTATTTTGCTTTTTACCATAGTTACACAATTCTCTATTACAAACCCCTTCGAACCTACTCTGATATTAGAACTGGAATTGATAGACATGCGTACAACTATTAAGAATTTATAAACCTCGAATGGTCCCAAACTGTTCTGAGGTGTCGGGTTCGAATAAACCTTAGAGAGAACAATGCACTGAGACAGTCCATCCTAATACATCTGGACGTTTATGATCTCTCTCCCAAGAGTTGTGCTATCATAAAATATAAATAGTTTTTTATCTTAATAAATTGTTTTTGGACTTTGTGCAGTATAAGCACACCATGAAATTATATTGAAATGATTTTAGAATAACACATGCATGATTATTTATTTATGCACACTACTGTACATCTGTATATGTCAATTTTTTTCTATTTGAAAAATAAATGAACTTTACCAAACTGCTGATATACAGACAAAACGCAAACTAAACAACTACCACCTACCTAACTTTGTGATATGATCCTTGTGTTCTTTTAATTCCTCTTGTAAATCAGCCTTTTCAAAACGTTCAATCTCCAATTCTGACTTTAATTTCTTTATTTCCCGATCTTTTTCAAGCTTCGTAACTCTTGCATTAGGACTTTTTAGAAACTCCTGCAAAGGACTTTTGCCAATCAACAGTGAATCACCTACAGGCATCCACTGATATGAAGTAGATGATATATTAGACTCGTTCATTTCATCAATTATTTTCTTAAAATGAAAATTGGTAATTTTTGTATTTACTTTCTCCAGGAAATTCTTTATGTTTATTTGAACATCTGAAGGTAACTTATTACATGATGGCACAATTAATAAGTCTTTTCTCTCAATAACACAAGCGAAGTGTAATAAAAGCGAACATAGTGTCACGACATTCTTGCTTGACAAACTTTGCAAGTCAGATAAGTATTCCCCATCAAATATATAATTCGGGTACTGTGATTTGATTAAGTCTATGCTAACTGCTAAACAATCATTGTATGTAATTGATGCATGAGTTGGATCACTGAAAAAACAAAATATCATAAGTTTATAACGCAATATTTTAAATAAAAACTACACTACTTACAGAATACGTAATAATTTTAAAAAGAATTCACCATTTCTTAAACATTCCAAATCGCTGATAGGGTCACACAATTTTAAACAATTAATCTAAAACACAAAACGGTTTCACATGTATATTTAGAACACATCGCGTAAATATATTTTACCCATTGAATTAACACATCTTCCCATTTGTCGCAATCCATATTTTACTAAGAATAATAAATAATTCTGATGCAAAAACGAACGTCATTCATACCTAACGTCTATCGATTGTATGGAACAAAAACCGTTTATTTTCTTTTTGAAAAACTAAACAGTAACGTGATCTGTGATTGGCTGAATTACCGACCATGCCGAATTTCTTATTCTTCTTCCGAAAGATTCCGAAATGCGAAATCTCTCAAACACATGTTAAATCAGCAGTAACAAAGTAGTAATAAAAGACTTTATTTTATTTGTGTATACGTATTACAAACTTGTTATGTTAAAAAGGAAATAATATTAACTATATAATTTATAGCTACCAAATCATGAATGCGAATGATTTAAGTCGGTAGTTCCGGCAATAAAGAATATATTCGCTAATTTCTTAGCTAATGCATACGAATATAATCTTTATTGCCGAAACTACCAACTTAAATCATCCGCGAAATTTAAAAAATGCCAAGTGGGAGTAAACGTATGTATAATATTTCTAATATAGTGCTTTCTTGATTTTATGTAAATTTTTATTTTTCATTTATAAACCTATTTTTTTCTTTTCTGTTGTAAGTTTATACTTAAATCTCCTTCAATTTATCAATAATCTCCCCGGGTTTTTTAACCAAGAATTTGTAGTTATTTTTAAACAATTCTTTTACTGCGTTGCTATTCAAAAACTCATGCATGAGAACGTTATTCTCGAACTCTGGATTTTTACAACTGTTATAAACAACTTCCAAGGACTGTCGAAAACTGGGTTCGTCATTATGTTTTGCAGTAGTTTCCCAGGGCATCGCAGCTACCACTACTGTCAGTAAAACATCAAATGCTAAATAATATACTTTAGATGGATAAAATTCCGGTTCAAATCCAATACCGACGTTAGAAAATTCCTCTTGCAAAATATGTTGATAGAAGCTGCCTTCTTCTTGATATCTACTGTCGTATTCATACATTAACTTATCTAAATAAGCTAACTCTGGATCTACGACTTCGCCTATAGTGCTAACGTTATTAGCCTCAATCGTAACATTGTTTTCAGAAGAATACTGTGATTCAAAGGTAACACTATCACATTGATGAACAGTTACGTCTATCAGATCATGGACGACGTCATCTACAATGTCGTATTTTTCAGCTTGCTGTAATTCTATTCGCACTTTATCCTGCAATCGTTCTAATTGCCGTTGCCTTAAGATTGTGCTAAAAGTATTTCCAGTTTGCGTATCCCAACAAACTAATTTACCCAAAGACAATTCTAAGGCTTTTACTAAACCCATGCATTCGTCTGCGTCCTTGCAAAATTGTAGCAGCAAGGCGGTATAATTTACACAATCATGTTTTATGCGGAAGAGTTTAAATAATAACGTTTTCATTTCGCGCAGTCTAAGAGCTTGCTGGGGGTCTTCCAGATTAAACTGGAATTCGAACCAAAATTTGACTGTATGGAATTGATAATCGTATACGAATTCATGTGAATCAACGTCGAATTCTCTGAATTGTCTTCTCGTTTGCATTAATTGTACTTCATCTGGAAATTCAACACACAAATTGAAGATAATGAAATCTTTCCAGTCTATTACTTCTGTTTGTCCAAAAAATTCGTATGATAATTTGTTCATATTCTTTAGGGGGATTTGGCGCCAAAATTCTGGAACTGCTGGTGATCTTCCATCTTCAGCGTTAGTAACAATTAAATCTTGAAGAAGGAAAGTAAAGGTTCTCTCAGGCATTAATCCAGTTGGTGCCAGATCGAATAGGATATCAGTTAAATACGATAATTGTGCGATAGTAAATGCACTTGGCTTTTCATACTCTTGTAAGGTTAGTTCCGGTTCCGGCAGAGGATCTTCAAACAATAATACATCTGGATTAATATAGAATTTATCGCCTCTTAAAATCAATTCGGGTTGTATTGCCATTTCTTCTTCTACAGCTCTACATAATATTTTACAACATTTCTTTATACTATCAATTTCTCTATCGTATCTCCCTTTAATTTCATGGTATAGACCACGAAACATTTTAACACTAGCCGTTAACATATCTTTTAAGTCGTCATTTGCAACTGATTTCAGAAGGTCTAATCTCAACCCTATTCTTTTCAACTCACCTTCTACGGCACATCGCCATTCATCTATTAATTTTAAACCGACGTCTTTTACCTCAGGGGCGGGGGCACTAAATTTTGGTAATTTTGGCTTACCTTTGACTTTTCCTTTACCTTCTTCTTTCGAGCCCTTCTTAGGACTCTTACCTTTGGGATAGAAATATACTTCCATATCAGACAAAATTCTCAAACTGTTGGCTTCATAATTGCGCGCAGCTTTGGTTGCTTCCTTATAGTTGTCGTTAAGAAGTCGATGGTATGGAGAAGTATCGGTAACTTCTTCGTCGAATACTAAGCATTTTCTAACAAAACCGGAATATGTTTGACAGTTTTCAAACTCAAAATCATCCTTAAATGTGATATAAGTTAGGAAAATCTTTTCTAAAACATCATCCGCGCATGGCATCTTCGTAATCATAGCTACATAATAATCGTTTAGTAATTGTAAAGTGTCGGCGCTACGATCGATTTCCAATTGCATAGATGTGACATAGAGGTTAGTTAATTCGCAAGCCTGCTTGGCGGTCCAATCTTTCATTATAACAGCTTGCCTTTCTTTTTCTGATTCAGTCATGCGTGTATCGCAAATTTGCCACAGCTTCTCCTTAAATTCTTCTATACGACAATGTAATTCCGCTTTAACCTCATCATCGTCGCGCATATCCTCGGGGATTTCGTTATAAATTCTTTGAAAATTGTACAAATGAATTTGTTTATCATCTGGTCTATCTATGTACTCCAACATGTACCGTTTTACGAATGCTAAGTACGGTATAACCGTCTTCCAAAGCACCCTTCGTCTAAAAAATAATTCCCTAATGTCGCACACGTAAACTTCCTCCACGTTTTCCCACAAAGTAGCCAACGCTACCATAAAAAAGTCCGGTATGGGTAAATCCACGTATTTCCAATTGCATTGTCCTGGTGTCGGAGCAGGTTCTGCTAACGTAATCTCCTCATATTCAAGTATTGGTTCAGGATATTGTGTTTCTTTATCTGACTTTATAATAACGATGTCAGGTTCCTCAACAACTTTCTCCTTTTTCCCCTTATTTGTGCCTTTCTCTCCACTTTTATCACTCTTAGGTTTACCTTTTTTGGCATTTTTGTCTTGATCTGGATTTTCTTTTTTTGGCGCTTGAGCTGTGGGAGTATGCGGTTTTTCTTGTTTTGGACCGCCATATACGCTTTCAGATACTTTACCTGCAGTAGGTTCATATTGATTTAAATCGTTTTCTAGATATAGGACCACGTCGCCAAAAATTTGAACAGAAGATTTGGGAGGTATGGTGTAATCGCCGATTATCAATTTTCCTATATGCTTTATAGTTGCCAAATCAAATACTTTATAAAAAAGGTTGTATAAGCAACCTTGACATTGATAAAATCTATCAACATCATCAGGTTCGGCGAGTTTCGCAGTGCTATTTTGACCCGATACATCTTGAATTACTTTAATGAATGCCGTTAAATAGCAGTTATAGTCTTCCACAGTTTCTGGTGGATCGGGATTAGTTAAAATCCGAGATACTCTATACTTAGCATTTGAATCATCCATTACGTTATTCTGTTTTAGCTCTCGATAATCCAAATTTGCAATATCTTCAATTGTATCATTTGTAGTATTCTTTATTGTGTCATCGACTGCTAGATCGTTTGGCTTTTCTTTGATGTTTGTATTGGAACTGCTATCAAACTTCTCTTGTGAACAAAACAGCGCTCTCAGCCCAAAAGAGCCGCTACTCGTACTTTTGTTAACATTAGCACTATCAGTTTTTGAACTTTTGCTAGTAACACTAACCTCTTCTGTTGGCTTCGTTTCCTTTTTTAAGAAATCTAAAGGAAGCGTAACTGGTTTCGAACTCAATGCCTCTTCTAACAAAAGCGATTGAATGATGTTTGTTGGATAATTAATCAAACACCAGCCATCGATGTTCTTTAATCCTTTTAAATACTCTACAAACATTTCCACTAAAAGTTTGTCATTTAGACCTTCACCCAATTGAAGAATGTCGTGAGCAAATTGTCCTAGTTTAGCTACGTGTGAAAGTACGGGTTCATCGCAAGGAAATATCTTAGGAGTTTGCACCAATTTCTGTTGGTGCATTGTCTCTACAACCGTTGTAGATATGTCCAACGGAGTTACTTTCTTTTTATCTTTTTTCTCACCTTTTCGTTTTGTTTCGTTGTTTTTCTCCGGTTTTGCTTTCTTAGCGTCTTTCCTAATCGAAACTTTTTGCAAAGCATTCTCCGTTTCTTCAACAAACTGAGATTCTGGATACTCTTCCGTGACTTCGTCTTTGTAAGCAGCTAAACAATAATTAATGGCGTCTTCCATTTGTATCACCTTAATCTGCTTTTCGGATAGTAATTTCTCTAAAATGGGAAGAACAGTTTGATCAGAAATAGTGTTAATACATGCAGCTATGTGAACTTTTGGTATATTCGGCGGTGGTTTCAACGGTGGCTTTGGATATTTCGCCAATAGTAATCTAAAAACAATGTGCCCCAAAACGTTCATCGCCGTTTCTATACTACACAAGGTTGTCTTTTGCGCACAATTTGGTACGTGTACTTCCAATTCCCAGGGCCATTCAAAATTGCAATAACTTTCGAAACTACGGATATCCATAGCGTTTTGTCGGCTTATCTCTTCCAAATAAATTTCTTCTTCGGTATTGTCTTGCGGTTCATATTCAATAATTACTTCCTCATTAGGTACTAAATCGAAAATCGGTTTGCTACTAATAAATAACGCCGCCAAATCGGCCAGTAACCTTCTTGGCATTTCTGCTTCGTATTCTCTCTTATATTCGGCACATCGAAAGACTATATCAATCATATCCTCAAGAATGCACTCGCACATATCGAGTTTTCGTGCATTTTTCAAGCGTTTTTTTTCTTCATATATCCGTTTATGGAGCTCTAATACTCTGTTCTTTTCAAAATAATATCTGTAAAGAGATGTGTTGGTTATAATTTATATACAGGGTGAGTTGGGAGGAACAGACCAAACTGCAGAAGTGTAACACGTAAAACAACTTATATGTTCTTATCCGCTTTACATTTGTTTTCAAGTTGTAACATAATTACAATTTAAACAAAATTTCGTACATTAACATTCGTCTACGAAGGGCGCCTGTTGCTCTCCTGATTGCTGCATGTCTTTCTTTAATATTAGCTTCAGTACTTCTAATACGTCGAATTAATGCATCCCGAGAGTCAACTTTTAGCTTGTGAACTTCATTTTTGAACCAGCCCCATAATCAATAGTCCAATTATGTGAGGTCTGGAGATTTTGTAGGCCAACTAATAAGACCACGGCGACCAATCCAAAGCCCTGGAAACCTATCGTCTAAATGTTGCTTGACTTGACGAGCGAAATGTGCAAGAGCTCCATCATGCTGATAATACATTTGCATTTTGATGTTTAGAGGAACATCCTCTAGTAGTCCTTGTAATTAAGTAATGCCCTCCTGTGAAGCAATTCTCCAAAATGAAAGGGCCAATTAAATAACAATGGACCATACCACACCACACGTTTACCGAAAAAATACTTTCGACTATTGCGTGGGGACTTTCGTCCGACCATACATGAAAGTTCCGAGCATTATTAATGCCGTCATGGGTAAATGTTGCTTCATCCGCGCGATATAATACGACGATTATTATTTATCCACCGACAAAATTCCATACGCCTAGTATAATTTTCCGGTTATAGATGCTCTGTACGCTGAATATGGTATGGGTATAAACCTTGCTTGTGGAGTGTGTTTATTACACTTTTTTGTGGAATGCCGAATTGAGTACCAATTCTTCGGGAGCTGGTCGTTGCATCTTCTTCTACTAAATCCAGGATATTTTCTACTTCTTCTGAACCTTGTCGAATAGCTTGTTCAGACGTTATGTTAGCACTGGGATGCATTCCGGCCTCGCACGGTTTGTTGATAACTCTAATAAATACGTTTTTACCGGGATTTCTCTGATATGGAAACCGTTGACGATATTCTTCAACAGCAGCTACAAAAACCATAAAGCATAAAACCATAAAAGTGTGGCATTTTCTAACAAAATATCTTACAAACTCGAAAATAAATGTTAAATCACTGGCACAATAAACTGACACTGACACATATCAGAATAACAAAATTATTGAAATGATTTTGATCCTCGAAAAAATTGATTTAGAGAACCGGTACGTCATATGGGATAAGAAGCGAAAAAAACTTTTAATGTCGAATGTACCTGACTTTTTGCTTTACATGGGTAATCGATGCAAGGATATTTTTAATCTATTTAAGACGTATTAACTCGAAAACAAGCGTAAATTTGGACCATTTACAAGAACGCTAGTTAATTTTTTTTTAATTACGCTATAACTTGAAAACATGAAAATCGAAATAAAACTTATGAGTTTTTTTTCATTATTTTCACGTGTACAATACACTCCTGAAGTTTGGTCCGTTCCTCCCGACTCATCCTGTATATATATATATATGGTAAGGTATGGTAAGAATAAAATTTGTTATAAAAAGTATCTTCTAAATTCTTTCCTTCACAAGATATCCAACAGGATTTGCTAAAGTGAAGTGCAGGAACGAAAGTAGAACCTTATCATTACGCTATTTCCATAGAAGTAAATTAATTGTACCTATATCTTTCATCCGCAAATTCCTTTTCTTTTGCAAAGATACGTTCTAACAGTTCGCCATCTTTCTGTTTTCCTATCTCTTTGAGTACAGCTATTCTATTTTCAGCCATTATCTCCTTTTGTTCCCTAATTTCGAACATCTTATTTATCATCTGTTTTTCGTAGTATGACTGCTTCAACATCTTTTCGGATATGTTCGCCTCGATTCTTTTAGATTGCATATGCAGAAGTTCATCCCAAAAATTTCCTAACACCATAGCTTCCATCTTCGATTGAAAAGCCATACCCTGACGTTCCTTATCGTATTTGGTTTTAATATTCTTAACTATCTTCTTTGTTACTTTTGGATCTGGCATAAACGGAGGATGAGTCAACACTATATGTTCCTGTTCTATTAAATTGTCGTAAGTTTCATTTAAAGATTGCAAGTCTTCGTTGTCATATGTAATAACTTCTTGAGGTACCTTATTACCGCTTACTGGTTTAAAAGTCATTGCTGGCTTTTTGTCTCTTTTAATCATAAATTCCTCGTAATTCTGCCTTAGTCGTTGGCACTGTTGTACCAACTGCTGGTATCTATCCTTATGCCACTGGACAATATGCTGATAATCGCTTAAGGGGGAGATTATGCATCGCGGTTCCTCTATATCCGGTTCCAGTGGTTCTTTATCACCAACACGTCTGACTTCAAACCTTTCGTTAGTATACCTCGAGTTTTGTGTGCGTATCTGCTCGGCGGTGTAATGTAACGGATCCTTGGCTTGAAATACAAGATATAGCTTATAAAATAACTCGAGCGCTGTCGATACTTTTCCTTGCGCCAGACGCTTCTTGGTTTCATCATCTAAACGTATATTGACTTCCCTCAACCAAATCGCAATGTTGTCCAATGCCTCAGTCGTATTTTTTGCAGATGTCAGAGATGTCAAATGCTCAGCGGTTATGATATTGTAGTGCCGCAAGACTGCCGCCACTAAATATCCATTTTGTATTAGTCGCACAAACGTTTCTGAATAAACTTCAACGATAACACCGAGTGTTTCAGTTAACCATTTACCTATAACGTCGCTCATTTTTTACAACCGTACTCACACATGTAATCAACTTTGGCGGGTGACTACTACATTTTTTTTAACATTATTGAGAACAAATTAGACAGACAGACACATGATATTTGCCTAGTATCTCACACGGTTTATCCAAGGCTGCGATTTCGTAACTTGTGGTGTCACTACTCTCTTAATTACATAAGGGCCGTCCCTTTTTGGTCTTTAGCTCTATTTAATGTGTGTGTGTCCACAAGAACTTTGTCTCCTGCGCGAAAGGGTGTAATGTTTCTGCGGTGATGATCAGCATATTGTTTCACACGATCTTGTTGACGTTCATGATTATCCCGAGCGTCTTGTAATGTGATACTAAGAGTTTTTATAAAGGGGGTTATTTGAGAGATAAAGTTATCATTCTCCACAATGGCTCGCATATTTCTATGTACATCATTGGTGCGACCTGGAGCGTACTCAATTCTTAGGTCATACGGCTGAAGGCTTAAAGCCCATCGAGCTAGACGTCCTGACGGAGATTTCAGTAACATTGGCCAAGATAACGGTTGATGATCGCTTTTAACAACGCAAGTGCTCTAGGTAACCACGAAACTTCTTAGTAACAGACCAGACTGCTACAAGTGCTTCACGCTCAGTAGTGCTGTAGTTCTGTTCAGCCGCCATTAGCAATCGACTAGCATATTCAATGGGTCTCTCATCAATTCCTTCCCCCTGGAGTAAACAAGCTTCTAGCGCATAGGAACTGGCATCAGTACGTAATACATAGGGTTGGTTGAGATCAGCTTGACGTAAAATTGGACTTGTGGACAAAAGTTGTTTGAGATTGAAGAAAGCTTCGTTTTGACTGGTTTCCCATATCCACTGCGCTTTCTTCTTAGTTAAGGATGTAAGAAGTTTGGCAACATCGGTGAAATTTGGTATGAAGCGACGAAACCACGAACATGTTTGAAGAAAGGATAAAAGTTGTCGCACATTCTTGAGATTCGGGCGATCTACTATGACAGAGACTTTGTCGGAATCAGGTTAAAGACCTTTCGGAGTTATGACATGTCCGAGATAATGAACGGAAGAACAGCTAAAATTGCACTTGGGCCTATTAAGCCTGAGTTTAAACTTATCAAGACGATTGAAAACTGATGGGAGATGATTAACATGATCTCTCAATGCGGGCGATAGGATAATAAGATCATCCAGATATGCGAGTATAGTGATTTCTTGTAGTCCAGAACGAAATTTGTCCATTAGCCGCTGGAAAATAGATGGCGCATTTCTCAATCCGAATGGTAGCCGTTTGTAGCGAAAAGTTCCAAAGGGGCATATAAATGCAGTTTTGTCTTTGTCAGCTGGACGAACCGAGATCTGATGATAACCGGACCTCAGGTCTAGTGTGGTCATATATTTTTTAGTACGAGCACTATGAAGAATATCATCCATACGAGGAAGAGGATGTCGATCAGCTTTAGTAATGGCATTAAGCTTTCTGTAATCCACGATTAATCCGATTCCTCCAGTCTTCTTAGGAACGAGAACGACAAGTGCAGCATACGGCGATTTACATTCTTCTATTGTACCATCAGCAAGAAGTTTATCGATTTCTTGTTGTAGTTCTTCCTTTTTACTTTCTGACAATCTGTAGGGTGATACAGCTATCGGCCTGTCATCAAGTAATGTAATGGTATGTTCAGCATAAGGAGTTGGTTCGGAACTTGGTTGAAAAAGTACAACATTCTTCTCCAAAAGCTTATTTAACTCTTCTCTTTCATCGGGATTTAGATTGGATCCTTCATCATCTCTTAACTTTACAATTTCAACATCAATCAGATTCAAGTTGCATGGTTTCATTTAGGCACCTTCTTGTACAAACAGGTACGATGTGCTTGGAGTATCACCAAAGAACCAGCAATCGTTTGAGATATCAATAACGATGTTTGCAGATTTGTGGAAATCTACGCCAAGAAGCGTTCTGCTTTGATCATGATTGGGAATAGAAATGATAAAACTTCTATTTTGTATGGTGATACGGACGTTGAAAATCAATGTTTCAACTTCGGAAGCTTCATCTTCATTGTCTGAATGGTGTATAGAATTCCGTCGCTTAATAGTCGTTTTCGAAGTGTAGCGCCAGCAACACTTCATTGTGCACCGGGATCTAGATAAGTCAAACCATTGTGACCTTCAATATTAACGGAAACTAAGGGTCGGATGGATGAAGTCATCTTCGGGGGTTGTTGCTGTTCGAAAGAATTGCACAAAAATTCGGTTAACATGGTCGACGTTGATTGGGATGTTTCGTTAGCTGTTGCTGCGAATATTCCCTAGCATTTGACATCCATAGCAGGAAACCGGTTTAGAATCGCTCGTTTTGGGTACACCATTAGACAGTGTTGTCAAACGATTTGTTGGATTCCACACGCGCACGATTGTTTTTCGGGAAAAAAGTTTATCTTCGAACGATATTTGTTCTACTTTTCTTGCCGCTTCTATTAATTCTTTAAAACTGTTGACGCTATCGCGCAGAACTTTTTCTCGAATGTTTTTGCGTAATAAGCCGTATACCATATCGAATTGTAAGTGTTCGGTTACTGCAGAGTCACCGGATAAACGCGATAAAAATGCACGAGTTTTACTGATGAAAATGTCCGTTTTCTCGTCACCTTGTTCGCTGGAGAAAAGTTCTCGGTATATTTGGTGTGGCGGTTCTCGAAATATTTGACAGACCGTTGATTTGCTTCTACTATTTTTAATAAATTTTCAAATAAGTCAACATTCATTCCCGCATATAAGAGTGGGGATCATGATTTAGGATTTCCTGAATCAAATTTAAATAGTCCCCTTGTTTCTTTTGAGTAGGTATCGATGGAACATACCCGCCAACGTTTTTTCTCTTTTTACATTTATTTCTATATTTGCTTGTCATTATTATTGCAGAAACTATTAATACAGAGTATATAACATTTCTGTATCATTCCATCTGTTGCAAAAGAACTCATTAACTTTGTCGTATCATAACTTTATAGGTTATGATACGACAAAGTCAACCGAGATGTATCAATGTTATCATTATGTTACGAAATTATTTTAAAAATTACGGCAGAATATTGCAAATGATTTCGCGCTCATCCTACCGATAATTTCACGCTACCCTCGCTAAAAGTCGTAATAGTCTGTGGTGGTACGTATGTACTTATTGTGTATTCGTTACCATATTCTGTACCCATATTGTTAATAATGTGAAAACCAAAAATCTGAAAACTAATACAAATACCACTAACAGCCGTTGCTCACCAAAACAATATTTTAACATGACGACATATCGCGCATGCTTGGACTCCTTTTAAATTACAGGCTATTTTCTTTTAGCTGTGAAACAGTAGCTGAGTTCGGGTATTCGTTCGAAGCAGATGGATGGAGTAACTCTACGACATTCCCGAACGCGAAAGAGCGCGAGTAGGGTATTCGTAGTAAATAGAATTACTCCGAACGAATACCCGAACTCGCCTAGTGGTGATGTGAACGGCGGTTGGCGTCGTCTTCAAATTTTTGGCGCACCGCGGTACAGCGACACAGTGGTGATGTGAACCCTCCTTTACACGCTGTATTTACTCGCAATTAATGACGATGAACGTATTCTAGCAGCAAGTGCCAGTTTTGTTTTTGAATCTTTGCTTGCAAAGAAACGTAAAAGAAAACGTCGTTGGTTGATGATTTCTCTTTACAGAAGTCAAAGTAGATATAATGGAAGAGATATAATAATGGATTTAACAAAAGATAATCTATATTTTGAAGTATTTTGTAAGATATCTGCAACAAACTTTGGAAATCTGCTGTAATGTTGAATAAATAATATTGGTCTAAAAATTTATAAAAAAAATACGACATATCGAGTGCGAGGTGGGAATCCCCTCCTCGCTCTCTCGCCGTACATATAGCCAGCGTATATACTAGGGTACGTAAGGATTCATTTATAGTCGCGAGTCCCATACTTTTATCGAATAATGTTGCCGCTTGTGCTGGAGTGTCCTTGATTCGCTTCGCGCGCTCCCCACCTTATACTTTCATAGCGGGCAAACGTTGTAACACTGTCCATATATTTTAGCGGTTCACTTTACTACGGAACTTACTAACGCCGTATATATGTACGTTGATATAGCGATATAGCTAATTTCTCATTTTCCCAATCGGTAGGTTCAACGATAAAAAAAAACACGGTATATAAGCAATTACACAGGATTTCTGGATGATACACATAATAAATATGATCTCGTGACAAAAAGACAATTCAAAATACAAAGTAACGCATGACAGCCTTTAGATTGCCATAGCGATAAATTCAATATTTTCTGGAGTTTTGTTCTGTAATGATAGCTATAATCACAAAAGAAATAAATCTTTTGTATTTGTACAGTTGGCAAAGAATAAACCGCATTCCAGGGGTGCGTTCAGATTTAACGCCGGGTATATGCCAGACGCATTCTAGTCATTCAGATTTTAAAGACAATTTGTACGGGCGTAGCGCCTTGTGCGTTCAAATTTATTAGTCGGCGAACAACTTTTCGTCCAAGTTTGAACTGCGGCGAAATATGTCCGGCATGCGCAGACGTGTTTTTAGGTTCGTTCCAACACGCTAATAGAACCGTAAATTTACCGTCCGGTATCTACGCAGTGTAAACGAAGTGTTCCAACTACATTATGTACCGCATCTAGAACGATAATAATAGCGTTTCAACTTAACTTTGTATCGTACAAATACCAGTTATTGTATGGTCATATCGGGACATCGTATCAAGCAGGAACCGTTTGTACTGACATGCGCAATACGTATCTGTACTAATATTGCATGTTACATCCTTGTCTA
The DNA here is from genome assembly GCA_029619315.2 of Dynastes maya. Classification (NCBI taxonomy): domain Eukaryota; kingdom Metazoa; phylum Arthropoda; class Insecta; order Coleoptera; family Scarabaeidae; genus Dynastes; species Dynastes maya. Next base: position 38,950,810 of record JAROYE020000006.1, on the reverse strand, counting down.
TCATTTTCTTTCTCAATAGCGATACACAATCGATTCCAAAAGCGTCCCAACATCTACGACACTGTTTACTAATTCACAAATGGTATTATGGGTTATATTTATATCATACATATAATGTGCATGTTATCAATCCTGGCTGGTATTCTCCTTGGGGGTCTGTTTTCCTCATTTACTTCAAATTCATCTTCGCCATTACTATTTGATGAACATATTTCAAACATCTTGTTAACTACACCTGACTAGGCCAATAATGTCTTGTTAATAAATTTATTATTCTGATTTTTGTGACCAGACCAGCCTATAGCTTCTCTTACCTACAACAAAAACAAACAAGTTCAACTGTTCGTTCGCTTTTGCGGTGCGTTAGACGAACTGTTACCGTGTCGACCGTGCAGTCCATAAATCTGAACGTACCCCAGAGATATAGGGGGAGGAAAATATGCTTCAATCTGCGCGTAGAGAATAAAATTGAACACTGTCACTTTGAAAGGTAGTAGAGGCGTAAAGTTTAAGTTAACTACTGCTTTTTATTAAAAGTTGGCTTAAAATATTGAAATTTTTCAAATATCTTTACTTCATTTTAGTAAGTGTACAATAAATAAAATAAGAAGTAAAACAACTGTTTTCTTTCAACCTCCAATCCTTTGTGGACAAAATCCTCTTATCACAAACCAACTTTGCAAGATTTGTTATGTTTAAATAACTTACAGAGTTTCTGACAATCTTTATTACACCGAATACACTTATATCCTTCATGTTTCTTCATGTGCACTGTTAAATTAGTCTTCCACTTATACATTTTTCCACAATGTTGGCATTTGTAAGGGGTGCTATCACTATGAGATTTTTTGTGGTCCTTTAACTGACTATGTGTTTTGTAAGATTTATTACATACATCACATACAAAATTCTTCTCATTCGAATGGCTTAACTTGTGCCCTTCAAGGTTGCATTTATCAGAAAATGACTTAAGGCAATGTTCCACAGGACAAATAAACGGTTTTGTATTTGTATGAATGCGCATATGTCTCTCTAACTTGCTAGGAACACTAAAACTCTTAGCACAATATTTACATTGATAAATATTGCTATGAATTCTTTTGTGACTTCTTAAATCCCTTTCGATGGCAAATGATTTGTTGCAAAGATCACAGGAAAAAGGTCTAACTTTCGTATGAATTGATAAATGCACATTTAAACTATTTTTTCGCATAAAAATCTTTCCACAATGAGGGCAAGTGAATGTCTTCTTATTACATATTAGTTTTGAACAGTCTTTGTTTGGTAATGTGAGAGATTCAACATTAACATCTTCATGTAAGACCTCACCTTTACTAATCTTAATATCACAAATTACTGCTTCTTTTTTAATTAGCTTGTCATATTGATTATCAATGTTGCTGTAGTTCATAACATTATCATCCAAATTTATAAAATTGCTAACAGGGTTTGTTTGTAAAGATTTGTAAAAATCACTCGAATGCCTTAGAACGGTGTGGTTTTGTTCGTAACATTGATAAGTCTTAAAATTATCAGTCTCTGATTTCTGCTTGTTAACTTCTACCGTCCTCATATCTAAGTCAGCACCATAATTCGTATTTAAACAAACTGGTTCGTTAGTTGTTTGATGTAAATGCAAAGGATTTTCATAATCCACAACCATAACCACATTAGATGAGCCTAAATGTTCATCCAAACTGCTTTTACTGGTAACAATAACACCATTTAACTGGCAATCATCGTAATTTTGGGTTTGTTTCTCCAGCCATAAGCCTTGATTAGAAGAAAACACCATCGTTTCAAATTTATTATTTGACATATAGCACATTTCTACAAACTCGAATAAATCATTGAGTTTCATATAGCAGCAGTTACATATTTCCTTTGGTTTATGGTCGTCTCTAAATATCTGGAAGTATTATTAATTAGAAATGATTTACGAGTTGATGAAACATAACTCTCATTACTAGAAACGAAAAACATTTCTTCATTTTAATTTCAATATTACGTCCACTCGTTGTATCAAAAATAGGATAACAAGCATCTCCAATTTGTGCACAAATTCTACATAAATGTCTTGTCCACACCATACTTAACTTGTAGTTAACAATTTTTTTGTTTTGCTTAGTATAGGGGTAGAGGTTATAAAGTGCCAAATAAAAAAATGAGAAACTGTAGAAATAGAAAGCGACTCTTTGAAAGGATGGAAGAAACTATTTTGGGTCCTCTAGTGGATATACCACGAACTAAATTATATCCATTCCCCTTTCATAATTGGTTTATAAATTTCACTAGTGATGAGAAATACCGCTAAACTCATGGAACGTTCCTCTCGCGACCGCGATACGACAAAATACCGTTAAGGATTCCATAAACCAACGCAGCTGCAGTAGCGGTAGCGATGGCGATAACGATCAAAATAACCTATGGATATAAACATGGTCACGCATATCGGAACGGTCTAACTCGCAGCTGGTGCAACGTTCTATTAGCGATAACCGAGCGGTAGGGATAGGATTCGACAGGCTACAACGATATTAGTTTACCTATGTATAGGAGTGTTTAATTTAGCGTATGTAGTGAAAGCTTTGGAATAATGAGTGCAAATAATATACAAATCTGGAGAATACGAAACTTGTAATCATTATAGTTGTGAAAAAGATCCTGTCTTTCGTATATTTGCCTTGAAAGGCCGTTTTTTATAACATCAATTTCAAACACTTCATCATCGATGATATCTGCTTCCTCAAAGTCCATCATAATACCAAATAATCCTAACCAATTTATGTATTTATAGTAAACAACCGTTAACGACAGACGTTCCAAAAAAAAAAAAAAAACAAACGAATTGATAGCAATATACGGCTTATGTCAAGCGACTTGTCACTATTTCAATACTAATCGGTAGTTGAGCCACCGTTTAACATTTCTCGTTTTTCACGCTCTTAAACCAAGTTAAACTCATGGTGCAACAGAAATATTTATTTAACTGGCAGTTAACTTTTAACAAGGTGGTGCAATTGGTCATAATATGGAGGAATATCCCCCTGAGTGACAAGTAATTTATTTGTTGAGAAACATAGTGATAGTAGTCCGGTATTTCCACCAGAGGGACTAAAAATGCATCTACACTTATGACGACAGTTGGCATTGTACAGTGAGATCCAGAAAGATTGTCATGGCCGCTCTCTAGTGTTAGGGGCAACTTGGACGTGTTGCCGCTTGCTGTATATGAGAATATGCAGTAGTACAGTGTCGTATCGTAATGAGATATAGTTGAGTACATCGAGTACATTATAAATGCAATGGTTGTCAAATCGCGTAACCTCAATTGGGAAAAATATAGTTATTAATATAAATGCAAAATGAATTAAGTACGATACAATTAAATATATCATTAGGATGATAAATCCGTGCAAAACATGTTCCGCGTTCAAATACATATCTTTAATTCTACATACTACTGATTTATTAAAACAACTAGCGGGCGACTGTGGACGAATTTGTACAAATCTGTCAAAATAAAACAAGCATTTCAGTAAGTTCCCTATAAGGCTAACTTCACTTCACTAATTAGAATATAATTTTGTGCTAAACATCGCGGAACAAAGTTTTGTACCATGACAATCTTTCTGGATCTCTGTGTATTATTCTATGCTTGCTACAGAAACCTGTAATCTATGCCTGTAATGTTAAGTGTTAATACTCATTCACTGAAAGGTCCCGTTAGCTTTTTAATTAGGTTATTTGAATTGTTTTTACTAATATACAAAATTTGTTGTAGCAAAATGTGATGATGTAATGAATGTTATATAAAACTAAATTTTTATTTTTTTTACCAAAACCTATATTTCTCTGCTCGTCCACCGCAAGCGCTATAACAGTTCCTCTCGATTGAACTCTGCTTCGATTGGCAATAGATAAAAATATTTGAACTTTAAATATTGCTCGTTGCTTGTTGTTAAGCTAAACAACGACAAATACATTAAGTAACAGAAATCTTTCTAACATTGGTGAAATCATGGACTGAATGTGTATAAAACCAGTTTAATTTTCGTACAAATAATTTCTCAAATGCGACGCTTAATATATCGATCTTATTGATATAAATGACAAGAAAAAATAATAAAGAAAACGAAAACTAAATTTATATAATTTTATTTTTATATAAATATTCACAACATTTACACGTCATAGTGAGTGGTCACATATTTGTTATTATCATCTATTTAGTAGCATCGTTATTATTTAGAAAAAAAGTGTACTTAAAACACAAAACATAGATACATATAGAATTTAACAATGCCGTATATAAAATTTATAATACACTTTTTTTAACAGTCGGTATACTCTTAAAAACTTGCAGACAGACAGACGTCTGGCACAACCAAAAAAAAAAAAAAAAGAGAAAAACATCAAGCTGCCACAAAATATATAGATTCCCTTGAACATCAAATTATAAACAAATAAATAGGTACAATAAATTAAGAAAGAATAGGTACTTACATATTAAATATCAAAACTTAAAACAAATGCAAATGGTGTTCATCGACATAAAACTGTCAACTTTATAAAAATTATATGTACAGAATGTATTTTTAATTCATGCCCAGTAGTGATATTTTCAACGCAAACTAAAAAAGCATTCGTAAATAACATATCCTTGTTTGAAACCAATTGCATTTCCACACATATCTTTTGATTAAACCAGCATTTCTTCCAATTACTCTTTTAATCACCAAAGGGCGCGTAAATAAAATAAATTTTCAAATTTGTGACAGATAAATTGGGTGTTACGATCATATCTCATTCGGGTATAAGATATATCATTCAACTTTTAATTTTTCTATAAAATTAGATACGATTTCAACTTCAGGTAATTTAACTTTAGCAAAATCAATATCTTTATCACCTATAATACTTTCGAGCGATTTAGCTTTCTTCAATTGGGATATATCATCAACCGTTTCTATAGTATTTTCTACGATTGCCTTTACTAAGCTAGTATTACAACTATCGTTACAGTCATTATTCTCTGATCGAGTTCTATGTCTTTCTTCTCTTTTAGGAACATTGTATGGCTTATATCGAACATGTGGTGTTACTGGTCGAACTTGAAAACCTATAGATACATTACTAACGTATTTCGTATTTATTGTTAACATATTCAACATTTCTGTATTCCTATTTTCTTTCAGGTATTCCCTTCTGGCATTTGTGCAACTTGATAGCATTCCCAGTTCATGTAGGGCAGTGTCGAGTTCGTTTAAAGGAGGTGGTGATTTATACTAAAATTACATTAAAAATAAATGATTATAAGCATAAAATAAAAATAAATGATTATAAACATAAAATAAACAATGAAACATTACAATAACAGCTAATTGAAGTTTTAGAAAAAACTTTTTTACATTTATATAAGCCTTGTTATCGTTTGTTTTTTCTTTCTAATTTAACACACTCCCTCAAGCAATTACAACAAAATACTTCATAATTGGGCTAACCTAAACATATTGCAACACCACCACTAAAAATGTTTATATTCAGCAAGTTAATTCTATCTACTTACCTTTATCTCCAAATCATCACAGTGCATGGTATAAATGAATCTTAAAGCGTTTTATGTAAAAATTTCTACGATAAAGTGTTTATATACAATGCCCTTTTATAAACGTATCAATTCGATCTTCTTTACCAAAACAATAACAAGGATAGGGAGTGCGAAACATGTTATATGACAGAGATAAAATAAATGTCAAGTCACATTTACACTAATGCAATAACATGATTTCCGAAGTTGTAGGAAAAAAGACACCACTAAAAGTATTTTTTGTATTTATTATTGAATGTTCATAAATTTCTTATATAATTTCACTTGATTTTCGTACAAAAGAAATAAGACGATTCCCTGCGGACCATTTCTTATGAATAATGGCGTAAAACCTTTCCATGGTGCCGTGATACCTTCTTTGGTAATTAATTTCCACCATACATCCAAAATTCCTTTATATTCAGGTTTACCGTCGAGAACTTTCATATACTGAATTCTTGAAATTAAGAAAATAAATCGAAGTGTATTGGGTATATTTTGGTTATTGAAGAACATTGAATTTATGCATGTTATGACATTATATTGTAGTTGAGAATTTGTTTTCATTATTGCGAAAGTTTTTGAAATTGTAAATGATATTTGCTTAAAAATAGCGATCCCATATAAAAATAAATTTTCAGGAAGCTATAGGCTTCCATTTTATTCTCACCTATTAACAAATATCTGTCTTTGGGAAAGAAGAAATAAAAATATTCAGAAAAGTATATTTTCACTTGTAATTTTTTAAATTTCATGGTGGTAATTCCGGCAATAAAGATCATATTCGCATGCATTAAGACTGCTTTACACGACCCATAACTATGCATGGCACATGCGAACCTTATATTTTTGAATTCTCTATTTGTCAGGAGATCATATTGAGTGTGTGTCATGCAGATATTGTGTGTAAATGTCTATATGGCTCCTGTATAAGTTTACCCGGTGTAGGTTTCCTGATTTACATGATGCATAATTTTTATGTGCAGAGTTTTGCGTCGTGTAAAACAGTCTTTACGCTAAGAAATTGACAAATAGTGTATATATCTCTTTTATTGCTGGAACTACCAACTTAAATTATGCGCGAAATTGATAAAATGCTAATTGGTGTTAATATACACTCAAACAAAAATATTGCATATTCTATTTTCGGCCTTTATTATTTTTCTCTTTAAAACTTTTATGATTTATATTGCTAATTCCTGTACACTGGAGTGTTTTACGTTATTGATAATCAAATAAATTATATATGGAGAATTTATAGCAAATTCGTGGAGGAATTATTAAAACAACTTGTTTTTAGCTAAAACGCTTAATTGGAAAAAGCAACATTAATTACACATAAACGTAATAACAACGCAACATAATAACATTTTAATACTTAATACCTCCTCCACTTGCTCTAACGATATCCTGCGTCTTCCTTTGATCATTTCTTGCAGAATTCGATTCCATTCTCCCTGTACGGCAATTCTTAATTCTACAATTGAGTTAGGAGCTGGATTTCGTGCTCGTATATTTTTTTGAGAATGTCCCATAGATCTTCTATGGGATTTGCGTCAGGACCACTTGCTGGCCACTCAAGCGCCGCAATCTCGACATCCTCAAGGTACTGGATCACTGTCCTTGCGGCATGGGCTCGGACATTATCATGCATTAGCATAAAATTATCGTAGCCAATAAAGGCATAAGGTAAAACATCTTCAAGGATGCTGTGTATGTACCAGTCAGCATTCATTCATAAATTTACCTCAATGACTATGCTCTTCTGTCTCTTTCTAGGGTAGACGATGTCTTTGATCCCTTTTATCGCTGGTAAGTAGCTACATTCTAGCTACTGGGATTTTAGGAACTGTGGATCATCCAACTAATCCTTCTGGGTGGTTGTGACGTCTCGCTCCCTTTGGCATAGCGTCTCCTTGCGATCCCGAATCCTCGTCCTCCCGGCACTGCAAATGGTCTTCGATTCGCCGAGTAGCGACCATCCGAGGTGGCGGCCGGTCCTGTGGCTCGACCGCTACAGGGTCCAACGGGTGCGTGGAATCTTTGGCCCTCTCGTAGCCCTTCCCCGCGGTCTCTCTGATATATCGCCGAAGCAACAGGATCTGCAGGTCCTTTCTCAACTTCCTGTTCCGCATGTACCACAGCGCCGACGTCATGCTCCTCAAAGTTCTATTTTGGATCGTCTCGAGCCCCGTCATGTGGATGTCCGCTGCCGTGCACCACACTATTGCCCCGTAAGTGATGGTGGGCCTTATTGTGGAGGTATAGATGAGTATTTTGGATCGAAGATCCATCTCGCTGCGTCTGCCAATGAGCGGATACAGGGCGTTTCTGGCAGCGGCGGCCTTGCTTACTGTCTCCTTCACGTGGGTCGCCCACGTCAACCTCTTATCCATCACGAGTCCCAGGTATTTGATCTCCGTTTTCCACGCCAGACGCGTGCCATCTACGTGGATGTACCTCAATGAGTTCCGTGCGACTCTACCAACTAATTCCGCCCCATAACATAATGGAACCGCCACCAAAGCTAAGATTTTGTGCAAGATTACATTCTGTGAGACGTTCTCCTGACCTTCTATATACACGATCACATCCATTAGGCTTCCATAATTGTATTCTTGTTTCGTCTGTAAAAATAATTTTTCCCCATTGATGATCATTCCAGTTAGAGCTATTGCAAATTCTAAACGTCGAATTTTGTGACATGGGAGAAGCCGAGGAACTCTGGCAGGACGTTTTGGATTTAAGCCGACCTCCTTAAGTCTCCTTATTACTGTTTTGACAAATACATTGACTTGTCTTGTATTCAATGATTCATTTCTAAGATTCGGTGCTGTAAGTGCGCGATTTCGTAAAGACTGAAGTCTCAAATATTGGTCATCCCTTGGCGTTGTACGTCTTTTACGTCCTTGACCACGCCGCCTTCAGTATCCTCCAGTCTCATTGTATCGTCTTACTATACGAGAGACAGTCGATTGGTAGGTATTTAATCACCGTGCAATATCTTCTTATCTGTACCCTTCATTGGCTAAATAAACAATATTGCAATATTTTTGTCTGTGAGTGTATATTATTAAAAGAAATGTAGGTAAATTTTATAAAATAAATTAAATCTACCTCGTTTTCGCGACATCTGGAGGAAGCATACATATGGTTGAAACTAATGCAGAGTTCACACTGGCTATTAGATGACAAGGTGTTGTGTCACCTGTTATGTCTAAAAAAAATAAATGTGATGAAAACATCCATATCAAATAACTGTTGGGTGTCATAGATTTTGTCAAGTACAATGTACACGATAAGCAACGGAAATACACGAGAGGATTGAAGCGTTGTCATTGAGTTCTCATTTATGTCACCACCGGCCGCCACTGACAGATATCTTACTGAGAAATAGACTGTTTCATTTGTTTCTCGAAAAATGTACGTGTGACGAATTATTAAAATGTATTACAAAACTTATTTTATGACATTCCTATCTTTGAACAATTGAATATTACTTAGTTTCATTGCACAACAATTCAAATTAAACCCAGTGCTGGCGAGAAAAGATGCGTGTTATGGGCAAACGCTTTTAGAGAACTTACTATATCCCATGAGCACTTGTTTCGTTTGTGTGTACGTTACAAATTGCGAAATATTAACGGCTACAGCTCGACAAATGGTAGGTACGGTTCCCCTAAACAATGCCGTAAATCCTTCTTCCTTGAAAATCCTGTATAAAGCATCCGTAACACACCAATAGTTCCTTCTTTCCGCTGGGGGCAATCTTCCATCAATGGCCATCCGCGTCATCGCCACATCCGTCGGTACTCCAACGAAACCGCCGCATACGCCACCGACAAGACCGCAAAAGCTCTTCTTCAAAATGCTGATATTTCCTCCTTCTTGTTTTTGAAAGTAGTCCAGAGCTGATTGGTAAACACCCCATCTAGTACCGGTATAGGTGGCTTGTCTTAGTATACTAGCGGAGAGCCCTCTGTACAAACCCAGAATTCCTTCGCTTTTAATTATATTCCTGGCGAATTGGAAGGAATTGGAGTGGTCTCGCTTTCGGCCCAATTCTCCGCTGACTTGCATTCGAAATTTAACGACGTCCAATGGAAAACAGACGGATGTAGCACCCATTCTGCAAAGATATACTAAAATATATATTTATTGTTTCCAACCAATTACGTAATACAATCTCTAGCAAAATTTATAGAAGCTGTTTTGCTGGTTTTTGCGAAAAGCTTCGATTCTAGATTAATTTAAACAATATACAGTGCGTCCAAAAAGTCTGGAAATGCCCAAATAAAAGTGTAATTAATAATTTCTGAGTAAAATGGTAAAACGGGGAATTTTTTTTTTAGTTTTCTTTTAGTGACATGTGTAAGTGTTATTTTTTCCAATTACCTTGAAAATGTCATAATGTCGTCAAAATTTTATTTAACAACAATTTTATCATCATTATTGCTTCTTTTTTACATAGGCCCATATTTCACACGAGGAAATTTGTGCAAAAACTCAAAACTTATTATACCAAAAAGGCATTTTCTAAAACTTGAGGTAGTATGAACAAATACCATAAAAACTTAAAGTCGTTTAGAAATTTCTTCTTTCATTACCTACAACACCTAACTTTAAAATAAATTGATATAAATGTATCGCTCTAACAGGTATTCATAAGAATGTTTTATGTATCAGCATTATAACTGGAAAAAGGGTCCCACTGTTTATAAAAGTATTCAATTTAATTTGCCATATTTTGCTAAATAGAAATTTTGTTTGACTTTCTTCCAAAAAGAGTGTATTGAGATACTTACGATGATCGACTTTGGAGAGACAACTCGTTGTTGAGGAGTTTGACATTTATTTAATGAGACACATTCAGTGTGTTCCAATCAGTACTTCTACAGTGAGCAAAATTCGCAGCAAATTTCAAAAAGGACATGTTTAAATGAAGATACTGAATTGAATGTATTACTATCGATTAATGAGAATCCACAACAACCTGCTCTTACCCCGATATACTTGTTTTTTACGACGCTACTTTTACTTTACACTGGACTGTTATTAAATAAAGCTATAGGTACTGAACACATCAAAGTCCAAACTGGATGCGTGAAGCAAAATCCTCAAAAAAATAAATATGTGGGTGGGAATAATTGGCAATAGAGCTATAGGATCGTTCTTCTTTAAAAATAATTGTTGGCACGGCTCCACCCCAATAAGGAAGATCCCGATTTACTTAACTAGTGGACATGGTTTCCACGGGATGAATCCCCCCCAGCATGTCAGCGAACTCGCCAGGCCCCACTTGATTACCTCTTCACAATGAAGTACGAGAAATGATACGTTACGTTCAGGGTGAATTTTATTAGCATTTGAGGATTTGACAAAATGTCTACGGACAACAATTACGGACAACTCTTGTTATAAGAATCGATCCGAATGACGTGGGTTCATATCCCGGTCGGGAGGGTTGTTTTTTAATTACGGATAAAAATCGAAGTATGCCTTCTTCTCGGATAAGGAAATAACATCGTAGGCCCCGTGTCAATACGATTGGCACGATAAAAATCCTTACCAAAGGCTAGAACACCTCTGGATTCGGCAAAATTCTAGTGGGATCGATTAATGATGATAGTAATCGATGCGAGTGCGAGGTGTATTCCGTAACCTGACGCTTCGCCCAATACAACAACAACAACAATAAATGTTTTAATTTAATTTTTTTAACCATTTTCCCATGTAAAGAACACATTTGTCTCACTAAAAGATGGCTTTCTTTAAAAATGAATTGACCTGTTTTACAACTTCGCTCCGAAATCATAAATTACATTTTTATTTCAGTGTTACCAGACTTTTAGACGCAATACTTTTGCAAATGAGTTTGATTATCCAAAATAGTTGTCTTTAAAGTCTCACAAATTACCATTGTAGTATACAAGGGATTTAGTACGCCTTTCAAAATAATTTCAGTTTACGTACACCATCAAACCTTCAAACATTTCTCTTCTTCCTCAGTGATTTTAAACGGATTTCCTCGGTCAAAGTCTCCACCTAGATTTTTTTAAACGATTCCAAAGTTTGGAAAACAGTTTCTTCTTGAAGATCGCTAGTTTAAATTGATATGCAAATCTTGAGGCTTCGTATACGATAAACTAATAATTTCCTATGAAAATGAACAATGTAAGCAATAACTCACCCAGATGTGGATGCGATTATGAATTTCGCATAGTTGGGAATGTTTTCCGTCATCTTGGAACCCAATGAATTGTGATGCACATTGCGGTATCTCTTTGGTTAATTTTTCTAAATTATTAACAAAGAATTTTGAAATTTCAGAGAAATCAATAGTTCTCGTCTTCGTTACATTTCCAAGATTAAATGCCCTGCATGTCAATTTTGACAGTACTTGTTACGTTGCGTGGCTTTTGGCAAAGGACAGGTACGCCTCAATAACCAAAAAATCAACTCAACATTTCGAAACAATTATGAAAAAACAACGAAACGATTTTTAGATGGGACAAATGTCAATGTGAAAACTCCGTGTTCGTTCATTTTTGGATACTCTCCTTGTAAAATTAGCAGCGACGTGTAGCGGGCAAGATGGTTCGAATCGGAATCAACGGTTTTGGCAGGATCGGCCGTTTGGTGGTTCGAGCATGCTTGAAAAAAGGCATCGAGGTTAGTTTGCAATAGCATTAAGCATGTGTGTAGTACCCGCGAAACGTAGAATATATGTTTGCATATAGAAAAATTCCGCTGCTGCACAGGTTGTTGCAATCAACGATCCGTTCATCTCGGCAGAATACATGGCGTATTTGTTCAAGTATGACTCGACGCATGGCAGATGGGACGGCGACGTTTCGGCCTCCGGAAGCTGTCTGGTGGTGGATGGTAAAATGACGAATTAGTATAATTTTATCTAGTTAGAAACTAATTTCGCTTTTATCTTCCTGTAGGTCATAGAATAGAGACATCGCAGGAAAAAGAAGTCAGAAAAATTGACTGGAAGAAGTTCTGCACAGATTACGTTGTAGATGCAACAGGTATCTTTACCACATGCGAAAAGGCATCCGTAAGTTTGAATTCCGTTAAAGAAAAATTATCTTTAAAAATATCTAAAATATTAATTGCCATAATCATCTGTCACAATTGATATAAGAACATTTTGAAGTAATACCAAACTTATTCCATTTGAAAATTGTTACAAGTCATCTAAGGTTTTTTTTCTGATTTTCAAGTTTAAAAAACAAATTTATCAATTCTTACTCTTTCATAATTTATTCTATCACTAAATAAAGATATCACATCAGCTCATTTTTTTATTACTTACGTACCACATTAAAATTTTAAAATATTTTGTTGCCCTTATGAAAAATTTCGAAAATATATTTTTGGGAAGCCTCGTATATAGCGTATATCGTGCTATACCGGGTCCGCCATTAGTGTGTCGCCGGAGTTCAGCGTGAAAACTACCAAAGATGGAGAAGTGAGATTTTCTATACGTATACAGTATACAACAGCGCATTTTGTAAAATTATCTACAAATATATAGGATGTTCCAAATTTCCGCAACCGCCCTCAACTTTTTTATTTGAAATGGATTGCTATATTTTTTATTAATTATTTTGATAGTCACTTAAATTATCTTTGCAATGATATACAGTTATGTGCACTTTCGATAATTACTTTTGGCTATATTGTGAATTTTGTTAAAATTTTGACAGTTACAGACTCTGACATTTTAAGACAGCCTGAAAACACCTTATACGTTTCAAGGTAGTATAATGTAAAAATGTATACACGGTGTTAAATATGTCGTGAAACATTTATCGAAATTCAAACGTTTTTTTTTCGATTTTTTATGGAACCTATATTTTTTTGTAATAATATACAAACATGTCGACTAACGATAAATATACCATTTCATTTTTCAAATGCCTACTACGAATTTAAGAATCGTGTTTGGTTGTTGACTTTTTAAAGTTTAGTAATTATGGAGGGCAGAAATCGTAATTTGATTTGCGATGAGTGTCTGCAAGTGGTAATATTATTGGAGGAGGGAACTGCCAAAGAATTAGCCGTAGATTCCATGTATCCCATACGTCAATTTCGTGAATGATTCAAAGATTTCTTGAAACGGGGGAATATCAATATTTAAGCTTTTTGGTTCTTTGATAACGTTTTTATAACATGTCGTAATCTACAAATCCAGTTTCGGGAAGTATATGGTTTACAAATTAGCATAAAATCTGTTCCTTCTCAACACAGGAAATCTAACCTAAAACTTAGATTTTCTGGTATTTATCTACGAAGTTGGACCAAAATATCTAGCGCATTGCTTTGCAGTGTTGTAAGTTTTGTCACATATCAATATAATAATAAAAGCCTATTTTTAATGCCCAATTTGAAAAACTTGGTCATCCTATTCGAAAAAAAGTCGATCAATTTTAGAAAACCAGTTTTAATTGTAATTTAATAGACTGTGAATGTCAAATAAAAAAGTTTGCTTTTTTTTAATGGAACACCTGTATATTATTACGTTTTTGGATGCCTCCTTTCAGTTTATGTCAACTTTTACCAATATTTCCTATACCTATGCTGGTATTGTACCAAGAAAGATAACGTTTACATATTAGCTTTACTGAATATCTTTAACGAAACAAAACTTTATAGTATTTCGTCATAGCATTCTCCGTTTTCAAGGAAAAGATTTGTCTGCATAGCTTCATATACAGGTTGAGAGTCGACCCTCTCGGCATACGTTTTTTTTGAATCAGGAATATATTGCTACTACAAGCAGTATACAAATTTGTCAATTACTTGCTTTTTCTTAAAAATCAAATCGAGCAGCATAACTAAACAAGCGGAAAGCTTCTCTGTCGAACTGCTCGGCTTTTATTCACAAAAACTGTTCGTCATATATGAAACGATGATGAAGTTATATCAAGACATGAAATTAAATCAAGATTACTCACACGCAAACACTTACGCAAACAAGTTTCATAAGGATGTAAAGAATATTCAAGATTTATACGAAATTTCTTTTCAGATGCATTTGGAGAGCGGTGCGAAACGTGTAATAATCACAGCTCCATCCAAAGACGCGCCTATGTTCGTCGTCGGTGTAAATCACGATTGCTTCGATCCGGAAATGCAAGTGATTTCCTGCGCGAGCTGTACGACCAACTGCTTAGCGCCACTCTGCAAGGTGATACATGAGAATTTCGAAATCGTCGAAGGACTAATGACGACGATCCACTCCGTCACTCCTTCGCAAAAAACCTTAGATTCTCCCGGTAAGAAATGGAGGAGCGCGAGAGGTGCTCTTCAGAACATCATTCCCGCCTCGACCGGTGCTGCGAAAGCAATCGGAAAGATCATTCCCGATTTAGATGGGAAACTTACCGGAATGGCCTTCCGCGTACCGACCCCGGACGTCTCGGTCGTCGATTTGACCTGCAAGCTGGGCAAAGAAGCTCCTTACGATTTGATTAAATGTAAGGTGAAGAGGGCTGCCGACAGTTACCTAAAAGGGATCCTGGGTTACACGGAGGATGATTTGGTTTCTACGGACTTCACTGGAGATACCCATTCCTGCATATTCGACGCTAAAGCCGGAATTCCGTTGAGCCGATGTTTTGTAAAATTGATAGCGTGGTACGACAACGAATATGGTTATTCCAACAGAGTAGCAGATCTAATTAATTATATAGCCTCGAGGGAAGAATCTTCTTGTTGAAATTTCATCGATCCTTTTTCTTTGTAAGAATCGAAGTCCAGCGAGAAATATGTGAAATATGAAAGTGGTAATCGTAAATAAGCCATCGTAAGAAGAGTATTTTATTTAAACATTGTGTACCTGTTTGCCCATAGAAAGAATAGAAATAAAATAAATTCGATCATAACTTGTACTTCCTACACTCCTCTCAATTATACAGAAAACAATAGGGGAAACAATTTATTTGAGAAATAAAGAACATAATTACTGAAAGACGGAAAAGGAAACGTTCAAAAAATTTTACAGAGTTACTTATTTACGGATCTAAAAAGTCGATTGCATATTCAAATAGATACACTACCTATAAGTAGAACTAGTTAGTTATTTTCTCACGGGCAAGCGTTGTTCAATTTCCTGTAAAATATTCCGAACCGAAATCTTTGATGGTCGAAAACGCCTAATTCTTTCTCATCCCAAACATTCATGTGATTGGTTCTAGGTCGAAAAGTATATGTTTCCTCGCAGAATTTACCAATTCTGCAAGCACTACGAAATCCGTTTCAACCAAGATTTGATGTTTATTTTTACTGCACAACAAACTTTTACACTACTGTCACAACTGCGATGAGCTACCTGTTTTGATGGAGTTGAGGTTAGAATCTTCATTGTAAGATGTTAAATTGCAGATTGTGGTACCCGTAAGTTACAAGCCAGTTAAAGTTCATTTTGGTAAAATTATCACTTAAAAAGTAGTTAAAAGACGAATAAGGTCTTTTAACTTACTTTTAAAGTTTCTTGAAGATTTACCTGCTTTGTTACTAAAAAATTCGTCTTTTAACTACCTTTTAAGTGATAATTTTACTAAAAGGAACTTTAACTAGCTTGTACCTTACGGTTACCATAAACTGCATTTTAACTTCTTACAATGAAGATTCTAACCTCAATTCCATCATCATTCATCAAAACAGGTAGCTCGTTGCAGTTGTGACTTCTAACAGTAGTGTAAAAGTTTGATGAGCAGTAAAAACAAAATGTATTTAATTAATTGATGAAGAACGTCAAATTTTGATTGAAGCGGATTTAGTAGAGCTTGCAGAATTGGTAAATCCCGCGAGGAAACATACTTTACCTCGAAGCAATCACATAAATGTTTGGGATGACAAAGAATTTATTAGACGTTTTCGACTATCAAAGATTTCGGTTCGAAATATTTTACAAGAAATTGAACAACACGTGCTCCGCGAAAATAACTAATAGTTATTTTACTTATAGATAGTGTGTCTATTTGAATATGCAAACGACTTTTTAGATCCGTAAATAACTAAATAAGTAATTCCGCAAAATTCTTTGAACGTTTTTTTTTCCGTCTTTCAGTAATTGTGTTCGACATTTTTCAAATAAAATAAAAATCGTTTTCAGTTATGTGGTTATATGAAGTAATGTGACTAAGTGAGGTTACAACACAAATTATAAGAACAAAACATTTCCGCAGTCACATTCCGCAGCTATCCCTCTCAGACACAACACATATACCAACCATCTCTTTTCTATGGGCGCATGCGTTTGACAATTTACAGTTGCCAACCTACTTTAAATTGATATTATATGTCTTTTAACTAAAAACAAGTTGTATACTATATAAGAGACGCATTTATTTAATATTACTTTTTGTTAAAAAGGACTTTAAAAACAAGTTAAAAGACCGGGCCTATAAAGCAGATAAATCTACAAGAAACTTTAAAAGTAAGTTAAATGACCAGGCTTAAAGCAGAACGATTTACGCTTGTTTTGTTTCCGAAGTCTTGTGAGCAACGTACGATTCACCTATAGAATCCTCGATTGGGCCGCGTCACTCAGCTACGCTTCATATTTGAATGAGATGCTTGTGGCAAGTAGAAGAATACGGTCCTGCCAACAAATCCCTGCTTTCATCCCGTTGAAATTTTAAGAGTAGCGTACGGTTTGGCAACTGTAGGTTAAGCCGCATCTTCATTAGCATTTCGAGAGGTACCGGGCCGGGAAAGCTGTGCATTGGTGGTGTACGAAAACTTGTGAGCCGTGTAAATCACAGGCGATTCACGCCTCAAAAACTTATTTGAAAAATGAAATTAATAAATGTATGTTTATTTTGTATTATTTTACGCTAAACAATATAGTGCGGCTTGTGGACCACCAAAAAAATTAGTATTGCGGCAGTGAACGTGTTAACTGCCAAAATATATAATCTCTTGAATCAAATAACCTCAAGTTTGATTTTAAAATATATCTGTTTGATTTTAAAATATATCTGTTTGATTTAATAACCGTAATACGTTTGATTCAACAATACAGTTCCTTCTTTTAAAGAACTTCCTCAGTTTGAAACAAATATATTATTCTTTACCATTTATTTGACTTCACATTTTAATGGCGAACGTTCCCAAAGTGGGAAACATACTAAACAATTAAATTTTTATTCAATTAATCATATTATTTGCATAAAATTTTTATATGTTTTAAAATATATATAGATGTAAACTTTTCTGATTGCTAATTATAAAGATTTTATGCAAATAATATGATGATCAATAAAAATTCGATGTTTTAGTATGTTCCTGCTTAACAAAATATTTCTATGGTTTAAAGTATGCTGTCACTTTGACAAATGTTATTCTGTTGGTATTATTACTCCACTGAAATGGTTAGTATGATAGATGCTTTCTTCTTTGTAGAGAAAGCATCCATTTATGAGCACATAAGGTAACAATGTGTTAAAAATACACAATCTTTTGAAAAACTTCATTAACATTGTGGATAAACTAACAAAAGTACATAAAGAATAAGTATAATGCCGAAAAATAATCTCCATTTTGGTAGTGACGTGGTGCTTTTATTCTTGTAAATAAACCTCAGCTCCTTAAAATACCATTAACTTCCTCCACTACGTTAAGGTGATATCAAGGAATTGCTAAAGATCTACGTGGTCGCAAACAAAAACGGTGAGCCTTAATTTAATGTGATTAGGCGTATGCCCTTCTTTTGTTAAAAATTTAGACCGCGCAGTACTCAATTTTCGTTACCCGAGACATTTTCATGCACTAGTCACGCTGTTTGGCTGGCTACTAAAAGCTACTACTCTTCGAGCCGTAATATATATAGCGTAGGCTTCGCACATGTGCAACTATGACGCAATGGAGTTTGAACACGCTCGAATCTATATAAGCCTGTCAGACCGAGAATTTATGACGTCTACTACGTATCTTGAAAACTGTACGTAACACAAGAGAAACGTATTCAAGACATTTGCCTTTGATTTCCACAAATATACTGTTATTTTTTGAAGATATTATCGTTTTCAATCTTGGGATGGTCGACATGTTGAGGTTTTTGTATTCTATTTACTTTTCCTGAATTTTTCATTACGTTTAAGTGTTAGTTCATGTCTTCTGTGGTAGCAAATATCTATTCATTTCGGATAAAGATGGCCACTGGTCATTATTTGAGATATTGAACTAATGCTATCTTTAGAATATTGTAAGGAATAAACAAGAAATACCAAGCATATAATGTGTATTTAGTATGTGACGAAAATTGCCTTTTATTTTTTCATTATATTAATCGCGACATTCTTTGTCATTTAAAAAGAAAATAAAAAAAGAGCAGTATTTGCTGATTAGATGGCTACTGTGTGGATTGCAAATTGTAAAATGTTCAGGTGAACCTTGAAATTAGAATGCGAAAAGTATTCTGTAACAAGTTATCGCCATACACCTAAGTGAATGCAAAAAAATAAACTAGGTACTGCTCTATATATACCTCCTTTTTTCAGAGTCGACGTAAGAATAAAAGAAATAATGTTTTTGAATATTTATTTTGTATAAAAGAAGTATATACAAGTGACTTATAAAACAAGACACTAAACAAATCAAAAAAGCGTCATCAGTTCGGCAATGACAAAAGCACCATCGAGAACGACAAGATCAGAAATAATATCACAAAAATGTCGATTCATAGAAAAGAAAAAGGAAATATCTTTCCGATGGGGGATGATCTGAATTAACGCAGCTATAAAATATCAAAAACAAGAAAGAAAATTAAACCCCGATTTTTTTTGGGAATTTTTACCCAGAAGTTTTTGTTATCTGGTAGTCATTACGTGCACTTAATACTAAGTATTTAATAAAAATATTTTGTGATGGTCGTTTTTGTTGATAGGTGATGGTGAGCGAGCTATAAAAATACTTTTCTTTATAAAAAAAAAGAATCCTAAAAGCATCACATCTCCAATTGGAATTGTTCATCGTCCTGGAAATGATTATTTTCCTTAGGTTGGTTCTTCTTCTTTGGAGTCTGCTGCTTGTGTTGCTGACGATTTGGAGATTTGTTGGGCGTACCCTTCTGCAGGCTTTCTGGAATGTCGAATTTAGGTGGAGTACGAGCAATCGGCGAACTTCTTAGATTCATCAGGAAAGCTTTCTCATACACGATCTTGGTACCTGCAAGAGAATAAAGTTATTCAATGAAACATTTTAATATCACAATCTAAGTTTTATATAAATGTTGCTAACTTTTGATGTTGTCAAATGATTAGCATATATTATAAACCAATAAGTTCGAAAACAAACTCATATACTAATTTTCTAACTATTAAGGAAAACATGTGGCTTATGTAACTAATCTACCAGGTGTTGATTATATTGCCCAACAAGATTTTTCCCCATACGTAATAAAAAAACTGAGCACCGATGACTTCCTCTATAGCATGGGGAAGACGCTAGAACATAGACGTACGGGTATAGTATCTGCGAGGATAGTCTGAAAAGTTTCAAGCCTCGACATGAAGATGGCGTTATTCGTCAAAAATATTCTAACATAATTGCGCATGCTAAAAGATGCATTTGAAAATTTTAGTCATACTGAACGCTCAGTTTCTGTAAAAATTGAATATCGAGCCTTCATTAAATTAGGCAATACGCCAACGCAAATTAAAGCCGAGATGACGCTGTTTACGGCGATTCCGCACCATCATTTGCCATAGTGAAATTTTGGGCCGCCGAATTTAAACGTGATCGTACCAGTTTGGTTGACGACGATCGTTCAGGATGGTCAGAAACTGCGACCACTACCGGTAACATTGAAAAACCTCATCAAATGGTGCTAGACAACTGTCGAATTAAGGTTGAAGAAATAACAGAGGCTGTGAGTGTCTCCAAAGAACGTGTTTGTCATTTATTGACTGAAGATTTGGATATGAAAAAGTTAACCGCGCGATGAGTGCCGCGTTTGCTCACTCAGGAGTCAAAGGACCAAAAGCGCATTCCAAAGAACATTGCCAAATTCCTTTTTAAGGAGTTTAAGCGAAATAAGTCACAGTTTTGCCGTCGATTAATAACTACAGATGAAACTTGGATACGTCAATACAATCCTGAAGCCAAGGGACAGTCGAAACAATGCACTGCAAAGCGTGAATCAGCACCACAAAAGGCCATCGACCGGGAAAGTGATGGCGGGAGCATACTACACGTCATTACTTGACAAGTTGAAAGCAGAAATTGTGAAAAATCTGCCTCATTTGAAGGTTTTGCAACTTACTGCTAAAGAATTCGCGATTTTTCAACCATGCTAGAGTGGTTGGTCTCTAGATGTCGCTTTAGTTTACTTAAGAGCATACACTCGGTCGCTAGAACAGAGCACACACTGCGGTCTCTCTTCATTGTTTACTTCTACTGAAGTAAAGCCAAGATTCAAATTGTTATCATCGCATTTACGATATTTCCGTTTCTTTCCTACCCCACCACTTGTCACTTGTCACTTAAACTGTCGACTTGCTTATTTAATAAAAATCTTTTCATTTTCCTACGAGTTTACGAAAACACAAAGCGACACACTGAAACAAAGCGGGTACTCCCCTGGTAGCGGGCGCCTTAAAACCGTTTACTTTTGTAGTATGCTTTATAGGCCTTCTAGAAAATTCTATAAACTTCACGAAAGTTCCATACTTTTCTGGAATATTCTGTGTGCGCCGAGAATATTCCATATCTTTCTAGGAAGTTCTACAAGCTATGGGTATGATCTAGTCTAGATGTTCTAGAAAATTCCATTAGGTTCGAAGCCGTTTCGAAATGTTTTTAGAATATTCCAGACCGCTATGTCAGCCCGCGTTCGTAGGAGTGCCTCGCGGCGCCTCTGTTTACTCTTTACGGCGCCCACTTTGGGAACCCCTCCCCTAAACCATGAAATCTATGGTGATCATTTTGAGGAAGTCCATTTCACCGTCTTTCTAAGTCTAGTCATTCAGATGTAGATACAATAGGTTAAGTATATTCAAAAAAAATCTGATATTAACGTCTTGAAACCCCTATTAAAGTTTATTTAATTAAAAATTAGAATAAGTTGTCCTTTTAAAATGAAATTTATTTCCTGTAAATCTTAATTAGTATTATTTGGAATGCTGTAAGTTTCTGAATATTTTTGCAAATTAGCGATGGTATTTTCTTATAGTATTAAATAAATACCCTCTTATTTAAACCCACTTAAGTTCTGTATTTGGGAATCACAGGTATGTAAGTAATGCCATACCATTCGTCAAAGAATTTAGAGCATTGTATACCTTACCATTAGAAGGTACAATGCTTCCTTTTTCATAATATGCTCTAATTTAATTAAAATACAAAATCTACTTTGGAATATTGCAGATATGACTTTATTATAAATAATATTTTGAATAACCAAGCTTTATTTGTTCTATATTTTTAAAATTCTTATTTTTCTGCAACTTTTTTTCTGAATATTTCACACGTAAAAAACAAAACATAAACATATGAATGACTGGAACTTTTCTCTAATAAAAACAAAAACAAAAAATTTTACATTCACGCTCAGTTACGCGTCCAGTAATGCGATTATCAACACTATACATCACAACAAACATAACCATTTTCAAGGACGGGTTCACATGAATTTGTACTACGATGTAAATATGGACACGTGCCGGCATTTATTGGCTTTCTATTTGCATTTTTTAAAGATCGTAGGCATTTGCGTGAGGCAACCACCGACCTAAAAACCCAACAGTAAATTTAATTATGGTCGCTGTAAAATGTTTAATACAGATTTATTTAGAGTTTGTTTTTTGTTATGTGGTTTGAAAGCAAGAAATATCCCAGTAAATATTTTTAAAATTTCGATTTAGGTTGGTACTTCCTTCAACAAAGATCATATTCACATGTATTGCGCTAAGAAATTGGCGAATATGTCCTTTATTGCTGGAAATACCAACCTAAATCGTTCTCGAAATTTAAATTAATCAAAAACAGAAAATTTTCAAATGAATTCAACTATATATACCTAAGCCAAATTCTGGGGAAATATAGGTACGTAGATATTTTCGCGGTTTTTGATACTAAGCAAAGTACTATTCCGGATTTCCTCGCGACTCTTAATTCAAAATTCGAAACTATTAAATTTACGGTAGAAGAAGAAGTGAACACCGATTCTTAATTAATAGACTAGTGAAATTCCTTTTGAACAAAAGTAGGTACAACAAAGAGTTTAAATTCATAAAAAATTTAGCTATTTACAATGATTACTCTTCTATAGATGTCGACCGCATCCTTAAGAAAGTCCAACATAGGCATTATGTAAGAAATTCCACGGCCTTGATCCCACTAGAAACTCGCGACAAGAAATTTGTGAAACTCCCCCTCCACAGAATATCGAAAGGTATCAGTAAAGTTTTTAGGGGGCAAGATATGAACGTATGTTTTAGTACGTACTAGATTCAATGAACATATCAAGTGCTACAGGTACAGCAAAACAGAAGCGTCAAGTGTAGTACAACACATAAACGATACCAGACACAATACTAAATTTAAAAACCTGAAATTGATTAAAAGCGTAGCATCGCCTCGTGAATTGGACGCATTTGAGACCATCTATATAAAGAGAGAAAACAACCTTTTAAATAAAGATAGGGCGTTATTCCTGTCTATTTGATTTATTGGGGTAAAAACGGATTTTTTCAGTTTGAAGTGCTACACTTGACAAAAGACTTGGTCGTCGTATTGAATGGTTTAGACTTTTAAAATGTGTAGACGGAAGAATTAACGGGAAGGAACCTTATCATTTGTCTTGCTCTACTTTATGAAGGCGAGACGAATACGTTGTCAGCAGGCAATAACAAATGACCTTTTTCATTCCGTATATACCACGCATGTTAGAGTTAAACGACAGAAAAGTATTTATTTGTAAATAGCTATAGACATATATACACATAGGGAAAGAAAATGTCTAGCTATACGAAAAAGCGTACATGCGACAACGGTAAACGCGAATGGGGGATTCATCACAAGCGGAGGGGTTAGTGACAGTCGACGGCTTACGACGGTTACCGATGTGGTTAGTTACAAGGTAGACTGCATTATGTGCGGACGATCTTAGTAAGGATTTCTAGAGTATTTATTTTTCTTTTCTTTTATTTCATCAGAATCTATTTTTATTTTTGTCTTTAGAATTTCTTATTAGTTTCGTCTAAGCTTCGTAGCAATAACAAAATAAATATGCGAAGCTCTCACTTCTAGGCGACTATGACTTCGAATTATTACGTGCGTTCTTGCACGTAGGTCACATAGTAGGTCTACATGCCAACATCGTTACAAGCGTACTAACGACCCGCATTGAATCGATCGGATTCCACTCAAGCCTTTCCTCGCTCTCTCGCTGTACATATATAGATATAGCTAATTTCTCATTTTCTCGATGTGTACATACACATATTTATAGCAGCAATAAAGGTTTTGGTAATCTGTTTTCGTTGTTACGCAAAGTTGGCTAGAAAAGAGCGCCAAATTGTTTTTTGTGACACCAGACAGATCTAAGAGCTCGTTGCTAAGCAAAGAAATAATAAGTATTGCCAAACTGTCAAATCTCAATTCCAAAAGCGTAAATTATTTTTGTTTATTGTTATTATATCCTGCATTTGTCATATGTTCCTTCTTTGTTCTCATTATTATTTTCTCTCATTTTACCTTGTTCTGTTAACTGTTATTTCTTTACTTTATCGAACTTTATTGCAATTAATTAATTATGTAAATATGTTGGGTTTGATTGACAATATGTCTATTTCTTGGGCTTCTTGTGTTGTTACTTTTATGATGGCTTCGGCACGAAATATGCACAATTGCTGAGTCAATTTTAATATTATGTAAATCTGGCAACAATTATCACTTTATTTGCCATGGTTATAATCTCCTGTTAAAGCAGTTCAATTTTATACTATTTATGCTTACTTAGCGCAAAGTTGCTAAATTTACCGAATGCGGAGGCCATTCACATCAACAACATAAAAAAATTGAAACTTAAGCACATTACCTGTCAAAAACCAACAAATTTAAACAAACCTACCACAATTATTTAATTACAACAAAGTTCGATAAAGTAAAGGAGAAACAACAATTAACAAGCCAAATTAAAATGAGAGAAAATAATAACAAGCACAAAGAACGAAAGTATGACAAATGCAGGTTATAAATAACAAGAATAATTTACGCTTTTGGAATTGAGATTTGACAGTTTGGCAATTGTTATGATTACTTTGCTTAGCAACGAGCTCTTTAGATCTGTATGGTATCACAACAAACAATTTGGTGCTCTGTTCTAGCCAATTTTGCGTAACAGTGAAAACAGATTACCAAAACCTATATTGC
This sequence comes from Dynastes maya, assembly GCA_029619315.2. Lineage (NCBI taxonomy): Eukaryota > Metazoa > Arthropoda > Insecta > Coleoptera > Scarabaeidae > Dynastes > Dynastes maya. Next base: position 38,925,825 of record JAROYE020000006.1, on the reverse strand, counting down.
TGCATATCGTCATATTTCTTAAGTTAAAGTATAACATATAAAATATACTGAATGTTCTATTTTAAAAAAGAAAGTTGACGTCACTTCCGGTGAAACCGGAAATACAATTGAAATGCTGATAACGGCAAAAGTTAGTTTACCAAAAATACAAATCGACCATTTTTTCTAAAAACGCCAGCTTCTGTCGTTAGCATGGGGAGGGACACTTTAGACCCTCACTGTATATGTATATCTCTTCCTCGAGAGTAGGGATAAACAAGCATAGCAGAATTAGGAAATTTTTTGGTTTTTCGCTCCGATTTATTCGGTAACCCGGTTGAAAATGGAGTGTGGTGAGGAGTGTGCCGATACTCTGTGTTGTTTGCCATACTACCCTACAGTCCTTGATATCATTATTGAGCTCATAAGAGTTGTCCTAAATTTCTATGATAGTAATAGTGCTTCATTCTTATATGTATACCAAAACTAGAACCGAAACAACACTACCAACTTCAGCAAATCTGCTAAAAAACACATACAATTGTCACAGAGGAAATAACTGACAAATAGTTAACTTACAGAAAACCGGCTGTAATTCACACAAAAAGTAAGACTTTTGGTCACCTCAGTTTAAAGGCTGTTTTACCCCACGTATAATTGTGCACATAATACATGGCGCATGTGTACTTTGTATATTTGAATTCCCTATTTTGTCAAAAGATCATGTCATTATTAATGACATGATCACACAACTAATGACTCATTAATTGTGTGTCATGCAGATATCGTGTGTAAATACCTATATGGTTCCTATATACAATAATTTTGTCCGTTGTCGCTTTTTTAAATATTTCCAATTTACACAACCTCAACTGTCTAACTTATAACATCCGGACATAAACAATATGTTAGGATTTTAACTATTAGCCAATCTGTCAAATGACATCTAGTTAATCTTTTTTTTTGTTATAGAATTTAGTACGGAAAATAGACAAGTCTAAACGTGTAAAATAGGCTTTAATATTTCTAATTCCTGTATTCTCTAAAAACCATTTCAAAGAGATAAAGGTTATATAAATGTCAAATTTGTCAAAATACGTCACTGACATAAGGGGGAAATATTGCTGTATGTTGTCATACGTATTTTTAATGAAAATAAGTTAAAAAACGAATATTAAAAAGTAGTTCTGTTCACTAAATCTCGACGTGAGTGTAGAAAGTGCTGTAATTACAAACAAGAAGAAAACTGAAACACTAATCGCTTCAACTTAAACATAAAAGATTATAAAAGGTTATTTTATAACAATTTTAACATCTTTAATCCCTTCATTGTGTAGATGTATCTATAATTTACATCAAAGAATTTCAAATATAACAACAATGTTGTACAAGTAATCCAAAATAAAAATAATATAGTATTTTTCCTTTTAAAATCACAATAATATTCCAAATGAAACCACAATTTAATTGCATTGAAATCGTATTCGCAATAAGAGAGACAGTATATATGCATATTGCACCTTATATTTCGCGAAATACCTCAAAAATAAAAGTCCTCGACATATTGCTTAAGACACAATTACACATACCAACACATACTTTATGTACATCTAGAAAATATGTCACGGTTTGCCTTGCGTTCAGTTTGGTACGTAAATTATATTTCAAAAGTATTTTGGATTATATACAACAAGTATAATTCTTGATACACCTTTATAAAATGTATTTTAATTTAATTTTTATCGGATAAAATATAAATAGTAAGGTGCCGGTTAATTAAGAGTTTGTATAGTGTAAACACCAAGCAAGTAGTAAGTAGTGAAGATAACAATCCGAGATACATAGATTGCTAATGCCTCAAATCTGAAACTTATCTAATCTTATTTATTTGCACATCAATTTCGAGTACTTACGATCTAGACTATTTAGGAAATAGACTGTTCTTTGTACCGCTTTAAAAATAGGAATCAGGACTTTATCGTTCAGATTATTAACCTGATTTATTACAAAATAAAATGCCTGTTTTAGCGAAAAACATAATCTTAGTAAAAAAAAAAAAACTGGAAATATATGGTTCGAATTTATTTAGATCTATTGGTTGGTATAATTCCAGAGATAAATTTGTAATTATCACCAATTAGAATAAGTAAATAATAATATGACAATATTACGGAGTTTATCAAATCAAAATTTGGGAAAAAAATTATCGATTAAAAAAAAATTCCTTGCTATTTATACCTCGTTTCTTTTGTTCAAAATAAAAAAAGGAATAACAGATCACGCAGTACAAGCTATAACAAGTGTACGTCCAGAATTGTAGATGTTGCTTTTGAAGTATATGTTGGCAAACTTGCAAATATAATTTGCAATCGTTCGAACACATCGTTCGAGCACATGTGCATATATCTTTCATCTTAAAACATCTACATACATATATACTTAGTTACGTACATTATATTTTCATATAACTTCCAATGTTTTCCTTTTTTGTAACGGACAAAGTATATTTTTGCATTATTTCTGTATTAAAAATTAACCTGTGTATGGTATATTGAAACAATGCATTTTTAATGTCAGTGTTAACTATTGTTGCATTGCACATTGCACCTTATAAAGATTTAGTTCGCAAGTAAGGAATGGACTTTGTACATACAATTATAACGCAAAACCGTTAATTAATGGTAATTTTAAAGCGGAAATTACACTATTGCAAGAATTAGAATCAGATATTTACATACGATACTTTCATCTCAAGTATTCGGTGTAGAGAAAACCCGTAAGTGTTAAAAATAAGATCTACAAAATGCAACGTATAATAAATTAGTTTGTATAACTTTATAGTTCACACCTTACTTGTGCAATTTCAAGACTGCTAATTAAGAGTGTGCTCCCTATATTGTTTATTTAAGAATTGTCTCACTTGGCATTTTTTATAAATTTCTGGAATAATTTGAGTTAGTAGTTCGGGTAATAATACGGGCCTTAGCAGTTCACAGGAGAGTTCCCCCAGAAAAGCCCCCCTGGGGGGTTATTCTATAAATAAAGCGCTTTACACGCCGCGGTTTATTGGTCAATTAATTGAACAAGTTCTTCACCAAGAAATCGGTGCAAATATGCTGTTTTACATGCCACACTAAATTTGACAATTTTTTAACGATCGTGAATACTCGTTTAGTTTCGTCAATAGTTGAACGGAGGAATTATTAAATAGGAAATTTTCATCTGCAGATGAAAATGGATTGGCAATCTGCCATTGTCAAATGTTTTGGCAGTTTTGGTATAGACACAGATTAGCTTAGGTTACTTAGGTTTCGGGTAGTTAATTCAAATTATCCGTGCATCATAATCGTCGTAAATTTTCGAAATTTATATTCACTTTACTTTAAAAACACTAAACAAAGTTCGTAGGTTCTTTTCTGTTAGTGGGTTGGTATTAAAACAGCAAAGTTAGTGACAAATCGTCGGAAAGTCGTGGCAAAAATAGAACATGTTCTATTCAATACAATTAATCGTACGATAAATTGTTCAAGATATCGTACCGATTTTTCCTGTTTTACACGGTTCTATAAAATCGGAGATCAACTTGTTCAATTAATTGGTCAATAAATAGTGCCGTGTAAAACAGGCTTAATAAGAATCGAAGTATTTTCGACTGTCTCGCATGCGCTGTCGTGTCGCTTTAAAACAAAATTTGTTAAATGAACCTCACATTTTATAGAATAGCGTTGTATTGTGGTGTTTATGCGTTACTACCGCCAAGATAAGGCTCAACAGCTTTGACGTCAGCAGGCTGTGACGTATTTATATTTCGGCCACATAAACGCGTTTACACACTGAGATCATCTTTTCGTTTTGAATTGGTTTATCCCAATTATATTGGTGTTACCCGCAATGTTTTTCTAGTGTTGTATAAGCGATAGAACATTTTCTGAAACGATAAATACGAGGTAACCTAACCTAACATGGCGTGGTGTGTATGATTTGTACATGTTAGGTTATGTACGTATATGTATGTTTCATATTTTATTAATATTATTAAAGATCTTTTTCTGTTTGTTATAATATTTCTCTGCATTTACAACCTTTACTCCTCTATCGCAACAACTTAGTGTCATAAAATAGCAAGAATTAACTGGAGAACAGAAGATTTATGTGACAAGAATCTCAACATCCAGTAGCGGATTAGGGAGCGGAATATTCTGGCGCTGGTAGCGGAACTTAGTAATTCGACTCTGGGTTTACGTCGTTTTGTCGGGCGCAGTCGGATGTTCATAACGTTAAGTGTAACTTTTCTAATGCAACACCTTGGAACGTGTCGAAAACAATTGCAGCAGAAGTGGCACGACATTATTAACATGTGCATTATCGCAAAATTATAGAATCAGAAAAGTACCATTGAAAATTTGACGTTTCGATACGACACTGTAAAAAGCAACACTCTCGATCCTTGCAAAGTAACCGCCCAGGGCATATTCGCCAATTTCTTAGCGTAAAGTGTAATGCATGCAAATTTGATTTTTAATGCTGGAACTACCAACTTAAATTATCCGCGAAATTTAAACAATGCCAAGTGTAATTGTATATATTAAAAATTATCTGCTAATAATGTAAATGTTGCTTAACCCTTTTCAGTCAAATAATTTCATTTTGAATCACTTCATAGATTTCTGTATATTTTTCCAATATGATCCCAATTGGAGTTATTTTTTAATGTATCTATTCTAATAGATAGTAGAATATTATATTTTAAAATAAAAATGGAGAAGAATACAAACAAAATAATTTGGGCTGAAAGCGTTAAATCAATGAGTTTGTGCAGTTTTACAAAATGAAAATAAAAGCCAGCAGATTTTGTTTTATTTAATGATAAGGAAACAGACCAAATCACAGAATATGCGGAATGTTGCCAATGTTTGAAATTTCATCTTCTGGTCGCTTTAAATAAAAAATAAAGCAAACAAAACCCATCCCGTGTTATTTATAGTTTTGGAAGAAACATAATGATTCTTTGTCGTAATTCTCTTGTTTCATGGGTTATTTTCGGTTGTGTATTGGTAAATTTCAGAACTGTTGATCTGCTTTCATTTGCCAGAAGCTTCATTTTGCTTCTGTAGTGACTATGTAGATGTTTCAAGAGTGATCGATGCTAACAAGAGTGAATTGAAACATGTTAATAAACATAAAACATTTGAATTGGAGAAAAACCAGCGTTGCTTGACTTTAATTTTGGAATTACAGAAATAATCTCTCCCAGTTAAGGCCATGACAACTTAAATCATAAACCCGATGACCTAGACATTCAGCACATACATACATATTTCGACAAATATTAAATACGTCTGTAGAAATTTCTTCTGTTCAACGCACATGTTGTCACGTTGTCAGACAATTTGAACGTAAACAACCTCCCGTCTAACCGTATCTGTTTTGTTTTGATATCGAAACCGGTCCCCAAATATAAAACGAGCTTCATTAATGACATCTATATGTTTCGATGCATCTCTCTAGACTCAGTAAGTTAATAAGTTCCAATTTCGAAGGACAACTTCAATTTTCCACGAACACCTAAATGTTGAAAAATTAAATAAACACTTAGTGCGATGAATTGTAGTCTGTAAAAATACGAGATATGCTTATCAAAACTGTCAAAATAAACGCTGATAATTAGAGGCAAACATATGGCATCTAGGAAAAAAAAATCTTACAGCTTTCTATCCGAAAATTATTATTTTAAACATGTACTGTTTTTCAAATTAATCATTTAAAATAAAGATTTCTGTTTTATCGACAATTATTTAAATTGAAAAATTAATAAAATATTTAAATAGATTATGATAATTTAATTAATTAAGAAGAGCCTCACCTCCTGGTGTTGTAGAGTATAAGGTGCCACCTGGGGTTGTAGAATAGTCAGTGGGCAAGTCGGAGGGATCGAGCAGAGCCACCCTTTTAATTGGAATGGCTTTGCTTTCCACGTGTCGGGCCATAGGTGATGCGGACATTTTTCTTCCAGACTAGAGTACTCTAACTAGCGCCAATGATGAGGTCTGAGAATTTTGGTGTATGCACGTGTTGGAACTACAACGCGGACTGCAGATTACGTAAACGCTGAAAGCGATAATGAACTCCCGCCACCACTACTACATGTTGTACACTACGTTGGGAGTATTTTAAGACGTAATTGAAAACCTAGAAAATATTAAGCCTACGATAAAGCAAAATACACGCGGTCGTGCGGCCCAATACGAAACGGAACAGGTTTATACGTGGATTTCTGAAAAAGTATGAGAAAAATCATAGAGAATCATCAAGAATTTTGACGGATGGTTTCAAGTATCTTCTAAAATATGATTGTATAAGGTTGAAATTGATGTTTTTCTATTTTAACCCTAATATTTTGTCTACAATCAATTATGTGCGTTTGCACACTGAGGTCCTGGAGTATCCCCGCCCCCGCTTCCCTCCCACCCTCTCCACCGTTTCCTCTATTATAACTTTTGAACGCAGAAGCTAGTGTTATAAAAAAACAGATCGATTAAAATAGAAATCGAACTTTTGATGTTATCGATAGTTCAATTGTTTTTTCCGGTGTTGCCGGAAGTGATACTAAGTTGCTTATTTGAAATAGTATCTGTATATTTTTTGTTTTTGGAAAAATGAATCCAATGATATCACTGTACTTGGCATTTTTTAAACTTCGCGGGTGATTTAAGTTGGTGGTTGTGACAATAAAGGACATTTTGGTCTGTATTACGTTGAATTTGGCGAATATGCCGTATATTGCCGGAACTACCAACTTAAGTCATCCGCAAAATTTAAAAGGTGCAAGTGTGGATATCACGTATGTTTACTATCTTATTACTAATATTATGTGCAGCAATAAAGATTTTGGTAAACTGTTTTTGTTGATAAACAAAGCTGACTAAGAAAAAACGCCAAATTATCTTCTGCGATGTCAATGTCATCCAAAGGGTTCGTTGAGTAATACAGAATTTACGCGTTTTCCAGTATTACGATATAAGCAAAGTATGTACATAAAAAACAGAGAATTTTGATATATGACAAACTGATATTAACTTACTACTTTCACCACAAACATTGAAAAACAAATTTCATTTCAAACGTAGGTCAAACGCGTGCACTTTAGTAAATAAAACCTTTATTCGAGTAGTCAAACTAGCGGTCATTTTAGTGTAAACAAGTATAACATACTTCGTGTTGGCTTATGTTGACGCGTGTTAAAAATGACACTTTTGCTATTTAACAAATAACTGTGAAATAATGATAGCAAGGACTGTGGGGTAGTATGGCAAACAAATATTCTCGGCACGCTCCGCACCACACAAATTATTAATTAACTCGGAAAGGCCGTTTTGAAGATACGTGGGTCATCATCCGCGTATCGATTGTAACGTAATCGATACGCAGCTGAGGATGATATTACTATCTTCGTGAAACTGGATTTTGGGCCATGCTAACAATAAAAAATTAATCACGTAATAAACTGAATATTGACCCAAATTTGCGATTACAACTAAGTACAACCGATCCTGCATCTCCTCGCTTGTGTTGAGCATACAATACCATCCCTCTCATTGAGTCTTTAGTTATACTTTAAGTTAAGAATATTGTAACATTATTTTTATAAATAAATAACGGGCACTTTCAAAAACGATTCTTATTTTTTACGACTTTATCATTCTCAAACGTAGTTCTATCTCTACCCTAATAACATTTTTAATAATTTACTAGTTCGCGGCTGATCCGTAGTACACATGTGCGAGAACAAAAAGTTTGAAAACCACTGATTTAAACCATATTTGTAAAAGGAACGTACCATCACTTGCACAAAATCTGGGACAACTCTTATGAACTCATTTTGACGTTTTTTCAATCGTGTGACAGTGACTTGTCCATTTGCGATTGACACTGATAGACAAATTGACATATTTTTTCATAGTTTACAGAAGACATGTTTAAAATGGGCAATATCGCTTATCCCAGATTTTTATGCAAGTGATAGTACCATCGCTTTCATAAAAATGTGGGACAAGAGATACTATCATGACAGTACCCATTTTAAACATGCCTTTTGTAAACTATGAAAAAATATGTCAAATTATCTGTCAGTGTCAATCGTAAATGAACAAGTCATTGTCACAAGATTGAAAAAACGTCAAAATAAGCTCATAAGAGTTGTCCCAGATTTTTACGAAAGTGATGGTACTTCTCTCGATCTGATATTTGGTAGCATTATACCAATCGGCAAATTTAAGGATGCCAAATTTAAGCATTTGCAAAAGCTTTTTTTCTCATAAAATAGTGAAATTTCAATGAAAATTTCATGAAAATCATTTACCTGTATTCCTAAATAATCAACACATACAAAATTTGTACCAAATAAAATTTCATAATCTGCCAAATCTCAATTCTAAAAGTGCAATTTATTCCTGTTATTTATTTTATTACATTCTAGGTGTTCTCATTCTCATTATCTTGCTCTATTATTAACTCTTTTGTTAATTATTTTATACTTTAGGACCTCACTGTAGGTATGTACATATTATAAATATTTTCATGCATATTTAGTATTTGGTAGATTAACAAAAAAAATAGGCAACATACTGCAGCCTTTATAAGCGCGACTAATTGAGTAACTTTATTTTCTGTGTTTTCTATTTTCTAGTCGTACAACACGCGTACGTACATTTACATACTGTCACCTATCACGGCTATCACCTATCACAGATTCTTTACTAACACAGGTTATGCTGTTTTTCTGTACATATTTGTTCTGCTAGCCTTCTTTTTGTTATTTCTCTACGTGAACGCCTTATTCTGTAATGTATTTCGAGTGTTTACTGTATATTAATATAGGAATACATATTTTATGACATGAATCATTACTTGTTTACTTACAGACCTTTCGAATCGAATAACATGTTTACATGTTATAATATTCCGTCATTTAACGATTGCTTTGATTTCTTTTTTCAATTTGAATATCGATATCAATCATTTTTTTTTTAATAAATTTATTATCGGAAAATATATCAAAATTTTTTCAGTTTGATACACTATTGCCTACATAACCTATTGTAAATTATCTTTGCTATTAAGTAACACTTTCCAATTTCTGTTTGATTTTATTCCAAATGCTTCGATATCGTTATTCTACTTCACTTAAAATTTTGAGGAACTAAACAACCTTACACTTAAATCTTTTTGAAGTTATGTGGTTTTCCTTTTTTCACTTCGTTACACAAAATTCGTGCTATTACAAGCAAAAGTAGTATATGTATAATCATTTTGGTACCACCTGAATCCTTATTTGATAATTGATAAGAATGATAAGTATAGAGTAGTAGGTACATAACTGAATTAATACAAATGTGGAAAGAATTAGCACAAACATAAATAGATTGTTTAAAACTGAATACAATATGATTATTGTCTTTCGAAACATATCCTCCAATTGTACTCGTTTTTTAACGACATATGTACATACATAACATACATAGGTACCAACATTCACTTTAAATGCGCAACTATTAGTTATTTACATATTTCATTCATTGACTTCGGCGTAACAAATCTTATTTCTTCATTTTCACGTCTTCTAAGTCCTTGATATTTTCGATTTCCACTTTTTTCATTCATGTACGCAAGCAATGGTAGCTATTTATGTATAAAAAAGACTATAATCGTAAATACAAAACGTTTGATTACAAATAAGATGATGCAATTAGTTGTTTATAAAACGTCCTTAAGCACTATAATCACATTTTATCTCCCGGTGAATGGTATTTGTAAATATCAAAAAAATACAATTTAAATATGGTTGATTTGTTTCTCTTTCTGTGCTTCGATCTATATTTATATGTAGGTATATGTATACAATTTAAATTAATTTTAAAAAGTAAATGTTAAAAGTTATATACATTGCTCAAAAACGCACAAGTTTGCCTTTGTTGAAGTAATCTTATTCTGATGATAATTATCAGTAAAATTATAGTATAAAAAATAGCAAACATTTGGTATTTATTTCTATATAGATATTTTGCTCTCTCAATGTTTTTGATTAATGTTCCTCATTTTTATTTTTTATATTCTATTTTATACCTTTGATAAATAATTCTTTAAATTTCGCGGAAATAAAGGATATTTGTTAATTTCTGGCGTAATGCATGCGAACATGATCTTTATTGGCGGAACTACTAAATCATTCGCGAAATTTGAAAAAATTAGTGTTGGGCATAATCGATATATTTCAATAATCGAATGAATCGAAATAATCGTTTAAAATAATCGAATGATCATTCGAAATTTACTAACGATTTCCATTATTTTCCACGATTATTTGACAGAATCCGAGTGACGAGTGAATTATTTCGAAACTCGAAACCTCCAAGTTTCGAATGCAGATCTCGAATCGTAATTCGTTTGTGTACTTCTGCGCAGTCGAAACTAATAATGAATGATTTCTGAACCATAATCGAATGATCGATTATTCGGGTATAATCGATATATCTCGATTATATCATTCATAATCGCCCAACACTAGAAAAAATGCCAAGTGGAAGTTAGGCATAAGCGTTATTTAAAGACCAAAGATGAGAATCCATTCGACATTTGTCTATAAATAAAACTTTATTTATCGAAATGTAATCATAAAACTGTTCACCACTTTTTAAACTTCACATTCTTTTGTAATGTAATTCATAAATATAAAACGATATAAAATATGTCATTTCTTTAACAATCGCACTATAAAATGCAATAGACACCTATAATAATTTTCAATTACAAAAAATCCCTTTATATAATTTTAGAATAAAATGTATTAAAAATTCTGAGTTTTTAATATCCCACCGATGAAGATTTTAATTGTTTATTACAACTTACAAAGAAAATAACATTTTAGTTCTTCTATGTTTAATTGAAACCCTTTCCAAAGTAGAGCACTGTAACTAGTTGCACATCAATTCATGCGCAAAAAAACATTTTTGCTTTTAATATGTTAACCTATAATTTAAGAAAATTATCAAAGGAAATCAATAACTATGTGGCGAAATATATTACGAGTTTGCGGTTGCATGCTTAAAACATCTAGAATTAAAGCAAGTTCATTGCAGAAGTAAGTGCATTGGCCATAATGTCATAAAGTGGTAATGTGAAAAGGTTATGTTAAGCTGTTTTAGTTTTATGTAATGTTTTGCTTTTTTCATGAGAAAGTTATTTTAGTTTCAGGAACACAAATAAGGCACTTCAAATACGTAACTTACAATGCAGGAACTTTATGCTATCTTCATCCTTGTCAATGTTTGTCCAAACCCAAGAAACACCAAATCCAAACAGTTTAAAGTTTCTGCCTGGAGTACGTGTACTCGAAGCAGGTCAAACAATGGATTTTCCCAATGTACAGGCCGCTGCATGTTCACCTCTTGGGAAGATGTTGTTTAGGATTGAAGGAGTTAAAGGGATATTCTTAGGTCCTGATTTTATAACAGTAACGAAAGCTGATGAAGATGTTGAATGGAGATTACTAAAACCTGAGATTTTTGCGACTATTATGGACTTTTTTGCTAGCGGACTACCGATTTTAAACGAGGGTGTACCAAATTCAGATACCCGTAGGTATGATTCTTGATTTTATTTACTATTTTAAAAATTTTTCTATTGACAGAGATAAATGAAGATGACGATGAAATAGTGCAAATGATAAAAGAATTATTAGATTCAAGGATTAGACCTACAGTACAAGAAGATGGAGGTATGCTTTAATAATGATATAAAAAATATTAAACCCTTTTAGTACACTAATTTAATTAAATTAGCGTACTTAGTATGTAAAATTAAAAATTGTCTGTCAAAATATTACGATACATTTGCAGATAAAATAACGAGGTATTAAAGAGTGAACGTTCCTCACACGAGCGCCCCATGTAGTGGCTAGCACGCCCACACGGCAAGCGGGAAATGTGAGGTTCGATTCCTTACTATGGATGAGATTTTTTCAGTAATTAATTACGTCGGAAATTCCAAGGCAAATTATAGATTTTTTAGAAAGGTTTACAATTTTTTCATTTAGGTGATATCATTTTTATGGGATATAACGACGGAATTGTCAAGTTAAAAATGCAAGGATCCTGCTCCAGTTGCCCTAGTTCAATCGTTACTTTAAAAAATGGTGTCCAAAATATGTTACAATTTTACATACCTGAAGTGGTAGCTGTGGAACAAGTTGAAGAAGAAGCTGATTTAATGTCAAAAATGGAATTTCGTAAAGTAGAGATGAAATTAAGTGAAAATGTAGATAATAAATAATAATATTGTATAATATATTATGTTTAGAACTTCTATTGAAATTAACTGTACAAAATGATATTTAAATAGTTCATATATTATTTAAATGAAGAATAAAATTATAAATATACATGCATCACAATTATACATTTTTATTTTAAATTCTTATATTTCACAAAAAGTATTGTAATGCCTTATAGTTAAAAAAATACCCTAAAGTTTAATTAACTAGCAGATTATTTAGCATTCAGAGAAAATAATATCTATACAATACGAAATAAAATTATACACCTTTTCTCCATTTTTCTGCTGATGTAAATTCAGTCATTGGTTTACCACTAATTCCGCAAGTCCCTATACCCACTCGACCATTTACAGTGTCAGGAGACGCAAATATACTTTTTGACTTCATTCCATTTTTCTTGTTTTTACTTGCCTTCGTTGTAAAAGCCAACCATTTTTGTTTTTCAGTTTCTCGTTCTTCTTCAAGCTCTTTGAAGCGTTGCTGTTTCTTTGCCTTTTTCTTCTTCAAATATTCTTTATTGTTCATCTTAGCTCGCTTCAGCTTCTCTGCCTCGGTCAGAACACGTTTTTGTCCTGTGAATTCTTTTAATTCAGCTAAGGTAGTAACGCCACGATTTTTATATGCTTCAAAAGTAACATTTACCTGACCGTCTGGATTGATAGTATCAATTCTTGCTTCATAATATTGGTTATTATCACTCCACTTTGCCATACATATATCGCCGACGCGCCATAACTTTTTCTTTTTATTCTTTGCCACAAATTGCTCAACGGCAAGTAATGATTTTGTGATCTCATCTTCTTCGTAATTAGTAGATAGCTCTCGATATTCGGGTTGATTTGCTGCTTCTTCTGCCTTCTGTTTTAGATCTAACGTTAAATCAATAACTTCCTCCAAGTCAATCTTGAGTTTTTGCAGCTCCTTATTGTCTGGATCTGACAGCAGCGCTGCTTCGACTTGTTGAAGTTGTAGCTTGTAATTTTGTAAATCATCAGCCATATTTGTGTTAGTGATTGACGGAATTATATATTAATATGTTTAGATTTTACCTTAAAGCCTTGGACCTCGTTGAAATCTACCTTTTTAGTAAAATTCTAAATAATATTCGTTCATTAGTTGATAACCATAACTTTACAGCGCCAATCCATTACACTAATAAAGATGTTCAGGCTAATCAACTCAGGCTAAATAAAATTACTAGAATATAACTAAATGATTATTTTAAACGATTAACAGATTACATAAAAGTATACTTGCATAAAAAACAAGGAAAAGTAGATTTATGTTAAAATATTTCTTTAATAATATAAGCACAAATATTAATTATATGTGAGACAAATAGATTACCCTTTTCTTTGGATTTTTTCCACCAATCAGGCGAGCCACTCTTTGAATTTTGAAATTTGTTCTAGAAATCTAGAATGTTGACAAATAAGTATCTGCGCCCTATGGTTTTGTCAGGTCCTGTCATCCTGTGTGTGGTTGCGTGGTAGATAAACACGACGAACAGTGTAAAGCGTTTTTAAAATATTAATTGTAAATTATCTGTTAGAGTAATCATCATCAAGATTATAGTCCAAGTTTTCTCTTGCAATTTGAATTGTCGGAAGATAAGAGAGAAAAACTATTGTTTTCGCGATGTGGAATTTAAATAAACATGTTAGGACTTGTTTGCATAGAATGTGACGATTTTCTAAGCAGTTTTTCATTATTTGTGTTTATTTTATATATTAAATTAGTCTATGTGGTAGTCATATTCTTACAGACTGCCAGGCTTATGTGATTAAAGGGTATTTATATTTTATCTTATCTGGAATCTGGTATTTAAACTTATTATTAAGAGTCATTTACTTTTTATATATTCCATCTATTAATTTCTTTTTTTACTTAGGATATGGCAAATCTTTATTTATCCCACTGGAATGCAGCAGAAAAAGTATATGTCCCAGAAGATATTTGTAAGAAATTAAAGCCTTATCATCTTTCAATTGTAAGAAGTTTATATAGATGTTGGGAAAAGAAGGTATGTGCTTATTTTTTCGCATATTTAAACTTTGACAGAAGAGTACAAAGTTGCTTTTATAGTTCAATGGAGCAATTTTAAATTATGATGAAGGAATTGATATACTGTTAGCAATTCAAGCTTTCTGGCAGGCATTAATAAACGCAGATAAAGTAAAATTGCCATTTTTGATTATAGTTTCTGATAAAAATATAATACCATGGCATTTTTATTTATCTCAACTAGGTGAAGTTACAGTATTGAATAATCAAAGTAAGTATATAGCATTGAAATAAAATATATATAGCAATCTTATGTTTGTATTGTAGACGTTGAAGCAGTTTCTAAAAGCAGCAATTTCTTGATAATATTAGTACCGCTAAGTAATATTAAATTATTGAAAGCATGTGAAGAAAATGATTATTCATTTACCATTGTTGAGGACTTTGATAATATTGTTACAACTCGTTTATTTAAGAGGCTATCAGGAAGATTTAACATAGCACTTACGAGAAGAAACTTTATGGTAATATCTCTTAATGATTAATATATGCAGCAGAAAATATTATTAGTAGTTATTTGCAGGTCAATAGAGATTGTAAGATCCTATGGCATATTTTAAACTGGACAAATCCAGGCAAATTTGGAAAATTGCATGAATTTTATCAGTAAGTTAAAATTCAAATTACATTTCCTATTATTGCATTATTATTTTTGCAGATTTGACTATGATCATTTGGAGAATTTAAGAAACCCATATGAAGATGTATGGTATACTTATAATTGTAACGTCGGGGAATATAACTTGGATAAAGTAGATGATAAAGAAGAGGTAATTATTTTTACCTTTTTTCAGTTCAAGGTAGCTTTTATAATAATATTTATTATTACTGCATGAGCAGAAGGCAATTCCTTCTCTGAATAATCTAGAGGAAAACTTTACAAACAAAATTATTTGGAAAAAAGTCCTACACTCCACATAAAATTACATTCAAGCATACAGAGTGTTTAGTTTTCGCTGCACACGATACATGTTTGATGTTTTTAAACAGAATACCCTATATATTATTGCGTTTTTGGATGCTTCTTCTCCTCAATTCATGTCAACGTACTTTAACATTTCTTATAGCTGTCTAGCTTAGTTTTTGAGATAATTTGAGATTTTTCAACACCTTCCATGCTTAAGTGGTAGATCAAATTTTATTCGATTGAGTATTTCTTTGAGTTTTTGACAATGTATTGAATTTTTTTTGATACAAAATAGATGGCCATCGAAACCGTTGCCATGTTTGATTCCTGTTATTTAAATTTTTTTTTAACGGAATACTTTGCATATATTTCCAAATTGTGGTTCTCTTCTAGACATTTTTTGTAAATGTTTTCCTATACCTAATATGGGTACTTCTGTAGTAACTTAAATATGTTCAACAAAATACAAGGAATCATATTATAGTTTATATGCAACAAAATGGTGATCATCTCGACTCAATGTTGGAATTGCATAAAAAAATATACCGTTTATTTTTGGAAAAACAAAAATGTGTAGTATTTTGTCGCAGAACTCTATGTATTTGTATGAAACACTTGCCCGCATAGTTTCATATGTAATTTACTAAGGGATGTATTTTATTTAGAGGAAAATGTTTAAAAAAACTCCAGAAAAGCCCCTCTATCAGATTCTAGAAAAATATATGGGTGTGGAACTAAAACTTTGGATTTTTGGAGTAGATTTATAGTTTCCACCTGTTAATTGAACAAGTTCTTGGCCAAGAAATTGGACAAGTTCTTAACGATCGTGGATACTCGTTTAGTTTCATTAATAGTTGAACGGGGGAATTATTAAATAGGAAACTTTCATCTGCATATAAAAATAGATTGGCAGTCTTCTTTTGTTCAAAGTTTTTCTATAAATAGCTATAGGTTTGGTTACTTCAGTTTCGGTTAGTTAATTTAAATTATCCATTACATCAATGGTGTTTTACTTGTTGAATTTGTCCATATTTTGCTTATCTAATGTTAAACACATGTATAAAAATGCAGGAGAAGGTAAGAATTTTTTGTGGCGAATAAAAGCATCCCTACAAGTATCTCTATAATGTATATCAAACATTAAACGAATAAGGCGCTTCTGTGAAACAAAAACACTTTTCCAACTTACAGCAACACCCCAAACAATAACATTATATGACATCACTGAGCATGCTAATGTATAATAAACGTCATAAAACAACCTTAATTTGGTTAATGACATAATAGGCATTAGTCAATTTGTTGCATACATTCTGTAAATGCTGGTCCCAAGACAATCTATGATCGACTTGAACACCAAGCAACCCCACGTCATTATGCGTGATAAAACGGTTCTCAAGATCTAGCAGGGGTTTCCTCTGATAAAAGTAAATAAAATAAATTTTGTTATTATTTAAAACGAGTCTACTTGACGTACGTACACCACTGTAATTTAGTTTGGGTACCACCGTAATTATACCTATTAGCTACACCTCCGGCACAAATAAGTACGACACTTATTTTAATAGAAAAATACTTTAATAATTTCGAAATATTTAACAATAATTTAACTACGCTACTTCATCGCCATTTTTTCAGCACACTCTACCTTCTCGCGTTCGACTCCCTTCTCCTTTTTCCCTTTTCCAACTCCCCTCTTTATATCGTTTTCTACAATCGGCTTATCCTGACGTACGTTTGTCCTCAAACGTAGTCTTGGTACCGGGCCGGCGCTCGTACTTGCCGTGTGGGTCTTTGCTGATCTTCCCTCGGCTCCACTTCTGCTTCTTCTGCCGGCTGGTTGGGGTTCCATTCTTCATCATCGGTGGTTGCATTTTGACCACTGATATCGCTTTCTTCTTCATCCGTAGAATCCATTTCATCATGGTTCTGGTACAATTTCATTTGGGAAACGTGCGTAGTTATGACCTTGCTTCCAGGGTAGTTCCTACCCGTTAGCCTCTCTAGTTGGTATATGTCGGCTGCTATTTTATTTATGACTACATATGGACCTCTGTATTTCAATTGGGTCTTCGTCGGTTGTCCTGTCGAAGCTGGCACAGATTGGATGGATACCACATCACCCACTTCATATGTAACACCCTCGTAGCGCTTCCTGTCATAGTACTTCTTGTACTTTGCTTGCGCTTGGTCGGCCTTATCTCTAGCTCTATCTCTGATTTCTTCCCTCTTTAACATTGGAGTCTCTCGTCGAGCTGCCTGGAGCATTTTGGCATCTTCAAACGCTGGCTGATAACCATATAGACATTCAAATGGAGTTGTGGCTATGGTCTTATTAAAAGTTGTATTGATTTTCCTCTCTGCCGCAATCAAGTTTTGGTCCCACCTATCTTCTCTGAAATATTAGCTACGCCTCCGGCACAAATAAGTACGACACTGATTTTAATAGAAAAATACTTTAATAATTTCGAAATATTTAACAATAATTTAACTACGCTACTTCATCGCCATTTTTTCAGCACACTCTACCTTCCCGCGCTCGACTCCCTTCTCCTTTTTCCCTTTTCCAACTCCCCTCTTTATATCGTTTTCTACATACCTATTTTCCATTGATTTTGAAAATATTTATTTTCTATACAAAAAGATATTTGTTCATTTGTGAATCTCATCCTGCTAATATTGTCAAATCCCGGGGTAGCAGTATTTTTTCCCTTGTAGAGGACATCATAACAATCTTTTTTGACGGCTAAATCAAATTCTTCAATCTGTTTAAAAAAAAAACAAATGTTAACCCGTATAGTATTAAATGCTTTTTTTCTGCTCAGTTAGAAATCTACTCTCTTTTGATCTGACATCGGTCATTTTTGCCTTGGGTTGAATTAGTTGATTTTCCTGAACATTCTTGGTAGTGCATCCGGTATCTTTATTTGTTTTACACGAATTTAACATTTTTAATTGTCTTGGATATACAGTGATGGACAAAACGTATGTGTTCGAGGAGGAATTCAAAAATTGTTGCTTATCAAATATTTTTTAAATTCGCAGACAATTTAGGTTGATATAAATAAAGATCAAATTCGCATGTAGTATGCCAAGAGATTGGTGCATATGCGCTACAAACTTAAATTGTCTGCGAAATTTCTACTGGGGTTTACTTCATTGTTCCTTATTTTGTTTTAAATTACAGCAATTTGAGAAACTATTAAGCGAATGGGCAGCAAAACATGATTTCCTCAATAACAATTCGCAAAAAAAAACAACAAGAAAACGAAAATCAAACCCAACGAATGGTGCCAAGACAAAAAGATCAAAGAAGAAGAACCCAAACAAAGATTATCACGAACAACCAACACAAATTGTTGGTAATCTGCAGCAGAACGATGAAGCTGACAAGAACATAAGCGAAAATGATGAGAAGAGAAAGAGGTTAAGAGATATCTCGGATTTAAGTTACTCACGGATAGTTACAACTAGCGATGAAGCCTCATCAAGCTCCAAGAAAGATATTGAAATAAAACCAACATTTAAATCAACGTTCGTTAAACGAAAATATTTTGAATTTAAAGTAGATCATCAGAATAAAGTAACACCAAAGGAAAGTAATGATAATAAAATAGTTTCAAGTAAATCAACCAAAGATCATGTTTTTCCTTCTTTGGAAGATATTCTCAAATTTAAAAAGAAAAATTTAGAGGTGTCAACTCCAACAACTCCATCTGTAACAGAAAATAATATTAAATTAACTACTCATCAATTCAACGCCAACTCAAACAAGCTAGCGTCTGGTTGTGATCCGCCTGATCTAGGTTGTGTTTCGTTGGAAGAAATCTTTAAGTGTAAAAGAAAGCTGCATGATACGCCACAAACAGTAAAGAAATTGCATGCAGATAATAGTACATCCAAACCAGCAACAGTGAACAATCATTCGAAAAATTGCACATCTGTTGCATCGCATACAAAAAATGATAATCATTCACTTAGAAAACAGGAATGTTTCAGTTCTAACACAAATAGATCAAAAGTTTTTAATAGTCGATATAAAGTTATTTATAAAAATGATAAACAGGCTGCTAGTATATGTTCCAAAGAAACACAAACATCTAGCGATTTACTATTAGCACCCAATTCAACAGGTGAATGTCAGAAAAAAGACATTGCTGTAGATACTGTTGAAATGGGTATGATAAATGGTAAAGATGTAGATGAAGATGTTAGTAGAAATGATAAAAATAATAATCGTAGTTTGGAAGATACAAAATCTATTAAACAAGGCAAAGGTACTAATTCTAAAAATATTCAAATTGAAAATAATGTTAAAGAAAGTGAAGTTTCATCTACATCTACATCAATACGTGGTAGTCCTTTACAAAATTTAACGAATATGGATACAGACGATTTGGTAAAAGATGAAGATGGAGGCATATTGTTATCTATAATTGAAGGGAAGCTTATGTCGCAGCCTAGTTTAAATGTAAATGATGACATTAAACAGAAATTAAATAAAAGTCATGATATAAATTGCAACAAAACATCGTCTAATTTTACAAGATGTAACAGTCAAATATTGTTAGAGTCACTTTTTGGTGATGGTGCTTTCAAAAGCAATGAAAATAATGGAGATGGCAGTGACGACGATATATTCTCAAAATTAAATCAATCAATAAGCGACAGTCAATTACATAATTCTCTACGAGTAAAAACTATAGATCAAATCAATAAAGAGATTTCCAGTCAACCGAGTCAAAATACCTGCGATTCAATGAAAATATTATTTGGTGCTAATGATGATGTATGTTCAAATATAATACCAAGAAATAATAAATTGGGGGCGCACAAATATGAGAAACATCACTTACTATCTTCACTCTTTGGTTGATTTGCAATTATCAAATTAATAGCCTCGATTTTATCTTATATAATTTATCAGTATTCAGTATGTATATGCATAATTTTATCTTTTATTTTGAAGATGCACTACTACATTGACGAGTAAAAGAGTCCATTGAAAATCAATGATTTTTTTCCTAATCAATGCAGCAAATTGTTTTATAGTCTATAATTTTATTGCCGATTTCTTTACAAATCAATTTAACAGGTGTATACAACTCGTATTAAATCTTAATTGAATTTAGATAATAAAAGTCGATTAGAAATCAATTTGTTATTATTATCTTAATTAAATATCACCCAATTTATATTTACTTGGCTTTAAGAGTATGTATTAATTATTTTAATAATTTTACCAAATTTAAACGCTATCATGTAATAAAATTCATTGTAAGCGTTTTATTTTAAGATATCTTAATTGTTGTGTCGTCGACATTATACTATATTGCATGACCTTAATTTTTTCTAGATTATATCATCCATTTTTCTCATATAATTGTATCTGTTTAACAGTAATGAAAATGCTCATCAGTATATTGCTGTGAAAAAATTTTTTGTAGTCACACATGAAATTAACTATACATCGACACTTCTTTTTTTTGTTATGAAATTAAATATACATACGTGCAAATTAGCGTATACAATAATGTCCAAATAAAATAATTATTTTTTATTGTTTGTTTGTTTTGATCCCAATTGCAATCATTTAAAAATCAATAAAAAAACGGGATTGTAGGTTATTGTGAATTACATTAATATGTAATTATAAAAATAGAGATAAAATAATTTTTATCTCGTGTGACGATCAGGAACAAGTATATCAAAATAGGGCGTTCTTTATTTTGGATATTCAACAATTTTTGTTTATTTTAGTTGAACATACTTGAATAGAAGTTAAACATAACGTGCGTTCTTTTCTTCAACAGATGCAGATGTATCAAATGAACAAGTTGTTTTTTTATTAATCGGTAGAACAACTTGTAAACGTTTTCGGTTTTTTTTCGTTCACCGAAAATTCACCACGGAATCCACTGTGATCGAAATGACTTCAAAAGTACACTTTTTTTCCTAAAATCAAAGTTCTTTACACGGGAATTTCAACGAAAGGCTTTTGAAGGAAATATCTAAGAGCTCTCACACAAAATGAAGAAAGATACTTTTCACAATTTGACAAAAAATTAATGATTTTTGACATAGTTACAGTTACCTTATATTACAACAACAGACTAAAATATTTGTTACTAAAGTGTAGGATACATTATTGTAAAAACTAACACATATACTTATACAACACCAAAACAAATTACATTCTAAAGTTGGATGTGTTACGAACTACAAAAAAAATTAAATTAGTAAAATTTAACTTACTACTACAGTATTATAAGTAGTCTGGGCAAACCTGCGGTAACAGTCATGTAGTAAATATGTGGTGCGAAGTCGGCGATTATTTATTTCACGCATTCACAGCGTCACTACTAAATCGATGCTGTATGTGAGTAGTTCTGTGTATATGCAGGCTGTCGTAACTTATTTCGTAATTGTACGCTTATGTTTGCTTTAAAAATGTCGCAGTTAGGTACGTTGCGAAAACGACGAATGGCAGACACAGTTAAAAACTTTATAGTGGACATGCCGGACTTAATTTTTGATGGCGCTAAAATTCAATGTCTAGTTTGTAAAATCCCTTTAATGTGTTGGTTCAGAAGCCATTGTCATCGTCACATCGAAAGCAAACAGCATTCTTCTGCAAAAAGTGGCATACGAGACCAAGAAAAATTTACATTTGATTTATGTGTTACTTTTATTTTAAGTAATCTATCGTTTCGTTTACTAGACAAAGAAGCATTTGTCTCCTGGAATAAATATGCGGACTACAAATTACCAAGTCGGACATCGATACGAAATGTAGTGCCATTTGCTCGTCAACATATAGAAAATAGAATGAAAACGAAATTGAGGGATAAAAAACTGTGGTTGTGTGTGGACGAAACAACAGATCGTTAAAAACATTCTGTGGCTAATGTAATGGTACGTACAATGGAACCACATCGACCGCCATCCTCCTTGCTTCCAAAAGAGTTATAATTGAACAAATTTGAAGTTTCAACTAAGCAACTTTTAATGTATATGAGTGATGGTGCCGCAAACCTGCGTTCTTTGGGTCGATCTCTTAAAGAACACAATGGTAACTTCTTACATGTAACGTGTAAAATCCATACTCTAAATCTTGCGGCACAAACGATTCCTACATGTTTCCCACTAGTAAATGCATTGATTACTAGTACAAAGGCGGTGTTTCTAAAATCCCCGAAACGTACCCGACTATTTCACAAACTGTGTCCTGATTTACCTGAACCACCACAGCCGATTGTTACACGTTGGGGAACATGGTTGCAGGCTGCGTTTTACTACAACAAACATTTTGATCAAGTAAAGAAGGTAGTTTTAAAATTCAATCCGACAGAAGCCGCAGCAATCAAGAAAAGCCAGGAAACATATCAAGATAGTCAGGTTAAAAGAGATTTACAAACTATTCATAACAATTACTTCGGACTAGCGGAGGGAATAGAAAAGTTATAAAATGTTTCGATGTCGCTAGTGGATTCTATTCAAATTGTGAATGATGTTCACGCACAGTTATGCGCTGTAGAAGGCGAAACAAATTGGTGTGTAATACGAAAATTTGAAAGTGCTTTAGAGAAAGATTCCGATTTTCTTATATTAAGACAAATTTGGGTGCGTGTGAAGATACATTAAGTTGTCTCAAAGATTATTTTAAATATCCAAATATAATATCGCTAGATGTCGAACGGTCGTTTTCCGCATTAAAAAACATTTATTCCGCACGTCGTACTCACTTGACTGAAACAGCTGTGGAAACATATTTAATGATTCAAATATTTAACAGATGTTACCCAGTTTGTGATTTCACGGAAGAGTTTTAAAACGGTAAGTGTTTCAACACGTTTTATAATTTATTTCTTACCTTCTATTTTATGTGTAAACTTTTATGCGCTTGCCACGCCTCTGGCTGTTACTGCATATTTGTCCAGGTTAATTATAAGTGTGATAAAACTGCACGGTATTCCGACAATCCTGTAAAATCTTTACTGGTTTTTGTAATAAATATAATTTACAGCCCATACAGAAAGTGACTATAATATATTAAATACTCCTAATACATTTCCATTAGTTGCATGTTTTAAATTTGATAGTATAGTCATATTTAACGCTTTCAGTTTTGAGAACAGGTTCTTCTTTTATACTTGGTGTTAATTAAAAGGAATATTTATGTTTCATGGTACAGTAGGCAAAATAAGTAACGTCTTCTCAGGCTATAACGTCTCATTAATATTTAAAACACCTTAATACACCCCGATGGTCAGGCTCTCCGAGCAATTTGCGCAATGTCTAGTCCGACGTTTTAATGAATAGACCTTGCATACCCGCGAGATCCGCGGATAATTTATATCCGCAAAATTTTTGCGGATGAGGATAATTTTTATTATTATGCATGCAGATACGGATCGGACGCGGATATGCTGTGTATGCGACTGCGGGTAAAGTGCGGTGTGCCTGTATCCGTACTTAATCATTTTTATTTATAATTAGGCATTATTTGTAATCAAAAATATAAAATGCGGATACCGATACGGATCATATGAGACGAAGATACAGATATTAAAAATGCGGATACGGTTCGGATGTGGATAGGAAAAAAATTATTCGGGCAGGGGTCTAGTAATGAAAGACATTTCCTTTCTTCCTGACTTATGATGGTTTCTTTTGGGCTAGCGTGACCAAAATATTAGTTTATAATTTGTTCATTTTGGAAGCAAAAAACACTAATAGCAGTCGGCCAGACAATCCAGACCCAGCGATAACTTTTGTTATGGTTGGTAATTGATGCTTAGCGTCCATGTTTTTTCTGGTCGGCGTAAATGTAAACGAAAGGTTTCCTCGTCCCCTTTTGCAAAATTTTGATATGTTTGATTCTATTTAACGGAGTTTCTGATGTTAAATGTATTTTTAATTGACTTTTATTTATTGAATTAAAATTTCAATCTATCTATATATTTCAATCTCCTCTATTAGTTTTCGACACGTTACGCTCCACTACACCTCTGATAATGAGATCCTCACATTTAACTTTGTCTAATCTACTAAGAGCGGGATTTACTTCTATGCAGTGCGTTTTCTTTGCGCTTGGAATGTATTCATACAGAAATCACAACCAAATTATTAAAGTAGATACATCATAATTGGGTAATTTCTTAATAATAATAATTATAATTACCTTTTATTAATCCAACGCACATTTTTGTATATTGCCAGAATTACCAACTTAGATTATCCGCGAAATTAAAAAAAAATGTAAAGTGGGTTAGTTCAGAAACAAAACTATTGTTTCATGTTTAATAATTGCATGATAGAGCTTCCTTCAATTGAGATTTTATTATTAATACGTATACAGGGGTTACATATATTGTGATTTATATAAAAGATATCATCTCCCTTTTTCACGTCCAGCAGTATTCGCTTGTGTGCGATTCAATTCTTCTTGGTATTGGCCTGCTTCATCTGGTGAAATATCCCATGGAGCCCTATCCACCCGAACTCGCCAGAAATAGTAATTAACGGTGGAAAACGTCAAAGCGAACGCCAACCAAGAATGAATTTTCCAATACCGTTCGTACGTCAAACTTCTAATGTTTTTCAATATAACAAAAGAAATGAATCCAACTGCCTCCGAAATAGTGGTTATTATGGCGAAAACAGTACCAGGAAAGTTGATAGTAATATCCAGGTAACTTACTTTGAAGGAGGCGTAATAAGGCCCTAAGGACATCGCGGCGATTATAAAACTAGCTATATCGATGAATTTTAGTATTTGGTAGAATTGAAGGCTTATGCAAACGTTAGGTATGACATAGACTGTAAACAAGAGAAAATTACTATTAAATCGCCAAACATAACGCGTATTCAGAGAGCATTGGCATCTCATGGATTCTCAATTTTGACACAGAGCATTTTATCCGTATTAAAGCAGTAGTCACATACTTACACAGCGAAGCTATTCGCCTAGTCCATCTTAAATTCCACTTCCACTTGGTAAGACCGTAATAAATTATTATCCCACTAACAGCACTTGTGAACATTAGTCCCAGAAACGCCGGTACCACTACGACGTTAGCAAATTCCATCGTCCAACCCAAACTATCTCTCAATTGCCAAGGCGTGTCCCACAACATCATATGAATAGTTAAATTAACGCCTACCTGTCCCAAAAGTAGAGTCCAAACGCGATCGTCCAGAAATATCTTTTGCAAGGGTATCACCATATGGACCTTAGGCGGTACCTTATCGTTCAGATAGTCCTTTTCCTCCTGCGTAATTCGCGGATGCTTCGGAGGATGATCGTAAATAAAGAATTGCACGAGAACGCACCAAATTGCGCCTAGTCCGCCCCAAAAATAGAAACTGTTTGCCCATAATCTTGGTGATGGTCGTATGAGGTAGCTGATAAAGTACGATAAAATAACGCAGACAGGATAGCTTGAAAACAGGATTCCTCCAACTATACTTCTTTCGGTGCGCGGAATCCAACATGCAAATAGTCTACTTACGCATGGAAACATAGTACTCTGTGAAAGAGAATATAAATTAATGGAAACCGAGACTGCAGGGTATAGATATTGAAATAACTACGCTATATGTACCTACTTCGTTTCAACCTTTCGTTGTTTGAAGGGCGCGAAGTATATAGTACGAGGGGAGTGAGTAAATAGGTTACAAATGTTTATTACCGATGCAGTATTACAGATATTTGTGTGCAATCAATGCTTATTTTTCGATGTACTCTCCCATAACATTTAAGCGCTCCTATTGTTTTATCAGTACTTCAATACCAGCTGTATAAAAGTCTTTGGGCTGGCGTCTCAAACATGTATGTACTGCATGCATCATCATCTGTGAAATGGGTACTTGTCAGGTGACTTTTCATCGGTGTGAACAGATGGAAATTGCTAGGAGCCCGGTTTGGGCTATATGGGGGAAGGTGAAGAACTGTCCAAGTGGCAATTGTCCATTATGTCTTTGGTTAATCGCGTCGTATGTGGTCGAGTATTGTCATGGTGATGGAACATCTCTCTGGTCAGTAGGCCTGGACGTTTCCGACGAATTGTAGTCCGTAGCTGCGACAGCACATCACAGTATGACACAGCATTCACATTCTAACCCCTCTCCTGGAAATGGGCAAACAGCACGCTTTCACAGTCCTAGAACACTGTTAACATGCTCTTGCCAGTTGACGGCATCGCCTTCAATTTTTTGGACGTAGGTGAGGACGGATGTTTCCACTGCATTGAATCATGTTTTAACTCGGGTTGACAGTGATGCACCCATGATTGGTTACCTGCGACAATCCTAGTGAGCATGTTTTCTCCTTCCATGCCCGTTGTGAGAGATGTTGAAAGGACAGGGCCATTTGCTGCATCCTGTGTTCCTCGGTGAGCTGTCGAGTAACCCATTGGACGTACACTTTCTAGAACTTCAGAGTGTCATGCATTATGGTGTGAGCTAAATCATAAGAACATCTTATCGCAGATGTGATACTGTTTATCGTGATTTGCGTGTCACTTCGAGTTAGCTCCTCCACACAATCTCGACAACCTTCGTGCGCCCGTCCGTAAAGATTTGCGCCCAATTGTGCACTGCTTATCGTGACAAACAGTTCGCACCATACACTCGCAACATTTCCTTATGAACGTCCTTCGCCGGTGTTCCTTTTGCCCATAAAAAACCAGCAACAAGTGTACAATAAAGGAGCAGCGTGCATCCTTTATTGTACACTCATCGAGCACGGTCGGCTTTGTTAAAAAACTGACTGGTGTACGCGCATGAGTGTTCATAGAGGTCTGTTGCCTGGTAACATTTAAGCTGCATTTATTACTAGTTTAGACTATCTAATAATATCCATTTGTAACCTGCTTACTGACTCTCCCTCGTACCTACGGACACGTAAATCAGTGCGTCGCTGAGAGCTCTGCGCCCAGTACGCCAACTTACGAAAAACGCCAGAATCATTTGTACTAAACGTGTTGATACGAACAGTCCGAAAATCTGTCGATGACAGTTCTTGCACGGAAAAATCGAACTGAGCACTTGCCATACATTGTCAGTTTGAACCGTACAGTTCAAATCCCGTCGAAAAACCGAAATGTATGGCATAATTAACAGATTAAGAGAAAACGCTAAAACTGTTTTGAATGGAATCCAAAGGTCCTTCTGGATGCAGTTTAGAAATCTTACAAGTTTGTTCTAACTCTTGAGGAATTACTTCATTTTTTCCAAATTGAACTTCGCATCTTTTATTGAAATTGAATACCTACTTCATTCTGCTTACAGTGATACGTCACACTGCAAATGTTTACTTTCGCTTCTTGATGATAGGATTCTTATGCGTTCAATGAATGATGATTTGAAGCTGTGGTCTGTTTGACCCATCCAAGGTTGCGCGTAAGATAAATTAAGTGAATATGAACGTCACCACTCCATAGCAAAGACTTAAGATTTAGTTTAATTTATCAAAAATTTAATCAATGAAAGCGTATCTTCGAATTTGGATGACCTGAAGCAGTTGCTAGCCTTACTGTTATAGGAAAGATAATAATTTGATAAAATCACATGGATTTTATTTAATTATTTATTTTTTATTTCGGGATTTAATTCAATAGTATGATACATTCCTGTATCGATTCAATTTCAGTAAAAAAACGTTTTTGTATTTAGGACATTTTGCATTCTTTCTGATATTGCGCCAGCAAATTTGCCTCGCACATATTACCATTGCTAGATCGTCAGCGTATCCTAGGTAATGGAGGCCCCCTTTGGACAGTTTTGTTATTAGGTCATCGATGAGGGACGCCTGTAGAAGGCGTGACAGTACTCCTTTCTGTCCTTACTTTGATATTAACCTCCCCCAGAGACGCTACTATTATACGTTTCCCCAGAGCGGCCCTCATTCATCGACAGAATTGTGAAGGGACTCCATTTTGTTCGATTGCTTCTATTAGGAGGTTTGTGGTGGTGTTGATGAACGCTCCCTCCCCAATATCTAGGAAGTCAGTCGTTGCTGTCTCTTTATCTTCTATTGATTTAAAGATTTAGGTCGTTTAGTATTGAGTCTGTTGACCTTCTTGGTTGGTATGCGTATTGTTGGCTGCTGAGTGGTTCCATTGTCAGTGTTTCGTCTGTAACATATCTATCCACCAGTCACTCCAGTGTCTTTAATATAAAGGAGGACAAGCTAATGGGTTTGTAAGATTTTGGTGTTAGGTCTGAGACCCTTCCCATTTTGGGTAAGAATGTTACCTTTGTCATACGCCACTGAGCTGGCATGTATCTCAATGCTAAACAGCTTTTAAAGATGTAGCACAACAACAGCTTCTACAATACGGAGCATCTGTTTCACTAGTTTTTCTAGGACTCTGTTTAGTATATTATTCCACTTCTCTTGTAAGATGTTCCACAAATAATTTGTCTAGGTAGGATACACTTTTCGAATTCTCCTGTTAAGTTTGTCTCATAACAACAGATAGAATTGAGATCGGGACACTGCAGGGGCCAGGTCATTATTTACAGCGTCTTGCTCGCTATTTATACGAGTGCTGAATGTTTGGGGTCGTTGTTTTGCATAAATACAAAACTTTGGCTTATTAAACGCACGCCTGATGGAACTGCATTTTCTGGCAATATTTGTAAATAACCTTCTTTTCGCATGATATCTCGATTCGAGTCAAATCTTCTATATTGGCGTATGAGACGCGGCCCTAAACAATCAGAGAACTTTTTTTATGCTTCACAGTTGGCATTATACACTAGTGTAACATTCTTTCAGCATTCTCCTAACAAAAACACGTTCTGCTTGTCGAAATACCTCAAACTTCGATTAGTCCAGTCTTCGCTTCCAGTCTTCCACTGCCTAGTTTCTATGTGTTTCTATTCATGGCAGTCGTTTTGTTTGTTTCCCTGTCGAAGCAAGGATTTTCTTATTGCAATGAGGCCGTAAAGATTTGCAGGTTTTAACCGTTGTTTTATCGTGCTAACAGAAGTTTTCTTGCACAATCGCGATTCATTTCTGCGGCAATTTCCGGTATTGCTTGGATAGTCTTCTATTTCGTCTGCTTAGCAATTTAATACGCGCTGGAAGAAGACTCAGATGTTCCTAATGTGTCAATTTGGTATTAGAAAGACGGTGTCTCACCTCATTATGCTCGACCTGTCAGGCAATACCTGGATGAAATATTCTCTAATCGCTGGATAGGTACATGTGACACTGTCGATCCCCCAATCTAACTCCATTAAATTTTTTTTTGGGATTTTTTTGGGGTAAATAAAGTCACGAGTATACATCCAGCGACTTAGGACTCGAAGAATTACAAAAGCGCATAACTTTTGAATGTCGGCAAATTACCAGGCCACTATTGTGGGGTACAGCTGAATTCTGAAGACAATTGACTTTTTATCCTTGATGCCAAAACATGAGGGCCTCATTTAAACAAATTTATTATGACGTCATTACTTCGACAGCGATGGGGGAAGGAGCTCATTTTTATGTGAAAATGGTACCAAACAATGTATAAAAATTGACCCGCCCCAGGGTTTTTCGGAAATATAGATTGTTAAGAAAATATGAATTTTGTATAATGTGTTAATTGAAACAAAATAATCTATTGAAATGTATGTATATCATTTTTCATTTTTAATTAACTTTTATAAGAAGTAGATAACATTAAATAACTTTGTGTAAGATGTGCATTCCACAAAATAACACTTATCTCAATACCAATGTAACGTACCTGGCACATGCCTAAAATGACTCTCAAAAAAAACAGGGTCAAGTAGCCCATGCGATATAACGCAAGTGGTATAATTATCGTCACACCTGAAGATACAGCAACGCCCCAAAAAAATACCCACTTGGCCGTAAATGCATCGGCGAAAACACCAGCCGGTATCATTCCAGAAAAATGTCCAAAGGGTAATCCAATTATAACTAAGTGCAGCAAGATATCGGACCAATCAAGACGACTTTCCTGTTAGTATATAGTATATAATAATAAGTTAAATATATATAGAAATGTTTAATAACTCTTACCGCTATTTTTATTTCCATGTCCGTCATATTGCTAATATTTTCGTACAGTTCTTTAAACGTCACGGCCAAATGAATACTTGAATTATCTCTTTGGCCGCAACATACTAGAATACCAAAAATGCAAAGAGATACAATAACGTATCTCTGCGGAAACCTACCTTAAAGTATAATGAGTATAACAGAAGTATTTATTTCAAAGATTTTTTCATTTGGACACCTACATCCGCAAACACAATACGTTGGCTTCCACCTTTCGCCCATTTTCTAATTCACCGAAATTTATGCTTTATACCACAAAAAATCTAAAACAGTTATTCATTGACAAAAGAAATTTGAAGCACAGATGACACCACAACACCGTGTGATAAAGTGGCAGTTGAAATATCTGTCAATGATAGCTGGTGATGGTAGACCTCACAATAAATACTGAGATTTCACAATTTCATAAACAAATTTCGCACTAGAGCCATCAAAACTCACGGTTTTAAAATTCAAAAAGATTTTCGGTTATAAGACAAATATCTTTTTAACCTACATTAACTATAGCAGAAATGTTTAAACTTCCTGGACAATTTGAGTTGGTAGTTCCGGTAATAAACGATATAGCGTACCACATGCGAATGTGTTCTGGCAATAAAATTGTCGGCACTGTCTATTTAAATTGTAGACGAATTTCGCATTGCAAAATTCAGTAAGCCACATACAATTGCTGAAGATCTGATCTTACCAGTAGCTGTTGAAATGGTGCAAATAATAGTTGGTGAAAAAGAGGCTGCAAAGTTAAAAACAATACCGCTGTCCAACAGTACTATCCAAAGAAGAATAAGTGACATGGCAGAAGATATTCGAACACAAATTGTTGAAAATATTAAGAAGTGCACGTACTTCTCCCTACAGATGGACGAATCTTATACGATACGATACGAAAAATGGTATTACAGAAGATATTTTATTTTGTACGCCATTAGAGATCAATTCGACCGGGAAATGTTTAATTGACACTTTTATGCAAAGTACTGATAAGTACAATATTGATTGGTCGAAATGCGTTGCTATATGCACCGATGGCGCCAAAACTATGACGGGACATCGATCTGGTCTTATTGTCAAATTACAAGAAGTAATGCCAAATGCTACATGGGTAAGTGCACTGTTTTTTACATCGAGAAGTTCTCGCGTCAAAATCTTTACCTCCTGAAATGGATTGTGTTATGAAAAGTGTTATTAAAGTTGTGAATTCCATCAAAGGAAAAGCATTACAGACTCGTATTTTTAGAAGAATTTGTGAAGACATGGGTCCCTCATATGTTCCTCGCACAGAAGTAAGATGGCTTTCGGGGGTAACGTCTTAAAAAGAATGTTTCAGTTAAAATCAGAACTTTTGATGTACTTGCATGATGAAACATCGGAATATGAGAATCTATTTTCCAGTCCTCTTTGGCTTCTTAGACTGGTTTTCCTTGCTGATATTTTCGAACACTTAAATATTTTGAATAATAGCTTGCAAGGCTGCGATGTTAATATAATAACAGCCACGGATAAAATTAACGGATTTATAAAAAAACTTGATTTACGGTCGACTTCAATTGGGAAAAAAAATCTAGTTCATTCCAGTGCATTTAATGGA
Organism: Dynastes maya; assembly: GCA_029619315.2. Lineage (NCBI taxonomy): Eukaryota > Metazoa > Arthropoda > Insecta > Coleoptera > Scarabaeidae > Dynastes > Dynastes maya. Next base: position 38,893,871 of record JAROYE020000006.1, on the reverse strand, counting down.
AGATTTAACTAAGTATAGTGCGATGAATTCTGAGTATGTTTTTGTAGATATGCAAATCAGTTTACACAACTTGAAGCAACAGCTCTGCGACTATTTCCCCAAAGAAATTCAAAACAGTTATGTTAATTACAGATGGATACTGAATCCGTTTTTAGACAATTCTTTTCAGCACGCTGAGATTGCAACAAACATGAAGGAACAACTTATTGAAATATGAAGTGATGGAATGTTAAAACTAGAATTTTTTTCGCAGAACCCAGATCAGTTTTGGACCAAAAGAATGCAAGAATACCCCCAGCTCGCAAACGAAGCTGTAAAGTGTTTGGTTCCATTGGCAACATCATATTTATGCGAGTTAATGACTGTCATCAAAACAAAAGTGAGAAATCGTCTCGAACTTGAAAATAATATCATTGTGTGTATATCAAATACAGAGCCCAGATTTGAGATGCTAGTTTTTGAAAAACGGGCACGTCGCATTAAGATTCTTTTACTTTGTAATTTTTTTATGTATAAAAGTGTTAATGTTTTCGTTTATGTTCCACAAGGTGCACGAGTAGTCAAGTTTATGTTACTGAATATACGATAAAACTTAGGTGAGTTAAGTGTTAAAGCATTATTTTTTTATATGTTTTCATTTACGTTTCGAAAGATGGAAATATATGTCTTAGTAAGGCGTTTTCTTTTATTTTGGAAATCCTCTCGCGACTCCCTCAGTTCTTTAACGTGACCCCCCGGGGGGTCGCGATCCCCACTTTGAGAACCGCTGTTCTAAAGCAAATAAAATTTCATGAAACTTGGTGAAATATTCAATAAGTGAATCCCATTTTTAAAATTTTGCGGATAATTTAAGTTAGTAGTTCCGGCAATAAAGGACATATTTGCCAATTTCTTATTAGTATAGTGCATGCGAATATATCTTTTATTGTCAGAATTACTAACATAAATCAGTCATGAAATTTACAAAATGTCAAGTGGGATTATTATTAGCTTTGTTTCTGCAAAAATCATAAACTAGTCAGAGCCAATCAATTGTCGTGAAATCAGTCAGAACATAGTTTGGGATTTTTTTGGAATTGGAACATTATAACCTTACGTAGGCAGATTTTCAACTATTTATTTAATTTGGCTACAACGTGAAGGTATTGTTTTAGATTACCTACTCTGTACCGTAAATGAAAGAATATTTTTTTATTGCCCAAAAAAAACATGTTCGAGAAATATTTGTTTATATTAATAATTTGTTTATATTAATATATATTAAAATGTTTTAATGTGGGAAATTGTTGAGAAAAATAAAATTTTCGAAAAATTAATTGATTAATTATATGAACTGAGGGTTCGAAAGTGTTCTAAAACACTTCCGGCAATTTAAACGAATTTTAAGATCAACAAATGAGATTTTAATGAAAATTGAAACTGAAAATTGAGAACTAACCTGGATTTTATGAAGATGTCATATAAACTTTATGTTTATGTGACGTTTATAGGAAAAATGCCTACTCTTAACCACTAACCTTCACTTCTACCTTGAATTTATAGTACGATTTGAAATATCAACACTTTGCAACACAGCCAGACACGTGTTACCTCGGTGAAAATTTGACTCAAAGGCAGCAAATTTAATTGGCGTCCTTCTACTCCTTCGTTTTAATCGCGATGGCGACTATTTTATCCACAGCATATTTTGATAATTCCTTTCCAAATACAGTTTGACGATGAATGTTTGATGAATAAACTTATTTATAAATGTAAGAAATGGAGTGGATGTAGTGACGCGATTAGACGACTGAACTTATACCATTCTATGACCTAAAATACCACAGACAACTTTTAAATGATAAATTTTACTGACGACTTCAACAACAACTTTACCATAGATATTTAATTTACGAAATTATGCTAGAAATACCTCTGAATTTACCCTGTTACTTGTTATAGGAAGATATTCCATTAAATTTGAAGAGTTACGAAAATAAGAAAATGAACTGATGAGGAATAACTTCACCGTTCTACCACGTTTGTCGTTGGCTGGAGTTAAAATAATTATTTAGTACCCAGTGGCGTAACAACTTGTCAAGGGTCTCCCCCGCAGATACCTAAACGGGGCCCTCATGCAATTGTATAAATGAGGCCGTCGCAAACAAAAGCATAAAATCGCGATAGGCAAGTAATTGTTAACATGTTTTAAAGAGGGTTTAGTACCAAAAGTTAAAAAAAATCCGTCTAAATAAAAGAAAACTTTTATTTACAAGTTTAAATCTAACATTTTTCCATTAAAAAAATACAAAAATAACAAACTTACACCATTTATTTTAATTTTAAAGATACTTGGGGCGGCTAATGTCAAAGAAGCCGCTCGGCACAAAGTAATAGCGAAGAAGTCGGCATTTTACACGTTTTTATATCGAGTGATTTATTGGCTTTCTTGGAAAATCATAAAACTATAAAATACTAAGGAAAAATGGGGTCTAAACGAATTTAGACCGCGATCCGCAAAACGTATACGGGCTATAATATAGACCCTCGAATAAGCAAAACCGCGAACTGCAAAACCGCGAACTGCAAAGTTTTACTGTATATTTGAATCTTCAATGCTTATTATTTGACGACGGCGACGATAATTTGTTAGAAAAGCCAATTCTAATAAGTATGATTCCGAATTACAATTTTTAATGGACTTAAAAGTAGGCAATCATTTCTATTCTTTGGGGGCCCCTTTTCTGTGGGGGCCCCCTGCATTGCAGGGGTTGCGGGGGTGGTTGTTACGCCACTGTTAGTACCCCCGCTACAGAGTTCGCGGGCCAGGTGAAGAGTACGAGCTTCCTAGAAAGAGCTGATAGCCGTCAGAGGGAATTTTACATTGAACGGGTGGCCATACTGAACACACTATACGTGCTGGAATGACAGCTGCGTTCACGATGTAAAATTTACAACACTTCAATTGACATTTTTCCTACAAGTCAATTTTGGGAGAATTAATATAGAAAGCAGTTCTAATTTGAAATGGTGATACTGGTATAAAACTAATAAAGTAGTATATACCTTCATTTCGAAATTATCAATGATCATAGCATAGTATGCCAAGGTTCAGTATTTCGCATACAATCAAAATAATTGAAAATTCGGTTTACATAATTTCCTTCCTTAAATTTAATACCTTTACTGTATACACTAATAACGAAATGTTCAGCGGTAGTAGACTTAGAAATTTATATATAAAGTGAAAAATGCTTATTATCATATTTTCATTTAACCATTCGATGTTGTTGCCTGTTGTACTTCTTCCCCTCTAAGTTTCCTCTCCTTCTTCTCCTTCTTTTCTGCTTCTTTAAGTTCTTTCTTGTGTTTTTTCCTCTCTTCCTCCATTCGCACGTGCTTTCTAAATTCTTCCAGATTCTCTTTTGGAATATCCCATTCTGCTCTCTTAGCTCGTGACGTAAAAAAGTAAAATACTGTGGGAACTCCAGCGCAACCAAAAATGATCCACATAACATTCTTCCACTCAGATATGCGATTATTAGGTGCTACGTGGGATATAATAATAGGACAAACAAATCCGCTAACGCATCCCATAGTATTTACCATTGATACGACGATGCCAGCAAAATTTATCGTTATGTCCATGTGATTTACCCTAAGTCCGGAATAGTGCGGCGATTTAGAGGTACACGCAAACGCAAAACAAGTTACTGCCAAAGGTACACTGCATTCTACGTAAACCATAATTACCAGTGCTGTGCTGGGAAGAAAGAAACCTAAAACATAACATCAAGAAAAAGAAAAAAAAGAATGTCGCAACATAAGAGTTCGTAAATATACTATTTCTAAGATGTTGATTTTGCATATTGGTTTCATAAACAACATACGTATAACCAAAAAATTAATGCTACTATAGCTCATATCATTCCCTGCAAAAACAATGTAGCAGAGAAAATAGCGCAAACACATGAACATACTCGAAGTAGGTTTACCCCGCGGGTGCCCAGCTTGTTGCATTTTGCAACTAGCACAGTCTAATCACTATAGTAACCTAAACTTGCGGACTCGCATAGGCGTCGGTATTACGGGTTAATATAAGAATACGAAAAATTCATAAATAAACTAAACCGGTAGAGAAGCAGGCATGTAGTGTCGATCTTGAATATAAATCATGTTAAACCGCGCTGAGAGAGATTTCGTTTTAGTATCGGTTGAGCTGTTGCAGAGATTAGTCGAACGGTCAAGGTTATGTACTTACGTGTCGCTTGAAAATATAGCTGGTGTTTTTTGTGTGTTGTAGTATTATACCAAGTACATAATTAGTGTATCGTTTCATATAGAACTAATATTTACATACCTAAGAAAACAATGCCTCGTAATAGATTTGCTACTAATGTACATAAGTATGTGTCACTTTTTCCCCATTTAAAATAAGAACTGAAATACCTTATACACTATTCCTCGTACATTTATTAATTATGTTTACCTCTTGTAATCTTCCGTTGTCGTTGGTGAGAAAAGTAGCTTTTAAAACGTTTTGGCGACAATACGTTCCAAAGTACCCATTACCCTCACAAACACAATTACAGAATTATTTGCCGCGAATGAAAGAGATGCTAGAAAATGTGTGTAAACGTGATTTGTGTTCCAAAAAAATATGGATTACCGTGGATGAGACGACCGATATAAAGAAAAACAGTATTGTGAATGTAATAGCTCGCGTTTTATCTAGCGAGAACACAGCATCTCGATATTTGTTAGCTTGCAAACGTGTTCAACAATGTACCGCGGAAAATATTCAAAAAGTGATAATGAACGCTTTGAAAAAATTTAAAATTGCCCAAGATCAAGTTGTGATGATTGTGACAGATAGTGCAGCAACGATGTTAAGTGTTGGGCGATCCTTAAAACATATATTTCCTAACTTAATACATATAACCTGCGTGCTGCATGCTTTGCATTTAGTTGGTGAAGTTCTTCGACAACATTACGGAAACGTTGATCGGATGATTGGAAGTACTAAAGCAGTGTTTCGTAAATCTCCTAAACGTTTAAAAGAATTTCGTAAATTTTGTCCAGGTATTCCAGAACCTCCTGAACCAACTTTAACGCGATGGGGTACTTGGCTAACAGCGGCTTCTTACTATTTGATCCATTTTCAACAAATTCAATCAGTTATAATGCGATTTAATCGGAATGAATCCAAAGCAATTATAGAAAGTCAAAGAGAATTTCAAATTCCTCAACTTTAAGAAGATTTAACAACAATATGTACCAATTATACAGTATTACTAGATGCCATCAGAAAACTACAATGTACTGAATTGTCATTGCAGGAATCATTGGACATAGTGGAGAGTGTAAAAAATAAATTACACACATTAAATGATACGCCAGGATTATGCGCTAGTCAAAAGTTGGCAGATGTTTTAAGGAAAAATCCCGATTTTAATACTTTAGAGGCCGTTTATAATAAGTGTAAGAATAGTGAACTTTTAAGTGATTTTGAAAAACAGTTTCTACATGCAAATGTAACTTTCTTAGATGTGGAGAGATCGTTTTCTATGTATAAGAATATTTTTTCTTGTCGACGCACAAGGTTTAAAGAAGTAACTGTGGAAACATATGCAATGATGCAAGTTTACAGTAGTTCACATCCTGATGCCTCTAATTTGTTGAATAATTAGCAAGTAAGTTTATTTATGAATTTTTCCTATTCTTATATTAACCCGTAATACCGACGCCTATGCGAGTCCGCAAGTTTTGGTTACTCTAGACTAATCACCAGAGTTAGTGAAAAATATGTGCGACGTCACAAAAGTAGCCCCACCACTTTTTAATCTTCCGCCCATTCCGCGTTCAATGAAACAGTGGGGCGCATTAGAGTTCGATATGCCGCTTAGATTCAACATCTGGCAAGAACGCGTTCATGTATTTAATGAATTATTTGCGTAAATAATCATTAATTTCTCGATATTCCCTTTTGTAAAACATTGTTTTGATGAGAAAAAATCTCTAAATGGTGAAAACGTTCTTTCAACATCTGCACTACCTAGCGGAGGATGAAAATATTGTTTAATTTCATTTTCACCGGTATTTTTAACAAATTCTTTCAATTTATCGATACCAGAGTTTTTTTGAAATGTTACTATTCATATAGTCTAGAGTTACGTGAGTAAGTGGGGGTACAAAACATTTTTCACTAACACTGCTAATCACTAATCAATGAAAGATAAAGTGGTTCTACGCCTTCATACTTTCACGTTCACGTTCACAACATTGTTATCATACAATTGGCGAGCTTGTGCGATAAGTAAACAAACCAAGTCTTCACTGTTTAAATTTATATTTCTAGAAAATTGTATAATCATAAATAAGAATGCTGTTTTATTAATTCACGCGTAATTATAAACCTTGCGTATCAAACGGTTACTTCTTTAAAGTTTGAAAGAACATAGCATAAAACAAAAAGATGACACATGTCAATTAAGGTTATGAGTTATGAATAAAGAAACACCACTTCAATCGTTTAAATCACTTGTTCGAGCAAATTTGACCGCACATAGCTTGTTCTAATAAATAGTGTTCAAACAATAAGTACAATTAAAAAACACTCTAAATAAATTCGTTGTGGGGAATTTGCAAAGACAGAAGAAATACGACGTTGAGTTGACTTATATATAACCGAGACCATTACGTAAAAATGGGAACATGTAATTCTAAGGTAGGTGTACCTTTTTACCCACTCATTATTTTATAACAAAGACAGGTAATTACCTAAAAATGTGAATACTCTTCTGCTCCACAGTATATCCCAGTTTTTATGTTCAAGGCCGTAATCACAAATTTTTCCGTTTGCAATACTTGCTAGCCATAGTCCTACAAAAGGTAGCGAAGTAGAAAGCGCAATAGATCTGACGGACATATATAGAACATCACTAAAGTACTTCGGCATACTGGTCATAATGAAATACAAGGTGAAATCATGTCCAATTTCTCCAATAATCAATGACCAAACTCCGAAATCACTAAATATTCTTTTCCAGGGTACTTTGAACTTAACGCGGGCTATCACTTCCTGTTTAAGAAAATCTATTTCCGACCGCGAAACGTAGGGATGGTCAGAAGGTTTATCGTGCACCCATATGTACACACTTACGCTCCAAAAAACGCCTGTCGCGCCCCAAAAATAAAACGCACTTGGCCAGTAACGAGTGTAGTTCATCCATATCCCCGACAATAAATTTCCTAAAGCAGTACCTAATGAGTTTGCGGCGAAGCTGAACGCTCCTAGTGTAGCTCTTTCGAATGGCGGTACCCAATGAGCTAGTAACACACCCGTACAAGGATAAGACACGCCCTATCAAGAAAATATGCAATTAACTACACAACTACGGATTAAAACATATTATGTCAAGGATACCTGCACAATACCTATCAACGCTCTACCAGCGCAAAGAAAATGCCAAGGTAAGTACCAAACCATTACAGGGAACACTAGAGTAAGCGCAGTTGACAACATCATCCCTATTAAATAGGTGTAAGTTCCGCTAATTAAATCTCCAGCAATTCCACCAGGCAACTGTCCAAATAAGTATCCCATAAAGAAAGAGGCTAATATATATCCTTGAACCGCCTCACTCCATGCGAAATAACCCCCCTGCCAAGTAAAGCTTTATGAATAATAAAATCTTTTGGTTTCAGACATTAGAATTGAAAAAATATCTACGTTATTTGAGCAAAAAGCTCAACAACAACAATTAAATATGTTTAAGTCCTTTTAGGAGTCTATTGCTTCAATAATATCCTAACAATTACAGTGTTTCAAACTGGAGTTACCTCGATATGTTCGCCATATAAAGATTCGTTTGTTCTGGGACATTCGTTTGAATAGTTTTTTGTTGATGGTGGTACCATTCTAGTTATCGCAAGGGGCAAGCATTGTCGTTGTCCATAACTCACTATAATGCCAAAAACGCAGAACGTGGACACCACAATTCGCATAGGAATTTTTCCTTAAAAAATCAACAGGATAAAGGTCACATATTATATTATCATCATGTCTTCATTTACGTCCGCAAACGCAATGAAGGGGCTCGCAGCGCAACGGCATGGTACACCAGACACATTAAAACCAAACAATTGTTACATGCTTGAGTTTATAATTTTCCTATATGAAATTGACATGAGCAAATGACAGACCATGCATTATATTATAAGGAATTCATGAAATAGTGCATTAGATTGACATAACGAAATAATAATTGCTATATCTACATACTTTGTTTTACTTTTTTCTTTTCTTAATGCATATTAACGTATTCTATATATGTATAAGAAGTGATTCATTTGATATTTCCATTCTAATGTATTGAAAATGAGAACAATGTTTCGAAAATTGACCTGCAAATTTATTGTGCCTAAATATGAATTTGAATAGTCTGTCAGTTTCATAGTTTCACTACGATTTTTAGAGGGCGTCTTACGGTGTTTATATTATGTTTATAGTGAAGCTGTGATAGTCGATGGGTTAGCAAAATGCGCCAATCAATGAGCGCTGTATCTTTCCGTAACCACGGTTACAGAAGCGAGCTGTGATATTCGATAAGAACGAAGCAGTGGGATGCATTGTATGCGGGTGTTTATGTTGGAGCTACGCGCCATCTGTGAATAGCGATGGTGAACAGAGATAAAAGCATTCATAATCGAACTGTCAAGTTTTATTTGTTCCAATTAACTCTAGTTTTAATAGATATCGGGAACTTAGTAAGCGAAATTTACATCAGGCCCCCAACACGGTACCAAAAACACCAAAATCAAAAAAGAAAGACTACAATGAAAATATTTTGACAAGTGTCAAAGTGACGCGCTTGTCGTCGAAGCTTCAGAAACGCCATCCGTGATGCATAGTTTTCGACGCTTTTATCGCTGAGTATCGTCGCTCTTATCACAGCTAGTATCGTCGCTCTTATCGACTATCATAGCTTCACTATAAACACACCCTTAGAACTTGAAATGCACGGGAACTTGCGTTCGCTATCAGTATGTAAATTGCATAGATTAAATTTATATACTGAAATGAATAGAGTTGCTCAATTTGCGTCAACAGCCAGTGGCGGGCGCATAAAAGTTTACACAAAATAAATGGTCAGAAATAAAATATAATACGTGCTCAAACACTTTGCCGTCTTAAGAATCTTCCGTGAAATCACAAAGTGAATAATGTCTGTTAAATATTTGCAACATTAGATATGTTTCCACAGTTGTTTCGGCAAACCGAGCGCGGCGTGAGGAGAAAGTATGTTTATATGCAGAAAACGAACGTTCTACATCTAGCGACGTTATATTTGCGTAATTAAAATAATCTTTGGAACAACTTAACGGTTCTGTTGACGCACCTTCACAAATTTGTCTTAATGTGTCAAAATCAGAATCTTTCTCTAAAACACTTTCAAACCTTTCTAGAACACAAACATTTTTTGCGTTTTCTACCGCGCATAGCTGTGCGTGAACATGTTGCACTATTTGCAGAGATTCCACTAACGGCACCGAAGAATTTTGTAATTTTTCTATTGCCTCCACTAGTCCGAAGTAACTGTTCTGAATAGTTTTTAAATCCGTTTTAACCTGACTATCTTGAAATTTCGACTGGCTTTCCTTGATAGCCGCAGCTTCCTTTGGATCGAATTGTAAAACCACGTTCTTAATATTCTCAAAATATTTATGATAATAAAACGCTGTCTGTAACCATGTTCCCCAACGTGTAAGAATAGGTTCTGGTGGGTCAGGCATACGGGGGCACAGTCTGTGAAATTTGCGAATACGTTTTGGGGATTTGACAAACACTGCTTTTGTATGCGCTATTAAAGCGTCTACCTCAGGATAACATTTTCTAATACTATCTGCCACATGACTGAAAGCATGAATTTTACACGTAATATGCAACAAATTAGCACAATGTTTTTTAAGAGACCGGCCTACAGAAAGCATGTTTGCGGCACCATCACTCATAAACATCAACAGTTGGTTTGTTGAAAGTTCAAACTTTTCCAATGTATTTAACACAAACTTTGAAGTTACTTCGGCAGTACATTGTTGTACTCGTCTGGAAGCTAATAGAATTGAAGGTGACGATTGATGTGGTTCTATTGTACTTACCGTTACATTAGCTACAGAATGTTTTTACGATCTGTTGTTTCGTCCACATATAACCACCGACTTGGTAATTTGCAGTCCGAATATTTATTCCAAAAGAAGATATATGCTTCCCTGTTTAGTAAATTAAACGGTAGATTACATGCAATAAAGGTAACACATAAATTAAATTTAAATTTGTCATAGTGTAGTGTACAATTTTTTTTTGAAGAATGTTGTTTACTATTTACGTGACGTAGACAATCCCTTTTGGACCAACACATTAAAGGGATATTACAAACTACACATTGAATTTTAACGCCATCATAACTTAAGTCCGGCATTTCTGCTATAAATTCTGTAACTTTGCCCAACATTGGTCGTTTTCGCGACGTAGGCAACATCTTTAAAACAAACGTAGAACTACGAAATAGTATTTACGGCAGCGTACATGTATACACAACAGATCTGATTGAGACTCGCAGTTACACTGAGGGTTGTATCGATCCTCCACCACTACCCGTTGGCGCTAGTGAACAACTCAAAATTGATCAGCCAGCATAATCGGCATTTTTCGGAAATGCGAGAGCAAAGTCGTGTCTTACACGTGCACGTGAACGAATACGTCGTTTATAACGCAAACAAGGTGTTTTTGGAAATGCAAGAGCGAAGTTGTGGCTTGCACATGTACGTGAACGAATACGCAGTTTATAACATGAGTAAGGTGCACAAATGAATTTGCGTTTACGCTATTTTGTTAAGCAAATTACATTCCATAGTGATATTCAACACAGCACACGTTTAGATGCACTGAGTTAGTGTAAAATCGGGTGATCATAGTACGCTCGCTCGTACGGTACCTATAGTCGTGCGAGTACATAGTGTTAGTGTTATATTTAGCGACAGCACGTTTTTAAGTTAAATAATTGAAAATTTGTATATATTATAGGTAGGTAATGTCGGTATTTCAATTGCATTTCACCGTGCGGTTTCACAGGGAGTGACGTCAACTTTGTTCTTTTAAATAGAACATCCTGTATATTTTTACATTTTTGAAAAGGCAATCGAAAAGCAAACGATATCGCATATGTTATACTTTAACTTGATAAATATGACGATATGCAGCAAAAATGGTTTTGGTAGTCTGTTTTTACGCTTTTGGAATTGAGATTTGACAGTTTGGCAATTGTTATGATTATTTTGTTTAGCAACAAGCTCTTTAGGTCAGTCTGGCGTCAAAAGAAACAATTTGGCGCTTTTTCCTAGCCAACTTTTTGTAACGACAAAAACAGATTACCAAAATGTTTATTGCTGCATATCGTCATATTTCTTAAGTTAAAGTATAACATATGTGGTATTGTTGGATTTGCTTTTCGATTATCTTTCCAAAAATGTAAAAATATATAGGAGGTTCTATTTGAAAAAAGAAAGTTTCACTTTCGGTGAAACAGGAAATGCAATTGAAATACCGATAACGGCAAAAATTAGTTCACAAAAAATAGAAATCGACCTATTTTTTCGATAAACGCTAGCTTGTGTCGTTCAAAAGTTAGCATGGGGGGAGCGGGACAGTTTAGGACCGCACTGTATAAATATTGAAGTGGGGATTATCGCCGTTGCCACAGTTAATTCCTATTCCCAGAAGTTTATGATACAACCGGTATAGCTTTGCATTTGTTTATGAATTATTTATTCAAATATATTGTAAGTATGCTAATACTAATAAACTGTTATGCGCCTCTATATCTATTGGAAAATATCTAGTAAATCAGTATTCACGAAAAAATTAGTGCACTATTTTACAGAACCATCGATAAACGTTTATTTGCATTTCAAAGGATGTTAAGCATAAGTCGTTCCAGGCACTATTGTGCCCCTTTAGAAAACTTAACATAATACATTAAATATGTCTCAGTGGCGCGCCCAAGCAATAGGAACTCTTTTTTTTATTATCTCAATGGCCTAGTCAACCTTCGCGTGTTGCAATATTGTATACTTCACGTTGTCCATTACAACATTGATAAACGAGTTTCTCTCTAGCAATTGAAAATTTCATATAGGATTGTTATGAAGGGAATGTGTCGTTTGCATTATAACGTTTTGAAGTAAATATTGGCTGGAATGCAATTAATAATTATTGATGATTATTATTCTCTATTTCTATTCAAGGACGAAGAACACAAAAGTATAGGAAAAACAATTTATTTCTCCACAAAGTAATAAAAGGTGTACACTTCGATACCACTCTCATATTTAAAGCTCACATTAACAATATCTGTTCTGAAGCCATGAAATCTCTGGGGTTTGTGATGCGTGTCTCTAAATACTTCAATAATCCTTCTTTATTAAAGTCGTTATACTTTGTCTTTGTACTCAGTAAACCGCTCTAATTTGGTATCCCTTATATACTTGTGACCTTCTCAATCTAGACCGTATCCATCGGAAATTTTTAAAATTCCTGTCATTTAAGATTGATGGAAATTAGCTTGAGAGAGGTACTCCACAGGATGGACTACTGGTAAGGCACGACATGCTGGCTTTGAATACAAGGAGGGATAGCATCTGCGAGAAATTTCTACAGAAATTGCTTAGAAATGACATAGATTGTCCATACATACTGGAACGAATGAATTTTCTTGTGCCACGTTTGAATTCAAGATCTGATAGTGGCTTCATTCTTCCATTCGCAAGGACTAACACAATGAGACGAGCGCCGACGTATACTTTGTCCAGGGCGGCTAATAAACGATGTGACATGTATTACATTCTGTTTTTTTTTTTAGTGTATATACACATTTCTCCTATTGTTGGGCAATATGCCTGTTGGAAAATAAACGTTTATTATTATTATTATAAAAGGAAAAGTGTGTTTAGTTATTGATCCATTGCTATCCAACACTCCTGGCAAACGTCTAGGCATTGATAAAATCAAATTCCGAGTAAATGCTGGCGTAATATTTTGCTAAGTGTCCAAAGTACGTTGGCGAAGTTCGACATTATGAGGCCGAAAATCAGCATCATAAATGGTCCTAACTAATTTCTTCCATTGGATTTAGGTCGGGGCTTTTCGAAGGCCAGTCCAAGACGTTCACGTGATGTGTCTGCAAATAACCTCGCTCGTTGAACTGGACAATTATCATATAATATTAAGTTAAGTAAATAATGAGCACATGAAAATAATATTCACTTCATGTTACAAGCTGAAATGTAAAATTTTCACCCAAAAGCTGTTAATTTGTATACTTCAGCATTTAATTATTTCTCTAACATCACGCAAAAAATCCGGTCCGCTAACACTAATCCAAACATTTACTGATAAATTACCACTTTTGTTAACCGATGCTATTTTGGATAATTTTTTAATTTCGTTTCGCGAGCAGTTCTAATGTAACCACAAACATTTATTTTTCCCTTTATAGAGTGAGCGCTTCGGCCTCTAGACTTTACAGTTCTCGACTTTTTTCTGTGGTGCTATGTTAAGGAAAGAGCTTATAATCCACTTCCGGAAAATATCTTTGATCTAAAACACAATATTCGGAATGTTATAGAAAATATTCCAATGGAAATGCTAAATAGAGCCTTTGATAACTTTCTGAGATTAAATACCTGCATACAGGAAAACGGCAGGCACATTGAACATTTGTTATAGAGATGTACGGACTTCTAAATGATTTTTTTGTTTTTAGTTAATTGTAGTGTACCATTAAGCTGTAAATAAATGTAATTTGAATTGTAACAGTCATGGCACGCTAGATGTCCTGTTGTTTCCATTTCTGATTTTACAGTGGTATCTTCATAAACGTTTATCTCTGTTATTTCTCAACTGATTTTAATTTTATAAATAACATTGAAACGCTGAAAGAAGCGTCTTTTCAAATTACTGCGGATAAATAGAGTGTCGCGTTAAAAAATTCAGTATCGGGTCTGCAAATTATGCCATTTTCATTTCGGTTTTTATAGAAGGAATGACATATTCATAAAAGCCATAAAAAAACTTGAACTCATATAAAACTCAACGAAGAAAACCACGTCTTAATACTTTATGCAGTATGGAAAATATAAGCTTTCAAAATCAGTCAAAATATAATGAGACACCCCTGACTATTTAGGAATAAAGATAAATGATTTTTAAGTGTTCATTCAAATTTCACTATTTTAAAAGAAAAAGGCTTTTGAAAATTCTTAAAATTCAAATTTTAATCATGCGATTTAAAACACACCAGCGATTAGTGTAATTGTCATCCGGTCGTTGACAGGCCGCTTTTCCAGCTTTCCTTTGGCCGTTAATGTCAGAGCGGATTATTTAATTTCGTTTATTACAAGTAAGATATAAAATTAAATTAGTTAGCTCCTCCATTCCGGCACTAAATAATAGCGATTCTATTTAATTACCATAACTATAAAGATACAAAATAAATGAATACACTCTTTTGTGTTGTATTGAACTGTCATGTGAATGTCAAGCATATGTCAAGTAAAATTATTATGTCAAAAATACAAAACGTGATATTTCAGATTAAATTAGTTTTTAATGTAAAAAAAAACAAATCGTTGCGTTAGTAAGAAAAGCGCGTAACTCCATTAAAAGGCAATTTACAGGAGACCAAAAAAACTACATTTGGTTTTAATATGATCACAATATGAAGTCTTGTTTCTCTTTTAGAGACTATTGTAGAATAATTTGAAGGATTTTTGGGAAAAAATAATTCTGAAAAACTTTTGTTAGTTATTATTAGATGGCAGTTAAGGCAACGAAATATACCAACGTCGAATAATGAAGTGGTTAATTTGGGTCGAGTGACGTCACAAATGCTGACCAAAAGCGCGCGCATTTCACATACCTTTGAAACGTTGAAGTTGTTTTTCGATCTTTCTGGTGGAAGTAGAAAGTTTATTATACGTCAAAACTCTTAATTTTTTATGTATTTTCTTATTATCATGATAGTGAAGAACCTGCAAGTTTTCTATTATACGGATACAAGAATTTAATTCTCCGATGGTACATTAGAATTAATTTTTTGTTAATTTCAATATAATTTATTCGTCGTAAAAACAATACTTTAATAACAAACAATAAAATAATTAGTTACTTCATACTTATAGATATACACATTGAAGTTACTTCCAAAAATTATTTGTTCGATTAAAAATATCAGCAATTAATATTATTAATAATATGAATGATCTATAAATTTTTGAAAGCAACTATCAAATTGGAATATACATGTTTTAACTTCGCAATTTCGATAGCTGCTCTAAAATATCATCATCAGTTAGCTGTTTAGATTTTGAACTTTCTCCAAGTTTTCGATTGTCTGGTGTGGGTGCTTCTGACACTTTTCCGCTAATTTCTATGCCAATTTCATCTAATACCTGTGTAACAATGTTATCACTCTCTTCTTCGTCGCCTGATTCATTAAGAATATCATCTAAACTATCGTTAACTAAAAATTAAAATGATTAGAAGAAATTATGGATATTAAATTGAAATGGTACATACTCATTTCTTCAGTCATATCCATTTTCATTGATTCTTTTCCGAAAGAATTTGCTGTAGCTACGACTTGTTCTGGCTTTAATATGCTGTTCATGTCGGCCATAGTTTTCCCAGCAACACCCATTGCATCTGCCAATTTTACATTCGCCTGCATTGCTTTATTTTGGAAGCCAATACCTTGAATTTTGCTATTTGCTTGGAAGGTTCTGGTTTTTTGCTTTCGTAACTGTACTAATTGTTTAGCTAAAATAGTACATCCATCTCGGTTACCTTCTTTTGCTAGCCTTTTGATTTCTAATTCCTAGAAGTTGGTAATTTAATTTTCATTAAAAATTGAATTTTGGGGCACCTACTAATAATTTCTCTTGTCTCTCCAATTCTCTACGGTCTCTTTCTATACCTCTACCAGCTTTTCGAAGCTGCTTATCTACTTTCCTTTGCTCCTCTAAAACATGTATAAAATAATTTTATAATTCAAATAAATTTCTTTTAGTACTTACCTTTTGGATCTGGTTTTCCAAAGAAGTTAAACATTTTTTACTGATACTAAATTTATTCGAACGTGATCGACTTAAAATAATGCTGGACTAATATTCACCTTATAATTTACTTAATTTACGTATGAGTCATCTTTATTTATGTTGTTTTTATACGTCAAATTGTTAATAATCCATGTCACGTTATCGAATAATGAGAAATATAAACTAACCTGATATAATTAGTAACGCATAAAATTTAAGCTTATGTACATATATGTTTCGTCAAAATAATTCCTGAACATAAAAAATTAATTTAAAAGGTGAGGTTAAATCTGTTGGTTATATTATGTTTAGTTGGTTAGCTAACTATCGAAATTTAGAGTGTTCTGTGGTGTAAACTTGTTTGCCTACATTTAGGCGTTAGAAATCCAGTATATTGTATTTTACATATTTCTAAAAATTCCTGATTATGGACCACTGTTATTGCTATCTATAAATATAATACAAACGTTATTATAACGCGTTTATAAATAACAAATATATTGTACTATTGTTTACAAGAAATTCATGAATTGAAAATGAATAGATATATTATATTACTATAAATGTATATATTATTTTAGTATCGTTATTTGCATATACAGCGTAGTACTTTGGCAAGCTTTCGAAATAAGTACGGTTTTTTCGAAATTTATCTTAGATTGTAGAAGAATGTGTATTCTTTTACGAATGCATAATAATTATACGTAGTCGTTTTACCTTGCTACGTTTGGAAGATTAGAAAACTATAACATATTCGCATGAAAATAGCAAACTAAAATTCAAAATGGAAAATAAGAAGCAAGAGGAGATAAAAAAGTCGGCATTTACAGAAACCATTATTTCACCGGAAGTACGCGTTAGACAAATACAATTTTCAGTGCCTAAAGTAGGCATAAAATGATCTAATGGACGCGTAATATTGCATTAAGTTGGTAAGACAGTTTTGTTAAAATATATTTTTTTAAGTAAAATACCCTGTGTATTATTTTAGTTTCGAATTTTTTGAAAAATTGTAGACAAAACGTTAGTAATATGTAGTAAATTAACCATTTTCTTGCTATTGCGATTAAAAAAACCTTGCTAACTCTGAAACTCTTACCCCTGGTTTACAGAACACTTTTTAACTCTGAATTAAGTTAATTTTGAATTGAAATTTAATTCGTGACTAAATTAATTACAATTCGAGCTGGTTTAATTCTCGATTAACTGATTAGTATTACAATGACGTTTGGGGTAATCGTCAGTACAAAAATATTTTAGTGTGTATTAGTGACTATATTTAGATGATTATCCGTTCTATTTTAAAGAAATTCCTATGCAAAAAACAGCTAGTTCTTTGGTATTTTACTTTTTTTCGGATTAATATTTCCATTTACAAATATTCAGTTTCGGTACAATTGCTAATATAGCGAACAAGTTCAAATCGTAATCATTTATTTTGTTGGTTAGTTACGTTGTGGTTACGTAGATTAAAATATGTGTTCCTTTTTCTGACATCTAATCACTTCATTTTTAGTTGAGCAGGTTCACATTCTAATCACTTGCAAATCATTTCAGTTTATAATCACTTGGTTATTTTGTAAAAGGAGGACGTATAAGAACAAATTAAAAAAATAATACAATTTGACATACCTGAAGATTACAAGAAACGCAATTGATCCTTAAATTCTATTTATTCTGCTCCCGATCCAGAAGATGTATATCTCCTAAAACAGTCCTGATCTTGACTTGAACTGGCATTCATTAAGTTGTTGCAGTTATCTACTGGTATTCCTATAACCACGCTAACGTCCCGTACCTAAAGCTACATTCACAACCTCAAAATTAGTAGCTATAATTAAGAATTACAATTAGTACGTAGCAGTGATGCCAGACTTCACGATAAACCGTGAGATTTCACGATTTTATATAAAACCTCACGATCTCACGATTCGTACCTCAAATCTCACGGTTTTCAATATTCAAAAGAAAATTATTTCATTATAGGGCGACTATTTTTTGGAATTTACATTTACCGCCATTTACCTAAGGTCACTGTAAATACATGTATCATTCTATTTCAACACCATCTATAATTAATAATCTGAATTACGGTGTTATGAATATTATTTATTTTAAATTTGCCGCATTTTCTTTATACATGCGTAAATGTATCAATCCCTACACGTTATATTTCTATTTAATAGTCAATATAAAAAAAAATTGTCGACGATGGAGAAGGGTGAGTGTGATGTTACTGAAATCTGGAAATAAAATTCTGTAGTTAAGTTAGGAAATGGTGAAAATAAATTTCTTAACGTAAGTATATTCGTATTTAATTTACTATGTTTGCGGCACCCCAACGCTGCCCTAGAAAGTTTTCTCACAAATCAATCTACAGAAAACTCGGACAAGGAATAGATTTAAGAGCGATACCTTGGAAGGATTACTACTCACAAATAGTTTAGTTTTACATAGTGGCAATTGTTATGATTTTAAAATTAATTCAAACTTTATAGAAAAATTTAATTAATTTCAATTAAGGTATGTATATGTTAAAAGAAGACACCGGTACAGATTCCGAATAAAATATTTTTTGTCGAAGTCGCTAATAGCTAATAATTGCCTATATTTATGTGTATTTGTAACTACATTTTGTATAATTTGTGTTTATTTTAAAGTACATTGTTTTTACAAACTTCCTTGGTTTTCCTATTACTAATACGAATTAAACCGTATAATTATATGTAAAAAATCATTCCTCACAATATCTGTCGATTTTTTATAAGCAGCTCACGAATTTCTCATTTTCTAATCTGGCAACACTGGTACGTAGTACATATACGTAGAGTTGGCGCATTCGTTGTTTTGGAATTACACGAATGTGGTTCAGCAACAAGGTTATTTTTCGTAATATGACCTTTGGGTAATGTTAAAACCATGTTGAAATGTATTACGGAACGATAATGAATTAATGATTAAAATTAGGTGGATTAGGTTAGGTTTATATTTGAACACTTTGAATACATTAATTGTTTTCATGTGCCTCCTAACCCGGTCGATAACACAGCGACACTACGTTACCGAATTCATTGTAGTGATCAATATAGTTAATATGAATGATCAAAAATCGTAAATTATTGTGTTAATTAGCTGGCTTAGTTGTAAGAATAATTTGGAGATTGTGAATGTAGGTTAAGTGCTACCCAGTTGAAATCAAGATTCCCGTAAGATAAGTACAACAAATTAGATATATCGTTAAGTAGCGTTCATGTAGGATAGCACGAAATTAGTGAACGCGAAACTATACATATATCAAACTTTTTCTGCATTTTTTTGAACTTGTATGTGATTATTACTGCAGAAAGTACTAATAAACATATCATGTAACGTTTCTGTGCAATTCCGTGCATTACAAAAGCAATTGTTAGTATCAACAGATACATAAATTTAGGTTGGGTTGACAAAACAAATCATTGGTCTCAGTTGTCAAACACAGTCTTTAATAAGATTATTTTATACTTAAGTAAAGGCCGTTTCGTTATAATATGTATACATGAACGCAATGCACAATGTACTTCAATCAGATATTTATTCTGTCGCCATAAATCATCTATTCTGGTACATACACATACTTCAAATCTTCACATTTGGTACATATATTGTACTTCTACAATACATACAGTTCAACTATAGCTCGTACCCCATTCACGTGTAATTTACTCAGATTAGCCCTTGCTAGGGCAGCAACACGAACTCCAAATAACCTGTAATCTGTCCAAATAAAGTACAAGTACGGATCATATATGTGTATGCAGAGATGCGATGAAAATGTGAGCGTATTGTAAGAGCCCGACTTTGTTGGTGTCGGTTCCCAAGGGCAAGGCCGCATTCGGACGCCCCCTCAATCCATCCGTACCCGGTAATCTGTCCTCAATTACGGTGACATGTGCTGTCTAATAATGGCGCAATTTGAATCGAAGGGTTCGGAGACCAACCAGCGAAACAAAAAAGAAATTGATGATGGTTTAGGATCGGCTGGACAAGAGAGGGATGAATTCGTTGCTGGTGCGACCCAATGACACTGTTGCATTAAGTGGCCTTATGCCACTGCTAAAATGTATTCCGAAATTGCCTTTGTATACGGAGCGTGGGATTAAATCTTTCCTTTTTGGAGACGGCGAAGGGAGCCACACAATTTTATTCAAAAAGGCTTTTAAAATAATTTGCGATGCACTTAGCATGCCAGCATATACAACATTTAAATCTATCTTTTACTAACGTTGGTATATTGTTTCTAGTGTCTTACGTGATTTATTTCGTAAACAGTAGTAGCGAATAATCAAAATATTCGGCTTATAGGATTTAATTTTCTTCTATGTATATTAAAAGTTTCAGAAAATTCTTACCGTTTTGTAGTGCAATAAAAAAAATATTTGTTAGTGTTCCATTAGTTAAGAATCGGATTTTGGACAAGTTCACTCATGTAATTTAAATCTAACTAATTTCCCTAAGATGATGACAATGTTTTGCGTGGTTCGTAGAAAAAGTAGGATATCCACATAATGAGTACAGAAATCATGGAATCGATGAAGAATTCTTTCCAGAGCAAATATGAGGGCATTTGTACCTGTAGCAATACCAAACGGAAGGACCTTAAATTGATATGCTACGCTTTCGATTGAAAATCTTATGTACACTACGTTCATGGAAGTTCGGGCAAGCAAAAAAAATGTACGGAAGTCAAAGAAAATAAGAGAAATATTAAATCGCCATGTATTTAATACTTACTTACATGATTTTATATATTTTCAAACACAAATTTATTAAAAAGAAAAAGTTAATGTAATACAAGTAATTTAAATCCGATTTTCATCGAAAAATCCACCTTTTGCCTTTAGGACTGCTACCACTATTCTCGGCATCCGATTCACTAATTTTGCTAATGTTTCATTGGGCTAGCTTGTCCAAACCTCCTGGAGAATGGTCCACAAGTATTCTTTCGATTTTGGACACTTTTTCCCAACACATCGGTCTAATTCTTCCCATAACAACTCTATCGGGTTCAGATCGGGGGACTGTGGCGGCCATTCCATAATTTTTAGGGTTCTTTCATTTTCTTCTTGCTGCGGGTAATCTGTGCACAATTTAGATTTATGTTTGGGGTCATTGTCCTGCATAAATTCAAATCCACGACCAATTAATCGGACTCCTGACGGTATGGCATTTTCCTCCAGGATTTTCCGATATTCTTCTTTTTTCATTATGCCCTCAATTTTGAGCAAGTCCCCTGTTTCGATTAAGGAAAAACAACCTCAAACCATTACAGATCCGCCTTCATGCTTCACCGTAGGAACTATATACTCCCGTAATATTCTTTCTCCTCTTGATCTGCGTACGAAAACTCTCCGTCTATTTCCAAAAACTTCAAACTTGGATTCGTCAGTCCACAAAACGTTTTTAAAATCGTCCACTGTCCAATCTCTATGAGCTTGTGCCCATTTCAGTCGTTTCAGCCTATTTCCTCTTCGGAGTAACGGTTTTCGACAAGCCACTCGCCCATGCAACCCAGCCTCTTTCAGCCGACGTTTCATAGTACTCACAGAAACTTTGGAATCTCGCTCATTATTGAATTCTCCAGCAATTTCTGATGCTGTTAGTCTTCTATTGCGCTTACTAATTATTTTTATTCGTAAATCTTCCGCAGGAGTCGTTTTTCTTGACGATCCTGGCCGATTACGATCTTGCACGTCACCGGTTGTCTTAAATCGAACTATAGTATCATGTACTGTAGATTTCTTTATTTCTAATTTATCGTCCGTCTTTTTGTGTACCCTTCCTGATGCAAGGTAATAATAGCAGATCGTTTTGAAACAGCTAGAGGCTTTCCACGGGGCATTTTAAGCAGTCAAACCGAAATTATTTTATTTTTCAATTGCACAACCACAGATACTTTCACAATAACAATCTCTTCAGAACTACTGCGTTTACAAATGTTATAATTCTTTATAAAAGGTATACGAATATTTCCAGGTAACACGAGTGAATCAGCTAACCCTCCTAGGGATTATTATAAAGCTTTATTGTCACTGTAATTTCACTGTAATTATTGGGGATTTTCAATATAGTTATATATTTTATGATAACGGTCTTATAATAGACAAATACTACCTGGAAATTGGTAAAAGGTTTCCAGAAAAGAAATAATTCCTCACAGAAATGTATATTATATAATTTTAAAATTTTTTCCTAAACAGTTAATATAATTTGTCAGTTTGCCCGAACTTGCATGAACGGTACTGTACATCTTGTCAACTATGTAAAGGCACTTCGTGTCATACTTAATGAAAATTTTATAGCAACCAGTTCTATAGGTGTTTTTGGAAGTTACTTAGCGAAAATCTATTTTCAGGAAACAGTCCCATTACTTAACCTCTTGAAACACTTAGGCATGTTACCGTAATAGTATTTCCTGCAAATATCTTTCCATAGATTTTATAACTCCTTAAAACGCATACATTCTGCAATTTCCTGATCCATATCAGGTTGAAATATATGTAGGTCTATCTTTTCTTCTTTCTCGAAGTAAACAATTGTAGGTGCACGCGAGTGGTTGAGTAGGATACCGCTGGAATAACTTTATAAGCTCAAATATTGCTTTTCGTGCATTGTGAGATATATATAATATTCATCTCGAAAGTTATTTACCAATTTGTCTAAAAACAAAGCGTGTTTAGTGTGAAAATACGATATTCTTGATCTAACAGCTTTGTTTGTCGATTAAATGATCAATAAATGTAGCGAGCACGTTCCAGAGAGCTTTCATCGTCGGTAATAATCAGCGACTTGATTGAAGTTGTTCGAGATAACGACATTCTCTCGTCACTAGATATATTTAATGAATTAAAGGTATGTACATATTTGCCAGTTCAAATGGTTTGCGTTGTATATTTCTGCCTCTTTTTATCCAATCTCCAATGTCTACGTTCTAATATTATGATTAGCTTGCGTCGATTAAATACGAGTGGTTTTTATGATACATCTGAGATCTAGATGTATATTTTTTTAACGGTTACAGATAGTTGGATTTACTTGTTATGGTTTTTCACGCAGACCACTCATCACAAGAAAGTACAAGGTGCGGCAAAAGTAACTGACATATTTCAGTGCTAAATAAGCTACATATGTACATATATAAAAATCCTTTTTATTCTTATCTGAAAGTACATAAAATACCATTTTAGTTATAGTAATTTTATTAGTTTTAAAAATACTGTCAGTTAAGTGGGTGCCGTTGTTGCGTATGCACTGATGGAGGCGTTCACGAAAGTTGCCCATCACTCGGCTGATCATTTCCTGTGGAATGGCAGCCACTTCCTGTTGAATTGCTTGCTTTAGTTGGTCAATAGTGCGAGGGCGATGAGTGTATACCTTTGATTTGAGGTAGCCTCGAAGGAAAGAATCACATGGGTTCAAGTCGGGTGACCGGGCAGGCCAGCCGATGTCACCTTGCAACAAAATCAAACGACCGGGGAACATCTCCCACAAAATCCCCATTGTGTGGCGAATAGTGTGGGCTGTTGCCCCATCCTGTTGAACTTTGTCCATATTGTCAAGTTCATCCAGTTTGGGCCTTAAGAATGTCTGTAACATCTTACAATATCGATCCGAGTTCACAGTCACTGTAACATTGTCTTGTTCAAAGAACTATGGGCCCCAAATGCCGAAATCTGCAATCGCACACCATACAGTCACCTTAGGGCTATGCAAGGGTCGTTCATGCAGTTGACGAGGATTGTTCTCTGCCCAGTATCTGAAATTTTGCTTATTAACACTGCCACACAAGTGAAAATGTGCCTCATCGCTGAATAACACAGAAGCTGCACGGGGGATATGTTGCTGAATTTCCAGACACACCGCTCTGCGGTTTTCCCAGTCTCTCTCCTTGAGTTCCTGTGCCAATATCATTTTGCAAGGATGCATTTTGAGTTCTGTGTGGAGAATTCTTCGTACATTGTGGTCAGAAAGCACAAGCGCAGTGGCGTGTTTGCGTACCAAGCGGCGAGGAGATTGTTAAATGGACGCTCTTATCGCTTCTACATGGTCAGGAGTTTTTCAGTGCTGATCCACTAGCTCGAAAGTTGTTGACCAATGTTTCGAATAGGTACGGCGTCACATCGACCAAGTCTAAAGTGCACTCGAAAAGCTCTTTGAGTAGCAGTCACAGATTCGTTGTTTTTAGTAAACGTTTCAACAATGAAAGCGCGATGCTTGTTTGTGATTATTGTATGTCCGAATTCTCCTTAAAAACCCCCATACAGGTAGTTATTCTTAGGAAGCAGATACTGTAAAGAGCGAAACGTGTTACCTAAGTGACATAAAATTTAGAATTTTAAATCGTCTTATTTATGTTTTTAACTTCGAATGTTATCTAGATAAAAACCACAAAATGTCTAGACAACTTCCCATTGAAAATATAACTGTGGTAGGAATACATAGCTTCTTGAACTTCGTCATCAACGCCATGTTATCATTTCAAAGTTTCATTGATAATTCATGCCATGTCTTCTAATATTCTGTGACGCTATTAATTTTTCGACGGTAACAGAGAACTTATTGTTCGGTATTTGAGGGTTTCCTTTACGATTTATGGGCTTTTACGAAATATTTATTTTTTAATGTCCATAATTAGTATATGAGAAAATTAACTCATTAAATTCCAATGAAAGAACTCCGTTGTTTACGACAAAAAAAAATGCAAATTATACGTACGGTACGGACAACTGATTGTGAGTTAATCAAGGATGATTAATAATGGCTACTCACAGTTATCAGCACCATATATGTACGTATACGTACACATACATACAAAACCAATAAACAACGGACATTCCTTCGATATCTGAGTGCGGTGCCTCTCTTACTCGGATTATCGCGAACGTAGACTCGTTTGTAGCCGTTGAAAGAAAAAAGCACAAACAAACAAAAATGAGACGTTTATCCGTGCGTAACCTAATTCGTCCAGTAAATATCTCTGTGTGGTACTGTGGTATTTAATTAGAGAGGAAGTTTACGTGCGAGAGTATAAGAAGAAACAATAAAGTAAAGCAAACAAACATAAGAAGTACGTGTATGTATGATACATGCTGTCCGCGGCGTGATTTACTGTAAACAAATTTGGACTGGTGATTTGAAAGTCATAGCCGTTATTTTATGGCGCTATTACATAGCTGGTGCTTTCGACAACTGTTTCTAGTCAAAAAACATGAAAGGACTGTTAATTATTTACTGTTTTGTTTTTATAATCATGTGTATTCTATGCACTTAACTTGTCGACTCTTATTGTTTTTAACACTTCTAACTTCTTTCTTACAAGGAAACAATTCCATCCTAGACTCATTGATTTAAATAACATTTATATTATATTTTATTTATTTATATTTTTGATAGGATTGATCACAAACTTCTTTTACATAAACTAGATTCTTTTGATTTCTTTCCTGGATTGCGCTTATTAATAGAATCATATTTAAGACGAAGATCAAACTATGTTTTCTATAACGGATTTGAGTCATTTAGTTTTATATCCACAAGTGGTGTTCCGCAAGGATCAAACCGTGGTCCTCTCCTTTTTAACTTATTTATAAACGATCTCTTGTAATCACTTACCTGTTCTGTTTTGGCATATGCGGATGATGTTAAGTTGTTTTGTGCCGTGTCTGGTCGTGACGAAGCGTAATATTGATCTTCTGGTTAGATGGTTAGCGAATAATAACTTGTTGCTCGATACCGCTAAATGCTGTTACATGTTCTTTACAAGGAAAACTAATCCGTATCAATTTTCTTACACAATTGATAAACAAACTCTGTTTAAAATAAATGCAATCAAAGATCTAGGCGTAACTTTTGATCAAACTTTATCCTTCTCTAACCATATAGAAATTATCTGCTTGTCCGCTTCAAAAATGCTCGGATTTCTCATGAAAACTTCACGACACTTTAATGATATCCGACTACTAAACACACTTCTTTATCCTTTTGTCGTCAGTAAATTAGAATACGCTTGTATATTTTGGTTTCCTTTTTTCACATCTCAACAGCTTCCAGTTGAGCGGCGTATGAAATCATTAAAAAAAAAGAATTTGAGCGATATGTAATTATATTGTAAGAATATTCAAAATTGTTAGTTAATTAGTTAACGGGTGTTGCTTTCTCTGGATCCGGTGAATCGGATCTGATGAATTTTCGAACGATTTTAAAATGTGGAAAATTAACATTAAGTAATTTGAGCACATTGACAAGTAAATAAAGAGCTTCACTTCTTAATTGTTTTAATATATGTTAAAAATTTCTGCTAGCAAGATTATTTCTACTTAGATTTCATAGTTCAAATTTGGGTGGTTGTGATTAACGCTATTAGATGGCACCAGTACTTAATCTGGTTTCGAGAAATGTCAAATTATTGACAGGTAACATCGATCCTAAGATGTTTGAAGTAAACAGTTATAAAACCAGTTTGAAAATCAATTTTATTACCTTTATTACTTGGTGAATGTGTACGGTGTATTGTGTTGTTTGTGAGCTTAGCGTTCATTAGCAATCTGTTGGGTAGCATTTGTGTGCAGAGTTCGCGTCAGAGAGAAAAGGCGAGTACAGGTTTACGACATGTATTTTATTTACAAAGAAATAAACATAAAAGATTCAGCAACGAAACATTGCCGAAACTAATTGTGGGTTTCGGCAATATTTCGTTCTGTTATTTATTTATGAACAAAAGTCTCAATTAGAAATGAATTGAATTTAGATTTGATGACGCGATTACATTTCAGTAATCTAACTTACCAGTGATAGATGGGAGTTTAAATGTTTAATTCGAAAAAATTAGACCCTCGTGAGCAAAATCCCACGGTAATGGAATTCTCCACTTAAGATGGAGCTTACCTAGGACAGCGTTATACACCGTCAGCGTTGCAAGTGTAGAGATTGCTCATCTAGGACAGTCATATACGCCGTCAGCATTGTGAGGGTGGATCTATCCAAGGACAGCGATATACCCAGCGCCGACATCGTTGCAAGTGTTGGGATTTCTCACATAGAACAGCGCTATAGGCCGTCAGCGTTGT
The DNA here is from genome assembly GCA_029619315.2 of Dynastes maya. Classification (NCBI taxonomy): domain Eukaryota; kingdom Metazoa; phylum Arthropoda; class Insecta; order Coleoptera; family Scarabaeidae; genus Dynastes; species Dynastes maya. Next base: position 38,866,635 of record JAROYE020000006.1, on the reverse strand, counting down.
GAGGGAGGGTCGGGTCAGGAGAAGACTCCTGCAGAATGAGGTTCTGCATCGACTTGTAATCTCTAGCGGTGGGTGAATAACGTACTACAACTAAATAAGGCAAATGTACGCTGTCATTCAAAGCATTTACATAAAATATGGTTGTAATAAAATATTGCCTCTTTTATTTTTCTAGTAGAAAAATACTTCGAATTCGTGACGAACAGTGGTTCTTAATTGTGAACAGATGAGCGAAGAGACAATTGAGGCTTTTTAGCTCGAGCTGTGTTGGAGAGAAGACGTGTTTAGCTCTGTGTTGTATTTTTAAAATAATTTATAGTGTTAATAGTCGTGTATATTTAATTTTAAGTTCAAATTTGAATTAAGTTCGGTCCTTTGAAAGAACGCGGGGTTTCTTACGTGTAATTCAATGCTGATTCATCATTTCAAAAATTTTATTTATTTCAATTTATACCTCTAAATTGCCGAAGGGGTATCTAGATGATACCCCCGAATCTAGAGGAACAGAGAGAGAAATATTTATAAAATTCAAAATATAACATTATAACTGATATGTTAACCCACTTGTTTAATTTTACGACTTTCTCACATTTTTGAGCTACTTGGTTAATATGTTAATATTAAGAGGAATTGTAAAGTATACATTTGTTGTTTGAACGCTTCTAATAATTATGAAAAACAATACGGAAGATGCTGTGGTTAGTTCTAAGTTTTACCATACATTTATTAATATCCCACAGCATATCTGAAACAAAGTAAATTGTTTTATGAACATTCTTGACTCAAAACATTGGTATTATATTATAAACAACTGTTGTTTAGGGCTGGGTCTTGTTTACTTTATTTAAAATATTCTTTTAACGTAACTTAATAAGCGTACGACAAACATTTATGTAGCCTAGTACGTTATTACATAACGAGTGAAAATACGTTATACAGCACTGGGTTTTTAAACCAATACCATTTTGCGAAATAGAACATGTAAGAGCCATTATTAATTATTACTAAAGCCTTTTATAATGAATGATGTGCTATTTTGATAAGTAATACTGAAATCGATATAGTATATATATTACGTATATATCTACATTTAATATCGCAGAAGGCTTTTAGCACGATACTTCGATTTGATTTACTTTTTGTCTATAACTTCAATTAGAGTGCGTGCTCCTTTGCTTACAGTAGCGTTTCAACATTGCAGCAATTGTGGTTATTGAGTGTGAGTCAGCGTTATGAGTATATTTTGCTTGCGTACGATTTAATTTATGACAGAGTGATGATGCAGTTGCAATATTCTGTAAACGAATACTGCTGCTTTTAATAATTAATTAACGTAAATCCGTTGTCGGCAGAGTAATGGATCTGCTACTTCTGAAATTAGGATACGCGTAGTCATAATATGGTGTGTAATGCTTATTAAAGAACACACGAGTATATGCCAAATAAAATTTAAGTTACTGTTTGTTAAGTGGGAATTATTTTTTTTCTATTGACCATAATTTTGAAATAATTGATATTTCTAGTCTAATTTTTTTACTATTTTTTCAAATCACCTCTATGTCGTAGCTTAATTTAAAAGGTTTTCAAATGCCTTGTCATTTGTTGACAAAAAATACGGAAAATGATATGTACTTATGAAAGATGTATGTATATGTAATACTGTTCTGTTTGTTACAAGTAAAATGGAGGTCAGGCGAAAAAAATTGTTATTGTATTTAGAACGAGCGCTCTCAAATACACAAAACACCCTAAATATCGTATATTTAATAAATTTCGCTCTTGAATGATGTCACGCCTATCTCGATAATATCGCGCGAAAAAGAAGGATGACAAACCTTCCGGGAAAATGAAGATGGTGGGTATTTTTATATATTCGAAACGATGGTGAATATGGGATACGGTTCCCTTTGCCCTAGCCCAGCCGAAGATGGCGTGGGGGTTGATAAGCGCCACCCTATTTAAGAAATATGAAGGGACCACCCTGTACTTTAGCGACGTCAAAATAGGGAAATTCGTCGCATATATCGAATAATAAAAGTTAGGTTAGTTTGAGTATGACAATAACGGGTTACTTGAACGGCACCACGCAAGTATTATTACAAATAGAATTTGACATTAATTTTCTCTCACCCTGTATGTTAAAAATACTATTACTACACAATAAGTACGTTTAACAAAATTAAATATATCGAAAATTAAAAAAAGTGTGACATATTTAGAACAAAATAAGTGTACTCAAGATATGGAAAATAATGAATAAAGTAAGCAAAACAAAGCGATGATGTAGTAGCGTCTTTTCGAGAAATACGCGGGAATAATGGTCATGCAAAAGTGAACGTTATACAAAATTGAACCTTATATACTATGTCCCTAAGAATCCGTTCCGTAGCGATATGACTAAATAAAATAACGAAAGTGAATAAACTATTCCAAAAACAGACAAACAAAATTTAGAAGCGCTACAGGATCAATTATATTCGTGCACGAAAATTTGACAGTCTAAAAATACCTTACAGTATACAGCTTTCAAACATAACTACGAACTGGTTCTCGAAAATTCTCAGCGTCGTTCACGAGCTGATTAGGGGAAACTTTGGATTCTTACACGGTGTCTTGGGGCTAGGATAAGGGCTCCGAAAGGATACAAAGAGGTTAGAAAATGGAATTTCGAACGAGAAAACTTACGTAATGGCGGTATGACGCCAGCATTTAGCTCAGTACTATGAATTCCCCATAGGGTGAATTTTACGACAGTAAACGGTACGATACTTGATTAGGTAGGCGGCATTAGGATGTGTTTATAGTGAAGCTGTGATAGTCGATAAGAGTTGTGATAAGAGCGACGATACTAGCAGTGATAAAAGCGTCGAAAAATATCCACGAATGACGTTTATGAAGTTTCGGCAAGCGCGTCAGTTTGACAGTTGTCAAAATATTTTCATTGGCGCCTTTCTTGTTTTATTTGGGTGTTTTTGGTCCCGTATTGGGGGCCCAAGGTAAATTCTCGATATCCATTAAAACTAGAACTGATGAAAGCAGATAAAATTTGACAGTTCGATTATAAATGCTCTTATCATTGCTCACCATCGCTGTCCACAGATGTCGCGTAGTTCCAACATAAATTCCCGCACACAAACAATGTATCTCATCGCTTCGCTATTATCGCCGCTCTTAGGGTGTGTTTACAGTGAAGCTGTGATAGTCGATAAGAGCTGTGATAAGAGCGGCGATACTATCAGCGATAAAAGCGTCGAAAACTATGCATCGCGGATGGCGTTTACGAAGCGACCTCTATATATCCAATAAGTCTGAGTCATTTAAATATTTCAATGAAACAGGACTTATATATTTGTTACTAGTTGCAAAAATCTGTTCGTGCTCTTTGTGTATTCAAAATAAAATAAAAAGTCCTCTCATGGGACAGGACGCTGGAGGCCCCTTGAACCGGGAGCTCCTGGCATTTTGTCACCCTTGCCACCCTATTGTTACGCCTCTGTGTCCATGTCTTTTAAGCGGGATGTTAATAATAGAGTCTATGGCTTCTGTTCAAAATCATGGGTTTGTTGTCGGGATTTTCAAAATAATAATTATTAACAATCTTTTTTAGGGATTTTCAAAATAATAAAAATTATTAACAGTCTTTTTAGTCTGTAGTGGTGTTGCCTCTTCAGTTAAGCTTGATTATTGAAATGAACGCGAGGGAGGGGGCAATTCATGACGGGTTATCATAGAGCTCGTGTAACGTGAACGTTTGAGATTAGTTTTTAATCTTTCAAATTAATTCTCGTAAAACGTCATTGTTTGTTGTTTATTTTTAATTTAAACTGCCGAAAGAGTGTCGAAGAGACACTCCCAGACCTATAGACCGACAAATTTAAATTCAGTAAATTAGAAAATCAATTTCTCCGAATATAATATTGTAATATTTGGTTTCATTTCGCTAGCTTACCAATAGCGTGTGATAAATTTTAAACAAGTTGAAGATGTAGAACTTGCTGCATCACCATGAAATAATATACAGGAGGTATTGGTGTTTAAATAGATAACATTTACTGTTTTAAAAAACCTATAGTAAACCATTGAACATCCTGTATACAACTATGAACACAGTCAGAAACTTTATTATTTATATCCCAAACGAGAATCTCCTGCAGTTCATAGCATTTTTGTTATGTGGTTTTATTTCTTTGGGGTTTGTAATATCGCGCCCGATACTATTAAAAGAATGGAGATAACGTTTTAACAGTTTATTAATATAAAAATACTACGTTAATTGTACGACAAAACATAATTGTGTTACATTACATTTTTCTACTGTTGACGAGTGTGTTGTATATTTGTGTGTATGTGTTCGAATGTTGCTAACATCACACTAATATTAATATGCTACAGTGTGAAATGCTGGAAGCGTAAAATACTTTAAGACATCATAGGCAGCTGTATCCATTCCTAAAACACCAATAGCAAGTATAAGTATTGCAAATTACGAATTTCCGTTTTATGGAACAGCCTGTATAGAAATACCTGTAAGAACTTATTTAGTACCCACCTATTCATATGATGATCATCAACCCAGTAAGACGAGCTGTATCTACGATTTCGTTGTAGGACATTAGCTTGTAGATGATTTTCTCAGACTCGGAGCATATTGTTCTTCACCGACAATACGTAAGGACCAACCTACATCCGCCTTAGGGCCGAGGAAGCTCATATACGCGCGCACCTTTACGAATCTCTTCATTCTTCTGGATCACCATCATCTTCTTCTTTTTGTCGCGTCCATTGAATCCGACGACAATGCGATCTCAGTGCATATTGCATCGCAATAAAGAGAGATGGTACGTTAACCGTGCACGTGAATCTCGCAAAAAAAACCATGGCACTTGCACGGCGAAGGAGACGGATTGATTAGAGCGGATTCCATTGCGTCTCCTCGTCGGGAGGAATGCACTTGGTCGAGATATTGCACCGAGAAGGAACGAACTCGCTGTCAAATTGCATGGAATAAGGTAGGTACGCGAGTAGGTAGTAGAATGGTCGCAAGAGGTTCGCAGAGGCGAAGAACGTGAAGGGAAGGGAACCGCGTCGCATTAAAATATCAAAAGCTGGATGCTTTTATCGCGCACAGGTGTCTTCACGGTACGGCTCGCTTACCAGCGGTTTCATTAAAAGTATAGAAGAAATGCTCGTTTTACGAATACGTTTAATTGGAGGTTCTAAGATGGATGCATTTATAATACAAACAGATAGGAAGGTTAAAAGTCTGTGTGTTCGCGAGAGATGGAAAGCAAATAGTTTGTGGATGTTTGTATGAAGTTACCTTTGGTCTAGAAGTATTCTATTTTTTTTTAACATAACTCTATTGCTAATCATTGAATATTGGCCCAGTGGTAAGAGGGCCTGCTTCTAACAGTGTTAGAGTTAGGCGCTGTGCACCTACCAAGGTCGATGGCTGTTTTTCTTGTAGGTCCGGTGCAAAAAAATTCGGAGTCCACCAATCGGATGTTGGGATGTAATTAATTGTGCTTCACCTTTTACGGTGAAGGTCGAACAAAGTCATAGAACATTTTTTTTTACACGTGGTGGTGGCCCAACAGGGTATGTAATCTTTAGAGTTTGCTTTAGGAGCGTTTAGTGTGCAAATATGAAAAGTGTTATGGTTATGTTACTATCACCCCCTCGCCGAAAAAGGTGAAGTCAAGTCAATTGTTCATTAATATGCGAATGGTGACTCAGGATGGAATCAGACTCTCCAGAAAGATCTGTCATTTGACTATGGTGAAACTCGAACGCACAGCACCTAATTCTGCCACAGTTAGACGTAGGCCCTCTTACCGCTGGGCCACCAAGCTGTTAAAGTATTTTTTTTTGTTTAATTTATTTTTAATTTTTTTACGTGTAAATTTACTTGCTAAACTTCTCAAATTTCGAAGCTTATATAACCCGTTGGGTTGCCACCACACGTAAAAAAATTACAATAATTAGGAAGTAACATGGTTTCAGTTCTTATAAAGGCAGAAGGATATTTAAGAAGTACAGGACGCTCAAACAAAGTTACCAGGAAAACCACGGTTTCCAAAATGATCAAGGACTATATTTGGCGAACGATATAGAGTAACTAAAAGTACAACAAATTGAATCAGGAACATCATCAAAAACTACATCGCCTTTTCCCTGATAATCATTTTTTCCCGTATTAAGTAGATCCTTAAAGTTTTATGGAATGTAAAAGCACAACTTGTCAGATGACTTGGAGTTATTATACTGATTATGCTACGTATGTGATTATGCCTAAATGGAAAGAAAATGGGAAACTTCGAGGGTCTTGTTAGCAAATCTATCAAAGGAGAGGGTGAATCTGATGTCAGATATATTTAAATATTTTTTCTTATCTAAATTTTCTTAATAACAGCCACTTTCTATTGAGTTGGGGATTATTGTAATTCTTGTGTTTTTATGCTTATCTTGTATATATAATTGTCGACTTAAAATTGGAAAGAATGATATTTAAAACTAAGAGGTTGTATATTATACAAATCCTTTTTTATTTCCTTACTCTATAAACCTTTAAGCGGTTTAGACGGTTTTTGATTTCCATAACACTCAAGTCTGTAGAATATTCTGTATAACTGTAATTTTTTGGTAAATTTTCACCTTCTACCGAAAGGAGTGAAATTATGGTAGTTTCTTCCTTTAGTACTGTATTAAATTTTAATCTCAATTAGAGATATAACTCTCCAAAAATAAATATTTTCAGATTGTACGATTTCAATCATAAAATTTTGTCATTGTGTAGAAAAACTACCTAGAAATTCATTTGAAACTTGAACTGAAGATAAACCGAACATGAAGGAAAGGTCGGGAATTTATAAAATTGCATGTAATGACTGTAATAAAGCCTATATATATATTACAGGTACGGCAAGACAGAAGCGTCAAGCGTAGCACAATACATAAACGAAACCGGGCATAATATTAAATTAGAAAACCTGAAATTGATTAAGAGCGTAACTTCGCTGCGGGATCTAGACGCTTATGAAACTATCTACATAAAAAGGAACACAAATCTGTTAAACAGAGAAATCGCACCACTTTATTACTCTTGTCTTTTTGATTTACTAGTGTAAAACGATCATATGATTTAAGTAATGTGCTACATTGATAAAATACTCTTTCGTCTTTCTTGAATACCTGAAGTGTTTTTATCGGTGTAGCTCTTTCAAGTGCTCTTGTTTAATCTTGTATTTTTTGTAATATTATTTTGTGGGTTTGTGAATTTGGTTTGCCTTCGTGAAATCTTAACATGGACAAAAAGTTAATAATCACATATATGGATTTACATAAAAAGATAATGGAATTTCGTCACGATTCGATTGAATGTCGAAAAGCTAGAGTTTTAGATTTCTTAAGGGAACATTTTGGAACAAATGGTGACGAAATTGGTACAAAAGCTCTTGTGAAGTTCATCAGAGAATCATTTTCCGTACTAAGTATTTTTAGTTTACTGATGTGGTGATTTGGCGAGTGAATTAATAACAAATTCTTTCCCAGGATGACGTCGAAGAAGAAGAAAAAAAGCGAGATTTTTTACATGTAAATTACTTATATTTTAACAACTTACAGAAAAACTTTTGCAACCAATATGTATGTTAAACCCCCATGTATAAGATATTGGAAAATATTTAGCAATTACTTCATAAGATATAGATTTCGATGGGGTTTATCAGATTCTAAACCATAGTGCGCAGGAGCCATTTCGAGTGTGGCTTTAGTATTATCATACCTTCACTGCTGTTTATTACTTTTCAGAATATAAATAGTGAGGCAAAAGGCGTACCAGAAAAACTGCTATTATTGCTTGGCGGAACTTGAACCTTCCGTTCCTGACGCTCTCGCAGTCAAAAGCAGGTGCCCTTGCGATTGGATCAGCACCAAGCTGTTTTGTGAAATCAGGTTTTGCACTGAGAACCTATGTAATTCAAACACTTTGTGTATTAATAAAATTCCTGGAGCTTGTTGGTGGGTCAAAATTCTCAAAAGGTTGGTGGAATGTACAGATGTATAACCACGGTAACATCCAGAGACAGTTCTTTAATTATTTTTTATTCAATTTCAATTCAATGTAAAGGGTATCATGGATAAACTGTATTATCTAAACTACGTACAAATAAAAACCTACAGCGTGTCCATCTAATTCAAGAAATAATCATCATAATCACAATACTCTCCATACACTCGAAACGATCTGTATCAGAAGCTTTTGTTACGGATTTTTTAGCGCCTTCGCGTTTTAAATATACCATTAACTTTTCGTATATTGTATTCATTGCCTTTTCTTCGGCTAGACAATGCCTTGCTCTTTGTGCCCGGTCAGAACGAAGAAGAGAAGCTGCCCGACGTTCTACTCCGTTGACTTTTTTAATGCTTACCTGTCTAGCTTTCAAAGAAAGACCCGAGAGATACCGATCTTTGTTATACATTTACTCTTAAATAAATATTATTCCACACAAAACTCTATTAAATAAATCGTTTGATTATCATCTCCACGGTATTGTCATGAAGAAAGCAGAAAAGCGTTATAGGTGGTGTGTTCGTGTTCGTTGTGGCGATGAAGATGATATGGTTATGCTTTGAATATAAACGGGTTCTCTTCTGCTTCGGAATTTAATTTATAACCTAGTAAGTCACAAAAAATAAATAAAGGACCTTATATTTTGTAGATCGAAGGGATTCCATTATTCGTTTTTTTTCCTGCAAAAAATATGTTATATATGTATAATGAAATAATTCGTTAAAGAATTGCAATCATAGCAGATTTTCATGGCCAGCAAACGCACTAAATTTCATTACAATCGCATTGTGGTAGTCCATAAACGATAAATATCATCATAAGTTGAGATTAGCACGTATGATTTACGTGTGCACAGAAAAGGATTAAACGCAAAGTTCTGGTTTTGTCTGATAGCGATAAATCCAAGGATATTGATTTTTCTGGGACGTTTCTATATCGCTAAATTTTCGCAGTATTTGATTAGAGTGCCCCGAGGACTCGTTTTTAATCGGTGAATTTCGTAATTGTTTCTGTTCAGCTATTTACGAAAATTTTAGTCACATCTGCATCCACTACCAGTATGCATGTAAATCCTGACGTTGGGTTACTTACATAAAGCTACTGGAATTTTCTCCTTTTACCTTATTTTAATTGTAAAGTCGACATTGGTTTTAAGAAAAAACAATGGGAGATGGGATTAAAAATTTTGACTTAGGGAAAAACTATCAAAATTTATTATTGGGTTTTTAAGAATGAAAATCTTAAATATAAATACTTTTAAATATGTAGTTATGTAAAAGTACTAAATTGGTGGAAATTATTTATTTGGGAAATAAATAACTGCAAAGAAGATTTAACCCTCTTACTACCTTAGAGCCGATACATCGGCTTCGTGACTTCTGCGAGAAACACCTCGAGCCGATATATCGGCTTTTAATTTTCAAAACAATTATAACCTGACGCTATCTTTATTTTTAAGAAAAATATGTTAGTTTTACAAAATTTCGTTCAAATTGCATATTTTCCAAGGTATTTTTGGCCGGTACATAAAAAATTGTAAGATAGTAAAAGGGTTAAGAAACAACATTAAATTTGGAGCAGATTTCACAGTATCCATGAGACACGCATTCGAGAAGGATTTGTATCTTTATATTTACTTCTACTATGAGTAGAAGAAATTATAATTTTTAGCCAATTATTTTGAAATTTAGAAAGCGTTTTATTATATAAACTTAAAATTTACTATTGGTGGGGTTTAATTTAGGTGACTGTCAAAAATTTCAAAATGTGTAAAAGTGATGTAATTATTTTTGATATAATAAATTTGTGTACCCTTTCTGGCACTAAGATATTGTTTGATTTGGCTTCAATCTAAGATCCTACTTATTTAGTTTTCTATTAGAATATCCCTAAGGACGTTTTAAAGAGACACATTACGATACTTTATATAACTAAATGTTCCTTTATTCATTAGATTTTGTTATCATCATACTTGATAGTTTTATTTGTGGAGTATGGCGTTATTTTTATGAATTCAACGTTTGAATGATTGAAAACTGCTAGTTGCTGTTTTCAGAAATAATTTCTTTTAAGCGCACTTAGACCTGTTTATATACAGGGTCTGGCAGAATGAAGTATCAATTTTCAAAGTTAATACATTTCATAATATAAAGGGGTATAAGTTCAAATCATGTCGTCATGCTTTCGCGACAATGGAAATTTAAGACAGTTGTCAAAGCGTTTGCGAGAAATTTCAGTTTAGCTGTGAATATGGAGCGTTGGTTTATGGGGCTACTTAAAGTCAAAAATCTTTTCCAATCAACCGCAAACTTTGGAACAATTAAAACAAACATATTATCGGACAGAGATTAACGCAATGGGAAATAAAAGTAGGCATAGTCGAACCCCCAAAGGGTTTGGCAAAGTTAGCTCGAATTTTTTTTTGAGCTCCTGAAGTTTATGCCCTGTTTCACGATATTTTAGCCAACTTTTCGACTTTTTGCGATGTATAACTCAGGAAAATGAATCAAGTTGCGATTGAAACAACTTGTATTGAATAGTTTATGCACCATTTTTAAATTTTTTCAATTTAAAAATGGTGGTTTATTTGCGTTTTGATAGACGAAAATGCCCTTTTAACGCGATTTTCCGCACTTTTTCAGTTCTTTTGCATTTTGACGCAATATAATTCGGCTTTAATACATTTTTTAATGAAAAAATAATGAAAAATGACATTAAACACACAACAGAGGAAAAAATTTTGATGGTGGGTCGGGTTCGCAATCATCGCTATCTTCATGAGAGTCAGAGTCTGAATCAACGAGAATTTCAGTTTGTCTTTGTGGCACTCTTCCTTCTTCTTCTTCTTTATCGCCTTCGAAAATATTCTTACTTCACAAACAAATTTCCGCTAGTACTGAATCGGGCGATTTTTTTTCTCGATATCTATAAATTGTTTTTTTCATTGAAATGCGTGAAAAGACAACTGCCTACCAATGAGAAAACATTTTTGCATGTGAAATCATTTTTATTCTTCAACGTAATCTCCTTGAAGCGAAATGCACTTCTTCTAACGGTCCTTTAACATTTTGGTATCCTTAGAATAATACGATTTGTCAAACTCTGCAAAATTGACCTTCGTTTCCGATATTACTTCCTCATTTGTGTGAAATCTCTCTTCCTGGAGCCATTTTTTTAAATTAGTAAACAAATAGTAGCGTCAGATCTAGAGAATACCGCGGATGAAGTTTTACCAGCTGAACGTTGTGTTTTTGGGCGCTTCGGTCGGCTTTCACCCGCTTGCAACCACTCTGTAGACTGTCTATTGGTCTCTGGCGTGTAATAATGGATCCATGTTTCATCAATTGTCACGAATTGACAAAAAAATTCTGTTGGATTACACTGAAACAACACCAAAGCTCGATCAGCTGCTGCTGCTTCTGGTCGACTGTTAGAGAACGCGGCACCCATCGTGCAAATAGCTTGTTCATACCGAAGTATTCATGTAAAATATGGGGCACGCCTTCTGTTGATATCTTTATGACGTCAGCTATCTCATACAGTTTAACTTTTCGATCAACAAAAACACTACGATACACTTTTTTTATGAAGAAAATTCTTCTGTCTCAATTGGATGACCTGAACATTCAGCATTATCGGTGCATGTACGGTCGCGTTTAAATCCGACATACCACTTCTTTATTGTTGTATTCGATGGAGAAAATGTGCTATAACATGTATTAAGAAATTCCTTGGCTTGGTCAGTATTTTTTCCTCATTAAAAGGCAATGTTTAATCAAAATACGAAATTCTTTGGAATCCATTTTTTCTCAAATGGGAAAAGTAGCGTCACTTTGATGACAGTAATTGGTAAACTAACAGAACAAATATCAGGAAACTTGGACTGGAGACTAGTTAAGGTTGGTACTACTGAATAAACAAAGATTTTGAGATAATCACACTATCTTTATGTGAGGTCGCGGACTTTTCACCCTATGTGGTAGTAACAAGAGCAGATAATATAGTTTCATTTAAAACTAATCAATATTTAGTTGAGAATATATTTCAGGATTCTACTATAAATTGCTCTTGAGTTATCGACAAATTTCTCAAGGAAGAGTTGACAATTTCACTCCTTGTTAAGATTTGGTTATACACTCAACTAGAATTCTAACATTACTGTCCAAAATCAATTTTCTTATAGGCTCGATAACATTTAAGTAACATTTTGCTGAACATTTGTTAGTGTGAGGTGTTACATTAGACCAGCGAAATAAGAAATTTGTTATAAAACAGTAACACTAAGATTTAATTTTTCCAGTAGTAAATTTTGGATAAACTCCCTCGTAGGTACAACGTATTCGTGTGTTAACGTAAATACATCAAAACCGAATATTGAGTTCATCATCCGCATTGCACAAACGTCTTTGAAGTCGAAGAAGAGATGATCACGTTCTGTGTAGGAATCTAAACGCATCTAGATCTTTTCAAAGTTCGATCATCCGTGAACGGCTTAGGTAACTGCGGCGTAAAATCGCCTTTGCCTTTTCACCACACGAAATCACAAGATCCTGGAGCACATTACTGTTAATGCGCATACAAGTACCACGTATTAAGTAAATAATATTAGGTATAGGTAGGTTGCGTTGTTGGTTCTATCCGTTTCATCGTTTTTGAAGGCGCACCACTTGAAAACCACATTTGCGGAAACAAGATGCGTTAGTGGCAGACGAAGTATTACATACGTAAAGAAAGTAGCAGCGATAGTAGTCGGATATGGTATGATGCAATTAGGCCCGATGATTTTGCATAATACGGAGGCTATTGTTGTTGTGCCGCGTTCTACATGTTTTGTACCGGGGATCTTGCCTCTTCGAGTGGATCTTAATGAACGATCTATTGTGTATCGATGTAAGGCGATTATGGTTTAATATTTTTGTGGCCGGTGAATTGAGTTTTTAAACACCGACCTAATGGATTTCGGATTTTCGGTCTTGTACATTGTGAATAGGCGGATATTAGGCAAGTACTTGATGTTTGGTGGTACTGACAATAAGTTGAAGGTTGGTAAAGGTTTCTGTAAAAAATTCTATTATAAGCGGCTAAATATGTTTAATCAGCGTATACTACATGTGTCACTGACTATAAAATAATTACTATTAGAAAGCCACATTATTTATATCTTAAACTAACGTCTAGGTATAATGTGTGCCATATACAGCGTGTTCACCTAGTGCGTGCACGGAAAAAAAATTCTCTAAAGTGCTCCTTTCCTGAGCAATTTAGAGAACAAGTTTTCAAATAAAAAATATTCATTCTCTTCAATTTATGACAACTTTCATGAATATTTCCTATTTTAGTTTGTGAGATAATTGATATAATTTCAGATTTTTGCAAAATGTCCCTGTTTCTTTAACGACCGATATCTTAAACGCCTTACACACTAGGGTGGTGATTCAAATTCTATTCGATTGAGTATTTCTTGGAGTTTTTGGCAAGACATTGAAGATTTTTTAATAAGCCGGATTCTACAGGATGGCCATCGATATCGTTGCCAAGTTTGGTTCAAGTTATTTTCTGAATTCTTTTTATTAATTAACTGGTGGTGCAGTGCCTAGCGCGCTGAGCTATCAGTCTTAGGATAGCTGGTTCGAACCCGGGACTCGCAATTCTCAGGGTAAGGTTTTCCCGTAGTTTTCCTTAATTCAAATTTGCGAATGCTGAGAGTGAAAATTTGAAGACACTCTACGGGAGCAGGTGTATTAGTAACTTACGGTTAGCCGATACCCCCTGTAATTGGCAAAAGCTGTTGGGAGATATAAACGCATGAATTATTATTATTATTATTATTATCATTACTGAATATCAATAAATAAAATAATGCAGTATCGTACGTGATTATAACCAAATCCCCATATATTAAAAAAATTGTTGGGACGTCGATTGAAAAACATAATGTTTGATGTTATTGATACTTTTTTTCAAATTATGAATCTCTTTTCTGAATTCTGTTTTGCTTTTTTTTATTAATTGCCTGGTGGGGGAGTGCCTAGCGCGCTGGGCTATCACATTTAAACGAAAAAGATACGTAAATACAATATACAAGTACGGGTATTTGTTATATTGATAAACAGGTTTCAATCTGATAAACGTCGGGGGAATTGCCTGGCCATGGCAATATCTCCAGTTTTCTTGCTGAAAACATATTTAGAATTGTTTTTGCCCTGTGGCACGGTGCACTATCTTGCATAAATGTGTAAGAGTAATTTTCAGGGTCTAAAGATGTCATATACGGGATTAAGATTGATTCCATAACTTCTTTATATTGAATTTGATTCATGGTACCTGTTACAAAATAGAGCGATCCAAGCCCTTCCCCTGATATACAGGACCAAACCATGACTGCCGGTGGATGTTTCACTGTTTTTACCACTGCGCTTTCATCATATCGTTCCGATGGTCTTCTTCTAACGAAACGAGCAACTTCAGTTACAGCCTTTAGCCGTGACTCGTCACTGAAAACAACCGTTAGAAACAGAAATGTTCATTACATTTTCGAATTTACTAAAAATGTTCCAAATTTTGAAAATATACATAAAATATTGATACATACCTTTTTCCAATCCTCAACAGTAAAATGCCGATGCTGTTGCGCCCACTGCAATCTTGCCTTTTTCATCCTTAAAGCTCGGCTTTTTTGTAGGGCGTCTACTTCTGATATTGGCTTCATATAAGCGCGATTTTAATGTTCGATCTGATATTTTTATATTATCAGCCTGTAATATACGCTGAAGTTCTTTAATGCACAGTTGCTTGTTTTCTAATGCCCTTTTCATGATAATTCTGTCTTCCCGTGGCGAAGTTTTGCGAATATCGCGACAATGAGAACGACCACTTGAAGTCGCTGGTAAATTTTCTTTCTTTGACATCGCTACCCTGTCGACTGTTTGACGAGAAACTTGTTCCCTTCTGGCTATTTCCCGATGCGAATACAGCCCAGTCTCTAATAACACTTGAATTCTTGTTTTTTTTTCTCATTTGAAATGTCTTTACGTTTGCCCATTTCACAAAATTTATCAATAAAAAAAGAAAACTAGACGTCACGAAATTTCAATTTAATTACACTAAAACAACATGTAAAACGAATATTATAGCATGAAAATATAATACTTGCACTTTACACCATCAAAACTACACGTAAACTAACTTGAAGCAGGTAAAGCCAGTCACCGATTACCGACCCTAAACGTACCTTGGATAGAAAGCAATGTTTGGTGGGGGTTATAATAACGAGAATTTTATACCTACTTAAGAGGGTTATCTCAAATACAATTAAAAACATTTTATTGCGGAAAATATTTTGGTTATTATAATATTAATTGCAAATATTTGTATAAAATCAAAGTGGCCCTAATTCGATTGTACGGTACTGTAAAAGCATAAATTATTATTACTGAGTACCAATAAATAAAATAATAAGTAATGTTGTTTTTGAAATTACAAAAAGTTGAAATATAAAACCGATATTTTTGTTCTAGACTTCACATCGTACTTCATGTTTCATTGTTAAATTTTAATGATTCGAAAAAAAGTGAATTGAGATATAGAGAACTTTACCACATATAAATTTAATTTAAAATTTTTAGTACAATTTAAAAAATTTAATAGTGTATAAAATTTTTCGTTAAGGTTGGATAAGTACAGCAAAATACATATTTATATTTAATTGACTGTACGAATATTAGTACACCACCACAGTTTCATATATTTTCAATTCATATTTTTCCAAATATCGTTGGTGACAATTACTTAGACACACTGTATATATATATTATTTATTTTATCTGTTATTTATTCTTATTTTATATATAAAACACATGAATACATATAGTTTCAGCGTTATTGCAAAGTCTATTTACAGCAGCCAAGAAACTTCTTACTTAAACATTTTCCGGTAATCCATAGGTTCTCAAGCAAATTAAGGAAGAAGCTGTAAGCCACAAACTTATTTTCAGTTTACTTTTACTTTTACCTTTTACGCGTTCTTTGGCTAATTTCGTTCCTTTTCCTTACATTGAAAAGTCTATAATTATAAACAGTTTAGCATATTTGTACTCATATGTACCTCTAAAAGATTTACTATTCTTCGTGTTATGTAAACACGATCACGTTAGAGCCCGCGAGCGTAAATGTGTCGGTTAGTAGGAGTAACCGAGTCGCTAAATTGCCTCGATTAGCGTTTGTTCCATGACGACCGTTCTTTTCCTTCCTTTTATGCTTCTTCTTCTTTTTCATCTTCATCTTGTTCCATACTCCTTCACCGAGGTTCGTCTTGGGTGCGCGCATTTTTTTTTTTGAGTGTTTAAAGAGGGAAGTAGTGCGGTGCACGCTGGTCGCGTCACGGAACGCGTGGGAAAATGTCCGGTCGTGCAAGAGCATCTTCACTAGGTGGGTAAATAACGCACGCTTTTCCCCTCTTTCCGAAAGAAGTAACTGAGCGAGATTCGTCCACTACGCTTTGTATCGAGATGAAAATAATCTACATACAGACAGGTCTCTAAGTTCAAACGTAATAATATTTTGCAGAGAAACAAAGACAAGCAATTATTGTAGTTATAGTCTCCAGTACATACCACCATCAGAGTTTTCAGTTTTTAGTCTACATATAATAAGGAGGAAATTCATAGCTTAATGTGAAAATTGTTCCCATGAGCAGTTTGGAGTCTTTTAGACTACGGTAGACTACGGACGAGGGTATAGTGTGTTAATACTGTTTTTGGTTTCAATTTTACTTGAATATAATTATTCCTTGTTTAGGTTTAGTAACCTCTGCAGTAGATCTTTTTCCCCCAACATCAACAATGAATCAATCGCGTGTCTGAGTTGACTTAACGTCGCGTATTCGAAAATAATATGAGAGGCTGTTTCTTTTTCTTCATTACAAATTTTGTATAGTCTCAGTCCATCTTTGTAAATCTTCATCATCACGTGCAGGTGTCCTCCCAAACAGTTATACTATTAGTAGGGTTATTTTGTGATTCACTTGTTAATTGCACCACACAATCTCAGTTAGATGTAAACCTGATTCGGGTCCTGTAAAGTTAATTTCAGAACCTTTTCTCGTTTGCTATTTTGCAATTCGTCACAATCATCCGCACCAGTGACTTTGTTGTATTTAGACAGGACTGGTATGTTTTGCAGGCATTCTCATACTAGTTTAGAGGTTGTGTGATAATATGCTAGGTTCTTCAAAGTTACCTGACAGTCAGAGAGAATGCAAATCATCTCAGTCTTGGGTTGTGGACGTAAACGTAGGTAGGATATATAATATTTTTGTTTGGAATACAATGGTATTGCCCAAGTGACATTTGTAGTGTGCATCCCTGGATTCTTCGTATGTGTACCAGTATCAGAGCCTTCGGTTCCTTCCCTCCCCGATTCATAATTTTTCCTAATTAAAGGCTATCTTGTAGAGTTTGTCTAAATAGTTACTAAGACATTTTCTGCATCATAGCTAATCATTGTGGAAAGTTCAAAAATCTCCCATCAAAAAGGGTTGTATATCCTCATTAAATATTGGTGTAAAACCATGAATAAAAATACAAAATATCTTGAAAATATGGGGAAAAGAACAAGTTAAGATTGAGAAAAATGTTCAAACAATGTATTTATGATAAGCTTGCAATAGCAGATGTACTAGAAGTCATGAATGAGATATATGGAAGTTATGTGGGAAGAAAAGGTAGCCAGACGAGTGATTATAGTGGTACCTGAAGGTAAGGAAAGGGAAGAAGGACCAAGAGAAAAGTGGTGGGATACGATAACAGAGAATATTAAAGAAAAGTAAAATGGGTTTGGTGAAATAACGCAAGTGACAGAGAAGAGAGGAAAAAGAAAAAGGAAAAACTCTGGGAAATAGGAAACTGACCTCAATGTAATAACTGGGAAAACAAAAGCAAGTAGCACAAAATTCATTCTTACTTGATGCTCTCAAGCTTTATATTTGGTCGGAATTGTGAAGTTTTAGGTTTAGATTGTAGCGTGGGAGTAGTTTACAATGAAATGTTTCAAATTATAGTATAGATAAATGCCGTGCTTTGTCTCATAGCCATAGAATACTGAAAAGTTTTTTTTCAAAAGTATATTTTCTTCCGACAGTTAAAAAATGAAAATTATAAAGAAATGAAGCCCGAAAATTCGTTACTTGTCAGAAATAATGGAGGAATTTGGTCGATTCATTACAATGGATGTTGATTCGTTGAACAAATTGGTTTTAAAAGCATTAATTGGCTTTAAAAACATCATTATCTAAAATTCGGAACTTCCCAAATTGTATTCAATTCAGAAACATTTTTTCCATTTGTCGAAGGAGGTATATATGTAGTTGGTCATCAAGAACGCTCTTAGTGCAAATAAATATTTTGATTTTAAGGCACTTTAAATTAAACTTACGTCTTACTTAATCTGGATTTTCCATCTGTCTTTCAGTGAAGTGTTGTGTAGTTTAGGCTTCTCCATATTTCCCTCCAATGTCCTCTATCTTTTGCGAGCTGGGCTACGTCCCTCATCTTATGTTTCTGTCTTCATCCATTCCGTTGACTTCTTTCTGACTTCCTAGTTCTTCCTCTTTTTCTTTGTCTTATTTTCCCGGCTTCATATATCCTCTTGTACAGCTTATCGCCTGTGATCCATTCTTAGTATGTCCTAGCTATCTTGGTTGGTCTTGTTATATATTTGTTTCTACGAGTGCTTTTCGGTATGTTTCGTTCTTTATCCTATCATTCGTGGTTCTTCTTTTAATTTTCATTAAAAATTTCATTTTTGTACTTGTTTGTTTTTTTTATTTGCCTCTTTGTTGTCGTTCAGGATTTACTTCTATGTATTGGTATATGCTTGGCTACTTTTTTCTTTCGGTATTTGTTTCTTTCCCAATATGTTGTTCTTTATGCTATTAAATAGTTTCCCAGTTTTTGCTAGAATGCTAAATAAATTTAAAGCTAAGAGAAACCCCCAAATATCAGAATTGATTTTGCATTTTTCTAGAAAGACGAACAAAAAGAAACATGAATTTTACGTATTAATTTTGGAACGTGGTTGATTGTGCCAAGAAATATCCTATTTGTAAGATAATGGATTATTTTTCAAACTCCAACCGACATCATAAGGCATAAGTACAATTAAAAAACAAACCCATTTCTATCCAATAACCCTCTACAAACAAAAAATCAATTTAAGACGATATCCTCAAGATTACAAACAGAACAGGAAACGATATAAACTCGATCGGATAAAAAATAGAATCGAAAAAATCCAAGTAGGTAAAGGATTTACGATTCCGCATTAACAATAGATCGGGACGATTGAATACCAGTGCCGAATTCAACCGCATTCGATGAAACACAATTCCCATCACCGCATCGGTTGTATCAAAAAAACCGGCAGATGTTTTCGTTATGTAAGAGATCTGGAGCGCCGCACTCGCTGGCGTGTTACCAGGACTATGGTGAATGAAAAAAGAACGAGATGAAGAACGAATGACGTCGAAAAACAATAACAAAGCGTGAAAACGACAGATTCTGTCTGGACGAGGATAAAAAATGAGAGTCGATATTCTTTTGTTACCGCATGCATGGTTATTGTGACAGATTTTCTGCTTAGATGAAGTGCTATCGATGGCGAATAAAAGGCGAAGTTGAATCGAAATTTGATATTTACTTATTAAGACAAATTTAGGCAAATAAGATACCATAGTTTTATATAACACAAAGCCACAACAAAATGTATTGCGCGATTATTACAGCAACTACGTCTAAAATAATCATTTTTACATATAAATTAATATACGCATTAACCTATGCAAATTTCAACTAAATTGGGGTAACTGAAAACTGTAAATACGTTAGGTGCTCAGCTTTATACCAATTTTCATCAATCTTGTTGAAAATTTGGGCATACCTATTGTGTTTTATATACAGTAGAAGCTCGATTATCCGGAATAATGTGGATCGAGTCTCTTTTGGATAACTGAACTTTCAGGATAAATGAATTTTGGCGTTGTGATCTTTCCTCCTTGGTGTCCATTGAGGCTAGATTTATTACATCCATGTCTATCAGTTCCTCTTTTTCGTCATCCAATCTTTCGGTGAAGTTTTCCTTAGTAACATCTTCGTAATCGGTAGTTTCTGGAGCAACTCAAACGTGATGTCATGATCGTCGTTCGCATTTTCTTTGTCGGAAATATCTTAACCAATTATTTTTGACCAAGTCATTTGGATCGTTGACTCTCCTGCTTTATTCCAAGAATCTGCTACCCAGTACATCACGTCGTTAAGATTTACATATTTGTTCTAAACTGTCAACCAAACCATAATCTCCTCCATTTATTTTCTCCAAAATCGACCTTAGTAATATTCGCCTGTAATTGCGCTTGAAGTTTTCGAAAACATCCTGTTCCATGGGCTGGAGCAGTAAAGTTACATTAGGAAGAAGAAACAGCAATACAAATACAAATAGTAATATCCCCACTCACAAGTTCGTCCACATTTGGATGAGATGGTGCATTATCAATCAACAACCTTTCTTGGAACTCCACACATTTCCAACAATTTTTCAACACTGATCACAAATTCTTCAGAAAACCACGTTTTAAACAAGCTTCCTTTCATCCATGCACTTATTTGGTGTTTGTAATACACTGGCATAGTTTTCGTAACAATGTGTTTAAATGCCCTTGGTTCAGCGGATTTTCCAACACACATCAATGGCAGTTTGTATCTACCAGATGCATTATTGCAAGCAAGGATGGTTACACACTCTTTAGACTTCTTATACCCAGGCGCGGTATCATTTTAAAATTGAGGCTTGTTTCATCGCAATTATAAATTTGGTCTATGAAATAATTTTCTTCATCTTAATATTCTAAAACGGCGCGTGAAGTTCCCAATAGCGTTTGTGCCTGCTGACAGTTTTTATCCACATATCTCAGTAACCGGACGAGCTAAACAGTAAAATATGGGTATTTTGGAAAGTTCCCTGCGAGTCCTTTAAAACTAAAACAGCGCAACTCACTAGCTCTAATCGTGCTGAACTTAGGGCGTTTCAAAGTTGAAGAAACAAAATTGTTTTTTTAAAGAAGAAGGTTTTGGTTAGTCGCAATCTATTCAACGGTCAATTTTCTATCGAGAACTATCAAGTTCGTCGACCAGAAATGCATGCCTAACGATAAAATCCAAGAAAACCAGAGTGATTTCAATTTCGGGCCTTGTTCTGAGGCCGATTCTGGTTGCCCGAAAACTTCAAATGCCGGTAACTTAAAAACGGTTAAAGATACCGACAAAAGTTTAAAAAGGAGCATGTTTAGCGGGTCAAAAATCTATAGGATGGCAATGCCAAATCGGTAATTTTCGAACCTTTTTATTTGTCTTAATTTCCGTTCAAATACTTTCCTCGCAACATTTTTATTCCGACTTGAATCGGGAGTGTAATAGGATAATTTTAAAGATTTAGATAAGTACTTTCCCTTGGAGCACAGTGTACGTGTGTACCCTTCTTTCTGAGATCGTACAAGATGTCGTCTTATTTTGGAAATTTTGCATTTTATTTTTCTCTTAACCTATGTGACAAGTTCTTAAATTCCAGTTACACTGCGTAGTTTCGCTTACCTTAATTTGCTAAATCTTTCTGTCTATGTTTACCTTTAATATGTAGAGGTTTAGCCTTCTTTTGCAGCCCTCGTTAGGTTTTTGACATTTTAGTTTATTGCGATACTCATGTATGCTCCTGTCATTGGAGATTTTATTTATTTATGATATTCCCTTTTAGTTATTTATTCTTTTGTTACTCTTTCTGCTACTTTGGTTATCGGATACTTCATTTGATCTGCTTTTCGCATTAATGTTAATTTTCTTATAGTTAAAATAGAGTTAAAGTTAGCCTTTTATTTTCTTGAGGGTCCATACTTTCCTTCTTCCTTGGCGTAGTGTTTTTTCTCTTATTATTTTTCTCTTCAATTGGAAGTGTTTCTGTTTATATACATTTAGTAGGGATATGTGTCGAACAGCTGATTTGGTTATATTACACGAGATTGACAGATCTTAGGTACGTTCTGTAAGTCCGTCGATTAACGTATTCGTTCACATTGTGGGCATGCAGCTTTCTGTTGTTTTCAGTCATTTCACTGCTACTAGCCCTTTCGTTATGTTTGGTTTTTCCTTATTTGATCATTTATATTCATTCAATTTATTTACGTATTGCTCTATTTTAAATTCTCAGATTAACATCTTCCGTCCATCATAACTTAAGTGTTTAATCCATGTAGTTCTATAGCGTGGTGAAGAATTGTATTTGCCACTATATTTCCCGCCTTTTGTCGTGGAATTTTATCACTTGTGGCCCGATTGTTGAGACGTTAGCGTCGCGGTAGTGCTTCCCATTTTATAGTATTTGGAATTAATCACGTCGAGTGGATATTTTGGAAGCCTATTTGTATTTTCCGTTGTCGTTATTTGGTTTTGATTATTGGATTGGAAATATTTGAGAGGATGGCTATGGATTGCTGCTAAGCAGGATTTGTCTCTAACATACATCTTGGATTTTCCACGTGGGGTCAAGATCTTTATTTGTCCCCATCTTATTAATCGTTTTCCCCGGTTTTAATGGTAAGCTTTCAATTTGCCTATATCTCACATTGTAGTTTTGGGGTTTCGTTTATTTTTTTCTAGGAGCTCTATTCTAGGGTACACTGTTTGTGGTACCTCGTTTTGGAGATTTCTGTTTTTGAGTACAGCAATTTTAGCTTAAAGTTTTTTTTTTGAATACCTATTTCTGGATATGTATATCGTTGTCGAAGATGTCATTTGGATACGAGCACCTCATTTTCGACTCAACCGTTTTGGATTACACCGTTTTTCGGAATTACCGTTTTTGGACACATCGTGCTGGCTCTACCTGTGTATTTGGAAACACGATTTTGGAATTACGTTTCGGACCTATCCATGGACCACCTCGACCATATTACCAGCTTAGTTTTGATCTCCTTAGTATTTAAATTACCTAGAATTTTGATTTATATAGAAATTTATTCTGTGTAACGTCAGGATATTTTAAGCGAGTTAATTTATTTTTTTCTTATATGATTTATTCTTTAGTCGGTTAAAACCGGAAAGCTTTTATCTATCTTAGGTCAGAATTTCTTATGAGGAATGTTTGCCCTTTGTAAACCCTAGCGTGTTTTTTTTTGTAATCGTATTTTATGTGAGACTAAAGGAGCTTACTCCTTCAACGTTGATTTTGTGGATTTTTGTCTTAATCCAAGTTTTCCCTTTTACCCTTATAATTTTTAATCACTATCTCGCGGGTTCCTGTTTGCCCTGATCGTCTGACAGGGTTATTTCAAGCAGGTGGCGTCTTCATAAAATTAAATTGTCTTGGTGAGTGTATTGACCCACTCTGTCGCCGACGAGCAGGCTGGCACCCTGAATGAAGGATTCGCTATTTATTAAATTATTAAATTACGGGGGAAAGTGGTTGTATCCTTTTGTTATTTTGGTTTCTATTTTTTTTTATTTGTTTCCTTTTGCAATTTCAGGGCGCTAAAACGTGGCAACATATACGGCAATGTTAATCGCTGTATGTATGGGGCTGGCGCTTATAAATGAAGCCCTTCTAACGCTAATATATGGGATATAAAAATATACTGGACTTATGGATTGGAAGTTTTGGGAAACTAATGCTAATAAATACATATCAATGGAACCAAAACCTTTGTATTTAAGCCTTGCTCCCTCGATTCTTTGTTAGTCAGTTAGTCTACATTGTTATCACTTAAGCGTTTTACCACGTGTGTAACATATTTTAAAATTTTTTATTATAATAATTAAGATA
This sequence comes from Dynastes maya, assembly GCA_029619315.2. Taxonomy (NCBI): domain Eukaryota; kingdom Metazoa; phylum Arthropoda; class Insecta; order Coleoptera; family Scarabaeidae; genus Dynastes; species Dynastes maya. The sequence continues at coordinate 38,842,703 of JAROYE020000006.1, read as the reverse complement.
AAAGTTGTTTTAAAGTCTATCTTTTACTTTTATGATGGTATATAAACTTTGAGTTACTAATAAAGAAATGAGATACTTTAACGAACAAATAAGCTATGTGTAGGTACTTAAAAATATACATTATTTTACAGATTTTATTTTTAGCACCCCAGAGTGTGTTTCGTTAATGGGAAATAACCTTAAAGTAAAGTAAATTTTTTATTGATATAGTAAATAATAATCACAATTCAATGACTGAAATCTCCTTGTCCAACTTATCATTTATTACTTAGTTCACAACCGGTTGTCTGTAATTTTATTCACAGTATAACGCAAAACATTTTATAACTTTATAACTCATTTAGTTTCACTCATTCGGAAACAAAAGTAATATAAACGTATTATCGAAAGGAAGAAATAAAAATTAACTGCCCAAGCTTTCCATTTTAGTTTCGCCCAATTTATTTTATTTATTAATTCCTTACATTGAATAAATTTTAATTGTTAAAGATTAGACTGAACGCAATGAGAAATTTATTGCTTCTGGAAATCAAAGCTCATTCTCGATTAGTATTTGATTGACTTGTATAAGTCGTTACGTTAGATTCTTATGAATTCAAAACAGCATTTGAGGAGTAATCGTGAGGTAACAGGGTAACAAACGAATTTTTGCATATACCTGCACGTGATTGGTTCCTGATAGACATATTAATTCTTAAATTATTAATTCAAACGGTGTCTATTGCCAGTTATGGTACACACTCGCATTGTAAAGAATATTTGTCACGAGTGAAGAATTTGTCCACGTTAGAGTGAGCGCTGGTGAAACACAAATTTAACACATTAATTGATTATTTTTGTTACGTATATTTGAAGTGTATTTCAACCCTTAACTGGAAAAATTAAGTTTAAGTTCACTTGAAGTTGTCTGACAGATGTCCGTCTTCGATACCATAAAGATGGCAGAATTGTGGTTTTTGAGGCAATATTAAACATAAGTTAATACGACGTGTGTAGCAGAAAGACTGGAAATTAGAATGTGGAGACTACTGAATAATTTTATCTTACTGAAGTATAAGGTTTTTCCGGATTTAACACCAATGAGCTTCAGCTTAAGAATTGCTTTTAGAGAACGCAAGTTGGGTTACATACACGCAGAGAAATGGTTTCTCGCATTAAGAAAATAGATTTTCTTGCAAAAATCAATCTCTATTCAAGAAAATATTTTTATTTCAAGACTATAAAAATGTATAATACAAAAAGATTTGCTTCTTCTTCTTCTTTCACTACGTCCTCATGCCCTTAGGTCGTCGGATTTGGAGTCGCACCTTCTCTTATCCACTGTTTCCACTTTCTTCTATTTTCCACTAATTCCTGCATATCCTTTACTTCTTTCCCTCTTCTTCTGCCTATCTTGCGGATTTGCTCCATCCAAGTTTTCCTCGGTCTTACCCCTCTTCTGTTTCTTCCTAGAGCCACGTTGTTTACCTTCTTCAGTATTCTGTCTTGGTCCAATTTCATTACGTGTCTATACCAATTCAGTTGTTTGTATTCTATTTTCTTTTGTATTGGCTCTTGTTTGAGTTGCGTTCTGATGTCCTCATTTTTGCACCTGTCAAATTTGGTTACTTCAGCTATCTTTCTTAAGTATCTCATTAATCATCGACTCGTGCTTCTTTTGTATCGTCCACGTTTCTGCTTCATATAGCATTACCGGGTTTGCGATTGCATTATACACTTTGGTTTTCGTTTCTTGACTAACTTCTTTTTTTGCGAGTATTGTTCTGTTTAGCTCATAGTAGACTTTAGTTGCTTTTTTATTTTATTGCTTACTTCAAGATCTATTTTTTCGTCCTCTGTTATCACATTCCCGAGTATTCGTATGATCACACCTGTTCTATTCTTTGGTCCTTTATTGTTATGCCTCTAGTTTCGTTCTTTCTTCTCGGGTTTACTATTATAAACTTTGTCTTGCTAATGTTAACTTCCATTTTTAAGTTCTCTATTTCCTTCATCCATACATTCAGTAGTTTCTGCATTTTGTCTTGCCTTTCAGCCATTAGGACGTCGTCTACATATAGAGGTGAGTTTATTTTTATCGGTATTAATTTTCTGTATCCAACTATATACTGGTATTTGTTTGCCTGTTCTCTTGTGTTTTTGATTAAAGTGTTCATTACAATAATAAACAGCAGTGGTCTTAGTCCATCCCCTTGTTTGATACTCTTCTCCCACTTAAACCTTTGTGATAATACGCCATTCACTCGGACCTGTACATATATCTCCGCATATACGGACTCCATCACTCTTATTAATTTTCTCGGTAGGTTATACTTTCTCAGTGTGTTCTAAATTATTTCTCTATTTATTGAACCGAAGGCTGTCTTTAGATCCACAAATATCGGATAGAGATCTTAATTTTTTCGATACTGTCATTCTATGTTTCTCACTATATGTGTGTTCGTTTGGCGATTTGTCCTAAATGCTGCCTGTTCGTCTTCCAGCTTTTTTGCAATTCTTCTCCTCAGTCTCTTTTCAATAATTCTTGTGTATATTTTGAAGCTAGTTGATGATAAGCATATTGCTCTATAGTTGTCACATTCGTATATTTTTCCTTTTTTGTATATTGGCAGTATTATATTCTTCTTCCAGTCTTCTGGTATTTTTTCGGAGCCCCGTGCTTCCTGGCATATTTGGAACAACCATTTTTTTCCCGTCTCTTCCATCCACTTTAGCATTTCCGGTTCTATGTGGTCTTCTACTGCTGCTTTTCCGTTCTTGACATTTCTTAGGGCTTATTTTATTACCTCTATTGTGATTTCTTCCTGTTCTTCTTCTACTCCTCGTTCTTCATTCCATTGTTCTGCGCTTTGCGTTTCTTTCTGCCTAAATTTGTTTTTATAGTATTCTTTCCAAATTTCTGCTATCTCCGCTGACACTATTCTGATCTTTTTATCTTTATACTCAATTCCGCATACTCCTTTCTTCTGTTTTTCTTTTAGCCTTTTTATCCTATTCCAAAATTTCCTATTGTGTGTTTTATAGTTTTCCTCCAACTGTCTTTCAAAGTTCTCCCAGCTCTTCTGGTTTGCGTCTCATATAGCCTTCTTTGCCCTGTACCGCTTTGTAACATAATCTACTCTGTTTCGCTCATCGTTGTCTTCTTGTAGTTGAAAATGATTTTCTTGAAATTTCATTTGGATTAAATACATATTTTCGTAGGGTTGGAAAATCAAAAAAATTGAAGACAAAAAAATGTTCCTTCCAAGTAAATCATTTAGTTTTAAGTTAAAAGAAAATATTCATATTAAAGGTAGGAATGAAAAAATGGTCCAGATCTCACAAAGTTTGAGAAATGAGGCGGCTAGTTTCGTATTCAAAAAACACGTCATCAGGCCAGCTACAAGGATATCCAAATAATAATTAAAACATGAGCAAGTGAATGAACTAAAGAAAAGTTTTTTTTTATACGTTACAGTATACTGAAACAGTTCACTAAAACCCTTATTACAATACTTAACTCGTACTGGACGCACGTTTCGATAGCCAAACTATCATCATCAGCAGTAAAACTGGATTCAGTTTTACTGCTGATGATGATAGCTTGGCTATCGAAACGTGCGTCCGCGTGGTCCCCTGGGATGCTAAGTGGCGCATTTGAATAGTATTTCGACCTTCGTTTTGTTTAAGAATCCCCCCGTCATCACCGAGCTGGCTGGCAACCCAGATGAAGGAGGGCAGGTAGGTGTATGGTTGATGGGAACCGTTGAGCATAGGACTGTTTTTAGTAAATTCGTATTAAAGTGTCACACAATTCATCAGTTTTCCTTTTCAATTCAGGACGATTTCTTTGCTCTATATACGATAATATTACATTTGAGTTTAACTCGTTCGAATCTATCAATGAGATAAAAATTATCAAATATGGTGTATTTCGTATTTCCTAAAACCTGCACTGATGTTGAGCACGTACAGTAGTCGACTGATTGTGATTTGTAAGTGTGTAAGGCTATCTAGAGAAACCAAATGGGGTGCTTAACACAGAACGCAACGTTATTATATGTATGGGATTAGCGCTTCTAGATGACTACTTTCCAACGCGGTATGTATACAGAATGTTTCAGAATTTCCATTATAGCTACAGGTAACAGTGTTTTTATAGTTTTGTGAACAAAAACCCCAATAACAAAACTTTCTTTCCAGACATAGACACTGCTCACAAGCCAAAAAAGAACAAGAAACGAGCTCCCTTAAGATGTTCTTTCAACACTTTTTAAAGGAAAGAGTATATTCTAATCAATAACATTTCATCATTCCATCGATAACTACACAGACAAAGTTTGGAAATAATTCAATCACTTGAAGCGACATCATTGCCAGATTTAATTTATTGGGTGTTTCTTGCTTCTGCCAATTCTTCCAAAATATTTACTAAAGCATTAAATTTTGATCTGATTTTAGGTTGTAATAGACTTACTGTTTGTTCAGGAAAGTACAGAAGTGCACCTCCATCTTACACTTTAGTGAAAATTATAAAACACTGTGTATATTTTTTTAGATTATAGCTTAGGAATTCAAAGTTTAAAGACAATTTTGAAGATATCTTATCATTTGAAGATACTTAAACTAAACTAAATGCTTAAGATATTGCATTTAGCGTAATAACAGTTTTATTAATTTTTTGTGAAGATATTCTTATATGGGAATGGATTTGAATAAAATTCACAAGGTTATTGAGAATATTTAAACCGTGTATTATAGAAGACAAAAATTATGGACCTATATGTATTCTTTATAAGACAGTCCAATGGTTCTTATGCATGAATAGACTATAAAAGAATTATCATCCAAGGTTATCTCCTATTATTCGAGTTCCTCAATAAATACCTAAACGATACGAATCTTTCATGTAGCTTCAAGCAAGAGGGACTAATTCTTTTGGAATTTGTTTATCTTCTCCCTTAATTAAAATCCCATTCTACCTCAATTAAATACAATGATACGGGTTCCTGTGCGCTTCGATCCACTCTGGTCGTGTATTTACACAAGTATCAAATTGCAAGTTGCTGACCGTCAGGTCTCACTTTGATTAGTTAAAACGATCCGTACAAAAGAAGTATCTATTCTTGACGGACCGCCTGAAGTGCGACGACAGTTTCCATATATATCTTGGCCACGTTGTTTCGTATTTCATCAAATCATGACTTTCATTTTACTCTTCGATTCTGGGACGATGGTTTGATTGCCTATTCTTTTGTCGAGATTGCGGCGGACAATTGCGGTTAAGTGCTCATAAGTAAAGTATGTAAGCTGTAGTGTTGCAAGTCATGTAGTCCTGCTTACGGGTGGCGAATATGCTGCCCTCTAACGGAAATTCATTGAATTGATAATGTGATATTGATGGTGACGCTTTCGCTGGAATTGGACGAATAAAAATCTATTTATGTTATTAAACTTGTCTACAAGGATAGTGTTGAAATAAATTTTACACAATACATCCTACATTTTATTGTCTAGAGGTGGGTAGGTGCTTACACATAATAAAATATTGATTTGGATTCAGGAGAAAATTATTTATAGAAAATAACATGTTATTTATGTTCAACGAAGAGACATATTTATTTCACTGGCAGGAATGAAGCTAAGTTATAGTGAAATGATGGATTATATACTTAGTCGATTCTATGTAGGGATCGAAGTTTTATGGAGTACATCTTTTAAGGTTACGACAATAAATTTTGTTTATGTTTATTATGTTTCATCGAATGTTTTATTAGTTTATATTGTCATTCCAGCACGTATAGTGTATTCAGTAAGGCCACTCGTTCAATGTGAAATTCCCTCTGGCGGCTGTTAGTTCTTTTTTAAAAGCTCCTACCCCGTGTCTCCGATCTTTGAAGCAAGGATACTAGATAATTATTTTAACCCCAGCCAACGACAAACGTGAGGTAACGGTGAAGTTATTAGTTATTAGTGCAAGAAATGGCCTACTGAAATGTTGGTGTCGTGTGCGACTTATGGGAACACATTCACATAGGATGTGTTCTGCCGTCTCCAGATCTTCTTGGCATAGACGGCAGATTTGATCTTCAGCTTTTCCTAGTTTAAATAAGTGATATTTTAGGGCGACATGACCTGTCAGAAACCCTGCCAGTAATCTAAGATTCCCCTTGCTGAACGATAGCGCTACTTTTGCTGTGTTTGGCGAGCCTGATATGAGTGCTTTCGCCTGTTTTTGTCCTGGAACATTTTCCCAGTACGAGGCCTTTTGACTGTCCTCCCATATCTTAACTGCTTGTTTTATGTGGCTCTTTTGGAGACCACAGAAGAGATTAGGACCGATGAAAGACATGTTCGCTGCTTCTTTGGCCAGCTTACTTGCATTTTCATTTCCTTCGATCCCTTGGTGGCTTGGAACCCACCGGAAAGTAACGTGGTTATTGCGTCCCAATTGGCGCAGATAGTGTACACACTCGTGTATCAGAGCAGATTCGTACGTGTAGGCTTTAATAGTCTTTAGAACTGTTTGACTGTCGCCGAATATATATAGTAGTTGCGCCTCGTATTCTTTTCTCGGGGTTCTTTATGACGCACAGGTTTAAAGTAGAAATCTCTGCTGGAGATATGTTGGTGTGGGGTTCTGTAGGCATTTTTAGGTGGTAGTTAGGACCACTAATGCCTATAACTGTTCCGACACCTTCTATTCTTGAGCTGTCCGTATACCATTCCTGGGTACCCCTTTTGCATTGAGGCTCACCGGATGCCCACTCAATACGGTTTTCAATGGTTACCTTATAAGGTTGATCAAAATTGTATTGTATAGGGATCGTTTCCTTTGCAATATACATCAGTTTATCTTGGGATCTTAAAGGATTTTGAGATGCCTTCTAAGATCCCCAGGCTGTAATCCCTTCGTTTTACTAAGAGTGAGGGCACTTGATATAGCCTGCTTCTGAATATGGATGTTAAGCGGCGTTATTACCAGCAGGACTTCTAAAGCTGCTGTGGGACAGGTACGCATCACTCCTGTGAGGTTGAGACATGCAAGTCTCTGAATATGTTGAAGCTGCTGTTGCACAGTCTTCCGAGTTGTTCTAGGCCACCAAACCAGAGAGGCGTAGGTGATCATGGGTCTGATTAGACCAGAAGGTCATTTGAGGCTTAAGACCCCAGTTCTTACCAGGCAATCTTCGGCATACTACTGATGCCGTAATGGTTTTTTTCTGTAAGTTGGAGATGTAGGTGTTCAATGTTAACTTTTTGTCAAACGTAACGCCTAAATATTTAACTTCGTCGCTGAAGCTAATGGTTTTCCCTTCGATGGAGGGTGATTTAAGACAGACTTTTCTTCTCCTTGTAAAAGGAGTTTATGCGCAGGCTGTGATTTTGGTACCACTTAGAGGTGTCATCAAGAGCTCTTTGCATAACTTGCAGTATGCGACCTTCATGTTTTCCAGGGATTATGATTACCAGGTCGTTAGCGTACCCTTGCACTTCATATCCGTTAGAAAACTCGTATTGGAAATTTGGCAATGTTTAGTGCAATATTTTGGAATTTTGGAAAAGAAAAACCAAACGATTTACACATAGCTTTTTGTTATATCAAGAAAATGATCTGTAGGGTCTGCGTTATGTCAGTAAAGATGCTTTCCTGGTTTGAGATTAACTCAAATAGACCCAAAGTTTTGATGTTCCTAGTTGCACATTTGTCTATTCTAAAGTAATTGAATATTCTACAATTACCAATTGTTCTTGTGCACGTTTACATACACGTACTTGAATCTTAGACATTGCTACACCATAATCCTCTGCAATTATAGTTGAAGACGCGCAACAATAAATACTATTCGACTGCACTTTGAAACGCGGATCTTCCATCATGTCCAGCGACAATTTGTCCCATAATAACTCGACGATTGTCATTACGAGAGGTCCTCGACGATAAAGATCATGCGTCCGCGTCGGCTGTACGAGAGCATTCGGTTGTTTCGTCGGTTAATGAGTTCCCGACTCGGTGATAAAACGGAGTGTTTCTTCGCCTGGAAAAGACAACCGCATCCACTTCATCGTCACGCTCTTGACGAGCTCCAATTTTGAGGAAGAACAATGCCCACTCTGTTCGAACGGACTTTTAAGTGTGCTAATAATACGAGAATCAAGTAGGCTTGTGTCTGTGCATATGTAAATCACGAACAAGCTAACCGCTTCATGCCATCCGGATGGGAGAAATGAAGAATCTTAATGAAAATGATTCCATTAATCGATTTACTGTTATGCATTACTACATGTGTACTTATCTATGCGCATATCCGTTTTCGAAATGTCAACTTTGGAATCCGACAAATGAACTCGTAAATTGGTTATGAATGAATCTAATTGCATGCAGATGAAAGCTATGTTCGAATGTTGCACTATTTTCTTTCTTGCTTCCTAACGTTGTTCATGTACTAAGACTGATCTGGAGTGAATTAAGAATTTTATTGAATTAGCTTGATAATTACGTATGTATATCAATTTACATAATACGCATAGACAGCGTAATTTAGATAAGCGCGAAAGTTTCTCAATGAATGCTCTCCTAGTTATATGGTAAGGTTGTGAAATCATAGCAATGAACCTAGATTTAAAATGGACATATTTCCAGCTCCACCACAAGGAACGTATTGCATGTAATTTGCTGCTAACAGTATGTATGTTACAAAAAAAACATATTCTACAGAGTGATTCGAAATGTAATCGACAAACTTTAAGGGCTGATTACTTGGGTTATTTTGGTCATTATAGTTATGTGTAATATTGTTACGCTACAAGAGACCGCATCGTAAAGACGGTGTGAGAACATGGTCGTCGCAATTATACAGTTACTTCCTCCTTACTAGTTTCTGCAGCTCGGACACGAGCATGGCTCAGTATAGGCGGTTTGATAGCTTCAGATTGGAGAGCTTGTGACAGAGCACCGTGTAGCGTTTTTGGACGAGCTAACTTTATCGCCAGTTTTCATAGAGGTCATCCGGTACTGTGGGGTACGCCCTCAGCTGGTTTCTGAAAACGGTATTTCAACTGTGAGCGATAGACCTGTTCCATATGCTTATTGCCGAAGCGCATGGAGGAATGGATTGAAATACACTCAGAGCATCACAGTGTAGAGCCAAAGACAGCACGGATGCTTTAGTAGTCTCTGTCCAGCTGTTTATCATAGCAGAGACAGTAAAGTTAGGGATTCTCCTAACGGTGTTTTACTATCGAATGTAGGCAGTTCGCTTCGCCGGTGTCGCGTAACTAGTGCAACTCTACTTATGTCTCTCTTTCCACGAGCTTCTCTTCCATATTTCTGGAATTTTCCACGAGCCTCTCTTCCATATTTCTAGAAAGCTTTTCTTCTTTTCTTTCATATTTCTAGAATTTTCTAAGATTTTACCTTTCAAATCTTCACTTAGACTTTTTGAGCTCTCAATTAGATTTTCTTTTCTTAATTCTGGAATTTTCCATTACATTTTCTTCCATGCTTCTGGAATGTTCCATGAGTTCCCCCTCTCTTCCATGTTTCTTGAATTCTCCAGCAATTTCTCTTCCATGCTTTTTAACATTTCGCCGAGTCCGTTTGTGTCACCAGTTACTTCAGAAGTGTGATTTTCTGCTGCTTCTATCGTATTTTTCAATCGTTGTTGGAGTTCAGATTTTCTTCCGCTTGTATTTTGATCTCTTTCCTCCAATTCACGTTTAAGATCTATCATTCTTAATTCGATTAATTTGTACCGCTTCGTTGTTATTTTTTTACGTCACCGCTTTATCATTTAGAGTCTTAGATTTATTTTAATGAAGAAAAATATCGCCGATCCTATTTCTGACACCAATTGTAGCGATGTAAGCTGGTTTCAATTCTAATTAGGCGATGTAATTTTCAGTCTAAGTCAAAATTGACATTTCAAAACTTCCAAAAAACTAATTACCGAAACCATGACGAACAAATGAAATTACATAACTCTAACTGTCTAATTGCGATGGTCGTGTTCTCACGGTGCAGTTGCTTGTAGCGCCCGTAACAATATGAACATACGTCTAAAAGGACTTGGTTATAAAAACAAAGTATGTTTAATAATAAAGTAATAGTTTATATATAATAATACAACGTAGGCAATAAACAAAAGAAACTAATAGTAATTGTTGAAAATGATTACGGCCAACTGCAATGCAGGCTTCCTTCTATCTTCCGTCACATTGATTGGCGGGGGTGTTTCGAATTGCGTCAAACGCTGCAACAATGCGATTTTTAAGTTCATCAACATTTTTAATGGGGGTCGTATAAATTAGCGAATTTAAGGTGACCCCAGAGAAAAAAATCCAAAGAATTTAAATCCGGTGACCGAGAAGGCTGCGTGTGTTATCCGTCCAAAAAACTCTTGAGAAATTAAACTAAAATATTCTGGGACACCATGATGCAAAAAACGCATTTGGAATCTTAATTGATACGGGGCTTCTTCTAACAGTAGTGGCAGCTCCTCTTCAAGAAAATGGCATACTGCTTCATTCGACTTCATCGGCAAAAAATTTGGACCTATCAAGTGATCTCCAACAATTCTGTCCCATATATTAATAGAGAATTGGTGTTGATGACGGGCATTCAATGTTCTGTGCGGGTTTTCTTCGACCCATATGTGATTATTATGGTAATTAATAATAGTATTTCTGGAGAAAGAAGCCTCATCGGTGTAGAATACATACGCCAAAAACCGAAGACTTTTTACGATCTTAATGAAATGTAATGGTAATGGTAAATAAATTTAAAATTTAAAATAACACAACATTCGCCAAAATTGCTCTTTCCCTTATTTTGACACTATATTGGTAAGGATCAAAAAGGATGATAATATTTCCATAATTTTCCGTAGTGCCAACATTGACGTATATACATTTTATAATTCTGTACACAAAATATCATCTAAATACTAAAGACGTAGATCAGATTTTTCAGATTGTTAGAGGCTTGTTCCATAAAAGGTCTAAGGATACCTTCCCGGTCGCTATTTTATTTTTGGATATTCAACGTTAATAGATTTTTCTAGAAGATCCAAGATTTCTCAATCATTTTTTCAAATCTCAAGGTTTTACTGTCAGTAAGTCCACATTATCTTATCTAATTCTCTAAAATTCTTCATCCATTTTTGACTTACCCTTCCTTTGGACGCTTACGTCTTGATACTACAATACAATTATAAACATGGAATATTAAGATTCTTTAACTTTGTCTCGCACTATAATAATAAGTGGATCTTGGTCAAAGCAATTTAGAGATGAAAATATATCCTTGTTTTGTGAGAAATGGAATTAAAATCGTAACCACAACGTTTTCACGCTAGATTTACCGGCATCGAACTTCATTTCCGGCAAAAACTTCAGTTGAATTAATCTCTTCAATTGTTTCTCACGAAAGACATTATTCTTCTGTAATTCGATTTGGTCAAGGTTCTGCGATACTATTCTTTGTTGAAATACAATAGTCCAGTGTAATACCGTAATTATTAATAAAAGAAGTGGTTTCGATATAATTGCGCGATTTTGTGAAATTAAATATTTTTCTATTATATTGTAAAGAAATGAGTACAAATAGGTATAGGGATTTCTACAGTTCTTTGAGTCGCACCATCGCGCATAAACATCAGCAGTTGATTATTTGAGAGTTGAAACTTTTCTAACGCGTCGACACAAGCACCACCTTCGTAATTGCTTTGCTAGTACATTTTTCTATTCTCTTGCTGGCTAACAAGATTGAAAATGTGGGTTTGGGGGGTTCCACTGCACGCACAGTAACATTTATAATAGAATTTCTTTTAGAATCTGTCGTCTCATCAGTTTTTCAATTCTGATGTGATTTTGTTTTCGATTTGTTCGTATATAATTGGTAGATACTTCCGTAGCGTTGACCGACTTGGTAGCTTCCAGTTGGGATTGTATTTATTCCAGAAATGTCGAAGAGATTCTTTATCTAGTAAGTGGAGCGGTAGATTACATGCAAGCCATGTTAATGGTAGTACTGCAAAATGTGTTAAAGGTAGTTCTACGCAAGAAATTTTTTCCACGAGTTCGTGCTTTTGATTTTTGAAAACTAGTCTCTTGCGTAAATTTATCATAGACACGTGTCAGAAGGCTAACTCTCAAGCATTTTGATAATTTATGAAGTGTCTAGATCATCTGCACTTGGTTGCTATATCACGCGGTAATATGGAGATTGATTGGTTGCTTATGGGTACATTATATATACAGTACAAACGACTGTGGATTAAGAACTCCCCCCTGCCTCGACCCTTGTGATGAGAGTTTTTCCGGCTCCTACCCATTTGTTCTCACTATGGTATAACTAGCTGGGAAAGTTTAAATTTTCGCAAATTAATTAAATAATTACATGAACTGAGGGTTCGAAAGTGTTCTAAAACACTCTTTCGGTAATTTAAATGAATTTTTTACATCAACAAATGGAATTTTAAAGGAATTTTACGATGATGTCAATATAAACTCCATGTTTATACTACATTTACAGGAAAACTGCCTATCCTTAACCCCCAACCTTCACTTTAATCTTGAGTTTATTTTACAATTCGAAATATTAACACTTGAAACTGGGAGCGCAGCCAAAAAACAAGTTAACTCGATGAAAGCTTGACTAAAAGTGAGAAAATCACTTGGCGTCCCTCTTCTCCTTTATTTTAATCGCGATGGCGATTGTTTCATCCACAGCAAATTTAGATAACACTTTTCCATATATAAATTGATGTCGAATTTCCGATGAATAAAGTTATTTATTTTAAAGTAGCATAAGGAAATGTAGTGACGTGACTAGATGACTCAAATATGATATTCTGTGATCCATAAATTCCCTGACAACCCAATAATAATAAGCTTTATTGACGAAACCGTTAATTACTTGACGAAAGACATTTAATTTACGAAATCATGCTAGAAATACTTTCGAATTTACGCTGTTACTTGTTGTAGGAACGTTTTTCATTAATTTTGCAGAGTTACGAAAATAGGAAAATGAACTGAAGAGGATAACTTCATCGTTCCACCACGTTTGTCGTTGGGTAGACTTAAATTAAATATTTAGTATCCCCGCTCCAAAGATCGGAGGTTCGGGGAGGCGTAGGAGCTTCCGAAAAAGAGCTAATAGTTGCTAGAGGGATTTTTAACGAATGGCCATAGTGGACACCTCATACGTGCTCGTTTATGCCAGCTACATTAGAAGATGCAAATTATAACAGAACAATAGCGATTTAATAGCCTAATAGTAGATGGGGTATTCTATATTTGTCTCTTTGGCAGTCTATCAAAGGCTTTCTCCAAATCAATGAACCACATACATAGCTCTCTTTCTATCAGATTTTTATACGGTAAATATATGATTTTGTGTACTATGCACCGGCCGAAACCCACTTTGCGAAACATGCAAGTTTTTGTGATATTATGATACCTCTGTAATTATGACATTCCTTTCTGTCTCCTTTTTTGTATATCGGTATTATAACGGCTGTTCTCCAATCGCTAGGTAGTTCTTTATTTTTTCACGCCGTTTCTATAATACCACATAAAGCTATAATACCGTCTTTCGCCATGTATTTAAGAAGTTCGCTTTTATTATTGTCTATTTCGGCTGCTTTCCCATTTTTTAAGTTTCTCACTGCATCTTCTGTCCCCGTCTCTATCAACAATCAGTATTTTTCCTCTACCCGCTCCACTTCACTTCAAATGGAAGAAAGGTGGAAATGTTCTTTCCACCTTGACATTATCTCATTAACTAACTGCATAGTAATGAAAACCATGTTTAAGAAGTTGTTGCACCCATCCAACCATTTTTGCATTCTCACAGAAAAAGTGTTAGTGACATGTTTTTCAAACATCTAGCCTTGAGAGGACCTAATCAACTAAGGAGGTCAGACATTGTTACCGCTCAGCTATCCCCAATCAAAGAATTGTCAGGCTGTTGTTAAAATAGGCAAATGCTTTCTGAGGTGCCTGTTAGGCAGCTGGATGTTTAGAAAAAATCCGTATTCCTTTATTTTACATGCGTTTGTAGCTTGGACGTCAAATGAGGGTCAGAATCTTTGCGAGACTTTAAACTGAAGGAGGGGGTTCCAGAACACGTTTTGAGAACCGCTGTCATATTCTATGTTATTGTATGTATTGTGTGTATTTGTTTGGGTAAGGTAAAAAGCACACAACACGATAAGTTTATTTGAAAAGTTGTTAGTAATATGGAACATTACCAAGAGTGATTATCGTGATAGAAATAATAGGAAAAATGATTAGAATTTTTATGTACTTAATGTTGTATGTTGCTATGCCTTTTTATTACTTTGAAAGCAATTTTTAGGCAATAAATAATTGAAATTGCTAAGATATGAATCATGTTTTTATATAACAATCTTTAATTGTTTTTTAATTTCTTTTGATTTTGGGTGTCTGAGTTCAGAATACACATACACTATCGCTCATAAGTATTTGGGCACCTTAAATTTCAAGTTAAGTTATTAAATATTTAAATGGCAATATTAAAATATGTATTTGGTATTTAAGTATACACAAACATACTACTTTAAAAATTAAAATTATTTATTTGACCTAAATTTTAGGTTCGTCTATGTGACCTCCTTTACTTTCAATGATTGCGTCGCATAACCGGGGTGCACTTGCAATTAATTTTAACAATGTTTCCGGAGTTATTCGAGCCCATGCTGCTTGTAGTTTGTACCATATGTCATCTGCTGAAGTTGGAGCAGTTCTTCTTACTTCCCGATCGAATTTTTCCCATAATAACTCGATGGAATTCAAGTCCAGGCTTTGGGGTGGCCATTTCATGATTGTTAGTGTCCATTCCTCCTCCAACTGTTCTAAATATCGCTTGAATAGTTTTGAAGTGTGTTTTGGGTCATTGCCTTGTTGGAATACAAAATTCTTACTCTAGAGAATATTGCATTTTCCTCTAAGATGCGTTTGTATTGATTTTTTCTTATTATGCCTTGAATTTTTACGAGATCACTTGCGGGCAACCTCAAATCATTACCGAACCACCGCCGTGTTTGACGGTAGAGAGGTGCGTTGCTCTAGTGCACGTTCATCAACAAATCTTCTTACAACGTATGTCTTCGCGAATCGAAAATCTCGAATTTGGATTCGTCGGTCCGCAATACTTTGCTCCAATCTTTTACCGTCCAATTTCGCTGTTCACGTGCCCATTGTAACTTCTTCTTATTATTAATTTGGCGCAACAAGTGCTTTCGCATGGCAATTCGTCCGTGAAGGCCGGCTTTTTGCAGACGGCGTTTAACCGTGGACACGCTAATCGGCTTCGGAAGTACAGTATTGCTTTCTGTGGCGATTTCTGTTTTTCTTCTGTTTCGTTTGCTGGACACCGCGATTGCAATATCTTGAGCTGACGTTGTCGCCCTTGGTCTACCACTTCGTACTTTATTTAGAAAACTGCCACTTTCACTGTATTTTTTGATGTTATAATGAACAGTAGATGGATTTAAATGTAATTTTCTAGCAATTTGACGGTTGCTTATGCCTAAGTTATGTTGTGCTACTATCAGAGCACGCGTTTCAACACTAATTTCTTTCCTTTTCCATGTTTTAAAATTTCAAACGAAATTATAGACACTATTCGTTAAGAGATGTTGTCGCTACTAACATGGAACGATAACTGACCGTAATTTAAAAATATTACTCCAAATGGCTTTATTATAACTTCAGGATTCATAGTAAAATTACCAACTGTTACGTTTTCCTGGAATTTCAAGAAATACGCTCTTTGTTGTCGCTACTACCTGCGCTTTTATGACAATATTACCTCTCATACAGATACAAGAAGTAAATAGACCGACATTATTTAATGAATTTAAGTAAATCTTACTGATTATTAGCATACTGTATTTCCTAAATACATTCTATGTATACAAAAATCTAAAATCCAAGGGTGCCCAAATACTTATGAGCGGTAGTGTATGTATGTACTTATCAGGTAAGTCGTACAAGGAGGTGAGACTCAGAATAAATGTCAAAAATCGTCAATTTTGTTCTTCCTTGTGTAACTATCCTTGCAGCGAGAATTCTAATTTTTTTTACACAGATTTGTTTCAATTGCAACATACTTGTATCTCCCTATTTTTGCCATATTTCATCATTAATATTGTACCTAACTAAACAAATACTACGAGGGTTTATAGTTTTTGTAGTCACATATGTTTTTGAGGTATCAATATTCTAACTATAATTACGAGGTACCCCCATAGCTCCTAAGTAAAAAATATAACTTTAATTATCAATAATTGCCCCGCATCGAGAATTTTAATTATATCGTTAGGAGTATTGGTAATTAATGCGGTTAATACGAGATATAGAAACAAAAAACTACAAATATGTAACCCATCCCTTATCAACTTAGGGTTGAATGTGATGAGATTTACCAGACCTGCCACCTACTGTGCGGGTTAAACGAAAATGCTCCGCGTTTCGCAGATGGTTCTCGCCATCGACGAACCTTTGTTTCACCCATTGGGATCGAAAGCGATGAGGTCGTAATTCAAATATTTCTCGGATTGTTTTTATCATTTCGTGGATCCCGCTGTCTCGAATATTGAACACCGCGAGAAACCATGAATCTTAGATTGTGTACCAACGGATGAGGATAGGATAGTCTAATTATAAGCCGGTCGAGAATCTTACAATTACAAGCTGGCATGCGTGGCGTCTGAGACTGACGAAGAAGAAAAAAAAAGGAAGTTTACTGATTATATCTATTTATTTTCGAGGAGCGTGCTTTGGGTATGAATGTTTCTTAATGGTTAAGATACATTCTTGAAGGTAAATAACAGCATGTTCTTCATGACTACAATTTTCAACATTTATATTACACATAGAAAAGGTTAATAATGCGAGCTTAAGAGCCAAATTCATATCGAAAATCCTCTTGAAAAATATAGTAATATATATGTTACTGAATTATTGCATCGGTACCCCTTTTCAAGACGAGTCATTCAACACATTTTATTAAATTTGGTATATCCTACATACTTGCCATTTTTAAAATTGCGCGGATAATTCAAGTTGGTAGTTCTAGCAATAAAGGCCATACAAGGTAGGTACCATAAATTCTCGGCTTGATATAGAAAAAATAAACTTGGTAAAATATAACAATTTTTATTTTTCAATGTAATCTCCCCTAACTTCAATACATTTATTACAACGATCAATTAATAATTCTATACCCTTGTAAAAATAATCTAAAGTTTTTCCCTCAAAAATGTTGTATTACAGCTGCTATTCACTATCGCTACTCACTATATCCTTAAAACGACGTCCCCCAAGGTCTTTCTTTAAATGAGAAAATAAATACTAATTACGTGGAGCCACGTACGGACTACTCGGCGGATGTTTCAATTCTTGAAAGCCATATTCGCGACAGTATGCATTGTCGTGTAATAATCGAACACCTTTCGTCACTTTTCCTCGACGTTTTGTACGAATATTGTCTCTCAATTTATGCAGCAAAGACGCCTAATATGTGCTGTTGACAGCCAATACCATTTCTTCAATAATTGAAATGTTGAGGCGCTCATCATCTTCTAAGGATTCTTGCCCCAAACGGAAACATTTTGCTCACTTTTTGCAGTGGAATATTAAGGTAAATCACCATAAACGCCGTCTAAACGTTGTTTAATGTGATTAGGCGTATGCCCTTATTTTGTTAAACATTTAATGACAGCGCAGTACTCAATTTTCGTTACCTGAGACATTTTCATGCACTAATCACGTTGTCTGGTTGTACTATATATAGTGTAGGCCTTGCACACGTGAAACTATGACGCAAGGGAGTTTGCACGCCTTCGAACCTGTATAAGCATGTCAAGCCGGGAATTTATGGCTCCCATTGATGAGTCACCCCCAGCTTTGCCTTCTGTACAGCGTCCCTCCCCCCCATGCTAACTTTTGAACGACAGAAGCTAGCGTTTTTAGAAAAAATAAGTCGATTTCTATTTTTTGTAAACTTTTGCTGTTATTAGCAATTCAATTGCAATAGCAGCAAGACTGAACTGTTCAGTCTTGCTGCTGATGATGATAGCTTGGCTATCGAAACGTGCGTCCAATACGAATTAAGTGCTGTGGTAAGGGTTTTTAGTGAACTGTTTCAGTGTTTCAAAGCTACAGTTTTAGAGTACCCGATTATATTTATTGGTTTAAATGAAAATCTAGTTAAAAATAGGACCTATGAGAGGTTAGGCTACTACGTTCGAAAGTTAGTATACCATTAGAACTAAAGAAATCTTATGTTGGCTCCAGAATTTTCATTTAATTGCTAAAAATAAAAAAAGTATTTTGATTTGATACTTAATGAACAAATATGTACTAACGGTATGTACGCAAATCTTATTTAGCTTAATAAGACATGAAATGTGACTGTTTCTCCGCTTTCTTTTTTACTTTCTACTAAGAACAAAACGATAATCATCCCGCCTTTTTCCTCCTTTCATCTCCAACATATTAAATCACCGATGTAGGACGGTCCTATGTGTCACTTCGCTTGTTAAAATGCTTAACGCATACGCGAGGAACAGGAAAAATGAGCCGAAGCTCATTAACAATCTTCTCGCGTCGACTATTTGTTAGAATTCTCGATGGAAATGTGTAAGTGTTAGCAACTTCCTTATCTTCATCGTACTTGTAGATACGGTTTTCTTCTTTGCCGACGCCGTGGCCTGTCCTCTGTCGCAAGTTATAGTCCGCGTTTTCTTTTTTAACCGTATTTTTTGCCTCTGATTTTAGGACGGTATCTTATCAAGAACAGGCCGATTCTCCGATTGTAGTTCTTATGGAATTCACGTGCTTGGCTTTTTCATTTCGTAGAAAGGAGATGTTAAATGATACACATCTTTATTAACGCCTTCATTCACAAGCCTCACGCGTTGCTATTTATAATAGCTAATATAAAAAGCATTATATCGTTAGAATTTCGTCAAGAATTTAATTGGGAGATCTTTTTAGTAATCCTCAAAAATGTATTCTGTATTAAAGTACACGTGTGTTGGTTTTTCGCTGAGCGTAGATTTTAAATTTGTTTCGCAGAAAGTTGTACTATTTTACTATTAATGTTTCACCTCATTTTGCTTAAAAATTGTTTTTTTACGTTTAACAAGAAGTCACTTCTAGCTTTTGTTTGCTAGTTCCAGAACTATGTGTGCTTTATTTCATGTTTTAGAAACATTTGTTGGCATTTAAATGTATGTTAAATATAAAATATGAAATGGTTTATAGGTTAGGAAACTGATAATTTCATACCTAAGCTTTATAAAAAACAGTTTTATAGGTATTGTAGTGATGTAATTTATATCTTCGAACGCAACTGTCATTACATATCAATGTTAAAATTCCTCTGGTAGATATTAGCTCTTTTCGGTAGCTTCCACTCTTTCCCAAGCCTACGATTTCTGGAGCGGGGGTACTAGGGACTTATTTTAACTCCAGCTAACGACGATTATGGGGGGAACGGCTAAATAACTCCTCTTCTGTTCATTTTTTTCATATTGTAAATTCTCAAAATTAATGGAATATCTTCCTACAACAAGTAAAAGCATAAATTCGGAGGTATTTTTAGCATAATTTCAAATATGAAATATGTTTCGATAAGTTATTGTCTCGTATATCAGTAAAGTTCATTATTTAAAAGTTGTCAGTGGTATCCTATATCATAGAATAGTGTAATTTCAGTCGTCGAGTCGCGCCACTACATCTATTCCATTATGCTGCTTTTATAAATAAGTTTATTCTTCGGAAATTCATCATCAAATCATATTTAGAGGAATGATCAAAATTGGCTGTGAATGAAACAACCGCCATCGCGAATAAAATAAAGGAGTAGAGAGACACTGATTAATTTTCTGACTTTAAGTCAAGTTTTCATCGAGATAACACGTGTTTGGCTGTGTTCCAAGTTTCAAAGCGTTTAATATTTCAAATCGTACTATAAATTCGAGGTAGAAGTGAAAGTTGGTTGTTAAGAATGGGCAGGTTTCCTGCAAATGTCACACAGACATAGAGTTTTGATGATATCGTCATCAAATCCAGGTTAGTTTTCCATTTTCAGTTTTTATTCTTTGTTAAAATCTTATTAATTGATATTAAGTTTGAATTAATCTGTCGAAAAAGTGTTTTAGAACACTTCGGAACTCTTAGTTCGTATAATTATTTCACTAATTTCGGAAAAAAAATTTATTTAACAATTTCCCACATTTCAGTACATAGTAAAAGATCTTATTACAGAACTTAGAAATTTCACTTTGGCTGTTCCAATTTCTTTAACAGTTTTGGAGCACAAGAAATAGCCAGTAGTCTGCAAATTGGTATTCAGATCCATTACGATAATTTTAAAGAGTTAATTGTGTGAAATTATGCTTATCCAGAGCCAGAAAATTTGAAAATATGTGACTATAAGGAGATGTATTTGAAACAATAGTGAAACAATATGGATACTACAACACTGTTCCAGAGTTTAAAATTTCTTTTCATGTTTCTTTACATTAAGGAAACATAGAACTATGATATAACTACAAATGTTAACAAAATCATAATCATAATAATTTTAATTGCACTAAATCTCTAAATCTTCTGTGGCTTTTTTTTTTGGATCAATACGATTTTGATATAGCTAATTTTGATGGTTTTGGATAGTTTCTTTATTATAATAGTTCTTTATTATAACAGCGTCTTTCAGAAATATTTCCCTGTATACTATCCCTGTGTATTATTACGTTCCTAGTCTCTCTACTTAAAAATAAATCAATGTAATGTGGGTAGAGAAAAAAATATGATGGTGATTAAGGAAATGTCGTTTCCGGTGTTTGAATTTGGCAAAATTTGGTGCTCAGTATTGAACATTCTGTTTATTTCGAAAGCGTGCTGATAGCATGTTTAGATAGAGCCAAGTGCCCAATTTAACTTTACAAAAAATTACATTAAAATATATTTGCATTTCGATTTTTTTGCGGGAAGTAAATAGCTTTGTATTTAGACAGTTGAGAGCAAAATTATAAATATCTCGAAATCTGTTGAAAATAGATATATGAAATGCATTATTTTTAGAGGGAGAAACTAGAAACGTAATGTTATACATATATAAGTGTTCTAGTTAAATTAAGAAAGTAGACACTTAGCTCGGTACCTATCAATCCACCCTGTACACAGCAATGGATATCTATTATGCTATCAGAAAATTTTAGCTTTGTACTATGTATACAGTAGGCGTAATTTTCAAATATTCCAAAAGGTTGAGGCACCCAGTATTTATTATTATCCTTTACAGTTTTTCTATTGCGCATATAAATAACAATTTGGTATACATAGTTGTATACTGATTCTTCTTTTCAACTTGCCTTCCATGGTAATACGATTTCTAGTTAAATAATATCATGGATAGTGGAATACTTAAGATTATAATATGCAACACTTTCGTGGTAGGTTTTAAAAGGTGACACAATTTGTAATATTACAAAGAATAACCTCTAGAATCTTATACTACTGTTGCTATCGTCTATTAAGCAATTAGAAACAATTTTTGAGAGAGGCACATGGGTGAGAGCCAGTATCTCCGCCAATCTCCTTCTTGGCAGAGTCGTCGAAGAACCCTCCATGATCAGGGTTGTCCGAATAGCTGATAAAATCGCCTTTCCTTCCTAATTCGTTCAACATTTATTTTACAAGCAGTCCTCAATTAGATACCACCATTATGCATCTACAATGACCGAGGAGTAGGTCACGAAAAGTGACAAACGAGCTTACGGGTTTCGGCCTAGCTCGGGAAAGAGAAGTTGGATCCCAGAATGTCATATCGTTAGACGTTAAATCGCGAACTCGTATGGCATATTACATCCTGTAATATAGTATTTTTAGAGAAGAGAAGTTTTAATTAATCGAAAATTTAAATTGCAAAAATATAAAATATTGTTTATATGAAAAGTGTATCGTAATTGGCCGTGATATTTAACTAATGCTACTGGTGACAAAAAAACGAACAGACGCTACTACCACTTTAGTTCGAGTCGTTTTTGAGTAAAGATGTATTTGGCTACGTAATTAATTTTCAAAAGCAATTTCAAGTGTAGTAAAGTATAAATTTGGTTATCCAAACGAACGCAGGGTTTTATTACGTGACACGTTACCAGAGAGAGGGCGCGTAAACAGGTAGTGCTTTTATTCCATTAATTTAATTTTCGAAAGAGCTGTTCTCAATTTTATAATATATTTTGTAGATGTTTTCCTAACGTAGATACCATTTTCCATCAAATATCCAACACCGTTTCATTCAACCCTCTCACGAAAGTCGGTAAATCAATCCTTAAAAGCAAAACTGAGTTCTTCGTCGGTTCAGAAAATAAATGTATTCGCTTCTAAAACACCTATTAGCTGGAGATAATGAATTATTGGTCAATATTAATTCCTTGTATCTCACACCTATGGATGTAAACGCGTGCATAGATATATTGTTGCTTTGTGAATGCGGTAACCGCTTAGACGTGCACAACCATATCCTTTTAACCGCCGCTATTCTGGGAAGAGTGACTTTCCTTGTATGTGTCACCGCGTTCGCGTTAGAAACTTGCGTTACAAATTCGACGTACCTATACCGACCTCTAGTTCTACCAAACGAAACCAAATCGCGTATTGTCCGCTCGCCGTTGTCGTGTCTCTGTATGTATCGGGTATTCCGGTTAAAGTACGGACATGCCATCGCATTTTAAACAATACGAAGGCTTGGCCCAATCAAGGCGAGTAGGTGGACTGGCGGCCCGAATAAATCCTTCCACTACGCGTTGTATTTAAATGATAAATTGTTATGTCTCCGCACTTATGCACGTATTACGTTGTAGTTAAATGCATACACTGCACTAAATTATGCATTGTAGGTCGTAACTTTTCGGATTCACTGTTTTAAATGAGGATTTATACGCGGATGAAAGTCCAAACGATGAGGATGTTATATTGTACAAGACGCTGTGCTTAAATTGATAAGATTATCTTAGATTTGATTCTTCCGTCTTGTTTTTCTATTTACACTCTTACGAACAAGTTTTCTCATAACCAATCAGCTTATACTGCATAATGGTAACGATTTATCAGTTTACTTTCAGGATTAAAGATTACAATGTCCAATCGGAAATTTATCCGGGATCGGTATTTTCTATGAAAACTAAGATGAACCCAGGAAAATAAGAACATATTAGAAACCATGACTTTAATTTTACGTTGTCCTTCCTGTAGCTTGCAGATGCAGGGTTGTATATGAGGCTTGGTTCTGCTGGAAGCATTCACTCTCCTTATGGCACGGTTCTTTTATGGGAAGTAGGACTATGGGAAAAAATGATTACGTCAGCATTTTCAGTAGCGCCGTAGGATATTGAACGAAAGGATAAAATGGCGTATATTTTCTTTTATAATTTATCGTTTAAGAAACTCCACAGTGGGACAATTACGTAAACGCAGAACAGAAACTAAAAAAACATTTCTTGCCAAGAATTCACTAATAAGTAAGTATGTAAAAAAGGTTTTATCCACCAAGTACTGCAAAACCAAAAAATACAAATTCTCTGAAAAAGCAAAAACGCATTTGCAGAAAGAGGAACACTGTTCCTCAACATTTAGTATTTTAATAATCATTCCCAAATACTGATTTGCTTCAGGAATTATTTGTTCCTCGAGAATCGAATTCTGTCGCAAAAATTGATACGTGAGTTGAGAGGTCCACCCGGTTGTTTTCAGCTGCGCTAATAGATAAAAGTGAGCTCACCGCCACTTCGCACAGAAAGGTATGGTGTGACCAGCTTTGTTAGTTCAATCCCAAATCCTGACTGGATCATTTTGAAGAAACGCTCTAATAATATCCAAGAATGGTCCTTTTACGATGCTCCTGCGTTCCAGGGAGTCTCCTACTGCTTCCGCCAGATGAAGCAATTGTTGGTCTCTTAATACACGTATTCTAAAGCGGACCTATTCATCTGAGATGGGTTAGATTGTTCATGCGTTCAATTATTTTCTGTATGTAGTAAGAACCACCTATTTGGTAACTTTTGACAACGATAACAAGCTAATTGGGCGGTAATTCTGGGGATACAAAGTGTCCTTGTCGGAACTTGAGATACTGATGACAACGGTCTGTTTCCAGATCTTTAGGAAGTGAGTAAG
This sequence comes from Dynastes maya, assembly GCA_029619315.2. Lineage (NCBI taxonomy): Eukaryota > Metazoa > Arthropoda > Insecta > Coleoptera > Scarabaeidae > Dynastes > Dynastes maya. Next base: position 38,818,502 of record JAROYE020000006.1, on the reverse strand, counting down.
CTTATGGATGGAATTGACGATCGCAAGCGAGGTCACAATCATAAACTAAGGAAAACATTTCAGGACTTTGCTGGAAATATTGTCCAAGCCAGGTGCTTTGCCATCTTTAAAAGTTTAACGATGGTTTTTAACTCGTTTGTATTGGCCGTGTTGAAAAACTCGCCTCCAGGCGCTGCAGTGAGCACGAATGTAAATGGCCTTATATTCAGAAAGATTCAAATATAGAAATGATCAAACTGACCATTTGTATCATAAATTCTCCATCCCGGATTTATATCCATCTCCATAGGTAAGAATCAAACTGAAGGAATTAGAAGGGTTTTCGAAGGCATCAACATTCCAGCAAACCATTTACATTGAGCTTATTATTAACGCATTGGGCCATGTCACTGATGTCTTTAGTCAATGTAACTTGAATAGACCCATTGTTACGGTGCCCTTGTCTGTATTCCAATAATTGGAGGTTTTAATGAACCTTACTGCTAACGTGGGTCTTCTTCTTCAATTCATTACGTGACAGTAATGGCCTGCTAAATATTAATGTTGTTTCTGCCTAATGGCAATACATTTACGTACGTACAATGTGTTCTGCAGTCTTCACATCTTCTTGGTATAGACGACAAAGTTGATCCTCACCTTGACCTGGCTTGTACAAATGATATTTTAGAGCTATGTGACCTGCCAGTAAACCTAGTGTTCTGAGATCTCCTTTACTGAAAGATAGCATTGTCTATGTTCTTTTGGTGCGATTGAAATGAATGTTGTCGCTTAATTTTGTCCTGGTACGTTTTGCCAATATGTTACATTTCCTAATTTAATTGGTTCTTCTGTAGTCTACAATAAGTGTTTGGACCAATGAGAGGCATGCTTTTTTAGCAAGCTTGAGGTGGTTTTTACGACTTAACTGTCATAAATTCTGTACACATTCGTGTATTAGGTCAGGTTAATATTAAATTCAGCTTAATATCGGTTGTAGTCACAAAAGACCTTTGTTCCATACAGTTTATCCCCAATTATTTCCAGTTAAATAAAGCTGAAAGAGGAATGAATTAAAATCAACTACATTTTTAAAACAAAGTACAGTCCAATGTGCTGTATATGCAAACTGGCTTTTATGTAAATATGTGTAATAGTCTTATTTCCACTAAAATGAAATCGTTCATCTTCTTTAAGTGATCCCATGTCGCAAGTTTTACAAAAACGACCAAAGCGTTAGTAATATCCTTGTAATACGATATTTAACAAAGATTCTTTTCAATCTGTTCGCCTGTCACTCCGCAGTTAATTTCTTACGGGACATAAAGCAGAATGCGAATGCAACTGGTCACTTCGGACGTCATTAAGGTCCTCCTAACAGTTTTAGAAAAAAACGTGCGCATATAACAAATGACACGGCATTTACAAGGAATTTTATTCAAGAACTAGGTGCCTTCGTAGGATTGCTTCTGGAGAAGTTACACTTCATTAAATTTTAATGTTTTCGGAATGTCGTATGATTTATTGGAAACGTTTTTGAGTTCTCGCTAGTTATTCTATTTAAAGATTTGAGACATCTGCGTAGGGTAGAGCGAGCAGATTTTGTTCTTTAAAATCGCAGGAATATCTTTCTCTTTTATTTGTAACCCTTTAACTATGAATAAGTAACAATATATGGATCTACCACACACTTGTGGTGTGTGGGAGTTCTAGTAAGTTCCCATAGCTTTTCTGTGTTTTCGCAACAAAAAAATCACCTGCTTTTTTTCCTGATTTTTCATACCTGTCCGGTTAGATTGTGGATAAGTTTCCCATGACGATATTTCAGGTAGCGTCCTCTACCTCACATACAAGCATATATGCGGAGAAAGGTAGATAGGAATAATAGACTTTTGTAATACAACACTTTTGAAGAGATTTTAATGCTATGTTTGTGCATATGTTAGGTATATATTTACATACAGAGTAATATATTAAAGTGAACCCTTCCATCTAAATTTATTGTTTGGCTATGATTGAATTGATGGTGTATTACCTACATTTTCTACCTGTCTTATGAGATATAATCGTTGACGGTTATTAAAAAAGGGCTACCAGCGTCACATGAAAGAAGTATAATGTTGGAAACATATAGCGTTTGCTAAACCTGAACATGGATTCCAACGTACTAAATTTTTTTTACGGGGATATATCAAAGACAAAGTACACCAGAATAATTCACAAACTGTTGAGGAACTGAAACGATATCACGACAGTAACAGCAATCTTTCTTTGTCGTGTGTAAATAGCAATATGTTTAAAAATACAGGATAACAAAGAATATCCAAATTACGCGATATTTAGATTTATTATATTCATTTTTTATTAAACCTTCTTTAAAATAAGTGTTTTTAAAACTGCAATGTCGAAAACGCGAGACTTAAATGAAAATGAAAGACAGGAGAATACCTGATGGCATACAAAACGATTTCTACAGCACAAGCGCAGTTCCAAGGAAGACCTGGTGGATACAGATTTGGGACTAAATATTAGCAGGTACGTATCATCGCATGGTTAAGGTATATTTGTATTTACTTTTATTATTTATATTTATCTCTGTCTAACTACAGACCGATATCTATAATATCTAACTTTGTCAAGATATTATAAAAAAGATATTTATATCAGTATTTGTAACAAATCAGTTCAAAGAGGGTAGTAGGGATCGATTACAGACGCCTGTTTCGCCTTTTACGGCTCATCGGTGTACTTTTGTAGAAGGTGGTATCTACGAGCCCCGTCCACCTTCAGTTGGCCCACATACAAAATTTGTAGTGTTGTTGGCATTTATCGCTCAAGGAGCAAAACCAGCCACTACAATGTAATATCTAAGACAAACTATGCTATGTAGAGGGCTTTAGGAGAGATCTGGGTTCAATGGAGCGTGTTGTCTCATAAAAAATCGAAAATATTAAAAAAAATTGTTTTCTTGCATTCCATTACCCATGTACTGCTAACGATGAGTATTAAGGTGGCTATGGAAACAACGCTTTCTTTGATGGAAATGACGGTGACAGATGTTTCGATTGTAGAACAGTTAATTGATAGTGCAACTGTTGTCAATAACGGGCAGGGGAAAGGTAGTCGATGAAAAAACTCGATTAATTATCGTTAATTTACACAAATTCGGAAAATCAAATGGCGAAATCGGAATATTGCTCAGCATATCCAGATACAGTGTTCCAAATATTGTAAAATTGTACAAATCAAACGGTTCACCTGCCCAAAAGCCCCGATATGTGAAAAAGGCCAAATTAACAGACGCTGATAGACGAGCTTTGGCCAGAATTATCAAGTTTAATAGGCGTGCTAACTACGGAGCGTTGAGTGTACTCTGGAGTGAGGCTGTTGGAAGACGTGTTTGCAGGTCTACATGTCATTTAGAGGCAAGAAAACTTGGGTTTGGTACTTACGAGTACCAAACCCAAGTTTTCTTGCCTTACAAGGTAAGTTTCATGAGTCCAATCCTAAGGGACAAAAGATAATTCATTTTTCCCTTCGCGAAGCCAAAAGAAAAACCGTTATTGACCCTAAAGCAGAAGCGAAGCAGGTTAAAATGGGCTAGAGACCATTGAAATTGGGATATGGAGAGGTGGAATAGTGTACATTGGAGTGGTGAGTCGCGATTTGAAGTTTGTGTCGGTGATATCCGGAGCAGAGTTATACGCCAGAAACATGAAACCTACCATCCTGGCTATCTTAAGCGCAAAGTTAAATTTCCATCTTCCGTAATGGTCTGGGGTTCAATGTTGGCTAGAGAAGTTGGAAAATTGCACTTTATCAACGGCATTGTTAACTCAGACAAATCTTTAGATATCCTAGAGGAGTCTTTGTTGCCTACTTTGGAAGAGAGCAGGATTTTTGGAAATTGCCTCATTTTTCACCAAGACAGTGCTGCATGTCATACTTCCAAAAAATTCATGAAATGGCTTTCAGACTATGAAACATCGGTTCTAAAATGGGTTTCTAGTAGTCCGAAGCTTTCGCCCATCGAGACGTTGTGGCATATCATGAAAAGAGGTTGCGAGCCAATCCTGTCAGGACTGTGCAAGAACTCAAGCAAAGGCTCCAGAACATTTGGAATAATTTCACTGCAGAGGAGTGTTAGGATCTAGTAAATAGTTTGCCAAGAAGAATGGAAGCAGTTATTAAAAATAAAGGTGATGTTACTCAGAGGTAGAATAAGCTATATTTTAGAGCTGAAAATCACAAATTCGAGTTTTTCTTTTTTCAGTCCTAATCAGTTCCAATTGTTGTAATCAGTTCCGTTATTTTTGTGCAATATATTTTCAAACTGTTATTTGCAAAATAAAAGTTCAGAATTATACCTCTATTAGTTTAAATGATCTTCAATACATGCTAATAACTGAAATTTTATAGGGTGGGCCAACTGAAGCTGGCTCGTATATTTGAGTGGGAAGAGAGGTGGAATAAGTGCGTGGCGCTCCAGAGGGGTTACTGTGAAGGAATGAATGCGTGATTATGTTCAGTTTTTTATAATAAAGTTTTAATAAACAAATTCTCGTTACCTAATTGCCACATCTCGTACCAAACCTTTGGGAATTAATCTGCCTACCGCATGACATTGTTTGTAGTATTACATATGTGAAACCTGGAAATAAGCTCTTCATCAACTCCAGCTATATCCGCTGTACAAGCCGGATTAGCCAAAAATCTTCTAGCGGTATTACCGTCATTACTGTTTCCACTATTTTGTCGTGGTTTATCCATTATCACTCCACACTCTTTTCGAAATTTATCTTGAACGCAAGTCTGCTTTGCTTGCTTTTCGTTTTTCATGTTTTCCGTGGTTGCCGCCCATTTCTTAAACGAAAAATTATGGGAAATGTGAAGAACTAATTCCATTATTCTTATCCACGCATGCAATGTTGAGAGGCCAAATCTAAAAGCGTTTTCGTTTTCTTGTTTCTGCCTCACCCGATACAGATCGTTAATTTCCGTGGGTTTGGCAAGGCTCATAACACGTGTTGAAGTAGTAGGAGTAAGGATTAGTACCTGCACAACTTTACCATCAATCATTGTAAACAAAAGCTCATGCTTTATTGTGATCCGTTTCTTATTTTTCGTTACTGAAGTGCGCAACAAGGTACGGATCTGAGCTTTTATTTCGTTCACAGTAGCTCTTGTTTTTTCAGGCGTTTGTTTTGAAAACTCGATTGAAATGGGCCTACAATATCTCATAGAAGCTGGGGAGGTATTCTGCCAAATTATACTCTGTGTTAGTTCATCAATAAGGCGAATTGGTATTAAGGAAGCGACAAATAAATTGCTGTCAGCTATCAGGGAGCTTTCACCAGGAAGAATTTATTTATATTCACTTTGTTTATATTGTCCTGAAGGAGTAAAGGTAACTCTAGTTTTGATGATAACATTGATGCTGTGGGACATGTTGCATTTCTCGGTTTTAAGACCTTTCTTTCTAGCCTTGATGTTGTATAAACTAGCTTACAATTGTTGAAGGCATTAACTACTTAATTAGATATCACATTCAAAGAGCTCTACAATTTATTCCCTTAATTTTTCCACCAACGGTATGAGTAAATTCAACACCATTGTTGTACAGACAAACATTTATGTACATGTACAATTAGTAATTATGTGATGATGACAATTATGTCTTTTGCTTTGATGATATGTCGAATGACAGCTCATAGCTGTTGTATTTGCATAAACATATTTATATTTGAAAGATGTTCGGCGTACATCTAGGTATGTAATAATTATTTGCATAACAGTATTTAAAGCGGCGTATGGTCCTGAATTCCAAATAAAAATCGTTTTGTAAATATCGAAGAACAATAGCCACGCACATGACATTGTGACACAAGAATTTATTAAAGGCGATTATTCATTATATGGTTAGCTTTTAATAATATTCTCAACTGCTGGAATGATTGCATTGTACGTATTCGGTAACCTCAAGCTTTCTTTAGTTAATAATATGACCTCGCTAATATTTATTAAAGTGTATGCTCTTTTTTATAACAACGTGGACAAGTCAATATTATATATAAATAAACTCTATTTTTCTACTAGATAAGATTTTTGCTCAACAAATATAATATCTTTTATAAGAAGCTTTGAGAAAAGTTTCTAGATTCACGGAATCACCAATACTGTGTAACATTACACATCCATCGCAAACTGGGGACTTAAGCAAATACACATGCACATTTTTAGTTGAATCGATGTAAATAATGATCTAATCGACGTGTTAGTACAAGATATGCAGTACCAGAAGTTCTCCAACTTTTAAGTTCTTTCTACACTTTTTCTAGTGATGTTAACTTTATACAGGAGATTATCTTTGATTTTGTGATCTGTAATTTTTTTTTGGTTACTGTGAATTTTGCTAAAATAAACAACAAATCTGTATATATATCTCTATATTTGTATAGAGCAATTTTTACTTAATGAACGTATCTATTTTTTAGGTCTAATTTATAATAGTTACCTACTATTTTAATTTGACATATTTTCTTTGTCGTTCGACTTACGTTATATCTAAGATAATTTACTTGTTTTCATATTTTTACGAATTGCAAACACTGTAAAGGTTAGCGGCTAGTCTTTACGCATGTGTCGCCGGATCTAAGGACAGCAATGAACGGGTGAGTTCTATATTGTGTGGTTGCAATGAACAAGTGTTTCAAGTTATTATAAGATTAACAAAATGATTAACTTGAAGTTGTAGATTTTTATTTATTATTGTATAAAGAACGCTATACGTAACCTCAAACCTGTAATAAAACAATGGTCGTTGATTTAACTTACGAGGCTCGTCCGGAAACTAACCCTTCGCTACACGTTCGCGACAGCCGTGTTTCGGACTAGTGATCGCAGTGTCGCGTACGAGAGTGTTGACAATATTCGCGCAGTGAGTGGAAATGTTTGTCTCGACAACGTCTGTGATGGGTCTGTATTCTGATGGACCGGTTGCTGGCGTTGCAGGTCGGACGCACATTAAATGACAGGTCGCAGGATCGGCTCGCAGTCGGTCACACTTAATGACATCAGTGCACATTTTCCACAGATTTCGCGCACCATAACGCATGAAATCGTCAAAGATCATCTGCATTACATTTCTCGCCACACTGGCGGTAGAGGATTACGACGTCGGCATAAAAAATCTCATACCACGATACGACAAGTGTCTTAATTTACGAGGTGATTATGTAGAAAAATAATGTATAGTACATGTATACGTCTAATAAAAAGTTTGTTCAGATATCTCTATTGGTTGCGATTTAATTGGCAAATGGGTACTAATTTCTGGATGAGCCTCGTACATTAGTGCAATGCTTTTATTAAACTTCTTATAAGAGCTTTTACTTTGAAGTCAAGAGAATTCCGTTCAGCAGTTTTATCTTTTTTCACTATACTGGAAATAGAGTAAACAAGTGATTGTACAATTTATGACTTTATGACTGAAGTACGAAGAGTTTGGAATACAACGGTATCAACGAAAATTTCATTCAAGAAATATTTAATACAAAATCATCCTGTTAATAATAAATAACAAAAAGTTCTTACAAAAAGTTAAACATAAACACTCAATACATTAATAATTTATAAAATTAACCACTTAGAGATATTGTTCAAAATGACCACCATTCGACGCAACACACACCTTAAATCGACCAACTAAATCCATAGAAGCTGCTTTTGTGATCATATTCATTGTAACGGAATTACATGCATGCCGAATCTTAAGTTTCAAATCGTCTAAGTTCGCAGGCGGAGTGGAATACACAACTTCTTTCAAAATACTCCCACAAAAAGAAGTCCAGTGGGCTCAAGTCTGGCGAGCGAGCTGGCTATTAAGCAGAACCGTAGTACCAATCCATCTATTAGGATATACGTCACATAAATACTCTACAACCAACCGCGAGTTATGAGACGAAGCGCCATCCTGTTACTATCATAAATCATTGCGCTCTGTTAATGGAATATATTCTATTAACTCGAAAAGGTCATTATGTAAAAAACGTAAATAACGTTGTCCTGTCAGAATTTCTTCAAAGATGTATGGACCAATGATACGTCCATTAAATAATCCGCACTAAACTTTGACATCCCACATTGCCTGAAAATTAGTCTCATGCATCCAGTGAGGATTTTCTGGAGCCCAGTAATGGCAGCTATGGCGATTCACCACCCCATTGTTATGAAATCGTACCTCGTCAGTCCACAAAGTGTTATTGGTAATTCTGGGATCATTGTTTAACATTACCTGCATTACAGCAAAGAATCCTGGTCTCCGTTCAAAATCTATAGGCCTTAAGCAGCAATTATATTTTAAAAGGATGATATTTGTGAAACTGTAATATAATAATAATAATAATAATAATAATAATAATAATAATAATAAATTTCCTTATTTCATAATACACTTAGAGACATAAGGGTTACATGGAAGAAGAGAAAAAAACAATTTGCTATTACGAAATCTTAAGGAGAGGTTCAACTGAATAACCTGAGTTATCCTCTGTTTTTAAGCCCAATTCTTAAAGGAAAAAAAAAAATATGAAACTGAAAAACATGCCTACATACATAATTAAAACCTTAAACTATATATTTTGTAATTCTCAATCTAACAAACAAAATAATAATAATGATAATAATAATAAAACAATACTCTAGGTTGAAAAAAAAAGAAAAAAACTAAATCAAAATTGCTTTATCGCACACTCGAACAATGCTGGTGACAAACATTTCAAGTCGCTGGGAATAGAATTAAAAAATTTATATATACTATAAGTAAACGACCTCTCAAAAAAAGCAGTACTGTTAATAGGAGGCGTTATAAGATTTTTGTTCCTTAGATTAATGTTGTGGACATCTGTACGAAATTTGATCATGTTCCACAAGGCCAAGGTGAATTAATGTTTGCATTGTTTAATAGGTTTTCTTTAGTGACGAGTGCTCGCTCTGTATGTTAGTGCAGCGAACACAATTTGTTCGTAGGCGACCTGGCGAACATCTCACAGAGTCCACGGTTCTTCGAACTGTAAAACACCTTCCGCAGGTAATGATTTGGGGAGTGATTAGTGGAGATGGACCCGGCCCTTTGTATTTTGTAGAAGGTACAATACGTCAAGAGCAGTACATAAATGTGTTAAGAAACACGTTATTACCGTGTTTTAAGCCAGGACGTCGCATACCGACAGGGCGTATATTTATGCAAGATAATGCTCCTTGCCATGCGGCGAAAGAGGTTAAGAAATTGCCCCGAAGAATTAAGGGTGTTATTAAAAATCATGGGTTATGGACTAAATATTAATTACTTATTTCATATTTACATATGTTACATATTTTTACAATATATTTTATAAATAAAAAATATAACACATGTATAGTTTATATTTTATTATGAAGAAACTACAAAATATTGAGTGTTTCAAGTAATTTGGCCAGGGACTGTAGTTATTTAAGTATGCTACGAAATTTATCTCCCATGGACTTCTTCCTCTGGGGATATCTTAAACAAAAAGTATACCAAGAACCTATAGGAAACAATGTAGAAATATTAAAACAACGAATAACTTCAGCGGTTAGAGAAGTTTAGGGAATGTTTATAAGGAATTCAGGAATAGAGCGGAAAGGTGAGTAAACGGAGGAGATTATGTAGAGTGGCAGTTTATAATAAATAAAATAGTTTTTTATTTTTCAGTTAAATTTATTTATTTATTTATTTATCATCGCTATCTTCATTATAATGTAGAATAACTTACAATAAAAAAAATAGTTTTTTATGTTTACAGATTACTAGAAATAAATTTTAGATTTTCGAAACATTACTGGTACTTTCAAAGCAAGCAAAAAATATCACGAAGAATAATTCTTTTTCAAAAATCAATATTAAAAAAATTTTCCCTCTTGTATATCCCATCGCTTTACACACTGTATATAGGTACGTAAACTATTTTCGCAAAACGAAATAAATATCTGAATCCTTTTTGTTCGAATAACCTATACGATTGTATATGTACAGCCAAATTTAAACTAACAATTTATAATGTGCTTTTATTAGTAGCTATTTGTTTATGTCATTGTCATTGTTTATGTCTCAACTTCTAGCATTTCGATCATAAAGTTTGGGGGGGGGTTCTTAGTGGGTGGTTTACTAGGCGTAGATTTAAAAAGTCTTTTAGGATTTTGCAAACTACTTTCACCGACACCTTGCTCGATCTTACATCTCTACAAATAAAGAAGGTATCGCTTGTGACATCGAATCTGGGACACCTGGTATAATAAAAACAAAAATTGTAATGTGTTTGTATATGTTATCTAATAATTACATACACATATATTGCAATTTTTAATTATTAGATAACACATACAAATACATTTTTGTTTTTATTATATATTTGTTTATTGAAAGCAAAATAATATTTTATTGTTCACATGTTAATTTACACACATTGTTAATTGCAGTTCTGAAAAAGATAATATATGTATTATCGAAACGCTAAAATACCCCTATTTTCTTTCCTTTGATTCACGGCTGCAAAAAAACCACGAAGTACTCATTTCTAGTTAACGTAAATATCTGACATGGGACTAACAGTTTGAAAATCACTGGCGTAACGGATTCGCGATAATAAGGGAAGAGCATGTTGAATATCCAGATGGCGTCACCTTAACAACTAGGTAAATATTTAGATACTCGGCATACATGTGTATGCAAAACTAATACTTCCGCAGAGCTCTTTCCAGCGTCAAAATCTGCTGCTTGTTTTTTAATATAATGCAAATTAAACATTGATAATATAAAAAAAAATATATAATACTTTGTACACAAATATGTACACACTTAAGATAATTCATGAAATTTCTGATCGAGTATGCTTGAGAATTTAATTTTTTTTGGTACAAAATACTGAACTGTAGCTTTACGTTGTATTTGATGATGTTGCGATTATTTCCTAAAAACCTTCATTAAACTGATAACAGTGATAACGTGTAAACTTGGAGTATTGAATGTTAAAAACGGAAACATCTGCTGCAGGGGTGTTATGGGGTAGATAATGCTGCTAATCTACCAAACAAAAAATCTTACATACGAGGTAGGCGCCATAAATTGTCGGCCTGATAATGAAAAAGAAAATTTGGTAAAATACAACAACTTTTGTTACATTTATTACAACGATCAATTAATAATTCTATGCCCTTGTAAAAATAATCTGAAGCTTTTCCTTCAAAATGTTGTATTACATCTACCTGCAACATTATCGTCCTTAAAACGATTCCTTTTTGGATAGAGGATCATAATATGGAACCATTGCTTCATCTACTGTACAAAATCGGTTTCGGGTCGTCTCGATACATGTTTGAAAACGAGCACGCACATTCGACCCGACGTTCACGTTGGAGAGCAGCGGATACCTTGCACTAATCTTATTCATATCCAAATGGTTATGAAGAATTCGGCCAATACTTGTTTCAGAAATGTTAGACATCACTGCTAATTCTTTCACTTTCAAACGGTGATTTGCTAATACCATTTCTTCAATAATTGAAATGTTTTGAGGCGTTATCAGTTCAATAGCCGACCGGGGCGCTCATCATCTTTAAGTGATTCTGTCCCCAAGCGGAAACGGTTTGCCCACTTTCTTACAGTGGAATATGAAGGAGATAAATCACCATAAACGCCGTCTAAACGTTGTTTAATGTGATTAGGCGTAAACCTTTCTTTTGTTAAAAATTTAATGATCGCGCGGTATTCAATTACTCGTTACTCGAGACATTTTCATGCACTAGTCACGTTGTCTGGCTGGTTGCTAAAAACTACTACTATTCGAGCCGTAATATATAGTGTAGGCCGTGCCCATATGTAACTATGACGCAACGGAGATTGAACACGCTAGAACTTCTATCAACGTGTCAGGCCGAGAATTTATGGCTCCTACCTCGTAGGTATGTAAATGTTTACCATCTGTAGTGATGATTGAAAATGGTGCAAAGCTGTGATTTTATTTCTTAATGCTACACGATTGAAGTATAATTAGTGATTTTCCTGCGTTAAAAATGAAATTAATTGCAATAACAATTATTTAAACTATGTTCGCTTTTAGACAAATATTTTTATTGTAGACCAAAAGAATGTATTAGGTCATTATTAGCAGTAACTTCACATAAAGTCTAATTAAAGTATTATTTATAAATTCTCTAGAAGAAATATTGACGCACATCAGGCGGGGTTTCGAAATAAATGGTTTAATTACTAAATGAGGAAGGCTATTTATGTATTAGCGGTTTCATGTGCATTTAATTTCAAGGAATTAATTTTGGAATATTACATCTCAAATGCAGTAACTAATACATCTAACATTTTCTCTTCTTTACGTCTTTTTTGCTGGAGATGAAAATATTTCAAGCAATTAACAAAGACGTAAAACCGTTATAATATGTTAAACACATGCCCATTTAATTTCTAAATGAATATGCATACAGCATACACACATATACCTATATAGATGTGTATGTGTAGCATTAACAGAAGATGCAACTTCGACCTAGACCTTCTACGTTAAGCGGTTGTTTGACCTATGAACTCCCATCAACTTACCTGTAATATTCTGAGATCATACGTCCGTTTTTAGATCTTATGTAGATACATCATGTTTATATTAATAATAACTTACTTACCTAGTGCTAATAGTGGTGGAATGTAAGGGTTAGTAGCTTGGGGAACAAAAATTAAGCCATTATTGCATCAATATGTCATATACAGGGCGAAGCATGCGAATAGGAGGAAGATGATACGATGTAGCTGTTGTTATTCTGGATACAATTGTAAATATCTTGTACTTGTTATTGTTGTATTTCGATTCGAATAAAAAATACTTAACATATCTCGTTTCTTTTCCTTGGTGTACGACATTCTCCTGTTATTAATAAAGCATAGTCTTTTGCTAACTAGTAACAGTGGAAATGTCGGTTTATGAGGGCCCAGTATACGTGCTTCATTTAGAATAGATTTTCTTTTACAATCTATTGTCTTGTCAACACATAACCAAAACAACTGACTTTTTAACGTAGATTTGATTTTTTTTCAACGTCTTCGCGTACAAATAAAACATTCTTACGTGCTGTTTTCGCAGTTGGCAGCTTCAACTCGGGGTTGTGCTTATACAAACAGTTCTGAAACGGTTCTTTTTCGAGTAAGCGATGTGACAAATTACAGGTTATCATCATTGCAAGTAAATCTAAAATAAAGGCAGTTCACGTTGGCACGCCCTTTTTTTCTATTTCTGTGTTCTTCGATATTTACATGTTTGTTACAGTCCGCCATGCCCCAGCACATCAAATGTTTCTGCCACACTTTACAAACTATTCTAGCATCGTCGTGGAACAAATCCGGAATGTCACGGATAAACTTATTTACTGTGCCAGCAAAGTGTCGCTTTTTACCCTTGTTCACATTACACATTTTAAATTAATAATTATATATTAATATATCATTAATAAAAAAAGGCCAATAAGCCTGTTACCTAAAACACCAATCCAGATATTTAATATTTGGGGATATTGTGTCCGATAGTTGTAATGCTCATGATCATTGGTGCGACACCGGTAGCGTACAATTGAGGCATTGTGATGTCCATGAACAGGAAAAGTGGTTTCGTCAGTGAAAAAAATATTATTAATAAAATTTTCATTTTCATTTGCAATGGTCATCGTAGTCCCGTATAATTCCATAATATTCTGTATATATTTCCCGGTTCTTTCAAAGTTTGAAGCACTTGTAGCTATTCTTTCTCAAAATGGCCCTCACATGATCTTTGCCCATGTTGACCATGCTACTTACATGTCGCAAAGATTGACATTTATTTTCTTCTACTGCAGCACATAGCTGTATTTCCATGTTTTCCTGGTCCGTAGCTCTTTTACGAGGAGTTTTTCTATGATATTTAGATGAAATGCATCCAGATACTTCAAAATTGTTTATAATTCTTCGAACAGTCCTAACAGAAGGAATTGTCTGATTTTCAAATAGAATTTGAAACAGGTCAGTAATTTGTCGAAGAGGATTTCCTAAATACACTTCCATTTTGTAGCCGCTACTGGGACATGCAATTTATTTTGACATTATCATTAATTGTTGGTTGTGATGTACGCCTTCTATGCATAAAAATGTAAGACCTTATGTGGCTAGTGACTTCAGACAGACTGTATAGAAAAGTCGTTTATAATAATCAGAATATATCATTAAATATACAGTGTCCAATATGAAATTCGATGAAAATATCAATAAAAAAGGAAAACGTCCAAATTTTGTATCTATACCTCTACTGACATTTAGAACAACTTCTACTTGTGTTATTTTCAAGTTACACTTAAATAATTGATATTTTAGTTTTCCTACAATATTGTTTTTTCAATTTTTGCACATACTATCATAAAGAACTTGTCAAAAGTGAAAAATAAAAAGTTTATAACTATAATTAGGTCCATCCGTGGTCAAATTCTATATGTTCATACACTAGGATGATCACTATGAAATACTAGCAGCTTATTTTGCAATCAATCCCAGAAAGGCTATTTTATTTACTTGATATATTTTTGAATAAAGTTGTGGGAATAATAAAGGACTTACTCCTCTTGCTATGTAAATGTATTCTTTGATGTAATTCCTCAGACATTTTAATCTGAGAATCTCAGCCCTCACCAAAGTGTCACGGATAGTAATTAAACTGTACGTCATCTCTTTTAATAATGTGTACATAATATTTACACTACGGCGATGTACTTCTACTCATTACAAAGCACTAATTCCAATTACGTTGACAATCAGAGTACGTACCGTAAGGCGTACGTTGAAAAACACAGGTCAAAAATTACGGGTACCTTATTAAGTCTGCCTCTTAATTATAATAGGCTTATACCTGTTGCTTTGCAGTGTGATTTATTTCGTGACGAAAGGTGTACAAACGTGCATTGTACTCACGTCGTTGCTGTCTTGGAAATGCTTATAATTTAAAAATGCATATGTAATCAGCTTAATTGCCGATGACCCGATTTACGGTCATCTAACTGGAAGGACGTGTGTCATGGAGATCTGTATGCTAAATTGCTGATAATTATATTACAATGTCATAGAAAATATGTGTAATTGCGGTATATTCGAAAATATTAATACCTATGTACATGTGTAAATGTCAAGTTACTTATGTAAATCTTTCTGTAGGAAGACAATCGGTACAATGGATCTTGATCGAAAGTTAAGGGTTAGAATAGTGTTTCGTTTAATATAAAGGACATTACAATATGTTTATGGTATTTTTCGGTTTCTACTAATACACATAATTAGACTTCGTCTTTTAATGGCGAATGTTCCCAAAATAGGAACATACCTACTAAAAAATCTAATTTTTATTGAATTCATCATATTATTTGCATAACATTTTTATACGTTTTAAAATATACATAGATGTAAACTTTACTGATTGTTAATTATAACAATTTTATGCAAATAACATTATTAATTCAATAAAAATTCGATTTTTTAGTATGTTCCCATTTTGGGAACGTTCGCCATTAAAAGGTTAGATAAATATATACGTATTTGCTTAACAAAATATCTCTGTGGTTTAAAGTATGCTGTTATTTGGACAAATATATTATTCTCTTGGTATTATGACTCCACTGAAATGGTTAGTACGATAGATGCTTTCTTTGTTTTAGATAAGATAGCATCCATTTATGAGCACATATGTAGGTAACAATTTGTTAAAAATACATAACCTTTTGAAAAACTTTATTAACATTGTGGGTAAACAAACAAAAGTACATAAAGAATAAGTATAATGCCGAAAATTAATCTCCATTTTGTAGTGACGTGGTGCTTTTATCCTTGTAAATAAATGCCAGCTCCCTAAAATTCTTCCTCCATTACGTTAAGGTGATAATAAAGCCTTCCTAAAGATCTACATGGTCCCAAACAAAAACGGGGAACCTTAAATCTTATAGATTTCCTTCAAGTTTCTTCGAGATTACTCATGTTTTCCGAGAACCTGCAAAGTGAATTTGGTTAGATTAGGTTAGGTCTCGATGTCGAAGTTGTAACCTGATTTTAACAATATTAATAACATCAAAGTTATTTATAATGCGCCAATAACTTTAAACAGACTGTAGTATGTCAAAATTGCTATAATATATAGCTACAAAAATACGTCGACAAAAAAATTGTTAAAAGGTATACACTTTTATATAGGTATCTTTAAAAACAAGTTATCCATGTATATCTAATTTTGTAATTGTATACGTATAAAATTTGTTACGTTTTCTTTTGAAGCACAGTGTATGCGCGGACTTTTATTTCTGAGTTTACACGAGCTGTCGTTTTATTTTTGGAAGTGCATTTTATTTTTTCTTAACCTATGTCACACTGTATAGTTCCGCTTACCTTAATTTGTTAAATCTTTTGTGTTCTTTAAAATATATCGGGTTAACCCTTTTTCGTAGCCCTCATTAGGTTTTTGACATTTTAGTTTATTACGATACTCATGTATGCTCCAAGAAAATCTCCAACAACAGATTTTATTTACTTATGGCGTTTCCTTTTAGTTATTTACCCTTTTGTTATTCTTTTTGCTACTTTTTATATCGCATACTACATTGAATTTGCTTTTTGCAGTATCGTTAATTTTTCTACATCTAGAAAACAGTTAAAATTACTGTTTACATCTAGAAGGGATTTTTGAGTCGAACAGCTGATTTGGTTATGTTACACGAAATTGACAGATGTAACTTTCGATTGTTTTCAGTCATTTCACTGCCACTAGCTCTTTTGATATGCTCGATTTTTCTTTAATTGTTGACCTATATTCATTCAATCTTATTTACGTGTTGTTCTACTTTAAATTCCTAGTTTAGCATCTTCCGTTATTATAACTTGGTGCTTGTTCCAAGTAGCTCTATGACGTATTTCCGAATGGAGTAGCATTTCCCGTTGTATTTCCGGCCACTTGGTCGTGGAATTTGAATACTTGTGGCATAACTGTTGAGGCGTTCGTATACGGTAGTGTTTTTCTATTTTGTAATAGTTGGAATTAATCACGTTGAGGGGATATTTTGGAAACCTACCTGTATTTTCCGTTGCTTTCATTTGGTCTCGATTATTGGATTGGAAATATTTGAGAAATATTTGAGAGGATTGAATTGGCACATGGATCAAGGTTTTTATTCGTCCTCATCTCATTAATCGTATTCCCCGTTTTAACGGTAAGCTTGTAATTTGTTTATATTTCATATTGCAATTTTGGGGTTTTGTTTATTTCTTTTTAGGGGTTCTATTCTATTCTTGGGTACACTGGTTGTGGTACCTCGTATCCCTGGATCACCTCGACCATACTACCAGCTAAGTTTAGATTTCCTTAGTATTTAAATTATTTTCCCCTATTTTGAGTCTTTAAATTTGACCATTAATTACATTATATTCAATGTTGGTTGCTTTTAAATTTAATGCTATTAACAGTAATCATTTTCTCTTGGTTGTAATTGTATTTTATTTGACTGTACAATTCATAGTCATTTATATTATCATTTATTACCTTTTTTTTTAATTCTAGATTTGCATAATTTTCAGAATTTTGATTTATATAAAAATTTAATCTGCGAAACGTCGGGATATTTTAAGCGAGTTATTCTTTTTATCTGATTTATTCTTTGGTCGGTTAAAAACCGGAAAGCTTTTACCTATCTTAGGTCAGAATTTTTTATAAGGAGTGTTTACATTCCTGTTTACCCCGATCGCCTGACTATTTCGGGCAGCTATTTCAAGCAGATGGCGCCTACATAAAGTTCAATTGTCTTCGGGACTGTATTGAACCACACACTCGCCGACGAGCAGGCTGGCACCCTGAATGGAGGATTCCCTATCTGCTAAATTATTAAATTTACGGGGGGG
The DNA here is from genome assembly GCA_029619315.2 of Dynastes maya. NCBI lineage: Eukaryota > Metazoa > Arthropoda > Insecta > Coleoptera > Scarabaeidae > Dynastes > Dynastes maya. The sequence goes on along the minus strand of JAROYE020000006.1, from coordinate 38,800,552 downwards.
AGGGTTGTTATATCCTTTCGTTATTTTGGATTCTTTTGTTTATTTGATTCCTTTTTCAATTTCTCGGCGCTAGAACGTAGCAAATTATTTCGATGAAGATGACATAACCACAAAATAACAAATTTATATTTTGAAGATTATACACGTATTAAATTATTCATTACTACACTGGTGAGTAAAAAGATCGATCTAACTTAATAATGCAATTTTATTTAATATTGAACACCTTATAACTGTTTAAATCTTTGTAATTAATCAATCTGTTAACAAATGAAACATTGGAAGGCTCATATAATTAGCATTGATAAAAAAACATAAAAATGTAAGATTATTAACAAACGTAATAAAGTTAAATTACAGTGACTAAATATAAACAGCAAAACAATTGAATATTAACAAATTAAAACACATTATTCGGGTATTTTTATAAAACGTGTTTCCTCCTCTTTACTCTTATTATTGCCTGCATTCTTACATTCATACCTCTTATAACTTTTGAATAGATTCTTGAGGCATAGCTTTCCACACTTCTGTTGTGTGCAATTTTAAGTTCTCGGACTCTGGATGGAGGGGATTTCGCGCTCGAATGTATTGTTTAAGAGCGTCCCAAATGTACTCGATCGGATTCAGATCGGGACTAAGAGGGCGTCACTCAATTGTTGGTATTTGCACCTCCGGAAGATAGCCAGTAATTGTTTTTGCGACATGGGAGCGAACATTATCATGCATTAAAATAAATCCATCGCTAATGAAGGGGACAAAAGGTACGAGATGTTGTTCTAGGATGTCTTCTACGTATCGGTCTGCTGTAACAGAGCCTCTGTCGATGATGACTAACTCTGTATGGACCTCAAGAGAAATATCAGCCCAAACAATTACCTCCATCTTGAAAACTTACACGATGGGAAAAGTTACAGTGAGCATAACGCTTTCCTGGTCTCCTCCATACTCGATCCTGACCATCAGCACCAAATAAGCAAATTCCTGACTCGTCTGTAAATAAATGCGACTCCATTGTCGTAAAGACCAGTTTCGATGAATTCGGGCAAATTCCAATCGGCGTACTGGATGATGTCGGAGAAGCTTAGGGATCAGTCGCTGGTCAGCAAACTTTCAAGTTGACTTCTTTCAACCTGCTTATATGAGTCTGAGGGTAATAACTAAATTATTATTATTTTCAATTTTTAAATCTAATTTTTTTCAATAGAGATTTAAGCATGAATCAAATATCATTCGTATGCCAAAGTGTCTATAAAAATCAGTACTCTGATACATTTTGTATGCAACGCGGCTGCAATTACCACACACATCTGGTTATTCATAATTAACTCGGTGTGTTTACTTTCGGAATTAAATCTCATATGAATAAATGTATTCTGCTCAAAGTCAAGTGTACCACTTTATTTGGTATTCGTTACTGCTATGGTTTATTTATTCATTCGGCAATGAGTTCGCCGCATATATGCGTGATGTATACAGTGCCGATGATTTATGGAGATGGAATTTTCGTTCGTCCGCATGTAAGTATATCAATTGACGCGTTCTTTTGAGGGCTTCGCATGGGAACTGAAGACGTTCGATTGCGGATTGACGGCTTGTCTCAAGGGAAAGATGGGGAATTTAGACTCCCTTCTATAGAGAATGATGATGGGTAATTGACGATTGAAGTCTTACGCATGTATGAGGCATACAAGATAATTGCGGAACAAAAAAGATGTAGGAGGTACTGCTGTAATTACAAAGGCAGAAATTCAATTATAATGATTCCGTTCAATTATTTCCATTAAGTATCTAATTATATGTTTCATTTTGATAGGTGATTCGGTACGCGCATATAGATTCAAATGAAGATATCAAGAATTTAAATTTCCCGCGGTTTTAATGATTACATTTTCATACAAGTGCGTTTGTTCTCTTTACATGTAGAAAACATTTGTGATGGCTATTAGTTATTGTAATAAAAATTACAATAAAGATTACTAAGTTTCCCCATACTGTATTTTAATTATTGTGTTACACGTTATTACTTTTTCAAATATTTTGTTTTGATTTTAAATTTATGCCGATATATTTGTGTTTACATCTTTTATTGTTAGCCTGTATGAATTTTTCTTAAAATATTGTTTTCCATCTTTTTTTTAGCTAAAAAGATGCATTAGTACTAGCTTGATTTTTACAAATGTTCTCAGTTGTGGACTTCACTGGTCAGGTTAGCGCAGCTTATACACTCTGCTAGCTAAAATACATAATTTCTTTCACTTTCTCCTAATACACAAATTATACCTGTTACCTAATTCTTTGCTTAGGTTCGAAATTTTGAATCAACAGACTAACATTGTCAATGTTAGTAAGTTTTGCTTATTATTGTTATTGTAACCTAACTTGACACCAGAAACCAAATGCAAGACCTATCTTCGACTGCAAGTAGCTACTTGGGTTCAAAATTTTGAATCAATAGCTTAAAGATGTCATAAGTATTGTTTGTTTACTGTTGTCATGGTAACCAAATAATACTAACACCAGAGACCACTTGGATGCAATATTCAAATGCAAGACTCGCGTTTAACTGAAAATATTTTTTGTACATCCAATATTAGACATACAGTGCATTTTAGATAACACTGGCTATAGGTATGTATATAGTAAAATCTTTATGTGATGTTAATGGTTTTCCTATGGTGAGTGCTTGATTTATTTTTATCCATACCTAGTTGGAACGATTTTTATGAGGTTTTGAAGTTCTATGCTTTGGAACAAAAAAAAATAACGTTGAAAATAAAGAAAAAAGCGAGAAAACCCATATTTTTCTTTATAAACCCATACTCAAACTCCTCAGAAGGTCAACGTGTAGGCCAGCATTCTAGGTAATCACATTGTTGGTCCGTTTTTTATCGACGGTCCCCTGAATGCCCAGAAGTATTTGGAACTGCCGAGAAACACCAAATAACAGTAAGAAATCTTGAGAATGTGAAACGCTACTTTCAAGAATATTAGGACATTGTTTAAATCACCATCAAGCCAATGTATTGCAATGCAGCGTGTATTGGCTTGATGTGCAAAAGTGACAGTTGGATGGGTGGGGTTTAACGGTGTTTGGTCAACAGTTGAACACTTGCTTAGTTAACTTACTTCATGATACAATTTTCTTCATAATTCATTGTTTGTTACCTTTTTGTACTAAGAGTGTATTTTTTGGTGTTTTAGTTTAGGTAGGTAATTAATTTTTGAAAAATGTTGTTCATAGTTGTTCGAGTTGTTTAGGTGCTAAAAGTGTATTTTTTGTTTAAATAAATAACAGCCATTTTGAATTAGATGTCTGCTTGTAGTGAATTGCTTGAATAACACTAGCTGTAGCTTTGATTGATACAACACAGGCTGAGAATTCCAGCTGCAAAATTGTGTCTCATTATCTCTGCTAAAAAATCCCAAAATTGCCGCTAAAGTTGCTACTTTTTTTCTTTAATTTCGATTTTACTCTTCTGTTCCAAGACATAAAATGTCTCAATATCTCATAAAAATCGTCCCAACTACCTGTGGGCAAAGAATAAAGTAAACACTCCCCGTAGGAAAACCATTAACATGACACAAAGGTTTTACTATGTAAATACCTATGACCAGTATTATCTGAAATGCACTGTATAACCATTAACGACTGTTGGATTACTTATGTGATAATTAGAGTCAATGAATTTTGAATATTACAAAACTTACTACCTCGGTAATCTCGTAGGAATCCTGAGAATCGCGGACGAGTGACAGGGACAACTGTATGGTTAGGTGCTAGGTATTATGGCAAAAGGGGCACGAACAGCAGATACCTCACTGGACCTATGCATGCAAGCATGTCTTATCACTTGCTTGTTATATCAAAAAAGGAAGAAATATACTAATAATTAGTTACAAAATATGAAAACTGAATTGAATACCAATTTATTTCAACTGCTCACATTGGTGTTACTGACGAGATTTTTGTGATTTTCACTAATCCTTAATACAAACAGGAATTCTGATATTCGCCAATCTGTGGCAACTATTTTATTATTTGTGATACAGATACTTTAATGTTAGTTATCCAATGATAAAAATATATAAATCCATTATCCCACTTACCTATTATTTTCTTCATTTACATCTCACCGCTTACGGACCACCATCTCACATTACCTAAACTAGGATTACGATTGCGATTGTTCTGCGTTCACGCAACGGAAGTTGCCGACGATGCGCGAAGCGCCCGATTCTAACATATATGAATTTGTTTTACTCAACAAAATTATGTCAAATAAAAACGTTTGTACATTCAAACAAATTCAATTTGTTGTTCTTAAAAAATGTACTTTCACTCAGATAGTCAAATCATCTTTGTTGAATTGAATAAATAATTTCAAAGATATATATTTGTTTGATCCAAGAACTTTTTTTCTCTGTATCCTCTGTATTTAGGCGATTCAGGAAAAAATTATAAACATCTCGAAATCTATTTATCTCTATATGGAAAAACCAAAAACGTAATAATACAGGGGGTTCTATGTAAAATAATAAAGTAAGTGCTTGATTCACTATTTACAGATCATCCTTTATATACGGAAACATTTTTAAAATATATTCTATGACATCTATTATGTTATTAGAAAATTTTAGCTTTGTATTATTGACACAAGAGGCGCAATTTTACAATTCCAGAAGGTTATGATTAGAGTAACTAAAACTTGCGGACTCGCATACGCGTCGGTATTACGGGTTAATATAAGAATACGAAAAATTCATAAATAAACTTACTTGCTAATTATTCAACAAATTAGAGGCATCAGGATGTGAACTACTGTAAACTTGCATCATTGCATATGTTTCCACAGTTACTTCTTTAAACCTTGTGCGTCGACAAGAAAAAGTATTCTTATACATAGAAAACGATCTCCCCACATCTAAGGAAGTTACATTTGCATGTAGAAACTGTTTTTCAAAATCACTTAAAAGTTCACTATTCTTATACTTATTATAAACGGCCTCTAAAGTATTAAAATCGGGATTTTTCCTTAAAACATCTGCCAACTTTTGACTAGCGCATAATCCTGGCGTATCATTTAATGTGTGTAATTTATTTTTCACACTCTCCACTACGTCTAATGATTCCTGCAATGACAATTCAGTACATTGTAGTTTTCTGATGGCATCTAGTAATACTGTATAATGGGTACATATTGTTGTTAAATCTTCTAAAAGTTGGGGAATTTGAAATTCCCTTTGACTTTCTCTAATTGTTTTGGATTCATTCCGATTAAATCGCATTATAACTGATTGAATTTGTTGAAAATGGATCAAATAGTAAGAAGCTGCTGTTAGCCAAGTACCTCTTCGCGTTAAAATTGGTTCAGGAGGTTTTGGAATACCTGGACAAAATTTACGAAATTCTTTTAAACGTTTAGGAGATTTACGAAACACTGCTTTAGTACTTCCAATCATCCGATCAACGTTTCCGTAATGTTGTCGAACAACTTCACCAACTAAATGCAAAGCATGCAGCACGCAGGTTATATGTATTAAGTTAGGAAATATATGTTTTAAGGATCGCCCAACACTTAACATCGTTGCTGCACTATCTGTCACAATCATCACAACTTGATCTTGGGCAATTTTAAATTTTTTCAAAGCGTTCATTATCACTTTTTGAATATTTTCCGCGGTACATTGTTGAACACGTTTGCAAGCTAACAAATATCGAGATGCTGTGTTCTCGCTAGATAAAACGCGAGCTATTACATTCACAATACTGTTTTTCTTTATATCGGTCGTCTCATCCACGGTAATCCATATTTTTTTGGAACACAAATCACGTTTACACACATTTTCTAGCATCTCTTTCATTCGCGGCAAATGATTCTGTAATTGTGTTTGTGAGGGTAATGGGTACTTTGGAACGTATTGTCGCCAAAACGTTTTAAAAGCTGCTTTTCTCACCAACGACAACGGAAGATTACAAGAGGTAAACATAATTAATAAATGTATGAGGAATAGTGTATAAGGTATTTCAGTTCTTGCATTTCTCATATGCTTAATACCATTGACATGCCTCTGGCAATCAGTTCTGTCCAATGCAGCTAAACGAACATTGCATATTAAGCAAAAAACTTCACTACCGTCATATTTTAAATGGGGAAAAAGTGACACATACTTATGTACATTAGTAGCAAATCTATTACGAGGCATTGTTTTCTTAGGTATGTAAATATTAGTTCTATATGAAACGATACACTAATTATGTACTTGGTATAATACTACAACACACAAAAAACACCAGCTATATTTTCAAAAGCGACACGTAAGTACATAACCTTGACCGTTCGACTAATCTCTGCAACAGCTCAACCGGTACTAAAACGAAATCTCTCTCAGCGCCGTTTAACATGATTTATATTCAAGGTCGACACTACATGCCTGCTTCTCTACCGGTTTAGTTTATTTATGAATTTTTCGTATTCTTATATTAACCCGTAATACCGACGCCTATGCGAGTCCGCAAGTTTAGGTTACTCTAGTTATGACACCTTGTAATAAGATGCACATCTCAACATTTACAAAATTGCATTTATATCGTTTTCTAACCTCTTCGATTATGCTCTTGATTTCTAATAACATCCTGTAAATTGGTATTCCATATATACAACTACTATTATCTTCGTTTTAAATAGTTTCTACCACTCTGTCTATTCGCTCCTATCAGAATTAGTTCGCAATCACGTCGGTATCGCAAAATACAGACTCGCTTTTGTCTGTTTTTACTTTCATTAATTCTCCTTCGGGTATTGGTGTATGTAGGAGCAGACCCCGCATCGAGATCGCAGCAACGGCGAGCTCTGTCTTTGTGGTGCGTTCGTTATTCGTCGAATTTCAAAGAACCGGAGGAACTGACCGAGACCGTGACCCGTTCTCTGCTCACTCGCAGCGTCCGCACGATTTTCTTCGGGGTGCGCTTCGAAATTACGAGCGCGCAATATCGAAGGCGAAGAGGACGCGACCTGACGGCTTTATAGAGGCCAAACGAAGGCGAAGCTCGTGATCTGGATATGCTCTCCGGTCCAGGTTCGCTTTGATTGCCGTACTACGTACGGGTCATTATGCGTCGTCTCACGTTTCGCTTTCGAGTTCTTTTCTTGTACGTGTCGTTATGGACACGAAATCTTTAGTTATCGGTGTTTTATTGAACGATTTAGCATTTTATTAATGTGCGTTGTTGTTTCGAATTATGCGCGGTAACGCCATCGGAGATGCGATTTAATATCGAAAGCAAACACGAGAGTGAAATCTTTCAATAACGGATATCCCTGATCTCTTTTATTTCATCCAGCTGTCGCTGGGATATTACAATTAAAAAAGAAATATGACTTTTGTTGGTGGGTTTGATTTTATTTTTAGCAAAGATAGAAAATTACAACAAAACATCAAGCAATATGCGTTATGCAAAGTAGGACAATATTGGGTTATTCTTTGGTGGTGCTTTTTAGTGAAAGAAAGATTTTAAATGAAACATGCTGTATATTAAGAAATATATGAGTGTTTCACTTAATATAATGGCAAAAGTATAATCTGAAAATTGGAATGCGGTATTGTGTCAAAGATTATCCACTATCAAGAGCTTTCTTATCATTAGAAATGCTCATACAATAAGTTGGCAATATAGCGCGGTCCTAAAGTGTCCCTTCTAACTTTTGAACGACAGAAGCTAGCGTTTTTAGAAAAAATATGTCAATTTCTATTTTCTGTGTACTAACTTCTGCCGTCATCAGTATTTCAATTGTATTTCCGGTTTCACTGAAAGCGATGTCTACTTTCTTTTTTTAAATAGAATACCCTATATATTTTTACGCTTTTGGAAAGGAGATTGAAAGACGAATCCAACGATATCACATATGTTATACTTTAACTTAAGAAATATGACGATATCCAGCAATAAAGGTTTTGGTAATCTGTTTTTGTTGTTACGCAAAGGTGTCTAGGAAAGAGTGCCAAATTGTTTCTTGTGACGCCAGAACTGATCTAAAGAGCTCGTTGCTAAGCAAAGTAATCATAACAATTGCGAAACTGTCAAATCTTTATTCCAAAAACGGTACAAAATCCGAGGGTGACGGGGATGGGGACATGCACCTGTTTTTGTAAAGTATTCCGCTAGATATGCATCTAGCGTCGATGCTTCTTGGTAGCAAGGATGCGGCTTCCCAACGCTCAAGGAGGGTATAATGTATAATCACGATTGAATTTAGGAACAAAGGGATTTATAAACTGTACATTATTAAATTCACGTACCACAAATAGTTTAAAGAAATGATTTATGACTATGACAAATATTAATGAAACATTTTGGAATTCGTTGTACATATAGGAAGATATTAATGAAATAATTTTTTTTAACTTTTACGCTGACAAGATATTGTTATATAGCAAATTAAAAAAATCGCCATAAAGTCTCTCACACAATGGCTAATAATGCGGCTAATAAAATCTGAGTTACGGTCAATCAGTGTCGAACTATATCTCGACGGATTATTATTAATCGCATTCCGCGATTCCACTGAAATACATACGACTGACCGCAACTGTGACATCTACGATAATTTTATTGTCGAGGACGGATTCTGCGAAACTCGGCGGCCCAGGATCCCTCACGTTCGAGATCTTCTGCGAGATGTCTTTTTCGTGGTGTTTCGAGATTTATCCCTTCGTAAATCTCCAGTCGGAGAATGCACGTGTTTCGCTGACAGTCGTATACAGAGTGTTACGATTAGAAGAATACAAAAGTTGGAATAAGAAATAAAAGTTATTTAAAGTTAAAGACCGGAGACCTACGGAGACCACATCGTGTCTCTGAACAAAACGAGATTATTTCAGCTTCGTCATACGTATTCATACCGAAGAAGGATTAACATAATGACCAATAAAGAACGCGATAACTTCGAAAGAATGAATTCGCTCCATATGGGTGATTTTCTTCTGAAAGGGTAAGATAATCCAATTGAGAAGGTCGTTTCGTTGTGTTTTCTTTTCTTCTTTTCTACGTACATACATGCTTCCTATAGAACTCTATATATGTACGATGTATATACGTATACTAGCTGGTGTGTTTTACATTTGGCAGCTGCATTCATCTGTCATTGAACAAAAACAGAAAGAAGCCCACTCGAAAACGTTTAGCATCTCCCGGTTGTCTTCGCTGCATTGTTTGTTTTTGTGTTCGTGTTTTTTACGATCGACACGATCGGCCTCGAGGGAAGAATGAGATTTACGGAATAAGAAAATAATTGCCTTGGATTATTACGTTAAAGGGTATGACAAAAGAAAGGATCCCTACAAGACGTATAAGCAAACAAGTATATAAAATTTGGCTCTTAGAAAATAATAAACGCTTAGAGGCGATTAAAAATGTTTAGAAGTATGATGGATGGAAAATTTAACTTGGTTTGGTTTATTTCCACCATTACTTTGACGGAAATTTCTGCTAGACTGGATGAGAATTTTACAGTGGTTATATATTAACAATTTTCGTGTCGTTTTTACACAATGTAATATTTAATACCATGGCGTCATAAGTAAACTTGTTTCCAACTTCCGTTCCATTTTATGGAAGTCAAAGTAGATACTACACTGAACGAAAAAGATACGTAAATACAATAAAAAGTACATTAGTATAATAATTTTTTTAAATCGGTCCAACTAACGAGTTTATTATTTTAATAAATGACTGTTTATCATATTAATGAACACATACTTCAGTATATATAATAAACGGATTTATTGATTGAAAGAACACATTTATTAATGTTTTATGAACTTGTTTGTTATAAATATGTAAGAATACATGTATGTAATAATTCTTTATCAAAATTGGTCCAACGAACGGGTTAATTAGTTCAATAAAAGGCAGTTTACTAAATTAATAAACGCCTTTATTAATATTTTATTAATTTGATTATTACATTAATAAAATAAACGGCTGCAAATCTCATCTCCGTTTGCTAGTGCCTTCTCTTCCCACATTGCTTTTGCCGTGAGCGATTCCATCAATATCATGAGTAATATTAGCATTATCTTCGGTTATTGTTTCTGGGAACATTTTTTGATGTTTTGATATTAATTTTGTTTGATGTAAATGGTATTACGTATAAGTTGTTTGAAATTTTGTATTTAATGTTGAAGTTGTTCTCCAACTCAAACCACAGAAATAATATGGTACATTGACTTTATTCAGGAAGTGTAAGTAATTACTAATGATGAAAACTATTTATTTGTAGCCTATATATGGACTGGATGTCATTTTATCTTTAACGTCTTTTTACTTACAATTGTTGCAAACATTTAAGATTAAGATTCAAGATAAAAAAAATATTTTTGAGCTTTTCGGAGCAAGTAAAGGTTTTTAGAAATATTTTGTTTATGAATTCATTATAAAAAAATTCCTCTTGTCACCTATTGTGTCAGAGAATGTAGATTTTTATAGTTACAATAAATTGATCCAATAATATATTTTTCTATTAATATGCATTTAATAGAAAAAAACAATTCAATAACCCATTTTAATAAAAAAAAACAAAAATTTGCTTTTTTAAGGGTATACCCTGTATATATTTCTAAATACTGGGTGGCAATGACTATTGTTCTGAAATAAATAATGGGAAAGTTATAGTGGTTTCTAGCTTCTATTGTGCTTACACGTTTGTAGCCTAATAGGTATTTATGCTAGGCTGTTGTAACTATGCGAAACCATAACTTGCTTTTAAATGTGAAAAAAGGTACATTAAGCAAGTAAACACAGAAAAAATACATAATGGGGCACCCGGTCCTACTTTATATATATTTTTTCCGTAAATAATTAGCATAATCCAAATTATGTTCTAGCGAAGAAATTATATCTATAATACGAGGGTGTATCAAATATAAACGGGACTGATTTTCTTAATAATTCCGGAGGGCTTCCGACCGCAACTCTTTCGGGTCCCCTTAGTATCAAAAGAAACCATGAGCGAGAAAGAAGTGTATGTCTCCGTGGAGCTGCGGATTATCATCAAGTTTTTGGCCAAGGAGGGGGTGAACTCAACCGAAATTTTGCGGCGATTACAGACACAGTTCGGGGATAACACCCTGTCAGGAACCTGTGTGTTTGCATGGAAACAAACATTTTTCTGGAGGGCGTGAACAGGCCGAAAACAAGAGTCGCTCAAGCACAAGAGTGATCGAGGCCAACATCGAGGCGGTCTGAAATCTCATAGAGAGGAATCGGGGCATAACTGGTAGTACTGGATGCCGCGAAATTGTCATTTCGAAGGAAAAGAAAGAAGCAATCGGTCAGAAGTGCCAAACGCTGGAACATCCGCCCTGTAGTCCAGACTTGTCACCTTGTGACTTCTATCTTTTTGGACCCCTCAAAGAGGCACTTGGAGGCCAGCGTTTCGACAACGAAGCGGTGGAAGCGTTTGTGCTCCAATGGCTACGCGAACGTCCGAAGAGTTTTTATGTTGATGGAATAAAAGAGCTCCCAATCCGATGGGAAAAATGTATTTCTATTTTCTCTAAATAAAGTTAGAATTTTTTAAAAGACCCGTTTATATTTGATACACCCTCGTAGATATTTACAAATATTTTAAAATTGTGTAAATTTTTGGAGAGGACTGTACCCCGAAATCAGGCGATTCAGCCACTCAAAAAATTGTATTATTCTTATACCAAGGAACTCTTTCACCCTCTAGAGTTTCATTGAATTAGAATTTTGATGGAATTTTTGTTAATAAATGGGTTTTCCTTAGTTTATACAATTCCATGTTGATTGTCAGTTTCAGCCTTATAATATTTGTTTCCAATTTATTTTTTCCTGAAACTTTATGTAAAATATCATAACATTTACGAAAGCAAACTATTATTTACCTTCATATGAGGTGCTATTTCTAATAATAGAACATATTCAGAACAATTAACTTCAAACTACCCCCTTAACCACACGCGAACATCTTCGGAACTTAGTCATTATCCTTGTAGTTCTCTCCTTATTCTTGCGCATAATACGCCGTTGTTTGATAATTACAGTGTCTGGCGCGTCAAGGTTGTTTCCCTCTAATCATTTAATTGCGGCTATAAATATTTCGTAGGACTTTCCGGGGCGAAAGTAACCCGTTATTTGAATGTCAGAGCGCATCGAAATATATCGCCTACCTTGACGTGTGTTACGTCTAAAGCTAGTCCACTATTTCGTTCGCGTCTCTGCCGGTGAGCATTAGGCACGAAGAGAAACAACTGTTCCTATTTTGACGTGGGACATTTAATTAGATAATTACGATTGTTCGACGTAGGAGATTCCGGCTGGAAAGAAGAATGTAGGCAAATAAGATTTATCGGTACTTAGACGGAAGAAAATAATAGGCATGAAATTATAATACGATTATGGCATTTAACGTTTTTAAGGCGCAGGGAGAAAGTGAGTTTGGTGAGAATTTTTGACCTACAAGTATGTAGAATACATTAATACAGGACATAGCAAGTCACTGTTAAACACAATGTTTTGTATAGACTCTAATCATATACGTAGCAATTTTAGAATTGTAAAAGCCAATTTGTTAAAGCAAATTTAGAATTCGTTCTTAAACAGAGCTTTACAATAGTTTTTTAAATACCCCCTAAAAACGCCACAGAAATTGTAGATATACTTGCTCCACAGTGAAGAATGTCGTAATAAAATTTAGTTGGGGATTGGGCTGCTAGTCACGAGATGGCAGGTCAAAGTGCTATGGTATCTGCACATTTACCGCGAGTGATGTCATCAAAACCATGAGCTGTATTAATATTATCTTTGGTTAATGTTTTTGGGCAATTCTTTTGATGTGTTCTAATACATCACGGTGAACCTGTCCGAATCACTTGTATGCGCAGTTACCATAGTATTTTGTACTGCCATCTCGGGACTAGCGGCTCAGGAGCTGCTCGAGAGTTGGCTTGGAGACTCTTTTTCCTGCTTCCTAGGCGACATGGCTTGTATCTCTTGACACTAGAAGGCACCGGGAAATATACTGCTTTCTAGTTTGGGAATTGTATGGCGATATATATAACCTGCAAATCTCATCCCCGTTTGCTAGTGCTTTCTCTCGTCACATTGCTTTTGCCGCGAGTGATTTCATTAATACCATGAGCTATATTAGCATTACCTTCGGTTCTTGTTTTTGGGCAATTCTTTTGATGTTTTGATATTAATTTTGTTTGACGTAATTGGAATTACGTGTAACTTGCTTGAAATTAAAAAAATCGTAGCAAATTGAATTTTCTTATGTATTTATAATGGCGCATTTATCATCAAGTGTGGGATTTAGTTCTCATTTAAGTACTCCTATTTTCCTCAAAAATGAAAAAAGTAATTAATAATAGTTTATTCAGTCTTATACTCCAGCATCGATTTCAATTCTCGAAGAAGAACAAGGCATAAAGACCGTAAATCTGTACAGTATCAAATTGATGCATGCCATTAGAAACATGTCATAATTCACTTATCATGCTAATGGCTTTTCGTATTAGAGTATCACGGCGTGGACTTAAAAACGGAATGCACATAGAATCGATAAAGCGTCTTCTCTCTTTCGAATTTAGGCCACCACCGAAGAAACACGCACAACTCGCTGGCACAACGACATTTAAATAAGTCATAGTTCATCGCGTTTCAATCTCTTTCTCGTGAGGTTATCATCTTTCCATTGTAAGGCTTGTTGTTTTTTCTTCCTTTTTTCATAAACAACCGGTCATTTTGTAATAAGGAAAATAATATACATGGATACAAAGTGTTTTAATAGTTCCAGATTTACTATATCATCTTCTTAATTTATATGGTAATTCTTCTTTAGGTATAATGATACTTTATTGTCGAATAGATACATATGCAAATTAAAATCAAGGCAATTAAAAATTAAGTAACCAAATTATAATTATTGAAATATAAAAAAGAAAAAAAAACTAAAAAAAATGTATAAAGTTGCACATAGTTTATAGTTGGTGTACATATTGTTAGGAAAGATTGCAAGGAGCAAGTGTGTACGTATGTACATCAATTTGATGATGAAAGCTTGACCAATTGTGAGAAAATCAATTGGCGTACCTCTGCTCCTTTATTTTAATCGCGGTAGCGATTGTTTTATCCACAGCAAATTTTGATGAATAAAGTTATTTTTAAATGTAACATAATCGAATGGATGTAGTGACGCGACTGGACGACTGAAATATGCTACTCTATCATCTCAAATTTCAACAACTGTATAATAATAAATTTCACTGATGTTCTAGACAGAAACATTTTGATAGATGTTTAATTTACGAAATTATGCCCGAAATACCACGAAATGGAGAAATTGTACAAAAGGGTAGTATCGTCACCATTACTCCACATTTGTTGTTGGCTAGACATAATTAAATTATTTAGTACCCACACTCCGCTAATCGTAGGCTCGGGGAGGAGTAGAGCATGAATTTTGCACGTAATGTGTAACAAGTTAACAGAATGCTTTTTAAGAGACCGGCCTACAGAAACCATGTTTGCGGCACCATCACTCATAAACATCAACAGTTGGTTTGTTGAAAGTTCATACTTTTCCAATGTATTTAACACTAACTTTACAATTACTTCGGCAGTACATTGTTGTATTCGTCTGGAAGCTAATAGAATTGAAGGTGACGATTGATGCGATTCCATTTTACGTGCCATTATATTAACGACTGAATGTTTTTTACGATCTGTCGTTTCGTCCACACATAACCACATTTTTTTTTCTTTCAACTCCGATTTAATTCTTTTTTCAACATATTCCCGAGCAGATGGCACTATCCTTCGTAACGATGTCCGACTTGGTAATTTGTACTCCGAATAGTTATTCCAAAACAAGACAAACGCTTCCTTGTCTACTAAATTAAACGGTATATTACATACAATAAAAGTAACACATAAATTACATATAAATTTGTCATAGTCTCGTGTGCAAGTTTTTTCTGAAGCATGCTGTTCACTGTTTACGTGCCGTAGACAGTCTCTTTTGGACCAACTCATCAACGGGATATTACATACTACACATTCAATTTTAGCGCCATCATACATTAAGTAAGGAATTTCGGCTAAAAATTCTCTAACTTGGTCCGCCTTGGGTCGTTTGCGCGACGTATGCAACATTTCTAAACAACACGTACCGCGCTAATGGAAGGTCGAAGCTACACTGAGGCTTGTATGTAACCGTATAGATACGACGCGGCTGACTGTTGGCGCGCGTGGCCAACTCTAGTAATTAGTAAAATAATAGAGATGGAGGGAAAAAATTGGAACGAGGCAAAAATAATAATAAAGGACAGGGAACTATGGAGGAAGTTTTTATACGGGAAGTGACCACAACTCACACCCGACATTATATGGTATAAGGGAAATTGATAAACATGATATAATATATATTTTATTATTTCTATATGAAGAAGTTATTGATTTAAAAGGTGAAATATGGATATGTTGCAGAGTATTTCTTCAAAATTGTTATTTTATATACAACCTGTATAATAACATTAATAACATGTCCATACAGAAACAGCATATCAAAAGGCTCTCACACCAGAAAAAAAAACAAAGAGGGAAGCTTATCATGAATACGAATAACTGAGAAAAAACAAATGATATTTCGTCTTGGTGCCGATAAAGCGCTACCGAATTAATGTTTATGGCTTTCATTTCGAACTAGATACACTAAAGGTTATAGTTTATATTTGGCTTAACACTTTAGGAATTCGAAATGAAGATAAGAGGCTTAACGATAATACAACGACTCGGTGACTAACGACGTGATGGAGATAAGACAGTTATTACATTTTCGAGAAGGCTTATATTTTAGTTTTACTCTCCGAAATATTTTAATGGAACGTAGCCTTTGCAATAAAGCCGTTTTCTTTTAATTTTTGTATTTTCTTAGAAGTAAACGACATAAAAAATAATTAGGAAAAAATTTTTAACACTTTTCGCAATGATTTACAACTTGTTTAATAATGAATCTACCTAGTAGTTTGTGTTTCATCAAATTTCGTATTTGTTTAAGAACTTCTGCAGTTTCTATACTGTAACAATCATCCAACAAGGCAAGATAGGTTAAAGGAATGGTCTTCTAAGTACATCCGGGCCAGAGGTGAATAAACAGCATGTGGTCCATGGTTTCTATACATTTTGTGTAGACATTTAAGTGTATGCGTAACGCCGTAATCTGGAAATTTGACGACAGGAAGTCTTCGTTCTATTTTCGGGTATTTGTCGAAGATTTACGAGAAATATGAATGAGAAAGATCGTTGGACAATATGTAATTTGAGACTATGAACTGCATCATAATTTTACAGAAAAAACTATAGTGAGTTATTCTCCACGCAGGTAACTTCACATCTACACAGTACAAGATGTAATATAGCTGACTACTTATGTATCTGAGGATTCCACAAGCTACGTCATCGGGTATCCACAGAAAAATCTACAATCATATTCCTTTTAAGTATAAAAATAATATAACAAAGAATTTTCAATACAAACTTAAACAACATTTATTAACAAATTGTTTTTATTCAATAGAAGAATTTTATAATTGTCACACATTTGTGTAACATATGTCTGTACTTACTTGCAACTGTCTTGATTAAGTATTCTATACCATGTATTTTGGTTTTGATGAATAAAGTTTTCTTTAATTATTACGTTCAGAAGGATCTTGATAAGTGTAATTATATTATAATTATATACAGCGCGGTCCTAAAGTGTCCCTCCCCCCCCTCTAACTATTGGTAAACTTAAATATTTTGGTAATCTGTTTTCGTTGTTACGCAAAGTTGGCTAGGAAAGAGCGCCAAATTGTTTCTTGTGACGGTAAAGGAGAAACAACAATAAACAAAACAAGTTAAAATGACATAAAATAGTAACGAGCACAAAGGACGAAAGTATGACAAATGCAGATTATAATAACAATAAATAACAAGAATAATTTACGCTTTTGGAATTGAGATTTGACAGTTTGGCAATTGTTATGATTACTTTGCTTAACAATGAGCTCTTTAGATCAGTCTGGCGTCACAAGAAACAATTTGGGGCTCTTTCCTAGCCAACTTTGCGTAAGAACAAAAACAGATTACCAAAACCTTTATTGCTGCATATAGTCGTATCTTTTAAGTTAAAGTATAACATATGTGGTATTGTTGCATTTGTCTTTCGATTGCCTTTTCAAAAACGTAAAAATATATAGGGTGTTCTATTTAAAATAAGAAAGTTGACGTAACTTCCGGTGAAACCGAAAATACAATTGGAATGCCGATAACGGCAAACGTTAGTCCACAAAAATTCTTTTCCTACAAATGAAGCCATAAAGCTGTATTATTTTTATTAAACCGTAATTTTTCGCCGCAAAGATGGTGTTCTAGTGTGCTAGGAGTTTTTGCACACGCAGGTGTGCCTGCACAGTTCAATAAAAATGCAAGCCAACATGGCGCTTTATTTATTTGCCGCCTGCTATCCGGCAAACGCTTTTATAGTCTTAAATTCACTTTCCTTAAGCATATCATCGATACAGGCCAGTACGGAACACAAAGATGAG
This sequence comes from Dynastes maya, assembly GCA_029619315.2. Taxonomy (NCBI): domain Eukaryota; kingdom Metazoa; phylum Arthropoda; class Insecta; order Coleoptera; family Scarabaeidae; genus Dynastes; species Dynastes maya. The sequence goes on along the minus strand of JAROYE020000006.1, from coordinate 38,782,936 downwards.
TTCTCTACTGGTTTCGGATTGAAGCAGGAGCTTTTGTTGCCCATGCTTGATGAGCTGACACCGATGTCCGAAGATGTATTCCTATATTATGGACTGGGAGCAACCTGATTTAAAATTGGAAACAGAGAATGTTTCCACACCCGAAGCTCTTGAAACTGACTCCGGGATGGTTGACAACGTCGATAACCTCAAAGACCTTAGCGAATGGATCAAGCAAGAGCCTTTCACCAGCTGGCTAGATGAAAAGTTATTGATAATGTCCATGTTTGAGATGGATTCCAATGCGGTGACATCGTCGAGGACTGACCCTATACAGTCAGACACGCCAGATACACAAAGCTTATTAAAGGAATTCGATACTGTTTTGGATTATGTCAATCCTGGCACATTAACACCGCCACAAAGTCCACCGTACCAACAACCATTGCTAGCCACCCTGGAGTCAGTGACCACCCAGAATCCTCCTATATACCTTTTACCAGCAAAGGAATATCCCATCTACCATACTGCGGAAAAGCAAATTCCCGAGATCCTTTATTCTACTTCTCCCCAACCAGAGTCTCTTCCAACAGATTATGGTGTACCTCAGACACCTCAATCCAACATAGCTCGCGAATTAGATGTAGTGGAAGAACTGTACGTCGCAACGGCGGTAGATGATATGTTCACAACAGTCCGAAAGCAACCGTGCTATACCTGTTATTTTCCCAGCGAGATAATAGTTGCAACCGTTATTGGATCCATAACGGTTATAAAATAACAGATAGTTAAATAACGACCCATCTCTAATTTACATCTTTTTAATGTGAAAAGCATAATGTAGAGACATTGAATTTGATTTTTCGATAGAATCAGTAAAGTTAGTGATTGCAAAAAACTTTTATCATACAAGTATTAAATGTGGAACTTAAGTTCCGGAAAACTGAATAGTTCATCTACATAATAAATTGTATAGTTCATTATGTTTCCAGAAAACTATTTCTCTTACCTAATCCCAGAAGAACCTTTTATTCAGTTTTCATTGTATATTATTTGCTTATGTATGAATTTCGAAAAACAAGCTACAGGTATATACTGAAATGTTTTAAAAGTAGTAAATTGTTGAAAAAAATTAAATCTTCGAAAATTAATTGATTATTTAAACAGAGGGTTCGAAAGTGTTCTAAAACTTTTTCGGCAATTTAAACGAATTTTAAGATCAACAAATGAGATTTTAACAAAAATTAAAACTGAAAATTGCCCATATCATCTAAAGTCTATGTTTATCTGACATTTACAGGAAACCTTCCTGCTCTTAATCACTACAATTTATAGTACGTTTTGAAATATAAATACTGAAACTTGCAACACGTGCAGACACGTGTTACCTCGATAAAAACTTGACTCAACGTCAGCAAATTTAATTGGCGTCCTACTGCTCCTTTATTTTAATCGGGATGGCGATCGTTTCATTCAAAATTCCTTCCCAAATATAAATTGACGATGAATTTCTGATGAATAAATTTTTAAAAATAGCATGATGAAATCAATGTAGTGATGCGACTAGATGACTCAAAATATATTACTCTATACTACAAAATTCCACTGACAAGTCAATAATAATAAAATTTATTGACGTTCTAGACAAAAACATAACGAATCGTATTTAATTTGCGAAATTATGCTAGAAATACCTTTGAATTTATGGTGTTATCTGTTATAGGAAGATATTCCATTGATTTTGAGGATTTACGATACGAAGAAATTGAACTGAAGAGGAGTTTCTTCCCCGTTACCCACGTTTGTTGTTGGCCTACACTTAAAATAATTATACATAATTATCCATTAGCACGTATAGTGTATTCAGTATGGCTAGTCGCTCAATGTGAAATTCCCTCTGGGGGTTATTAGTTCTAAAGATGGCTGGAATGACAGCTGCATTCGACTATGCAAAATTTACAACACTTCAATACATGTACATCAAAGAAATGAAAGACAAAACCATGTTCTAACAAAGTTTTGATTTTATTCTAACTTTAAGCTGTGTATTGCTGGTTAAAGTAAAATGATTGAATAAAATATTTATACTTGATTTAGCTTATACATAACCGTATACACCCATGGAAGCAAAGAGGATTTCTGAAATCTTCTTATAGGAGCTTCCACAGTCGTACATACGAAGGCTACCGTAGAATGACGTCTTTAATTCTGTCACAATATTAATTGAAGCAGTCGAGTTGGGGTTCTGAAGGCAGACAGGTCAATCCGACACCGTATTCTAACTAAATAAAGATAGGCAGTTTTCTAATGTCGTTTATTATTTACGAGCTGCCGTATGCTTAAGCATAAACATTGGCGACTTTTCTGAGTGCCGTCGTAAAATGTTTAAAGCCAGTAATTATATACCCTGGTTCACTTGCCGATGCAGTCAAACTGTGCATTGTCGGTATCCAGTTCAGATATACAACGGGCTTTGTTTACGTCTTGACCGGATTTTATCGTATACAAATTTTGTGTACTTTTAGGTTTAAGTGTTTTAGATCGTTTTACGTTACATAACAAATGTCTGCAATGAGCATATATTTAGAATATGGGATTTCTTAGTCTACGAAACGAGGTGTTTTTATGAACGGTTGTAAGTACATAGGTTTGATATCATTTTCTTTTTCAGAGTATCAAACATTCATTAATTTGTTATTTTATTATTTTATGTTGACGGCTAAACACTCCTTTGGAGTTGCACCGCTTTTCTCAAAGCTTTCTAGATCCATTTCTCCGGTGGCCCCATCTTCATATCTTCGTATTTTCCTAAATATGCTTTTCCAGAATTCCTTATTGAGCGCTTTCTCTTTCCATTTTGTAATTCCTGCCTTCGTTAGATCTTTTTCTACTTCTCGAAGTCATTTCGATCTAGATCTCCCACGCGCTCTTCCAACTCCTGGTTCCCATCTCGCATCACATATATTATTGCTGTTATTTCTGCCCTCTATGCATGCCTCAGCCACATCACGGTCTGCATTTTTATCTTCTTCACTATGTCCTCTCCTTGAAGCTCTTGGAGTATCTTATGGTTCGTTCTTCGTCGATATTCATTGTTCTCATTATTTTTCGTTCTGCAATTCTAAGGTCCTGTTCGCCTTTTCTCGTCATTGTTATCGTTTCTCCTGCATACATCATCGTTGATCTGATCAATGTTTTGTGTATGTTTAATTTTGTTTGTTTTGTTAACAGCTTAATAATAATTTTTTATTCGCTTAATATTTATTTTTTAAAACTTAGCAACAGCTGCAATTAAGCGCGAGAAGAAGGCCTATTTGCAACATAGACTTAAGAATTCGAATCGACTTTGGAGTAATTTACGTGATCTGAACACAAAAAAAAATCTCCCCCATCTTTTGGATGTAAGTAACCTAAATGATCACTTTATTGCGGCGTAATTCCTCCTTGTTGCCTGACCCGCAGGTATTTACTTTGTATAATTCCAATGTGCGACCGGGCGTCGACTTTTTCTCCTTCCGTGATACTAGTGATACAGAGGTTGCTTCTAGCATGTCTTTTAATTCAGTTGGAGCAGATGGCATCTCCTTAAAAATGCTGTGTTGCTCTACTATTCTATCAATCTTAACACACATATTTAATTTTTGTCTTCAAACTGGTGTTTTTCCTTCTGACTGGAAAAGAGCTCACTTATCGCTGTTCCAAAAAATAAGAACCCTGTCAGCAGTACCGTTTCCGTTCTTCTTTCTTTGGTATTGAGTAGTTAAAAAAACTGGAAGTGTATTTGCTATTGTGAAAACATCTAAAAGTTTTGACTAAACAAACCAAACATACAGGGTTGTCACCAGATGTTACCACCTAAATGGGATTGTCTTTTATTTTAATAACATAACATAAACTATGTACACAAGTCCAGATGAAATGAAGCTAGCTAATGCACTCCTTAGACCTGTGCTCCTTGGTTCTCAATGCATGTGTGAAGTCTTTTCACCATACAGGCCATAGCTCCTTCATATATTTCTTTAGGTAGAGCGGACAACTGTTGTTATGCGTTCTTTAAGGTCATTAATGTCAGTAGGTCTTGTAGTATAAAGGCGTTCTTTCACCATTCCCTATAGCTGGAAATCACATGGAGTCAAGTCTGGTGACTGTGCTGGCCAAGGCAAAGGACCAGTTCTTCCAATCCAGCGTCTACCAAATGTATCATCCGGGTAATGTCGAACCGCTAAGGAATAATGCGGTCGTGCACCTTGCTGAAAGTAACCAGATGTTATGATACGGAGGGGAAGATTGTCTACAACAAAATTCTGTAACATATCTATGTAAGAATCTCCCGTTACAGTCGGATCATTAAAAAAATATGGACCAAGTAATCCAAACTTCGAAATGCCACACCATACGTTAACTTTCGGAGAAGATCGAGTGTGCTCTCTTAGTTCATGGCGATTGTCTGTATTCCAAATGACGCAATTGTGCTTATTCACTTTGCCGCTGACATGAAATGTGGCTTCATCCGACATAAAGAACACAACATTAGGGTCTATGTTCGTCTTTTCTAATAACACTTCTGCAGCTCGTACACGATCAATTTTATTAGCATCAGAAAAGGCCTGTATCATTTGAATGTGGTACGGCCTCATTCCCAGATCTAAGTGGAGAATCCTTAAAACCCTTGTTCGCGCGATTCCGGTTTCCAATGCTAATCTCGTACTTGACTTTCCTGGGCTCCTAATCATTGTGCCTTGAACATTTATGATGTTATCTTCCGTTCGAATACTTCTGGGACGTCCACTGTTTCCTTTACAGTCATTGGTCACAGACCCTGTGCGCACAAATTTCTCATGAAGTCGACGGATAGTTAAACGGCTTCGAGGATCCTTCTGAAACGCTTGCTAAAACTTTTTTCTTACTACTGAGGGTGACCCAAACACTTCCATCAAAGCTGCTACCTTCTTTCTCTCTTCCAAAGTAAGTCGGGTGGCCATATTTAGTCCGCAGCAATAGAAAATTAGAAAATTATGTACCATATGAGTGGTAACATCTTTTTGGACAATCCTGTATACCAGAAATTTTTTTTTTTTAGTGAGATTGAATGCGCTGTCATTAAGCATTCCACAAATGTAATTTAGGGTTATCACTATGTATTGAAAAGAAAACAAAACTATAATTTAAGCAGTAGTGGCATAGTAGTTTTTTGACCTTAAAGTAGGCGATAGCTATTTTATCTACAGGAAAGGTAATGGTTACCGTTTCTTGGCATGTGGAAGATACACTTCTGTTCGATTTCCTGTCTGAAGACTAAGCTTCCAAAGCCGAGTGCTATGCGAGTCTTTTGGATAAATTAATGCAAACAAGTTAGTGAAGAGCTCAGCTCGAGTGTAAATTAGCACATGGTACAGTGACAAGATAAAGATATTTATGTTTTCTACATAATCAAGTTGTTCCTACTGTTGAGGAAGATGCGAAATAATCTGTAAATGCTCGTGAATACCAAGCACCTTCTTACTATGTTCAAAAATGTTGAATGGAGTTTTTCCATATCTGCCGATATCTGGGTCCGAGGATGATTTATTTAATTACCTGTATGGACCTCATGCCTAAATTTATTTAGATTCTGTGGTGTATAGTAGATGACCACGTAATCTGGGCGAAAGGAGACAGAGAATAATTGATAAAATGAAAATTATTCGTGACATGGCTTTGGCTAATGTTATTCAAGAATTTATTCATAGACTTGGTCCAAACAGGTTTGGAAGTGGACGGTTGTCGTGTCGAACATCTTATCAGTTTTCTTTTTTTTCAATTTTTATTAGTGTTTGAGTTGATACTTGACATGTCCCCAATATTCTACCTAACCCTAACATTAAAATAGTCGGAACTAGTACATTTTGTAATAAAATTGGTGAGAAATAAATCCTTTTCCAAGGGATAGAATTATTTTTAAAGCATGCAATTAGCTAAATAGATAGTGTCCAAACATTAAATCAAATTCAAAATTGTAGTCTATTTTTAACTATTAAATATTCCTTGCCCAAAGGTATTCCTGATTAGGAGTGATAATAGGTAATCAATAATAGTGATTACGGTGTTTAGTTATTATTCAATATACATATCGATCACATGATAGATTTATTCGATAAAGGTTTTCTATATAACTCCCATTATGTATCGTACATATACACATAGTATTAATATTTTTTTGTATCCACTTATGCAGCCCACCAGAACATTTAAACCTGTCATAGCCTCATAAATCAAGATGCGTCCCTTGTCCGGCCATCGACGACATGGTCTTAATCTTTCGTATCTGATCAGGACCACACGAATTTCACTGGCCGCGGGCAGTCGGAAGATAAGGAGCGATTCGACGGACGCATCTGAAAGACGAAGAGGTAGGTACGAAGAAGAAAGGGGTTCCAGGGACAAGCATTTACCGAATCTCAAGTGAAGAATCATCTCGTACGGCTATTTGTCCGTCGAGCACTTCTAAGTGCCTTTAATGGTCAATTTTAGATTTTTATCGGGACAAGAACTCTGTCGCCAGTCACTTCTGTTTGAAATTATCTCTCGTCGGACGTGGCGGATTGTTTTAGAAGAAGGTTTTCCGTTTTTATAGTTTCGAGAGAGGAAATTACCCGCAATAAAATCGAAGATATTTCTATACTCAAAAAATACTATAAAGTTGGTTAGGGCACATTACATCTTTTACGATTAACATGGTGGATACCTATTTTTTCTGCCATAATGGGTAGACGTATAAGGTTATTGTTTTTACTACACAATTCAAAAGTTTTCGAATAAATAGTTAATCTTTAAATCCATTTCAGGAGGTTAATAAAACTTGAAGAACGCAGAAAAAGGGATGAGATTACTTTTATTACTTAAATTTTAAAATAAATATTCGAAAGCAAAGAAATAATGTTTAAAGAAATTGTATCTGGTGGTTAAAAAAGGATTGGATAAGAATAGTTTGTGACGGAATACAAATTGATTTTAAAGATGAATATGCAGTTATAGTTATAGAGGTATTGATTTACCAGGATAGCGTCTTAAGTTTTTAAAAACGACCACTAGATGGCGCTATTGAAATTTGACATTACTATTTATTATTGTTGAAGCAGTGATAGCACAGAAACCGGCTGAGCAGTTTGTTTGTTACAGCGAGCGTTAAGAAAAGGCAATTTTGTGAAAAAATAGAAATTTCACGTGAAAGTTTTTGTTGGATGATTTTTTACGATTTTAGTAAAGATCTAACACAACAACAATTGCATCGAATTGCTTCGCTCAACTTTTGGTAATGAAGCACCGTCAGAATTGACTGTTTACGACTGGTTTGCAGAATTTCGTCGTGGTCGTGCTTTCGTCAGTGATGAATTACGTGGAGGTCAACTAAAAGCGGTTGTTGTTCCAAAAACATAGATGTTGTGCGCAACATGATTGAAGAAGACCGGTATGTGACTTACCGTGAGATAGAGGCATCCTTAGGCATATCATAGATTGCAGTACATTCGATTTTGCATGAACATATAAGTGTGAAAAAGATCTGTTCTTAGTGGATTCTGCATATTTTGATCCAAGCACAAAAAGGGCTCGTATCAATTGGTGTAAGGGAATGCTCAAAGAAATTAATAGAAGAACAGAGGAAAACCCGTACACAACATCGTAACAGGTGACAAAACTTGGATATATTCGTACGAGACGGAAACTAAGCAACAATCAACTGTTTGGATGTTTTCAGATGAACCGAATCCAACGAAAGTTGTTCGTTTACAAAAAAAGGAAAAATGCTTGGTTCTTCCATGTATTACATATCGCAAGCATTGTTTTGGAGGATCGAAGAACAGTTAGTGCTGAAAGGTCTACAACAATTTGTTCATCGGGACTCTCACGCAGCACGTCAAGCAATTGGCTACTTGAAGAAGAAAAGCATCGAATTGATGTCTCATTGCGTATTCATTTGATTTATCGCCGAACAAGTTCGTTTTTTTCCCGAATGTCAAACAAAAAATGTGCGGATGACGCTTTTTATCGCCTCAAGAAGCCTTCAAAAACCATGTTTTGGAGATACCACGTTCAGGGTGGGGAAAATGTTTTGAAAATAGGTGAACGCATGCAAAAGTGTATAACTCTTAATGGTGGATACTTTGAAAAACAATAAAACGATTTGTACCAAAAATTTTTTCTTTGATTGTTTTTGCAAAAACTTGAAAAGCATTTCTCGTATTTAGTTGCAATATGGCTGCGTAGGTTGATTGAACGTATATCTTTGAGGACGTGTTAGTTGAGCTCATTTATAGTCGATTTAGTAAAATAATAATTTTAATATAGGAAATAATAATAATAGTCTTTCCTGCGTGGCCAGCTAGATACAATAAAATTGGTACAATAAATTATGAACATTACACCTATATACAGTATATACTGCACCAAGTAACCTCAGGGCGAGATTCAGTTCTTAACTGGTTTTATCTATCCCTAACTATATTGTTATAATAAGTATGCGTTATTCAAAAATTTATACCTCATTCGGAAAGTAATAAAACGAAAAAATGTTTTGAAAATCATTTCTAAGTTCAATGTATTATGAAAATGTAGATCTAAACGTACATGAATGTACAAAATTGGAGGTTTTAGAGTTTATATTTTTATTTAATCAAAGCATTGAACATAATTATTGTACGTAATGTATGATTTAGTTAGGGAACGAGAAATACTGATTCATTTTCTTGATTATTAACTGTAGTTTAGAATGGGAAAAACGCGATCGAATTTTATATCTTTTCAAGTAATTGTCAAATATTCCCCAATATCCATGTATGGGAGTTTGACATATTGTAGAATCCGTTGGTTGTAAAGGTTCTTATGCGTGTTGTCGTTTTCAATTCCTAGAAGGAAGAGGGTAAGAATAACGACATTGGGAAGCAGAGTAAAAAATAATGCTAGTGTAAAAGTGCAGTTTACTCTCAAAGAGTGTAAGTAATTTACATGCAAAAAAAAAACAAAATATATCAAATTCATCAGGTTTTTGCTCTTCTTATTCTTCCTCATTGGTCCTGGAAAGGAAATTCTTGGTCTTCTTAATTTTTTTAATTTGTATGAATATATCTTTTTTTCGTGTCTAAAACTTCACAATACTAAGGATACAAGTCATGTTCGTGACGCTTGGCTCAATTTCTTAAAGTATTACTTGATCGCGAGTTAGATTAGAAGAAACTTGACCGATTCTTTCCTGGGACTCTCAATGTGTCTAAAATTCTGTTAGCTCGTGTAAGTGCTTCCGCAAGTAGCTTCGCTCCAGCTTCATCACCAGCTTGCCTTAGTTTCATTGTGGTAGCGAATGATAATTCGAAGACAGGTTTATCATTTCGAAATTCTTCTGTTTTTCGATGTCTAATTATCAAGCAGCAATCGTCAAAGAAGGCTTACTAAGACCACCTCATGTTGCTGACGACGAATGTGGAAGACACGGAAACACTACATCAGGAAATTAAATTTTTTCTCGCAACCAAAATCAAATTTTGCTGGAAAATGGTCATCTCTTCTATCTAACTTGCGATAATAGTGTACGAAAACTGAGTCTCTGAAAGCCTCCACAAAAATTTTTCTAGCAATTTCGTCATCATTTGTTCCAAACTGCTCCTTTAAGGAATCTAGATTGCGAACTTTTCGACATTCAATCGATTCTAGCCGCAATTCCATGATTTTTTTATGTAAATCCATACGTGTCATTATTGATTTTTTCTCCGTGGTAAGATTTCATTAAGGCAAACCAAACTCACAAACAATAAAATTGCGTGTTAATGTATCAAAGGAATCTTGTCAATACATATTCAACAATAGAAATATTATTTGTGAAAATTTTTTACACTTTAAACAATTTAATTGTATTAATAAACTTCCTTCTTGACAAAGTACTCTGCCGTATACAAATGGATTGGTCAATGAATGGTTCCATCTTCATTCTTTCTATTAAAAATAAGCAGACTGGATGGACTGTAAAACTAATGGATCATCACATTGAGAATGATGTAATGAAACTGTCAGTTTTAGTGATTCTTTTGGTTTGTGTGAGGAGCGGTCTAAGGGGGTTACAAACTAAAACAGACTCACCAGAAAAGCAGAAATTCCCGGCTGTGATTGGAACACACGACATTGGTAGAAGCAGGCCCTCATACACCTGGATTATGACATCAAGCACGAAAAATAAGTTACTCTAGTGCGGTATTGTTTGATGGCATATTTAAGCATTTAAAAAGTACACAGAGTTTATACTTTTTAAGTGCTGCAGATTGCAGCGATGACATATGTTGTTTTCAATCAAGTTCAGTAGAAGATGCTTCTGAAGGCACTCTATAGGTAGAGCTTCTATTGTGTTGTATTGTATTTTATGAAGATGAAATAATATCCAAATTAAATGTGACTCGATTTGACACCTGGTAAAAGTGTAGACAGAAGTACCTTGGTAAAAGTATAGATAGAAGTAAAGTAACAGGATTGAGATCGTTTTTTGCAAGAGTTTTATTTTGTACAACACCTTTTCTTGAAATGTAAGAAAAATCGATTTATTTCAATGATTTGATTCTAGATTCTATCTATTTCTGCGTGCATAAAAGTAGTCTTAAACTAAGTGATCGACTACGTAATATCGAAAGAACGTACATAAAAAAATCATATCAATCAAACCTTAATACCTATCCAGGCGAAAAACGAAAATTTACTGTAATAACTGCAACCTTATGATCATTGGCGGCGCGATTTGATACGTTCCCGCCCCCGAGCGAAACAATGGAACGCTGACAGACAAATTATATCATTTCACCTTGAAATAGCTATGATTGATGTTACGTTTTCTAATGGTAAGTTGGCGTTTTTAGACCGAAGAAACCCATTCGGAACCATTGCTCTATATACGACTGCTCTATAAATACACGGCCATATACAGAAATGCATATCATGTGGATCCATTCAAAGAATCTGCTCTAGAATTAGTGTTAAACGTGTTATTACTAATGGAAGACTGGTAATTATTTGTTATAAATATTACGGTTTTAAGACGTTTTAAAGTATAATTACATGGGGTAAGGTTATAATTAATGAAAGAATACAATATTGGAGTTCAGGTTTCACAAAGGAAGGTATTTTTGCAAAAATATTTGCAAATATTTATGTACCTTTGTATACGAAGGTTGCTTTAAGATTTGTTATTCCTTTTTTTTCAAATTGCGATGGTGTTATCATTGAAAATGTCGAGAAGGTATTCAAAATTGCAATTCGTCTTTAAAATTCTATGTCGGAAATATTTTTCTTCAACATTTGGAATTATATAAAAAACGCTACTCCACAAATTCCGCAAACTCGCATAACATATTTGATTAATTCGGAACAATTGTTTCCGTGGATTTCCATTGTCAATCGTACCACCGAAAGGTTATACGGTACGATTAGGGATTGCGAATTTACCGACTTTTTACAATACCGGTAATTCGGTAAAATTCTTTTTCGTTACCAGTTTACCGGTAATTTACCGGTAATTTTTATTTTCAGAAAATTTATTTGTATTGAAAATAAAAAGCAGTAAATAGTAAACAGGAATTTTATTTATTTTAACTTATTTAATCGCGCATTACAAACAAACATAAATGAATGAAATTTTATTGAAGGCATATATACATATATAAAACATCAAATAAACAACAAATAGTGCTTTTATTTTGAGTAAATAACAAATATAAATAAATAACTATGTTCCTTTACTGAAGTCATTTTAAAGTGAAGCCTCCTTGGTTTCTTCTGTTTGTTTTAATTTCCTTATTAATGTTTATATCCGTAAATAGTGGCTAATTAAAAAAAGTTTCAGATAAAAGTTATTTGTTTTTTCGTGAATAATAACATACTTATTAAAAAAATATAGGTTTCCATTTAAGAAAACCAACTTAACACTCGAAAGACATTGATGGCACTTCTAAAATTAAACGTGGACCTTACAATATACCTTCCCCCTTCATATGATACAATTTTTATCTGCATTTTTTTTCGATGAAATAAATGGTAGTAGAAAAATGTAGCAACGTACTTGTACACGTGTAATATGACACATGTCCAATGACGTACGAAATTATGGAAACTTATAGAAACGGTCGAACGGAAATTACGATCGCGCGTGGGGCCAACTATTAGATTTGAAGAAACTAATGTGGATGGTTTCATCTTGGCAATTTAAGTGGCCCCATTGTGGTAAGGACATAGCTGTCGAAACCTTTGAAGTTTTAGGATCCAGTTTCAGAAGCATTGAACTACGTATATCCGCCATTTCAATAATCAGCGCTAGTTAGGGATGAAATAATTGTAACAAATGAGAGGATAAAGGTGTGTGTCCATATTTCATCTCAAGATGCATATCAAACGGTTGTGATTGTTATGTAATACATAAATAGTTATACAAAAAATTTAAACGGTGGTAAATACTGTCATATTATCTTGAAGTTTATTAGTAATAGACCAGTAAATAGAATTTACTGCTTGAAAAATCTTAAATACAAGAAGGTGATACCTGTAAAAACATTAATATATTTAATTTTATATTTTTACCTTTTCGATTATTGGGCGTTCTATTAACGAATTGTAAAGCATAAAAAATTCTTACTCCTACATATAAATTCAATAATAATCATTCGAATAAATTACTATCTATGAAGATGCATATTTTGACTTGTATTCCCTTGACAGTAATGCTTAACAGCTAATTCTGATTAATTAAACGTAATAACGCTAATATGTTGAGCTTCACCTCAATGTGCATTAATATAGATTAAAGCCTGTGTATAGTTTGTTACAATCGCCTAGAACTAATAAAATCACAATTCACTTCCAGCTGTAAACAACAAACGCTGACTTTTAAAATGGCGGATCAAATTCTGCGCACTGGAATCAGGGTTCCTCAAATAAAGCTAACGTCGTTACTGGTACTCCATTTATCTTGCACGGAATGTTCAAATCAAAGCGATCATAAAACAGCAACATGATAGCGTAATCCCTGTGATCAAAGAAACAATGGAACGTGAAACGTAACTCTTCGCTTTATTGTCATTTTTATTGTTTGTTAATAAAAGTAATACTTATTATGACTGCTTTCTTTTATTCAATTTACTTTCTTTAAGGTTTGTTCGGCAGCTACTTGGCACCCGATGTAAAATCAATATAATATCAATATAATCAGTAAGAAGTCGATTGACAATGTTGAATTATTATATTTTGACTTATACTACAGAGAAACTTCACTTCAGGTTTCCGGAGAAGTGTCATTAACGTTCTTATTGTGACTATATTTTGAATAAAGCATTCTGCGTATTTCAATAGATTTCAATACACGATAAGAAGTTGTTTCCAGAAACTCTGTTTGTAAACGTTTTTGCGAACAGTTTTGGAGTATTTACAAAAAAAGATGATGCAGAAGGGTAGTGCGCCGAATACATCAAGAAATTCAACCAATTACTCCAGACATTTTGCAAAATATACGACAAGAAATAATCCTTCGCCTTCAAAAATGCATATAGTATAATAAGGCAATACTTTGGACGTCTTTTGTAAATGAAAAATATTTCTTTAGTGGATACTGCAAAACTGTTTGTAAAAACTGTGTATACTATACATGGGATTTTCTGAAAAGGTCTAATAAATAATAATAGAATAACCTGTTTAATAAGCCAGTTTATTTGTTAATTATGTCTTCTCAGATTACGATTATGATTATCATTTTTGGGGAGGATATATACTAACTCCAATAGACTAATTTCTTGACGATGTCTATAATTAGAAAAGTTTATGCCGAACTGAGGTCTGCTCCTTTTCTTATAAGAGCAGTTCATAGTACATTCCGCGATAACAATTGTAGAAAATTTCATTTAAACTTATATGGTCTCAAATTTGAAACAATTGTAAAGGTTGCTATACAATGACACCCTAAAGTCCAAAAAAGAATCACTTATCAAGAAGGTCTGTGAGATTTACGCGACGATGAAAAAGAATAACGTTTAATTTCTTGGTGAAGCGAATCTATAATCCGCCAACCACCATAAATCTGTATTTGTCGGAAGGATTTCGGCGCGGCTAATGCGATAGTCTCGTTTTGAAAAAAGGCATCATGCATGAGATAAAAATACAAACATTTTTCGTATCCCGCATTTGATACTGACGGGCGGAGGGGCGATGCGGTCATGGTGTTCGAGGTATCTAGATAATACGAGGTTAAAAAGAACTCTAATCCCGTCTATTTCGGTTCGCAAGGGCGGATGATGCGAATTGCGTAATCTATTTTCTTCGCAGATGTCCGCCCCGAGGAAAAGAATAGAAGGGCAATATATCGTGGGATGAAGCTTTTTTCAGATCCGTCGTATGTGTTTGCTAAATCTTTTTTAAGACAGTGTTTATTGTATCTGCGGGATTTCTTTTCTTACGGCGATAAAGGATTAGCGGAACTGTAACGTCAAAGAAGTATTTTCGATTTGCCGGTTGAATAAAGCATTCAATTCAATCTGTTGTAAAATTAACACGATATCCGACTTTGTGAAGGTGATTAACCAAGGTTTTGCTATTTTCTGGCATTTTAAAACTCACGCGTACTTCTATGTATTGCAGAATAAAACTGTTGAAGACTGTTGAAGGTTTATTTTCAATTCGAATATCATGCCATTTATTTTAAGCTTCCTAATCTGAGTTTTAATTCAATCTTTAACATAATTTTTGGATTTTTAATTAAAGAATTATCGTCCTATCCACATACTTTCAAACTTAGCCAAAGTTTACGAATAAATTAATATAATCACACTAGCGTGCTAGAAGGCATGCATCGCAAGCAATAATTAATGATAATGTTAAAATAAGTTGCATGTCATAAATCAAAAAAATAATAGCTTCTCTACTTTTTTTTTTAATTGGCAACACGGGATCATAGCCCATCTGCCTCGATGTTGTGGTTCGACTTTGCAAAACTTGAGGTGTCAACAGGGATACACATTTCACATTCCGGGGCCTATCGGGATGAAGCTTTTGTACTTTTTCCAGTGCAAGCGACAAAATGGGAGTGAATCTAGTCCATGAAAGAGTATAGATTGTTAAGTGGTTTTTCCAAAGAAATTCTCTTCGGTAAATTATTGACCTAATTAGAGCTATAAACAATTTTGAAGTATCTGGCTGCATTTCACCGAAAAATCATAAAAAACCTCGCCGTGAAAGAGCTGCTGACCAAGAAAACATGGAAATGTAGGGATGTGCAGTGGAAAAAAAATAAATTTCAATCTTTGCGACATGTGAACATGGGCAAAGATCGTGTGAGGGCCATTCTGAGAAACAAACAACTATAAGTTCTCCAAACTTCAAAAGAACCAGGAAATATATCCTGAAGACTACATAAAATGGATTCAGCGAGACTATGATGACCATTGCAAATGAATATGAACATTTTATTAATAATATTTTGTTCATATAATGCTTCAGTTGTACGCTGCTGGTCCCGTACAAATGATCATGAGCATTATACAATATCCCTAAAAATAAATATCTGGATTGGTGTTTTAAGTAGCAGGATTATTGGCTCTACATTTATTAATGATACATTGAATAACAATAAATGCCCAGAGTTACTACAGAATGAAGTATTACCGACACTTAGGACTACAAACGTAAGGCTAGAAAATATTTGATACCAGTAGGATGGCTGTCCAACTTACGAAAGCGCTGCTGTAAGAGCTTTTCTTAGCACTATGTTTATATATACAATGGCCACCTAGGGCTTCAGACTTATCAGTAGAGTTGGCCACGCGCGCCAACGGGCAGCGGCGTTCTTTCGATTAGCCCTCGGGTTCCGCTAGAGCTATTGTGTGTAGATGTTTGCTGTTGTAAATACTTTCGCGTAGTTGTTAAATAAAAATAAAATAATGGGTGCTCAAACACTTACCATTTTGAGAGTCTTCCGTGAAATCGCAAGTGAATAATGTCTGTTAAAAATCTGCAACATCAGATATGATCTGATATGATATGTTTCGGCAAACCGAGCGGCGTGAGGAAAAAATGTGTTTATATGCAGAGAACGAACGTCCTACATCTAGTGACGTTATATTTGCGTAATTACAGCGCTATAGCCATAAATTGACTAATCAATCAATTAATCCCCTCTAAAGTTAGTGTTAGATATATCGAAAGAGCGACGCTGCTTGTTGGGATTGTATGTAATACATCTTACACTTGCACTTATCTAATAATAATATGGGAGTATACTGATGGTAATATGTACATACATCCTCCTGAACCACATATTTGAAATAGAAAAAAAAAATTAATCAAAACTGAAGCTGGTACCTTAAATAAACTTTAATGCGAGGAGCGTGTCTTATACATGTTCTTCGCCAGATTTAATTTAACGTCTTGCGCTGAGAATATCTTAATGCGTCTATCTTTTATCAAGGAGTTCTATTATAAAGATCAGACACGTAAGCAGCTTAACCTATACGTTTCGTCCTGACAATAGATTTTCGTACGGTACGAAAGGGTTTCGAAAATATGAAAAGATTTTCTTAGACTCCTTTTTAGATATTGAGCATTGCTTTTGTGAGTACGGATAAAAGAAGAACGTTCGTTTTATGCGAGTATAATGGACCATCGAACGGCTGCGGATTTTGAAATTGCGCACATCCAAAGGGAGGTAATTTTACGTATTTGTAGGTAATCGGATTGTAGCAATTCAAGGTGACCCGTTTAAAATTTGTTTAAGTAGATACTCCACGATTAAAATGGAAATATTTTGATTAATAAATTTGGAATAAGGCCCTTTAGGGCCTGTAGCGCTGAACTATATATACTGAAATGTATTAAAAGTGGCAAATTGTTGAAAAAAATTAATAATAAATTTTCGAAAATTAATTGAGATTTTATGACGATGTCAATATAAACTCTATGTTTATATTACATTTACAGGAAAACTGCCTATTCTCAACCACCAACCTTCACTTGTAACTTGAATTTATACTACGATTTGAAATATTAATACTTGAAACTGGGAGTGCAGCCAAAATACGACTTACTTCGATGAAAATTTGACTCAATGTAAGAAAATTAAGTGGCGTCCCTCTTCTGCTTTATTTTAATCGCGGTGGCGATTGTTTTATCCATAGCAAATTTTGATAATCCTTTCCAAATATAATTTAACGATGAATTTTTATCAATAAACCTACTTACTAATGTGGCATAATGAAATGAATGTAGTGACGCGACTGGATGACTCAAAATATATTCACTCTGTGCTGCAGAAAATCATTGAAAACCAAACAATAATAGTTCTACACAAAAACGTTTTACATAAAAACTTTACCAAAGATATTTAATTTACGAAATCATGCTAGAAATACCTCCGAATTTACGTTGTTATTTGTTGCAGGAAGATATTCTATTAACTGAGGATTTACGATACGAGGAAATCAAACTGAAGAGAAGTTTCTTCCGCGTTACCCGACGTTTGTTGTTGGCTGGAATTATAATAAGTACCTAGTACCCCCGCTTCAGAGTTCGTAGGCTTGGGGAAGAGTAGGAGCTTCCGAAAAAGAGCTAATATCTGCCAGAGGGAATTTCATATTGACCGAGCGGCCATACTGAATACAGTATATATGCTCAAATGACAGCTGCATTCGACGATGTAAATTTTACAACACTTCAATACATATGCTTCGGAAATTTGTAGATTTCCATTGTCAATAGTACAACCGAATAATTTTCGAAAAAAATGCCTCATTCTATCCCTACTCTAAAACATATTTATTAATCTGATTTTAACACCGGTTCTAAATTAGAACATGCAAAATACTATGAACTAATGAGAGAAAAATGCTGGCCTGTAACACAAAACTTATAAAGCCATTAATACAGAATGGCTTAGAAGGCTTTCCTCTCAGTTTAACAGATTTTTATACTTTTTCAAGTGTCTAATTCTCGAGGTAAAGTTAAGTTCTTAATCAATTTGAGGTTTTTTCATTTAATACTAACCCCAGCTTCGTTTATGTATTATGGTTGACTTGACAATTCAATTCACCTGTATCAGTAATATGTTATGTGTTCTTTGAAATTCTGAATGTATTTTGCGAAGTGATGCATAAGTTCATATCCATTTCCCTAAACATTTTACCTATGACTCTCGATATTCTAAGTTATTTATCTATTTTTATTCAACTCCTTTTGAATACTAATCTGTTAATTAAGAAAGTAATTGCTACAATTTTGTGTTGTCCACATTGATTTGAAACTTAATTTCATCTATTACTGTTGGTTCCTTTTCTATACTGACGTTTTAAGTTGGAATGTCGTATTTATAATTTTGGTCAATATCAAGCTAGTGTTAAGGGATGAAGGTCACATCAAAATCTGTCTGTTAACCCCAAATGTACTAAATGCACATGCAACGGCCAGGATATACAGTACAGTTACAGTAGCGATCCAGTTAAAAGCTTTCGTGGCATAAAGCAAAATATAAAATTACTAATAACTCAAAAACTAACTTGATGTCAGATACGACACTTGGGCTTAACGCTGCAGTATAGATGTCTATTTCAATTTTTTCTTTTATTTTTAGTTACTAAACTATCTAGGAACGGTTGGCTGTTCACTTCTTTTTCTGTTGGTAATTTAATGGTCTCAAATC
This sequence comes from Dynastes maya, assembly GCA_029619315.2. Taxonomy (NCBI): domain Eukaryota; kingdom Metazoa; phylum Arthropoda; class Insecta; order Coleoptera; family Scarabaeidae; genus Dynastes; species Dynastes maya. The sequence continues at coordinate 38,764,278 of JAROYE020000006.1, read as the reverse complement.
TTGGGAAAGGCAAGGAGCATCGGTGTACCGTCCAGTCTATCGCACTTGCTTTCTATTTGGACACGATTTTGGTACATTCAGAGAAAAGTTAATCTTTTGTATTAAACGATTTTGACATCATCGAAGCTACTTAGTTCTAAGGACTATGGTTTCTGGGAAGAGTGAACAAGCATCAAACGATGCTAACATTTTTCTATCTTCTGATTCAATGCTGTTTTAGTTACCTAGTCTAGTGAGTTTTCTACTTCTCTCTTTTTGAGCCTGAGTCTCTACCTTGATGGGTACGTTTTTGTATTCACTTACAATTTGGACAACTTATATGTAGACCAGTTCATACTTCATATTGTTGGCCACACAGATTTTTCCGGTTTGCGAATTTTGGCAAGACAATACGTTTTTGGAACTACTGGATTTGGGATTGAAAATTTTCACTTAAACTTCGCATTGATTAGAATTGTGACAGCTCTTAAGAACCTCTTTCGTTTCTTTAATCATAGATGGCAACGGATTGTTTCTTAATTCTTTGACGATAGTAAATTGTTGACGCGGGTGAAATAACCCGGCCTTGTTCAAAATTGATCTATTCCCTTTATTCGCCATTGTTATTTTTAACGTATTTCCGAAACACGTACGAGAGGAGTTTTTTATGTTATCTACCTATCTATGAAAAAAATGTGCTATCGCGAAAATTTGCTTATGTTAAATTTCGGTGACACTTTATATTGCCATCTCCAAGTTTAGTTCCAATCGCTTCTCATTTGTCATTTATATATGAGTTTAAAGAAGCGAAAATGAGTGATTGGAATGATGACATTTCTATTGAAAGAAGGCAGTAGCCCGAAGAATATCCCCGAGAGAATGGAGGCAGTATGTGGAGAAAATTGCCCGTCCTATTTTCAAGCGGTGCAAGCAGTTCAAATGGGGTATGGAATCCATTCATGCTGACCCAAAATGTGGAAGACCTCTGGAAGCACGAACCGAAGAAATCAACAAAGTTGAAGATTTGGTGTTGACTGACCGTAGAATAAAAGTTTTAGTTATTGCTAGAGAAATCGGAACATCAGAAACGAGTATTTTAAAAAATTTACACGAAGCTTTGGGAATGAGCAAAGCGTCGGCACGATGGATTTCCAAACTGCTCAGTTCCGAATAAAAACTGTGCAGACGATATATTTGCGAGGAGAATTTGACTGCTTTATCCCAAGATAAAGACTTCTTCTATAGAATTATAAGCGGGGATGACACCTGGGTACACCACTGGAACCCTCCCTCGAAGCAAAATGCAATGGATTCATAAGGGCTCTCCACCAACTAAGAAGACGATGATGCAATTTTCTGCGGGGAAAGTAATGGCCACAGTTTCTGGTACGCGGAGGGGATTCTTTTAATTGAGAATATGTCAAATACAACAACGGGGAATACCTACAAACGCACAATTAGGAGTTTGGAAGCAGCTATGCGCGAAAAGGAAAAAATGTTCAGAAAACTCTGCTTCTACACGACAACTGCAGGGTGCATAAAGCACGAATTGTACAAACAGTAGTCAATAAATGCGGCTTTGAGGAATTATAACATCCACCTTACAGTCCCGGCCTCGTCCTTTGTGACTACTATTCTTTTCAAGAACTCAAAAAACACTTGAGAGGGCCTCACTTTTTATTGAATGGTGACTTGGAAAACGCTGTGCATTCGTATTTTGCAGAATTACTAAAAGACTTTTTTCGAAGGCATAGCGTTATTAGAAAAACGTGGGAATAGGTGTGTAATATCGTAGGTACTGGGTATAGTTGTGTACGTACTCGTAAGTAAGAATATGAATTCATTTAATTTCTATTCCAAAATATAGGTTTCATAACAACAACATGCTTTGTTCCAATTTACATTGTAAACCTATAACTATTCCTACGACAGTAAAATGAAGCATACAAGAGACACGATCGTTATATTTTACGACAGATATTCTATAACGAAAAAAATAGATACCCATGAAAGAAAATCCATAACAACAATAGCCGTGCCTGAATATTTAGCCGGTTTCTTACGCGCACACAATGCCCATACAAAAGGCTCCAGCGAGCGCATATTTTACCAGAAATTATTGTCTCTTATGCGGCTCGCAGCATCATCTTTAGTGGAGCAACGTGTAGCGGTCACGCCCCCTGGTGACCAACGACGGCATCGACGTATGTGGGTGTCCATCGTATGTAATAGCGGGCGTGTATGCGTTGCAGATGGCTTGAACGGTTCCGAAGAGAGAAAAAAAAGGAGAATTTATTATTTTCTGGAACATAAACCTTCAACAATGTTCGAAAGCCGCATTCTTAAATGACCATTGTCTAAAATTAAGTTCCGTCTTACATGGTTGGGTTTTAAAACGGCATTTTGATGTTCGAGCGACCAGATAAATATTAATAAGTTCGACGATTTATGTGCGTATGACAAGTGAGGGGTCTTCCACGTAGGAATTTCTAAAATTAAATTTTATAGTCAAAGCTAGGTGTAAACAATCGAATGGCAGGAAGAACACAGGGACAGTAGGGAACACTTGACAGAATTTCTTTCACATAAGTTTTAGTAGCATACGCTACACTTACTAGTTACCCAAATGATTGTTCAGCAGCTTTCTTTTTAATTTTTATATATTACAAGTGTTTATTTTTGGTTTTTTTATTATTGTTACATTAGTGTCCCCACATGGAATGTGCAACTGGTTGAGTGTAAATTGTACTTGTTTTGGTAGACTTGACTTCTTCGCCGGAAATATGAAGCACGATTAATTGTTCCCCAACATGCGAATGGTGAGGCGAGACTGTACTAGAGTACCTGAAAAATCTGCTACTTGTTTCTGGTAGGACTTGAACGCACAGCGCCTAACTCTGCCACAGTCCGGAGCAGGCACTCTTACCATTGGGCCAGCGAGCTATTTTATATTTAATACAAGAACAAAATAGATTGTTATCGTACAAATCCTTACAACGAAGATATTAATTTATTTACTATACTCTTGGTTTTCGGGTTGGAACCGCGTTGTTGTCGTAGCTTTTGCCGACGTCTCGTCCACATTCCTGTGAGACATCTTCAGGACTGTTACTGCACACTCACTGGGGACTATTCATTGCGGAGAGGTTTATATAGGGCTTGTTTCGTGTCAATGAAGCGAACATGTTGTGGATCAATTTAGCGTGGCGGTTGTTAGGAGGTTTAATAAGTTGGGATTTTCACGTGTGATGTAAGGGGTAGCCATCTTCGCGATTTAAATTGTCTATTGATTCACGGATTTTTCTACTATAATAATGAGGGTTGCGAGATAAGATGCGGGTAGAGTTAAATTGGATTTGGTGGCCAGTTCCCACTGTATCCTGTCAGCGTGGACACGGCTCCACGCAACAACCCCGTAGAACGCTCGTGTTCAGTAACACGAGTGCTGACCGATCGTTTTGTTTCACCAATGTACACACTACCGCATGAACATGGAACCCAGTAGGCACCAGGGGCTTCTGGATGATTGTAAAGTAGTCTGAGAGTTTGAAATTGGGTTTGAAGATGGTTTTTATGGTGAAGAGAATCTTGCTGATGCGATAGGTAACACCATGAATTGGGTAGACACCCTTGCTTACGGATATTAGGGTTAGATGAGAGGAGTTGCTGTGGAGAAGTGTTGCTAATCGTACCAGATCAGTTTATTTACTTTATTTATTTTACTAAAAAAACGTCAGTCAACAAACTCCACCAATTAGATAGGAAAAAAAGTTAGAAGAGTCTTATCTTTCTTTCAAATACCAACATTTTTCGAGTGAGTTTCTCATGGTGAGCATTATGAAAGCTTCTTAAATATTCACAGTATTGAAAAAAAAAATTATAAAGTACAGAAAATATGTAAAATTTTAAACAAATGTATAAGTGTGCGAACAGAATGTTCTAGAGCGACTCAGAGTCGTTCTACATTTATTTTAAATTTAAATATTTTCCAATACTATGAATATTTAAGAAAATTTCATAATTCTCACCCAGATGAAGAGTAGAACTTGACAAATTTTGGAGTTTGAAATAAAGAAAATACATTGATTAGGCGTTTCTAACTTTCTTGGCTTTCTAATTGGTGGAGTCTGTTGATTAGCGTTTAGTAGTTGCGTTGTACTTCGTTACTTCTGCTTAAATTTATTTATTTTATTTATCCACTTAGACCGTTATCGGATTTGAGTATTCTTTTTAATAAATGCAATTAGGTTTTCTTATGTTTAACACTTTAAAATCAATTGTATTTTTAAAACAGTACCTGGATTTGCAGATCCACGATGTGTTAATTCAAATAAAACGCTGTTGATGTTACGTTTTCTTTTAAACATCATTTAGGACATCTTGAAAATTTCGACATGAAAATTACAAAAGGAACAAAAAAATAAGTGTAATATGATTAAAGTGATAAAATGATGATTAAAGTTTATCAAAAATGTTTATTTTTTCCATTTGCCTTGTATGTGGCATGGGTAAAATATCCGGTCTTTCTATATAAATTCTGTATAACAGAATTGTATACTCCAGCTTAAAATAAATCTGTTGATTTCAAGATTGGAACATCTCCAGCTTCGGCAAACTTTAGATTTCGTCAGACAATTGCTAATACTCAAAGGTAAAGAAAGGATCATACCACCCTTATAAATTTGAACTTTAATTATCTGTTTGTTTTAAACATTTCAATTTGCTGTTGCTGGTGATAAGACAAACACACATAATTAGCACGTCAAATTGAGCACATGCATTGGTGACAGTCAATCAATATACTCGCCAATAATATTTAAATAAAAGATTTGCGGGTAATTATTAAATACCAACATAATTTTCGTATATTGGTGAGATTTGTTTTTCCAATTTGGAGGTTACATCTACCAACTATTCTCCAAGCTGTAAGAAGGTTCGTGAAAATAGCTGAAGGACATCAATAGTTAAGAATTTAATGCATATGGAAAGAGAAAAGTGGTCAAGATTGAGTTATACATCTCATTTAAGATCTTCACCAACGAAGACGACTAAGAGTTAATTAATATAAAACCATTCAAATTATACCCATTGGGAAAATGTGAAATTAGCTACATCTATATATGTACGGCGAGAGAGCGAGAAGAGGATTGAATGGAATCCGATCGATTTGATGCGGATCGTTAGTACGCTAATAACAACGTTGGCATGTAGACCCACTATGTGCAAGAGCACGTAATAATTTGAAGCCATGGTCGCTTGGAAATGAGAGTTTCGCATATTTATTTTGTTGTTGCTATGAAGCTTAGACGAAACTAATAAGAAATTCTAAAGGCGAAAACAAAAACAGATTCTGATGAAATAAAAGAAAGTCAAAATAAATACTCTAAAAATTCTTACTAAGATCGTCCGCACATAATGCAGTCTACCTCGTACCTAACCATATCGGTAACCGCTGTGAGCCGTCGACTGCCGCTAACCCCTCCGCTTGTGGTGAATCACCCATTCGCGTTTACCGTTGTTGCATATTTACGCTGTATAGCTAGACATTTTCTTTCCTTATGTGTATGTCTACATTTATTATTATATTAAATCATTTGAGTTTCATTTTTATGTAGTACTTTTAATACCGAAAGCAATTTACATAACCTTTCTTACCGATTTTTCCTTTTGTATATGATTCTAATCAACGTAAAAGTAACATTTGCATATGCACCTATTAATTTAGAAAACAAAAGAAATCAAAATGTATACTTGGCTGACACGATATTATCTCCAATCGTGACGTAATTGGTAACGTTTAGCAAACAAGTGGGCGTCTCTTTGAATTCACTTGCGATATATGAACGACGCTTCTCGTAAAGTAAAGAGATGCTATCGGTTCAATTTACAATCGATACAAAGCATACCACTTATCCATTCATTGAATGGAGAGCGTTTCGTTCTTGAACAAAACGCTGGCGCTTCGCAAACAACCTAAGCAGATTAGAATCTTATCTCATTTATGAGAGATCTAGGCGAGTCAACTACCAGACAAATCAAATATCCCGGTTCAACTCTACGCTCCACGGTAAACAGAACGTGATAAATAAGCGAGGTTAGTTAGGTATTGCGGAAAGAGACGATCTTAAGAAAGTTAAACGAAGGAACCATAGGGGTCATTTCAACAATGATAGGAGATTAGTACAATAGCAACACATGCCTCCATTAGATCGAGGGGTATAACTAATGCATTCATGCACGGCTTTTGTTACCGATTTTCAGGGCTGAGAGGCGACAAAGAGAAGTCGAAACTATGCCGGGACGGGTATCGTTCTCTCTATATACTACTGCGTATGCACGAATGAAGGTAGCGATGTCTATAGGTTGCGTTTGATGTATGGCGAAGACCTACCGTTCACTTCTTTGAAGTCAGAAACCATAACGATACATCTTATTCGACCACAATCTAATTCTTCTGAAGTCCATTCAAAATCGTTTCAAAATCTCTTTAAGATTTCCCCCTTGTAGAATTTTTCGAAACCATAGAGGAAGGTACCAGTTGTAGATATCTCATGTCGAACATGTAACGGATTCTGCAGGCCTTACTCTTGATAGCTGAACCTTGTAATATATAAAAGAAAATAAGCATCTTTAAAAATGAAAATAAGTAACGAGGTAAAATGTTATATATTTTTTAATGGTTCAGTGGTCCAGCGGTAAGAGGGCCTGCTGTTGATGGTAGTGTGTTAGGAGTCGCGCGTTTAAATTCTGCTGGAGTCGGTGGTAGCTTTTCTGGAGAATCTAGTACAATATCGAGTCACTACCGGTACTCACTAAATATTTCGCTTGTCATCCATGCATTCGAATTATTTTTGTATGTTATTGGTAACGACTTTCCTCGGAAACATCGTGGGTTTTTAGATTTTCCAATCACCAATAACTTCTTTTTATCTGTTCCAAACATGTTACACGTGACCAACACTGTAATACGCTCTTTCGCTTCTCACTGACGGCATCGGTTTCTTTTTTGAAAACTAAGGAATAATCCGGAGTCGCTCTGAAGTACAATCCTGTTTCGTCAGTATTGTAAATTTCATCTGGTTGGTAATCTTTTAGATGTCCCGGTAAACAATCTTTTTCCCAATTTTCAGCAGCTGGTTTATCGGCATCTTTCTTTTCTCCGTGATGTTTCTTAAAAACGATATTGTTTCTTTCTTTCCAACGACTTAACCAACCATCAGTAGGCTTAAAATTTTCATGGCCCAAATTTAATGCAAAATACGCAGCTTTTTCCATTAGAATGCCCCGGCTGATTGGTGCATTTTGCATTCGCGCTTTTGTAAACCATCGTAAAAGCGCTGTTTCTACTGTAACATATTTTCCATGCCGTTTTCTGTTACGATCTGAAGTTTCATTGTTAACACTAGATTCATGAATTTTTTCTCGATCACGTAGTACTCTACGTGTGCAGACGCGAAATTCCTAACTTTATCGCTGCAGTGCGCTGGTTACATAATGGCATAGCATCGTATTTTTTTTAACCTTTTTCTTTTGAGAAACACTCATATCCTGTCGCTTTGATTCTTTAGGCATTTTAAATGTTGTATGTGAGAGATATAAATTGAAACTGACGGTTCTCTTACTCGCTTCTTTTCACAGTACTACTTTAGTAGGTAATTCCCCGAGTATTGAATGACGCATCGGTAAGAAATGATTCAAATAAACGGCGGACGCTGTTTTCAATGATTCAAATAAGCGGAAAATTTAACAATGAATGATATGTAACTGGTTTTCGTTTCCTTATTTTGAGTCTTATAAGCGGCTGATTCAATTAACCAGTGATTCAAATAAACGGCATCTACTGTATTAGTAATTTCTAAATCAATAAAATTTAAATCTGTGGTAGCTCTGCAAATAGAAAAAAATAATACCTATGTTTATACAACATTTTTTGGTTTAACTGACTTCCTGGACAAGATATCAAAGCCTTTTACACCTATTACAGATCACTCTGTATACTCTCTTGGACCGTCATCATACGTATAAAAGAGAAGATTTAAAGCTGACACTTGCATGATTTATTAACAAGTACATAGTTGATACTGAAAATGTTAAGGGAAAGTAGCCATTAGAGCAACGCAAACTGCGCTGAAGGCCAGTGGCTGACGCATAAAAGTTTACACAAAATAAACACGGCCGCGACAATTCGGTATAAGCGTCAGTATAACTGCGACTCGAAAGCCGATCTATTGTGTATGCATCTACGCTGCCGTATACTATATCGTAGTTCTACGTTTGTTTTGAAAATGTTTCCTACGTCGCGAAAACGACCAAAGTTGGACACAATAAGAGAATTTATTGCAGAAATGCCTGATTTAAAGTGTGATGGCGCTAAAATTCAATGTGTAGTGTGTAAAATAGATTTAATGTGTTGGTCGAAAAGTGATTGTCTACGGCACGTAAATAGTGCAGGGCATGTTTCAAAAAAAAATTCCACACGAGATTATGACAAATTTAAATTTAATTTATGTGTTTATTGCATGTAATTTACCATTTCATTTACTAAGGAAGAAAGCATACGTCTCGTTTTGGAATGAATATTCGGACTTTAAGTTACCAAGTGAGAGAACATTAAAGAGAGTTGTGCCGTCTGCTCGTGAGCATGTCGAGAAAAGAATTAAATCGGAGTTGCAAGATAAAAAACTGTGGTTATGTGTGGAACCAATGGAACCACATCGACCGTCACCCTCAATTTTACTAGCTTCCAGACGAATACAACAATGCACTGCCGAAGTAATTTCAATGTTGGTGTTAAATACATTGGAGAACTTTCAACAAATCAACTGTTGATGTTTATGAGTGATGGTGCCGCAAACATGCTTGCTGTAGGTCGATCTCTTAAAAAACATTGTGCTAACTTGTTGCATATTACATACAAAATTCATACTCTCAGTCTCGTAGCAGATAGTATCAGAAAATGTTATCCTGAGGTAGACGCTCTAATAGCACATACAAAAGCTGTGTTTATAAAATCCCCAAAACGTATTCGGGAATTTTATAGACTATGCCCCGGTATTCCTGAACCACCACAAGCTATTCTTACTCGTTGGGGAACATGGTTAGAGGCTGCATTTTATTATCTTAAATATTTTGAGAATATAAAGAACGTGATTTTAGAATTCGACACAAAGGAAGCTGCGTCTGTCAAGGTAAGCCGCTTGAAATTTCAGGATAGTCAAGTTAAAACAGATTTGGAAATTATTCAGAACAATTACGTGGGACTAGCGGATGCGATACAAAAACTACAAAATTCTTCGGTGTCGTTAGTGGAATCTTTGCAAATAGTGCAACATGTTCATGCACAGCTATGTGCGATAGAAGACGCAAGAAATGTTTGTGTTTTAGAAAGATTTGAAAGTATTTTAGATAAAGACTCTGATTTTGGCACATTCAGACAAATTTGTGAAGGTGCGTCAACAGAACCGTTAAGTTATTTGAAAGATTATTTTACTTACGCAAATATAACGTCACTAGATGTAGAACGTTCGTTTTCGACATACAAAAACACTTTTTCTTCACGCCGCACTCACTTTGCCGAAACAACTTTGGAAACATATCTAACGTTACAAATATTAAATAGACATTATCCACTTTGTGATTTCACAGAGGACTCTTAAAGCGGTAAGTGTTTGCAAGCACTTATCACATTTAATTTATTTTGTGTAAACTTTTATGCGTCCGCCACTGGCTTTCAGCGCAGTTGCGTTGCTCTAGTAGCCATATTTGTGATATGTGAATGTAACTAAATTTGACCTGATTCTATAGCTTTTGATTTCGTGAAAATATGCTCTTGTATCCTATTATATTCAAGATCTTCAAGTGAATAGGAGAGCAATTGAAAAGTAAGAAAAAGTTTGCTCTATTCTCTATTCTAAAGAAACAAATTGTGTACTTACATGAATATGCTAATGTATATGTTGTATACATTTGCAGAGTTGGCTTCCGATGGGCAAAAATATAATATTGTAACAATATACGCTCTCATTACTTTTATAACTCAATAGTTTTCCCAAATATTCTAAACAGCACGAGTATAGGTATTCCTTACATGGTTCTCTATACGGCCTTTTAAGAAACGCTACCTTGTTTTATATCAATGCGGTTAAGGGACAGATGTTCGATTCCTAAGACTCGCCGTTCGAACATTAAGGTGTTTGAAATTTAAAAACTATTGTAAGAGCAAACATTATAAATGATTTAAGGTGGAATATTGATGGTTCTATTTGGGGCGTAACTCCAAACGCTTACAAATTTTCGGCTTCATTCGCTTACGTTTCTGGGGGTCTTGCAATTGATTTATGTTAATTTTTCGTAAAGAAAAGGGATCCTAATAGGGAATAGGTATGCCGTTTTATGTATGTGGTAAGAAATCAGCGGTTCTTCCATCAATTTTACAATACAAGCGAATAAAATTTTTAATTTACAAAAAATTGTAGAAAAGGTGTTGCAGAAGTGAATTTAAACTACTACAGTGAACATTCGATATAGTCACCTTGACTGGATACAACATTTTAAAAAAGTTGCTTTTACTAAATGTTGATTATATCAAACTGGGTAGTCAATATATAATTCAATCTTTACTGAACGATAACAAATTAATTAATAATAATTATCATTATCAAGACATTTAGTAATAACAAATTTATTCAAACTTTTTAAGAACTGCTTTTTCTCGAATTTTTCTTAAAAGTAGAATATTCTCAACGGGAAGAGAAACACTTTGTAACCATTCAATAGCCAAATCGAACGAGCTGATAACTTCATCTATGTTAAATATTTGACTATTGTTCTCATCTACGTTTTCTTTAGCATGGTCCACCGTTCCTAACTGAATCCAAATCATGAACTTCTGTAACTTCATTCTGTCCTTCCGCTAATTTCATTATTTTAGAAGTACTTGCAACATTGCTTCTTACTACTGAGTTTAATAAAGTAACTACAGGATTAATATCCTCATATGAAATGACCAATTGGTAAAGTGGAATTACCATGTGAAAAATATATCTTGAAAGCATTGATAATTACACTTTGTAGAACTTCGTTCCAAGACTCTACTGCCATGTATGCAACACCTTTCGGCGTAATGCTGTTTAACTGAGATGCTAATGTTGCTAACAAATGATGTGTTGAGAATGTCTTCAAAACAGAAAGCATCCCAGACATACAAATCCGATTATTTTGAGCATCATAGAGCAGGTACAGCAATTACAAAAGGACCAGGGTAGTGTTCGATTCTGTTGGATTAAGAGCCATGTGGGAATATATCCTAACACAGTAGTGGATGGACTAGCGAAGGAGGCGATTCACTTGGAGGGGATACAGGACACAACATTAATAAGCGATGACATTTTATAACTACTAAAGAATAAAATTTTGAAAAATCAATGGCAGGATTACTGGAAACAATCGTACACCAGTAGAATGACGCATTACGCAAAAATTCAGCCGGACATTATCTGTAATCCGTGGCACCGGAATCAAAATATCCAGGTTTTATTACACCACCATTGCAAGGCTTAAATTTAATCATGGACAGTATCCTGCTCACCTTTATAAGCTTAACATATTAGATACAGCCGCTTGTTCCTGTGGAGGTGAGATTGCAGACCTCAATCATATTTTCTTTGAATGTCCATTGCATGAGGAGCATCAGAAAGGTCTAATGCAGGATTTACTAGCAGTGGGGGTTAAGATGCCAACAGATATAACTTGCTTGCTGTCCCATAACTGCAAACGCGTGTACGATCAGATCTTGAGATATTTACAAAGAACGATGATTAGGATTTGAACTAGTAGGTTTACATAGTCGTGGTTTCATTTCTCTCTTTTGTGAGGGTTCCTTTAATCCGATGGCCGATGTTTGTGAAAGTCGCCCTGACAGGCCCCAGGACGTGAAATGTGTTTTTGAACCTTGTCCTTTTCTTGATCCATTGTTGGATATAATACGATGAAGCTGTGTTACGGGTAGTTTGGGATGGGCAATTATCCCAATACCTAATTAATTAAAAAAAAATGATGTGCTGATCCAGTAGTTGTAGGTAAGGGGTCATATTCGGAGGCAAAAACAAAATTTTAACGTGTTCATTGTCAATCACTCCATGACGCGTTGCATTGTCAACGATTAGTAAAGCCTTTACAGGTAGATTTTATGACGTTAGGAATAAATTGCTTCAAAAACCATTCCTCAAACAACTTTGTCGGCTGCCACGCATTTTTAGAAGAGCGGTAATATAGTGGAACAGTAACATTTTTAAAGCACCTTGGACGGGTTGTTTCCCAATCATTATTATTATATTATTTATGATTGCCAGTAGCATTTCCACATGGCATTATAGTGGCCCTTTCCTTTCTGTTTTTTTCGCCCAGGTGTGGTTACTTCATTTTGGTGAACATTAGTTACATTTGGCAATCCTTTGTACACTAATCCTGTTTCTTCATAGTTATAGATTTGGTCCATTACGCATTGATTTTCATGAATGATACTTTTAAATTTTTCTAAGAACACTGGAACTTGCGAAGCGTCGCATGAGAGTTTCTCACCAGATATAGTCAATAAGCGAATGCCATGTCTTTTTTTGAAGTTTACCCACCCATCACTTGTCAAAAACTCGTTAGTAAATCCCATTCGACCTTTAACTTTAACATTTCATTTGTGACAATATTTTTTAACTCTCGCTGTTGTAGAAACCACGTATATAAAGCTTACGCTATTTCAGGAAATTCCGAAATTTTCATCCTTTTTCTCTGTTTGGAACGTTGTAGTACAAGGCGACATAGTTTTCTACATTTTCTTTATTTCTAGCAATCTTCGAAAGAGTTGACTTTTCCACATTATATTTCACACAGAGCTCTTTTACTTTTGTCGCCTTCCCAATTTCTTGTAATATTTTTTTATAAATAGATAAAGACTATCTCTTCTTTTTTTCCATCTTTGTTGACAGTTGAATTGAATGACAGAAACAAAATTTGTTGACAATATCAAGGGTTGCTTATATCAAATACTTTTTATATCAAAGGTATATCGAATGTTCACTGTATATGCTCTTTTCGTTGAAAATACTTCAAAAACTATGTTTTCATCCCTGTGATCATACACACCTTTATGTATATACTTCTATTCCATTTATGAATAGAACCCGCAGTACTAGATTACGGACTTGAAAAATGGTCTGCACACATAAAAGATCAACCCACCAACCAGTGTGAGAAGTAGTCGTATCATAGATTTCCCATTTGTGTTTGTTTACAGAAGTCATTCACAGTGGTGCAGAAAGACGGTAATTGTGAGGATGGTGATAAGATTAAACCAAATATTTGCGATTTCCTAATCAAAGAAATGAACTGCAACAGCGTGTATGCTTAACAAACACAGGTTAAATAAGTAATTACAACTGAATAGACGTAACTATTTGTTACTTTTATTATATAAGTTTTCATATAATACCCCCATTGAATTTATTATTTGACAATGGAACAATATTTGTTTCTACAGGAAGTTCGTTAGTTTCATAGGCCATTTTCGATAGATAAAAATCTTCCTACCTGTTTCTGCCAACAGTCGAATCTAACATGATTTTTTGACTTTATCGTAGACCTACGTGGACCTTGTAATACAATATCTTTTATTGCTTTTGGTGTAGGTACCTTTACTTTCAACGGAAATATTTAAAATGTTTGTAGATAAGTGGTTAAGTTCTCGGACCATTCAACAGGTATTGTATTACGTCTCCAATGTTTACATCGTCGACGACAAATACAGATGAAGTTAAGGGTTAGCGAGGAGTGACGCTATTTCTTGAATGGGAAATACCAATACGTGTTTGTGTGCGGTTAACTTGTTTGTTCAGGAGAAGTCATTTTGATAGGAAGATATTATTTTCAAAAAGTACTCTTTCGATTTTTCGACCTGTTATTTCCATACAAATAAAAATTTGTTTTAAGGACGAGAAGCATTACAACAGTTCGATAGTATGATATAAGTTTATTTCAAACCAAACATACGTGGGTAATATTTCAAAACGATACTAATCATTAATCACGATAGTGCAGCTCAATATCCAGTAGTACTAAGTGAGGAAAATTTCCAAAGCCAAATTTAAATTGTTTAAATTCAAAAAAATTAAGTTAAACTTATAACTCTTATAAGATTGTAATTTCGCCTTCAAATCTCGTAAGATGTGAGGTTTAGGATAAACACCTGTCGATTTGAAGGTAAGAAATTTAAAGAATTGTTTTTGTAAGCACTCGCGAGATGTTGGTAAATAGAGATCTTCTAGGTATTGGTTGAAGGTCAACGTTGAGTCAAAGGCTACGCCAAGATTTGTAATTGTGCGAGTTCTTTCAGAGGGATGCCTATCCATTATATATTACGTTAAAAACGAGAGACAAAATTGATTTATGGAAATTCGTTAATTAAATTTTCCAGTTGTATAGTCCGTGAGTGTCCCTAGGCACTCCTTCGACAGTTTAAATAAAAAAAATTGTATCAAATAATGACATTTTATGAGTATTAAATTTAAAAAGAGAAAACTAACCTGGAATTGTGACATTTCAATATAAACTTTATGTTTATATGCTACGTACTCGAACTCTACGTATTTTGAAATTACTAAACTTAACTATTACTTCGTATTTAAAGTAGAATTTAAATTTTGAACACTTGGAGAATAAGAGTTTTAGGTAAACACATAATAATACAACGGTAGTTTGAACTAAACTGAGAAATTGATTAGCCTCACTTCGCTCCTTTTTTGCGATAACGATTGCTTGGTCATGGCTAATTAGGATATATCTTTGGAATTACAATCTTTATAATAAATTTCCATTCAATTTTCTTATTCTAAAAATAGCACGATGCATGCCATGCGAGGACGCAACTAAAAGATTGTTTCTCTGATATTCTATGACTTTTGACATTATAGGCAACCTTTAGAAGTGGAGTATTCCTAACGAACTGACGATTTCTTAACGAACAACGATACTACGACTGAGATAGGACTAAATTTATTCTTTACATTTTTGCAGGAATATATTCCATTGAAATTGAACATTTAGGATATGAAGAAGATCATCGCTGCAAGGAGATAGGTTTATCTATTAACACTCCCGCGACAAGGAGAGGGAAACCCGAGGCTATAAGTAAGACTGAGAACAGAGAAAGAGGTCAGAGGGACTTGTGTGGTGTTGAACGAGTGGACATGGGTGGTTAGTTGAATTCATTATATGTGGCGCTAATGACAGATACGTTCGATGTTGTAAATTTGCTACACTGTAATATATAGAAAATGAAGGCCTAATTCTCCTTACACTAGGAGACAATTATGTTGATATTTTCTTATAGGGTGTTAACATCTTGAATGCTGAATATTCGCGAGAACAGTTCGAGGTTGTTCGCCAAATCATGAACAGTTCGAAAAATAGGGGCCTTAAGTTAAAGCCCTGTGGCATCCCAAGATGTAGAAATAAATTCGTAAGATCTAAAACCATTATAAAAGAGAAAGTTTCTACTATTTGCCAACTATGACGACACAAAAGTGACTGAATATGGAGAAAAACTGAAAGAAAATAATCTACTTAACAATATTTTGTGATCTATGGTGTGGAAAGCGCGGGAGAAATCCGTGTAGATGACATCTATCTGATTTCCGTCCTCGACAATTTCACTGATATACTCGAGAAAAGAAGCAAGGTTGGTTACAGTTCACCATTCACGATGAAAACCATGTTGCAGCGGTGATGTGTAGGATTTAACGTTATTGTAGATGCATGTATAAAGATGTTGTTCAAAAACAGATGATTTTTAACTAAAATTTGCAATTAATTTCGATTAATGGAGAATATTTCTTTTTAATTCGGGCACATTTTCAATAATTTGCGAACAGAACCACTCTATTTTAAGCGTGCAGCATTTCCATAAAATCTACCGACATTACACAATATAAATAATAACTGTTGAGTGTAGGCTTTCACGGCCGTTGTTTACTGTAGGATAATCTTCCGGGTGTTGCCATGATGTTGATTTCTAAAAGTTTTTAGGCATCTTTTGAAGAGCGTGATAATGTGATTAGCGGAACACCAAGAGTAAACTCAACGACACGGTAACACCCGGAAGATAATTCTACAATAACTATAATACGGGGGACGTTCGGCAATTAACGAGACAAACTGCATTAGCGGGAAAACTACTGAATATTATTAGGTGAAACTTTCTGTGGGTCAAGTTGGCAACCTTGGGGACAAATTAAGTTCTGTTTGAAAGGAATAAAAGCAAACATAACCTCTTTTGTTCATTTCAAAATGTCGGCTCCTCTCGAAACGTGTACGGTGGAGGAGCAACATTCAGTGATAAGATTTTTGTTATCCGAAGGTGTGGATTCAGGTTCATAGTGATGAATCAGCGTTTCATTGCAGTACATTCTTAACCAACTTCCAGTTGTTGGAAAAAATGGAATTAAATAATTATACACACAATTGTGCGTTAAATTTGACCTCAAACAGCATTACAGTTTTCATACATCATTTTAACAAGGAAGAGTTTTTAGCATTTAGAAGCATTGACCTGACCATATGACGATGTTTGATTGCGTTTAAGAAAATGGTGGTTTATTCTGTTAAAAAAGGTAAAACAAGTTCTAATTTGTCATTACACTGTTTAGTTAATTTTACTGCCATCATTTAGTATTATTCAAGCGCTCACATTTCTTGTAAAATTTATTCTACCATTGTACACTACCCTTTGTACTGTACAATTCTTATACTATGTGGCTGATGTATTACAATTGTAGGTTTTAACTCACCCCATTACCTTCTAGGATCGAGATATTCTTAACTACGTCTAAGGTGATCAATCTTCACACCTCTGCAGGCGATAATTACCTAAAAATAGATAGAGAATAAATTTTGTGGGTTGATGTGTTCGGCCTTTCTTAATTTTTAATGCATAGGTGTAATCAGTGCTTTTTCCTGTGCGTTATGATTAATGTCAAATGTCTTCACTCGTGCTCATTCCATCCAGTCCCTTTTCCACTGTTATTCTAGATATAGACAGTATATAACCTAAGGGCAATATTTCGTTACAGCAAATGAATGTCGGAATCCATTAGATACTAATGCTGTTCTTTAGGTTAATGCGAAGGAATGTATTCTACGTATTATATGGAGCTAGTCAGGGCAATACTTAGTTTCTATAGCAAGTAGCATTTCAATGTATATTGAAATAAAAGAGCGATCCATAAAGCCTCTATGATCCGTCTTTTTAAATTTGACCAGAGCATGTTTATGATCAAAATTAAACAATTTATGCCTTTTACATCTTGGCGTATACAGAATGCTCGACCTTATCTGTATATTTAGTCGTCAAAAATGCATTTGTTGATGATAAATCATTTCGGGAATATCTCGGATGGGGCAACTAGTGCGCTCTTAAATCGTTAAACGTGTTATCGTCACCTCGAATATATAATCCTTTTAGTTTGGCGAAACACTTAACCGCTGACAGACGCTCCAAAAATAAACTAAAAAGTCCCTCTGAAGCTGAACGCTTCTTTTAACGGCAGTGGAACTGCTTTAGACGAGGAAAAAAACAAACAGCTTTAAGCGGTATGCGGAATTTCACGTAATAAAACCGGGAGTAAGATGGAAATTGAGGTGCTTAGGGTATTTTGCGCGAAAAGATAAGTTTTACGGTAAAAATTAATGCTGTCTAACGTTTACTTTTAAAATACAAACTAATAGAGTTCGAAAACGTATTTAAAAAGGCTTTCACAACATAGTTTTAAATCGATGTTTACAAAACGTCAAAAGGTTTCGTTTATTTATCCATCACCAATACAAAATTATTCATTTTGAACACAAAAGCTAACATTTTAACGCGAAGAAACTGGAATGTTTGAATTCATTTACATATAGTACAATCTTTTATAAGTGTTAGGTTAGGTTAATTATAGGTTTATTTATTTATGTATCAGCTATCAGAAAATACATTATTCTATGAATTAATTTGATAGCAGTGAGAGCGCGACAAAATCCCTTACACTTGCAGAATGTCCTACTTTCCCTTAAGATCATATAGCCACTTCTTTTGTAGTCTTCTTACATTGATTGGTTCAAGTGGTCGTTGTAGCAAGATGTTGGAGTGTATTCTGTAATGGTGTTTTATACTTTTGGTTTTCATATTCTTCACAAGCTACACTCGAACATCTTCATGTATATTCTGGTTTGATACGAACCCAGGATGCACTAACGAGCTTACATATTACTTTTAACTGCCTTATTAACTTATTGACTCGCATTATCGCTATGCGAGAATGGTATACAAAGTACTCGTGTTTGGAGACAGATGACACATTGTGTCAAAATCTGCGTTACCAACCGTGAGTACTATTCTTTAGTCGACGTCTGTCAAAATTTCGGAAAGATTCATCGAGTGGTATCGTTTTGAGAGCTGTTGAGAGTGAGCAAGTTTATGTATTTGTGGAATTATGGAAAAGAAACAGTACCGGCCAAGGATTCGATTTCTTTTTTTGGAAGGGAAACAGAAGTTGGATGCAGTTTATAAGGACCATGCACCTTCGATAACTACCATCAGATACTGGTTTAATGAATTTAAGCGTGGCCGAAAATCCATCTTTGATGAGGAGCGGCTCGATCGTCTCATCGAGGTGATTACGTACGATGTGATTCATAAAGATTATGATATTGTGTTAGCAGATCGCCGGATGAAGATTAGAGGGATTGCTAAAGCGGTAAACATCTCATTTGAAGGTGGGCAAAAGATCCTTCACGAGAAATTAAGTAAGCTATCGGCGAGATGGGTGCCACGTCAGTTGATGATTGATCAAAAACGGAATGGCGTGATAACTTCAAAGCAATGTTTGAGCACGTTTAAGCCCAGTGCGAGTGAGCTTTTGCGGCGTTAGGTGACTGTAGATGAGAAATGGATATATCTCCACACGCCTGAAGCGAAAGGTGGGGCATTTGCCGCCCGACCTTTTGCTTCAGGCGTTTCAGGGTTTTCCTGGCGAACGTGCACCAAAGAAGGTAAAAACGATTTCATCAGTTAAGAAGAAAAGTTATGGCGACGATTTTTTGGGATTCGCAACGCATAATCTTAGTTGATTATTTGGAGAAAGGAAGGACATTTACGGCACAGTACTATGCTGATTTATTGAACCGATTCGACGTTGAACTAAAGAGCAAAGAAAAAAATTCTTTACCATTGCGATAACCCCCGGCCCACTCATAGGCAGTTGCAGATGTTTTTGTACTTTCTCTCGCATGAGGTCTCCCGGCATACTTGCTCAGCTAGCTGGACATGGATGCTGGGATAAGGTGGACAGATGGTGAAGAAAAAAAGTAATAATAACATTCTTTTAAATATGGTGACAATCCTACGGGGTATATATGCTTTGACGCTTGCCACAACCTCAGAAACAATCCTATTTTGTGCATATATATAATAGTGGCCTGGAATTGTATTTTAATTTGACGAGTTCTAACCCAGTACACGTGGTCTTTTGGTCCACTGTACAATAAATTATTCACATTGTAATATAATCAATGTACCATAAAGACATTTAAGTAGGTAGGCTAGTAATTAAACTTAGAGTACAGGTTGCCTTTTACTTTTTAAATATTTTCTTTAATAGATTTTTAAAGCTCTCGGAAAATATTTAATTATGACGATATAGGTACGATTTGATTAACTTCACCCCAAAATATTTTCGAGTTTAGTAAACGTATTCGGATAAAAATTACGTCCACAACCCCACTCGAAATCTGCGTAAGACAGGATATCGATGAATCGAATTACAACTTCTACGATCGTGTAACAAAATAAAACATTCGTAATTTTGCGCACAACCCTCCTTAATCCAGAAACTAATCCGACGTGTTGGTCACACGGGACGCGTATCGTAGGCTCGTGTCAGTTCAATGGTTGTAATCTGCCGAATTCCACTCGAAAGAATCGTTCAAATCTACAGTCGCGGTTCAATAGAAAATTCTAAGAAATTTGACTTTCTAGGATGTTTTGGATTACATATTCACTTTGATACTATTTAAAATACAATTATTGTCTTCTGGTAACTGAGGTCCAAGCGTGTCATGTTAATTTTACCAGGAATGATTTTGTAGGGACAAGAAAACTGATACGAATTCTTAGGCATTTTAATTTTGAAAATTCGTTATAGTTACGCCTAATTATGGTAGAACACTATTTTAACAAATACTCGTGTATAAATTTAAAGCAAAATAAAAGATCCAAAGAAAAAACAATAACCTGTAACACAATTAAAAAGAGCAATGTTAGTATGCTTTGTTTACGGTTGTCATGGTAACCAAACAATACTAATACTAGAAACCACTTGGATGCAGAAGAAATCCATATTACGTTGGTTTATTTTTAAAAAAATAAACTAAAAATGTAACAAGTTGGGTGTCTATTACAGGCAGGCATAGTAGGGAGAATTCTAAAAGCCCAGAAGAAGATTGAGACAGACTGCATACACAGTGTCACGCATAAAGTCTGTTATTTATTCTTAAAAAATGTTATCAAAATACATGAGCAATTATATAACTTTCGAACCACCAAATTTGAAATTTTCCTCAGAAAATTTAAAAATATGGCTTAATTTTCAAATTTTTGTAAAACGTTAAAAGGAAAAAGCTGCTGCTTTTCTATTTTTTTTTTCAACTTAATTCTTGAAAACAAGCAATTTTTTCTTTCACATTTTTCAAGGAAGTTAAAGTCGCGCTTTGTGACGCGATTGCTCGTGCAGATGTGATTTGACAAATTTTTAGGAAAAGATAAAATGCAAAAAATGTAAATATACCAGTCATACTAAATCTACTTCCTTCTCTAAAATCGATACCTTTGAACAATATTGAATCATGTTCTAGTAGTCACATAATATTACACATGTATACATATTACCTATAATTTGATCAAGAGCTGTACTTCGAGCCAGCCGACATTCTTCCGCGAGAATGAGCTTAGCTGGGACTACACCGTTCTCTTTCCCTCTCCTTCGCCCTTTCGGTTCGTGTTGTTTCTAATTGTTGCGGAAATGGGAAAATAAGTGAAACGTGTAACTGTGTAAGGGATACGCCGCGCGCAAATATATCGAAGGCGGCTTGTTATGGACGAAATCAAAGGAAAACAGAGGCGAGGGTGGCAAGTTTTAGAGATGATCGCGATGAGTCAGAGTAGCGTTGCGAGAACAAGCGCAAAAAAATTGCGAGCACCAACGAACCATGCGTGACGGTACTTTGATGTCGTTTATTTTTTAGGGACGGTGCAATATTTTTAACGCGATCCGGTATTAGGAAGTTTCCCTTTGATGAAGTTTGAAGTAAAAGGCTGAGGGTGAATCCACGGGTGGATTTATTCAAGATATTTTGCAATTAAGGTGAATTTTTTGTATTCTTCCCGTAACTTTTGACAAAAATCGTCTTCTCGTTACTGTAATTTGATTTTAGATTGACTATATGGGAAATTTTAATTTTATTTATCTTTGATGAAATCATAGCCTGCGCATAAACCCGCAAAAGATTACAATCGTTCCTTTTACAAGGAGACGAAAAGTCTGTCTTAGATCACCCTCCATCGAAGGGAAAACCATTAACTTCAGCGATGAAGTTAAATACTTGGAAGTTACGTTTGACAAAAAACTAACATGGAACTCCCACATCGCCAACTTACAGAAGAAAAGCCATTACGGCGTCACTAGTATGCCGAAGGTTTGGTCCTCTTCGGCAATAATCAGACCCAAGATCACCTACGTCTCTGGTTTGGTGGCCAAAAACAACTCAGAAGACTGTGCAACAGTAGCTTCAACATATTCAGAGACTTGCATGTCTCAACATCACAGGAGTGATGCGTACTTGTTCCACAGCAGCTCTAGATGTGCTGCTGGGAATAAAGCCGCTTCACATCCATATTCAGAAGCAGGCTATACCGAGTGCCCTCACTCTTAGTAGAACGAAAGGTTTTTAGCCTGGGGATCTTAGGGGGCATCTCAAAATCCTTGAAGATCCCAACATAAACTATCTGATGTATATTGCAAAGGACATTACCCCTACACAATACAATTTTGATCAGGCTTACAAGGTGATCATTGAAGGCCGTACTGAGTGGACATCCGGCAAAAGAGGTACCCTGGAATGGTATACGGACGGCTCGAGAATAGAAGGTGTCGGAACAGGTATAGGCATTAGTGGTCCTAACTACTACCTAAGAATGCTTACAGGACCCCACGCCAACATAAACCTGTGCGCCATAAAGAACCTCGAGAAAGGGATACGAGGCGCAACTATTAATATATTCGGCGACAGTTAAGCGGTTCTAAAGGCTATTAAGGCCTACACATATGAATCTGCTCTGATACACGAATGTGTACACAATCTACGACAATTGGGACGTAATAACCACGTTACTTTGCGGTGGGTCCTAAACCACCTAGGGATCGAAGGAAATGAAAAGGCAAATAAGTACTGGAGAAATGTTCCAGGACAAAAACAGGCGAAAGCACTCATATCAGGCTCGCCAAAGGCAGCAAAAATAGCGCTATCGTTCAGTAAAAGGGATCCTAGATTACTGGCAGGATTTCTGACAGGTCATGTAGCCCTAAAATATCACTTATTTAAACTAGGAAAAGCTGAAAATCAAATCTGTCGTCTATGCCAAGAAGATCTGGAGACGGCAGAACACATCCTATGTTGCCTTGTTGCTATTGGTCGCACACGACACCAACATTTTAGTAGGCAATTTCCTGCACTTACTGAATTCAAGGAAGCAGGTCCTAGGGTAGTACTAAGGTTTATTAAAAGTCTTCAACTATTCTAACACACATAAGGGCATTTTGTTACAATAGATCTATTAAGGTCGCAGTGATTAAAGGCATCTGTGCCATGGCCCGTCTATGATAATAATAGTAATACCTTTGATGAAACATGTATCGCTGAAACTGGCCTGTTTATCTTTAATTACCAAGGTCAAACGTTACTTTAGTTCTGACGCCGTTGATTTTGGCGTTGCATTCGTTGGTAATGTGGTTACCTATATGCTAGGCCATGGTTTTTGTTTATGATTTGCCATACATGCGTAATTACCATCATTCCGTAACCTAATTTTTTCGTTTGGTGTGTTGGTACTAGTTTACTTCCCAGAAATCGTTAAAAATATGTCAGATGTATTTTGAATGCCTTCATGGCACATAATGAAACATTCTAACAGGTTATGCTTTATGAAGTTTTAGTAACTTTTATTTTCTATAATCTTAAATAGTTCAAAATACTTTACAGCAATTAATCAAAATGGCAAAATACGTGGTTCTTGGCGTCCTTAGCAAAAATTACTGAATTGCTGTGTGTAAAAGCCTAGTTTCTAACAATATTAGAATAATCGAAATGTACAATTTAACGTTCGTCATGTTGAAGTTAGAATATTTTTTATAGCTTATTATTACATATAGTAACCTCTGTATATAACGGTAAAGGAAATTGGAAAAATGGCTCCGTTGTTGTAGTGTATAATAAGGAACTGCTCACGTCAGTGAATTCTACAGAAAAATACCTCTTTACATATTTTTTGGTAAGATATAACAAATTTTAAAAACAGTCAAATTCTAAATATTATCTTGTAGTTTCGACACCGATCGCAATGACCATAATCTAATAGCGATATTTTATAATTTAAATTTAAATGTTATTATTATTATTAAAAATTAAGAACTCTGAATACATAGGTTAAAAACCTTCTTTCACAATTAATTATTTTTAGATTATCACTTGATAACAAAAGTGAAAACATTGTTAAGATTACACTTTCAAATACCTTCGTTCGTACATGTCCCGTATTTCTTTCTTGATTTCAAACAGATAGGAGGTCAACAGATCCATAGTCCATATGAATCTTCCTGTGAACCAAGAAATAATACAAAGTATACCTAATGTACTTGCCGAATGAAAGTTCCATGAAGTTCTAACAATAGAATCAAGTATGCCATGACATTTTGGTGAAATATAGTCAATATGTTAAGAAAATATAATTTTGTTAATCAAATATAACACCCAAGTCGTTCTTCTCACTGAGTAAAGTGCGAGAACCAATACTGTAATCATAAGAGAAAACATTGAAGTTATGAGTGAATGACATGGTATCCGTCCAGATTAAAACATGTATTGTTTTTTGAGTTTACGGTAGATGAACAATCTATCTATATTTAATTGAGTGAAAATTTTTACGTTATCATCAATTAGAAAGAAAAGAGGCCCTAAATGGTAGCCTTGTGGCACTCTTGACGTTGCGATGTATAACGACTGTGAACGAATGATGCACGACGATATCCATCGTAACATACTCTCGTGTGCAACTATACCATTTGTGATTTGTCTGTGGAACGAAGATTCTAATTGGTTGGTTGGCAGAACTTTTCGTGAATGTGAATAAAAGTAAAGAAAACGTACTTAAATATTTGAAACATTTCTTAAACTACAATATACATACGAGTTTGTTTAAAACTATGAAATTAGTATAATTTTGCACATACGTATAAGATTTACGCAATTTGTCAAAGCAGAAAAGCATTTGAGGTTTTACTTATACATGATATCGCATGAAATTGCCCGCAAAAATTCTAACCATTTCAACTTTCAACCGCTTATACTCACATACGCACAATAACGAAAGAGTATCCAATTACAACAAGCGTCTTTTGTTTCCTCCGGTTCGTCATATAAAAGTTATTCATTATAAACGGCATGTTCGAGTTTCTCTCGTTGGAATTTGTCATTAAAACTAATGCAGTCGTACATACGACAAGTAAATAAGAGGCTAACAAACGCAAGAGAAGCGCTTACTTACTGTATCTCGTTAAGAAATTTTTCTAACAAGCTCTCGCGTTAGTAGCCGGGTTTCTGATACGCGAATCAAACGGTTCTAGTGCAGTTATTTTCACGGATAATTGTAATAATTGACGCCGCGGTGTAATGCGAAACCAGAAGAAAAACGTACTGTAGACCATGTATTTTATGCTGGTGGCTTGATGCGGATTCGTTTAGAATACTGTAGAAAGTTCTTATATGCTGTTCTAAGTGAAAAACATTGAAAAACCGATCAAGCTACGGCGGTTGGCATACTTTTCTGATTGCGATGTATTGCAGTTAATCAGTCGCGGCTATTAAAAGTTAATCAATTTTGTCGTTTTTGATTTAGCGAAATTGGTTACAGCATATTAAGTAGAGAAAGGAACTAATTGCTTTGCAGATTAAAAGAAAGGAAAAACGTTTTAGTTATTTTTGTTACTATAACGCCAATCGACCTCTTTTCAAAACTTGTATTAGAATATAATAATAATAATAATAATAATATTAATAATAATATGATTTATTTCCCAACAGGATACACCCAAGTACAGGGAAAGTATAGAAAATGTAATAAAATAGCTTAAATCAACAAAAAAAAGAAATACAAAAAAGTAAAAAACATATATAGATATCTATACCTGACTACTTGCACAATTTTTCCCTAAAACATCAACAATTACATGGATCGAATCAGAGAAAATATCACACAACCGACACAGTATTGAAATTGTTACACATAGTCACCACAGGGCTTAGTTATTTTTTACTTATCTGTTGCTGATTTAGTTAAAACTAAGAAGAAATTTGTATGTAGCGACATGGCGGAAAATATAATTAAATATGAGATTATGTGGAATGGGAGTTCAAGGACAAAGCGTCGAATCCCTTGTGTATTTCCGTTGCATCCTACAATGTACACGATGAGCAACGGAAGTACACGGAAAAATCGAAGCCTTGTCGTTGCAGTCCCATTTACGTTACCACCAGCCGCCACTAGTGAAAGGAATGTTGGCTAGTTCTTACAAGATAAAGATGACAATTTTATATTTCCTGTTATAATAATTATAAATTGCTTGCTTTATTTTTATTGAACAGCTGTCAACTTTATGCTTAAAAGAATGCCATCATAATAACTTGGAAATGATAGTATTGTCAAATAATCCTCAAACCATACTAACAAGGGAACACCGGCAACCCGGACTCCCCAAAAAAATTTTGTGAATTTGTAGAGGGGTCCAATGTAAGATCATTGCGTGTATCCATTTCTACGGAATCCTCCGTATGTGTAGTGGAGGGCGCTCTAATGAAAATACTACCCCTTGAAATTTGTGCTAATATCTCAAAAAGTATTAGATATTCAAAAAAAGTTAAGACAGGTTTTCAATTGTTTAAAGAGGACTAAATTTAGCATAATCGTCGTTTCAAAATTTATTAATTTCAATAGAGAAACTACACCCACCCCAACTTTTTTTAATTTTTTCTAATTATTAGATAGCGCAAATGAGGGGCTGTTTCATGTAGAATTCAACGATATACATAGTGGGTTTAAAGGTAGAACTTAATGACACAGATGTATATAGTTGAATTCTGTATGAAACGACCCCTTATTTGCGCCACCTAAAAATTAAGAAACCTTCAAATAGGTTGAGATGGGGGTAGTTTTTCCGTTCAAATTAATAAATTTTGAAATGTCGATTATGCTATTGTTTAGTCGTCTTTATACAATTGAAAACCTGTCTTAACAATTTTTAAATATCTCTAATAGTTTTCGAGATATTAGCACAAATTTTAAGGGGTAGTATTTTCATTAGAGCCCCCTCCACTCTACATAGGTAGGATTCCGCAGAAACGGATGCGCGCAATGATCTTGCATTGGATCGCTTTACAAATTCACAAAATTTCAATTTTTTTGGGGAGTCCGGGTTGCCGTAAATGAACCATGTTTTATTTAAAAAAGTAGAATTGGAATTATTAATTTTGTCGCACCTTTTGCTGAAATCTATTTAGAAATCTAAGTACTTATTTCTGCAAGTAACAAAAGAATGTTACGAATCAAATATGCATACATAAATCGTTTTAAAACGTATTATAAGTACAGATATAAACAGATATCATGAGCAACTTTTATTCTTAAACTGAACAATTCACATCAACGCCATTTTCTGCATACATCAGGAAGATTATAACGTGCATCTTGAGAGCACAGTAAATAAATCTTTTCTCCTCACGAACTTTCGCAGATGTTCGGAAGTTAGGGCTCAAGTGGTTGTGCAAGGTAGCCAACGACCTGCTTACAGGCGAAAACCATACAGGGACGTCGTTTCTATCCCGTATGGAGGCGGGTTCGCTGGTGTAGAGTAACTATTTCCTCCCTTCTGAGAAGCGTGGGATTAGCTATGGAAAACGTGCACTCATTGTTGCTGCAAAACGCTGAACGTTCAAGTAATATTGTGTAAGAGGTGTGGGTGCGGTGCACTCGGTGTATATTTGATACTTTTTGATGGATATGGAGCTTGTGAGTATTCGTTACATGAATGTTAAAAAATTACGCTTGAAATAACAAAAGATAAGACGGCAGATGAAGCGGCACGTTTTCTTATTCAATGTTACATAATAATGTAATTCTTAGGAAACCTGCAAGTTAAGAATAGTCTTTCTTCAAGAGTTCTTATCTACCCATTCATCTAGTGCTATTACTATGTATGAAATTGTAAAACTTGTGACAATAAAATTATTTAAAACTACCAATTGTTTACGAGTATGCAGTTCGTTGTGTTCTACCACTAAATGTGTTTGTATTAATTTATTTCATACTAATTATTTTGTTTTTAATAAGCTACATATCAAAACGATTTCAGTAAATATTTTGGGCATAGACATGGGAGCCCGTCACTTTTATAATCTGGGTAAAATTTAAAAGCGATGGATTTTTGGGGCCACTTGAACATAGGTATCGGGGGCCACAACCAAGGTTGGTAGAATGTATATATTCTAAAGGTGCCCTTAATTCAAAATATCGTTTAGCCCATGCGTGCCAAATGACGTCATTGGTTACCACCAATTACAGTCCCTAGCCAAATTACTTGAAACACTCAATATTTTGTAGTTTCTTCATAATAAAATATAAACTATACATGTATTTTTTATTTATAAAATATATTGTAAAAATATGTAACATATGTAAATATTAAATAAGTAATTAATATTTAGTCCATAACCCATGATTTTTAATAACCTTAATTCTTCGGGGCATACTTTCAATGCAAGATATGATTGTCTCTTTTATATCTTCATCGTTCTCCCATACATCCTTTATACTCTTCATTAATATTTCCTTTGTAGGGTTTTCTCTTTCATATTCCTTACTTTTTAGTCGATTCCATACGTTCTCGATGGGATTGAGGTCCGATGAATTTCCGGGCCAACGTAAAAGAGGTATGTGATTGTCTTCAAAGAATTTCTTAACCTTTTTTGCCACATGGCAAGGAGCATTATCTTGCATAAATATACGCCCTGTCGGTATGCGACGTCCTGGCTTAAAATACGGTGATAACGTGTTTTTTAACACATTTATGTACTGCTCTTGACGCATTGTATCTTCTACAAAATACAAAGAGCCAGGTCCGTCTTCACTAATCACTCCCCGAATCATTACCTGCGAAGGGTGTTTTACAGTTCGAAGAACCGTGGACTCTGTGAGACGTTCGCTAGGTCGTCTACGAACAAATTGTGCTCGCTGCACTAACACTCGTCACTAAAGAAAACCTATTAAATAATGCAAACATTAACTCAGTAAAAATCATGTTGTTAAGTTATTCACCTTTTTCCAATTCTCGTCTGTGAAATGTCGATATTCTCTTGCAAAGTTGAGACGAGCAGATTTCATTTTTTCTGTTAAACGCGGCTTTTTTACAGGTCTTCGACCCATTAGGCGATTTTCGCGCAATCGGCGCCTGACAGTTCTGCTCGAAATCTCTATTCCTCTCTCTTTCAAGTTTTTTTGAATCATTTTAATTGTAGCGAATCTATTGCTCAAAGCCTGATGAGCAATTTCGCGGTCAGATCTCTTCAAAGTTTTTCTTTTCTTCCCACTTAAGTCCTATTTTTTTGTTTCTTCCTTAATAACGTCCTCCCATCTTCTGCGTGGCCTTCCTCTTTTGCTTTTTCTCATCACTCGCGTTTCAAACACCTTTTTTGCAAGTCTATCATCATTCATACGACACACGTGACCGAACTACCTTAACTGTCCCTCCACTCTTTTCTCATTTACCGGTTCAATTTATAGGTTTCGTCTATATGTCTCGTTCCTAATTCCTAATTCCTAATCTCTTCTTATTCGTCCCTTATGTTTTTCCGTTAAAGTCCATGACTCATTGCCATACATTAGTGACGGTCTAACCACTCCTTTTATCACGTTTATTTTAACTTTTTTGGGTATATCTTTCTTACTTAAAAAAGTTGACTTCATCATATTAAATATTTTTCCTGTTTTTTTCCAATCTCTCGTTTATTTCCTTATCTATCTTCCCGCTGTTATCAATTATTGAACCTAAATACCTGTAATTTCTGACTTGTTCGATGTGTTTTCCCATTATCTCTATGTTGTGTACTTTATTTGTGGTTGAACTTATCATACTCTTTGTTTTATCTACATTTATTTTCATGTTTATTTTCATAAACTCTTCGTTCAGTACTTCTATATTGGATTGTAGATCTTCCTCAGTTTCTGCCAGAACAGCCATGTCGTCAGCGAACATTAGTTCAGAGAGTCGTGTCTGTTTCGTCTGTTTCATTTTCCAGTATCCCAGTTTTAGTGTTTTCATCCTATTTCTCGCCTTTTTAATGGCTTCGTCTAATACTATATTAAATAATAGTGGGCTCAATACACATCCTTGTTTGACACTGATTTTTTTTACAAATTCCTTCGATTCCTCGTTGTTAGTTCTTACAATGTTTGTATTTCCTTTGTACATTACTTTAATAATTTCTATTATTCTTTCGTCTACTTCTCTCTTTGCCAGTTCTTTCCATCAGCAGCAAGACTGAACAGTTCAGTCTTGCTGCTGATGATGATAGCTTGGCTATCGAAACGTGCGTCCAGTACGAATTAAGTGTTGTGGTAAGGGTTTTAGTGAACTGTTTCAGTGTTCCAGTGTCACAGTTTTAGAGTACCCGTTTATTTTAAGAATTGCTTGTTTCGTAAACAGATGAATAATTTTATTGTCCACGTTTGGCAATTTTGTTTTTAGATACATTTCAGTTTTTGAACACATACGCATTCTGTTACTTTGGTGTTTGCGCCCATATATTCTATAAATGCATTATTTAATTTTCTTATGATGTTCTTAAGCTCATCAGTAGGTTCGATTAAACCACCAAATGAAAGATGTTTTACCCACGATAGACAAGAATAATTATGTACATTTTTCGATTGGAAAGTGAAGTTTCCTAAATGAGGATGTATTTCTTTTTCCTATCCAACCAGCCAGATACTCTAAACCATCATTTTCACTATATTTTGCAATATTTGTATTATCCTTTGGAGATAGTTCATTGTTGCCTGAAAGTTTTGCATGATAAAACTCTAATTCACAGTTTGCAACTGCACAACGTATAGGCATCTTTAAAAAAAGAAATTAATATGTATTATAAAATGTTACTGTCTTTATCCACCCAAACCCCACAAAGGAAATAAAACTTCTACAAATAAAATATTCACTTATGATTTCAATTTTCACTTATCATAAGTTAAAAATATATTTTATAAGACGAGCTTCGCCAGAGAGTTGTTCTATATATATTGTAACCAATGACGTAAAAATAGGCGTCCTTCACCCCTGTGCCCACAAATTTTCGGTCAACTATTGCAAGACAGGGACTGAGGCCACCTTTAAAATATATACATTCTACCAACCTTGGGCCACAACTACCATTTAGTCTACCAAGAGCAGTTAGTAGTAATTGACAGCTTTAGCATTACTAAAAGAGTAAAGTACTTAAAATATTGCTCAAGAGTTGCAATTAAAACATTTTAAAACACATGTTGATGCTACTATAACCTGAGGATACGGAAATTATTTGCTTATGCACGTAATATCATGTGAAATATCGCTTATCTGTGTCAGTTGGACGTGGATTCATGTAAATAAAGCTTAAATTGTCAGTAATCGGGTACTCTAAATCTGTGGCACTGGAAGACTCAGATTTAAATTGTCAGCTTTAGTGCATACAAAAGTTTGCTTACATATACACTACCGGCTATAATTATTTGCCCACCCAAAGAAATGGGCATAAATAAAATAAGTCTTAACTGAAAAGAAAATTGTAGCCTCGCATTTAATAAAATACCCTTAAAACAAAGAAATTGATAGTTTTTATTTAATTATAAAATTTATTTGATACAAAAAAGATTAAAACTTCGTTTCGTGGAAATGTCCACCTTGACTATTAATAATTGCGACATTCTCTTTATTAATTTTGTCAGAGTAGCGGGTTACATTTTAAGCCAAACTTCTTGTAGTTGTTCAATGATTCATTGGAAGTTGGAGGATTTATTTTCGCCTGTCTATCGAGTTCCACCGAATCTAAATAGTCCCGGTACAATTTAGAGGTGTGTTTCGGATCATTATCCTGTTGAGATATAAAATAGTCACCGATTATTCTCATCCCAGATGGTATAATTTCCCGGTAGCGGTCTTTTCTTAAAATTCCATGTATTTTAACTAAGTCTCCTACGGATGCGGCGCCAAAACAACCCCAAACCATTACCGATCCGCCCCCATGCTAGACTGTGGGTACTACACATGTTTCTGCTGCTCGTTCTCCTTTCGACCTTCGAACAAACGTTCTTCTCTTGGAACCGAAGAGTTCAAATTTGGACTCATCGGTCTAGAAAACATTTTTCCACTTATCAACTGTCCAATATTGATGCTCTCTAGCCCACAGCAGCCGTTTTATTTTATTTTGAAGAGTGGTTTACGCAACGGTATTCGGCCAAATAAACCACCCTCTTTTAACCTGCTTTCGCGGTGGTTCAACTAATTCGTTTTTTACGCTTAATTTTTATTTTAGCCGTTATTTGGGGTGCAGTTTTTTGTTTATTCCATTTACTCGTCATGATTATTCGACCGACGATCTTCCGCTGGTGTTGTCACTTTCCATCGTTCTGTTCTGTTTAAAGCGACAGTCATTGTGCAGATTTCTAAAAGCAAGTCTCTCGTTTTCGGCATTTTAATACTAATTTTAGATAATTTCATTATATTCACTCTTTAAAAGAACAATAACTACTAAATCTAAATTCATAATTCTAGTTCGGGTAAACAGGGAATTGTCACCTTTACCTGCTCTACATTAAATATTTATTGGTGAAGGATTGTATTACATCTCCGGTCTTCCTACAGTCCTACTTGGACTCCTAATTATCGGATTAAGGAGATTCAATCGATAACTAAATATGAGATGAGTCTTTTGCCGAATTATTTAATGTGTTATCTTTCATTTACTTGTAGGTAAATAGTTATATCCTCTAAATAACAATAAATAAATAATTTTCTAAAATCCGAGTAAAAACGTAGGCGGGCAAATAGTTATAGCCGGTAGTGTATGTATGTATATAGTTGCTTTGTAAATAGAAGTCCAATACGTGGCTAGATAGAATCTTTTTGATAGCGCGAGCTTTACAAAATGTATCTCCATGTAACTAACCATTAAGTAGAACTTTACGTATATATGTTGATATGAAAAGAATCAATTTTAATAATTTGTTCGACTTTGCCACAATCCATAAATATTGACAAATATTTATACTTACACACACATGGAGTTTACTAATATTTACACAATCTAGGCAACATTAGAGCTAGAATATAGATACTTAAACGTAAATAAAGTGAGAGTATTTTTGATTTTTTTTATTATGTTGTGACACACGTAATGTTAATAAAGTACAGTTTAAAGCAAATTTCTCTGTCCTGAATTTACCAATAGGTAACGTAGGTTGAAAAGTATATGTGTTCAGAGAATTTACGTCATATGCTACTGAAATTATCAATAATTTGTTACCTTATTATTCAAATATCAAATATATGCGTCTAATTGACGATAATTTCTGTTTACTCAAACGATAAACGTGTATATATCAAAGATGACAAATTCTAAATGCGCAAATATGTGGGCACTACTAAATTCATTTTCAGAAAAACTTTATTGCAATTTCATCTATTAACTTTAATTTATTTCACTCATCGGAATGTTGTTTAATAAATAAAGCATTCTCCTTTATTAAATTTGAGTGACTCAAACGCGAAAACACACTCCGAGGCAATCAAAAATTAACACGTCAATCGGATATTATATTTGTTTCAATTTATATTTAATAGGCGCCCTTTCGCGAACCCTCCGACATGGAGTTGGGGTTGAGATCGTGTTGCCTGAGGGTAGGAGGCTCCGACAGGTCGATATGTCGTAGTAGCTTGTACCAGTACGGTCTCAATCGATTTCGTATTGAAGTTAATCCATAACATATATTTGGAAGATGTCATGTTGAGGTTCCATAAATAATAATTCACTAGGGGCGATGATAATATTTGGTGTATATTCCGCGTATACATATGTTAAAGATTGATAATTTATGGTACTTGAGTTTTACTGGAAGCAATATTTACCGAAAAAGCAGAATATATTTTTTAGTGTTATCGTTGTATTATACAGAACATTAGTGGGATGAGTGCATGCTATTCAATACTACAACTGACCGAACGTGAAGATTGCTTATTTGATACTTTGAAAATGAATACGTATACAATACCTGCAGCTGATTAAGCAGCTTACAGGATTTCTTTAAGCACCTAATCGACACAGCCGCCTGACTTGACTAGCATGTCAAATCAGGACTAGTGGATGGGTATCTTAGATTTTTCAGCATTTGCTTTACTTGGATTCTGTCACAAAAATGTATCACAATTAACTCAAAGTACTTAAATAATTGGCTAACGCAGAAGTTACAGAAAACCAGTAAGTGAATAAAAAGAAGCAAAAGTCAAAAGGCATGGAACTGAGGAAGAAAAGAGGAATTAATAATGAATCTACCATCTACCACCCACAGACGCGCGTTTCGCCGCAATATGGCTCATCAATGCGCTTTTGTGGAATGTGGCAACCAATCGGCACTTTGTCGTATATACGAGGTATGGCAATTAAATAACGAGAAATTGTTTCGAACGCTCGAATTGACAACACTGACGGGTATTCAACGAGGTAGGCATAAACTTCCACAGTTTTGCTAAATGCGTAATAAGTTTCAACTCGGTCGAGTGCTTTGTGTATGAAATAGTAGGTTTGAAAGGTTGATGTTAAAGTGTTGTTTGTTGAAAAAATGTGCGATAAAAAACTCGAACAGAGAATTGTGATCAAATTTCGCAAGGAATGAAAGCTGGGTCTTCCAGCATGATCTTGAGACTCGTCGGCAAAGTAAACAGTGGGTTGAAATTGGAGGAGAGCGTCCTCAAAAAACAAAAACGTCGCGGTCACAAATGAAGACAATGCTCATTTGTTTCTTTGACATCAATGGCATTGTCCACAAAGAATTCGTTCCGCAAGGCCAAACTGTTAACTCGGCCTTCTATATTGTAGTTTTAAAGCGGCTGTGTGCCAGGGTTGCGCGGGTAAGGCCTGAACTGAAGAAATCTGGACGACAACGCGCCCGCCCATTCGTCGCTTCTTGTTAGACAGTTTTTAGCGAAAAAAATAATTCCAATGCTGCCCCACCTCCCGTACAGCCCAGATTTGGCACCACTGGACTTCTGGCTGTTTCCAAAAATGAAAAGACCCATGAAAGGGCAACGGTTTGGCTCCATAGAAAATATCCAGACGG
The DNA here is from genome assembly GCA_029619315.2 of Dynastes maya. Taxonomy (NCBI): domain Eukaryota; kingdom Metazoa; phylum Arthropoda; class Insecta; order Coleoptera; family Scarabaeidae; genus Dynastes; species Dynastes maya. Next base: position 38,729,525 of record JAROYE020000006.1, on the reverse strand, counting down.
AGACGACGACTGTTTTGCAAGGTCTAACTTCGGGCGACTTTCAGAGATGTTTCCAGAAGTGGGAAGAGGGATGGAATAAGTGCGTGGCACTCCAAGGGGTTACTGTGAAGGAATGAATGCGTGATTATGTTCAGTTTTTTAGAATAAAGCTTTAATAAACAAATTCTCGTTATTTAATTGCCACACCTCGTATATAAAGTTCCTAAATAAATGTATGAATCAAAGTATCTAATCAAAGATACTCTCATCACATAAATTGTTGAAATTTTTGCATACAACCTCTACAGATGTAAGCAGTGGTTATTGGCTATACATTCTGCGAGGGTAGGAGGGCTCGACTAACAGCTAATGAGCCAAGGAAATTAATAATACTAATAATAGTAGCCTAAAGTAAAGTTCTACATTACAAATATACCTCTCGCTCTCTCGCCGTACCAACTGTAAGAGCGAGCGTACTATGATCAGCCATATATATATATATATATATATGTACGTTGATATAGCGATATAGCTAATTTCACATTTTGCAATACGAATAACCTGGGTAGTGCTGAAATACGTAGTTGTAATTTTTCGCCTTAGATTTAAATAGTGGACATCAGTTCGATATCTAATTTTGGAATTGAATGGACTAAGAAAGCCAAAACAAAGTATAAGTTTTGCAGAGGTAATAATTAAAACAGGAAAGGGAAAATTACTAGGAGGGTAATAGTCGCAAATAGTCACGTTGTCTGGCTGGCCACTAAAAACTACTACTTTTCGAGCAGTAATATATATATACTGTAGGTTTCGCACATGTGCAACTATGACGCAACGGAGTTTGAACACGCTCGAACCTGTGTAGGCCTGTCAGGCCGAGAATTTATGGCGCCTACCTCGTAGTTTACTCCTGGTAGTTGGATGTTTAGACTTGTTTCTTAAACAAATTTCAAGTGTTTTGTGTGCCTTTCTCTTATGTAAATGGGAAATGTTAGTAAGTCGGGTTGTATTATTTCGAAAAATACTGTAAATACCTGTATATTGTATGTACTATAAACAAAATTACTTATCAATAGACATGTATTTTGACTTAATACATCCCTAGACGAAACAGTTAAACTCTCCATAACTAATTCTAATTATTCTCGGCAACATTTGTCAAGGAAGTCGTATAAAGAACGCAACGAGACGGCGATGCAGCAAAAAACCAATATCTCCCCCTTATTTCACCGATATTAATTTCAAGATCGTGCCTGCGCGAGTTGGTTTTCTTCCCTATCCCATTCGTTTTATAATATGACGGAAATAACTGGAACACAGATGTCTCGCGTCCAATCTCGTATAAGAAACGTTCTAAATCAAAAAACATCGTAAAAAATACTACAAGAGGCGTCCGGAAATGCACATAACCCAAATCCCGAAACGACCTACGTCACAACACTTAAAAAACCTACTCGAAGATTTGTATTTCCTTGTGCGAAGGTGGGTTCTCGATGCGAAGAGGGTGAATTAATAGAAATAAGTTAATTTTGTAGATTGCCTAGGCAAATTTTATTAGGAATTATAGTCTATTCGGAATGATTATTAAATTGTCAGATTTAAATCCGTAAGGATGTTTGTCAAACTCTAATTAAGTCGAATAAAGGAAGGAATCAGAATCAGTTATTTGTCAATATGGTACAAAAATTGAAGTAGGGAAGCCATTGAACACTTTATAAATGTTAAATTCACTTATCGGGCTATTGCAGTTGTGGTAAATTAAATTTTTTATAACTCTGTTAGGCACTACAACTTATATCTCAAACTAATACTATATTGATTGTGTGTTAAGTAGTTTTATTTTAAAAAACGTAACAATATGCAAGGCGTCTTCCTAACACTGTTATTTTTTATAATCTTGGTTTTCGGGTTGGAACCGTGTCGTTGTTGTAGCTTCTGCCGACGTTTTGTCCACACTCTTAAGGGACACCTTCAGGACGATTACTGTACACTAACTGGGGACTATTCATTCCAGAGGATTTACATAGGGCTCGTTTCGGGTCAATGGAGAGGAAAAGTTATGGATCCATGAAGTATGACCGTTGCTAGGAGGTTTAATCAGTTGGGATTTCTACGTGTGATGTAACGGGTAGCCATCTTCGCGATTTAAAGTGTTGGAATGTTTGAAGATGGAATATGGAATCTGGTAGTCACCACATCCAGATGATCGCGGTATTTGAGGGGAAAGTAGTCTGAGAATTTAAAATTGGATTTGAAGATGGTTTTTATCTTGTTTCTAAAGAGAATCTTGTTGATGCAATCGATGATACCTTGAATGTAAGGTAGATACGCTTGCTTACGGAAATAAGAGTTAGATGAGGAGAGCTGCTGTGGAGAGCGGTTAATGGTGGGTTGAATATCTTAACCCTTCAGTGGTGGCGCCTACTTATTTCACATGAACGGTAGCGCTGGGTCTAACAGACCCGTATGTTAATGAACTCGTAGTACCATTCAGAACAACTTCTATATAATACCATTAGATCTGTCGATTTATTACTGTATTAGACACGTGCAGTTAAAAAATTAAGATATTCTCTCATCTCGTTAGTGGTTTGCAGAAACATTTCCACATTATTGCAATTAAGTCTATGACTAAACTCTAGCTACATAATTTAGCAAAAAGATATACAAATAGCTGCTTTACAACAAAAATGTCATTTATTTTACATATAAGTAATATAAATGCACTTATCGACACCAACACCCTTACTATGAATACAATTACCACATAAAGGTGCTACATGGTTTAGGCACAGAAATTTTTTACGCCTCTTGCAATAATATTTGGTTTTGCTATCTTTCTGAAAAAGTAGCACCTTCTTCTTGTTCCTTCGGGAATTGTTACCTTCAAATCAGTATCTCTGGAGGTGCTAACTACTTCTTGCCTACGTTGCCGTACTTCCCGTGGTAAGTTTTTCCCCCGCGATCGTCTTTTTAGGTGTGCAACAGTGAGTTCCAAAGCAAGGCTTTCTAAGTATTTTCGTTTATTATATTTCCTGTTTCTTCAGGATTATTGGTAGCGTGTATTACCTAAGAGTTTATCCCTGCTATATTCATTAGAGTATAGAAAATAATCACAGACCATCGACAAGTATTACCAGCTACATCGTATGTCACGCAAACTTTATAAAGATTGTCTACACCTTTCCTAGAATTGTAAAATGTTATAATTTCTGGCTTATTTTTGGCAGTGCTTGTATCAATTGATTGATGTATCGATGTGATGCACACTAGATATTAGAATAACGTTTCTGTATCTCTTTGGTACAAACATGTCTTATCTCGTTCTAACATTTTTTGGACCGTGATGCTTTTTCCAAACTGTTGTTCCATCTTTACCAACAAATGTCACAATTCGTGACTTTCTTGAAGATGCAGCAGATAATTCTTCAATGTCTTCAGCATCTTGTTCGCTGTCGCTATCAGAATAATGTTCCTCGATGTTATCTTCTTCATCTTCTGGTTCTTCTATATACATCTGCGTCGCTCCATAATTTCATTAATCTTGTTTTTTGGTCTTTGTAATTCATTATCTGTTATTATATATTAATTACATTGTTATTAGCTACTTAGAAACATCAAATAAAAATTACTTGCTGGTTACGGGATATAACAAAACTTGTAACACGAATGGTGGCGCCGAGTCCCACAGACTTGTTTCTGCATTAGCAGCGAAGCTATAACACTTACGCTCAGAACACTCAATCACGTATTACTAAAGCTTACGATAAGAAGGTACATCTGCGGGCAAATGTGTGAAATCGAATTGAGAAGTAATATAAACAAAAGTAAATGCATTGGGTCTGTGAGACTAGGCGCCACCCGTGGAGGGTTAACCAGAATAATTATTGCGGATCAGGGTTTCGGTGATGTGGTTCAGTTCTTGAGGAAACAAATTGGGTTCAGATATGGAAATGGCCCTTTGGATAAGACAATTTATAACACGGCGTTTTTTTTTTTGGCGGGTTGATGGTGTGAGAGCCCATTGACATACCTATCCGTGCGTGTGGGTTTTCGGTAAACGAAATTCCCCATTCAGTATTTGTTTAGGTATTTATAAATTGCAATTTCAATTTGTATATATTTATCCAATTAGATCGGGTGAATTTGTTTGGAATGATTTCTACGTCAAATATGTTACAAGATAATTACTATTTTTACAAAAATTCATATATTTATTGAGTAATGTACAATTATAGTACTTTTACCTCATACTGTGTGTAATTTTCAATTGACATTTTCCAGTGTTCTAAGCAAGCTCCATAGTTATTTTAATATAATTTTGATGAAGTATTCATTATTAATCTGAGATGAAGCCAAATCTTACTCATCTTCATGCTACACATTTTATAAATCTGTGATACTTTCATCCTTCTCTTATTAGACAAACTCACAAAGCATCCCACCTGTTTAGAGGTATTGAAATTCAAGCACATGTGCGTCGTCTTTGTTCGTACGAAGAGGGTAGCGTTTTCGTGATGCCAACTATATGGTGGTGAGTGTTTTTTTAAGCGTTCATATAAGCTTTGTGTATACCTAAGAGAAAAAGCAACTCCTCCACCGGATGTACAAATTGAATGGTCCTAATTTACGGGTTACGGCGCACATATACGGCAGCTTCAGCGGCTAAGACGCGTACGTATGGGTATGAAGATATTAGAATACAATTCTAACGGATAACTTTCAGCAAAAAAACTAAATAGACGGGAGCCTGAAATAGACGCACGGTGGGTGCAATTTTTTTCGCATGCGGAAAGGAAATACATTGTTTTTTATGTGAAGCGAAAAAAATAAATGAAGTGTTCGGTGGCAAAACAGATGGTTCATTCCCTCTTTTTTCTAATTGTAAAAAAAGTGAGGAAACAGAATGACGGCGGAAATTTCTTGAGAAAAGGATGTTAGAAGAAATGAATGGTGACCTACTTCCTCCTTAAGCTTTTTTTTTAGAATAAAAGGAACGAAATTATGGGTTTGGATGTAATATTTCAAAGAACTGTTCCATATTCACGAACACAACCTTTTAAAAATTCCACTAATACATCAAATCCAGAATTACGTTATAATTGGGCATTCCCTGTAGCCCACGTTGTGATTTCAATAAATATTTGTAGATTTGTTACTACAAAAGATCAGGGCACTCATGTCGATTTAGAGAACTTTTGGTGAAATCGCAGATAAAAGAGGCCCATAATTCTTTTATTCCAAATGTTGAATTATAATTGCTTCCAGACATGACAAACTTTTATTTCGTTTTTTGGAACCCAAGGAAATCTCTTAAGGTAGAATTTCGTTGCAACGTCCAGCATCCACTGCCCACCGCGACGTCCAGCAGTCGAGTACTGCTACAATGTATTTTAAATAGGAGCGATTTCGTCAGCACGTCTCGACTTGTCGGCTCAACAGCCGATCGTTGGCGGCTGCGTCTTGATTGCTCAGAAATAAGTCTGGACGCGGACACATTGATAGTAATAGAATAGTACTAAAAGTCTTTAAAATCTTCTGAAAAAGCGTAAATATAAATAAAAAACCCTGTTTATTTATATTGAATTATTTATTTTAATTATAATTTTTGTTTGTCTTGAAAATTATAGATATTGTAAAATAAGCTAAGGGTATGAAATATACAAAATGATCAACTAGGGACTTTAAAAACATAATTTTTTTGCCACTGCAGTGTTCCTTTCTTATTAAAAGTTAATAAATACCTGTCGTACTTCCAAGCCAATTGCATTAGCAAAGCCTCCTCCTCCTATTAGAAGAGTTACAGTTTTTGGGATCTCTACATCAGGGTTATATACGTAAATGGTCGACTATTTCTTTCAAAACTATATCTCTTAATAAATTGTGTAAGCAACCATGACCAGTTTATTGCATAATTTGTCAGACTTAGCAATAATCAAGTACTCGAACTCTGTGGTACTGAGGCACTTCAGTAAAATCCTTACCACAATACTTCACTCGCATTGCACGTTTCGATAGTCAAGCTATCATCATCAGCAGTAAAACTGAACTAACAGACTAAGCGAAAAACTAACCTAATAAAGTAATTTTAAATTATGCAAAACCAAAAATATGTAAATCTAATGTAAGCAATTTTAAAACAAACAATTACGAAACCTGCATACTTGACTGTGGTAAAAAAACCAATAACACAAAAACCTGCTGCAAACAAAAATGCTATCAATAACATAGGAGTAGAAGGCATACAGACAAGTTCAAAAATAAAGAGCGACACAACATCTAAAAAGGAGGAATGGAAAACAGTAAACCGTCGTAAGAGGTTGCCTGTTATATATGGGTCTTCTAGTGAAAATACGTCGATTAAGGCAGCTACAAGATTTGTGCATTATCATGTTTTTCGACTGGAACCTAATTTAACCAGTGAAGATTTAGAACATTACCTAAAAAGTATTAAAATTGAATATGCCAAATGCCTGAAGATATCTTCCAAACATCCAGATGAATACTCTTCTTTCAAGGTAACTCTACCGGCGCGATTTGAAGAAGCTATTCAAGATCCTGCCATGTGGCCTAAAGACGTATGTGTTAATCGTTTTTTAGCCCATTTATGGAAGGAAAACATAAAGAAATAATGGGCGTTAATATTTTACACATAAACATACAAGGATTGAGAAATATGATTTTGAAAATAGAATTATTTACTCAAGAACATGATATTTCATTCATTTGTATAAATGAGCACTGGCTTGACAACCATCGTCTTCAGAATACTAGGTTTTATCTGGATGAAATTCTCACTTGGGAAAGTCATATCGATGCTTTATCCAAAAAACTGTCATCGACAATTTATTTGATACGATCTTTAAGTTCCAGATTGACAGTTAATTCTCTAAAATGTGTTTACTATGGTCTGTTTCAATCTAGTGTGTCATATGCCATATTGAACTGGGGTCATTCATCTCACACCAATAAAATATTCGCTTTAAACGTAGATGTATAAGAGTAATAGCTGGCGTTGGATACATGGATGACTGCAGAAACTCGTTCAGATCGTTGGGAATTGTCATAACTCCATGTCTGTACATTTTTGAATGTGTCAAGTATGTAAAATCAAACTTAAATAAATATACACTTAGTTCTTCGATTAACGACCATTACACGAGACATAATGACAATATCCGATCTGATTTTCATAGATTAGCAAAAAGCAGAGACGGAGTAAGCTATTATGCTATTAAGTATTGTAATATCATCCCAAACACTGTTAGGGATTTACCGATGTCTTCGTTTAAACTAAACTAAAAAAATATCTATTCGGTCGATGAATATTTAAATAGTAGTAGTTGCAATATGTGTTTGTACATTTAAATTTATGCCTTTTCGTTTGTGTTGACTTGTGTAAGCACTATTGTTGTGTAGTAGCACCAATAAAGATTATTATTATTATTATTATTATTATTATTATTATTATTATTATTATTATTATTATTATTATTATTATTATTATTATTATTATTATTATTATTATTATTATTATTATTATTATTATTATTATATTATTATTATTATTATTATTATTATTATTATTATTATTATTATTATTATTATTATTATTATTATTATTATTATTATTATTATTATTATTATTATTATTATTATTATTATTATATTATTATTATTATTATTATTATTATTATTATTATTATTATTATTATTATTATTATTATTATTATTATTATTATTATTATTATTATTATATATTATTATTATTATTATTATTATTATTATTATTATTATTATTATATTATTATTATTATTATTATTATTATTATTATTATTATTATTATTATATTATTATTATTATTATTATTATTATTATTATTATTATTATTATTATTATTATTATTATTATTATTATTATTATTATTATTATTATTATTATTATTATTATTATTATTATTATTATTATTATTATTATTATTATTATTATTATTATTATTATTATTATTATTATTATTATTATTATTATTATTATTATTATTATTATTATTATTATTATTATTATTATTATTATTATTATATTATTATTATTATTATTATTATTATTATTATTATTATTATTATTATTATTATATTATTATTATTATTATTATTATTATTATTATTATTATTATTATTATTATTATTATTATTATTATTATTATTATTATTATTATTATTATTATTATTATTATTATTATTATTATTATTATTATTATTATTATTATTATTATTATTATTATTATTATTATTATTATTATTATTATTATTATTATTATTATTATTATTATTATTATTATTATTATTATTATTATTTTATTATTATTATTATTATTATTATTATTTTATTATTATTATATTATTATTATTATTATTATTATTATTATTATTATTATTATTATTATTATTATTATTATTATTATTATTATTATTATTATTATTATTATTATTATTATTATTATTATTATTATTATTATTATTATTATTATTATTATTATTATTATTATTATTATTATTATTATTATTATTATTATTATTATTATTATTATTATTATTATTATTATTATTATTATTATTATTATTATTATTATTATTATTATTATTATTATTATTATTATTATTATTATTATTATTATTATTATTATTATTATTATTATTATTATTATTATTATTATTATTATTATTATATTATTATTATTTATTATTATTATTATTATTATTATTATTATTATTATTATTATTATTATTTATTATTATTATTATTTATTATTATTATTATTATTATTATTATTATTATTATTATTATTAATTATTAT